>JBANAY010000003.1:16388141-18788141 GCA_037952775.1 Clonostachys chloroleuca | reverse complement strand
CCCAATCGACTTCCCCTGAAGCGAATTCATGCAGTGACATCGTGCCTGTGAGTAGGCAGGATTTAAGGTACAAACGGCCAGAGCGACTCCCAAGTGTAATTGATGGAGACGGAGGAAGTAGCGCCCACGTGGGCAGTTGCTCTGCGGTTTGTGGAATGCCCTCCGCCTGGAATCTTGCCATTTCTCCAAAAAGCGACGAAGAAGATGGAGCTGTCCGTGCCAGAAATCCAGATGCTGACACGTGCCGCATCTCACCCATGCAGCATTTCGGCCTCGACGAAGCGTGTGCGCTGTGATTATTTGCCCCGTTCCTTGCAGTAGCCCAGACTATTACAAGCTTCTTCTTTACCTTATCTTTGGTGCGGGGCCGCCCGCTCCAAGGGGGCGAACTTCAACCTGCTATCTATCAGGACCGGCGATTCCCGTGCTCTCCACGGCCTCGGGAGGACGCAATGAATTGGTGGATTGATGGCAGATAGCAGGGCATTTGTGTCCGTGGGTCAGGGCGAGGAATGAGATAGTGACCGCACATAGAGGCAGAGCTGAACCTGCTCTCCAGCGTGCGTGAGCCGTGTGAAGCTGTGTCTCAGTCTCTCAGACCAATGAGGGAGCCCAATGGTCAGCGTGCTCATTTTCGCCTGCAGAAAGCGGCATGGCGCTTCCTGGGCATGGATGTGGCTTCTGGAAGCTGAGTGGGCGCGTCTGGCCACCATGGATCAACAACCCCAACAAGGAAGCTCGCTGTACAGGCCCTCCTTGGCTCTGGGAGCAATCAGATCCGGCCGTCTTACCTTTCTGTCGAGGCCAACGCAAGCTGCGATGCGGGAGATTACCTACCTTTAGTAGGTGCGGGTACGGATCGAGTAGAGGTTCTTTTGTCGCCTGGATACAAATATGTCTGGATGGCTTCTGTCCTGGGTTCTTCTTCCCCTTCTCTCTTGACAGTCCATTGGTGAACCGTCGTCTCGTCTGGTGTCAGTCTTTCCTTAATACTTAATTTGTCCATTCATTCCTTCCCGCCTGAAGTATTCAATTGGATTCCCCGGCCCGTCATGAAGACCGCCGCTGCTACCCTCTTGGCGGCTGCTGGCTCCGCTGCCGCTGTTACCATCTCCGAGATCAACGGTAATAAGTTTATCTCGCCATACAATGGCACCCAGGTCACCGGTGTCGAGGGTCTCGTGACTGCTATTGAGAAGAGCGGCATCTTCCTCCGGTCTACGGAGCCGGATGAGGACGACCGCACCTCCGAGGGCATCTACGTTTTCAACAAGGCCATCCGTGACAAGGTTACTGTTGGAGATGTCATTACCCTCGACGGCAAGGTTGATGAGTACAGGTAGGTTGTAGCCTAAACTTTACTGCCAATGAGAATGAGGATTCAGGGCTAATATGCATACAGGAGCTCTGCCCTGTACTCTTACCTAACCGAGATCACTTCACCTACCAATGTGGTTGTCAAGTCATCCAACCATACTGTGAAGCCTCTAGTCCTTGGCGTTGACACCCTTTCTCCCCCAACTTCTGACTTCTCCTCTCTTGATGTGGGCGGCATCTTTGGTGTACCCAACGACGTGAACCGCATCTCTGTTGTCAACCCTGAGCTTGAGCCCACCAAGTACGGTCTTGATTTCTGGGAGAGTCTTGTCGGACAGCTTGTCACTCTCAAGGATGTCGTCCAGGTCAGCCGTCCCAACCAGTATGGCGATGTCTGGGTCCGCGGTGGCTGGAAGGTTACTGGAATTAATGAGCACGGCGGTGTGACCATGCTTGACGGAGGTATGTCATGATATTCGGCCGTATTGGTCAAGATCTCAAAGACTGACCTGTAATTTACAGATGCCAACCCCGAGACTCTTGTCATTGGTAGCCCTCTTGATGGCTCCTCTAATCCTGATGACACCAAGATGGGTGATACCATCGGTGACGTTACGGGCATTGTGTACAATGCGTTCGGTTTCTACAGAATCCTTCCTCTGACTGCCATCTCCCCTATCAAGACTGCCAGCGCCGATGCCCCCGGTGCCTCATTCAAGTCCGAGGGCAACTGCCGTGGCATCACATTCGCCAACTACAACGCCCGTAACCTCGGACCCGAGTCCAAGACCATCCCCGGCATCACCTCGCAGATCGTCGATAAGATGCTGTCTCCTGATCTCATCTTCCTCCAGGAGGTTCTTGACGGCTCCGGTGAGACCGATGATGGTGTCGTCTCCGGCGAGAAAACCCTCCAGGCTCTCGCTGCTTCCATCGAGTCGGCCAGTGGAGTTGTCTACAACTACACCGAGGTCATCCCCATTGACAAGCAGGATGGTGGTGTTCCCGGTGGAAACATCCGACAGGCCTACCTTTACCGACCTGACATTGTTGAGCTATACCAGCCCAACCAGGGCACTGCCGGGGACGTTAACGAGGTCGTGGACGGCCCTGGTCTGAAGTACAACCCTGGCCGTATCGACCCTGCCAATGCTGCGTGGACCAACAGCCGCAAACCTCTGGCTGCCGCCTGGAAGGCCGTCAAGGGAAGTGGAAAGCCATTCTTCACTATCAATGTCCACCAAGCCAGCAAGAGCGGCGGCTCCTCCTCTGTCCACGGCGACGCCCGCCCTCCCATCAACTCCGCCGTTGACTCGCGCATTGAGCAAGCCAAGATCACTGCCGTAAGTTACTTCGCGACCAAACCCCATCCCTTGTTCATTAGTATGCTGACTGAGCCGCTCCAGGACTTCATTGCCCAGATCCTCGAGAAGGACGCCAACGCTGGTGTCATCATCGCCGGCGACTTCAACGAGTTCACCCAGGTCGAGCCCATCCAGGTCTTCCTCGAGAAGTCGGGAATGCTGGACATCGAGGACATCGTCGGCATCCCCGCCGAGGAGCGCTACACCTACCTCTTCGACATGAACAGCCAGGCCCTCGACCACGTCTTCATCAGCCCCGGGCTCAAGAAGGATGCCCAGTACGAGCACCTTCACCTCAACACGTGGCAGAACTACGATGACCAGGTCAGCGATCACGACCCCAGCGTTGCCAAGCTCAACGTCTGCGGCTGCGGCTCCAAGAAGAAGCGGAGCCTCGCCCTGAACTAGATTTTCAGGAGCTGGTTGAGGATAGTTCCTTAATAGATGTCTGGTATCATGAGAATGAAAGATTAATGTTTATGCCTTTTCCTCCCCGTCGTAAGCCAGGGAAGTCTGGATATCAGGTTTCACACGTGATTAACCACAACCAAATTTGCTTGAATCCATATGGTAATCCATACCTGAACCTAGAATATACACATAAGAGGTCGCCGGAATCTAATGCTATCATATATGTAAATCATGCGCTCTGCCTCTACTCCCCTTCCTCCTCCTCGTCTTCGCTTTCTTCGCGATTCGGATCTGGCATGACAACATCGTTGAGAAAGGATACCTGGTCTCTTCATTAGTCTCCGGGGTGTGGTTTTTCACACGATCGCAATTTTGGGGGGAAACCAACAAATGGCTCGAGGCCACGGAAGCACTCGGCAATCTTCTCCTGTGCGGTATCCGCGGTCAAGCTCGACTCGTCAATCTTGGCGCCCAGCGTGAAGTTTCTCAAGCGGAGGAGCTTGATGTCCCGATGGTCTGCGTCGAAACCCTGAAGTAATTTACAGCCCAGTTAGACCTATTTCAAAGCTACGTAATGGAGGGAGTGAAAATAGAATGTTAGCATCATACCATTGGCTTCTTCTTCAGCGCGTTGGACTGGTTCTTGTCGAAGAACGCCTCAATGGCCTTCTCGTCGTCGGCGCTGGGCTTGACGCCCGGCAGATAGATCCGTTTCAGCTCCGGGGTGTTGAGGACCTCCCGCCACCGCTCCGGATGCCTGTCGATGCTCCTGCGAAGTTTTGCCAGCTGATCCTTGTCCGGGCACCAGAGACCGCCCCCGATGAATGATGACTTGGGTTCGCAGTGGATGTAGTAGCATGCGTACGGTCCCTTGCGACCTGTGCGTGAAAAGGCGGCAGAGAAGTGAGGCTATGTCACAAAGCCAGGTTAACAACGGTGCCCTGGGAAAAGAGAGTGAACCCACATCGAGTACGGGTAGGTTTGCTGAAGCTTGGAATTGGAACAGACCTTGTAGGGGGTTGGGTCTTTGCTGAAGCGAATATCCCTGTGTATGCGGAAGATGACATCCTTGACTGGAAGCTCAGGAATTGTCTCGTCGATGTCGATGGCAGTGAGCATGGCCGAGTCAACGAACGACTCCCAGTCCTTGAGGGCTCGCCGGTACTCGCCGTCGTGTGCTGTAGTGGCTGTCAGACACCAATCGCTCAAATCGCACTCCTAATCACGGCCGACGCTGGGTAACTTACATTTGAGCCATGATCTCTTGTTGTTGACTTTGAGATCCTTGAGAAAGAGGAGCGTATTCTTGTGGATCTTGTTGTCCTCATATTCAACCCCTCCAGTATCCCTCATCTTCTCCAACGGTACGATCCTGACCTTGGGAGGCGCATCTTCATCGTCCTCGTCCTCGTCTTCGTCATCATCCCCGTCCTCTTCCTCTTCCGGCTTCTCATCGTTGTACTCGTCCCCATCATCTTGGTCTTCTTCCGACTTCTCATCCTCGTTGTACTCATCCTCATCGTCAGACTCCTTCTCAATGCGCTTCTTCTTCTTCACTGCTGGAGCTGCAGCTTTGGATGGTCTGCCTCGCTTCCTGGGAGGCGGAGCGTCATCTTCCCTGTCCTCGCTTTCCGATTCCTGGAAGTACTTGCTTTTCTGAGGCGTGCTGGAGATCCGGCCAGAGCGGCGCCGTCCTTGTCCAGGGTCCACCTCTGCCGCCGAACGCTTGCGAGCTGCCATTGTGAGTATGGGTGGAAGATGGGTACTTTGTGGCGAACTAGAGATCAAGAGGAAGCAATTCCGCCCCTAGAAATGTGACTGCTGAGATTATCAGGGGTGTAAAGGCCTGGGATATACCTTTTCTGATTAAGGCCGTCTTTCTTCTGGTCAATATAGTCTATTCTTCAAGTCATGACGACATTTCAGCACGCGTATCATCAGCGCGTTCCGAAGGGGCCGCTTAAAACGCGACATCACGTGCCACAACTCGCCAGTCTCAGACCCCTGTTTAATTTCTCGGTAGGTAGGTACTGTATGATAAATCATGAATTCATAGTCCGATTGCTGTGTGTTTGACATGATGACCTCGAAACTCCATATAAGGTATAATTTTCACCCATAATGCCATTTTTGCTGTCCCATTGAATAAAATCCATCTTTGCGCCACTCCCTGAATGCTCCAATATGCATACCTTCGATTTGCGTCCATATTTATCCCATCCCAGATTGAAACTTCACCCCCAAGTCTAGATACTATGCTTCGTATCGAGTGGCCTTCTTGAGCCAGGGAATGAAATGGGTCATATCCTCCACCCACTTGTTGGTCAAGCCTTGTTTGGCGTCATCGGGCTCGAGGGAGGTTGCTTCGGCAAGAATGACACAGATGTTGACCGCAGCCGGTAGTCTTTCCCAATCTCCGTCTACAGCGACCTCGAGCTCTTCAGGCAGGAATACGATCCTTCTGATTTTGCTTAGAAGATCGGGGAAACCCAGAGTGGCAATCTTCGATGAAGAATAAAACTTTGTAAGCTTGGCTTCGTACTCTTGCCAGTTCGCGGGTGGGAGTTGAGCGATGTCGCTCTTGAGTTGAGGCAAAGCAGCTTGCATGCGCTGCAGTGGGGTTTCTGGTGTTGGTGATTCTTCAGAGCGAAGACTACGCTCCTCTTGCCCGGTCTCATCTTCTCCAACCTTCAGTTTGATCGAAATGGGCTGTCTATTGGCATAAAGGCCATCAACTTTCTCTTCGTTTGCCTCTTCGGTAGGTTCCTGACTCGTCGCTCTTTCGGCATCTGCTGAGAAGATGTTGTGCGTGTCCCTTGGAATGTCTTCTGATTCGGGTGTCATCAAGGACGCCTGGGCCCCTTCACCCTTGGATAGCCCACCCAGAAGAGATTCGGGCTCGCATTCCTGGATTGTTGACTCTTCCCCTCGATTTGTCTTTGATTCTGAGGTTGCCGCATCGCTTTCCTCGCCATGGTCGACGCTCGGAGACGGGGAGCTGAGGACTGTCCTCTGCTGCCTAGACCTTCGGGCTCTCTTTCGACGGTTCCAATCTCCCTTCCAATCGCCGGGCCGTTTCTTCGCATCCTTTTGTGGGTTGAGTGCGCGGCGGAGATATCCCACAAATTCCCTGTACGAATCAGTGGCTTTCAGGCGCTCCAAGTTCTCGCCTTCGACGCGCAGTTTATTAGGCGGCCTTGCTACAATGGTAGCAGGGATCCGGCTGTCTGGAAACAGGATGGTTTTGTAGGCAGGCCTTGTTGTTTTGTTTGATAGGATGTGCTGGATGATCCTGCCGTTGAGACACTTTATATCTTCAACGGATGTGAAGCCCTTGAGTTTTGCCTCGTCGAAGAGCGCTCCGACGGACGCGATAAAGTCGTTCGCTGCGGCTGTTCGTTTTTGGGAAGCCATGACGGGTGAAGCAGCGTCGGCAAGCAAGTGTTGCAGCCAAGGAAGCCAGAGGGCGGGCACTTGGGGGAAGCGACGAAGCGCCTGCAAGTGTATTCATGCATGCACTGTACTCAACTTCGACACAAAGAAGTTTTGGGAGAAGGAGAGTAAATACAGAGGGAGTTGGCGGCCTTGGAGCCTGGTTATGTTGCGGATTGGTGGCAGGTGGTGGTAGGTGCAGGAGCCGCGGCAGTGTTGCGTTAGTTTGGGCAGGTACCGCTTCTCCTGCCTGCGAAATTGAGAGGAGAGTTCAGTGAGCATCCGAGCATACTAGACAAGGTAAATATCATTCAAACTTTCTTCGAGTGCCCGGACAAAGTTCTTTGCTTTCTTATATAGGTTCTTAGCTTTGTCCACAACGAGGAGATCGAGAGCGTCCACAGAGCTGTGACACTTGGCATGAAATCCTCTGTTGCTACTAGGTAGACTGTGGTTTTACGTAGGCCAGGCTTTCGTTTTCTAGCTTGTCGTAATGTACGTCTTCTTCTCGTTCTTTCCTATCGCCTTACGACACAGACAAAAAATACCCTACCAAACAACAAACCTAGTACCGCCCTATCGAACCAACAAACAAAATGGTTACACCAGTCGTCTTTTGCAAAATAGATTGATAACTACTCATATCAAATCAAAAGATGAACACCAGCGAAGTCAAGGATGCAGTAGGATATGAATGTTTCTTTCAGGTATCAAATTCAATTTCATGTAAATTAACCCATCTAAATAATCTTTATGGATGGATCTGCACCAAAATAGTGCTCAGTCATCGCGCCGTAGCCCGCCAGAAAACACCGGCAATTGGAGAAGCGGTCCTCTTTTCTTTAAAACAACATACACACACACACACATCAACAGAGTCTATGCAAGCTTACAGCTCATCGTGGAAAGAGCCGCCCTCGCCCTCACCAGAGCCACCGGCGCCCTGGTACATCTTGGAGGTGATGGGGTAAGCAACGTTAGAAAGCTTCTCCTTCTGCTCCTCGAAGTCCTCAGCGTTGGCGTTGGCACTGTTCTCCTCAAGCCACTCGTTGGCCTCCTTGACAGCATCGAGGATCTATTCATATGGTTAGCCATCTGTATATCCGGTGGAAAATTGTTAGAGTAAACTTACAGTCTCCTTCTCCTCATCAGTGATCTTGCCACCGAGACCGTCAGCGTCGTTGACCTGGTTCTTCAAGCTGAAAGCGTAGTTCTCAAGACCGTTGCGAGCCTCAATGCGCTCACGGGTGGCCTTGTCCTCCTCAGCGTACTTCTCAGCCTCGGCAACCATGCGCTCAATCTCCTCAGGAGTAAGACGACCCTTGTCGTTGGTGATGGTGATGGACTCCTCCTTGCCAGTTCCCTTGTCGTGAGCGGAAACCTTCAGGATACCGTTGGCGTCAAGGCCGAAGGTGACCTCGATCTGGGGAACACCACGGGGGGCAGGGGGAATACCGGTAAGCTCGAACTTGCCGAGGATGTTGTTGTCCTTGGTCAGAGATCGCTCACCCTCGAAGACCTGGATCAGGACCACGGGCTGGTTGTCAGCGGCGGTAGAGAAGATCTGGCTCTTGCGGGTAGGGATCTGGGTGTTACGGCCGATAAGCTTGGTCATGACTCCACCGGTGGTCTCGATACCAAGAGTAAGAGGGTTGACATCCATGAGGAGAACCTCCTCAGTACCCTCCTCGCCGGCAAGAACACCAGCCTGTACGGCAGCACCGAAAGCGACAGCCTCATCGGGGTTGATGCCCTTGGAAGCCTTCTTGCCGTTGAAGAAGCTCTCAATGAGGCTCTGGACCTTGGGGATACGGGTGGAACCACCGACGAGAACGATATCGTCAACCTCGGACTTCTTGACATCGGCGTCCTTGAGAACCTGCTCGACAGGCTTCAGGGTCTTCTTGAAGAGGTCGATGTTGAGCTCCTCGAACTTGGCGCGGGTGAGGGTCTCAGAGAAGTCATTGCCCTCCCAGAAAGCCTCAATCTCAATACGGGTGCTCATCTGAGAAGACAGAGTGCGCTTGGCCTTCTCAGCCTCGCGCTTGAGCTTACCCATGGCCTTGGCGTCCTTGGTGACGTCAACGCTGTTTTTCTTGTTGTAGGCCTTGGCTAGGTGGTTGATGATGCGCTGATCGAAATCTTCACCACCGAGATGGGTGTCACCAGCAGTAGAGAGAACCTCAAAGATACCCTTGTCAATGGACAGAAGAGAGACATCGAAGGTACCACCACCAAGATCGTAGACAATGATCTGGCGCTCACCGTCGGTCTTGTCCAGACCATAGGCGATAGCGGCGGCGGTGGGCTCGTTGACGATACGGAGGACGTTGAGACCGGCAATGATACCGGCGTCCTTGGTGGCCTGTCGCTGGTTGTCCTGTAAAACAGTTAGTTTGATTCACGCAAAACCTTGGGTAGATAGAATGCGTACGTTGAAGTAGGCGGGGACGGTAACGACGGCGTTGGTGATCTTCTTTCCAACGTAAGCCTCGGCGACATCCTTCATCTTGCCAAGAATCATGGCAGAGATCTCCTCGGGGGTGAACTGCTTGGCCTTGCCCTCAACGGTGACCTCGACAACGGGCTTGGTGTCCTTGTTGACAACCTTGTAGGGGAAGTGCTTGATATCGGCCTGAACATCCTTGTCGTTGTACTTGCGACCAATCAGACGCCTATTTTAATGGTTAGAACGAACACTCCAAAGAGCGGGTTTATAAGTATAATCGCGTCGCTTACTTGACATCGAAAATGGTGTTGAAGGGGTTAGAGGCGGCCTGGTTCTTGGCGGCGTCACCGACAAGGCGTTCCTCGTCGGTGAAGGCGACATAAGAAGGAGTGATACGGTTTCCTTGATCGTTGACCAGAATTTCGACCTTGCCCTTCTGCATCACACCGACACAGCTGTAGGTAGTACCCAGATCCTGCTCAGGTTAGTTTACACGAATTCGCACTTAATCATGCTGCGATGCACTTACAATACCAATGACAGTTCCAAGGTTCTCAGTCTCCTCAGAGGCAGCCATGGCGGTTCCAACCATGGCGAGAGGGGAAAATAGGAGGGCGATCCAACAAAGGAGGCCCAGGCCCAAGGCCATTGAGCTCCTCGATGAGCGAGCCATCGTGGTTGTGTTTGGCGGTAGCAAGCTTACCGACCTGAATCTAGAAAAGAAGGGTATTGAAAAGAGTTGAAAGAAAAGAAAAGAGAACAGGATAGTCGGAGCGAGAATCAATCAATTCTCGAGCCTGCGACTTCACCGGATGGGGTATCTAGTGGTGATGGGAGAGGACAAGTCTGGGAAGGCTTAGGGCGACGGCGGGGGATTTTATGAAGATGTCTTCAAAACTTTAGGTGTCCAAAAAGGCCAGATTTCACCTTGCAGTGACCGCCAACCTTCGGCCCCTGGCGCCCTGGAACTTACTGGAAATGCCCCACGTGACAGGGGTATTTAGGCCATTGTTACCGCCAGTCGCCTGGGTCGTGGCACTGTAGCCTGCACTGTGCAACCTTCCGCCTGTGCGTAGGTTAGGGCTTGCAGCATAGCAACACATATACTTTACCCCAGAAGCCACCACAGTGCGAAGTCTGTGGCTGCGTGCTCAACAGGACAAGTTGCACACACACTTTCCAGCCTGGAACTCAGCTGCTCTAGTCGCAGGTGGTACTTTACGTCAGGCAAGGAGCCTTAAGCGCTCTAAAAAGGGAAAGAGTGGGAACTATGTCCCTTGACTTATGCTTGAATTGATCTAGCTGGCCTCTTGAGACCTGGTTTTAGTTGCAATGTGGCTTTAACAAGCGGCTACTTTTGCCCGCGCCCTGTTGCGATCCACGGCAATTGTCAGAAGCTTCCCGAAATAGCAGTGGACCGTTTCTTTTTCTCCATCCAGCTTGAACCTTGGTGGATTCCCTCGATGAGGATTTTTACTTAAAAAAGCATCACTATTACTGTCCGCGTGCATGAATCCAAGGAGTCAGCCCTTCCGTTCCCTCTAAATCTAATCCAAGGGCATATGTGTCCACCTCTGGTTCCATTCGCTCCCCATCGGCGGCATTGAGATTCAAGACATGACCCTGCAAAGGGCTGGGCTACATTGCAGGGCGACGGTACTTCTGCAACATTGACATGCATAGGCAGTTACAGTCACGAACAAGGTGTTTGGCGTGTGACTCTTTTAACCTAGTGTCATGTGTGCTATGCTATGTATAAGGTCTAACTTTATTGGCCACGTTTGCAAATAAGTTTCTACTCCAACAGCCCAGCTGCAATTGTCTCGCCACCACTGCGAATAACCACTCGCTGGCCAGCTTCGAGCGGAACCTTAGATTCGAGTTTGATAGTTATCCTTGCCACGCTGCCTGGCTGAACAACCTTGGGCTTCTTCTTTACCACATCTCCCGTAGCCTTGTCCAACGTGGCAACTATGCTCTGTATACGTCCTGGCGCATGCAGACGACCTCGGTGAAGGTCCACTGGGGAAGGTAGTAGATGGTCGAACGCCATAGCCTTCATAGTAAATGAGTCATCGCAAGAGATTGAGTCAGTGGGGTGGCAAAGAATATCAC
Organism: Clonostachys chloroleuca; assembly: GCA_037952775.1. Classification (NCBI taxonomy): domain Eukaryota; kingdom Fungi; phylum Ascomycota; class Sordariomycetes; order Hypocreales; family Bionectriaceae; genus Clonostachys; species Clonostachys chloroleuca. The sequence goes on along the minus strand of JBANAY010000003.1, from coordinate 18,777,053 downwards.
CGACCCTGATGTGAATAGGGTCGATGTCTGTCAACGCCAAGTTGACATTCTGGCCCGCCACTGCCCAATCTTGCGTGTCCTTGTCCACCACAATAGACTTGATGTAGGCCGTCTCGCCACTTGGTTGAACGACTAACACGTCGCCAACTTGCATTGTTCCTGAGTCTATTCGGCCCGACAAGGTTGTTGTTCCTTGCTGAGAGCGAAAGACTTCAGATATCGCCATGCGAAGCGGCTTAGTCAATGCCCTCGCACTTGAGGCTTCTGAGCTTTCCAAAGCTTCAAGCAGCGTAGAACCTGTGTACCATGAGGCCGCCTTGTCTTCAATCGGCTTGACTATGTTGTCGCCGTTCAACCCAGAGATGGGAACGAAGCTCACGTGCTTCTCCTGGAATCCCAATCCAGTGAGGAAACCAGACACCTCTTGGATAATCTCATCAAATCTGTCCTTCGACCATCCTACCATGTCCAACTTGTTGACCGCCACCACGATCCGCTGAACACCAATGCTGCGTAGAAGCAACACATGCTCTCTTGTCTGTCCTTTCAGACCCTTTTCGTATGCACCAGTGTTTGCATCAATGACTAGGATGGCAAAATCGGCCTGACTTGCTCCAGCAATCATATTGGGCACAAAATCTCGATGGCCTGGTGCATCCAGAATGGTGAATTTGGTTAGCTCCGTCTCGAAGAAATTTGTGGCGATGTCGATCGTGACACCGCGATCTCGTTCCTCCGCTCTTTGGTCCATCACCCAGGCAAGGGCAAAGGACTGCTTCCCAGTCTTCTCAGCCTGTCTTCGGTACTTATCCACTGTTCTTTGCTCGACATGCTTCAGTTCCAGCAGGAGGCGTCCCATGAGTGTACTCTTGCCCGCATCAACATGTCCTAGAAATCATGAGCACGTTGTACTAAGACAGTACCAAAAGAGGATGTGACGCTTACCAACCACCACGAAACTAATACTCCTTTTACTTGAGCTCTTCTCAAACTCCTTCACAACATCTAACCCCTTGTTCTTAGGCGGAGGGGCCTCGCTGATTTTCAGACTTGAGACGCTGTCCGACAAATCCTCTTTGCGACCGTTTTCTCCCTCTTTGGCGTCTTTCTTAGAGGTCTTTGAAGGACCCGAGGCCTTCTTTCCCGCTGGAATAGAATTAGAATTAGCCCATTACTGTGCCTTAGCAAAACGCGAACCTTTGGCTTGAGCTGCAAAGACAATATCATCGGGGCTGGGTTCGGAAAACGTCTTGGAGGAGAAGGACGACGACGATGTGTATGGCATGGGGAAAACATCCCGCGACGGACGCTTCCCTGGAGCAGAGCCAAACAGCGTTCGAGCAAAGGCCGAAGGGGCCGCCTTATCCACAACAATAGCAGCAGCAGCAGTACCAGTGAGTACAATTCCTTGGTCTTCCGGTTCTGTGACTTTCCCAGCAACTTCCTCCGTTCCATCAGTCTTGGCAGGCTGTGTAGAGGCTGTGTGACCAGGCTCTTCTTCGGACGGAGGCACAAGTTTCTGGCGTTTGGCGAGAGGAGGGGCCGGCATTTGATCCTCCAATGGCTTATCGGACAATGACAGCTTCTCAATGTCTTTCTCTGTCTGTTTCGTTCGTTCTTTCTCCTTTTTCTCCTCATTTTTCTTCTTTCTGGCTGCAGCTAGTTTCTGGAGTTTGCTCATGCCAGCGGTCCCTTCGGAACCTCCCAGAAGCCCACCTTGTGGTCGCCAAGGTTGGATGAAGATGGCTTGGCGGTCTTGCGGCGTATTCAACCACGGCATATCATTGAAGTACGCGCCCGGGTTCAACCTAATCTTTCTGGAAATCGGAAAAGGCTCTGCCAAGACCGGATCAAGTCCAATATCTCCCACTCTGTTCCCGGCTCCTGCCAAACGCTGATGCTCTGCCCCACAGACACCCCCGAACAGACAATGCGCAGCAGAAAAGGAGAAGTCTTCGCACATACCTTCAGGAGTTTTCTTCTTCGGTGCTGCTGCTGGAGTAGGCTTTGGTGCGGTGGGAAGATAAGTCTTGTTTAAGAATGCAACAGATTTGTCTACATCGTAGTAGTAATTCCATAGTGCATCTTGTATTTGCTTCAGTGTGATTTTTGACGCATTTTTCCCCAGGGCTGCGCGCACTTCAGCAGTACCATGTTCCATGGCAGCCTGGTCCTCGGGGCTCAGCTCCTCGTCTTCGCCATAATCCTCGCCATAGTCAGAGCCGACGTCGTCGTCATCGTAGTCGTATTTATTTGGCGGCATGTCGGCGACTGGTTTCTTGGGACGATCGGGAGAGCCAGAAGAAGATTTCGTAGGATTGAGTGCCTGGAGATTGTTGGTGTGGTTAGGACGGCGATAGGCCCAGATACAAGCAATTTCAGTGACGTACTATATCGGCAAGGTTGAGTCACTCGGCAATCAACCGTTGACTCTTCCTGAATGGAAACAGGCCAGCGCCAGATCTGCGCTCTTCCAAAAGTGCGATAATTATATGTAAGACGCCGGCACCCGATGCCTTGTCGCAGCCTAAAAAATTTGGTGCGGGAGAAGCTGCTACTTTTATTTGCGTCGTTAAGTCGCCTGGCCTCTAACTGAGGGGCACGGTGGCATCGAACAGCTCTCTGATACGTGAGATAATGCACCAAACAATGGCGGGGCAGAAGAGCTCATGGCGGGGCACGGACTGGTACCACCCCTGTCCATCAACTGTTCCTTTTAGTGCCACCGCTGCTTAGAAGTTAGGTGTGATCCCACTAAAGTACTACCGCCCACGGACTTTTTCTTTCACCGCGTGCCGCATTCAAGGAGGTTCCAGTCGGTGATATTCCAAAAAATTCCAGGCCACCAGCGACGACCTCCCCCCGAAGTTTGAGCTCCTCCACACAGCGATTTGGAGTTTTTGGTCTCCCATCGCAGGATCCCATATTCTTCTTAATTTTCAGAGGTAGAGCATCTTGTTCTACCAGCAGCCACGATGGCTCTCAGTGAGTTTGGCCCTCCTTATTATTTTTGTTTGGCGGGGCAGTCGACAGGGTAGCTAACCTGGGAGTAGATCTGGATGTTTCCAACGGTACGAGATACGCATACATGAGAGTTGGGAAGCGAACAAATCTGACCTCTACTTACAGCGACGATGTTGAAGGACGAGCAAGGTCGCCCCTTCATCGTTGTCAGAGAGTACGTCTGCCCGTCCTCACGATCGACTCCTATCTCGCTAACCAACCCGTAGCCAAGGGAAGAAGAGACGTCAATTCGGCAATGAAGCTGTCAAGTCCCATATCCTTGCCGCACGCACGGTTGCGAACATTGTCAAGACTTCTCTCGGCCCCCGAGGTCTCGACAAGATTCTGATATCCCCCGACGGCGACATTACCATTACGAACGACGGAGCTACGATTCTGCAACAGATGGAGATCAGCAACCATGTCGCTAAGCTTCTCGTTGAGCTGTCCAAGTCACAAGACGACGAGATTGGTGATGGTACTACTGGCGTTGTCGTATTGGCCGGTGCCCTTCTCGAGCAGGCTGCCGATCTCATCGACAAGGGCATTCACCCCATTCGAATTGCCGACGGCTACGACCAGGCTTGCGATATCGCCGTTGCCGAGCTTGACCGAATTTCCGACGTCATCAATTTTTCAAAGGAGGAAACAGAGAACCTCGTCAAGGTGGCAAGAACGAGTTTAGGGAGCAAGATTGTATCGAAAGCTCACGATCAGTTTGCCAATATTGCCGTTGATGCAGTCCTCTCTGTTGCCGACCTCGAGCGCAAGGATGTCGACTTTGAGCTTATCAAGGTAGATGGCAAGGTCGGTGGTGCTCTGGAAGATACCCTCCTCGTCAAGGGCGTCATTGTCGACAAGGACTTCTCCCACCCCCAGATGCCTTCCGAGGTTACTGACGCCAAGATTGCGATCTTGACGTGCGCATTCGAGCCCCCAAGCCCAAGACGAAGCATAAGCTCGAGATATCCAGCGTGGAGGAGTTCAAGAAGCTACAAAACTACGAGAGGGAGAAGTTCATCGAGATGATTCAGCAGATTAAGGATACTGGTGCAAACTTGGCCATCTGCCAATGGGGTTTCGATGATGAAGCAAACCACCTTCTTCTTCAGAACAATCTCCCCGCCGTCCGATGGGTTGGTGGCCCTGAGATCGAGCTCATTGCCATTGCGACCAACGGTAGAATAGTACCTCGCTTCGAGGATTTGTCTGCGGAGAAGCTTGGTCGTGCTGGTAAGGTGCGGGAAATGACCTTCGGTACAACGAGGGAAAAGATGTTGGTTATCGAAGAGTGTGCCAACACCCGTGCCGTGACCGTTTTCGTTCGTGGCAGCAACAAGATGGTAAGTTGGGCTACAAATCGAAAATGGGTGGATGTATAACTAACACTACTGCTAGATCATCGACGAGGCCAAGCGATCCCTACATGACGCTCTATGTGTTGTGCGTAACCTGGTCCGTGACAACCGTGTTGTGTACGGCGGTGGTGCTGCAGAGATCGCTTGCGCTCTGGCAGTTGAGGATGCTGCTGCAAAGACCCCAGGCCTTGAGCAGTACGCCATGAGGGCTTTCTCAGACGCTCTCGACTGCGTTCCCATGGCCCTTGCCGAGAACAGTGGTCTCAACCCCATCTCAACGCTGGCTGAGGTGAAGAGCCAGCAGGTCAAGGCCGGCCCAGATGGACGCGGACAGTTGGGTGTTGACTGCATGGGACGTGGAAGCAACGACATGAAGGACGCCTTTGTCATTGATCCTCTCATCAGCAAGAAACAGCAGCTCCAACTCGCTACTCAGTTGTGTCGCATGGTATTGAAGGTGAATAATGTCATTGTCTCTGGCGCAGATGAAAACGATTTTTAGACATCTAATGTATAGATTGGGTGGAACAAAAAGAGAAAATACCTTCCCTGTCAGATATATATTGCGCTATTAGTGTTAATATGTTACGTGAACATGCACATAACCACCTCGTCGTGTTGGTTGAAAATGCCAGAACCAGTGACAGCAACTCACGATTGTGCTAAATAACTTTCAATCGTACTTAGAGAGTCCATATAGTCTCTGTGACGTTACAACCGCAACTATGAAATTAGATGCAGACTTGCAATTTACCTAGATCTAAAGACAGCGAAAGAGAGATCTAGGGTAGGGAGGAGCGAATTGATCCGGTTGCCTGGCTGAACAGGGGCCCCACCCACCTCTCTGTTAACGAGGTAGACAGTATAATTGATATGCATATACGATGTCAGCCTTCTCTTGACCAATGCTGCCTGCATGGATTTGATGAGCCTGAGAAAAAATTCCCAAGACTTCAACAGAACACACACATGGGATTTAAATTACAACCTTAAGGTCACAAATGGACCATGGAGCCGTCGCAGGGCACATCTCCGGCTGATTCGGATCCGCAGATAACCATAGTGAGGCGTCGTCCAATACCTCGAAAGGGGCATCGAAAGTCCAGGGCTGGATGCATCGTCTGTAAGAAACGTAAGGTCAAGTGTGACGAGAGCTTACCGCAATGCGGGCAATGCTCAAGGCTTGGTCTCAGTTGCCAGTACACGACTGCTCCTGCGAACGTATCACAGGTTGCCGGTGAGCCGAGGGAGGTTGTCCAACGGCAAATACACACGAACGCGCCCACGTTCGGGATTGATGACTTGAAGTTCTTCCAGAACTTCCTCTTCCATGCGTACCCTCCCCTTCCTATTGAAGGGTGGCACGTTTGGCAACATGTCGGCCAGATGTCACACGGTGTGAGTAAGAAGAGTAGAATCGCCTGATCAACAGAATATTCAACACTGACCTGACTGCTAGTACACCTTTCTCGCACATTCTATGCTGGGGCTTGGAGCATCACATCTTGCTGTTCTCTCCGGGGCTGATTATGAACAGGCGGCTCTTCGCCATCGAGTCACGGCTATGACTGCTTTGAATGAACACATGAAAAAACCTAAATACACAAGGGCTGATGCAGACGCCGCATTTGCTGCTATGTTGAATCTAACCTTTCAGGCAGCGTATATGGCTGATGGGTTGACGGATTTCTTGACATTAGTCCGTGGCTGTGAGTCTTTGATCATTTCTATTATATCCGTGACTAAGGCTCACGCAGTAGGGAAGGCTTTGTCGTCGGAAACACCTTGCTTCCCAGTTTTGAAGACTCGGCTTTTAAAACCTTCGCCAGAGCTACCTACGTCGAGAAACTGCGCAAGCTCATCGGGAGTAGTGGAGAGGCCGAATCACTGGATGCAACCGTTGCAGAGGAATTCTGTGACAGCTTGAAACGTCTGGCCCCAATCTGCCGTAGCGTCCCAGAGCTACAGTATTTGGCAATGATGCAGAGAATAGCTAATTTCGCCGTCACCAACCCGGCCGAGAGTGAGATCTACTTGCTGTCCTGTCTCACACACCACCAGTGACTGACCTACTTACACTAGGCTACCATGAACACACCTTTCTTTATGAAAGGCTCGGCGAGCTGAGTATTGAAGACTTTTCTTCATTTGTGGATCCCCAGAATTATGCTTCTCGGCTCATTATCATGCATATGCTCACCCTGGACTTTGTCATGAGCCGCAAAGATGTGCAGGATGGAAGCCGGCTTGGTTCGAGTGAAGCTTATCAAAAGGGATACGACTGCCGAAAAAACATGTCTGTGGCATGGATTGGCCAGATGCTGAGCGAGCTTCCAGAAGAGTATCGAGTCTATGCAGAATGGATACAAAGGTTTTCTCAAGGCCTCACCTTCTCCTTTGATTCAGACGACGAGATTTGGAAACCGTTTCTTCTACATCATGGGAAAGCTAATCTCCCAAGTAGCCAATATCATGGATCTGTGCAGGAAGTCGAGAGTTGATGGTTTCGTTTTGACTAATTCTATCCACCTGAAAATGATAATCGCAAACATAGAAATACTGCAGCTCTAGTATTTACCCTCAGCCCAACCATTTACGGCACTCTGTTTCCTGGTTCGACCCCATCCAGCGCAACCCTCCGAACTCCTCTGACCTTCCTTCACCACAAATTTCATAGGCGGAATTCTTTGAACTTCAATGGGGCGGCCTTAGATTGTTTCAGCCGATCCGTCCGTCTTGTGGACGCGTCGAAGCCTCCAGGCGCCGAACCGGCCCAGATATTTGCTTGGGTGATAGAAGCAGAAGATGCCAATAGCTGGAGCCATAGGGAGGGCCTCGAAGACCCAAAATAGCCACTCATGACGGAAAGCGTACCCATTCATACCTTCTGCGAATTCGGCAACGCGGAAAATGCATCGGATCTTCCGCGAGGTCAGTGAATATTCCAAACTGACCGGATATTGGCTCAAATAAGAGCAGAGGAGGATGTCTTACCATGATCAAGACGGATGAGATATAGACAGCCACTACAAGCTTTGCCCAGCCTTTGGGTGAGTCTCTCACCTTATGCCTGTTGGCTAGGACGTGGAAGCGACCGAGGACGCACAGGAATAGCGAGAAAGCTACAAGCTGGAAGGCAAGACCACCAATGAGGACGTATCGACCAATACGCTCTGTATTCCCCTGCCAATTATTGGAACTCGCAATACCGGAACCACTACCCTGGACGAGGAAAGCGATGACATCGCATACAACAAAAATAGGAGTGAGCCGGCGTCCAGGGATCTTAAGAACGCGTTGCTTCGAATGGGGTAGCACGGCGAGGATAAGTCGACTGATGAGCATATAGTTTCCTGCAGCGATGAAGACGGGCGCCAGGACGGTAAATGTCAAAGTAATGACAAAAGGGGCCTGCCACCATTGTTAAGTCAGTTTCAAAAAACCAAGGAGAGAGACGTTGAGAAACTTACAATCATGGTGGAGTTCTTGATCGAGTACGCTCGCATGATATAAGCGACAACCTCGATGGCCGCGCCGATTACAACAGGGAGGAAGTACCACGCTCGATATTTCATTGTTGTCAAGTATGTAATCCCAAGGAAGATGATTCCATAGACCACGGCCCCGACGCAAGCCAGGGGCAGAGATGCGTTATACATCCATACTTCATCGGCCATTGTGGAATGATAGTTTCGGAACAGGGGCAAATATATCAACTGGATTTTTTTTTGTGCGATTGCTGAAAGTTGATCACGGAGAATGTTGTATGTGATTGCTATAGCTTCTTCTCTGTGAGAATTTGAGGCAACTCATCTTTCGCTTTATACACTCTGCCATCGAGGCCATCTACGCAACATGAGCTTCACTGTCGGATTGAAAGCGAGAGCTTCGCAGTCCTGAGGCAGTGCCCTTCACGATCTACCGGTAACCCTACCCGTCGTTTTCCCTTTTTGAACAAACCTGTGCACGATATCTAATTCTAATTTGAATCTTTTCCCTCAATGGATATTGTTCAAGGTGCGGCGCCCTGGAACTAGGCCAAATTAGCTTCAAGGCTGGCGTTGGCTGGCAACGTAATGCGATCCGACAAATGCGAGCAGCCAATCAGACGATCAAGTGCGTGTTTACGATACTATTCAGGCCATGTGCCCATATTACAGGCTTACAGGCTCATAGAACCGATCCCTAGGGTGCTTTAAAGAGCTCAAAATAGGGCCATTATTCGACGGCCACGCTTGAGACAAAAATGCGAACAATACGGGGATGAGAAAGAGCATTGTCTTACCATACGTGACATGGCGCTTGCCTTGAGACATGGGGCGTGAGCTGATGCAAAAATTCCCGACGAATAAATGATCCGGGCCTAAATACGTGCCCGCCGCTTAGGCTGCTGACATCGAGAGACGGACGAGTTTTTTACACTTTGCCTGCCCGTCGTTGTCATGACGTCAAGGGCGATGTGTTGGATATCAAATATCAACTCTCGTGACCGAGCGGTCCCCAGTGTATGACATCGACAGGATCGACTGCGTGGTTTGTTGATGTGCTTTGATGCAGGCCAAAGCACGCGCTTGGGAAGCGTGTCTGCTCTCCCAGGACCCGGCGGCTCGGTTCATGGGAGCCTACGGGCTGCCTCTGAGCTGTTGCTGTGCTGGTCGGCACCGTAGTGTGGGAGATCGGGGGGAGGGAGGGCACGTTGGACCTTGGGCCGTGTGGGAGGCTTCTTAGAGACACGCTCCTCCTCGTGAAACTTATCTCTTCTCTCGCGAACATCTTGTGTCATTCGCGGCAAGGCTAACGGAAGTGGCATCTGAGCAGGATCTTGGGACCAACACCCCCTCCTTCACCAGAGCTGCGGGATGAGAGGGCGTGCTGGGCCAGGAACCAAGGACGCGGTGACTATGCAAGAGACTCTTAAAAACCTCGGGGGTTGATTCGCTCTGGGTGAATCCCAATGCAGTGTTTGAGTGAAAATCATCTCCCCAAGGACCTACATTGGGGGGGCCATACGGACAGTAAGTGGCTGGGGACCTGCGACGCCGAGTGACATCAGAGGATGAATTGGGTCGATGCTCCGATTCGATCGATGGGGTTTTCTGCAGGCATTCTACAGATGCAGACTCCCCAAACCCCCGGCTGGGTGCTGTGCTGGGCGATGGGGAATTGACGAGTTTCCGGGCGTTTGATTGCCCCTATCTCTTGATTGTGTCGGCCACATTGGGAAACGCCACGGTGTTGATGACCGCGGCGTCATAGCGTTTCAGTTGCAGAGAAGGAAGACGAGCACCTGACCAAGCTCCAGACCAATGCTTTCTCCAGATTTTGCTGTAAGCAAGGATTTGCCGGGTCCCCGGATGATGATATTATTAATAATACCGGCTTTCGCAGAGTCGAAGAACGTACGAGGAGCACCCTCTTCCACAATCAGGGGGTTCTTGCGACTGCGGCGCAGGTGTAAGTGGGTGAGAAGGGAGTCGAGTGTGTGCTGACGATGATTATGGCGGTGCGCCTCGCCCTGACTCATGGGTGAGCCTCCCTGTATCGTGGTTAGAGATGCCCTGCCGGCACCCTTGATGCCCATCCGGACTGCATTGCAGGTCTGCTTTAGGTAGCCACGGCGGTTTTTGTCACCGTTTTGGGGGTGGATCTCGAGGGAGGCAGAGGCAGCAAAGCGGCACATCCAGAGCTTGCAGGAAACCACATGCAATTGCATCATTGCGCTGCTGGAAGAGGCCGTTTGGTGCCTGGTGTTGTAATTTTGAGGTAGGTAAACAGGCACACTCCGTTTTGCATACGGAGGTGGGATCTAAGAGTGATAAGACTATCCTGTCTACTTCATTGTCTTCATTTTCATCTACGGGATTGATGTGTGCACAGACATAATAAATCCAGGCGAGGAAACCAATATCCCGAACCTTGTGCATGTGAGCTGGAGAAAATACCCCGAGTAAACAAAGCCAAAGTAAAATAAACAATGAAAAGAAAGACTTGGGGTTAAATCTTGGGGAGTATGGGTGTGTTGCTATTAAACGAATAAATCCATCAAATAAATAAAAGAATAAATAAAATAAAATAAAAATATTTATTCCTGGCATGCAAATCAACGAACGGCTTCTGATCGCAGATGGCTGCCCCTCACCTCCCTGCACAACCTTGCCGCGGACGTGGGTGTCGTCAAATGCACGTAAAGCCACTTGGATTATTGGCAAAAACACCCTCTGCTTCGTCTCCCAACTCACCTCGACTCACCTCACCGCCTGAGGACCCTGAGGGGGGTGCAAGCATGTGGGAGGGGGCGCGGCGGCCGGCCTGCAGCAGCATCGCATCGTTTGGCCCATCGTCGCCATCCCCACGGACGGTCATCTGCCAGATAGATGACTGCTGATGAGTTGGCAATTCGAGACGGTTGCTGCTGGTCGAGCCCACACACCTGCCCAACCGACGGTGGCAGCCCTCATTTCTTACCATCCACGAGACAAATCGGCAATATATGCCCTCAGTTCCGGCGCCGCTCCGTTTTCTCCATGCAACCAAGAGCCCTACCTGCTCCTGGGATGCCGCGCCCATCGCCTCCTCCGTTGGGGCCACCACACACACACACCCCCATGGAGAGTTTATCAAGATCTGGGCGGCCCTGCCGATTGATGGAGTGCGCCTTATCTACCTACCACCCACAGCGCGTGAAGCTTTGCAGAGTGCGTGCTGCAGGTAGCTGAGGTCAGTAGGGAGGTTGCAGTTTGCGCAAACCCTCAACTGAGGCAAGATGACTTTTGTTGGGGCACACTCGCTCGGATGGCCAGATTTGAATCAATCCCAGCGACCGGTCAATCGATGGCGGGTTGCGATGCAGGTGGATGAGACGTAGGTACAGCGCTACATCCTACCGACATTTCCATTCCATCCTTGCGTGGCTGAGCTGTCGCCAGGCTAATGTGCCGCGAGAGATGCACTGCTGCAGTAGTGTTCGGTGCGGCTTACCTCGATGGAATGGCCCGCTGCAGCCTGCCTGGGCCTTGCCTGCGACCGTGAGAACCGGCGATTGGGATCCAACCTACCACCACACACGGACGTTGGGTGCCTGGTTTGTGAACATTTGCAGCGGATGCATGTCGCAGCCGTCCTGGGTGATTCGCTGCCGGGTGCAGATGACCTGACCCCCAGGGCACGCCATCCGTCTCGTGTCTCTGGTCGGTGAAGCGGGTGGAATGAATGCCTGGACGGGCGCCTCGCATTCTTGGTGCCCTTCCTCTGGCGCTGAAGATGACCTCAAGATCAGGGCATCGGGCGCCTGTATGCTGGGCACCTGAATCACGGGAGACGGTGACCACAGGGAGATGACAGCGCACACCACGGCCAGCACAGCACACGAGGCCAGCTGAGGAGGCCCCCGGCCGGCCGGTCGACCTCGACCGCCCTCCCTATTGACATATGGACGTGGGGTGAGGCCGTTGCTGCCAATAACGGTAGCAACAATGGGTAGCAAGTGACTCTCTCACCTAGCTTCATCAGCCGCCTGCAATTGCTATCACCGGCCAGCAGCAAAATAGCGTAATTTTTAGGGGGGGGACCCTGCTTTTGAGTCTTTGTGCCCAGCCATTCTATCCTCACCCCCTCAGCTCGAGGGAGGGAGGGGATGCCATCGTCTGAACGTGGACAGTAGATATTTTGCCACATTCGTTGATCAAAGGATCCAGACGTAGGTAGTGCAATGGATGGACTTTGCTGTGGCTTCGCAAGCTCTTGCTCGACATAGTATAGAGGATGCATGTATGTCAGATCCGCATTAAGTCCGATTGCCAATACCGAACCCTCCCACCACATTTAGCCGCCGTTCACAGAGGAAAGGGGAAATATAAGGCGTATGGCGTATGTGTGCATCCGCACACATGACTACGGTGTCTAAATTTAACATTGGATGCAAGCTACATGGGATTATTCAGTGGTGTATACGAAACTAGCTTGCCGTTCTGTAGATCACTGCGGGATACTGTCCTGATTTGGCTGCCGGCCATAACTGAAGACTCTTTCGGAATCCAGTATATCTAGGTAGTTCAATTGAACGAATTCATGTACTAAAAAAGATGAGAAATCACGTCCCGAATACAGAGTGGCTGCTGTCCCCGCTGAGGCATCGCCCTCACAATGACGAGGTAAGACTCATACTGACTCGACCTTTAAAAAAGCTAGCGGCCCTTCCCCCAGATTTGGTGCGCGGAATGTGGGGACACACGTTAGTAATGCACTATCAAAAGATCTATCAATCTGCAGTTAATTCTGTTACTAGAATACTTTCATAACTCACTATCGCTCATCGTAGCTGCCATCCACACTGCCAATAGCCTCCAAGTTATTCCGTTGACATCTCCAGCCTTCTCTTGTCGCCACAGTGCACTCTCCAAGTATATGAACCGCCGTTGAGGCGTCTCTCAATGAGTAAAATATAGGTCATTCGAATCGCCTTCCTTTACTCTCGTTTTATCTGCAAGAACGGCCTTGTATTAATACCAGTTGGCCATATCAGCCCATATCAACGAGAACCAACCACCAAGCTGGAGCACACCGACCTCACCACATATCTTGACTCTAATATCGCCCGGACCATGATCTCAATAAGTCCGAGTTCCGGGGGCTCTACGCATACCCACCAGCAAGCCGTGGCAGAAACCCCACAATCCCGGGTTGTCTCCAAGCCTGTCCCGCAGTCTCAGTCTCGAGATCCCCGCCAGTATCAGATCGATCAGCTGAGGAAGCGGTTTTCACCCACCGAGTCAACCGCCCCGGACGGCTCAACCTCATTCCAATTCAAGCTGCACCCATCAGATCCGGATTTCCCCTTTGAGCTGGCTTATCTGGATTGTGATCTTCGAGTGCCCAAAAACTATCCGAAACAGAGACCTGTTCTCTTGGTCCGGAACAAGGACATTCCTCGGGGCTTCAGCATTAACATTGAGAGAGGCTGGGAACAACTAGCCAATGAGAGGACGAGCTCGACCCTTCTGGCTCTTACCAACGCATTAGACAAGAATCTGGAACGGTTCCTGTCTGAGGAGAAAACTGAGACGGTGAAGCTCGTAGCCTTCCAGGGCTTGAAGGACACCAGACATCTGAGCCAGGGTGGTGGACAAGAGCCTGTATCATCCATACCGGAGCCAGAGATCCTTGTAGCTGCCCCAGAGCCGAAGTCGAAGCCCTATGTGCCGGAGATATCCTACACCAGAGATGAGATCGCCGAGGCCAAGACGCGCAGGGCACAGGAGGTGCGCCAGCTCGAGGCCCGTATGGGGAGGATGAATATGTATCGCCGTTCCGCAGATGGCATCGTCTTTACGTTGCCCTTGGAGCCTAAAAGACGTAACGAGCTCACTCCCGGCCTACGATCAGTTAGGAGCTTGCACTTAATTGTGCCTCTGCTTTATCCATTGCAGGATATCCGCATCCAATTGAACGAGGTTGACGATGACGAGGCAGAAAGAGTGGAGGAGTTGTTTATTCGGAGGGCTGCATCGCACAAGGAAATGACCCTGATGAGCCACGTCAACTTTCTCGCTATGAATCTATCTAACCTATCAAAGCAAGCACAACAAGCCAGGGAGGCCGCAGAAGCCAAGGCGTCACTTGAGCAGGCAGTCCAGCGGGATGTGCAGGCAAAGTCATCTGAAACTCCTGCAGCTGCAGCTGCATCAAATCTCGACAAGAGCCATATCCAGGTCATCCCGCGTCCTCCAGAGTGGAGCCTCATCCGGGGACCCAACGAATCCGACTCGGACAACTTCGACTCTGACGATGCGGATGACGGAGGTGTGGAGATTGGCCAGCAGCCACCCCCAGAGGTCGAGCCAACGGCAGCTTCGGACGATGACGCCGAGCGCGGCACGATGCTGAGCTTCCCGTCTATAGAGCTATACGGGATCGAGCTCCTGCAGGTGGCGATCCTGGGCATAGCGGTCAAATGCGAGCGTTGCAAGACGGTCAACGAAGTCACTGGGCTCAAACCCAGCATTGAGAAGACCCTGGTGTGCAAGAAGTGCACATCTCAATTGGTCGCCAAGTTCAGGCCCCAGCTCGTCCACGAGCAGTCGGCGAGGGCCGGCTTCATCGACCTATCCGGGTGCAAGGTGGCGGATATGCTCCCCAGCACCTTTATCCCCACCTGCGCCAAGTGCTCGAGCCCCGGCTTTGGGCTCGTCTCAGTCCGCGGCGAGACGATGAGCAACGTATGCCGCGAGTGCCATGGCAAGTTCTCGTTTCGCATCCCGGACGTCAGGTTCCTCGTCGTCACTCCGGGCAGCGTCCTGCCCCAGGTCGGACCACAGCGCAAGCGGGAGAAGCTGGGCCTGCATGCGGGGGAACCGCTCCCGCAGAAGGGAGCGTGCGAGCACTATCGCAAGTCATATCGGTGGTTCCGGTTCTCCTGCTGCAACCGCGTCCACGCCTGCGACAAGTGCCACGACGGGGCGGAAGACCACATCAACGAGTGGGCGAACCGGATGATTTGCGGCTGGTGCAGCCGGGAGCAGAACTACGCCGTCGAGGCCTGTGGCATGTGTGGGCGGAGCGTCATTGGCAAGAAGGGAAGGGGGTTCTGGGAGGGTGGGAGAGGGACTCGAGACCAGCGGCTGATGAGCAGGAAGGATCCCAGGAAATACAAGAGACTGGGGGGGCCTCGTGATGATCTCCGCGCATCTTGTAACTGCCAGCATCCACGGCGTTTAGCTTAGCTACGGAGGGGTTAACAAACAGCAGTCAGAGAGTTGAGCATACATCCTAAACACTAATGTGAGACCTTCAGCCTCACACATCATCCAAGCACACCAAACCGTCAAATCGCCGTCTGGCCAGGCATTACGGCCGACGACCCATGCCAACTCAGACCCCTTCCCGCCCCCAGTGACGGGCCGAAGGAAGCGCCATGGCACAGTTCACATGATCCCGTCACCACCAGTAAGCGCCGAGAGCGGTGGTGTCCAGCCCACCAAAGAACCCCCGCGGGCGGCGTTTATTGTTGATTCGCTGCTCCCTCCAACATACGCCGCTCCCCGCGGGGTCACAGAATGGCATCACATCACAATCACACAACACGACGGGTAAGCCAACGACGGGCGTCTGTTTCATATCCCCCCCCCCCCAATCAATTGATTTTGCCCAGGGCCGACTCACGCGAGCCTGGTTGGCTCTCTGGGGCGCCTCGGCGGCGTATGAGAGCCTGGCGGGTTTGATTCAGGATTGTGACGAGGGGATGAATCACCGAGCTTTAGACGTCATCACGCCCCTTCTGGCACATTTGTCCCAAATTGAGAAAAAGAACGCATCACCGGGGCATTCTTAAATAAAATGATTAAATGGATTTAATTGATAAAATATTCAACAAGCTAAAATACACGCCCGGTGACATGCATGCGCCTAGCGAACGTAGCAAACGGTGGCCCAGCAATACAAACAAACATGGAGGCCTACGTAAACCCCATCTGTAAAACGATATCACATCTACATGTATATCATAAGTTCCGCATCTGGTTCCTCTTCCCTCCTCTCCCCTCCCCTCCACCCCTAGTAGAATAAGCAGGTCCAATAATAGGCGTGCGTGGGGGGGGAAAGCCAGCACCAACGTGGCGGGCTGCAACACACATGATAATCAATTTCAATTAATCACGGCTTGTTTTGCTGCAAGGGTGATCTCGCGCCCTTGTTCCCTCCCTCCCCCTTCCTCTAGTGAGGAGTTGGGACCAAAATACAATGCGAGGTGAGGTGGTGGCGTGCAGCCCTTTCCCGCATTGATGCTTCTTTTCTTTTTCTCTTCTTTTTTTCCCCTCCCCCAGTTCGTCACGAGGACCTTATTAGCTTCAATTCCAGATGGTGATAAAGCCTTTAATCATACAGCGCACACCATCATGTATATGTATAATTACCTACATGTGCGTAATGTGTAGATGATGTGTCGAACTCGACTTGCATCCCACCCTGCCAAGGAAACAGAGAGGAACACGCACCCCCTCCCTCACCGTCTTAAAAAAAAATTCCAGTTAACTTGTTTTCTTTGTTCGATGGGATCTAGGCACCGTCATAGAGGTGGTGTGGTGAGGCCCAACCCTTCAGCCCCCAACTTCCACCTGCCTATGCCCCGTCAATCTTCCCTGCAGGGTTTGGATAATCGATATTATTAATAACTGCCACTGGGTTTCCCAGAGTTCGAGAGAAAACTTGGCCGGGGAGGGGGTGGGCTGCAATTATTAATACATACATTGTACATACATGGAGGTGACAGCAACGACCAACGGCCAACACTTATGTCCCACGCTCTGCAGCCTCTCCGTCTCAATGGCCAAAGACGCATGCGTTGGACTGCAGTATGCCCTCTCACCGGTTTTCTGTCCGTCCCCCAGAGCGCGGCACGTGTCGTTGCCTTTGACTCATCGCAGCTGAGCATTGATGCCTCAGTTACACCGCACCTGGAGGCACATCACACAAGCATGGTTTCAAACTTGGATGGCCAGCATTGATTCAATTAATTTCCATGAATCATTCGTAGTGAAAAGAGGCAGCTGCGTGCCTGCATCATTAACAAAAAGAAATATAAAGCTGAAAATACCACTCTGTTGTGTACACGCCCATCCGTATATCTCTGTAATTCAATATGTGCATCAATATCGGATAGTGGCCTGTCTCTCCACCTCCCCATGCCTCTCCGTTAATCAATCGACCGGGGTACATTTTCCACCGACGCATAGATTTGATGACCCGTCAGGCCTGTCATTACGGATAGCATCGTCCAATGCTATTCATATTGCAACCCTATCAGTCTGGGCAGCAAGACCACCGCCTTGACCTTGAGGAGTCTCGACGGCGGCGCTCTCAACGCCGCCTCCTGGATGAGGCCCCTTTGTCTGATCGTCTTTCTTGATCCTGGGGGTCTTGATGCAGAGCGTGAGAAGCATCGCAAAACCTGCAATCGCCGCACCCGTAGTCCAAACCCCCTGGAGCGCCTCCATGACACAGTCGATGATACGTGGGATCTCTTTCAGCAAGTAAGGGTAGATTTCATCGCTCTCACGCCCCATCCCTGTTCGTGCGTGCTTCATAAGACCCTGTGCCAGCGTAGCCGGATACCCTTGGGCCACCAAGAGCTCCTCCAGGCGCGAGGAAAACACTGCAAGGCCGACGGCGATGCCCAAGCACTGCCCTGCCGGCCTCATCAAAAAGGTCATGCAGATGGCGTGGCCGGCATCCTCGCGGTCGACGTTGCCTTGAATTCCCACCGCCATCCCAGGTACGAGGGATCCGAATCCGATTCCCACCACCAAGGTAGTGAGGACCAGGAAAACATAGGAAGAATTCGCCTTGAGAAGGTGCAGGAGCCCAAAGGTAAGGATGGTGAGCAGCCACCCAGCCCACAGGAAGGACTTGTAGTGGCCAGTCTTCCCTACAACGATACCTACGATGATGGACATGGGAGCCACCGTCAGAGTGGCGGGCAACCCCAGAGCCCAGTCGTGAAAGCGTCATAGTCCTTGACACCGAGATAGTAGATGGACATGTAGTAAAGCAGCATCCACATGAGCAGTCCATGCAAGGCAATGTTCACACACGAGATGGATGTCGAGACCTCCCGGAAAACGGATGGTTTGAAGATGGGTCTGCTCGCAACGCGTCTCTCGTAGAAGCCCAGCGACACCAAGCCGAGCACGCCGAGTACAAGCGGCAGTATAACTTGGTACGAGCCCCAAGAGAATCGGGACCCAGCCCAGGTGAGCGGTATCAGAAAGGAGGCCCCCGATGCCACAAACAGAAAGAGGCCTCCCCAATCTACTGTTGCTATTTGCTTCCAGGGGATCTTTTGTGGTGTATCGTATCCGAGTAGGCATGCGGCAGCCACAAAGCTAAACGTGAGGAAGGGAAGGTTAATCCAAAAGACCCATCTCTAGTGAAAATTCAAAAATCAGCTTCTAAGTCCCCTTTCCCAAAGAATGGCCAGATCTTCCACTCACCCAAGTCATCGTATTGCTATTAGTGAACACTCCGCCGAGGAGAGGTCCAGAGACCGTGCCAATCGCCCAGGAGACATTGATGAACGCGACCCATTTCGCACGTTCTCTCTGTCCATAGATGTCGTAGAATATGAGTGCCTTGATAGGCTCGGTAGCTCCCGCGCCGGCGCCTTGGATCGCGCGGCCTACTAGCAGCATGGTCGGAGTATGGGCGCAGGCGCAGATGACGGCGCCAGCCATGAAGGTTAGAATTCCCAGGAGCAGTGCTGGTCTCCGGCCAGCGATGGAGGAAAGTTCGCTCGCAAAGGGCTGGATCAGGGCCATGGCCAGAAGGAAGCAGCTTCCAAAGCTGAGGCTATCGGACAAGGAGGCATCGAGTTCCCTAGCGACCTTCTGCATGCACATATGCCAGGATAGGCGGTCAGTCTCCAAGAAGATATGATATAGAGTAGGTTGGTGGTACTTACCGGAAGAGTAACGCAGAGGCAAGTTGACTCGAACGCATGGGTGAGCGTGACCAGATTCAAGGCAGACCAAATGAAGAAATTCTTCTTCGGCCCCTGAGAGTAGCATCCCGGGCTCGTGAGGGAGTTGATACGGCCGGATAGGGCTTTCTCTTGAGTGTCAGACATGGTTGTTTCTGCAGTCTCTGTTTCTTTGGAGATGATTGAATTTATAGAAGAGAAGAGCCAGAGTAGCAATGGTCTGGTTAGATCGATTTACGCGGTGTTTGGGACACTCTGCCCCTTTCAGGTGGGATCGTAGATTGAGTTTCCCGCCAATGGCTCCCTCGATTAACATGACTAACGAAGATAATTGATTCCGAAATGTGAGGTACTTATCACGAGATGCGAGTCTTTTGAGTTGGGTTAAAAGACCAAGTGTCCCGATAATCTGAATTCCGTCTTATAGTCGCATGTCTGGCCTGATCCCAGATACGAGGCTACTTCCCTCACCAATTCACCAATCTCACCAACAAAATTGCGCTTTCCGTCCGAAAATTCTCTCATTTTCTGAATTGCAAACATCTCCTCTGGATTCAACAGCCATGGAGAATGCAGTTCAGTATCAAATCGTGCTCGGAGGCTTTATGGCTGGGACCTGCCTCTACTGGGTTCTCTGGCCAGCAATCGAGTATCTCATCGAACGCATCCTGCCAGAATGGTATCAAGAAAACAAGGAGGGCCGCCGCCGATTCACGCTTCTGTTTCCAGTCATCATGATGACCCTTCGGGGTCTGATTGGCGGCCTGGTTATCATGCCGTCATGCATAATAGCGGCTCGAGAGACGCCCTGGGAAACTGGCCAGCTCATGACAACCGCCGGTAACATCTGTGTCATCTCTCAGGTCATCCCTTGGACCACCGAGTTGCTTCCTCAGTACGAGATCTCAATGGAAATGTTTCTCCACCATCTCATCTGCACGGCCGTCTACTTTAACATCATCATGGCGCCCAGCATTCACATGGTGACTCCCCTATACCTCCACACAGCCACTCAGTTCGGCGACGTCTTTACATCCTTTCACAAAGTCATGAGGTGTCTGGGATACCGGCCAAGCACCAGTAGGATCCTCTATGCCAATAAACTTCTACAAATTGTTCTGCTAGTCTGTTTCAAAGTCTCCTTTACTTTGTACCTCATGGGCAGAATCATCCAGACACCAGATCGGATGTGGGACTTGATCCGGGTTACTTGCCTATTCTTCTTTGCTGCTTATACCCTCAAGGCCGTGATCGTGAGCTTTGTCTTCACAAGAATTGTCGATCAGCCCACTGAGGGCCCAATTGGACTGTTGTTCCAAGGTACAGGCGTGTTTATTTCTCGCCACAACTTTGGCCTGGCAGCATCCGCAGCAGCTGCGATCATCTTCAAAGTATTGTTCTATGCAATCTCTCTTGAGCATCCTATGGGAGCAGGTGAGCATGTCTGGGCTTGGACCGAGAGCATTGTGTCTGTCTCAGCATTGTGCCTGCTTATCAAGCTGGGAATGGTGGCATGGAGATTCCTCTTGAACGGAAGGCAAGTCCTGGACGAGGGTTGGTATCAATCTGTCAAGAGCGGCGAGATGTACCTCCGCTTCGGCTCCATCCTCGTGGCATTCATGATCCACGGCCATTATACCGGAGATTTAATCGCGAAGCATGCAGGGCTTTCCAGTCAAGCCCTATCTACCGCCACAGGCTTTGCATTCTTGGTTGGGGATCTCTTCCTCCGCACTGTTCTGTGGATATCCGTCGGTGAAGAGGTCAGAGCCCCAGAGGAGAACATGTCAAAGGACGTGAAGGCAGAGAAGGCTCTTCCACAGACAAACCCAAGAGCTGTGTCCGATCATGCCGTGGCGGCACGGCAATTGCGTATGATCTTGGCAGATGCCATCATCATTCTGGCCTCCATTTTTCTACCCAATGGCTTCACCAAGTTCACAAAGATGGAAACAAGTTACGCCATGTTCTTTACCCACGCCCTAGTCCAGGTTCTTAACGAGTCCGCGTCTCTGTTCAGTAAAGGGGGCAGTGTCCCTGCAATCAACAGTGGTTCTCGTCGTTTCTCTTCCCTCAAGTTCGTCTTGGCTGTTAGTCAAAACCTTCTCGCTTTTTCTGCTGTTTGTGGACAAGTGTGCACGGAGTGGAAATGTAGCGACAGAGAACAGGAAATCCTCTGGGTAGCTCTCGCCGTCGGCCTGTTTTCTCATCTATCCAGCCGCATGCTCATTCCCACCAAGAAGCATGCAAAGGTCAAGAAGTCCTCGGCCAAGTCTACTACCGGTGCTACCCCTTCTTCTACTACAACAAGGAATCGAGTGCTTCGTATGCTCAAAGCTTTTTTCCTCTTTCCAGAAGTCTACACTGGACTCGGTGCTTTGCTCCTACAGTGGCTTGCTTTCAGAGAATGGATGAAGTTCAACGGGGAGCAAGTTGAGTCGACCGTGGGCTTCGGAAA
The DNA here is from genome assembly GCA_037952775.1 of Clonostachys chloroleuca. Classification (NCBI taxonomy): domain Eukaryota; kingdom Fungi; phylum Ascomycota; class Sordariomycetes; order Hypocreales; family Bionectriaceae; genus Clonostachys; species Clonostachys chloroleuca. Next base: position 18,755,767 of record JBANAY010000003.1, on the reverse strand, counting down.
CGTCAAAACGGTCCTCGCGAGCCCCTACGGAGTGGTTGGAAACGTTGTTACACTGACTCTTACCATTCTGGGCACAATTCTTCCCTGTGAGTAGTAGGATGTGTGTATCTATGCCAGTATCATCATGTTCAATGTCACCTTCCGCATCACCTACAAGAACGTTCTCAGTTGGTAACGTATATATTCCCCGGTTCAATGGACTTTCTATCAACCATGAACGCAGCCAATTGCGAAATCACCAGATGACCTAGCCCGGCCTAAAGAGTGTTCCCATCATTCTCAACCAAGGCTACTCGGAGGATCTAGTCTGGCGCCTCTATCTCGTCATTTCTTTTCTTCTATCTGGCTCTCTTCTTGTCCTGGATTCTCCTCATCTGTTCAAGTGATCGGTGTTCTATTTCTTTGGTCCTTTGGTTTTATTGTCTACTTTTGTTTTATTTGTTTATAGGTTTTTCTTATCTTTTACAAGTTAGGTCTTCGATGTTTGGAAAGCACAACTCGCGGCTGTTTGCGCCTCTTTTGGTTCCTGTCTGCCGTCTATTTCCAATACCCCCCAAGAAGTACGTACTCTGTTAATTGAAATTAATTGATCAATTTGATAAATTCGAATCAAACAAAAAAAGAACAACGTTGCCGTGGCCCCCAACCGTGCCCCAGCCGTGCCCCAAACGTCGCGCAGAGGATCAAGCTGCTCCCCCTGGCATATGTCAGTCTATGCCGAGGCCTGGCGGGATGTCTTCCGCGCAGCACCTACGCAAATACGTTACACGGGATGGATGACGACCCTGGAACCATCCTCACGGGTCCTGCTGCCTTGGGGCCAGGCTAAACAAGACCGCTGAGATCACCGAACCCCCGTCCCCCATCTTGTCACCCGGTCACCGCCCCCCAGAGAAGGGAAGGGGAGGGTCGCTCATCTTCCAGGCCAGCGGAAAGACGGCCAACATCGCCTCCGTGAGCAAGCTCCCATGCCTCTCGGCGCAATGAGAGCAAGCACAATCTCTTTTTCTGGCCGATTACAGGGCGATGGGAGCAGCGGGAGCAGCGACCGAGACATATCAATTCCCAAAATGACGCCCTCGCCCCCTCAGCAAGAACCTGGTCCGGGTCTCTGGTGACCAGTTTCGAACACGTCAGGACCGCCTCCGGACTTGGGCGACGTGGCGATCATGTGGGCCGTGAAATCGCCGCCGTGTGTTTCGAGCCGTCTTTGAAAGCATCAAGTAAGGCAACCCAAAATTCCCACAAATGGCTTGCTTGCTTGATTCTCTTCCCCCTGCTGCGCTGGACAGTTGCATGTCATGGGCGCAGGGAGAGGGGGAGGGGGCCATTCGACCCGACCATCCCCGTGCCCCTGACCCGGTCGAAATGACTGAATCTGGGGTGCATGCCCCGAATGATAATTCATTTTCGACGCTTTCCCGCCACTATTAGAACCTGATTCGGCAGAATCCATCTTTCTTTTTTTTTTGACGAATGGCGCTGGCTATCTTGTCATAGGCCCGAATGCCCGGGGATTCGGATCGTCAATAGGCAAGGCTGCCAAGTCATCGACATGGCGAGGAAGGATTCGCTAACGGAGGAGAGGAAGACGGAGAGGAGGTGGCAGATGAGCAATTGTAGCCAGCAATCTCCATGGGATGTCGTCGCTACCTCGGCTCTGCTGGCAGCCTAGTTTTCCAGTCTGGAGGGTCTTTTGTAACATGGGCAGACTTCATGCCAAATTTCCCCGGCTACGTCGAGCTCGCCTCGGCTTCTGATACTGCGGAACTCCAAACCGTCGTTTACGATTCTCCCAGAGGAGCTCAGAAGGCTGTTCGAGCCGAACCCACACTTGGGGGCCTTATCATGGATGCCCAGGGCCCTTGTTACCCCGGAGGCTGTTTGGGTCAGTTGGATTGCCTACTCTGGAAATGCTCTCACCGTTGGAGCAATGTTAAACGGTCAACGATTGTCCATCGTGTAAGACGGCGCGTGATGGACCAGGAAGGGCTGGGGGATTCACACTCGACGGGTAATGAGCCCATTGCGCGTCATCTACAGGAGAATTGTATTCGGAGATGGTCCTATTATGCCCTGATAACCCCATCTTACGATTGCGCACCGTATATAATCACCCTTGCCGATGGTGTCACCCGACTAGATCCCATTATTTCGCCTAGATCTGGACGACTATTCAGGCAATAATGCCTAGGGACTTTTTCCGTCGCCAAAGATAATACACACATGGGCGGAGGAAGAACAACGGTATATGTTACAGCTTATCTTGCCAATAGTAGCATCTCTCAAGAAGATCATGAAAGAGATTATTGTGGAACAAAGTATATGTACGCCCTACATACATACATACATGTATGAGCACATGCATATGCCGTGCACCTGCACTGCCAGATGAGCGTCGGCTTTAACAGCATACCATGGCGAGGGTGTTTAGATAGCAAATCAACACATGTATCTCACTCACCGAACATCCAGCTGCGGGATCGCCTGTATCACCAAGGACATTGGGCAGTATTCGGGCTGTGGCATTCTACACCCTGCTCCCTGTGCTCCCCAAGACGGGCTCAGGTAAACGTGGCTGGCAGCACGAGCCGGACTCGATATCTACATGGTCGAGGATGACCTGTCTCCTGACGCCGGCAAGGCGAACATGCCACTTTTCGGGTCCAAACAAATCAATTATTTCCCACTAATAGATTTTCGATCTGATCTCTGTGTAACAATGTGTAAGCCACTTGTTGAGGATGTGCTGTTCCAGGAAGTAGGCAAGCTGGAAAAGCTATTCTCGGGTGTACATGCAGTCACGAGTGAGACATTATACAAAGCAGTGGCACTTTGAACGACAGTCCGTCATTCAGCATCTCGAAGTATCGGGGCGAGCACTCAGCCGCCTCGGCGATAGGCCCTCTCTCTCCCTCCAATCCAGAAATGCTCAGCTCGCAATGGACCTTGCCGCCCAAAGCCACTCGCATTGTCTTGCAGCCCAACTATCGCATGACCCCACGGAATGTGTCTCTCCCCTCCCTCCCTTTTGCCCATCACCTCTTCCAATCACCGCGGCTTCGTGGTGAGGACAACATGCTGGCTCAATCACAGGCAAGGCAGCTATCCATTTGTACGAGCCACGAAGTCTCGGCCTCGGGAGAGTGCATGTGGACTTGGGACAGGAACCGGGACGAGCCCCCGACCGACCCGGTTAGCACAGCATGCAGCGCTCAGCGATCACCTACTTACCACGATGATCACCAGCGTGCCACGACCTCTCGTCACTCGGCAGCTCTTGTCCTACCTGCATCGCATACACTCTACTCGCCCACCGTTCGGGGTGACCAATCGATCCCCCAGCCAAGGGGCGGCCGAAAAGTGCACGCTCTCACAAAGAAGCAAGCACCCAGCGAGAGAGGTATCACGAGCTGGGGCCTGTCATGATCTCCAAAAGGTCCCCTCCGTTGCCACGATCAGGTAGGACACGGGGTTTCCCAATATCAGATACGTTCGACGTTGCAAGCGCCGCCGCCGCCGCGAAGGAAGCCCTCTTACACGGAGGGACGTCACCCAATTTCCCTCCTTTTGCAGAGCGGCTACGCCACCTTCTCAAGCGAACGTGACGCTCATGTCTCTCCCGAGGTGAAAACAAGCTCGGGTGAGTCAACACATAATCCAAGGGAACTCATTCGCTGCAATGAGACATGTGCCTGTATCAAAACTTCGGGAACTGGCAGAGGGCTCGGCGTGCCGGGCATGCGGCAAATCCCGACGACGTAAGCCGTGATGGGAACGTGTTTAGAAACGGTAGAACAATATAGCGGATATATAAAATTAAACGTCAATTTAATTTAACTCTTGCTCTATTGTGAGATTTATCATAGGTTGGATTCGTAACAATTACCCGTTTTCGACTTGTTTGCCCGTCGTGTCGGGTATTGAGGTTTACGGGAAATCAGCTGTGAGGGCAAAATGGCCATCGAAAGCAAGCAAGCAAGCGAGGCGCATGCAAGGCATCCGTATCCCATCTTGATAGGATAGACCCTTCCGCTACAGCCACTCTGCTCCATGTCCATGAGTGTGCACTTGACTGGACTGGACGGCGATGGGATGGGCGCCCTGCCATGGCCCGCCTCCACCGCCGCAGCGGCGGTGTAGTTGGGGAAGTGCCTCTTTTTGCTACGTACCTACAGAATCCGCCCGTATGCGTGTGAAATATCGGTAACGGCCCTGGGAAAACAAGGGCCCGTCCGCATTCCCGTGGGGAGTGTGCATTGCCCTTTCTGCGCTGGTTTGCTGGCCCACGACGCTGGGAGAGACGAACGCGATCAGGTCAATCACACCATCCAGCCCACATGCGCTCACCGATACAGACATCTCGACACCTCGTCCCGGGCGGCGGGACAGAGGAGGAGGAGGGGCGTGTGCAGGCGGATCATCCCCTCTCTCAACCTTCTGGAATGCTGGCGCCATGGTACCTGGGCAGCCAGCCATCCATCCATCTAGGCATCTACCATCTGGGTAGCCTCCCACCCCCAGCTGATAAGGCGAAACTCGGCCATCTGAACTGAAGAGGCAGTTGGGGAGCCATGTGTGAGTTGGCTGGCGATTGCATGGGCGGAAGATGCTACGTAGTAGGGGCCCGCGACCCAGGGCAGAGAGAGCCAGGGCCCCGGGGGTAGGGGTGTGTGTCTCTTTTCTTGCCGTTTTCGAATGCTCATGTTGCAAAAGGGATGGATCTCTTTTGTGACATTGCACAGCGAAAGGAAGGGGGAGGCCCCCATGGACAAGGTGCGCCCCCGTGGAAGAGCAAGGCGTGCTCCCCGGGAAACGACCAGAAGGCCACCCATGATGTGTCTGCATGCTGGTGAACCCCCACAGTCCAGCAGTCCGAGTCATCGTCATGCGTTGGTGGGCGGGTGAATGTGAAGCGTCGGCCGGTAGGGGTTCCAAGCTGACCAAAAAACGACACTGTTCCTCACTAACCAAGTCGCTCCTGGAAATGCCATCAGCATGAGAGTGGTATAGGATGCGAATTGACGGTCCGTCCCTTCATTTGCTCGGCTTCTCGTTTCATCCCCCCCGACAACCTGACGATGGTGTTACTCTGCCGTCATGTTAGAAGGGCAGATGATCATTCCCTCTCATATTTGCCGCAAATCCAATATTAGCACCGACGGAGGCACGCGCTGACCCGTGGCACATCCTCTCTACAGCCAGGATAGCAATTGAGACCAAACAGTCGGGATAAGCAATGGCCAGCAAACCCGACCGCTCATTGACACCCCGTCCCGTCGATACAACTCTCCAGCGTGGCTATCTTAATTCGAGATCTTTGACCGCTCTGCGCCGTTCGAATCAGGCAAGTGGAATGCACGCTCGAGGTGCTTTTGTCTAATCACGCCTCCTCTATCAGGGACCCTTCCCCCGTCAGTTGAAGAGAGAGGGACCTCCCCGTTTCAACCCATCCTGGCGGCACGCCGGATCTGTTCCCCAGGCAAAAGGCTTGCCCACGTGGGACCCTCTGCAAACTCGCAACCCTTGATTGAGCCCAGGGGACCTGAAGCAATTACAAAGGAGGGTTGGTTAATTCAAAGGCCAGCCAGGGGGGAAAGGAAGGGGGGCGGTTATTACAATTCATCCATCCTGCTATTAACTCCGTGCCAACACTATCTAATAATAAGTCCCAGGTAGGTATCACCTGCGGGCTAAACAGGGGCCCAGACACATGATTTGCAACGGCTGCTTCCCCCCGAGCAGGTAGGCTCATCCCTCCCCTGCCCTGCTCCCAGGGCCAACAGTCGACTCCGGCATGGCCAGACTGCTGTTCGGGACCGCTAGCGAAATCGAGATGGCCCAGCGTTTTGGGGACAGCCGCGGATTGCGGCATGACCGTTCGACCTCTGGCCCTGGAATCACGACATTATTGCTAGGCGGCGGCCAATGCTGCCGGCGAGATTGGGGGCTGGGCTTGGGCCCGGCCGTGTCGATTCGCGTCATCAGCTGAACCACGGCCTGGATCGAGAGGAGCGCTCGATCCTCGTCGGGCTGGGACCAGACTGAGTCCACGGTCGGGGTTGGTGCGGGATTCCTGGGCATGACATGACCTGTCAGCAAAAAAACCCAACCACACGACGCTGGATTCATGGTGGTTATACGATGGGCAGTCATGTACATATGGAAGGGGGTGGCCTGTGGAACAACCAGTGACGCGCGCGGCCGCCGCAATTGCAACGCTGCCATGGTCCAACAAGAAATGGACGGGTTCATACACACGTAGGTAGCAGTAGAGCAGACAACGCTGCCGTCAGATACGGAATGCGAGCATGGAGCCCGCCGCCAGAAGCGGAAACCAGCGAGAGGCACGATGGGATCTGCAGTCTCTCTATCTCGAGAAATTGGCCACAAATGGCAGCGAATGACCAAATTGAACCTGTCAGCCATCCAGCGTGGGGGTTGAAAAGCCAAATTCCTCCGGCCTTGCCCTGCACCACAATCCCAGCCCAGATACAATAGAAAAGCAAGCCTTGTAACGGATCAACGTCCAGAATACCCGCGACCATCGGACATTTGGCCCTCCCAAGGAGTCCCAGAAGGGGGCTGATCACTTGCTCGGGGAAGGGTCATTCATCACTCGCCCACGCCTCAAGGAAACATGGGGGCCAAAGTGTGCTGTGCTCCCCCTTACGATGGCGTATGTACGGTATATGCAAGTACACAATGGCCTTAAAAAAGCCAAGTTATAGCACAGCTGAGGCTTGGCTTTGGTGGTCGAGGGGCGCAGCTGTTGCGTGCCTGGGCACTGTCACTGTCCACTGGCCGCTGCAACGGTAAGCTCTGGGTTCTTTTGTCATCATTTCTAAGGGGGCGTGCCCTCCCCCGGCTGCCCTCCTTGGGGAAGTAGAAAGCGTGGTTGGGTTGGATTGATGTGGTTGGATCGGAGGAAGATGGGCTTTCGCTGCAACAGATCATTCAGCGTTCCTGTCCGCCTCGCTGACGGCAGCCCATCCTGGGGTTAGGGACAGATGACCAAAGCATGGCAAAATACGCACTGCTACGTCCGACACGCTTGCTCGTCACAGTTGCTCTGCATAAGGCGAGACTGGCGGGATGCGGTTGGAGTTGCAATACAGTCAGAGAGTTCATCACAGCAATACCCCCCCCTCAAGCATTGATACTACACGAGTGCATTACGTATTACCCCATGATCCCGCAATGTGGTGTTCTGGGGTAGCTGAATCGACTGATGAGCAATTGGGACGTACAAGGCCAATAATCACGTACCTACATGTGTGCACCTGCTGATAGAGGTCTGTCGCTCCTCGACTCAGCTCAATCACATTTGGGGTTGCATCCGTGGCCACCTGCAACACCAATAAGAAAAGGCCATCACATATTGTCCCGCGATACAGTGTCATATGTTAGCAGTCTGGCGAGAAGAGACAATCGATTCTGAGCCGTCTCCTCAGAGTCACCATTTCACATCCCGCTTCCCTCTGCCGTCCCTCCCCACAGGTCCTTTTGCTCGCTGTATTTTCTTTTTTTCTCAGCTGAAGATAGACTGGTAGGGTGGGAAGACTTCTCCTCCCGCCTCTCCACCTTTGTTCCCTCTCATTCTTGGGTCACGAGGGCCCCCCGAGGCGGGTGTAATGTATTGTCATTTGGCAAAACTCCAGGAATAGTACCTGCCGTAGCAACGGAACGTCGCATGCAGAGAGAGCTGAGATCGCCTTGACACAGTGCTGGAACACCGTTGCAATGTCTGAATAAGAGAAATTGGCAGGAGGGTGCGGAAGGGAAAAAAGGAAATAAAACAAAGTGACAGATCACACAGGCTATTGGCCCGGACTCTTTGAGAACGGGAGATGTGCCGTAGAATTACACGGCTCATTAGGCATATGACCCTTCTGTGATCGACGAGCTTTGAGAGTGAGGAGAGGGGCCACTGTGGCTTCCCGCTGCGTCTGATTATTCTAGCCCTACCAATCAAGCAGTGAGGGCTCCTCCGGCACTTTGCTGACTTTCGATAACTCACATTTTGCGCTGAGTGAGGGGCGCATTTGCCATCCAAATCCTTTGCAACTGTGGCGCTCTGGGGGGAGGGGGGCGTGTTGGTTGGTCACAATCCCTCGTGCATCCCGCATTGCCTTCGGCCGCCTGGCTGAACCATTATTGACGAGGTTGTAGATATGATAAATTGAACTTACGTATATTCCGCAAAAAAAAAAAAAAAAAAAAAAAGTCCATCACGAAGGCCCTTTTAGTCAGGTGGATGTGGTTGCTGGGGCCTTCTTCGACCTGAGACTGTTTACTCCAATACTATCGTACAACACTACTAAGCCTCGATATTGAGACAGGACAACGCAACAAAACACCGTGTCTTCCCCGGAACTCAATGGAGAAGCATGATATCCATCGCCACTCGTCTTCCCCGGACCCATTGCTAGAGTGATCACGGGGAAGAGGGAATAACGCGCATCTAGACCGTTTGATAAACTTCGAAATCCAGGGTAGCTGTCCCAGAGATGAGGCCATAATACAGTCTAGACCAGGCAGATCTAAACGGCGGCTCGATAGTGTGCTGCTCTCCTCGAGCAGCTAGTGCCAGCAGTAGCAGAACAAGGTAACGGTCCCATGGCACCGTTTCCACACATTTCACCAGATGGTCGCTTTCACTGTCCCAACGATCTGGAACCCTTGATTAGCTCAATCCTACCATTCCCCCCGGTAAAAACAGATGAAAGGCCGAAGATGCTTCGGCAACTTTCCGGACCTGACATTACCCAAGTGCTCCCCGGCATTGGATTAGCAATTAGGCAGCTCGACGGCATCCTGACAGGCTACGCAAACGCCCATCGTGAATTGAGGAGGCAATTAATCGGTAATTGATAAAATTCGATTATCCACCTGCATGCCAAAAAAACTCGAAAATCTCTTCCGCCCAACTGAACACCCCAGAATGACCCATCCGCAGTGGAATACGGCTCCACTGGGAACCACCAGCAACCGGACCTAAAGCGGAGAGACTTTGACAGGACCCTGGGAGGCTTCCATGTGATGCTGGGAAAACCCACCAATGGCCCACCCTGGGCATCAATGCTGGCCTTTGACATCTCCGAGCACGGCCCAGGGAGAGGGCGAGGCAGATGAGCGAGAAAGGTTTGCCCTTGTAGATGACTAGAGCCGTCTCCAACAAAGCCACCGGGAACGACCCAGCAGAAAGCCATCATCACGCGGTCGAAACTCTTGGTCGACGTGACCATTGAGGAGCAATTCCCCTCATCAGAGCCAGGTCCAGGCCCAGGCCCTTTGGCTCCCTCGTGGTAGCTCGTGGGGGGAAACCTTCCACCCCGCATTGCCCTGTCAAGCATCGTGATTGTGATCGTTCCTGGATATTCCACTCCCATTCCTGCCACGGAATCTGGCAAATGGTCACCCTGTCATTTCGAATACTTACTCCAACCAGGCTGCATGGCATCCGGCGCTGGGTCCCAGTCAGGGCAACACGCCAAACGATCCTTGGCCAGCGCTAGATGAATTTCCGGAGACAGCCCTCTCGCCGCTGCTCACTAAGCATGCTGGTAATTGTGCTTAGGCAGGTCCGCGCGAGGGTCATCTCTCAACCGTCCACGCGTGGCCCGGGTCCCGGGGCCGCAGTTCCATGTGGGACACCAGAGCCTGTCCTCGAGTCGAGCCAAGGCCTAGCACTCGGTAGCAGCACTCACCAACGTCGCCTAGCGGAAGCTTTTACCCTACTTGGTAGTTTTGCGAAAGAAAACAACTCTTAGTCTTGCAAAGGACAGACTAGAATCAACAGGGCATTTACTCCCACAAACCTCAAATGTCACACGCCCCCCTCTCCATTGGGATTATGTCTCTATCGGGATAATGGGGGAGAGAAAAAAAGCCGTTGATGACTGCTAAGCCTCACCCGCTGCTCGGGCCCTGCTCGGGACTTGCTTCGGCTGCTTGCGACAGTACGTAAATTGAACCTTAACTGGGAAACGTATTAGCTCATCCACAGTTTTCCAAAACGGTAGATTGGTGCTCATGTATCGGCATGGCATCGGGATTGGTCCGCCGAGGGCGTCTCTCGACTAGGGGCGCTACCTCATCCCTGACCGTTTTGCACGGTCATAAGCCGAAGGGCAAAACGGCGGCTGTGACTGTGGGGCCGAGGGCCAATTGCCTAAGTAGGCTATAGCCTATGCCGAGCGCATATTTGTTTTGCCGCGTGATGAGTCGCATGAAAGGCTCGGCCGTCGACTGACTCCACGATCCACAGTGCAGTTTGTCCTGTGATTCCCTTGGCAAGCCTGGGATAGCCGGTAAGCAGATGGCCGCCAATCCGCCCATTATTGCTGTTTGGAGGTCATGTGGGAAAATCCTTGGAGACTTGGCTTGGGGAAAGACGGGGAAAGTCAGGGAAAAAAGGTACAGCCGGTCCATCTTGCCCCATGTGAACCCTGGTGTTTTTGCCACATGCCCACGTACAACCCCGCATTAGGGGTCGTTTTTTCGTTTGTCCTAACAGGTGTCGCCCAGTCTCACCTGGGCACTGGACCCTTGGTGCCGAGACGCGATGCTGTGATCGCTTAGGGGAGTGACTGTCCAGAGGTGCGGCCCTGCTCCGGCCTCCTTGGTGCGATGGGGCGCATGGGCTCTCTCTCGGCAGGGAACCACATGTTGGAACTGACCCTGACGCGGAGAAGAACAGGGCTGGACCATTGGAAACAGCCTCGGATTGTGTTTTACCGAAAGGCTAGGTGCAATCCCTGGACGGCATCACAGGATATGCCTACGCAATTACCTTATATTACCGACCTGGGTCGGTAACAGGCACATGTCTTCCCCGGCACCATTTGGTGTGGGTGAGCAGGCAGTATGAGCAACCACAACCATGTAATAGCACCAGGGCTGGGGACGTTTGGGGAATTAGAGAACGAGAAAGGAACAGACGCAGAAGCCTGCCAATTGCGGAGTGGCCTGGTTGGTGGACCGGTGGACGTTGAATCGTCGGATGCACGAAGGGACTGCTGTATCAGGCGGTAGGTTGTTCGCACCGCATCCACCGGCTCTTGTGGTCGACGACCTTCCCAAGACGTGGAGTCCTTCTGTACACACCGCAGAAAGTACCAAAGACCCCCAGACGATCATTAACACAGATAGTAATAATAATATCAAAAATAAATGATAATTGAAATAATTGCGATGAGCGGAGCAGAAACCCCTCACAGCACTCCCCATCAAACGGCCATGGCGAAACAGCGTCGAGTTCGGTAGGGATCCGTCCAATGTCGCAACCCGTGGGCTTTGCTGGCAGTTGGTGTCATTCGTTGGTTGTCTGATATATGGCTGGATCAGTCTCTCCCACTCCCACCCCAGGCACGAACCGCCACGTACCCGGAGGAGGCAAGCGTCCCTCAAAGAGAGACACAATGACGGGACATATTCGCCGACAGCCCAAGGGGCCTGGGGAAACCGTTCGCTTATCTTGGAGTGTCTGAGCGCCGACGGCGCCACTCGAACGGCAGGCTGTCTGGCGCCAGTGGAATGCTCTCATCGGCCGTTTTCACTCCCTTGCCCAGTGCGCTCAACCAGGGCTTGGGCCGCTCTGGTACTCCTTTTTTGGTTGTATCTTGTGCGCTCAGCTGGAACGTCGGTGGTTGATAGAGAATTGCCGCCCTCCCTATTCCTGTTGGTCAGCCGGCCGGCAGCCTTGCCTCTTGGTTGGCCCCAGCCATCCAAGGATTTAGGCCAGTAATAGACAGGGGATGTGTGATATTGGCTTGCGTAGCTATTCTCACCCTACGACAGGGGCTGGATAAGAGAAAAGAAAATCCTCAAATCAGCAACGCGTATTTGATAATGTGGTATTTCTATTCATGGGAAACTGTGCCCTTTCCAACTGAGACCGCAGTAAATGGTCCGCAGGTATTCGCGATCCACACCAGAGATCCGAGTCGCGGAACCCCGCATGAAGTAGAGGCTGGCACGTTGAAGGCATCGCGGACTATCATCGGACCGGCGGCTGCCAGCGCTCTTGCCTCAGACACGTTTGAGATGCAGTCGGCCAGACTTCAGAGCCCTGTCTGGGACTGAGGAACATGGTTTGTGATATATGATAGGAGTAGAGCACGCTCATGACCACATACTGCCTACTAGCTAATACGCCTCCTCGCTCCTAAGCTACCTAATCCAAAGGGAGCACTGGCACTTCAGCTCAGTCCCCTCAAAACTCATGCCCGCGCGTGTGCCTGATATGCAAGGGTTTCGTAGGGGGTTCTGAGCGTGTTGCCGGAGGGGGAGCCCATGACTGCCGCCGCCAGAGCCAGCTGAGCGGGCAAAAGAACCTGAGGCAATAAGACATTGGCCAGTCGTGCTCGGACTCCTCTGAACGCGACGGCCGGAGCTCAGAAATGAAGTGCAGTTCGTGGCACCTGACGAGGCAGGTACCGATCCGCACACCCTGTGCGTTTCAAAAGCGTCAAGCCGCGGGCTGGCTGCAGTGAGACCACACGGGGTAGCAAACCGCGCGGGCTGCTTCTGGTTGAGGTATCGTGAGGTCGCCTCCCCTCCTTTGGGCCGGGGTTGTCCAACCAGCCCATGCCCAGACGGTCGTTGGCGTCCCGCCGACCAGAGCCTTGGTAACAGAAAAACCGCTAGGGGATGCGGGAAGGGAATATCGTGAAAAAACCTACCTGGACAGGCCAGGGGTGGCTGATCCCAGCTGGAACCGGAAGGCATAGGATGCGACGATACAAACACTTGGCGGCAGGTCGACTGAATTACGGTGTTACGAGATGAGATGTTGACAGACCAATATGATCTACGTATGCGCATGGAGAGGAGGGCAATACTCGCATCGCATTAGTCGGGCAACCAGCTGATGAGAGAATAAAGCGAACCCTGAAAGACGCTATGAACATCCAAGTACAGACATCTGTGAAATTCATAAAAAATTCAAACCGAAGTGGGACCAAGACAAGGTGGTAGTTGATCTATCATGTTTTCTCATGACAACTCTAAAAAGAAACGAAATCATCGCTTGCGACAACAAAAGAAGGGGAGAAAAAGAAAATCATTCACGGGACACTTTTAGGGCGTCACTAGGGTGGCAGGGGCGTGGCGGGAAGCTGTCTGCGACCGCCACCAAGGAGGTTAGTTAGACCTTGGAACTGGGGGATCTGACTCTGAGTCTGGTCCCCCTGGTGGACATCTTGCTAGTCCATCGCACCCTCAGAGTGCTACTGGCTGGCTGGATGCTGACAAAATGGATGATGCTGTGCCGGGCAAGAAAAGGTTGGCCGAAGCACAGGTATTGTTCGTGTTGGGGGATACCTCGGATGATGGGCAGCATCTGCAAACAAAGCAAAGTGGGATGAATGCGTGACTTAGCACGGGACAAAACCACTTTTTCTTCTGTCCTCGCTAGCCTCTATCGATCGTGGAGTGGGATTAGATTGATATCCATGGATGTCATTGTGTGAGGACGCTTCGCAAGGAGCCAGCACTGTCGCTTACTGCGGTGCTGGACAGACTGATGTGATTACATACGCCACCCACCTACGTACTATGCACAATGGCCAGCGTCTACTGGTCGATTTCAACCCTCGTGGTCAGCCGCACCGGACAGCTGTGTGAATGGGTGGACCACAAAACAATGACTGTGGCGTTTGGCTTTCTTTCCCCGTTTGCATATCCCGGCAGGGCGTTTGAGTGTGCGGAGACCCACTTAAACCCGCTGCAAAAAAGCAAACAAACACCAAACAAGCACCTACGTAATTATCCTGTCCCTTTATTAGGGGCACAGGTATGCGTGATACCAACCTCATGGATGCACCCAACAGGCATGGTTGCCGGCAGGCATCGTCACAAGGACGCGAGAGAAGATGAGAGCTGAAAAGGGAAAGAAGGAAAGACACAGGAAAAACAAAAGCACGAAGCAAGCAAGGGAGGAGCTTAGCGATATGAGGCAAGCCGGTTCATCCGCTCTCGATCGCTACGGGAAGCGACCCATTCGAGAACCACATTCTTCACTCCTGGCCATCGGGAATCCAGGTGGCCGGAAATAGCGCGAGTTCGTGGATGTAATACCAACCGCTTGCCTCATCGTGCCCCGAGAGCAAGGCACTGTTGGCTGTCGTGTTTTCCATGGGAGCTGTCAGGCATATCGCTAAAATATCGTCATCAACCCCCCGGTTTCGCCTCTGCCCGACGCTCCTCGAATGAAATATAACATTACTGCCATGGGCGACATAATGAAGAGGCTCCGTGCCCTTGTTTCAGAGGGCCATTTATCTTGTTCCCAGGTCCGGGGCTAGGCCAGTATCATGATGGCCTCCCTGCGCATACACATTTTCATAATATGTTTATAGTACCGGGCCACTTCCGCGGGCCCGCCAACCTGGGTTGTCGGGCCTGCAACGATGGGCTCGCCATGGCAAATTGCCAGTGGGTAGCCGGATTGACTCGTGCGTATGTAGAGCATTCTGGTGTCCTGAATATTCCGCTCCACCTAGGGGCCCTTGCCAGCCGGCGCATTGGGTCGTCCTTGCCAGTTACCCATGCAATTGGGCTCGGCGAAGATGTTCGTATGCACATTCCGATTGCCCATGGACCATCTTAAACAGGAAATCGGTCTGCCCGGCCCCAAATATTGACGGTCCAAACCAGAATATCGCATCGGGCACCTTTGACAAGCAGGGAGGCCCTGCCGCAATCTTAGAATGCCGTAGAGGCAAAGGTGAAGGGTCAACAAAAGAAAAGAAAAACTATCGTGAGGAGCAAATAAACCAGGGGACTTAATCGAGGAGTGGAGTTGAAAACGGTTGTTCAAGTTTGAGTTTCCAATCTCCGTTTTCCGTGTTATGGGTAGGTTTTGGAACCTCAACAAGCAAATACCAAGGGCCAGCAAGACTTCGATAACGGCATCGAGTAATTGGGAATGAGAAATTGATTTGTGTCATCGCGGTTTGACATGGCATGTGGCAATAGGGCCTCAAGAGACTCAGCTCTGCCAAAGGTACTCGCATATTCGAGGGTAAGAGGGAGGGAAAGGCAGCTAGAAAGCCCTGCAAAAATAAAGTCAGTCATGTGTACACTAATCGATGTGCTGGCAGCTACTATGATGCGCTGTTTCTGGGGCAGTGTCCTGCTGACCTGAATGGGGGGCTAAAAAGGACCCTCCAAGAAGGAAAATACGCCTTAGGGTCGCGGTCCACCTCGCTGAAAGGCTCTCACCTGTGACTGAGCTGGGGCGCGGCAAATCGGATTGGGGAACAAAGGAAACGTGACCTCGTGGTTCCGTGTATCATGTCGCAGACCCTTTCCTTTGTGCTGGACACCCAATGGGATTGATATGAGGCCATATCTGCGGGTTGTCAAGTGGTTAACGAACGTTACCCCGGGCACATGTCTTGCCTTGCATTTGCCATTACATCAATGGGTCTGGCCTGTATTGCCCCGTGATGCCATAGCGCTGCAGACAGAATGCAGACGATTGGGAGTTGCACAGGCCCTCTCTGACGACCAACGCCTTGAGGATCCGTAGGGGCAACACTTGCTGCCAATCCCAAGGTTTCTGGTTCAGGTGCACGGGAGGTGGGTGCTGACAGCACACTAGAGAGCGAGCCATTGTACGGTACCTGACCACACTACAATGCTGGATGCCTGGAGCGCCACAGGCATTACTGGGATGGCCCGGATGGGGGGCGTTTCTGGAGGCTGGTCACATGGGTGCAAATGAATATGAGAGCACAGGGCTTGACTTCGGAGAGCACCAACTGATGCTTGAGCTCGGCCAAGCGTAACCCGAGGGCCAGCCATGGGCCAGAAGCGGGGATCGCATCTGGGCTCCCCCATTCGTCCAACGGCCCTGGCCAATGGAATTGGTGCGAAGCGATATGCCTGCGTTGATAGGTGGTTATTCGCCATTACTCATTCTGATGTCTGGTGATAGAGTGACCGCAGGAGGAGCTCCCATGGCTGACAGCCTGCCAGGCTAGGTAGTGATGTGAGGAACGCGCGAGTGGTGATTTGATGGCAGGATGGATAAGCGCAGGTAGCTGAACAAGGGCCATGGGCATCTCCAAGCGCTCATGCTTCATACCATGTGATGATGCCAATAACCGAGAGTACGTATTGTATGCCTCGCGAGAGAGCAGTGGAGTGAGAGCTGGGGCGAAGGGAGTTGGTCAGAAGGCATCACGGCACAAACCGTTCGGTGCTTCTGTGGAAATCCAATGGCATCGCATCCACTATCACCTAGCCTAACATCAATGGCAAGGACAGGCTTGCGTGTGTAGTTGAGTCGATTCCAGAACCCGCAAACAATGGGGAGGAGGACCTGGGCCTGATGGCGCGGGCGAATGGCCCAGGGATGCTGAGTCGAGACGATTCCGGCAGGTTGGACGGAGCCGCGCCAGACCGTCCTCAAAACGGAGCAGCAAACCGTTCGACGCACCAAGTACGTACCTCCAGACGGTCACATGAGTTGGGCAAGGCTGATGACCCTTTTGGGAGAGAAAATAGTTCCCAAATAGGATTAAACCCAGCTCGCTGTGGCTAATCCGCATCAGGGTCTCCCGCTCTTTGACTCAGGCTGATTGCCCCAACAGGCAAAGCGCGATACTGGAAAGAGGCACCCGGGTGGTTCCCCGATCCAGAGGTCTGTTTTGTTACCCCTGCCCATCTATTGCAGCGCTCCTCTACCTTGCCGGACCTTGCCCCTGCCTCCCCCGAGCCATCGGTACTTGCGACTTGGCAGTACGGCGCAGCCTTCATCGAGTACCGTTTCTGGCAGCCACCCCCCCCTTCATCCCTAAGCGCACTGACCCCGGTCATTCGCCGCGATACCTCCGTCCATGTACTTTGTATCTTAATACGCCCCTCCCTCACGACCCACGCCCCAAGATGGATGCGTCTGCTGGGACCCTTCCTTACGAGGTCCTTCCAGAGCACACACCGCGACTCTACTCTTCACCCCCAACCAAGCCCACTCCCTCTCGTCTCCTCCCAAACTAATAAGTTATATCCCTTCCCCAGACTTGCACGCAGTGTTCCCTTCTCCATCTCTCAGATGCATGAGACTCATACAACATCGACTTGATCGGGACGACACCAGCAATTCGCAATATCACCAAGTCCACTGAACAGCGCCAGCAGGTCAGCAGTACGCTAGGTCATCATCCCCTCGGCGCCATACATTACATCACGCACATTACGTATCCTTGCATACCTTAACCTACCTCGCTGTGAATCCGCGAGACTACCACGAACTGCACTTCTTTGTCCACAACCCCCTCAAAGCGCTCGATTGCGACTTGAACGATTGGACGACATTCCCAACACTCCCGCGCTTTGTGGTGCCGATTGGAATCTTTCGACACTTCATCTGCCGACTCTTGAGCCACCTTTAAGAACCCGCCCCGAGCTGAACACGACCCCCAGTATCTCTTCCGGGCAGTGATGCCGCACCGTTTAGATACTCACGTCCTCACCGTGGATGCCAACGTCATCCACAAGGTTGACACCAATCCTGCTAACCTCTACAGCATGTGGACTGGTACGTTACCAAACAGCCCGCCCCGGTCCGTCCCTGGAGCCACCGCTAACCTCAGGATGTATGCAGTCTTCTCTCGTTGTGCAGACTCTGTAGAACAAGGCCGAAGACTTGAGAACCTCAGCTGGCGCCTGTGGCAGAAGGAACAGCTCATTGAGAACGAGCAGAAGAACGCCGACGCAACCGAGTCGCAGACAGCACCAAAGGTCATCCCTTCCGCATCACAACTTAGCGACCTTCCTCAGCTTTCTGGAAGCGTCGATTCCGTCGCAGACGCCGACGAGACTGTCGAGTTCACCTCAGTCTCAGCCCCCTCGAGATTGCTCGTCCCCGGATCCTCCGCCAGGATTCAGCTGCCACTAGCCGCAGCAAGCGTGACCGACACATTAGCTCCGACGACTTCGAGAAGATGATTGTCTCTATCGTCAAGGACAAGGCTCCTCTCTCCGCCCCCCCCAACGCCGCACCAATCCTTCCCACAAAAGAGGCCATGGAGGCACCCTCACACGCCGCTATCCAGCGATCTGGATCAACCACTACTGAAGCAAGCTCCAAGAACACCGATACCAACTCACAAGTATCACTCCCCTCCCCGCAGATGCAGTCACGCACCAACGTTGTTCGTGGCTTCTCCCCTTCCCAGGCTTCTCTGCCTCGCACCAGCCAGCCTTCACTCACCCGTGCCGAGGCCCCTCTCATCAATGGCATGGCATCCAAGGCGGTTCAGTCACGGAAGACGCCCACCACATTCATGCTCGGTGCTTCCTACTCTTCAAGTGAACAAGGCCACAGTCCCGAGGCATGCAAGCCTGCTCCCACCGGCAACCTGAAGAAGAGCATGTTCAAGCTGGGTGGCTCGTCGGAAGAAGAGGGTTCTCTCAAGAGCGCTCTCTCTCCACGAAACAGGTTGACCACACAGAAGAAGCAAGCTTCCTTCAGCAACCATGTCATCATGCACACTGTTGATCCTGACAATGCTATCGACTCTGACTCTGAGGGTGACTATATTGATGAGAGCGCAATTGACGACGAGGATGACTCCTCCGACTGGGAGGACTCGATTGAGGACAGTGGCAAGTCTAGCGTTGACGACAAGTACTTCCAGCGTGTTGACTCCAAGGTCAACCTCACCTCCCGGAGATCCCTCATCACCCTGATGCTCACACAGACTGAAGACCGCGCAAAGGCCCTCAGCAACCATGCTTCACAGTCAACATCCGCTATCCCACAGTCGCGCAATCGCAACGGGCCTGCCTTTGCTGTCTCTCCTAATGACTCTGACGATGCTCCCCTCATGATGAAGGGCAACCGCCAGCCCCCTTGAAGCCTATCCGGGAGATTCCCCGATCAAGCGCACAGCCTATCCCTACCGTCGCTCACGGCCAAGGTCAAGGCGCTCTTTCTCCTCGAACAACTCGTCGCAATATGCTTGCTACAGAGTTGACCGAGTCTCTCCGCCGCCACCTCCTGTGGGAACGATCTCAAAAGTCTTCAACAGCCAATGCAGTTCTCAAGAGACGTCACACCTCACACGATGTGGCCAACCTGAAGCAATTTCCTGAGAAGTCTTGCATGAAGAAGACTGAAGATGTCAATGCCAGCAGCTGGAATCAGTACTTCGTCAAAGAGACCTTTGACGGATACCACTCCAAGGGCTGGTAAACATCCTTCTGTATACTTCGTTACATAATCTTGCGTCACATTATCATGCCATAGCAAGGCGTTGGTTCTTATAAGCGAATTACATTTTTTACCCCACTTGCTACCTGCCGTCAGGTATTATGCAAGTTGTTCTACCTACTCATAATGTCTGTTTTCTTATTTTCATTTTTCATTTCGGCATTCACGTTCATGGGCGGCGTTATGAGTTACAATGATACCACTTTTGGTTTGCTCAGCATGGTCGCTGAAAACTGGCTTAGCATTTGTCTGGGTTTTATTTTTTTTATTTCTTTTGAAAAAAGAAACTTGTTTCTTGATGAGGCATTTACACTACTGAAGCACATATTGGATGTGCTCTGCGGAAAACAGGAAAACGGGCGGTCAATAAGACACTAGGGGCAACCCTGTGCGGATCTGGTCAGGGTTTTCAATGACTTTTTTTTTCTTGTGCGCCAGGTCTGCTTTAGACTGGTCAAGTTTTCTCATCAACTGTTCTGGAGGGGCCGAAAGCGGAGAACCTAGTGAATCGGGGAGGGGACAATGTTGGGGTGGAAAGACAAAAAGACAGATTCACGAGCTGCGATAACGACTTGACGAAAAGCAAAAAAGCTTTCCTATAAAAACATTCGCAAAACGGCATTCCCAAAAAGATTCGAAAAACATGAATAAAAGATGAATACCTTCTACTACTACAATTGCTGCTTCCTATCCATGTACTGAGTGACTATGATGACCCAACCTAATCCTGCAATGATTGCGACATGTGCTTATGTATATTGTACGATAGACTAGGTGCGCTACCTAAGGTTAGCAGTATATCTGCACCGCTAGGTAAGGTTGTTGCTTAAGATTTTGTTGAGCGAGTTGCTTGCTCAGCAGACCGCCTAAAAAATAAGCATCTATCCTGACTGGCTCGATTTTTTTGGTGGTCAATTTTTCTTCAGATCTGATGACAGTCTTAGTAAGTGAGGGGGAGCCGATGGCTGTGGTCACGCTGGAGTTCGCATTTTCCCCTCTCACGAATTGCCTCGCCTATGCGATGGAATTCAAATAGCTGGGAGGAGATCAAATGCCGAGGATGCGCAGTGGGTGAGATGACAGCTGCTCCCGCTAATTTCCTAGTAGCAGTGCGCAGGCAGGCAAGGGGCTAGTTTTCTCGTCGTCTCTTCTGATTTTGTTTATTCCTTAGCTTGAAACCCGCACCCCCTCTCTGCCTATTTCCACTTTCAGCTTTCGGACACAAATCTACGTGAAGGGCTGTTTCCCGAAGCCACGCTGCGAGGGGTCTGCACATGATGTCGGTGAGGATGTAAGAATGCTGCAAGTTGCCGTTCCGGGGGGGGTCGCTGGTTTGTTCACATCTCTCGCGCCCCCTTTTCTTATTCCCACCTTGCATGTCACTCCCTCCAACACTAGGTAGGCTACATGGGATGCCGATTGGGCCCAGTATCATCAGACGCGGTTTGACGGGCAGCAGCAGCACGGGGTGTGTTTGTTGTTGTTTCGTCGGCCGATGCAACCCGATTATCCAGTGCCCATGATCTCATACCTTCAGCCCTTTGGGCGTTTCGTAGTTTTCTATCTAGCCTCCCCCTCCCCCCGGATGATCTCTCGATTGCTCGAGATCTGCCCAGCGATTTGCAATCGTGACAAGCGGGAATGTGGGGTGGGCAGCTGCCCTATGATGAAATACAGGTCAATCCAACATCGGTCAGTTGCTCGAACCGAAGTTGGGGACAGGGGAGCTTTGGATGTTTGCGAGGTATCGCCAGCAAGGCGTTGCAGATGTTGATCTGCAATCACTACGACTTTGTTTTTGTTCCTTGCCCTGATCGTGCTGCCAACAGAGATGGCTTCCTGTTTGTGGGTGGGAAGAGCTGGCCAATTACATCACACGGGTTCCTTTACCTTTAGGGCCATGGCGAGTGGTGAACTGTGGGGAGGAGAAGGGAAGGGGAGGGGGAGGTGGGTATGGGGGGCGTCCAGCACGGAGCTGAACTCTAGAAATGGGGGAATATCTAGGTATGGAGTAATTAATGGACAGTGACATGTCCAGCGTCACTGAGCAGACCGTGTACGTAAAGACGCACCGCACTCGAGTAAAGCCTGTTTTAATTAATTGCGTTTGAATCCTTTGCCAGCTTTTCCTTTTTCTCAATGGAAAATCTCTTCGCAGTTCCGCTTTTTCGTTGGGCCACGTATCTCCGATTGGGAATAAGACAAGCGATTTTGTGTCGCTGCAGATGTAGGGGACCAGTCTCCTACATATGTACGCCGCATGCAGATATCCTGCCGTGCGGCGATTTCTAGCAAGGGGACCCTTCACCTGCTGCGCGCTATTCGGAACGGTAGAGTGCATGGCCGTTCCGCTCGAACCTAGAGGCCCCTTCGCGTCCCTCTGTCGTGCGCTTTAATATGTAATCTGTCTTTTCACCGCCTGTCTCAATGGCTGTAGAATCCCTACATAGGACGAGCCATTTTCCGCGCCGCGCCGCGTGGCTGGTTCTGCTGAGCCTTTTCCTTACATTGTCTCGGTAGGCTGTCCTTGTCCCTGCCCTTTTCTTCTTCTTTCTCTTGACCGCCCGTCTATTATTACTCGGTTGCAATCAATCAGCCGCAAGAAGGCCTGTTGACTCCATTATGTCGGCCCTATGACACTACGCGGCAGCCTTCCGGCATGTTGGATGGAGCTCGCTCACTCTTTTTTTTCTTTTGCTTATCACAAGCCAACCGCAATGTGCATGAATGCCGTTTTTACATATTACCCGAGGATGCATATACATGAGACTGGAGACACCGTAAATGAAGTCAAACGCTGTGCATTCGTAAGCACGGCGAGCTTTCACCGACATTCTGGATGGTGCCCGCCCCTTCCCCGTTTTCCTACCATGCATTATGCATATAGTATGGAGGCGCTGCTGAAGGGTCAGCGACGGATACATGCCGCTTGTGACTCCCGGGGAGTTAGGAATTAAGCGCGAAGCGAAACGGCAATTAACGGAGGAAAAGAAAATAACAACAAAATAATGAAAACCCCAGTTTTTGGTGATTTTAATTAAATTCGAATTTATCTCTTCACCCCCGAGAGAAGACTGAAAGCAGTACGTAACTAGCGTACCCCAAACTCAGTTCTTGCTTGCCTGGGAATGGAAATTGAAGAACGGCTCTGGGGTCATCATGCTTCGGCCCAGGGGATGCGCTCCGAGAGTATGTACCCAGTTGCCGAACCTTGCCCGCACCAATTGGTCGTTGCGAGTTGCCCTCTTGCTCTTAGGTAGGCTAGGACAGTGTAAGCTTTGCGGGGAGGGAGGGGGTGCCCAAGCACGGCGCTCGTCCGCCCTGTAGAGAGGGAGAGAGAGTACCTAATTTCAGTCGATGGGGGTTCTTACTTCTGGAAGCCGGAACCTTAATTACGAAACGAGGAAGGAAAGACGAGACCACATGGCCGCTGGAGGTGTCACGAGTCGCCTGTGATGCCGGAGGCGGAATTTCCGCTGGTGGCTCATGAATTCGCTGCTAGCTATGCCCGTACGCCATCTACTCAACCTGTGTGGTTCAACTGATTCTCCGATGTTTCTGAAGGGATGTTTTCCGGCGGGGTGGTGGCTGACTCCGACGGGAAGATGGGAGGCAGAGCAGGCACATTTCCGAGTGTCAGCCGTGGCTTTCGTGGTGTGGAGGGAACCTACGTCACAACATCCGGGGTCATCCTCCCCCGGCTGGGGTTTACGGACTCCAGATCCAAATCGGTTATTTCACCGGTTAAACCAATGCGGCGGATGCTGAAGTCCTGGCTGGCTGCTGTTAGGCATCCGTAATGCCGCAAGAGCAGGACTTGCTGGCCTTGCGTTGGCGGCCGAGAATTCCCGCCCCAATTGAACTTGAGTCCCTTAGCAGGTTCGTGTGTGCAATGCACGCCCCCTTTCCCCCTGGGGATCGTATATTCGACCGGCTCCGCAATCTGGCAAGGCTCGCTGGCGCGTCTTGTGAGGGTGATGGCCTGGGGAAACCTTTGGCTGAAAGTCAGCCACCGACGACCAACACATGGTGCGCGGTTTAGCTTTGATGAGAGGGATGCCGCGAGGTGCGGCTCCCATCCGCATCCGCAAACCCTCTAGCCGACCCTCATCCGGGGAGGAAGATCAAAGCGGTCAAGTGCCCCCAGTAGCACTGGCGGTGTTCAGCCACAGCGCAGAGTGTGCTGTAAGCAGGGAGCCGCCGCCGCTGTAAGCCGCCGGCAATAGCGTTGATCAGTGGGGGGTTTTGCAGGTGCGCTCAATGCCGTGAGCGGCCAGTACGGGCGGTACTGCACTCTGCACTGTACTGCACGACGCGCTGCTCCGAGCTGCACTAGCACATATACGCTTCTCCCAACTCTGGCAATTGATGCATGGCAGCTAGAGAGAATTACCTTAATCCCTATGGGCGGAAGCCAAATTCCCTGCGCCGTGTTCAGGTGAGTCAAGCTCTCCATTGAACTAGAGATCTCGTTTCAACATGCTGATGTGCGCGAGGTGTGCGGTTACCATCGTGAGCCTCTACTCACGCTCAAGTCGGCTACATACGACACACCCCTCCCAAATTACCCCCAATAAAGCCAATCCGGCTTCCAGTTTTGAGGGTTCAGTTCGCCAAAGTAGCCAAAGAGGGAATGGGGATCTTTGCACCCAGTGTATGCACTCGATGTCGTTACATGCGGATGACCTTGTGGCAGGATCGCATTACATGAACACGTACGCTCCCACGCATAAGATGGACACACATGGACCCCAGACCGGCAGGTGCACGCGCCCTCGCTTGCCATCTCTGCCTCGCACTCTCCTGCTCGCGAAAAAGAGGGAAACGGAGGCTCAATCAGGAAGGCAAGCAGCATCCTCTAGCGCTGCCAGAGGTGGGTATTCTAGAAGGCTTCCTTCACACGTGGGCATCCACCTCGTTTGGCCATTGGATTTATTCAATTTCTTTTTCATATTTCTCATTGGCCCGGAAGCCCTCCTGAACCCCACATCGACCACGCATATTCCTCCACCTCCTCTCTTTCACATGATCTACCAATCCCTGCAGGAAACTCCACCAAACATGCAACAGGGTTTTGGTGGTGGGCAGTAGCTAGAGCGAGTCAAGTATTTTTGTTGCCTAGTTTTATTTTGGGGCTTCACCTCCCGGCCTGGTCCCTGCTCCTTCGGCCTTCTGCCGTCCGTTCTGATGGGTAATGCCATCGAGCACGTCTGCCATTGGCAACCGCAATCACGTTGGCCGTTTCACTCGCTCGCATGACCCGCCGGACGAGCTCAATGCCAGAGTCCTGATGCGCCTCGTATGCAGGTAATCTTAATTGGCGACCTGATGCTCCCTACATGACTAGAGCGCATGCGTGAGGTGGCTAGGCGCATGGGTGGCGGTTCCCCGCGTGGGTTGAATATGATGCATCGACGGGAGAATCTCGTGGGCAGCGCCAATTTCGTCAGAGACGGGGCGGCATGTGATGGGCGTCTGCGGACGAGAGAGAGAGAGAGAGAGAGAGGAAGACAGCAGGAACAGATATGGAGCGCGGCTAGGCCAGAAGGAATTGGGACCCAAATCAGGAGGGGTGTGTGAGCCCTCCATTTCGGATATGCAGGGCACTCACCCGCTTGAGCCAGACCACGGTACCTACCTGCCTCAGGCCCAATACAGGGTGCTCCGTCGCGATGGGCCATAATTATGGGTTTGTAAGGTTAATCGGTAGCTAACGAGCAGCAAGCACCCTGCCCGCGGTCGCGGATGGTGGATGGCACTTGATCGTCATTGAGCCAGAGGGCGAATAGTTCGTCCAGCTAGAGCGAATTAACTCGCCCAGCTATGCAGCCTCTCACATGCTGGCTCATAGAGGGCAGGCAATTGACCGAAACGGCCAAAACAAAAGGCGGGCAGAAGCCCGACATTTCCCGTGCATTTCCCATTCACACCCCCCACCACCACCGCCCGCCAACTCATCCTAAGAGCTCACTGTCTCCTAAGACTCCGTATTCTAGCTGACGCTTGCATGCTCCCAAGGTTCGGCCAGCAGAAAAACCTTTGCCGACAGTTGACTTGACTTGGCTTCAAAGGGTGTGTGCTTCCCTCGTCGTCTCTGCCTGCGTTGTTTAGCCCTATGAGCGGCCGAGAATAAGGAGCGAGGCTAGAAGGACAATGGGCGTCGGTTGAGACTGTGTTTCTTGCCTCCAACCACCCAAGTACTTTGTATTTGCCATCACCGAGCGAACCCCGCCAGTAGCCGTGATTGTGATGATCGTGTATGATGCGCGGTTCCTGTCACCTGTGCTTTGGGACTTGAGGGGTTGCATATGCAAGGCACGCCTCAGCCTCAAGTGAGAACTGCAGAAAACAATAGCTCGCCGAATCAAACAATACTTTTTCTTCCTTTGCTTGTTTGATCAAAATCCCCTTGCATGTACATATACGCCTGCGATGCTATTGGCGCGTATTCTCAAAGAGTTCATCCTACTAACTAAACTTCACTCGTGAGTCATTCATACGAGTCTAGGATGAGGATGCCATCGTGTTAACACACTCTCGGTAGGC
This sequence comes from Clonostachys chloroleuca, assembly GCA_037952775.1. Classification (NCBI taxonomy): domain Eukaryota; kingdom Fungi; phylum Ascomycota; class Sordariomycetes; order Hypocreales; family Bionectriaceae; genus Clonostachys; species Clonostachys chloroleuca. The sequence goes on along the minus strand of JBANAY010000003.1, from coordinate 18,729,993 downwards.
AATCCCCGAATCACACTTCTGCCGGAAAAACGCAGCGAATCCCTTTAACCCGGATGACGGAGGAAGAAAGCAAAAATGGTCACAACCTTTCTCTAGCGACAAGCCTTGGTCTCATGCCCCCCAGCCCACATGACGAAATGCACTCTGACTGATCTCCCCCTCCATCCCGCAGCCTTGGTCCAAACTCTGTTTAATCATCCTCGAGAACAATTTTTCTGCCTTCTAGAACATTTCCATATCCATCCGGAAACAAGTGCGGCGGCGATCCGACAGCATCGGTCCACAGTTCCGATGCCTACCACCACGTTGTGGAAAACCTTGACGCCATGTAGCATCGCTTTTTCCCTACCCGTCTTTTCGCTTGATCGAGCCATTGCGGGAGAAACTCGTACTGGCTCACGGCCCTGCCCACATTACCGCCGGATCAGCTTTTAAATCTTGCGGCGCGTGGTTCCTCCGTGCGTCCCTGAATCGTGCTGCGGTATTCACGTTTTGGAGCTCGGAAGCGGAACGGGCTTCCTTGCGTTTCATGACGCGGGTTGTGTGTCTTGGGATGGGCGCACCCCCCCCCCCCCCCCCCCCCCCCTTTACCTCCTGGTGGTTTGTTCGAGCTCGAAAGGTACGAGTCAGCCTTGTAGTTGTTGTAGCTCGTGGGGTGGCGGTATTCTCATCAGGGACTCCGGGGAGGCGTTCGATTTCGCCTGATCCGTATCGACCATCCCTTTCTATTGCGTGGCGGTCGGGTGGTCGCCCGAAGAGGCCATGACCAGGCTCGGAAGGTCTGCGAGAGGCGGTGGGTGCAACGTAGGTTGAGGATGTTGTGGAAACCGAATGATCGTTTGAGTCTTGCCTTGGAATAGGGCTCTCCACTGGTCCTGGCTTGCCCCTGTGCCTGGTCCTAGAGCCAGACGCCAACTGCCATCGTTGTATGACCATATCCTATGCGTAGAGTGCCCTGCCCTTGAAAGGGGTTGTGCCTTGTCCCCTAGTCTCGCAACTCAGGCACCATGTCTGGAGAGACAACGCCCACAAGGTCGTCATTTGGTCAAATTATCAAGACCCAGGCTGCTTGTCATGAGAAAGCCAACGATACCATGCCTGAATTCTCTGTAAAGCATCCGATCTACTATCTAGTTCCTAAATCTGGTTATCAGGTTGAAGGTCAGAAAGCTAGTTCTGGCCATTGTGATGGCAGTTTCGACTGCGAAACTTGTGTAGCCGCGATATCTATTCGATGTCAGTTCGAAGTTTATAACTCGAAGAATCGCGTACAGTGATGAAAACGCCAACATGTAATCATCTAAGATCTAGATAGGACATCCATGCATAACAAGCTGGCTTAGGTGCTGCTTTTGCAACAACCTTGAACCCAATAACAGGCAGAGCCAGCAGGGTAAGACTTGAAAATCCGAGAAGGGTATGAGACATTGCCTCTCCCGTTAAAAGAATTTCAGCCCGCCGTGCCTCTCATCTTAAAGTAACCATACCTGGTAGTACAAAGATAATAATACCAGAAAAATGTGACATATTAGAATTCAAACCCCCCGGGAAAAAACTATCTCATATCTCCCACGGCAGCCGTAAGCAAGCATCGCTCTTAAGCAAGCATCGCTCTTGGGGCATTAACTACTTCCCCAGGTTGGTTTTCAAAGAGGCCAAAAGGGTGATCATCCTCTTCACTTTATACAAGGCGCTCGAACATGCGGATTTTAGAGGCGTCCTTGTATCAACGCTGAGTCCGGAAGATCCCCCATGCCAGAAGATTATAGACAACTTAGAAAATCTTAAAAAAAAAAAAAAAAAGCCAATTGGCCGTTACTGCCATAGCCAATAACCACAAACGTAGCAATGAACACCGGCCGGCAGATGGTGTGATCAGTGTTTTGGCGACCAATAAGCTTGGCAATGTTCCTTGCCGAACAATATCATCTCTCTAGGATTTCGTATAATATCGGGGCTATTGGGATCAATCTTTCGGGTTTCGCGAAAGACCCAAAAAGAGGATTTCAGAACTCCATACGCCACAGCCGTAGCTGCGGCAATGGGCACTGACTTTTGCAGTCTCCATGACGACCTAATCGCCGGAAATATCTGTTGACGGACCATGACACGATCTCCAGATATACAGATAACATTGAAAGTTGTGGCTTGGAGAACGAAATCCCCGCGTTTCCTGATTTAGAGAAATCAAAGAATTTCCTCCTTCATAACAACTCTATGCGGTAAGCCCCTGAAGCCCTTCATCGAAGTCTGCATGGCGATCTCAGGAAGAAGCTCAGTCGGTAGAAGATTAGGGGAGCATGCGAATTTGGCCTTACCTTCAACATTTCGGTGGTCTAGATTTTGTCTAGTCACCAATTTTCCTATCTGTGTACCTTTACCTGTTCCTTTGTATCTCAATATAGATCAAGTAAGTGGAAGTAGATTTATATGAAAGCCGGCCGCTTCTACAAGTGGGAGTTAACACACCCCAAGTTAAGGCCATGTACCGGAAGCTGAAGAGATACCGCATGTTTTCTTATCGAATTCGCTGACTGGAGGCTTAGTTTGAAAGAAAGTTCTCCGAATTTCAGTACAGTACTTTGACCATGGAAGTCGGCTCCTCTATGGAGACTCTATCACCTTTCCTGGCGGAGAAATAATCGGCGAGGCCCATATTTCTCTTGTCTCTATTGATCGTAAGAAGTCTCCATCTAGTTTCCAATTCTATCAGCATTATATCGGGGATACTGCTACTGAAAACAGAGTTTTGGCTTCCTGATTCCGCGCTTCCAAGTTCGGGGCCTATAATTGCAGGGCTTTCACTTGGATCTAGACAACCACGCTCTACGTGGAGTTCAAGTCTACTGCGATCCGGGTGGATTATCTTACTGGGCTGGAGATCAAAAGCACCTCATTAAACAGGTAATTGTACATCCAACAGGTGTCCTTGAAAGAATTGAGGTTGGCCTCAATACATGTGTACCTAGCCCCTCCTCCGATATTGTCGTAGGTTAAATAAGCATTGACTGTGTCTTGTGCGGGAACAACCAGGCACTCAAGATAGCTTCAATACCGATCTTCAGGTGCCAACTTAGTTTGAGTGACGCTGCAACTGCGAACAGCATCAAACAAATACAGGACCCAGGGCTCTGGTTTTCCGCAAGTACTTGAGTGAGTGTTCTCTCTACACCGTAGGCCTAGAGGACCGGCCTTTTTGGAGTATCAAGGGCTGGATGCCTTTCTCCCATTGCACATTTAGAAGCCGGGGCGGAAGGTGGCTCTCGTAGCTGACACATATTGATGTTATCACCACTTCGATTCGCAACCGGTATCTAGGAGATTGTCTGTCGCGGATCGTAGGCATTCAAACTCACCACTCACACCTCGCATAAGAAGGTCTGTATACTTTGTGCAGCTCAAACTGAGAATACTGGATTGGTTGGTAAAATGATCGCAGATGTTACTTACTATAAGCCCCCAAACTTGTGGTTGTGGACCCGAAGTCATATGGCATCCGCGGCGACGAGACGTTCTCCAGCCTAAAAATCGGGGTTGAAACTCTTGTTTTCGAGAAGAATTGATTCCCATCCCTTCTAATATATCAATTGTTCTACACTAGTGCCAACAGAAGGATGGAGATGCCCGACGGTATCTTCGCCGAAGAAGATATTGGCATTGACCAAGTAGTAGAGACTCGCTCAGACGGGAACGTTTATCGGGTTCTTCGCCAAGCAGGTCACCCTCGGATTTTCCATCTAAGCTCCCATTTTCATTGCGAAGATTGCGTTTCTCTAATAAGGCCAAGTTATCTGACAGGTTTGGTCAGGGCCGTTTTCTATCCACTTTTGGGTTGGTGTTGACCGACTCTCCAAGTTGACCGCTGGGTTCCGTTCAACCTCTTCGCTATGGTTAGGACCCCAATACGAAACTTCTCGTGGGGATCACACTTTAATATCAACCTTAGAACGTTGCTGCCGTGGTCGGTCTCATCGCGAAGGGTGCTCTTGTCGACAAAGGTGCAGGCTTCAACGTCCCTTTTCATGGACGTCACCTGAGAAGGGATCTCACTATCTAAAAGTTTGGTAGTGACCCCAATTCCTTAATTGGGCGTCTTCGTACGATCCCTGATTTAATTGTATCCTACATCATAGGTTTGTATTTTCCATCGCCTGTGTGTGTTTTGGGGATTCATGGACGACGGTTGAGTTCCATAACATGTTCACTACTTGATCCTAGTTGTTGTTTTGAGTTGCATGCGTGAGAGTCCTGTGAGAAAATCTCCGGGCCTGTGCTATGATCCATCTCTACAAAAGTGCTCGAACTGATCTCGAACCTGCTGGTGGTGCTGTTTCCCTGGTAAGCTATGCAATGGTAAAACAAGGGTCAATATCTTGGCGAATATCAATCCCACATTTTAGAAAAACAACGAGTTGGACGCCCAAGAACGATCCCGGTTTCCCATGCATTCAATCTTCAAAGCTTCTAATCCCGACTAGCATGCGTTTCTGATTTCAGGACTCGGGTGTCCACAATCTGATTTCTCATAATTATCGTCATGCAATTCGTTCCCCTTTGGTTCCATTAGAAGAGACTGTGAAGTTTGCAACCTGAGGGTGGTGTTTATTTCAGGAGAGGGAGCTCTAGGTTAACTGAAGTAGGTAAATCGTAAGACTTCAGGTTTGTTCACTGGCAAGTGGATGGCAAGCGAAACGAGACATCCAATGGAAGAGTTGGTTATAAATAGACCGTTTTCTACGATCAGTAGAGAAATTTGACAGTATGACACGAAATAAAGTAATAATGTACACTATCTTGTCTCCTAGGTATGTACAATTAATACTCAGAAATCTGATAATACCGACCGCGGACTTTAAATAAGTAGCTTAATGTTTGAGTGTCTCAATCTCAATGTCACCCATCGACAGTAAATCATAAAAAAGGTTAAGTCACTTGAAATCTAGAGTATATACGCCGTACATCAACCGAACCGGGGACTTTCAAGAGGCACGTGAGCCTGTCACTACCTTCTTTGGGGGCTTTTCAGAAAGGAAGGATCTGTTTAGGATATATTAAATGGGTTGAAAGACCGCAAAGAGAAGGCGAACTTGTACAATCCACCACGTGGCGCCAAAAATGGACTCTCTGCCTTACATACACTTTTAGGAGGCATATTTTACATGCAATTTGAGAAGGGAATGGATCAATAGAGCGAGCGGCCCGTCCCAATGAGCAATTGACGTTTAGAAAGCCCGTGGCTCTCATACAGCCGAAACTTTATGTCTACGACCTTCAGAAAACTACGTCTGAAACACTACGGTGCAAAACAGGATAGGGGGAATCTGTTGGCTGACCCCAATCCCTGTCAAAGTCGCCTTCCTTTCTGGACAGATTTTAGGGGTCCTGGCTGACGATCTGCATCAGATGCAGGGACAGGTTCGTCAACTCTGCACCCAAGCTAGAGAGAAAAAAAAGTGAGCTGATAGGCGCTTCTCGCATATGTTTGTGTTACATGGCACAATGGCCGCAGTTCGACGCCGGCAGCCCGGTAAACACCTGATTTTGGGCGATGTGGAACCTCTTTCGGTATCATTAAGATTCCTGTTCCTTACAATTCTGCTGGCACATGTTCTTTTTGAGAGTCCTTGGAAGAGGAAATCACGCTTTCCGTTGGCTGGTGTTCGCTTCCGCCCTGTGGAACCTTTGACCTGACACCATGCAGGTTCTGTTCACTTTTGGCTTGGCTTGACAGGACGGTTAGATCCGAGATGTCGCAGATACGTTGTGCTGTCAGAGCAGGTATAGCATCGCGTCGCACATTGTGCGCCTGATGGTATCCCTCTACCTACATGAGCGTCTTGGTTATCCCCACGGAAGGAATAGCTTGAGACGAGCGCTTCGACTCCACACCTTCGAGAAGAGTCGTAGAGCTCGAAGTTTCAAGAGCAAGGAGCACCGGCAGTGAGACTCGCGATCAGACCCGCATCTTTCTCGAGGGAGCCGGGGGTCATGCCCGCCACTGGAGTGTCTAGAAAAGGAGGAATAAAGTGGCGAAGGCCGAAATAGACAAATATTGCCATCCTTCTAGGTTCTGTCCAATTGAAGAGTCGCCGAGATGGTGGAGCCGGTGAGTTTGAAATTCCATCGGTCAGACCAGGATGCAACATGAGGGTCCTATAAAATGATTGTTACGATGTCGTGCAGGCCCCAGATGGAAAGGTGCTCGGCGGATTGATAGTCCAAATCATGATAATCCCGGGATCGAAAGGGCAGGAATTGTCCTTGGCTTTGGAATAGATACCCAGCAGGACAGCGCGAACTGGGGTCGCATGGACCTTGTATGGAGGATTTCAATTTCAGAAAAAGAACGACCCGTTGTTTGCGGTGCTTTGATGTCGAACTTGGGCTCGAGGATTTCGCTAGCAAGGATGGATAAAGGAGCCGCCTCAGGCCGGGAATTTAAGTGGCATTAGTCAAATGTGGATTTGCTGGTGATAGCAAAAGGCACTTCCCTAATGAGGATGCTGGAAGTCTCAAACTGGCCGGGTCCGCCGATGAGCAGCGGTTTGCTGCAAGGATTCGGCATAAACGAGCCCTATTTCCTCCCTCTATCTCATGCATCCACGGCCCCGTTGGACGGGGCGGGCGAGTCTGCATCTAATTGCGCTCGCATGTGATTGAAGCTATCGTGAAGCCCGTGGCCGAGGAATGCTGAGCGCAGCCTCGGGAGCAAAGCTGGAAGAGGAAAAAGAGAAGATCGTCACCTCAAGCGAGATGGCTGCGGGTTAGGGAAGTTGCAATGGAGGGGCCGGCTGAGACGAACGAATTACGGCTGTGCTGCCAAGGCCCCGGAGGTGTGACACCCTTCCTATGTTGGTAACCTGGTAATATTGCTGCTAGACTGATGCACAATTGGAACTTTGCGCTCTGCAGTCGATTGCTTTTCATGTCGCCGAGCGTTGATGCCACTTTCAGCTGCATACCCTATACCCGACGGCTTCACTTGGATGAGGCCAACCGGGAGATGTGTCCCTCGTCTGGCAGCACTGATCCCCAGTTAGGAGCTGTTAGCTGTGATCTGCCTACCAACAGAACAGGTGTCAAAATGGCTGCTTGATATGTACCCACAAATAAAGCCCAGAATGGAGGACCACCAAATGCAACTCTAGGGGATGTGGCCAAGTCTGGAGGGCCTGCAATGCTGTGTGAATGGACACTGCCCTGGTTGAACTAGGGGCTGCCTCCCCGTACTCAGCATCAAATCAGCGGCAGATCTCCAAGCAGATCCTCTGTTATTCATCTTCGATACGTGCCTTGGGTTGGTAGGCAGCTTCGGACCCGGAGGGAGTAAGCTTTAGGCAGCATGCATCACGAGAACACGACACGAATCCCCAACAATCTCAACTACGCCACCTTCGGCCACAGTATCAGCCGAGGCCCTCGCATCCTCGAAGTTTGCATCGCTGGCGTGGTGGGATACGTTGGCGCCAGGGAGTGCCGCAGGTGCAACTCCCTCTGCCTGGGAGGCCCATCTAAGTTGGCACCCGGTGTGAAGAGATGGTGGGCAGACGTGATGGATACCTAAAACCATGGACAGAGACAGGAATATGACCTGGCGTGTTGGTGGGCGCAGCTGGATATTCTGGTCATATTAGGTTGGTCATGACCTTGGCTTGCCAATAGTAATTTCCTTCCCCGCACCTCTGGACGACGCCTGTACATGAGTGTTTGGGAAACAGCCAGTGATGGAGGGAGGTTAATCTTGGCAATAAGCCATGGCATGTCACACAAAGGATAGGCTCACATCCTGACCGGCATCGAAGCCAATAGTACATTGGCACACACTCTAATTCCTAGGTCGGTTGTGTGTAGGTCTGCAAGGTAAATGAAGAGCAGTCAAGGGTCTGGTCACACTCGACATCGCATTGTTTGCGGGGACCTTGGTTCCAGGAACAGCCCGCGGAAGTACTTCACGTCCTTAAACCTCGCCGGTGCATACGTGGCTTGGGTCGTGAGGTAGGCAAAAAGGGTGATGACGGACCCAGAAACTTGATGTTCCATTCGCATGGATCGCGCGGATGCTGGACTGATAGACGATTGATTACGTAGAGCGCCCGAGCTGCCGAGGACTATGTGCAGTCCGCTGGAGATCAGTTATTAATTCCGGTCTGGCCCTCAACGTGCCAAGAACACAACCTGCTTCAGTCTAGTATCAAATCGTCATCGTGGAGCTTTGTTGAGGAGCTCAGGTGGAGTACCGGCCCTGGGGCCTTGTACTGTACATGGCTCTGCTTTACGCCTTTTAGATGTGGCGCTGAATCCCCCTCGCCCAGCAAGCTTGGCGTCCACTGCAGGCGTGCCCTGGTGACCTGGCCTTTAATATGCGTGCAGGTAGTAGAAACAAGCTTCTGGAGAGGGCCCCGTGGTCTGGAGGGTGCGGCCATTCCATCGTGGGAATCCATCCAGAGCCATGGGCGGCGGCGACTGCGAAAGCGTGTTCCCGTTGTTGGGGGCCCGGCCACCTCTCGGCTCCTAGATATTTGTCAGGAGCCCGACTCCTCACCTTATCAACAGATCTTCAAGGACTGACGTGCAGCAGCGGATTCGGTTGGCTGAGATCAGCTCCGGTAGGCAGGGAAGCTCCAGGCCTCCAACGTGCCTCTGCTAAGGCTTTGGCGTCGCGTAGTGTGTGCTAACCTTACAGGCGGTGCAGGGCGGAGTGGGTGGTGGCGTTGGCGCCGCCCTCGCTGTAAATTCAGCTTGGATGCGCTAGATGGCACTGGCTGGCTCGGCGGGCTTGTACCGGTACATGCAAGCTCCCAAGCATCCCCAGACTTCCAGCCGCCCAGCCAATGGGAAGCTCTGGCCCCTACCTGACGCACCTGGACCTTGCCCCAGTTTGCAGCCCGCTTCCCAAGGCAAAACAGAGGCCGTCCGCCGTGCGCGCGCCAGTCCTCCATCCTCATCACCACCGAGTTTAATATTGTCCATTCCCCGTCCCTCCTCCGTCTGTCTTTTTCCTCCTCCCACTATTGCTGCCCGTCTGTCTTGAGCCCTCCACCACCGGTTTCTCCCCCCAATTCCCCTTCGACGACCCTTGGGCTGTCGCGAATCTCTTGCTGTGGCTGCCGTGCTTAACTTTTCCAACCTCCCTTCGTCGCCGCCTGCCCGCCGCCCACCATGGATTTCAAGTCAGGTATCATGCCTCTGCACCAGGTGCAGAAGCCACCCTTTACAGTTGACGTGCCCGGTGCCCCCAAGATCGAGGGCGAGACCATTCCTCGTCGCCATTTCAAGGCCAAGGACGGCCTCATCGACAGACCCGCAGAGGATGTCTACACTGTCTGGGACATTGTCCGCCGAAGCGCCCGCGAATACCCAAACCACACCGCCGTTGGTAAGCGAAAGCTTGTCAAGCTTCACAAGGAGACCAAGAAGATCAAGAAGATTGTCGATGGCGAGACCCGGGAGGTTGACAAGGAGTGGCAATACTTCGAGCTCTCACCCTACACTTTCATCACCTATAAGGAGTATGAGACCCTCGTGCTGCAGCTTGGCTCCGGTCTTCGAAAGATCGGCCTGAATCCCGAGCAAAAACTTCATCTGTTTGCTACTACTAGGTGAGTTCCATTCACGCCCTTGAATATTTCTCGTTGCACGAATCTTGCTCCACGCAGCGCGCCCTTTCTGTCACATTGTACGAGGCTAATCCTGGTGCTACCCTGACAGCACGAACTGGATTTCTACCGCCCATGCCTGCGCAACACAGTCCATCCCCATTGTGACGGCATACGACACTCTGGGAGAGGATGGTGTGTCGCACTCACTTAACCAGACTGAGGCCGATGCCATGTACACCGACCCTCACCTGCTAAAGACGGCCCAAGGCCCTATCCGCAAATCCAAGGTGAAGACGGTCATTGTCAATGAGGAGTCCATCTTTACCGAAGGCGGCGAGATTGAAGAGTTCAAGAAGAACAACCCTGATATCCGGGTCATCACTTACGAAGAACTGCGCAAGTTGGGCGAAGAGAACCCCGTCGAAGCCAACCCAGCTAAGCCCGAGGACCTTTACTGCATCATGTACACTTCAGGCTCAACAGGCATGCCCAAGGGTGCCTCTATCAAGCACGAGGCCCTTGTTGCTGCTGGTAGGTCCCCCCAACAAAGAATCCGCATGTGTTCATCTCTAACCATGGTGTCGCAGTTACCGGTCTTTATAAGTGCGTTGAGGAATGTGTTAGCGACCAGGAAGTCATCCTCGCATACCTGCCTTCGGCGCATATTTTCGAGATGGCCCTCGAGAACTTGGTGCTCTTCATCGGTGGCACCCTTGGCTACGGTAACGCCCGAACTCTCTCCGACACATCTGTCCGCAACTGCGCCGGTGATATGCGTGAACTCCGACCTACCGTCATGGTTGGTGTCCCCCAGGTCTGGGAAACTGTGAAGAAGGGTGTCATCAGCAAGCTCGATTCTTCCAGCCCTGTCCTCCGATCTCTTTTCTGGGGAGCATTTAACTACAAGAGCTTCATGACGAAAAACGGTCTCCCCGGAGCCAGTATGCTTGATGGCATTGTCTTTAAGAAGGTGAGAGACATGACTGGCGGGCGACTGCGGTTCACTATGAACGGCGCTAGTGGCGTTGCCGACGACACCAAGAACTTCCTTTCGCTCGTCCTTGCGCCCATGTTGGGTGGTTACGGTCTCACAGAGACTTGCGCCAACGGTGCCCTGGGCTCTCCCCTCCAATACACTCCTAATGCTATTGGCCCCGTCCCTTCATCCATTGAGGTGAAGCTCGTCTCTATTCCTGACATTGGCTACTCTACCGACAACAACCCACCCCAGGGTGAGATTTACATCAGGGGCAAACCTACTCTTACCGAGTACTACGGCAACCCAGAGGAGACTGCCAAGGCTTTGACCGAAGATGGTTGGTTCAAGACGGGTGATATTGGAGAGTGGGACTCTGTTGGTCATCTCAAGGTCATCGATCGTGTCAAGAACCTCATCAAGATGCAAGGTGGCGAGTACATCGCTCTCGAGAAGCTCGAGGCCGTGTATCGTGGCGCTCACACCGTTGCCAACTTGATGGTGCATGCCGACCAGGCCTACCCCAAGCCCATCGCTGTCATCATGCCAAACGAGAAGGTCCTCCTTGATGAGGCCCAGAAGCTCGGCATTGATCAGCATGATATGTACCACCACCCTAAGATGGTTGGCTGGGTTCTCAAGGATCTCCAGACAACCGGCCGCCGTGCTGGCCTCACTGGAATCGAGATCATCTGCAACGTCGTCATCACAGAGGAAGAGTGGACTCCTCCTACCGTAAGTTTAATCAAACTACTTAATCCACCACAAGAGCGTACATCAATGGCTAACCTCTTTTTTCCTATCAGGGTCTCGTCACTGGTACCCAGAAGCTCAACAGACGTACCATCCGCTCAACGTTCAAGAAGCAGATCGACGACGCTTTCAAGGCCGCCAACTAAAACCCCAGCATCGTTTGCACGGTGTATTTGTGGAACTCTCTAAAATCCCCCTTGTCACATTACGCACTTCTCTACCCTCTCCATCAATACCCACGCTTCTGGGCGCCTGTTTTGCTTGCTGTGATTTATTAGTGTGTGTTTTTTTTTCCTATTTCTTTTTTTGGCTCTAATGTCTCTCGGAATGTAACCCCTTATGCAGAGTTTCTTTGGGCGCTGAGAATTTATAATATTTTGTTAAGCTTAAGTGCTCTGATGTGCCAAACCCGTGAATTTGTTTGTATATGAAGGTGCATATATGAGATTTTTGACGTAGCAAGATAAGAGGAAAGCTCGTATTGATGACTTTCTAGAGCTCCTGTTTCAACGACGATGATGTCACCACATGCTTGGAGGAGATGGAGTGAAGCCAGTCGTAAAATTTAAAGTACTTGATAGAGAACCTAAGCATAGCCTGCTAGTCACAATGCATTTCATGAGCCGCTCAAGACGCCCCCCTTCCTACCCATCAACCTCAAATGACCTCGAAAATGCGAAACGCCATTGCCATGCTTAATATCCTAGTCATCTATATGTGTCGAGGTGTATAAATATGTACGCATCTGTTGAAATGTGTAATCCCAACCAAATCAATGAACCTCCGAGCCCCGCAAGTTTGCGGCTGGAGCTGGAAACTGCCTACAGGATAAAAATCATTACATCCCGGGGTGCTTCTTCTTCAAGCTTAGGAGCCACCCTTTCTCCGGAAGAAGGCAATGTATGGCACGCGGTTGCCATCTTTGAACAGCCGTCGCTTCTCGTTCGGATTGTCCATACGGACCTTGTCGACGTATGCGTCGTTGCAGTAAAGCCACGCGGAGGGATCATGTGTGCGGGGATCCCGAACGAAGGCTGTGTAGTGTCCAGACTGGGCGCTCCCTCCCGTGTGCTCTACGACGGCATAGCACTCATAGCGGAAGGGGGCGGTGAAAGCTTTATCCTCGATGTAGCCGTCGTATTCGCAATCTGAAGGATGGAGGAAGTAGGGCGCCATATCGAGGTCATTCAGATCCCAGGTGATATTTGCCAATGACTTGGTGGCGCCATACCCATCGTGCCCGAACCGCTTGAGAACGACACATAATACCGAAGGCATTCGGGGATACGAGAAAGACTGGGTTGCTCTTCTGTTGGCGTGGCAGGTATCGCAGCGGTAATCGTCAAGATCGTTGCCTTGCGTGTGTGAGCTGAGGATTTTCTCGAGTGTTGTGTCTCCCTGGCCAACACTGCAGTTGATGCTATCAACCGTGTTCCAAGAGTAAGTTCTCGTCTGGCATGAGTGACACATCACGGTAGAGAGTTCAATGGTACGCCAGTATTTGTCAACCAAGGATGAGCTGTATGACAAGTGGTTGTTCCAATACTGGACGGCAGCTTGCAATAGCAACTGGCCTGATGTTTTTGGTGCGGCAGGGTATCCCTCTCGATCACGATAGACGTTTGTCTCGTCATCCAGATGGGTGAGAACGAAAGACATGAATTCCTGGGCGTCGTGCTGTTTATGATCCCCAAATACCTCGTCCGATCGAGCTTGGTTACTGACATGTCGCGAATAATTCTAATTACAGACAGGTTAGCGAGATTGAATTCGGGAATATCAGACATAAGCTATCTTACCATCAAAGTCCCCGCCTTCATAGCTTTGAAGTTGCCAGCTGACATCCAATGGAAGAGATTGGACAGAATTTGCATCATGAGTTGCGGCTGCTCACTTTTCTCGTTCTTCTTCTTCGGGACGTGATACCTTTGCTTCCACTCCGAGTTGAGCAACTCTTCCTGACTCGGATGCCAAGAGAGCCTGAAGAACACTGTTTGCGTAACACCAGTTGTGGGGATTGCTCAAACCAGTGTAATGTCTAAAGTTATTATCAGGAGCGGGCTGCTCGATGACCTCCTGGCGAGTGTTATTATTATTACCAGCGGACCCGATCGCCAGTCCGCTATGGCTGGGTCGCGGTATTGCAGGTGCGGGCCGCGTAGGAGGAGCAGGAAGATCGCCAAATTGATTTGCTCTGTTTGGTATCGGAGGGGGCGGCCTGGTTGGCGGTTCAGGATAGATTGGCTGCTCAATCCTCGCAACCGGCGCCGTCATGGATTCCTGTTCCAAGGAGACGGCTGGGAACCGCCGCATGAATTCTTCAGTGGAACGATAAAGGTTTGGAGAGGATGCTGTCTGCAAATTATCGTTTTCCAGAGTTTCTTGCCACGCCTTGACATCATCAGGCTTCATCGGCTTTACTAAGTACTTGGATTTCCTGCGGCTAAGCGACCCGCCTCTTTCGTGAATAAGACGAGCAGTGTTGGAGCTTGATTCTGAAGTGTATTGAAGTGAAGAAGGTCCTAGCAGATCCACCCAAGAATCGATGCCTCCTTTGAGGAGTTTTGGGGCCTGTCTAAGCTCTTTTCCGTAGCTCAAGTGCACAAGAGCGCGGTGGAGAGACATGATGGCCATATCCTCCGCACTCCGCGGTGGGGATGGCAGTCGTCTTGAGCTTTCATCATAGATGACAACGAGATCAAACTCATGTCGCTTGTCGAACATCTGCTTCTCATGATTTGGTGAGAGCACAAGGCTTTCAGAAATATCATCGCAGGTGATGTTCTCCCGCGCCAGGATATCAGGCTCAATACAAATAATGGATGTTGTCATAATGTGGCCGTCGTCAAATTCCTGCCGGCTGCGAATATCAATAATCAAGAGGGATCCCTTGACCTTCATGAACTGAAAAAGCTCCTGAGCTGTGATTAATTCCCCTGGCGCCACATCTAGCGAGCGCCTTGGGGAAGACATTGCCGAAGAAACACCCGTAGATGTTCGAGTTAACGTGGGAGGATCTGAAGTGAAGGCATGTGTAAAGGTTGGAGAGAAGTAATCTTTGCTAGGTGGTTGTGGTGTTGTGCTTGGGGTACTGCTGGCTGAATTGGTCCGGCTGAAGCCTCGGGGGGTGCTTGTCGGTAGTCTGGCTGTTTCCTCGGACATATTTCCTCTCACCGGGCTATATATTGCAGCTGGCATCTTGGGAAAAGATGGCATTGCACCGATGCTTGCATTCACCTTTGGGCTGATGGGCATTTCGCGGGGGCCGGCTGGCTTTGGCGGTTGTGTTGCCTGGATGGGATGTGTCTTGATGCGCGGGTCCTGTCCGGGAGATGCCGAGGGGCCTCTGAGAGCAGAGAAACGCGCCGCTAGGCTGTCTTGGTTGACTGAAGAGACTGACTGGGATTTGCTGTGAGAGCCGTTGATCACATTTCCATGAAGTGCCTGAGGTTTTGGGTGAACAACGGGCTTCGACTTGGCTTGACCTCCGTTCACTGCTGTAGTGTGGCTCGGTTCCGGCCTCGATCCTGAGGGTATGTCGGCGGATGACCTTGAAAGCGTTCCCTGTCTGGCAGCTGGTTGAACCCCAGTCTTTAAATTGTCCGCTTTGATATCCTGCTTTATCCTCTCATACTCAGGGTGTAGTTGGTCGATTTTCCTCAATAATGACGTGTGCTGTCGATTCAGCTCGCTCCGGCCATTGTGTAAAGCGTGGTAGTCGCTGTGCTTCTTAACGGTGACAACAACGATGTAATACGCCTTCACGTAGTCCCGCAACGCGTTCGCAGGGCGCCCAAAACTTCGGCTCACTTCTGCTGACCGCAATGACACTTCTGCAGTCTCGAGTAGTTTCTTCATCGATTGGTTGGGGTCAATGTCTTTCGGTACGACGGTTATATCGTCTACATGGGGAAGTGGTGCGGCTCCATGGGGAGGGCCTCCATGGCCAGCACCATGGTTGGCCATAGGGAACTCTCTATTGTGTTCGTTGGACGGGTCGAGGCGAAAGCCACCGGGTCCGACAGGTGCAGGATTGGGTCCCACTGCCGAAGTCATGGACAAGTTGGTATGATGTGCAGTAACGGGGAGATGGTCGAGTGCTTTCGCAGCCTGCTTCGATCGTGTGCGCTGGCGTCGGAACAAGGGTCGTTCGCAACAGTAACGAATGTACTCCTAAGACGTCGACGTTCCTCCTATCTGAACATAGAAAACCGCTTCTTCGTTCGGATGGCCCGCCCACTGGCGATAGAAATAAGGCCGTGCTTCTACACGGTGACTGTTGGATTCGGCATACTCCCTCGAAGAGTGGCTGCGGGCGAGAGGAGTTGGGTCGGGAACAATACTGGACGGCGTTGAAATTGTGCACGATGCGCCGACAGGCCGTGCGATGGTGGCCTACAGATATGCAGGCGAAGGTTGGAACCACTTTCTGTGGTGAGATAGGCTGGATGATGCTGGACAATGAGGACAAGGAAGCTGAGGTTGGGATGGCTTGGATTACCATGCGTCAGTCGCCAAGGAAAGGTACCAGGGCAGGCGGGCCAGTACTTTGGATGATGTGAAGCTTGCCGCTAATTTTAGGTACTTCTCCAACCTTACAGGTTCCCCCGAGTAGCCTGCTAACCTCCACAGCGACCTTTCCCAGTCAACCCCCGCAAGCGCGGGTGTCTGCGTCGAGAAAGAGCCCAAGCCACCTCACGAGTCGTCATCTCATGGGACAGCTCCCGGCTGCCATCTCTTACTTGAGAGTACTCTGTAAGGTACAAACACTACGGCCAGCATCTCCGCTTTCGGATCGGTGAACACCAACGGCTGGGGCCAACAGCTCACCTACGTTGATTGGTCGTGTGGTTTTTTGATAGCTCTAGATCTTCTGCGGAGAAGTCGCAATATCAGAATAAACAGCCGGTGGTAAGCCGTGAAGTGAAGTCTGTATGACGGTAATGGCTCGCGTCTCCCAGCGGAAGCTGGCTGTGCTTGCGGCTTCGGGCGCTTATTCATGCCCGGATGTTCCAGAAGCTGCCTGGCCAGAGGAAGCGGCGAGGTCAGCCTGGGATACGGTAGCACTGCGTACTAACTTACCTGTAGTCCGAAGTCCGTACCCTGTAGCTCCGGGCGAAGCAGCCCAGCCCCCAGGACATGCATCCCACCTGAAGCTTGGGGCAGCTCCTGATACATTGCTGCCCGTCCACTGAGAGCAGACAACCCACAGCGTTCCTCGATCACAGGTACCTTCCACCTATTCTATCGGCACCTCGGTGGTGTAATATTATTATCAACCTCTTCCAGATGGTGAGAGTCTGGAGTTGCCTTGAACACGATAGTCCCCCTTGGCGCTAGTTTAAGATTTGAACAAGAGATAATCACCCACTAACTATTGACGCTTGTTGATCCCTGAGCGCTCGAGGTACCTCGCTACTTGGAGGTTGCATAGGCCGGTGGAGTCTGCGCCCCATCAACGTCACAAGAGAGGCGACTGCCTGGAACCGTCAACCTAATTCCTTGCTATCCATCACAGCCGCGCTGCCAACAGCTTGCGTCAGCGTCCACTCATCTTCCTCGAGCCGCCCGCGATACCAGAGCCTCTTTTCGAGATTCATACACCATCTGTGGCTGCGATAACTGCCCGACCGCGACGTGAAACCGACTATAGCCAAACATGATGAGCTGGTGGTCGTCCTCGGCCAATGCTGCCTTGGACGAGCAGATCGAGAAGGCTACCAGCAGTAGCTTGTGCGCAGCTCTCTTGGCTTCTCCTGGTCCCGGTTCCCTGATGCTAATAATTCTCTAGAGAAGATATCGCACTGAATTTGGAGATTTCCGATGTCATCAGATCGAAGACCGTTGCGCCGAAGGAGGCGATGCGCTCCCTCAAGAAGCGCATCGGAAACAAGAATCCCAACACTCAGCTCAGTGCTCTCAATGTATGATCGACCCTATATGGCCACAAAGATATCGCTGCAGCAGTTGCTCACATCCTCCTAGCTCACAGATACGTGCGTAAAGAATGGCGGATCACACTTCCTCGCTGAGATCGCCTCCCGAGAATTCATGGACAACCTTGTCTCGCTTCTACAAGCCGTGGGCTCCGTTGCCGTCAATGCCGATGTCAAGTCGAAGATTCTGGAGCTGATACAGACCTGGGCCGCTGCGACTGATGGTCGGCATGACCTTTCCTACATTGGCGAGGTGTACCGGAATCTGCAACGAGAGGGATACCAGTTCCCGCCACGACAGACGGTTGCCAGCAGTATGATTGACAGCAGTGCTGTAAGTTTAACCCTGATACCTTAGACAACCACTCTGAGGCCGTACTAATTCGACATAGCCACCCGAATGGGCCGATTCTGATGTTTGTATGCGATGTCGAACGCCGTTTACCTTTACGAACCGGAAGCACCACTGCAGAAACTGCGGCAACTGCTTTGACCAGCAATGTTCCAGCAAGTCTGTGCCTCTTCCTCACCTCGGCATACATACTCCAGTTCGAGTTGACGATGGCTGCTATGCTAAACTTACTGGGAAGGGGCAAAAGGAGCTGGATCGATCGCCAACATATCCTCACAAGCACCGAAGCACTACGGCGATGCAGCCTCGAAATGCTCGAGTTGATGATGTTTTCGATGAGGATCTTAAGAAGGCTTTGGCCATGAGCTTGGAGGACGTTCAAAAGCACACCTTCAATCCAGCCCCAGCTCCACTCAGCACCTTGACGACCAACACTACTTCTGCGGCCGCAAAGCAAATGGAAGAGGAGGACGAAGATCTAAAGGCAGCGATCGCCGCATCTCTTGCAGACATGGAGGAGCAGAAGCAGAAACATAGCGCCGCGCTGAAGGAGCAAACATCAAACCAATCATCGTCAACGGCACCGTCGAACTTCACTCTTCCACGAAACGACTACGAGCTGACACCAGTCGAGGCTGAGAACATCAACCTATTCTCAACTCTTGTAGACCGGCTTCAGACTCAGCCTCCCGGGACAATACTACGTGAGCCGCAAATCCAGGAACTCTATGACAGCATAGGGACTCTTAGACCTAAGTTGGCACGAACCTATGGTGAAACGATGAGTAAACATGGTAAGTTGAGCCGACCTTTCCCCCATGGTATATATCCATGCTGATGTTCACTGTCCCAGATACTCTTCTGGATCTACACGCCAAGCTGTCTACTGTCGTCCGCTACTATGATCGCATGCTGGAAGATCGTCTTTCAAAGGCTTATAGCCAGCAAAATTTAGGGGGATACAATATCCCACCTCCCCGTCAGCCATCCGGACCATATCCCTCTCTTCCTTCGCATATGGCAGGTAATGCTGCCGCGGGCGCAGAGGGCTTTTACGGCCATCAGCACCGAGCAAGCTACCAAGCACCCGTGCATCAACAATATCCACCAGGAACACCACAGCCTGGCCAACCGCCTCAGTTTGCTTACGGTGCGCCCCCTGAGGGAACTCCAGGCCAATATCCTGCACAAGGACAGGTGCACAGATCCGACAGTTGGCAGAATCATGCTGCCGGCTCCGGGCCTCACTATCAACCCAATCAGCAGCCCGCGCCTCCACAACCACAGCAACCGACACAACCCCAGGACCAAGTGCCGTCGGCGCCCACGCCACAACAATCATCTGCATTGCCTTCTCAGGACCCTCACGCCTCATATTATTTCGGTTCCCAGCCGCCAACCCAGACCCCGTCTGCTCCGTCAGCCCCTCCGGTCCCCTCAGGACCATCCGCCTCTAGCACCGTTCCCGATGTGAACGCATCTCCATACCCGAACCTCCCACAGCAAATTCAATCCCAGAGAGGATCCGTCTCTGCACAATCCCAGGCGACTCCGGTGCAAACACCTACTCAGCTAGCACAGCCACCACAAGCTGGTCAAGGTCCGCCTCAGCAGACCCCAATTCAGTCCCCAGCCCTACCTCAGCAACAGCAAGCGCAACAACCTCAACAGCAGCCGCAACCGCAGGCTTATTGGCCCCAGCAACCCCCACAGCAATATCAGCAGCCACCGCAAGGTGCTCAGAACTGGGCTTACCCTGGGTACCAACAAGGCAATGTATTCCCAAGCGTTCCCCAGCACGAGCCCGTGAGGAAGCCTGCCCAAGAGGAAGCTCTAATTGAACTTTGATTATTTATCCTGCGTTGTGAGTGTATAAATGATTCTCGGACCGTTTTGCTATCCAAAGCACGGGAGGCGTTTGGTGTGTTCAGTGATTTGGCATCAAAATTCGAGATGCCAAGGGGTTGGTCCACTTGGGCCTGTCTTCTGCAGAAAGAATAGTAACAATAAAGCGTGTGCACTCGCTCTCTTTCTTTCAAAGTCTGTTCAATATTGCCAGCCATTCAGTGAATTATACGGCCATTTTACTCTGGTATACAGATCTGTGCGAGAACCCTGAGAGGTGCGCACAATGCTCACTATTTCCTGACTTGCAATCCTCCTGACTGGGCTTGCCAGATTTGTTATTTCAAGGATAAGTTGCGTTTCTTTCAAGTCTACGGGGAGTGATTTTTGTTGATATGACCGTCATTCTCTCTACACGGGCAGAACTCTGGAGACGAGCCAATCGGCGCCGGCGACCGACGCACGATGAGGGTGAATCATCTCCGCCTCCGGCCACGGAGCTGGACCCACTTGGGCACCCTACAACCTCTGCCTTTTGGTCAACGTTTCGATGTGCCCCCATGTTGTAAGCTGCATCACGTTTCCTAGGCCGCTGGTTGTCTATAGTTTAAAAGAGGTGGCAGGGCTCGTGAAGGACTGGAGAGGCGGTGCCTGCCAGTTTACAAACTCGGACAACGTTGCTGGGTTTGTGCTGCTCCGGTGTTCGCGGACCGAGTAAGACGAGAGAGGGTTGAAGGATTGAGGCATTTTACAAGGGCTTTCAAGGCCTGAAGCCCCGAATAACTGGCGTCTGTTAGCGAAGAAAGAGACGAGCACTGCATCATGTGTTACAACTGTGCGAGAACATCCAAAGATTGGGATATACCGTAGTGGCTTGGCTGCGTGGATGTAAACGCAGGGTGGATCTCACCCGCGTTGGTAATGACTAAAGTAGGCATGGAATAGAGTATTAATGAATCGTGACAGCAAGGTTTGCTCCTGACTCAACTCACTCTTATACAACAGTTCAAGGACCGTGAACATCTCACTCACTGTCCCGTACTTTCTCCCACTCTACCTTGGATATAAGCAGCTCACTAGCACTCACCCACCCAACTCTACAGTAAATTGCTTCACTCCCCATCATGGCTCCAACCATCCATCTCATCCGCCACGCCCAGGGCGTCCACAACCTCTCGTTCGAGAACGAGTCCATCCACGACCCGGACCTCACCGAGCTCGGCCTCTCCCAGTGCGCCACCGTCCGCGAGACCTTCCCGGCCCACGACAAGCTCACCCACCTCGCCGCCTCCCCCATGCGCCGCACCCTCCACACCTGCATCCACTCCGTCGGCAGCGAGCGGCTCTACCCCGTCGTCGCCCTCGACGTCCTCCAGGAGGTGTCCGCCTCGGGCTGCGACATTGGCTCCCCCGTCGACAGGCTGACGGCCGAGTTCGGCTCCAAGGTCGACACCTCCCGCGTCCGCGATATCTGGACCGACAAGGGCGAGAACAGCCCTTTTGAGCCCACCCTCGCCAAGCTCACCGCCCGCGCCCGCGAGGCCCGCCGCGCCCTGCGTGACCTCGCCGGCGACATGAGCGGGGATGCTCACGTCGCGGCTGTTTCTCATGGTGGATTTCTTCACTTCCTGACTGATGACTGGCACGGGATTCCCACGGGTTCAGGTAAGCCTTGAGAGTGTCACATAAAAATTTGGGATATAATAATCTCCTTGTTTTCCATTCTCTTCGAATTTTTGGCATCAGTTAGGAGCTCGTTACTGACATGGGGAATAATTAGCTACTGGATGGGCCAACTGCCAGTTCCGCTCTTATCAGTTCGTTGACCCTACCGGTCAAGATGACGAGGCTGAGCTGGTTGAGACTGCCGAAAGCTGGCGCCGTCGTCAGGGCGACCAGATTCCTCCTACGAGAACAGAGCTGCGTGAGATGAGAGCTGTTCTCCAGGAGGAGGTCATCCCATACCTCTATATCAAGAAATAGACCAGTGCTCTGTGAGAGCGGCGTCTAACATCTTTACTTAAAAGGAAATACTGAAAAGCGAAAATACACTAGATATATTGGATGAATACACAGGAAGAGTCGTTTTCATATAGGAGAAGAAATCGAATAGAAATTGAATAGACTTCAATTAGAACACATCTCATCCGTAGCTAGCTAAACCCTCGAGAAAATGAAACAATTTGGGCTGGATGCCAACATCCCTTGCTTAAATTACGCCATTCATTATCAGTTGTCCTCCCCAGGCCGAGATTACAAACTCAAAATTCCATTAGAATATCATTTAACACGAAACAGAATTCTAGTTTCAAGCATTGGGAACCAGGCTCGGATCGTCTAGATCATTACGGCCCATGGATTCGAGAGAAGCCCGGATCTCCCTCCAAGTTGTTGGCCAGATTGCAACCACTTTTGCAGACCAGCCAAGTGGTGACTTCTTTTCCGGTGAAAGTTCAAGATGGCAAAAGACCTTTACTCCTCTGTTCTTAAGGCTCATGAGCTCCTCTGCCTCTCGATCAATCGTGCTGCCGGTTTCCTAATCCGACAAGACACCAGCAAGACAAGGCGGTGCTGTTCTAAACAGGTCGCGAAATTGGAAGTATTGCCGTCGGACGAAATTTTCGCGACTCGAGTACATAACTCTTCCATAAAACTCAAAGGTTGTGGTTGCGGAATTCCGGAGAGTAGTGGTTCTCGCAGTGACCATATCGTTCATGTGAAAAAAGGTACACGATGGTTCCAAAGACATGTAATGGGGAATCGTTATGACCACGCCATAGCCTAGATCAACCCTTCTCTTGCCATTTTGTCTCTGGGGTGAAACGGACTGCACAGCGGGGGAGTTCACATTCCAACCGATGCTGTTCTCCAACCACTGGTCGTCGATTGAAATTGTATCTGAAGACAGACCGCCTTTGACCGGGGACTGAACAGAGGAGCCGAAAGATTGATGGCTGCTGTAAACAGTGGGGAGAGAAGGGTTTGGTACCTCTTCTAGCTGTGCTGATAAGAAGATATCGTCTAATGCTCCGTCAGAGAACTCGTCCGGGACGACACTTGTGTTGGTATTAAAGGAATTGTTTTCATTCCCGTATCGTGTGAGCTGCGTATATTCTGCAAACTCATCTCATTAGAAAATTATTGTGAAGTCTTGAGAAATGTATTTATTACCCCCCGCGAAATGGCTTTGGCCATATTCACCTCGGCCAGCTTGTGGTAACTGAAATGGGAAACTCCCCATTTGCATCGGCCCGGGGTTAAGTCCATTGGCACTCGGATTCTCACGACTAGCCAGAGATCGCACTTTGTTCTGGTGAAACCACTCTTTGCCTTGGTCTGGCCTTTCTTGTTCTGTCCGTGACCGTTTCATTCTATCTCTAAGTCAGCAGGTCCTACCCAAGCTCGACATGGGGCCAAAGAGCAGCCTTCCTTACCCCATATTTTCGGCAAAGAATAGCGCTGATAAGCTTGGGAGATCGGCGGGGAGTACCAGTAGGGCCCAACTCAGTTTAGGACAACCGTAGATGAAGATCAACACTCCGGTGGAAGTTCGCTCACATCTAAGTATGGCGAGGGGTGATATCTCTGCGGGTATATGAAGATGGGTTGTAGATGTTTATGTTCCCCTCGGGTAAGCTACACGGCCTCCTAATTTATTCTCGATTCTGGGTATGAATTCATGGGGCAAGCGTCAAGCATCTGTTCCTTTCCTGGTATCTCCTAGTCTGGGGGCAGATGACGTGGTGGATCCGTACCTGCCTTAGCACAGCAGGTGAGCTCTTGCCTTACAAAGTGAAGTGGGCACAGCACATCCTCCACAGGTAGGTAGGAAGGAGCGGGCTGTTGGCAAAGATGAACTGCAGGGCTGAATACAGGTACCTAGGTGCTTGGCCTTGGCTTCTTTGCTACGATAGCCCCACTCGTAGTCTTTCCCGTTCGAAGGAAAGAGCGAATAATGCAGTATACGTTGGGACCAATTTTGAGGCCTGAGATTCATTCACCTTTGCTTACCCATGTCGCCTCATTTTCACACGTACGAAGAGGAAGACTGCGCAGATATTACCGAGTCTTCAATAACGGCGTCACATGAATGGGATCCATGATAAAAAAGTGGACTGGCGGGAGCCTCCTTTGGTGTCCTAAGATCCCGGAACACATGGCATTTTTCGGTAGATGTATGGGGACTCTCGGGCTTCTTCTCCGAAGCTGCCGGAGAATGCGGGAAGGGATATCATGGGGGATGGGAGGGATTCGAATGTATTGGGGAACAGGTGTCTACATCTAGGACAGCGGAAGTAGAAGGGGATGAGATTGACCGCTGAGAGGTTGGTCTTGCGCTGCTCTTCTCTTTCCAGCGCGGCTCTGATAGAAGTACTCTACACAACGTGGTCCCTTTCAACGACATCCGTGGAATGGCAATCGCCTGCACTAACAGACATCGTGGGTCTTCAAGGCCAATACTAGAGCTGCGTCATTCCATCGTGACTTCCGTAACAGGGGATGTGGCGCGCTAAGATACCGCTCGTGTTTAATACCTCGTCCAAAGGCTCGTTTCGGGTGCGTTTGGGGGATTCCCATCAATCAGAGCCCCCACCTCATCCAAAATTACCTCGTTCCTGGTGACTGGGCGACGAGGGCTGAACCAGCCTTGCATGCATAACCCCAACTGGCACCCAGATTGGGGATACTGGAGCCCCGCGTCCTTCAACTTTCCACCAATCATGCTGCTTTTCGATCCTCCAGACAGTTGGAATTGGAGAAGGGAAAAGTCGCAAGCTGCTGCCCTCGACCCCCACTGACGTCGGTGGCCATGCGGCTCGGTGTTTTTTCTCGATACTGCGATCACACATAAAGGTATCTGGCTCCTCCGATCCCGCCCTTGCCATGCCTCCTTTCACCTCAATTCCCGGATTATCTCTTGCTAGAGTCTCACAGAGAGTGTACTCCAAGTCCCCAGTGCTATTTTGCCCCCAGCGCTGCTCAAGATTGAAAACGTTTTCGCAAATTACCTACCAGAGCCCTTGACAATTCAGGTTTTCTGTCCTCGGTAATCCAATACCGAGACGCCCCGGGCTCGTTAATCCAGGCTCCCGACATAGTTGGGACACCACTTCCCAATTTCCCTTCCCTCTGGGCACAAGATTGTATTCTCTACAAAAGAATTTGCCCAGTATGGTGGCCGATACCGGGAATCATATCCCTCGTGGGCTTGCAGAGACCACCTTGGAGCAGCAGGAACATTGGTTCGTGGGGAGCATTGACCAGGGCACTACGTCAACTCGCTTCCTGATATTCAACGGCTCTGGTGAACCAGTTGCTAGCCACCAGATTGAGTTTAATAACCTATATCCTCACCCTGGGTAAGGCGTTCTGCATTCCATCACATTCATATTATCGCTGCAATTTGTATGGTTAGTCTAATAGGAATCAACAGGTGGCATGAGCAAGACCCCTTCGAGATCCTCCAGAGCGTTGAGACCTGCATTGAAAAGGCTGTTGAAAAGTTCATCGCTCAGGGATATAGCACCTCAGCAATTCACTCCGTTGGTTTGACCAACCAACGTGAGACCATCGTCCTTTGGGATAAGACCACTGGCCAACCCTTGCACAATGCAATTGCTTGGCCTGACACGAGAACAACCTCATTGGTTCGTGAACTCAAGGCATCGGGGAAGGAGGATGAGCTGCGAAACCTGTGCGGCCTCCCACTGTCCACATATCCATCCAGCGTAAAATTGCTATGGCTTCTTCGCAATGACGCGTCTGTGAAGCAGGCATATGATGAGGGCCGCCTCGCCTTCGGAACCATGGACTCATGGCTGATTTACCGTCTCAACGGCGCACAGGAGAGACTTGGTGGTCCTATCCATGTGACTGACCCTACAAACGCCAGCCGAACAATGTTCATGAACCTTCACACCCTCCAATACGATGAGACTCTGCTCGACTTCTTCAAGCTGGATCGTTCCAACATCGCACTCCCTAAGATCGTCCCCTCCTCCGACCCTTCTTCCTTTGGCGCATTTAGCAGCGGGCCCCTGAGGACCATTCCCATTGCAGGATGTTTAGGTGACCAGTCGGCAGCACTCGTAGGTCAATGCGGCTTCAACCCCGGCCAGGCTAAGAATACCTACGGAACCGGGTGCTTCCTCCTCTATAACGTTGGCAATGAACTCGTCATCTCCAAAAACGGCCTGCTGGCAACTGTTGCCTATGACTTTGGCAAAGGGAGAAAACCAGTGTACGCTCTGGAGGGAAGCATTGCTGTTGCTGGGTCTGGCGTCACCTTCCTCCGCGATAACCTCAAACTTATTGGAAGCTCGAGCGAGATTGACGGTCTCGCTAGAACCGTCCCCGACAATGGCGGCGTCTTCTTCGTGACAGCCTTCAGCGGTCTCTTCGCGCCCTATTGGATCGACGATGCTAATGGCACCATGTGTAAGTGACGATTCTCTCCTTAATAGTAATCCAAGCCCCCACAGCCTAAGTCATACTAAACCCCCTCGCAACCTCTAGTCGGCATCACCGCGTACACACAAAAGGGCCACATCGCCCGCGCCACTCTCGAGGCAACCTGCCACCAGACAGCAGCCATCCTCGACGCCATGGCCACCGACTCTGGGAAGACCCTGGAATCTCTCGCCGTTGACGGCGGCCTGTCCAACTCGGACCTCTGCATGCAGACGCAGGCCGACATCAGCGGCATCACCGTCGACCGCCCCGCCATGCGCGAGACCACCGCCCTCGGTGCCGCCATCGCTGCCGGCTTGGCTACCGGTGTCTGGGAAGAGCTCGAGGACCTCAGGGAGGTAAATCGCAAGGGCCGAACGGTTTTCGAGCCAAAGATTGACAGCCTGCGAAGAGACGAGGAGAGGGCAAAGTGGGAAAAGGCCGTTCGCATGTGCCGTGGATGGGCAACGGACAACTAGGCTTGTACAATTTTGTTTAGGATAGATAAAAAGGAAGAGGTCGGGTGATATATTTAGACGGCGAAGCGAAATTCCACTGTTGTACATTATGTTTTACCTTGTAATATCATATCTTGAAAGAAGCTCGAGTATGTAGCGGCGTCACAAGATCTTTGCACATATTCGTCTCATTGCTGCTCCATTTGAGCTACCTGAAAAAAAAAACAAAGACAAGGCTCCATACAGCCGGCCGTCTCCTACAATCCCGCAGCCCCGGCGATGCCGTCCAATGCACTGAAGATCGCTCATATCCCCCCTAGACGCCAAATAGCACACAAACGCGACAAAGAGCATCAAATATGAAAAAGAGAAAGGGACACTGGGTTTTGGTTAAAAATATTTTTTCTTCCTCTCAAAGGGCAGGAGACTGGTTATCTCCCTTTTGTGCATTTCGTCTTTCGGTAAATGGCCGTTATCGATTAAAGATTCGTGTGGTGGGTGGTGGGGGTGTGTTGTGAGTTTTTTTGGAGTGGCGAGATGTTTCGTAGATCAATCGGTTGAAGAGGAAAATCATTACATTGAAGGTAGTTGCTGGGAATTATTTTGGGAATCTTTTTCGCTTCTATAGCCCTCGGCTTCCTTTGGATGCGAGAGATGGATGGTGAGTGGTTGGGTTTTTTGTTTTGGCTGTTTACATGATGATGGCGGGGACGTCGACGTTGGCCTTGATCGACTTGTGGGGGAGGACGCTGCCACCGTTGACGTAGATCTCGTCACCAATAGTGACATCGTCGCCGAGAACAGTGACGTTCTCCAGGCGAGCCCAGCGGCCGACGGTGCTGTTCCAGCCAACGATGGTGGACTTGACCCAGGCGTGGTCCTTGACCTTGGAGCCGCTGAGTAGTACGCAGCGTTGGAGACGAACACCGTCACCAATCACGACGTTGGGGCCAATGGTGACATTAGGGCCTATTCTGCAGTTGTTTCCAATCTTAGCGGAGGGGTGAATCAACACGTTGCCACCGTGGACGTAGGGCTCGGTAGGGGGGTCAGCTCCTTGCTGCCCTTCTTTGTGAGGGAGGAGAGGTACAGGCAGGTTCCGCTCAGGAAATCCTTGGGCTGACCGACGTCCATCCAGAAGCTCTCGAGGTCGAAGGAGTGGAGCTGGTTGTCCTTGACCATGGAAGGGAAGGTTTCCTTCTCAATGGAGGTGGGACGGAGTTCAATTCGCTTCAGAATCGAGGTGTTGAAGATGTACATGCCAGCATTGATACGGTTGCCGACGAACTCAACGGGCTTCTCGACGAATCGGTCGATACGCGAGGGATGGTTGGGCTTGTGAACGACAACACCGTACTTGGAGGGCTCTTCGACCTTGGTCACCACAATGGTTCCCTCGTCGCCGTGGTTCTTGTGGAATTGTAGCAGCTCCTGGAAGGGGTAGTCGCAGATGACATCGGAGTTGAGGACAAAGAATGGCGAGTCGTCCTTCAGCAGGATCTTCTCGGCAAGCTTCAGGGGACCGGCGGTGTCGAGGGGTTCGGACTCGACGGAGAACTCGATGTTGATGTTATACTTCTCTTCGTACTAAAGAATTGGCGCGTGAGATTTCAGGGAGTTCAAATCAATTAAATAATGCTGGGGGCAATTTACCTCGGCGAGAAACTTCTCCATAATTTCAGGGCGGTAGTTGACAGCGAGAACAATGTCTGTGACACCAGCAGAAACGAGGGCCTCAATCTGGTGCACAATCATGGGCTTGTTGCCAAACTCGACGAGGGGCTTTGGGAGGGTGAGGGTCTAGGGAACAGGATAGACGTTAACACTGGGCGTTCGCATCATACGCCGAGCGATCGGAAGCTTTCCCAGGAGGGAAGGCTTGTCGTGAATTGCGGTACGTACGAGAGGACGGAGGCGGGTGCCAAAGCCGCCGACAAGAATAAGTCCTGGAAGCAACGGTGAGCATAAATGGAAGCGGCCAATGAGACGGTGGTGGCTTACCCTTCATGATTGCTGAGTAGTGATTAAAGGTGCTATGGTGAGGAGCGAGTATGAAGAATGTCGCTGAGAGAAGGAAAGGGGAGGCGAGCGAAAGAGCGCGGGGTGGTACACCAAAAAGGACAGCTTTCGCTTGGTTGGTTGGATTGAATTGACGAGGGAGGAGAGATGGAGATCTCAACCAATCGAGGGCGGGGTCTATTGGTCTGTTGACGGGTGATGATCAGGTGGGAGAGAGGGAATCGAACAGGTGTGGACGAAAACGAGTGCTCGGCAATGGGAATAAAAAAGACAGCACACTGCTACAAGAAAAAAGAGTCACGATCTTGAAATGAAACCAAATAGCTGAATCTGTCTCGTCTCGGTAGTCTCCTCCTGGATGTCTGCCTAAGGCGTGGCGCCACGCATATAAGTTTCGACGAAAAATGGAGCTTTACGTGACGAATGCGGTCAAGGGTCTCCCGAGATTGATTTAATACTGCATGCAAGAGGTAATTTAGGGGGAGGGAAGGTGCTCAGGGGAAGGCAGCTGTGGGCACTGCCAAACGGGCTTCATCAACGGACCACTTGCAGATTCCAACCGGCGAAACGACACGAGGCCCCCCGTGATTGATGAGACGGGGCCTGGGCTCTCAGCCAATCCCAGGCCCTCAGCCCGACCTTGTGGCTCAATCAGAAATTTGCCCACCCAGCTCCAACTGGTACAGACCGCATTATTGGAAGGCCCCCTGCCCGGAAGTCGTCCTCGCGTTATTAAATCGGCACTTGGTGGCAAGGCGACAGACCACCTCACCATTGTCTCCCTACTCAACTGGTCATGGGGCTACTTGCGGTCGCACCTCAAACCATTAAGAGAGACAGACGGATCAGAGACAATGCGTCGAAGCCTCGCCCAGATGGCAGCCTGCCTATCACAGCCGTTTCCCCTCCCGAGAGCACTTCGGTGTTAAACAGGTAGAGGAAACATGCGTCTCAGCGCAACGTCATCTCACGACACACGTTTCCGTGGCCTGGCTAGCTCATTTGCTTCTCACCAACAGCCAATCTCCCCCTTGGCTGCTGCAGGTACTGGGAACTCCGCTATTCAATGTGGCTGATTACACAATTAAGCATTTTCCCATACTGGTACCAGTCTGCAAGCCACCAAAAGGTCTGGTGATTTGAAACACAACAGCCTGCGCCCACCCTTTCCTTGCGACGACGAGCTTGCTAGCCGGCGTGCTCTTCGTCGTCTTGGTCTGTCGGCCCGACGATCAGTCAGGCGGGCTCCTCCAAAGATCCTACAGAAGAAAATCCCCGGACAGACAGTCTCGTTTCTCTGCCTGCCCATGAAACTCGTATGAGATGCAACCCCTGTCTTGAGCTACTATAAGCCTTCCCGAAGTCTCCTCCCAAACGACCATCATCTGACTCCCATCACCCCACGTTTTCTCGGGATACCCTCCAGCATCTCGTGTCAAACTCGTGTCCTTCCCGGGAGGACTTACCGGCGCAATCACGTTGATCCAACATCCCTATTGAGAGTGTGCAAAAACACCCTGTGCCCCCCCCCCCCTTCTACACAGTCACACAAAGGAACACACACACACACCACCAAGGCTACCCAATCTAA
Source organism: Clonostachys chloroleuca (assembly GCA_037952775.1). Classification (NCBI taxonomy): domain Eukaryota; kingdom Fungi; phylum Ascomycota; class Sordariomycetes; order Hypocreales; family Bionectriaceae; genus Clonostachys; species Clonostachys chloroleuca. The sequence continues at coordinate 18,700,014 of JBANAY010000003.1, read as the reverse complement.
TGCTTGTTCCTACCGCTTAACCTTATCGGGGTTTGACATGTTAAAAGGCCTTGGCAGATCCTGGCCAGATGCACCTCAACGCCAACCTGAACGATTCCACCGCCCCGGACGACCAAACCCCGGCACGAACACCTCGCGCGTAGACTTCGTAGACACCCCGAGCCTGGTCGTATCTTTCGCCCGGCCAATCGCCAAAAGATCCCTGGCAGTTCCTCCAGCTCGCTCACAACTCTGCCGATTGGTAGGTGCGAGATAACCGCCCGTCTCCGCCCCGGGAACGCACATGTGTATGTACAGGCTTGCCCTCTCGACCCAATCGCGGGAGGCGGGACAGAAAGGGGGAGGGTCACGTATGTATGTATGTATGTTATGTACCTCACCCAATGATATATATAGAGTTGCACCCCCGCAGAACTCACATCGAGCCGCTGTGCCGTTAGCCTATGATGCGTCCTGCAAGTTCCCCAGAAGGAGGCTGCAGCCGCGCGCTTCGAGCCGTGAGAGGGACCCGCCAGCCAACAGCAAGAGCCCAACTGAGCGCTTAAGACGTCCTTGTCACAAAACGGAGCACACCCCTCGGATGCCCAAAGTAACGATGCCGTGCCAGGGATTTAGACCGCTTCGTCTGAAAACCTACCGGCAGATATGGAGTGTACATGTCAGGTACTTCGATGTACCACCACTTAGCGAGGGCATGGGGGTGGGTATGGATGGTTCTCTCTCTCAAGCCGGGCAAATGAGATTTAGAAAATAAAGGCAAACTAATGCATTGTAGTCTCTTCATAATTCGTTATCATAGTATCTTCAATAGGTGCTTGTCATCATAAAACATGAGAAAACAGACTTCCTCCCCTTTGCGAGATCTTGTTCCTCGTGAGCAGCGCTGTTTAGTTGATTTTAAATCGTGTGAAATCACTCGCTTTTTTTTGTTTTCGCTCTTCATTGCAGTGCCTTGTCGACACTGATCTCTTCTCATCAATCCCATAAAGTCGTTAAAAAAAGACATGTCCTCCATCCATCCTACCCAAAATATCCCGGTCAGGCAAGAGTCGAGGTTGGAGCGGGCGCTTGCAGGCTCGCTCCACCAGACCCTCGGGCATTAGCAACATGGCCAGATATGCATCCAGGCGCTCTCATTCGTCCTTCATGGTCGTTGGTGTAACATTACCAAGAATGATCACATATCACCTGGCAGGGCTGCTCGACCAACGACCAACAACACCAGGCAGACCCACAATTCTCCTTCTCCTGAACTAATACCATCTTTTTCGTAACATAAACATTTGCAAACAGACGTCAGAGCGGAGTCGCTTTCCTATAGGAAAGTAAAGGAGATGTAAGGAGAGAAAAAGAAGTCGAACAGGTGAAAAACTCGTTATAAAATCAAGATGATGGGGAGCTCAAAAAGAGGAACTCGACAAATGCCATCCGCCCAGCGCAAAAAAATGCCGTCTAAAAAAGTTCGTTGCGTATCGTCATTGATCGTCGTTAATAATAATCATGCAATGCCTCGCCTTGCGTTTTCTTCATGCACCTTTACTTTTTTTTTAAGTTCCGGTCTCTTGTCTTCTTCCTTCCTTGTCGATTGGGAGCGAACCCAATAGTGAGATTGTTGCGGGTATTTCCTTGAGAGGAATTGCTGTGAAGCCGTCCAACCGCTTGTAAAACACGTCCCGGATTTCCAAATGATTCCGTCGTAGCCCTTATTTGAAGAAGAAAGAAGGGTCCGAGTTGGCCGGTGAAAGCTCGGACAGAGGGTAGGAAAGAAGGCTGACATTCATCTTTTGTTCTCCCCGCCTGGATTCAGGATAGAGGAACTCAATCAAACGAGGCAGTAGAGCTGCTGCTGGAGTGGTGACCAGACCGTCTGCTTTGTCGCTCAGTGCTGTCCCTTGATGAAGCATGGCGGGTCTTGTGTCGCCGCTTCCCATCAGCAGCGGGCAGGCCCTGGACAATGCCATTGCGAGCCAGCATGCCGCCGTTGACAGAAAAGTTGCGGCAAACCATAAATGCGCGCATTGCCGCATTCTCCTGCGCTAGAAGATCCGATTCATAGACGAGATCGGTCTGATACTCTCGGCCATTGACGAGCACAAGGCATGTGAAGCCATTGTTGTGGTGGTAGCATTCGTAGGAAGGGTCCGTCCATCCTCGTCGACGGCAAAGACCTAATTGGAGAGTAAAATGTTAGCCCCTGATGAATATATATGTTCGCGATGAATTCAATTGAGCAGCCTGCAGACTAACGTGCCTGCACCCTCCCAAACCCACGTCTCGGCTGGGCCTCGAGGGCACTAATCCGGCGAGGGACATGGCACTCGAGATTCAGCTCGATGCAAGTCAAAATGAGAACGCACATTCGTCAGATGACGCTGCAGGAACTAAAATATTGCAGAGCGGGATTTTCGAGTTTCAACGAATGTCTCGATGCGACTCAGACCCTTCAATTGAAACAGGCTTGGAACGCCTCACTGCTGCTTCCCCCACATACACAATCACACAGACAACGCATCATGGTGGGAGGAATTGCGGGCTGAAATGGGTGAAACAAATCGTTTCGGTGCCCAATAGATAGACTTACTCTCCAGGTACTGCATGTAGAAACCACCCATGGTGAAATTTGCTTTTCAATGGGGAGAATTGGCTCGACGAGGGAGGCGGCTGCTGTTGCGACTGCAGCTCGGAAAAGGAGGGAGTGAGAAAAAAGTGGAAACAACGGCAGTTGTGATGAGCAAGGTTGGTGGTGACAGGATAGATCTCGGATCGTGTGAGGCAGAGGTAGACAGGGGCTTAATTGAAACAAACGGCTGAGATGCGTTCGAGCCCAACGGTGAGGAGGAGACTGTATAAAAGAAAGTCGGGAAGTATGAGGTGTTGAGGGGGGAAGAAACGAGGAAGTCCGGCGCCGAGATGAGTGGAGGTTCGGGGAGTGATATTGAAGCAGGGAAACCAATCTGAGGATCCAGGGTTCTTGGTGCGGGAAACGAGGAGCCATCAACAGCGAGACATGTGTGCTTTATTGAGACGGACCTGCTAGCGCGGAGCTAGGGGTGTCTGGATACAAAAACAAAGCAACGCGCGAACGGAGGTAAATTAGATGCAAGCAAACGATGCGGCTCTTGAAAGGGTGACCCGTTTTGATGTGTTGGCCTACCTACTTGCCAGTTGATCAAAAGCCGCTGAGGAACTAGACCACCTCCACCAAACGGAGGTGGGCTGCAGCACCCAGGCGATCTCTCTGATAAGTGTCGACGGCCTTCGAGTTGGCCGCTCAGTCTGATCAGAACGGACATTCCTTACTCGGTAAGCCAGGTTTGCCTCTTCTGCATCGTCGACTTTTTTTTTACCCCCCGGCAGGCGGCGATGTTGATGAGCCTGCCTGCGTGGGGACTGGACTAATAGATAGCTCGGGACTGGATGCAGCCGAGTAAGTATCTGCACGGTTTCGGGCATGTACTTCGCCTACAAGAGATTAGGTGGTGGCGAAACAAATAATAGACAACAAAGGAGGCCAGGAGGGCGTCCATCCGCGTTCGTGTTTGCACGCAATGTACTACGCATTATGATGTTGTTGCTGTGGTAGTCCCTCGACTCCCCCGGGCGGCACCCTGGGCCGGCCAGAGGATTAGCCCTCCGAGATCTGATGCCAGGCAGTTCTGGTCAATGCGCAGAGAGGACAAATGATGCGACCGAGGCCATGTATCGGCCTGTACCTGGGCCCAGAGGCTAACTCCCTGGGAAATCATAAGGGTCTGGATATAACATGCTGCAGGACCACCTGTCATGCTACGGCAGGTCACTCGAATTGGAAAGTCGCTGTGGCTCAGTCCAGGGTTTTTTAATCAAAGGCCTTGGGTACTGTGACCTTGGTCTTGGTACTCCGTAACCTACGTATAGGCCGCTGGAGCAGGTATGCATGTCAGTGCTAGTGTAAGGTCCGCAGTGGCCGTCAAGCCATGTAACCCAGGCTTGGTTTCTATGGGGATTCATCAAGGCGGTAACAAGCGGGCGGGCCTTTGACAAGACGAGGGGCAAGCAGACATGCAAGCAGCTTTGGGATGGTGTAGTCCCTTTGTCCATGGGGTGGGTTGTAAGCCACGTACGTCTGGTTTAACCCGAGTGGTTGGTACGCCATATGACCATCAGCCAACGTCGACGTCGCCCGGAGCGAGCCAGAGAGGGCTCGTCAAGGTGGTCCTCCAAAGCTAAAGCATGGCCGATGGGGTGAAGGTGCTTAGACTGCACTAGGAAGCACGTAGGTGCTTCTCGAGAGGTGGGGAGGAGGGGCCCATCTGCGAGCCATCCATTGTCCAATGTGCATCGAGTGGGTAAGCCCTTGGGGCCAGCCGGTACAAAGGCGCCACGCCATGGCCATGCTGGATGAGAAACGAAAATCGCAGAGCAAAATAATCGGTGAGAGGAACAAGGAGGTGCATGAACAGGGCAGCAGTGGAGTGGTGAATCGAGCAGATCCCGGTCGTGCATCCTGTCGCTTGGAGCTTCAGGAATGAGGACTGTGAAGTTGACGGTGTAAAGGCCAGGCTGATTGGGTCGGTGGCCGCTGGTGGTCGTGAGGGGTCGAGGCAGCTAGGGAAGTCAAGCCTGTGAGGGCTTGGGGTTCTCATGCATTGATGAGTTGGCACTGCGCGGTTGTTGACATTACTCGTGAAAAGGGAAGGAAAGGGAGGAGGGGTTCGGGGCTAGAGAAGGTGGACAAAGACAACACCAAAACTTACCTGCCCACTAGCCCAGTAGTACCCGTCCAAGACCCCGACTCGACCAGTGGCTGACCTACCTACCTGCTGGGGACATACCGAAGCTGCTGCTGCTGCAGAGTCGACCCCAGTAGTCTGCAGAGAGGATCAAGTAGCGGCTTGTCATTGTGCTGGTACCGCAAGGGCAACCGCAGGTACCTCGGTATCGATGTACAGGTATTCGCAAGAACTTCTACTTGCCAGGCCTACAAGGGCTATCCGCGGAGTAGACGAGCAATTGAACCACCGCGTACCGACCGACTACTACCTCATGCTAATTATAGGCATCGCGAGAGGAAAGAAGGGGGCGAAACCCGAAGAGAAGGAAAAACTAAAATGCACAAGAGGTACCAGTCTCGATAAACCCAAGCAAGCTATGGGAAGCGAGTGCCCCACCTGCAGTTAGCGATTGACAGCCTCGAAAGACTCAACCAACGGCCAACCACTTACACGGCCGTTGAGGATGGGTACATAGGTAGCTGCTGATGAGGCCATTTGCCCGCAGGGAAGAAAAAGCAAAGAAAACGGATTTAACGTTCGTATCCTGTGGTGAGGCCGACCGGATTCTCAGGCAGAATTATGTCCTAGCCACATCCATAGCTGGAGCTAGGCAGCTTACAGATCGGAGCCCGCAAATGGCGAATGGATGGATTCCATGTGCGCATATGCAGCAGAGACACCACGAGTATGATTAAACGATTATCTGCTCACTCCATCTGCACATGACATGATGGCAAAAAAAAAAAAAAAAAAAAAAAAAAAAAGAATAGCGAGAGAAGGAGAAGAAAGAAAAATATGGAAATACTATGTCAGTGTCACACAACGCTAATTGGACGTGCTGCCTGCCTGTAGCCCACATTGGCTTCCATGCCTTCGATTCGACTAATTGGAAATGTTCCAGAAATCACACCTAAAACCCCCTAAGGACAGCGCGTGGGCAAGGACTGTCGCAGCCCTAAAGTCTAAGTAACGTGTCGACCTACACCACTCCAGTTCGTAACGTGTTCGCCAAGTTGGGCCGAAGGCCGGCCGTTGGCACGTTCCCAGCTTGTTGCGGTCAGTCCCGGCGGTCTGCAGCGACGCGAAAAAAGTGAAGCTCAAGACGAGTTTGAGACCTCCACGCACGAAGCGCTAGCAAACTAGCCTGGGGCGATTCGCTGCATCTGCATGCACCTCAGACTCGGTGGCTTTCGAGAGTGGCCCAATGGCCAAATGAGCAAACCATCAATCCTTGCTACGAGATCTTTTCTCCGTGCGGCCCTGTCCTTGTATCCGTGTAAACAATGCTCCGTCCTCAGTTTTGGGCAATTGGCAGAGCCCTGTCGTGCCACTTCCCATTATGTCAGTGGTGACGATTGGAGGGGCAGGAAGCTATGGAGAGAGCATCCTGGACAAGACTTGAACCCCGCGCTTGGGAGACCAGGGTCAGCTACAAGGTACGTACCTGGTGTCAGTCCCGCGACCCAGAAATGGTTCGACCTTTATTTTCCACAAGTAATTTCAACCTGCAGCTGGTCTGGCCGAGATACCTTCGATACTTACCTTCCCTCTTCTCGTTGACGGCGCCTGTTGTCGGGGGCACGGCAGCCAGCCGGGGCCTGGCCAGCTGAGCAGCTCCTTCATCCCATTCACAGCAACCCCAGCCCGGGGCAGCCAGCTTACTTCCATCGCAAAGAGAATCGGGTGCGCGGACAGTCAGCCATGATGAAATCCTTACCTTAGCTGGCAGACCACGCACATGAAGCAATGTAGCAGTACCCAGATGCTGGGCCCTTTCTGTCGTTCATACATTATCTTATTTCCGTCCCGCCCATCCCATCCAATGCCGATTTGGCTTCGGTATCAACTTGGCCCCGGTAGAGGTCTGATCCCTGGGGGCCGACCGTACGGATGGCTGAAGAAAATGCAGACGGTGGCCGTTGTATCCACCTGGGGCCTATCCTGTAGCCCCCTCGAACCCCACCGCCCAAATGCCATCAATGGGTCGGGTCGGTCTCCCATGTCCAGATCAGAGCAGCCAAATATGCTTTGAGTGTGACCTCCGGGCTACGTGTAATTGTATCAGTACATGCTCCTCCTGCTCACCTTCTGCACCGTTCTCGAGGAGGTATGGATGTGTTAGCAAGAGGGCCTGGATGGTGCCACCCCACTGCACGGCTCGCTGGCTAGTACATGCCCTATACCTACACCCAACGTACGTAGGCGGTCGCATCAGATGCGGCCAGAACTCAACCCACCGCATTTGATTCTCTCTGACCCGGTCCTCTCAACGTCAGAATAGACACGTTGTATCGCATTTATGCAGCTGTCGACATCAGCGCCCGCTCTTTTTTTTTTTTTTTTTGACAGAGCGGAACATCTCTCGGGCCAGCCAAGTCTTCCTAATCTTTTCCTCCCTGGCAGACGTGGTATGGGCAGCGCGAGACTCGAGATCTTTTCGCAGTCCACATAAGGTTGTTCTAGATCGACTTTTCAGATACATGTTAGATAATGTCTCGGATCTAGCCAGCTTCTGCGCCGAGACTCGAAACCAGCCCCGGAGGGGCACTGAGACATGCGTAGGTAGGCATGCCCATCATCGCGTGTTCATCGTCCTTGGCCGCATGTACCTCCAGCCCGAGTGTATACCCCAAGTATCTCTGTCGGCCGGCAGGTATACCATTATGCTGCATGTGTGGCCGGCTGGCCAGACACACCCACCAGGGTCCTCTGATGGTGGTTGGAGGGCTCCTCACATCCCTCCCTGTCCACTCCCCTCCTTTGGCAAGATGATGTGCAGGACATGCAGTGCCAAGGGACAGGCAGAGAAGTACATTATGTACGATCTCGCCGGCGCAATTGTGGCAAACCAAAACAGAGAGGCCGCTCGGCTCGACGGTTGTCCGCCGCCGTTACCTTACGTGCTTCCCTTCCTCCCCCTCCCCCCACCATTACCCAACTTGCCAACCATCTGAAGTACTTTTTCCTATGTAGGTATGCAAAGCAGACGCCTCATCGGCTTTTTTTTTTTTTTTTCCATTTCCTCGACGACGTCATTCCTGCTGTTCGCAACCACCCCGTTCCCTAGCGGCCAATTCGCCCGTCTTGCTTGATTAAACAATTCGAGATTCGGGCACCCTGGTCCATGAGGACTCATCGGGCCCATCGAGTGCCACATAATATTGATTTTCCCCATCCATACTGACAGCCGACCGGCGATAGGATAAGGGATCTGGATGGACTCCTCTCAGCTCGGGACTCGTTATAGTTACCATGTTGTCACACGCTGTCTCCTCGCCTTGCCACTTTTTTTTTCCCTTTCCCTTATGCAAGCTCCAGCAGATAGGGTAATTTGAGGGGTCCGGCCTGGGCGCAGCCATTTACGGAACTTTCTTCACTTGTAGGATTTATTTGCCCATTACATCGCTAATTTATGCCTCTTCCACTGCCCGGCCTTGGCTTGGTGTTGCTCCCCTGAAGATAAACTGTTCTAGGACTGGGGGAGGGTCGTCTGGAACGTGAAGTGTACAGGACTTTTGATTTTACCATTTGATATCCACATATGCTATCTCCCTTCGGAATATACAATACTCTACCGACTGTACCGTCCCTACGTTCATTATCTTCGATCTGGGGGGGGCAGCTGCAGTCTTACAGCACGTGATAGAGCCATACGACCCAAGCCCGCATATCTGATAGAGCGGACAAAGTATAGTCGGTGTGGTTGGGGCAATCTCCAAGCAGTCCATCCCTAGAATCCAGACTTTGCTGCAAAATAGTTCAACATGTCCTCTGCTTTTTGCTGGGGAATCACGAATACAGGGTGAGTTGTGCGGACGCGGTCCTCCTCGTCAAATATCTGTTGGCCACCCTCCTTAAAGGGGCTTACAGACCACTTGTCAGTCCTCTCAACGGACGGGTCAGTGCGAGCAGCATTCAGGGTCCACTTGTGCTGTACAGAGCTCAAGCCGGAGAGTACGTAGCAAGTATGATAGGCATCAGAGTAGCTAAGAGACAAGTAAGAAAAAAATGTCAGTTTGACCCGGAGTGGCGCACCAGAGAGGAAGGGGGAGGGGGAATCCTTACGCGCTTGGTTTGTCCCTGAGCCCGCCGCGCTTGGACGTGTCCTGGCAGCAGCAGAGGATGTAACGGATCATACCTTCTCGGCTGAACAAGCTATGATCGCCTGCCTCTTCCGCCGCCGCATCATTGTTTACGTCCTCAGCTTTGGGTCCCTCCTGCGGGCCGCCTAGGCTGGCCTGGATCAAGGGCCAGCATCCACCGACCCAGTGGCAGTAGCATCCGTCAACGAGTTTATTCGTGCGACCCGAGAAGCCGCCTTCTGGGGCATTCTGTCGGGACGAGATCCACGAGATGAGTCGTGGAACGTCGAGGTAGCTAGATACATGCCAGAGTGCATTAGCAGGGAAAAGCTGAGTCTGTTGGTGGGCTCCTCCCCCTCGCCTTTCTCTCCGTTGTCGCGGCGTTCGCGAACTTCACGCCCCTCTTTCTTGTTTTTTCTCGGAGGCGTGGATAGAGGAAGAAAAAGAAAGAGACATACCGTGGAACAGCTCTATGTGGAGAATCCAGAATCGACAGACAGCCTAGGGCGCAGAAGGCATATGCACCATGGGCCTCCGTTCCCGGCTTAGCTGACACACCTCCTTCGTATGTTTGGCCTCGGAGATGTGAGTGACTCGTACAAGACCTGAGGGGGGCAAGAAGGTACTCACAGCGACTTATCCATTCTCCCAGCCCACTAAGGAGGTCAGTGTGGCCTGCTGAATATGCAGCCGAGTCTGTTGGGAGGTCGAGGGGAATGTTGAGCAGGGAGATGGTAACCGCGGCACAGTAGGCACCCCTGGACGAATGTATTGAGTGAGCAAGAGAAAGGTCACGTATCACAGCATCGATGGCAAAAGGCTAGTCTCTCTGAGGAGATGTAGCGATAGACATACCTCACATCCTCTTCACCCCCTACCGCCATCTGAAATCCTCCGTTAGGCTGCTTGAGGGAGCCCAACCATCTCCACATGCTCTTCCTGTCCACCACCTCGAAGGCATCATCCCCGCCGACGAGGGCCAACGACAGGACTATTGCATACGTAGTGGCGAGATGCGAGTCTTGGCCGAAGCCCCCAGCGAATCCGCCGCCCTCGTTCTGCATGGGACGCACAGTCGCGATAAGTCTCTCGCGATAGGAGACCACATCTTCACCGAGAAGTGTCAACGCAGCTAGGCACCAGTAGAAGATCCATGGCCGGCCCGGGTCCATGGCCTTGAAGGCCCCAGGCAACTCGCCGAGTTGGGTCTGCAGAAACTTGATGTGGCGATCCCGGCTCAGATGTGGAATTCCGTAATCATTGCGTGTTCCAGGCTCTTGGCCTGAGAGAAAAGGTAGGCATACCTTGACCGTCTCGTCCTGACTTTCAGAAGTCTGCGTGGTCAGGGCGTCACGGATTGGGGGGCGGAGGTAAACAAGGCCGGAATCGCGGCCATGGTGTTCGACCTGCTAATACTTTGTCTCCGTTCTTGATTTTGTCCTTTAATGTGCTCAACAGGTCGTCTTCTGCTTGCCTCAGCAGTATCAGCAGCGCTATTTTTGGTGGTGTTGCCGTTGGAATCGTTCCTAGTCGTTCGTCTTGAAGCGCTGCCGCGATGATTGAAGAGAACTTTGGGACGATGTATTTTGTAACTTGGGTGGGCTTTCATCACGCTATAAGCGTAGCTCCATCTCCTCTTATGTTATTTTTCTCGTAGCCTTGATATTGTTCTACACTGTCGTGGAGAAAATAAAAATTTTGACGCAGGGAGCAACTGGCACAATGATGAACTCAACAGCCTGTTAACTATTGTCGTCGACGGCTCAGGTCATGGCACAGGTGAGCTGCGGGGTCATTTTCTTACCTACCTACATACCCTATAGTAACAGCACTCACAATCCCAGCTCAACCGGTTCCAAGATTGCTGTGAATGAATCCTTACATCCTTCTATGCCATATCATTCCATGGTACTTTAATAATTATTCCATTATATCTACCTAAGAATCGACAATGAACAAATATCCATGATAACCAACTTGGATGCTGTCGATTTTGGAAGTGTTGCTAGGCCGTTCGAGTCCCAACCACAAGTCTCTACCCTAGACACGAATATTCTCTCAAGTTGCGTTCCTTCGATGACCAAGAAGATGACCAAGAAAAATCTAGGGAACAAATTCTCAGTGAACTTTAGTATTAGAATAATTATTGTTATAGTTTGGTTTCAAAATTTATAGTCTCCTGTTCGTTTCTAAGAAGATTGATGATCAACCCTATTAAATTTTGATTACACCTCTTACCACATCTCATCCTTCGTTCATAATCAGAGAAAAGATATTCAACACTGAAATCGGATAGCATCGAACGCATCATGTCTTAAGAATCTCATTGAATGAGTGCACTATTTAGGTACGTACAAGTTATTAAGTAGTCCTTAGTCTAGATCAAGGTCTAGCTTTTTCTTGATTGCTATATCCCTCGTGGCCTTAGTTCATGCATTCGGGATTAAGCCGCCTCATGTCTGAACCAAATATAGCTTCAATTAAGTGTATTGCAGCTTAGAAAATGGTGCACAGAGTTATTAAAGATCCGATATGGGAAGATGGCAAGCGACTGGGGACTTTGAAATCTGGTACAATCTCCTTGATGGCATGTGGGCAGGATGTTGGGCGGAGTACGGTTCCTCATGAACTCGAAATATCTCTATTCTCAAATGTGATATAGCTCTTCGAGCTTCTAAGTACAAAGATCTATACGAGAGTATAGTGAGACCTGCTTGATTTGAGGACCATGATCATATGACCTTTCCTGAACGTTCATATTTGACACATCTGCTCACCTGATGTGACCGGGTCTCAGCCAAGGGGAAAATTGCGAGACCTGCTTTCAACTATTGTCTAAATCTGGCCTAGATTAAAAGTATCTATAGTTTCTTTGAGTTTACTGATGTGTTATCTTCGTTGAGGTGAAAACAAATATCGTTATTTCATTGGAGATACACCAGTCGGAATTTGTCACAAGGACGGAATGGCAGCGTAACAGTACTTTGATCACATTCAAAATACGATACAGGGAGCACACTGGACAAAACTCTACGGAGCTACTCCAACTCACACGCTAAGGCGGCCGCTACGTTGACAATGAAGTGAGACATGTGCTGCAAGGCGATCGAGCGTGTGCCCTTCCATGTACCCTCCAACCTCCGGGACGAGGTGAATCATTTCTTGCGCCTCAGCCGTGGAGAGAACCCGGGGCTCTTCTTCGGGCGACGGCAATGCTATGCCAGGTCTCGGACTAAACATATGCATAGTACGTATTGTGGTGGTACAGCTCGTTGTTGCCTAATTGCTTCGGTATCTGCGTCCCCTCTTATGCCGTCGCCTTGTGATGGCACACATGTTAGAGAAGCCGAGTCTACAACAACTGGTATCAAGATCTATTGGTAGAAGGCCGGGACAGCCTCAATCCGCGCTCGGCCGGCAACCCGAAATGGAGTTTGCACCGTTATCTTGAAATGAAGTCAAGGTCACACAGGCGCTTGGAGGGCATCTCAGATCACGGGGTAAAGTCTACTTCTGGCTGCGCCTGCGATATCTGCGGGCGGAGGGTTGCAGCGGTGATCTTGCAAGGGGAATACCGTGGGTGTGCTCGCTTCCGGCGCTGGATTGCCATGCCACCCGTGGATACCCTACCGTTATCCGTTGCCAATAAGCAATTTGAAATCATTGCTGATGGTGTCAGAACCGCGGTGCTGGGGCGAGCTGGCGAACGGTCCAGCCGCTCGAGCTCTCCCATTTGCACAAATGATATTCGGAGGACGGAGTTCACGTCCTGCGGCCTTATTAGATGGGGATTGCGGCCGAACGAATCGTCTAGACATCTGCGTTTGTAATGCGTTGGAGGGGACTCTTGGACGAGCCTGGAGCCACACAGGGTGGTACTCGCTGGACACTACCATGTTGTCAAACGGTCGACATATGCATTGACGTAGTCGTTATTGTCACAGTGGGTGGGATGGTAAGCAATATCTGTTCGGTGAGGGGTTACAACTGCTCCTGGACACAGACGATTACATGTGGGTGTGGTAAGGAAACCAAAAATGTGTCCCGAATCTGGCCTTAATTGGTATCGCGCGGTAGAAGGATCCAATTTAGAGATTGAAATGGATTCAATAGTCCCGTCGCGATGCGGTAGCAGAGCATGTCAATTGGGGGACCTACGAAGACACAAGTGATAATGACTGCATCGGCCTGCCAGGTTGTGCACTGCATTTGATGCACGTAATAGTAAGCCGGACTTGACATATATTGCCGATGGCCGTTCGGGGCATGACCCCCTCTTGTTCGAGAGGAGAAAACACAGCAGTTTGAGGCTGGTTGAACAACAAGGTGACTGGCCGATATCATGGCTATCCAGAGGTTCTCGTTGGCCACCGAGAGAGACACGGAGTTGACTAATGCTGCTTGCCGTTGAATCTTATCACATGCTGTGTGAGGTGCATCCTTGCAACGACAGAGGGTGAGTGACCAGACTCGGAACAACACCTTGCCTCAGCTCAACCTGCCCATCTGCGTGAACGTGGCGTGCAGCTTGAGAAAGAGGGGAAATGGCACGAAACGAGGCCATCGTTACCCATCAGAGGGCAAAACCGGTTCCTGGCGCGGACGGAGCAAAACGTGGCCAGGCTGGTCACCAGTCTTGTGCATCTGAAAGAGCGCATCGCGGTCCAATGTTGAGCGCCCGACGCTCCGCCATGGACTGACGCGCATCGCTTTGGGCATTACTGCCGATACAGATGCAGGATGGATGGTGTTTGACGTGTACGAGCCACTGCACACGCATATGCCTGTCTCAGATTGGACGCTGCTGCAAAGGGGTGATTGGCACTAAGGGGGCCGTAGAACTGCGGGGACACTATGTGCACTGTGCTGAGGTGGGTGGGCCAACAGGGCGCAGCAAGCCACCCGCCTTACCTAGGTCCCTTGTACCAGCGCACAACGTCCCCTAAGCACAGTGCACTCCCGCCAATTTCCTCTGCACTGTAGGTCAACGTGGTGGCTGGACTGAGCTTATCACAACGGGCGGGAGTGGGAGGGATTGACCGGACCGGCCTGACACCATCCATGCCACGTCCCTACTTGCAGCCGTCGGCCCCGGGTCGTTCTTGTACGAAAGCAGGCAGCTACATGACATACAGCAGAGCACGATCAGATTCGGACAATGATCAGTGGCAGGATGCAACCGTGGAGAAAAAAAAACATCTCAGGCAGAGCAGCAGCGTAACATTTGGAGCAAGTATGCGCTGGCTAGAGAGGTAGGTAGCTCGCAGCGGAGGGCCAATCACGGTTGCGCCGCTCGGGATCATGTGGAGGTCGTGAGAATGGGCCAGCCTACGTTGTAGGTGACATGGGATTTTCTTGAAAGGTGGTTGGACGGGGGGTCATGGTGTGTGTGCGCCAGGAAAGCATGCCCATGTCAGCTAAGCATCCATTGCCGGATGGCACGCAAGATGAGTGGCCGTGAGTGCATTCGTGACCATCAACGTAAATCCTCAAACCGAGACCTGATATGTAGCCATACGCATGGACCATTCTACCTGAATGCTGTACGCTCGAGAGGATTCTTGGCTGCGAGTGAGGAAAGAGGGGAAGTTTGCTCATCTCTTTTCCGGGACATTCGCCATTGGGACGACAGATGGTGGCACCCTATCGGGGGGAGCATCTCATGATTGGGCAGAGCCGCTGGTTCTCAATGCGTTAATGATAGCTCACTGACACACGCACGCTGAGCCCACGCATGCTATAAATGATATGCGAGAAATCAGACGCAACAGTGAGGACAGAGCGTTGATACGACAAGCTCAACAGTGGTTCCCTGTCGAGACTCTGAGCATTGATTGAGCTCTCCAATCTGTGTGGAGCTGTAGGTTCGTGCGTCCTGCGGAGGTGGTTGGAAATGGGGCTTGTTCTGACCAGAGAGAACTGGGTGAACGGACGCGGCCAGATCAGCCGAGCTCAGTTTCCGAGTTGGGGTTGCATCCTGCTGACCTCGCCTTGACATCATTTGCTTGCTTGTCTATACATTCGCACACACACCCAGATGCACTCACTCACACTCGACACACGGTCCCTCCGACATGCTGCATGTAGATAATGATAAACATATCGTCCATGGGGGACACTCGGACTAAGATCTTCTCAGCCGGGGTCGAACGTAAGATGGGCCGGTGGTTTTTTTGTTGAAACTTGACCCCTCGTAGCTCAGTACCCTATGATCCACGATGGGCCTGTCCTGCAGCAACCTGAAGCGCTTCCTGCCACTGAGGATGCAGGCGGCCCCATCAGTTGCCATCCCCGCTGCATTACCGCTGAACACTAACAGCACAGTACTGGAGCGCGGTAACATGCAGTTTGCCTTCTACGCCTCTATCTCCTGTTGTCTCTCCTGAGTTCGTGCTCTGGAAGCGGCGATGACATGGAGGTTGGAGCCCGGCCAGTGGGCGGCTCGCAGCAGGAACAACTATTTGTTGAGAGGCCGGTGCTACGGCGAGCCGGTCAGGCTCAGGTTCAGTTGGCCCCGTAGTCTACTAACACGAGGTATCGAGGTACTCAGAACTGCAAGCCTTGGATCGAGCCTAAGCACTCGAAATAACCAGTCCATCTCACGATGATCAGGCTAGCGATGCAGGTAGGTTAATCCCTTCGGTTGCACTGCTGGCGAGCGTTTTGGAGTGTCGTGATTGGCCGAGGTGGGCTCGTCCCGCCCTGTATTTGTCTAAGGACTCGGCACTTTCAGGAAGCACCCTGCGAGCCAGGACGACGGGGCGTCTCTCCCTCTGCTGATCAGAGCGACCCTGATTGCCTGACTTCGCTCCAGCTCGGCATCGATGCGCCATAGATCTGCGTTGGGACTCGTAGCTGCACATTTTACGGAGATTCAACTCGCTCTAATACTGCGCAGTGGTATTGATGGTGGGGAGAGGCAAACAGCCCGGGAGGGTTAGTGGCGGGTATTTCCTCCATCTGGCTACCGTTAGCAAGACCCAGTGTTCGCACTGTCGCATAGCGCCCAGTGAGCTCTCTTCAGGACGAGCCCACCACCGTGCATGCTTGGCGGCCACCATTGGCTGCAGCTCCCGGCTGGGGCTGGACCCAACCTGCCTTCACCGCTTGTTGCTCGCGTCCCGGCCCCCTCTCCAAGTCCCTAAGGCCTTCCCCCGTTGACATCTCCTCTGCCTCCAATAACCCTGACTTCCTCCTCCTGCTCCCTACACTTGGCCACATAGGGAGCTCACGGAAAAGGCGGTGTCTCCCATTTGCCTCATACAATACTCGACTACTTCACATCTAGCTCTCTGGGCGGTTCTCCTTTTCCTGCCCAGCATGACCCTCGAATTCAACCTAAACACCGTGGGGGAGGATCTTACATTGACTTCACCTACGACCAGACCCAAGATCCTCAGAGCCACGATCAGAATAGGGTCCAGAGAGCTCGCCAGGCAAATCAACTGACTCCGCCATTTCCTTACTCTGCAGCCCCCAACTCGCACATCATTCCAATCGTTTCAACAGCAATGGCTGCCAATCGTTCCTGGCCTATGGCCCTCGACATGAATAACCCACAGGCTATTGCAGCCCCGAGTTCGCCAGAGGACCACCAAGCAAACTCGCCGCTATCGTCAAGTTCAAGTCCTCACAGCCAGCACTCGTCACTCCAGCACTCGCCGTTCCAGGCAGCAGCGAATCCGTTGACAGACTGGGCTCTCCAGCAGCAGCAGCAACAGCAAGCGGCCGCCGCAGCAATCTCGGCCCATCAACGACAACAGCAGGCCCAGCAGCATTTGCCTACCGCCGACCTGTCGCAGTTCATCCAGGATCCAACATTGATGGGCTTCAATACCTTCCCCAACTTCTCGACGAACCCTCTCGAGTACATTCCCCCAACCACGCAGGCCGCCCTCCAGGCAAACTTGCTTGAGTCGCCGTTCGCTGCCATTCCTTCTTTAGAGGAGGCCCAGGCCCTACAATGGGCTAACCCGGGTATGGATAACTGGAACGACTTCCAGAACACTCTGCAAGTGGACGGATTGCCTCGTTTGGGTAGCGTTGGTAGCAACTCGCCTACGGGCACCTACCTCGAAGTCCTTTCACTGCCTTCGTCTTCTGGCGATGGTTGGACAATGGTGGATTGGACTCATCACGGCCTCGAGCAGTATCCTACACATACTCAAGGTGCTGCCATCTTCAACCCATCGCAGACCTTGCACTTGAGAACCAACTCGGACTCGTCGGACGGCGCCAACTCGATGGAATTCGGTAGCTTTGAGGAGATCCCGCCATTCCCATATTCTCCATTCTCCAACGACTCTGATGGCACTGATAGCCACAACCATCGCAACTGCTATTCGGCCGATGGCCATCACCACCACACCCACGAGTCTGTGAGCCCTCCGGCAAACCCTGCCCCCTCCGTGGTTATCAAGACTGAGCCGGTCTCGAGCCGTCACGCCCCAGGAAGTGGTGCCGGCTCATCGTCCCCACCATCCACCACCGGCCCTCGCAGAAACTCGGGTCCCCGCAAGAGCCCCATCAGCAAGTCTACGACCAAGTCTGTCGTTCGTCGTACTTCCAACGGCAAGAAGGATGGTGCTGTCGAGAAGAAGGTTGGAAGGAGAAAGGGTCCTCTTCTGCCAGAGCAGCGAAAGCAAGCCAGCGAGATAAGAAAGCTGAGAGCTTGCCTGCGATGCAAATTTTTGAAGAAGACCTGCGACAAGGGTGAGCCTTGTGCTGGGTGCCAGCCATCTCATGCACGTCTGTGGCAGGTTCCTTGCACTCGTATCGATATCAAGGACATCGGCTACTTCATGAAGGACTGGAAGGCCGACTACGAGAGACACATGGACCGAGGCGTTTCCGTCTGCAATGTCAAGGGCTTCGCCCAGAAGGAAACGCTCATGTGGATTACACATGGCTACGGCTATGCTCTTCCCGTCATGGTCCGTCAGGTCTACGTCGTCGACGAGAGCTGCTTCAACGTCGACTGGGTCGAGTCTTACTTGAGCGACCAGGAGCCCATCGACTTTGAGACCCGCACCGAGAAGCTTGACGTCGGACTTGAAGGCATCAATCTGAACGCACTCTCCGAGTACCTCGACAAGCACATTGATGGCCCCTTTGAGGAGTTCATCGATGACCACTTTGAGGGCACACCATTTATTACCGAGATTCTCAAGACTGCTCACCGCTTCTACGTCAAGGAGAAGATGCCAGTCATTCGCAAGGCTCTCAAGCTCGTCCTGGCCTACAACTTGACCGTGCATCTTACCATGGTTGAGAACCAAGGCGCCGAGGCTGAGCTGGATGGCCAGATCGATGACGAGGACTCCAAGTACTACGGCCGAACCGTTGCTCCTGTCATGGTCAACTTCCAGATCAAGTGTGCTCTGGCTGACATGTGGCGTGAGCTCCAGAAGGACGTTCTTGAGGAGCTGTCCTCGCTCTACTCGGGTGTCTACAGTGGTGACAAGATGAAGAACTGGCCCACCATCTTCATGCTAGCATCCATCTTGCTCGCTGTCTGGGAAGAGATGCAGTTTGACTGCCACTACCGTACCGCCGACCCCGCCGCGATCAACAAGTTCTGCCACGATATGGAGTCAACACCTGTTGGCGTGATTGTGGGACTTTTCCATGCCATTTCTGTGAAGCTGCCCATCTTCACTGAATGGGACACCCAGAAGCATGGACACATTCTTCACAACAACAAATCTGTTTGTGAGGCTATGACTGAAGTGAGAGATCATGTCAAGAAGCATGGTAAGTAGAGTTGTCTGGCGTAAACAAATTGTGTGAATAGATTGCTAACTGCTCATGCAGAGGCTTACCTCCGAACCCGAAAAGAGACCAAGTTTGATCGTTACGATTTTGACTCACTCTCAAATAAATTCGTTTCCAAGCTTGTTATCCGGGCTAGCTAAACCCTTCTTCTGATTATATCTCTTAATTACTGATATAAAGTGGCACTCTTTTTCAGCTACGAGAGCCACATATTTCCTTTGTTTGGAGCGATTTTTTGTGTTTTATTTCCTTACTTTTTTCTCAACCATTGCCATTCGCCCTAGCGCGGGCGTTGATACACACGACACCTTAGCGATTGTCTTGCTTTCTGGATAAACCTCCCTCTTCGATTGCGGCTGGTCACCGACCTTTGAAGAGCAGGGAAGAGCAGACGGAACAATGACTTTTTATGACTTCTCATGGATGTATGACTTACAGAGGACTTTTGAAACTTGTTTTTTATTTTGCGAACAAAAATGTTCCGAGTTTACGAAGATCTTGGAGTGGACGAGCGAAGACTGTTTCACGTTCTGACGGGAACATGATTTACGATATGGCATTACGAAAATGACAGACATTGCAAGCAGATGGTTTAGATGGACCAGCAAGGATTGGCGTTCCGAGCCTTTACATGAAGATGATGGGATATGGAGAGATGATAGTTGCAAGATAGCCGATTGAGTAGCTTGACTTTAGTTACGCTTCTAAAATTTTTACACTCCCTCAATAAACCAAGAGATGGGAAACCAGATTGCTTCCACGACTTTCTTTCCTCCCGCGTTTCCTGACTGTATCTTCCGATCCTTGGCTGACCGACTAATCAGCGAGTCAGTCCACAATCAACGTCTCTCGCCATCAGCATGAAGCGGTGTAGACTGCCAGCAAGTCATTGCACACTTACGTCCTAGTATGGTTTCATAAGCCCCATCATCCGGGTGTCTACTGCCATGACTAGGCCGTGCAAAAATGATGGTAACAGTAGCATACTGAAGGGTGGCAAAGCGGCCGATTCATTCGATGATGAGGCGACTCTGGGGCTCATGGTGTGTAGTAGTGCATTGCGTATGCATTTACGTGGTCCGACGATGCCCGACTTTTCGGCCAAAAAAAATTAAAATTCACAACATGCAGAATCCCCGTACGCAAGGAGCTTCTCTGACTTGGAGTGCTAAAGTGCATGTCAGTCCATTAATTAATGTGCCTCAACGTCTGTTCATTTTGTTAGGAAAGCAGGAAATTCCACTGCCGATCAATGTTGATGATCAGCGTGAGGCTCTGCCTCTCAGCTGTGTGATCTTTGGGGCTAAGCTGCCGACGGGCGATTAGGTGTTGTGCCATATACCAATCTGAGCTTTGTCATCTAAATATGCTGTAGCAAGAAATGGGAACACAGCTCTTTCAGGAAGTGGTAGAAACAGTGGCTGTTGCTACAGTTAACGGAAAGAAGGAACGGAGCTAGGACACATTCCTTACAATGCGCTCAGCCCCAGATGCGAAGTCCGAACGTCACGGGAACGGGAAGTCCGTGGCTACGAGGCATGCCGAATTCATTGCCATGCAGTTTTGACAGGTTTATCAGATTGTACCTGAAATTGGCGATTTCCGTCCGCATGGATGGCATTTCCTGGAACGATGCTGAAAAAAAGCTTGATAAGCTGTGGATGAGCAACAATCAGCCATTATGACGTCGCCACCACCCGGAGTGGGCTTTGACCAAGGCACGGACGGCTTTAGACACCCCGCAATCTGTCCTTGGCTTGGGATTGAGCCAGACAGGTGCCTGGCCAGGTAGCGGCTGGGCGCGAGAATGCACGAGAACCGGGAGGGGCCGTCCATAGGCAGGCAGCCGCCCAGGTGCTTTGGATCTTTCTTTGTCCGTTTGTGTAATGCGCAGTGTCCGGGTTTCAATACTGGCCTCTTGGTGCCTACCTATGGGATGGGTGCAGCCGGCGGAGGTTCATGGGGCTGAGTCACCGCCGGTTGGCCGCTGCCGCGTGTAGCAACACCTGGCGCTTGGTAAGCTGTGTGGCTGTCGCTCTTTCCGCCACAGCCTTCTGGATCCCATGTAGAGGGTACCTACGTCTTCAAGTGTTCTGGGTCAGACTCAAAGAATCACGGTTCTCCTACGCACGACTTTCACTAGAAATCCAGGTATTGGTGGAAGGATGCATGGCGAGCTCTAGAGCTTGGAGAGTGTCATCCGTTCGCATCTGACATCAATCTAGGCCCACCTCAAGGCTGCTGGTACCCACACGCAGATAAGACAATGTACCCGCAACTTTGAACATCCACCGCGAAGCTCATTGTGGCAAGTACCGTATACTTATAGCCCCACCTCCGCTTTCTGGATCATTCGGGCATGTTCAGCTTGATTGGTTAACCTGAGTCTCGACTGGTCATGCTTGTTCGGAAGGCGCGAGCAATCAAGTCACTGCGCCTCCCTCCTTCCGTGTTGGCTGGCCTCCCCTCCTCCCCAACCAACCCGTGAACATACTTAAACCCTCCCACCCTCTGCATCCCCTCTCGAAATCTCTCTCCTTCACACCTTCACTCCCATAACAACCCATCTTCTCGCACTTGTTATCGTGCTCGCACACTTCCACATCCTCACACAAACTACCCTCCGCGAATCTATCAAGCAACCGACGTCATGCAGATTTTCGTCAAGACCCTCACCGGCAAGACCATCACCCTCGAGGTCGAGTCTTCTGATACCATCGACAATGTCAAGTCGAAGATTCAGGACAAGGAGGGAATTCCTCCTGACCAACAGCGCCTGATTTTCGCTGGTAAGCAGCTTGAGGATGGCCGCACCCTCTCCGACTACAACATCCAGAAGGAGTCCACCCTCCACCTGGTCCTCCGCCTCCGTGGTGGTATGCAAATCTGTAAGTAAACCACTTCGCCCATGCTCGGCCATTCAGACCTCTAATCATCCATCTCCAGTCGTCAAGACCCTCACCGGCAAGACTATCACCCTCGAGGTCGAATCTTCTGACACCATCGACAACGTTAAGTCGAAGATTCAGGACAAGGAGGGAATTCCTCCTGACCAACAGCGCCTGATTTTCGCTGGTAAGCAGCTCGAGGATGGCCGCACCCTCTCCGACTACAACATCCAGAAGGAGTCCACCCTCCACTTGGTGCTCCGTCTGCGTGGTGGTATGCAGATTTTCGTCAAGACACTCACGGGAAAGACTATCACACTGGAAGTCGAATCATCGGACACGATTGACAATGTGAAGTCGAAGATCCAGGATAAGGAGGGTATTCCTCCTGACCAGCAGCGTCTCATCTTCGCTGGAAAGCAGCTTGAAGACGGCCGTACCCTTTCTGACTACAACATCCAGAAGGAGTCCACCCTTCACCTGGTTCTCCGTCTCCGTGGCGGCCAGTAAGTGTTGGGTCGATTTAGTTTGCGGTGAAACGTGAGGGGATCAAAGCGGTATTTGGGCGTTTGGGAATTAATCACGAATATCATTCTCGCCGAAACTCATTATGATGATATGAGCGGCACAGCTTAGTCAAATTTGGTAGCCCGATTTGGGCAGCCATCAATAGAAGACCATTTTGCGTCTCCAAAATCTTGTATTCCCTCCACGTGAATTCGTAACCATGTGTGCTCAAATCCCTTTTTCGTAAACATTATCAACCTTTCTCGATGCCTCCATGGACTGCATCGTGAAACCTGGGAGCGATTGTACCTATGGTGGGGTTATGACCCGCTGCGGGCCTGTTGTAGCCTCTCAGCGTCATACGCCATTAACAGTAACTTTTCCATGTGATATGCATCTTGACCCGCCGCAAATTTCGAAGAAAGCCTAACTGGCCGTTTACGCCATGGGATTTTGGAACGCCCAGGAGGTTCAGTCTCGAAGCTCTCATGTATTAATAACAATTTGATTTATTCGTACCCGATTTCACCTTCCTGCCCTTCGCCAGCGATTTTTAACTTGTGCGATAGCCTCGGAGGCTCAAATCCAGGCTATGCCTTCCTACTTCTACCACCTGACCTTCGAGTTGTATCCTACGCCGACACCAAATATCGAGAAGCCCTTCGCGATCGGATCTACGAGGAATATCTGGCTGCCGACTGAAGAATCCGACCTGTTCCAGGAGCTCCCGTCGCATCCTCGGCCAGTGGAACAGAAGAAGAAGACCCAACTTATCCTACCGCCCTTGAACAGCTGGCACGGACAGGCACAGACGTCGATACCAGGGAGAAGCGCTGGAGGGCCGTCTCTAGACCCCAGCATCATAGACTGCGGCACGCCGCGTGCGCCCGACAAAGAAAACGGGCGGAAATTCGAACGATACACAGAGCGACAGTGGCACGGAGGGCTCCCAAGCTCCCCGCCACCACCATCTGCCGCAGCGGCACTCGGGCCCCAGACTGCGATTAGAGACTGGCGATTTGGGCGAGTGAGCGTCGAGACGGTCGACCTGGTGAGCATGGAGTCTGGGGAGGCGAGCAGAGCCGGCCCCTCTGCCGCTCCCTCGCTTGGTCCGACTCTGAGGGGCGCCGGGACAACGAATAAGGCAGAATGCCTCCCACTCAATACGAAGAACACAGAGCTGGGCTGGGGCGTGGTGCACTTCTACCGTGAGGGCGAGGAGTCTCCTTCTCTGGATCTGCTTCAGGATGAGAATGCGCCGGGCGATGGTGCTTCGGGACAGCAAGCTGACGAGGACTGCACCACGCTCTGTATACCTGCTGTTCCCGCGTACATGTCGCCGAGCGACTTTCTGGGCTTCATCGGCGAGAAGTGGAAAGCTGATATCGGGCACTGTCGCCTGGTGATGACCTCCAGGATGAATAGATACTTGGCGTTGTTGAAGTTCCGAGATAATGAGAGAGCAAAGCTCTGGAAGAAGGAGTTTGATGGAAGAGTCTTCAATACCATGGAAGTGAGTACGAGTTGATATTTTGGGGCATATAGACTCTGCTAACGATTACGGAATAGCCTCAGACATGCCATATTGTATTCGTGAGAAAGATAACCTTCAGAAAACCGACACAACCGACGATCGATATTCCCGTTGCAGCCTCCTCCTCTTCAGTTTCAAATACTCTGAAGCCGTTTCCCCCACCCACACCCGATCTTATTGAATTGCCAACATGCCCGGTTTGCTTAGAAAGGATGGACGAGACCAACGGGTTGATGACAATCCCGTGCTCCCACGTCTTCCACTGCACCTGCTTACAGAACTGGAAGGGCGCTGGCTGCCCTGTCTGTCGGTTCACGAATGCTTCACAAAGCGGGGCCTACGACCCTGCGGACCCCTACACTCAACCGTTTGGAACATCGGTGTCCAACTTATGCAGTATATGCGATTCTACCGATGATCTGTGGATATGCCTCATCTGTGGCCATGTAGGCTGTGGCCGTTACAAGGGCGGCCACGCCAAGGATCACTGGAAGGAAACGGCTCACAGTTTCTCGCTGGAATTGGAGACTCAGCATGTGTGGGATTACGCGGGCGATATGTGGGTGCACCGGCTGATACGGGACAAAGGAGATGGTAAAGTCGTCGAGCTTCCAGGCCGTAGCCACCATGACCACCGGGACCAGCAGCGACTAGAGGACGAGGATGTCGTGCCGCGTGCCAAGCTGGAGAGCATCGGCCTCGAGTACACCCACCTCATTACCAGCCAACTGGAATCACAGCGGGCCTACTACGAAGAAATGATCAAAAAGGTTGTGGACAAGGCTTCCAAGGCAACTTCTACGGCCGAGGCTGCCGCTGCCGAAGCTTCGCAGGCCACACAAAAGCTCTCACTGCTCAGTGAGAAGTATGATACGTTGACCAAGGAGACGATCCCCCAGCTGGAGAGGGATATCGAGAGGGAGAAGAAGCGCGCCGCCAAGAGTCAGGAGCTGGCCCGCAATTTAGGGAAGTCAACCCAAGAGGAGAAGCGAATAAATGAGGGGTTGATGAAGCGTATCGAGCACCTGAGTACGGATAACGAAGCAGTGCGGAAGCAGATGGAAGAGCTCAAGGTGGAAAACGAAGAGCTCAAGGAGATGAACAGGGATTTGTCCATGTTTATCTCTGGACAGGAGAAGTTGAAAGAGATGGAGAACGAGGGGCAGTTAGGCGAAGGGGAGATAGAAGGTGGTACAGCGAGTGTTCCTGAGAAGAAGGGAAGGCGAAGAGGGAAGAGATGATGAGGGTTCTGGTTATGACATTACGCAGCTATGTAACATGCTTGAGAGAATATTATAGATACTAGATCACCATCGGCGGTTATTCAATGACCTAACCGTGAACCTCAGATTCCCTCGAGATAAACAGGCAGACATCCAAATCTTGGTCATGTTCGTAATGCTCGTACTTCCATCAGGGTGTTGTACGTTTGTTGTGGAGTGCATCCTTGAGAGGCATCAATAACGTAATTGGTGTGATTCGAAGTCCTACCAGAATTGGATCTTCCCCACGCTGATGCTTTGAAATCAAACAGAGGCGGGGGAGGGGTCAACGTTTATTTATTGACGACGGGGATCGCGCGCGAACGAGAATGACGACCGTAACCAACGACACAAACAATTCGGCCAATCGAGGGAGTACCTGAGTTAACCAGCCCGTAGTGAAACTCATCATCATCATGGCGCGACCAACAGGCCTCATTGCAACGAAGGGCATCGAGCTGCTCACCTGCCCCACCCCCAACGGCTTCAAGGCGACCATCCTGCTCGAGGAGCTCAAGGACGCCTATGGCCTGGAGTACACTTCCCAGAACATCAACATCAGCCTGAATATCCAGAAGGAGCCCTGGTTCATCGCCGTGAACCCCAATGGCCGTATCCCCGCCATCGTCGACCACGATAACGGCGGACTGGCAGTGTTCGAGGGCAACGCCATCCTCGGGTATCTCTCCCGCCGCTATGACACAGAGAACCGCTTCTCCTTCGCGGTAGACGATGATGACTACACCCGCGCAGAGGCCTGGATCGGCTGGCAGCACGGCGGCCTGGGACCGATGTATGTACACCCCGATGAGACTTGACCTCCTCTTCTCTTCTAATCGAATCTCCCACAACCACACAGGCAGGGCCAGGCAAACCACTTCGTGCGCTACGCCCCGGAGAAGGTCCCCTACGGCATCCAGCGCTACGTGGGCGAGTCGGAGCGCCTCTACGGCGTCCTGGACGCCCGCCTCGCCGACCGCGACTTCGTCGTGGGGCCCTCACGCGGCAAGTTCAGCATCGCCGACATCGCCCTGCTCGGCTGGGTGGACAACTCGCGCAACGCCGCCCTCGATCTGAGCCAGTTCCCCAACGTCAAGGCGTGGTTCGGGCGCTGCACCGACCGTCCGGCCGTGAGGCGCGGGCTGGCACTACCTGCGCCCTCCAGGTCGTCGCTGCTCAAGGAGCTGGACCCCGCGGCTGTGGAGACGGAGGCGGGGGTGAAGAAGCTGGTTGATGGGGCGAAGGAGAAGTATGGGTACAAGTACACCTCGCCTTGAGGAAGTTGGTATATTTATTCCATAACAGCCTTACTACCTAGTTGGAAACGTTTCGCTGAAGCTTATTTTTGGCGGCGGCCCCGGGGGGGGGCCTAATAAAGTAAAACTATTGAAAGCCGTGTTGGAGCTACATGGTGTTCATCTTGTGCTACTGAGATTCTTACTGGTTATGTGGCAATCATTGCCAGTCTGGCATGGGAATTCTCGGGAACTCGCACGAAGATGCATCTCGCTGAAGTATGTTTCCACCTCGGTGTTAAAAACAAACGATGACAAAAGAAAAGAAAGAAATAAAGCAGAATACAAGTATCTAGACGCCTTTAGGGAAAGCAAGGTAGCAAAGCTCATCCTCATCGTGAGTATTGCCCCCGGCCAGGACCATGTCCTTGCCAAAGGGCACATCCTGTAGTCCAACATCATCATGACTAGACTCCAGTTCGGCGCTGTACATCTCGCCAGTGATGTGATCCATGATGGTGGCTACCTTGTGGTACTCTTTCGTCAGCATTTTGCCCTCCCTGTAGAAGATCTTCTTGAGCCTGAGGGCGAGGATGAAGTCGGTTGAGCTGTCAGTGGACTTTCCTGCGTGATTCACTGCACTGCTGCCACCAACGAAGGGTATGTCGAGGCCCCAAGCCCCCTGGGGGCTGCAGAATCCGAACGGCGACTTCCCGTCCACCTCGTGCAGGTCGCTCTGCAGCGACGCTCCACGTGCCATCTTCATCCCTGTCACCATGAAGACGGGCTCCCTGTACTGGCACGCCATCATCCGCGACTTGACCCTGTGGTCGCTCATGCTCTTCTCTATATACTCTCTCTGCGGCGAAAAGGTGATGGTCTCGAGGGCGTCGACCGTCAGGATATCGTCAGCACTCTTCCTGTAAGACGACGGGGCCTCGGCGCCAACTCCGAACATGGCAAGGAACTTGGCGAAAATACCGAACTCTCCGCTTAGCAGTTCCTTGCGACTGAGGTTGAACCCCTCCTTCTTGTCCGGCTGGAGGCGGTCGGGGATGGCAACATGGCCCTCCTTGTTCAGAGGCGCGGCGATGCTGGAGTAGGTCAGGTCATGGAGGATATGGCCCAGATCCAGAGGTCCATCAGCCGGAGGAGGCGTGGAAAAGTTGGGAATCGGGATATAAGTCTTCATTTTGTTGAGTTAGTGCTGGGGTCGGACAAGCTGGACAAGGTCAGTATGTCTCGGGTTGAAGGGGGTACGGACAGAAAAAAAAGGATCTCTCCCGTGTTTTGTCCCTGTCTCTGGCTTGGGAAATATCTGCATTTGGGGAGACT
The DNA here is from genome assembly GCA_037952775.1 of Clonostachys chloroleuca. Taxonomy (NCBI): domain Eukaryota; kingdom Fungi; phylum Ascomycota; class Sordariomycetes; order Hypocreales; family Bionectriaceae; genus Clonostachys; species Clonostachys chloroleuca. Next base: position 18,672,643 of record JBANAY010000003.1, on the reverse strand, counting down.
GAATACCAAGACAGAAGTGGGGAGTTACTGTTGAAAGAGACGCATGTGCCATGGCTGATGGCGACTTCATGCATGAGACAGCAACATTATTGTGATAGCCTGGCCAATTGCATGCAAGATAAAGCCCACGGAAGGATCCTTGCATGTTCAGAGGTGCGGGATATTGTGATATTGTCCGAAGGACATGGAGAGAGATAACGAATCTTGCATGCCTTGGTTATTTTGACCAATATATTTCCTGGGGAGATGTACTCTAGCGAATAGGAGCTGTATCACGGATGCGCACCCTCCCGGCCTACCTTTAAGATATGCCGCAATTTGGTAGTTGCCATGCATAAGTAATCTCTGCAGTGTCTGAGCCCATGAGAGAAGGCTTGCCGCATCGATCCCCACGTTGATAGGCATATTGAATGGGGAATAGCTATAGGCAAGATTTCCTGGGGAGGGCCAGTATCCGGGGCGGAAAACAAGGCTCTTCCAGGCAAGCCACTCGTGATGCTACGCGAGCGGAGACATCTCCACGTGGAAGCACGTAGGGGGGAGCCTTTTATTAAGCCTGCGTGATTTTGTAGACATATTCCGTTTTTCTCACAACATAAAGGGTTATATTGATTACCGGATTTGTCGCTCCTTGAATCTCCGTCTCAAGTAAACCAATAGTGAGTCTTCCAACATATCCTGGTCAGGTGGAAATAAATGGAGGACCGGAGCCCTCTACCACAATTAGCCGAATAAGCTCCGCGTAGGCGATTTCTCAGTACCGTCCTGATAGATAAACATGCAACCCTTAGGGAATGCGAGGGTGTCAGTCTGATAACAAAGGCACCCTGATGTGGCTTCTCGCGGTGACAGGGTGGCAGTATCACACTACCAAAACATGCCACTTGCTTGAGAGGATTTGCCGAGATCAGGATGCTCATCAAGGGAATGCGCAAACGTGAGCCATCAGTGCAGGTAATACACATCCAACATCTCACATCCAGCCGTTCTCTCTACCCGGCCCCAGGCGAACACGATCAATGGTTCTGTGGGTACGTCCGGGAAGCTACCCGTGCGACCCCGGAACATCTCCACAAATTGCACAGGGAGAAGATGGGAGACCCGGGCCTGGTGCTCGTTCATGATTCTTGGGAGCGAAGAATTCGGTGCAAGAACAAGTGGAAAGTCTCCTGACGCTCATGGCACCCGTGGAGGGTCCAACGCCATGTATCAGGGCGCACACCCGCGGTTGAGAGCAAGACTACTGTGACACCTCTGAAAATCCTGCTCTTGGCGCAATCTGGCAATAGCTATTCGCACATATACATAGGAATGTACGTTCCGCGTTCTGGTGTGCAGGGATGACGAGGGGACGGTGGGATGTGGTGAAAAGTGGTTCTGTGATCACCATCTCGAACTTGCCACGAAAGCAGTTCAATAGGCCAGCGTCCGGGTGTGCCTAGACCAACAAAAGCTTCGTGACTAGTAAATGCCCGACCAGTGTTCTCGGCCCCAACCCAACGAGCTTTTGGAGAAGGAGGAGGAGGTGGGATCTGGCGGCCGATTGGAGCCTGGGTAGAGTTTTGTTGAGCTCACGCAGTGGGAGGAGTAAGTTTTCCGCCAGAGACCAGCCAGATCAGGAAGCAGGTGTGATGGTAGCGACGCACGCATGAAGAAGGCGCACCTCAGACGCTCACGCCTGCTCTTGGCGGTTTCCTGTGCCGGCTGTTGGCGCCTATTATCATTATATGATCCTGTTCCATAGCATCCATGGCCGGGCACCTATATTTGAAAAGCGCCCTACCTGGAACGGGGAATGAAGGGCGCATGGGCCAGGCCAAGGGAGATTCCTCATCTGGGCCCTTGGCCGTTCACTGGGGCGTGTTGCGAGTCGAATCCATTATCACGTGTGAATTGGAGAGACGGACAGGAAAAATTTCGTATTATAGGGATGGCCCGAGATCACCAATCCACTTGCACAGCCTGCAAGTCATTTGGATGAGGTGCTGACGGGTGTGTCCACCTTCCATGTCTGGAGAGCTTGGTTCCAGCTGGCGGTTGACGGGCGGCAGCGTATCAGCGTAGCATTGGAGAGGCTGCAAGGCCTGACATGCAGATGAATATGTGTGCACAGCAAGGCTACTAAATGTTAGGTATCAGTTAGCGAGCTGGAGTGCAGATGGGAGCTACATGCAGCTGGAACTGCCTCTGCAGATGGGGCCAAGCTACGGTATGTCCAGTGACTTTCCGCGGTCTCAGCGCTCGGACGGTGCTCGGACAGACGGTTCCAGGTGGACCTCAAGGGAACTTAGCTCCTGCTTGGACGCGCTACGTGCTACACAGAAAGCGCCAGAGGCAGCAAAGCTTGAGCCTCCTCCATGACCCATCTGGCCTCTAGGCCGGTATGGGCTGGATACACCACCCATATGCCCAGTTTTTCGTCCTCCCTTGACTACAGCGAGTTAGACCCTCCCTCGAACCCCAGTCGACTCCAGCCAGCCGAAGTCTCAAGAGCCAAGTTTAAGGTATGGGTGGCGGCTGCCGTTAGGTACCTATCCAATTACATAACTCCCCTGTCTCCCTCCGCAAACCCTCGTCAGTTTGCTTCTGCAACTCGTCCTGCTTGGCCTCTGCTCTCCCAGACCCAGCTCCAACTTGGACTCGAACCAGCGACAACCATACACCATCTGTCTAGGCAGTCCCTCGATATCCGACCTTCGCCATGGCCTCCCAGGCCCCCGAGAAGGCGACTGAGCCGCCCCAGGAGCAGGCAACTCCTACCCCGCACAAGGAGCTCTATCCAATGAACAACTGGACATATGATCTTTTCCTCTACGTCATGGGCAATCTCGTCGACACTTTCTTCAGGGAAGTCGTTCCTCGAGGCTCATGGCGAGTCCCTCGGTCGGGGCCTGTTCTATTTGTGGCAGCTCCGCATGCAAACCAGGTGAGTTATAGCGGTTGGCTCTGACGGCGCTGCCCTCCTTGCGCTGTCGCATCCTCTTTTTCTTGCGCCTCTCCCTTTGCTAATCTGTTCCCGGTGCAGTTCGTCGACGCCCTTCTCCTCCAGCGAACCTTGAAGCACGAAGCAGGCCGCCGAGTCTCTCTTCTCATTGCCCAAAAGTCGGTCCATGGATTTATTGGCTGGGGATCCCGCCAGGTCGGTTCCGTCCCTGTCGGACGCGCTCAGGATGCCGCCAAGCCTGCCACGGGAAAGATTTACCTCCCCGACCCCATCAACGACCCGACCCTAGTGCGAGGTATTGGCACCAAGTTTGGCGCAGGCGAGGGCGAGCTCCAGGGCATGGTCTTTCTTCCTCCGGCCAAAGGCCAGACTGGCGCGAGTGTCGATATTGCTGAGATCATTAGCCCCGAGGAGATCCGCGTGAAGCGACCTTTCAAGGGCAAGCTCGCATTGTTCCAGCTTACGGGCCGCGACGACATTGACGCAGAAGGCAACTTTACCAAGAAGGACGTTAACGGTTCTGCGCCAGGCTACGAGGGTACCAAGTTCAAGCTTGCTCCCCACACCGACCAGACCAAGGTTTACGAAGCTGTCTTTTCTCGCCTCAGAAGTGGAGGATGTGTTGGCATCTTCCCAGAGGGTGGTAGCCATGACCGCACAGACCTGTTGCCCTTGAAGGCTGGTGTGGCCATCATGGCACTTGGAACATTGGCGGAAGATCCTAATTGCGGGCTCAAGATTGTCCCTGTGGGAATGAATTACTTCCACCCTCACAAATTTCGATCGCGCGCCGTCATCGAGTTCGGAGCCCCCTTCGAGATCCCATCCCGTGTGGTCGAAAAGTACCGCAACAATCAGCGCCGTGAAGCCATCGGCCATGTCATTGATACAGTGTATCAGGCTCTTAACTCCGTGACCGTTTCAGCGCCCGACTATGATACTCTGATGCTGATCCAGGCGACCAGGCGGCTATACAACCCCACCGGCAAAAAGCTTCCTCTCCCAATTGTTGTGGAGCTTAACAGGAGGTTGGCGATGGGTTACGAGAAATACAAAGAGGATAAGCGCATCAAGAAGCTGGTGAAGGATGTCAAGGATTACAATTCACAGCTCCGCTACCTCAACTTGAAGGATCATCAGGTCCAATACGCCCATATGTCCATCTTCCAGGTCATTTTTCTCACCATATACCGTTCACTCAAACTCATCTTGCTGTTCTTCAGCACGGTACCGGGTCTCGTGCTTTTCGCTCCCGTCTTCGTCGCCACAAAGATCATTTCCATCAAAAAGGCGAAGGCCGCTCTGGCCGGCTCCACGGTCAAGATCCAAGGCCGAGATGTCATGGCAACTTGGAAGATTTTGGTGGCTTGCGGCTTCGCGCCAGCCCTGTATCACTTCTACTCTATCTTGCTCACTCTTAAAGTCTGGCACGACCGCTTCTGGGGCCATGTCCCTGAGTGGGTTCCTCTTTGGGTTGTCTACTTTGCCGTGTGGCCACTCATGATTGGCATCACATTCGCCTCGCTGCGCTTTGGCGAGGTCGGTATGGATATCTTCAAGTCTCTCCGCCCTCTGGTTCTCTGCTTGTCACCCTGGTCTGGCTTCAGCATCCAAAAGCTGCGACTCCGAAGGGAGGAGCTTAGCGCAGAGGTGACGGACCTGATCAATACCCTGGGACCAGAGATGTATCCCGACTTCGAAAAGGTTCGCCTGGTTCCAGATCCATACAAAACGGAAACGCCCGCTCCGTCGACCTTCACCTCGCCTCAGTTTGCCTCGACATTCTCGCCATTCACACCCCAAATGCCATCGTTCTCACCATATCCGTCATTTGGAGGATGGAGAAGACGAGACAGCGAGGGAAGCAATGCTGGCGCAGAACCGGAGTCGCCTCCCACAACTTCGCTATTGCGGCGCAGCACAACGCAATCCAGCAGAGCGCTACCCCGTCACGATTCCTTCAGCAACATTGGACAGGTCGGCTTCTTCTCCACACGGCCACCGTCCCGGTCCAGGTCGCGGTCGAACAGCAGTGGAGGTGGTTTCAATTCAAGCGGCTTCCATATTAGCGGATTTACTGCGCTCGATTCCACTGAAGGGTTTAACGAAGCTAGCCGTAAACTCAGAGAGGCAATGAAGGATCGACGGAAGAAGTCTGACAAGGTGAAGATGGAGGCTGGCGCAGAGGAAGAGAGTGAGAGCGAAGTCGAGAATGAGGAATACGCCGAAGCAAGGAAGAAGAACCTATAATCGTATGGCTAGGATGCTGGGATACTTCATCTTGGGAAGCGAATCATTCCCGGGATACGTCGAGCGAACGACCTTTTCTGTTAATCTATCTTGTATATAATGCCCCATTTTGTTCTCCCCAAAACACATCCTCTTTGTCTGCGATACCAATCAATTCATTACTACTCTCTATCTTACGGCATTGTGCCCGTCGTAACGACATACGATATGGAGACCAACGGCAATAATGCTATTGTGCGTATTTAGTAATGAAGTGGTTGCTGTACCCGACTTCGCCGGCGCGGAAATTGGAGAATGAGATAGCTACCAAGTGATACGAAGCGATTGGCACCCCACACAAAGTGCGGAGAAAAAGAGACACAGGGGTGTTGCGTCTTTGCAAGTCTAATCGCCGTCTCTGGCGCCGGGGATTTCGAATCATTGAATTGGCCGAGCCCCAGATTGCGTGAGGACTCGGAGATACGCGGTGGAGGAAGCTGACCATTGGCCATGAAGCGGTTGGACCCCGGAAAGTACGAAAAAAGAAGCTGCAGGAAAAATATAAAACGTCGAGACGGCGTGCCTCATCCCAACTGACCCGCCGACCGAGTCCTGTGCTGTCTGACCTTTCTGCCTGCCGCTGCCGTCTGAAGTCTCAACCTGGCGAGTGCCGCTGACCGACCTTTATCAGATCCGGACTCCATCTGCTATATCCACTTTACTCCACACGAGCGACTCGGACAGCGTCGGTCCAGCGTTTGAAATCCGTTGCCAATCGTAGTAATCTGATTTCACTTGGCCCTGGGGCGAGCTCCTCTGCTCCCCACTCCCCGTCGCCGCTCTACTACGGTCTTTTTTTTCTTCTTCCCTCTTCTTCCTTCTTTCCATCATGACTACAGACCCCGTAGTCCCCCCTCCCCCGACGCGGAAACCCCCCTCAAGCAGAAGATGGCTCTGTCGTTGAAATCCATCGTCTCCTCCGTCTTCGGCGGCGCAGGTTCCGAGGGCGGCCCGGCTCCGATGGGCGCCTTGTTCGCCAAGACCGACCCGGCCATCGATGGCGACGCATGCCTCCACGATTGCGCCAGCTGCAGCGTCAAGTACCCGCGGGGCTTCAAGATCAACGAGGACGATGTCCTGTACGGGCACGTCAAGGCGTGGAGCACGCATCTGCTTGTCGGCACGGGTAAGACCGACTGGGTCAGAGACGTGGCGGACGAGAAGGGCAGTGTGATGGAGGCCGTCTCCAAGGTGGCCTCGCCCACAAACGGGGTGAGTTATCCCCCCTCCCCTCAACCATCTTTCGCCTGCACACCCGAGGTTGAGAGTGACCCCGTGAGCGGGGGAAGCGCTTGGAAACTGACCAACCGAAAACAGAGGATGATGCTATCGGCATCCAACATCCCGACACCACACAACACAGCCGACTACTCCGAACCGACGACGACCCTCCTCCTCCCCGCCTTCACCTACATCCACAACGTGACCCCGTCCAACGCCGGCAGCCTCATCGCCGAGGTCGTCAACCACGCGCCGACCACCACCTCCCCCTTGCAGCCCTTCGCCCTCCCCGGGAACCTCCCCGGCGACCTGACGACGAGCGCGTGCCCCCACAGCGCCATCATCCTCCTGTGCAGCCAGCGCACGCGCGACGCCCGCTGCGGCCAGAGCGCCCCCCTGCTCAAGAAGGAGTTCGAGCGCCACCTACGACCCCTGGGCTTGTACCGCGATGCGCACGACGAGAGGCCGGGGGAGTGGGCATCTACTTCATCAGCCACGTCGGCGGGCACGCCTACTCGGCCAACGTGATGGTGTACCGTCGGCCGAATGCGTTCGGGCAGGATGACGACGAGAAGAAGGCGGAGGAGAAGGAGGCGGAGCAGCAAAACGGCAACGGCGGCGACGTGGGCGCCGCGCAGTGCATCTGGCTTGCGAGGGTGATGCCGCAGGACTGCGAGAACCTGATCAACTTCACCGTGCTGAAGGGGAAGGTGGTCAAGCCGGAGGACCAGCTGCGGGGAGGGTTCAACAGGTCCAAGGGGTTGATGAGCTGGTAGGGGGAGAAGCGGGTGCAATTTTTTTTCTTAGGCTCTATTTCTTTTCCCCTCTGCGCATTCTTGAGGAAAGGATAGATTATAGATTTGGGTTGGTTATATTTGGATTTCTAGTACATACATATGATACCACGAGGCTATCGGAAGGGCTCAAGACATGGCCATGAGTATTGCATTGACTGGAGCTCGGGGAAGCGCATAGCACATTAGGGCCAACGCAAGAACGGCGCATTGCTATGAACCTATTTGGGCTATGTGTATGGGACGAAAATTTATCTTTTAGAGCATAAAGTAACTAAGAGTACAGCGCCAACTGCAGGAGAACAGTATCAAAACGGGGTATGTTGCTCCATTCTCTGAGCTACGACGGTGGAACCAACCATATTAATAGTTACATTCAGAAACCAGCTGAGTCGCATTATCACCGACCAACATGTTATTGATTTGGCTCAAGAATAGCAACAATTGACCCCGCTTGCCGGCTTCATAAGACTTGTTGGTAGTCAGCTGTGTTTGATCTCGTCAGATATTTTCTTACATTGAATTTTCATGAGTTGTAAGTGGTGTGGGACACAACATTGCACTCCTTGATTCTCGTGCTGATGTCAACCATAACGAGCATATACACATAAATCGCACCCAACTAGACGCCTGTTCAACCCATGTGCTTTAACTCCACCGTCAATGTTTGCTCAGCATTAATTACACGATTTGTAAAAGGCTGCTTCTCATCTTTAAGCCCGGTACCTCACTGGAGATCTCACGAGATCTGGAGGAAGAGTTCCTCCAACTCGGGGAACAAGAAGTCAAAATAAAGCGTCATCTCGACTATGGCATGCCTTTTAAGCTTGCCCGCTGAAAATCGGATTTCCATATATGAGGAGGTATTCGGCGCAGGCCAAACCTTCTTCCTCTTCCATGGCACAGGCACCCAAGTCAATGCTCTTGCGCCTACCAAGCCCCGGAGATGGAGCGCGCTTCTCTTCACCAACCGCCTTATCTACAGCGAGGCCAAAGAAATCGTCTACGGCGCCAATCGCTTCGTCCTTGTAGACGTGACGCACACGCAGACGGGGCTATTGTACAACTTCCTCGGTGGGATCGCGCCTGCAAACGCCTGCTTGATCACACACTTGGCTATCAGCTTCCCGGTGGTGGACAGGGTGGAGGGCCAAGAGGGGGAGTTTGCATTGAGGGGTGATAGCCTGGGTGCCTTGGAGCTTCTTCGAGCGCAATGCACGAGGCTGAAGACGCTGGAACTTCAGGTCCACCGCCAAAATTCTGCTGGCTTGACGGAGGAGAAAGAGTGTGATTCGGAATTCGCTCGAGACGCATTGCCTCGGATTGATCAGCAGCTAAGAACCATCTGCTCGCTGGAGCGAGTTGTTGTAGAAATCTATGAGAAGGCACTTATGCCTTCTGTGGAGAGTGCTATGCAGGGCCTTGGCTGGATAGTCAAGTTGAAGTTGTATACGGTCCTCGACCCTCCTTTGATATAGACATATATTTCTACATAGTAGGATGCAGAGATAAAGCGAAGTGGTGTAGAACAGCACTTGACAAGATTGCCCTTGAGATTAAAATGCGCGCTCTTTAGGTGAAATACTATTTGTAGACGACTTGTTGTCGGGCACGGGGCCAAGTGCCTTTAGAGTAAGATCTACAAACGCAGCGTGAGTTGAGAAAGGCAGTGAGTACTTGACTGTCCGGATTTTATGCAGATTTTAAGTTCCACGAGATCTCCGTCGTAATGCCTCCTAACCTCCTCTACAAAACTCGAGAGTATCTTGTGGTCTTCACCCATCTATTCTTTTCACAACCAAGTCTCACCTGCCTGTCGACATACACAACCCTAAACGCATCATGCATGACGCGTGAGTCAAGATTTGACGTACAAGACCCAAACTATTTTGTGATACCTACGAAAAAAGACGAAGGATTTCCTCATCTTACCTGCAGGTTACACATAGCCTTAGACATACAGCAATCCGCCCCCTTTCCGCCAACTGCAGGCCACTTCCTTGCCACATGCATTAAGATGTGAGAGAAAGCGATCCAGCCGCCAATGAGAGCAAGTATGCTCTTATCTACTTGATTCGTGACATGTGATGGCACCAAAATTTTCGCACGGCTGCATTGTCTCATACGGGATGCTGCAGAATACTGCTGCAGTACCTGCTCGGAGCGAGAAACTTGCAATCTCACCCGCCTTGCTGCATGTATCCCCGGGTTCTTTTACCCTGACGACCTGCATCTATCCGTAAATTCCGGTCTTTTACTTCACTTGCTACGTTGTGCCGACTTTGCGTCCCTCTGTCCTTCCCAGCTTGCTCCTTGCAACGACAACTTCCGTAGCTCTGTGTTGGGAACCTTGTGCCGGGTGCCTTCTTTTCGGTTTCACTGTTGTACCAACAAACGGAGTACTTATAAGAATCGGAATCCCATCATTGCTATCCTACTTCGATCTTCTTTTCCCTCAGACATTAAGTAATCTTGTCTGGAGGCTATCTTCTTTCTCTTCATACTCGCTCATTTGGTTAACACACATCAGCTATCTGGCCTGAAAACATTCCAACCCACCTCACACTTGTTTCATCACTCTCTTTATCATCCCAAACGTCAAATTAAGATTTCGAGTTGACTATGAAGCTGTCTGGAGCTTTCGTCGTCTTGCTCGCGGCCTGGCCCATGGCCACCGCGGTTCCCTTCCGCATGGTGGACAAGCTGGCTCCCATCAGAAGAGGTGAGCAACCAAACATTACCCTCTCAAGTCATCTGATTTCATCATCGTTTACTTATACTTTGTTTAGAAGTAGGACCTCGCGCCCCCACCAAGGCGGATGGAACCAGCTATCCCCTGGGCAATAGCACGACCATCGGTACGCGGCCGCTCGCTACAGACGGCAAGTATTCTCTTACGGGAACCCTTCGTTCGAGGAAACTAATGTTGCGTCAGGTCTCTCGACTCGAGCGAATCTCACCGTCAAAGCCTAGGTCAGGTGTTGCAACTTTGGGACTGGCATCCTGGCTGTCTATGCTTCTGAACGGAAGGAGGACATGGGAGTTAGGACCCGAAGCTGTCTCATGAGTGGCACTGTCCTTCTTGATTCGGGGGGTTGTTTTCATTGGGAGGGTATACCGTTTTTTTTGGTGCAAGAAAAGTGTCCTTCAGACTATTTTATTCACTTTCGTATCGACTTCTAACAAAATACAACGCTGTCCCCCAAGTGTGTTTCTTATAGAGTGCCGTGATGTGTAGAGAAGAAGAGTGCCGCCTGCTGGTACTTGACACAGGATGTGCTTGAATGAATTGAAGATTTACGAAGCACTGGGTCTCGGCGACATGAAGGCGGTTGTTTCTCTTTGGCTCTTAATCTGAGCTATATGTTTATTCAGTTTGTCTATTCTAATGCATCCGTTTCGCGGCTTTCCAAAATCCTCCCGTGCTAGTCGATGTGCATCTTGGCCACATATCCAAAAAAGGTAGATAAAAATACAATCCTCGTATCCAAAAGCTTGAAACACTATACCCATGATGACTCCTCGTAATGCGCCCGCTCCCAAATCAGCTAAATATCAAAATATCAAATAAGATCAACAAGGTTGCCGCCACCCATACAGCGGAGGTCCTCGAATGCGTACTCTCTTCGTGTTTAAACATACCCCGTCAAATATCCAACTCGTAAAAACATGTCGATGCATGTGCATCCTCAAATTCATTAGTGAAGCATCGTCATTTTCGTTTGCCAGCTTCGCTCTTCCTGAGGTGGCGCGAAGTTTAAGCAGACATAGAAAGTAGGAATGGCCACCCTTTTGCCGAGAACAGGTATCTTTGTGCAGCTGGGACCACCTAGTCGGACACCAGTTTGATACGCTCTTCGAGAGAGGGGGAAGGGAGGGGTAATTAATCCTCGCTGCTACTGCTGCTGCCGCTGCTTCCACTGTGCGAGCCGTCTGTTTGCCTCCGGAACTGGTGCACAAGAGTCGCAATGCCAAAGGCGACACCGGCCAGCACCAAGAACAAGATGATGACAATGATGGCGATGACGTCGTTCTTCTTCATGGCTGCGGTCTGGGTATGGCGCCCGTGTATCGGTGCACTTGTGCTGTCGTGGATCTGACTCGATGGAAGTAAAGCTCTCTGGAAGTGGGCTTTCGAGGAATTCAATGGCTCTTTTTGTCTCGTGGGCAAAGACTCAAGCTAGCAAGCAGTTGGAATAGGGTTGTCTCGGGTGGGAAGACCGGACTATGCGCAATGTGCAACAGAAGAAGACCTGCGTTCCATCCAGTCAGTACAATGCGTCGTTAGGATATTGGGCAACAATGCCAATGTGTGTGTGTCGACTACTTACCAGCCAATAGACGGTCCTCTGGAGGGGAGTCGCGGAATGAGCCCGTGGTGGGGGGATGGATGTACGGTGTAGGAATGCAGAAGACCACAAGATTGCGACGAGAACGGGCTTGCTCTTTTCTTCCTTTTATTGGATTCGGGAGAAAATGCGCAGCTGGAATGGATGGAATGCAGGTATGATGCGTGGGAAAAGCGGGAGGGTGGTTGCACGGCGGTTGCTGCCCACGACTTATAAGAGCTGTTGCCCCGCCACCCGTTTTTCCGCCCAAGTCAATAAAATCGCAAGGCTGGGCGGGTGGCCGGGATCGACTGACCCGCCAACGCCCAACGCCAGCATCAGGAACAGCAGAGAAATTCTATAACCACGGGCTAGCAGGGGCTTGGCGGGTTCTCCAGGGATCTAATCATCGTTGAAACAAGCTTGCGCTGCCAATGGCCGTTTCTCGCCTGATGTTCGGGTTCGCGGATAGATGAGTCGTGGTTTCTCACTGACCAACCACCTCTCCGACTGTATTAGTGGACAGGTGCCAACGTCACCTGTATGGAGTTTCTGAATCTTCCTATGCATTCTCTGGTGCTTTTTTAAGATCCCTGTAATTGATACGAGCCGAGAGCACCAATTGATGAACCCTTGTCTCCGTACACCAAGCTCAGTCACCTTGGGTCTCGTACTTGGAGATGGTGGGGCACGTCAAAGAAGAGCAGAGTATTTAGCAGTAAAGGATCCTGGTGAATCCAATGATATCAGAAATTCACTTTACAGACAGTACACGCAAAAACTCAGAATGAACGTCTTATAACAACAGAATATTGCGCGAAATCAAACCCCAAGCATTCATTATTACCCTGCCGATGGATGCTCTTTGGTCTTCGATCCATCCCAGATCAATCATCATTTCCGACCAAAGATTTGTTTTCCTCCCTGATAATTTTCACATGCCGTTCGTAGAATTGAAGCATCTAGAAAGAGTGAGTCGCAATCCCCACATAACAGGTTCAATGTATAGCCCTGGCTTACCTTCTGGGGACACTTCTTGTAGATGACCGAAGTCTCATGCTTGGTCTTTTGCCCATTCTTCCAGTTCAGGTAGACAACCAGTTTTCCCCCTCCTTCCTCTTCACAGGCGTCGATATTCTCGATATCGTCTTCCCACGATCCAGACGGGGGTTGCCACTTCTTCTTCGTCGCTGGCGGTTCCGTATCGGCAGGGTGAACTCCGTTTTTGCGCTGTCGTTTGGTGCCTGCTGGTTGGTCGCTACCAGGACGGCCGCGCTTCTTCGCTTTGGCTTTCTCGGTTTGGTCCACAATCGCCTGTCGCCCTCCTACACCCGCAAAATATTCCTCAAGAACTTCTGTTGCCTCTCTATTATGACAAAAAAAATAAAAAGTGAGAAAGGAACTCTAGTGGACGGGATAGGAACTCATACGTGAGGTTGTCTTCAGGTTCCCATGTGAGATCTTTTTTACTGTCGTAGCCCTCCCATTTTACCTGGAACCGGATGTTGCCCTTTTGCGCCCACGTTAGCAAGCTGTCGTCCAAGTGGGCTGTCCTGGCATGATACAAGACCTACCTTGTTGTCCACCATATGGCCCAGGATCTTCTCTACGACAAACCTAAATCGTCCTTTAGCTTTGTTGCATTGTGCGAGAAATCAGGCGATGCGACACATACAACTCTTCTTCCTCGTCTTCATCTTCGTCTTCCTCTCCATCGCCCTCCTCATTTTCGAGCTCATCCTCTACTTTATCCGAGACCGAATCCTCCTTGAAAGTCTTGACCTCTGACTTCCTGCGAGAGGTGGTGGCATTGTTGGACTTCTCTCCATCGTCTGAAGAGTGAGAGGGTGGACTAGGACGCGAGCGCATGTCGAAGTCGGCGTCGAAATCCGACTGCTCCTCGTCGCTTAGAGCTAGTTGACTGGGATTAGTCCTCTGAAATCTTTTAAAGATGTCGAAGATCATCATCGGCTGGTGTGTGGCATTTTCGACGCGGTGACGATTTATAGACAGTCCACAGGTTGGCGAAAGCTTCAAAACCGCGGCGCGTGGGGTGCACTGGATGGCAGTAGGTGTGAGGATGAATCATTTAATTGGTTGGGTACACACCTGGAGGCATTGTCAATGTGGTTGTTCAGAGATGATTAGGGCCAGGTGCAGAGATAAGAGATGTATGCAGTCGCGTTCAGCTGTACACAGGTCTATTCAAGTACATTTCGCACGGGTTGTCGCATATTTACAGGAGCGCGGGCGGCCGCGGCCAGATGCCAACAGCAGGCGCGACTGGCCAGCTGCGACCGTTACGTAATCTACACGTGATAGCTAACACCTCAGCTGGTGGCAGACCACTTTCTTCAGCGGCTAGAATCACAAGGCAATATCAAGTCATATAAATTGACAACCTTTAGTGTATTGTTTCTTGAATATGTGGCAATGCCGGTCGCAGAATCTAAGATAAGCAGCATGATCAAGTGCCTCGAATCCGGCGTCATCCACTTACGCCTTCCAACGGCGTTTAATCGCATATCGCAATGGCACCTGCCTGAGCAGAAAGTCAACATGTCAAAGGCAGTGAGGTTTGAACATGTGAGCCTACCTATATAATTCAAACTTTAGGCAGCTAAAGGCAAATTGGTTCCTCAGTCTATATAGCCAAGTAACTGAACGCGTGCCCCAAGCGTTCAAGCCCACCACTTCTCTCCATAAACAACTCTCTACAGAAACAGCTCTTCTCCAGAAACAGCTCTTTTATGAAAACAACTCCTCCAGAAATAACTCCTCTCCAGAGACCACTTCTCTCCATTAATCATGTCAGACAGCGGAGATCACTTCTCTCCATCAATCATGTCAGACAGCAGAGAAAGTGGCCCACCTGCTATAGGAATTACGCCTAAACCTGTAGATTTCTCAAGCCCGTCTACAGCCGCTATTGAGTTTGAAGAATTTTCGCTCATTGGCCCAGGTGGCCATGCCTCGTCTTAGCATGTTCAGCCTGAACACATGGAGGCGTTTAACCGATATCTTTTCGAGAACTACAACGTACAGGTGAACAGCCTTCTCGGTAAATTCATTGTGCTCTTCTGTGGCGACTACTCGCCACCAAAAGACGAGCTCCCCTTTTCAATTGCTGGTTGTATAGCGATTTGGAAGACTATGGACGACCTGGATGACGGATATGACTTTTGGCCTTTTGTGGACAACGTTGGCCCTGTCGGGGCAGAACCTCTCGATCCAAACATTCTCTCTGACGTTGAGAATGGCGAGATCTCGAATGAGGTGTTGTTTTACCTCGCCAAAAATGTTTTCACGGAGTGCGAGGGGTTATCCGTGTGTGGACACGGACGCACACTCGTCGTGGAGTTCCCGAAAATCAGCGCCCACGACTTCGCGAAACGTCTCAAAACTCTTCCCCGCGCTATTACAAACCTTCCATTTAAACTAGAGTTTCGCAATGGCCCTCTAGAGCTTCACAATGCCCCTCTAGAGTTTCGCATTCCTGCTCCAGTGCGCAATGACTCTCTAGAGTTTCACAACGATCCTCCATATCACGAGATGGTGGCGGGCTGGGGGCTTCCTGAAGATGAAGAACAGTTGGAGTAGTGTCAAATGGTATGAGTCAACAACATTCAGTGCGTTGTGCCTTTTGTATTATTAGCCCCAATAATCTCACAATAAGCAGTAATGATACTGGAGTGTCTCAGATTAAATATCACCCAGTTGGAACTCTCCTGAGGAAACCCCTTCTATCGGACTATAAAGCCTTCCCTCTTCCAAAGTTTGAAGGACCTATTCAGCATCTGGTAATATTGTAGAGAAGTACATGCACATTATCAAGCTGCTCTCGCTAGCCTATTGATCGCACAGTATTTTGCCTCACGCAGGCTGAGCAGAGAGAGAAGACGGTGCGTTAGTGAGAAAAGGGGTCTGATTCAGCAACGAAGCCCCCAAGGGGCAAATGATTGATTAATTACGGTTTACCAAGGTCCCTAGCACGCAGCCGGACCAGGGGTCATGCATGTTGACAGATGGCCGATCGGGTGGCCGGTGCCTCATGAAGGCGTGGCCAGCCACTAATGGCTGCTACCAGCCACAGGCCGCGCACTACCTGTGAGACTAGCAGCTTGTTAGTGATTACTACCTTCAGGAACTTGTGGAAACTGTCAAGGCTGGATGGAAAAGGAGACGGCGGTCTTGCAGAGGCCGATTGGGCTCTGAGTCCGTGATGTGAGCCTGGGCTAGTGCTGCTGGGACCTGGCACGGTAGGGCCTCTGCGATTTCGGAAGCCCAGGTATGCGTGCCGGTAGGCAGTACCATTACCAAGGCACCCTCTCATCGTATCGATTGCACTGGCAGAATCGAACGGGGACCAAGCGTCGATCTCGCTTTAGAGCTATTGGAGCGGGGACGCTGAAATTATGCGCTACTTTGGGGCCAGCCAAGCGCCTTGGTGGGGTTTATGAATTCCAAGCCTTTGGCGGTAGTGAGAGAGAAGTTGGAACCGTCTGGTAGACACTTGGCCACGACATTCTGCTGGGCTTCGTTTGGGATGCTGGAACAATCCGATGATTCGGCGGTAACTGGCCATTCCAGGAACAAGGCCCCCCTTGTCGTGACATCGACCCAGGTGAGAAGCGGCAGCCTGCCAGGAACCAGGGTCACCTGCAGCCCTTGCCATCGGTGGTGCTGTTTGCAGCATCCATGCCGTTGTCCCCTGGACCTTTGCTTGATCTTTCTGTCCACCTGACGATGGAGGAGGCGTGCCATTGGGAGTGATTAGCATTCAAGGCATGTGTAGTTCAAGGAGGAAATTTTGAAGTCGGCTTGTCCCGTGATTCACTGCACTCAGGGGCTTGGATACCTAGGCAGGAAAAAAGAGAGGGAAAATACAGCGCAGATATTGGGTGGTGGCAGCTGATGTCCTGCAGCCTTGTCTTCTGGCCACGATGTGCTCCGCCTACACGCCTAGATACATCATAAGCATGGTAATAATAAGTCCCAAGAAAATAGTTGGGTAGCTGCCGGCCATACGCGAGGTGTTTGAAATCGGCTAGACGAAATATGCAAGGTGCTGCAGCAAAAGGGAGCTTGAAATGAACGGCTGGATTAGGTGGGCTGTGCTGATGTCGTCCTGTGTGCGTCAGACTTTGAGACAGAGACGGCTCTCTCCCCATCTGACACGAGCCAATTATCACAGGCTTGATTGTACTAAATGTCTAATCTGCTGCGTCTTATCTTCCTACCAATCAAATTGGGGGTCGGGTGGCCCAGGAGCAGATCTCTCCCCTCCAGACCAGCAATGGAGAGAACTTGGAGGTGAGCAGGTAATTGGAATGACCTCCTGCATGTCCTCCCTGTGGATGCTATGTATGGCTGGCACCAACTTGCGCATAGGGAGACTCTCTCCCTCTCTTTCTCGCTCCTTTGGGAGACATACAGGACGGCAAAGCACGTAGGAATTACATCAACGCCTATCACTGCCTGTTGAGCAAAAGGCAGCGTTGGTTTTTAGACTCCCAACGCAGCGGAGCACGGAAAGAATAGGGCCAATCCAGTGCCTCTCATAGGTGGTGAGGGCCTGGTAGGGCAGCGGGCGGAACGAAGTCCAGCGTCCGAGTGGCCGATCAAATCCCCTGCCACGACGGGAAGGCTAGCACGGGCAGCCAATCTGGGGCAGCTCCAGCAGCCATTCAGGGGGACTAGGATTAAGGTCGTTTTCCCCTTTGGTGGGGCGGAGGGCGGGGGGGTTACATCCATCAGCCGCCGCTGAATGGGCGCCGTTCCTCCCCCAATCGCTGTGGTACCACCCCCCTGAGTGGAACTACCTCAAGCTGGGTTATTGATTCTGTGTTCAGGGACGACTCGGAGCGAAGCAAAAAAAAAAAGCAACGAAAAAAAAAAAAAACCAGCTTGCCTTTCCTCTCTCTCCTCGTCCCATTGTTCGTTTCTTTCTTTCCTCAATCACCCTCACCGTTCCTTAATCTCCTCAGCTCCCTCCTCATCGTCCTCCGCTTTTCCAGGGGCAAGATTTTCTGGCTCGGTCCTAATTACCGTTCTCCCAATGCCTTGGACGTCGAGCTAAAGGAGTGCTGTACCCCCCTTTTAATACACGGACGGCAGCTCGGGGAGGTGTTTTGCTGCTTGCCGACCTCGCCAACCAGACGCTCGTTATTCTTCAAACCCGTACAATCAACTTCTTACGCTCGTTTCCTATGCATATTGCTCTTTCTGCTCCATCCGCGGAGCTTCGAGATTTCTTTTTAGCCCATTCCTTGTTCTAATCATACCAATCTCTCGTTCTCCCGCCCCTCCTTGCCGTGTTTTCCTTACCTACCTCTTCTGACCTCCCTGTTACTCCCTATTATTTAATTCCGTCTTTCCCACAATGTCCGCTATGGAGGACAACAGCCAGAATGGAGATGCCAAGGGACCTAAATATAGTGCTCCCAAAGACAAAAACTGCCCCTACTGTGGTCAGGCCTTCACCTCGTCTTCGCTCGGACGTCACCTCGACTTGTACATCAAAGAAAAGAACCCGAAACCGCCCGATGGACTTCATGATGTGGACGAGATCCGGAAGATGCGAGGAGGCATTACACGACGACAGCCTCGAGGCTCTCTCGGTGGCCGTCGAGAAGTGTCCACCCCTATTGGGACCCCCAAAGCTTCAAGCAGGAACGAGAGCATGGCCCACGATAGAGATTCGTTCATGCCCTCTGGTATTCCAAAAGATGGCCAGTACGCAGTGGACACCAAGTTGAGCAAGTTCCCATTCGCCAGTGGACGATGGGAGGTGACGGGGGTGATGAACGACATTGGCGAGAGTGGACACGAGCTTGCCAAACGACCAGGCATGCAGAGAAGCGTCAGTCGGCAGGCCCAGAAGGCCCAATTCGATGTGAAACATAAACTTTCCGATGCTATGGATACTGCAAGAGCTGCTGAGCTAGCTCTTCGAGAGCTCATCAGCTCTTGGCGGGCAGCGAAGTATGTATCCTATCCAATTGCAAATCCCCCTCCCCCTGTGTGACCATTTTGCTTACCCTCTTTACTTCAGACAGCAGTTCGACGCCAATACGATGCCCTTTGACTTCGACCCCCTCTCGCTCGACTTTCCCGCGCTGACCCTACAATGCCTCCAACCACCTCCGACTCTCTTCTCCTCCACACAACATCCCACGTCGACTTCGTGGTCGGTACAATGCCCCGGCCAACGGGAGTTCGCGGCCCTCAAATCATTCTTTGAAGACGAGTTTCAATCATGGAAGATATCATGTGTCACAGCAAATACCGATGCCATGGATGAGCTCACTTATCCCACATCCAACGGTCCTTACCGAGATAAACGTGACGTGGTCAAGAAGGTGGAGAAGTCGGCAGACCATCTCGAGAAGCAGGTGAATGAGCATCTTGAGTCAGCTTATGCTGTGTGGGAAAGTCTACCACCTCAGCGTCAAAATGAGTTGTGGATCTTGGAGCTGGCAAGGGGTGTAGGCAGAAAACACAAGGAGGCCGAGAAGATGAAGGAGCAGCAGCAGAAATTGCAACAGGAGAATGCCAACCTGAAATCCCAAATCGATCAACTCAACCGACTACAGCAGCCCCGCGAATTCAAGCTTTCACCCCCAGGAACCATCCCGTTCGACAAGGAGTTCATCACGCATGCCTACGAACAGGGGTTGAAGGGACAATCAATCATTGGGTTCAGTTTGGAGGACCGCGACCTGGACCTCAGCACCTTGGTCGCTCGATCAATTGACCGTTGGAAGAATGTGGTGGTCTCCAGTCGTGTTGTTAGTGGAATGAGCTCTCAAAGGTCACTGGATCAGACATCCGTAGAAACAGACACCAACGGGAACTCACAACCGCCACAATCAAGGTCTCAATCGCAAACCCCTCAGCAGCAGACACAACCGCATCAGCCTCCAAAGCGACTATCTACAGCCAGTACCAATGGTGCCTTGAGTGAGAATACGGCTGCTTCGACCAACACGACAGCACCGCCTTCCGTAGGGGAGACTAGTGATCAAGATGCCGATGCTGAGATGGAGGACGATGATAGTTTTGCCATAATGAACGCCTCGCCCATTAAACAACAGCAGCCGGTGCCGCAGCCCATTCAACAGCAAGCAACACAGCAAGCGACATTGGAAGTTCCCAGAACACGAGGCCCCATTCCCCAGCAACGAACACTGCCCGATCAACGGTTTCTCATGCAAAACGGCGCGGGAAGTCCCGTCGGCCGCACGGCAATGAACATGAGCCGGTCCATGCCCAACATGAACATGGCCATGCAGGCGAACGGGTTGCATGCCGATCTGGGCATGGCAATGCAGGGCATGCGGAGTGACGGCATGTATATGGAATAAATGGCGAAAATCAACTGCACTATGGATAAAGCGAAGATCGTTACCAACTACATATTTACGGTAATCTTGGAATTCAACAAACAAAATAGAAGGAAGGAAGAGGGTATATTCTGGATGGGCTTTTTCTTTTTTTAACACAGCGAACGCTTTGACATCTTTTGGGGGTTATGATCTCTCTCGCATGTAGCCCCCCGTGGCTCTCATTCTTATTAGCTTTTCATGATGTGTTAATAGTCAGCTTGCTCAATAGTGACCAACGACGCCTGTTTTTTTTTTACAGAAACCTTATAGAAATGTACGCAACAGGACCGTTGCAGGAATTCAGTAATTATTACCAAAAAAAAAATGAAGTTTCATTTTTAGACGTGTATCAGTTGAAGCTAGTAGCTCTTCTATGTATACATGCTCGTTGGGTGAGTTTGAAAGGGGAATGAGGTAAGTAGAGACCTTCCTATATCGTATCAAAGTCATACCAAAATAATTGGTGGATCTAACCCCCGAAGAATAGGTAATACAAATTTATACAGGAGCTGGGGGATGAGTTTGAATGCTCTCTTGAGGAGCAAATTTATTTCTGTGCCAGCTGCTTGAGCCTCTGCTCAATGAGTTGGACCGTGGGTCTGGGCACGTGCATCCTGTGAGAGAGGATCAGGGCGCCGGTGAGGACTGCCAAGCTGCCCGCCTGGTGGGTGGCGGCCAAGTTGATGGGGACGAGCCAGAGGAGGGTGCAGATCCCGAGGGATGCCTGCATGATCATGAGGTGGACGAGGCCGGTGGTGCCCTTTCTGATGTTGTTGGGGAGGGCGGGCTTGACGCGGCCGGAGCGGGCGTAGGCGAAGAGGGCGAGGGCGGCGCAGAAGGTGGTGGTGGCGAGGATGCGGTGGTCGAGCTGGACGAGACTGGGGTTCTCGAGCATGTTGCGCCACCAGAGGTCGGAGTGGTCCTCCTTGCGGCAGTAGAACTTGTCCCAGAGCTCGGACTTGGGAGGGGTCAGGCCGAGACCCATCATGGGGAACTCGTTGTAGATGAGACCGGCGTCGAGACCGGCGACGAGACCGCCAGACATGCATGTGAGGAAGACGAGGCCAGTCATGCCGAAGACCGAGCGGCGGAGGGTCTTCAAGGCTGGGTGCTGAATTCCCTTGATAATCTCCATAGCGGCCTTGGGGTCGGCGAGGAAGCGGCGGGTGCGGAGGATGGAGATACCAGAGACGAGCATCCAGGCGTAGCAGATGAAGGCGGTTCCCAGGTGAGTAGTGAGGCGGTATTGCGAAACACGGGGGTGCGACCCGGGAGCGAACAGATCATCCTTGAGACCAGACTTTACCATCCACCATCCAATGATGCCTTGGAAACCGATGAGAGCAGAGATACCCGTGAGATTCCAGGCCATTTTGGCAGTCACTCGGCGGCGGGCGATGAGGTAGGCGGCAGGGATAACGAAAGAGAGGCCAATGAAGCGACCCCAGACACGGTGGGACCATTCCATGAAGTAGATCTTCTTGAATTCTTCGAGGTTCATGTGGGGGTTGAGAAGCTTGAACTCGGGCGAGGCACGGTACTTTTCGAACTCGGATTCCCAGTCCTCAAGGGACATGGGGGGCAATGAACCGGTGACGGGCTTCCATTCCGTGATACTCAAACTGTAAAGAAGGGTCAGTCTATATAGGATACGGTCAATTGGGGTGTTCTTCATACCCAGACTCAGTCAATCGGGTCAGGCCACCCCAGACGACGATGCCGAAGACGCTGACAGCGCTTCCGATCAACCAATACCCCACGCCCTTGGGATTCACATTGGGAAAGCGTTTGCCAGATGCTAGTTTCTCGGTGGTGCTGTGCGCCGCACGAGAGGACATCTCCTGCGCAAGCTTGCCCAGAGGTGTGGCCGAGGCGGTCTCGGTCGAGATACTTCGTGATCGTACGACATTGAGGATGGTCGATGCGGGCGTTCGGGGAGCCTGGCGCAGGAGGCATTGATTGCAGACGAAAAACTTGGAGGGGAGCTGGGAGGCCAGCCTCCTGGCCCCAAGCGAGAAAGGCGAGGCCATGGCTGCTGTTTGGAAAAGAATGTGAGTTGTGTTGTGCCTGGTGTGGGCTGGGTCGAGGTCTTTAGAGCCAGCCCGCCTGATACTCACCAGACGAATCGTCCGAGTGCGCGAAAAGCCGAGACTGCTGCCAAAGCAATAGGCTAAGACTTAATCAGGCGCCTCTGATAGGTAAAAATACTAGGCCGCTGGTCCCTGCAAGGGTCCCCGCCATTAGCGGCCTTCACCGCCAAAATTTTCCAGACCGGCAGAAAATTTGGCCTGGATCTGCTGCAACCTCCAACGCCTGGAGCTTGAAGTCAACCGTCGCACCTTTTTTGCCGAGTCGCAGCCCATTCGACTGAACGGTAAACTACAAGATGCCAGGCCGGCAAGCCCACGGGCGCCCATTGACTCCGGCGCCCAAGTCAAAAGCGACGAAGAAGTCCAAAAACCGATCTCAGAAGAACGCACTCAATGCCTTCGGAATCGCACAAGAGCACTTTCCGCAGAAAATCAAGAAGACGCCGCGATACAGGCAACTGGAGCTTGAAGTGGAGAGGAAGCACAGCAGGGACGAAGAAGATGAAGAGGACGATGAGGACGACGAGGACATGCCTCAGAGGAAGAAGATCAAAGCCCCTCGCCCCGTCAGCGGCGATGCAGAGCACGGGAGCGACAGCGAGGGCAACGAGTGGACGCTTGGTGGCTTGGCTGAGGACGACGATGACTCTGAAATCGAAAGTGACGACGCCTTTGGCGACAGCGACCACGAAAAATTTCAAGGCTATTCCTTCGGGGGGAGCAAATCTTCAAAGTCTAAGGTGATTAGCAAAGTGAAATAGAAATATCTTGAATAAGTTCTGACAATGCAATAGGGAAGCCATGGTGATGACGACGATGACGAATCCGAGGATGATTCCAACGATGACGAAGGTCAGACACTGGGAGAAGAAGCCATTGACCTCGCCACAGCTCTGGATCAGTGGGAAGAGGACACGGAAGAGGAGCAGAAGGATGGTCCCAACTCGGATTCCGATGAAGCATCCGGCTCTGAAACCTCAGAAGGATCAGAAGAGGAGGAGGATAGTGACGAGGAAAACTCCGCCGAGGAAGGCGACGAGGAGGCCGACCCGGAACAGCTCCGAGCGCTGCGCGGCCTCGTTTCTGGCTTTGGCGGGGAGGAAGACGATGATGAGGACAAGGCCCCGGTCAAGCAAAAAATCAACCTTGGCGATCTGGGCCTCGGAGGCATTGACGACCCCTTCATGAAGCAGTCGGTGAAGCTCATGAAGAAGGAGTCAAAGGAGAAGAAACCCGGCGCCACCAAGAAGCTCGATGTGCCCCTGTCGAGGAGGGAGCAAGGCCGCCTGGACCGAACCGTCGCGTACGAGAAGACGAACGAGACCCTTGATCGTTGGACCGAAACAGTGAAGCAGAACAGGCGAGCTGAGCATCTCGTCTTCCCCCTACCGGAAAACTCAGCCAAGGCCGGCCTAGACCTGACCGAGATGCAGCCTCTCACGGCCAGCAACACTCAGAATGAGCTGGAAAGCGCCATATTCGGCATCATGGACCAGAGTGGACTCTCAATGGAGAAGCCAAAGAAGGAGAAGGAGAGGGAATACGACGACGAGGGAAATGAGCTGTCGCGCAAGGAGATTCTCAACAGAAAGCGAATCGAGCGAGAGCTTCAGTCCAGAGAGGCCAAGCGGGCAGCCCGCATCAAGAAGATCAAGAGCAAGGCGTATCACAGGGTACATCGGAAGCAGCGAGAGCGTGATGAGATGGCCGCTCAGGAAGCCCTGGCGGAGGCTGGCGAGATCGATTCAGAGGAGGAGCGCGAGGCGCAAGACAGGCGCCGAGCACTTGAGCGAGTCGGACTACGGCACAAGGATAGCAAGTGGGCCAAGATGGGGTCCAGAGTCAAGAGGGCAGTCTGGGATGACGATTTCCGAACTGGGTTAACGGAAATGGCCCGTAAGGACGAAGAGCTACGACGGAGAGTGGAAGGACGGTCCGCTGTGTCGGATGATGACGAGACATCCAGCTCAGGCAGCGACTCTGAAGACGGCGGCAATGGTTCTCTAAGACGCCAGCTCGCTGCTCTCGAAGAAGAGGACGACGAGCCCCAGTCAAAGCTGATGAGCATGAAGTTCATGCAAAAAGCAGAGGCGGCGCGAAAGCAGGAGAACGACGACCTCATAAAACAAATACGGAGAGAGCTTGACGGAGAGGAAGCAGAGGAGTCAGCAGACGATGGCGGTGACGAGGTTGGTCGCAAGCAGTATGGAGGAGCCGGAGGCAAGGTTTTCGCAGCCGCTCTGGATACCTCCAAGATGTCAGCGAAGAAACCACGAAAGGTCGAAGAGGACGACGACGAAGAGGTCACGATTAAACTCTCATCCAGTGGAAACGTCTCGAAAGCTGCGCCAGCCGCTACCACATCGACAGCCAACACGACGGCCGGAGCGTGGTCGAGCGGCGAAGTACGGCGGAAGAAGAAGGGCGGCAGCTCCGCCAAGATGGAGGACTTTGATCTCAACGCCAACATCATGATCGCCTCCAATGGCAACAAATCCAAAGCCGTTAAGAAATCCTCAACGCCACAGCAACAAAACGGGGCCGGCCAAGACAACGACGATGATTCCGACGACGCCGATCAACACCTCCCTCTCGCCATCCGCGATCAGCAACTAGTCGCCCGAGCGTTTGCCGGAGAGGATGTCGTAGGCGAATTCGAGCGCGAGAAGGAGGAAATCGCCGAGCAGGACGACGACAAGGTCATCGACAACACCCTCCCCGGCTGGGGCTCGTGGGTCGGCGACGGCGTCAGCAACCGCGAGAAGAAGCGCCACCAGGGCCGATTCCTCACCAAGGTGGAGGGCATCAAGAAGAATGACCGAAAGGACACCAAGCTGGACAAGGTCATCATAAACGAGAAGCGCATCAAAAAGGTATGTGGGAAATCGGAACACACATCTTCTCTCCCCCAATTATACTTTTTCTACTTCGCCCATTCTACCATCCATGTAATGCTCGGTGAGACTAACTTGACACCTCAGAATGACCGCTACCTCGCCTCACAGCTACCACACCCCTTCGAGTCAAGACAGCAGTACGAGAGGTCTCTGCAACAACCCGTCGGCCCAGAATGGCAGACCAAGGAGACCTTCCAGGACAGCACAAAGCCAAGGGTGATTATGAAGCAGGGCATCATTGCCCCAATGTCAAAACCCAGAGCCTAGATTGTATATACCATTGCTGTCAACGTCTTCCGAATAGAGTATACACCAAGTTATAATTATTATACACAAAACTGTATATACGTTCATTGAAAAGGAAATTTAGTCCAAGATCTGCCCTTTCCCTTATCCAAGACTGCATAGTAAAAAGGGCAATCTCCACGTTCATATGCAATCCAGTTCGGTCGCTACCATCAGTCAAACTACGGTCTCTCTTATTAGACGTACAGAATGAAGCCATACAGTTTAATATATTCGATAACTACTCATTGCTAGCATATTCTAATTCAAAGAGAGGTAAACCTAGTAGCATCACACCACCGACACATTTCGATGTGACAGATCTTGAAGCTCAGGAAGTCCTCTAATGGATCTCATAATCAGACAGACCCAAGCATCATACAAAAAAAGCAAATTGAAAAAGGCAATATAGAAAACAACAGCCACACACATAGGCTGGCTTTTATGTTTTTCTTTTTCAAAGAAAATCCACCACGTTTTAGGTTGACCAAGAGGGCTAAAACCCCTTGCTCGCCCTTCGAGTTGTGTGCTCGATGACAAGACATCTCCAACCACCCCTCCAGGGATTTGGTGGTGTGTCAGAAATTTTCAGTAGTAATACAGACAATGAAATCAATAAAGAATGTTTACATCCACGACGAGACTGCAAAATAAGTGATTACTTGGCAGGCGTAACATGTGTCGCGCTGCTCACCGCTTTCAGTGTTACCTAGACACTTGGAAAAGGAGCATCATTGCGACGAAATGTGAGAAGAATTAAGGAAACTTTGCCTTGCATAGATAACTCCTGGGTCGTAAGGATGCCTGCTCAAGCATCAGGGTCGAGAGCGCTGCCCGGAACAACGTAGAAAGCGACTGCGATGATGATGTATAGACCGAGAAGCATGGCACCCTCCAGATAGTTTGATCGACCGTCTTGCACAGTATAGGTAACAACAAGCACCGAAACTGCAAATGCGACGGTTTCAAAAGTCTCGAAGTGGAGAGACATGGGCTGATTGATGATCCATCCAACAATGACCAGGAATGGTGTGACGAGAAGCGCAATCTGGATACTCGAGCCGATGGCCACGCCCATGGCCAGGTCCATCTTGTTTCGGACGGCAACGACAACTGCAGTGACGTGTTCGGCGGCGTTTCCAACAATTGGGATCAGGATCAGACCAATGAATGCCTTGCTGATGCCAGCAGTTTCGACCAGGCTGTCAATGCTTCCAACAAGATACTCAGCGCAGATGGCGACCAAAACAGTTGTGGCAACAAGAACGGCGCCGGCGGCAACGGGGCCAAGGCTGGGCTCTTCAGGTTCCTCATCATCGTTGGTGGGTTGTTCTTCGGGATCGAACAGGTTGCTGTGGGTTCGGAGTTGGAACACGAGATACAAAACGTATAAAATTAGGAGAATGATGGCGGTTCCGCGGGATAGCTGAAGAATGCTGGCGTCCTTGTCCATCTTTCCATCCTTTCCATCGCTAACCTGAGCCAGTACGCCGTAAAGCTAGTGTTTATGTCAGCTCGGAGAGTTCCTGGTAAAGCAAAGAAATATCATGCTTACCGCAGCAGGAATGATAAGAGAGGCGGAGGATAGAGTCATCAAGGAGCAGCTAGCTTGAGCAACCGCTGATGAAAACTTTTGCTCGAATCCGTTTCCGCTCTCTCCTCGGTGAACAAGACCGCCAAAGAAAAAGCACATGCCCATGACAAGGAGCAAGTTGGACAGGATAGATCCTAGCATAGAGGACTGAACGATGCCGATTTGGCCATCCTTCAAAGCAACGATGCTCACCTACGAATCATGTTAGTGACTTCCCAAACACCAGTCCAGGGTTTAACCCACAATCAACTCAACAGCATTTCCGAATGTCGCATTCAAGAGACCGCCCATCGTTTCACCCAACTTCAGCGATATTTCTTCGGTGGCAAAGGAAAGCACAGCTGCGAGAGGCATAATGGCAAAGAAATTAAGGGTGAATACGGCGGTAGGGTTCCAGCCCAGCGCGCCGGCAACGATGCCAATTGGGACGCAAGGAAGAAGAAGGTTGACATAGTCTATAGAAAAGGTATTCATGTTAGCAAAATGGAAATGCGCCCAGAGATTTCACCATCGACATACTGCTAAAAAGGGTCACCTTGGTGACATGCCATGTTTTTGCAAGACAGTGGATGGTGAGGTTCTCGCTGTCCAGACCAGGGGTGTGCTCAGAGTCGATCAAGAAGGTGATGACAGGCGATCGGTGATTATGATGCTCAACATGACCACGGCTCACATGGGTGTGAGTCCTGGATGAGCCGCCATTGAGGAGGGGTGCTCGCTCGTCGGCGGCAGTTGTCGTACCGGGCTTAAAGCTACTCATTTGGCGTCGGAGCCGATTGATGAAGGTTATATTGGCTAGATTGAGTGACCATGGTCAGTTTGTGGTTCTGAACAGCGATTATATACGTTCGGGCAACAAGTGCCGTACTTCGTGAACAAGTGACGATGTTGGGGCGGCGTGATACGGAAACGAAAGCTCGAAGCGGACAAATGAAACAAATGGAGTTGTTTGAGATGTTGGATATGCGAACTGGAGGGAGCCGTACAGTGATTACTAGGGTAGTAGTGTCCTTGCTCTTACACCCAATTGGGTAATTTCATAGACTGAGAGCTTTGTCCGTGGCGTAAGCATTGGTAGGAGGGCAGGACACACAGCAACAATTGCCAAACAGGAGAGCCGATGCAGGGGGAAGCGGCGGAACAACGACGACAGAGGCTTTGGTGGAACAAGCAAATGATGGGAGGATGTGAAAAAGAGCTTTCACGATGGGATGGATCGAAATAAAGCTTGACGGGTCGAAGGTGGGAGGCCTTAGTCCCCCACTAGACCGAAGAAGAGGGGACTGTGAGGCTGTGCAAGTCCCCAGTTCCATCACCTCGCCTTGGGCGCACGCCTCAAAAGCTCGCAGGTGTGTGTGGCTCTGGCAAATCTGGATTTTAGGGAAAAGCCCAACTCCCGGGTTTCCACTTGGCCAAGGTAGTATCAAGGCATATCCAGTGCGATGCGATAGCCTGTGATCCGACAGGGAAAAGGAACCAGGCGGAAGATTGATAGCAACATGAAATGAAATGGCTTGACTCACAAATTCCAAAGCTCATGACAACAATCAATCACAATTGATGGATCAAACAACTTGATCGCCAGGCAAGACACAGCCAGTGTGTCTACGACCTGATTTATCCGGGAAAGCTTGTTTCTATAAGCGCCCCGATGTCAGTCGATGGAACGTCGTCAATTGCACATTTCTCCCATCCGCAGGGCGAGTTCCAGCAACGCAGGGAATCTAGAGCTTTCGCGGGGCGCGTGGCTGGGGGTCAATCATTACTTTACTTACCGACTAAACGGAAGGCAGACGGCCAAGGCTTGGCTCAGGTAGACTGGGTACAGAGGAACCACGGTGCGACAATTCGCATTCGCGACTAGAGCTTGCCAGGTGGTAATGGTAGGCAAGAGAAGACGAGGCCTGATGGAGGCTGGCGGGAAACAGCCGAATGGCGATGCTGGTCTCCTGGGTGATCTTGTCCAAATCAGCCGGAATGGCAGGAAGCTAGCTCTGGTGCCAGCTGTGGAGAGGGAGGCAAAGAGAACTGGCAAAACAAAATGAAAAAATAAGGGGGCAGTGGCAGGAATGTACCGAAGAGAACGACTTGAACAGAAAGAAGTGGTGTGGCCTTCAATTGGGGTGTGTGATGGGCGCAGAGTGGAAGAAAGAAAGAGAGTGACGGGAAGCTGTGGCACTACACTACAAGAGCAAGCTTCCCCCAGAGGATTAGGATGGATTAGAGGTGGAGCTAGCAGAAGCGCCAGCGCCTGCACCGCCTCAATCTCAAGACCGCGGGCCAAGCATTTCGCCGGGATGTGCGGGCCCTCGCTTCCACAATCCGTGCAGCTCCCAGGAATGTGCCTGCTGCACACTGGGCACGGCCCAAATCAATAGAGCAACACGCCAGCAAGGGGCCTACAGGTGAAATCACCCGCAAAGTGGCACCAGTCCAGTCCGGGTACGTGCTGGCTCTCCGTCCGGGCCACGCAGGCTCCATCGGGTCAGCGCAGATGCGAGTGAGCAAGCATGCTGCGATAATCACTGCAATCGGCATCCATGCGAGCCTACCTCAGACACAGTAAGCTGCGAGTCTGAACGCCCGGGCCTGGGTTTTACGTCCGCAGCCACCGACATAATGTAAAACGTGTTCCCGATTATTTAGTGGGCTCAGTGGGACCAAGGAAAGTGGGAGCGGCACAGGGATGTGGGGTGTCTCTTACGATGTGATGATGGCCCGCCCGAAGCACAGGCTCATCATCCGTGGCTCCCTGGCTACTGATTATTACTACCATATCGTGCTGTTGCTGCAGCTGCCCGACGCTGCGCTTACTAAGTTGCGACCCCAGACGGCGAGTAGGTGGGTGGCCGGCTGCGGATATTACAGGTGCGCAGGTCGATACGCGCTTGGGAACTTGGGTATGCGGCAGTTTGGGGGCAGGCCATAGTCCATCCATCCTGACGTAAATATTGGGTGCCATTCTCGCTCTACGTACTACCTACTGTAGCAACCAAGCACAAGCACTGAGCTCAGCAGCTGGAGCACCGAGTGGGGCGGGACGTCACGGCCAAATGGGTTCCGTACAGGGGGGTCCATAGGCTAAGCTTCTCACTCATGCAGGCCACAGCGCCTGCGCCATACGACATGGTGCGCTCCCAGATATCATCTCCTTACCCACCTCCCCAATCGCTCGCCCGCCACCGTCGTAATGAATAGCCTCGTTCTGCGCTGTAGACCGAACTCAAAACCGGGTTGCCATCCATCGTGCGCTCCCAGTGCTACATAACCACCGGCCCAACCATCCCCAGATTTCCGTATCTGTGGGTTCATGTTCGCTGCCCCGTCACCACTCACGGATGTGCTGGCTCCAATCGCCACCCTCCACCAGGGGGATCGCTGTCCCCAGTGCTCATCTCCCTAGCACCTCTGGATGCTTGTGTTCCTGCGAAGTTAGTACTCCGTCATGGGAGGCCGCTGGCACAGTTCAAGACAGTTCAAGCAGCTCGGCTTGTACCACAAATATACTGGGGCCGTCAGGGATTTGGACCTCATGAGATCTTCTGGTTGCCTCAAGGATCGGTGAGCTGCACCGCCAATCATCATAATCCTTGCGTGGAACAGTATGAAGTCATCAATTGATGCAGCCTGACAGTCATCATTGACCGCTCATCCTCCACTAACATCTGCATTGTGGCGTGTCGATGGGCTCTAAACTAACCTCATCTCATTAGAGAACTACAAGAAGCAACTCTAGAGCCTCAGGGGAATTCGTTCTTTTGTCTACTCAGCGTGCTCTTCTTGATGTTGATAAACTTCGGGCCTTCTCCTTCGTCTCCTTTGCATGTCATCATGTAGTTGTACTCGCATGTTTGTGCTCGCTCATCTCTCTTCGGGAGATGGAAGACCTTTCGACATCCTCTAGCTCTGATCCTACTTATTTCGAGTGACGCTCGCCGTGACGGCCTCCCGCTGTAGGAACGTTTAATTTGACAATCCCTGCGGTAGGCGGAATGGCTTGGCAAGGCGTAGTAATCGAGGGCCCATGAAGCCTCCGTGAAACGACGAGTAGAAATTGGCTGGTGACAAGTCTTGTTCATCATGTGTAGAGGGATATCATACAACATAGCCATAGCCCCATATCCGTGTCGACTATACAAGTCTTGGCGCGAGGCTGAAGAGCTCAAGGTGTATGAGTGCTGACTCCTTCTCCACTTGCCAGACTGACATACAGGACTGCAGAGACAAAATGGGGTATGGCAACAGCATGGTCACCTAGTGACCACCTGGTTCAAACTACGACTAGAGTAGTAGAAGATTTGCGAAAGAGGCTGGTTGCCCGAGGCTTACAAAGAGAGGCTGAGTATTGGTTCTCGTGTTAACTCAAAAATGCAGGAACCCTAGTCGTTCGCTCGGTCACAAAAGGCTGACCACGCGTCCCCCCTCAGAAGTTTCGGGGGCTGAGATAAAAGGCACAAGTCTTCAATTAGGCGTAACAGGGCCTCAAGTAAGAGATCATGTCATCTGTGAGCAGAGCACTTGCCGAACAAGAACAAGATCCAGCTGATCCTCATCATTCGCAAGTGATGAGTAGAGACCGGTTGCTTCACCGTTTGCGTGCCACTAGGGTCAGACGATCTTCAACGCCAATCACAGCTGCACAATCCTGTCAGATTCACTGCTGATGTTACTACCTTGTCAGTAACAAAAACACTCGTGTCACTTCGAAGGTAAATTTATCATTCTATTTCTAGGGAGAGGAGATAGACTACTACCACCGGTGCCTGGCCCCAAAACCTGGTACCACTGTTATCCAATCTTGACGAATGAGCACATAATCATATCTCCCCCAATGCTGTTCATTGTTAGTTTCCAAATAGTCCTACAAAATAAGCAAAGGGAAAAGAAAGGGGAGCTTAGACTTACCTGCAGAGAATGCCAGAAACCAGGTTAGCGATGCTCCCCCGTCGATCCAGTGTGGGTCAAACTCCTTCGACGAGAAGAATTCCCAAGCTTTCTTTGGGTCTACAGTTGCATAACTGGCATATATGATCCCCTTCCACGCGTTACGAATTTCGTCAATCCGCCCGTCGCTAAAAAACATGTTCCATTCCTCTTGAACAAAGTCCTGGCCCCGTATAAATGGTGTCGGCGCAATGATGGGGATCATATGAATGCCCTGAATACACTCGATATCAGGCGAGAAGAAAGTCGTATGGTCAACCTTGTTTTCAAATAGAATCCCAGCTACTTTGTTCCCAATGAATTGAGGCGGTTGCACCTTATTGTTCGCCTGGTATAGATAGTAGTGCCGGAGGCTACGGGATAGGATGGATAGTTGTAAGTTTCCTCTAATTTTGGATTAGTATCATAAATTTACCAGAAAGATCCGTCTATGCTCTCTTACCTTGCCTCTAGATGTGCATTTTTGGTTACCTTCCCCCACATCTTGAGGGCATAGGCGTGCATCATATCTTCGGAACTAGATTCCTGGTTCTGTAGTGTGTTAGTTATACTGGGGAAAGCATATCCGAATTACCCATACCTTGCCATCCATGGCCGCATAGAGCCCATGCGCCCAGCTATGGCCGTGGTACCAGTCGAAGCTTCTCCACATTGGAAAGTGATGATCTTTGGAACTTGGATTCGCAACATCGCGGACGAGAACGTCGACATACTCCTTGTTTTGAGGGAGCCATTCCGGATCAATATGAGCAATGATTGCTCCTGCAAGAATATGATACCCGTAATGGAAATGATGGTCATTGTAGAGGGTGTTGCCGAAATCAACGCCCCTATCGCCAGTGGCGTAGGTCGCAGAAGAAACGACTCCGCCCCAAGCCTCTGTCAATTTGTGAGACACTGTTTCACCTCGGTGCTTTGCAGGATGGAGCTTGACACTTACTTTCATACACCAGAGGAAACTTTTGTTTGTTCGCGGCAAAGGTACCGAAGGCTGCTTTGAGTTGCCCAAGACCTTTCTTGACAAGTGTCTGGTCCTCTAGCATATCATTGATCACGTAGAGAATCAACGCAAACTTCGCAAGGGCCTAAAATCATTCAACTTTCCGTTTGCTAGATAGATCATTCGTTCAGGATTCGAAAATGGCTTACCTTTCCACTGAAATACATGGAGTCTAGATTAGACTGTGCAATCATGTTCTGTCCCAGCTCGGAGGCTGCTGCAGCTCGAATCAGGCTCTTTGCGTCTTCTGACAGTGTCTTGATGCTTCCTTTCTCCGGATGCCAGGGCGCAAAATCCATTTCAACTGGCATCTGTGGCTCGACCATAGTCCACTGTGTTCCTTTCACGAGGGTCGCTATTCCTTTCGTGGTGGATTGTAATTTTGTGCTCTGGATTCCCTTCCTGGTATCTTCGTGAAACGATTCTATATGGTGCGGAAGGGCGAACATGTAGAGACTTCCTGTATCGTGGCCATCCTTCTGGTACTCGAATTTATATGTGCCTTTATTCCCAGACGATGATCCAGAAAGAGTCAGCGTTCTGGGGTAGATCCCAGCGCCATCATCAAGGACTTCTTCGGATCCCGGTGTCAAAGGGTCCTTGCATATCTGGAGCACGCCAGTGAACGGATTCTTGGCTTCCGCAGTTCCATTATTGACTACCTGCATATCCAGATCCTCTCCTTTGGTTCTCCAAGCGTATACCCTCCAAGTTGATCCATCCTCCAGGTTGAAGTTGAATTTCGCCATATTCTTCTTTGGGTTTTTCGAAACTCGGGTCACCGTCTTGAAAAAGACACCAGACTGTATTACTGGTATAGTTTCACTGAATTCAGCAGTAATGTAGGGCATTCCTTGGACTAAGGGGAACGATATTGCGGGTGGTGTCTCCTGGTCTTTACTTAGATAGACTCTTGCTGAGAAGGCCGTCATACTGTCGATTGTCAGTGTAGAATTTTTCCCAAGTTCCTTGGCAGAGATAACCATCGATTCAATGCCAACAGGGTTGATGAAGTACGCCGAGGCGCCGTGCAGTTTCTCCTTTCCGAAAACTCTTTGCTTTGCCTCAATATGCGAGCATGACATTCCCCAACTACCAGATACACCTTTTCCAGCAGCCCATGCTATGGAGTATGGGAAGGTATATGTAGGTCCTCGCTGATCTCCTAGAAAGAAATTAGCGTAGAATTTGTTGGTTTGAAGCGGCATCTGGGACTTGATCCCCAGCCTAGAAACGGGATGGTCTTCTCGGACCTCAAACATCGAGGGCGGTGGCCTCGTGTCGATAGGGTCCTTGAAAATATCGCGGCCAAACATGGTGGGTGGTGTCGTTATGTTCGGGGAAGAGGATATCGAGGGGTCAATCTCGGATTTCGAGAAGGGCTTTTCAAAGGGAGAAATATGCTGAGTTTCAGGTGTCTGAGTTGCAATCGAGGAACTTACGTTGCCAAAAATGGGAGTAGGCAGATAGGTGCTTGGGGTCTGGGTGTGCTCCCAGTTGGTGTGCTCATGAGAGCTTTGAGTAATTGAAAGGAGGGGCAATGTGGGATTATCGAAAGCCGCCACCGTATGCTCTTTAACAGGATACGATATGACTTCAGTTGTTGTGTATTTTTCGCTTTGATACCCAGCAAATGCACGACTCTCGATAATTTGGTTCAAGGCCTCCTTATGAGGTCGAAAATATTCGCTTGGGAGTACGTCGAGCGGCGTATTGTTCAAAGGCGGCGCAGAGTAGTCCTGTCCAGTACCTAGGTCTACTAATACTGACGATACCTGGATTTTGGTCAGTAAAAGCAAATATAAGATGAGGTAGAGGGTGGTCATTGTTTCGGCAAGTGGTGATTTGATATGATATTGTGCATCCTTAGCCTCCGTATAATCTCGAGTTGTCTGTCATGGGGGGAAAGCAGTAGGATGTGTAAGAAGATTATCCATCTTTTCTCCATTTTGAAATATATGTTGTGATGGAACAGTAAATTCGTGGCCATAATTCAGAGCCAGGAATGGGCTCATGAAGGGGTATTGGGGAAAGCAACGCCAGTTCTTCAATCAAGAATGGGGAGATTACCTTTATCAATGAGAACTTTTTGAGGATTGAGGTAGATCTAAAACTAGGGCGTATAAGAGATAAAACCGTTTGATGCCGATTAGGATAATGCGTGATGAGAACTTGTCAAGATGGAGATGAGGGTGGAACGATTTTGTTTGTGGTCGCCGAGGATGGACAATGAACAGAAGTAACAACGATAGAGCCTATCAAAACGAAGCAGGTACCTACCTACCCAATTCTCCTAAATATTCAAAGATAGATTGACGGAGGTAAGTGCTACCTATATAGGTCACTTAGCAACAGAGAAGGTACGAGAACATGTCGATTCGCAGACTGCTTGGTCGCTGATTCCAGCAGCCACAGACAGCCGATAGGAGGAATCACAGAGTCTCACTCACAGCAGATGATTCACAGCTCGAAATATCTCAAGATTGTTTAGGAAACAGGCGTGAACAGGGACGAAGACGCTGCTGGCTCAAGGCCGTGATTTTGGTTGTTTGACCGTTTGCTCCACCGGCCACCAAAAGTCTTGGACGTGACGTAACCCAAGTCATGGGCATGGGTATTGGACTCTGACCATATTTTCTATGTAGCTGCAAATAAGAATAAAATACAAGACAAACAGTCCTGGATCCCATCGCAACTGAAGTGAATATATCCTGCTGGCTAACAAATAATAATAGTTGTGTGTCGCGAAATCCCACGACTGCAGGGCCACAGATAACTCTACAACCCCAAAGCACCGAATTTCCCCTTCGCACCACCCTCCCGTATAAAGGCGGCAACATCAACTCCATGCTCCTTGGCAGGACGTTTGTTTGGTTTGTGATCGTTCGTAGAAGATGCGCCTCGTCCGCGTGACGATTCTTCCTTGACTCGCTTCTTTTTCGATGCCTCTGCTGACCGCGTGGCACGCCGTTGGCACTTCTTGATACATTCCCTGCTCAAAGTCCAAGGTTTGCTCAGAATGTCAATGCGAAACTTCTCTCGCTTCTCCCATAACGAAACCTCCTGCATCGTGCTTTTTACCGGCTGCATCTTTTCAACGTTGATTTGTTTCTCGTCTCGAAAGGTAGTGAGACAACCCTTGATATCCAGAATGGTTCCAACATCGATCCCATCGTAGGGACTCTTCGGCCCCTGCGGTTGATTTCCTGCCCCATCAGCCCCTTGGTCTTTCTTCTGGGCCATTTCCCTGGCCGTGGACAGGTCTGGCTTGATTGCTTGAATGGTGGTTGATCCTGCTGGTGGGCTTGTGATCCTGAGCACTGCCTCAAGGCAGACACCGCTGCTGTCATCAATCGTAAAAATACGCCGTTTAGGAATATCATCAATCGCAACCACCAGCCCAACGATGCGCACCCATCTTATGGGGAGATTCTTATAAAAGTAATAATCCTGGCCTGTCGACTAACCAGTCAGCTGAATCTATATTACCAGATCGACTCTTCAGTCCTCATGCGCGCACACCTTGATAGTCCTTTGGCTGCTTCAGACGCTTGATGTCGGCTGCGCGTAGAAAGCACCATTTATTGTGTGTGGGCGCAAGATCAAAGCAGTATCGAGGGTAGATTTCCAGTTTCGCGTGCGGACGCGACTTGTCGCCCATGGCGCATCGACCTGCAGAAGCGCCTGTCGAAGCTCAACAATGGTGGCGCATTTCATAGTAAATTACCCGGTGATTCATGGAGCTGAAGAGGTTTGACAAATACCATATTGCTCTTGAGTATGGTATCTGGCAAGCCTTGTGCCAACGCTAGAGAAAGGCAGTGTCACTCTTGGCCGTGCTTAAATGAACGCTGATCACTGAGAGCAGTGGTGAGACGCGCCTTCCAGAATTATAGCACGTGTGGAACCTAACTCGACCTCATGTCACTGACTATTGTTCCCCCACCAGCATTTCACACAGAATCAAGGCGGCGCTAGCAAATGGAATCCAAAGCAAGGATACACAGCCATTCATCATTAGTAGAGGTCTTCAAAGCATTGTTACTACCTGGTCACCGGCAGGAACAGAAATGGGAGCGATCCCAGAGCTGGGTCCGTCACAAAATTCACTTGGATATATTTGACTTGTCAGCCTGTCCGTTCATAACCAGATGCTTCCTATTCTAACAATCTCCAGCCGTACTCCGAAAAGCAATGCTAATCCCTTATTAAGCTCACCCATACCCAACCCAAAAACACACGTTCATGACCTTGCCCTCTTAGCCCGGGAACTGGATCCTGATTTTTCCCTCGCTGCCTTCGCCGACTGTTGCCTTGCACCAACGGCCTGGAAGGCTTCCTCGGGTGGCTCATCGGGAAGCGCACGCTTCTTTCCCTTCTTCCCCTTGCTTGGCGCAGCATACTTCTCCGCAAGGCGGTCGAGAAAATTATCAGAAGATCTGTCCTGCTGCCGCTTGAGAATCAACGCTGCAAGATCATCCTCTGAACTGCCTTTTCCTTTCTTGCCCTTCTTTTTGCCAAAGAGCTTATCATGGACGCCAAGTTCCTTGGCATACTCCTCGGCCTCCTTGGCTTCTGATTCTGCCTCGGCCTTGGCTCTCCTCACCCGGGCCTCGCGTTTTCTCTTCGATTCTTTGGAGTAGGCTGAGAAATTCGGGACCCGTTCGTCTTGTATCGCCTGGTCTATGATTCGGCGGAATCGCTCATCATCCTCCAGCACATCACTGAGAATCACTGATTCGTAGATGCCATCCATATTCCCTTCGGACTGTTCGTATGCGTTGAGGAGGTCATCCTTCTCCTCGTCGGATCCCTTGTATTGCTTTGCAAATTTTTCGATCGCATCGGCGGAAATCGAGTCTTTGAATTGTTCGCGATAGAATTCGCTCCAGTCGAAGCCATCAGAATCAACGATGGACTCTGATGTTGAGCCAGTCTGGTCGTATCGTTTGCGCCGTGCAGGGTCCGAAAGGATAGCGTAAGCGAAAGCAACGGACTGGAAAGCCCCGTGGGCCTTTTCTTTTTGGTCTTCGGGTGCCTTGTCTTTGGTTCAATAAGCGTTAGCAGGAATCCTGGCCCAAAGAAAGAGTGAGCTTACCCGGGTGGTGCTTCAGCGCAGCTTTACGATAAGCCTTCTTCACGTCATCACTTGATGCCGTTCGTTCGAGGTTCAGAACTTCATATGGATCAATGACGGGCGGTTCGCCTTCCAGGATATCCTCAGGATTTGACATCGTGTCTCGATACGTTGGGCCCAACTTCAAGCTTGGTTGATGAAGGATGACAGTGCAAATCCAAATCAACTTAGTGGTTGATCTTGTACCATCAGACGCGTCGCGTAGAGCTCTTGCACATCCATGCAACTACCCTATATAGAAATGTGGGGGAAGGTTAAGGTGGATGGACGCCTATATCGGGAGCTCTAAACGCCGCAGCATGTACTTGACAAAGCACTGGGCAGGCGTGAGATAATCCAAAGGCCTAGAGTCGCAAAGATAATTAATTTCGACTTCGGTTTGAATTTATTTTCATATGTGAATTCGAAGAATAATTGAAGATTATCAGAGGCGCCTAATAGGAAACACCCGTTAGTTTGTCCAACCGCTAAAAGATGGGCCCTTAGATCCGCAAAGGGCAAATGTCCCACGGGGAAATTCCTCTCATTCAATAACCAGCATCCCGGTACGAAACCTCATACAGCAATAAAAGAAACCAAATAGGAGGATAATAGGAAGAACAATTCAGCACTATGGGCAACTCTGACATTGAAACCATGCAACATGCCCTGGAACTGGCACGAAAATCACCACCAAAACCAACCAACTTCCGAGTTGGAGCTATCCTAATGCGGCTTGCAGACAGCCATATTTCGACAGAGGGATACACATTAGAACTCCCAGGCAATACCCACGCGGAGGAGTGTTGCCTTCTCAAGCTGGCCGAGAAGCATTCAATTGCGGAGGAGGACCTTTGGCAAAAGGTTACTGAGCCACATGCTGTATATACGACCGTCGAACCCTGCTCAAAACGTCTGAGTGGAAAGATGACATGCACGGAAAGGATTCTTCGCCAGAAGTCATGGATCAAGAAAGTTTACGTTGGCGTTCAAGAGCCCGACACCTTTGTCAGTCAAAACGAGGGGAGACAAATGCTAGAAGAGGCGGGTATCGAGGTCATCCACGTCAAGGGCCTGGAGGAAAGCATACTCCAAGTTGCAACTGCAGGTCACATCTCGGAGTGATACTGCTTTCAAATAATTACTAGTCGCCTGTGTGATCGGAATGTTTATGAAGGATTCATGCTGCAGCGTTTCACCACATGCAGCCAATATCTAGCGGCCAGCCACGCGCTTGCTTTGCTTTTCGTGGTCTCGATGACGCCCTAATTGGGCACTGGATATAAAAGAAAAGAAAACCGCATACCTTCATTACGCTAGTTCCCAAAAAAAGAAAAACCATTTCAGTTATTTGTGTCGTGCTGGGGTTTGTTGCTACACCCAAGCATGACCAGGCGTTCATGATAGTGGTGGGCAGTTCGCACCCTTGGGAGCCCAAAGACTTCCATGCCTGGTCAGACTAATTTGTACTCCCGCATCCTTAGCTTGATTCTGAAACATTAAAATGGAGGGTCAGAATGTGTCGTGGTAGGGTCAGTTACCGTCCCCTCATCCCTCTGCAGGCGTTGGTTGGGGTTGCGCTCAGTACGATGATGCTGTGTTACATATGGGTGGCGAACTTTTCTTTTTCCAAGTCCAAAACCTGTGAGCGAGCCCATAGAACTGACTCTTTTAAGAAGTATGAATTGCTTTTCCTGAGCTTTACTTTGGTCGCCAACTAGTTCACTGTGCCAACACCGCGATTCAGAAAATTGTTGGCTGTGGTGCATGTTGGCTGTTGTGCACGCCGACCACAGCGGTCGCCATCGTCCAATAAAATCGAGGGAGCGTCATATGCAGACTTGATGCTGTGGTATGTAGGGAGGGACTATAGATTGGTTCAATAAGATAATTGAAGGTTTCCGGCGGGTCCGGATCGCCTTCCCCCGGCTGTATGATACCTTAACGAAAGAGTAGCCAATTCAGAGGCTTGTAAAGATTTGTGGAAATCGCAATATCCAAGGCACGCAACCACCCCTCCGCTCTTGGTTGGCCTCCCACAGACATCTTTCAGCTCCCCAGAATCTTAACACCACCAATACCCCGGCAGTACCTCAGCATTTGCAGCTTGAAATCTTTTCTTGACTTTTTCTTTTTCTGTCTCTTTTTTTCTTGCGTTCAATCCTTTCTCTTTTCAAGTATCCCCAGGCTCGACTTAAAATACATATAACCTTCCACCAACCTCAGGAAGACGTGACCTACCAGTTGGCTCACCGTCTTCTCTCATTTGGGATCTCGGTCTCATAATTACTTCAGCACAGAACTAAATGGTACTTCCCTATCCCGCTCATCATTTTAGCCGCCACCTATCAATAAATAGCTCACTAAGCAACGTGCTTTCTCATCTTTGCCTGTAATTTCTCATCAGATTTCAGCATGGCAGATAGAGGAGACAGGGGAGGAAGAGGAGGTCGCGGGGGACGTGGCGACCGCGGTGACAGAGGAGATCGTGGCAGAGGTCGTGGCCGTGGCTCGAGAGGAGGTCCTAGAGGTGGCTTCTCCGACCAGCCATCATCCGACCCCGCAGGAGGTGATTTTTCTCGGCCTCGTGGTGGTGGTCGAGGCACCTATCCTAGCTCCGATGGATTCAGAGGTCGCGGTGGTCGAGGCGGCCGAGGTTTTGATCGCGGTGGAAGAGGCGATCGAGGTGGAAGAGGCGACCGTGGTGGAAGAGGAGGGCGCGGTGGCGGCTCATTCTACCAACCACCTCCGGCAATGGACCTGTAGGTCACGCAACTGAGAGCACTATCTACTATTCCTGACTGACGCTTTGCAGTGGACGGGCTGAAAAGGATGCTGAACATGAGAAGCTCGAGGATATGAGACTCGGCATGCTTCACTCGTTCAACGCTGATGACCTGTCCAGTCAAATGCAGGAAACAACATTGGAGC
Source organism: Clonostachys chloroleuca (assembly GCA_037952775.1). Classification (NCBI taxonomy): domain Eukaryota; kingdom Fungi; phylum Ascomycota; class Sordariomycetes; order Hypocreales; family Bionectriaceae; genus Clonostachys; species Clonostachys chloroleuca. The sequence continues at coordinate 18,631,823 of JBANAY010000003.1, read as the reverse complement.
CTGAAAGCAAGGCTTTGCAAAGCCAGCTCCCTACTCAAGCCTTCCCCCTTCGCCCAGCTTTTGCTAATCAGGGAAATCCGGTCCTCCTGTGGGCGAACTACTATACTATGACAGTGAAAGCTTCGTCGCTCTGGAAATACCCCATCAAGGTCGAGGAGCGCTCAAAGAAGCAGACCAAAGATGAGGGTCAATCCAAGCAGCCGAAATCTAAGGGTCCGGGAGCTGGTACTGCCCGAGAGGTCAAAGGGCGCAAGCTCCATCTTGTAATGGAGCAAGTTTATAAGTTCTTTAGTGCACAAACCCTCATCGCGACAGAATTCAAAAGCCAGTTGCTAGCATCTCAACAGCTAGAACTCGAAACTAACCCGATGCTCGTCACACTTCCAACAGAGGATGGCACCGGAAACGAAGATGAATTTGTGGTCTCGATTCTGAAGCCGACGGAAATTCGAATCGGGGATCTGCTCGAGTATATGTTAACGCAGAAAAGCAAGCCGTACCAGTTCAATTTCCCACCTTTTCCAGAGTGTGTCGATGCTCTGAACATGATCCTTGGAACCCAACCACGGGCCAGCCCCCAGCAAATTACTGCTGTAGGAAGTTCGCGATTTTTTCCCTTTTGGTGACGGATTCGAGCAAGAGAAAGCCGGCATCTCCCTCGCTGGCCAAGGTCGAGGTCGCCCACTCGAAGCCCTTCGAGGTTTCTTTCAGTCTGTTCGGGTCAGCACAGGCCGATTGCTTCTGAATGTCAATGTCACTTGCGGCGTTTTCAGAGCTTCCGGTTCAATGACCGGAATATTCAGTCAATTCAATGCCGGTGGCATCACTGACAACGACGCTGATCGACGTTACAGATCAGTGCTTACTAACTTGACGAAGACCTTGTCCAAGGCTCGTGTGAAGGTCACCTTTATGGTCAGCAACGGCAAGAAAGTGGAGCGGACAAAGACGATTCATAACCTTGTCATGGCTCACGAGGTTCGTCGTTCTAAGGACAAGAACTCTCCTCGAGTTGCCAATGGTTTCTACTTTGCAGGTCCGAAACAGGTCAGCTTCTATCTTGAGGAAGATGGAAAAGGTCGTTATATCACGGTGGCAGAACATTTCAAGAACAGTACGCTTAACTGCCTTACTAATAATCAGCTTGCTCACAAGTGCTAATTTCCATCTTAGGATACGGAATGGCCCTGGAAGATTATCCTCTTCTAAACTTGGGTAGCCCAGTCAAGCCTGTGTTTTTCCCGGCTGAAGTTATCACAATGATACCAGGTCAACCTATCAAAGCAAAGTTAATGCAGGATGAGACTACAAAGATGCTCAGCCTTGCCTGTCAAAGACCAGACGTGAACGCGACCGCCATTCTCACTGCAGGCCGTGCTACCCTCGGCCTAGACAACGAAGTACTGAGCCAGTGGGGCATGGGGATTGACAACAAGCTCCTTGTTGTACAAGGCCGAGAACTTCAGGTACCTCGTATCAAATACCTGTCTCTTGAAAAGAAGCCTGCTTTCATGACGCCTCGTGGGGGAAGTTGGAACTTCAAAGATCGGCTAGTCACAAGAGGTGCGACCATTCCGAAATGGTCGGTGCTAAAGATCAAGCTTTACTCCCAGGCACAGATGTTGAACGACCAAGACATAAAAGACTTTGAGAATTATCTGCGCAACGCCGGAATCTCACTTCAGCGTCCTGTTCAGTGTCCCTTCCCGGAGTTTTCTGTCCACGACATTCATGGCCCCAAAATAGAAGAAGCCTTCGAATGGGCCAAGCAACAAGGCGTTAGGTTCTTCCTGGTTGTCTTCTCCGGAAGGGCAGACACGAGCGTCTACGGGAGAGTCAAGATCTTGGGAGACTGCTTATACGGTATCCACACAAGTTGTGTTCTTTCAGAGAACGTGCTCAAGAAGGGCCAAAGCTACGCCGCCAACGTCGCTTTGAAATGGAACCTGAAAGCAGGTGGTGCCAACCACCTTCTAGCCGACAACATCAAACTTCTTAGCGAGAAGACTATGGTTGTCGGTTATGATGTTACCCATCCGACCAATATGCCTGTGACCGAGAAGAACAGGCCACCCAGTCTTGTGGGCATGGTGGCCAGTGTCGCCCCGGATCTTGCGCAGTGGCCGGCAACAGTCTGGGAACAGAGCACAAGACAAGAGATGCTTGACGACACGCTCGTCGAGGCCTTCCAGAGCCGCCTGGAGTTGTGGAGAAAGCATAATAAGGTCCTCCCCGAGCGGATCATCATCTTTCGTGACGGCGTATCTGAGGGCCAGTTTCAACAGGTTCTCGAGCAGGAGCTTCCTAAAATGAGAAGTGCCTGCCAGAAATTGTACAAGAAGAATCAGGACCCAAAGATCACAATCATCGTGTCCGTCAAACGGCACCATACCAGGTTTTACCCTGCCCAGCCAGAAAATACAGATCAGTTCACTGGCAATATTAAACCTGGCACAGTCGTTGACCGTGGTGTGACCCAAACTCGCTTCTGGGACTTTTATCTCACGGCCCATTCCGCACTCAAGGGAACCGCCCGTCCCGCACATTATACTGTTCTGCTGGATGAGATCTTCAGGGACAAGTACAAGGATCAAGCGGCGAACAATCTTGAAAAGTTGACTCATGAGCTGTGCTACCTCTTCGGCCGCGCAACCAAGGCCGTGAGCATCTGCCCACCTGCATACTATGCCGACATTGTATGCGAGCGTGCTCGGTATCACCGACCAAATTATGATCTTAGCGACACTGACAGCGTGTCAAGTGGCAGCACTAGAGGTCAAGCCATCGAGATACACCCTAATTTACGGGATACCATGTATTACCTGTGAACCAGGAACCAAAAAAAGTTGCTACCAAGGAATCTGAAACGACCTACAAGTCGTTATTTTCAATCAAACGAGCTATATGAGGATATGAGGTTATTTTTTTACGGACGACCGCCTACCAACCTTCAGTGTTGAGAGGCTCACGGGTCAATGCCATCATCTGCTTCTTTTATTATCTGGCGGGTGCGTCGGTGTGGTTGCCCCCCTCCCTCGAGGGGGGCAATTAGCTATGCCACCGGACCCGCCGGATAGCTTGATATTTGACACTTCGATGAAAATGAAATCAATCATGGTTTCATATTGCTAGTTAGTTTCAGTTAAGTCAAGTTCTCTACCTTCTTATCTCACTTCCTAGATTTGCATCAATCCTCAGTATTGAACCCTATGTACGGCCTGGCCATTCTGTATGAGTCTATAATTTGGCCTGTGCCTTGCCTGGCTTTGCCGGCTTCCCCGCGTATCTCTTATATTCCTCAGAAATCGTAGCCTTCTCCTCTTGCGGCTTCTTTGCCCAGTCACTATACTCCTCCTGCTCCGTCCTCCACCGATCAAGCCACACCTTGATCCAAGAAGCCGCATTTTCAGCACAGAATCTCGGTGCTTCCAAAGGAATCATATGCCCACATTTCTCGGATACGACTCCCTTCACCCTCCCCTTGCTCGCACCCCCGCTCCCACCGATCCCAGACCCCGTAGATTGAACCTTTTCATCCCGGAGTGACTTGGGAGAGAGATTACTCGAACCTCCAAAGACATACAGAACAGGTGGCCGGACATTAGGAAGACGATGGAGCAAACTGGGCGGCTCTGGTCGGTAGAGGGGCCAAACGAGGTTAACATCTCCAGCAAACCCTTCCTCGATGTCCGGAACGAGATCACGATTAGTAACCGTCTTGCCCTCGTCATCAAAGGCCGGCCAACTTGGGCGGAGGTAAGTGAAGACCTCCTGATGCTTCGTGGTGGTCAGGGTGAAGGTGCCGTCCGGCGTGGGCTCGAGCCCGTGCTGGAGCCAGAGGCTGAAGGCGCGACGATCCCAGGACTGGTAGAATGGGCTCCGGCCGAAGGACTCGGCTGCAGCTTCCCGGGACGGCCAGGTATCCCGGCGATAGATGCTCATAGCTGCGGGGCTCACAGACAGGTCGCCGGGGACGGAGGCATAACGAGAAATGACTGGATCAAGAAGGATAATGGAGGTGAAAGTGCGAGGACTCGTGAGAGAGGCGTTTAGGAGGGCGGCACCGCCGAAAGAGTGGCCAACGGCGATTAGAGGTGTTGGGGGCCGCAATGTATTGATCATATGGAGAATGTCACGGGAATAGTCAAACCAGCTTGCTATACGGAGCTATAGTGTTAGCAAAACTGTAGTGAAGCTGGATCGTGTATCCTTGGATCTTACGATCATTTCCTAGCTTGTCCTTGTTGAGGATGCCGCTTCTACCTTGCCAAGCGGCGTCGGCAATGTAGATATCCCTGATTCGAACACCATGAGATTTCGCCTGGTGATATAGCTCTTCCCAAAGGGGTTCATATACCTCCTGAAATATCGTAAGTACCTAGTATGCGACATCAAATAACAGAGCCAGGGACGTTCAACAACACTCTACCTTGGGAAGGCCATTGGCATGGGCGCCAATTATGGTTATGTCGCCTTTTTCCGGTTTGAGGTTGTCCTTTGGCGTGTATTGTTTAACATGCTGTACTAGGGTATCATCTTGAACCTGGGATGTTGCGCGGGAAAATTCCCTAATGTATGAGGCCTCAATGGTATGTTCGCGGATAGCGAAGACGGAGGACATGTTGGAGGGAGCCGCTTGTTGCGATGCACCCTGTCTGCAGGTTGAGAGCAAGCAGAGTCGGGATCACCACAAAACTAATCCAACAATATATCACAATCTAGATTCCATGGGTAAAGGATTTAAAAGCGCCGCGTCGGCTCAGAGCTGGGTAGAAAATAGATGGATTGTACCGACTTGGGTTGATCGCCTTTTGCCTCGGCTCGTTTGGCCCCACTAATACCACTTACGGCGCCTGCCTACGGCACGATCGCTCTTGCCTCTCCAATCCCAAGTCCCGTCGAAATGAGATACCCTGTGGCTCCTCCCTTTGCACCATTCGTGTTTCTTCCTTTCATTCACCAGGCGAGAATTATAACACTACGCGCTTCAGCAAAATCCAGCGCCTCGAACCCTAGCAGATATGACTTCGACTTTTGGAATTGGGCTGTAGTGGGAGAATAAAAGCATTCTACCGGGATCAATGTCAACTCTCGGGACCGTGATGTTATTCACCGGTGCGCCACTTCCATCCACAGTTGATGATTCTTCTTGTACCATTGAGAACTTCGACAGCTCTCTCCATAGCCTATTAGGATGGGAAGAAAGCTACCAATTGCCCCAACATGATTCTTCCCATGCAGCGTGGCGGTCCCTCCCGCTCATCAGGAAACCTCTCCACACTGGCTTCTCCCAGTTGCACCGCTTCGAGGACTCCTTTATCAGACCAAGCAACGACTTCTTCAACACTTATGACGGAATCTCCAAGGTAGACGACCCGTCGTTCCAGGACGAGGAAGCCCTTACGCAATTCTGCGAACAGTCACTCGCTTTGCACAATCCCATTCCTTCTTCTCAACTTGAGGATAGTGTTGATCGCAGCATGACAACCACGACCACGGATGGATCTTTTATGAGCAACGACACTTTCACGAGCGACCCTGGGTCTATAGTCCCACCTCAACTCTCATGCCACTTGTCACACCTGAAAGATATACCACCAGCTCGCCAAATACCTTCTCTCCAGCCTAGCGTGAAAACTATTAATCTCGTTGTTGGGGTGATTTCTATTGCGCAACCCCGAACGGTAACAACACGTTGGGGTACGAGCCTTTCACTTGTAGAGGTTCTCGTAGGTGACGAAAGCAAGTGTGGCTTTGGCATTACTTTTTGGCTCTCCAAGGATGCCGCGCTTCAGAGTGCGGTGACGATGCTCCGAAGACAAGATGTGGTGCTAGTGCGAAATATCGCACTCCATGTTTTCAGAAACAAAGTCTATGGCCAAAGTCTTCGCCGAGGGCTTACAGAGCTTAGCCTTCTCTGGAGAAAAGATGGCGGCGGTCATTATTCAACCAGGGATCTGTCCAGGGACGAACCATCAAAACACCCACAAAAAGAGAAGGCAAGGGTCGTCAAGAATTGGGTAATACAGTTCGTTGGAGGAGACATACCCTTGGAGTCAAAGAGATCCAAAAAATCATGGGATGATCCTCCGGACGATTCACAATAAGTCACATACCATTCGCGCAAATGACGAGTGAAGCTCTATTATTGTTATTACAGATTATCAGGGCAGTCGATTGGAGATGGGTCCGCCCTATCTATACAATGATCCTATATTTTTACAATCCAATAACCCACCGGGATATGAGACGGGGGTTAACGAGAAATCTCCTCTAAGCGGCCATGACAGGCTCGGGCTTCTTCTCCTTGCCATCGGGGCCCTTCTTGACGGACTTCCATTCAAATCCCAGAGTGCACAGCAACGCGGCGCCGGCACAAGCGACTGAAATGTAATATGTGTTTCGCAAGCCGATCATGTATGCTTCGAGAACGGTGTCAAAGGCGTCCAGTCGGTGCATCTGCTCTAGAACATTCTTGATCTCTGAAGCACCGCTGTTGATGAAGATCTGGGGGTCAATACCGATGTTGGCAGCGTTGATGTGATCAATCATGCCGTTCTGGAAGAGTGTTTGGGCGACAGCAACGAAGATGGCACCGCCAAAGGCCTGGAAGAACTGCACACAGGCAGTGCCCACGGGAACCCATTCCTGGGGGAGAACGGTCTGGACAATGAGAACGCCAATCTGGAAGCCGGCTCCGATACCCAATCCTGCAATGACCTGATAACCGAACCATTCCCTGAGTGGCGTGTGGACGTCGAAGGTGGTGATCATGCCTGAGCCGACGGTGAACAAGACCATGCAAGGGATGATCACTGCATTGTAATAGCCGATGACTGTAATGATACCGCCGGACAAAATGGAGATGAGCACAGTTGAGAGGAGCAGAGGCAGGATCTTAATACCCGCTTGGACAGCGCTGACACCTTGGATTGCCTGGAAGTAAAGAGCTGTTGATCTTGGTTAGAAACAGGAAATCCCATCGACTTTGGGTGGATGGCTCAAGGAACTTACACAGATAGTAGATGAGCGGGAAGAAGCCGGCACCAAAAAACATGGCAAACATCATCGCGAAAAAGACGTTCCTGTTCTTGAAAAGCCGCGGAGGAAGGTGCCGCGGTCCTGTTGCCAAAGTTGAATGCCAATGAAGATGAGAATCATGGCGCCGAAACCACAGAACAAGCCAATAATGGTAGCGCTTTTCCATGGATACTCGGCACCTCCCCACTGAAGAGCAAGGAGGAGGCAGATGACGGCTGGGATAAAGATGGCTGTTCCGGAGATGTCCAATTGTCTGAAGCGGCTAAGGAACGTTTGGCCGACTGTTCCAGCAGTGTTGCGGGTAACACGGACGAAAAAGAAGACGATGACCATCGCGAGACCGCCGATTGGGAGGTTGATGTAAAAACACCAGCGCCAAGTGACATTCTCAGTGAAAGCACCTCCGAGCAGGGGACCAGCAACTGAAGCGATACCCCACATACCACCAATGAGACCAAAAGCAAGAGGACGGCGATTCAGTGGCACTTGAAGTCGAAACAGTCAGCATCGGGGAGGGAAAGTCAGTTGGTAGAGTACGTACTTGAGAGAGACAGGATGACAATGGACCCAGAGAACAGACCGGCTGTTCCAATGCCTGCAATGGCACGTCCAACAATGAACGCCGTCGAGCTGGGGGCGACAGCGCAAACCAGACTACCGATTTCGAAAATGAAGACTGCAGCGAGGTACGCCAGTTTGACGTTGAACAGCTTATAGATATTTCCGTACATGGGCTGCAAAGCAGTCGTCGTGAGCAGGTATGCAGAACCATACCATCCCTAGGAAGTCATCCGCGTTAGCCCAAGCAAAAGTATCAAAAATGGAGACGGAAATATCTCGTTAACCTACGATATCTTTGACACTCTTATACTCAGCTGTGATAGCTCCAAGAGCTGGGGCGATGATTGTTTGATCCAGAGCAACAAGGAAAACGGCCAAACAGAGAGAGGTGATGATCAAAATGAGCGTAATTCCTGTTGGGTATACAACGTCTTCATCATTGCTGGGCTCATTTTCTTGAATGGTGTCTGGCGGCGTTGTCTTGTTCGCCTTTTCCACGGAGAGATGATCACTGCGATCATCCGTTGTCGAGCCGGCCATGCTGGAGACAATAACGTTAATTGTTTCGATAGGACAGGACGGAAGCAACCGGTCGGAATATGTGATAAGATTGGCGGCTATGGAAGAAACTTGGATGTCAAGGGGAGTAGCTCACGCGCTTCTTCCCGTCATATATATAGAACCCTCTTGGTTTGGAGAGCCAAGCTAACAGCAAAACAAGCAAAAACGGATGGGTCTAGCAACCTCATGGGCCATGGCTTTAAAAGCCTAACTCGGTCCTAAGTCCGCATGGCCCAGCCAGCGCAGTCGCTTCTCAGGAACATTTCGTCTGCCGGCCGCCACTTTGTCCCGAATAGCGTTTGGAGCTAGCAAACGAACAACCCAACGATAGTAACTAAACCGTCGATTCGAGCCCTCAGCGATCTGGTCTGGGAGGATCCAAACGCCGTAGTGGGTTTCTGCCTACGGGGATGGTGTGGATGAGTCCGACGTCCGAGATATTAGTGGCGCCCAATCAACTCCTTTTGTCGTCAGCCCTCGTTTGTCGATATGAGTCAACGTGATGCTAGTGAAGCGGATCGTTTAATTGACCAGTATACGGTTGCTACTAGTGTTCTTTGTCCAGAAGGTCTGTGTGTTCAGACATCGATGCCCACGGGCGATATTTGCTCTCAAAGCCTCACTACGCTCGACTGCAACAAGCCAGCCTACCTCCCCATTCACAAGAATAGGGGGTAGTAACAGTCGATACACACAAAATACAAAAGCGAGAGCCACCGGGACTCGCTAAACAGGACAAACATGCCTCCCATGTCCATGTCTTTGCCTTGCAGGTGGAGAAGCCTGTGGAGCTCGGTAAACGCTTCGTTCCAGCTCCAGTTATTTCAGCCTTATTATCTCCCTCCTAGCAATTTCGCCCTCGGACTTCGCTCTTCTTGCATTTGCGCAACCCTTGGAGCGCTTATTAATTTTCTGAGACTCGCCCTGGGGCCTGGGCTCGGTGCAAGGATTCACGGCCGCTTGATCTCGTCCCACAAAAGATGCGGCTGCTAGTATGCTTGAATTGGTGTGCCCGAGCTTGTTGTGTGATCGGGTGCACCACCCAGACGGTGCCTATGACGATCTCGCCCTCCTCTCCTGGGCATCGGGGCATACGCTATCTGCCAAAGAGTGTTTTCTTGTGCACCTGACCCTCCCTATCAGAAAAATTGAGAAAGCGACCTTTACGATGGTCCCCTGTGTGAGGCGTCAGGATTATGCAGATTATGGGGTCTGCGCGGGCAACCGATCCGGACATTGGAAAGGCCCGGCAAGGGGTCGATGATGCATACACTCTCAGCACAAAGACGGTCGGGACAATCCCACTTTCTATCTAGATTTACATTTCCACATTCAGCTACTGATGCATTAGCCGCTGCCTGTCCCATTCCTGGTCCCTCTGTATCGACGCCGCTCATCCAATTGTAGTGTACTGTAAATAATTTTTTTGCATTTTGCTCCTTGTGTATGCTCATGAAGGCTATTATTCTTCCGAATCCCCTGATTTATCGTCGTCGTCTTCGACTTCGACAGCTTCCTTTCCTTCCTCACCCTCACCTTCCATAGGGGTGATCCATATCAACAAACCTTCCTTGTCTATCTTCATGCCCTCTGTCGGGATGATCCGCAACGTCTTCTGGAAGTACTTGTCGCGCACCAGGATTCCAGGCCGGATGAAATCCCCTCTCACCAGCGGTAATAGTCGGTAGGTCAGCGCCTTTCTAGATAGAGGTAGGAGATGCACCGTGGTTTGCTTAGCACCGGAGAACGCAAACTCATCGCTGGGCTCTACATTCAGGCCGAAGGTGAGGAAGTGATTGGACGGGTTCTCAATGGTGATGTCCAGCAGCAGCAGCCGCATAGCCTTGCCCATGTCAATCTCCGAGGCCGAGGCCAGCACGCGGGGCTCCGAGCCGAGCACCAGGTAGTTGCCGGCGTACATGGTCGTCGTGTTGATCGGCCCGGCGGCGCCATCGTCGTCGTCGTCGCCGTCGTCTGTCACTTGGCGCTGCCACTGGATCACGAAGCCGAGCTCGAGCGGGACCGGGTGGCGGTCGTCGAGGCTCACCTTCTGGGTGACGAGGTCGAAGCGCGCCTCGTGCATCGTCTTGGGCGCGACGAGGATCCCGTTACTTGGCGTCTCGGCCTGCTTCACGATCTCGCACCGGGCGTTCTTCAGGTTGGAGAGCACCTTCAGCTCCATCCCCACAATCTTGAGATCGTGGAGGGCGAACGAGGCAAAATGGCACATGAGACACCAGCTTTGGGACAGGCCTTTGAAGGGCGTGGGTGTGTCCTCTGAGATGTCGGGCGAGCTGCTGATGGTATCGCAGTCGAACAAGCTCGGCCAGGGGTCCGGGTGTAGCCTGGGATTCAGATCGTAGTTGGACTCGAATGCATTCACAACTGTGAGCTGGAGCGGGAGCATCTGCGTGATGGGCGTTGCCGCATCGGAGTCGAGGTGGTACGACGCCCGTAGATGCAGGTCGTACGAGGTAGGTTCCTCTGCGGGATCGATTGTGAGTATGACATCTAGGGAGGAGGAGCTTGCGAGGTCGCCGATGGGAAATTCGGTGAGCCTTGCCTCTTCTTCCGCACTCTCGACTTTTTGCTCCTCTCCGTTGGCTTTCAGGGTAAAGGCCGGAACGACCTTTCCGAAGAGGTGAGCGTCTAGTTTGGCGCTCACGGACTCGTCCTCGCCGTTGACTAGTTGGACGCGAAGCTTGATAGGCTCGCTAACGTAGTATTGGCTGGAGGAGTTGAGATACTTGATCTCCAGCTTGGGCGGGCGAGGCTGGACATGAAGCATGTGAGACTCAGCACGGATGTATCGGGGTGCGTTGTGGCCCTTGGTGTACCAGCCAGCAGGGTTCCTCAAATCCCCAAGGTCCATGGTGTATGATAGATCGAAACTTTCGGCGCTGTAGTTCAATTGAAGTGTAGATGATGTGACTTCTCCGGCTTCTCGAAGGGCGATTACCATCTCAACGACAAGCGTATTGCCCGGAGCCAAGGTGAGGTCGGTGTGTCCTCTCAGCATAGTAGGGAGGTCTCCAGACTCGGCATCGAAAACCTCCTCAAGAGTCAAGGCGTTAAGGCTGACCTTGCCCTCGGACTTTTCTTCGGAAGGCAAGTGTTCCAGTACAATTGGCTTCAGAGCCCCGTCGAACTCGATTTTCAAGGATTTGAATGTCAAAGGCGCGGCATTTGAAAACGCCTCAGACTTGAGCGATAGTTGGGCAACACAGGTTTCGCCAGCCCTGCTCTCTTTCCCCATAAATGCCCATCCGGCTACGATAGGTGCCTCAACTTGGTCATCTGATATTCTGACCTCAGGTTTAGAGGAGCAGGTCGTCTCTTCCAGGGACTTGGAAAGGTCGTAGTGCCAATTTGGCCTTTGGGTGTATCCTGAATTCGCTAGTCAGTGATTTGGGAAAAAGAATTGGGAGCATATGCTATACTCACTCTTTGTGCATTAATTCCCAATCAATAGCCACAACCAGATCGCCCTCACCCTCGTCTACTGCAGCACGTCTTAGGAGCCAAGCGAAGTCCTCGGCAATATTAACCCAACCTCCCGATCTGAAGGATGACTCCTCCCATAGCGGGCGAAGCGCGGAGAGTACATCTTGCCACGACCCTGTGCTGGCCATTTCCTTAGCACACTCAATGGATATTTCAGCCGCTGTGCGTGTTTGGTTTCGGGATTGGAACTGTGTCTGTGCTTTTATGAGGCAATCGATGATCAGTTGCGAGTGGTTCACGCCGTGGCCACGCAACGGATGTTCCTCGTAAGGTTTGGGGCATAGATAAGTGTCGTACCCGAACTTCTCCTTGACTGTAGGATCCTCGGGCGGGACTCTATCATCATCTGGAATACTGTGCGCTAGCCTCCTCCTAAAATCAAGATGGCGAGCCGCTATCCTATACCAGTAACCCCTGTGGTGAAGATGCTCCCACGGGCTGATACGTTCGGCCATCATGGATCGGTCAGGGGGTAAGAACACCGATGGCGATGGGTTGGTCAACCCGGGTATCTGGATCCTTTCAATCAAATCCGCCATGACCATAGCCCAGCGGGCTTCCCAGGCTTGCCATCCGTAGTTGGCTGTCCCGTGGCCGCGACGGTCCACGAAACCTCGAATATTATCGCGATGAGCCTGCCACCGCTTCACAGCAAGGCTGGTCATACCCATCCAGAAATGAACTCTTAGGCACCGTATCGAAATTACGTCCGAGAGCAGGCGCGCTTCGTTCCATCTTGGGCTCCAACTGGGAATTACATCAAGAACGTCCTGGCCCAGAAGGGTCCCATAGGCCTGCTCGTAAAATCGGACGGCAGCATCGTACTCTTGGCGGAACTCGGCGAAGACGCCGGATTTGAAATCATATCTTAGATTCCAGTCTGGGATAGACAAGGTCCGCGATGTCCCTGTCGTCGGAGGAACTGTTGGCGGAGGGGCTATTCCTCTGGATCGCTTTTTCCTGGAATGCCTCGCCAGGTCCCGGTAGTATTCCACCGCACTGCCATAGAGGGTTGTTAATACACTATCCACGACGCCCCGCAGTTCGCTGTCGGAGTCCTGGGGAGGAATATAAAAGAGCGACTTGGGATCTAGTGTAGCGCCTCTTCGGATATTTTCCAGCCGGTCCTGAAGCCCCGTTGCCAGGGAAGATGCTGTGCTGTCTGGCTCCGCTATCAGAGCAACAGCCAGCTTAGTCTTGTACCCGGACTTGGCCAGCATAGCCTTCAGCTCTCCAATATCATTCTTGAGTTCATTGTCTCGTAATGTAGTCGTCGTGGGGTCGGTCGTGAGCGTATAAAAGCAGAGCAAGACACTTGGCACTAATTCCTGGTGCTTCTTGACCCATTGCGCATCGATTAGGCCATCCGGGTAGAGAGACGATACTGAGCTGAGTGGCGAGAAAGGCGAATGAAGGATATGGTGCGATTCCAAGGTTTCGGTCCTCTCAGGGAGCCGCGCTTGTCGTGGCGGGAGTGGAATAGTCTGGGGCAAGGTTAGCAGAGCTCAACGCTGACTGGGAGCTTTGTTTCGGCGATGGTTGCCATACCCTGCCAACGCTTTTAATGCGAAATCTATATGGTGTTTTGCTCCCCACGGCCGCCCATGACTTTCCCTGTTCGTCGACCAGTTGGAAGTACTTGGTCAACGCCTTGGCATCCGCTCCCTCTGCAGCGGGCAGCTTGGATTTCAACAATATTTTCCTTTCATATTTGAGGTTCTCTTGCAGAGGCAGCTCGGAGTTCGAAGTCGTGAGGCCGGACACGAGGAGGTATGGGACATTATGGTCCAGGCTGCCCAGAGGATATCCGTCCATGATGTGACTGTGCCGAGGGTTGTCGAGGCATGAGTTTTCGAAACAGGAGACGAAAGGTTCGGAGTCGACTACCGGTAAGGACAGGCAGGGTAGACAGACATTAACTGCAGCCGCAAGCAACGGCGGGTCAGCTATCGGAGCTGTCTATGTGCTCTTCGGTTGCGATGCGACATGGATCAACGAGTCGACAATTCGCGAGGTGGCCCAGGAAGCTCAAGGCCCCTTCCGCTTGATTTAGGTTCCCTGTGCTCGTGGATGAAATAGAGAACAGACGCCTGAGGTATGACACCATGCGCGAAGCCTAGCCCGGTCGCCCTCGATTGTCGTGTAGTTGGTTGTACTCGCAACTGGCCGCGATCATGGCCGTAGGTGGAAGGGTAATAGTGGAGCGAGCTGTGGCGCTCTTCGAACTGCCCCGCCCCAAGGGACTGTCAAGGCTTCAATCGTTTGTCAACAACTCTGGATGACAGAGGAAAGGTTACGGGCAAACCACAAGGATTTGAGCCAATTGAGACATTATCGGAAAGAACAACAGTCTTCGCAAGTTATAATGTTTTCTTCGACCGTCTACCTACCTAGTATATACCTACCCATGATGTGGGAAGGGGTCTAAATCAGCCTCCTAAATCATGACAACTGCCTAATAATCTGCACATACCCATTTGATTCCGAAGATAAATCTAAGACTTTACGTTATGATTGATTCCTTAACCCTAATTAATGAAAATTGTATTCATATATGGAATGAGGAACAAGAGTGAACGATTGCACGCCGACTGACAACCTACCGGAGCCGTTATCTGCCTATCGATAAATACCCGAAACTTATCCGTCAACCGCAAATGTTCTTTGATCTCCATCACGAACCATCAATTTTGAAGCATCAGTCGACAAGCCGCGACCAGCGACCACCTTCCTCCCGGTTTTTTTGTCCAATCGCCAATCCAATTCTCGACCCGACGACTACAGCCCCTCGACCGACCAGAAACCATGAGGCCAACTCAAGCTCTGATGGTCGGCAAGTACCGCCATCTCAAGCTCACCACCAAGGATGTCGGCCGCGGCTTCTACAAGGGAAACCGCACCGGCTCGATGGGTCGACACACAAAGTACGGAGGATACGTTATCGAGTGGAACAAGGTCCGCACGTACGTCGTGCCCAAAGACCTGCCGCAGTTCGAGGTATGCATACAAATCTTCCAGAAAGGGCCTCTGCCACCACATCCTCCGGGGCAGTCGCCGTCAATATGTTACCCCCATGCTAACCGCGCCCGGATCTCACTTTACAGCTCAAGCCATTTGTGAGCAAGCAGATCAAGCAGAAGCCCGGCGACTACAAGGGCCTGTCCAAGGGTGCTTCAGACCCTTACTTTTACGTGGAGCAGTGGAAGCGATTCAACGGCATCGACTAAGATTTTTTCGCATGCGGACGATGATTGAGCTGATGATGGTTCCGAATTGAACAAAGTCTCTGAGGGAATTGATGCCCGAGAATGAAAAGTCACGATCTTGGCATATACGGAGCTGGGCGAATTTTTATATACAGGTGAATTTGTTTTCTGGGAGAAAGTCGTATCACACATATTCGCGATAGTGTACAGGCGGAGAGTGTATTATCATGTAACAATAAACCAAAATGAACAGACGCTTGGGTGTATTATTATCTGGCCACTCAGATGGCACCTGGACTAGACACAAACTGCCGTGAAATAAATATAAATGGAATAAACTGACGTGTGCTTTCTTGCAAGGATGTAATGCGCTGGTACGATGGATGCTTTGGATAAACATAGGAAACCGATATTAAGCGACGGGGATTTTGGCGTGTCCGTTTTCAATGGTGGGTATGGTGAGAACCTCCGGCGCAGTCACAAAGGTATCCAAGTCAGGTCGTTTCGGCTCGTCCTTGGTTACTGGTTCATCTTCATTGGCTGCTCCTTGAACGCCCGCCAAGCTTGACAAACCTTCCTTTGAACTTCGGGGACTCAAGTCTGAATGCAGGGTCATCATGCTCGCAGTTTCGGCCTCCTTTCCGAGACTAAACGGCATTGCTATACCATCCAGGTGCGGTCGTTTGCCTGTGGCACCTGTGCCCATGGGCACGCTGAGTAGGCTGGAGGTTTGTTCCTCCTCCTTGCGCTTAGCAATGAGCCCCGATACAAGCGTTTGTTCCCGAGGCAGGGATGTTTCAACCTGGTGTTCATCAACCACCACCTTCCGGTGCGATGAGCTTCTAGGCCTTCCATCAGATAACGGGGATGGAAGAGGTTCGTGAGACTCAGCATCAGCTGGAGATGGCATACTCCTCTGTGCACGGGGAGAAGCCAGTTTCGCTTCAGCCTTGAGGTCTGCCAGGTTGGCCTTGAGCTCTCGGCCCACGGTTGATTCGTCGTGCTTCGAGCCCCAGACTGACCAGAGCGCCAATCCGAGACTCTTGACTCTCTTATTTTCCTTCTCCTTATAATCTTTCCTTATACGGCCAGCAAGTGCGGTGGGAGGTGGATTATCTTCCGGGAATGGATTCTCATATCCGGCCGCCATGTCTTTAATGATTCCCTTATGGACCTTTGCCTTGGTAGCTGCATACTTGCTATCCCATTGACGCTTCGCGTTTAGCCACTTCTTTACCTGGCCTTCCTTGATAATTCCGACAAGTTCGGGTAGGATGTTGCAAGCTGGTAACTCTGATTCGGGCGCTAGAGGATATGTAGCACCGTGTCGTGTGACTCTTTGACGAATCATGTGGTTCTTGAACGGCGGGAGGGGATCACCGGCCTTCCCAACCTTACCAGAGGGATTACCCGGAGCCCCGTTATTATCCTCCTCATCCGAACCCTCGTCGTCTGAGCGAGTATCGGAGCTAGAGATGATGGAGATGTCATCATCATCCAAGATTTCAATGCTCGTTTTCTGTGCTCTGGCCAGAGCCCAGGCTCCAAATTGAGCTATGGATCTATACATATACTTGGCAGGGCGGGTGAAGCTCAATGTTGGGGCAACATGGCAGAGATCCTCCCAGACTTGGAGCTGTACATTTGTTGGCCTGTGCATAGCAAGCCGCTCCCTCCCCTTGGCATCCAGCTTCTCTGCAGGAGGAGCGTATCGTTGGGGATTTGCGCACTTGTGCGCAAGATAGATTTGCTCATCCCGGAGGATTTCGCCTCCTCCTACCATGATGAGCAATGGCGGTAGCCCGCCGAGGGTAGGCTGCATGATGGGGCTTACAAGTGGGTGCGCAAGTAATTCGTTGGATGTATACATCTAGAATCACATA
Source organism: Clonostachys chloroleuca (assembly GCA_037952775.1). Taxonomy (NCBI): domain Eukaryota; kingdom Fungi; phylum Ascomycota; class Sordariomycetes; order Hypocreales; family Bionectriaceae; genus Clonostachys; species Clonostachys chloroleuca. Next base: position 18,615,067 of record JBANAY010000003.1, on the reverse strand, counting down.
ATTAGCGTCCTCATGTCTCCCAGGACGGAAGCCAAGATTCATTTACCTGGATTTGGTCCTTGAGCCTGACCAGTTCCCCATCAATTGTCACGGAAAGAAATTTTGTGGTATCCGTGACAAGCCCGCCAGTTGCGGCTCGCTCGCTTGCGTCCTCCCTGGTGGGCGCCACAGGTTTCTGCTGTTTTTCTTCCAGTTTTGTCTTCCCGGCTGTTTTTGAGCCTTCTTTGATCTTGTCCGCTTCCCGCCGCAGCATCACCAAATCATCCTCGTTTGGCGGAGGCCAGGCTTTCGAGGGCTTATGGTGAAATCCATATTGGGGGATATAATCCATAGGCGCCGGGTCACCAACGCTAGGAAAGGAGTGAGTCAAGTCAACCCAAGGGCTGATAAGAATAGCGCCGGCAGGGAGCGGGATCTTCTGGTCTCTGAGAACGCACAGCAGAGACACGACCATGCCGGCGCCTGCAGAGTCCCCTGCCAACACTATCTCACTTGGGTTCTGGACGGTGAGAAGATGCAGGTAGGCAGCGATGCAGTCCTGCAGTCCGCAGGGAAATGGGAACTGGGGAGCAAGCCGATACTTCGGCGCCAGGACTCTGGCTTTAAGCTTCCGCGCATGGCGTTGCATCTGATACCGATGCTCATCTACGCTCCCGAAGAAATATGCGCCTCCGTGAATATACAGCATCACACGCTTTCCGGGATTGTGTCCCTTCCTCCGCTCATTTGCATCTGAACGCATCTCAATCCATTCAGCCTGGAGCGGTGACTTTGATTTCCTCCATTGCCACCACTCGCCGCCGCCAACCTGCTTGATTCCGTCCGGACCAAGCTGCTCCTTGAGCAAGGAGGCGGCCTTGCTGAGATGGTCATCTGCGATGGTCAGATCCTCCACCTTGACCCATTGGGGATGAGGAACCCATTGGGAGGTGAAAGCCTGTAATTCGTCAATGGTGTGATGTGACGCGAACTCGAGAAACGCGCGGATCAAATGTAGCCCTTCATCGTAGGACAAGTGAGCGGTTGGACGCTCCTTGAGTGGCGCCCTATTCACATACTAAGGAAGTATCGTCAGCATTTAGGCGAGCTCTCTATGGACCATAGACAATTCAATTGAACATACATGAGAGAAGAGAGTCGAGATGACGGTTGGGGTGACCGCGAACCCAACAGAGGTAGTGCTAAGTTTGGTGATGTTCATGATGGGCTTATGCTGACATGGCTCAGTCACTCAAGAGCCGATGCGAAGCTCTCCTGAACTAGGACGCCGGACGGAGAGGAAAGTTGAGGAGAACGTGCTTCAGCGGTCACCATCCCAGAAGTAGCGTTCGTCTAAGTCCCGAACCAGCCATCAACGTGGATCATTGGCAGAGAGGTCTCATGATGTCATGATGGGCGAGACCCCTGGCCAGCGGTGTTGGAATGGACGCAGTCCCTTACCCAGGGCGGGATTGAGGGAGCCACCATCCCGAAACGGAGATGGCCACATCCCGTTCACCAAACTGGGTCCACGCGGGGACGTATTACAGTGTGCCCCTGCTAGGAATAATAGTTACAGGGGACCTCGCTAAAGGAGTACAGGCCAATAGCCAATGGAAGCGGACCACCAGAATTTTGTGCACAACGGAGGAAAAAAAGTCGTTATCTCGAGATTTGCCCCTCCAAAGAGCCAACCACACCCCACCACATAACCAGCATACGCTCTTATTGAACAGGGCAACATGGCGACCTCAGAACCACCCAGTGAACTCCCTCCCGCGGGTATGTGAATACGCAATTTGATTTTGAATTCAGTAAATCTAGCCGTCCTGGTCTAATCACAGTCGTAGGGGTTCGCCAGAACAACTTCGAGCAGGCCGTCGTCTACGCCCTCCATCTATGGCCCGCCCTCACGCTCTCGGTGCAGAACAACTGGGGAGGCCCCGACTCCTCTGACAAGCGAGACTGGTTTGCGGGCGCCATCGTCGACCTGTTCCCTGAATTCACCGACGCAACTCCCGACGAGAAGACTTCCAAGAAGACCAACGCTCCCGAAGAGCCGGACATGGAGGATGTCGAGACGGTACTGCTTCAGGTCATGGTGGACGAGTTCGAGGTCAACGTGGATGACGACTCAGGAGTCGACGTCGCCACTCAGATCATGCGCGCCCGCGCGCAGTGCGCCATTGGAGTGTTTGACGAATACAACAGCCTCAGGGAACGATATACGGATCGTCAAGGGAAGAAGGTCGATCAGTTGTTTAAGAAGGCCGAAGATGCAGACCAAGACACAGATTGGGAGAGCGATGATTCAGGGGAGGATGAGGAGGACGGCGATGGCGCCGACGTCACTATGGACGATGCCCCTCCTGTCCGCAAGGAGAAGCCAGCCCCCGAGGTTGATGAAGACGGATTCACAAAAGTCACGAGAAAGAGGTAAATGCTGGATGTGCATGGGTTGGTCAAATGGGCGTGCAGAGAGAAAAGATCTCTTAAGAGTTTAGAAAAACAATTGATATCCACTATACCCAAGCTCTCAGACACGAATGCTTTCGAATGAGAACGGCTCAAATACGAATCCCCAAGACCGAACGCCAGAGACACCAGCAGCAAAAGGAAGGGCGCCACCTCGTGAGAGACGCTTAGCGATCTTGTCGACTATATACATTTACTCCCAGTCATCATCACTGTCGTCGTCGTCTGCCTTCTTAGCGTCCTTGGGGCTGTTGGGGGCCTGGCTGGTCTTACCAGATGCCGCACCAACCACGTCGTAGCTTGCTTCACTATCGGCCTGGGATTTCTCGTCGTGGGAGTTGCGAGGTGCAGCTGCCTTCAATGGACCCTTCGGGATAGGCTGGATGGTTCTCGAGGACGCGACTGAACCTGATGTTTTGGGCCTGGGGGGCTCATCATCGTCAGAAGACTCCTCTTCGGAAGAATCTTCTTCAGAAGAATCCTCGTCGGAAGACTCCTCTTTAGCAACTGGCTTGCTGGGAACAGCCTTCTTGGCGTCCTCCTTTTTAGGCTCCTCCTTCTTAGGCTCTACCTTCTTGGCATCCTCCTTCTTGGATACCTCCTTCTTGGCATCTTCCTTCTCGTCATCCTCCTCTTCGTCATCAGAATCATCGCCCCAGCCAACCTCGTCTTCAGCTGCCGCGGCTACAGGTACATTAGTGACAGACCCCTATTTTTGACTAAAAAGAAAAACTCACCCTTCAGGAGATCCTTTCTTCTAGCCTCGGCAGTCTCAATTCCATGTCGTAAATAGTAGTAGCGCTTCCAGAAATCAGCATATGGGATCTGATCTGGGACGAGCTTCTCCATCGTAGCCCGTAGCTCAGGGTATTTCGTAAGGTCGTTGCTGATGTCCGCCGTCTTCTTCTCGACATCGAATTCCTTTGACCAGATATCATATTCGTTTGCCGCAGGATCTTTGAGAAAGCCGTCCGTAGTAGTGTGGATGACGTGAAGCTGTGCATCGAATCGTGAAGTATGGAAAACCCGCTTCCCCTTGGAATCCTTGCTTTCGAAAAGCACAGTGCTTCCACCCTCGGCGCCGTCGTTGGGTGCAATGCTAATGGCGTCTCGTAAGAAATCGCGAACATTACCGCCGAACCGGAACAGAGCCTCGTCCGCTGCATCCTCCGCCTTCTGGAGATCCTTCAGACGCTTGGCTGCCTCCACTCTAAGGCGGGAAAGCATCGTTTCGCTAGGCTGACCATCGGATGAAAGATCTCTGGATTGTGCTGCGTCATCCTTGTTCTCCTCCAACACATCTGAGCTCAGGGTTACGTCCTTGACGGTCATGTGTCGTGTTTGCTCGATGATGGACTTTTGGAGATCGGAGAGTCCCTTGGTTGCGTCTTCCCTGACTTCGGCCAGTTCCTTCGAGGCCTGCGTGTATACATCACCACCCTTCTGACGTTAGAACGGCTGCAGAGGCGGAGGCTGCGAATATCGTGCCCTTACCTGCTTAACTACATTGCCAAGGAACCCACCAATCCGGGAACCCCAGGGGCTATTCGAGAAGGCCTTGTATGCATCTTGAATCTCGCTGTTCAGCGACGGCTGGGGTTGGTTGGACTTGGAACCCTCGCTGGCGGCACCTTGTTCCTTGGCGTTGGGATCCTCCTGGATGTGATCGTAGGCGAGATCCATGGCTGCTTTTGGAAATTCCTCTGTCGAGGGCCTCGAGGAGCAATGTACGAGAGCTGGCTGCGAGCCTAGTGTACAGCTAAGTCATGAGCTTGTGCCCGGCGGACAAGAGCGGTCATCTCCTGAGAGCGGTGGTAAGCACCCAACCAAAGGGCCGCGGGGCCAGTGGGGCTGACTGCGCATGCTACCTGTTCCGACCTAGATAGGCACGTGACTTTCTTCAGAGCTGTAACATGGCTGCTTCGAGGAACAAGCTTTGGTTTTAAAAATGTAAGGAAAGGTAGGATAAGTAGTGATATTGGCGGCTATATTGTCTTCGTTGTATTAGGTTGAGCAGTTGCTCATCACTTGGAGAGAAATTCGTTTGTACAAGTCAGAATTACCCCTCTCGTGTCTGGTACGGTTCTGGTGGTGGATGATCTGGCCTCACGACTTTCAAATTCTCAAAACCAAGAAGGAAGCGAAATTGAGGTGTAGGGCTTGATGTGATTGGATAACTGGCATCTGTCGTGATCATCCATAGGTGAAATAAAATATGGCTCACTACAGCTCTTTTCACGCAAGGCAGGGACCTTTTCTTATTAATAACACTGATCACGATAATTTAAAAAGGAATAAATTATCAACGCTATTTAGTTTGGTATTGTGTTTATTGCTTGGTTAATTGTTTCGATATTGCGTTCAAATTCAACACTGGAGGTTGTGGGTGTGTTTGCCATGTTTTATGTCAGTCGCTTGCATGGTAAACATAGATGGCCATGCTGTTCTCGGTGGTCAATACTAGTTATCGCAGCTGAGACACTGCACCTTTTCCATCTAACGGGTGATCGTCCTTGGCCAAGAATCCCCATCAACAACTGTCCGTTTTCGAACAGGATAAAGTTGATTGATGTCATCATCCTATGGGTCTTCTATGTACCTGGATTGGGTCAATTGAGAGTCTAACCAATGCGAAAGAGATCTTGCCCGAACGGAACAATGTTCCTGCAAAATGACATCGTCCTCGATGGTACCTGGAAATCTGAGGCATCATATGCTCACTTACGTAGATGGCTGAGACTACTGGAGAGCATTGGCCGCTTGATGCACGGATGACTTCGCTGAGGCAGCTCCCGATCAGGGCCGACAAGCGCTGCTTATGGCGATGCTCCACCATCTTAGCATTGCACTATTGGTGGTTTTAGCGATGGGAACCACTTAAGCCGCCCCGCGTGAATGGATGCGAAATGCAGTGCCACCAACTCTCGCTGTGCCTGACCTCGTGAGCTTACTATACCTCACCTGGTGCTAATCCAAGGGGGGCCGGGAGATCTGTTGGGGCTGGGACTTTCGTCACGAACCTTAGCTATCCTCTGCCGAGGTCGTATTAGTGGCGCCGTAGGACAGGTGTCCTTCTACGGCTGCTACGTAAACGAATGAATTGAGCACACTGCCTGATGCTACCTCATAGAATAGCCCAATCGCTCTGGACGGGAGCGTATTTGCTTATGGTCAGAAAGTCGGCAACATGGATTCGCAGTCCCGAACGTGCGCTGCATAACGGGCCTTGGGGAAGGGAGTAGATCCTCCGCCAGACCCCAGTGCTTCTGAGCGAGGTAAGTCCCGTCCCTCAATTGCTGCCCCACCATGGTGGGATCTCAGTGACGTAAGGGCTGAACACCGTCCCTGATTGGACTTTGCTAGATTCTTTCATCTTTGGCCTCAACGGCAATGGTCAAAAGTCTTGACGTCACCGACGCCGGATTTTGAGTGGCCTCAGGTCATAATTCATTCCATTCGATGGGCATAGTAGATCACGATAGGGTTTTCAACATTCCTTGGGCAGTACACTAACAGAAACGACTTCTTAGCTTCGATGACTACGAACTTCACGTGTATTCGATTGATCGAGCATGGGAATCTTGAGAAGCCGCCAAATCGTGTATATAAACGTAGAGTTCTCCCGTCAATGACACACCTTTTTCGTCATCAACTCACTCACAATCACACACATTCAAAACCACCACTACCACACAACTTTCAACCCAATCAACCACCTCTACATTCGCAATGGAGTCCATCAAGCAAGGTGTTAACTACGTCGCTGAGACCGTCCAGGGCGCTGTTTCCGGTGCCAGCAAGGAGACCAACAAGGAGATTGCCAAGGACAGCAACGTCAGCGTTGGCACTCGGTGAGTAACCTTTCCCTCACATTCACCACACTGGAAACAAGACTTTCTAACACTTCCAAAGTGTCACTGCCGCCAAGGACGCTCTCGGTGACAAGGTTGACGAGTCCGCTCACAACGGCAAGGCTGAGGCCCACAAGGAGTACGCCAAGGCCTAGACACCATCTAAATGATGTGGCCTACTAGGTGGAACAATGCTCGGCAAAGAGAAACAGACCTTAGAACCTGTGCATCTTTCTGATAACGATCTATCAAGTTTAATAAATTAAGCGAATGAAATTATATAATTCCCAACTTTCTTCCCAATTCCATGGTTCAGTGCATGTCGCCCATAGTCCCCTCTCGCAGACCAATTCAACATATCAATCCTAGCTTTTCACTAAGTCTCAACATCCATTCGTGAGACTGAGCCGGAATCAACTGCGATGAACATGAGTTTGAGGCGATATAATTGGCCAAGGCTACAAGTTCTACCAATTGTCACCTGAGTTTCTTACATAATATTCCAATGCATAGAAGGCTACCATGTCATAAATGGTGGCTTTCTAACTTCCCGAGACGAATTCGACATTGTTTAGCACAACTCCCCATAGATTAAATTCCATAGTGGCGATATATTGTATCAAACGTCTTCCGGACTCCCCGGAAGGCTGGGTTGTTTGGCACTAGAATCTCCTTGGACGAACGTTTTGACACAGGACAAACAGTCGTCAGTGGCAAGCTGTTTAGCAGGCGTGACGTGGGGATATAGGCTGATTGGTTGATTGATTAGGAGTGATAGCGACTCCCGAAAGCTTGGTGCCATAATGTTACATCCTTACCAATCGGCTCAGAGATGACGAGTGGAGATGCAGGCTCTCGGCTTTGGATTCGGTCAGGGGAGGGACCTGGCCGGCTTGAGCATACGCCTTCGTTCAGAAACAGCAGCTGGAAGAGTGCGTTTACTCACGGTTGACTCATTGGACTAGCGGCAGAAGGGCCGTCCTTGCCCGCCAAGTACCCCTCTACCTCGCTCGATGGTGCCTGCGCCAGTAGCAGGGCGACTTGCATGACCGGCCGTGCAGGCACCAGAGATAGGAAGGTACAAACCAGGCATCTTCCGGTACTGCGCTGGTACGGTGGAGTCCAGACAGCCCCGCACCCCGAATCCGTTTGGTCTCGTCTGACCGCTGACAAATTCAGCTTGGAACACCTCATTTTCCATCGACGCAGGCCACCCCTCCTTCAGTCATAGGCCCAGCTGCGAGAAGCGCTTCCACGCCGGAGAATCAACTAGAACGCCAGGGCACTGCGAAGCATTTTTCTCACGCACCCTGAATACTGGGATCCCTTCCGCCTGACGCACTGCCGCACCCCTCGAACCCTTTGCCCAGTCTGCCGGCTCGAAACGGCGGGAGGATAGGTGCTGTTAGTGCATGCACCACACCACTGCATCGTGCAAACCACTCTCTGCGCCCTGCGGGGGAGTCCGATTACACGCTCCGCTCTTGTCATTCCACCGAGGGCAGTTGCCACCTCCCAGCCTCTCTCTCCTCCACCATCAACCGCCCATTCAAACATTTTTTCGTTTGACTGAGCGAGCCTTGGCCCGAGACATTCAATCCTGTCTGTCGCTGCTCGCCACTCGACCACTCTGTTCCGTACGAATCCCGGGGTTTTCATACTAAACTCCGAAGCTCCGACATTCGTACCGCTTGGCAGCCTGAGAAGCTTGCCTCGATTCGCCCTCGACCAGAATTGCCCCCCTCGACTACTCTTCGATTTCAAACAACCAGCAGACCTATTCGCGATGGCCTCTGCCGGCTCCGGTGGCTCTCTGCCGCCAAATTTTGTCCTGACTCCTCAGCAGCAGAGTCTTCTTTTCGCTGCTCTCAACTCCAACAATCCTCAACTGTCTGGCTCTTCCAGCGGCCCCGGTCTTTCTGCGACCCCCAAGCCCTTCAAGAGCGAGCCCGAACAGGGCCTCAGCGGCGCCCAGGGCTTTACTGATAACTCGCTCATGTATGGTAATTATGACTATGACTTTGCCGATTCCAGTTTCGATTTCTCATTTGCGGACGGTGACCAAACTGCCCACACACTGGCAGACGCCCCGGAAACTGTTCAATCGGAATCATCTGATGGTGATGCGAATGAATCGAATGAGAAACGAAGCTACCCCGAGGAGGATGAAGAGGATGAAGGCAAGAGTGCCAAGCGCCGCGAGAGCACCGATAAGGCGCCTAAGAAGCCCGGCCGCAAGCCACTTACCTCAGAACCAAGCTCCGTACGTTGAACCTTACAATGTGAGATTAGGTTGATTGTTGCATTTAAGATCTAACAATGTGGACGATAGAAACGCAAAGCTCAGAACAGAGCCGCCCAGCGGGCATTCAGAGAGCGCAAGGAAAAACATTTGAAGGACCTTGAGACCAAGGTTGAAGAGCTAGAAAAGGCCTCCGAGGCTGCAAATCATGAAAACAGCAAGCTACGTGCCCAGGTCGATCGCATGAGCGTGGAGCTCAACATGTACAAACAAAAGTTGCAAGTCGTTGGCAACCCCAAGCCCACAACTGGTCCTAAGGTGCCATTTGGAAATGCCGCTGTCAGCAACCTCAGCGACGTCAGTTTCCAGTTCAACTTCCCCAAATTTGGCACTCTTCCTGGCCCAGCGACAGTCAAGCCAGCTCAAAGATCAGTTTCACAGCCTCATAGTCCGCACACGCAAGTGCAGGCAAATAGCCCTAACAGAGGCTCAATATCGGATAAAATGTCTCCTCAATCGAGGGCATCACCCCAAGATCTGTCAGCAACCAAATTTTCAAGTGTATTCACACCGTCTATGGCCAGTACCATCACAAATGATTCCAAATATAGCCTGGATTCGGCACAGTACGGACTTGGGGCAACGAGCTCTCCGTCCGCTTCATCTAATTCAAATGTTGGCGCCAGTTCCTCTTGCGGCACTTCGCCTGAGCCGTTCACACAGTCTCCCTCAGGCTCGAAGCCTATCGAACTGATGACAACCATTGGAGAAGAACAGCCCTCCCTGTCAGCGGACACTTTCTCCCAATTTGCGAACGTTGACTTCAACAATGCGAACAACTTTGATTGGCTTGCGCAGCAGAACGGTGGCAACTTTGATCCCCAGTTGTTTGGCGATTACCGTGAGCCTCAAGAAAGCATTCTCTCCAACCCGTCGTTTGACGAGCTCTTCAACGATTCCCTTGATGCGGACTTCTTCACTCCTTACAACGTTGCCCCCAGCCCTGCGCTACACAAGAAGAACTTGATTGACGAAATCGACGCTCAGAAGGATGACTTTGACGATAAAATTGCGAAGAAGGCAGACATGAGCTGCAACCAGTTGTGGTATGACCTGAAACCTTCTTTCAGAAGCCCTCCAGACGGTAATACTGATAAATTGGACAGGGAGAAGTTACAGGCCTGCCCGAAAGCTCAAAACGGCGAATTTGATCTTGACGGGCTCTGCTCCGAGCTCACCAAGAAGGCCAAATGCTCTGGCAACGGCCCTGTCGTTGGTGAACACGATTTTGATACCCTGCTCAAGAAGTACATGGGGAAGGATGTATCTTCCGAATGTGTCGCTGAGACTCTTGGGATTGAAGTGAGCCGAACCTCCAAACCAAACGGTGTCAATCTGTCCTAGTGTACCCGAGAATGTTTTTGTTTTCGGAACCGTTTTTAGGGATCTTTATTTCTGCTCGCACTTTGATTTCGAGTGCCTGTACCTATAATTTCCTATCTCGGGTTGGGTAAAAGGAGTCAAGCGAATGAAAGAGCATGGGCACAGATGGACCAGCAAATCGTACTCGGGGAGTTACACAGGCGAGTATCGTCGATTAAGGCAGCCATCTCAACGGATATTGGCGTTATTACTATGAGTCGGTCAGCGTTCCCCAGACATTGGGGTGCAACAAGCACACGCAACTGGACCATATTGGACTGGAAAACATTGGAGGGAGTGCACCTTTCTTCTCGTCTCTTTCACATCTGTTTGCGTTGAGTCAGAACGAACACGGCTTGCCACAAGGAGTTTCTGCTTTGTTGCGTATTCCCGCACTTCAAGAAGAACTTGGTGCTTGATTTTTTTTTTGGATTTTTTTTTCTCTCCACTTTACAAATTCCGCTACGGATATAAAACGAAATGGAAAGGGAAGATGAGGCGATGTTTCGATGATGATGATCTCTCGGTGGACTTCGAGGCCTCGTTTCCTGGATAATAGTTGCTCTGGAACCATTGTACTGCATTTTATTAAGAATTCAATGTTCATCATGATATGATATGAGTATTGTCAATACACGTGACAAATCCAATCTCTACAATCTCTACTACTCTCCCACTATGAATTAGGACCGACGCTCAACTTAGACTGATCATGAAAGGGCACTGTTCGAATCTACTAAACTTCGCTCGAGTGGAAAAAACGGGACAATTATTCAGTAATATATAATATATAATATATATATGCTGCTTCTCAGGAACAGTCCCTATAAACCAAGTCTTCCACCCTATGTTCCCACTAGGTATGTTATGCTAAGCGATCAGGAAGAACAAATAGATTGGGGCAAAACAAGCAACCGAAAAAAAATGAGAAAAAAAAATCCTCTGAAAACATGAATAGCAAAAAACCAGCCCAAGCATAGAGTACATGAAATTCAAATAACGTATATGCCCCTTTCTGCTTCTCCGTCATCTCCAGGTAGCAATTTGAACCAAAACTCGGAGCATTCATTCAGTACTTGAAGTCAAACAGGTGAAGACCCCCGGTTCCAAAGCATGCCCCAGACAACCCCAATAAAATGCAAAGAAATCATTCCCACAAGGAGATTCTGTGTCTAATATAAAAAGCCATGGAAGTGCTGACTGTCGCGAATAGTAATGGTATATCCCACCCAATGTCGCCAGAGAAACTCGCAGCCAGCTGGTCGGAGAAGATTCGAAGGGAAGTCCGGTTGCGTTGCACCTGTCCTGCACCGGCGTCTAAACATCAGACGTTGCGCAATCAACAACCAACACCGGGCGCTACTGGCCATTTAAAACTTCGTAATATCATTAAGGGCCTCCGTCGGGGCATTGGCCCACTTCCCGCCCAAAGAGGAGAGAAGGAAAATGGGGAGCGATATGGGTTTGTGTTCAACCAATAACAATTCTGGCACCTTCCTTCCCTAGCACGCCTCTCTCCTTTGGGCGTGGGCTGTTGTTTCTTCCCTTTTTGCTTCTCAAGAAGCCAAACATTCCGCTCGAGCCTTCCCCTTTAGCCTCACCAGCAGCGTTTGCATCTGTTGGTAGCGTGGCATCCTGTCGAGCAAGCTCAGACCAGCTGCCGCCGCCATCCAGGGTGACCTGAACACCTCCGGTAGGGCTGGTGACACGATTGCCTCCCGTTCGAGAAGACCTCGAGACATATTCAGTCTGATAGGCAGTGGGTAGCGGTGGTGGGACGGGTCGGCCAGCTGGTCGCTGGGTGCTTTCTGAAGCCGCAGTTGGTGAAGAAACGGTGCTCGACTGGCTTTGATCGTGACTTTGGCCGTTCATAGCTGGTGCTGGGGCTGCTTCGTCAGTGGTCAACGCCTGACCACTCTGTTCACCCTGTTCAGGTGATGTAGGCTCGTGTTGAGGGTCATCGCTTATCCGTCTGGATGCCTCGGTGATCCTACCAAAAATTAGTATACAAGGAAATTGACCGAGAACACTAGTACTTACTTCTTGTACGCGGCAATCGTGTAATCGAAGGGTCTGAAATCAGTCTCTATCGTCCGGTAAAGGTTGTCTTCCTTAATCTCCTTCTCGGTGGCATCTTCCTTTAGTCTTTCTCTTGGCTTCTGGCGACGGGCACGAGCCTCCAAGGGGCCTCTTCGAGGAGAAGTTCTTCCAAGTCGTACGTAGCGTCGAAATTAGTCTTGTCGGATGAGGGTACGAACACTGGTTCGATTCGTTTTTGTTCCAATAGATCAAAATCCAGAGCTCTGAAAAAGTCGTTATTGATAAAACTTTCCCAAGTGTGACCCATTCGCTTGCTGGGAACCGGATCGAGGGCGGCGCCAATGGCATATAGACAGCCTAGAGAGACAGGAGGTTGGGTGACTGGGTATTTAGGGTTTGCTGACTGAATCTGTTCTCCAAGCGATTTCTCGGAGTTTCCTTCGAATGGCCGCTGTTTAATGTCAGTTTGGGCTCAGGTACATGAAGCGGAAGTTGGAACCATCTCTGGCAGGTGATGAATGGATAGTGGAACAGACCTTATTGTAGATGCACTCATAGAACAAAACTCCTAATGACCACCAATCTGCGCGGACATCGTATCCTTTGCCGGCGTAGACTTCTGGGGCAAGGTAGGCAAGAGTACCGGATTTACTAGTTAGGACTTTACCAGGAATGATATCTGATGCAACATTCTGAACCGCAGTTAGTATCAACACAACTGTGTCATGCTGGCCGGGTTGGAACGCACGAAATCTGTCAGATGGACATGGCCATCGGCGTCAAGAAGAACATTATCGGGTTTCACATCCCTGTGGATGATGTTTTGCCCATGAATATAGCGCAAGGCAAGGCACAGCCCAATTCTGCAATCCAGAATCGAACAGCCTCTTCTGTGAAAGTCTTGCGTGAAATATGAAATCTTAAGTCACCACCGGTCATCAAATCGACGACCAAATACCTATCATTATTCGTGTGAGCAATACAGACGATGCGAATATCCATTAGGAGCGGCAGCTTGGCACGAAAACGATGTTGGAGACGCACATGTACTCAATATCCTGGAAGCTGTATCGCAAGTTACAGATAAAGGGGTGGTTGACATGCTCAAGCATTCGACGCTCGCGGATGATGTTTCGGACGCTTTCCGACCGTACAACTGATTTACTCGGAGTCAGTTCCTCATAGCTTCGAATATGGGGGATGGTTGAGATGCGGGTCTCTCTCCTTTCGTACCTTCATCCTTGCGAATATATTTGAGGGCGAAAGATAAATTGGTATCCCGACGTTCGACAATGCGAACTTTTCCAAAAGCGCCTCGGCCGACGACACGTAAGAGTCGGAAATGATTCAGACTCACTGCGAGCAATTGTCAGCTTTCTACTATCCTGTCTCAGAGTGTCTTTAACGTAGGGAAAGGTGTTGGATTGCGGGGAAATATGTCGTTCTGGGCAATGCACAAAACACGTGGGAGAAAACCAGCCCTTAAATGACGCCAGATCAAATCACCATCGTCGTGCCTCGTGAATTGGCGAGAGAGGGAGGATAAGGGGGCAGAGCATACCGTCGCCGGTGAAATCCACAGGCTTTCCCTGACCGTTGCCCATATTGATGGATTGAGGTCGACGGACAACGCAGCAATTATCGCAATCGGAAACCGAGCACCATTCTTGGGGTCAAACGATGCTTTTGTTTCGTTCGGAGTGCCAACCAATGGTGGTGGAGTCGCTAGTCGGGAGTTTGTTCTGGTAAGCTTCTGTCGAACGGGTGGATTAGACCAGCGATTTAACAAGGAAGTCGTAGTGGCTGGACGCCCGTCTGGCCGACCAACTGGTATGTGGTGAGAGAAGGAAAAGGTTGCACAAGAATACAATCTGTTCCACAAGCTGTCGAGGCGTCAAACCCCCTGGTGAGAGTGTAGGTGCTGCCGTGATCGGTTGGCCAGATTTGGGGGTTCGATAAGCGATCGATTAATCGAGGACGAAGCAAGACCGCGAGGCGAGATTCCTGCTAGGTACCGGTAAGGGTTGCCGCCAGTGGCGAGAGCAGTGACGGGTCGGGGTGGAGGGGTCGCCAGGCTGGTGATGGAAAATGGCTCGGGTGGAGGAAGTGGTGAGATAGGATGGAGGATTGGGAGATGAGGAAGCAGAACGGTGAGTGAGACCAATGCTGCACCTAGAGGACAGGCACGAGGAAGTGATACACAGTAGTAGCACCAGCAGGATCCAAGAGCAATGGAGAAGTAGCAGCCATGGTATTGCCGCCGCAAAGGGGAGTTGTGGATAGGGAAGGACTGAGGTATCGCCCAACAGGCAGGTACAACTTGCTGGTACCTCCCTAACTGCCTGCCTCCATACCAGCCTGCCTGGCCGCTCCTGCCTCCTAGCGGTGCCCAGGTACCAACAGCAGCATGATCAGCGACAAGCACGCACGCACCCTGCACACCCCAAACGGGTCAGGTGTGGTGGCAGTAGCTCAGAAGCGACGATCAGTGACCAAAGACTAACGAAATGAGATGGAAGGAATTAATGGGGGCGAAGGAAATTGACGAGCCATTCGTCCAAGAACAGCGCCGACGCCCAGAAGAGCACGCAGCAGGCGCTCGTTGATTACATGCAATGTCGTAGCAAGCAGCTGAACGTGGAGGAAGTCAACCATCAACGCCTCAACGCATCAAACTGAGGGAGATGTACCTCCGCCCAGGAGGTCCTGGACAGGAGGAACCTCTAACCACTCCAGGTCCATTGTCCCGAAAGTGACCACCAGCACCGGCGCTGTGCTCCGCCGCTACGGTGTACCTACCTATTCCTCCAGGCAGGTGGGAATGCAGGGGCCACAGACAGCCACGCACAGGGGACCACGAGCCACTGGGCAGGCGACTGCCACCAGCAACACCTCTGCTCGACCCGATTTGCCCATGTACATCGCTACCGGCCGCTTCAGACGGAACATGGCATTCCAAAACGCAGACGCATGATAAGTGCAGATTGCTATTGGCACCTAGCATGGCCATCTTACATCCACTTATCTCGCAAGGGGGCCCGTCCACCGGCTCTGTGGTGCAAAGGCAAACACACGCCAAGAAGGTGAAATGGGGAACGCTAGCACCGCCGTCAGACAGCTACAAGCCTGCTGAAAGGCAGGTCTGAAAGTATCCATTTGGAGAGAGCATGGAGCCTGGGTGGTGGCCCGTTGTGATCCATGAGGGGGTTATTATCTGCCGCGAGTGTTCACGACCCACCACCCATGGGAACGACATTTCGTATCATGTACTACTTTTGAACGGCCAGATAGCTGTTGATTCGGCCCCCTGCGTTTGGGGGGTTTGTTTTCGGGGTGTTTCTGCCTTGTTTGAGCTGTGTACTGTTAATATCCTGCGTTTCGCCTCAGATCTGGATTATGAGGCCAACGCCCTATCTTGCATTCGGAGAAGGACTGCTCTGTCCGGAGTACTGGTGTCAGAGATGGGCTACGGATATCTCTGGCGTTTGTCTGGTCACTGACTAGATCCAGCACTAGTACCACTTATCGTCGACTCGCCACAACGAGCATCCACCCACCCTTGACTCGTCCCTATCCCAATCAATGTACCTCGGCCAAGAGAAGGACAAGCAAGTGGCTTGAGATGGCTCATTCGCCATGTGTCGGCATTCGCAACTTATCAACAACACCGTCATGGGGGTGGAAACCAATAGCCAATGGGTCGTGCCGCAAGGCCACGAGTTGAGACGAATCAATGCAACACTTCTTCTTCTCCAGATGGGTGGAATAGTAATTACCTTCCAGGGGCTGCATACCACACAAGGGGATTGCGACACTGAGGTTCTGAAGCAGCCCGTCGACTGGTTCTTGTCGCACAGGGGGTTGAGCAGGGTAAATTAGTGCAACTGTCCCTGAGTTCTGAGTCCCACGTGTGCCACCCCATTTACGTGCCGCCGGTGCAAACCGACCTTTAGGGAGAAGTGCCACTATTCAGAGGAGGCTGATATTCAGGGACCTGGCGACACCCGCCAAAATGCGCGCTACAAGGGGGTTGGTTCGTCCAAATCAACCCATAGCCCACAGCGCTACGGGTGGAGGGGCACCAGTTCATGGCCGCTACTCTGCGCCGAGGCCTTGCTGGTTGTTACTCTGCGTGTCGCGGGGGATAGCATCCCGATACTGACAAAACCAGATCGGAAGGTAGAGGCAGGCCAGAGATGCTGGTGAAGCCCCAATATGGCAGATATGTGTCTTGCTACGATGCCAATGGACCATAAGCTTATGTGTCTTGTGGCGACTCGAGATCTGGGCCTGGGGTGCGGGCTACTAGCATGTTTTCATGCCTGTCTTGTAAAACACCATACGGCCGATGGATGATGACTTGTTGTCACTCGCTTGGTGATCACGACAGCCGACACCACATAGTACGAGCAGCTCGAACCCCCTTTACCTCCATGCCACTTTTATATTGCTACCCACTTGGATGCGTACAGTACCTCAGGTGTTTGCTCTTTCATCTACCAACCCGCACTTCTTGAAGCGAGAGCCGTAGGAGAGCTTCCTTCTCACGCACTTGCACGTCTCCTAATTTCATCCCCTGCTGGCAATGGGCAAAGGAGGGATGGGTGCATGCGCCACAGGTGCATGATGTCCAAATATAACCAGGCGCTGCAGCTCATTCTCGCGCCTGCTCCTTATGCCACAACCACATGCCTCAGCGCTGGTGCATACGTACGATCTTGGGCGATTCCAGCCACCATTTCGCAGGCCGATGGTATCTCATCCCGCCCTGGGGCCCCTGTCCGGAGCCAAGACCCCTACCAGTCTCCCCATTCTTCGCGGCGGACCGCTCAATCATTGACAGGCTACTTCAGGTGGATCCCCACGCGAGACAAGCCGTGGTGTAACCACCAAAGGGATTCATGCTCCTTCCCCAAGCCTTAGGAGATAAGAGGGAACACCCACGGGCTTGCTGACGCATACCCAACATGCGTACCAACCGTGGGAGCTTGTGAGTCGTGTACATTGTACGCGGCCGGGCGACTGCAGCCGTGCCTATCGAGGTTAATAGCTCCGTCGGACTGGCCGAGACTCTGACACACTTCCCATCCTTCGGTCCGGTACCTGCAGCGGAAGCATTCTAGAACGACGCAGACGGTGTTTGCCCCGACGCGACCCGGCAAATGCATACATCGAAGTAGGGTTTCCTCAGAAGCATCGTAGGGCAGGATTCTGGCCTTCCGCAGTCTCGGCGCACCAACAGGCAGGTCCCAACTCGGCCGAGGAGCTAACATTAGAATTCGCTTCAATATCACCGGTTGTAATGAGCAGGTAAAGTATGTACCATCATGAGTAGTGCCCTTTCCGCCATACCATCAGATCACCAAGACAGAGACAAATTTATCACCTGCAAAACCGCCGAATGAGTGAGGGATCTGCAGCAGACATGTTTCATCCCCTCTGCCCTGTCGCTATTGAGCGCTCAATGGCAACACCGTCAAGGATGGAAGATATTCAGAGATCAAGCCAGAAGTGATAAAGAGCACTTCGCATCGAAAGCACCTTGGCGTTTCACATGTTTTCCTCCAATCATGGGAGAGTTTCACACAGATTCAGATGCGCGATGGTTTGATTTCTCGGCGCGCCCGAAAGTTTCTTGGCGCTGCGATAGTGTAGGTATGATCCATGTAGAAGGTAACCTGGATGTTCACATTTTTTTAATAACCACAGAGTGAAGCAAGAGACAAGTTCTGAATCGCCTGGTTATTACTCCTTTTCGGAAGCGGAATTACACTTCCATCTTCCTCCAATTTTGCATCCGATTGATATGGCTTTTCCTCTGATAATCAATTGGGAAAAACCAAGGTTGCAGTGTGATGGTCAATGACGTCAAAAATCGGTGATCAAGCATCATGGATATAACAAAGCATTTCTTCACACTGGAACGGCTCATTGGGGAATGGGTTATTAAGTAGTTCCTTTCCCTTCCTTAATTGACTCCTCATAAGACATAGATCAGTCGTGGTAATTATACACTTAATTCAACTCCGACCCCCTTCTCAGGATAAGATGTCTTTGATACAACGCTTCGGCAAGGCTGCATCCTCGGCCATCACTTCAACTCGTCCTTATTCCTCCACGCGAATTATGCGATTCCCATACAAAGATTCTCAAGATCGCGAAAGTCTCCGACCAGATGTAGCGGAGAATACAACGACCGCCCGCGACAGTGACATAGCTGAACAACATCCCGAAACCTCCTTCGATCCAAAAACAACGTCGCCCGAGGGTGAATTTCAGGTCGCTGGGAAGGGGAGCAAGGACGGAAATCCACTTGAGGCCAGCGGTGCAAACCAGCGGTTAAGCAAGCCCCAAGGTGATGAGAAGACATCCAGCAAGAAAGGCCATGGGGAGGAAACGTCTAAGACGGGGAAGCCCAGCAGAGTCTCAGGTGCTCCTAAGCATGGGAAACCTGGGCATCCTGGGCGATAGCACTATGGTGAAGATGAGGACATGGCCCATGAGCAATCGGTGTACTGGTTGATTACCACATCTCTGTCACAATTTCGGTTTTCAGACAAGTAGTTTACAACCACTGATAAGCTGGCCGGAATAGAAGAGCATGGATATGGAGTCTTACACCACGCTTAAACGCCTAATTGGCAAAGTCACCGAAGTCGCTCAGTGAATAGCCGGGTCAGCAAAACGTTCTGCAATTAATGATTCAATCCACCTGCGACGAAGGCAGCGTCAAAAGTGTAATGATTGTTAGCACATAGTCGAAAAAAAAGTAACAAAGAATCAGCAGAATATCGGTTCGGTCAATCCTTCAAGATGTCGAAACAGATGAGTTGGAAATCAAGCCATCGGTTCGGTTGATTTCATATGTATACGTCCGACCCCACCTCTCCATACCCATATCGAATATCACATTAGCACCTTAACTTGGCTCTCAACCCCCATTTCACTCATTCTCTTCGCAAAACTTTAGACAAGATCGTGTTCTGAGTCCAAGATGGAAACTTTCAAAATCAACGAAGTATAGCCATATTTCTCCATGATACACCGGTCTGAGGTTGCTAACAACCCCACCAGCCCTACCTCGACCTACGATGCGGGCTTTCCGAGGGCCCGTTCTGGGAGCGTGAGGACAATGTTCTCCGGTTTGTTGATATCGTCAATAAGAAGGTCTATCGAGTGAATTTAGAGCAAGGACCCTCTTCTCTCAAAGAGATCTTATATGACGATTCCGTCTCGTAGGTTCGCCCTTTTGCGGGGACAATGCGCCCCTCTATCGACCTGCATCAGAGGAAACCATTAATTGACCCAACACCCAATTTCAGGGTCACTGCAGAGCTTGAAGGAGCAGAGGATAGTTTTCTCTTTGGCGGTAAATATGGCATCGGATTCGACAAAAAGTCGGGCGGGGAGCCCAAGATCCTCCAGAGATACTGGTCGGAAGAAGAGGAGAAAGACGGAAAGCCTAAGAAGATGAGGGCCAACGATGGGGCCGTTGATAGCAAGGGCCGTTTCTGGGTCAGCGCGATATGTGATCCCGCAGAGACTACCTTCAAGCCGGAGGGTGAGTACATTCAAATTATCCCGTGCCTCTTGAGGGTCGTACTAATGAGCTACTCTGATAACTAGGGGCTCTGTTTAGACTGGACCCAGACGGACAGTTTCACCGCATATTAAACGGTGTCACTATTGGAAATGGTATCAGCTGGTCAGAAGATGAGAAGATCATGTACTTCACAGACACTGGCGACAGGAGCATATTCGCCTACGATTTTGACAAGGAGACTGGCAACATCTCCAACAAGAGGGTGTTCTTTCTCGCCGAGGAGGGTACAGGGCCAGACGGCCACGCCCGAGACGAGGCCGGAAACTTCTGGATTGCGCTCTGGGGCTCCTGGAAGGTTATCCGTGTCTCGCCCGAGGGCAAAATCACCGGTGAGGTCCATGTTCCAACTCGGTGTCCGACGGTATGTTTCCCTCCACAGCAATCCGTTCTGTTTGTGGGACAAGAGCTAAATGAAACATCACTCCATTCTAGGCTGTTGCCTTTGCCGGCGAGGACATCTACATCACGAGCGAGTCTGAGCATGAGCCGGAGAAGTACCCAGAGTCGGTCAAGTACTCTGGCAGCGTCTTCAAGTGTCATGTTGGAACGCTCGGGAAGCCGACAGTTGCTGCTAAACTCAAAGTTTGAACTCTGAAAAATCA
Source organism: Clonostachys chloroleuca (assembly GCA_037952775.1). Taxonomy (NCBI): domain Eukaryota; kingdom Fungi; phylum Ascomycota; class Sordariomycetes; order Hypocreales; family Bionectriaceae; genus Clonostachys; species Clonostachys chloroleuca. Next base: position 18,594,853 of record JBANAY010000003.1, on the reverse strand, counting down.
TAGATCCTATAATACCTTGGTACTCTCAAAGCAACCCGCAACATTCCAATGAGTTTATCGTTTCTTGGCAAGACTAAGCTTCGTTCCACCCTATTGTGCGTCATCTCATAGCACAGGGGCCTGAGCCTCGACCCAACCATTTTACTAAAGCGATGATGAGGCTTCGGTCTCGCCGATCTGGATCGGCTTAAAACCGCCGCCGTCAGAATCCAAGGGCTTTCTACACTAGGTATGCCCGGGGTTGTCCGGGGGCCTGTGCGATATATATTTGGCAGAGAATCTTTGAAGAGTTCATCGTAGGAATCATGTCAGACCATCCGGCCATTACTTCAGTGAGATGGAGTGAAACGAGCAGTACTCCCCGATGTACTAGACCCATTACACCGTTATTTTTCACCAATCCGTCCACCCAATCGACATCACCCATGTCTCCATCGGCAGTGGTGTATCAGGGATGGTACATCCAAGCGGGCCGCAAGTTGGCCGCAGAGCTCATGACGCACATTAGCTTGCGTCAAGAACCACTGCTGCCTGCTTGAGCCTTGCTCTTGCATGTAGTTGCATGTTGCGTTGCAGTGCGGGGTCGTCGTAGAATTTCAGGATAGGAAGCGACCAGGAAATTATCATAATTAAGGACGGTGTGTAGAACTTTGAAAGATTATAAGAGACTCGAGACGGGATAGAAATCACGGATGAGTGACTTCTCGCGAACAACCACCATTGGTACGTTTCTTTGCCGAGTGTATGCTGTATGTGCAGGTGGTCGGTGCCTAGATTTAACAGTGTCCTTCATATTGAAAAAAGAGCAAAGTGACAAAGAGAGAAGGTCTCCAGTAGAGATGACGATGGGATTGTGACTGGGAATTCCCGTTTCGTTGCTATACGACTCACGGCAAAGCTCCGAGCGAGAGAAGGCTGGCATATCGAAGGCTCGCATGATAAGCGAACGCCCGGAGAGATTGGCAACAATTGCAACTGGCGAGCCGTTTGTACTCAAAATAAATTGGCATCAACTCATAGACTGTGTCTCTTACATGGCGGCTTAGCTTACAACATGGCAACTTACACCATAAAGGCAAAAATGTGAGGCTCCTAAACTTCTCTCACATCATGAGGAACTCTACTTAGAAGCTATGCCGCTCTTGAGCTTGAATTCATTTGGAAGCCAAAATTAATTTACCCACTAAGGAGTCGCTCTCATGTCCTAAGAAAGGTAATTAGACCGACAAGCAAATGCTCAGAGCGAATGAACCACCTTATCAGCAGTGCATTAAAAGGGTGGTGTAGGGTGGAGTGCTCTGATCCCATGAGATGGACCTTTGCAAGATAAGATGTAGACCTTTCCAATTATGCATAATCTCCCGGCGACGGAGACAAAAGTCGTGACTGTAGACCCAAAGCCAAAGACAGAGAGTGCTGAGCCTTCGAGCTTGGACGCCGAGCCTCATGCAGCTGCACCATGGTGAATCAGGGCCAATTCACGGTGGAATTGCCCGCCAGCGACAGGTGATAAAGAGCAACACTGCATCATCACCACCATCACCACCGGTGCATCGTGGCCCCGATTTGTCCTGCTCATTGGCCCCCGATCGCTTGATGCCCCGCGCCGACAAGCCCGCAGCTGCTTGTGGTCCCGCATGACGCATATACACACATCCCAGCTGATCTTGCCGCTTCAAGCAGCTCGCCAGGCCGCCGCCCACGTCTCATCCTCGCTAGGCAGACCAGTCTCCTCCCGCGTGCTACTATATAAGACCTCAGTGACGCGGCGGCAGGCGACGTGTCGTCGCACCTGGTCCCGAGCTGCTGCTGATAAATTTCACATCCGCGCATACTACCCCGCCGCCGCTGCAACTCCCAAGCTCCAATTGCGCCCACCACCGCAGACCCAGATCCGCAGTGTTTCGGGATTCGTTGTCGCTACCATGGCCGAACGCATTGATCTCGAGGCTCTTGTTCCCAAGAACTCGAACCAGGATGCGGTCGAGTCCCGCGTTGCTGCCATCCTAGACCCCGCGCTCAACGGCAGCGGCTCGGCCGACGACGTGGTCAATGGCATATCCAACCTCTACCGCTCAGGCTACAACTCCGATGAGAAGGCCGAGGATTTCCTCTGGGCCTTCTGGACATTCTATATCGAGGTTGTGAAGAAGGTCTCGGCCCAGGACTCGAGACTGCAGCTCCTCGTTTTGATTGTGGAGAGGCTCAAGGCCCGGTCAGACGGTTCCGTCGAGATCTGGGGCAAGGAGACCAAAGTATGGGCCGACCTCCCGATGCTGGGACCCTGTGCGAGAGAAGCATGGAACTGTAGGTGCAATCTTGGCCTTTTTTTTTTACTACCGAGTGGTATGACTAACTCGGCTGTAGTCATTCCCAAATTCGATGGCAGCGACAAGGACAATGCCGCCATCTCTTCTTGGATCTCTCTCAACTCCTTCGCAGCCCGTCTCCTGGGCTCCTCCATCACCTCCGGTACGGAATTTGCCATCTGGGCGTTGCGCGACGGTCTCGAGGAGGAACACGACTCGTCGGCCGAACTGAATGGCCACATCGCCGTCACACACGAGTGGGTCGTGAATGCAGGCCAGGTGCTACTGAACGGCGCCGCGAAGAACCAGGAGCTGGACGACACTCAGAAGAGGACGCTCAAGGGCGGCAAACTCTTCGGCGGGGAGCCAGGGTTGAACAAGGAGCGCTGGACGTTCTGGCAACAGAGAGTGGAGGAGTTGAGCAGCAAGACTGATAACGAGGACGCCAAAACCAAAGCCCAGAAGACTCTGGAAACAATCAAAACCCTGGGGGTGTGAAAATACGATGCGATATGAATATTATGATAAACGATGCTTATGCTTCCTCCTTCCCATGTTTTTCCCCTTTGTAGAGGCCGTGTAAACGTGTAAATATCAGACGTAAAATTCCCTTCCCGGAATAATAGCATCTCTCTCACTCTCAGAACTCCCCGGCGCCAATGCAGTTCATCACCTCGTATCGTGGAACACTCGCCCGCGCGTCTCATCCGTACAGCATGTCCATATCGTCCTCTTCGTCGTCATCGACAACGGGGATCTCCTTCTTCTTGCCCATCTCCTCCCGGCACATAGGACATGTGCCCTTGCTCCTCAGCCACGGTCCCACGCACTCCAGGTCGAACTGATGCCTCCCCTTGCACGGCAGCTCCACCACCAGGCAGTACTCGTCCTCAAGGTAGGGCACCTTGCAGATGGCGCAGTCTTCATCCTTGTCGAGCTTCTTCCTGTTGACGCGGTCCAGCGTGTCCACGAACTCCTGGCTCACGCCCTTGAGCCTCGACGGGGGGTCGTTGATGTCGTCCTCGAGACTCGAGATGAGCTGCTCCAGGAAGTCCCGGTTGTCCGTGGTGGGGGCCGTGTTGTGCAGGGTGAGCAGCTGCTCCTGGAGGAGCCGGAAGAGAGCGGCTGCGTCGACGGGAGTGGGCGTCGCATGGGGGTTCTGCTGGGGAGTCTCGGTGCCGGCGGGGGAGCCGATCTGGTTGAGGAGGGAGAAGAAGGACGCCATGTCAACGCGGCGGGAGCGGCGGGGTTCGGAGAAGCTCACTCCATGTTCAACTATTTTATTTGAATTAGCCGGCTTGCAGAAGGCAGTGGCAGGCGAGGAACGGGCTGAACGAAGAACATACCCTCGTACTGTGTGGTCATGGCCGCTGGAGGAAGAGTAGTACTATGCGAGAAGGGAGGAAAATGAGGAAATTAGCGAATGGATTGGTAGAATCCGATGCAGCGTAGACTCCGGTATGAGGATAATGTTCAATATTGAGAGTAAATATAACAAGAATCGAGGGTATGGGTTCTTATGGAAGGTGTTGAGTGAAGCAGGCAGAGAGCTGTCGCAAGCTTCAGGCCTGCCTCGGGCCACCCCACCAGATAAAGTTATCATCAGCTAAGCTGCCTGCGGCGGGGTGTTGACTGGCCCCGTCAACACTTACCCACTACCCTGTAGCAGGCAATGAACAGAAGCCGATATATCGGCTTTAATTTGTTCAGAAGTCTATACATTTTCAAATTGTGTTGACCAGGTAGATTCTGACTTTGTACTCCGTATGGTCAATTCTTTTGAGTATGACTAGCATTACGATCGTACTGAGGCTGATCATTTGTGCTTGCTTAAGCTTGACTTATACGGAACTGAAGGGGGTTGGTGTGAATATTAAGCAACAGGAAATTGAAATTTGAACCAAAGAGCTTCCTACTGCACTAATTCTTTTTTTCTCGAGTTTTTGACACATTTTGGTAAAAACAAAAGAAGTCAAAAGCAAAAAATCAACAGCGCTTAGCATCGCCAGACTTGAACGGGAGTACCTGTTCCTTGCGTGGTAGATGCCCCAGCTTCTCCTTACACCTGTGGTTAGACTTGGCCTTTAGATGCCTCCTCATATAGTCAATTTTGCCCAACTCCTGTCCGCAATTCCTGCACCGGCGTCGGGGATCGTGATGTGGAATATTATCCTCGGCCCATATGATGTGATGGCGGAAACAATGCTCTCGCCAACCTCGAAGGTCGCAGTATCTCTCGGGACAGAAGGGGCAGTGGATCTTAGGTATATGGCGTTTCTGGTGCCGCCTGTGCAAGGGAGATGTAAGCTCGCTGGGATAAATATGTTGCTTTGGGTGTGAGTTCGGACTGCACTTACTTCAACTGGTCGCCTTCTTTATATTCCTTCTTACATTTACGGCACCGCTGATAACCCGGCTGAGGAGGTTCTGGGATGTATAACTTTGGTTAGCTCCCAGCGGAACACAGCAGCTTGAGAAGCTCGATCTTACGTTGGGGGAGGTTCTCAGGAGAAGATCCATCATCACCTATACCACCAGTCGAAGCGTCGCTAAAATCATCACTGCTAAAAGAAGAACTATCAAGAGAAACACTAGGAAATGAAAAGCTGGGAGGAGTTATCACGAAAGCCGCAAAGTCCCCCGGGGGTCCTTGAGAGAATCCAGCCGGGCCAGAGCCCTCGAGGGAATGGCCGGAAACATCTTCTTGATTCTCCGACTAAACCATCGAACCTGGACCGCGGGTGGGGGACAGAGGGGCTGTGGTAATATACTCGTCCGGTTGCGCTCTATACGAAGTGATGAGGCTGGAATCCTCAATACCTCGTGCGAGCTCGTAAATTTCATTTTCCTGTTGCGCGATTGAGTCATCAACTTGTGGAAGCATATATTCACCAAAGGTTGAGTGTACCATAGCTTCATGCGGAGTAATACTGCACGGGGAAGCATAGAAGAAATTGTCCGAGAGGGACGAAGAGTACCCTGGAGGGTAACCTTGTGAGCCTTTGACTGTTAGCAATTCATTGTCGGAACTCAGCTTCAACACCTACCTAAGATCTCCCCAAAGGGCATGGGTTGGCTGAAATCAAGGCTTGGCCCTGGATCAAAGATGGATGGGGTCCCTTCATCGGGTATGGAGGAGATGTAATTGTTATTGAAGGGTTGATCAAAGACTGAATCAAAGAATATCCCGGGATCCAGATCTATATCGTCTGGCCAAGAACTCATGGTGATGGTAGGATCAGAGCCCGTAGCCAAACTGGGGAGCAACGACGAGAGTAGCCTTAAATGAGTCGTGATGAGTATGCGATTAAGACAATGGATAAGTAGAAAAAATTAAAGAAGAGTTATGTCTCAATGAGAAGAGAACGGTTCAGCACGCTGTATTTATAGGCACAATCTGCCACAGAACAGAACCCCGCTTGACGATGGCAGCAAATACATCCTCCGACGTTTATCACGTCAGTCCAGAACGGATCTGGGCGATTGGGCAGCCATTGAGGGGTAATAGAGGCGGCGTTGGTTCTTACCGAAAATGAAAAGCAAAGTGCACTTTCTTGAGGATGACCCCAATGAACGTGGGATGTCCGAACTCGTCATCGCAGCTGAGGGCTCGGCGTCGCAATCTCATTGGGTTGACTTGCATAGCTAGGTCGTATCCGCGGGCCTCTCGCAGCAAGCTATTATGATAGATGATAGGGAAAGAGAGGAGCTTACTGATCAGCATGTGATGACGGGAGAGAGCCCCGATGCTTTCTATAAAAGGGCATGCCCATGGCTCATGGACTGGATTCAATCTAGTCTGTTCAAGCTACTCTTCCTCAAAACTCCTCAGAAATCTCGCGCACAGGCAGAAGAAATCCAGAAACAATTGATTAGAAACCCATCGAAAGCAAAGATGGGTGTTATACCATGTGCGTTTCTCATCTACCCTCCCTCCACTATTATGAGGCTCTGCCCTGAGGTGGAGCATCTCACTCTTGGACTGAACTGACATCGATACTATCAAGTGGAAGATACGATCGCCATGAGACCCAAGGCTATTAAAAAATTTTACGAGCCTATGGTACTCTTCAAAGTTTTGACTATGAAGATGCTGGCCATAGCAACCCATAGTGATCTTGAAGGGGATTGGGATCTCAACGACCCAAAGCAATTGTTTGAAGCGTTTGTCAATAAGTTATGCTATGTCTGTGACAACCAAAAAGGGGACGGGGGTGCTTCGATAACTTCTTCTGCCGTATTGCAACCTGAGGATGCTGATCCTATACAATACATCTTTGCTTGCAATCAGCAAACCAACGTCCAACTGCAAGCCACGGAAGGCTTTGTAGAGAAGCTTTTGAAGCTCATCGGCAAAGATGAAAGACGCAAGACTTTGCTTCATCATGTTCTCCGCAACAATAGGAAAAGAGTCCGCCTGCTTTTCAAAGACCTTGTAAAAGAGATCTCGAAATGCTTGGCAAGGTGTTCCAATGATCTTGGGCAAAACTGTAAGAAAAAGAGGTTGTTCGCATACAAAAGGATAATAATTAAGTGCTGACATAGTCATGGTTCAATAGGGGAATCGGTGCAACAATTGTTACTCGATATAAATGAACTGCTGCCCAACGATGAGCAGATATTGGCAGACATTGAAAGTGATTGTGAGTTTGTTTAGTCTGTATGATTTGGAGTCTTGATTCGTACAAGCTGACAGTTTCTCTCGACAAGACCTAACTGGCTGTGATATATTGATGAAGGCATTGGAAAAGTTCAAGAAGTCACCAGCCAACGCAATTATCACCCAAATGTCTAAAGACATTCGAAAAAGGGGTCATAACTCATCAAATGACTGCTGGCCGGAGATGCTACATGCGGTGAATCGCATTTTGGCGTACCCATCCTCAATAGAGATCTTCAGAGAAGCTCGCGCGGCGTTTCCAGAACTTTTTGAAGATTTCCTGATTTCTTTCCTACCGTCAAGCATCCCGCTCACAAAGAGCCAAATCTGCCGAGCCAAGAGTTACCAGGCAGAAGGGATTGTCAACAGGATGACAAGAAAGGCGGAATACCATGCTATATTCAAACAGCTCGTTAAAGACCTCCAGCTGTTCAACTTGGATGACAGAATACGGGCTGAGTACGAAAAGGATAGCTTCCGGCCCTTTGTTCATTCAGAAGTCCACCTACATGGCTGGCTGGGGAACACTCCGGAGGGATTCTCCGAGTCACGGTTCTTCAGAGGCTGGAGGTACATTGGGAGTAGCAAGCCGACCTGCAAACTCTGCCATTACTACTTCCAAGCGCAAGGATCGGGCGTCGGCCATCGAATCTGCCACTCGAATTTGTATCCGGGTTGGCGGCTCCCGGACGTACCTGTTTCAGCCGGGACAGCTGGTGAAGAAGAACGACAAGTGATTTATGATCGAATCATTGAAAGAATACGCAAAGATGCCTTCGACATCATAGGGAAGAAGGCTCCGCCAAAATACAGACTGCATGATTCGAATACATTCTCCGCAAGGATCACGCTTCCGGACGATCTTTCGACCACCGTATCGGATCTGGACGATGTTTCATCTCTGCTTGAGGATCTCGATATCAATGAATAGTCGGAAGGTTGGATATCTATCATTAGTTGGTTGTTTCTTTCTCATATTGTAATTCAATTCGCATAGGTATACGATTTGCGAATGTTCAAGATATTTCTAATTGATTTGTTCTCATGAAATGTGAGCTCTTAGCTCACTCACTCGTTGCCCTGCCCTATCCTTTATCAGTTCAAATCAAATAATCCATCCCCCATCAGTGTATTGCGAAAGAGACGTTTTGGGAATATAATGAAGTGGATTTCACTTCCCTACCTATCTTAGGCATCCCGGTGGTGCATAATTGGGCAGATATTGCGTATGGAGGTTGTTGCCTCCGAGCATGTGACATTCCATCATTTTAGAGCACTGCAACCATGTCTCAATCTCATTTCATCAATTCCAAACATCACCAAACTGCAAACCCCACAGACCAGCATTTTCTCAACCAACACACATTAACCACGTCAAGATATCAATCAACCAGACACCAAACAGACTGAATAAAAAAAATGGCGGCCCCCATCTCCGTCGCAGTCTTTGGCTCCACCGGCCTCACGGGATCCCACATCCTCTCCTCCCTCCTCGCGGCAGAGAGCAGCTGGAACCCAGTCCACACCATCTCGCGACGCGCGCCCAAGGCTCAGGGCCCCAGCCTCAACGCCGTCGTCGAGGCCGACACGGAGAAGTGGCCCGCCTCCCTCAAGGGCCTCCCGGCCACCCCCTCCGTCGTCATCTCCGCCCTGGGCACCACGCGCGCGGCCGCCGGCGGCATCCAGCAGCAGTGGAAGATCGACCACGACCTCAACGTCGAGCTCGCCAAGACCGCCAAGGAGGCCGGCGTCAAGACGTTCGTCTTCATCAGCTCCGCCGGCACGCGCGGCCTGCTGTCAAACTACGTCCCCTACTCCCAGATGAAGGTCGGGGTCGAGGACGCCGTCAAGGGCCTCGAGTTTGACCACAGCATCATCGTCAGGCCGGGCATGCTCCTCGGCGCTCGCGAGGAGCAGAGGTTCGTGGAGAAGGGCGCCCAGAGCATCGTCAGTGGCCTCGGGCTCGTCCACAAAGGTCTGAAGAATGCTCTCGGGCAGGACGTCGATGTCATCGCGAGGGCGACGACCAAGGCGATTAAGCTGGCCAACGAGGGCAAGGCACCCAGTAAGCACTGGGTGCTGGAGGGAGCTGATATTCTGAAGCTGGGTGCAGAGGAGTGAGAGGGGATTTCTCAGAGTTGGAGGAGGTGATGACTGGTGATAAGCATTTCTGGATGCCGGATTTATATCATGGCGATAAGTCGTTCATTTGCTTATCGCATGCCGTATACTTGTCTGCTTGTTCTCGCACACACGCATACCCATTAGTTATTGTTTGCGTTTGATAATGATACTATAACCAAATTGAATCTCTGTCTATATGGCTGAGTCGGAATGGGGAGTCTATCTTTACCTACACTTCACGGTGAGAGATGAAGCTCTGAACTGTCATGCATCATTACCTCCGAGGACATTGGTGGATCAATGGAGAACCGCGTACTACGTCGCACAAGGCGGTATTATAGCTTGTACGAGGTTGATTAACTCCTGTGTAGTTACTACCTACGATGACAAATGATTTAGGGTTCGCTTTGGGAATTGGCACAGGTAATGATTTTTTATTCATAAAACTCCAATGAGAGTCCCTGATGCACTACTCGAAGCCGACCATCCCAGGTGCCCCTTTGTTAACCCGTTTATAATATCATCACCAACTGTGTGTCAGTGGAAGAGTGGTGAGCGAGCCATAACCAGATTGAGAGCAATCGCTACCCTCTTACGGCGCGCCCAGGGTAGCCACCCTTAAAGCCTGTCGAAGCGTGGTAAGGCCATTCGACTCGGTCTGGATATCGAGGATCTGGAGGATTTCCTCTATTTCGGATGCTAGAATCCATGAGTTAGCCTCGTTTTGCCATGAAATTACTACTGAACATACCCTCGAGCGAGTAAAGATCACCCAGATTTGATGGGAAGGATGGAATTTCGAGCCCAGTCACTGGATTAAGTAGCGGGAGTAAGGTCGCTTCGGCATGAAGCATGATTTTTGCTTGGTTCGCTTTCATTCTCTCGTGATTTTTGGACCTAATGTCGATAAAGTTAGTGTTTATAGGTAAAAGAATAGTATCCAACTCCAAATAGTAGACAAACCGAGTCTTTGCTGAGAGAGTTGATTGAGCAAGCCGTTGATCCAATCCTTGTATTTGTTGCTTGATCTCCAGGAAATTTGCTGATGATTGAGTATCAACTTTCTCTATTTTGGTATCGACTTTCTCTATCTCCCCGACAATGTTCTTGAGCGTCTTCTGAATATTATCAAGTTGATTCCCAGACCCTCTAAGCCCTGCTGAAGCAATGATGTTATCGACGTCTGCCATCGAAACCGATGGCACACTGCGGGCAGGGTTCGAGGGCACACTGCGGGCAGAGTCCGAGCCAACCATATTGATGAAAGAATTGATGAAAGAATTTCGGTGTTGCTGGAAAGTAAAGCTGAGTAAAGAAAACTGATTCGAAGTAGAGCTGCTCACTAATGTTTGAGAGATGGACGAGGAAGAAAATAAAACTTGAGAAAAAAGTTGAGAGGATATGGGTTTTGTAGGCAAGGTTGCTCCTGAACTGGATGGTAAACTTTTGGGTAGGTGCCTGGGCGCACGCAAACTTTTATCAAACTTTTGGGTAGGTGCCTGGGCGCACGCAAACTTCCAAATTATCACAGATAAGCTAAAGTAAAGACTAATGACATCAACATCCTGCCCGAGAGCATATATCCAGTATCTGAAAATTCTTGTAGATGGGATCCAAGGGCTGAAATTCGAGCTTGATCTGCCAATACGGTTAAGGGATGCGGTCGGGAGGAAGTTTCAATTCCCGTTTCGCCTGGTTACGACTTGGGCGGTGCGTTCAAGAAATGCTCACCATATACCTTGCCTATCTGACTTGTTAAGGGGATCCATGGCTTGATCACGGAGGCGTTCCTGAAGGTAAAGACTTTCGGACCTCATGTGATGGAGGGCAACTATGACTTGATTGGACCCAGTGGTGAAATAATTCTACCAGCGTTCTGGGAGAGAGCAATCGTGCCAGGGATGCGCATCCGTATGACCATGTGGCCTATTCCAGAGGGGGAGAATAAGTTTTCTTCCACCGCCACCGCCGCCGCCAAAGTTTGCGAGCGATTCTTCTAATCCTCGTACAACTCTACCGAAGGTGGAGGAAATTCCTCCAAGTATCCCTCCCTCTAATATGCAAAAGGGCGCAGTGCTGCCATTGTCCAAAAGAGGGCAAAGCGAGCAGAAAAGACCCCGAAGCAAAGTTGTTAGAAAATCTCAAAGCAGTTGGACGACAGAATCATCTGGTGATATTGGAAGGATTCTCGTTGAATCTCTGCCCGGGCCTAACGGCTGCGCCTAAGAGCTCCAGATAGGGTTGATTCGTATGAGATGTGTTGTTATTGCTAGGTGTAATCTGCCTACAGCTATCGCTAGTTATCTCTGTGCCTTATCACCCGGTGATCGCGATAGCGGTCATCACGTATGGGCAACGCTCATCCGATCAGAGGGCTGCATTCAACAGGCGATGATAATAACGATTTCGGCTCGGCGAGTAGCATTAGCTCTGATGAGAACTGAACTGCCTGGATAATCACTTCGATATGCTTCTACAGATAATGCTAAAACTAATGACATACCCTTTTTCTAAAACGAATCGGAGTATCTCTTCATGAAATGCCCCGACTTATATAGTCGACATAAAAGCGCAGGCTGTCCAGGCCCCAGCACTATAACTGGCACTGAATAGCGGCCTCCCCCTGCTGCCCCTCTCTGTCTTACCCCTCCACTTGGTGCCCGAGTCAACGACTATCCCTCTATCGCAATTGAACCCCACCATTTGCTGATAAACCCAGGCGGAACGCTCTAGATACCTCGCACAAGGCAGTGAGCCGAAATCCGAGCAATTGCTCGTCCATCCCTCAGCTCCCTCGTTCCACAGACCGCCAGCCTCACCTCCTTTGTCTCACCCTCCAGCTCGTCCCTTGTGTTCCCGCCTAGAGGGCCCCCGAGCCAGCAACTGCGAGCCCGATTTCCCCCAGGGACCGACCGACCTCCCGCCAGTGACTCATCCCTTCCGCTCACACGGGCTTATATATGTATATACATCCACTCACTCATCGCCGCACCGGAAAACTCAATATAACTAACACAGCCAAAAACCAGAGCCACGCCGCCATGGCTGGACGCCCGAGCATTGTCGGCGATCAGGCCGGCCCCGAAGCCCCGTATCCGCTCCAGATGGAGGGCAAGGTCATCTCGGGCTTCGGCCGCGGGTCCAAAGAGGTGAGTGAGAAAGACAGCCTCACTTCCCCTTCCCTTCCCTTCCCACATCAACAACCCCTTTTCTACGCATCATGTCTCACCTTTCGTCCTACCCCGCCATTAAGAGGTGAGGGGCACATCCATAAACTCTCGGTTCTTTCTATTAACGCAAACCACCAATTCTCTTCTCCAGCTTGGGATCCCCACCGCCAACCTCCCGGTTGACGCCGCCATCACACCCTGGATCTCCTCCACCCCCTCGGGAGTCTACTTTGGCTACGCCTCCCTGGACCTGGACGGGACTCCCGGTGTGCGCCTGAGCGTCTACCCCATGGTCATGTCCATCGGGTACAACCCCTTCTACAAGAACACGGTCCGCAGCGCCGAGGTGCACATCCTCCACAAGTTCGCGGGGGACTTCTACGGCGCGCACATGCGCCTGCTCATCTTGGGTTTCATCCGGGAGGAGAAGGACTACAAGAGCCTCGATGCCCTGATCGAGGACATCAACTTTGACTGCGAGGTCACGCGCAGTTCACTGGCTAGAGAAGCCTGGGCGCCCAAGAAGGGACTCGTCGTGGATGGTCCTGATGTTGATGGTAAGCTCGATGCCGAGTGGCTGGTTAAGCCGTTATAGACAGGGTACAGTTTTGCATGAAAGAGCCAGGATATAGGATATTAGATGAATCTAGAGAAAGCGGGAATAGCAGGCAGCGAGGGATAAAAGCTACAATTAGGAGCACGGGAGGGAAAAAGGCGCAAAGCAATCGGAAATCGTATTCCTTTGTCAATCAACTCAAACGAGGCTGCTATTTGCAACGCCTCCCTATGGACCTTGAATGTGTCCCTATCCTCCAGTACTAACCCAAGCACTTATGTAGTTACCTGTTATCTTTTGCTTCGAAAGTTATTTAACTTGCAGCCCATCCCTATCTTGCGTAAGACGAGTGCACAATTTATTCATGTTTCGCTTGAAGACGGAAAATCCCTGTCTCGACTTGGCTTGAAGCAACGCTTGTATCTTCAAAATAAAGCTTCACCGTGGAAATTTCCAAAAAGTTTACCACTCATTTTTTTTTCATATCGTATCCAATAGCAGCCATTACACGGCCAATTGCTGTACCTCTTGATTGGGGTAATATCTCGGCAAGAACTATTTCTGGTGTTAAGATGGTTCTTGATTTGTGGGGCGAACGACATAGGGAGATGTGACTCGTTTTACTTACGTTGATGATGATCATCATGGGAATATCAAACACATCGCGCTTGATGGTCCAGCAACATGTGCAGTTGACCTTGCCATCTTGTTCAATTCTTGATATTCCGTGTTCGCCGTCGATTGTTGTGACCCTATTGCTGAGCATGCCAAGTCGAGGATCCTTCTGCGGGCCTTCCTTTACAATAGACTGTTCTTGTGTCCTATACTTAAGCAAGCGGCAGCTTCTTTGGACCTTGCCTCGGGAGTCTTCGAATGCCAAAAGCGAGTAGTCGTTATAGAACTCCACGATGCTGTCATCGTCAAGCAGCTCTGCTAAAAACACGGGTTGAGGTCTACCCGCATTGTTCTCGCCGTTGCCATTGCTTTGCTGGCCGGCATCGTTTTCTGGAGTGGAGGAGCCATTGGTGACTGGGTTCGCCGGCACGTACTTGTTGGGCTCCTTGCCCAGCAAAACGTCCTTGGTCCAGCCAGTTAGTGCGGTGAATTCCTTGTTCACGGCAGCAACCTCTCCAGACCGACGGCAGACAATGGTCGGGGCACAGCAATGCTGCAAGAAATCATCGAATTCGATCAGGGTTCGCTGGAAGCACTTCTCCATGAAGATGAGATCCTCACGAGTCAGATCCTTTGTAGAAGCAATGAACGAGGGTCGAATCTCGCCGAAGGCCCTGGCAATACGTAGCAGCTTGGGGAGGGGGAGGCGCTTGCGCATGACGGAAATCATGTTGTGGAAGCCTGTTGTATAAGGATATGGCTCCTTGACACTTTCGTAAATGGATGCTGCATCACGATGGCGTTTACCCAAGATTGTCTGGCTGGACTTGTTTCCTTTCGGCTTCATACGATGAGCCGCCGACACCATATTGATGTTGGCCAAATGTGTTGGTGTTGGTGACCCGTCACCCACGCCACCAGGGGCTTGCGGGCTTGCTGTGGTCTCCGTGCTTGGGCTAGCAAGGCTAGTAGGCCCAGCAGCAATTGCGTAGGCATGAGGCAGCCCGTGTTGGAGGTTTCCTTGGTTGTAAATGGTCGCGTTCTGGTCAACTCCCGTGAAGTCTCCACCCATCAATCCATCATAGGTGTGGTTCGATCCATTGCCAAACACCGCAGCATACTCATTCGTAGGCGTCTGCGATAGAGAATTCTCGCGAGGAGGAGTCTCGGCACCTAGACCCATCTTGTTGAGGATACCAAACTCCCAACCCGCATACTGGCTGCCAAAGTTGAGACCCTCCAGGTCAAAGTTGTACAGCGCAGGGTTGCTAGGGTCAAAGAGCGCATTGAAGTCCATCGTGTTCGTTGCCATTAGACCCTCTATTGGCGGATTACTATTGGGCGCCCCAGTGAAGGTTGCTGTCGCTGGTGAGGCTTGTGGCCCAAATGGGAACCCATCAGACATCCCTACGGATGTTTGCGTTCCGGTTGGATACACGGGGAAAGTCGACCCGCTGGCCTGAGAAAAGAAGGTACCGCTGGCGGCCCCAGTTGACATGGCGTTGTCTGAATTGCTCGAGTTCTGGCGCTGGTTTGGTGGTCGGGTGGAAGTCGTGCTGGGATTGTAGGTAGGACCTAGGACTGGCCTGAGAGCCTCTGGCGGGGCATCGTGGAGGTACTTGGCTTTCTTACGAACGCCATCCTGGCAAGCGTCACCAAGTCCGCGCTTGATGCATCTTTGGCACGGCCTCTCATCTCCTATACCTCGCTCTCAGTATCGCTCAAGACAGAATGACTGATGTGAGAAAATGTGGGATTGTGGAAAGTGGTAAATCTGGGTGAACTCAAGAGGCTTGTGAAATGAAAGTAGGGAAGAGGGGGGAGGTTTTGACAGCCCATGGAAACTTACCACAGGTGAGATGGGCACGTTGACAAGCAAAGCATGCCCGCCTTGCCTTCTTGCGCCTGGGTCTCGAAGGATCCTTAGGATCATACTTCTTCTTGACCGCACCGTTGCTATCGGTGTTGCTACTCTCCGCCATCTTGTCCTCGTCTCTGTTGTATATCTCAGACTCGTCCTCGTTCTCAGACATGGGATCTGAGATCTCAGTAATATGGTCATCTATACCTGAAGGCATCTTGCCGTCGGGTTTTTATAGTTCTCAAGGCGACTGTCTGACCGAGCGGGAAGAGCCCAACCTGATAACGCAACCAGCTAAAAGAGGGCCTGGATCCCCGCCAGTCCTGCTGTGCTCCCAATCTCAATCTATTTTGCACGACGGCGGCGGCGATGTCGTCGCTATCCCCAGGATTGTGCGAGGTACCTCCGCACCCCCTCCAACAGCTTTGGAGACGCTACACTACGTGCGCCTCTGTAACACTGCAGAGCAAGGATTGTGGGACCCTGATATGGCAACCTCGACGCAGGTCCTGGATGGGTGCCCAATGCGGCTTGAGACGCCCCGGAGCATACGGTGTGGAATTGAGGGCTCAGATTTGGTCGCTAGGGGCGCCTCTTTTCGCTGATCGTCTCGAGTTGCAGAGCGGCTGAGCGCTGTCGGTGAGCGATGCAATAAAACGTATGTGACAAAGTGCAGCTTGCTGTCGGCGGCCGTAACCAGGACAGGGGTGGCGGACGGCGACGCGGGCAAGATCAGCCTCTGCCGGCTGTAGGTGAGATTGTCTTGGAGGCGACTCGTATTGTATTCTCCGCAAGGTCCTCTGGCCAATGAGCTCGTCTTGGACGGCACAATGAGGCGTTCAGGTTGTGTGACGAGCAACTGCGAAGAAATAGTACATGCGGCGACGACGGGGACATGGAATGGGTGGTCAATACGCAAGCCGTCTGGTTTGGCGCAAGCCCAGGAAGCGACAGCAAGGGCCTAAGCCCTCCCTTCAGAATGCGGCGTCCGAGTCCAATGTGAAGGACGTTGGCAAGGCTGGAGAGCTCTGCAGGCTATATCGAGACGTTGCCTCTCTCGTCGCCGATGTAATGTGAGGGCTCGGTCGCAGTCTGGATGTGGACTTGGTCGATTGATCTACATATGTCGCGTGTAAACGCTGCGTCGATGATGGGCACCTTTTCGGGGGTCTAGGCCGAAGAATGGGTTCGGGTGGGCGCCGATGACTGTTCACTCTGGGTGAGGGCAGGACCGGCAACGTCACAGTTCACTGGGGGGTGGTCGCCTGGATGGTAGAGCCGCGGAGGTCTCTGGTCTCGCAACGGAAGCAGAGGATGGGATGTGCAGAAAGCGAAATCGGGGCTTGGGACATGTGAGTTCTCACAGGAGCCGATTGCTCAACGATTTTGAGAAAGGAAGTGTAAGAGGCTAAAAAAGCCCAGACCACCCGCGGCCGATGTACATCAGAAGCAACCTGATGCAGCTGCTGCTTACCTACATTGACCAGCAGTGGCCCAGGAAGGCGCCAACTGAACTGTGCGTGCAGGCATGAACGACCCAATGGCCTACGACCTCGACCAGCCCCAGCGCCAAGCTTTTGCTGCGGGGCTTTCACCGGTTTGGGGTGGGCTTGGGGAGGCGACAGAGAGGGTGCCCATTGGCCCGAGCCGGTCCTCCAGGTAGACAGGACATGCCCACACGAGCAAGGCTACACCGAGCTGGAGGTAGCCGAGACTAGACCCCTCATCAGAACAACGCAGCCCGCCTGGCCCCGCCGGATGTGTTGTGCTGTGCTGGACAGACACTGCGACTAGCAGCGAATAGCAGACACTGGCGCATGGATGCGCGATGCACCAATTGACCCAGCCAGGCCGACGTGATTCTCGCTAATGTAGGGACAGAGGGAAGCTCCGTGCTAGCCAGTGACGCGACCATGCCCGGCAGATCTAGTCATGGCCATGTCAACATCCCATCTGTAGAACCGTTGCGATCCCGCCGCGAGTCTGTCCCGGGCCGGCGGTGAGAAAAATTCAGACAATCCCAGACGAAGCAGAACATGGGCAGTCGCCATTATGCTCCGCTTCGACCGAATTCATGGGCAAGAGACCTTCCTGCCCCCACACTCGCGGCCTTCCCCTTGTTTTGTTTCCTACGTGCAACTGATTGGCTGCACTTGCGCCATCGGCTGGAGACGGGAGGCGGCGATGTACGTGCGAAATATTAGACAATTATTTAACATGGGGCTGAAATGGGCAAAAAAAATAAAAGTTGTCATCATGTGCAGGGCTGTATTGCCTCTTACTTGCAGGCATGCATGCGTATTCGTATGTGAGGTTATTTTAGGATAGATTACCATCTTGGTTTGGTCTGTGATAATAACCGAGGTGCCGGCAGCAAAGTGCAAAATACACACATCCATCGCAATTGATGCAGTCCACAGAGCAAAGAGCATGTTTCAAACTTTTCCCAGCCACCAGTGAGCTGGCGCCGTCGGTCTCCTCCTGCGCACCCCCTGCAAGCCCATCCCTCCAAGGCGGCCTGTGATGAGAATCATGTCATGTGAGAGTGCGTGCACGGACGTCCATCGCCGCGCAGTCCCATCTCCATCTCCATCTCCCCATGTACGAGCGATCATGTCACGGAATACCCAATCCAGTGGTCTGGGAGAGAGGGGCTATAATGGCGGGGTGGGAACTATCCACGTCCGCCCCCAGAGCTAAGGCAGCTCCAGCTCGCTAACATGCACCGCGCATCAATGTCAGCGTACTTATATACCGCTAGGTAGGAGGTTGGACGATAGCAACGGGGCAGGACGGCGTACTCTTCGAATTGCTCCATTACCACTAATCGACTAGGTTCATCTCGACAGCTGTGCGGCATTGCAGGCTGGCTGCAGGCCGTGTCACATCACCCCCAGCCCGTTCTCCTGCCCATCATCAGCCTGGCCCCTCACCACCCGGCTGTCGTCCCCTGGTGTGGTCCCTCGGGCTCAGCCTCAGCGTACTGTGCCGAGTACTCAATCTCAACATCGAGATCTTCGCACATGGCTCGCGCTGTGCTTCCCCAAGGCTGACCGGTGCAAATCCGCGTCAGGCTTTAGCTGGGATATCGCACACAGCAGCGCAATGGCAGCTGCTTTCTGATGCAACCGCACGCCCGTCCACACCCACCTCACCTGGCCTTCTTCCCCCCTTCCTCTCCTCCTTCTCTCCGGTAAGGATTGCAAGTCCTCGGCATGACTTTCCTATCCCCTCGTATCTCCAAGCTGTCCTACTCGCCTTAGCCCAGTGTGGTGTCTGGGCCGATGAGGTGGCGTCCCTTTTGTAACAGATCAGCGGACGCTCTCCGCCGCTGAATATGGTCTATTGCTCCTCTCCTGCGGATGCAGGCTGGGCCTGGAATCCCAGCTTACGACTTGGCGTAGCGGCTCCTGCGTCGAAGCCTCTTGCCGTACTTGAAGAAGATGTACGGGAACGGCAGCATTGCCACGGTGAGAAAGGCGAGCAGCGAGGTTGCCCAGTGATTGCCCAGGGCTACGTACATTTGGTTTCCAAACAAGGGGAATGCAGCTATGGCCGGACGACTCAGATCAGCTTACCCCACTCTCAAGCCAGTGGTGTGCGCCTCACCACAAGATGGGAACACTCACCTGCAAAAGTACATCGTACAAAGGCATTGGCAGCCAGTGCGCTCGCTGCAGATTGGGGGTATGCGTCCACCTATCACGTCGTGGTCAGCACTAGAATTCGGAAAGTGAACGATATGGTGATGGGGTGTGAGTCTAGGCCGACTATCCAGAGCGAGAGAGGAACAAGATAAATACTTACAAGAAAGGTAAAGATCCCTGTAAACACCAAGATGACTCTATTCCAACGGATTCTTGCAGTTAGCCATCAATGCTCTCTCTTCTGTGTCGAGTTCTGTGCAAGGGCTGGGGGTGTAAGAAGGGCATGACAGTAGAATACAAAGTGCAATGACAAAGGCCTGACTAACGGCTCCTCGTGTAAGTCAGACGCCATGCAGTTCTGCCCAAAGCTGCCTGTCCAATAGATTGGATCTTGCTTTGAAGGATTACACACGACATCACACACGCAACACACGAGGATCGCTGCACTGATACACACTCATACACACCGAGCGCCTCCACGATCTCCCCACCCCCAAGGTGCATCCATATGCCGTGTAAGAGAAATGTTGGGATTGTTGGGATTGGAGGACAGAGAGCATCTGCTCCTTTTCGGTACTCACCCGGTTCCAAAAATGGCCGATCCAATAATGGGGACGATCCAATGCACCCACGGATAGACAGACCACCCAAACATGAAGATCCCGGCGGGCACGAGGAGCGCACCGGCGATAGCAGGTGGCAAGCGGAATTCAGGCTCGCTCGCCCCCTGGATTCCCGTCTCCGCTTCGAGCCTGCGCATGAGGCTGCTTCTGACGCGGTGCCACACGGGGTCAGTGCCTATACCAACCAGCAAACCGGCTCCTATCCCCATGAACGACAGGCCGATTTGCCACAGGTTGAACTGGTAGATGGTCCCGAAGACAAGGGGGAAGGCACCAAAGAAGAGGTAAAGGATTCCGAGGAGAATGGCTGAGTAGATGCAGAGGCTCAGCACCATGAATTCGAATATCAATAGCTGGAAGGGTCGGAGCAGTGATCGGCCGACTGCTGCTAGGACCGACTTCTTCGTCCTCTCCGTAGGTGCAACCCAGCGCTCGTCATTGGTCTTCTTTCGAAGCATCTGCGCCTTCTTCTTTAGGATAATGGGGTCTGTTGTAGAGGTCAGTAAGTGTCGCACCTTGGTGATATTGTCCCACAGTGATTCGGAAAGCCTTCAAAGAACGAGGAGTGAGACCTACGGTATGTCTCAGGGCATAGAAACACGATAGCCAATAATAAAACAAACCCCCATATCAATAGAACGTAGTATGTCCAACGCCAGTGCGTGTTGTAATTGATGAAGCCACCGAGCAATGGCCCAACGCAGGGACCAAGGAACGGCGCGATGGAAAATACGGCCATGGGGACCTGGAGCTGTTCTCTGGTAAACAAATCGCCGACTGTACCTCCAGAGACAGCCAGGAACGTGCTACCGGCGAAGCCATCCAAGAAACGGCAAACAATCATGGTCGCAACATTCTTAGCCACGGCTTGCGGGATGATCCAGATGACATAGAGAGACCATGCGACCAAGTAGATGGGCCGCCGGCCATAGAACTCACTCAGAGGACTGAAGAACATGGGTCCCAGAGCGATGCCCAGAACAAACGTGGACAGACCCAGGACTGAGACGATTCTCGAGTTGCCGAACTCTGCCTCCATCTGCTGGTATGTCGACGTGTAGATCGAACTGGCGCTTGTCCTATTTTCTTGGTCAGTACTGACTTGTACCATATATACTAGCACAAACCAAATCACTGGTTATCCGCCTGCCCGTGAACGCGAAGCAACTTACACGCAGAAACTAGCGCTAGACACAATGGATACTATCAACCACTTGCGCGCTACATTGAAGCTGCGAGGACACAGCGGGTCACTGTCGCCTCCATCCCATCCCACCAAAAAGGCGTCGTCTTCATCGTTGCCGGGGCTGTCCCCGGCGGGCTCATCCTTCTCAGAGGTATCATCGGAGACTCCATATCCATTCTGTGAACGCACTCGGGTGATCGAATGAGACGCCGAGCTCTGCTGTGACGTCGGTCTCGAAAGCTGGGCCCCTTTTACTGAGCGGATTGGCGCGAACTCGAGCTCTGTGTTGGAGTTGCGCGCTTCGTCAGATAGCGAATTCCTGGAGCTAGGGACTCCCTTCTCTGTATCATTCTCCATTGTCGCTAGTTTATTCTCTGGGGTCTCCCCGCAGTTGCGGTGAATGATGGAGAGAGATCTTGGTCAAGGATTGGGAGACTCGCAAGTCCTAATCTAGAGAATTGTGATATATGGTGATGAGGTGCTGGCTGCGCTTAAGAATATATCATCACACTGGAGTTGGGAGCAAGATTGACCTGTCACCTCATTGGGCTGGACTCGGGAGCATTGCAGAGATATATCTACAAAGACCCAGCGAAATGCTGACATTTACCATATTTTAACGAGGGACAGTTGACATATCACGTCTGTCGTCAACAGTAAAAAATATTCAATGATAACACCCTGCGTCATACCCCTGCTCGGACTTATTATCTATGGGACGAGGTCGGAGGCGCGAAGAGCGAGGGCCCATCTCCATTCTTTTCCAGGCTAGTCGTAATGCCTGTTCATACTTACCAAGCCAGTTTACTCAGCGTTTGCCTCATCTGGCAATTTGCGAACTACAGGAAGTGAGTCTACCCGGTTTCTAGAGGAGGATCATCGCTCACGATGCTACTCGTCGGTGGAACAGCTCGCCCCTGCACTGAGATTGAATCTTCGGCGTGACTCAAATTCACGATAGAACTGTACCGAAACCGGATCACGTACTTGTATTTTTTTTCGTCGTTATCTAGAGATCCAGCTCGTCATTCATTTGGCGGAAATAACCCGGCGGGGACTTGACAACTTCCCCGTTCACTCCGTGTAACTGAAGCCTGGATTTATCGGCACGGCTCCGTGATTCCGGGTCTGTGTCACATGTGGATTAATAAAGCCGTATGATATTATTCAGCCATGCAAGTCGCCATTCGAGTCTGATGCTGCCGTATTTCCGTCCAACTGACGTCTTAATCATGTTGCAAGCTCAAATGAAACTTGATCTACAGCATCACCCTAAAGGTAATAATCTTAACCTCCAGACCATAGGACAAACAAGGTGGATGAAAACAACGCCATGAGATTCGCATTACTCTATCCTGCTAAAACAAAAATGCCCCAAATAGGTATATCCAATCACATGCAACTATCGTCCAATGCCTCTAGTCTATACTCAAACTCCAAACCGCTGCGTGGGCAATACAAATCATGTCTAACTCCGTAAATCCTCACAAACCTCTTCTCCTCGCAACTCACTTCCCGCCGAAATCCGGAACGGTCGTGTCGCAATTGAAATCACGCTTGTACGCCTTCGCAGGCATGATGCCGGCCTTGAGCGCCAGCTCGTAGCTCCAGAGCACGGTGCTCTCCGTCTTCCAAGTCCAGTACCACCAGCCCCAGCCCTTCTCAAAGCTGTGCATCTGCGCTTCCGCAAACATCTGGAGGAACTTCTTGTAGTCGTTGCTCCACTTGGCCGAGCCCGCGTTGGACTCGTAGCACGAGCATGACTTGTTCTTCGTCGGGCATTTGGGCCCGTCAACACTGGCCAGCGTACCCTCCCAGCGAGTCCCCTGCCCAACGCCGTTGAGATTTGGGGCGCAGTCCGTGTCGGACTGTGACCATTCGGCGAAGAGTGTGGGCCCGTAACCCGTGGAGGTATCCATGCTGATCTCCGTTTGTTCGGTCCATCCGTCGCAGGCATACTGGACCTTCTTTTGGCGGGTGAAGGCGAGCTGGTCATTGTTGAAGAGCACGTACTGGTGAACGTCGAGGACCAGGTCACTGTGCCCAGTCATTTTTCCTTGCCAGTTTTCCAAGCCCATGAATCCATCACCAAAAATGACCAATGCCTTGATGCCATTGGCGCGAACCAGCTTGTATGCTTTTTCTGTCCATTGGATCACCGAGTTTGTATCAAGTTCCACCATCCTGGGTTCATTGGCCAAGCCGTAGTGGGTGATGATATTCTTGTATCGATCCTGAGCGAAGAACTTGGACAGCTTGTCGTGCATATCCAGAGACCGCTGCCCATTCAAGGCGCCGTCAGTGCCATTGAGCCATCCTATGGCCCCAAACCTGCCACTGTGGTTCCACCCATTCTGACTCCCAGGCAAGCCGTGAACATCGAGATTCACCCGGAGGCCATACTTGCGCGCGTACTCGATTCCCCGAAGAAGGTATCGCCAAGATATCCGGAAGACGTAAGGATCTCCGTCGTTCAATTGGACGGCCCAGTAACCGAATGGTATGCGGACATGATCAAAACCTGCGTCAGCAATCTCCCGAAAGGTGGACTCGGTGATGAAACTATTATAGTGTTTCTCCAACTCTTTCTCAGCTGTAGAACCATAATGCTGGCAGAGGGTCCATTCATCAATGATACCCATCGAGCTGTCATAATTAAACAGCGAGGGTGTGATGAACGGCTCCAAATTCAGCCATCCGCCGACGTTGACTCCCCTAGCTGGTCGGTCGGCGTAACTTCCCCAGTCCTCATTCAATGCTGGGACATTCTCGTTTGCTTTCTTCGAGTCGTCCCATTTAGAATTGAGGCCCATGACAGGTAGATCTCCCACCATCTCATCGGTAAATGTCGTGTTGAAGTCCTGTGTGGTTTGCCAGTACCAAGGGTCCAGGTAAGTGTTCTTCCACTTGTCTGGCACCGTGTTACGGTCTTTGTCATTCAGACCTGAACTAGAACTTGAGCTCCCTCCATCATCCGAATTCTTGTTCTTCTGGCTCACCACTACGGCAACAACAATGATAATGATGAGCGCAACCACGCTACACCCGATAATGATCCCTGAGAGAATAAGTTAGTCAAAAGCATCGCTTGCAGCGAGTAAAGGCCGCACGCACATAGCTTCTTCTTCTTTTTTTTCTTCTTGTCCTCTTTTGGTTGTTTCTTGAGGTAGTAATCCTGCTTCTCGAAGCTCTGATCGCTCCAGCGCCAGTCATCTTTCCCGCTTCCTCCTCTTAGACCTTGGGATCTACCCTCTTCCATGACAGCACCGCTGACCACTCGCTTCTTCTTCTTCTTCTTATCCCTTTTCCTGTCCTCATCTCGGTCTTCATCGAGGGTTCGGCGGGGCTCTTGTTCGACGGGTGAATATTCAGCTCTCCGCGCCTTCTTCTTCCGGTCCGAACGCTCCGCATGCCGTTTCTGCCGCTCATTCTCCTTGTCTAGCTGTGACAGCGCATCTGATGATAGTGCTCTCGACCGACGTTCCTGTCGCCTTGCCTCTCTTGCCTCTCTTGCCGCTCTCGCCTCACGTCTTTCCTCCCGTCTTTCCTCGCGGCTCTCCTCGGATTCTGTCTCCCGCGGCCGGCTCTCGGACTTCTTTCTCCTATGTTCTCTCCTTCTCGACGATTCATCTCTGTTTTGGCGCGAATGGCTCGCCCGCCGCGTTGATTCCCGGGGCATCGTGTAGTCGTCGCCGCCGGTTCGTGGTGGAAGCGCTTCGGTCGGAGGATGAGGAGGGAGAAATGTCTTAGACCATGGCGTCCAAAACAGCCAAAGCTCCTGGCATTACGACGACCGTTTATTCAAAATAACGGGCTATAGCAGTGGAGTGGTAACGTCACTAGCCCCCGAATAGTCTCGTATTGCCTTGGCTTGGAGCGGCTTGGCTGTGGGGCGGCTGTTGACACGGCAACAATCTTATCGCGGGCGCCGCGGACGCCAAGGGCATAAAGGCTGGATGCGGTTCAATCGCGGCCGTGACGTACCGGCGCAAGCCGAGCATGGCATTCTCACACCAAGGCCAAACGGCCGCCACCACGGCTTAATGTCTAGGATTAAGTAGCCTTTGAAGTTTATCGTGATTGTTTCTCCTCACCATCTCCGTGTCTCTGTTTCTCGAGTGCATGTCTGGCCACCGTATTCCAACAACTACTTCGTGATTTCTAACAACATTGAACGCATTCTCCCCAACATGAGTTCGCCAGCCCTCCGCTCTTGGAGAAGAGCACTGGCGCTCCCGCGCGCTGCATCTCTCTCTGCCGCGAGGAGTTACTCTACACACCCGCCCAACGCCAGGTTCAATTTACCGATCGACTATGGCTCTACTCCTCTTCTAGCACACACATCCCAAGACGCTCTAAGAAATCCAGAGTTGCCCCCAGATATTCGGAACGGCCCAACCAAGAAGATGAACCTCTTCCAGTCGATCGGTGACGCCTTGTCCATCGCATTAGCCACCGACGACTCTGTTCTTATTTTCGGAGAAGACGTCGCCTTTGGAGGAGTTTTCAGATGCACGATGAAGCTGGCTGAAACCTACGGAACAGATAGAGTCTTCAACACGCCGCTGAACGAGGGAGCCATCGTTGGGTTTGGCGTGGGGCTGGCAGCTTCGGGCATGCGTCCTGTCGCCGAGATCCAGTTCGCCGACTACGTTTTCCCAGCCTTTGACCAGATCGTCAACGAGGCTGCCAAATACCGTTATCGCGATGGTGCCAATGGCAGAAGCGCCGGCGGCCTCACTATCCGCATGCCATGCGGCGGCGTCGGCCACGGCGCTCTGTACCACTCGCAGTCACCTGAGGCGCTCTTCACCCACGTCCCGGGCCTTCGCGTGGTCACGCCCAGGTCGCCTCTGCAGGCCAAGGGTCTTCTCCTCTCGGCCATCAGAAGCAACGAGATCCTGTTATTTTCATGGAGCCCAAGATCCTGTACCGCGCGGCCGTTGAGCAAGTGCCCGTCGGTCCCTACGAGCTGCCATTGTCCAAGGCCGAGGTGGTCAAGGAAGGCAAGGATCTCACCATCCTCTCATACGGACAGCCCATTTATACATGCCAGCAAGCGATCCAGCGGGCCGAGGAAGATCTAGGAGTTTCGATAGAGTTGATCGACCTGAGAACGGTGTATCCTTGGGATAAGGAGACAGTGCTGAACAGCGTACGCAAGACGGGACGCATCATTGTTGTGCATGAGGCGATGGTGAACGCTGGCGTCGGAGCGGAGGTGGCAGCCACGATCCAAGAGGACCCCGAGACCTTCGTCCGACTTGAGGCCCCGGTGACCAGAGTGGCGGGCTGGAGCATCAACAACCCATTGCTCTATGAGAAGTTCTCCATTCCCGATGTCACACGTGAGTTAATCCTACACATTGATCGCCCCCACCCTTCCTTCTACTTTTGATCGAATTGCTGACATCTCATCTCGCATCTTTAGGAGTATATGACAGTATAAAGGACGTTTTAGACTACTAGGTTGGCGCAAGGCGAGCGAGACTGCATAGTTATTCATTAAAGCGATCGATAAAACAGAGGGTCCAAACCAATACAGCGGCCATTTTAATTAAAGTTAAATTCATTCAAATGAACATGGATGCTTATAGAAACTGCTTGCGTAAACGTTTGAGGGTCGAAATTAAATCTTTTGAAGGAGCGAAGCAGGCTTATTACGTAGGGGAGTTAAAGAGGTTCTGCCCCTCCACCAAAGAGGTGCCCCGCCCTCCCCTTAGCCGGCATCATATGAGATCTCCACACCTTGTCAGAACACTCCGCTGCAGCCTCCGCACCTACATCTGGAGCTGCACAGCACGCCGTGCATTCCGCCCGATCACCGCAATCCAAACCCTACTTCTGCCGCCGACATGTCGCATCTCGAGGCAGTGTCCGCCTTCGTCGAGGGAGCTCCCCCGGGAGAGGTGTGTGCCCAAACCCCCGCCCTTGTTTACACCCATTGGATAGCTTGAGCCCAGGAGCTAACATTAGGCAGCTCAGCGATGTCGTGGCTGGTATTAAAGCCCTCCTCGATCTCGACCGGCGATCATGAACTTGATGCTGATCACTCTTCGCGCACAGATATCAAGTCACTCACGCTTTCCGAGCCGCAACTCGTCGCACAGCTGGCACCCGCCTTTGAGAAGTACAATGAGGAGCAGTTCGCCACTGTGAAGCTCCCCGGGAGCAGCCAGGCGGTATGTGGTTGGAATCAAGGGAATTGGGACTGGAAGTGGAAGGCTGGAAGGCTGGAAGGCTGATAAATCCGCCGCACGCAGGTTATCATTAGCTCCCACAACTCCCTCGGTGACGGACGATATTACGATGTCGAGAGCTCCTCGAGCTTTGCTTTCAACCACGAGACGCAGGTATGAGGACTTTTCCGGCGGAAATGAGGTCGGAAATTCCCGTACCAGACTCTAACAACATCACAGACCGCCAGTGCTGTGCAAAGCTATGTTGTCGAAGGTGCCCAGGCAGACTTGGTGTAGGTCCTCAAACTATTGCTCGCCGGAATCCCGCCATGATAAGAATACCTTTCAATTAACTGGCCTTTGGATAGAAAATCGACTTTAAAACTTGTGGGAAGCTACGTCAAGGAACACTTCGCCAACGCCGCTTATGGTGTCTACCCCATCGAATCCGACTCCAAGGTCGCCGTGGTTATTGTTGCAAACAAATATAGTCCAAACAACTTCTGGTAAGCGAAACCTGGTCACCGGGGGGGGGCCGGATCCCCAATTTTTAAAGAACGAGGCTGATATGGAGACAAATCAAAAGGAACGGGCGTTGGAGATCCCTCTATATCTTCGACCCCGCCTCGAGTAGTCTCGAGGGCTCCATCAAGGTCGACGTCCACTACTACGAAGACGGAAACGTAAGGTTGCTCACAGACAAGCCAGTGATGGCCAGCGTGTCGTCAGGCACGGGATCCGGCATTGCCAAGGAGATCTCAACTACGGAGAAGAAGTATCAGGATGAGCTAAACAAGGGGTTTGTAAGCTTAAGCGAGGGTGCCTTCAAGGGCCTTCGGCGGCAGCTTCCTGTCACGAGGCAAAAGATCGAGTGGGACAAGGTGACCGGCTACCGCCTTGGTCAAGACATCAGCGGCGGGAACGGAAAGAGGTAGGCGATTTGTCGTTCTAGCTGCAAAGGGATTCTTTGCGAACCGCCGAACGGTTTGTGGAGGCTCACTCCTAGCGGCGGGGGAAAGAAGGGGGCGGAATCATACATACACAATACTCTAGATAAACTGCATGCAACACGAGGAATGAGATATTCTGCGTTTATTTCTATGTCGGTCATCATGCAGAAGAAGCATGAGTTCGTCCGTGTGAGTCGGCGATACTGTGAGCCCCTTCGAAGACTTTCGCTGGGCTTCTCTGCCTGCTATCTCTATGTGCCTGCTAGACTGCATACGGAAATTTCTAGAGATTCCGGATACCTTGCATGCAATGCTACTACCAACGCAGCTCGGGATGCTTCCTCTCCCACTCAACCAAAAGGATCTGCTTGCTAGTCCAGAGATGCGGAGGTCAGCTAGCAAACTGTGGGTCTCGGGTGCCAGCGCACCTTCTACCCTATTAATCTGTAGGGGGTAACAAATCCCGACCCGCTGCTCAAGCCCCTCCGGAACCCACCCGTCGTGTTCGGGTTCAAGGTTGGAACCTCTGCCCTTGATATTGGCGAGCTACGAGTACACGACCCGGACCAATATAGAGAAGGTGGAACGGACGGACAGGCATCAGACGTAGGTTGGTCATGGTCATTAAATACGAATCAGCTTATTACTGGAATTGACGGTGAGGTCGAGGTCCGGTTACAGCCGAAGGTGGTCAAGGGATTCGAATGGCCTTTATTCACCGGAATCAGAACGACCATATTGCGGCCGGACGTCTGATCCCGAGCCCGAGTCCGAGATGCAGTCAATTCCATTCTGGCTATGCTATGCTATCGCTGGGGGGACAGGAGCGGATGAACCGCGCTGGTTGTGAGAGCCGGGGTATTTTTTCCTGTCTTGTAATTAATCCGCGGTACAGAGCGCGTGCTAAACCAATTGGTACAGTGGTACTTGTGAACCATCAGGGAAGCAGAAGGAAAGGAAATTTATACTGCCCTGGTTCTAGCGCCAGTACCCATTGGGTAAAGTAGGGACGCTGTGGCGGTGAGCCAGCGAATCAGAGTCCAAGCAGTAAACTCCCGAGATGTGATTGGGCCAGAGGCTGCTCGAAAACCCATCCGGGACGGAAGTAGGGGATGGCTGATGGCGCCAGGCCTTGCACCCGGCACCGTGGAAGAGATGCTAGCAAGATCCCTTTGAGCAAGCCAGGCCTGAAGCCTTGCCAGCTAAATCTTCCTGACACGATAACCACTTTCTATTTTAACGCTGCCCGTCCCTCTTTCACCTCCCCCACACCCCCTCGAAAACACCACCTCGCCTTCGTCTTCGTTGCCCAATCCCTTTCGCTAGTCAATTCTAATCGCAGCCTGCCGATCGGTCCGCTGTCGCCAAAATGTCCCAGGAATTCAGCTACCAAGATGTTGCCGAGCACAACACCAAGAAGGACCTCTATGTCGTGATCCACGACAAGGTCTACGACATCACCAAGTTTGTTGACGAGCATCCGTACGTTCCCCGACCTTCGCCGAGCACACGCATGGGACAAAGTGCATACGTGGCCTGGAAATAAGGGGTTTGAAAGCTAATTAATTTTGTCTTTAGCGGTGGTGAGGAAGTTCTCCTGGATGTTGGCGGTCAGGATTCGACCGAGGCTTTCGAGGATGTCGGCCACAGCGACGAGGCACGAGAGGCTCTGGATAAGCTGCTAGTCGGCGACCTGAAGCGACAGGTGAGTTGGCGCAAAGCCTTCCTTGCGACTATCACTACTCCTTTTACCTTTTTCGCCTTCCTCTACCTCATTCATGTCTCTCTTCTTCATTCCTGCCCTTGGTCAATCGGCGCATTATCTCGCATCCTAGCGGTCTTGGACCTCTCAGTTGATGGAATCCTATCGGTACTGACTACGCAAACCTTAGGCCGGCGACCCTGAGCCTTCCAAGAGATCTGTCCCCGCCAATGTGGGAACTGCCGAGTCAACTGGCAGCGGCATTGCTCTCTACGGCATTGTCCTCCTCGGCGGTGTCATCGCCTACTTCACCCTCCAGTACTTGCAGGCCAAGGACGCCTCCAGCCAGCAGGCATAATGTGCCGCCATCGGCCGCAGAAACAGGAATGGGGTTCAGCCACGTGAAGAAAAAGTACGTGCATACGAAATGAGCGAGCGATACCGAGGGAGGTGGGGGGATGGTATGTAGCAGGTTGTTGGGAGCAAGCTGACACTGCGAACGACATACACCCTGACTCGCCGCCGGTATTTGGATTAGGATAGGATGGGGAGGCCGACCAAATGGCCTCTCCTCGCCTGGATCTCGGAAATGGGGAGAAGTGGGGTTTGCGGCGGAGGAGGAGGGCACGCCGCCCGCCTAGACCTATCTGACTTACACAAGGACTCAGGTCGTGGGCCAGGTTATTTTCATGTTTTTCTAGCTATCTAATAGACAGGCTGTCATGCACGGCCATTTCCATGAACCAAATACCTTCACTTAATTGCCAATTGCGGATATGCGATCCCCCTCCCTCCTCCACAACACCACAGGTCGTCGTGGTCCGTCGGAAGCGGGGAAGGTCACCATTCCGCAGGGCTGCTTACTCGTCGTGGCAGCCTGATGCTCAAAATCACTCCACTGTCACCGAGGATGATTATGAAAAGGCATCGCTGACTCGATACCAAGAAGCTGTCAAGCACGGATTCCGGCGTGTTCCTCTGTTGGCCAGTGCAACCAGCGGTCGGGTTCGAAGCGAATCCGGTCTCTGCAAGGGTGGTGGTATGAAGCCATAGCTGCTACATAGCCGCGGTTCATGCACTGCACTTTGGCATCCCGTGGCTCCCGAGACTTGAAACTGCAGATGCTACCCAGCATTTATTGAATTCCGCCCAGATGATACCACACGTTGATAGCCGAGTTTATCAAGGTATTCACCGTTGCGGTAATTCTAGCAACATCCATGAGTACGCATGTATGGATTTACCCATATAGTACAGTTTATATTATGTACGATTCCCGTAGATAACCGCATGATGGCATGATTGCGCGCAGTTCTTGAATTACCAGTCAGCCTTGATGCTCTTGACATCAGCCAGCGTCGCACCCTTGTAGCACCCATCTCCATTGTTTGAATGGTAGTTTTGGGAAGATACTTATCGGCAATCTCACACCAGAGTCGCGACGAGCGATGGCCCCATATTACTCGGGTGTCGGGTTCGCGGTTTTGCTTGAAGTTGTAATGTAATGTCCTGGGTCTCAGAGCTATCTATGAGACACTAGAATTACCATTGCTCACGAATGGATGAGAAATTCTAGGAGCAAACCCTCCGTTTTGTCTTAGCCACACCGGTTATATGAATTTAATGAAACATTCTAACAATAATATGATTCCCGTTTGAAGATATTGGACATCGACACATCCCGCACAATGTTCGATGTGGATATTATGAATGTGGCTTCTTGCATTGAAACGGCGATTATCTTCGTCTTCTTCTTTACTGATGGCTGTGTAGACTTGTTTTCATGTTGTTTTGGAATATAATCTCAACCGCTTTCTGTCATCTAAATGCACATTAGGAGATGGATTGGTTCTCCAAAGATACGATGGGGGCAATCAATCACACATTCTATTATTAACAATGATCTACCCATTCACACATGGGCGTTGAATGGGTCGCTAAATAGACAGAATAGGCAGCAGCCAGTGGTGCAACAATAGTGCCTGGGTACATTAATACAGAGAGCCACAGCGTGGCGCGTGGTGCGATAAGAGAAATATTGCTTATCACACTTTACGCCTTACAGCCTCGCGCCGCATTAACCTACATTCCGCTCTGCTACATCATCACCAGAGGTTGCTTGTCACTCATTAACTTTCCTTGTACTATTCATTCATTCAACCTTCAACCTCCTCCACCTCCGGTCACCTTCCCGCCCCTGTTCAACTCCCGCCCTTCGCCATGTCGTCGTCCTTCCTCCAGAAACAGGCCAAGTCCTTCAGTGCAAGCCTGAGCTCAGCCTCTGACAAACTCTCCAAGCCTGGCAGTAAGCCCTCCGCAGTCGATGCCGTCGCGGCCACGCTCGCCCCTCCTTCGCCATCCCCTTCCGCAACCTCCGACACAGCAAACACTCCCACCGCCAAGCGAAAACGAGATGCCGTTGCCGAGATCTGGTCCCAGCCGCAACTTACGGGCTATGGCGCAGAGGTCAAGACGCAGATGACCTTTGCTGTCGAGTACCTCAAGAAAAAGGGCGAACCAAAGTCGGTCACCGACATCATCGATCATCTCAGTCTCAGGCACTTTGCCGAACAGCACAAGAAGGAGTTGGTGGACGGCTTGCGGGGCCATCCTCGTGTCGACTGGAAGCCGGATACGAACCTAAGCGAGCAGACCTGGAAGACGGGCACGTACACCCACCGGCCCATCATCCCAGGCGTGAAAGACGGCACCTCGCTCTTGGCACACCTCCAACGCAAAACGGACGCATCCGGTGTCTCTGTGAAAGATCTCAAGGACGGCTGGCCCGACTGTGAGGATACTCTGACGGAGCTGGAGAGGCAGCACAAGGTGCTCGTCGTACGAACCAAGAAGGACAACTTCCCCCGATATGTCTGGGCCGACGACTCGTCCCTGCACCACAAGGTTCAGCCCGAGTTTCAGCTGATGTGGCAGCGTGTCCCAATCCCAAGTCTTGATGACATGCACCGCAAGCTGGTTAGCGTCGGTCAGAAGCCCACGAGCGACGACCCACACAAGGGAGGTCAGGGAGGCCCAGCGAAGCCCAAGCAGCAGAAGAAGCGAGCAGGCAAGCGGATCGGGAAGGCCACCAACGTTCACATGGCGCATCTCATGCAAGATTACAGTGGCATGCGAAGATGAGACTGGCTTACCGTGAAACCTGGCAGAGTGACGACAGGGTTGGAGTTGAGCGAGAACATGATGAAGTATTGTTATTTTTTTTTTTACAGGAGCAGGGTTGAAACATTTGGATGAGCGGCTAGGCGTTAACGACTTCGTCTTTTTTTATTGTTACTAACATATATATATGTTTTCCTTTTCTAGTTTGGAACGATAAAAGGGGTTTGAGAAAACAAAATCCATTACAGCGGCGTTCGAAGAGAGCTTTTCCTCTTGCATCTTTTTATTGTTTTCATGAATGAGAATGGTCGATCTTCAAGATTTAAGAGACGAAACACACAAAACAGAGCAGTAACGCACGAAGATACTCACCCGTGCTCCCCCCACATCACCGAGTATCTCCTGAGGCTAATAATTGATATTCTTTTAATTACACGTCTAGTCGTATACATCTCGTAATGTCACAAGAGCGTTTATACACGTATGCTGATAACCATGATATCCAGGCCCCTCGATAACAATATACTCCCTCGACACTCCTCATGTGCTTTGAGTGTTAGTACAACAGTCCCTTACATCAGGCCCGGGCTGAGCCAGGCCTCGTCTCCCCATTTTGATGTTTCTGGCACGCAAATCAGAACGTGCCTATCTGAGCCGTGTTTGCGTAGTATAATCCAGGAGACAGAATGCAGTCCCCAAGGATATCCGTATACGTATCGTGTCTGTTTTCTCTTCTCTCCCGTGCTTCGAACCCCGGCCCCAACTCAGGCATAATCCGACAACCGAAGCTTCTCAAAGGCGTCGTCAAAGACCTCCACGTCCTGGTACCCGAATATACGCACCCGCCCCTGGATCGTCACGGACGGCACGGCCTTGACCTCCCTCTCCGTCCCCGCCCCGCGTGCCTCCTCGTCGATGCTGGAGCTGGCGGCCTTGCTCCGCAGGGCGACCAGGACGTCGTTGGCCGCCAGGCCGCACCCCTTGCCCACCTGGACGAGCCAGTCCTCGTCGGAGATGTCCTCGCCTTCCTCGAAGTAGCCCCTGAAGAGCCTCTCCACGACCTCGGACTGGATTTGCGGGCCGCGCTGCTGGAGGGCGAGGGCGATGAGCTTGTGGGAGCTCCGAGATGGGCCGGTCGTGCCGTCTAGACGGAACTGGACGCCATGTTTCAGCCCGGCGGCTTGGATCATGTCTGTGAGGAGATGGGAGTCGACCTCCTTGTGGTATAAGGATAATTTGTTGGTGCCTGGTTTTGAGAAAAAGGGGTTCAAATGTTCATGTTAATGAGGATGGTCACATTTGGAACTGAACCTTTGGAGAAAGAAGACAAAGAATATCAAAGTGTATCGAGGAACTGCAAAATGGCAACGCGCAAGAAGACATACCACGGGTGAGCCGAGGATAGAGATAGAAGGGTCTCCAGAGAACCTCAAATTCTACGCTAGGATATCTCCTGATGAACCCTTGGATAGCTTTATCAAGGCTCTTCTTCACGAGATAGGACCACGGGCAGAGCGTATCGGCATGGACCTCGATTCTCACGAGATGCCGTTGGGTAGAGAGCGAGAGGGCCATGATCAAGGTTCGAAGTCTAAGCCAACA
This sequence comes from Clonostachys chloroleuca, assembly GCA_037952775.1. Taxonomy (NCBI): domain Eukaryota; kingdom Fungi; phylum Ascomycota; class Sordariomycetes; order Hypocreales; family Bionectriaceae; genus Clonostachys; species Clonostachys chloroleuca. Next base: position 18,560,549 of record JBANAY010000003.1, on the reverse strand, counting down.
AACAGACTTTCCCGACCCTTTTTTCTCTTGTGTTCCTTGGTTATATATCTTCCGCGGCCTCCTTTCCTTTTCTCAATGCCCAAGTCTCTCACCTGCCAGAAAGTAGATAGTCGCTTATAGAGCAGATATCAACATGCACGAGGGCCGAATGGGTCAAGATATAGTACAAAGACCGATTCACCCCCCCCCCCCCGGGTACTTTTCTTTTCCCACAGACCATCTCCTCTCCGCCACCCACATGCCACTATAGCATCATGCCATTACTCTCCCGGCGCATTCCTGTCAGCTGTGCATGGTCACATTGCAACCGTGCCCTCATGCTGGAAAGCAAATAGGACGTCGAGTTAATAATCAGAAAAGAAAAGAACGAATCCCGGAGGCCTGACGGAGCTCGGCGAGCTCAGCTCACCCAAGCAGTAAGACTTTTTTCGTGCCCCCCATCTCGCCCTGCAATGCACAAAGCAAGGACCAATCGCTGTCTGCCTTTGGAATTGAAAAAATTGCTTGCCGAGCTGTTTCGAGCGTTCAAAGTGCCAGGATGGGCCCATCCTTTGGTGAGATGTGATACTTGGAGATTACTGATCACAACTCCCATTTGCCCAAGACCTTTGGCCGCCTGAGAAAAGGCCCGCTTCTTGCCAAAATCGCCCGACTACCTAGACGGACTAGACTAGCTCTACGCCTCCGTGATTGCGGGAATGCAATATTGATGCGGCTTGTGGGAGTTTAGTCGAAGTTGGAGGGGGGTTGGAGGGGGGCTCGATTTGATGTGCTGGCGTTTATGAGGATGACTTGGATGACAGTTGGACGTTGGCCCAGAGGGCGTGCTTTTATGTAAGTCGAGGTCTGAGCGAGTGCGTCATGACGTTTCCATTTTCCATTGCCTGCGCTTTGTCGCTCTCTCTCGCCAGGGATCATACGACAATATGTATGATCGTGGGAAACATGACAATGTATGTAGTCGGGAAAAGACGACAGTCGACGTGTGTCATGCAGCTTGAGACAACTTCGTCGCCCGATATCGGCTAAGGCACATTGCATCGTGGCTGAACTCGTAGCGCGGTCTATCCGGGGGGAAGATGTGTCTCATTGGACCATGATCTGACGATGGTCTCAGATCCCTCTTCAACGCCCTTCCCGAACTCTGGCGATCCGTGTACACTCTTACTCTAACATATTCACGCAAGCTTCATTGGTTCCGCCCAAGATAAATTGAAACATTGAGTCTATAAAGTATATGTCGATCATGTGCGCCGAGCAGCCCAGCCGATCCCAGTCTATTTGCAAATACTACAAAGAAAAGATGAAACACCAAGCAAACATGAAAAGCATGGCCAGATACCAGGCCCCACGCGCGCCAAGATATGAGCCCCTGTTTTTTTCCCTTCCTGAATTCTCGAGCTTCCGATTACAATGATGACTTGGTATCATCATTCCGCTCAGTTGCCCATATCCTTAGAGCAGACAAACCGTCTACGTGACTGCGCGCTCCCTAATAAAAGGAAATAGTCATGACTCATTGTTCTCGACTACCAGTCTATGCCAACCCGACAAATGAAACCATTGCAAAGATGAAAAAAAGAACGAACCAGCAAAAGCAAACAGAGAGTTGCCAGCTGTGCGATAATTATGTGCCCCGAGATTATTCGGGAGGCGGTCGATGTGCTTGCCTGCCGTAATAGAACAGAGATGAGAAAGAGAGACAAAATCAAGAATGATCACACCGCCCCGGTGTGATCACGCGCCAATCGTGTGTTGTAGCGGGTCTCAACGGCGAAGTGTTGAGAGCATATATGCATGTGCGTAAACGCCGGCCATGATTCGAGAATACATGTGCTCATCTAGCTAAGAGCAACGTCTTGAAGAGAAAAACACTCGAGTGCTATTTGAAACGATGGCGGTTGGATTTCCGATAAGGGCCAAAAGTCCTACTAGGTCATATAGTCCTCCTAGGCCATATGTACCATACCCGGCTCTGTGCTCTGAGGTCGCCGCATTTGTGGAGCAGCGTTATAGTACATCTGGTTCATGGTAGAAGTTGGGGGGTACGAGTCGGCGGGATCAGGATACACATAACTGTTTGCAGGGTGAGGCGGCGAAGGAACGTGAGATGGGGATTGCCATCCAACGGTGCTCATATGGGGACTGTTGTTTGCACTTCCAGGCCCCGATGGATGTTGGTCCAGGCTGGGTTCCAGAGTAGATGGAGGTCCATAACCAGTTGGGTGGGAAGTCGGTCGGATAACATTGCCGTAAGCGGTGCTTGAGGTGGGAACCGGGCTACCAACTCTCAGATGCACAGGTAAAGAGCCGTTTTGTTGCAGGTATTGCAACTCTCCACCATGACGAGGCATTCCGCCGCCTCCGCCCAAATCCACACTGGGAGACATGGACATGGTCCGCTGAGCGGGCGAAGGAGTCGTCAGAGGAGATCCATGTGCCGAGAGATGGTCGCCTTCGGACCGGGCCTGTCCGACGACCTTTGCAGACTTGGCTCCAGCCAACGCTGCTGCAGTGGCTGCCGCTGCTTCTTCGAGGGTTCCGCTGTGGTGGTTCTGGTGCCTTGTGAGGGTAGTTCGACGGGTGAAGGTCTTCTGGCAGTCGGCGAATGGGCACTTGTAAGGTCGCTCGCCCTGATGGGTCTTTCGGTGACGAGCTAATGAGCTGCTGTCACTGAATCGCTAGAGAGGATATCAATACATGTTTGATTGGGTCCAGTGGATTGAGGGGACCAGTTTTCACGTACCCTGGCACACGCTTCACATTGATGAGGCTTCTCGCCCGTATGCACCCGTTGGTGGACAGTGAGGGCTGAACGTTGGATGAACATCTTGCCGCAGGCTGGATAGTCGCACACGTGCGGTCGAACACCAGTATGGATCCGTTCTAATTCTCATAGTTAGCTCACATTCTGAACACCTTCTGATCTGAGTCTTCAGCCAACATACCATGACGGGAAAGGTCACTCCTCCTAGCAAAATGCTTCCCACACTCGCTGCAAGGATGGGACTTTGTTGGCTGAGGCGGTGGTTGGCGGTGCTGCTGCGGCTGTTGGGGCTGTTGCTGGTGATGTTGTGGTGGTGGCTGTTGGTGCATCTGTTGCATTGGCATGCTGTGGACATGGCCCATGCCACCCATCTCAGGGAACGATGGCAGCGGCATCGAGGTATGCATCTGGCTCGGAAGGTGCATTGAGGCCTGCATCGCGCTGGGTGATGGGTACTGTCGAGCCATGTGGGATGTCGAATACTGCGAATGCTCGGAGCCGTGGGGTGATGCGGATCGCTCCATGCCGGGCTCTGTCTTGATGGAAAATGGGTGTTGTTCGAAGAGACCTCCGTGGAAGGGGTGGACAGCTAAACCTCCTTTGTTATTCAACATGTTCGTAATGTGCATTACCTCGACCGGCGCCAGAGATGTCATACTCAAAACCAAGCAGCGAAGCTCAGATATGCGAACACGATGCTGGTCTGGTGCTCTTAAAGGGATGGCAGGGACCAGTTCTCAATGTGGAGGGTTGCTTGGATGGCAGGTTAGCACATGTCGCGAAACAACCATGGGAAAAAGGCCCGGCTAGCATGTCCCTTGCTCCCTGTTTATCTAAAAGAGATTCGCTGGGAGATGCTTGACAGGCACAGTTGACCGGTGTTGTCCGGAAGGGTCCCCATCGCCACATCAAGAAGCATTGACCACAACAAGACCGTGTTCCCCCCAGAGCCACCAGAGGCGCGACAGCCAGGTATAGTGTGTACTTACATAATTACAAGATTAACTTGACGGCGATTCCGACGGATTGATCAAATTACAAAGGATGTTCGATTCGATATCCTCTGGGGGGGTTGGTTGCAGTTGTAAATTTGAGATACAGGCCCCTCGGTGTCGGAGGATGCTGAATCAAGGAAATGGGTTCCAGCCCGTACTAGAGTAGATCGTGTAGGTGGCAGAACGTGCTCTGGAGCAGCCTGAGGAAGAGCCCAGCTCAATGGCAAACAACAATGCCGGTACTTGACACAGATCAGAAAACAGATCCCTGTCTAGGTGTTTGACCGTGTCGAGGGCCTCGCGGTGAACGTGCTGCTCGCCACAAGCTTCGGGAAGGTTTCGATGCAAGGATTCGAAATGAAGGCGGAACCGGGGGTGGAACAAGCGATCGGGCAAGTCGTCAAGGTTGCAGGCTCAAGGCACCGCTCGGGGTTGTCGAGGGTCGCAGGATTGGAAATGGCCCCAAAACCAGCGACGTAGGCCGTTTGAGGGCGATGAGCAGAGGAATGTTTATGTCAGGCCCGAGCTAGAGAGACGAAGCAAAAAGTCCGGTGTCAAGGATCTACAGTCTGACTGAAGGGTCAGCCGGGAGGCGAAGGATGACGGAATAACGGCGGTGACTAGATGGAGAAAAGGAAAGGGTGAAGGAGAGGCAGAAGGGAAAATGCGAGAGCGATAGAGTGAGGCGGGATGAAGAAATCGGGTCTCAGGTAAAGATGATATATTGTCTGGGACCCCTCCGGCTGGGTGTACAAGATGATCGAGAAAAGAGGAAGAAAAAAAATCCCCTGGCAAGGCTGCAAGCTCGCAGCAGGGTCCCTCGATCCCCGACAGGAACCCGCAGCGACGCAACACGAACAGGGGGGTAGCCTGGAGGTGGGAAAAGGGCACGGATCAGCACTTACAGGCAGATGTCGTTGACTCCGATGTCATCGAGGGCACGAGGTCGCGCACCGTTGTGAGAATCTGACAAGAGGATAGAAAAGGTTGGAAGGTTTGCGGTTATTGCAGCGCACATGCACGCGCTTTGGAAGATCTCCGGGTGTTCGGGGGCAGTGACGGAAGAGGTGGGCTGAGAGCGGCAGTCGAGGACCTGATCGCAAATCGGTCTGGGACGTCGCAACGTTATAAAACCCACATCCAGACTGCGCTGAGCAGCTGGGCAAGGGGGTACAAAAGCAGCAAACACAAAGTGAAGGCCTTTTGGGACAGAATAATTGCTGCTAGGCCTGTACATGAAGGGGTAGCGTTGTGGTTGAAACGAAAGAGTGGGGACAAACACTGGCTTAGCGGGAGAAGGGAGTGCAGCGTACAGTGTGAGCAAGGGCGCTGACACGCCCGCCGCCTTTCAGCGTCCACTGGTACCTAAAGTACCCAGTGCAGCACCCAAAGTAGGAGGTACCTAAGGACACGCCTCCGTGGGTCAGTAGGGCAGGGCACGCCCCTCCCCGGGGCCAAAGTACCTACCCGCTGAGGGCCCAGTAGCACCCGCCCATACAGCGGACTCCAGTACCTGAATGCGCCTAGGGAGGTACATTAGTGTCTACAGCATCACCCATTACACTGCACTTGTGGAGGATTGGGGGCAAGGGGGCCCTGAACAAAGGAGTTTTTGCTCTATTCTCGTCCACACCCGAGGGAGAACTGTAAATGGATCCATGGATGACTTCACGCGATAACCCAACAACAGCCAGCAAGCGCTTTTGCGGGCACCTTGGCTTTATCGTTTGCATGCGAGGGGCTGGGGCGTGTGTGACCATCGGGGCGGTCTTTGTGCATGAATGGGGGGATGAATGGACGAGTGTGAGAGTGTGTGATCAAGTGAATGCGCGAGCTAAGTAATGGTGAATAGGCGAGAGTCGGCCAACACGTTACTAGAGTTTCTATTCTGCCCACACGGCCAGGCATTGTCAAGATAGAACCGCGAGTCCAGGTCCTGCATTGCACCCGAAGCGGACGGGCTTGAAACGATTGACGTCCGCATTCAGACAGGACAAAATGTACCGAACGAACGGCTCCAATTTATCATAATCTGCTTTAATACTAACACCTTCTTATTATCTATTTCTCATCCATGCATCATGCAAGAGAGCACCGGATAGCGGGTTCAAAGACTAGGGAACCGCCCAGGATACGGCCGTTCTCAGCTTCCCTTGCAAGTAAGGCAGGTTCCCTGGTCATTCATGCGCGGAAGCTCAATAAGACCGAAGCATGGCCACTAGGGAACTATTGTTGGCCAAAACCAGAGTAATAGAATGGCCAAGAAACTGGAGATGGCATAGATAATGGCCAAGGACCTATCTCCCCAGCAGTTCAAGCAGTCCTCGACAGTCAGGGGTTGCAACGCGTCACTGTGGCTGTTGTCATATGGCTGCCTGTTAAGAACAATAAGATAATGGTTGCAGTAGACACCTATATCAATACGTCAATACCAATTAAAATGGGACCATTGAGTGTTGCCGGTAGCCAATCGCCTCTCACGGGGGCACCATTGCAAAATTTGCTTGGAGCAGGAGAAGAACCATTGAACAGCGCTGTCAGACGCAGACATCTAACCACTTTCGTACGTGTTGGCCGCGCCTCCATCGACTAACTTCTAAAATTGTGACAATCAGATGCGGGTAGGCGCAAATCATGGACTGTGCGCGCCGCTCGCAGGCAGAAAAATCCAGATAAACTCCAGCCACCAATCTCAGTGCTAACCAACCATACTACATCTAACAATACTACCTGAATATATAACGTCTCTTCCGGAATTCTGATGATCAAATTGCTGCCACCCTCCAAGCATTGTATATTTGCCCGGGGGTCGCCGTAAGTAACACCAGCTGGCCAAGCTCGTAATAGCAGCACCCCTTGCATTGGAAGCTTATTAGCACAGCCAAGTCGCGGCACTCAGCAGCCCCTGTTTACCTTCTAGAGTAATTCCATGACCCCTGTCCGCGCGTTACCGCTTCCATGGACGCGATGTCACTGATACGCCCCGGCTGAGAAGAGGGCCAGGTCCTCCACACGCGTCATGTGTGTGTGTGAAGTTACCAATGTGCTGGATGGTGATACGAATACACACCTAAGCTGCGCTGCGGTTTCGAATGAATTGGTTCAAGGTGGACAGCAGGCTGTATGCATCAGCCGTGTCGCGAATCCGCGGCAAGAGAGGGCGTGTGCATGGCCACCAGTAGCCACCCGACTTCAATTCAGTGCTCGAACGCCTTGCTTTGTTTATGATCGCCGGCATGAATAATAAATGAAGCAATCACAGAGAACTAGTGTGGGTGCAAGTGTGGGTTGCGACATGCATGCAATGGACACTATCTGCGTAACTGTGCAGCGCAACGTCGCAACGGCCATCGAGGAGGCAGGCAGGCCGAGGCAGGGCAAGCCAAGGCAGGAACTAATCCGGTCAATCGTGATAGTGGCAGCCAAAAAGCAAAATCAATCTCGAGGCGGTCGATGCACCACTGTTAGTTCTCCCCGGGCCGTTGGCAACCCCTCCATCCCCTCCACGGACGTGCGTACAGACAGAGTCAATCGGCGCTCTGACCACGAGATTGATGAAATCGAGACTATCGGACGCGCACAGTGCTGCTGCCCACCATTCGCGAGCACCTCGAGGCCACTCGACGCAACCCGCCCGTGATCGATTGCCGCAATGTTCAGGCCACGCCACAGGGCCTATCCTACCTTTCCAAGGCACTTACATACACTCCACCCGTCTCGTCTCTGGAGGCAATGCAATCATCATCCTCAACGCAATTCTCAGGCCGCTCATCTCTGACGGTTTGTCCATACACAGGCGGATCAAAAGGGTAAGCGTACCGGCTCCATAGCAGGGGGCGAGACTAGCAGAAACTCGCCGACATCCAGACACTGTACGCGGCGTGGCTATTTACAACACATTGCACCGCTCTGTGGGGAGCCCGACGCACCAAGGCATTCCTTCTAGCCACCTCAGGAATCATTCTGGAAGGTTTCTGGAATGAACTCGCCCACAAGGGGGGCAAGGGCAAGAAAGACTCCCCATGGCCCCGGTCGCGATCCAAGAGCTCCACCCACACCGCGCTGAGCAGCTGAGAATGCCTCACGCTGGTGAAACTCTTTCTCAGATTTGCAAGCCTCCTGGGCTGTGGTTTCGGTCGGCGAGGGTGCGTTTCTGATTCCTTCCACAGGCCTTCCAGAAGCATTCCCATGTGACATGACACGGTAACCGAGCCTTGATCAGTGCCAACTCCAGCGAGGGGGTCCGGCTCCAGAGATGATTTGCCTAAAGAAGCGATGACGCAGCCAGACTTCTAACGCAGCTTCCCTTTCTTCATGTTCAGGTGGTCGACGGCGCAGTGAAACCAACAATGCCCAGTGTTTCGCAGGGCCTCTCTGGACTGGATTGCATCACTTGACGGCCTACAGCGCCCGATAATGTCGTCTGTTGCGTGAGATCGGATGCAATGGAATGCACGTACTGTGTCGCTTCTGTTGGTCAGACGCACCCGAGTCTACCAATCGCCGCTGCTCATGCGTACCGGGAGTCTGGTCAATAGCAACAGCCACCTATTGTTGCCCCCCATCCTGCGCTGAGACAAGGCTGTCGGTGAGGCGAAAACGCTGTCAGCTGTGCCATCTGCCACGCTTGCATTGGGTCGAAAGTCAACTGGCATTGAGCCGCCTCGGTGTGAGCGACGCGCCATGCCGTATTCATCGTGATCAGCATCCGTCATCAAAGACACACGCCGCCAATCCTAGAGGACCATTCAGGCGCCAGGGCTACGGTGTGCGATTCAATGGGCTCCCAAAATTAGCATTGATCATATTGTCGTCGACCTATTTAGACACGAATCGGGCATGGCGCCATGGGATGGGAGTAGCTATCATTAGCCCACACCCCAGTCCTTGTTGGCTTGGTTGGGCCGACTCTGCAAAGGACACGCTACCTACGTACGGGGAGAGCCAGATTGGATATCGTTTACGGACAATTCAGTTGGGAGGAGCCAGGTGAAACGGGTTACCCGTCGCCGCAAATCCACGTTGCGGTGTTCGAGTGTTCGCTTCCCCCTAGTTTCGCTCGTGTCCGGGGACGACCCAGTCCTGCGTGATGATCAGTCTCAGGATCCTCCCATGTCTGATGCAGCCCTTTACGCAGCAATCTGTCGGTCAATGCATAACGATATGGCAACACGGTCCTGCATTGAGAGCACACGGACTGACCTAGGTCTGGGGATGACCGTGGGCGGGATAGACAATGACACCAAAGATTTCTAGTCTTCCTATTGTCGATCCTATCCGAGCTCCCCCTTGCATGAAAATCATGCACTTACATAGCGCTCCCCACCCCCCTGCCTGAAACGCCTGGACCCAATTTCGGGCCCCTTGATGGGGTTCTATTCCAAAGTGGTGATTTTGGAATCTTTGCAATGGCAATGATCCAGGTACGAGCTATCAATGGGTGGCTGAACTGATTGTCCAGTTCCGAACCAATTCAAGCGCGCAGTTGCGGAGAGGGCAGAAGACAATGTAACCACGGCGACGCCGCCTAAACGACTTCGGGGTTCGTTTCCTCACCCACGCTTCAAGGGTTCGTTTAATTTCAGCTCATATTTTACCACTCTTGGCCCCGGGTGGGAGGTTGCAACTTGCCATCTGGGTGGGACTCGACGGCAATTGACCGACAGATGTCAGACAGGGCTGGCTCGAGAAAAGGAACGGGCAGAAGGGTAGCAGCCGTTGAACGCTTCCAGAAGCTTGCGAGCTTGGTGCACCAGAGCGGCCAGACGTGCATACCTGTCTGGTGAGCACGGATCGTGGAGAGCTCCCACTCCGATTCAGCTTTCCTTTTCCTTGAGCAAGCACGCACCGTGACACGGCAGTCCCTTCCCGACGCCGGGAAAGCAAGGACCATTTCGCAAATCCGGGGCCGACGTCAAATCGTCCATTGTGACGTTACTGTCTTTCAGCTTGGCCTGTGCCCGCCAGATCTCACATCTCTATTGTCTGCTGATATCGCCCGCATAAATGGCCTCGTGTGACTCATTCATCAGTGAATATGTATTGGTTCTCCCCGGTTGATTAATCACGACATCTATTCCCCAAGCAGCCCTTTGTCCATCCGGACATCTCCTTGCCAGGGGTACTGGCCGTCGCCCTCAAGGCATAATATTCAGACTGCTTAGAGTTAGAGCAGCTATGCTCATCTCACACCCGAGGTCAGCACAAAGACTGGCTGATGTGAGTGATGTCCCCTTTTTATTGTGGATGCCGTTTGAGCATCACAATGGTTGACCTTTCGGCACAACTGTCCCAAAGGAGAATGATGATCACTCTCTCGTCGCTCTCGAAACCCACCCTGCCTTAACCAGGGCCCCCTTTTTTTTCCCGACCAACTATGACGAGCAGCCCTTTGTCCGATCCCAGCAAACACGCATTGGTCGGCATGAACAACATCAGCAGAAGCCATCCCCCTTTCTAACTCCCAACAACGTGTAAGCAAACAGCCAAGCCAAGCGCATAACTCGAGGAACTGTCCATGGCCAGATAGCAAAGCACATACCATGTGAGGGGGAAGCAGCCCCCGGAATCCAGCTCAAGATCTACCAACGTACATCGCCTATCCTACAAGCGTGCATGGCCGAGCCCAACGTGAGCCCCTGAGCAATAAGCCCCCCTGGACCATGGCGGGGAATTTGTTCACCCAGCCGGTCAAGTTCGACTCATTGCCTTGCATAAACTCAATGTTTGATCTATTTTTGGGAATCTGACCGCCGGAACGACATACGACGAGGCTGACTCACTGATCATATGACGTACTTTTGGTTGTTTTGTGTCCGTTTGAGGTTTCTGCTGGAGTTGCGATGCGTTTCACCAATGTGAGGGCTACCCTAGACTAACGAACTGGCATATTCGTATATGCAAGAACACTGAACACTACTCCGCATTATCACATTAAGAACATGGTTACGGACGAAAACGCATTGGTCGGGTATAGTTGTTGAAAATACATGGAAACATGGAACAATTAACGGGGTGGGAGAAGGGGAAGCTATGCTCTGTATCAAGACCACAATAGATTGACCAGGGAGTATCACTAAATAGCAACAAGCTCTAACTTCAAGCCAAGGACGGAGGATGCAAAATCCTCCGCATTCCACAGCAAACGCATCGCTCCCCTCAAAACAAAGGAAAATCGTCTCTGTTCAAACGTGCCCAAACCAACTGGAAACCAACCCCCTCTTCACCAGCGAGGAGCGCCCTTCTCGAGTGATGGTGTCTCGATAACATTCCTGTCTCCAAAGGGATTATCCTCGTCGTCGTCGTCATCCTCGGCGAAGTCTTCCTGGACCGGGGCCGGGCGGGGAGGTTGCCTCGGGGGGAGCTGTGAGGTTTCGTAGTCGCCGACGGCCTGGGGGGAGCTCCGGGAGCGTTCAAGCTCAGGCCTCCCAGATCCGGGGGTTGAGAGCTCGTAGGCGAAGCTGGAGCCTTGCCGAACTGGCTGGCCTTTTCGGTCATCACTTTGAGACGCTGTTAGTATACGTCGAATGAATAGAATAGTGGGATAAGTCTAAACCCACTTCTGTACATGTGAGCCTGCTCTGCCAGCTCATCGTCGGAGTCGCTATCTGCGTCGATTGAGCGATCCATTTGTTCGAATGACATGAGGGAGTGAACAAGAGCATCGTTGGCGTTGAGAAGACTTCCGAGCCACTCTTCTTGCTCAACCCTATGAATCTGGGAATCGTTAGCCAGGGGAACCATGATGAGGGTTAGATTTGCTACTCACATAGCGGAGCACTCTCCTGCGGAGTTGCTTACAGGCCTCGAACTCCTCGACTGCCTTGGGGTTGTCGGATATTCTCTGCGTCTCTCTGTTGATGCTCTGCATGGTGTTGAGCAGAGTCGTGGAGTGGATCGTCGCGTCCGCAATGACCACCTTCATTGTCTCCTTCTCCGCCTCTAGGTTGAACGGCTTCCGCTTCCCTCCCTTGGCCTTATCTTTCTCCTTCTTCTTGTCCTTGGAGCTCCCGAAGAACGAGCCGGAGGAGGAAGTCTTCTTATGGCTGGGAGCGTGGGGCGCTGGTTCCGGTGCCCTGCTCGAGGAAGGTGCAGAAGCCCCGGCGGCAGCCTGCTCAGCGGCTTGCCGAGCGGCTTCCTCCTCCTCGTCTCCGAATGGGTTCTCCTCGGTCTCCCGCAAGACCTTGGACCTTTCCTGGGTCACGGTAACCTTGCGCTTTGGAAGTTCCTAAGACAACACGTTAGCCGCTTGTCTCGTGTGTTTTATACCGAAGGGAACACTTGCCCTGTGCAGCTGAGCAATCTTCTGCAGCCCCTGGGTGTTGGAGTACTGGGACCAGCCGCGGAACAGCTCCCGGCACTTCTTCTTCACCTCCGGGTCAGAGAGATCCGAGGTGCCGCAGACACGCAGCCGCTCCAGCAGCGGCTCGTCGGCGAAGGCTCGCTGGAATCTTGGGCCGGCGTTCTGGATGAGTCCGTCCAGGATGACGAGGGCGCGGATCTGGCGGTGCACATTGCCGTACTTGAGCTTCTTCCTGATGGCGCGGGCGGCCTCGCTGGGGCCCGAAGCCTGGAGCTTGATCACCTCGACGAGCTCGGGGATGCCGCTGAGATCCTCCTCCTCGTAGGTCTCACCCGTGAGGTTCTCGATGGTGACCGTCACCGCCGAGTACGGTTTTTTCTAAGCTGCATGTCAGTCTTTGATGTATTCGCGTGGCATTTCTTCGGTATGCAGAATGAATGGGGCTGGACCACAAGGGTTCTTGAGTGATATCTCTCATGAGGTCCTTCACGATGATATACACATCTCAAGGTTTTCTTACCTGCTGAAACATTGTGTATTATTTTCCTACTAGAGTCCGCTTCCGTATTTGAGTCAAGTATGAATAGGTAGAAGCTTGTTTTTTTGCTATTGAGAAAGTTAGGTCAACACTGCCCAGTAGTCAGGTGGCTGTGAGGTGAGCTCGCCCTGCCAAAGTTCAGATGATACCCACCTACATCAAACTAAATAAATCCGCCTGCTCGCTGCGGGGGGTCCAGTCCGAGAGACGCCCGGCCTGTGAGGATGCGTGACGGGCAAATGCGACAGAATGGGAGAGCTGGAGTTTGGATGTTTGCGCAGGGCAAGACCCGACTTGAGTCCAGCGTGATGGAGCCGTCGCGGAATGTAATTGGATGGAGGTCACACTCGGTAGACCAACGACGAAGAGCTACAGGCCAGAGCTCCAGTCCAGAATGGCGACAGTCAGTCTGTACTGTTTTTGGGGACAGTGAATAAGTGGTAGGTGCTTCAGCAAGTACCTGAGCAATGCGCGGGGTTGCGCGCTGCGACGGCACTTGGGCGGTGGTGGGGTTTGGCACATGCCCGCTGACGTATGTGTCTCCATCAACAGCCACCTACGGTCTCATCTCGTCAAGGCAAGCTGCCTGTAGGGCTACTGTCTCTGTTCATCGAAGCTCAAGGGGGTAAGGTTTGGCGAACAAAATCATAGTTGTTCTTGTATTTTTTCAATTGTCTATCTATCATTGTAATCAACTGCATCACATGGATTCATAGACGATTCAGTATTCAGTATGCCAGAGAGATTCTCCAGCATTGGCTGTTGTTGAATGTGCTTGCCGATTTGGTTGAAAGAAGGGGTGCCATCAAAACGAGAAGCCTCACTGTGCTGGTAGGTATTGTCACGTCCACGCGAGCAAGACATTCAAGATGGGGAAACGAGGATGGCGCATTGTTGGTACGGAGGCCGATCAGCAGCCTCTTACAAGGGCAGACCCAAGACAGTGAGCAGACGTCCCATCTCGGGTCTTGTCCAGAGGAGGCGTGGCTCACTTCTGCTTCTTGGCGGCTCTCTCACGTTCCCGCTTGGCATAGATTCCGGCAGTGAAGGGATCTTCATATCTCAGAGCAACAATGTAAACCAGCACGACTTCAACGGTCAAAAGGATCCCGGCGGGCTTGGCGAACAGGAGAGCAGACCCTAGGAAGTTCATGGAGGAACCCCAGTACATTGGCGCACCACAAACGTTGAATGGAAAGCCTGTCACCATTTCATCCATCAAGATTCCGAAATAGTCACCTAGGAAAGTGCCCGTGATGCCCAGGGCCCATGTAGACGTGACGACTAGGATGTTTCCGCAGGCGAGCAGCGTGTAGGCCGCGGCCTGCGAGTACACGGATTCGAGGAGCGGGTGCGAGGGCTGCTCCAAGATGGCCGTCTTGTAGAGCCAGTCACGGAGAATACCAAGGGAGAAGATGGTCGCGGCGAGGGCATAGCAGGCATTCTGCGAGTTCCCGCCAAAGAGCTTTGTCAAGACCTTGTTGCGGTACTCTGGATAGCAGTTCAGTTAGCGATGAGAGAGACCCTGCTTGAGTGAATTGTTCGGACCTTGGCGAGCAACGATGCTAGGTTTGTGTCAATTAAGTGCAGACATATGCAGGAAACGAGGCACGACATACTTCCAGAATAATGGATTGAACAGGATTGAGCCGGCTGAGACTGTTTGGGGACATGTGTCAGAATGCCTGTGCAGATGGAGAGCTACCCTGAGAGCTTCCGGGACGTACCGAGCAAGCTCTGTTTGTCAAAGTCGACGTAATTGACAAGCTCTTTGACGTGTTCCATGGCGACAATGGGGAGTATGTAGCTCAGTAGTGGTAGAGTCACAAGCACTGAAACACGAAGAAGATGGTGGGTATAGCAATACAAACGGGAGAGCTGCTAGATCAAAGAGGAGAACCACGGTAGGGTAAAGGGAGAATTATTGAAATTTGTGATAGCTCATGGCGCCTTTTGTATGGACGCCTCAGGGACAGATGCGGGGGCCGTTTCCGTCTTAGGCCATCTTAAGCCGCACAGCTTGTTTTGCACGTCATTCACATGTCCATCCGTCGCAACAGCTGTTTTGGGGGGAGACATCTACATGATTTCAAGGTTCATATGTAGGTAGGTAATATATTAATTATCAGCCCAATACAAATGCCGAGGCTATGCGTAAATCCAAACTCGCTAATAAACACCATCTATCGATAAGTGCATATGAGCCCTGAACTCCATACTACCTAGTCCAATGCGTAGATAGCAAATATCATTGTCCTGTTAAGGACAGACCAATTCCATCCCAAGTGTAGTCATTATCATTAAACTATGTTGCCCAAGTCTGAGTCTACTTTCGGTTCCTCGTCTTTTTGGCTGTGGCTGTCGTGTCCTCCTCCTCGTCATCTTGACCCTTCTTCAAGTCTTCCGTGAGACCCCACTCCTCTTTATCATACCAGTCCTCGCCATCGGACAAGTCACGGTTCGGGCCGCAGTGCGCCTCTGCCTTGGACCAGTGCAGAACGTTTTTTCGTAGGCGCTGGGCCTTGTACAGACCGTCGTGCAGCTTCTTGACTCCGCGACAGATTTCCTCTTGTTTCTGGACGAAGAGCGCAAGCAGTCTTCGGACATCCTCGGCTTCTTGTTCAGGCAGTCCCAGGTCTCTGTCAGGGCTAGCGCCGACTGGAGGTAGAAACATCGGGTGAATAAAGCTGTCCTCAGGAGCTTCCGAGAGCGCTGAGGACTTGGGAATCTCCGGCACGTGAAGTTCTTGGTGGGCTTCATCGACGCTGTTGTTGGGTTGCAGAGCTGGGCCCGGCTTCTCACTATCCTGAGCTTTCTCCGCCCCCTCATTATTGCCAGCCTTGTAGTTCTCGTCTCCGTTCACAGCTGCAGTCTTACTTAGACCGTTTGACTGGGCGCTGTTACCGTCATTGTTGTCTTTGGGGTCTGTCGAGCCAACGTCAATCATGGGCACATCGGCCTCTTGATTTGACGTCGCTGTCGGGGGCACGATTTCGCGGGACTGATCAACTGAATTGGCCGTGGCTTCGGCGTCATCATTCCGCGCCTGCGCAGTGACTGTGGCGGGTGTTGAAACCCCGCTGTTTCCTTGCCCCCTTGGCTTGGAAAGGTTTAGTAAATGTTGCGCGACATGGTCGTCGGTGAAGAGGTCGGAATCATTCGGACCCAGCATCATCTGGCAAGGCGCCCAAGTGTAGTCGCCGCAAAGGCTGGTCCAAAGGTGTCGAACTCGCCAGAGTGAGTGGTTCTCCCTACGAAGCATCATACTGCTCTGAAAGGCAAGGTCGGTCAGCTTCTGCGATGTGAACGGTTTGGATAGTGTCGGATGGGTTGGTAAATCGGTTGATGCGGTCAGGGGAGCGAGAATATCTGGGTACACTGTTAGCAACTTGCTGAAGGGGGTCAAACCGACGAAACTCGTACTGTCTAGATTAATGTTGGCGTATGGATTCAGCTCCATGGCCGCGGCCAGGGCCTCTTCAATGCGGGCTTCGTCGTCGTCGCTATCGATTTCGTAGCCTTCCTCGTCCACGAGAGGCTGGTTGCGATGAATGATCGACCGTCGCACACCGGCGTACTCTACGGACTGCAGAGAATTTGTCAGCCTATTTCGCAGCTCAGGCGACACATCATGCCTACCTCATTGTATGAACCGATGCCGTCTGCGGGCACCAATTGCCCTCTGTGTGACAATCGAGCCTTTCGCTTGAGTTTTTGGCCTCGGTTGCCGTACTTTTCGATTTCGGAGTCGGAATCAGACTCTAGTGGGCCGCAGAGTTAGTAGGGCTCGGTAGTTTGAGTGCACAGGAGGAGCGCGCACCATACGCCTTGCGCTTGAAGGCCTTTTTCATGCCGGCAATCGTCTCGGCGAAAAGAACCTGTTGAGTGGCCATTGTTGGCAGGCTTCAGGGAGGCGGAGGGCGGGAATCGGGCCAGAGTAGGTGGCCCGCCGTCGAGCCACAGAGGTTGGGTAGGAATACTTGGATCGATCAATCGTTTGGTTGGTGAATGGGAGCAGGGAGTATCCTAGGTCGAAGGAACACACTCTCCCGCAGAAGCGACTGGAAAACGGCGTCGTGGGCTAGCTGGGCGTACAGGGCAACATCCAAGGGTCGCAGGGCGATGGTTTGGAGAAATACGCGAACAGGAAACAGCACTGGAAAGCGAGGCTGCCCACCTCCAAGTGGGCCATGACAGCACTGGCAAAAGTTCAGCCAATCGCAGAGCAACTACCGGACCTCATTTTCTCCGATGCCGTGCAACTCTCGCTTAATCATAATCATAATCACGGCTATTGTACGGGGCTGGAGCACTTTAGCGCTTAGATGGCAACGAAAGGCACCTGCATATTGGCTTGCAGTTGTGAACCATTACAACAAACACGATTGTTTTGTGCGACACCTATTCCTACCGTATTGATAGCACAGGTTGATGTATCATTTGCATACATGGAGGCTCTCGCTATTGCACCGTAACGGTCACGTTGCCTGCAAAGTCCTCGCTGGACGTGCCCACCAAAACTAGAAACTCACCAGGCTCGACGACATACTCCATCTTCCGGTTCCACAGGCCCCAATCCTCCACCTTGAGGTCTATCCTGACCGTCTCTGTCTCACCCGCCTTGACCTTGACCTTGTTGAACCCCTTGAGCGACCAGCGGGGCACCTCAACTGAGCTGAGCACATCTTGCACGTAGAGCTGGACAACCTCGGCGCCGTCACGGTCAGACGTGTTTTGGACATCGACGGACACAGTGACCGTGTCGGCCGCCGAAACCGTCTCCGATGATGCCTGGATGTTGGAGAGCGTGAAGTTGCTATACGACAGGCCATAGCCGAATGTGTACAGCGCCGTAGGGTTCTGGAGAACATAGGTCTGGCCGAACTTGAGAGTGCCGTTGGCATACTCCTGACCGACATTGTAGAATGACCGCGCCGACTTGAGGTGATTATAGTAAATAGGCGTGGTGCCCACGTCGTAAGGGAAACTCACGGACAACTTGCCCGACGGATTGACATCACCATAGAGGATGCTGGCCAGCGCATGGCCACCCATCTCAGATTGGTAAAAGTGCTGGACGAGAGCGGCGGCCTCCTCCGAGATCCATGGCTCGGTAATCGGCTTGCCAGAGCTGTAAACCACCACTGTGGGCTTACCGGTGTCGATGATGGCACGCACAAGGCGTGGCATGGCGCCGACGAGGCCCAGATCGTGAACGTCTCTCGACTCGCCCGTCGTGGCATTGAGAGGCGCCCAGAGCTCGTCCTGATCTCTTGACCAGGTTCCCACAACCACGACCGCCACATCCGCCGCTTCCGCTGCGGCGACTGCCTCGGCGAAGCCTGACTCGTCGTTGGACCAGCGTTCGCATCCCTTTGCGTACGTGACGGTTCCTTCGCTGACAGCCTCAATGCCGTCGAGAGGTGTAGCGCCGTGGTACTGGGAAGTGTAGATCACATAGTCACCGTACTGGGAGTAATGTTAGCTGTTGGCAATCTTAACTCTCACTGGGCGGGTTTCACATACATTGACATAGCCATGGGCCATGGGGCCAATGACGGCAACATTTGCGTCCTTCTTCAGTGGCAGAACGCTATTGTGGTTCTCTAGGAGCACGATACTCTCGGCATCCAGCTCCTGAGCAAGCTTCTTGTGCTCTTCAGTGCCCAGATAATCAAAAATCTTGTCATCTGGCACGCCGCTGTATGGCTTCTCGAACAGACCCTGAGCGAACTTGGCGCGCAGAACACGAGAAACAGCCGTGTCCACTATCTCAATGTCCAGCTTGCCAGACTCGACCAGCTCAGGGATGATCTCGAAACTGTAGAGTCCACCGCCCATTTCCACGTCATTGCCTGCAGGGAGGACCTACAAGTTATTAGTTCCCCATTCTTTTGTATTTTTGATCTCTTTGTCGTTTAAGAGCATAAACCACTTACTTCAGTCGTGATACATTCATTATCATTCTTACCGCAGATATGGAATGCATCGATGAGCCGGGCCGTCGCACCAGCATCAGAAATCACAAAATTCTCATACCCCCATTCTCCACGCAGGATGTCAGTCATGATGTGAGGATTCGAAATGACGGGATACCCGTCGTACGAGTTGTACGACGACATGACTGACAGAGCCTTGCCGTCGATAATGGCCCGCTTGAACGGCGGGAGATAGAGGCTCCGCAACTCGCGCTCTCCTCCATGCACAGGCGCAGTGTTGATGCCCTGCTCAGGAGAGGCGAAAGCCGCCTAGAAAATAAATGGACTTAGAACAAAGTGCTCTCATCATCTTGTGACTCCCCACACACCCGAGCGGAAACTTACAAAGTGTTTGACCTGGGCGCAAGCACCCTCCTCTTGCAAGCCCTTGGTGTAATGGTATCCAAATTCACCAGCCCTGCAGTCCCCCCTCATTAGCGTTTGAAATTCTCAGAACTTGGGAAAGGGGAGGGGGCATCAACTGACAGGTACGGGTCCTCCCCGAACGTCTCCTCCACACGACCGAAGCGCAGCTCCCTGGCTAAGTCAACAACCGGCGAGAAGAGCTGGTTGACGCCCAGCGCCAGCGCCTCGACGGCGATGACCCTAGCCATCTTCTCGACCAGCTCCGGGTTGAACGAGCAGCCGATCCCGATGGGCGAGTTGAAGATTGTCGCGTTCAGGGCGAGGAACCCGTGCAGACCTTCGCCTGAGACGTAGGTCGGGATGCCTGTTGTTTTCTCATCATCAGGAAAAATGTCTTCGGGAAAGGAACAGATTCCGCCCGGATCTCTGCTCACCTAGCTCGGTCTGATTCATCTGGTAATCCTGGGCTATCTGGGCACCCAGCTTGATTATCTCAGGCTTCGCGTAGAGACCGGACCAGACTGCATGGCCGCGGTTGGCCATGCTCCACTCCAGTCCGGTCTGGTTCAGGGTCCCATCAGTGAGGTTGAGGTAGTTTCTTATATCTCCCTGAACCAGCTGGGACACCTTCTCCTGGATGGTCATCCGCTTGAGGAGGTCAGATACTCGGTCATCCAGAGTGGCGTTGGGGTGCTTATACAGCGGCGTGGAGGAGTTGGTGGCTTGGGCCAGCCCGGCCAGGACGGCCGTGCCCAGGGCGAGAAAGGCTTTCATTGCAACGACTGGAAAAGCACCTAGGATGAAGGGAATTCCAATGATTTGGAAAAAGGGGGCGCCTGAGTCTATTTCTACTACAGCCTAGCAATGACATACTGTTATACTCCCCCCTCTCCCTTACTCCCACAATGGGAAGGTCGCCCAGCAAAAAACGAGGAACAACAGCCGAAGCTTTGGCAATCATAGTCGTGTGTGAAATATTGACTCTTAGTCCAATTCAGGACGCAGAGGCGGAAATTGCACACTTCACTTCCCTCGAAGGCGCAAGCGTGCCAAGTTCAGCGTGGAGCAGAGATCCCAGGAGGCCGCACTCGGGAGCCTTAGAAAGCATTGCGAAAACGGTGATCAGACCGAAGTTGACTATATTTATCCGGGCTGTTTTGCAGATGCGAGAACTGGGATCTTCACGTCAGTGGAGTGTGAGGGGGTCATCGGAGGTTGAAAAAGAGTCGAATGGACCAGCGAACTCATGGGTCAGTCTTACACACAGCACACGGGTAAGCGTCCCGTAATACCGTCTCCTTCGGATGTTTCGGTTAATTCAGCTGATTTGCGGGCGAATGAGAGGGTTGTCAAGGCTTGCGTTTCCTCCCCCGCAGAGCTGCTGCACGATGTAGCTATGCCTGGATGCCCAACTGTTACATCGATTTATCCGGCCCCGGAGGTAATCTCTCCCACCAATTGCCAATTGCTGGGCGGACAAGTTTCAGGCCTGGCGTGAGAAACGCTCGAATGGTAGTAGTTGTGCAGTTACATTATCAAATCTCGCGTCGTTCGCCATGCAGGCTCCCATCAGGCGGCTAAACAGACCTGACGTAGATGGTGACAAGGGTGCAATGCATCGAGTGTCCTAGAGCCAGGGCGTGGGCTCTTCGAACTTTCCCCTCCTCATTTTACTGAGACTTGGGATATTAAGTCTCAAACACAAGCTTGCGTGTGTCTTGTACCCGACCAGAGCTCCCTTGTATTCAGCCGCACCCAATATTGCACCATGGTTCGCCTCCGCGATGGCATGTGGCTTCCCGCCGAAGGGGTCCAGACTGAGTATGCGGAAGAGGTGTACCAGATCACACCCTCGGAAGACCAGCAGAGTATTAGCCTTCTGTGCCCTGTCAAGAAGATCCTCTCCAGGGGCTGGACTCTCAACCAGCCTACCATAACACTTGTATGATATTAATTTATCTTTCACTTCAGTTGGTAAAGAAAGATTGTCCTAATGAAATAGTAATAGGATATAAAAGCTGAGTTTGATGGTGTCATCTCGATTGAATCAACTCACTGGGCTGGCGCTCAGAACAAAGGCCCCCATTATGAAATATACCCCGACGGCAAACCGTCCAGCCCACAGGCTCAAATTGTCACGAATGATAAGGGTACATCGTTGACATCTGGATCACTGTCTGCGACGGTTCATCCTGGCCCTCACAAATTTGAAATCCAATTTGGTAGCAGAGATGGCAGCAAGCAACTCACCAAGCTTGGGCCCCGCAGCGTCGGGTTTGCGTATACACCCGCACCTAGTAACCCGATGCAAACCGGAGACATGAGGAACTTCCAGCATTACATGTTCTACCAGACCAACCTATCTGTCGGAGAGTCTGTTCATGGACTCGGCGAGCGCTTTTGGTGCTTGGAACAAGGTTGGCCAGGCCGTTACCCTCTGGAATGCGGACGGCGGCACTTCCAGCGAGCAGGCCTACAAGAACGTCTCCTTCTGGATGAGTAGCCGCGGATACGGTGTTTTCATTGACAATCCCGGTAGAGTGGAACTCGAAGTCGGTAGCGAGCGATCCTGCAGAGTCCAAACCGTCGTTGAGGGCCAGAGACTCAAGTGGTACATTATATATGGCCCGACCCCTAAGGAGGTTCTGAAGAAGTACTCCATATTGCTGGGTAAGCCAGGCAAGGTGCCTAGCTGGAGTTTCGGTCTGTGGCTAACGACCAGCTTCACGACTAATTACGACGAAGCTACGGTGAACTCTTTCCTGCAAGGAATGAAGGATCGCGGCTCCCCGGTCGACGTCTTCCACTATGATTGTTTCTGGATGAAGGCGTTCACCTGGACTGATTTTGTATTCGACTCGGAGAGATTTCCCGACCCCCAGGCTCAAATTTCGCGACTCAAGGAGAGCGGGCTCTGCAAAAAGGTTTGTGTGTGGATCAACCCCTATATTGCTCAGCATGGAGCAGCTTTCAAGCATGCGGTAGAGAACGGGTTTTTGCTCAAGCGCAAGAATGGTGACGTCTGGCAGTGGGATCTCTGGCAGGCTGGCATGGGCTTATTGGATGTGACAAACCCCAAAGCGAGAGACTGGTATGTCAGCTGCCTCAACTCACTCTTCGATAAAGGAGTTGATGCTCTCAAGACGGACTTTGGCGAGCGTATCCCCACACTCGATGTTCAGTGGTACGACGAATCAGTCGATCCACACAAGATGCACAATTACTATGCTTTCCTATACAACAGACTTGTATACGAAGCTCTCCAGAAGCGATATGGCAACGACGAAGCTGTCTTGTTTGCCAGAGCTGCATGTGCTGGCACACAACGATTTCCTCTTCAATGGGGAGGAGATTGCGAGTCCACGCCCGAAGCCCTTGCAGAGTCTATCAGAGGTGGCCTTTCTCTGGGAATCAGCGGCTTTTCATACTGGAGCTGTGATATTGGAGGGTTTGAAGGATACCCTCCACCCTGGGTCTACAAACGTTGGGTGGCAATGGGTCTACTCTGTAGCCACAGTCGCCTCCACGGCAGCAACTCGTACCGTGTTCCATGGACTATCGACGATGATGATCAGTCTGAGGAAGGGTGCTCAAAGACGTTGGCCAAATGGACCAACCTCAAGACTCGTCTCATGCCGTACATTTACTCCCAAGCCATTGAGTCTAGAGAAGACGGTCTTCCCGTTTCTCTCCGATCCGTAGCTCTTGAGTTCCCCGAAGACCCAACAGCTTGGTACATAGACCGTCAGTTCATGATCGGATCCCAGCTCCTCGCTGCCCCTATTTTCGAAGAATCTGGAGATGTGGAGTTTTACCTACCCCGTGGAAAATGGACATCGTTTTACACCAATGAAGTACGCACTGGTCCGGGCTGGTTCAAGGAGAAACACGGCTTTGGAACACTGCCCCTTTATGTCCGAGAGAACACTATTCTCGTGCTAGGGAACCGGGAAGTCGTCGGTGCCGTGTATGACTACGGACAAAATGTTGAGATCGCGCTCTACCAGGTTACTCCCGGTGCCAAAGCTAAGCTTGTCAAGTCAAATGGTACCAGTATTGGCGAGTTAGAAGTTGGAGATGATGGGACGCTCAAAGATACCTCTGCTCTCAGCGGTGATGTCAAAATTAGCTCTGAGGGTCGAGATCTGCAGGGCGATGCGGCAGTCTCCATTGAATCCTCTTAATAGCTGACTTCATGGCACGCGATTTTCTTGCTAGTTATTAGCCTCTCACAATGAAGATAAGGGACGGGAATCATTGGGTGAAACCGTGATCAGATCAGATGTTAATGCCCGTAAACCAATTTAGGTACTATTACAAGACCCGTGACTGTTGGCTATCCAAATAATCCAAGTGCCGCCGCTGTAGGTAAAAAAAATATTTGAGGAGAAAAGAGGCCAAAATAACTTCATATATGCGCATGAAAATGTCCGTAAATCGTTGCCGCCTCGGGCTATTTACACGAGATCTGAGAACTGTTCATAGTTAGCAAGACAACTCTCTGCGTTCAGTCCGAAGATGCTTACATTATCAGGAGAGTTTGTGATTTCTTCAAATGCTTGTAGGATCTCGAATCCCATGGCCAACAGTGGTTCGTACTCATCATCAACAGCCTTGAATTATACGTTAGCAGTCCATAAGCAAGAGAACTCCACCAATATACACGTACCCATGAGAGAACCGTTTTCAATGCTTTGTGACTCTTGTTTTGGCGGATTCCCATCAAGGCAAGCCCTTGAAGGGTCAGCGTTGAGAGTGGTCCGATGGGGACAACGGGCGCAAGTATCCCACCGATGTCTTCTGTGTGAGACATAAGTGGAGGAATGGACGTAACCAGGGGGCTGCGCTGCCTGGAAATGATGATGGTACCGAGAAGACCCCCGGAAGGCTCCTTTGCTCGGACTATACCGCAAAACTTTGTCTCAGAAAGTGCAGCCCTGTACAATTCCAACACTTCCGGATTCGAATTAATGCCCACGTGGTTCAAGACACTATCCGCATTTTCCAAGCCATGGATCAAATCGAAGGTGATATTGGCCCTTTGAATGCTCTGAAGCAGCCCTTCTGGGGCAGTCCAGTTCGAGAGATCTGGAATGATCATATTCGTCAACCGCCGCGGAAACTGAGTGTCCCAGCCCTTGTTCGCGAGCCACTCCCTCGTATTATGGGACCCGACTTCTACAGGAACTCCGAGGAAGACACCTGGAAATGACGTCCCTGCCTGAAGCTTCTTGAGGCCCTGTTGCTGCTTGAGAGTTCGCAAAGCCCGTCGGTGGAGAGATCTCCCTATCGACACGTTTCGCTTACTGGGATCAACTATCAATGCCCCGAGGATACCCACGCCTGAGACGAAATATGTGGCAACGAAGCCATACAAGGCGTGCGTGCTACTATTGCGAACTACAAAGTGTGCTTCCTTAACGTTGGGGTTAGATAATTCGAACGACGACGCGCTCGTAGTTCGCAGGAATTGGAGATCTGGTATGCTTGCCCGGTTGACGGCCCGCAATAGATCACCCAACCCTGCTGCATCACGGTTCCGGTCATATTCCTCCACCAACCAATGTTGCCTCGGCTTTAGAACCTTCTTACTCTTTCGGAGTGTTCCAGGAAGGGTGCCAGTAGGAGTCGTCTGGCCCACCAAAGCTCTGACTAAAGCATGCATAGCTGTCTCGGTGAAATCGAAAGTGCAAATGTAGGTACCGATAGACGTGTCCATGGCAAAATCATATGGCGAGCTCACTGCAACAACAATGAGTTGTTTCTTCTGGCCACGGCTACGAAGCATGGAACACATCATATCGACATGCTTAGTAAATCCGGCCTGGTACATGTTTCGAGTTGCATCTGCTGTGATGATGATGATGCAGGATGCTCTATTGATCAGATTTTCGTGAACTATTTTCCTGTTAGCTTCCGTCTCGGTATCTCGGCGCAGCTTGCGGAAGAGGTCTAATGTAGTAGTACCTGGGCGCACTCCATTGGCGGTATAACTCGTGTGAAGGAGTTTTTCATTCCTTGCGCGCGCCAATTCTTTTCCGAATTCCCTGAAGACACCCTCGCCGCTCAAGATCGATCCCCTCTCCCGTTCACTATGATTCCAAGAATCATGAATAGTGGGTATTAATGACTGGCCGTTGGGTTTCGATCCGGCGAGGCTCTTGGTTAACTGCGAAGCTGGGAGTGGCTTGACCAAAGGGGTAAGCAAAAGAAGCTCCTCGCCTGGGTGCATAGAAGAAGAGAGCGGAAGTAATTTCTCCTTGTCTCTAATGACAGTGATTGAATCATCATAAGCTCGTCTAGACAAAGCCAAATGTGATGGGTGAAGTTGAGAAAGTAACGATGTTCCCGGTGGCTGCAAAGCTTTTGACCATGAGGTGCAGCGAGCCTTGAGTTTTAAGGCGCGCTTGACAGATTTCATAAGTCTTGCCATAGATATAATCCCGTCCTCTATGCCGAGCTTTAGA
Organism: Clonostachys chloroleuca; assembly: GCA_037952775.1. Taxonomy (NCBI): domain Eukaryota; kingdom Fungi; phylum Ascomycota; class Sordariomycetes; order Hypocreales; family Bionectriaceae; genus Clonostachys; species Clonostachys chloroleuca. The sequence continues at coordinate 18,535,136 of JBANAY010000003.1, read as the reverse complement.
CCTTTTATAGCCTCTAACTGCACATCGTACGCACGGCAGAGCAGTACTAGATCACATCCCGCCTGCACAGCTCTGACAACTCCGTTCTGAACACCGAGGTCGTGGCTCAACGCTTCCATCTCAAGACACTCTGAAATAGCAACACCGTCGAATCCGAGCTCGGTTCTAAGCAAGTCATCGACGACCTGATCGGAGAGACAAGCATGGCTTACGTTCATTGATGGGTTGGAAATACCACAACCGCCAACGAACATGGCGTCGAGTTTCCCAGAAGCGATGGCATTGCGAAAAGGGACCAAAGCACTGAGGCTTAGCTCCTCTAAAGTCTGAGTGATGATGGGCACATCCAGGTTGGAACCGAGGAAGTCCAAATTGCCATAGGAAGGGAAATGTTTGCCACACGAAGCCATTCCGGCATCACGGATACCACTGAGAGCGGCTAGGCCGTACTGAGATACCTCTTGGGGGTCATCACCAGTCGCCCTCACTCCCAAGGGTTGGTAACGGGCGTTGTTGAGCACATCCAGGACTGGACCAAGCATCAAATTTACGCCACAGGCCGATATCTCTGTAGCTGTAGCCTTGGTGACTTCGTATGCTAGCTCAGCCCGACCTGTAGCAGCAATGCCCATTGCACTCGGGAATTGACAGACAAGATCTTGGTCAAAAAGACTATTTACCCCCCGTTCTCCTGGTCCAGGGCGATCAGCAAGGGATACGGATGTCCGGCATTTTTAGCAATTGTCTGAAGCTCCTGGACAAGCCTTGATGTTTGCTGGGCAGCTGGGAACAAGTTAGCATATATCTGGTCTTACTCTTTCCCCCAACCAGATACATATATGTACTGGAGTAAATGAAACATCGCAAAGATCTCGTAGATGAAAAGCGAGTGGCAGATAACGCTTGTAAGTAATGGGGAGAAGGGCACGAAGAAATGAGAACAGAAACAAGGGGAGCTAACATTCAAGGTTCTTGGCAGTCAAGATGATTGATCCGAGATGGTGATCTTCAATTAGGGTTCTGATCTCCGAGGTGACCTCTGTGCCGTCCCATCCCATGAGGAGGGTCTGGCCAATCGCCCTACATGAATCATTAGCGATATGGCGTTTAAAAAACGTTAGAAGCCGTTGGGTAGAGCCAGCGGGAGAACCGCATTCCTACAACGACACATGTCGATAACGGCTCTCCATGCAAGGCTGGCGCCATGGCTGGCTTCACACAGGACCACCAGCTGGAATGCACATTGTCAAGAGAGTATGCAGAGCCTCACGCACCAATCGACATTCCTCCATAGTGGGTCTAATTCACTATTGCTCGCCATCCTGAGGGCCGTGAAATCACCCAACTCAAGAAAACTCGGCCTGTCACGCTATGGTTGCTTCGAACCATGCTCCGCTTGCCTGGATCTGGAGCTCGTCGCAAGCCAGTAGGCATGAGACCCTGAAGACCGTTGCCGCCACGGGCACGGGCAGCACTAGCAAGGCTCCAAAATTCGAAAAGGCTGAAGAGGAGGAAGAAATGTAACAATACGGCTCTGCGCTGACGTCTCCTCAGATCAGCCGGTCCCTGGAGTTTGATATGGATGTGTTGTGTGCACAGGGCGCGCGGGAAGCTGGAGCCTGGACAGCGACGACGTGGGATGGATGGACAGAGGCTCCATGTCACTTACGCCTGCCGCAGAATGGGCTTCACTGGCTGTGACACGGAATAGGGCCGTTGCAAAGTACCTGCCTCAGCCAGCCCACCCGATTCCTAGCGAAGGACCCAGTCGCACTGTACACACTGTCGCTCTGCTGACGACCTTCCGAAGTACCTCGCTGGGGGAACCAGGGGCACCAGCCAAGCCAGCCAACCGAAGCCTCTAGCCACAGGCCGCCACAGATGAGTCCGCTAAAAGTCCAGGGTCGCGTGCTGGTGCATGGGCTCTCGAGGTACCTACATGTACCTGTGTCTTGGGTTAAGTTGCGACTGGCACTAGCTCCTTGGCGGCTGTTGGTGGTTTCTAGAAGGAGTGGATAGAGAGAACCCCAGGCAAGACAAAGGACGGCGGCCGACCCAACGTTACATGGGAAGCAGAAAGCAACCTACCAAGTAATCCTCTGATACTGCCCGCCGATGCCAAGCGCGAGCCGGCGCCTGTCACAAACCATTGTCGCATCACCACCGGACGGCAACTGCCACGACACCCGACGGTGGTGTCCGTCTCTTTCGGGGTGCGTTGGGTCTTGGATGTATCCACTGTCACTGTTTCTATTTCATCATAGGACACGTTGACTGGGACACGCTCGGCGTATCAGACAAGCATGTGGGAAGATTGCTTGGATCGCCGGCGATAGAGCCAGTGTTATGGCAGGTCTGCTCATATCACATCACCTCACCTCTCGATCAGATTTGTCACAACCCAGGCCTGCTGGAACAATCCATTGGAACATGGCTCCAGAATTGCTCAGAATTGCACCTTGACCGGTTGTAGGTTCCGAAGACGGAAGAGATATACTAGCACCAAGGTATTAGTCGGATGTACGTACTTCTTTCGTGGTCATGTGTGTGTGGTGATAATAGTAGACTGCCCGAACCTTGCCTTCAGAAAAGCCTTTGAATCTTATTTGAACCGTAGGCTGCTTATCTCATAGCAAGCTTTTCCGAACCTATCCTTCCCAACTATTACTCTCTCCTCCCCGAGCACACCTGATATCACATCAAATCCATCACCCACACCCACCCACATCCATCCATCAGCCATGCCCATTGCCCTTTCTCCTACCAGGGCTCGCAATGGCCTTACAAAATTCACCAACTGTCGTCTTCTAAAAGGCGACAAGTTGGTGGAAGAGGATCTCTGGGTCAGTTCTCTGACTGGGAAGATTATTCACAGCCAGGCTTCATTCTATGATGAACTCAATTTACCCGATGAGGTTATTGATCTTGGCGGACGCATCCTCGCACCCGGGATGATCGAATGCCAGCTCAACGGTGCCTTTGGCTTCAACTTTTCCACCGTGTTAGAACAAGACCATCTGTACGGGGAAAAGGTCGGGGAGCTCAACCAGCTTCTGGTTCAAACTGGTGTCACGTCTTACGTTCCCACCGTCACCAGCCAACGTCCGGAGTTGTACAAGAAGGTTTGTGCACATGTTCGCTAATGATTCATTCACATCGCTGACAAGCTGCCTGTTTGATCTAGGTCGTGCCCTTCTTAGGACCCTCGGGCCGAGCGAGACGAGCAGCAGATGGTGCAGAGTCACTCGGAGCCCATTGTGAGGGCCCTTTCCTAAACCCTGCCAAGAATGGTGTGCACAATGTGGATGTGTTGACAGAGGCTCACTCATTCAAGGATATTGAGGATTGCTATGGGGCTGAGAACTTGACCCCCCAGTCCGAAGATGATATCATCCCTATCAGAATGATCACTGCTGCCCCCGAGCGTGGGAACATGATGAAACTCATCCCCGAGATTTGCTCAAGGGGAATCATATACTCTATCGGGCACACTGAAGCCACGTACGAGGATGCCTCGAGCGCGGTGGACAATGGTGCCACCATGATAACTCATTTATTCAACGCTATGCGGCCGCTTCACCACCGGAACCCAGGCGTCTTTGGAGTCTTGGGCATTGCTGAGACCTTGAATCGGCCATATTTTGGCATCATCGCCGACGGGATTCATCTCCATCCTACGACGATCAAAATAGCCTTTAACTCTCACCCAGAAGGCTTCATTTTGGTCACAGACGCAATGCACATGGTGGGACTGCCTGACGGCGTCTACCCATGGACCAATGGGCAGAAGACCTGCAATATAGTCAAAGACGGCTATACTCTGCTCCTCGAGGGATCAGATACAATTGCTGGAAGGTGAGTCGAAGGAGAAACTGTCTAGGGGCCCCCAGCCAATTTGACACCCAACTGACCTACTTGATAGCTCTATCACGCTCTTGAGTGTGTCAATAACTTCCTCCAGTGGTCAGGGACCAGCATTCCAGCAGCCCTTAAAGCGGTAACTTCCACGCCAGCTGCCATGCTGGGGCTGCAGGGCATTAAAGGCACATTGGACGCCGATGCCGATGCTGACCTCATCATTCTATCGGATCATACATTCGATGGCTCAACTCAATTGGTATTAGAAGAGGTTTGGAAGTTCGGAACCCGGGTATCCCGGCCTAGTAAGATGACCACCTGATCTTATCAGGAAACAGGACTTTTATGTACATCGAGTATCCCACACCTTTCATAGAACGGGCAGTTTGTAGAATGTACTCATGAGAAACAGGGAATGGCTTAGTGTGAGTATTTTTACGTCTTGCTGTCCTAGTTGTTCAGACAGTTGGGTTAGAATAGTCTTAGTGGGGACCTGTAACAAGCATGTGGTACGGAGTTTTGGCAGGGTTTTGCTTTCAATTTTTTTTTCCACCGGCATAGATTAGGTAGACTAAAATAGAAGTTAGGTACTCCTTGGTACAACCCGAGACGTAGCGAAAGGGGTGATGCATACGTTATTATGCTCTTTGTTAAGGAGATAATATATTCAAAACCGTCAACATGCAGGCAAGCAGGTGTTGTGGCGATAAGGTCATGATGGGCAAGGGAATGCAACGCTACGGCACCACCTTCAGGCTGGCTCCATCCCGTCTTCGGCCCTTCAGTCGCCGCCTGTCGCACGTAGCCCAAATATAAATGTCACGGGATCTCGGCCGGTCAGGAATGTGTGTCGGAAGGATCGCCCTACTAGAGTGCTTTCCCCGCCTTCAGATGCTTTGGGATCCATAGCAGCAGCATGTAATTATAACATGTGGGAGCATGTACCGAGCTCTAGCAGCGGAACGGCTGAAGATGTCTTGTGGCAGTCACATCAGACATGTCGTGTCGAAGCTTGTCTGTAGTTAGGGGCACAGCGAGTGATGACTGGTACCTACCTAATTTTTTTTTTTTTCCCGAGATAAGAGCTGATGTCAATATGGGCAATTGATGAGTCTGGAGGCCAGTGTCGGGTGACCGGCCTCGAGATTTCCCTGGCGGGGTCCAGCTTCGCGTTACGAGCTAGGCAATGATATTCATGGTCATCTTAGTATCTGCCCGTCATTTCTCAGCCGGTGGTTGCTCTTGAAGTAATTACTTATCTAGCAGATGTCCAATGAAGCCCCTTCCCCTCCCCCAAAGCGTAACCCTTTACAGAAGGTGGAACCCTGAGGATATGGAGGAGGAAGTGTGTGGAGCCTGGATGGCGGGCTTTTTGGGGGGCCGATGCCACTGTGGCCCAGGTAGCACAGGCACTATCATCTTAAGTAGGCACCTGTAGTACCTCCTACCTCCCTAGCCCGGCGGGTGGACAGGCGGGTAGAGGCAACCGGCTACCAGTGGCTAGAGTATTAGCTTAACGCTCAGGTCCGAGACAGCTACTGCGCTCTCTCATCTCCAGACCATCACGCCTGTGCCTCGTAAGGATTCCACTGCTGTTGCCTTTGTGCGACCCCTCGATTTTGCGCCTTCCACCACTCCGCACCACTTCGGCTCGACGGCTGGCTTCTTCGACATCCGCATTGCGACTCAGCGACCATTTATCTGAACCCACGCCTATTGCGCAAGAGCACGGCGAGACACGGATTCTGTGTTTCAAAAAGGGGACCAGTAGTTGGACTGGCCGGCATAGGCTGACAGACGGAGGACCGGCCAGAAACTCCCAACCACATACAACAGTTGACTCCAATCGCGGACCGCCCGTTTGTTAAGTGTGGTCTGTTCCCCAGATGCGGTGGTGTTGAACTTGGCATAAACAATGCCATGGCGGCTTTCAACTCCATGCCGACTGGCGATGGTCTACATGGACTGAGCCATGGCCCGACTGGTCAGCTTGAACAGTCACTCCCGCGCTTCGAGCAGGACATCAATTTCGAAGATCCCTTACTGTAAGACATCTTTTTCTCAATAGAGGCTTCCCAGAATATCTGAATATAACAACTAATCGCCCCATGCTTGCAGTGATGGAAGCGCGTTTGGGCAACTCCCGTTCACGCCCTCATACGATTTCGATGGCTTAACAGCCACCTTTGAGGACCCATTCTCCTATTCAACGAGACCGTTCGAAGCGCCGTCGACCCACCAGGATAATCTCAATGATGGTTCCTCTCCGCAGGAGCTGGACAACAAGCTCCTTGGATTCTCAGACCCCATTACTGCTACGACATTGGTAGATGAAATGGGAAACGTATGCGACGTCGGGATGACGGCCGAACTTTATGGAATGTTCTTTGTTGCTGAAGACGTCTTTGGCGCCGATACTACTGGCCGGCCGCTTGAGTTGACATGCTATCGCCGCAACCTCTGGCAGTGCACGGGCCAGATCACACTTCCTCGGATGGCATCGGTAGTGGACGACCAGGGCCGCCATCTGCCCCTAGTTGAGCTATCTGCTTCTATCACTGCAATGGAGTCCATCGAGAAGAAGGCGACGGAGATCATATCAATTCCCTGGAAGAGCTCCAACCCCCAAGCCAGCGAGGAGCCGAAGACCGCAGGCCCCCCTTCACATATCACACTTGATTCATCCACTGGACATGAAGTGGACGCCAATCGAACCACCATTTCGGTGGCATGGAAGAGGTTGCAATTCAAACATGCAACTGCGAATAATGGAAGGAGAAAGGGGTTGCAGCAACACTATGTTGTGCAAATTAATCTTGTTGGCCGAACCAAAGCTGGAGACACAATCAAGATTGCCGAGATACGATCAGGACCCGTCATTGTTCGCGGCCGCAGTCCAAGGAACTTTGACAGCAGGAAGGATGTTCCATTGACAGGAGATCGCAAGTTTGAACGGCGAAACACCTCGGGTTCGACCGATCATCCAACAATCAAGAGCGAGCGAGAGAATTTGCTCTGCCAGACATTCCAAACAAATATTCCAGCCAATTTTATTGACACAGGATCTTATCCTATGCAGACATCACAGACACCGTCTGATCAAGGAAGCGAATGGGCTACGCCACAGGCATATACTCAGCCGGGCCAAGGGCCACATCCATCTAAACGTCAAGCCATCTCTCCAACCATGGCAAAACCCCCGGTTCCGGGATGGACGAACGATGCCCAATTGGCAAAATCAAACACCAACCCATCATCAAAGGGCGTACCTCGACAAATGCCTTCAGCTCCCATCAATCTATCATTATCTGAAGACGAGAGAAGCCCGAACCGATCCAGCGCTGAAATTTCCAGCCCCCGGGGCAAGACACAGCAAATCTCTGGCCTAGTGTCTGGGAGCAGCCCCCCAGAAGAGGGTGACCCGCTCTACGAATACTTCCCTTTGAGCGTCGATGACTGGTACGTCTAGGAGCCTCTCCAAACGGGTTTCCCTCCATGCTAACATTCAACAGGATGCCCCCGGTCGATGCTGTCTACCGACCACATGTGGTACACCACACTGTTGTGCCCCCAGAGATCAAAGCCCAACAGATTCGACGAAAGGCAAAGCGTTACTTTGCTGCCGATTGAACGTGCGTTGAAGGTGTGTAAGAACAAGAATTCAAGGTGGGGAAATGTGTATACTAGTAGAAGCTTTGGAGAGGGCTTTGGCTGTCTGCTTGCTGTGATTTGCCTATCCACGCCACATCGACCAGCTACTTTTTTTTCTTGGCTTCCTTTACTTTGGCAGCACTTTGTTCTTTTATTTTATCATCCTGCAGGAAAAGGGAATTTGGAGGCTATGTCTTTTCAACTTTAGCTATCGGTCTTGATTATACCCGTGGTTGTTTGGAGTAGGCCTCAATTATGATGTATGAGATCCTCGATACGGGGGCACAATTACAGCCGTTTTTTTTCTTCTTCTTCAATCAATGAACGAAAGTAACGTAACGTATCATTTCACTCGTAAACCTAAACCGACTGTATAATTTCCAGTAACCGTTCTAGTAACCACGTAACCCTAGCCGTACACACCAAAGCCAAGTTGGTAATCTCGAACACCCATTTAATTTATCAAATTAATAATGCAACTCCGTGGTGTAGTTCTTAGTGGGACAATCTTGAGTACTACCTAAGTTAAGACAAAGGGAAATAAAACAACAATAGAGCCCTCGTATGGAATAATCGCGAGCGCTCCTTCTCTCACACGGCAATAGCGCTAGGCTGTCTCATTGCCTGTTGCTCTGGGTTTGGTGTGAGCCTCTGGTTTATGTTTGGCTCCGGAATCCGGGACGCCATTCTATCTGGCACAAGATCCGGGGAAACGGATCGGATGGGGTATTCCGTGGCCGGAGTCGCCCTCAGGAGGCGAGAGGTTGTTGGTTGAGGAGCCAGGATCGTGGGCGACTCGACCTTTTCAACCCTGGTCGTGGGAACGACTCCATTGCCGGTGCGGACCTTGGAGGGGAGGATCTGCTCGAAGCCTTGCGCCAGCGCAACCTGCTCAATGCTCTTGAAGTACTATCATCTATTGTCAGCTTACCTACTTCACGATGAAACTTCTCACCAAGGATGTCTTAGCGCTCACCTTGACCGTCTTCACCTGGAGTTCCAGGGTCGCATCCTCATCCACAACAATCATGGGGTGGGGGTGAAGCTGGAGACTGGACAGTGTCCACATGTGGTTCACTCCTTGTTCGATGCATCTTTGGAGGGCGAGGGACTTTCGCTGGCCCAGGATGATCACAACGACCTCGCGTGCTTCCAGGACGGTTTGCACTCCCACTGTGAGAGCCATCTTGGGAACCTTGCTCACATCGTTTTCGAAGAAACGAGAGTTGGCAAGGATTGTATCGTAGGCCAAGGTCTTCACCCGAGTTCTACTTGCCAGGCTTGAACCAGGCTCGTTGAAGGCGACGTGCCCATCTTCCCCGATTCCAGAAAGGAACAAATCAATGCCGCCGGCTTTCTTGATTTCTTCCTCATATGCGACACACTCAGCCTCGAGGTTCGGGGCATTTCCATCGAGGATGTGCACATTTGATGGGTGGATGTTCACGTGGGAGAAGAAGTGCTTCCACATGAATGTGTGGTAAGACTGCTCATGGTCGCGGGGAATCCCGACATATTCGTCCATGTTGAAAGTGACGACATTTTCGAACGAGATCTATCAAATTTGATGATTAGCCATCTTATCATACATCGGTCAACAAAGTGAACTGTACTAACCTGGCCAGCTTTGTAGGTATCAACCAGTATTTTATATACTCCAAGGGGACTGGAGCCCGTGGGTAGGCCAAGCACGAATGGGTTTTGAGGGGATGGGTTGAACGCCTTGATGCGCTCAATGATGTACTTGGCAACGTACGTGCTGGCCGCATCAGCGTCTTCCCGGATAATCAATCTCATGATGGACCAGGGGTATGTTAACTCGATCTAGACTAGGTAGAGAATGTGGGTTGAGTCTAGGATGTTGATGGATGATTGCCAAAAGAAGAAAGGCTGTATCGGGTGTTTTAACAAGGGTGGCAGGTAGGTGTGCTCGATTCTCGAGAGAGATCGAGGAAGAGATAGAAAGAAGAGAGAAGCAGAGGTACGGGTGTTTTATGAGGTAGGTAGCTAGCAGACCGGTATGCTTGCTGGCCAACCATCGGGTGACTCCCAGATACTTACCTGGGAAGGGAGCAGCGGATGCCGAGTGGCCAGCGCTCTGCTCCCTTCTGAATCATGATGGGATCAATCTAAGCAACGTGGCGCGCGGTGGATAGACCAAACCCTGTTTTAGTGAGAAAGCTTATGACTGCTCATCTTCCAGTCTCACACAGTTGTGGGATAGATGGAACGTCACTGCCATCAAAGCCGGAACTGGGGCTCTACTTCCGGGGCGGGATGTATTCGCCCAGATAGGCTCAGGCTTCAGAGCATGTTCGGATGGTGCCGGACATTGTTGCATATGCTGTCACGAGTCCCTCGCCCTGGCTCTCTCTGTTTGTGTACGGTATTAATAATATGGCCACAACTGGAGCCAGCGAGACAGTAAGTAAGTAGATGTACAGGCAAGTACCTGAGGAACACCATGAGGTCACCGGGGGAAATCTTTGACGACATTACTCTGTTTGGGTATTTGGAGGATATCTGGGTCATGAGACAGTCAAAGAGTTTGCTCGGGAAGTACCTTTACAGCTAGTAGGCTGCTAGTGGGGAGGAAGTTCCCGGTCAAGCCGTACAAAAAAGAAATAGGCTTCGACTGTTCGGTCTCTTGATTTCCATTCTTGATGGACGCGATAGAGGTGAAATGCAATACCGCTACCTACCTTTCTTGGGTCGATTTCTGTTATATCAGTAGAAACTTGCCCCAATTAGATTAGGTAGGTAGCAAAGTGACAGCGCTTGGATCTGCCAGTGAGGCCTGGTATGATGAAGGTGTGCGGTAGACAAGACATAGACGCCGTTGCAGTCGCGGCCAGGATGGGCAGAATGTCCGTCCATTGTCTGGTGCTTCTTGCTACCCTCAAACATACAGAGAGAGGAATGGGCGTGGCGAGGAGGAAGGCACGTACGTTGGAAGTGGAGAGACAACGGCCCCCATGTCTCAAAAAGGGTAGCCACGATCAGCCGCAACCTGCCCAGGCAGGCAAGGCCAGTGGTAGAGCCACCTGGACCCAGAGCAGTTAGTGCCATCGACTGTCTCGATACCAGACCTGTTCAAGGCCACGGACCCACGGCCGAAGCCCCAAGACCCGAGTCCCAGGCCCAAGACACAGGGGCTCCACATCTACAGTACTAAGTTACCAAAGCCCCCAAAGTGGCCGCAACGTTACAGCACTATTCGCCTGCTCATCTTCACGCCCACGCAACAAGCGAAATGGATGATGAATGGAGTGAGGATCGGGCATGGGAAGCCAACAGAGTCCCGCAACAGTGGTCCGACACACCTCGAGCATACCACATGCCCTCCCATTTTCGCGCTCCTCCAGGGTCCGCCCCCTGATTCCTTGCTGCCTTGACGACCACTCGTCAATTCGTAACAGGGCCGGCCTTTCGCCCAAGGCTTACGAGGTACCTCCAAGCTGTTGGAGGTGGCTTCCAGTTTGCAACGTCGACAAAGCCCACCCTGCCACCTAGCGGTTTTACATGTCGACTTCCCTATACCACGCTCTCTCGCCCACCCCCTCCCAATCGACCTTTTTAGCGTTGGCATTGTGTCAAGACGTTTCATTTTACACCTCGTATATGCTTGTGCCTGTGGTCTACTCGTAGTCGCTCGTTGGCCGTATCACCTACTCGATCGTTCGTTTGCTTGGGTAGATCCGCAGCCTGCATTGTTTCCCTCGTCTTGTTACCGTTCAGCGTTGCCTTTTACGACTTTCGTCTCCTTCACCGGGCTGGAATATGTCGTGACCCCTCGGCATTCTATCGTCTTTACTTTATCCCATGCCCACCGCCTCTCTATGCAACCTATAATAAGACTCTCGGCTTCTTTCATTCCTCATCCTTCAGTCCTTCACACCTTCACTCGCTTGTCTACCCGTTTGCCTCATAAAGGATTTAGACGCTGTTCGGTCTCTCGTTCATGTCATGTCTTCATTCCACAAAACCCTCATTTCCGCAATGGTTAAAAGTCTTCTCCGAGGCAAGTCTCTCATACAGGCTGTGCTAGAATACTGCTTCGGTACCCTCTCTTTGAGCAAGCCCAATAGCGCCCAAGTCGGTACCGCCGCGTCTACCTCGCGATCCATCCAGGATTTCCTCAAGGAAGCCGAGAAAGAGTTTGTCGACCCAGTCAGTCCCGACAAGCTAGAGCAACTATCCGCAGAGTTGAAGGCACAGTTTCTGGACCGACTCCAGTCAGGCGTTGAGTGCATGCTACCTTCCTATAGCCACCGACTGCCCACCGGCAATGAATCAGGCAGATACTTGGCTCTGGATGTTGGGGGCTCGACGCTCAGGGTTGCGTTGGTGGAATTGAGTGGCCGAAAGCACCTTCATGAGCAGACGAGCAAGATCCTGAGCATCTGCAACTTTGTCATAGGGAAGGAAGTCAAAGATCTCGAGGGTACACTATTCTTCGACTGGATGGCTGCGAGAATCATCGAGACACTATCATCCCAACCCCACGAGTCTGACGAACCATTACCCATGGCCATTGCTTGGAGTTTTCCCATTGAGTAAGCCAACTCGTTTCAGGTTCAATGATTAATGCTAACGTGTCACCAGGCAAACTGCACTAGGAGCTGGCAAGCTCCAGTCGATGGGCAAGGGGTTTGTGGCACACAAAGGGTTGATGGGCCGTGACCTTGGTGAGCTCATCACAGGCTCCTGCAAAACCCACGGCCTCAATGTTGAGGTGGCAGCCATCGTGAATGATTCGACGGCCTGCCTCCTCTCCGAAGCATTTTTCCAAACCTCCACCAGATTCGGTCTCATTCTTGGGACCGGAGTAAACATCGCCGCGTACCTTCCTGTCTCTCTCATCAGCCGTAAAAAGTTCGGTACCCGTCCTGACGGGTGGTTTGACCGTGCCAGCCATGTCATCGTCAACACCGAACTTGGTATGTTCGGCTATGGCATTCTTCCCGTCACGAGATGGGACCAACAACTCCTAGACGGCCACAGTCGCCCTGATTTCCAGCCCTTGGAGCACATGGTTAGCGGCATGTATCTAGGAGAGGTCACTCGCTTTGCCCTGATCGAGGCCATAGAGACTACTGGTGTATTTGGTGGTCTTGTTCCTCCATCACTGTCCACCCCATATTCTCTTGGTACTGAAACACTATCCATGATTGCAAGGTAAAACCCAGAGATCCTGTTAGCTGTCTGTTTCACATCGATGCTAATCATATGCAGTGATACCTCGAATGACCTCGCTCATGCCAGGAAATTATTCTCGGATCGTCACCCCTCCGCCCACAAGCCAACGTTCTCGGATATCGCAGCTCTCAAGTCCCTCGCATCGTTCATCTCATTGCGTTCAAGCGCTCTTGTGGCAACATGTGTCTCCACTCTATGGGATGTTCGGCGCGAAAGTAACCAAAATCTGGTCGCGACTCTGCCCAAGGATTCGACATTTTATCAAAGCGCTCACGACGACCTGAAGCTGGAAAACACCACCGTCGCATTCAACGGTAGCGTCATCGAGCACTATCCGGGTTATCTGGAGAGCTGCCAGCGCTACATTGATGAGTTGTCGGCAAGCAGAGGTTCTTCCGAGAAGGGTAGCATCAAGCTGGTCCCCGCCAAGGAAAGCTCGCTACTAGGGACGGCAGTGGCATCAGCATGTGTTTAAGGCTGATTTTTCAAGAGCCTTGCGTTGTCTCAGACATTTCCTATGGTACTGCGAATATTCTGGATCTAATTCTGGTCAAATAATTCTTTGGGGGAGTTACTTGGAGTCTTGGCATTTATACAGGATAAGGTTTCAAGGTTGTTAATGAAGGCATGGAACATAAAGTACATATAACTTGCATATAGCTAGAGAACATTCTCACCGAACTCTCCTTTAAGCGAAGAGGGGCATTTAGTAGGTAGTATTTATGGTTAACATGAATCAAAGTTGTTTGTTTTCAATCAGCAGCTTCAACGTGATCTTGAATTAGGTTCCGGGCGGGCGATCCCCAAGCAATGCCAGCCTCTCAAACGTAACCTGCAGTTTGTGATTCCACGACAGGCATTCAATGCAATGCTGTTCCGCAAGACTGTTCCTTGTTACTAGAAAAAGAAATGAAAAGGGAGACTTGTCTTCATATCTGACCAAATCGTGTCAACTGGGATTGAAGCCAATGCATCACATACCTAATGGAGTAAGTGCCATACGCGCTGTGGGGAACGCCATTAACACAAAGTACCAGAACCTCAAGCCCCACTATCATGCACGTGTCAGCCACAAAGGAAATGGTTTACCAATGTCCCTCTACTTTTAGTCTCACGTGACCGCCTGCCTGGTTCGCGTTGACTCCAGTCGCGTTCAACATTCTTCAGAATAATAGGCTACAGAGAAGCGTGGACATTCAGAGGGGCATTTTTCTGGTTGGCTTTCATCACATCCACACTCTCTGAAGCTGTTCAAAGTGGCGTACTTGAATCCCCAATACCACTTCCGCGTTGATCCCACGTTGATATTTCATCCTACCACAGACCGTGAACGCGGTCTCTGCTTCCATCATGGGGGACGCCAAACCTGGCATGTTCGATGACTGCTCTATTGCTTTCGTGCCCAGCAGTAGTTTGACTCCAAAGCTCATAGGCGATGTATGTCGACTTCTTCTCGGCTCATGCTACTAATAGCTAATAAACATTTATCACAGCTATCCAGTATTGTCCAGGACAATGGAGCCACGGTTTGCGAGCCGCGCCGCGATGGCTCCCTTCCCATTGAAAAGGTCACACATATCGTCTCCAACACGATCGATTTCACCCAGTTCACCGAGTCGCAAGCGATCATGATTCCCGTCGTCACCACCGATTGGATTACTACATCGATTGCGCGCCGCAAACAGGCAAATGTACGGACCTTCTCGCCAGACCCTCGAATGATATTCTCACAGGTTATTGTAACCTGCGGCGATCTTCCCATCATGGATAAGGAAAGCATCCTGGGCGCGACTATGGCCCTTGGTGGGCAAGAGACAAAGGACGCCACGCGCCTAACCACCCATATTTGCTCCTTGTCCATGGACCATCCTAAAGTCGAAGCGTCCCTTCAAAAGGGCTGGAAGGGCAAAGTGGTCCTGCCGCACTGGTAGGTACAGATGAAGAAGACCGCGTAGACTAGTCTAATCTGGCAACGCAGGTTTGATGATTGCTTCAAGCTGGGCAAGCGAATCGACGAGCGACCGTACCTCTTGCCTGACCCTCCGATCTTGAGATCGAACCCTGACGACTCCCTCGAAATACCTGCCAACCCCGAACTAGCCGGCGCGACTTCTGCAAACCCTCAGTCTCTACCTCTTCCCCCCAACTCTGATGTTGTCCGGCCACCAGTCACTGTATTCCAAGATCGACGAGTGATGCTCTCGGAAGACCTAGGGATAACCCTCCGACTCAGGAAAGCTATCGAAGACATTATTGTGAACGGAGGCGGAAGATTCGTCACTGACGTCTCGGAATGCGACACATTCATTTGCCAATATCGAGATGGCGAGCAGTTTGTGCGTGCAGGACAGTCATGTAAAGACGTGGGCAATCTGTCCTGGCTCTATTATCTTATTATTCGAAATGAGTGGTCTTCTCCGCTACATCGTCTGATGCACTATCCTATCCCCAGGAACGGCATCAAGGGATTCGAGAACTTGCGGATTACGGTCTCAAACTACGGCGGAGAGGCTCGGATCTACCTCGAAAATCTTATCAAGGCATGTGGTGCTGAGTTCACAAAAACCATGAAGGCGGATAACACACATCTCATCACGGCACGGAACACGAGCGAAAAGTGCAGGGCAGCACCGGAATGGGGTATCGCAGTCGTCAACCACCTTTGGATTGAGGAATGCTATGCCAAATCCGAAATGAAGCCCTACAACATCAAGAAATACAACCACTTCCCTCTGCGAACGAATCTAGGCGAGATTATTGGCCAGACCTTCTTCGATGAATCACGGCTGAGGGAGCTTTACTACCCAGGAGGCGAGGAGCACATGTCTCCGCGAGCGAAGCGGAAGCGGAAGATCCTGGAAGTTGCCGAGGACAACTCTTACCGTCACGGCCCAGCTGAAGGCGTTGTTATCGGTCAACCAGACAAAGAGAGAGAGCCAAAGAAGGCGGGGGTGGAAGCTGCAGCAACTCCTATCAGACCTCGACGGGCAGCATCAGGAAAGGAAAACGACACACCATCCGTCATGTCCACGGGAAGCAGAAGCGCCAAGGCCAAGGCTCGGGATATCCTGCACGACATTGCGCCCGACATCGCTCTCTACGAGAAGGAAAAGAAGAGGCATAGCAAAGCTGGAAACGCCCCTTGGGGGGCAAACGTGCGGCGGACCTCACTGAAAAGGAGAAGTTGGAGAAACAGGCACATACTTCCAGTCCATCACCGGAGGAAGGCGACGCAGAGGAACGCAAGCGGCCAGCCAAGAAGGCAAGACCATCGCTTCCGGATGTCGAATTGCGCATAGTCTTGACCGGCTTCAGCTCTTGGGTGGGGGATAAAAACAGAGAGGACAAAGACAGGGTATGTATTTGTATTTTCTTGGATCGTGCCGTCATGTCATATCGCTAACTAATTCATGCAGAGGAAACTTCGAGATCTGGGTATTCAGATTGTTCAGGAGGGCCAACCATGCGATTACCTAGCTGCACCGAACATTGTACGGACAGTTAAGTTTCTGTGTGCTTTGGCGCGCGGCCCGACAGTCATCTCCTCCGACTTCATCCAGAAAACTTTGGAGGATGGCGCGGTGCCTCCTGTAGAGGAATACATCCTCAAGGACGATGAGGCGGAAGCACGCTTCGATATGAGCCTCAAACGCTCGATTGCGAGGGCTAAGGCCAACAAGGGCAAGCTACTCCAGGGGGTCGGCATATATTGCACCGAGAAGATCCGCAACGGCATTGATAGTTATAAGGCCATTGCGGAGGCCAACGGTGCCATCTTCAAGGTCTATCGGGCACGCAGTGGTACAACAATCAAGCCGACCACCGCAGAGGAAGATGGCCATGCACCACCCGAGCCCGTCTACCTCATCAGCTGTGCCAGCCCTGAGGAGAAGCAGATGTGGGCTCGATTCAAAGACATGGCACAGAAGGGCAACATGGAACCACGAGTGGTGGCGCCAGACTGGCTGTTGGACGTCGCAATGGCGCAACAGGTCAGATTTAACGACAAGTTCCTGGCAGAGAACTTCTTCCAGAACGACTCGTGAAGAGAGCCAGCCTTGCTTGTTTTGCCGTCCAGTTGAGTGGCTTAGCCAGACCCCTCATTGTAAATGTTACTTTAGTTAGTGGAAGTCGAAGATTCCCCCATAATGCCGAGATGAACATAATTATTCCAACCCTGTTCCAAATGCCATGTCGTGACTTTCCCGGCTTTTGTTCCCCCTTTCCTCAGAAGAACTTGACACCCTGCGAGTCATCCTGGCCGAAGATCTGAGCCCTCCCCTTCCGGACGAGGACATTCAGCGCCTTGAGCAGCACCTCGTTGTCGATGCCGTGAATCTCGGTGCCCCTCGTCCCCTCGCCCTCGCCCAGCTCGTACACGGTCAGCACGCTGCCCTTCTGGCCCGTCTCCTCGACGTACTTTTCGATCTTGCGCGCCCACTCCTCCGGCTTGCGCCAGTACACGAACACGACTTCCCCCTCGCTCCCACCGCCGCCGCCGGACGCGTACTCTATCCGCCCGTCCTTCTTCATGAAGTCGAGCAGCTCGCGGATGTCGGGCATGCCCAGCCGGCGGTCCAGCCGGCGGTTGTAGAAGAGGTCCGAGTCGGCGGCGGCGGAGAGGCCGAGGCGGAAGATGCGGTGGTGGCGCGCGTAGGCGAGCACGAGGGCGGACCACTTGGAGAGCTGGGCGTGGTGGGTGGTCAGGTTGGTCTGCCGCGTGAAGAAGGCGGGGAACGAGTACTCGCGCGGGAAGCGGAAGGACGACGCGTCGGCACCCGCCGCGGCAGCTGCGGTGGATGCGGCGGCCATATTTGGCGATTGCAGAGAGAGGGAGGAAATCGGGACGCTTTTCGCTCGGGTGTGTTGGGTGTCGGTCTGGTTGCACAGCGTTCTCGAATTTGGGGGAGATGGAACGGCGGGTTTGTTGGAGGGGCACAAGGTTGAACTACGTAGGTGGTGGGGTCAAACAGCTCTTAACCTTAGGGCCACCAACCAGTCAAGTACTGCAGCACAAATCAGTCTCTTTTCTCCTCAGATTTGGACACCACCACGGTTAAAGTACATTTGAAATCAAGGCATTCCAGTTAAATGAAATTCGGCGGACTGGATAATCTGAGTGTATTGACTTTTCAGTGGATCTTGGGTATATGTAGCTAGGTAGAATTCCCATATTGCGGAAACGCTTCGAAAACAGACAGCCTCCCTCAAATACTCGATAAAATGCCCTCCCATATTCATCTCTATAAGGTTTTCTCGATGATTCCCAATATCTGGTTCGCAGTGATAATTCCTCGAATGTGTTATACAGAGTGAAGCCTTTAGGAGCTTATCAGCCCAGGTATCACAAATCATAAGTAGAGCGCAGAGAGCTTCAGCGAGTCTGGTTTCACACGAGTTCTTCTGTAAATTATCAATGTGCTGTGTCCAGTTGGTTGCATTTCTATCATGCTTTTCGTCCGAACTTTCTTCTATAATCCCCCGCGGTTTCTTTTCTCGAGTGAAACTCTTTACCAATCCACGTTAACCCAAAAGAGAATCAAAATACGACTTTGATTGAGCCAATAAACGCCAACTTGAAGTCAAAACAAATTTGAGCCGAGATGATTGTTGATTGCAGTTGCTTGCCCCTCCAACACTTGGCCGCCATGCTGAGCCAAAGACCATAAACGGAGTCCACTTGTAGAACGATTGCTTTTTTCCGACTCGTGAACGCCAGGTCATATAATCGTGAAGTCGTCGTAGGTGAGGAGAGGGTGTGCAACATATCCATATGTACACAGTTGGCAGTAACAAGAAGAACGTTGCAAGAACTGGTGATTTGCATGAACTTGGAGTAAAAAATAATAGGAAAAAAAACTGAAAAAAGAGTTGATATAAATGCATGCGATAGACAGTGAAGAAAATGCAAGTGAGCTTGCAAGCTATATGACGTCCTAAATCGACTAGGAAAAAATGAAAATAGAGAGTGTGGTGAGCAATGCTCGATATTAGCATTCGTCTTCGCTCATGCTCCCGTACCCGGTGTCAACCTCCATGCCAACTAGGCTCTTGGTCACACCCAGGCAACGATCCACGACCTTGTGCCGTAGTTCAGGGGTAGCTCCGCAGTTCTCACCAGCAGTTCCGCCTATCCATAGGCGGAGTCCACCGGCCAATCTCTCCAGAGATGATGAGAAGGTTTCTGCGGCTTCCTTGTACTCAAAGAGCTGCTCCATGAGCTCAATGGCAGCAGTGTACCCGAGAAGGGACATTTCGGAGGTGGTTTGAGGAACCATGATGGTATCGACAATACGCAGACCCTGGAGGTCAGCGCCAGCAGTATTTCGTACCCGGCGAATGTGTGCTATGGCCGTGGCGCAGCGGAGAGCGAGGCTAAGATCAGGGTTTGTTGCGAATGAGCTTGAGTCAATCATAGAAGTGGAGTTGTTAAGGGTGGTAGTATCAAGGGTTTGCGATCCAACGGTCTTAAGGGCAGCGGCAATGTTCTTGCCTCTGTTTTGGTCACAGAAGGCGGCGCGGGCAACAATGGCCCTTGTCTTAGCAAGAGAGCCTTCGGGGGCTGTCAGGATGGCAGACTCAATCTTGTCGGCTATGTCAACAATGGCCTCAGGAGTCTTGTCCAAGGTTGCCGTGAGGGCCTGGTGCAGGGTCTGGGTTGACCACCAAGCAGCGACAGCATCCATGGGGATACCGACGGCACTATCATCGACAACGCTGTCCATACCATCAATGGGGTTTTCAACACCGTATTGGGTATCCTTGTTGAACGCGAGGTTGTGGGCACGCTGAATAACGTCGCTATTGAGAACCACATCACAGTCCTGCTCGACCAGCATGGCAAGGTGTGCTGGCAGCATCCTTTCCCTCTCGGCTTCATTTGCTGAAGCACCGAGAGCAATAAGACGCCGGTTCGCAACACGAGCTTCGTTCCACTTCCAGGCAGCGAGCCTTGAAGCAAATGGCTTGGTGATTCCAAGTCTGAGCTTGTGGTCGCTGAGATCCCAGAGAAGGAGACGGATATGGAGAGCCTTCAGCATGGAGCGGGCAGGTGAGTTGGGAAGAGTGCCAGAGGCAAGAAGAGTCAAAATGAGGCGGTTTCGGTTGATATCTACATCTCCACCAGCAAGCTGGGAGTCAAGTGCAATAGACCAAGCCTGGATGCGTGCGGTCTCCTGATCATCGGAAGTTCCAGTTATTGTCTGGTACCCCTGAGCTCCAACGATGTTGCAGAGACTGAGCTTTGCGGCCTTTAGCATCAGAGCAGCAGCCTCGACGAAAAAGTTGTGGCGAGGAATCCAGACATTCTGAGCAGCAGTAAGCCAGGCTTGTCGGCGGACGTGGATAGATGAGGCCAAGGGAGGTGCAGCATGCAGGGCAGAGATCTGTGCCTTCTTTGGCTTTTGTTGGGTCGGCGCAAAGAGCGATGGGATGAAGACCCAGAGAACAGTACCCAGAAGCAAGAGCACCTTGAGGGTGCTATGGGCATGATAACCCATAAAGTTGAAATCGAAGCTGGAGGCAAGTTTGCCGAGCAGGTGTACGGGAAGGGCAAAGAGGCCGCGACCTTCGGTTCTCTCGTTGCTGACTTCATTCTCGCGCACTGCTTCCATGATCATCAGACCAGCCAATGATCCAACCATGAGCTTACCGAAATAAGGGCCAGCGTTGCCCCATCGGCCTTGTGGCATCTGCTGCTGCTGTTGTTGAATTTGTTGTTGAGATACCAGTGTTTGCTGGGCTCCTCGTTGCTGGTATGGCTGCTGAGGAACAGGGTATGGTTGACCAACGGCCATCTGAGCAGCCAGAATACGCTTCATATCCTCGGGAACTTGGATCATGCCAGTTGGCGGCGAGTGGGAGCTATCTTGAGAGCCTGCAATAGGGGAGTGGAGGAAGTCCTGCTGCTGTTGCTGGGCGTCCTTAGCAGCGTACTGGACTGGAGTCGGTGGCTGCTGCTGCATTGGCGTAATGGAACCGTTCATAGCGCCGGCCATGAACAGCTTTTCGAAGGCTGCGATCCTAGCCTTCATTGTGTTGTTCTCTTCTTGAAGGCGAGTATACCGCTTCTCAAGATGTCGAATATATTCGGTTGCCTTGCTAAGGACCTGTAGAAGTGTCAATAAAGATCGCCATCATCCCATCAATGAACCAATACGCACAGTTGCCTTGTTGAGCTTATGAGCGGGCGTCAAGCCGTGGAGTTCCTGTCGGTCCTCGGTTGTGTCTTCTCCTCTCGCACTCTTCGACATGATTCTCAAGCTGGGAACTGCGTCTCTCAGTGCAGCAATCTTATCATTTAGGTTGTTTCGATATCGCTTTTCGATCATGTTGTGGGATGTCTTCTTCACGGGCTTGCCGTCTTCATCGTCGTCGTCATCTTCAAGCTCTTCTGAGACCTTGCGCTTCTTCGCATTGGGCTTGCCCATCTGGTTATGGTCGGGAGACTGGGAGCCACTCATCTTGGAGTCGACCGTCGGCGATTCGGGGCTTGAAGCACTCTTCGGGGAATGATACTGTAGATGGGGAGGCATGGCAATGTTTCGTAGCTTCTCTTGGAGAGCCGGTGTGAGGGCAACACCATTCCGCGCTGCTTGTTGTTGGGGTTGTGGTTGTTGCTGGACGACCGGGTTTCGCGGACGGATCTTATCCTGCGGCGTTACGATTGGCCCGCCAAATAGAATAGTTGGGTTGTTATCAGGTGATGAGAGGGTGTCGAAGCCGGCGGAGGGAGACTGTTGTGTTGCGTCGAAGAAGGATGAGTCCCAGCTGGTTGTCTGGTAGTTAGGCTGGACGACAGAAGTGGTGAGGCCGTCGAAAGATGCAAAAGGGTTGGTTTCTGGGAAATCCCATCCCGAGGAATCAAACTGGGCGTCGCCGTCGGATGTGTTAGAAGGGTCAGTCTTTACATCACCAGAGGCAGAGCCATCGTCAATGAATCCGAGACTCGAGTCGTCGAGTCCGAAGAGGTTTGAAGCATCCTCATCCGTCATGACTTGATTGATGTAGGGCTGCTCCGGTGTCGAGTTGAGTGTGATTTGTACCATGCGAAGGGTTAAGATTGGTGGGCTGAGGCCCTTGTGATTATAGAACTGCCACAGAGGGAAACCAGGCAGAGGTGGTGTATATTGATGAGTGGGAAGGTGAAAGAGCAGCAGTATCGACTGATTGAGGAGGGGCCTCAAGGGCTACAGTACCTATCCGGAAGGACCCGGCTGTTGAGGCGAAGCCCGATCACAGGGAGGTTGGCTACAAGGTTCGAGCAATGGCGAGTCGGAAGTCAAGCGGTTGTCCGTGGAGGGGCCACAAGCTGGAATCAACGAGGGTTCGCGCGTTCCGTTCCTGGCAGTAAGGTTTTGGCGCCGAAGATGCGTCGAAAGATTTCTGTTAGTCGTCTGACGGTGAAGGGGGATCGATTGGAGATGAAAGGATGTCGCCCATGTTTGTGTGCGGATGAAGGAGAGAAGGGGGTAAGAGACCCAGTGCCTGAGAGTCAGTCGTGTTGCGCTTTCCGGGCGTGGGAGGCAAGTCAGTGGGAATCGTACGATTCCACAGCGATTATCACATCATGTAGCGAATCAACAGGGTGCGCCATCCCTGCTGGCCAGGCGGCCCGGGCGAAGACGTACCGCTTCGGGTGGGCAGCGAGGTCCGAACACTAATGAATTAAAAGCGCTGTAAAATCCTTTTTCGCGCTCGCTGGCCGGGATCACATCGCATCACACGGGGCTTGCCCGCTCCGGGCTTGATCTTGATGGCCAAAGACGTCCTGCCACTCCAAGATGCCCATTGCTGCCGCTCTCCGAAAACACCCGTTCACGTCTTCCCCATCACATGCACAGCAACTGTACATGACGTGAGCTGGCGGCACAATGCTATGTAGGTCTGTAGGTAGGGTAGGAACCCACGGCACTGCTCTGCATTTTTTACCGCCTGTGTGTGAATTATCCTGCCTGCGCATGTATGCACATCGCGATGGATCTCTGCTCTGCGACCTTCCAATACCCAGGTGGTTTGGCAGACGAGAGTCGCTAGCGTCCCACCCACCCACTGAACTACAGGCAGCTGCCGTCCGCTTGTAGGTATCCGTATGTAACATAGGCCACCACCCGCCGCCAACAGCGCTATTCACCCCACTAACTAGGCGCGGTGTGGCCCCAGGTCCTTAAACGGCGCGGCTTTCAGCTAGCAGCCCACTAAAATTAGGCCATGATGATGATCTGGAAATGTTCTTCCTCGCTTCGACTCACCTGCGGGCCTTATCTACCATGTCCGTCAACACAGCTGCGTGACATGAGCAGATATACCCATTGGCCTGGGCTCTATCGTCCCCGATGTCCCTGCAAGCGAGAGGCGCTTGGTCTTTTTACCAGGCCCTTCATGTAATATTATCCCACCTCTACGGTCCCTTGGCTGGGTGCTCCCTGTCATGCCCCCTATACTACCTGTCATATCATGCACGCCGCTCATGTACGTACGATGCCAATGGTCATGGTAAGCCGCCAATCGAGTCAGACACCAAGAGAGCTCGCAGCTCGGCGCCGCTGTCCCCATGACCACGGATGAATTAGCTCTACAGTACTGCCGGCATGAAGTCGGCACCATTGACGAGCCTTTGCAGCCATGGGCATGTGTATATGCCGTCTCAAGACTGTCTTTTGAAACCCCATGTGAGACCCCAGATCTTGGTGCATGAATTCAATCAAACACAGAGCAGCACGTCGAATCAACTTTCCGAGTGACCGAAAAACCCGGCCAGACCCGCGCAAATGGAATCAGTAGCAGTAGTAATGCCCGATACCCTAGTAGCGAAGTATATTTCTCATGGCTAACTAAGTAAAACCAAAAGGCGAAATGGCACAACAGGGATATCAAAAGCTTGACTGTTGAAACACCAGCCGCCCGTCCTTCGGCACCCCTGACTCCTCTTGTACAGTCTTCCTTTCTTTGCAACTCGAGAGGGCCTGCCTTCACTGAGGGGTAATAAAAAGAAACTTTGGAAGAAGGCAAAGAAAAACAGAAATGCGACGGATGGGAAAGAGACGGTATAACAAAATGAATTGGGCAGCGACATGACAGATGCTCGCGCATTCATGAGCATAAACGACTATGGAGTATCTAAGAAATCATCAACCAAAACAGGCAAACATGAATGAAACACGGTATTAATATTCCAATGATTGGCTGGTTCCCCTGGGCTCACCAGATCTCCTCTGAACTCTTGACCATTTCCATTGTCGGTGTCTTAGGCATCGTCTTCCTCATACGCTTACGTTCCTCCTTAGTGACCAAGCTGGGTGTGACAGGTACACATGGTGTAAAAGGCTGGTAGGGAGAGTAGGGCATAGCAGTCCCTGGAGTTCTGGCAGTTCCTGGCGAGAGAGGTCCTTTCCGCTCAAATACGGTTTGCTTTGTAGAGTGTGTAACAGACGTTGGTGAGCCTACCGAGGGCTCGTAGGCACGAAGCGGCAATGAGCCGCCCGTCCGGACTGCAGAAGGTGCGTTTACCCGAGAGAATGAGGCACCGGGTTTTGGGGATGAGGGGAGAGGGGGAAGGAAGTCTTTGTTGCTTTGGGTGATGACGGAAGGCCAACCAGAGGAGCTTGTGAGTGGCCTGAGTGCCTCGAGATAGCCGAAACGGGTTCACCCTCTGTATACGCTTGCGATGCAACTCGCTCTGAGCTCGGGTTGCCTTGGTTCATGTTCATTCTGTCAAGTTGCAGGCCGAGTCTCTCATCGATGCTCATAACACTCTCTGGCGACTGGTCTGGTGGCACTGGGACATTGCTGGTTCTCGCCAGACCTGGAACAGGAGGAAAGACGTGCTCCCTAGGAGTTGGCATTGGAGGCGGGGCATAGTAGCGAGGGGTCGAAGGTTCATTGGCGTAAGGGTCAGTGATGCGTGGGAAGGTAGCCGACTGCGGTGTCATCATCGGGGATGAGATGTTCAATCCCTTGACTTGCTTCTTTTTTGAGGATCGGAATGAAGAGAGAATTGACGATGTTCTGGACTGTGGTCTTTCAGCCTCTCTGGCCTCGGATAGATTCAAGCTTGCAGGCTTGATCCGTTCCTTTCTGGGCGAAGGCGTAGGCGGTTCAATCGCCACCTCGGTCACAACACCCCTCTTCTTCGAATCCTCGTGGTCCATGACGTGTCTATACATTTGTTCGAGCTGGTTCTGGGCCATTACCCGATCGGCGGCGACGATGTTTGGGTCGACAAAAGGATTGACGCCTGGCCCGCAGATTGATGATGTAGGTGAGCCTCTAAGCTGTCCACGTATCTCGAAGTCGAAATCTTCTTTTTGTGGTGACGGGTACGAGAAGTTCGGAACAGGTAGGCCTTCTTTGAGCTCAACCGAGTTCTGGAACCGAACGTCTTTGGGAACTTCGAACGCTTCGAAATCTTCGTGGGCCGCAGTGAGACGCTCCCGACGTCTTTTGGCGAGAGCAAGAAGCGTTCCAGCTACCAGAACAATTGAAAGGGCGTATGCTCCAACGATGCCACCGATCTGGGCAGGGAGATATGCAGGATTCCGGAGAGAGCCGGCAGACAATGGCGGTCCGTCTTCTGGTGCCGGTGCGGGAGCCCAGTTGATACCGAGAGGGTTTGAATTTCTACGTGCCAATCCCTCTGGTGAACTGGCAGCTGCGGTGGGAAGGATGTATGTCGCAATAGTTAGCAGGAGAATGGGGTCAGGCTCTGGAAGCATGGTGGGACAAGTCCTTTAAGGACGAAGAGCGACGTGACCGCAGCGAAATGTGATCTTCAAGTGATGGCAACAACGAGACACACAGTTCGATCAGGCACAAAGTGAAACTCGGTTGGACGGCACAGGGTGAGTATATAGGACGTGGAGACCCAACGTTGGGTTGTGTGATCTGCCATCGTAGCGTCGGTGGTTAAGCGCTGAGGATGGCGAATGGGCTTGCTGGGGTCTCCAAGAGGTTCACATGTGGCTCAGTGGCAGGACTCTAAAATGGCTAGGACATGCATAAGATCCATGGCAGTGGCCGAGACTGGGGAGAAGCGGTGCGAGAGTGATTGGGATTACGGCCTGTGGTTGGATGGAAGTTGGTGATAGTCTAACGTTTAAGCGCCGACGTTGAGAGAAACAAGGGATGTGATTGGCGATCAACGGGCTGTGCTGCAGGTGCCAACCCCCTCCACTCTTTATGCTATCCAATCGTGTCGATATAGGCGGGGTTAAGAGCTTGCAGATAGCACTTAACCTAGGCCAGCACACTTCCCATTTGCCCCCAACTTCCCAGGGCAATGAGTTTTTAACTCCATCTCATTTCTGTATCATGAGGCGTTGTAGGGATTCAGTGGAGTTTCCACAAGCCATGTGCTCGTTCGCCGTGTCGAGACATTCCCGGCCGTTAACATGCTAGTGTTGTTGTCGTATGGTGGTGTCGCAAGATGTTTCACAATCCGCCACTTCACTCGCCTAGCCATCAGCCTAGCTATTTTTAAGACCTTGGTCGGCGGTTACATCGTGGCATATGTTTGGTGTGATTCCAACACTCATCACGCAGTATCACAAGTGCGGTCTGCTAGTTTTTGATGGCGTTATAATGATGGTGCCACATTGTAGTCTCGACTGAGAAATGCGATAATTGAGCCATCCCAAATAATGCACAAACACTTACGCATTCTAGGGAGGTGACCTGCCCGAGACAGGCAAACGACTGACATAGAACATGGCATATCAAAGCTCTTTTCATACCAGGACCTTGTTTTCTTGGTAGCTAACTACCCCAAACACAATAATTAGACAATCATAAGTTATTCCACAGTATTTAGCTCGATATTATGTTAATTAATTGTTTTGGAATTATACTGAAATTCAACGCTCGAGGTTCTGGATGTGCCATATTTTCTCTCTACCGGGTAGGTACCCAAACCATGAGAGAGTAGCAGGATCAAGGTGTCACATCTGAAGAGCATTATTGATTTGCATAGACTCAGAAGAATAAAAGAGAATTCCGAATGGTGTCCACGAACATTTTGGTAAATTTTGTCTACAAACCGAGGCACCAACCAGTATGCGTCATCTCGTTGTTTTAAGCTGGACGCTCTCTCTAACTGGCGCTCGAGAGAAGCTTAGTCAGTCATGCAGTCACATGACTTCGCGACTGATTATAGCTAATCCGCGTCGCGTGTGTATCATCCACGCGTGTCGGCGTATGAGAGCGAGTGTCTTGAGATCGGCCTGTACCAAGCCTCCCATTTAACTGTGATGCTGATTCGCCATCGAGAACGTGTGGGCTAACCCAATGTTAACCAATTGCTACAAATCCCACCCTCCGGACATCCTCCTGGATGCACTGATACCACAATGTCGAAACCAAACCTCGAGAACACCATCTTGAGGTCCTTGAACAAAGCGCAGCATCGTGCGGTAACTTCCGAGGCCTCTACAGTGGCCATTCTGGCGGGCCCAGGAAGTGGCAAAACCCACACGCTGACTTCTCGTGTGGTATGGCTCATCCAACATATGGGCTATAGGCCCTCCGATGTTATTGTCGCTACATTCACCATCAAAGCTGCACGAGAAATGAAGGAAAGAATCGGAAAGTTGCTGGGAGAGGAGGTAGAAAAGAAGATTATTTTGGGCACTTTTCATTCGATAGCCAGGCGCTACCTCTCCATCTATGGCCGCCACATTGGGCTGGAGTCCAAATTCAATATCGCAGACGACGGAGACTCCAAGGCTATCATTCAGCGAATTTGCAAAAGATTGGACCTAAAGGTCGAGCCATCGTACGCAAAGGCATGGATCAGCAAGAAAAAAGCCAAGGGGACGCCTTCTGTCAATGCTCCCAAGGGCCAAAAGAACAAACAGCAGGAACACCCAGATCTCGCAAGGTGTTTTGCTGAGTACCAAGACCACCTGGAAAGGTCTAATCTTGTCGACTTCGACGATCTCCTAGTCAAATGCGTGGAACTTCTTCGGAAAAATCCAGAATGCGTCTCCAACGTTCAGACTGTTCTCATCGACGAGTATCAAGACACAAACGGTATTCAATACGAATTGATGAAACTCTTCGCACAAGCAAGGGAACGGATTACCATTGTCGGTGACCCTGATCAAAGTATCTACGGCTGGAGATCAGCTGAAGTGCGGAATCTTTACCGCCTACTACGTGAATATCCGGAAACCGAGGAAGTCTCTCTGGAAGAGAACTACCGATCTTCCCAGTACATATTGGATATTTCGCTGCAAGTCATCGAGGAGGATAAAAATCGATACAAAAAGGTTCTTCGGCCGGTTCATACTAAGTGTACGCAACCGGTTCTACGAAGCCTTGGCTCAACCTCAACAGAAGGAGAATGGATTGTCTCTGAAATCAAACGTCTTGGTATGATGTTTGGAGGTATGCTGAAGAACGAAGATGTGGCGATCCTTTTACGGTCGGCGTCGCTTTCAAGACATATTGAGTCTGCGCTCGGCAAGGCTGGCGTTGCATATCAGATGATTGGCGGTAAAAAGTTCTACGAGCGGAGAGAAATCAAAATCCTGCTCGACTATTTACGAGCAGTGCACCAACCAGATAACAATGATGTTATTGCACGCATTATCAATGTTCCACGAAGGGGCGTAGGAGATGTCACGGTCAAATCCCTGCTTGAAGAGGCTGAACAGGCAAAGATATCTGTTTGGGCGGTCCTATGCAAACATTGTCGTGGTGAGCGCCGAGCATCTACGAACATCAGAGCGAACATGGAGCAAAGGCTTAGCTCTGGCCTTTTGAATACGATATTCACCCTACGAAAGAAGGCGGATGCAATCACAAAAGATGGGGCTGTTACCCTTATCGACCTAATAGACTCGCTTCTTAATCAGCTCAGTTTTAAAAGGTATCTGGAGCTTGAATATCCAGAGGAACACGAAACAAGATGGGCCAACGTTCAGGAATTCATGAATCTCGTCAAGGATTTCATGAGAGATTACAGTCAGATGGATACCGAGGAGCTTCCGGAGATCGACAACGTAACTCAAACAAAAGAGGACGATATCCTTGGCAAGTTTTTGGCCAATGTCTCACTGGCATCTGATGCACAGCGGGATGATGGGGATGGGGATAAATCATCCATGGTTACCATCTCCACGATACATGCCGCGAAAGGCCTCGAGTGGCCTGTTGTATTTGTACCATCCGTCTACGTAGGCTCCATTCCTCACTCGCGATCAGAAGATATAGAAGAAGAACGCCGTCTTCTGTATGTCGCCATGACAAGGGCCCAGGCAATGCTGTATCTCAGCTGTCCTCTTTACGGCCCACAGGGACTGAGCAATAAGGTCGAACTTTCCAATTTTGTTGCACCCTTTGCTTCGAAGGCCTTTGCTGCCCGTGGTCCTTCCATTGATAAGAAGGTGCTTGAAAGTGTGGCCAAGATTCTTGGTAGAGAGGCGCCCCCGGAAAAGAGGGTATTTGACAATCTGCCGTCCATGTTTTCACCCGAAGATGATACTTTTCCCTTGAGCCCAATCGACCCAAAGAACTCAGATGGGACTGAAGAAAATGGCGAGCAGCATTACGCACGAGCGCCAAAGCGACAACGGAAAGATACCGAAAAGTGCAACTCGGGGAATGCGGATCAGCCCCTGTTCAAAACCTACTCGACTACAATGGAGGATTCAAGTCATTTCACAATGTCGTCACTGCCTGGATTTATGACTGCTGGGCAGGCCCGATCAACCATTTCGGCATCACTAGCCGCGAAAGAAAACCAGCCCTCTGGCAACAAAAAGGTCACAAAAGGATCAACACACCGTGATTCAAACCAGAAGAGCTTACTCGGATTCGTATCCAAGGCTACCGGAGCCGCTGGTACTGGGCCCCCAGAGGCGAAGATTGGCAGTTCCTCTCTCGGTAAACAGCTCCAGCACGGCTCCCGGCCCCAAGCATCGGTGCCTATCGGGATTTCAGGAAGGCAACAGCCAATTTTGGATCCGGCGCTTGCACAGCACAAGCTTGGGGTTGGGAAGCGGCCCATGCGACCAACGGTTGCAAAGCCAGGACAAGATGGAGCAGGAAAGCAATACCCTTGTTTTTCTAGTTCGCCTCCAAGACAACCTTCTCCGGAAGAACCTGAGAACGAGCCCACCAATGAGGCATCGGCTTCTAGCCGACCAGCAGCTGTTTTTCATTCCACTACATTCACCACTGCTGGCACTCGGCTGGGTGTCAGGCGACCAGTTGGGATGGGGCCGGCTCCGTCGTTAGACCGCTTGCGAAAACCATTCAAGCCACTGACGATGAATCGGCCAAAGGGCCGGTAGGCTGACACAAACAATAACGATATGCGCCTTACGGGATTTTAATAATGGGTATAAAGGGCGTATTTTGGCATAACGCATGGAGAGTCAACGGGGCTGGATGCTGGTGTTAGCGCTGCCATAAGACGTTATGGTTAAGCATAACGACTAACACTAATACTCGTAAGGCCAAGAAGACAGACGATATATAGGTATAAATGGAAGCTATCTTACAAGGAATCAGATAGAAATAGAAACAGCGGTTCACAATTCATAAAACTACGTTCAGAAAATACATTCATACCTGCAAGAGTTTGCTTCGGCATTGCCACACGATCACACACTCTTACCTTATCATTCATTTGGTCAGCAGCGAAAGCCAATTATAAGCCAACATGCAGGCCATTTTCAAGCAACTTCCCCTTCGCCTCGGCAAGGCAGTCACCGGCAATATTCCTTCCATTTCCCTCCCGCATGCCAGGGCAGCGTTCGCAAGACCCATGAGTACCAATGCGCCAGCTCGGACTTGGGCGTGGAGTAATCTTAGCAGTAAGACCCGCCGCAACATCGTTGTTGGGCTTTCTCTAGGCGCTGTGGCGGATAGTTATGTTTGCTATCGGTACGGATGGGTTCCCTCTTGGCTTGGATCAGGCAGGGAGGAGAAACTGTGATCCCGGGACGGCTCGCTCTCTTCGCATAGCCGGGAACGAGGCTGCCGCTTCGGATCGTCAGCAGGGACATGGGGCTCATTCATTTTGTGGATTGATAGTCTCAAGGGAGTCATTAGTAATTTACATACGGCGAATTTCTCGCCTCGCAGACCCCGAATTGTCTGACGAATCGGATGATGTGAAGATTGACATGAAGTAGCAACCCATGGCCACACCCAAGCGAGAGGCGAGAACAGATGAGCGAGAATCCTAAAAGCCCAAATAGGACATGGTAATCACGGTGTTTATTTTCTTTAAACCAGATATTTTCCGTGCGGTGATATCCACTGATCAATCTTAATTGAAAGAAAGCGTACTGAGATGAGGTGAGGTGAGTGAACAGATAGTTGAAACTGATCGCTTACTCCCAGGCTTACCAGTAGATAAATTCCGAATAACGAGATAAAATTTGTAAACCTCTAGTATAGCCGATTCAGTTCTATTTACAAAGTAAGAGGTGGTCGAGGTTTCATCCTTTACCCATTGGCGTGACGCTGCTTGTTTCTTGACATTAAATTGCGGTTGCTTACATCTCGACGCTGTGGTTTCTCACTTGCATGTCTTACCTTGTAGCCGTATAGTCTTGGATATCTTTAGAACGTTTACTCTATGCTTGCTTTTAATGATGATCGCCGTATATGTATGCTGGACGACACTGCCATGATTGAGAGCCTCGAGTCAAGCCTAGTGACTATCCCCCTTCAACACAAAAAGTTGACGGCATACTCTCCCCAAGCACCTGATACAGGTTCTGAAGCCCCAGTAAATGTGAGGTGAGCTCTGCCAACGCTTTATCTGCCCATGAAGCATGGATAGTATAGAGGTCGGAACCAGCTGGATTGAGATGTTGCGGCGTGTTAGCAGGATGGCGGGGGCGGCAACAGGCGGCCTACATCATACATGTACCCGGAGTATGTGCCTTAGAGGGGGACATGGGCCCGCCAATAGTCAATGCTGCTTCCCTGCAATTAACCTCCGGACCTACCGCTTAGGGGCACCTGCACCACTAACCCCAGCACTGGCTTAGCTGCCCGCCCTCAGCTCCATGAACTGCAGTCGGCTCGAGTCAGCTCGCCATCCGCTATCTGGGCTGAATCCGGCACTTCCTCTTGTTCCTCTCTCATAGGCCAGCAGCGTGGCCGATACAACCCTGAGCAGGTCCATGACGTTGCAACCATCTCTCGCCCATCGCTTGGGCTGGTTCGTCATCAGGATGCAGCACGCAGGCCAAGGTAACCCCAGGCGGCCGGCACGAGTGGTCAGTTGATGCCCATGGCTGCATTGCATGGTAAACGATGCGGCCCCCCAATCCGAATCTTGCTTCCAACCTGCCCTTGTGAGCCGAGATAATCTCGGACCCCTCGCCCAAAATTGCCAGCTGGGTTTGCGTGTACTCGACCTTCCACTTATACGTATCTCAAAGTGGCAAAGGTTGGCTGGGGTAGATGGCCAACCACGACCTGAGTCTGAGTATATATTCATGCATCACCAGCGGTGCGAGGGCCGCACATCTCCAACGCAATACATAGGCTGTCTGGAGACGTCTCTTTTTGCTCTCCAACCCCCTCCACTTAGCTGCGCCTCCCAGTTTGCCCCAATCATGGAGTTGGTTAAGAGGCAGTCCTTTATCGGGCTTCTGTTAGCCACACTGCTGGCCTTCTCACTCGTCCCGGGTGTATTTGCCCGGGCTACTGCAGGAGACGGGCCTAAGCTCGAGGGCCGTGCAGATGGCGACAAATACCTGATCGGCGTAGGAAAAGCTGACATTACTGGCCCTGTTGTCGAAATAGGCTTCGCTGGTTACGCCGACCTGGCCCAGAAAGGCGCCGGGCTGCGACAGCGGCTATACAGCCGAGCCTTCATTGTTGGCGATGTCAATAAACCAGAAGACCGCTTCGTTTACCTGGTTCTGGATATCCAGTCCGGCGACACTGCCATGCGCAATGGCATCTTGGAGGCCCTCAAGGCTCTGGGTGGTGACTATGCGCTTTACGGCGACCACAACATTGCTGTGACGGCCACGCACAGCCATGCTGGTCCTGGAGCCTGGTTCAATTATCTTCTTCCTCAGATTACTACATTTGGCTTTGACAAGCAGAGTTACCAGGCTATTGTCGATGGTGCTGTTCTCTCCATCAAGCGGGCTCAGGAGAGTCTCCAAGAGGTAAGCGATCCAATTCCCTTGCCTGAATAGACTGACTGACTTTGGACGATAGGGTTATCTTGATGTTGCCACAGCAGAAGTTGAGGATGGCGCTATCAACCGCTCCATCTATGCCTACGAGGCCAACCCTGCAGATGAACGTGCCAAGTACAGTGATAGTGTCGACACGACGCTCACCTTGCTCCGCTTCAAGCGTGCTTCTGATAGCAAGAGCATCGGTGTTCTCACATGGCATGCAGTCCACGCCACATCCATGCTCGGCAACAATACACATGCCGCCGGCGACAACAAGGGCCTTGCTGCCTGGTTGTTCGAGAAAGAGCTGACTGGTTCAGACGGCGTTGCGGATGGATTCGTAGCGGCATTCAGCCAGGCAAATCATGCAGATACATCGCCCAACGTATTGGGCGCTTGGTGTGATGATGGCTCAGGCCAGCAGTGTGATGTCAAGACAAGCACCTGCTCAGACGGCACTGTCGACGCATGTCATGGACGAGGACCCAAGTTTCAGGCTCTCGACCTGGGCATCTCCAGCTGCTACGAAATCGCAAGCCGACAGGTGACTGCTGCCAGAAAAGCATATGTAAGTCTCATATTGTGCAAGCCAATGCATAGCCTCCACTCACTAACGCTCGATGACCAGAACTCTTTATCCAGTTCGAAGCCCGTGGTTGGGTCTTCTGTCAAGTCATTCCATTTCTTCCATGACATGCAATATTGGGAGTTCACCCGCGCAGATGGGACCAAGGGCCAGACCTGCCCAGCCGCTCTTGGATATTCCTTCGCCGCAGGTACATCTGACTGGCCAGGCATGTTCGACTTCAAGCAAGGAGACTCTGGTGATCCAGATGCCAACCCCCTCTGGGAAGTGGTCAAGGGCCTCCTGAAGACCCCGTCCGAGAAGCAAAAAGCGTGCCATGGACCAAAGCCCATCCTCCTAGACGTAGGCGAGATGTCCGACCCTTACGCATGGACACCAAATATTGTAGACATCCAGGTGCTCCGCGTTGGCCAGTTCCTGATCATCACCAGCCCCAGCGAGGTTGCCACCATGGCCGGCCGACGGTGGAGAGAGGCCGTCGCCTCCGAAGCGTCAACCTTCCTGGACGAGGAGCCAGTAGTGGTCCTGAGCAGCCCTGCAAACACATATGCCCACTACCTCACCACGCCCGAGGAATATGACATCCAGCGGTACGAGGGCGCCTCGACCCTCTACGGCAGGGACTCGCTCAGCGCATACATCAACCTCACCGTCAGCAACCTAAACTACCTGTCCCCAGATGCGACCGGGCAGCCAGCCCAAGGCCCACTCCCCCCGACAACAGGGACAACTCCCTGTCATTTATCACGGGCGTCGTGAGAGACGGCGTCCCGCTAGGCAAGTCCTTTGGCGCCGTCGTCACCCAGCCGTCCGCCACATATGCGGTCGGTGACGTGGTGAAGGCCACCTTCCAGGGCGCCAACCCCCGCAACAACCTCCGCCTCGAGCAGACATACCTGGCCGTCGAGAGGCAGGACGGCAGCACCTGGACCAGGGTCCGCGACGACGCCGACTGGTTCCTCGTATATACGTGGCGGCGGACAGACTGGTTCCTCGGGTACAGCGAGGTGGATGCCACCTGGGAGACGGCCGGCAACGCCGAGCCAGGCACGTACAGGTTCAAGTACTATGGGGATTCCAAGAACCTGCTGGGCACCATCTCCTCGTTTGAAGGTACAAGTCAGAGCTTCGTGCTGAATTAAAGGGGGAGTGGGATTGCTCGGGCACACGAGGAAAAGTGTTGTCACAGCTACATACGTACATATGCTAATACCAGCACTTAATCGAGCCTGTTTTTCATTGTGAGACAGTAGTTGAACCCCCCTCCTCCTCGATGAGTCTTGTCCTAGCCTACGAAATTTCCCTTGCTGCTTTGGGCTGCCTGCAGCCGTTGTGCCATCTTTCAAACTGCAGCTTGTGACAGCCACATTTCCAGAAGGTGACAGAAAATATCTCAAGACAGCCAGTCCATTTCCCCGTTTCCTCCCGCGGCTTCGCACCGGGCGTGCGTGGTGACAGCATCGTCACACAGCATTGCTCAAAGTTCTCTCCCTGCTGGCCACGGCGTCGGAGATGAGAAACCGTTGGGTGCTCCCACACACAACCTGCATGTATATTTCCGAGTCGCGCAATGTGGGAGGATCTACAGCATGTACGTATGAGACTCGCAGGTTGGGAGGTAACACACACAAAAAACAACGACCCAACCACGTTGACGCCATGTCGTTTCACAAGCGCCGACTCGCTCCAAATCCTTTTGCCTTCCCGCTATGATGTGTTTGCGAGGAAACAACAAATATTTGATGGGGAAACAACGTGCATCCATCCGTAAGAGAAAAAGATACAAGAACAAAAACAGAGTTTGACATTCGGGCATCGATCGGGCCTCTCTCTCTCGAATGATGACGGCCAGCAAACAATTTGCACAACGAGGGTTTGGCCATACATCGGCAATCATGTTACCACCACTCCTCTCTCTCGCACCCCAAGTTCCACATGACGCTTCACTTTTTGTCCCCCCTAGCTGCCAGATGTTTGTTCCAGAGGGCGGTGACCGAGACATGCGATGGCCGGATACGAACGTTGGGTGGCTTTTTTTTTTTTTTTTTTTTTTTTTTTTTTGGATGTGATGGCAACATGTGCAAGTGTTTGAGGAACTGAACAGGCTGGCCCTATCGAAGAGTGAGGCCCGATCCCAGAACAACCAAGGCCAGCTGGAGGGAACTCGACTTGTTCGCCTTGGTGTGACGAATCAGTTCGTGTGCCAGCCTAATGGACCGCTACCGGCCACACTCGGGCCCAGAGAGCCTGACCAACCCGGATCTGCTGTCTGCTATTCTGTTGTTACTTCATCTTGTTTCCTCCATTTTGGAAGTCCCGGTCGGTGTGGTTACTGACGTAGAGCGATACTTCGTGACGGAGGGATGATTTTGTGTTTTCCTTTTTCCTTCTCCTTCGGCTTCCTCAACCTGGCAGTGGGCCGCTGCACCTCCGCACCTGAGCGTACATATCCAGCACTATGCAGCCGGCCTGCCCGATTATGATGCGCGTACGTGCGTCGAATGACTGACATCCGGGGTTTGAGTTCGGGCGCATAGAAGATGTATGTAGATATAATTGGCAAGGATCGCCTTCTCTAACAGGCGCAGGCCGGGGGGCAGAGGCATAATATTGCATCTTGAACGCTGTAATATGCACTTGGCACGGCGAGACGCCCACATGCGTACCTCTATCTGCATCGCCTGCTTAACCGAGCCAACAATTGCCCATCCTTCATCACCATACTATACTGGATTGATAGAAGCCATGTTCTAGTCCTGCGGCCCCGCGGGTTCTCCGTAGTCTGGATCGAGCTGACCGGTGCCCAAAGAGAGCAGACGAATGAGCCAAGAGCTCTCAGTTAAGAAACTCAGGGAACTTGATACGAAGACCCCATTAGACCCTGGGAACCCTAGACGCAACCTGTATACACTCTGTTACTGGCTTGTTGTATCTGCCCGCTCTCTTGAACCATCACGGCGGCTTTATAGGTAGGAAGTGCGAAGCTAGCCACGACTGCATATACCATCGTCTTTACTATGGCAGACATGGCATATTTCGGTGAACTTGTATTATTGATTCGCCAGATGGCGTGTGGCCTTCGGATCAATATCAGGCGCCGTCAACGGCGCCTCAGCTGCGATGTACATCTCTACATGGAAGCTGGGTCGGCGTCATGTAGGTAGTGCTGTCCATATATGTACCTATGCATGTAGGATGTGTACATGCCTGCGTCGAGTAGATTAGTACGTGAATATTGCTGGCATCATGGTCTCCCTTGCCGCAAACTGCTGATGATCCATCCCCCGGGATTTTGTAAAATGATCAGTCATATGTCACGGCAATGCTATCTTGACCGGCTGCATCAGGACCTAAGCAGGGAGGCAGGGGACGGGGGGCCGGATGAAGGCTAGAAAGGCAACATGGGAGGAGCCCGCGGCTGAGGGGTGAAATGGGGCCAGGTGCGAAAGGGTAGGAAGGAGTGGGAACAACCGGCAACCTGAGCTACCTTTGGGTTGCACGTGTGATGAGAGAAAAAGAAAGGAAAAGTAGCGACTGGCTGGCTGCTCGCCCACGTACGCCTTCATGCCAGAGGCACCCATCCCTTCCAGCTGTTCAGCTAATAAACATGATGGGTTGCTTCGTCCAGCCCTCCCTCGCACACTGGTCACACCAACCGTCCCGCCCCGTTGGGATCTAGAGAGACGGGTCAGCCCTTGCCACCCTTGCAATGGAGGGGGAGGGCTGCAAAATACCGGGATGCTGAACTATAACGGCGGCCGTACCACACACACAGCATCAGCCAGCCTGTAATGTGAGCAAATAAGGCCTCGAGGCTGTAAGTAGCCCTGCCGTTGCGTGTTGGCCACCCCTTGGGGGGGAACGGTCAAGCCCAGCTGATAGATCATCTTGTACAACACAGCACAACGAAAAAGCAGCCACATCCCACACACCAATCCGGCTCATCGTCGACATGCTTTGATGTTCGTGTCCTCCCTGACACAGGGCTCGGAAGCATAGCACATGCCAATACTTACAAGTTAGGCTTTCCATCATGGATGGCCCTGCCAAATCGTTCTTAGTGTTTCTTGAATAAATCTACAGGATAAGCTTTGGAGGCCGCTTTTCCTGAACACGCCCTCAAAAACAGAAGATGAGAAGGAATGGGCGAAAGAAGAAAGACTCGATGATCAATTCCTCTAGTTTCATAGGAGGGCCTGCATTATACCACCTAGCGCGCCCTCACCACGTCTGATTATTGGAGCATGGCTGCAGCTGGGAGTCCCCCTCCCAGCTAGCATCATCAACAGTGTACGTCTTTGGGCTCCAGCGGCCGTCCAAGATAACATAATTGATTTCTATCGTCATGGCACAGCGCCAGCTTCCCTTGATGCGTAATCGACATCAGCTGAAGAGGTCGATCAGTACACCATTGCAGTCTCATCCATATGTGGCTGGTTGAGAGCGGCCCGAAACCTTGGCTTGAGACGGATTTGCAAGCCGTGATTATCAAGACCCAGGTAACAGCAAAGCAGAGTGCGAGACAGCGTGGGGGGTTGAGGGGGGCCGATGGGGGCAAGCAACGTCAGGATATGAAGCTTGGCTTCGCTTTTGTCGCTGGTGATCTTTAAGACGGCAATAGTTGATCATATTTCCTACCACTGTCGGCTAAGAGCATAGTCACATACCGGGAACGTAAATTACCACACGTCTGATGACGGAGGCAGTACACCTATGCGTTCCACTACTGTGGTTCACGATAGCATGGTATCCTCGTCGGTGGCCTGTCAGACGAGCTTGGGTATGTATGTATGTATTATGGCGTAGGTAAGTGAGCATAGGCGTATGGTATGTATACACCGGAGTGCATAAATGTACAGGAGCGGAAATATGCCGACAGCCAGCAAGACCGAACTGGTTAGAACATTAACTGGCCTATCTCAGAACGAATGGACTTTAGACTTGGGGTGGATTTGCGACATGAATTTGGACCGATCGCCTGACCGAATCGTATGGACGAACATGTCGCCACTGTAATTCTCGTGTGCAGTTGTGTTGTCTCATCACTCTGCCTTTCCAATATCAAATCCATGTAAACATGTCATTAGTGTAGTATTATGCTCTCCGCAATCTAAGGATGGATCGGCTAGGAACGACACGGATCACGGCTTTGGGGGCCAAGGCTAGTATATACCGGCCTTCAGATCGATGCATTAATTATGCGTTGATAGAGCCGAGGCGAAGCACGGTTTCTTTTCGATCTAGGGAATGCATATAGTAATAATTGATATGTATGTGCAATGTCCTGGGATGGTTGCATGTAAGAAATTGATCCTGGTATGCCTGATATGCAAGTACAAGTGTGCCACTTAATGTATTGCGAGTTGGCAGCAAGTACCTCCGTGGGGACCTGGGGGGAAGCTGTCGGAAATCAATAGTTCAATTGGATCGACCAAAGCCAGAACAAGGCTAGATGACAATCAAAGCACTTTGATTGTCCTATACGCGCGCCCGCAGTGCGTGGGTGACAGAACAAGCTCGGGCCTGGACAGGGTGTGCTGGTAGGATGAAGCATCACGTGTGCTCATTGCGCGCGTTGTGGCCAAGGCGCTATCAGCAAAGTTGCTTTTTCTTGCCATGTCTTCACCCCGTTGGCAGTAGTTTTGCTTCTTCCTGCGCGTCGCGGCATTGAGCAGGGTCTTGTCTTCGTCTGTTGTGAGAGAAATTTTCTTTTCCCGTCGAGGCCATTGGATGCCTGCTCTGCGCGTCTGCTTAGCCCGTGTAACCGTTTCTTTTTCCTCATCTCAAACGCTCTTGCCGAGGGTTTCGCGTGTTACCATGGACCAGTAGGAGACAGCGTAGCAATAACGGTCTTTTGCGCATCAATCACGTATCCTATGATCTTCCAAAGTGGGCTTCCTGACCCCCTTGTTGGGTTGACTTTGTTCTTTTCGGCTTGATCTGACTTGTCTCATTTGCCGGACGCATCCGGCGGGTTTCGAGGCATTTGATGTCTGACACACTGCGCATTGAGCAGTTCCAACTGATGTCAACTGTGGTTGTTGAAGAAGGATAGGGCAGACAGGACGTTTGTTCATAGCAGGCACCGTGAACTCCGACCATATCCCTATGTAACCAGCACCTTGTAGATGGATGCTAGTGCCTGGGCATGGGCGCTCTTTGACAAACTCGCGATAGGGTCAAATGATAATGGGTCCGTCGGGCCCTGTGTTAGCGGCCGACACGAAGTGTTTGCCAGATAATGCCTGGTGCTGGAACCAGCCCACTCGTGGACCCGTTGGAACCCCAGCTAGCTCGAGGGCCCATCAGCTAAGACGACCTGCAGCTGGCTTGCCTATGAGGAGAGCTCAAAATTCTCAACCCCACGATGATGATGCCCATGATCGCCTCAGCCCGTGGGTCGTGAATGGGTGTGAAGGCCGGTACATCGTACATGGCAGGTGGTGACAGGCAAGCAGCTGCTGCCACTCACCGCGTTCCTTCCGTAACGATTCTCCCGCGGCTTCGCTCCTTCTCCCAGCATGGTGGACATGCCCCATTACATCACGTAGCGCCCAAGGAAGGCATGGACAGGAGATCAAATGATATTTGATGTGGATATACGGTCCGGCATGCTCACTACCACTGCCAACGGCAGGGAGGCAGGAGGGGCTTGCCAGGCTTCCCACGCAGAGCCACCGCAGAGGGTCCGTGTCCTGGAAGCGTGTGCTATTTCCCAATCCAAGACCCAAACATGCGGCTCGGATCTACGTTGCCTACAGTAGTAGTCGTACACGGACCTTCTTCTAATTGCGTTGGGAGGCAATCCAATCGGGCGTCTGGCCAGCAGCGACAGCTTTTCTCCGCCTTTTGCTCCTCTGTCTTGCCTTACTACGTCGACTCCAGGCCTCTGCCGCCAAATTACCAGCTTTGTCCTCGATGCAAATACCTACGCTTGGCTGCACACTTGGTCTGCATGTACAATGCTTGTTTGCCTGTACTCGATCGGGAGCTCCCCGTGGGCTCCCCCTGCCCTCCCTCCCTGTCACCACCTCGACCCCTTCCCTTCCCTTCCCCTTCCCCTTCCTTTACCACCGCTATGACACGCCGCCAACCCGGCTCCATACCTTGGCCGCCCAGCCCGGTGAGCTGAAGGTGCAAGAGTAGCCTCTGGCTGGTCGATCGCACTTACACAAACAAGTCTAGTCCCAATTCCCACCGTAACCCATCCCATCATTTCACCCCCAACGTCCAAGAGGAAAAAAGCAATGACAGCCCTGTCTGGTCTGGTTGGATTTTGCATGCTGGTAATCAGATTAGCCATGGCCCCTTCGCTCTACCCCCTCGGCTCCGGCCAGATACGTAGTGTTTGGAAAAACGAATGTCTTTGGCTTGGTTTTATTTCTTTGCTTTTTCGCTTTACCTTTTCTCATGTAGTAATGAGCTACTGGTCCTATACCGACTATTTGGAAGAGATCCTGACAGCCAGGAGTGGGAGAAAATTGGGATGACCCAGGATTCTTCATTTTCGCTCATTACACGCCCCTTTCCCTCCACCTGATCTTGTATTCATTATAATGAAATAAATACATTTTGCAACCCGGCTTCTTATTATCCCCGCCCCCCTTGCCCTTCCTTTCTTCATATCCCTCCCATGCAATTTGCCGTATGCTGTGCTGTTCATTGTAACGGGGACACAGGATCGAGAGAAACCACCAGGACAGAAACCCGGCAGTCATGCCATTGTCGTTCCTCGCATCGGGAAGCTACTTACATCCAACGGAACAGGCAGTACATATACACCTTCTGGCTTCACTGGGCATCGGCAGAGACGCAACTAATCCACTTTCTGCCACATCACTTCCACCCAGTCTGAGGTAAAGCACCGGACCGGCGCCAAGCACTCTTTCTATACTTACACTCTCACTCCGCTTCTTTCTCGCGCCTCTCTTTTCCCTCGTCCTCATCTGCCGGTATTTCTTCTCTTACTGTGCCTCTTGAAACCTTTTGGTCTGGGACTTCCCAGGTGGACAAGGCCAGTGTTGTGCCATTGAAGTGGCTGTTGGGTTTCGACATATAAGAGGACCCCAGAGCCCAACTCCTGCCCTGCTCTCCCTCTTGATCTCCCCCGGCCATTCTCTACTCCCCCACGTTGCGTGAATCCTTATTCAGCCCTTTGGTCTCTCAACACCTTCATACAATTGCATCTTGAGATATCCGTTCCGACTTACACCTACCCATCTTGAATTCTTACACGGCCACCATCTCATCGATCCACTTAGACATGACCACTGCTATCATGTCCACATCATCGAGCTCTATGTCTGGCGGTATGTCATGGCAGGATCGCCTCGAAGGTATAGCATTCCTCTCCGGGTCGTCTCAATATTCAGATTCCACCTCTGTTCCCCTTCCTCCCCTCCATGCTATCTTTTACTGACATGCCATGACGTACAGAATGTTGCCGCGAGGCACAAATCCCCCAACCAGTCTTCCAGATGTTCTCAGACCGCCGTGGTAAGACTCACCCAGCCCCCTCTGAGACAACAGTTCATTGTGTTTTACCACCCTGGGTGCTGCGTACTAACGTGATTCACCTAGGCGGACGAACTGCATGGTCTAGCAAAGTCGTCATTGATGGACA
Organism: Clonostachys chloroleuca; assembly: GCA_037952775.1. NCBI lineage: Eukaryota > Fungi > Ascomycota > Sordariomycetes > Hypocreales > Bionectriaceae > Clonostachys > Clonostachys chloroleuca. Next base: position 18,493,063 of record JBANAY010000003.1, on the reverse strand, counting down.
CTGCCATTCTGCCAGGTATTGGTATGATGGTAGATATCTCAACAATGCCAAGGAAGATGTCGCCGAAGTGGCATATAATTGGCTCATGGGTATCTAAGCATGCCCGCTCGCCACAGTCCTTGCTCTGGGTATTAGGACTTACACATACCCACGTTTGAAAACCTCTCTCCGTTATACTTTTGGATTTCACCCACACGCAAACTCATACACTACCAACACTGATCTCTCACGAGCGGTCTGGTAGTGCTCCGGCCATCAGGTCTAACTTAGAACAGAGACCTGGGGCCCACGTTTTCATTTCCACATGTCTTGCCCAGACATGCTATCATGCTGGTTCGATTTATACTCTTTGTTTGACGGAGTTCTCAAAGCCTTGAATTATCGGCTCAAGGGCAATGCTCGGGGGATTTACTCATCCAGGGGAGACTAATACGATTTCCTTGTGTGTGTTTGGCATCGGTTTCTTTTGGTTCATCTTTCGTCGGCGGTTCATCCCGCCCAAGTGGAATAGGAGAAGCATAATGACATTGTCAAGGCGAAAGGGAGTCGACACGGGAGCACACGGGCAAAAAACTAAAAGCAAAATTTTCCCAAGAGCCAGCTCACATTGTTTGCATATGGGGAGTTGGCATGGAAGGCGTCGAAGATTGAAGACACTTTAGAGATGCTGGTTTCTCATTTCTCATTTCATTTCATTTATTTCCTTCTGTCTTTCTCTTCAATTTCTGGTTATTAATGGGGACCTTGGCGGAATGCAACTGACGGAGAGTCTTGTTTGGATATCAGGAAGTTTTACCGGACGGAGCAACAGGGGAGCATTTAGCGTAAATTGCACGGGAAACGATGGGAACATTTAGGGTCCCATATGGCCACACGTGGAATACATGGATTGTTTCTTATCTGCCGGGGGTCTCCAGTGATGAACATGAGGCAAAGCTTAGAAGTCAGGTTGAGATGTCCATTTTCAATGGGGCTCCAAGCTGGGTTAAAACGCTACATGGAAGGTTGGCCGCTAAACGAAGCTCTAGCTGCCTTCGAGAGGTAGTCGGTGTGAGATTTAATGTAAGCAGCAGGAGTGACTATCAAGCTGTCTCAATTGATTACCGTAGTATCACTGTGTGTTACAAGCGCTACTGCCGACAGAGCCTGCTTGGTTGTGGCGTGGTCACCGCCCACATGCTGTGAGAGGAAAGGTTTCCTTGCCATATGCGGCCAGGATTAGATTGGTAATTTTCGTTTCTTTGCTTTTTCTGATCCCCGGCTTACATTGGGATGCTGCATCTTGGATCAGTCTTGAATCAGCTAAGTTGTCAAGACTAGTGTTCCAGAGTGGTGCCTGTTATCGAATGTTTTTGTATGCCAATGATATGCAGCAGATTTCGGAGCTGGCCGATCCGAATTGGTTACTCAAAACGCTCAAACGTCTATATTGTAACAGGCAGTCTCCAGCTGAATTATGTTCACTGAACATTAGATTACGCAAAACTCTGGCTGATGAATTGTCAATGCGTACAACAAGAAGTGTTCATCGTCACGTTGAAGTTGTGAGGAGGAGAAGCTTAATAAGCAGCTTATTCGACGGTTGGAGCTTGACGTGCGGTGGATCAAATATTAATCCGATCACCGACCAACGGGTGCCAAGCTGGAAATTTCATCGTGGATCAATGTGACGAACAATTCAGAGCCTCTAGAAAGTTATATACGCCGGGGAGGATCGATATGGCTGCAAGATCCAAGGTTTGGGGCGCCTGCAGGGCTCTTGCAATTAGGTCTAGGCCAATTGCTTCCCAACCCGAGTCCTTTTGCGCAATTTCTCGAAGACAATGGTACTCCAACGAATCTAATGACGGGCAACCTCCACGATCAACGAACATCTCCGATTTTCTCCAACCAGAATCCAAAACTCCCGTCTCTTCTCAATCGGCAAACCCAGCCACAGATGCCGCCGCTAGCTCCGAATCCGGGCCCGAGGATCGATTAAGCGATCAAGACCTTCACAATCTTTTCTATGGCGGGCGTGTGGCTGCCAGCGGGGCGGAGGGTGGCCTGACCCAAGCGCAGGAGGACTCTCTATATGAAGAGGGCGTTATTCGGCCTCCTGCTGAGGCCGAGGCTCTTGTTGCCCAGGCTGATAGCAAGGTCGCGGAAGCTGGCAATCTCACACCTGGATTCAAGTTTCCCTTACCCACACAGCCTTACCCCGAGGACTTCAACGTGAAGAAGCGTTACCATCCTGTCCTGGACCAATTGACTCGTCTACTTATGAAGGACGGGAAGCTTGCCGCGGCCCAGAGGGTAAGTTGACATCATGCATATGCCTGTCTTTCTCTGGTACTATCTACGGGTGATCTAACACGATCAATTGGAATTAGAATATGTCCATTATCATGAACTTTCTCCGGATGGCGCCCGAGCCGATTTACAGCCCGAAATTCCCTCTTCTTCCAGGCACCCCGCCAGCCTCTCACCTCCCGCTCAACCCCGTTCTTTATATTACCATTGCTATCGACTCGGTTGCGCCCTTAATTAAAGTCAGGAATATTGCGGGAGCTGCAGGTGGAGGTCGTGCTCTGGAAGTTCCCATGCCACTTGCTGTGCGACAGCGTCGCCGACAGGCCTTCTCATGGATCCTTGATGTGGTCGAGAAGAAGCCATCCAAGGGCAGTGGCCGGAAACAATTCCCACAGCGAGTCGCAGAGGAAATTATCGCTGTAATCGAGGGGCGATCAACTGTCTGGGACAGGAGAAAGATAATTCACAAGCAGGGAACTGCATCACGAGCGAACGCCGGCAGCACGTTCAAGGGAAAGAAGAGGATGTAAAAACTTGGATATGATTCCGGAATGTGGCACTGTGCTGTGTAATACATATCTTAAGGTGTTGAAATGTAACAATATAGATGTATAACCAGACTTGGATTTTTGGCGATGCCTATTCAGGGCTGCATCTCAGACCTGCATGCGAGGCCCCTGTGACATGCTACCTAGGTACAGGTACCCAGTGAACACAAGAAAAAGAGTGGTCTTTCCTTTCCATCCTTCCTTACATGCTCTTATCTACGCAAAACTCAAAATGCTGATGGATGGAATGAGCACTAGCCCGCCAATGGGGGAGATTGAGTTCGAATAAGCTCGAGTCCGCCTGGCAAGTATGAAATGGTTCTTCCCTCGGCACTGACAATAAACTAGAGCACTACTTGTTCCGAGGGTATCCTCATCACTTCCGTTAGGCTGATTACGTATACATGTGTCTATCCCCATCCTGAAGATGTCCCCGCCTTACAGGCTTCAAATTTAGCTCGGAATGATTGGGTTGAGTCGAGTTTTAGTTGCGAATCAGTGCTGGCAGCCGACCCCTCCACATGTGAGAAGGCGGGAGATACATCTACATTCTTGACAGCCTGATACGCTGACAAGTATCTAATTGGGGGAGTCGCAGCCAACCCCGCTCCCTGAGGAACCTAGAATCTTAACTCGGGGCGGACCCGCCAGTAGTCCCCAGGTCTGCGCCTCAGTGTTCACTCCACTGTGCAACCCTCTATCCACCACGCATCCTCCAGCGCCAGGCTTGCCTCCACAACGAGCATCACCATCAGCACCCTATATCACCACCTGCCCCGACAGCACTTGGCAGCTCCTGCCCCATCTTTCCACACGACTTTACCGCCGATAGCTTCCAAAAGGTCGTATCTAGGACAGCCCGAAACTCGGTCGCCACCCCACTTGGCCAAGCAGCGATTCTCTCTTCATCAATACCGACTTTCCCCCGCTTTGTCCTAAAGCTCGAGCCACCCTTGAACAGTTTTCCGAAGCATCTCTCCCGCCAACCGCCCAATTGCAGGGAGCCTAAAATACAAATACCTGGTCGCGCGCCGAGGCCATGATCTGAGCATTGGCTGTAGCTTCAGAACCAGCCGCTCCTCTGGCCTCGCGCAACGAGATATCATATCCGCTGCTGCTGCGGCACGCAAGACTTGCGGTCTTCCGCCCGGGATCCTCTTTGGGTGGCTGTCTTCCGCCGGCAGGGAAGAAACAAAGTCCCAGGAGAGGAAGGAAGAACAACGAGGGTAGTTCAGGAGACCAGTGTTGGGGAAAAACGCCATCATGTACCCATACCAGAGAAGCTCCTCTCGGGGCTCCGCCAGGTCGGCGGCACCTACCCCTATGGGTGACCGCCCGATGAGCATTGATGCCATGCTCGATATGGAGAGACAGGAGGTTCTGGCTCTGCTCGAGAACAAGCCGAAGGAGGCGCCTCCGCCAGAGCAGGAGCGCAGAACAGCCAGCCCATACGCAACCGGTCGGTCGCCTGTGCGGAGCATGCTCGACATTGAGGAGGAAGGGCCCGGCGAGATCAAGACAAGCCCTACAACGCAGCCCCCAGTGCGAAGCATGCTGGACCTCGACACGCCATTGCCTTCCATCGTCAAGAAGACGTCTGCAGAGAGCTCCAAGCTACCAATCAGCACACCATCATCCCCAACCGGGTCAGCCTTCAAGATACGAAGCGCTAGTCAGTCGTCGCATCACCGAAGCATGTCCGATGCAGGGTATAAGCCGGCAGACTTCGGGCCTCGGGCAACCAACCGCGCTGATATCACAGCAGACTATCAATTCTCAGGGATCTACAATAACCTTGGGGGCAATCAGCTTCCGCTAAGGGCTTCGCAGAAGAAGAAGAAATCATCTAGCAGCAGTTCCAAAAAAGCCATCCCCTCCAGTCTTGGTGAGGCTCTGAAAGGTGCTGATCTGAGCGGTCTACAATTTCCTAATGAGCGTGGGCGAAACAATTCTCTCGGCGGACTTCCCTCGCGCCTGGGTAACCAGTCCAAGTCACCTCACAATCGTCTAGGGAGCCGATCTAGGTCCCCGGCCACCTTTGGTCCCCAGCTTGTTCCTGGAAAGGCATATCTGGCAGATGGGGGTGTTGTGGATATCAACAGTGCCTACCGTAGGCTGTCTGATGTGCATCTTCTGAACTCTAGTGGAACACTAGCTCAGCTACCAATGCGGAAGCGCAATGATGAAGTAGGTGAGGGTAGACTGGTGAAGGACTACCTCGGTCCAGACGGGGAGCACCTGGGCTCCAGTGACGAAGAGGATGCCTATTCAACGGACGATGAGGATCGCGGACGCAAGAAGACTCCGAGAACCCTCAACCCGGATGCTAAGGGCGAGGGTGATGGCGATGGCGCCAAGGGAGAACGCCCGACGCTGAGTCTCCTTGCAGCGGCGGAAGAGGAGCGGAAGGACATTGCATCGCAGCAGCCTTATCAATACAGGTCACTGATTCCGGAACCTGAGATTAAAATAACCAACACATCTGGGACAACGGTCAAGTCGAAGAACGCAGTACACCCCAACACCAGCTACGATCGTCATCCAAACTCAGCTACCCCATCCGTCATAGACTCGGATGAGGAGGCTGACTATGACGACATCAAGACGGCCCAAAATCTTTCTTTTACCATGACAAATATCCAAAATACTGCCCACCGGGCGATTCGGATCATTTACCGAGGAGAATACCAGAAAATTGCACAATTAGCAGAGGAAGAACACCACAGACTCAGGAAATACCTGGTTGCGACAGACCTCAGTGACGAATCAGCTCATGCTTTAGAATGGGCCATTGGGACAGTTCTTCGCGACGGTGATACTTTAATTGCCATCTACTGTGTTGATGAGGAAACGGGCATTTACGCTGGAGAGGGCGCACTGATTCCGGATGAACCCAAGGCGATGAAGGAACAGGCTGCCGCCATCAACACACTAGCCAACACCAAAGTGTCAGCAATTGGAACTCAGGTCTCGGAGCTTAAGCGGCAGTCAGTCCTTAGCAGCAGACGGGGAGAATCTACCGGCACTCCGGGAGCTTCACCTGCTCCTTCAGGGCGGGGCGAATGGAACAGGGCAGAGGAGGAACGCAACCGGGCGGTCCAGGATATCACGGACAGGCTACTTCGTCTGCTAAGAAAGACACAGCTGCAAGTGCGAGTGGTGGTGGAGGTACTCCACTGCAAGAACCCCAAGCACCTCATCACCGAGGTGATTGATCTGGTGGAACCCACTCTCGTTGTGATAGGAAGTAGGGGACGCAGTGCCTTGAAAGGGTAAGAAGTCACTCATCGAGACGGTTCGTTTACATAAATATGCTAACCACATGCTGCAGTGTTATCCTAGGGTCATTCTCCAACTATCTAGTCACCAAGAGCTCCGTGCCAGTCATGGTGGCGAGAAAGCGATTACGGAAGCAGAGCAAGTACAAGACCAAGGCCGTGCGGCAGGTGAATAACCTGAGCAACCCAGCAGCTCGGAGTCTGGCAAATGCTAAGATTGACTGATGGGCCCGAGCAAGATGTACACCTGTGCATTCTTTTTGCGCGTTTCAATACTTGCACGGAAGAACTTCCTCCTCTCAACTGCTATAGCTCAACTCATGCCCACGCATCCCCTCGGTTAATATCTTTTTATCTGGATTGATTTTGATGTTATCGGTATGATATACAATGGATTGGGGAATCTCGGAGGCGGACTTCAAGAGCAGAGAGGTTGGTTGAATAGGACTGGGTGGTGGAAGAAGATGGAGAGACCCCATAGGCGTCGTTTGGAGGGGACTGGAGTCGCTTGGGCATACGCGGATGGTGGCGGGAAGACACACGTTTGGTTTTCTACTCTTTTGCTTTTCCTTGAGTGGGTTAAGAAGATTATTGTTTAGGTACCCAGCGTTCAGTCGGTGTGGTGTCACAGCCAATGAGTGCCCGCCCTCGTGAGGGGGCCAGCGAACAGCGGGAGGGCAGATGGCAGAGACACTTGCCCATGTATAAGCTTTTCAATAGAATACATAACCCAAAGTGTGGCCCTGGAAGCGCATGCACATAGGTATCCATCTTCTCTCAACTGCGTATTGACCCAAGCAAAGTCGCAATGACCGCCGGCATCCAAGACGGTGGGTTTCAGACTGGGCGGTGGCGTGGAGGGGCGAGCGGGGTTCAGCTGGCAAGTCGCGGTGCTATGACTCCGAGTCATGCCTGCCGTCTGTTATGATGCATCCAGACTGGGCTGTAGGCAGCTTTTCTAGCGGGGATGTGCCGTATTTATTGGTCGGTGCTCTTCATGCATGCTGGCCTATCCATGATGTGTCAACAAACAAACACCATCCACTCACATGATACATCCCGGCACGAAACGAAACGACTGTTGGTTAGTGGTGGGCATCCATTCCTCTGCGATCGCCTCTTGCCGTCTCCATTCCCGCACTTTTGATGCAGTACATACCACACCACCACATCGCATCGCATCAGAGGCGGTAGCTGCATGCATGGCCCCGAAACACGAGGCCGCCAGTTCCTCCATGTAGGTCTGCACTCCTCGGTTCTTTCCGACTGACTTATGGCTTGGTCTGGTTCTTATCTGCGTTCATCCCCCCATCCCGTCTCCTGTGATCGGTCCCTGGCGAAGAAGAAGCGAAGAAGGCGGTCCGAGACTTGGCTCCCCTCCTCGTCCTCCCCCTCCCCCACTCGTGCCCAGCCCAGCGCATCCCTGCGGTGGCCGCCATATCATTGGCTGTCCATTCCCAACCTCGCGATATTCTACTTCCCACCCACTCGGCCGTGTTGAGCGGCCACCCCAGTATCCGTCTACCACCTTAAAACTGAAGAATGATTCGCTGTCAAGTCTCTACTGGTTCGGTCCAATTGCCTGTCGTCTTACCCAAATACTAGTAGCTGCTGCACCTTCTTCCCACCTTTCCCTTTCGGTCTCCTGTTCAAGACAACCGTGCGAATTTCAGTGACGTTCTCCAAACCTATCGAGTCCCCAACTCACCCATTCAGTGCCAAATCTCGCACTGTTGAAGAAGACGATTCCCTTGGGCACCCTGCAGTTCCCACTCTCTCTTAGTGCGCTGCAAAACAGAACCCTTCACACAACAAGACGTTCGCAAACTCGGGGTTTGGGGCTGGTGGTCCGTCGACTCGATGAATTCCTTCTTGACAGTCAACAACAACGTCTCGCTCATCAGCATTACCATTGCGCCCAGCACCTACCTCGCTAGTTTTGTCATTTTCCTCGTCTTGTTCGCCATCTTCATCACTCGCTTACCCTTCAAGCTTCCACGACTAGCCTTCTCTATCCCTCAGTTCTTGCGCCAGCCGCTTTCCTCATCACTCTCTACTTGGGACCCGGCCGTGGATAAAGCGCTTCCTGAACCACCAGATACTCGCGGTGGCAGCAGTCTTATCCTTCAAGACCAGTCACTTGTTTTGGCAAGACCAGATCTCATCCGCCTTCGCCGCCAGCGCAACCATCTAGCGCTGCACTCACAACCCTCACCGCCACCTCCAGAAAGAGCGCTGGAATATGAGCGAGACCATCGATCCTCTCGACGTCTCTCTGAGGGACTTCGAGCATCCTCTCAGCCCGCACTTCTCGCGCCACTCGATGGCCCCCAGCGAGCCGGCGACAGCAACAGACGGCGAAGACGAGGAGTACGACCGGGAGAGCAGTCATCACCCAAACTCGGAGATCGGTTCCGTAGGTGGCTACTCACCACCGGCGTGGCGGAGACTCGGAAACGGAAGTCGCAGCAGCGGCTTCTGGAGACCCCCGCCCGTTAATACATTTGCGCCTTTGCCGTTCCTCCGGGAGACATCGCCGGGTCTCGATGAAGAGTTGGACGATCCTAGCGATGATGATGATCCGGTATTGATGAAGGCAATTAGGACCCAATTACCACGGGGCAGCATGAGCCCAGAGAAGGGGAGGAGTGTCAGTCCCGAGAGGACAGAAGATATTACCTTGAAAGTCAATCAAATCGTTCCACGCGCCAAGTCCGCTCCTCTTGAAACACCATCGGAAAACTGTGAGTGTTTGTTTGCTGCACGCCATCTTCTTGTTACCCTGCCCACTTGAGGGTTGCCCGACGGACTTGCTTATACTAGGTACACAGATATTCGCTTCGCCGTTCGAGCAGAAGTACAACATCGCACTGAACCTATCGAATCAGCTATTTCCTTTATTCGAAAGAAGTATGCCGCACTTACTGCTACCTGGACCTCGACAATTTTCTCCGTCATCGTCCTCATGTTTAGCATCTCCGCTCTCAAATCTCTGGTGCAACCCGCTGCTCCCCGCCCTGCTGGTGACTTGGTAAAGGTTGCCGGCGTCGCGCGATCGTTTGAACCCCTCATATACTACTCCGAGTATGCTGTAACGCAAATCCACGACCTCCAGGCTACTAGCATTGCCGTGTGGGACCTTGGCGAAAGCGTACGGTTAAGTGACATGAAGGATGCTGCCAGCATCGTGGCCGACCTTGATACGCTAAGTAGCACGATGAAGGTTCTAGCAGAAGAGATGACACGCTTTTTTGCCAGAGTTGATGGCGACATCGATGCGTAAGTCACCCCTTTAAATCACCTGCCCTGCCCTCCAAGGAACTGTTGGCCCTCCCCTTCACTTTCTATCTGCCTCGGCTCTTCTCACATCTGCCATAGAATTCTCAACGTGATGGACTGGGCTAGGATGCATCTCAATCGCTTCCACAGTTCCCCAACCCCTTCCACCCTCTCCTCTGCCTATGACAATGTCCACAACATTCTCTGTCAGGCCAACATCCTCGAGGATTCTACGGGAGCCCTCACACCGCTTGGCCAGATAGCCTCGTGGGTCTTCGGTCCATCCAACCCCCAGCGCGAACAGCGCATGGTTCAATTTCTCTTCCGCGAATTCCTCGCCGTGCTCGAGGACTCCATCCAGTCGGAGCTTCAACATTCCGCCACCCTCTTCGCTCTATTCGAGACGGTCGACCGCCACTTCCTGAACCTTGCCCGCACGGTTGTCCGCGAATCCTCTGTCCAAGAAGAGCTCTACACCGACCTCCTCTCAGGTCTCTGGGCCCGCATGGTCGGCCCCCAGGCCGCCCAGGTCCGCAAGTTCGAACAGAACCGCCTCCTACTTGGAGACGTCCGCCGCAAGACGGTCCACAACAAGGCCGTCCTCGTCGACCACAACGGGAAGCTCCTCACCCTCCAGGCGTCCCTCGAATCCCTTCGAGGGAAGCTCTTCTCCCCCCTCGTCCGCGGCGTCAACTCGACCATCCTCTCCCTCGAAGATCAAATGAAAGGCATCACCGAGGCAAGCGATCACCTCTCTGGAATACGAAGACAGCAGAAGAGTAAAGTCATGGAAACTCTCTACGGGACCATGCCGGGTCGCAGGCATGCGATTGGATATGACGGTGGGCAACCCGACGAGAGGAAGCTGGCGCCCAATAGTGGCTGGGAGAGATGATACTGCATCGAGTTCGCCGGGCGTTAGAAGTGGTATTGGGGTGTGCATCATGACATATAGTCTGTTCATTCTCATCGGAGTTGTGTGTAAATACATGGGTTCGGCGCAAGGATACTTGGTTTCTTAGTTCTTTGGCTAGTACTATGTTGTAGTCAAGCGTTTCAAAAATCCATATTTTAGCATCTTCTTCCATTCTCAATGTGCCCTTCCCAACACCGACTAACTACGTGTCAACTTCACAAAGTACTTCACAAAGTGAATACAATGCATTCGATATTGGTCACCAAGCAAAGTTCTTTCATCATGTTAGACAAATTTTGAACCATTCCATCTATCATAAAAGTCCTATCCGAATAGAAGACTCTCTCCTCCACTTTTGTGCCTGCTGGAAATAACTGGCCATAATTTGGGGGTATCGGCCATACAAGCAGGGTCAAAAAAATTCCTCAAACCTTCAACGCCTCCGGGTGAACTTTTGTCGATGGATGACTCCTCGAGTCAAACCAAGCAAATGGTGATCAAATCAAATCACGCCCGCACCCTTTAAAAACTTTTCTCCCTCCTTTCCTGCGAAGAAAATGCAAATAATTCTACCTGTACATAAATTGGCCTCGAAATATGCCGCCAATGAGTTGGTCCTTATTCGTGAGATATCATTTGGCTCATAGCCCCGAGGACAAAGCGTAGAAAATGCATAGGTCGTAACGGGTGATAAATGCTCTTAACATAAAAAGGGAATAAAACAAAGGAAATAATGTAGGGTTGTTTTAGGTTGAGGCCACGGCAATTAGGCCTTGGCCTCCTCCTCCTTCTTAGGCTCAGCAGCAGGTTGGCCCTGGGACTTGACGTACTCGTCGTAAACAGTCAGGGCCTCATCAACCTTAGCCTTCAGAGCGGCATCATCCTCGATGCTACAAATTATTAGCCTCAGGGTCGATCAGGGAAAAGCTATGGGTTAAGCACTTACAGGTTGATGAGCTCGTTGTTGTCCATCTCGAGAAGCATACCAGTGATCTTTCCAGCCAATTCGCCGTTGATGGCCTGGATCTTGGGGAACAGCAGTTCACCAAGGATCTGCTTCTGTTGGGCAGGCTGAGCAGCGGCAAGCTGAGCCTGAAGCAATGCACTTGGGTTACCATCGCCACCACGGCCGGCCTGGGGCGGGGCATTGCCACCGTTTCGGCCAGCGTTGGCACCACGGCCAGGGCCACCGCCCTGTCGGTTGTTAGGGGGAAGCCGGGCAAGTTGCCCTGGATACCAGCAACGTTGGGAGGAACGCCACCAGGAATACCGCCACGGCCGCCCTGAGGAACACCTCCACGGCCGCCAGCAAGAGCAGCCTGCTGCTGGACTTGCTGCATGGCAGCCATGAACTGAGGAGTGCCAGGCTGTCCGTACTGAGGAGGGAACTGGCCGGGCAGGCCGTACATGTTGGGAGGAATCTGCTGAGGAACACCGCCGCGGCCACCCTGTTGGGGGTATCCGGGGAACTGGCCAGGGCGACCGCCCTGCTGAGGCAGACCCATACCGGGCTGGGGGAAAGGAAGGCCACGGCCACCTTGCTGAGGGATGAAGCCGGGCTGCTGTCCAGGAGCGTAGAAGACGGGTGGCTGCATGTACTGCTGGGGCATGCCAGCGGCAGCAGCGGCCTGTTGCATGCGCAGCTGGTTGCGAGCCTGGATACTAGCCTCAAGCTGGCTCTTGCGAACGTCCTTGCGCTGTGCGAGGGCGACGTACAAAGGCTTGCCATTGACCATGCGCTGGTTCATTTCAGCAACAGCCTTGGTAGCGTCATCTGGGTTGCTGAAGCAGACGAAACCGAAGCCCTTGCTCTTACCAAGCTTCTTGTCGCCCTTCTTGTCACCCTTCTTCTCGGCACCCTCGTCCTCCTCGGATTCCTTAGCCTCCTTTGTCTCCTCCTTGGCCTCTTCCTTCTCCTCTTCCTTGGTCTCCTTGTCCTTGCCATCCTTCTCCTCGTCGCTTCCTTCAGTGACGCTATCACGCATGACCTTGGCGGAGGTAATAGGGCCAAACTCGGAGAACATCTGGCGGAGCTTCTCATCATCCACATCATCATCAAGGTTCTTGATGTACAGGTTGACACCCTGGTACTTGTTGGCCTTCTCGAGGCGAGCAGCCTCGTACGACTTGCGGAGCTCCTCCTCACGTTCATGCTTCTTCTGGGCACGTCCAACATAAAGATCTTGTCCTCGGAAGTCCTTGTTGTTGAGGTCATCGACAGCCTTGGCAGCGGCTTCGTGAGTGGTGAAGTTCACGAAACCGAAACCCCGGCTCTTTCCTTCCTGATCACGAGCCAGAGAAGAAGATGTAACATCACCGAACTTCTCAAATAGCACGCGGAAGTCGTCGTCAGAAACCTCGGGGGCGATGTTCTTGACGTACACGTTGGTGAAGTTGGCCTTCATCTCCTCAAACTTGCTCTGGCGATCCTTCTTGGGAATGTGAGGGCCAACATAGACCTTCTTCTCGTTCAGAAGCATGCCGTTAACGTGCTTGATAGCCTGCTGTGCAGCCTCATCAGTCTCGTAGTGAACGAAACCGTAACCCTTGGAGTTGCCAGCCTCATCTTGAGCAACCTTGCAGCTGAGGATGTTTCCGAAGGCTGCAAAGGTGTCATGCAGAGCCTTGTTATCAATAGCGACATCCAAGTTCTTGATGAAAACGTTGCCCTGGCCAGTCTTGCGAAGGGCGGGGTCACGCTGAGACCACATGATACGGCAAGGGCGACCCTTGATCAGAGTGTAGTTGAGCTCCTCAAGAGCCTTCTCGCCATCAGGGGTAGAGTTGTAGTTGACGTAGGCATAGCCGAGAGAGCGACGGGTGACGGCGTCGCGGCAGACACGGATAGAAGCGACAGCACCGATCTGGGAGAAGAGCTCGAAAAGCATAGCCTCAGTGACGGAGGGGTCGAGCTCGCCAACGTACAGAGACGCGGAGTTCTGGGGGTGGGGAGCAGCCGAGCTGGGAGTAGGGCCAGCGGGATCCTCAGCACCAGGGTTCACGCTGGTGTCAATGGCAGGAGCCTTGGAGTCGCTGCCGTTGAGCGAGGTGTTGTTGAGGTCATTGGCAAGCTGATCAACAGCGCCGGAGGTCGGGTTTGCGGCCATTTTGAAGATCGTAAGATATCGATATAGTACGACTAGTGGGGGAGATGGATCGTCAGTTGGTTATCCAAGCCGTTACTTGTCACCCCGTCTGAGACAGGAGGGGGCGAGCGCACGAATGTACCTGCAGGTGGGCTACAGCGGCACGAGAATGGATTCACGGGCGACAGATGGAGATGCTCACCTTGAGAAATGGACAGAGACTTCGAGTAGCGCTGAAAAGCTGGCTCGGAGTAGAAATGTTGTGGTGAGGGGCTTGGTGTGTCTTTGACAGGGGAGGACCAAAGCGAGACAAGTTGTGGTGAAGAAGGTGGTGGGGATTTTTTTGAAGGTTTTCAAGTTTTTTTGTTGATTTTCTGTGATTGAACAAGTGAGCAAGCAGAGAGAACTAGTACGAAGACCGTCCCTCTGAACCGACTCGACTTCTGGGATTTTGGATTGTTGGGTTATAAAGTTGGTGGTTGTGGAAGAGGAGAAGAGAGAAATTTCTCCTTCATGGGCATAATTTTTTTATCGGGGGCGGTGGAACGACCTCCCACACCACCTGCACCAGCACGGCCGCACTTGCTAGGGACTTTGACAGCGAGTTCCCTACTAGCAGAAAAGTACAAGGACTAGAAGGTACCGCCGTCCGCCAGAATTAGAAAGACCATATCACCTGCGCACTTTCTCATTCACGCTGCTTACACATGTCGCTTTGTCTATTGCCACCTCTAACTCTATCTCACGCTGTGAGCCTTGCCTGCCTGCTACTGGCCGAGCAGGTATCCGGCTACTAAATCTCTGGCCGCAGGTACGACCTGACGGGAGGCGAGGCCGCCTTGGACAGGTACCTGATAGGCTGGTACCTTTGTTGCGCCAGGGAAGTTACGTGCGCCTGCCCATTAATATGCCAAGCAGTTTTCGGCCAGATCCTTTTTTCTCCTTAGCAGGTATGTACCTTGCTCAAATCCTCTGCAGCCGCGCTCTATTGAAAGGCGGTGATGGTAATAGCGTGTCGCATCGAACTACCCCTCCAAAAGCCCTAACATTAAATTTAAATGTCTGGCGACTGCTAGATTTTGGTCTCGGTCCTGCGCATGCCGCGATCAACGAGGCTGTCTTCACAGTGCCCTGGGTAACGCGTTCGTGAAACAAGGGAGCAATCCTATATCTGACTACCATGCAAACCCTTACAATCCTGCATTATGCCTGCCGCGAATTCAAGATAGCAATGCAATTGACAGCAAGTGCCCTCGATGATGCTAAACTACCTATGTTCCAAGTTCAATGCTCAGAGTGTCAGTCACTCATTATCCATTGGTAATTCCGGCTTCGCGCTCAACTATTTATATCATGTCTTTCTTTGCAGCATTGAACGTCCCTCGCCAAGAATGAATGAAATGCCTTTGTGATGCAGAGGGCTGACTAGTAGGGGTCCTCTGTCGCATCTAGGGTAGTCATCTAGGGTAGTAATTTCGGTCCCGCTGACAATCTTCGTTCCCTCCATGAGGATGGTGATGATTAGCCTCTGTGGCATAAGATTTGTGGCGCCGACCACGTCTCTTATCTTATCAAGGACCCACACGACTCGCCTAGTCTGGCCCCAGCCTGACCTCATCCAGATTCGCCGCAACCCCACCACCAGGCGGCCAACTGCGCAACAGCATCCGTGACGTGCTGACCAAGGCAATGCGAGACTGAAACTTCTGGAAAGCATCGGCCTTGGGATCGTAAAACACGCTTGCTCGGGTGAGAGGAGAGAGATGTTACTCGGGAGAACACTTACCGCAACGCTCTAGTTGAGGATATTGTTGAGAGCTTCCATCATGTTTTCCACTTTCACAGGCAACTCACGGCGCCCACGGAACGTCAACCTTAGCGGGCAGACGGGAAACCCATTCACGAATACCTCATGGAGTCCTTCCAACGTTTCGAATGCCACCAAGGCAGTTTCCGATGCTCAAGCCGACCGAGAGAAGCGACAAGCCGAGAGACAGCGTTTGAAGGCAGCATCTACTATCCAACGTGTTTGGAAAGGTCATCAGGAACGGCGACAGGTTTGTGAGCTGCGTCGGAGGTCGTTCGATAGCATATACGGGGCGGATCAGAATAATTCAGATATCTCGAACACGCTGCCGGTGGCTTTCAGCCTTCTGATTTCATTCTTCTCTCATCGTCGCAAGGATGATGTTGCTCGGCTCGTTCGATTCGTAAGGAACTGTAGCAGGGCCAGGCTCGAGGACATCGTGCCACCGGATGTGCACCCTTCACGGGTCAGCTTATTTGTGCGGGCTCTCGTGGACGCATTGAAGGTGATAGTAATAGACAAGTATGTCCAAATCTACCCCTATCAATTCATAGCCAGACAGCTTACATGAGTACTACAGAAATTGGCTTGAAATACTCGAAGTTCTGTCCTTATCGAACCGGATCCTCCAACAGCTCCCCGACGCAGTACACGGATCTGTCGAATCATATTATACTGCATTGGCTAGCATCTGTCAACTCACCGACGGAGAGTCCACAGTCCTCCCCATACTTGTAGATGCCTTCTCAGCCCCACTGCGTGCAGAGTCAAATCAAGGTGAGCAAGTCTCAACTACCAGATAAGACCAAAAAAAAAAACAAAAAAACCTAATCTCCCTAGACCTCAAAGAAAAGGCATATCGTGCCATATATCTTAACTTCTTGACTCGACAAAGCATTCTCATCTTCGAGGCGAATATCGCAGCATTCTCTGTTGATCTTGATAGGAAGTGCTTAGCATCAACGATCATCAATGGATATCTAGGAGCGTTCAGCTCGGTGAGCAATAGTGAGCTTTTGTGGCTTCTCTCCCACTATATTGCTATCTCTCAAAGCTCCATCAACTCGACAGATGAATTTCTTTGTTTGGAGGCTCTGGATACACAGCTATCGGTTTTAATGGCAGAGATCAACTCCCGTATGGATCTCCGTGTTTCTCAAGACCAATCGACAGACGATGAAGCCAACAATCCGGCAGCACAACCTCTAGAGCCCTACGTAAAGAACACCTTGTTACTTCTCGTCAGCCAAGGTGCCATCACCAACCTTTTGCGCAACTTGACAGACACTTTAGTGGACTCGTCTGATGCTCAGTTGCGAAAAGGAAGCGTCTTCGGCTCTTACATCTCAACCCTTCTACTATGTTTCCCTGGCCAGGCCGATGATGTCCGCATGCGACTCTTCCTTGGCTCCGTCCCAACGCCAGAAGGGGATATGCCGACTGTGAAATTCTTATGGAACAAAGTGAAATCGAGCACCTTGCTCAACAACGTTATCACGGAATCGGAATCACCCATACACCTACTTCGAAACTATGCTATTGGAAATCCTCACTCGACGAGTAGTTCAGAGGAAGAGCAAGAGTGGCGAATTATCTTGATTTTCCTGGAAATTTACATCTTCGTACTTCGTCTCAGCGATGATGATGACTTTATCAGGGCAATGCATCCACACAGGTTTTCCAATGCTGACACTTCCCGCATCCAAGCATGTGGGCTGAGGATAGAGGACCTGGAACGTTTGACGACGTTCCTAAAGAAAACCGCATTTTCGCTATACTACCACTCCCACCAAATCTTCAATACCGCCTCTGAACTCGAGAACTACGCGAATTCAAGATTAGGGTCATATCTGGAAGGCTCTATATCCATATTGAAGGGAGCCGAAGCAGCACCATCCTCGGGCATATTGGCCAAGTCGGACGTTAACCGACTCAAGGATATTGTTACTACTACCATGAAAATGTTGTATGAGAGAGATTCCCGTCAACACTTCCTCCCTGTCAATCACTGGTTGATGACGGACAAATTAGATAGCGAAGATTTTGTCACGGCCGTGATTGCAGAGGATGAGCGCCAAGCTCAAGAAGGCGAAGAAGAAGGTGACGAGGACAGTGAAGAGGCAGCACTGGATGCTCAATTTGGCCCTACCTTTGATTTCCGTGGCATGAGCAGGTTTGCCAACTCTCGTGTTTCGCATAATGCGAGATTGGAGAGACTCCGCATCAAACAAAAACGGCTCCAGAGAGAACGTCGACTTGCAATTATTGGTCCTAAACTCGAAGTCTTGAAGCACATGCCTTTTGTTGTCCCCTTTGAGACAAGAGTCAACCTCTTTCGCCAGTTTATTAACCTGGATCGCATTCGGAGAGATGGGGCGAACTTGGCGACGCAATTTGGATTTGCCAATGCCCCTTTCGCCCGACACCAAGCAAATATTCGACGTGGACAGCTATTTGAAGATGCCTATGAGGAGTTCTATAAGCTCGGCGAAGGCTTGAAAGACCCTATAAGCATCACCTTTGTGGATCAATTTGGAGCACCTGAGGCTGGTATTGACGGTGGCGGTGTCACAAAGGAATTCCTCATCAGTGTGACAACGGAGGCTTTCAGCAATACAGAAGGCGAACTAGGGATGTTCACTTCTAATAACAGAGAACTTCTCTATCCGAACCCAATCGCAGTGGACAATGTCCGCGAAGCGCAACGCCAGGCCGGTCTCGGGGAGTACGACCCAGAAATGCGGGATGCTATCGCAAAGCTTCTTCGGCGGTACGAGTTTCTGGGTAGAATTATCGGAAAGTGTCTGTATGAGGGCATCCTCGTCGATTTGGCCTTTGCAGGCTTCTTCCTTCTTCAATGGCCATCTGCAGGCTCAAATGAGGGCAACACGTACAAGGGGAGCATCAACGACCTTCGGGACATGGATGAGTCTTTGTATAATGGTCTTCTCCAGCTGAAAAACCAGTCAGGCGATGTATCGGAGCTAGGCTTTGATTTCACGATCACAGATCAGGTTTCTTTGCCCGGCGAACCACTCAAGACAGTGACCAGAAACTTGGTGCCAAATGGTGATAAAACTCAAGTCACAAATGACAACCGCCTCTTGTACATCTCGTATGTCGCTCGGCATCGCCTTGTTGTCCAGCCAGCACAACAGACTGCCGCTTTCCTTCGCGGGCTCCGCACTATTATCCGTCCTTCATGGCTATCAATGTTCAACCAATCTGAACTACAGCGCCTCGTGGGCGGCGATTCATCGGAAATAGATATCGAGGACTTACGGCGCAACACTGTTTATAGCGGCCTGTACGAAATTGGCGATGATAAACAAGAACACCCGACAATCAAGCTGTTCTGGAAGGTCATGAAGGGTTTTACGGATGCTCAACGACGAGATGTGCTGAAATACGTGAGCTCAACGCCACGGGCCCCTCTGCTAGGCTTCTCACAGCTGAGGCCCAAATTTAGCATCAGGGACGGTGGTAGAGACGAAAAGCGGCTGCCCAGCACAAGCACATGTGTCAACTTGCTGAAACTCCCACAGTACAAAACCGAGGCAAAGATGCGGGAGAAGCTCCTGTACGCCATTACATCAGGAGCCGGGTTTGATCTCAGTTGATTACGGACGGGAGATAGTGGTAGATTTGACTGCGGGCACACACGCGTGCTCGTTCTATTTCATAATGGGGAGACAGATACTACATGGGAACAATATGAGTCTAGCCCTGGAAGCTCTGTTCAAGTAGATGCGGCTTCCTCTTCTCAAGATCGAGGATCATCTGGCCAAACAGGCCGTTGGCCCACGCAAACCTAGGAGTATCGTTAAGTAGAATTTTAAAATGTGAGGGAACCGATTAATAACGTACCACGGACGTGTCCACTGCGAGTCGTTGTGACTGTTGACAGTCTCATGCATCAATCCCAAGTTGCTCGTAGAGCCTAGGAGCTCTTTGAGCCCGTGGGTGATCTCTTCATCGTCGTCGGAGGTGAGCAGCTGCATAACGACAGCCATTGGCCAGCCGTTCCCAGGTCCAACGTGAGGTCCACCGGTGGCATTGATGACTGGTCCATAAGCAAAGTAAGGATTCGACTTGCTCAAAACGAAGTTGCGGGTATTCTGGTAGATTGAGTCGGTGCTTTTAAACCCAAGGTGGGGGATGCTCAGGAGCGATGGAATATTCGCATCGTCCTAGGTATTATCAAACTTAGTAACAGAACCATGTTGTATGATGCTCTTCGTACTTACCATGAGATTGAACGAGCCAAAGCCATCAATTTCGAAGGCATAGACCTCGCCAAACTCAGGGTGGTTGACAATGGCATGTTCCTCAATACCCTTGGCGATTCCGTCCGCGATATCCTCCATCTCCTTGGCGAGCGCCTCATCAATCGTCTTCATGATCTCGCTAGTAGCCTTGACGTACCGCGAGAACATGATATTCCCGGGGATAAAATACTGGTAGATGCAGGAGTCATCCGAGGGGCGGAAGAAGCTACGGACGAGACCGATGTTGCCCCTGACCGGCGCGCCGGTACCCTTATTGAACACCGTCTCCGAGGCGCTCGTCGCCGTGCGGAGCCAGGTGTACGGCGGCCTGATGACGCTCCCGTCGTCTGCGTACGTGCCCCGCATCAGATCCTTCGCCGTGCTCAGGATGACTTTAACGGCCTCGACCCAGCCAAACTTGCCGAAGAACTCGGCGTCCTTTGTGACCTCGTAGTAGTCCCAGGAGAGCTGGAAGAAGGCGGCCATCGAGTCTATCTCGTACTTGCACTCGAAGACGACATTGTGGTCCACCGCGGGCGTGACGACGTCGTCGTCGTGCTCGTACTGCGGGGACATGCCGGACTCTGGGGGCGGCTGGAAGGCATTGCAGTAGGGGTACTGCGTCATGTACCGGGCCTGCAGGTTGATGGCCCCCCGGTACAGGCTGGCGATGCGGTCCTCGCTCACGATGGACTTGTAGGACTGGAGCTGGTTGGCGCTGTCGCGCATCCACATGGCATTGATGTCTCCAGTGATGATGAATGCCAGCTTTTACATCATGAATGTGAGCAACAGGTTTTTTTTCTCTCGCTTGGACCAAAGGAGTGGCCCTTCGGGCTCATATCTTACCTCTTCATCCGGGTTGCCACTGGAAACCCCAGTCCACCGTACTGTGGTGTCAAGAGTGCTTGGCCATGTGTTCTCAAAGAGTCTTTGCAGGTCCGGGTCCGAGATTGTGGCATTTTTGCCCTCGATGATCTCTTCCACCTTGTCTACCGAGTAGGTACGGCAATCTTTGGTGGGCCGCTGGAAGGGGAACTCGTAGATTCCGGGGGAGAAAGGCTCATGGCGCTCGGCGGCATACTGCACATAGTTGGGGCATTCCTGGGCCGTGGCTGTAAGTGCGAGGATGAGGAGCGAAAACAACATGGCGACAGAGAGTGAGGGGAGTTGTCTGGATCAAGAGACGGGGGGGGATGAAGGCTCAGTAGCCGAATCCCCCCGCCCGACTTTCTGCGTGCCATTTTATACTTCCACGAACAATTGCCTTCTCACGTCGAGGGAAGGTGAGTTCCTTGCAGATGTTACATCGGCATTATTCTTTGCGGGGTTCAAGTACGAGGGTGGCAAGTGACTCTGATACGCAGGGAGGAGGGTGCGGATGATCATCAACCGGGTAATACTCAATGTTGTATGACGAAAGGAAGCCAGGGCCTAATACCATGGGGTTGATGGACTTGTAGAATCCTCAATGTTGATGTCTTATTTGAATCAGGGCAAGATAACAAGGGCGTAGTGTCTTGTTCCTCTTGGAGAGGGACATGGCCGCTAAATACGTATGCTCGAAGTAAATCAGTGACTCTCTCTGGTGTGAGTGAAAATGTCGTTGGTTGGAAGAGATCGCAAGTCAAATGATATGCCTCTCTCCACCAACTGTAAGTGTGCGGGGAACCTTGGTTGTAGCATCGTGATGTTACATTTAACGGCAAAATACCCAAAAATTGAAATAGATCATAACTCAGAAACTATATCCATAAGCTGACAATGACCAAGCTTCGATATTCTGGCTTGGGATATTAATTTATGGAGCAGTTTGTGCAGTCCCCTCCCCTCATCGCATGGCTCAAAGAAGAGCCAGAGGCTGTCCCAGTGCCAATGCCTACCCTATACACCCGGCATGGGGATTTAGACAAGAAATGACGTCAGGTATGCCACGGCTCTTCGACCTCTCTGCAATTGAAACATTATGCATTCTACATTATTGTTCTGGGTCCATTGGATGGTTTGTTTTCGAGGCTCGCATTTATAAAGGCATTCTTATTGGATTCAGTGTTCCCTCAGTTTCTTTAGCACTCAAACAATGCAGGTCGGCATACCAGCTTGGACGCCCGAGCGAAAACCCCACCAAGATCTACGACCTAGAAAACGCACTTCAGCGGCCTGAACAAACAAGTTTGCGGCGGTAGAAATAATAACCGAGCGAAACAGATAGCCATGGGTCATCATATAGCCGTTTTCACGAGGGCAAAGCAGATTTGGAACAGATTCGGAGCGTATTCCCGAAGTAACAATTGAGGCATGTGACATTGCGTCGGCGCAAGTGCTTCTCCGCCGAAGCTTCCCAGTGCCAATTTTTTTTCGACCATCTCCGGTTTCGGCTTAGGATAGAATCGGTACATGCGGGCTACTTGCTGGGCCGAAAGCAGCCTTGGGGCAATGGCCGGCTCTGACGGAGCTGGGCCAAGGTCACTCTGGAGTCCAGCCTGTCTCCCGAGCCATTCGGCGGCTTGAACCGGTTATCAAAACCCGAAAACGTTATAGGGACGTCAGTGATCCAAGCTTGTGACTTTTTTCTGGAGCTTGCCACCCCCACAGCCAATTGCTTTCCAGCTAATTGTCAATCTACAGTTCCAAGCCGTCAGACCCCTCGGTTTTCCACAGAAGCTTCACAATTGTCTGTGCCATTGCTTGCAGTCTCCCAATCGCCAATTGCTTCCTTTGAACTGGGCGCAGGTAATTGCCCTTCTCACAATGTCGGCCTCTGTTCCCTGGGCGCGATGCGTCCAGCGCAGCGGCCAGACCTTGGCCAGGTGCAGCTTGAGGCGCACCTCGGTTGTTGCAGCCACATGCCGTGCACCCTCGCGGGCGAGGCCTTCCACACTGAGATCACCGACGTACTTACCCATGAGACCAGCCCAAAATGCCCGCCTCTTCAGCGCCAATGCGAGGAGATTGATGCCCGACGAGGAGGATGCCTTTGACCCCGCCTCCATCGAGCGCGAGTCTGACGAGGTCGATGTGTGCATCGTGGGAGGCGGCCCCGCAGGTCTGAGTGCCGCCATCCGGCTCAAGCAGCTCGCCAACGAGGCCGGCAACGAAGACTTCCGAGTCCTGGTATTAGAAAAAGCCGGAGACATCGGCGCACACATTTTATCCGGCGCTGTGATCCAGCCCTCCTCCATCAACGAGCTGATCCCCGACTGGCTCGACGAGTCGAACCCCGACCGGTTCGAGCATGCGACACCCGCCGGGACCGACCGCATGCGCTTCCTGACAAAAACCTCCTCGATCCCGATCCCTGCGCCCCCGCAGATGAGCAATCATGGCAACTACATTGTCAGTCTAAACCAGTTTGTGAAGTGGCTGGGCGAGCGCGCTGAGGAAGTCGGCGTTGAGGTGTACCCCGGCTTTGCCGCTGCCGAGGTGCTGTACAATGCCGATGGCTCGGTTAAGGGAGTCGCAACAAACGACCTTGGTATGGGCCGGGACGGCCAACCCAAGGACACCTTCGAGCGGGGTATGGAGTTCCATGCCCGGGTCACTATGTTCGGAGAGGGTTGCCATGGCAGTCTCACCAAGCAGGTTATCAACAAGTTCGATCTGCGCCAGGACAGCCAGCACCAGACGTACGGGCTGGGGCTTAAGGAGGTATGGGAGATCGACCCCGCCAAGTTCGAAAAGGGTCTAATCGTGCACTCAATGGGATACCCATTGCCGAAGGAAGTGTATGGAGGTTCGTTCATGTACCACTTCGGCGACAATCTCGTCAGCCTGGGGCTTGTGGTATCACTAGATTACGAGAACCCGTGGTTGTCCCCATACCAGGAGTTCCAGAAGCTCAAGCACCACCCCCTGTTCAAGAATGTCCTTGAGGGCGGTAAGTGCATCTCTTACGGTGCTCGTGCTCTCGTCGAAGGAGGTTTCCAGTCAATCCCCAAGGTTGCTTTTCCTGGTGGAGCTCTCATCGGTGATTCCGCTGGTTTCATCAATGTGCCAAAGGTGAAGGGAACACACAACGCTATGAAGTCAGGCATGCTGGCCGCCGAGGCGGCCTGGAATGCTCTAAGCTCGAGCGACGAAGGCACCGTATTCCTCTATGAATACGAGGAGTCTCTACGGAAATCGCCTATCTGGAAGGAGCTCAAGGAGGTCCGGAATATGCGCCCCTCCTTCCACTCCCCTCTTGGCATGTACGGCGGCATTGTTTACTCAGGACTGGAGGCCTACGTCCTCAAGGGCAGAATGCCCTGGACCCTCAAGCACAAGACCCCCGACTATGCCTCGACCAAGCCAGCAGATCAATTTCCCAAGATCGAGTACGAGAAGCCCGACGGCAAGATTAGCTTCGACATTTTGACGAGCGTCTCCCGCACTGGCACAAACCACGAGGAGGATCAGCCCGTCCATCTCCAGGTCAAGGACTGGGACGAGCACACCGACAAGACGTACCCACCATTCAAGGGTCTAGAGAACAGGTTCTGCCCTGCGGGTGTTTACGAATACGTGGAGGACGAATCCAAGCCCCATGGCGTGCGGTTCCAGATCAACTCCCAGAAGTGAGTCCACCCTTCCCCAACCCGACCCATAATCTTAATTCCCCGAGTCTAGACTGATCTGTTCCAGCTGTATTCACTGTAAGACATGCGATATCAAGGCGCCTCATCAGGATATCAACTGGCAGGTTCCCCAGGGAGGCGAGGGACCCAAATACTACATGACATGAGTGTTGTTCACGCCACCGCCTTGAAAACATGGGGGCCGTTGATACCAGGGCTGTTTGTAAATTATTTCAACACGGTTTGGCGCACGGGAGATGCAATGTGAGAAGTGGTGTTGGGTTTTTGGTCGGATTCTTTTGAACATATCTTAAAGTGTCTTGGATGGCGAGGGAGAAATACACCAGGGGCGCGGAGCGAAAAGGACGCCCATTCATGAGCTGGGATCAAGCAAAAAATAAAAACATAACAATACTCACTCATAGGGACTGATTCAGCCCGTGACATATCGTGATCTTATAAGTGGCTTTTAACGTGGACTTGTATGCTTTGTTGGCTAGGGAATCAACAGCACTGCCTGCTTTGTTTGCATATGCGGCCTCTTATACCACCTTAAGGGGTGGGAGTACAACCGCCGCTTTTCAATGAGGATAGCTGGCTACGGCTGCGAGATGGGATCAAGACATGTTCCTTGAACGCTGATGCATGAGAGCAACGATTACTGGCATTCCAAATACATTGTCCGGGATATCGCCAAGACAGTAGCAAGGGCAACAGATCAACAATACCAATATTCACCTATAGCCCTGGGATAATTGCTGAGCGCATCGCCACTCTACGTGCTTACTATTATAGGACGATGGATGATAAGCGCCAAGGATTTAAAGCGTAGCAGGATAACGCTTCGGCGTATCATTTCCCATGGTGGAGATAAGGGTATCTTCAAGATCAAAGGTTTTCAAGGGTTGACTAATCCGTCTTACTTGGCGTTAGTGGGCACCACTTGCTAGTTGGTGATACGGACATGTGGATTCGTGGTTGGTTGGGTGGCAATACAGGCAAGCATCAGGATTCGATGGTCGTCTGACTCGCTGCTTCTGGGTCAGAGCGATATGTGAAAAGTCGGCAAGAACTTTAGTTCTCCAGCTTGATTCATGTACATCGCAGGCGCTGATCAATGTGACTGTCGCAGGACGCACAAGCACAGTCATTGCCGTGGCATATTTTTCGTCGGCGCTTCTGGATGAGGGTGTGGGTGCGCTCCACTGGCGAGGAAATTGTTAAGATGGTACTTTGATAAGATTTGCAGGTACCTCGGTGGTTCGCACGCACAAAGTCGTAATTGCGTGCGTGCTGATCCTGCGCCCGTCAGAAATTGCCTTGGTCTCACGCGGCAAAGCGCGCGACCGACGCGGCCTCGGCAAAGGGCGGACCGCCACAAAGCGACAATATGATGCACCAAAAAGGCGTATTTGGACGCAGAAAAATGGCTGCTGTCGAAAGAACAAAAGAAAGCAAGTGTAGGAGCTGGGAGGGATTTTTTTCTGGTAGGTTCCGTGGCATTTCCTTCGTGTTGGGACCCAGAAGATTTTGGAGGGGCCAGCCACTAAGCGGCCGGAAACAGCTAGACTTTCGTTGGCTGAGGGCAATTCAATGACTCACAGGCAGACCCTCGTGGGCCAGAAGCAACACGAGCAAGACCCCCAACAATATAACCGCACCGCCCAGTAAAACAAAGGTGGAGGATGCTGTGTCTGATGATGCGTCCCAAGGCGCGCGGATGTCATGCGACGCATATGATGGCAAGCTGCCGTGACTGGAACATGGCTACAGCGTACTCGCAGCATCTGTTTGGGGGTGGTAATGGGATGGGTGTATGAAGGCAACGAGCATGATCGAGAATGACGGGAGGAAGAAGAAAAGCAAAGAAAATGCAAATCCTGGCGCTAGGGCAAGCCCAGTCCGATGTGAAAGAAGGGAAAAAAATTAGAGGGAGCCAAGTACGTAAGAGCCGGGGTGATGATTGTGCAAAGGTTGAACAGGCTTTGTGTTTCAGCCATTCAGGATGCCCGAAAGGAAACGGTGGTTGGGGTGTGTTGGAAAGGAGTCAAAATCTGACAGGGTAATTGGCAGGTAATTTACCGAAGCGGAGGAGGGGAGGGGAACAGTGCGCGACTCATATCGAAAAGCTGCATGTTTGCTCCGTCAAGAATGAAGCTGCAGGTAAGTTCACTCACGCTCCTCCGCCCAAGATGGACGGGCGCGCATCGACTCAACGCTGGCCCCAGCCATGGCCGAGTTCATATCGACGCTGTCCCAGCGCAGTCCTCTTGTCGTTTGTCGACCCTCATGACGCCGAAAATGGTGACGCTGCCGGTCGGGCACGTTTGATATTCCGAGTTAGCTGGAAGCGACGGGCTAGCCGCGATAGAGAGATCTGGTCATCGTGCTTGGAGCCTGGGAAAAAGGCCAGGTTGCGAGAAAAAGGCAAATATGGTTGGTTTGGGCAAGGTGTTGAGCAGTGACTTGAGGCGCTCCATGGGGGTACTTCAGGGGCTGGGGTGGACCCGCAGTGGGAGATGGGAGATGGAATCAGCTTGCGCACGCGCGGTGATTGGTCCAAAAACTTTTAGCGCTGCCCACTAGCCCCAGCCCAAACCTGCCAGAGCCAACGCCACTGGCACAGTGGTTGCCTAGGGGGCCATGTTGCCCCTGTGCTGGCTGCGAGTATAAGTATCCCAGCCCTCCCCCCCTCGGTCAGCTTAGTCCTGCCTGGAGGTTTCTGCTGGATGCCGCGATTAGCCTTACGTACTGTACCTCCTCACACAGAACGTTCGGCCACACTTTTTTCCTTACCACACCCCCAAAACACACACACCCCACTTCTTTCTACATTTCTTCTCCTCAACCCACCTCTCCTTCATCTCTCACGGAGACGTCTTTCTCTACATACCCACTCTGACGAGTTCAAGAAAAAGGAAAAGCTTTGCAGCAGTCGCTGTTGGGCGCGAAAGATAATAAAAAAAAGATAGCGATCAGGCGAACTGAGAACTGAAACACGTTGCTTCAGTCATTGTCCTATCCGCACACGACTCCTTTGTCCCCGACCGGCAAGAGCAGATACTCGAGGCTCGCATTACCGTCGACCATCGGATCGTTGCGCTGTTCGTAGACAGCTCTAAAAAAAGTTGAAGTAAAGGATCGAGTCGGCGAGACTTGATTATTTGATCCTCGGAGCGCGCGCGAGTCTACTCTGCGACCTTTGGGAATCGATCGATCACTCTCGCAGTCTTCCATATCGTCATCTCACACTCTCTGTGACTCGACGTCCATCTTTCATCCACGTGAAAGAGCAGTGCTCTGTAGGGGACACATTCACTTGTTCATCTCCCACATTTCGGTAGGTTTGACATGTTCTCTTTACTCTGGTGGTCTTGTGCTGTTTGTTTTGATGGTCCTGTTCTTGAACACATACTTGGCCCCATAAATACCACGGCCGTTCACAGCTGCCACGGCCCTTTGCCCCTTTCACAACATATAGAGAAGCGAAGTGGTTTTGACGTTGCATGCATCGCGTCTTCATTCGCAATTTCATCCTTGCTATCGCCGCCGCACATATCACAAATCCTTTCGGGACTTTTGTTCTTTTGCTAACTCGGCTACTTAGAACTGCTCTCTGACATACTCGATACCATCTGAAAGCTCCATAAGCATTCATCATGGAAAGTATTCAGACACACCCTTCCAACGCGGCTCAGGCCAAGGCCTTCACTGCGCCTGGGTCTCTGTCGTTCCCCGGAGCCACGAACGAGCTCACTCCTCCGGTGGATGGCACCCAGAAGCCCATCCCCAACGGTCAGCAAAATGGAAATGGGGTGACTCCCGCCACTCCTGCTGCTACACCGGGAGCCAATCAAGGCCCCAGTGGAATCACTCCCACGCTGCAGTATGTATCCTCCTGAGTGATAGTGTTTTGCTCTGAGAGGCTTATGTCGCTTTGATTTAAAGGAACATTGTGGCCACCGTCAATTTAGACTGTCGACTAGACCTGAAGACGATCGCTCTGCATGCCAGGAATGCAGAGTACAACCCTAAGGTACTATCTGCAAATGCTCTGTCTGATAAACTTGATACTGACCTGCTATAGCGTTTCGCTGCTGTCATCATGCGTATCCGTGAACCCAAGACAACCGCCTTGATCTTCGCCTCTGGCAAGATGGTTGTTACTGGTGCCAAGTCCGAAGATGACTCCAAGCTAGCGTCACGCAAATATGCTCGCATCATCCAGAAGCTGGGCTTTAACGCCAAGTTCACCGATTTCAAGATTCAAAATATTGTTGGATCTTGCGATATCAAGTTCCCCATCCGCTTGGAAGGTTTGGCTTCTCGCCATCACAACTTCAGTTCCTATGAACCGGAACTGTTCCCTGGTCTTATCTATCGTATGATCAAGCCGAAGATTGTGCTTCTGATCTTCGTCAGCGGCAAGATCGTACTCACGGGTGCAAAAGTCCGAGAAGAGATTTATCAGGCTTTTGAAATGATTTACCCCGTGCTTCAAGGTTTGTCAACCCTTCTGACCTCATTTTCGTGGAAGCGCAATTGTTCTAACTTGGCACAGATTTCCGCAAAGTCTAGAAGTTGAGTTCTGGTCAGATTTGCTGTCATCTATTTTGACAGCTTTAATCTCCAGCCTCATTCACTGCGATCTGTATGAGTAGGCTGCATCACGATATTACGACTGACTTTCGTCCTACGGCGTGTTCCTAAGGATCACTGCTCGCACCAGTAGCTGATCCGGGGGGCCACGTTTGTATCATTTGATTATTTTTATTGCATTGCACCGGCGTTTGCGAGGGCACGGAATGGGGAGTTGCTTTCAGACGCACTTGGTTCTGGCCACAAGATAAAGAGAGTTGACATTCTCACAACAAACATGACATAGATTGCTTTTGGTGGATCTGGGCTCGGTAGGAATACCTTGTTCGGTCTGCATAGCCTAATGCTTTTTAAGGAGTTAAAAAGAGACTGAGTGATGGGATGGGCCGGGACGGCTCGACAGTTGGTGGGTGCGCCCTGGTTCGGGGGAAAGAGACAACACAACGGTGTGAAGACCTTTCCAGGTCTTGCACAATTTGATGAGAGCATGCCTGGGAGGTCTACCGCGCGGGTTATTTAAAGGCACTGTTGGACAGGCCAGTTCAACACCTCATCGCGCAGTTCCCTCCTTCACAGCGTAATATAATTATCTCATCTCATCTTCCGTGGCTCTGAATCGCTCGTGAACTGTACTTTGTCGTTCGTGTGTTGTCGGTGTGTTGTGAACGTGGAAAATAAAATCTGGCGGTGTCGTGTGATTTGGTGCCGAGAATCTGGTTAAGGCTCGCCATCCCCAGTTTTCCCAAGCGCGTCGTCCGATTATCGGTGTGGAGTATGCGGGTTGGTGCTAGTCTTTTGCTTTATCTAGGAATAACCGCAAACAAGGCCCAGATTTTTGATAAATGTGTGTTTTATAAGGCCCCGTCTGGGCTCCGAGAACGCTCTAGATCGAACGATGCCGAATGGAGGGTAGCCGGTTGGTTATGTGCACCTGGTGAACGTGGGATTTTTCTTCCTGTGCCTGCCTTCTCCGTGAACAGTGTCGACAAAGCCCAATTCCTCCCCAAAAACCGTCCAAGGTGACAGAATGGAGACCGCCCCCGGCTCAATCCTCATTGTCGGTTCTGGCCTTTTCGGGCTCAGCACCGCCTGGGCCCTCGCCAAGCGGCCATTCTTCCGCGACACCGCCATCACAGTTGTGGACGACGCCCGGGGCCAGTTCCCCCCAGAGGACTGCGCCAGCGTAGATGCTTCGCGCATTGTGAGGGCCGACTATGCGGATAGAGAGTATGCGACCCTCGCGGCGGAGGCGCAGACCGAGTGGCGGAAGCAGAAGGACCACGAGGTCGGAGGGCAGGGCCGGTATGCTGAGAATGGTCTTGTGCTGACCGCCAACCAATCGTACACATCCAAGTCCGGGCACAAGACGGGCCTCGACTATGTCAAGGCGAGCTGGGAGAACGTCACCCAGATTGCCCTCGACACCGGTCTTCCCACAGAGAAAATCGTCAAGTTGGAGAGCCGCAAGGCAATACAAGAGTATCTCGGCGCCTCGGGCAATGTGGGTGACTGGGGGTACTCGAACACATTGTCCGGCTGGTCGAATAACGGAACGTCGATGAAGTGGCTCTACGAGCGTGTCAAGGAAACAGGGAGGGTCAAGTTTGTAGACGCGTTGGTGAAGGAGTTGGTGACCGAGGGTACAAGGGTGGTGGGCGCCAAGCTTAGGGATGGCGGGGTTCTTAAGGGAGACGTGGTATTTGTCGCGGCGGGTGCCTGGACCGGCGCGCTGATTGACCTGAGAGGGCGGTGCGAGGCGACGGGGCAGGCTGTCGCGTACGTCGAAATCACCGAGGCGGAGCAGAAGCGTATGGAGCACCAGCCCACGATCCTCAACCTTTCCACGGGTCTCTTTGTCCTCCCTCCTAGGGAGAGGCTGCTCAAGGTGGCGCGGCACGGGTTTGGCTACCTCAACCCACAGACTGTTCCGGCTGCACTGCCACTGTCACACAAGCACAAGCGAGAGCCCATTGTTGTATCGGTTCCCAGGACGATTCGTGACAACGGGTTCGATGGCCTGCCGACCGAGGGCGACCGTGACCTCCGAGAAGGCCTTCGGGACTTGGTTCCCTTAAAAGACGTAGACCAACGACCATGGGTGAAGACACGACTCTGCTGGTACTCGGACACCAGAGACGCAGACTGGCTCGTGGACTGGCATCCTGGATGGGAGGGACTGTTCATCGCTACCGGAGACAGCGGACACGGATTCAAGTTTTTGCCTGTCATTGGTGACAAGTTGGTGGACTGCCTTCAGGGTAGCGGCGGCAAGCTTGGGGACAAGTGGAAGTGGAAGCACATTGAGGACGACGGTCTCGGAAAAGAAACAAACGGAGTCTATCGGGGGTTGAACACCTGGGACGGTAGCAGAGGAGGACTGCCCGACATGATCTTAGATGATGAGATAAAGAAGCTCCGTGATGGTAAGGCCCGTTCGCAGCTATAAATTAGGCGCGCCCTTTGTCATGAAATTGTTATGAAGAGAAGAGGAAAAGGTGGAGTCAAGTACATATGTTTCATTAAAAAAATACATACGAGTTTGTTTCTAATATCCGAATAAACTGACCACTTCTAATGTCCCCTTGCGGACGGCGGCAGGTAATAGCTGCCAAGCCTGTCAAGTGGGTGACATAGGAAATGGCACACCTAAGCACTCCCTGAAAATATACTCGATCTATTATCTTTCATAGCTAGCTATAGAATTCCTAAAATAAAATTAGAGGAAAGAATATATAGGCCTGAATATTGATATTCTCTAATATCTGCTTAGAATTAACTATATTTAGATGTCTAGATGTTTATTCGGGTGTTTATTTAGGTGCGTATTTGGCTCTTCATTTGGATGTGCCATTTCCTGCATCACCCACTTTGCCTGTTTATGCACTTAGGCAAAACATTCAGAAAGTGGGGCTCATCTGCAGTGTGTCACCAATCTCCAAAGAAGTGAAGCTGCCTGTAGCTTCCGTCACGCCTCATTGAGACACCAAGGCGCCCTCGCAAAATGACACGAAGCTGACCGAATACAACGACAAAATGCCGCCCGATCAGGCCCCGCACGAATTCCCAAACGTCAAGGCGAAGCTCCAGAAGCCAACTAGGCAGTCCGCCTTTGAGAAGCAAAAGGCAGAAGCCGAGGCGAAGCGCCTACGCGAGGAAGCTGAGACCGCGGCCGTGTACCAAGATTTCATTAAGAGCTTTGATCGAGAGGAAAGCGGCGATGGGAACGAGGACAATGGGAGGAGACCAACGCCGTTTGGCTCACAGGGCTTCCCAGGTCCCAGGTCGGGACTCGGCGGGCCTGCGCCAGGAACCTCGAAGCGGCACTTTGGCGCGCCCAATGTGAAGAGTGGCCCGGGGAGCCTCGGGCCAGCACCGAGTTCGTTTACGAAGAAGCGATCTTATCAGGACATGTCGCGAGGGCCAAGAGATAGGCATGATGACTTTGATCGATCGACCTTGTCGGTACCGAAGGCATTCCGTACGAGCGACGATGAGGATGAGGAGATGGGCGGTGCGACCGACAAGGCAGAAGAGAAAGCCATCGCTAGGCCTACGCTGCGCTTACTCAACTTGCCCTCCTTATACTCGCAGGCTGCCATCAGGTCTAAACTTCCATCCAACCTGGTTGTAGAGGAGGTGAATTTCCAGAATCTTGCAGGGGCTGGGAACTATGACACGAGAGTCAAGACCGCTATTGTGACACTCTCAAAGGAGACACCAGCCAACGATATCGACGCAGCCGTCAGTTCTCTGCAGAATGAATATCTGGGCTGGGGGCAATATCTGTCGTTACATCGACACCTTTCATCCGCCGTCACTAGCGCGTCGGCTCTTACGAACCTTCCTGGCTCGGGGTCTGAATCACATCCGTTCGGGGCCAAGCCGGTTGAACAACCTTCCGATTCACACAGCACACAAAGAGACTCCGGCTTTCAACGAGGCTTTGCGCCGCCATCAAGCTACGATCGTGAGATTAGCAATGTCAGCAGAGGCAAACTCCTCCATGTCCCGGTCAAACCCCCGGATGATATCAGGATTCTTCGACTAATCAACAAGACTATTGAGCAAGTCCTCGACTATGGCCCCGAAATCGAGGCGCTCCTCATGTCACGGCCAGAGGTGCAGCGCGAGGAAAAATGGGCGTGGATATGGAATGCCAGGTGTCCAGGGGGCGTGTGGTATAGATGGCGACTGTGGGAGATTGTTACTGGCTCTGGGCATCAGAAAAAGAGACCAAAGTATGTGCCTCTATTCGATGGTGGCAGTGCCTGGAAGGTCCCCGAGCAGCGCCTCCCTTTCGAGTACACTACTAGAATCGACGAGTTTGTTTCGGATTCGGAATACAATTCATCAGACGACGAAGATTTCGACGGTGAAGGAAACCGCGATAATCAGGGAGATGAGAAAGAGAAGAGCTTTCTCAATCCCTTAGAGAAGGCTAAGCTCACCCACCTATTGGCCAGGCTTCCTCCGACAATGTCGAAACTACGAAAGGGGGATATCGCTAGAGTTACGAATTTTGCAATCGCCCACGCTAGCCGTGGTGTTGATGAAGTGGTTGACATGATGGTATCAAACATCGAAAAGCCTTTCTCTATGACAATGGCCAACAGGGATAGAAGTCAGGACAAAAAGGAGGGCAGTGCGCCAGGGGCTGCTGCAGATGAGAACAACGCAGCTGACGCGCAGGATGCATCCGCGGCAAGTTTAGTTGGACTCTATGCCGTCGGCGACATCCTCTCTTCGTCGTCTTCGAGCGGTGTACGCCACGCATGGCGATTCCGGCAACTCTTTGAGGTAGCGCTACGGAATCGCAAAGTCTTTGAGCGCTTGG
This sequence comes from Clonostachys chloroleuca, assembly GCA_037952775.1. Lineage (NCBI taxonomy): Eukaryota > Fungi > Ascomycota > Sordariomycetes > Hypocreales > Bionectriaceae > Clonostachys > Clonostachys chloroleuca. The sequence continues at coordinate 18,459,600 of JBANAY010000003.1, read as the reverse complement.
GTATGATGGCTGAGAAGTTCAACTGGGGCCGTCTACGAGCAGAGAAGTGGAAACGGAGCGTCCATCTGGTCCTGAGCTTGTGGGAGGGCTGGTGTGTCTTTGCTGCAGAAAGTCAAGATCTCTTTGTACAAAGCTTTGAAAACCCTCCCTCAGCCAAGTCCGATGAAAAGCCGGATGAAGGGCAGAAGAAGAATAAGTGGAAAGTGGTTGAGCAGAATCAAACACAGGAGACAGGCTCGAAGAGTCCCTCGGTGGCGGCACAGGGACAGGCGGATCTGGTTTCTCACGGTAAGACTGGCGAGCCTATGGAGGAGGATGACGTAGGTGGTGAGCCGATCGAGGATGAGGACATCGAGGGTGAGCCAATCGATGAGGATGAACTCGAGGGCCAACCAATAGACGACGATGATATTGAGGGGGTGCCAATCGAAGAGGACGATATAGAGGGCGAGGCGCTTGGCCAAGAGGATCTGGAGCCAATGGGGGAGGACACAGTTCGAACAAGTCATGCTTCGTCACATTCTGCCACGGCGGGAGACAAGGGGCCCGCGGACAAGGTTCTAACAGAGTCCAAGGGTGAACCCAGCCGCGCCAGTCACGCAGATCTCTCCCGCCCCAAAGGCGTTGGCCGTAAGCCCAGAATGCGTGCGGTTGACATGTTTGCTGACTCCGACTCTGACGGTGGTTCTTGAGAGCCTTTCTTGAGAACACCTCCCACGGATGACGCAGCTGGTTCACTTTCTGAAGTTCAGGAGAAATTCCTTATGAAGAGTGGAGCAAGCATAATTATATGTTGAACGAGGACACAAACGGAACTGAGACCCTCCATTTTCCGACTGGGTTCCGGGCTAGGATAGCAGGCGTTGATACGTTTAGAAGATACAACGGTTAAGAGCACGGCACAGCTTAAATCTATGGACTAACAGGCTAGTTTCTATGCTAATATTGTGTGATCGATAAGCGAAGCCATTCCCTCCACGGATCGCTCACGTCCTCCACGGTGGGATGGCAATAAGCACCAAGTGACTCAGCCCACCGCTGTTTGCTCTCGGCTCAATCAAGGACCGTCGTTTGGAAATGTGATATTGATTATGAGGGCAGTGGTCAGCGAGCGGCAGAGACCGGGAGATCACAGGGCCAACTCCCAAGCTTCAGGCAGAAAGCCCACAGGGTTCGCAGTGCGATTTGCAGAAAGTGGGCATAGACTATGCTCCTCATTGGGATGCTCTGCTTTATCGGCGTGCGCTATGTTGTTTGTTAGCGGGCATGGCGGAGGGGAAACGTTGAGACTCGAGCGTCCGCCTGGCAGCCGAACCTCGATGGCGACCAATAGAAACTTGCTCACCAACCATGTCCAGAGTGGGAATCGATCCCACCACCACGAGGTACCTCAGGACGGACTGACCGGGATACTGAGGACCCTGAGCTGGTCTTCAGTTGAAGCGAACCCATTATTATTATTGTTTCCCCCATTGCTTGACCAGCCGCCATTGCAGATGCAGGGCCAAGAGAGAGAGAGAGGATACAAAGAGGTAGGTGGTGGTGCAGGTTCCTCCTCTGAGACGGGTTAGTATGAGAGGTACATGGCGACTAGTCGACCAACAAAGCCGGACCCGGCTTTTGTGGTTCTGGCCTGGGGATCACAGCGCTGGGGAGAAGAGAAGAGAAGAGAAACAACACAAAAATAGAATAGAGCAACTGCGTCTTTTCTTTCTGGCGCCCCGTGCGATTATGACATATCACGACAAGCTTTTGCAGCCAGCCCGGCGCAAGACTTGGCCGCTGGTTCGAGGTCCGGTCCATGAGGAAAGAGCCCCCGCAAGTGGGGCGATGTCCTGGACTGCGTCTAGCGGCGCTTTTAGAAAGATCAGGTAGGTGCATTCTCCATGGGATGGTACTTATTGATGGGGCGCCCAGGGCCGTGTCCTGCGGTTTAGCGGCAGGGTGCCTTCGGCGGCGCAATGTGAAATGTGAGCAATGGGGGATTTATCGCCCTGTAATCTTCCCACCTTGGCTGGCTCCCGCTTCCAAATCACGTCCCCTCTGCCTCAGCTCTGCTTCAACCACCTCGACCGCTGATTTATTCTCGAGGCAAAGGTTGGGAATCTGCCATCGGCTTATCCTGCCTTCCCTGGCTCGGTCATCCAGTTTGCCGAAATGCGCCGCACAATTGCCGTCCTCTTCTGATCATACCCAGAACACCTACCTTTTTTGCGACAACGCTCGCCATCGCAGCAGGCTGCCAGCGACTTGCCCCGAGGAAAACCTTGACTGTCAACCGCCTTCTTCTTTCTTGTGCCCTGATGCTTCGCCTGGACCGAAACCGATTCTGTATCTTCGACCCTGACAGCCCTTTGGATCACTACGGTTAGGCCCTTGGCTCTCATTCTGCTCCTCGTTTCTGGAGTAGCTTAGCTCCCGTCTCACCATGCCTCTCATCAATGGGCAAAAGATGGCCTGGTATGTGAATAGAACTCCCATTCTTATCCCCCGATTTCATTTCTTGCAACCCGTTTCCGGGTAAAGACTCAGCCTCGCCTGAACCCTGCGCCATTCCCTTTTTTCAAATTGATTCTTATTCTTTTCAATTTCCACAGCGAGCCTTGTATTCGCGGCCATCGCTCAACCAAATGTACTCACGCCAATGAGCGCCTGATGGTCCCCGTTCGAAAACCCGGTCGGCCTCTCAGCTCTTGTCCTCACCCCCCTCAAAGCCCTGCTCATGCGGACAAGTGACTGCTGCCATCCCCAGGAAGCAGAAATGTAACTGCGGCCCTTCGACTCCTGCGACGCAAACCGCAGGTGCAACGAATGGAGACTCTACTACTGAAGACTCTGACACCAAGTCACCATCGCCAACCGGAAGTAAAGCCCCAAGTACGAGCTTTCGGGTGCAGAAAACCAGAAGAGGGTCGACACGCAAGCAGTCTATTGATCCGACCAGCGTGGAAAGGACAGACCAAAGCCAACTGAACATAATCCCCGCCCCGAATGGCCTGAACGGAGCCGCAGCCGGAGCCATCTCCCCAACAGAGACGGCTTCTCCAATGTCTGCGCCGAGCCAGTACGGTTCTGCACGCATGCCGTCAATAGACCATCAGATCAACCCCCAGCAGTATATGATTCCCATGTTCCAGCAACCTATTCCAAACCAGATGTTCTTCCCACCCGCGTCCAATGGAGGTATACCACAGGCTACTACTAATGGTGCTGCGGCATCTGGAGGCTGCTGTGGAGGCGGGGTGGATGCGAAACGAGAAGAGAGCGATGCAGACTTGCTGGATTCCCAGCACATATCACGACACAACTCTATCAGCAATGCATCCGATGGACAAAGTAACTCGGGGGTCAAAACGAAGAGCTGCTGCTCTTCAAAGGCGGAGAACTTCGAACCAGAGGCGCCAACAGCAACATCCTCTAACATGCAGGCACACGCTGGACCGATGATGGTGCCTCAGTTCCCGACTCCGATGGCCACGCCTCCCAATATGTATCCTTACTTCGCACACCCAGGAATCTTCACATACCCCCCACAGTACGGAACCTTTATGCAACCATTGCAGCCAGATCAATGGAAACAGATGATGGCCGCATTTAACTATGGCCAAATCGCCGCACAACAGCATGCTTTCGAGTTGATGAATGCTGGCATGGGGAATGGGCCGGTAGTAACTCCAACAGCCCCTCCTACGCATGGCCAAGTCTTTGAGGCCAAAGCGGGGGGAACGTCACACCACTGTTCATGCGGACAAGAGTGTCAATGTGTGGGCTGTGCTACGCATCCATATAATGAAGCTACTAAAGAGTATGTTCGCTCTGCAATGTTGGATCAGCAAGACGAACCGGTCGGAAATGGCGATCTGACGAATGGACATACTGGCGAGCAAGGTTCATCTGCTACTCACACGCCGCCAGGGGGCTCTGCAATCTCCACGGCCCAACTGCCACCAGACGGGAACATCACAGCACCGCAGACTCCTTCTGATGCTCCATCTGGCCTCAGTGAAGAGCAGACGTTATCGGCGAGTGACTTCTTCTTTGTTACTTATCCATTTGGTGAGCCTTGTGACGGAGAGAGTGCGAGCTGTCCCTGTGGAGATGACTGCCAGTGCATTGGGTGTGTGATTCACAATATTGCAGACCCATCGCAGTCCATTGACCAAGAAGCATGAATGAAATGACTGTCATTCGAGGGATATATTTAGATGCGGTTCGATTTACGAAGAGAGCGGGAAACAACTGGATTGGTCAATGGCGCATTATATTACCTATTGAGGGTCATACATATTCTATAGGCATACATGTAAATGGGGTTTTGGATATATTATAGAGATTGGGTCGCGGCTTAGTTATGGCATGATGCCTGCATTGATACCCCGGGTGGTTCAAGTTTATGACTACATATTAGGATAACCTACACTGGGTCCTTGTCATTTAGAGATGAAAGACCTTGTGTGGCGTTAGTAGATGAGACCTAAATCATACGAGTAACTCCCCTTTTAAACTACAGCAGTGCTATAATTGTTGGAGTGTTTGGCTCTTGAATCTGGAGGGTGGAAGATTGAAGTCTGAGGTAGGGATGGGTAGTAGGATCTCAGGCTTCATAAAACCTGAGGATGATGTGGCAAATCTAGCTAACAGATGCGGTAAGAGAAAACGATTGCGTTTCATTTGTTTGGCTTTATCACAACGAGCACTCTGCCTTCTATATAGATAGGGTGGCAGAGGAGAGAGTCAAAAAAAAAGGGGTAAAGGTCATAGAAATCACACGACTTTGCACGGACTCGAATGGAGGAGCAACACCAAAAACAAAAAGAACAAAGCGAAGATCCTGTAAGGATTTTAAGTCATCTGCGTAAAGTGGTGTTTGATTGCAACTACTTCGCTGATGATGACTGGTTGTAGTATGCCTCATATGCTGCCTGGTGGCTTTGGCCGGCGAGATGGAATTGGCTTAGTGGGTGCTGGCAACACAGGCGTTGTGCTACCCCAGGCGGTTTTTAAAGAACTGGAGTGGGACCTCCCTTGGGTCATGATTTTGCCTTGTCTTGGCGACATTGAATAATCCGCATTGCTTTCTTCGGCAGGCGAATATCGGTTGAAAAACTATCTTCTTACACCATAAAATCAAAACTTTAATTGGGAAAGCTGCTCTGCTAGCGAGAATGCCGCGCCAATCTCGTGAGGATGAGTCTCGGGGGTCGCGTCACAGCCACGGCCAACGGCGGTCGCGGTCTCCTCCCAGCCACGGGCGAAGAAGCCTACCCAGAGCCGACGAGGCGGCAGGTGATGGCCAGCGGCGTCACCGCTCCCACGGCGGGCACTCTTCATCGTCGAGGAGCAGGAGGCATCGCTCGCCGCACCGGAGCGAGCGTAGAGATCGAGCCGAGCGGGTCGCCGCCCCCGTGACGCTGCCGTTCTCGGCGCGGCAGCTGACCAAGGCGGACATGGCCGCGTTCATGCCGCTTTTCGCCGACTTCCTGAGCGTCCAGAAGCAGATCGAGGTGGGCGGGCTGGACGAGCGGGAGGTCAGGGGCAGGTGGAAGAGCTTCATGGGCAAGTGGAACCGGGGGGAGCTGGCGGAGGGGTGGTATGATCCGGACATGTTTGCTCGCATCTCGGAGAGGTACAGGGAGGAAGGGGGCCTGCCGTATCAAGAACCGACGGACGTCCAGGGCCGCCGGAACCCTCATTCATCGGATGAGGTGGAGAGGAGGGGGGACGTTGACGCTGGCCATCATTCTGGCAGCGAGGGCGATGATTACGGCCCGACGCTGCCACGGGGGAACCGCTACGGGGCACGGATAGGTCCTGTTATACCGTCCATGCAGGATCTCGCCATGCGTGAGGAGATGAGGGAGGAGGATAGGGAGGAGTCGAGGAATGCGCTGCGAGAGGCCCGGAAGGCTGATAGGAATCTGCAGAAGGAGAGGCTGGAGGAGCTACTACCACGAGCGGACCCGGGTTCACGGGAACGGAAGCTGGAGAAGCGACAAATGGTGAACGACAAGATGCGTGAGTTCCGGGATAAGAGTCCCGGCATGGAGGGCGGGGATGAGAAGGACCTGATGGGCGGCGGGGACTCGCTGGCAGAGTACAAGAAGATGAAGCAACAAGAGCAGAGGAAGAAGTCGGAGCGGGAGATCAGGAGGGAGGAGTTCGAGAGAGCGAAGCAGGAAGAGGTGGAGGAGAGGAGGCGGGCGTGGAGGGAGCGGGAGGACGGAACGATGAGCATGCTCAAGGAATTGGCGAAACAGCGATTTGGTTAAGCGGGCGACATGCTACCTGCAGCGATTACTTGTATCATTTCTTGTACTTTCATCATCTTACCCAAGGGGTAATTGTCAAAAGCTGTAATCATGTTGAGTATCGGGATGGGGTTCCTGGTGGGGCGCTCCTCTAATAGGTCATCAGGGTTTTCAAAATGCTAAGCTTTTTGGTGTTCGTTCAAAAACATCCATTCAACCATATACACAGTCTCACTCAAGCAGAGACGGGAAGATTGTTCTGCGCCAATTGAAACCACCCTTGTCTTGAGACAGAATTTTACAAACTCATTTACCTCGTCGTGCTTCTCGAATTTATCTTTCACTCTCACGCCTAGACTTCAGCATCAGGGTGCTAAAACTTACACTCTTCCCGCATTTCATAGCACTGGAGTAGGAATAGACACAGCTCAAGATGGCCGCGGAGGATTTGCCCATCGACCTCGGCGAGGCGGGGTTCATGGACGACCCCGAGGACTATTATCCCCCAACTCCTCCGCCCACCAAGGAGATTTTCACAATGAAGAGCGGCAAAGCCATCACGCTGCACCTGGTCGGCCACAGCCCTACGGAGGCACACACACTATGGAACGGGGCGAAGATCATATCAGACTACTTCGAGAAGGACCCCTCGAGGATCAAGGGCAAGACGATGCTGGAGCTCGGCGCGGCCTCGGGCCTGCCGTCCCTCGTCGCAGCGATCCTGGGGGCCAAGAAGGCCGTCATGACCGACTTCCCGGACCCGGACATTGTGGCCACGATGCAGAGGAACATTGACGAGTGCGACGAGACGATGGAGGTAAAGGGCCGGCTGGCGGAGAGGATCGACGCGATGGGCTTCATCTGGGGCAGGGAGCCCGAGCCGCTGCTGGAGAGGCTGTCGAGCGACGGGCAGGCCAGGTTCGACGTCCTCGTCCTCGCCGACCTGCTCTTCCGGCACGGCGAGCACGGGGCGCTCGTCAAGACGATCAAGGAGACGATGCGCAGGTCGCCCGAGAGCGTGGCCTACGTCTTCTTCACGTCGTACCGGCCGTGGAAGAAGGACCTGGACATGGCCTTCTTCGACGTGGCGCGGGATGCTGGGCTAGAGGTGGAGCAGGTAGAGGAGATCCATCTGGAGAAGCCGCTGTTCAAGGACGACCCCGGCGACCTGGACGTGCAGAAGACGGTCAAGGGCTTCGCCGTTAGATGGCCCGCGGCTGCGTGCTAAACATCCAGAATGCAACAAGATGACGTCCAGTGTGGCCGTTGGTCCCAGTCCGTTCTGCAGTCAAATGCCTGTGAATCATACATAGTGACCAGCGAAACGCCCTGCGATCTGCCCGCCAGCAGCAATTAGGGGGAGTAACGGGGGCCAACCAGCTGCGCCAACCGGTGCAGTCAGCTCCCTGTGGCCCGCTGCGGCCGCTTGTTGGTGGATGCATGTGCCTGAGCCACGCTTCTGCCTTGTGAGTCAACGGCCAAGTTCGAGGCTTATCTTAATGGATGGCCTCTTCCAGCCCCACCTTATTAACTATCGTCAGCCACTCTGACCAGCACCATAAATTGATTTAAGAGCCAGCGTCCGGAGTACAAAAGGGGAGGGCTAGAAGAGTCGAAGAAGTTTCAAGAGAGAAGAGAGCGTTGCTTTTCCCATATCCTATATCCCCAATTTCTTGTGCCGTGCAAAGATACGCAGCCATGGCTCAAACAACCCCAACGCTCACCATCCAGCCCAACCATGCGGCTGGCCCTCGCCCGAAGAAGCTGAATCTCGACCATCTCCCTCTCGAGATTGTTCTACGGATCTACGAATTCGCCCTCGTAGAACGCCCAAGATGGGAGAAGACGCACAAGCCAGCCTGCAAATACAAGCCCAAGTTCGGCGACGACATCTACGAGAACCCACCGTTCCTCCAGACCAAAGTGACCGTCTACGCCGACATGAGGCAGAAGACCGAGTGCTCGTGCTCGTGCGCCAAACGCACGGGACTCGGGCTCCTCCTCGCCTCCAGGGGCGTCAACGAGCTCGCGGCGCCAATCTTCTGGTCCAAAAACACATTCTGCTTTCTTGATGCCATCGAGGTCATCGCCACGGTCGGCCGCCTCCTCCGGCCTGCCTACGTGGAGATGATCCGGGCCATCAGCATCATGAACCCGGACCAGAGCGGATACACGGGCCACGTGGACTTCACGCTGTCCAAGGGCAAGCAGCGGCACGTCTTCTGGGACACCATCGAGAGGTGCAAGGGGCTCGAGAGCCTCGACATGCCGGGGGCCTACATCTCCGCGACCAAGTGGTTCGCGCAGCGCATGGCCAAGCTGCCCCGGAAGGCACCCTCGCTGAAGACGGTGCGGTTCAACTTCCTCCTCACCTTCACGTCCTTCGACATGTGGAGCGAGTACCCGTCGCCCTGGTGGGACCACTACTTCCCTAACGTCATCTACGCCCGGTGCTCCCGCAGCTTCTCCCTCAGAGACCAGGACTGGAGCCCCAAGGCGGTGCAGGAGCTCGCGAGGGGCCTCAAGTGGAACTTCCGCGTGTACGTCGGCACCGCCATCAAGACCAGCTTCCTGGGCGCCAGCAAGGAAAGGCCCGAGAGCTACAAGGACACCTTCCAGCTCGCGCCCGGCATTGACGAGCACTCGAGCAGGCGTCGCGTCACGCTGCCGACGGGGGAGACGACCACGGTGACGTTCTACGGGTTCCCCCTCAGCAAGCGGGACAGGATGGACCAGGTCAGGCGGAAACAGGCGCTCGACGGGGAGCAGAGGAAGATCAATAGGCTCACGCACGCCCAGAACGAGGCGGTGGTCAAGGCCAAGGGGATGAGGAAGGCGAAGCGGGAGACGCAGGTGGCGGAGAACAGGGAGACTCACAACCAGGCGATTGCGGATCGGGGCCAGCGGCTCCTGGACCTCAAGGCTGGGGAGGACAGGGCCGCCAGGAAGCAGCAGCGGAAGATTGACAGGATGACGAAGAGGAATGCTGAGATACACAGAAGCGAGAGGAAACGAGTTCCAGCCGGGAGGGTTGTGTAACCGAGGACCGGGAAAGGACAGAGGTGGACCGGGAAACTGTACAATGTGACGATTTTTTTTTTTTTTTTTTTTTTTTTTTTTTACAAAAGCAAATAACTAGGATGATCCAATGATGAATGAATAATGAATTCTCTTCATGTGAAGAATCGTTACCTCGAGTACTCATGACACTGAATCCTTTACGATACTTGCCAATTTCGCTCCGCACTAAGACAGTCCCAACATCAGCACGGTTCTAGAAGTAATATTGAATGGAGCAGCAGCGAACGGAGAGAGAACATGTAACGTTGCCTTGGAGAATTGGGAATGGGGAGACTGGGGGTTGAAAGCCAATATGCCATCCACCGGCCGGAGGCGGCCATATTCAAGCAAATTCAGGTGAGGACTGCAGCTGCAATACCGACGTCATCCATGTATACCTTTCCTTCGCCGCGACTGATTAGGACAATTAGCAATTAGGCGGTGGGAGGGCCATCTCAGCAATTATTGGGCAGACGCAGGCATTGACGAGTAAAACACGACGCATTGAAACTGGGGGTTACAGACGCCGTAATATCTCCCGGGTTGGTAAGCGGAGAGGTGGGTGGTGGGTGGTACGGATGCAACAACCATAATTGCTTTTTTGCTCGCGGGGAGGGGGCGAGGGCCCAGGAGTACACGCAGGAGTATACGGGTTTGGAACGTTGTTATGGGATCAGAAAGCCCATGTCGAATTCCTCGACGGCCCATATTTGATATTAGTAGCGCGTGTGGCCGATTTCTGATTCGTTGCAGGCACAAGTTGTGTGGTGGTGATCCGGCAGTTGGGCCGTTCCAATTCTGCTGACTGAACTGACCCCTCACCAATTGCTCAACCGGCTTCGTTCCAACTCACTATATACACGTCTACATTCCGCCCGTGCCCCAAACTCTAGCGTTCGGAACAGGCCGAGTAGGTTTTCTGGCTATATAGACATCACGCCTTCTCCAACCAGGGTCTTTGTTGGGCACACACTCACTCACACACACATACGCTGCGTATACGGAAGAAAACACATCACAGTTCCTTCACTTTCCGGGCCCAAGGACGAGGATACCATTACCCGCCTGCGGTCTAGACTCTCAGCACACCTACCTACGTCAGGCACACTTGGGCACCCCACCACAGCACGCATGTCGTCCACACCGCACCTTTCCCAGCTGGAGAAGGACGGCTTCGTGGTGGTCAAGGCCATCGCCAGCCCGGCCAAGCTCGAGCGCCTCCGCGACGCAAGCACCAAGGCAACCTCGCTCGCCCGCTCGGGCGGCTGGCCCCACGTCCGCACCGTCGGCAAGCAGTTCCCTCCCTGGAGCGCCGCCGATGCCGCTGAAAAGGGCATCTGGGGCGTCCAGCACCTCATGAACCCGGACCTGGGCGGCCACGACCTCTTCGCGGAGCAGTACTTCTCCGAGGAGGTCTTGTCCATCGTCCGCGAGCTGCTGCAGTGCTCCGACGATGATCTCGTCATGGAGCTCTTCAACATGCTCGTCCGCCCCGAGTCCGACTTCGAGCTCAGGTGGCACCGCGACGACATCCCCGCCGAGGCGTCGGCTCAGGAGGAGATGGAGCGGCTCGCCAAGCCCGCCTTCCACGCCCAGTACAACTTCGCCCTCTTCGACGACGACTCCCTCGTCGTCGTGCCGGGCTCGCACAGGCGGGCGCGCACCGACGCAGAGCGCGCGGCCGGGCCCTTTGAGAAGGTGCTGCCGGACCAGCTCGTCGTCAAGCTGGGACCGGGGGACATTGTCTTCTACAACAACAATATCCTGCACCGCGGCGTGTACGACTCAAGCAAGGAGCGCATGACTCTGCATGGTTCGGTTGGGCATGTGGGCGGGAGCGCTCTCCGGGCGAGGAATGTGCTGCAGCATGGGGTTGGGGATTGGGTGGCGGGATGTAATTTTAGTAGGTTAGAGGGCCGCGACCGAGAGCGGGCTGAGGCCATGAGGGAAAGGTTAGTAAGAATGGGCAGCGCGAGTGGTGATGTTGGCTATTCACTCCAGGGATGAGAAGTCCGGCGAGAAAGTTAGGCAGATAGACAATGGCCTCCGATATACGGACACAATTTGACACCCGGCTCGCCTTGGAGGCACAATTGGCTTGTGAACCGCGGCCCCTACTTGACCTATCCCTGCCCTCTTGGGGAAATCATTCATTCGACCTAGCTTGTCATGGGGGAGGAACAACAAGCGGAATGAACTGGCAGGCATGTATGGCCTGGCTTTCAGCATGAATGATCTTCAAGCCTGCACTACCCCCTTGTCCGTTGGACCAATACGTACGTAATAGGTGCATGGTTAACCTGTGATTGTAGTCAAGCTGAGAGGACGACGGTAGGATGTCAAGGATAGCCCTGCTTGAGAGACACGCTTTATGGCGGTCTAGTCTGATACTGGTTGGCAACCTGCCAGTGTAAGTAGCACAGAAACGATTGACTTTGCAATTTATGTGTGTACCTTCCATGGTACAAATCACGAGATTCTCCAAGAGTAACAAGTGAAGCAATAATAGCAGGGGGACCTCCCCGCTCACAGATGGTAGAGTGAAGGTAGGGATTTACCTCGGGCGGGTTCCAGGTTTAGGAGCCCCTCAATGGGGTTACAGATCTATTGCCCGGTGTCTTGCTTTTTCGGCAGTGGCACTCCATGGTAGGCTCTCTTGGCTCTGTCCTTCATGGATTCAGGGGCAAGTGATGGTTGTACTGGCGATCCTCTGTGTTGCAATCACGCTGACCTGGTGTGCGCCTCGATGCTCGCCCCTTAAACCCGAGGTCTCTTGAGAGCCGATCAATGTGATCCGCTGGGGCCTGGGCAACCACGACGGCATCCGATGGGCACGCAATCCTCGGGCTAGCAAAGTCCCTACATGTTGGGAGGAAAGTGGCTGCATCCAGAGAGGACAGGATTAGGCTTGTATTCTCAACAGGAGCGGGACAGTCGTGAGACTTTACATAATAGCGGGATAGACGGGTTTCTGCTGGTTATGGCGGCTGTATAGGGAAATTCGACTCAACTATTCGCTTCCTCAAGACTCCGAGTGGCGTTTTGCTAGTCTTGCAGGAGACACAATAGCATCTACCCTCCTTCATCAGCGGGTGACATGGGCGAGTCAAGCACAAACGACGTGAAGCACACACACACATGCTCGTTCTCGCCCACCCCCTAGCCCGAACCCTATTCCGATGTCAGAGGCAGAACTGCCAAACTCCATCATTTTAGAACGGGGCTCCTAGACTTGCCGCTTTGGGATGCTGAGGGGGTCTTTCTGCACGGCAGGGGGTAGTTGAGATACGCGACAACAAGGAGCTGTGGGAATAATGCGGGCTAGGCCAGCACATTATGTGTTTAGGCCATTGGCCCAGAGTCGGCGAGTGCACGTTTTCGCCGACTCGAAGGGAGAAGGGAGGGGATTTGTTGGGCATCCAAGGATCCTTGTGAGGCCGGTGGGAACACCAGAGCGGGGCAATCTCATTCCGCAGCATGCAATTAGCTGGGTGTGCCCTAATGCGGGGGTTGGAGCAGGTTGGGGTTGCTTGCTTTTTTTTTCTGCGAAAGACTATTTCCCTCTTGTTTGGCTTGGATGACTCGCTACGTTGATTGTTCCTTGTGAGCGTGGACGACAACCAGTGTACGACGTGGGTTAAGGAGGCATCCGCTGGTGCCGCTCTGCCCGTCCTTGGTCTGCTGTCCAGTACGGCCACTCAATGCACGAGGATCTGATGTACCTGGTCGCTCTCATGGGTGACAATGCACTGTTCTGTGACACATAAGCTGAGCTGAACGATCTTGGTGCATGGGTCTCTACGGGGGGGAGGAGTCGAAGGGCTGCCCAGCCGTCCGGTCCGTCCACTGAAGGGCGGGCACAGGAGCAACTAGACGAGCAAATCAGATGTCACGCGCCATCGGATAAACTTGCCTGGCAATCACTGGTGTGGTAGGTAGCGACTCCGAGGAAATCCGACGTTTGTACTAGGCGCGAAGGAGGGAAAGTACCTGACAGGTAGCTCCTAAGATCCAGAGGAGAGACAGATCCCCTGGGCCTGGAATGAAGAGCAAATTGTACCGAGGAGGGGAGCGTTGCAGGGAGGCGATTGAGAGCATGGGAGGAGGAAGGGGGCAACGGAAGGGAAGAACAACAAAAATACACACAGAAACAGAAACTCCAAAGTTTCGTGTATCGCGGCCCCTCTGATCAACGTAGCACTTATCGTCATGCATGAAAAGATACACATCCAGGTATTTTCTGAGCCGCGGAGACGCCAGAGCATGTGGATGCGACGGCAAGTCGCTGCACCAAACGGTGTGGGAGGAGGGCAGACAGGGTCCACGTCAGACATTGGCGTTGAGCCTTGGCGCAATTTTTGAGGAGCAGATGGCTTGAGTCACTATCACTGGAGAGCGGATAAATTGACACAGCACGATAGGGTGCTGGATCCATTGGCCGGCTGTCCCCCGAGGACAATCCCTAGAAGGAAGGGAGACTGAGCACACTCGGAGGCCCCCCTTGACTGAACCCCCACCTGGAGCTATGTGGGCATCTCACGCTGCGTGTCCCAATTGGCCGTGTTAGGCTTCGCAGATGAGGCACCGAGAATGACGAGGTGTACTTGGCCGCGTCGGGGGCCAGCGCTTGGTGGTGGGGGTTAGAGGGTGGTGGTGGTGCCTGTTTGACTTGACCGCGGTGGCCGGAAAGAAACAAAGACAAACAAACAAAGCAGCAAAGAGGAGGGCGATACGTAGCGGCCACACGGTTCAATGCGGAGTTGAACCCCAGATTGGTGAGGTAAGTGTGGACCACGAATACTTGCCCCATGGGGGCTTTGGCAGGGCAGGCCAATCCCCACATGCATCTTGGCCGAAACGTGCTGTCCAGTGGTCCGGCAATCGAGCGATGAAAAGCTGGAGAGCAATTGCATGTACAGGTACAAATACACATGATAGGAGGGCGGCGGAGATGGCCCCGGAAACTCCAAGTCGGGTTTCCGGTCTTTTTCCTGTGCGGCAGGTCACTTCCAGGGCGTTCCAGGGCAGGACGGTGGCCGTCGAGCTCTCCAACAGCGCTAGCAGTGAGCTAATCTCGTCTCGATCCGCTTTGGATTCCCATCTTGCGGATGCAGCTTCCTTGTTCTCCCCAACACGGACAGTGGGAAGAGCACACCCCGACCATCCCTCCCGCCTCTCCTCCGTACCTGCTACTCCCTCGCTGGAGAAGAAAATGCTTGCTTGTGTGCAACGCACCATCCGACGCAGTTCCGTGCAATTGGCAGCGGTCAGATGCTCCCAATGTGACATGTGGTCGACCGCCGAGATCCTGCAACGATGCCGAGACCTGTGAAAGGCTGAGCCTCTGCCCTGCTGCTGCCCCCTTGCCCTCTCTCCCTCCCTTTTTTCACTCCCACCTCGCCCTTCCACTGCTCTCTCTCTGTGCTGAGTCTACTGCTGGCCCGGGTATGTCCTTCCCCGCTCTACTCCGCGCGCCTGGGCTATCGGCGAAAAGGCCGGGCTAGAATCAGGATGGCAACTAAACCCGTAGTAAGCCGTGGCCTGTAGTCGGCAAGCAATGTACCGTGCCAGCTACTACTGCTCTTGGAATGTAGCAGGTACCCGGCCTGCAGCCATCCTTGCTCGAGCTGCTTCCTCCGACCGCTGTGAGTACGGGGTGCAGCCACCACATCGCCCAAGGTTGTGTTGCGTTGTCCTTCCCCCGACTTGCTGCTGTCATCATCATGCCTCTTCTCCAGTGATTGGAACGCACGCACGCGACCTGCGCTTCTGTCCAGCCGCGTCTGAAGCTTCCGTTCTCGCCTGCTGCTGTATTCCCACTGCCCAGCACAGCTTCTCCCCCACCCATTCGCTCGCGCTCACCCTCCACCGACTCCTGGTCTGCGTTCTGCGCTCGGCCTGTCTGTCCCCTCCACGATACAGCTTCCCCAGTTGTCCAATTTCTCCGCCCAACCCAACCCTCCTAGCCCTTCTCCACATTTGCGGAACAGTCACTTTCCTTTCCTTTCGTCTGTTCTCGCGCCTCGACCTTCTTCAACTGCCTGCCGACTCTACTCGTCTGCTCTAAACTATATTGACTTTCGCCCCTGGTTAATGGGGTCGTCCCCGTCTTGTAACATCCGCTTGTCGCGTGGAGAGTCGCTTCCCTCCACAGTTCCCCCACAGCCCCCATAGTTCGCTGCTCCTGCCCAGGAGCACATGGACTCCATCTTCACCTCCTTCCCCGTCTCCCTCTCCCGCTCACCCAGACGCTTCACTTCCGCCGGTCCTGGAAGATCCTCCGTTGCGCACGCTGTATGTTGAAGTTGGCGACATCAGCGAGTTGTCGCCGGAGCCAGCCCAACGACGGTAGATCGAGTGCGCTGACCCCGACCTAGACTGACCCGGCGCGCTCTGTACGATGCTGCCTATACAGTCTCTGAATGGGGGGCTCCTCGACCTCAGGGAGCACAGTCGGCTCCCCTCTCTGCCCCCGACGCTGGCGAGCCTCGCCAGCAGAAGCCCAAGACTCTCCCTTGCAAATACTGCAACAAACGCTTTAGGTTCGTGCTCCGATGGATCCCAGCTGCTTGCCATCACTACTCACAAGCAACATAGGCGGGTTGAGCATGTGCAGAGACACGAGAGAACCCATACCAAGGAGAAGCCCTTCCAATGTACCTGGGACCGTTGTGGTAAAACATTCGGCAGACGGTAAGTTGCATCTCCACTTACATGCCAATACCTACCTCCCAACACATCACTGCCTACCTTACGGTACTACCTGATACCTGCCCGTCTACCTACCCTCCATGTGCCTCCCCTATGTTGTTTTCCCGGCGTCTTGCTGCAACCTCCCGACCTATTCAGGCTCACCCTTGGCACTTGGACTGTCTCCTAGCCCGGCCACCAGCAAGATGTCACACCCCCGCGCCATCACCTCAGTTCGCGCCATCCACTCGCCGATCCGGCCAATACCCGCCCTTTCCGCCTAACAAATACTCAGCCAACCACTCATCTCACCCAGACTTGGGTTGGATTTTGCTTTTTCGAGAAAAAAATTGTCACACACTTCCCTGACACAAAAATATTGCTTTCCTCTTCTCTTACTACAGCCCACAGTCAAAGCTTCTTCCAAGTTGTGTTGAAACCTTACTTACATGGACATCAGGGATCTTTTAGTAAGGCATGAGAAGCTTGTTCATCTCAATGATAGTAACAAGGACAATGCCCGGCCCAGGAAGCTCTCCTCCAACCTAGCTCAGCAGCCGTCCATAGTCAATGGCCATGGCGAAGGAGGAGCCATGGGTGTGATCCGCCCAGTCCGACAACAACCATTATCACCACAGTCACAACAGCCCGCCCTTTCTCATCCTCAGCATCATCAGAACCTTCGGCCAGAGAAGCCAGCTCAACACTTCCACCACCCGAATCACGTGTCTTCGATTTCCAGTGGCTCACTCTCTGATGGACAGCGCGGGTCAAGGTCAGATGCTTGCAACCTGGCCATGCTCTCGGATGCTGCTCTTGCAAGTGAGGTGAATCCAATGCAGCCAGGAATCGGTGACGCGTCCCAGCAACCACCGGCACACGACAGGCCGAAGAGCTTTAGCAGCAGTTCAGGTCCCTATGATGAAAGACCCCGGGAAGACTCGCAGGCCATCGCATCGGCATATATGCCGTCGCCGCCGCAGGGTTCCAGTGACGACTACAATCTCTTCCTCGACGATTTCGCCCCTACGCCACATCTGCTCCCACCGCCTTACGACTTGTACCAACGAACTGGTAGCTGGTCTCGCGCCAGCGCGGCTAATGGACCGCGGGGATCAGGCTCAAGGCCCTCCCAAGCTCCTGGAGGGGTCAGTTCAGGAGGACAGGACAGTCGTGAGCAGTCAGAT
Organism: Clonostachys chloroleuca; assembly: GCA_037952775.1. Classification (NCBI taxonomy): domain Eukaryota; kingdom Fungi; phylum Ascomycota; class Sordariomycetes; order Hypocreales; family Bionectriaceae; genus Clonostachys; species Clonostachys chloroleuca. Next base: position 18,442,415 of record JBANAY010000003.1, on the reverse strand, counting down.
CACAGTTCCAGGAACGAGGACTCCAGGGTATTATCCTTGCAGATCTCAGTAGTTGACCACAACACTATCAAGAACAGGCTTGATGGATTTTCAGCGGTACTTCCCAACGACTTCGTCTTCCCGTCTCGCCATACTCTCACTCGGTTCCTTGAGGGGTATATTAGCGGATTCCACGAGCACCTTCCTTTCTTGCATCTACCGACAATGTCACCAGCGGAAATGGCACCCGAGCTTCTGTTAGCGATTCTTGCGGTCGGCGCTCAACATAGGTTCGAAAGCAACCGAGGGTACGCCCTCTGGTATGCCTCCAAAGCTGTTGCCATGGAGCAGATAAGGAGGAGGCATAGCTCCGAGGTCCATGCTCTTCTACCAACTGCCGCAGCATACAGCCCCCATTCCACCAGACCATCTCCAAACTCAACGTATAGGCATTCTTTTGCCTCGGCACAGTCTGAACGACCATTAACACAGGATACTCATCGAGAGCCTTAGTAAGTCCTTGTCCATCAATTACACGTTACTAGGAGCAGAGACATAAGAAGACCCCAAGAGTGAACAATGAAAGACAATTGTGGATCCGATAGACTGACAAATATTCCAGCTCGCCCAATACACCACAAGCTCGACTTGAAACCATGCAAGCAGTGCTGCTATTGTTTGCCGTTGGGCTCTGGGGTGCCAAAACCATTTTGCACGAGTCTCTTTCTATGCAAAGCACTCTCTCCGTCCTCGTACGCGAGGACGGTTTGGGAAACCCAAATACCCAAGGCACATCAAATGATTGGGAAACATGGGTTCGTCTCGAGGGAGCAACGCGGACAAAGCTCGTTGCCTTTTGTTTCTTCAACCTCTGCAGCACCGCATATAATACTCCACCCCTTTTACTGATATCGGAATTGAAGCTTTCCTGCCCGCAACCTTCTTTGCTGTGGCGCGCTGAGTCGGCCTGGCAGTGGCAGGAATTGAGGCAGTCGAACCCAGCGACTGAGTCTACGGTGCACGAGGCGTTCGCTCGACTTTTCAGCAGATCGAATCATGCCATCCCTCTCCAGATGTCATCTTTAGGGAATTACGTTCTGATCCACGCCCTGCTGCAGCATATTTATCTCTTGAAGCAGACATCATTTGCCGCAGGCTCGCCCTATGATGTTCATCGAACTCTTAAACCTGAAGATGCGGAGGACGTCGCGCAAGCTTTACAGGTGTGGCAAACGAGTTTTGAGCAAAGGCTCCAAGCAAGGGTCACGGAACCGGGACAGATCAACGGCGCAGATTCTATTCCTGGCGGATCACTGGCATACAACGCCTCGGCTCTTTTTAGGCTGGCCTATATCCGTCTCTATACAGAGCTGCCGCCTAACTTAGGATTGGATTCAAGGGATGCCTTGCTGGTTGCGTCTGCTTTAAGCGGCACACCCTTACTGGTCCGCAGCCTACGGCTTCACCGCGCCGTTTTCCAAGCGGTGCATGCTCTGTCAGTGTTGGTCAAGGCAGGGGTAAAATATGTGGCACATACCAAGTCATCAGAATGGAGTATCCAACATTCCCGTAAGCAAATCCTCACACTCTCTCCGCACAACTGTCACTGCTCTCCAAATTATTTTCCATTTGCATGTATATTGACCCTTCTTTATAGTCTGCAACTTCGAATGTGCAATATTAGTAGCCAAGTGGTTATTGACACTGTCATCCATCAACCGCTCTGACCCGCCAATCTCGCCGGAAGAGAGGAATCTGCTCGATACGGTCCAACGAATGCTCGACGAGACGGAGTTTGCGGTGCCCATTGACCCTTCGCTATCAGGGCCGGGAATAAGCCAGTCGGAAGGTTTGGCAAACGAAGTTACGAAGTTACGCCGCCTGGCGAGTGCAGTGGTTCGACTTTGGGCAGAAACATTCAAGGGAAGCCACATCTTTGATATTGTCAAAGTCATGGGTTTGAGCCTTGATGGATTTTCAGATATGATTGAAAAGCCCAGAGACAGAATAGGATCCATTGGCCGAGTTCCCGGTCTGGCATAAGAGCCTGCTCTGATGGGTTTTCTTTTTGTTTTATCTTTCACAATGATAAATCTGGAACATAAAACGGATGGGCCGCATTCGTATCTGGTTATTGGGTAGCGGGGGATCTATGTAGGAACTAGCAACAGATGGAAGGATTGGATTTACGGTATTTATGGATGATTGTATGATTTTAAGTATGAGGCGTTTTGGTTTCAAGGGCCGGTTTGATTGTATTTATGACGTTGGGAGAGAGAGCCATGACCTATGACGGCCACAAATATCGATCTAGCTAGGGATTTGGTTTACACAGATGACCACAAACAGGGCGTTTATGTGGATTGATATTTATTTGTATTATCAGTGAATTCTAAATATTGAAGGCATAGTGATTTGACCGGTGTAGTGGTTCTAGCTCACTTATGAGACAACTGAGAGCAAATGGGGATGGCTCTCAGTGGTAGTCTGTACACTCATCACTTTGCTGGAAAGATGAAAGTGAGCTAGGTTCATGTTGTGTTTGGCTTTCCGGTTATTGGACCTCGGTTCGGGATTCGTGTTAAAGATGGGGTTTGGCCCGGGGCTGGGAAACACCCGCGGTAAGATTACATGGGGACCTGACAAGAACAGGCCGAAGATGGCCAAAAATGGGCTGTTCTTCTTGCAGTGTGGTACAGTTGTCGAGCCCATAGGCGCTTGCACACCGGTATCACAAGTGTCTAGCAATTCCATCAAAGTTAGAGCTTCATAACGAACAGGTGGGACCTTCCCACATGTGACGGGGAACAGGCTACGGGCCTCGTTAATGAAGTGGGCTTCCGCGGGCTTAAAGTCCGAATTGCGGGGGACTGCGAGCGCTGCACGAGTACATGAATAGCGCTGTGGCGCCCAGCACATCCGCTGTACCTGCCTGGGGGATGACGCTGACTTGTGGGGGGATGCGCCGTGCGCTTGGACTCGGCCGCCTGTAGTGGCCCCATAGTGGCCCGTAAATTAGGTACATTCGGCTGGAGAAGATGCCGAGGCATGTGTGGAGCTGCCAGAGGGGGCGGGTGACGATGCTGGTCATCCAAACCGCCGTTATCAGACATTGCATGCGCAGCGACAGATCTCTTCCTCCCTTCGTTCTCCCACCGCTTCTGTAGACAAAGACGTGAGAATTCGTTTGTTGCTGAAGACTAGATCCCATTAGACGCGGAAAACACACATCCCCAGCCATGCCATTCACCACTGAGCTGACGCGCCGACTCGGCATTCGAGGTACACTCTCCCTGGCAATTGCAGGCTGATTGAATGCCTTGAAAGCTAACGAAACCCATCCAGTGCCCATCGTCCAGGGCGGCATGATGCACGTCGGCACCGCCGACCTCGCCTCCGCCGTCTCCAACGCGGGCGGTCTGGGCATCATCACCGCCCTCATCTTCCCTTCCCCAGACGCCCTCCGCGCCGAGATCCGCCGCTGCAGGACCCTGACCAAGAACCCCTTCGGCGTCAACATGACGCTCCTCCCCTCGCTCGTCCCGCCCGACTACCCGGCCTACGCGCAGGCCATCATCGACGAGGGGATCAAGATCGTCGAGACGGCGGGCAACTCCCCCGGCCCCGTCATCAAGCAGCTCAAGAAGGCGGGCATCACCATCCTGCACAAGTGCACGAGCATCCGGCACGCGCAGAGCGCGCAGAAGCTCGGCGTCGACTTCCTGAGCATCGACGGCTTCGAGTGCGCGGGCCACGTGGGCGAGAGCGACATCACCAACTTCATCCTGCTCAGCCGGGCGCGCCAGTCCCTCACGGTGCCCTTCATCGCGAGCGGCGGGTTCGCCGACGGCTGGGGGCTCGCGGCGGCGCTGTGCCTGGGCGCGAGCGGGATCAACATGGGCACGCGGTTCATGGCCACCGAGGAGGCGCCCATCCACCGCAACGTCAAGGAGGAGATTGTGCGCGCGCAGGAGACGGACACGACGCTGCTGCTCAGGCGGTGGAGGAACACGACGAGGCTGTACAAGAACAAGGTGACGCAGGAGGCGCTCGAGATTGAGAAGACGAGCCCGACGGGCGAGTTCCAGGAGGTGGCCGCGCTGGTCAGCGGGAAGCGCGGGAAGCAGGTGTTTGAGAATGGGGACCCGGAGTTTGGTGTAAGTGTTCTACTCCCTGCGATATCTGCCCTTCTCCCCCTCCCCTCTTTTAAGGAGGGATGGGGGATGCTATTACTGTTTATGATCATTAACTAACAACTGGAATAGGTCTGGACAACTGGCCAAGTCATCGGCCTGATCCACGATATCCCGACTTGCGACGCATTGGTGAAGAGGATTGAGAAGGAGGCCGAGACGGCCCTCAAGGAAAGATTGAGTCTATTCACACCCGAGGCCAAGCTCTAGACCGCTTTGGCTTCTCCCGCTAGAGGCTACGCAGCCCCCCCCCCCTTTTTAGTTGTTTCTTTTCTATGTAACATGTACTGATGAGAGCGCGTTTACTTCCTTGAAATACAAACGTAAAGAAGACAAAAGAGACAAAATAAAGTAAACAAGGAGATTTAATAAACGTGCAAACTTCTTCTTCACTGTGACCGGTTGGAGGGATCGTAGTAGATGGAATCCAAACGAGAGCCCTTGACCGGCTTGGGATTGTGAGCCCCTTTCCCGTGGCCTGGCTTCCTCTGGTGCCACAGCTGTGGGAGCTCCAGGTCGAGCTGCTCCCAGTCGCGGCCCCTCATCCGGCCGACGCCGGTCTCCATGAGGGAGATCTTGTCGCGGGGCCTGTAGGACTGCCAGCCCGCGGGCGCGGAGGGCTTGCTGCTGCTGCTGCTGCTGGGTTCCATGTCTTCGGCCAGTTTCAGGTTGACCTCGAGGACGTAGCCGTCTACGCCGCAGTAGAAGGAGCCGGAGAGGTTCGACGCCTTGGCGAGTGCGTGGACGCGGTCGTAGCGGGACTGCCCGAAGTGAAGTATGGCGTCTGGGCGCCAGTAGTCCTGGGTGGCTTTCGAGTGCCAGGAGCACGACTGGCCGAGCAGGGGGCAGCACTTATCGTAGACTGGAACAGAGGCAGCCGGCTCGTTGGAGCGACCTGGGGGGGTTGGGTGAGGGGCGTCGGTTGAGCAGGGGAGAGCGCTGGTGTGGTTGTATGGCTTCGGGTTCCGGAAGTCGAAGAAGACGAGCGACTCAGACATGTTGCTCCCTGCGATGAAGCGCTGGGTCCCGTAGACGAGGAGAGAGCTGCCTGGCTCGTAGACGCTCCATCGATCACGGTACATGGCATCGTAGGGGGACGAGGTTCTGATATCGTTGAGTCTGTATGTCCCATCTTCCCAAGCGCTGAGCAGGAGGCTCTCGCTGTGCCCGTAGCCGACTGGCTCTATTGCTCGCACGGTCGTCTTCTCCGGCATCCCGCTTCGGGCTATATCGGTGAGGTGAGAATAGTCCGAAGAGTCCTGCACTGCATCAAAGAATTCCAGCCCGGTGGGTGTGATGCGGCCCCATCTGAGGGGCTGACGGGTTCCGCCCAAACCGCATGCGATGATGTCCTTCCCGAGGAACTTGGCACTGCGTACGAAGGGCATCTCGTCGCTGGGACAATCCTGGGAGAGGTCATAATGGCACATGGGGTCCAGCTCCTCATCCTCCTTGTTGGACAGATCATGAAGAGTTATACTCGAGTGCCGGCAGCTTGCCAAAATGTTCGTCTGCGGTTGCCAGTCCGTCCAGGAGATGGCGACACGGGCTGGCGATCTTCGACGGGATGAGGTATCCGTCTTGGGATCCACGGCTCCCTGGTACGGTGTCAAAGACTGTGAGACGGCCCCAAATTCCTCGCCAGCAGCCGCGATGACCTTCAAGTCCCCGTTGGCCCTGCCAACAACAACCTCTGGGGACTGCGATCGATCGAGGGCAGTGACGGCAGTCACATCGCCGAAGCCCCCACTGTAGCCGCTCTCGCGGCCCTCGAGTCTGAACCAACTCTCTTGGTCTGCCGAGTACAGGGGTTTGAGTTTGGTGATGAGGTCCTCCCCGACGCCCCAGACGGCCAGTTCCTGTTCATCCTTGGAGGAAGTGTTCGCCAGCACCCTAGCATCCAGGACCGGGTGGAAAGAAACGCTCTGCACGCCGGAGAAGCCACGGCGAGATCTCCCGCGGCCACTCTTCTTTATTTCATGGTATTTGTAGATGGAGAATGCACGCCGTTCCCAGCAGCGATCCAGGTATGTGAGCCGATTCGCCACCTCATCCCAGCGCTGCCGGGATATCCTGCCGGCGGTGATGTCGAAGACGGGAGAAAAGGAGGAACGACAGAAAGTCCTCCATCCGGCCTCCCGCGTGAAGGAATGGAGATGGCGGGAAGTTGAACCGAAGCTAGCAAGATCTCGAGCCGTCGTGAATTTCTCGGTGATGTCGAGCAGGAGATCGTCCGGGAGGGACTCCAGGCCAGAGGTGGGCTTGATGTTGAGGGTAAGGGCACGGTCCATGGTTATGGATGGTTATGAAAAGGAGACGGAAGAAATGGAGAAGAAAAAAAAAAAATAAAAAATGAAATGGATACTGCGAAAAGATGGAGTTTACAGGAATCTCTCTCTTTTACAAGATATGGACTGAGCTCAAGAGGTATCCTATCACCCTTTACGCTTCTCTCAAAATGGACGCCATTTTGATTAGATTTTCACCAACGGCACATGCGTCTGGCCGAATCAGACAGTAAGAAAACGACGAAGGCAGATTGGAGCCTTTCCCTTTGGAGATGGATGGATGTTGTTGGAAAAAGGACCAACAATGAGAAAATCGGCACGACAGTCGCGGAAGTTGTACCAAATGGCGAAATGTGGGTCGCCTCACTACATGCATATGCGATCGGCCTACAAAGATACGCGCAGCCTCGCCCCCAGTGTGAGTCATGACTGACATGATTGATGACCCTGAGTCACCAAGCATCTGTTCAGGAGTCATAATCCACGTCTTGTAGCAAACAGTTTAGTGATGATAATCTTGGTACATTATAATTCCACATTGTGGCGGGATATATATGATCTGGATGCTGTTTTGTTTCGTTCATCTATCTCTCCCATTCACAACGCCAAACTCCGGCCATCCCCAGCCCAAAATGGTACCCCGGGCATCCCATACTCGCCATCAGGACATCTCTCCATGAATAATATAGCCCAATATAATAGTAGTAGCCCCGTTACATAAGAGCGAAGAGCACCTGGACTGCCTTCTCCGCAGCGGCAACGTGCCATGGCCGCACATCCATCTCCATATCCACTACACCTCTGGCCCTTGCCAACGTTCCCAGACCGCGGAAGTTGCTGAGCATCTCCCGGAACAGGGGCTCGTACGGCCGCGCCGTGCCCTCAGTATGCACAAGATTGACCTCGATCACGACAGGCGGGTCCTCTATTTTTGACCCAACCTTCTTTATCAGATACCCACTTACAAGAGCGGGATGGAGCTCAAGCAATGTCGACGAGTTATTCAGCCTGTGGCCCAAAACAGCGCCCCAAACCTGGTCTGTAAGATCCAAGAGTACCGCATCCCCTTCGGATTCATTACCACCATCCGCGCCAGGCGTAGGGGCAGTGGCGGCATTAGTAATCGGCGTCGCACTCTGTTCGGGCGACACGATGTTGGTCTGGGGGTTGAAACGGGCGTGGTGTAGAAGCCGGTTGTTGATGACGAGATCTGAGTAGCAGGGGGAACCAGCTGAAGCGAAGGACTGGTGTCGACAGTCATCAGAATAAGTGCTACATTCGCTGTAGATTCTGTTCGTGCCAAAGCCGACCAGAAGTCAATCTCCGCAGTGTCCATTGGGCCGCATTTGGTAATGATAATGCGCCAATGGACCCTGCGATGAGCGATAAACTCCAATGTCATCTCCCAGATCGCATGTGCGACATCAGTCATCTGCGTAGACAGAGGCCGTCCTTTGCGGCCTAAGCAGTACGAGGCAGTTCCCTGCCGACTGCCGCGATCATCTGTCCAAGCTGCTGATACCCACCGCTCATCACTGCTCTGGGCGTAAGCCACGTGAAGACAGGAATTCTCATGTATTAGTGAAGCAGAAGGTGTGCCGGTTAGTTTAAAGTCGATCAGGCGTGGCGGTGGCTGCTCCAACAGGATCGCTGGGGTTGACATCGGGCTCTCGGGTGACCCACAGCGGTCATACATTTCAACGCATAATTTGACCAGCGCGGAGGAAGGGGTTATGACCAAGTCCGTCGGCGACGATATCAAATCGGCTGACACAAGCTGTAGTATCAGTTCCTTGCGTCCACCGTCTCCCTTACCTGCAAGCAGAGGTTTGCAAGTTTCGGAAAATCTTTGGAAAGCGAGACAGGCCTCAACTATGGTGCCAGGGTTGTTAGGAGTGTAGACCATGAAAATAACAATATTCGTCTCCTCCTGGGGCAGGTCCGAAAGAGTTGCTTGCAAGACATCCATACTCTCGATCAATGCTGATCCTTGCCTGGTCACGCTCGCATCCGGAGAAGTAGATATTCTATCTACTTCGTACGGGAGCAAGCCGCTTTCAAATTCATTAGGGAGAGGTACATTCTCAAACGTGCCCAGCTTGAGTAGCTCGTAAAGACTCTTCATTCGTCCCAAGAAGGTCCGCGTATTATCTGACATGCCACTCCAGCCAGGAAATACGCAAAGCGCGTATACATCCTTACTCCCTGACGCAGGGGCCATACCAAGACTCTCCCAGAAGGTAACAGCAGAAGGTAAGACGGACAGTCTTGTTTCGGATCTTCTCATTTCCAGGTGGTGAGATGGGATCTGATACACATTGCTAAGTCTTAACTGCTCAGCGTTTGAGTCTCTGCCCGGGACCGGTCGAGGCTGGATACCCCTCATTTGACCCTGTGCAGGCACATCGGGTATTTCGAGCAGGTCTTTGAGCCGGCTGGGGGAAAACCCTTTGATGGATGAAGAGAAAGCACCCTGGAGAATGTTGGCCACCATCCGCGAGTACGCTGACATTTGGCGGCGCTGATTCCCGGGGCCGGCAATGCCTGTGTTGTGGACTGCCAGATTCATCATGCTCAAGTCGCCAAGCGCCGCTTGCTCAGTCAGTAGCTGAGCTATCTGAATGGTATCTTCATCAGTTAATGGGAGCTCAAGGGCTAACGGCTCGGGATCCATCAACAGCCTGGAGAGAGGTATTTCAGGTCCATGCGGCCTAGATAATTTAGGCAATTCCAAAGCAAGTCGCTGATCTGGCTCTGTAGCGGTGTCAGAGTCTCGGAAAAACGTGACTTGCGAAGCCACATCCTCATCCACAACAGTTCCCTTGAAACTTGCTTTGGTTGGTGAATGGAGTTCTTCCGATGTGTAGCTAGAGTCATCTTGATCAGATTCTACACTACTCGCATCGTCGTCTGAGGGAGAGCGGGCAACGCGAACAGGGCTTATATGTGAAGCAGACACATCGAGTGATGTGAGACCCCTCATCAAAGCATTTGCAGTATAAGGCGGTTCTTTCAGCTTCTTGGTGCGCTTACCGTGGCGCTTGAGATAGTCTGTTTCGGGAAGTGCGCCTGCTCGAGAGCTAGTTTTCTTCTGAAGCTCTGCAATTGTGGGTTCGAAGTCGTAGAGACCGCCTTTCTCGTACTTTTTATTAATTATAGGCAAGGCAGGGCCGAAATCGATCTTTTCAAACACACTGGCTTTCCGCTTGGGGTTTTGGTTCGTTTCTTTTGGGGACACAGTTGCCTGAGGCACTGATGCCCTCACTCGCTTAAAAACAGTCTCAGGGTTGAATGGGCTGTGTGTTCTCTTTGAGGTTGCTTTCTTCTCTTCAGTGATAATCCGAGTGGCTTGAGGGTCGCCCAAAAAGCTCCTTGCATGCCGCAACTCAGGAATAGTGAAGCCTTCAGACTTTTGGGGCGAGGACACAGGATCAGGATCCTCATTTAGTTTGGTATGCGTTTCCTCTTTCTTGACTGAAGTTTCCTTAGGGGGGCTCGCATCCAAAACCTGGACAGGCGAGGGATCATCAAGATCAGCCATGTCAATGTCTAGATCACCCGGGTCTTCGTCGAAGAAGTTGAAATCGGCTTCCGTTATATCATTGTCCCCAAACATGTCGCTATCCATCAAAATACTTGAGGGGTCTCCCAGAGAGTTGTTGCTTCCGCTCCGCTCCCGCCTTGGTTCTTCAGGTCTATCCCACATATCATTGTCTGGATGGTGCACTTCAGGCTCAGGTTCAGGCTCGGGGACGGGTTGAGGTTCCGGTTCCGGTTCAGATTCGGCATGAGCCATATCCACAATGTCAACCGTTGCGGCTGCTGAAGACAGATTTCTCGGGCTTGCTGTTGCGGCATCTAGTGTAGGCGTTATTCCATTGTGCTGCTGAATGGCATCTGGTGGCGTCGGATACATGGCACCCGCGGAAGCTATGTTTGAGCGACCGACAACAGGTGTCATATCCTCTGTGACGAGAGGCCGGGGCCTAATTCCGTTGCTTTCTGACGCCGCGGAAGCCACACGCTCGGCCTTTCGTTTGGCTATCTGTTCCTCCCTCTCAGATGTAGAGTCCATCCAACGCCCGGCAATACCAAGAGGATCACGGCTTTCCTCATGGCCACTTAGAATTGTATCGCGAAGTCGGGTGCCTGTTGTTGCGTCCGCAGTTTTCCGACGAAAACACAGAGGACCAGGCCACGGAATAGTGGTTGTTGCTGTAACGTCCCTGTTGCGGGGTGTGTCATTCTTGGGGTCCTGAAGGCGCTGTCTTGATACCGTGATATTCACCCAAGAACATCCCTTTAATAGAGAGAACGGTACACCCCTTAATTGCAGAATCCTAAGGCACGCTTGCTTCCAGAGACCATCGTCGCCTTCGAAGGGGCGCCGGAAGCTCAGGGCCTGTGTGTTCGGGGTTTGCGCCAAGCTGGGCGCGCCAAAGTCATCAATTGTAATGGACGGGTTTGAAGCCCGGATTCCAAAAGGCGCTGCGAAAATCTGTTCGCCCGGGCGTGTGAGGCTTGCAGCAAAGATGTTTTCGAGTGATGATAAACCTTTACACTGAGAGAGCTTTAGACTAACTACGAGAGTTCCAATAGTAGTCAAGTACGCGGCAAGCGTACCTATTGTTGTCTCTGGAGGAAAGTCTTTAGAATTCGTAAGATTCGGGGTAAATAGTACTGTGCGATAGTTGAGCGGTAGTGATCGTGTTGCGGTGCATATTGCCGTGCTCACGGAATGTAGCACGGCCGCAATAAAGTTCTCGTATACGACCGCAAGTGCCGATGGCCCTCCCTTAGTCTGCGTGTCGGCTAATAGAACTGATGGGGTTTCCTGCTTTGTCGGAACTGGCCAAGGGTTGCTACCTGGTGCGCCAAAGGGCGATCGCGGAACAGGGTCAATGTTCACAGTGCCGGACGGGGAGGCAGTAGAAGAAGTGGACATCGTTGACGCTGGTGGACTCGGCGCTTGTGATCTCCCCTTTTGAATTGAGAGGGGCTCGATTGCACCCTCTTCTGCTAGAACAAATGCTTGCCCTGACACCTTGAAGGTTGTGTCCAGGTTCCAGGTCGGCTTGCTATCCTCGTTTTCCACCTCCTTTTCTTGTATCCGGAAGCACCATACGCCCCTCCGGTCAGGGTCAAAAAAAGCGAGGTGTCCATTTTCACGTAGCGAACCTTCGAATTCGAGGGCGGCGGAGGGTAAGTTCTTAGATAGGTCGGATGGTGCCTCGTACACTCGAAAGTTGATCGTAGAGATGTTGTTCTATCCAAGGTCAGCCTGATTCCCGGTTCTGAGCGCGCCCTTCCAACTCACCAACAGAAGAGTATTCGTTTCATATTCACCAGCCTCCATAGCGAACGCAAGTCATCTGCACAACTACTTGTCGTTTACGGGAAGTGGATTGATGAAATAGACTTGCGCGCCAACGGTCCAGTCTCCTGCTTCTCTCGATGTTCACTCGGCCTCCAAGATGTAATATACGTGTATTCCGATCGTTCGATAAAATAATTTATGTGTAGCGTATGTTCTGAAGGGTGATAGCAATGTCGTTGTTCGCAATAATCGAGTTGACATAAACTGGCTCCATCTCCGCTGACACAACCTTCAACGATGAATTAGCTTAGGTGCGCGAAAACAGCGAGGAAGCTGCTTGAATCAGGGTAGGTCGAGGTCGCAAAGGGGCATGTAGAAGAAGGATAGATGGGGCCTCGATGAGGACGCGATGATCGAACGTGATGAGTATTGTGTTGGGGGCTTCGGGAATTAATCCGCCCGACGAGGGCGAGTACAAAACTGTCGCTGGAGAAGGGCGGCAGAGCAGATATACATACCACCGATGAATTCAGCAATATGCCATGCAGTCTAAAGCTCATCCATTAGTATGCGCACTATCCGCCGTTGTCAGGCGTCCGTGTTGTTCTTTGGTATCGGAACTAGAGCTGATTCCGTCTCCGCTGCTCGCGAGTCACGAACATAACCGTTGGTCTTGCTCGCCCTGTCCAGGTGAGCGCTCGGTCAGCGCGGACGCTACTGCAAGAACGGGGTCCTTACCGAGATAAAATGCCTGGTGGGGCTGATGGCAGATTTTCCTCTTTTGATAAGGAAACTTATTTTTTTTTTCGGGCAGTCAGTCGCATGTGCTATCGTCCTCAACACTACCAGACAGACACTGAAATTGGATTTTCTGATCTTCACGGCTCTTCGTAGCCGCAACATCCAAGGTCGCGATTCTAGCAGCAATCTCTGTTGCTTCAATCAACGATGAAGCTTTCTAATCCCGGGACAGTGGCCGTGTACACTGTCTCAGGCGCATCGACAGCCCGAGCTCTGCCAGACTGGCTCGCCAGACGGCGGAAGCGAAGTCTCAAGAACGACCCCGAGTACCAGAACCGAGTTGAGATTCTCCAGGATTTCGAATTCGAAGAAGCCAGCAATTGTATCCGTATCAGCGACGATGGCGACTGGGTCATGAGCACCGGCACTTACAAGCCCCAAATCCACGTTCACAACCTCTCTGAACTGTCACTCTCCTTCGCTCGCCATACGACTTCTCTCAACCACAGCTTTGTTCTCCTCTCCCCCGACTACTCCAAATCCCTACATCTCCAGATTGACCGAAAGCTCGAGTTCCACACACCCATGGGCTGCCACTATGAAGTCCGTCTTCCGCGATACGGTCGAGACCTGAAATATGATCGGCAATCGACAGAAGCCCTCATTCCGGCGGTCGGACTCGATGCAGACGGGAAGGGAGAGGTCTTCAGAATGAATCTAGAGCTTGGGCGGTTCATGCGATCGTATCAAGTTGATGTCGGTGGTGATGATGAGACGACCGGGGGGGCCTCCAAGGTGGAATTGGAGTCGGCAGTGTCAACACTGCCGCCATTGCAGAGGAAACACACAATCTACTGGCTTTCGGTACTTCGATCGGAACCGTTGAATTCTGGGATCCGCGCTCCAAGGCCCGGGTCGCCCTCCTTGCTGGTCACGAGGGTGAGGTCACTGCGCTGGATTTCAGTTCAACTGGTTTGTCCATCGCAACGGGATCCTCAACTGGAATGATGCAATTGTTTGATCTCCGTAGACCGACGCCGCTCCTGAAGAAGGATCATGGGTACGGCTTCCCCGTCAAGAAGCTCATTCACATGACCACCTCCTCCCAGGAGAAGAAGGTCTTGTCAGCCGATAAACGAATAATCAAGATCTGGGATGAGGCAGACGGTACTCCTTGGACGTCTGTTGAGCCGGTGGTGGATATCAACGATGTTGCATGGTGCAAGAACTCTGGCATGCTCCTCACAGCCAACGAAGGCAAGCAGCAGCATGCTTTCTTCATTCCTCAGCTCGGTGCAGCACCGAAATGGTGTACATTCCTCGACAACATGGTGGAAGAAATGGCCGAGGAAGTTCGAACCGAAACCTACGACAACTACAAGTTCCTCACGCTCCCAGAACTCAAGCAACTCAGCTTGGCCCATCTGGTCGGCAAGACAAATCTTCTCCGGCCTTATATGCACGGTTACTTTGTGGCTTCCAAGCTTTATGAGCAGGCAAGATTAATCGTGAACCCATACGTTTGGGAAGAAGAGAGGATGAAGCGCGTGAAGGAGAAGGTTGAGAAGGAGCGCGCGACTAGAATCAGAGGCAACAAGAAGGTCAAGGTCAATCAGAGACTGGTTGACAAGCTCCTCAGCAAACAGGCCAACAGAGAGGAGGTGGATACCAAGGCCGGCCTGTTGGGAGACGATCGATTCAGCAAGATGTTCGAAGACGAGGAATTCAACGTTGATGAGACGAGCAAGGAATTCCGAGCGCTCAACCCAAGCACTTTTATTGAGACCCCAGCTGAGGCACAACCTGCCGCACGATATCAGGGCAAGGACTCTGATGAAGAGGACAGTGAGAACGAGGAAAGCAAGAATGCCATCCGGGCATCAAGACGCACGGACGTTATCTCTATGCATGTCTCCTCGACTCAAAATGGCGGTAGAAAAATCAAGGACACATCACTGGGGTCGAGAAGAGCCAAACCGGCTCGGGACAGATCACATCGCAGCGAGGTTGGGGGTGAGCGACAGGTCACATTCATGCCAGCGTCACAGAGAAAGAACAAGCAGGCGGAGGAGCCAGAGGCTCCGAGGAGAAAATCAAATAATGCCAGAAGGAGTGCCAGCTCCAACACATTCAGGAAGATGTGAGCGTATAGACTTTACCGCAACGATACAATATTTACAAGATGACATACTCCAAAAGCTCCCAAGAATAGCACAAGTGTTCGCCTCCAAAACTCATGACGCATTGCTCCGTGATCACCGCTCAATCCAGTTCCTTCGCTCAACTCATATTGCTATTTACTTATTTCCCAGGCCACCTAGGGCCTTTGCTCTTCACCTCTGACTTAGCCATGGCCTTTTCGATATCCTCTGGACGCAGCCGTGGGGTTGGGGGAACATCTGCAAGTCTGGTACGCGCTCGATGGGAAGAAATAGGGCCATCCTTGACATAGTCAGGAAACTCGGTTCGCCTGGGTGTAAGTGCTGTCTTCACTCTGCGTGCTGATCGTCTAAGGGTTTCCTTCATTGTCCATTCCCGCCTCTTAGCGATGAAGAATAGTGTCGCCATTGTTGCTATCCAACTGTATTAGCACTCTTCAACCAGGACATTGCGACCATGCCGGCATAGACACTCACCACCTAATATTGCCACGACAACAATTACTACGACGATCGCAATCATCCCTCCTGTGCTCAAGACGGGCCCGGAGCTTGAGCTCGAGCCAGCGGCACCCTCATCACTTCCGCCGTATGTGGATTCCTCCCCAGTTTCGTTTGACAGAGGAAAATTGCTGGAGCCCATGGTGAGTACTTTGGTATGGTTGAATGTATTATCAAATCTGTGCTTGTATAGTAATAGGAGTGTGCAGAAGAAGGATCAAAAGTCACAGAACCAAAGAGAGCGGGATTGCCAGACTCAGGTATAATAACACGCACGGAGGTCTCACGAACTAACCCAAATCCATGGCCACCCCTCCATGCGAATGTGTGACTACGCTGTGATCGGCCCCTCCCAGTACTGTTCTTGCCGCCCAGCAGCCTGCATGATCCTCTTGAATTCGCACTCAGATGGAGACTTACACGGTGTGGTAGCAGAGTCACACCCTGAGGCTCGTTGATTGGTGTGCGAAGCGCCGGGCCAAGCTGGGTGCGCAGCCAATCGCGTGGCAGAGCGCCTGCAGAGGGCACAGGCCTGCCCCTGTCGCTAAGCTGTGACGGGCAATTTTTAGGCTTTTGCAACGCGGACTAACGCAGAAGCGTTGTGACTTCTGCCGAAGCGTTTTGGGGGCCCCTGCGTCGAATGTCGCACCATCGACCTGATTGGATTCGAGGGCGTCGTTGACAGAAGCCACTTCCGGCAAAGAGGTTGCAGAGGGCCAGCCAGATGTGGGCGAGAATCGACGTGCGGCCGGGGTGGCTGACAGCTGGCATAGGTTGTATCATCGCACAGAGCGGCTACGACCCAGCCAAGACCTGCCAATGCCTGCCAAGGTGCGTAGTTTTCCAGTTCTACCCCGTTTTGCTGAGAAATCGTCCTCCAGGCGGGGGATCTATATCGTGGGCGGCACGTAGCGTGTTTGAGGAACCGCTTATCTTGTTAAAAAACGAGAATAGATGCTCTTGCGAGATCGCATGAAGCCTCTTCTACCTAGCGCCTATCTGGGGTCATATAGAGGGCAATGCACCGCTGTTTTTTTGCAAGAAATATCAGAATCTTTCTTGTTATCCTAGAAAAAAGGAGATAACAGCCAGCAAATCCTCTAACTAGGTACCTACTCAGAGTGATGCTAGAAGTGATCTTTGTTCTGGGAAACTGGTTGGCGCATAAGTGCTTCCATTAGATAGGTAGCCCGTCCGCATCAGCAACGACGATCAACGGTCCAACATTGGCCGGGAAGCGACGCCAAGATATTCCACCTGGAGCGATACCATTTGGCGCCAGATATGAAGGGGCAAAAGTGGGTGGGCAAACAAGGAGATGAGAGCTCGGGTGCTCCTGCCTTCTCGCTTCCCGCGATATCATCTTCTATAGTCATGGCAGGTACGTTTGGAACTACATGCCACCTCCAGGCTCGAGAATCACCAGTTCCTATCTACTGTGAACATCCGTGAATTTCCAAACTTAACAACCAGTTCAAAGTCTCAAACCAACTACCTACATGAATACACCATTCAAAACTTGACCCTCTCCCCCTCGTTGCTTATTTCCATCCGTGAAATTTGACCTGATATGTAACTACAATGTCTACAACACTTCCGAGCCCAAGACTACAGCAAGCTAGGAATTTAGAGCGGCCGTCTCCACGTTACGACGAGAATTATGAAGAGGGAATGGCCGCTGAACCTCAGTTAGCAGCTGTTCAAGGAGCCAAGTACCCAGCCGTCACAGGAACAATCACTCCTGAGCGATTCTTAAAGAGCATTTCCCACTCTAATGCGATATTATCCGAAGCCGACCTCGGTGGAAGCTTTAGGTTTGAAAACAGGCAACCAAACCGCGCCGGGCAGTTTTCCGATAGGCCTCAGAAGCATGTTCAGAATAATCACCTGGGAGGACCTGTACCATCACCGCAGTCAACAAAAGTTCGCGCCTTGAATGATATTACAACCGAGCAACAAAGCACAAAGCCGAAGCAAAAGGAGCCATTCTATTTACCTGAATTGATCTTCTACAATCCAAAGGAAACTCCAAAGGAAACTCCAAAGGAAACTCCAAAGGAAACTAGCCGCAATATAAATGGGCCAGTTCCAGGCTCTACAAGTACAATAATCCCGAACATCATGTCTGACGTCTACGAGGTCGCTCCTACAGAACCACCCACCATTAAAGCCATGGATCAATGCACCACATCTCCTTCATTTCCTGGTCAAGTAGCCGCGCCTCTGGGTAAGGAGATAGATATTCGAAAGCCCATTCTACCATCATCTCCTCATCAAGGGAAGCCCATAGAGTCCGAAGATTCGACTTCTATAAGCTCGCACCCCTCAATTTCCCGAAATGACAAGAGCTTACTTCGTGACAACACTGAACTAGATAACCACAAAGCACCAGTGAAACCACAGGTTCTCGAAACATCGCCAATTTTTGACCATTCTCAGAAATACCATCATCGTCGGCAATCCTTTAGCAGTAGATGTGGTGATCTGGAGGAGCCCCTGTACCAAAGGCCAAGATGCCACAAGAACGCACCTAGTGCTGGCTCCCGAGACGGCTCACGTCGACACAGGAGCTCTAGGAGGTATACTGAGAGCGCAGGCGAAAAACAAGATCGGCCACACTCAAGAACCAGCAACATCAGTAGAAAAAGAAGCGCTGTGTCAAAACCCCCACCCCGCCGAGAATCTAGTCGCAAACATGCAGCCATGCAGCAGCTTGCCCAGTACTGGAATGAGTGTTTGAAAATTGCTGAAGAAGAAAAATCAGAAGCAAACGAAGAAATTGAGCGACTCCAAATAGAGATGAGAGGTCAATCCCGAAAGCTCGAGGAGGCGCGGCTTCTCCTAAGTCAAAAAGAGGTGCAAGTAAATGAGCTCGAGTCTCAAAATTCAGTCTTGAAAGAGCACGACAACGGCACTACCAGTCAAAATGCCAAGTTGACTGAGGAAGTAGATGAGCTGCGCAAAGAGCTATCAAACTCCAATATTAAGATCTCTCATCTGGGAGAAAAGTGCAAAACATTCAAGGATAAAATTAATGAAGTGTTAACAGAACAACAGACTTTATATGGACAAGTTGAATCTTCTTTTCAAGCCGCTGTCACAGAACTTGAACAGGAAAAGGCCAAACGTGAGACTGATGTTAAAGAGATTGACAACGCTCTCGATCTCTGCGAGAAGAAAAGGGAACAGATGAAGAGAGAGTTCGAGGATATACATGCTCGAGATCAAAATGAGATTTACCAAAGTAGATGATGTCCTCGATCGATAAGATTTGAATCAACTAACGGCTTTGCAGGCAAACAAACGATTTCACTCCTCACGAATGAGATCAAAGCCCAGCATGAAGAGGCCATGGCACGAGAGAAGGATTTGGCTGAGAACCTGCGAAGGCAAAGCGATATTCAGTATCAAAATGGGCAGAAGAAGCTGCAACATGTCGAATCTAAAGTTGATCTCGTTCTTGACGCTTGTAGACAGCGTTCCCAGAAAGAAAACGAAAACAGTGCGCCGATTGCTGCTATCTCAGACAAGTAAGTTCACAACCCCAAAAATTCCAAAACTGACCACTTATTTAGACATCTAGGATCGATCTTGTCGTAGATGTCATCGGATCTACACCTAGCCAAAATCAGGAAAAACTGTTCGAGACCATGAGATCGGCTATCGAGCCAATTGCACAAGAGCTTGAAAACCGAATTGTGTCCCAGTAAGGTTCCTACACCCTCGCAACGCTCTGACATCAGCTAAATCAAATCAGAATATCTTCAAGAATGCATGGAGAGTTTTCTAAATATAATGAGCTTGAAAAAACCATTTCCAGGTTTGGGCAAACCTTTCAAGACGAACTCGCCAACATCCAACAGGTCATATCTTGGCAGCTTGAAGCGAAGAGGATTGAGCAACCATCTAACACAGACCATTTGCACAATACAATTGTTGAATCGCTCAAAGACATGAGAGATGGAATAAATTCCACCAAGGAATTGTGTGAGGGTACACGGAACGTTCAGCATGAACTAAACAAAGTCATAAGCAATGCTTTAGTATCTGCCACTGAATCGGAGAGAGATTGTCTTACGGGAAAGGTCGAAGAGAGAGATTCAGAAATAGATCATTTCCGGCACCAACTCATTTCTCTAAAAGACGAATATTCTGCCAAATTGGAGGCTTTTAGCGCCAAGGAGGCTGCACAGGAACAGACGATTATCACACAACTACTTAGGGAAAATCTACATCACATCGGCCAAAGCTTTCAGCAAGAATTTGAGAGAGAGAGACAAGAGTTTTCTGAAAAGATGAGTCATAATGAAAAGGCAAACGAAAATCTTCGAACACAACTACAAGAAGCAATTAGTAAGATCATTGAGCTAAAAGTGCCAGGATCTCCAGATGCAGAGAAGTTAGAGGAACAGCTCCAGGGGGAAAGGCATTCAGTTGCCTCGCTGACTCGCAAAATTGGGAATTTGGAGCAGGAACTTAAAAACACTGAAATGCTTCGAGGGCAATGGCACCAGGGTCTTATGTCGGTCAATACCCTAAAAGCTAAGCTCGAGGCTGCTACCCAGCGTCTGCCAAAAGTCGAGGCAATAGCCGCAAAACTAAATGGAATCACGCGCTTGAACGATGTTATCAACTCAACTGCGAAATTTTTCGATGCTGAGAAGGAATGGCTCCAAACAGAGCTATCTGGAAGAAGCCAGGTTGAAGAATCGAACCCTCACGATCAACTTGGCTCTAAAAAGATCGTCACTTCGACTTCTCAAGATCCAATCTTGAAACTCAACAGCCTTCCATTTCCGTCAAGATTTTTCCCAACTAACCAAAAAGTGGAGAGTCTGATCGAAGAAAACTTGCATGCAGAAGATGCATCACGCCGGAAAGTGCTAGTTTACAGCCCGACTGGTGACTCTGAGTCTCCGTCACCCCCTCCATCGATTGGCCAAGAACAAAAGCGCCGGCGAGAGGCTGTAAGGCCACGATCTATTCTTAGGTCTTCGAAGGAACTTTTACAGAAAATACAAGCTTCCCATAGGAGCGAGTTCCGCGGCCACCCTATGAATGGTAGCCAATTCAATCGCCCAGTGGTGGCAGAAAATGCTCCGGGATGTGGGAATGATATGGCAAATAAAATAATAAACGACCTTCAATCGGCCTTAGCTCCTCCACCCCGCTTCCAACATGGTTGGGAATTTCCTACCGTGGCTGAATTTGAAGAGTCTGTTGGGCTCGGCAGCCGGAAGCGTGATTGCGAATTTGAAGTCGTCGACAACTTTGAAGATCACAAGAAGAAGAAGATAAGAGTAAACAACACAATCATGTCTTCTGAAGCTGATCATACCAGGAATGTGACAGACTCTCCACAAAATTGAGAAAGTCGCAAGAGGTATAATCAAGCCTGCCCTCTATCAAGTACACGATCAAGGACACAATCCAAGAACATCTACACAGATGGCTAATAAAGAAAAAACACCGCGAGATTTTGGAAGAGGGAGATGATAATATAAGATCATCACAAGGGTGATAATCAGGTGGGATCAATACGATCAACTTCTTGAGTCAAAATATATGCTCTGCGTGGGGTGAGAATGTCTTTCGCATTTTGGAATGGGGCCATTCACTTCGTGGATGGTCGACACACTTCCCTTGCAACGAAAATCTCAGCTTTAAGCTGGGAATAAAATTTTGCGATCGATACTATCAGATAATATACAGTGTTGATTCATTCGTGTTCAAGTGTAGTGCAACAAAAAACCAAAACTCCGAGGATGTTGATGTGTTGATACAAGAACGCGTCTCCTTAAGAAGTCGTTGACTGGTTGCCAATTATTCAGCCACCATGTGTCGAGTCTCCTTGTTCTATTTCGCCGAGCTAACCATGGGCTGGGAGCACTATCTGTTTCGCTTTTTCGTCTCGAGGAAAAGGACCTTCTTGCGGACTATTCAGATGGGTGTCAGTAAGAATATGATCTAACTTAGATCGCAGTCCCACCAAAAGAAAGACAGGTAATCAACATTCGAGGTATTACAAACCGATTGGATCGTATTTGAGAAGGCCCATTGGCGAGGACGTTCTGGGTCGTCGCATAGTGTAGAAGAAGCCAGTCATGGCCATCGACACCAGCCGGACGATGATGATTCGATTCTTGACTAAAACGGATGATTGTCAGTCAAACAAGGTCAGAAATAGGTATGGCGTTGGTACTCACCTTTCTTGGCCATGATTGTTGATCCGTAGTCCCAGGATATCTTGGAGCTCAGCCGAGAGTCGCTCAGTGCAGCAATCGCTGCATTCAAAATTCGAGACGAGTGATCAACGCGGCCAATTATTTTGCCGGGATCCGGCAAGGTGAGGCTCCCTCACCTAGCGTCACCGAGCTACCCACCTTCGCCGATTGTACCACGATGACAACTCGTGAACCCTGATAGGCCGATTTCAAAGAATGGAAACACAAGATCGGGATTGTTTTACGATATTCCAACGATCTTGATGATTGATAGATATATGAAGTAATCGAATTTATCCCTTTGACTCCCAGAGACCAGCGGTTACAGGATAGTGGCCGGAGATAAGGTATCGATCAAGCCTCCGACTTATCGGAGCCTTCCTACAGGGGTTTCTCATCATATTTCTAGCTGGAGTGCCGGTGTGACTTCTTGTTCAGCAGCACAGTTCTCGCCTCCCCCTCACAGAACCGGATACTTGCCTGGTCATTGATGCAGCTTTGTTGCATCGCTTTTCTTGTCGTTTCCGAATATCCCCTACCTTAGTCTAAGTTCGCATACGGCCAGATACCTCACCACATGTCGGCCGGTCTCAACATCGCCTCGAGGGGCAACCGAGCACTCTCGAGCACCAGCTCCAAGCTGCTGGACATGCCACAGTCAGGTATGTCTGCTCTCGCTGCAGCCAAGTCCGGCGGTTGAAGGATGTAGCATGGTGCTCTGGAGATACTCCCTGTTCCCCGCGCCGAGAACAAGAAGCTAGGCAGATCTATGAATGGTCCGCCATGGCAATTGAGTTTGGGCAGAATCCATGCTGTGCATTCAACCCCTGATTCCGCAGAGATCTTCTTCTTCCCCGCCGCCACTATCTACCTTACCCAGTCCATCAGAGCCCGCGCGCAACAAGTGTCGTTCGAGTAGTGCTCTGTCCCAGCAAGCCCTTCCTGTCTAGCCTAGCCTCGAGCAGCTCGGTATTACAACCGAGCAGGCTCTCGTTCCGATCTCGGATGAAGCCGGCCTGGATGGGCCGGGCCTGGCACAAGCATTGTCGTCCTCCCATCCAACGTCCAACCCCAAAACTACGCTCCCCATCATGCCACAAGCGATATCATGATCGCCTGGCATCCCCCGGCATCTACCCGGGGCCCAGGGGGGTGAAACGGGTAAATGGCATGAAAACAGGTGTGTCGTGTCACGCGCACAATGGCCCCAATGCTCTACATGGCCTGATTTGTCACGATCTTGCATGTTCTCCAAGGCTCACCTCGCCCACGGGGTTCAAGTACAGCCAGTAGGAACAGGTGCCCTATTGCACTGCGTTTATTATATCCCTCCCTAGCCGATCCTCGCCGTCCCTAGCCCCCACCCCACCATAGCGAGACGTGCATATAGCCATGACAGCATGATATTGCCTGCGAAAGCGGTTGCATGTCTATATGAACACCAGGCCCGCTATCGTCTGGACTGCAGTTCCCATCTAGCCTGCATTGCCGCGAGCAAAAAGAAAAGAAACAATTCTCCTCGGCCGTATCTTTATCTTGCTCTTTTTTCTCTATCTTCCTTATCGCAGACCTCCCCCTCCCCCGCCTGTGCTGCCAGAATATTAATAGGCAGTTAGTTAACGTATTTTTCGTGCAACCCAATTAGCCAGTGCTCTCCTTTACCAACACAGCAGAAGACCCTTTCTTACTACCCCGCCAAAAATCACTTCCCACCAACAACCCCGCCATCGCCGGTCCTCCAACATGCCCAGGCTCACCGTCGACAACATCAACCCCCACGTTCGCGCGGCCAAGTATGCCGTCCGTGGCGAGCTGGCCGTCAAGTCCGAGCAGTTCCGCGCTGCGCTGAACAAGGGCGAGGGCGGTGACCTGCCCTTCGACCAGGTCATCTCGGCCAACATCGGCAACCCCCAGCAGCTGGACCAGAAGCCCATCACCTTCTTCCGACAGGTCACCAGTCTGCTGGAGAACCCCCAGCTTCTCGAGAAGGAAGATGTCTTGATCAACCACCTCGGCTACAAGACCGACGTGATTGAGCGTGCAAAGTGGCTCCTCAAGAGCGTCGGCTCCGTCGGTGCCTACAGTGCCAGTGCCGGTGTTCCAGCCATCAAGGAGAGCGTTGCCAAGTTCCTCGAGGGTGAGTGACTTCCAAGAATGCAAATCCTCTTCAATTGGGTGTTCTTTTCTAACATTGGTCGATATACAGAGCGTGACGGCTTCCCCGCGAACCCTGCCAACATCTACCTCTCCGCCGGTGCCTCCTCCGGCGTCAACACCCTCCTCCACACCATCTGCGCCGCTCCCAACACCGGTATCCTGATCCCCATCCCACAATACCCCCTCTATACCGCCACCCTCTCCGTCCTCGACGCTACCTGCGTCCCCTACTACCTCGATGAGGCCAAGAACTGGGGTACCGACCTGAACACCATCCGCAGCGCATACGAGAAGGCCAAGGCCGATGGCATCGACGTGCGCTGCATCGTAATCATCAACCCCGGTAACCCCACGGGTGCCTCCCTCCCCGAGGAGGACATCCGCGCCGTCCTCGAGTTCGCCAGCCAGGAGAACCTCGTCGTCATGGCCGACGAGGTCTACCAGACCAACGTCTTCGTTGGCAAGTTCCACAGCTTCAAGCAGGTCCTTCGCAAGCTGCAGCAGGAGAACCCGGGAAAGCACGACGGCGTCGAGCTCGCCTCCCTCCACAGCATCTCCAAGGGCATGGTCGGCGAGTGCGGCCACCGCGGCGGCTACTTCGAGCTCGTCGGCTTCGACCCGGAGGTCGAGGCCAACATTTACAAGTTCGTCTCCATCATGCTCTGCGCCCCCGTCATCGGCCAGTGCCTCGTCGAGGTCATGGTCAACCCCCCCAAGGCCGGTGAGCCCTCGTACGAGCTCTACAGCCAGGAGTACAACGGCATCTTTGAGGGCCTGCGCCAGCGCGCCACCGCCCTCCACAAGGCCTTCTCCGAGATGGAGGGCGTCGAGTGCGGCGAGCCCCAGGGCTCCATGTACCTCTTCCCAACGATCACCCTGTCCGCCAAGGCCGGCGAGGCCGCCGCCGCCGAGGGCCGCACCCCGGATGAGTTCTACTGCATGCGCCTCCTCGAGGCGACGGGTATCTGCGTCGTGCCCGGTTCCGGCTTCGGGCAGAAGGAGGGCAGCCTGCACTTCCGTACCACTTTCCTGGCTCCCGGCACCGAGTGGACTGGAAGGATTGTCAAGTTCCACAAGGAGTTCATGGAGCAGTACCGGTAAATGGCAAGCAAGGTTAACGGGCAAGGGATAAATAAAAAATAGAGGGATAAGCGTAGAAGATGAGAAAAAAGTAAATAAATGGTAATCCGATTCCATATGCATGTTGTGCGCCCAAGTGATGTATGTCTATTTGAAGTGATGTGTTTCTGACTGAAGTGTTGAGAGAACAGTATTGTACCGTGGTAGTCACACGCACTCAAGCTTGATGATGCCCTCTTAGTCCAGGAGATCTATTCTTCAACATCATAAAAGACGATTCGAGACGCTACGCGTGGAGGTTTCATGGCATACTCTACATTAACTGGGTGGAGTTGCAAAAGAGCTGCTAAGATTAATGTGTCTATACTTGGTTGTAGAACATGGTTCTATTGATGACTTGGTAGAAAATGTTCCCCGTTCCCTTTTTGACCTCAAAAATGTATATAGCTACCCCGTCGCAGAGCACAGCGGAAGGTTTTGAATTACGCCCTCTCACTTCCTCTCAGTCGGACAGCCTGGCCGTACTTTTGGAGCTTCGTGATAAGCTGGTCTCCCTGGCGAACGACATCCTGGTACTGCTTGTTCTTGTCGTCTGGTCGGTTCGTCTCGATTACTCCTTTACCATTCACACGGTCGATTGTGCAAGGAATTCGCCCAGCGGCAATGAAGCGAGCCAAATCACTAAATTCAAAAGTCAGTTTCATTTACGTCTCAATCCTCTAGTAGGCTGATATACTCACCGATCAAGGAACTCGACTGTGACACCAAAGTCATTAGCCATGCTGTCAAGTCCAACAACCCGGTAGCTCTGAAGCAGCTGCTGGTAGGCCCGAAGGCGCATTTCTCGGATGAACCAGTTCTTGTGCTCATGGAGATAGCGGTCTTGTGTAAGGAACTGCTCTTCAACAGAAGCAAGCGACTGGAAGAACGTCTTATAGTTGCCATTGTAGAGACTGCTAACTAGTAGGGCCAAGGGGCTGAAATCAATCGCTGCCTCGGTCTCTGGGTGATCAGTACTGGTGCCAAGGGTGGTCAGGTTCACAGCTGTCGTCGTAGCCGCCTTAGGGGTATCAACACCGGTTGTGTCGTCTGCACCTGGCCCAGCGCTGATTGCGCCGCTCAGAGCAAGAAGCTTGTCTTCGCCATCTCCCAGGATTGCCTTGATCTCTGGAGCATCAACAACCTTGGACTTGAAGTCTACTCGCTTCAGGGACACAGAGCCCGCAAGCACGGAGTAGACGACAAGGTTTGAGTAGGTGCAAAGCTCGTAGCTGGTGAATGTGGAGAGAGAGTCGAGAAGGAGGGGTGCAGCGAGGTTATAGGATCGTACAGTGAGAAGGTGAAGACCCTCGTAGGTCTTGAGTCGGTTTCGTCGGTCCCAATCACCACCGCTATCAACAAGGGCCTTGGCTCGCTCAACATGCTTCTTTACAAGAGGCTTATCTCCGTAGAAAAGCGCCATGCGGACAATGGCCAGGACAAGATCGATCTTAGCTCCTAGAATACCGGTATTCTCGAAAACACTTTCGTAGGCGGCAATGGCTTTATCCTGCGGGTTCTTAGCAACTCATAGCCGTTCAAGATCAACAGCAATGGATTATACCTTGTCTCCCACTCGGGCCCAAAACTCAGCCCGCTTACCCTTGGCGGCAATGATCTCTGTATCGCCAGCCTGCTCCTCAGCCTCTGCTTCCTCCTTCTGGAACCCGTCAAGCTCCTTCTCGTTCTCCTCCGTCAGCTTTGCGTAAAGTGCTTCGTCCCATGGCAAGTTGACGGTTGACACTGGCTGTTTGGTGGCAACCATGCCCACGAGACTAGACTTCCTGCTCAATGGTTTGCCTGGGCCCGACGAACCACCCTCGCCCACTGCGTTGAGGATGCCGTCGATGGGGTGTGCTAGGTATCGGTAGAATGGGGCCATCTTATCCTGGGCGATGGCATCTTGAAGGGCCTTGACAGCAACTTGTTGGGCCGCCCGCGAAGCATAGCCGTTTGTGAGGGTGAAGACGTGCTGTGACAACGGCAGCAAGGGCCACTTGGCGTACTGTGGATCTGAGCCCATGGCTGCGGTCGGGGACGTAAACAAAACTCTTCTGTAAGTGGCTGGTTGCTCAAGTCTCGTACAATACCGCTAGGGCAGGAGGATTGCAGGCAGGGTTGAGGTCGGCTCGTTGGAAGCTATGAGAGGCAGCTGGTGATGATGCGAGGTCCAAGCTGATCGGAGGGCTTCTATCACGATTGGGCTGAGTCCCGCCATCTAACTGGCTGGAGCCCCCGGGGTGGATCCTTTCCAGGGCGAGGCAAGCGAGGCTTGAGCTACAGGCTACAGCGCCGACGACGACACCCAAGGATGTTGCTTATGTAAGAACAGAGCTTGGTTCGGCAAGTGTGCTCGAGATCAATCCCCCCGAATTGTCCCAGCCTACCCTATACCATACTCCTACCCTACGTCATCTCTAGGTTTCTCGCCCTCTGGCTCTAACATGATCAAACTATGTCCATTAGGAACCATATTAGTCGTTATCTCAGCCTCGATTGATGCTCCGGTCAACTCAGCTGCAACAATTCCCGATCATTCATGCTCATTCAGAACTGAGCCACTATGGCCTTGTTAAATTGCCTGTCTTGAGGGCAACAGACCCGCGATGGTTCTTAGGAAACCCCTTTTTGGGCTCATATCTCATCCAGACATCGCTTGGAGGCTTTCCTCCTGGCTATTCTACCCCGCATGAATATCCAGGCCACACCAACGAGAATCTGCAGAGCCTACTCCGAAGTTTACCGACTTGGCCCTCAACCTTTGAAAGTGCCATTGGAACGCTTATGTGGTAGGCTTATGTGGTAGGAGCTATGTGAGATTGGGAATCTTACTCATGCAGCTAACTTCCCAAGCCTTGACAACAATGCGGTTCCTTAGCGTGTGGATGTATTCGCCATGTACCGAAGACTTGAGGTACGGCACACATCACTAGAAGGCGGGTCGTGCCATGCAACGATTCAGACGAAAGAGGTCAGCCATCAACACTGTACATGGACTCTGATTCCTGAGTGGGGGTGTTCGCTCGTGGGTCCATGTAGGCAGGAGAAGATCAGATGCGACGGGGCGATAGCCCAATCACCAGGTGGGTATCCTGGATGCGCGTGGGAGACAGGATGTTTCCCTGAACACGTCTATCGCCTAGTCGTGAAACAGCTCACGAGGACCAACATAAGCGTGCAGATTGGCTCTCCTCAGGCCGCATCATAACGGGGTTTCAATAATGCGTGTTGGTCAAGATTGGCCCGACTTGCATATTCTCACACTTGCATATTCGGCGATGGCGAAGTGCATTCATGATGCGTGGCTAGCTGATAGAAAGGCAAATCTAAGTAGGTCGAGACGGGTCCACTGGCATTAGCCACCAATAGCAACGTCGTGATTCGAGGCTTCCCGAAAAGACAACCCACATAGCAGACTATCACCAGGTCTGTTGCAGAAGAAGCGGCGTAGTGTCGCAACCTGCCCGGGTGACCTCATATCTGCAAAGACACTGGACTACGCCACGCCTGTGATGAGACCTGCACCAGCATCCTCTATGCTGGAGCTGATGGCTTCCTTAATGAGCTGTTTACGGCTACTCCGGAGTGTTACCCATACGCCCGTTGTGCCCCCATCTAGTGTCTCGAAGTCAAAATGGGGGCAACATGCAATAGTTGCTGGTTCCGCTTTTCTTTTCTTTTCCTTGCGCAATCAAACCAGACCCAACTTGGGGCACAGTGGCTGGCTGACCGGCTATCTGACCGGCTGTGGGCTACGATCTTTCCACGAGTACAGTTGACTTATCTTCGTGCGTGAGTGGTGCGTGGCCGAAGGGGACGCATCCGACGAAGGCAAGCGTCATTCATGTGCAACATTGGACTGCCATGCGGGCCTAATGTAAGTTGGGGGACTTGGGGGGGGGGGGGGGTTGGTTGGATGCTACTTATCCGAGTTCGCAAGATGGTTCGATTCTTGCCATCCTGTCGCCGCTCGGTGCGACAACATGAGCAAGTTTCACCTGAAAAAAAGAAAGAAGCTTGCGGCTGAGAACACCGCCCACGGACCTGTCCGGTGGTTCTCAACACGCGAGAGAACAGGGGGACGGAGAACGAGACAGCCGCATATGCTCTCCCTCTGTCTGTCTTGTCGGTGACGAGCCGAGTTCCTCGTTCCCTGGCCCATGTCCGATGCGTGCCTGATGCATGCCTGCATCCGGGGTAGGAGTGTTAATTACTTGGTGCAGGGAGTGATCTTTCAGGGGTGACATGTCAGATGCGGAATCTATGAGATACCGACCCAACGGGACTTCAGAAGAGAAGCTACGGGATAATTCATTTAGCTCAAGCATATTGGAGCAAGGCTTTTGGTGGAGCAAAATGGAGAAAACCCCCTCCTCGAAATGGAGAAAACCCCCTCCTCGTTTCTGGCCTTGGTCTAGATCTGTGCCCACACCGCCACGAGCATGGCGGACGACGTTGGCGACGCCGGAGGAGGAAACAACGTCGTGCTTGGGCGATGGACGTCGAATCACTTTGTAGGGCTGTCTAGTCTCCGCCGGTTGCGCGAATTCACAACATTTGGCACGGTGATAGTCATAACCCATGTGACCAGCCTCGTGAGATGTGACATTGGGGCTCCCTGTAACATGTACACAGTTAAGCAAGGTTGAAGACGGCCGAACACACAAAGACCATGTCCCCAAACTACAGGGTCTTCTTTCCCCATCCACCACATGGGGAAGGGCGGTGGACATGCGGATAAGGAAGGGGTGGGGAGGAGACTTCTGCACGATTGGAAACCACCGACCGGCGAAAGAGCACACCCCCTGTCCCCTCGCTCGGCCGACCCTCGAGGCTAACAGCGGCACGTCAGCCTGCGTGGTACCTCCCGGAAATAGGGAGCGAGGAGGAAACAGCGCCGCGCGGATCGGCCGTTGCGGTGATGGAGGGGGTGCGGCCTACGTTTAATGACGACTGTCCGATGATCAGCTGTGCTTGTCTAAGCCCGTGTAACGAGCTGAGATGACACCCTGCGGCCTCTGATGACCCTTGCTGATCATTGTGACTTGTTGCCCTACATCTCGCCCCGGTGCGCCAGAGCTTCCTGGGAGATGGTAGCGGCCGAGGGCAAAATGCATTGGCAGATGCACAATGTCATCATCTCTGGTGCTACAGTATTATAGCCCGCTGCATTCGCGAGGAAAGAAACCATCCCACTTTTTGGGTAATTGTATCGTCTTGGGCCGAAGCAGGCCTTTCTACCCAATGGATTCTTGACCGGTGAGGAGCAACCGCCTTTCGCAAGTCAAGTCGTTTCCGGATTGGGTCAACTACATGGCTATTGATGCGGCCAGGGTCAATTATTGGACTGTCAACTACAATCTGATTCTCGTGGAGTTTCATCGATAGCCACTGTTCGGTACGTCAACTCAAGCACCGCATCGCATTTCATCATTTCCCGTGGACAGCGTGTTCCATCAATTATACATCTTCTCATTATAACACCACATTTTGCCCTTATCGGCGGAGGGGAGAGAATTCTGCATAGGCCCGATGCCCGGACTGCTACATTCTGGCCAAACTGCCTTGAGCACGTATGAAGCCCCTCAATGAAGTCAGAATAGTACATGCGCTGTGTAGACCGCCGGTTCAAACTTGAAGCTCCCTTTGATATCCCAATCCAATTGAATAAGCGCGCCCTGATTTAAACCAAGCCATGATGAAAACAGCAAAAAAAGCAAATAATGTCATGGACAAAAGGAGCAAAAAGCAAACATGAAACTCCAAACTCGGAACCCAAATAGCCTGTATGATCCTAGAGCAAATTCGTACTGTGATAGCTCGCTTGCAAATAAACCTGAGTGGATGATTTCGCAAGTTGGCCCTTTCAAAGCCAGTCCTGCAAGTCACCTGCGATCTGGTAGGTTGGGTTCGCAGAGTGACCATCGTCTCTCTGCTTGTCCCAAGCCCACCGATCAGCATATTCCTCGGCCAACGTGCTATTCATCATGTCTGCCACGTAGTCGCCAATCACCGGCAGGAATTTCCAGCCGTGGAACGAACCACCAGTGGCCACGAAGAGATTCTGACAGTGAGGGTGTGGAGTAATCAGGAAGTCATGTGTGGGAGTTGATGCATCCCTGGGAGCGTATGCAAGTCAGCCTAACGTTTGGGGTAATTGGTAGGAACCAGGCTATTGACTTACCAGCACATTCTGTAGGCGTCAATCTTCACGTCCTTGACCTCATCGCCGTAGAGGCCGTCAATGGTTCTCCTGGCGCGGTCCTCGAAGTACTTGATGAATTTGCGCCCAGTCCAAACATTGAACGTAGAGCTGTCAGGCGCAATGGACATGCGCTCCCCAGTGGCCGGGAAGTCAACGTAGTTTGTGAAACATAGGTCGCAATTGAACTTGATTGTACCATCGGGAAGGATAGACATTCCCTCACCTGTGTGGGATTAGCAGCTGAAACCACCACGAATATAAAATCCCACCCATTCTAGCATGACGTACCTTTGACCTGTGGGAGGCAGTTCTTCAAAACAGGAAGCCGGCCGAACTTCTCCTTCTGTGCACCATGCACCTTGGCGTGGAAGCTAACAGCGCCGGTGGCAATCATCCTGTCGCCGATATGGAGTTTCTTGTTCTTGGGAGCACTCTGGGCAAGCATTGCGCCGGTCCTGGCGCCAGTAGCCAATAGGATCTTGTCGGCAGTGAGAACAACGCCGGTCGTGAGCTCGACCCCGGTACACCGACCGTCTGTGCTGAAAGTGAGGTTTGTCATCTCACCAACGACGTACTCGACACCATGGTCGATAGCGGCCTGCACAACAGCGCCAAGGGCGTGGTCGGCCTCTGCGAACCCCACATTAGGGTTGTACAGGACCTTTTCGACTCCCTCGAAATTGGTGGTTGCGAAGATGCCATTCCACTCCTGCCTGATCTCCTCAACAGACATGAATCTGGAGTTATTGGGGTAGTTGAGCTCCTGGTAAGCAGCCAGACTTCTCTCACCGAAATCGGTGGGGTCCGCTCTGAGCATGCCAACCTCATGGTACCATCGGGAGTAAAGGGGGTGAGTCCTCCACTTGGGCATGGCATGTGCAAGCATGCGCATGTAAAGGGTGTCGGGATAGTCATCACGGACTATCTTGCTGATATCATGAGACGCAGCTCTGGGGTTGGGGTACTGTGCCGTGTCAACGAGGGTCACCTTGACACCTCCACGTTGAGCATAGGTGAGAGCAGTTGCTGCGCCGAAGTTGCCGGCGCCAATGATGAGGACTGTGGGAGGAGCATTGCCGTTTGTGTGATTGCCATTGACGGCAGGCGAAGGCCTATTGACAGTCATGGTGGCTGTTGTTGCTGTTGCGGTTGCTTTGTTGAGGGCAGGAGAACCAAGTCCAAGAGGGAAGAGGGAGGATGGATGAATCCACGAAAGGGGACACCGATATATGGCAGGCCTCGATGGGTAGACAAAAGTAATTATCAGAGGCGTCGAGACAATGGATCTGAGTAGACAGGCACTAGTTCAGGTCCGGGTCCCCTGTGAGACTTTATACTTTGCTCTGGGAGTCGGATGGTTGGGAGTCGAACGGTGGCAGGAGGAGCATTGGACGTCTAATCAAGTACGTATACTCGGACCGGCCTGCCAGGAGGGAAGAAGACGGGAGCTGCGCGTACGGCTGGAGTTGAGCAGGGCTGAGTGAGACCCAGCGCAAGCACTAGGAGACGACAAACAAGCAAACATACTTCCGCACGGGGGTAAGGCGCCACCACATCTCGTGGGACTCCATCCTAGACTAGAGAGATTGGCATAGCGGCCCCAGCAGGAGTGTTGTCTCAACCCCAAGAGGGGAGAGAGAGCACACGGCGGGAGAGAAGGAAACGAAGGTCAGGTCGCCATGGAGAAAAGGGGATGATCCCGACCACTTTTTTTTTTTTTCATGCCGTCACTCTAGCGCTTCGCCGTTGCTTCACCCACGCATGTGTAACGGAAAGCCGCATGTACACAGATGGGAATATACATGTTTGTACGTCGCAGGACTGGACGAGGGGAGTGCTTGCATGCATTGGCCTACGTACCTACCACATGGGAATGACTGACCGGGGTGGGGAGGTGCTAGGTGCCAGTAGCGGCACGGAGTACTGGGTACGGGCAGCTCTGTACATGGCGCCGTGTCGGGTGCACCTGCCCTGGGCCTGGACGCATGGGCGTTGGGTAGGCAGGAAGGTAGCGAGTACTACTTGCCTCCTGTCTCCTGGTCACAAGTACCAGCGAGGAACGATGATGAGTTATGATGAGGGAAAGGGCAGTTTAGCGGGGACTGGAAGAAGCAAGCAACCGCGCTATGGGTATTAGCCCGTACCGCTTCATCGCATCGCCTGTGGTTGGAAATGGGGACCGGCTGCGGCCCTGGTCGTCTTGGTGGAGGCCCAAAGAAAAAGAAACGATCCATTACGACCGCACACGGTTTAATGGTAGGCGGGCGGGCCAAACCCCCCCCCCCCCCCCCCCCCAAAAAGGATGGAACGGAAAAAGAAACGATCGATGGGCCAACTTTTTACCAAATTGCACAAACGCAGATAGCTAGTCTATGCTCGCCCGCCTATCAACGCAGCTTCCAAGTCCCTAGTCGCCATTATCAATTTTCCTCTGGTGGAGGAGGGCTGTACCTAGGGTCTGATCTCATGTGCTGCTCCGAAGCCACAGGGACCCCTGTCCATCTCAGATGAAGGTTGGGTCCCATGTCATGGGAAGAGAAAGCCCAGGGAAGGGGAATCAGGCAAAACTTGGGCAGGCGGAGGGGAAATGCAGTGTCAAGGTGCGAAATCTATCATCGTATCCATCTTGTGGACCTGGACCTGTCGCGCCTCTGCGCCTCCCGCCATGTCTCATTCGTTGCGGCGCTGCAGCTGTTCCGTGTTTTTTCTTCTTGCGACTACATGGCAGCGGCAAAAATGCATCACTGCTACCTTGGTCAGGTAGCTATTCTCGGCGTCAGGTACTGTCTTATTCCTGATCGGTGTGAAACCTTCTCTTTCCTATGTGGTAAGATCTTTTGTTATCTCCCGCTCGCCTGATTATTTGCTTTTTCGTTGCGTTCTGCCTTTTGCATTTTGAGTCATCGCCCAGCCACGGACGAAGCAAGATTTATGCGAGCTCTTGACTCGAGGCTCTGCCGTGCTAAACAATCATATTACATACGTAAAACTGGTCAACGCAGGCGAACTAACGTCACCCTTGCTACAAGCCCGTTGTAGCCAAGTGGGTGAAATAAAACATGACACATCGAGATAGTTCAGCACTGAAATTCAACACATTATCACAATAAGTAACCTAGTACTGAATACAATATCAAGCTAAATATTATAGAATAATTTATTATTCTCTTATTATTCTCTTCTTATTGTGCTTAGTTAAAAAACGAGGTCCCTGTCTCACGTGGACAGAGCTTTGGTGTGCCACGGTTTATTTCACCCACTTGGTAGCGTACCTTAGGGATGGGTCTGCCTCTTTGTGTGGAGAACGGAGCGAGGTGGGCATAGTACCTTCAGAATACGATACTATGTATTTCCTTTCATCGGTTCTTGACCCCAGTCAATCTACCAAATCAACGATCTACGCCAAGGGCCTGCACAGATAGCCATCTATGCTGACTGCTGACCGGTACCTGTGCAGGGCCTGGATTGGGCACCTCATTTGAAGCCACCCGGCTCCTTTATGCGTTAGGCAAACAGCTGATGCAATGAGGAAACTTCTAATGTAGCTGAGGAACAAAAAGAAGAGCTGAAAGACTGTCGCACGGTAGTGGACCAAGGCTCCTGTGCCACCCCCATCACCCTGTTTTTCTTGTTGTCTCCTCCTTTCGCAAGCCGAGCTTCCTTTCCTCTCTCCTGTTCCTTTGAGTCTGAGCCGCCCCTGTATCCCGCGTGAGGCACCTACGACGGATTGGCCATGGTTTGTTGACATCCATGGAACAAACGTCCCAAAACTGACATTAGCTGCGCAATCTATTCCCAGCCTAAGACCAAACTTGTTCCAGTTGTTGTCTCTCTTTCCCCTTTACTTCCGCGTCACCGCGTGTGCCAATCCCGCGCCCAATCCCCAGTCTTTGCCTCCCGATGGCGCGAGTCCCTCTTATCTCACACCAGATGGTAGGCCAGACGCAAGTCTACCTTACATACACAATGCAATGCTTCCATCACTGACCGCCTGGCGGTCTCGGCGCCCAGGCCTAGTGGATCCTGACGAACCCCCTTGCCCGCACCATCTTGAAGACACGTGCCCACATTAAGCGGTGACGATTGTGTGGGTGTGGAGGAATAAATCCGATCTCAGTCAGAACCTTCATAACTGGAACATGGAAAGAGAAAAGGAAAAAAAAAGTAAAAAAAAAAGGACCAGCTGGGTTCAGCTCGTCTGACATTTGCCACCTCCCATCCTCCTCCCCTATTGGCCAATTACCGTCATCACCCTATCCCATTGTTTTCAAGTAGTGTGCCACACTGTCATATGTACTGATCCTCGATTTCATCCTTCCGAGATTCCTGGAGATGGGAATCGGATCGCAAATTGCTATCCCCATTATAGCATCCCCATTTACAGCGGTCTTGGTCCAGCTCCCCCACTCCAGCTGCGGAGCTCGCCTTCTTGTGACCTTTGCTGCGCGCGTTTCACGCAGATTAAACCCTGTCAACTCCTCCTGTAGATCCACTGCCTGGGATTGTGGGATCCATATCGTGGAAAGTTTGGTGTAGTTAGCGTCGTGGAGGCTCTCAAGCAATCCTCGAGCTGAGCTTGTCCCATGGCATCATGAGATGGTAATTGGTCAGTGCTGGACTGTCGGGATTATCCCCGCGTTCGCAACTGGCTTTACCACAACGAGCCGCAGAATCCGGTTTTATGTATGAGCCCCCTTCTTCCTGAGCAACTATTGAAATGAGGCATGACGCTCCATCGTCTGAGCTGTGCGGCTCTTGATAGTCTCGAAGTTAGATTGACCCAGGACCGCGTCTCTGGGACTTTTGCTGCACATGCACGCTGCGGTGCCGCGGTTGTATCTCATTCTGCCTCGTCTGAATCGCAAAAAAGAGATGGAGAATACTGGTTCTGGTGCTTGTATCACCGGAGAAACCCCTGTCTTTTCTTCTCTGGTGGCCTGCATGCTCAGGCGGAGTTCGATGTTCGTGTTCCGGTTGTACCTGTTTGTCCGTCCCGTGTTGGTGCGCTTCTATGGGGACTAGCTATCTCTTCCTGCCCCGCGCTGGATGCATCGTGGCCCGCTGTTAACCTCGTGGTTATTATGGAGTCAAACCATGGGATATTAGTCTGCCTCCTCTCTCATCCCCCTTGCTCCTGGATTGTTCCATGCAGAGTTGTGGGAAGAGCGTAAGAATGGGGCTGCTCAAATCGAGGTACCACCAAACAATGGCGAGTCACCTCCGCACTATGAGTGGTCGAGCTCACAGGGCGTGATGGGTGTACACCATCTAGAGATAGGCATCGTGTGTCGGTCAAGGAGCATGTCTTAGAACGATTTATCCAATACACTCGCCGCGATCTTCGATGATCCCCAGTGACCCGCACAGCCAAGTAGCATTGATGATCCGGTGGTCAAAACGCCGATGCAATCTAAATACCGATTTTTCCTAAATGCGAGAAATCCCCAATCAACGCCTCCTATGATGTATTATGTCTCTGCGCTCCCCCCTGTGTGCTGACCCCGCCTTGATGCGCTCGGCCTTATTAGGCTGCGACACCGCGCTCGATTTTATTGATTTTAATTTTTTTAAACTCGGCAGGTTTCTCAATAAGCTTGAGAAACCGGAGCTAAACGGTGCAATGACCGCATAATGTTTCATTTGAAACATGCATCTTGGCGAAGGTGCAATTTGGACGGTTGAGTTGTCCAAATGGTGTTGTACTTGTAGCCGTCTGTGTGTTGCCGATCCATCTCGACCCATTGTTGTCTGCGTATAGTATAAGATATCCGTGTCCTCAGACGGGGCTGACTGGGCCCCGTATGTTCATGTTCCCATCCCAGTCTGCTTGATTGGCCCCAGCCGGGAGAATCGTGTTCTAGTTGGACGGTCAATCTGGTCTGATCACCAGTACGCTGTTCCAGAACTACTCCCTGCACTTGTGGTGGCAATAAGTATCATAATGCAGAAACAGCTTGCGTGAGGATGTGAGGAACATGTTTTTGGTGGCGCTCCAACCCGTCTCGACGAGCGAATCTTCGCTTTTTTACTGGGTTGGGACATCCTTGGAGGGTGCATCTGTATGGCTTACGATGCTTGTTACAGTGTTGACTAAAGAATGGTAAGCGTTGCCCTAGCGAGAGGAAGAGAAATGGAAACGTACGCAAATGCTGAATTGCGGTCAAACTGGACGAGATTTCCGTCCTTGTCGACCCCACCCTTGGTACAAAGATGGCCCTTGGGGCATTGGTGATTACCTTTACCCCTTGTTTTGAGCGCATCCATCTTTTCTTGAGAAAACCGTTCGTCGTCCTCGTCATCAGAGTCGTCGGATCCTGAGCCGTCATCGGGTGGCGAGACATGGTCTGTCTGCGGCGCGCCAGGCAACATCCTCCGAACGGCTCCCTTGTCATCTTCGTTGACAATCCTGGATACCGGCATAGCTGCAGGTTTCGCGTCCACACCGGATGTACTGGAATAAGCTCTTTTTGCTGGGCGATCTTCTGTGCGACTTTTCTGGCGCCAGATATTCTGAACTTCTTTGGAATATTGGGCTGTGAGATCCATGATTTTTCTATAATGGCGGAAGTCAGCCAAATGCCGGCCGTTCAAGGCATTGTAGTAGCTTACCGAAGTTTGGCCAGGTCGACGTCCATGGCGGTCACGGCAGTCAGATCTGCGCACCGATTTTCGTCCTGGGCTTGCTTGTGTATCTCTAGCGCTGCTTCCTTGATGTGTGGACCCTTCACCAGATTCTCTGTCAAGTGAGCCCAAACACAAGTGGTTTGGGTGATATAATCGCCCATGTCGTTGATGACTGTCTTTGGCTTGGCTTGTACAAGATCAGATGGGTTCTCCATTTTTGGAGGAACGTCGTGGGCAGCTATTTTTAGGTTGGTCTGGATGATCTCATCCAGACGGTTCGACGGTGCTGGTAGGGGAGGAGACTGCTGTAGGCAGGACTCAAACACGTAGGCTGGAGTAGGAGGTGCCATCTTGGGAGGTCCCCCACGCACGGGAAGCGGCAGAATATAAAGTTATCAAATAGTATTCTAGCCTGGTTACATAAGAAAGCAAAGATATCACACGCCTTTGCCCAGTGGACGACGGTGCTGTTGTCTCTGCGCCCGGTGGCCCGCACTGCAAGTTCCGGTGGTGGTCTGTGAGAACCCGCGGGAAGGGGAGAGGTGGGTCCGATCCGGCCGAGTGCCCGAATGTCAGAATTACCTAGTGGGCTATAGCTCTGTGCTCTCTCCGCAAGCTAAAACGCTTTGCTAGACTCAAGCATAGGCCAACGGACGACCCAGAGCCAATAACGGGTGTGGGTGCGGAGTGGCGCAGAGCAGGCGACGGCGGCAGTCTAGGACCTGGCCCAGCAGATGGCAAAAATTAGGCGGGAGGTGGCCCGGTGGAAAAGTCCAAGAAAAAAGAAACAAATAGGTAGGGAGGCCAATGAGGGGCGAATCTTGTACCTCTAGTAAGGTAGTTTTGACCAACGAGGATGGCGGGTTGAGTTTGCGTGAGTATGGAGCGCAGCTGCCGTGGCAGTAGGTGAGCGAGAAATGGATGGGGGAGAGGGGAGAGGGAGAGAGGAAGACCTAGGTCAGGCGGTGCCTGTGGTGTGAGTTGGACAGCACGCTGCCTTGTTTTGGGATTCAGCGGCTCTGTGCCCTTTAGAACTCGGATCTTCCAGAGAGGTGTTACTTGATTCGGGTCTGATGGAGGCGAGCACACGACATTCGGCAGGCAATCTGGGCCATACGATTCTGTCGACACATCACACATCACACACCAAGCGAAATGAGGGAAGAGGGAACAAGGCTACCTGTTGAGAGAGGAGACAACAACCACACCCCCCGAGTGCTGACTCAGCGTGGCAGAGCGTAGATACGACCCACCATGTCGCATCGCCTTTCACAATGGAAGGCTCCTGGCACCGTGCAAAGACGATTTATCCCAGCTTTTCACCAGGAGATAGTTTCCTCCTCCTGAGATAGATGAGACTCCGTGCTGCAACTCCGACGGCGGGGACTTTCGAGGTGCTCGGGGAAAAGGTCGCTGATGAGCGAGGTTTCAATATTGGAACAAGTTACTGTGTGCATTTACAAGTATTGTTGCATGTGCATATTTGATGATGTGCAGTTGGCTGGGTATTTGCATTCAGAAGGTCCCTTGAGTTGGCAAGGTTGGGTTCCCCTCCATCATTTCTCACGTACATACAGAGTGCTTAGTCGCAGCTAACGGCACAGTGGGTGGGTGGATGCTCCTTCAGTTCGTGTTGGTGCCGTGACACCCATGCAACACTCAACTCTACTGACCTGCCCGGTGGTTTTGTCTTATTTGTGCAATTACCCTCTCACGGTATCACTACACATCAACATGTATATTACCAGCCATCAGGTCGGCCATTTATTAACCTTGGAGAGCAGCGTAATATTGCATGGACCTCGGCGCCTCACGTGTCCACCAGCTGATGACGCTAGTGGCCGCTAGGAGATATTAGTGGTCTGGGCTGGTACGTACTTTTTGAGGGCGGGTGGCGCTAAATGCGCGATGAAGTATGTTGATAAGTGGGTAAAAAGCTCACCGGTCGGCCAGCTGCGAGGCACGGACCGCTCGCTAGATAAGTGACCACGCGAAGCGTCGTTCGGACACTTTAAATGGCGCTGTGATGGCACCAAATTCGAGCCAAGAGGGTGGAGGGCCTTTGGCGCGCATTGGCCTGTCGGGTTTGATTAGCAGACCACATGGGAAAAGCAAATACTCGGCGTAGAGAGCAGATCTACACCCTGAAATTGGATTGGCTGGGAACCACCCGATCCATAGGACTGGCCAGGGTATGCCGGCATCGTGAGGCGTGACCGTGTCTCGACTGGTCGTAATTGGGCCATGCATCGATAATGTGTTGTGTCGAGCAACCAACCACAAGCCGCTAGGCGGACGTACGAAAAAAAGCAAACATGAACGATGATGAGGACTTAGAGTGAGGCAGGGATGCCAAAAGAAAAAACACCCAACCGAACCAAAGCAAGCAGCCTCCCTCCTTGAGGACAGAAGCGTTACACCCAAGCAATGGATTCCAAAAACAAATTCTACTAATTAATAGCGGGATTCTGGTCTTCATGTAATAAGTGGTTCCGTCTGCTAATTTGTGTTGACCCCGAGTCGCTGTTTGTTTCTCTTCTCCGATACTAAACGGTTTCTCCTTGCTTCGTTTGCCGTGCCACAGCTCCCTTACAGAGAGGTTCTGGCAATTCGGCCTGTCCCACCATAATCTCATCTCTTCTCTCCCCCCTCCCAAGGCTGTCTCTGGGGTTTTTCTCTTTCCTCTCTCCTTTCCTACCCAACTTTCTGCACCACACACACTCTATGTACATTACATACATACGTGCCGCGTGAATTCGTTGCCCCCGTCAATTCGTCTCACCCCTCTTGTTGTCTCCTTCCTCACACACACCCGGCCAAGCGTCCCACTTACCCAAGCACCCGGGTAGTCTGGCACTTTGGACGTGTCAATACCTCCCAACCACCTGCGGGCACTCACTTTTTTTTTCTCCGCGCGCACCCAAGGTTACCTGGGTAGGTACCCTGCCGCCCATACAACTCATCTACCAATCTAGGTACCTGCCTTTTTTTATTTCTTTTACCCGTGCAGGCTGTCACAGCACCTGCCTGCGCTGCTGCTGCTGCTGCCCCCACAGTCTCCAGGTGGTCCCCCAACAGACCCTATAACAGACCGGCTGGTTGCCGTCCAGCTGGAAGGTACCTCGTCCTGTACCAACGCATTGGTGGGCACAGGCGTACCTCGCTACCTTAGGTGCCGCTCGGGCCTCGCATACGCTACTCGACCTTATTTGGTCCTGCTGGTTCGTTCGTGCTGAGTGACCGTGCAGGTGCAGGCGGGCGACAGCTTCTGCTCACAGCTGCACTCCAGGTACCCGGCAAGTAGGTGACCCTGATCCACCTTGCAGCGAGGATTGCAGCGCAGCGTCTTTTTCCCCCAAGCCATCCAGGGTTCAAGACAGCTAACCACTCTCACTAAGACACGTCGAGAGAGTCACCCAAGCTGGGCAAGTCGCAGGTGCTGATCCTGTCCATGTTCCAGATCTGACTGACTCACTACCCGTCTCCAATCGTATCTACCTGCCTACCTGCCTGGGCCCAACCAC
Organism: Clonostachys chloroleuca; assembly: GCA_037952775.1. Taxonomy (NCBI): domain Eukaryota; kingdom Fungi; phylum Ascomycota; class Sordariomycetes; order Hypocreales; family Bionectriaceae; genus Clonostachys; species Clonostachys chloroleuca. The sequence goes on along the minus strand of JBANAY010000003.1, from coordinate 18,401,384 downwards.
CCCGTGTTTGGAGCGAGGACTGCCGCTGAGAACCCTGCAACCGTCCCTGTTGGACGCTGATCAGGCTACTGCTGTTTGCGACTGCCGGTGCTGGAGCTCCAGTGCCAAATACTTCAGGTAGTTGCGTACTAGCAAAGCCCGGAGCTGGCCACGACCCAAGGCAGAGACGGCGTTTGGAACTATCGGTGAGAAGATGCGGTAGCCGCCTATTAACATGGGGTACTCTTCAGATTCAGAACGCCCTGTGAAGCGTTTTAAATCATCACAGTCCTTTGCGCCCCCTCCCATCGCTGCACTCCATGACGGACCCCAACCCATCCCGGCGGCGCAAGATCTGGCTCTTCCTAACGGCATACTCATACGGTCACAACAGGATGCCATTGCGGCAGTCGCCGCGGGGCCCTCGCCCATCGACAGCAGATGGCCTTGGATGTCTCCCCCGGGCGGGTTCCCGATCTCTTATGCTCCTCAATCTAATGGATCACAGGAGGGTTGGAATATACCCCTCCCACCATTGTCCCTCGGTCAGTATATCCAGACGCATCGGTCCACTTGAGCCCCTCTATTCATGTTGTCTAGCACCACCAGCACGCCACTTCCTTACCCTTGGCTTATTCATCGTCACCTCCTCATTGTGCTTGTTTATCCCACTGTTGAGTTGTCGAGATGTGCACATTCCCCCTTCACCATCCGTGGTGTCACCCCAGTAAACCATGCTCCCCTTTCAAGCTCGTAAGCTGACACCTCATTCAGCTTCACCCGGCCCAGCACTGTCATCAGCTGTGACGTCTCCTTTGATGCGCCCAGATGGAACTCCAGATATCTTTCACAACGGGTTCCCGCCTCAGGGCATGGTACCTATCCCAAATACCGGGGCCATACCTATCAACTGCCATCCTCCGCCCAAGGAGGAAGTCGAGACTGCGCCAATGATCGGACCTGCTGCTCTCATTCGTAGTCCTTTTTATGACTGCCTGGAATCTTTTGGCACTTTTCAAACCAAGTTTATAGCCCGCCCCCCTGAAGGTTTCGTGAATGGATATATCAAGTTCGCGTGGGGCAAAGATTCCCAACCGGGGGTGATCACGGCTAAGGTACTCCCGAACGGCGAGACGGTCCCCTTGGATCTATCGCCACCAATCAGGTCTTCTACTACACCTCCTATGTCGGCTACTCATTATCATGCCGCCTTGACGCCACTCGCCACCGACATGGGCGTCAAAATAGAGGCTTCGCCATCTCCAACGAACATAGGCGGCCTTTCACCGAGCAGTATCGAGTATTCAGGATTCAGTACTCCCCCATTAGACTCGCAGGGATCTTCCCCTATCAGTAGTGCCTCGGTCATCCACTACCAAGATGGGCCCCAGATGCTTCCGCCTCAGTTTGGATACCAGGCCAAGGTTGACGATCGCATGGACAGGCGGTTTTGGCAGTTTTGTAAGTTGACTACCTTTTTATCCTCCTTGCAGCCTTAACCTCATCTAACACCAATGGCCACTAGATATTAAGAATTGGTGTCCTGGAAGGAGTGTTCTGAAAAAAACAAACCTTTGGCTGAAGGACTTTGCCTCAATGCATGAACAAGAAGGTGTACGTGCTGCCATGCAAAGTCTAGCTGGTGTATACATTTACGACTACGTTCCATCGGAGAAAATTGTCAGGCGAGTCAACGAACTTTTCAGGGTAGCGGAAAATCGAATGACCGAATTGCTTAACGACCCTGAAGCAGCGGGAGACGAGCGCAAGGCCCAGGAACTCATCACCATCACCACTCTTCTTTCCATGCAAGATGTCAGTCATGTCCTTACTTGTTCTCGCGTTGTGCTTACTATCAAAACTGACGCTAATTTGTGCTATAGATTGTTTTGACCGAGCGTCGTGCCCTGAAGCCCGAACGCTCTCGCTGGCTTCTTGGCTTCCTCGAAGCCGAGAGTGCTTTGCAGCGTATAGATCCAGGGACGAGATTTTGGAATCCAGATAATATTCAGTTGGACTCGCTTCGAATTGCTCAGTCCATCATGGTCGGCCGGGCTGTGATTCTCGCCCAGCCTATGATGCCGCTCATCTCGCCTCACGAGCTTGATCCTCAGAAAGAAGCCTCTAGGTTTGGATGGTTGTTATACGGTACAGAGAAAGAGATGTACGAGATACATGGCGGTTGTGGGTTCTCAAAAAAATTGCTTCACGTCGTCAGCCAAATTACTTATTGCGCAGCCCGGCTTCAGCAAGAACCGGAGAGCCCCATTACGCCAATGACCATACAATTTCTATTAGATGAGCTCCAGGAGATGAGACAGTGGAGTAGTGAGTCCCGGTCATGGGACACGGCAAAAAAAGGGTATCAGACAATCGTCTGGGTGCAACAACAGCCCGATGGCTTCACAATAAACACCAGCGCAGATATGACAGACGTCACGGCCGAAACCTGGAGAATCGCTGTTATCGTGTACCTACAATGTCGAGGGCTGAGGTAAGACCACATTAATGTTACATCCTGCCGGGTTCTTTTCTAACTATGAGACTATAGGCTCCCTCGAAATCACCCTGACGTCATTGCCAACCTCGATTCATTGGCCCGGTGCATCCGCGTAATGCCTACATCTGGATCGAACTTCACTGCACAGGCTCCTCTTTTCCCCGTATTCCTGCTTGGATTACTAGCGACAGTCCCCATGCACAAAGAAGTGTCACAGAAGTGGTTCAGCAGCGTCGTGAGAACGCCTGTCAGAAGCGTGAGTGATTTAATTAAGAATTACCCCTAATGATCGAATCTAACTGACCACCTACGATCAGAGCGTTCCACCCCTGTTCGAGGTTCTCCAGCGAATTTGGACTTGGATTGACTGCGACCTTCCTCTAGACAACAAAAACATCCCTGAATCCGTCAGTGCCAGGGATCACTGGTGGGAGAAGCTTGTTTCCCTAGTGCGTGAAAAGGAACCGGAAACGCTATGCTTGACCTAGCAACAAATGTAGAAACACCTCTATACTTTTTAATCAGCGCCGGTCGCCAACCGAATGTGTATAACCCTGGGAAAATCAATCGAATCCATCGTGGCTATAACTGGGTGCCACTTCAGCTCAATCAAATCGAAATCAAAAGATGACTTTGCAGAATCAATCGCAGCAAATCAGTTGACGCCAGATACGGCGCTGTCAGCGTCACCTCTCTGGTCATGGTCATCCTTGAGCTTGACAAGGTATTGACCTTGGTGGAAGTTGTTAGTATCATCTTCTTTGCAAATTTGGGGACTGGCTGTTCTCACGGAATTCGGAGTCGGGGGCTTGCCAAATGTTGGTGGCAATCAACCCGGACTTCTCAAACATAGTCTCAACCTGGCTTTGTCCATACTTGTGAGAGTCGAACCAGTCGAACTCCTCGCCCTCCTGGATCTGGCGATCGGTGGAGCCGAGGTTGAATGTGTGCTTGGCCCGGAAGTAAAATCGGTGCCTAGTAGTTGGGTAGTCCTCAAGCTCTGCCTTGAGCTCCCAGTCCTGTTCTCTGAACCAAGTTTCTCCAACGGCCTTGTTCGCATGGGCAAACCCGTTGTCGAAGAAGAACTTGCGGTAAAGGTCGTCTGTTGAATGATAAGCCTTCCAGATCTTCTTCTCGTCCTTGGGATGCAGGTGTCCATCCATGCCGATGAGAGTCAAATCATCCTCACGCATAACACTCGCCCAGGACTTGAGCTTCGTCAGCGCTTCAAAGTAAGGGTCATTGCACAGCACTGAGCCCAGCGACAGAAACAGACGCTGTCCTTGGATGTTCTGAACCCAATGCTTCCCATCCTCGAATGTGCCCCAAAGGCCTGCGCATCTGACGACACAGTCGGGTCCTGTGTGCTTCGACTCGAGAAACTTGATGTTCTCATCAAGTGATTTTTTGGAAATGTCGAGAGCAAGATATGTGCACGGAACCCGCGCCTTTTCAAAAGCTGCCAGCAAGTGCTCAACCTTCTCAGTATCTCTGGCGAGCAAAATTTGTTAGCCATCGCCAAATCATCCTGTATTAGGCTGAATAAAGGCCTGTGCGCATTGTACTTACCCTGCTCCGAGATCGATCATGACAACGCCAGGTCGCATACGCGACACGATCTCAGCACCATTAATATCAAATAGCTTTGCTTCGTCGTGTGTTTGATAGAAACTCTTGTGATGGATAATGTCCTTCCACAAGTTCAATCCGATATCGGTATACAGCAGCTCATCAGGCATGGTCGGCTTTTCGCCGCCCTTCTTGATGTAGAGGAATTCCTTCTCAACAGCCGCCTTCATGTTCATGGACATCTTGCTGCCATTGATGTCAATGACCTGGCCATGCTCGGGGAATACGAAGCCGGCCTCCATTGTGGGAATATCCATCGTCGTGTATCGCGAGAAGACGATTACCACCAATTGATTGCAGGCTGGATGTCAAGAGTCGCGAGCAAAATGTTGGGTCCGCGGCGGCGCTCAAATTACTCGACAGCCGGCAGCACTGGGTAGGGGTGTCGGATTGACCAGAGGAGCGGCAGAGTTTCAATTCCGTCGGTTTGACGAGAAACGTGCAAGGGGATAATCACCATGCGACGAGAAAGAGATGTATTCGTGTTGAAGAAGGTCGAAAGAAGAAGCTTTGGGCCGGCTCAAATAACAATTCGAAAACCAAAACAAAATCGCAGTCACTCGGAAGATGACTGTGCGTGTGCTGAGGAGTGAGGAAAAAGAAAAGAAAGAGTGAGCGGCAGGTGAGCGGCAGGTGAGCTGAGCACACAATGCTGCGTCCAATGGGTGCTGGTCACGAGGGTACCGGTTTTTTTCACCTTGCAGAAGGAGAAGTTGAACGCAACGGCTCGAATTTAAGCAAGAGGACGACGTCTGCTAATAGATTTTCTCCAGAGCGGAATCGCAGACATGATGAAATTCTACCAGTCCCTCGCCTGCTACCCCAGCAAACTCGACTTACGTAGCCAATTAAGGCGAACCACACGGGCAGCTGCTGCAGCCGGGGTCTGGTTCCCGGAAGGGGTTCCTCCACATTAGGGTGGCTGCAAGGAGGGGCCATTGTCTCCAACCGTCGCCCCCCTCCATGCGAGGACAGGGTACCGATTGTGAGATTGATTCCCATTGACTCGATGTGTCAATGCGTTCGTTCGCGAGGTCTTTTGTGTGCGGCTCCTCCGCATCTGGTTGCTACCAGCACAGTATACACGATGTGGCAAGTCAAAGGGGGCTATCCCGTGACAATTCGCTCTTGCTATCTAAGGTGTTCCATAGTTTTCCAAGGACGTCTACTTTGATCAGAGGCAGGGCAGCAGATAGGGAAAGCACCGCCGTAGGCAACCGATAAGTCAGCAATGCCAATACTGTGCGAGAGGGACAAGACCCCATCGCGAGTACTTCGAGCGGGCTTGCAAGGGTTCTACAGGGGATGCCTGCCCTGCCTCGGCCGCAATTGGATGAAGTGGGCACATGCAAGTCATGATTTTTCTGGACAGGCGTCTTCCAAGAGAGAGGGTTCATAGCATATTTCATTGGCCGCCTCCATGTCTAGCAGCGTGGTAATAGCGGCCCTTCCTGGTTGTCGTCATGTCAGTTGTCTGAATAATGTGATTACTCCTCTATCCTCTCAGTTAATGTGGCTCTGCCACCTGTATACATGTAGCCAAGTAGCTCGTACTGCTGCACATTGTCCGCGCGTTGGCCCTCCTGCACGCACAGCAAAGGGACAAGCGTGAGAGACTTGAGAATTGCATGTGTGCTGACAACCGGCCCCATCGCTGGGATCTTCGATGCAGCCTTGACCTTCGACTGGAGCTTACGGAGAGCTTGAACGGCAGACAGCCAGGTCGCCTGCACTGGTACGACCGTTCTTTTCCCCCCTCATAGCCGGCCCAGCAATAGAACTAGTACTAGACCTCAGTTCTCGCTATCGGGCGGAGCGAGGCAAATGGCCGGCGATATGGATAATGAAATACGGCCTGGCGCAGGCTCGTTGAATATGCTCTAGCGCCTTCACTGGGGCTCTCTGCAACCAGGATGGCCTCGGACGGAATAGGATGGATAGCCACATAGGTAGAGGTAAGTGGTGCGCAAGGTGCCTGGCTCCATTTGCGAAAACCGCCCGTTCCGTAGTAGGCAACTAATAACCACTTCCTAGCTTTGTATCCATCCACCCACATCCACGATCATGGCCCCAGCCGGCCAGCCCTAGTAGGTCGATGGTGGAGAAAGCCGTGGAACGACGTCGAGGGATAGTGGATGGATTGTGGGAGTGCTGGCATTGACAGGTCGGGCTAATGTGCTGCTCGTGCGACGCCCAGAATTGACCATGTAAAAAGTGGCATGAGCAAGTCGCCGAACAACAGAAGTAGCGTGAGCGTCAGCGGCATCAGCGGCATCAGCCGTATCAGCGGGGGCGGCGGCAGCAGCTAGCAACGGCGCACGACAGTGCTGGAGAAACGTCCACGGCTATGGGGTGGGATGACTCGTGAGCATGACCCAGTCGGCGCAGGATGCAGATTGAGTTGCAGCATCGAATTGTAGAAAGAATGAGAGGGATAATCACTACATCCCCTGTCCTCGCAGACATCCGCCTTCATGGATGCATCTCGGCTGAATGGATAGCTCAATCTCTTCTCCTTGTTCTTGTCGATCGATCAATACCTTGCCCAGATAATGAACTCAGAAGCTACACGCCCGAGAGCAGCGGCGGCATGGGTCGATCACTGGTGCGCAAGAGGGTGTATGAGAGCGCGTGTGTAGACAGATGTGTGCGTGCGTGTAAATCCGGTGCCTAGCTTCTGCATGAACACGCTCCTGCACGCCGGGCCATGGTCGAGCTTCAGTGCGAGGCTATCAACCTATTGGCGTGTGTTACCGAAGAACCGGCCGCTGGTTTGGTGGCTAGTCTAATGGGCATGCGCCGGTAATAGAGGAGATTGCGGTGGGCACGGGCACCACCTGCTGCGGCCATGGAGAGGAGTGGTGTGATTAATGCCGTGCCAGTACGAGAACGGGCACCGACGGAATGGAAACAGCGCACTCGGAGCTCCGTGCCGCCAGGAATGAACATCCGCGAAGACAACCAACCCTAACTCCAACGTCCTATGCAGCACTAGTTGCGGCTCCGGCATATCAAGATGCATGATCGCGTGTACGTGTAAGGTATGCGCTGTCTCTCGTAGTTGTACAGGCAATTCACTGTTGGTGCTAGCATCCATAACATACATCACGTAGGGGCTTGTAAGTAGCAGCCTTCTACAACTGCTCCCTTATTTCCCCTGTTCTTGACGGCTGATGTTTAGACGGGTGCGTTGTTTCCTATGTCTGACGAGGTTTCTATCGGGAGCAGCTTTCCAGTCCCCCAGAGCTGCTCGACATGTACCATTTGGCTTTCTTCTTGGACTGGGAACACGTAGTATGCATTCGCGAGCGACCTGTATGCATGAACATTGCAGTTGACATCCACTTGCCTCGCTCCCCTCCCTTGTTAGAGGCGCCAACTGGGCAGCACCAGCTTTTTTCTTAACCAACCGTTTTTGAGCGGAACCCTCACTGGCGTTGTGTTGATATTGTGGGGAGAGTTGGCGGACTAACTCTCTGTGATGCCAAAATGCGTGGTGACAGACAGACCTGCATGTACCCCGTTTCAGGTGGGGAACGGATATAATTCGACACAGTGAGTCACTAGGAGGAGCCCTAATCCTAAAAATGCACATTAGTCTAGAAGCATCAATGGAATAAAAGGAAGAATCTCAATAAACACATACCAGTGGCTGATGGGTTCACACCAGGTGGCTGGTCGAAACGCCCAAGCCACGTAATTTGCCAGCTGCGCCAAGTTTGGAAACGAGGCTGATAATCCGCCCAGCTGAAAGAGCTCATTTCTGCTCGGTTCCGTTCATCGGCACTGGTATTGGAGGCTGAAAAGGCCAGGGCAGAGCTATGATGGTGACCTAGGCGAAAGCTTGTGCAGGGCTCGTGCGCTCCGTCCCCACTGGGGTGAACCAGGGATGTGATTGAGATGCACCCATGTCCCTGAAGATGTCGACGACCGACGCCCCTCTCGTAATGAGGTTATTAGTGACATGGTTCGTACCTGACCGCTTCGTCAACAATTCTAGGTGACCGCTTTTTGCATATTCTCCATTGTTGCCAGATGAGAATGCCATACTCGAGGAGTCCAAGGATGCACGGGAAAAATTCACCAAATGGAGATCGTGGACGGTATGAAACTCATGCATCATCGATCCGTGGGCCGCGCAAGTAGCCGCTGCATTATTACCTCATCGGGTTGGATGAACAACGAGGCCGATGCCAATTAAACTACCCGCCGGTGGTCTATCAGATGGAGTAAGCGTCAGTTTGTATCGAAGCTTGACATAATCCATATCAACGTATATTTCCACTTCGCCTTGTCACCTTTCGAGGGACAACCAATACAAACCCGCTGTTTCGGTAGCCGCCCCCAAGGGAGTTCGTTCCATGCCCAGGCTAGCCCGCGCGGAACGTTTGCATCCCGCGCTATTGTGCCACTTATCGCACACCCTTGCTCCGGTAAGTCTTCCATTCCAATCGGACGTTCCGGCGCAATTAAGCAGCTGTCAATCGGCAGAGACGAGGCACGTAGGGGGAGATTGATACCGGAAGCACCTGGAAGGAGGGGCACAGGCGTTCCTGATAGGTTCACTCACAGGCAAGGGTCGTGAAACGAGAGAAACCAAAGGAAGCCGAAAATGGGGCTTTCAACTAGGGAACCCAGTACTCATCACTCACGGTTTCGTAAATCAATCCAGGCGGATCTTGAATTTTTAGAACTGCCGTCAGGATTGCTGGTGGTGGGGCTCGTACCTCGTCTTGCTCGTCTAGGTAACTCCCTAACCAATGCGTCGCAGGCGGGGCGGCGCTAGTTGGAGACTTCCTGCGCGTGCTTGAACTGACAAGTGAGCCGAGAGAAGATTTCGCGAAGGATTGCTTCGAGCAGAAGAGAAAGACCCCAGTCACAGGATGCTTCCGATGCCATACAACACCCAAGGTACCTGAGGTAGTATCATCGATCACTTACGTGTCTTCACAGCTGTGTCTTTTTCTATGGACCCTTGGGCATCACTGCTACGTTGGTAGATACTACCTACGTCAGGCAGGCAACTCCGTCTCTTTTGTTTCCGCACCGAGACCCAGTCAATTCACGAATGGAGGAAAGAGGAAATAGAGACCTCCCTCGGCTTGCCTTTGTCAATGACCGATTAGGTAGGTAGGTACCTGCCCAATTCCAAAGCTGGGGCGACTAAATGGGTGCCAAGACGTGATTGCCAGTGGTTGAGATTCCCGGTGGGACGGGGGGAGCAAGAGCTTCCATCCCTCCTCTCGCCTACGCCCATCCCATGTCGATACATATGTGCGCTTGCATCACCTCAGGCAAGGTAGGATGGGATTAGGTCCTGAGCCTACGTGCAGCATCTGGGCTGCACTTGCCGGGCGGCAGAGCCCTCGCAACCCCACTTGCCTACATATTTACTCTCGTCCATGGATCCCGCGCACGATACCTACGGCACACACCATCCACAGCAATCAAACCGATTCCCACGCAAGGTACCGCTACAGTTGGCCGCCGCATGTACAGACGCCAAACCCCGTCGCTGGCTTTGGGGTGTGTGTGGTTACCTCTCCCCCCTTCACGCTTATTTTCGATCTCCTCGGCCTCTGCTGTTGGTTGCCTCTGGTCACTCTAATCCTACTCCCCTCTCACATCCTTCCTCGGCCCTTTCTTCAATTGCTCTGCTCATAACCAATCCTTTGTCAAACTCTTCAACATCACTACGAAGCATCAGGGTTCATGATTCGGCAAATGTAGGGGTCGCGATCGAGAGCCAATGCAGGCATTCCCTGATGTGTCACCTCTACTGTGCAGATTGACGTCTTGACCAGGAAACCAAAATATCGACGAGGGGCACCCACATGAACTTTTTTTGCTTTTTCCTCTCCCCCCTCCCTCCCCCGGTTCCGCCCGTCATCTAGTTGATTCACACTAGCCACGGGTGGCCTCGTGGGTTTTTGCGGGAGCCATGTCGCAGCCCTTTCAAGTCCCGCAATGATTACCACCGTATTGTTGGCTGGACTGGGTGCCGGACCATCATGAACATCCACCAAGCCAAGGACTATTTTCGCTCTCAGTTTTCGAACCTTGTCTCGACAATCCAATTATCGTCAAAGCTTCCATACCTTCTTCTCCTCCCTTACGTCTAGTTAGGTTAGCCCCCGCGCTTTTTGCCAGGGCTCGCCAGCGCCCCGAGACGGCACGTCTCGCGGGACGGGCTGTTAGTTCGACCCCGTTGAAGACTTGTCAGCTAGCGGCATCTACATTGCGCTACTGGGGTACATACCAACTAAAATTTTGCTCTTGTTTGATGGAGATCCATTGTTAGATCAGCAGGAACTTCCAGGTTAGAGATAGCCGGCGAGCGTTTCACTCCGGACTCTGCCTTTGGGTGCTACTGGGAGGTCAGTTGTGTGGTTCCTACTGATCGAGGTGAAACAGAAGCTCATCGCCTCTATTAGATCGCCGCGCCTCCCCAAAAGTATGCGTTATGCCCCCCTTTTGGAGGGTCTCCGCTTGTCTGTGAAACAAAGACGGGAGGGATCTCACTCATGTCTTAGCTATTTCCAGGGCCCTCATCTGATATCACGTCGGCCCAGTCACCCAGGGACTAAGCGGTGAAATCGAGGTTCAGGTGCCTCTTTGCCCAGTCTGGATGCCTCTTCAGACAAAGTTTCACGTTCCGGCGAATCGGATTTCAAAATTCTTGTCGAATATAGGCGTATTAGAGAGTTAAAAAAAGTCCCTAAGAAAACAACCACGGAATTTTTGCATCCCACAAAAGGCGGGCCGTCTCTTTTTTCGGTTTATTCCTAGCGACGTGCGCCTCAACGAATCATACAGGTGGGAAATCCATTAAAAGTTGCAACTGGGCAAGGGTGATGACTAGGTATGAGGTATGGGCAATTGCATGTGGGGATCTCGGCGAACTTCATCAATAAATCGCCCTTGTTTCTCCGGGGAGAGATGCCCACGATCTGCATTTGGCAACCTACACGAGTCCGAAACTGAGGTTAAGTGTACAAATCTAGAGAAGCGATGGCCAGGGCAATTGGGCCGATCGCTTGGCATAGCTTGCAAACAACGCATGCTCTGGTGATCCCAAGGACATGACTTTTCAATCTTAGGATCATCAGCCTGGCATGAGTGGGTAACATCCATTGCGACATGGAGGGCCAACAAGCATTGGTAAAAGCATCGCGAGCCGCCATTAAAACACGCAAATCAACTGACTCGAAAATCCCGGGCGGATGGGAGCCTGCTGTTATATTCGTCAGTGATATAGGTACTTTGCTTCGGAAAGTTGAGCGAAGTACATGGGCTCTCGTACTGCCTGCGAAGTGGATGTATGTAGACAGTGCGCAATGATGCCGGTGATGAGTCGGCTACTTGCGACGCTCGAAGAAGCCAAGGATAGCTCGGATCTGGTGAGTTTACCCTTCCTCGGTCTTTTTAGTCACATTCTAGCCCCCAAGTGATTGCATGATCACCCAGGTAGCTTGGTACCTACTTGGACGTGTCACCAAAAACGAGGTAGCATTTCCATAATCTGTGCTACCCTAGACTAATACCAGGGTAGCACCAGGGGCGAGGAAAGTAGGTAATGATATTACTAGTGCAAGCCTATGAGTAATTGTCGTTGACAATTTGGTAGTCATATGATGCAATAGAGAGTTGCAATCTCGCGCGCGGCGGCATACGAGAGCTTTGTTTGGTCAGAGGAGAAACTGAGATGTTACGGCAGCGGCAAAGGTGTGGCAGCCATCAGGCGGCGCTGCATCGCTACAGGGTATCAGTTATCTCACTCATCACACCTGGTGTGGCACCCCAAAACCTTACATGCCTCTACTAACCCATTGACTCGGCTCTGGCTAAATGTGAGAAATAACCCGCGGGGATGGGTGGGTGGACTTGCCTCATTCCCCTCGGCCCCGACGCAAGGCTCCCGCTTTGAGCACCTCAAGAACCAACTTGGCTACGTCCACTAAGGCCCTTCCCACGTGGGAGAGAGGGAAGGTCTCAGATCGGAGGTGGTACAAGCTGTCCACCCCCATTCAACCATTGGGAGGGGGGCGGGGAGGCAAATCTATTCTGACGGACGACATTTGTGGCATGTTGCGCGATGCGAACCATATCGAATTTTTGTCATGATCAGCTGGCCCAGGAAGGTGAAGAGGGGGTGGGGGAGGTACCGCGGAATTAATCCCATAGCCAGAAGCAAAAGGAGAAACCCCTAAGACTAGAGTGATATTATTGACAGAGGCCGTTGTGACATGTCACTTATTGTGGTCTCGTTGACTGGCATATGATCTTGGCTTGGAACAGCTGTAAAGGGATGATGATGTTGATGAGCAAGTGACATGGTCGTCCTGTTAGCTCAGTCCACTCCATGCGCTAGTGCTTCAACTACACTAGACTGGCCGCCGTTCCACTCATGAACTGAGAACTACAATTCCAAATCCTGCTGTTTTCTGGATTCGGCTTGGACTTGGAGACCTGGAGGGCAGGGGCGGAGGATGGTGGTCGTTTGAGATGTGCAATGATACGTAGTTGCAGAGGAGTACATGCAGATCCACATATCAGGAAGCTGTATGTACCACCAACCAACAGCTCAACTTACGAGCCTCCTACCACCACCGCCGCCAAGGGTGTGGTGACACGAGTAGAGGCGGCGGAGAACGCAAGCGATTCTGCGTGTCCGCTCCGGATCCACCGTGTCAGCCGGCCGCCACGGAATGGGATGATGGCGTGCGGTGCTGGGTCTGGCTCTTGCGCCTCGTATACAATGGATGGTGATAGCTGCCTGTGATTGCTCGATCTCCCAGCTTGCGTATCGGAGAAAACAGGCCGGCCAGATGTTGATGATGGCCAGAGGAGCCAGAGTCCTCAACTCTCGGTTGGCTCCTTGGCCTGGTCTGCTGCCTGTTTAGTTGCCCCGGCTTGTTACCTGTCATATTTGCGAAGCTGCCGCTAGCATTGGTACATACATACATGTACACCAGGGTTAGCATGCGCAGTTACGTCCGCCTTTCAGCTTGGTCTTGTGCCTTGCTAATACTTCTTCAAGGGACCTTTTGAGGCCAATAGACGCAACTGGCTTATATCAATCTCTCCACAGTCCAGCTTCCAAGTGGCAGCCTCGGCCGCCACACTCCAACGTGATTACGTGCATGAGACCAACATCACATCGGCGTCCCGGCGGCACCAACGGCCGCCCACGCCGAATTGGCCTGTCCGTTGTCTCTCTCTTCTACTTTCCTGTATCACCTGCCTCAACAAGAACGACCTGTGATGAACGGGCAATACATCGCCTCACCCCTGCACCGGCCACCCCTGCCCCCCGCCAGTCCTGGAGATCTTTGGAGAAAGAATGGCAGCATACTTAGATGCAAATCCTGCACGACTACGACAAGACACACGTAGAGGGGATTGAGAGATGCTACCGTTGCCGAGCTAGGCAGATGCAGGGACGTTCGACAAGAGGCACAAGCAGGCGTCATACCCCCATTCAAGTCGCATGTTCCCATTTGGTCTATCTGCATCACTAGTGTCGGCATCCACAAGTTCTTGGCTGGGTTCGATATCAGGTCGAACGAGTTGCAGCAGGATCCATCTAACCATCCCCTTTCTCTGAACCCGGTTAACCATCATCTCGGTTCCCAGGGCACCGGTCTTACTTTCACCTCGAGCATGAACCAGAACCGTTGGAACCCTCCAGACGACTGGTGGAAGGATTTCTCACTTTCGCCAATCTCTTCTGATCCAGTTCCCTTCTTCCCCCCACTCCCCTGCAACCTCGAACATGGCCAAGGGAAGACGACTTTTTTTTTGTTCAAACCTCCTTCAACCGAGGCGTTCGAACTCAGTAAGCACCAGGCGCGCGCGGCGTTTCGAGATCCCACAACGTTCGAAAACCCGCACTAACGCCTTTACTGCTGACTCTCCATGATCGGCCTCTTGTGGCCCTCGACCTGCCTAACTAACGAGTTGCATGCCTCTATTCGTAGAAGCACGATCCTAGGGCACCCCATCACGAGCGGAGAACTGGTGGGAGGGGCGCAGCAAGCAATATCATAAGCAAACTTACGCGTAGTCTTAGAGCGTGCCTTATAATATCAGATTTTAGAGCTATCAGAATGCCCACTGTTTGGTGTTGGCGCGGCTGTGTTATTCGTGATAAAGTCCGCACGATCGTATTTGAGTTGCCAGGACAAGGCAAGTAGACGAAATCTCACCACCTCCTGTCCCGATGGACAGGATCAAGAGTGATGAGACCCCCGGCCGTGCAAAACCCCAGTTGCAGAAGCGAACATGTCTCTTTTCTTAAACGGGCCCCCCTCCAGGCCAAACTTCCGTAAAGGATACCTGGCTCGCTGGTCTGACTTATGTACTCTGGCCAAGTAGGCATGTACAAGCGAGCGGCGTGTAATACACCAGCGTAGATACATGCATACGGGCTTTAGAGAGAGAGAGAACCCACTCCTACATCCCCAACTGGCAGACGGCCGCACCCCCTTCTCATGAGGGCTGGGCGAGCATCAGATGAGGTCGTATTCTTGCAGAGAGTTGGGCCTGGGATTCATATGATGATCCAACCAGGATGGCCACAGGGCCCAGCATGAGTGTGCCACGAGGCTACCTACCAAGGCTATTCTATCTTGCCAAGATGCTACATATCGAATCGGACTTGTGGTCCACTTTGATGAGAACGGCGGGGGGAGAGGGGAGGGGAGTGCAACATCACTCCCCTCCTCTTGCCTATGAGTTTCGTTGGCGATGTTGGCGCGCTCATAATTCTGAAAAAGTGTGAAAACCAACCTTGTTGCCCCCATGCCAAAGTTCTTCACGTAGAGGAACCCCTTCCGTGGATCGTTCCCACTCTACCTTACCAGGCGGGGGAAGAACTGTGGGCAAAGCTGCACGCGTGCTCACATCATCACGCCTGTACATACATACACGGCATGCATACGTTCAAAAACTGCACCTCCCAGCCGAATTATGTCATGGGCCTTGGGGTGTGGGATGGAGTAGAGAGCGATCTGCAAACTAGGTACTACCGCCTTGGCCCCCCTCCCCGCGAGTTGCAGCATCGCGCATATTCTGGCAAGGCTCATCGGGGTCCTCGCTAAACGAGTCCCCCTCGAAGGCCACCCTTGCCTGCGTTTTACAGGGTCCCCCAAATTTGGCATATGCTGTATTTGGCCGAACCTCGCTCTTCGAATGGAACAGTCGAGTTTTTCTTCGGCCTGTTTCCACTTGGCTGGGGCGTAGCACGGGTTTCCCAGGAGAGGGGGGGGGGGATGTGCCTACTTTGAAGCCTTGTTTTCTTATTGGATGCTGCCTTGGTTGAGCACGACGTGTCCAAAAGTTCTAATCTTTCCTCACCCTAACCCATTCTCTCTCTTCCCTTGTCCTCTTTAATCCTTGTCTATCTATGAAAACCCCCATGTGTTGAAATATCAAAATTACCTCGTCAAACTGGACGCCTAGAGTGCTCCCCGCCGAGATTCCAACAAGCGCATATTTGCGGAACCGACTACTTTTGTATTGTCTTCTTCGCTCCCAATGAGTGATTACACGCCCCATATTGCCGTGCCGTTGCTTCCCGATGAACGAAATAGCGGGTTGAAAACTTGAGAGTGAGTGAGGGGATGGGGGACTTTGCTCATGAGGACTCCCAGAACCCAGGGAAGAGGTAGTCGACCCTCTTTACGGCCTCCGGGTCGCGCCCCTCGGGCTTGGTCATGAACTTGACGGCGCCCTGGCTCGCGCCGGCCCAGTGCTTGGCCTGGACGAGGTCGCTGTGCTCGGCCTTGGAGAGCTGGTCGAGGACGCCCGCGATGAGCCGCTTCGCGTTGCCGACGTTGGACTTCATGTACTTGATGACGAGCTCGACGTTGACGTCCTCGAACGAGTGCCAGCAGTCGTAGTCGGTGGCCATGCAGATGCTCTGGTAGGCGATCTCGGCCTCGCGGGCCAGCTTGGCCTCGGGGAGGGTGGACATGTTGATCACGGATCCGCCCCAGGATCGGTACATGTGGGACTCTGCGCGAGTAGAGAATTGGGGTCCCTCTGTTGATCGAATTATCAGAAGACATTTCCTGCTATATTGTGCGGTAGGAGAAAATAGGATTTCAAGAGTTCAAGGGGGGAAGTGCTGTAGAAAAGCAAGTCTATGGGGAAGGGGGAAAACACGGATGGCTAACGTACCCATACAGATAACAGTTCCCTTCTCATGGAGGACGACACCATCGCCGTCAAGGTGCGCCGCGCAGGTCTTGATGACCTGGGCGAGGTGCTTGTCGAAGGGGTCAGCAAAGCCGACGTGGCCGACCACACCACCCTCGAAGAAGGTGAAAGGGCGAATTCCCTTGGTGCGGTCGATAGCCTGATCGGGGATGACAAAGTCCATCGGCTTGATCTCCTCCTGGAGGGAGCCGACGGCGGTGAAGGCGATGATGGTGCGAACGCCAATGTGCCTCAGGGCGGCGATGTTGGCACGGTTGGGGACCTCATGGGGTGCGTACTGATGGTGAACACCGTGGCGGGCGAGGAAGGCAATGTGAGTTCCGTTGTGAGCCAGGATCTGAATTGGCGATGCGGGCGAGCCCCAGGGTGTGACGGGGTTGAGGACAGCAATAGGCTCATAGCCCTCGAGTTGGCCAAGACCAGTGCCGCCAATGACGGCGATGGAGACGGGCTCTGCCGTGAACTCTCAGTATATGTACATGTGAAGCTCCTCCCCTTTCTTTCTCCATTGAAATTCTCACGGAGTGAGAACTCTTCACGGAAATAAAAGGGTTACAGAGAGGATAGTGAAGGTTCAAGACATACTGTCAAAGGTGGTAGGAAGGGAAGACATTGTGGATGAATAAAGTCACTTCTGGGAGAACAGTTAGCGAGACTGGCATCTCACTGCCCAATCATGAGCTGGGGAGCACTCTATGAGGCCGACTCACCAAAGGCAAAGAATCTAATACTCTGTGATCGCAAATGGTACAAAAAACGCTTGATCTATCGCTACCCCACCATATATGTAAGGATAAGGAAGGGAGCTGCGGAACAGAAATGACGCGAGAGCGTGGAGGTCCAGCCAACTAGAAGAGCTGTAATTGGCCAGAACAGGTTGGGCTCTAATCTCACGAGCGGATCTCCGTGTTGTTCTCTGGGCTTAATTAATAATGCGGCGTTCTACAGCTCCCGTTTTTTTTAAACGCCAATGACAAGGTTTTTCCACCGCACGGGGCGTGCTCTCTATCTAGATACTTTTAATTAAAGCGACTCAATTCGAGTGTGAGATGGCTCTACAGGATATCAATGTTAGTGGGAACAGAGATTTTCCCTTGAGGCAAATATGTGGCATCCAAACGTAGCACTCAAAGAAGTTGCGGCAGAGACGGATTGCCCCTCGTCTGTCATGAAGTCTGATGGCGGGGTAATAATAACTCTGATAGGTGCTATAGGCAGCTGAACAATTACGACTGAGTGGTGCTCGCCCTATAGAGGGTGGGGCAAGCTGGAACTGATTACTTAAGCAGCCTGTGAATATTTGGTGCAACGAAGCGGCTGCAGGTACAGTTATACACATCCATCCACATGCGCAGATGGCTAGCTCGAATACTTATTCTATTCTCATGAACGGGCTTTCTTTTTGATACTCATCATTTCTTGCTCTCTTTTACCGGGGAAAGGGAAACCCGTGGCATTGACAAATTTGCTTACCAAAGCTCACTACCAGCAGTCAACACACGGCTACGGTCGGAGAGCCCCGCCACTTACATATTTTTTCTCTTGTGTGGCCCAATTTTCAACATACTTCTGCCGAGTTTCACCAACATTTGAAGGCAGCCGAGGGTCATCGACTTAACTGGAGTACTGACCATCGGGGCTTTGACGGAATACCAGCCAGCCCAAGAGCCAGCGCATCAACATGGATGCCGAAGCTAGCGTGCCACGGCCGCAAGAATCAGATCCGTTGTCCCAGGTATCGCCGGAAGTGCAGGATGATGAGTCTTCAAGTGAGACCATCGAGGAGCGATGCTTCTCAGCTGCGCTTGTTTGCCTTGAAGGCCATTTTACCCAATCTCCTCCCATGGGCCCTCTGACCTCGGTAAAGGTGGCCTCCATGGTTTCCAAGACCTTGGAGAAGACACACACCTGTAGGAAGTCTAGGGAGGCCCTTTCTCGAAACGTCGCCATCTGGATATGGCTGACTAGAATATTCGCGGCTGCCATCCCTAGCTTGACTACCAGGTCTGTTGGACCGCTTTCGAGTTTGAACGACCCAGAGAAGGGCGTGAGCCCCCAAGAGAGCACAGGACTTATCGTCCTAAACCACGGCACGATCAAGGAAGATCTCACCACGTTGATCAAATTGATGCACATAGCACGTAATCTACTTGTCAACGCCGAACCCGAGGTCCCTCAAGATATCTGTGCTGCCGTACACTTTGATCAGATGGTATATCAGACTATTATTTTATGCGTCAACGTCACTAGTAAAGGATATGACGGCGAGATTTTGGATGAAGCCCAGAGGAATAAGCTCGCGGAAGTCACTGAGCATTGTAAGGACACCATGGCGATCCAACCTTGCCGTATAAAGTAAAACTGACAATAAATAGACAAAAAGCTCCTCGTCACCTCGTTGCAGCAGGCTCACAACTGGACAGCGAAGCACGACAGGAACAAGATGTCATTCTGGTTTGACGTTCTATTTGACGACGATGGAGTATACCCAGGTTCCGACGAGGGCGATGGGTCCGGGTTCCGCCCTGATGTGGCAAAGCAGCAGACCCAGCATTGGCTTGATCGCAACTCCAAAATGTGTCCTACGGCAAGGAGGCTGCTGAAAGACTACGCTACGAACCATGCGGACAAGCCTCCAGGAAACCTCGCTCCCATCAGACCCTTGGCATGGAATTGGCTTCCTGACGAGATGGTCCCGGAGGACATTGACTCAGTGGGTATGCCGGAGGAAAAGATCAGTCCGGTTTGGAACCCAGACGAGTCCGACAAGTATGAGCAAGACAAGGTCTACGGCCGAGTTTCGAGAGAGATTGACACCTGGTGGCTCCGGGCTCGTGACCCCAATTACGATCAGTACATTGTCGGAATGCCCACCACCGAAGTCGCGAAATCACGTCTCGATCATTGCAAGCAAAACATCGTGCACCGATATGCTCACTCCTACCAAGGCGAACATTCTCCTCCTTCAGTGGTCGCAGAGGCCGATTATTCAGATACTGAGCACTGCCCTGAATGTCACGAGTGTCACCATCATGAGGATGAGGATCATGATGACTCACACGATCATAGCCATGACCACGACCATGACCATGACCATGATCACGACCACGACCACGGGCATGAAAGCGACGAACATGATCTGGACTGCCCGCATCACCACCATCATCATCACCATCACCATCATCACGACCATGACTACCCACATGATTACGTGGATGACATGATCGATGATGAGGATGCAGATGATGATGAGTCCTATGGAGACGGCCCTTTGACTGGTCTTTTGACTGAGATTCCTAATATTCTGGACCCCAAGCAAATCGAAGCGCTGCACATGATTGTCAAATCCTGCATTCTAGATAATGCGGGTTGCGGCCTTACTAGGGCCGGAGAAAATCTGCAAAAGACTCGCTGTCGGATGTTCCTCGCCTTGGATTGTGGGAAGAGCTTGCTTCGTGAGATGCTCGTGTTCATCGCTGTCTGGGAAAAGGATGAGCAGTCCCTCATCTTCCAGGTGACGACGCAGATTGTGGAGGCGATTCATCACAGTGCGCTGATCCCCTATGCGTGGAACGGCCTGAGAATCCCCAAGGACATCATTTCTCCTGCCCAGACAGTTCTGTTACGATTGGTCAACCACATGTTCCGGGCACGAGCAAACGCAACCGTACCTCCAGGTCAAAAGTCTGAAGATTCAAAGGACATTAAGCTGATGCACTTTTTCTTCGGGATTTTCCGCACTCGAATTGTGCCTGAGTGTGCTGCGCTGATGCATCTCCAAGCACAAATTCGAGAAGGCCATTGCGATCCTGCAGAGTTCCCAGTTGACACTTGGGATATGGAAAGGGCGAGAGACGGATTGGCGCAGTACCTTGATTTCCTGACCACCGTTGCCGAGTCGCAGGACACCCGAAATGAGTTGATCGATTGGGAGGCAGTCTATGACCTTTTGGTGATCCTTAACGGGCTGGAAGCCGCTGTGCTGAAGAAACCGCTCGTCGAGCTCCCAAAGAGAACACCACAAGGACAAAATGGAAATAGCAAGAACAAGGGCAATGGTGGTGATAGCAACCCGATGGTTGAACGGCCATACGCTACAGGCAGTGACAGTCGGTCTCCATCACCACCCCCGCCACCTCTACAGGAACCTGCACACAAGTTCCCTTGGGCTGGCATCAAGGGACAGCTGTTTACAATTCTAGCTACCTTGCTTCAGCCCCCAGCAGGCCAGAGCAGCCCCGGCAACGCAAAGGTTCAGCTCCAGGTTGTTCAATGGAATGGTATCGTGCCTCTACTGAATTGCTGCGCTTACGACGATCACAACCCGTTTGCCAAGGAGCGGGTTACCATCTGCCTCAAGTGGCTCTTGGATGGCTGTGAGACTGCCAATGCGTTTTTCCGCGAGCTCGTCAGTCTTGCGCCACAGCCTAATCTGAAGCCCCCGCCCGGTGGCACGACTGTATCTACGATTCGAGTGGACGGCATCTTGGGGGAAGTGAAGGTTCAGGTGCGCTCTAATTCCAAGGGCGAGCCTGTTCTGGAACGTGAGGCGGCCCAGGAGGCCGACGACCTTCTCAAAAGGACCGCTGAGCTTACTTTGAACAATGCGGG
Organism: Clonostachys chloroleuca; assembly: GCA_037952775.1. Classification (NCBI taxonomy): domain Eukaryota; kingdom Fungi; phylum Ascomycota; class Sordariomycetes; order Hypocreales; family Bionectriaceae; genus Clonostachys; species Clonostachys chloroleuca. Next base: position 18,380,443 of record JBANAY010000003.1, on the reverse strand, counting down.
CAATCGTGCCAATATCGAGGAAGACTTTATGGCCTAAAGCAGTCATTCCAGTCTGGAACTTTTTCGTTCAAAGCAACGCGGGTAACATTCATCGTAGATGTCGATTAGACACACACATGTGTCCAAACACACAGTCCACATATTTTGGAAAAAGTATGAGTTGGATTTTTCTTTTCCTACTTCCATCTCCCCGGGGCATCAGGGCATTCTATGCCATCATCATCTAGCCATGGCGTTCCGGAGTGTATTTCCACTAAAATCATGAGAATTGGCATAAAGGCTTTGTTAGGATAGGGTTTTGAATAAGCATACTTCATCGGTTGAAAACTGTTAATTTCAGAAAATTGTCAATTGCATTGACTTTCCCATTGCATGGATTACTGGGTCCTCTAGGTCTCAAGTGTCAAGCTGTACATGTGACAGTCCCCCACCTGCATATTCACACGAACAGGACATAAATCGCATCGAGACGAGTGATGATAATCTACAGCATTTACAAAAACGCCAAACCGTGCCTATTGACCCCTTATCTATGTCAGTCTATCAGTCTGACTAAGTAGTTACGTCCTTCTTTTTTTTATCCTTTTTTAAGCTTTCCTCTCCGTGGTAACCCGCCTCCCAACGCCGCCTCTGCTCTTACTCCCCAGACCCGTTGAGCTGGAGAGGCCCCTCCGTCTTCTCCACGTAGTCGACCAGGTCGGCAATGGTGCAGACCTTGATCCCCCACTTCCTGGCAAAGGCGACGCAGGCCTCGCCGCGCAGCATCCCCGGGTCGGTGTGGATGGCCCTCCCCGGTACGACCTGCCCGTCGTCGACTAGCTCGCATATCACGCCCGCCTCGACCTTGCCGGCCAGGCGGCAGAACTCGGTGGTGGCCTCGGTGTGGCCCCTGCGGAGGCGGACACCACCGGGGCGCGAGAGCAGAGGCAGGACGTGGCCCGGCCGCCGGAAGCTGGCGGCGGTGGCGGACGGGTCGGCGAGGGTGCGGCAGGCGAGGGAGCGGTCGTGGGCGCTGATGCCCGTGGTGACGGACTCGTGGGAGGCGTCGACGGAGACGGTGTAGGCGGTGCCGCGGGGGTCCTCGGTCTTGGCGACCATCTGGGGCAGGGCGTACTTCTCCGTCAGGGCGGCGCTGATGGGGGCGCAGATGAGGCCGGAGGAGTGGCGGACCATGAAGGCCATCTGCTCCTTGGTGATGCTGTCGGCGGCGATGATGAGGTCGGCTTCGTTCTCGCGCGAGGGGTCGTCGAGGACGACGAGGAATTCACCGTTCTCTGTACTCCGGGCGGTTCGGTTAGTGTCTATGCGATTCTGAGTGCAGCTTGGGGGGTTCCGGAAGCGCGGAAACCTACTGAAGGACTCGATGCAGGAGGGGATGGAGTCGAATTGACTCTGGTCCAACGTGGAGGAAGGCATCTTGGAGGCAATTGTGTTATACCGGCGCACTGGGCTGTGTCCTGGAGGAGAGGAGTTGTCGCTGGGAGAAAGTTGGCGACAGATCTACTACGGAACCCCGCCGGAACCGAAGTGGAGGGGCAGATGTGGGAAGGGTCCTGGCGGAACAAGAATGGCGCAATTGAACTATTGGACAGCCCTTTTCGCTGGAGGGGATTGTAACAGCAGACACTGAGTTGGAGAGAGGAGAAGGCAGAGGATGAGAAAGACAGTGTAGAAAAGAAAAGGAACACGAAAATGGAGAGTCACAACCAGGCACGCCAAGGCGACATCGGGGTCTTGATCACAAGGGTTCTAGGCCAAAACTGCATTGCAGGTTCCGAGAGGGTGTGGAGAAACCGGTATCCCTCGGTCTCGGCCACTGCCGGTATTCCACATCAAATTGATCATCATCGCATATGAACGCGCGGTTATTATATAAGCAGGGGCCGCTCTATGTGCAAACATACGTTATTTTAATTTTAGGGCCCGGTATGAATGTGCAAAGGGCAGATTGGAAACTAATAGAGATTAGAGACCGCCTCAGTATGCTGACTGGCGCTGACAAACAGTCTGTCTCTTGATTTGCTTGGTCATCCACGATGCCTCAAGCTTTAGGGTAGATCAACTGATTCATTCACCGTTATCGATACCAGGGTCCAAGGCGCCGGGTGAGGCTAAACCTCATCCAGCGTCCGAGCAAAGTCCCAGTTCCGGGATTTCGTTGACAAGCTCCAAGAGCAGACATCCGTCCAGTCCATAATACCACCACCATGCCTCCCGTATCTCGGTCAGCGGCAACCCAACTCCGAGCGGTACCGAAGAGAATCCTGCCTCGGACACACCTCGCCACCCCCAGACAGGCACCAACAATTCTTCGGCCCGCCCATGTGGTGCTCCCCTCGCGATGCCACTCGACCTCCAACCCCAATCCATCCTTCTCCTCAGTGAACCCAGAGGAGGTTTCCCACTTCGCCGAGCTCGCCTCTGAGTGGTGGGATCCCCATGGCTCCTCGCGACTGCTTCACTTGATGAACCCCCTACGTCACGATTTCATAAACGCATGCCTCGACTCGCAGCTCGAACCCCGCAACGAAACCCTCTCGTACCTGGACATCGGATGCGGAGGTGGCATCTTCGCTGAGAGCGCCGCCCGCCTGCGCTCAACCCGCAGCGTCCTCGCTATAGACCCGACCCCGTCCGTCCTGGCCGTCGCCAAGGCGCACGCGCGCAAGGACCCGGGCCTCAGCCGGAAGCTCGAGTACAGGAACAGCTCGATCGAGCAGCTGGAGGTGCCCAAGAAGGAGGGCGAGGGCTACGATATCGTGTCGGTGTTCGAGGTGATTGAGCACATTGACCAGCCCGGCGCCTTTCTGGAGAAGGTCCAGCCGTTTGTCAAGCCGGGGGCTGGCTGGTCATGAGCACCATCGCGAGGACGTGGATGAGCTGGCTCACCACGAACCTGATTGCGGAGGACATCCTCAAGATCGTGCCTAAGGGCACCCATGATTGGAACAAGTACCTCGACGAGGACGAGCTTCGCCGGTTCTTCATGGACAAGGGCTGGAATAGCCCTCGAGTGATGGGAGTCGTGTACGTCCCAGGGCTCGGGTGGAAGCAAGTCCGTGGCAGTGAAAAAGTTGGAAACTACTTCTTTGCTGTGAGAAGGGACTTTCCCTAAGGGTGCAATATTGTTTCTAATTTGGAAAAATTGGGGGGGGGGGGGGGGGGGGGCTGAAACGAACCCGACTGGCTCGGACTGTACACTTCAGTTGTATACTAGATGTATCGTAATGCATAATGAGGCGAGCGTCTCATGGTGGAATGTGTTGGTGCGAATTGAGTGCCTGATAGGTTCATGTACCAGAAGGATATGGGAAGAAAGCATCTAGGCCTGGGGCTGGCCAATGATTCTTTGCTGTGATCCTTGAGTAATCAGGCTTGGAAACCAGTGCCGGGTGTTTCTCGATCATCAACAAATCAGCCATCAAAACAAATACCCTTGAAAAGGGTAATTCGCACGGGTTAGAAAGCAGGCCTATCATCGACAGCCTGGGGTATCTTGTTATTGTTACTATCTCCATCGCTCAAAGAGGTTCTCTTTTGGAGCGATCTGCCAACTCCTGCTTTACCCCCTTCGCATCACACGCTCAGGGCCCGCTATCACTGACTGGTCCCGAACATCATCATCAGAGTCAACATCCATCTCGCAATCTTCATTCATCTGCTTAGCACGTTGAATCTGGCGGAGAATGACTTCGTCGAGGTAGAAATCTGCAGCAAAATCCGATCTTTTAAACGTCTATTGTATGCATGTTAGCACTTGTACGAGGATGGGATATGTCAAGGGCAACAGACCTGCGAACACCCGGTTTGTGGGCATTGCTGCGGGCCTCTTGATCCGTTAAGGTAATCGAGGATAGCACTCCTCTCGAATGTGTGCTTGCACTTATGGTTGCTGTACGGTTCTTCCAATTGTCGAAGCGATAGTGGGCAGGTGAGGCTGATAACCTCGCGAGCAACAGCTATGTCATCATCCATGGCGCTTTCTCCGGAAAGCTGTTCGATCGATGTGCCCATGATTGGAGTCCCGTCGGCACGGAACCACTTGCTTGGATCGGGGAGTGGCGGTCCATCCTGGCCAGCCATGCCACTGTGCCATAGTTTCTTGAAGGCATTGTAGTCATTTTCCGTGCCATACCGTCGGTACATGTCCTTGGAGGTGTGATCATCCTTCTTGGCGATCCGCTCTTCCCTGTATGTGTCCAGGATGCTCTTCGGTGGTGGTTGGTCAATCTCGTCCTCATCCTTATTATCTCCATCCTCTTCTTCCGCCTCTCCTGTAGTCTCATTGACACGACGTTGCCGGCGAGTTACAGCACCATTCGTGTTACTCTGGTCATTGGGAGCGTCCTGGTAGATCTTGTCGAGTACAGCGCCATTATCCTCCAGCTCTATTCTTTGATCGATGACGTCTCGCACAGCAGCCTCGGCAAGATTGGTAAGTCGGTCTACCTGCCGTTCAAGGCTTTGAACATGGGAAGTGAGCCGAGCTTCATCGGGAGACACAATCCCACGCTCCTCTCGGCGAGTTTGTAGCTGTTGTAACCGTTGACGCTGGGTTTGGAGACGATCTTGCAAGTCGTAAACGCTGTGACCTAATGCATGTAACGAGCCGCGGATCTGGTTCTTGTATGCTGTTTCCTGAGAACGGGAGAGGTCGCCAAGCAATGAATAGGCTGTTCGATTGAGTGGAAAGGAAGGCGGATCGTAGGCAAGTTCGGTGGTGGAACCGGAGCCTCTGGACGCTGGACTTCCAGACGATGACGGGGCCGATGTACCAGCCCGGGTACGATGGCGGGACATTTAGAATCCTCTGTTCTTCGTCGTCTTTCCCGTCACCTTGTGTGGATTGGCTGGAGTGCCTTCGGTTTTAGATGGATGTACGGGGGTGTTGCGTCACAAGGGCGGTGGTTGTTCAACAGGGCAATCAGAATTCTTTATCATTGGGATGCGACAATAATAAGTGAAGCAAACCGATCTTCGGCGGTCCAGTCAGAGGTTCGTTGATCGGTGAGAATTGTGGTGGGATGCAAGTGTGCGATGCGGGGGGAAGGGTATCGGGATGGGGGAAGACGCGTTAGACGTGTCAAGCCTTAAAATTCTTATCGCATCTCGAACCCAGCGATAAGCTTACTACTACCTACCTAGGTAAGTGGGTGACACAGGAAATGGCACACCCAAATAAACACCTAATTAAACACATGAATAAATATTTAAATATCTAAATATGTATATAATTCTAAACCGAGATTAGAGAGTACCAATGTTTAGGCCTGGGTATTCTTTTCCTTTAATTTATTTTAGTAATTCGATAGCTAGCTATGAAAGATAATATTAAAGGAGTGCTTATGTAGGTGTGCCATTTCCTATGTCACACCCACTTGCTAGGTAACCATTCCAGCCATCCATCTATTGCTTTGCCATTCGCAGAAGCACTACATTCGTCAACTCCGGGATCTAAAACACTTTTCTTATCATAATTCTATCCACTTCTTGTGAAATCGATTGTGCTATGTTTCATAAATCCCAATTGCGGGCAGTAATCCTACCTGATCACATGAAACTCCTTTGGTGATCGCGGGACAAGCTGTGCCACTTGACTACAACCACCCTCTCACTTCCTCCGCAGAGACAGCGGGATGCTGTCACATATCAATTGAACGGGCCAAAGAAGTTTGCAGGTGGTACTGCCGAATGCTGGGACGTGCCTCATCGAGCGCCACAAGATCTCGGTGTTAGACTAGCTGCATGCATTCAGAATGGAATTCTCAGATGGAATTTCATCCTAGATTATCCCAACGCCATGAATTAGGTTAGCATTGGAACTCCGGATGAGACATACTCGGTCGTGGTACGATTGGATTCGACCTGCGGCGAGACCTCGATTTACAATATGGACGATGGCTGAGCTTTGGCACGATCGTCGCCTCGTGCAGCAGCGGGTCGGAAGAGTCGTGGCCCTGGATGTTTCGGTCAGGAGCGACATTCGGTGTGCCAGGGCAAATAGTCGGAACAGCTGAAGAAGAGGCGTATCCTAAGACAGAAGGGCATCCTTGCATGGGCAGGCGCAGTTATCGATGCACGTTCAAGCCAGCAGGCAACGTGAAGCAACTAAACCATAGTTCGGTCCGCTATTGGCTTGGGATCCCGGATGTGTGCAATAGCTGTCAGACTTGAAAGCCTCCAGCGTCTCCAGATTTAGGATCCTACTGGCACTAGTTGCGTGGGTGACAACGGACAATTCCTAACTCGGACGTCTTGCCACCGTGACAGCAACATGATGCGAGGAGACTGGGACGCGATGGGATTCCGGTTTGTCCATCTCGAGGTCCACATGGCATGAATTCCTCCGCCCCAGGACCCTGAAAACCTGCTGTCTCTTGTCAAGGTTGGCTGCTGTCGGGAGCCGTCGAGCCCAACCACGGCTCCGTCCTCGCCCTCCACCTCGGGCGGCACTTGCAGAAACAGCGGGGCGAGCTGCTGCCAAGTGACACAACTGGCGTGCCGATCGCCTCCCCAAAACCTCTGATCGCAAGGGGCAAAGGCTCGACGGCCATCGCGCATCGATCGTCCCTGAGGGGCCCAGTTCCCGCCATCGGCCGCCTCTAATTCGTCCGCCCCGTTTTTCCCATGTCGATGACTTGACGTCGCCCACGTATCGGCCTGAACCACCTGCCATCGAAGATGTCCACTACTGGTCTTCACGATATGGTCCCGATTCCACGATGGGCCCTCTGCCTTGGCTTCAGCCTCTTCTTCGGCGGGCTGCCCCGCTACCAATCCTCGATCGCCAGACACCCTGACAGCCCTCACGATCATACCATTGCGCCTGCAAACTATGCCCGTTGCGTGGGTGTGAGTCGCTGACTCCCGAAGCGAGCAGCCATATGCAAGCAGCGCCCTGGAACCTCTCCCTACGTGTACCACTCACCGGGCACCCTCCTGCTGTAAGACGCATGACCAGGCGCATCTTCGATGCACATTCCGGACTGGCCTCCGGAGTCTGGCCCTTGTCATTATCACCAGCAGCCCTATATTTCTCTCTTTCTCGGCGTGCTACCGTAGTACTTGGTTCAGAAATCCTGCTCAATTGTTCCCTGATTCTGTGCCAATGCCCCGTCAGCCTCGACTCGGTGGACGGCGACTTCGTAGCCACTCCCGGAAAGCATCGTGACAAACAACCTGGTGCGATTGTTGTCATCTCGATCCCGCAGCTGGCTTAAATTCTTGTCAAAAACCCACTGGTCCGCCCCTACCAGAGAACCTTTCGTTGCAATCAACTCCAAGCGTCATCATTCACCAATTTACACCGCACCACACTACACCAGCGATCTGCATCATGGCCTTCAAAGCGGTACCCCAAGTCAACCCTTGGGAGGCTCATGCCCTCAACGTTGGGACTCCCCTGTACCTTGCCTTGCCTTGCTCAATAGCTAACCTTGCATGGTACCTGCCAACAGTATTCTCTTCCAGAACAGAGTCTTGTTCCCCCAACACCCTCTTCGTACCCGGCGGTCCGGGACGATCTCATTTACCCAGGCCTATATTCAGGAACTGGGTTTGATTTGATGTCTATTCTGGTTCGTTCGCGCCTCACAAATCTACACTCTGAGCCGTGGTGCTGACTACCACCTTATTACAGCTACAAGTCACAGGCCGCCCGCATCCCAGTGTTGATCTAGGCCCTGTCGATTGCTCGGTGGCCGTTATTGTCAGCGACCTCGAGCTTCCCGACATGCCAATCGTCTACGCCTCCGATGCCTTTTGTGAATTGACTGGCTATTCTCAACCCGAAATTCTTGGGCAGAACTGCCGCTTCCTCCAAAATCCTGGCCCCAGCAGTCCGCCTGCATCACACGCTGAGGCTGCTGCAAATAAGGCAGCTCTCCAACATCTGCGTCAAGCTGTTTACGCCCAGCAAGAGATCCAGACCAGGATCTGCAACTACAAGAAGAATGGGCAGCCCTTCATAAACTTTCTCACTGTCATCCCAGTCCAATTACACGGACGTCGATATTCTGTCGGGTTCCAATGCGAAGACGAGGAGTGACGTTCCAAGTATTGAATTGTTACAGCTGATGGTTGTTTTTCTTCAGCATCCTCGCTACCCCTCCAACTACACTTCTACTAAACTTCTTTCACGAAATTTTGCGACAATGGCCGAGTTGGCCTTAAAGTTTTTGATACCCCTTCAATATGATCCCACGAGCGGCACGTCCTAGAAAGAGGACACGCATTGGCTCGCTTGGTCTTATCGCACTACCTGGTGCACCTATATGAGGGGGTGGTTATGATTATATGAGAGGGCATTTTAAGACGTTATTTCGAGGTAGTATAAGGTATTGCATCACGCCTAGGCATTATGCTGAGCTTGCAGCATAGGCACATACACGGCACGGCGTTTTAACAGGTCATTTATAGAGCCAGTGGTTTTTAGAGCATAGGCATGAAAATAATGACGGCAAAAATTAGGTGTTTAGGATATCAGCATATTCCAGCATATTAGCTTAATACTTAAAAAATTTGGCGAGCTACGCGGAAGTCTGTTCGCAAGCTCAAAATTCCATCAGAGATTTCAAATAATTTCCGCCGCCAGCCCCTGTCCATGCGCAAGTACCACTCCTAGTCGATTGACTCCCTGAGCTCTCACCAATAGCTCGACGTCTGCGCGTCGCCTGACTTTCCTGACAATCGCGTGGATCGTCTCCGACCCTCAGCCGGAGCCTCTTGTATCTTTTCAGTTACCGTTGACAGGTTCATCTTACCCTTATCTAGAGCCTTGCTCCTTATCTTTTTCTTGGGGGGTTCGGCGTCGGATTCGTCCGACTGCTCTTCGTCCTTGATCTTCTGCGGGGCCTTGCGCGAGGGTTTCCTTGGTTTTGGAGCTTCCTTCTTGACTGATCCCTTCTTGGGCGGGTCTTTCTTGGCCGATTCCACTGTTTCCTCTTTCACCCCAGGCGCAACACAACCAGTCTTCTTCTGTACGCCCGGGGCATAGCAGCTGGTGCGGCCCCCAACCGTAATGAAGGCCAGCTTTTCGCCATTGGGGAGCTTAGTTGCTGTATCCTTGGCCCCCTTCCCCCATCGGTGGTTGAACAGCCAGTGGTCGGGAAATTCGTCGGAATCGCCCAGCTTATCCACAGCTGTCTGACACACGTAGCGGATATTCTGATAAAGCGTGCTGATTTCCTCGTCATTGAAATCATCGCAATATTGCTCGGGGTGGATTTTGGCCTGATAGAGAGTCTCGTCCGCAACCCAATTGCCAATGCCACTAATCATAGTCTGGTCCAGGAGGAGTGCTTTGATCGGCACGTGGCGTGTCTTCATCTTCTTCTGCAGGTATTCCTCGGTGAACCGATCCTTGTCGATGACGGGGTCGGGGCCGTTTTCCACGAGGGGGAGTGCTTCCGGATATCATCGCCAGGGCAATCTACCAACCTGACACGGCCAAACCTGCGAGCATCTGTGAAGGCAACCTCGACTTCGGGATCCCCTTCGGTGGTAATCTGGAACTTCCAGAATTTTGGTGGCCACTGTTCGAGGTCCGATTCTTTCATTTTCTTATAGTAGTTTGTGTAGGCCGTCTTTTCACCCTTGATATGGACCCATCCTTAGAGGTAGGTTAGAACATAATGCCTACTCAGCAGGGAACTGAGGGATGTGATCTACCAGTCATGCCAAAATGCATCACAAGATGCGGGGGCTTCTCTAATGTAAGCCTTTTCGAGTATGAGCTTTAGACCCTGATGCGCGTGGGGTTGAGTGAACTGACCAAAAGTATTTGCCTTGGCTACCGGCTGATATGACCTATACGACTTTCGGGTATTAGACATGGGGCGATGGGCGCTATGGGATGAGACTTGCCTTCTTCCCTTTTAACGCAGCCGCCACGTCGGCACCTGTCGTGCCCACCTTGCCGAATACATTGGAGTCATCAATGGCAGAAGCTTGGGCAATACGCTTACCAACCAGCGTGAGTTTGAGGAAATGGACAATCCTCGCGACTAAGAGCATGTGAGTAATACGCCGTGTAAGAGAATAAAGAAAAAGCCAAGAGACCATACCTTCAGCAATTTCAGGCATTTTACTTTACTTATATAGCACTGCAATGATAATCAATCGTACAGTCTGGAGGAGAATGGATGGTATAGGGTTGCTCTGGCGTTCAAGACGATGGCACGTCAACGACGCGAAGTCCCGTGACTTGATTACATAAGGCCAATAAATTACTTCCCCACCACATGCACTTTTCTTGGAGCTTCCGTTCCAGAAATTTTTTTCTTTCTTTGCTTCTACACAACAAGCTTCCAGCACAACATCCCTCTGGTGGTAAGTCAATGCCAATTCCTGGTCTTCCTGCACCCTCTCCCTACTTCCTGATGACACTTGTAAACCGCAAACTAGAGTCTTTGACCTATTGGAATGAAACTAGTTTTACACGTCAGTCTGAAAGAATTCCACACATCACACTTTGGCAGCAAATGATACCGTGTGGTCGCAACTTGCTAACCAAATACATGATAGATGAACCAGAGGCACAATGACCTGAATGCAAGGCATTAGGTGCGCGCGCACGCGCGATGTGATGATTCAAATGGTAAGATAGCAGATCCCTACTTTCCTCCCTTTTTCATGATGATCATTTCGTATAAATATACGCTGGAAATTACCGGCTGAACTTCTTTGACGATATAAAATGGCTATTTCTGATTATGAAATATCTTTCAACTTCAATTGTCTGTTTGTCAAACCTTGAACATGCTGGCTAACATGAGACAAGTATTAGAAAGGTATGCGACTCACCGTCCTTTGACAACCACCTGTCCCTCAATATGATGAAGCGGCACTGGGCTCCGAATATAAACGCATGAGCAAGAGAAGCCACTTTGCGGCAGGCCTAGAAAACCTCGCCCACTGATCTTGAACTCTATATCTCGTCTCATTTGACAAGCTTTGGTTACGCAGGTATGCTGACATCCTTGTGATAGTAACCATAGCATGTCTTGTACTTCATTGGCTACCTGGAGATGGGGATTGATCTTCATTTTGGTAAGTGGCAAGAACGTTTCTTTCATCCTGCATTTTATGATGACACAGATGACGAGTCTTATCCGGGTTTCCGATGCAGACATTATCTTATTTTTCCATTCATGCATAACTGAGCATTGCATTACATCTTTTTGTTATTATTTAATTCTTTGACCTGTCCAGAGATGCTAACGACTGAGAAAAGCCAGCCTTGGACGGCATGTCGCAACGTAAGGTAAGACAGAAAATTTCACTCTGCGCGTCCTGATGAGCACGAATAAACAAAGACAAGCATATGTCTGAGCTTCACGCTACGAAGACACATTTATTCTATCTATCTGATTGACCATATCGACAATCCTTTGTACGTGGATATCCAGTGTCATCATGTCGCTGATCCGTCGAAGTATTTCCAAGGTCTTGATCGCAACGTTGCTCTCTTTGAGATGGGCCTTTGTTTGGTAAGTTCTACCTTTGCACATTTTTCTCTCTCCCTCACATGATGATTCACATATCACGACGGTCAACTTAGCCATATTGCTTTGACGAAACCGCCTTTGACAAGGCATTATTATTACCTGATACACCTTTACTCGCAGTATTTCTTGTCAAACAGGTTTAAGATTCTGTTGCTGACTTGGAAATATTTAGACACCGAGGTATCTGCCTAACCTATATGGGCTGACATCCCCAGAGGTGAGGCATATTGCCGTCGTATATGTGCATGATGTATGGTCTTACTTGCATACCTGACATATGTCCTTTTGTGGTCAGTGTAAATGGGTCTTTTTCTCGTCTTTACTGTCATGTCTTGGACTTCGATCGGTACAAGTTGAAGACATGAAAGTGAAATGAACTTGGACCGGTCGAAGTTCAAGACATGAGAGTAAACACGGAAAAAAGAACTTGAACATTTCCTAGAGCGTTATTCACAGTCGGACGAGAAGATGCTAAAGGAGGTCGATCCTGTGCGCAAGGGACCCATTTATATTGTCCACAAAAGGGCCTGTGTCAGGTATGCAAGCAGGGCTCTAGGAATCAGAAATGGTGACTGATAATCTTAACTCGGTGGTTCACTCATCCAGCCCATAAGCATGTTGCTTTCCTTCCAGAGCAGATGTCACGGTACGCTCAACCAAACATAGAAACAGCGGAGAAATAAAACAATCGTTCAATAATCATTACTCATTACTTCGGTGCCGTGTGTCCTTTGACTCTAACATTATAATTTGATGAGGTCCCTATCCGCCGCAGTACTATTTCGAGATTGAGCGAACTCGATAGCAGCCGACCCACCCTCATATATACCTGGCGTGTCTGATCCGACACTGAGATCATACTCCAACGACGACGGAGACAGGTCCACCCAAGACGGGTTGACCCGACCATCGTGGTAGTGCCAGGCAGGCTTGTCCGAGAGGGTAAAGACGAACGGCTCGGTGTATCTCGGGGTAGAGTATCCGAAGTACTCTGGTCCTTGGTACCTGGAAGCCCCCAGTGTTAGCACAGGCATTGCGGGCATGATGGAATTAAAGCGGACGGGTCTCTACCGAGGGATGTGTGGGACATAAGCCCCCTCCTGGGAGCGGTTCCTGGCCCAGGGCGCCTCCGCCGGGGGGAGAGGACGAAGTGGTTCTCATCAGCCTTGGGTGAGGGCGGGCCGGCAGCTCCTCCGGCCATCAGGTCCTGGGGCTTGCGCTCGCTGGTTGGCAGCGGATCCTGGGTGTCGATCGGCCTGGTGTGCGGGAGGCGGGCGTCAAGCGGTGGGCTCTGGAGGCCGGTGTACGCCTCCTGCTTGATGATCTGCTGCTGCTGCTGCTGCTGGGGCAGCTTGCGGCGCAGCTGGCGCTTCCTGTGGTTGAATGGCTTGGTCGTGGCAGTCCACTGGCGGTGCGAGCTGGGCTTGTTGTACCAGGGAGAATACCCCTCCCGGGGGGAGACGTCGTCGCGGTTCTGGCTGACCTCGACCACCTTGGGCTGGGGCAGGCGGGCGGCGGCGGCGGCCTCGGCGACCTGGTCCGGGGTTTTGCTCTCGCCGGTCAATTCGTCCTGGCTGGCAGTAGTTGCAACCGACAGTGCCTTGGGGTAGGGGAGGCGAGGAGAGGAGTCGAGCGCCGGACTGTTGCTGCGCCGGTCGTCACAGGCTTCCTCCTGCTTGATGCACTGCTGGAGCATGCGGCGGCGCTGCTGGCGCTTCTTGCAGTTGTACTTGGTCACGTCCCACTTGTCGAACCACTGGCGGTATGAACGTATACTGTTTTGTTTACCGAAAGGAAAAGTCAGAGTCTTCTGCCCTCGGGAGGAATGGAGGTGGGAGGGTTCAAAACGCACGATGCATCAAAGTTATGCATGCTCTTCATGATGCCCTTGACTTCCTGGAGGGTCCGGCCTTCGCGGATGTACAGCCGGACAATCTCCTTGCGGTTCTTGGCCCATGGCTTTGTCATGTTGTGTGCGGCGTTCTGGCGAAGGGCGCTTGGTGATGATGGCTTCTGAGAGGGGGGTCTCCAAGTGACGATCCTGGTACATAGGGCTGGGACCTGGTTCTTCTTCTTCTTCTTCCCGGATCCAGGGGTAAAGGGGAAGGAACAAAAGTGTATTGTGGCTATGACTTGGTCTAGTCCTTATGAAAGAAGGCTTATGAATGACCGAGAGTGTTGGTCTTACAAGTTTTATCTTATTTTTCCTTCTTCTAAGCTACACGATGGGAGAGGGGGGCGTCTGGGGTCCGGACGGCACTTATTTATATAAGTGATCTTCAGCTACCCAAGGGAGATAGTGAGGCGGCAGATAGACGTATTCAGAACAACACGGTACATGGCTGAGTGAAAGGGGGGGAAGGAGAGGAGAGACAGACAAGCCAGCAAGGGCTGGGGAAGAGGGAATGCTACGGAAAGCTGCAGGACGGGCAAGCATGAACAAGGCTCGAGGAGGGTGAAAGCAGTCTGCAGACGGTGGACGACGCCACAAAGACAAGGATGGTGAACCTATTCTACGAATTTGTGTGTTGGAGTTGCCCTGCCCCCCCCGCCATCCTTCCCGATTCTGCTCCCCTGGTTGGCCTTCCCATCAGCGCTTAAGCTGCTGTGCCATGCCGATACCTATCAAGTTATCTGGGAAAACCGGCGGCTCGAGAGAATAACGGCGAGAGATTGGCTGTATCTGAGTCTAAGGTAGTGCACCTTTCAGCTCCCGGCTTCCCTCTCTGGTTCGCGATCCGTGGGAGGCGAGGCATCTAAGACAGAAATCATGCCCGACTGGCGGTACGGACAGCACAACGCAGCCAAGGTTTTATGAGAACTGACGATGGAATAGAGAGAGAATAATGGGCCAGGCACTGCAACCCATCGACTCACATTCCTGCCGGGCAGTGATCCTACCCAGGTTGGGGAAGTAGCTAGCAAAAAACACCCGAAGGGCCTCCCAACCCACCCTCCTGCATGGGGGGAGCGGCCTCGATCTACGGGCCTGGTCCAAAGGGAAGAGGGTGGCAGAGACCAACGACGTACATAAGTACGATTGAGGCCCAAGCCCGCCCGCGAGATCCCCTCTTGGAATCAAGTTGGGCTGCGCTGGCCGTTCGTTTCTTACCGTCCCGCGTTTATGGTTGGTTCCCTGGCTCGGTAAGTGAGGCTATGTCGACACTCATGTCTCAGCCTGAAAGGGTCAATTTTGAGGCCGGCTGGGATATGCTGCATGCTCTACCCCACATTTCCGCTGCCTTTCCATTCCGGGCGCTATGGGATGAGGCTCTGCGTGTTGGTTCGCCTGGTTCGCCTGACGGGCTAGTCGTCACTGCTTCCCTGCCCGCACAATTGTGTCGGAAGGGAACTCAGGCCTTTCCCCCGCACGAGTCTGGTGGTATGTGAGTCGTGTCGCACGGCAGCCAGCCAAGGCGAGGCAGGCTTACATCACATTTCACCCGCGTCGATGGAGGGTGGGAGGCAGATACGGGTGCTACGTAGGTGTTGAGTTGCCGTACGGCTTGGTTTCGGTCATGCGCCGATCGAGCACAAAAGAGTAGGTTCTGACCAGGGCCCAGTAGCATGATGTGGTCGATATGATGGGAGAGCCAAAGTGTTGCTTGGGATGTGTTGGACTGTGCTCAGAGAGCTTCGAGGGAACTTACATAACCCGTGATTATGCTCAATTCTTTTTTTTCTTTGGTCAATTGTCTGTTTCGTGTTTCTCTCGTTAAAAAAAATAATGTAAGTAGCATACTAGACGAAGAAGAAACCCCAATCACAAGCCACCAATCCCATCAAAAAACGCCTTGCCGCGCAATCAGAAACACTTCTGCAGCTGCTATATCTCATCCCGGGACCCTCGGGCGCCCACCCCTGGGCAGCCTTGCACAGTAGACCGAACTCGTCGTCCGCCTCACCTATTGAAGCTCAGACTTGGTGTCCACCGCCTTCTCCGCAGCAGGGGTCTTTACGTCTGCAGAAGGCTTTGAATCTGCAGTAGCCGGTTTTGAGTCTGCAGCCACGGCAGGCTTAGCGGATGCTGCAGGAGCCTCTGTGACGCCCGCCTCCTGCGCCTGATGCGAATCGACGGGGGTCGTTGCCGGTGGAGGGGTGATTGCCTCCTTCTGGGCCTTGGGCGATTCGGACTTTGCTGACGTGGGCGTTGCTGCTCCCGCCGGTGTTGCGGGGCTCTCCTTGTCTGGAGCGACGATGAGGCTCGAGAGGACCTGAACCCACTTCTGGGCATCATCGGCGCTGGATGCCTTGAAGTTGATCTCGGCTGTGCCAGTGAGCTTGCTGCTCACCGTCCTGCTCCTGTCCTTGCCCTTGATTGTGAACTTGTCACCGGTTGGCAAGCCGACAACGGAGTCGGGAAGGTAGAGACTCAGCTCTGGCTTTGGCTCGTCCTTGATCATCTCGGAATCCTTGAATTGATGCAGGAAGCGAGATTTTGTGATGACATAGTAGTTGGTTGTGTAGCCCCAAGAGAGCTTGTTTCGCGACCTCCGCTCCAGCGAGCCTTCTTTTACTGCAACTGTCGACTCGTGTGCCTGGCCAGGGAAGGAGATCTGGTCAATGGAGCGAGGCGGCTCGTTGGGCTGAGCGAGACGCTCGGCGTAGCGGACAGTGAAGTTGGCCCATTCAAACTCCAGCGGCACATGCTGGATTGCGTTTAGCATGTCGGTGTGCAGAGCCCGGGTTTTGTCTGCCTGTCCACCGCAAATCGTGGTGAATTGCTCCATCGCTTGTTGGATGATGGAAATGATGCGCGCCTCAAATGTCGCAAAGTTGTGCTGCACAACAACGAGGTCATTGTGGTGGTTGTTCTCAGCAGCGCACTGCGCGGTGAGGCGATAGAGGACTCCTCGGCGAAGTACGTACGGATCGTCAATCGAGTTGAGCTTGCCGCTAACCGCGTCATACGCTGCCGTCTGTTGGCCGAGGAACTCAATTTGTTTCTGGGTGAGGCCACGGAGCTTCTCAACCTCCTTGGCCCCCTTGATAGCACCATTGGCAAGCTCCTTGGACTTGGCCTTGATTTCCTTGTGAAGACGATCGAGGACGGGAAGAACCGAACTCTTAATGGCCTTTTCCGTTTCCATGTTCGTGTTAATCAGTGACTGCGTATTTGCGCGCAGGTTCTCAAAGAAACCGGCGAGACCTCCGAGACTCTGGTCAAAGTGGTGACCCTCCCTCAATGGGTTCGAGATGGTCTAGAATCGCAGTTAGAAAAGGCTGTGCTGTGCGAGAACCGGTCATTCTCCGCGGCGGGAGATGAAAAACGAGAGAGGGTAGTCCAACCTTGAGAGCACGCTCATACTCCTTGGCGTGCTTGCCATGGAGTTTCTCCATGACCCCAATGAACTCCTCGAGATATCCAACAGCATGCTTCCATGCTTGCAGGCGTTCTGCCAGAAGACCGGCTGTCTGTATTGCAAAAGCCCGGTTAGCAAGATCCCCCCACCTATCTGGCGCCGAGCTGAGCTTCCTAGTCCAGCAAGGAGGGCTCGTGTGTGGAACGTACGCTTGTGGTATCGTAGTCGTAGGCGTTATCCTCGCTGTATGCGCTCAGGCCTGTCGCTGCTCTCGAAGGGAGCGTGCTGCTAGGGGGCGAGGTTGCCATGGTAGACAGTTATGTCGGCAGATCGCGAGGTGTGTGTGTGTGTGCGGGGGAGGACAGGATCTGCTGATGGAGAGGGCGGTCGGGATGGCAGGTCGCTCGGTAGTTGAGGAAATCGGAGGCGGGAGCCGTCGATCGTGGTCGTCGCTGTGCAAAAGAATAGTCGAAATTTGTATGCTGAAAGAACAGAATGGCAGTCGGACTGTCGGGGTGCAAGGTTGAGTCCCGTTGGCAGGATGCAACTCTACCTGCCTTACTATATTGGGATCAGCTGCTGCGGGCTGGCCTTCACGATCCGGCAGGATGGGGAACGGGGAAAGCAGCAGTCGCACGACAGGGCCTTGGAATTCTTTTTGCAGTCCCACTTACTACCAAGTATTTGTTATTGCGTACTATGTACATACGGCCTGCGCTGACCCTGGTGCAGTGGGCGGCGTCGTAATATGAACCGACGACTTCGGAGACTGGCCGTTGGTAATCGCTGTCATCAATATGAATCTGGACGAGCCAAGCTCAGTTGGGTGGGGGGAATGTGATGAGATTATTAGCGGCAATAGTAGCTGTCGTCCGAAATTATTAGGAAGTTGGGGCCTCACCCACAGCGCACATCACGTAAGAACGGGAGCAGCAGAGACGTGGGAGTTATTCTTGGAACACGGCTACTAAGCTAAGCATCTTATTTGCAGGGAATCCCATGGGAGGCATCCCGTTGTAGTAATTGCTGCCCTCGGTGCCAATCTTGCGATGGAATTCTGTGCACTCTACCATGAAAGCTCAGCTCGTCTGTCCAGGCCGTAGAGGAAATGCTCAAATGAACTCATTGACGTCACATCCCCTCGCCGCCCAAAGTCGTGCTATTCTTGAAAAATTAGATTAGCCGGTGGCCCCACTGTTAGCGCTTGTTCGGGTTTTGCTGCTGCTCCTAACTGCGGGAAAGACGTCCTGGGACGAGATCGGATGATTGCGTGACACCGCAGGTTGCTATCCGAGTCATCGACTCAAAGCATGAGCAATTATAGGTGAGACATGCTTGAGACATACCCGTCAACCAGGAAAACATTCAGAGTCAGTTTTAGTAAGGCAAGTGTCTGTTGGTCATTACTTCCTTGTATTGAACCTGTATCGATTTGTTCCATTCTTGCTCAGTCCATGAGTCTTCATCAAGTTCGCCCAATAAACCCCAATTTGAAACCTGTCCGTCTATAAGAAATATCCGCCCAAGCAAAACCCAAACACAAAAGAAATCTCATGCACGTCCGAGGCATGAAGTTGGATATATCGTAAAAACCCAAAAATGATAAATATAATGCCTCCCAACGCCCGCTAATTTGATGCAAACTTTAAGCTTCAATGAAAAATAGTTAGATGTACACCCAGTAGTCTATTTAGACCATCTGGTCTCTAGCCTGAAGAATGTGAAGCCTTTGACCATTAGCTGTTGTGTCTGTGTGGCTCCTCCTGCAAGTTACTCGTACTGGGCCATTGCGCACACCGTGTTCGGCGGCAAAGTCTTCAGAAATAGAAGGCAGATACTCGCCAGAGAGTGCCTCTGAAGCGGCTGGTGGTGTTCGTGGTGCACTCAGTGCGGTTTGGTAGTCGGGGAGATCGAAAGCCTCCGCTTGGTTGCGAGTTGACGCTGGCATCCTAAGCGCTGTTGAATAGCTGGGAACCTTGTTGAGTTCAGCAAATTCGCTTTCATCAATATGAATGTGTTGCGGAGACTCGGATCCCGGTGTTCGGTCATCCTCACTGCTGTTGTGTCGCGTGAGATTGTTGGAAGCAGGCTCCGATCTCGCTGTGTGGTGTCCATGATGGCCAGAACTAAAAGCTGTATTTCTTTGGCTCGGGTCGATTGAAACATCTGCCAGTCTCGATGACAGTGCTGACGGTGTGAATGGTGCTTCGTGTGTTATACCGGCTAGGTTTTCGCTTGAACCTGCACGGGAGTGAATGTAGAAGGGGCTGTTGACCCCAGATTGGAACGCTGGTGTTTGGAAACCTGTCATTTCAACCTCATCATAGAGCTGATCCAGAACATGCTCTCCATAGCCAGGAGGAGCAGCGGCCCCGAGGTCTGATTCAGGAGCAACACCACCTGCCTGCTCAATCAGGTTTCCCTCATCGTCAAGGGGCAGGTTCGGTGAAATGAAAATAGAAATTGGGAGGGTGGCCCGAAGCTGCAAGTGTATGTTAGCCATGCAGATCAACAAGATATAGTGGATGATTCCAATGCTTACCTCAGAAATGTGTCCATCGGGGTTCTCCAGGGCAATAGTGAGCTTGATTTTATGGCGGACCTTGATGCCGTGCAAATTCAGGTCTTGAATGCACTGGCGGAGTTTCTTGGGAAGGGTGAGCTGCTTTTCCAGAGCCCATCCCTCTTGACCAGTGTCCTCGATCATGTCGTGCCAGTGTTCCTCCCGATTCACTCCGAATTTCCATGTCGATACATCTCGTTCAATCTTGTGATCCCGTACATTGAGGCCTGTAGGCGAGGGAATGCAAGTCTCACGGATTTCCACCATTTTCGCTGTGATCTCTCCCATTTCTAATCCCTTCAGCAGGGGAGTCAGTCGCATCTGCAGTTTGACAGTTCCACCAAACACCACGGCCTTCTGAGGGATGATGATAGAGTAATCAATTTTGTTCGGCCAAATGTTTTCCACGCTCATGGCGTGGAGAAACTCAAGGGCACCAGGCTCCGGGGCTCGAATGACTCTGAGGTGCTTGTAGGCGTGTAAATCATATGCGAGCTTGCCGCGGCCCACGGTTGCTTTTAGGCGGTAGGTGATGGATGCTTCTGGGATTCCCTCGACGCTCTCGGCCGTGTCTCCGGGGAGAAGGTACTCGAAGGGGTATTCGTAGTTTCCGGCAGATAGACTCATGCTCTTTCCGTGGGTTCCCACGAAAGGTGCCCATCGATGCTCGAGAATTGTCGTATGCTTTTCGCCTTTTTGACTCGATGATCCGGGGGCGCTGGTGATGCAGGCGTTAGCATGACGTTTTTGCCGTTGGACCCACGTGGTGGCGCCGAGACACTGTCGTGCGACTTACTTTATTCTCAGGGTGCCCGTCAACCGCAGGCGCACATCCTCCATGCGCAGCGCAGACGGAAGACACAAGACAACAACTCCCTTGATCATCTGACCCGCAGACTCATGCTCATTTCCTCGAAATACGATGAAGTCGCTATCTAAGCTGGGAACAAGCCGGTTAGCGGGGCGAAGTGAGAACGGGTTAGCGGAAAAGAGTCCTTACCGAATATCAAAGAGACTGGCCGCATTGCGGCCGGTTACCGACGAGAATATTGACGGCATTGTGTGTGTTGCGAGGGTGATGCTTCTGCAGCCCCAAGTACAGTGCTTGGGGAAGAAGAACACAAAAGTTGGGAAGAGTGAGGGAAGGGGTTGAGAAGGGGCAGAATTGCGATTCTAGAGGAAGGAGAAGAATCCGTAATGGGGCGTGCGAACTCTTTAAGTTCAGGCTGAAATGGGAGCGGCAGGATTCTTCTTTGCTCTTGAGCACACGCCAGGTCTCCAGGATGGCTGACAACCGTCCCGTCAGGTCCAATCCGTACGAACAAGCGCACCAGCAGTACTTTGTCGCGGGTACTCCCTGTATCGGAGGTACGATGCGCGTGGGGGGAGGGGTTCAGTTAGCCGGTTGGAAGGGCTAGGCGAGGTGCGTTGGTGGGGCCTGCAGCCGCCTCCGATATCTGGGCTGATGATCGGCTTGAGGCGTATGATCTTATGACAAAGTTCGGGTATAACGAAGAGCAGGAGAAAAGAGGAGAAAACTGGATAGACTCAGAAACCTGACCTGGTTGATTCTGGACCGCGAGGCAAAAGACTGATTGCAACACCGCTGATCATAAGTACGCGCGCAGGTCACTGCTGTTTCAACAGATCGCTCTTTCTCTTTCCACGCACGCCACGGGAAGCTGGATTGAGTCATGTGGGGCCGGCTTTCGCGAATTGCTGAGGAAAGAGGGGCTTGTACCTTCCCTCACCCCCTGCTTGCTTATCTTGCGCTTTACGGTATCGTGAGGTCAAGCCACTCTCTTATTGTCTACGAGCAGCGATTATCTCATGGATTTACAGAAACTGCTCATAATGCCTATCTCCTAGGTGTTTCGGGCGCGCGCTGAACAGCCCGTGCATTATCGCGCTTTGACCTCTGCAATGCCAAATTATTTACCCGGTTTTTTCGGTATGTTTCTCGGCCGGAAAAATTCTCTTGGATCTTGATAGTTCTAACATTACGTAGCCTCTGCTCATCACGCATCATCGGTATTAGGAAGCAATTCAAGCCACCGAAGCAGTACATCAATTCTCTACTGCGAGCCTCCATTTTGGTGTGCCAGCCTTTCAATGGACCTCCGTTAAGGACGGATCCGTGGTTGCACACACATCGGCTTTAGTCTACAGGGGCCGTGGATGGCACACGCCCCATCACACCCATCCAAGTGGGTATGATGCAATGTGCCTATCAGGGTTTTCCTTCTTTTCTTCTTTATGACGAGGGGCACTTTATGGGAGTGGCAGTGATGGGGGTGGTGGTTCGTCTCATGAATGACCTCGCTCTGATGACTCCGGTCAGCACTCACGAGAGACGGAGTTGTAGTGCGTCGTCGTGTGATGACAGGATTCGCATTGGCGATACGGATTGCTGTGAGAGGACTGCGCGGATGCCCTTACGCACTCCCTCATTCCTGCTGTCCTACACTGGAGGCCATTCTGGTCCCTTCTGACAGGTGGGGGCGCAAATGCATCTGCGTGCGCTGCTGGAGGGCGCCTCCTGACTGCGCTTATATGGACCCTGATGAACTCGAAACGGGGGGAGCATACTTTGTTGGCCGTTACAAAACAAAGCAGTGACAAAGTCAACCAGAAAAATGCTTCAGCCCTCGTCACGAAGAAGAATCTGCCCACCAACGGGGGAGGGGGTGTCTCATGCTACAGCCACGGGATGCGCGACTCGAGATGCGACCAATGAAGAGTCACGCTGAGCCACCTCGGAAGTCTTCGGCAGAGCTACACCGACTCAAATCCACCAGCCCTGATGTCCGCCCCGTTTGCCGCTGTATTCCCGGGATGAGCCCGGCGCCAGCCCGTACCTCAGATACCTGCGAGCATGAAGAAGACTGCGCATTGATGCTTTGAGAGCAACGATCAATCCAGTCTTTCCCATACGCTGCTCGGAGCAAATGTCCAAACTCTCCCTTGTGCCCCCCGAAATACTGGGCCGGGCTTGCGACAGCAGCCCCAACCGCCGTTGCCGAAATAGTCCATCCGATGATTTTCAGGCACGATAAGCCAGCCTCGACTGTTCCCAATCTGTAGTGCCAGGGCAGATTAACCACTCATACAAGCACGCAATGGATCTAGAGCCAGGTAGCATGCCTCCGCCATCGTCGGGCGCCCGTCAACCAGCCATTGGGCATAATCACCTATCTAATGAGCCATCTCTCGGCGGTGCTAGTTTCAACTAGTTGCTGGGCCCGTCCACAATATCAAGGCACAGAGCTGAAGCAGCGCATCATCAGTGCCTACCCGCCTGCTTCTGCATGCATGTTGGTGTTAGGCCTGCATTCCAAGAGCAGGGTCTGCTGCCAAGCAGGGAGGGTTACTGTGGTGCTTCGCCTATCCTTGTAAACGGACGGGCTCTAGAAGCCTTGGCCGAAGAAAAATTCGCTTCCTGCCGACAAACAGGAACAATACCTCGAAATGGCATCATCAGACCTCCCATGCCTGCAGCCTGTCAGGCCACTGGAAGACGCATGCTACGCTGCCATGTAGGCATACTTTATTTGCACAATGCACCCTCGGAGGTCGCCAGTGTCCTGTGGTGAGGTGGTATTCCCAACTAAGGTTACTCACAGCCTGGCCAATGCCATCAGTTGTGGCTGGTTCGTGATGGCTGACTGCCGCAGTAGTTCAGCTGAGTCAGTTTGTGTGTGCGCCGGATCCATCCTCACATTGGGTCTTCTCCTCTAGTCTCCCTGCCCATGCGGCGCGCCGAGGCTGGGCCGTGGGATCACGAACACTCGGAGCCCACTTCAGGTATCAAGATTTGTAGGCAATTAGATGATGTCCTTTATCTGCCGCGCCACATCTCGATTGGCCGTGCAGATAGTGGGTGTTTTAGCACGGGTATATCTTCTCACTATCTCCCGGCCCTTACTGGCCCATCCGTCCCTGGGGCCCAGAGCTCTGGTCAGCTCTTGGTCTAGGCTCCATCGTTGTATCCTCTTTTATCCTCACCCGCTCAGCGAACGGAATGCAAAACTCAGGGATCTTGAGATAAGGCCGGGTCACAGGGTCCACACCTGTGCTGGTTTGCTCCGTTGGCGAGCATTAAGTGCGTGGACAACGGGCGCTGCAATATCACAAGCTTCAAGCAGAGCTCGTTGATGCGCAAGCCCTGATCAACCCCCGTCGAATCGGCCTCCGAGGTCAACATAAGCGAGTTCGCCATCATGCTACGTGCACCCGGTTTCCTCTCCCCAAGGTCTCAAAACGGGAAAACTTGTCGTCTGTACAATTACGTCGTCACTCGTACAAAAGACAGCCCTCTCCCGAGTTCTTCCTGACGGGATGGAACCAGGGGTGCCTTCAGCCCTGCAGGAGTACCACTGCCGTCCCGAATGGTAGTGTGTGGTAACTGCAACCGCGCCTACATCACGCCACCATACACATATCAGATGTCCAGGCTCTGCAAGCACATACTCTTGCAAATCATGCAGGGTGTGAGCGTGTACGTAGGAGGGGAGGAGCGTGTCCCTATTATACGCAAGCTATGATAGACAGGTACCGTGGGCTGGCAGACTGGCGAGCAATATGCGCCGCTTCCCGGGTCTCCGCTTTCGTTCCCGCTCGATACCGAGCCGGAACATTAACGTCGCGGACGCACATGTTGCGATACACGCCTCACGCCAGGTTTCCTATTTAAGTCCGGCGGGCTTTAACGGCGAGCTTGCCGAGCCCCGATAGAGATGTACAATCGCCCCATTCTAAGGGTTTCGAGATTCGCAAAAACCAAAAGCGGGCGCGCCCCGCCGCTGTTTGCTTGTGAAGAGGGTAGCAATGGGATCGAACGGTCCTTTACGATCTGGTCTGATTCCCTCCGTATAAATTCCTGACCAGGGTTGGATGACTAGCTGCCATCCCGACTAGTTTTCGTCTGGGGTCATGTAATTCCAGCTTTCTCCGAGCATGATGTATACGGATCGATGATCCTAGCATTGATTGTCTATCTTTGAAGTCGTAATTTTTTTATTTTATTTTTTTTGGGTTGAAAACCTGGCATTTGCGCTGTTCACCGGACCGCGGCCGGGCCGTACACGAGAACAATTTCAGAGTAGACACATGTCGAATCCCGTGCGCTCACATGAAGTTCTTCACATGAGGTTTTGACCATTGATAACAATACACAACAAATTGGCATGACCTTCATCGGCTTGCACGGCATCAGAGAATATTTACAATCAACCTAAACAACTTCACCCACTCTTCTGAGCAGATCCTGGAATTGGTTCGATCCCAGGTCTATTCCACGTGCGGATATGTCCTGTGGACAAAGGTTAACATTCGTCATCATTCACAATCCTTATCATACGGCCCGAGCGCTACTTACCTGATTTGCAGCTTGTGATAATGGCATCCTCGGTGAAATCGAGCCAGCAGGCGGGATGAGTATCGATGTTCTTGTTCTGAAGGAGAAAAGACGCGGGTTAGCCACATCAAACTAGCGTATGCCGAGAGCTCAAACATACTAAGACTGGTGGGAGAATTGGGATTCTAGCCCGAGGCTCAACAGGATGTGAGACCGTATCCTCCTCATCATCTTCGGTTTCGAGATTTGAGTTTGAGCGAAGGTGTGACGCCGCGGTAGTGGAAGTCTCGGCTCGTTGCAACGCAGTATATCGGGAAGAGATAGATCCCCGATGACGCACAGAAAGCTATCCAATCGTTAGACGCTTGTCACCGCCACGTTTCTACGACAAGAAATGACTTACGGCTCTTGGGCGATGCAGCATGCCGACGTTGAAATCCCACAAGCATAGTCGCCCATCCTCTCCGACACTTCCGAAGCGGTAGTTACGGTCATCGCATCTCCAAGGATCAAAGGCAACCGAGGAAACCCATGACTGATGTCCTTGGCACCGCGCAACTAGTGCTGAATCAGCTACCGACCAGATTGAAATCAAATCATCTTGTCCACCAGTGAGGACATATTTCGCGTCTGGTGACCAACAGACACAGGTAAGGCTTCCATAATACGAGTAGAAAAGGTCCAGGAGTCTGAGGATAACGGTTAGTACGGCAAGATAGTTGTTCAGTAGCCAACACCAAGGTGGACGTACTCCTCTTTAAGATAGTCAATAATCCTCAACGTCCCATCCTCCGACCCTACGGCGAGATGGCGGTTATCAGGCGAAAAAGCAAATGCGTTGATTCGTTGATTGGACAATTTCCATGCTGCTACTGGATTTGTCTTTTGGTTTTTCGAGTGGACAGACTTGACGACCTGTATCTTATTCCCCTTCGTCTTGGAGGCGGTGCCGTTTTCTCCGTCGGTTCCGTTTGGCGCACCGGAGGCCTCGTCATCTGGATTGAATTGAGCATCATCCTTCTCCTTGTCATACACAACCAAGGACCCATCCATATGAGCCGCCAGGAACAGATTCTCAGAACCGGGGATCCATGTGATTTCGGACACCGGTGTGCTGTTGATGATTCCCTACCCATGAAGTTAGTGGTTTGAGCGATTTCATGGAACTAGCCTTCTTTTATACGTACATTCTTATTCAGCCGAGTATATCGTTGGGAGATAGGCTCCCACCATATGATTTCGCCAGTGGAAAAGCCCATGATGATGTCGATGTGCGAGGAACTCCTGGTAATGAGGTTGACATCATGGCATAGACAGTGCGCCTTGGTAAACAATATCTTGGTCAAATAATCCTGTTTCGTAGCCGAGGAGAGGTCAATCCATTGAAAAGCTCTGTTAATGTTGGCGAAAGCGAAGAGTCCATCAGCTGGCCGGTCCGTCAGCTTCCTATTTAGGCTCTCATCGACGATGACGCGAGAAATGAAAGATGAATTGCTCTTAGTCATATTGTTCTTTGGTTTCCTTCGCTTGTTTCCGTCCTTGAGAGGCACTGGGACGAGGAGAGCATTGCCTTCTCCAAAGGCCGGCGCAGACCCGAGAGTGACCGACGTTGCTGGCGCATCGCTTATAGATGTGCTTAGTTTATCTTCGCTGCTAAACTTGCTCTCCGCCGAAAGGCGGCTTTCGCTAGGGTGTTCTTGAATGCTAGAGCTGTTCCCATTCCCTACAAATGCCAGCGGATTCTTGAAGACCATGGACGGGTTCGAGCGGCCATCGAGGCTAAGAAGTGACACCTTTGTTCCGGCTGACGCTGGCTGTGGAGCTGTCGATAATGGATTGGGATTTATAATAGGTGCTTCAGAAGGGTGCGGAGGCGGTGTTGCAAGATGAAGATCCTCCTTCAAGACATATGTTCCTGGACACCAGCCAGTTAGCCCAGCGCAATTCGTAGAAATTAGGAGGAGGATAGTCACCTTCTCCGACAAGAAACTGCCATTCAGGTCCAGTCGGATTGGAAAGCGAATTGTTGGTCTCGATCGCAGGTACCAGAGGGTTGATACCGCCAGCGCCATATTGGCCATTGAGAGGGTATCGTGGGGGCGGGGGGAGAACGCTGCGAAGATGGTCAGAGGATCGAATCGTGCGGTGTGCGCTATATTGTGATGGACTTACAACATTGTGTCGGCTTTGTGAGAGCTTTACTCCCAAGAAGGCATGCGCGCAGCAGATTGGTTCTGTCTTCAACAAGAATGAATTGGCAACGAGGAGTAAGATTGAGGCCGCGATCGCGTGAGAGGGCTGTTCGGCCAGAACTCGGACCTTGCTCGGTTTGTATGGGTAGGCTCAGCGCGAGTTCGCAGTTGCCAGACGAGTCTGCCCGGCAGAAACTGAGGTGCAAAGACAGTCTGCGCTTGGATCCTGAGTGGTCAGTCCGGGTCGCACACTCGAGGTTGCGTATGTATGGTGGTTGATGGGAGTGGTTCGCTCTGTGTGGGGTAACTAGATCCCTGGGGAGAGGATGTGGTTTGCTGGGCTGGAGCTGGGGCCGGGTTAATTGGAAAGGAACCACCATTTGGCGGTCGAGAAACCAGAACCCGGCATCCTGCCAGCGACTCATGTAAAGGTAGCTGGCCCTTGCACCCGATGCTATCGCAGTGCGTGGGAAGAGGATATCTGGTGAGCCTCGTCTGATATCACAAATATGTAGATATTCTCCAGACTGTAGCATGCACAGCGTTGCCTTCACTCACCCAACCCACGCACCTATCTCTCTATCTATGCATTGGTACTCGACCACATGCGTCATGCAGCGCTGGTGGTATTAGACACCGCATGTTGCTTCCATCCATCCAGCCCGCGGGCGCGTTAGCGCACTCTTAGAAGGTCTAGCCGCTAATTGACCCTGCTGGGGCGAATCAGGTGGGGTCTCTCTGCAGCTGCCAGCGACCTGAGTGGTCTGTTTAGTGGAGGCGGCTGGGGGTTGAGAGCGCCTAATTGGCAGGTAAATCCAGAAGGCTGGTGGGCTCTCCCAGCCATGAACGACGACCTTGCACATGGCTCCCGCCCCCCTTCGCGCCTACATCATAATTAGTGCACCGGCAAAGAGGCGAACCGCAGTCATCAGCTGAACAGCTATTTTCTACCAGCTTCACGTCCACCGCCGC
Organism: Clonostachys chloroleuca; assembly: GCA_037952775.1. NCBI lineage: Eukaryota > Fungi > Ascomycota > Sordariomycetes > Hypocreales > Bionectriaceae > Clonostachys > Clonostachys chloroleuca. Next base: position 18,352,550 of record JBANAY010000003.1, on the reverse strand, counting down.
TGCCGTCTCCTTCATCTCCCGCCCAGCTGAACTGCCTCTCTGCTTCCTCCGCGAGCCTGACTGCTCTTCCTGTCCTTTGGAAATGGCATCCACGTAACTCAACGATCGCCCGGTTCTATATACCCCCGCCGACGTTGAGACTTCCACCATGACGACCGGTTCGTTGCGTCCCCTGTCAAGCACTTACATGCATGCCCAATCTGCCCGAACCCATTCTAACATGCCACCCTCTCCCTCCCATAGTGCGCATATGTGTGTGTGGCGATGAGTCCACCGGAAAATCCAGTCTCATAGCCTCCCTCGTCAAGGACCAATTCATTACCAACAAGATACAGCCCGTTCTTCCCCAGATCACCATCCCTCCGAGCATTGGGACGCCCGAAAATGTCACCACCATCATTGTCGATACTTCGGCGCGGCCGCAAGACCGGACCACACTACGCAAAGAGATACGCAAGTGCAACGCTATCCTCCTCGTATACTCCGACCATTACAGCTATGAGAGGGTTGCTCTGTTCTGGATGCCCTATTTCAGGTCTCTTGGTGTCAACGTCCCCGTCGTCCTATGTGCCAATAAATCCGACTTGGCAGGACATAATAATACACCCCAGGTAGTCGAGGAGGAAATGCTCCCTATCATGGCGGAGTTTAGGGAGATCGATTCCTGCATCCGGACCAGTGCTCGCGAACACCGCAATGTCAACGAGGTCTTCTTCCTTTGCCAGAAAGCTGTAACACATCCTATTGCGCCACTCTACGACTACAAAGAAGGCCACTTGAAGCCAGCCTGCGTTGCTGCCCTAAAGCGAATCTTCTACCTATGCGACAAGGATCAGGACGGCTATCTCAACGACGAGGAACTGCGAGACTTCCAAGCGAAATGCTTTGATAAACCACTCACTAGTGATGATCTCGAGAATATCAAGGCATCTATCGCGAAATCGATTCCAACATCTGCTATAGAGAAGGGGATCGATCAGCAAGGCTTCTTGCAGCTGAACACTATATATGCAGAGAAGGGGCGTCACGAGACGATCTGGATTATCTTGCGCAAATACCAGTATACGGATAGTTTGAGCCTTGCGGACAAGTTTCTACGCCCGAAGCTCGACGTCCCGGAATATTCGTCTGCTGAGCTAAGTCCTGCGGGGTACAGATTCTTTGTCGATCTCTTTCTTCTGTTTGATAAAGATAATGACGGCGGCTTGAACGACCTTGAGCTAGAGGCTCTTTTTGCGCCAACGCCTGGGCTGCCGACGTTCTGGACTGAATCATCTTTCCCATCTTCTACTGTTCGTGACGAGGCTGGTCACGTAACACTGCAAGGCTGGCTTGCTCAGTGGAGCATGACCACTTTTCTCGAGCCAAAGACCACGATTGAATACCTTGCATACCTCGGCTTTGAACCACAACATCCAAAGGAGAACCTCACTTCTGCGCTTAAGATAACGAAACCAAGGAAGAGAAGAAGACGCCCGGGTCGCGTTGAGAGGAATGTAGTGATGTGCTATATCCTAGGTGCTCCTGGAGCAGGAAAGTCCTCTCTTCTAGATTCATTCTTGAATCGTCCGTTCGAAGGCCTTCACCGCCCAACCATCAAACCCCGGCGGGCAGTGAACAGTGTAGAGCTTCCTGGTGGGCGACAGGTCTACCTTATTTTGGAAGAGCTCGGCGAGCTGGAGCCTGCAATTCTCGAAAACGAGACAAAACTAGATGCTTGTGATCTCATCTGCTATGCTTATGACTCGTCTGAGCCTGATTCATTCTCTCATATTGTAGAGATGCGCTCCAAGTACCCACATCTTGATGAATTGCCATCCATCTACACTGCTCTCAAAGCCGATAGGGATAAGACGACCCAGAGAAGCGAGCTACAACCTGACCAGTATACTTCCTCGCTGAATATGAGCACTCCTCTCCATGTCAGCGTGAAATGGAACAGCATCGCTGAGCTTTTCGTGGCCCTGGCCGACACAGCAACGAACCCAAGTAATGGCTTCCCGAAGAGCGAGGAAGAAGCACCGGACAGAACCAGCTTATACATGGCTCTAGGTGCCACGACATGTGCAGGGATTGCAGCACTCATGATTTGGCGTCGAGCAACAAACACGATGTAATCGTGAAAGATACCCAAGCTACGACGGCAGGTTATATATAACATGTCACGCGCGTCTATGGTGGATTATTCTTACTCCCTGGGTGCCCGTGATCAGCTCTACTCGGTGATTTACTGTGTTGTACGATATTTGACCCATCCCCCTTTTCCAATATTCCCTTCCTTTCCGGTCTCATTTTCGAAACAGACCTTCGGGCCCTGTGTTGCATGGCGAGGAGTCGAGTTCGGCGCAGCGTTGGGCAACATGTCAGGCCCTTTGGGTCTTAATATCCCCTCACATCAGAGTGGGATTTGGCTTAGCCTTGGTGTTTGACTTAACTGGTTTAAACTTATGAAATTTCTTGGTAGGCTATCTGAATAAGTCTACCTTAATATAATATTATGACATATGGGTGCTTCAGTCTTTATATTCAAAGCCAACCCCTGTAACAATATTTAGAACAAATTGAACATGCTTTCTCGATCCGATGCAGTCAAATGTGATAGTATTTTCTGAGCGCTCGCTCTGAACAAGCAATGTTTAGACAGCAGTGACATACCAGTTTTACAAGAGAAGGGCTTGCCGAAGGTCCTGCCAGATTCTTGGACAACATGCCGTTAATGTTGAGTCTCGTATAAAATTTCATCACAAGCTTTAACATGTTACTAGATAAGGCCTTCGCCCTGAAATTCCTCGGACAGCCATTCCTCGGACAGCCTAGCTGGATATCGCAATGGATAAAGGGAATAGCCACCCATACGGTATATCAACACCAGGAGACTTATTCTAGAAGATGAGAGTTCAATTGAGACCTAGAAAAGATGCAATATGTCATGGAGATTGTTAAAAAAAAATCATTCATTTTCACTTCTTGATGATGCGCTAACCATTAGTATCTTTCTCCCGTTGCCCGTTTCTAAAGAACTTAAAGAATACACATGACGAATTTTTCTGATGTAGAGATACTGTACAGCGGAAAAGGAAGGGGCACAGCCACAGATTTCTACACCTTGTAGAAGCAGAAGCCTAGATAGAAGCTTGCGGCCTCCTTCTCCTCCTCGGAGATGAGAAGCGACCCTCCTCCCCTCTCCCGAACACCCATCCTCTCGCTCAGGGGGCCTAGCTCACGGTCGTCCTTCTCCGCCTCCCAGATGTCGAGGAAGGGGCGGTGGAACTGCAGCTCGAGGTTGAAATCCTCTGCCAGGGCACGGAAGGCCTCCCAGGGGACGACGTACTCGGGGACCTCCTCGACGGCCTCGTCTAGGAAGAAGTTGTACTTCCAGCCAAAGGCCGGGCGGAATACGCCATCCTCGGGGGTCTTGCCTGGGAAGCGGACACGGTAGATGGAGTTGCCCCATTCCGCGCCGGGGTCGGCGGGAGGCTCGTCGTCGTCGGCCTCACCCTCCTCCTTCTCCTCGGCGGGCTCTGGATCGGCACCTGATCCATTTTCCTTCGCCTCCTCGGCTGCCTTCTTCTTGGCAGCGTGCTCCTCGTTCCATTTCCGGACGTGCTCGCCCAGGACGTCCGAGTTGGGGATGCAGCCGATGAAGCGGCCGCCCTTCTTGAGCGCGCCGGCGACGTTCCGGAGCATGTTGCGCGCGTTCGTCTCCGACTCGAAGGCGTAGTGCATGGAGAACATCATGCTGACGACGTCGAAGCCGCGTCGGTTCATGGGGGACGGGTCGAAGCCAACTTGCTGGATGATCTCGAGGCTCTCAATAGTCTCACCGAAGCAGTCCTTGACGTAGAAGCGACCGTCGAAAAGGCGAGGCGGAGGTCGTCGGTGGTGGCCTCCCCTCCCCCGCGCGAGCTCAGATTCCTATACCGGTCCCTCGCCTGGGTGATGCTCACGTCCGCCGGGTCGAGGCCGACGTAGAGCTGGACAGGCTGCGGCGCGGACTGCCACTTGTTCAGGTCGCCGCCCTTGCCGCACCCCATATCCAGCACGAGCAGCTCCTTGCCGCTGGAGCGGCCCGACTCGCGCGAGCCGGGCGCGTGGTCCTCGTCGGGGGAGTACCGCTGGATGATGCAGCTCTTGATCCAGTTGTTGAAGACGCGCAGGCCCTTGATTTTGCTTTCTCTCGTGCGCCACTCGCGGCCGCGCTCAGGGACGCTGTTGTAGTGCTGCCGGACAACGTCGTGGTTCCCACGTGAGTTGTTGTGCTCCTCGTGGATGGAGGCGCTCTCGCGGTCCCGCTCGACCTGGCGTCGCTGGATGGCCTCGCGCTGGGACTCGGAGATTCGGGCGCGCGCGCCGGGTCGCTTCTGCTTGCGAGGCTGCTCGGATGGCGAGACGGCTCGTCGCTTCACGGGCTGCAGAGAGCTGGCATTGTAGGGTTGTGGTAGGTCATCTTGGCCCTCGTCGTTTCGTCGCTTGCCGTTTTGGTTAACATTCGAACTCGGCCTTGCGTTCGTCGAAGGCCTATTTTCCGACATATTTTGAAATCTCGTTAGGTTTGATACTCAGGATTAGTTAAGGGATGGCAGTTGTCAGATGTAAGAAGTTAGGTTGAGCAATTGTGAGTTTGAGTCGGGGCAGCTAAGCATTGGCTGAGAGTGGCTGAAATTTTCAAGAGGACCTGTGGCTTGGAGCTGCAGCCACACGAGGACGATTGAGCTGCTTTTTGCTTGTGCACAGATATCTGAAACAAACATTCCGTTCTAGTAAAGAGGATTTCATAAATATTGCTATCCTATTCAATAAGAAATCTTCCTTTTCATTTCATTTGTCTCAAGAAATATCAAGTTCGTTGCTTCGCTCTCCCAAGCCTCCGTGTTTCAAGGCCAATTAAAGCGCTTACATCTACACAACTTCGCATAGCTTCTTCCTTTGGATTCATGGTTTCCGATGGTGGAAGCTTGTTTCCTATAGTTTGGAAAGTTTGGCGACCAGGTGGAGAAGTTAATTGGGTAGGGAACATGGGTTTAAGCCAAAAGAGGGACATCTCATGGCATAATCGTCCAATATACACTATTCTAGCTGGATAAAAACAAGATATACCTGTGGACAGAACTAATTCTATCGTATGAACATGCATTGCTTCTCAATTTCGAGTAACAAAATATACTGCGATAATGCCAGTATTCAAAAAATGAGCTTTTCGTGCCAACAAAACAGGAACCACTTAGTAGACTTCTAGGACATAACGACCCTGTTCCTTGAGCTTCTCAATCTCCTTCTTGGGATCAACCTTCTTGGCTCCGCTCATCTTGGCTTCGAGAGAAATGGCTTCCTGGAGGACCTCGGTCACATCAGGCACAGGCCAGGTGGGACCACAGAGGTAAAAGCTTCCTTCTTCTTTGATATAAGCCTTGACAATGTCGTCAATGGTCTGGCGCATACGGTCCTGGATGTAAATCTTCTGGGGCTGATCACGAGAGAAGGCAGAACCGATGAGAGTAACAACACCAGCAGCCAGATAAGCCTCCCATTCCTCGCCGTACAGATATTCTTCACGCTGGTGACGAGATCCAAGGTAGAGCAGAATGGAGCCGATCTCCTTGCCCTGAGCCTTCTGCATGGCACGGTACTGGACAAAGGCTCGGAAAGGAGCCAGACCGGTACCAAGACCAGCCATGATGAGAGGGGCGGTATCGTTGACAGGGAGCTTCATGACTGAGGGCTTGACGGAGGCCGTGACAGCAGTTCCAGGAGCGAGGCGGCTAAGGTAGTGACTGGCATGACCATATCGAGTGCGGCCCTTTGTGTCAACCCAGTCAACAACGACAATCATGAGGGAAACAGCGTTGGGAGTGACAGCTTGAGCAGAGGCAATTGAGTACTCGCGACGCTTAAGAGGGCTAACAATCTTGGCGAGGTCGTTGAAGCTAGGGTGTGCAGAACGGAACTCCTCCAGAATGTCGACATAGGTAAGGGTGTCAACCTCGTTGCGGCGCTTAAAGTCCTCGGCGCCCTCCTGGCCACCAAGAGCCTCCAACTTCTTCTTCTCGGTCTCATCAGTAGCAAACTCGGCTAGAGCTTCATAGAACCTCTTTGGGGGCTTTCCGAGGATATCAACGTTTTGCTTGAGGGCCTGGAAGACCGTGCGGACTTCAAGGGCAGAGGCGTCCTCACGAGAAGTGACTCGCACAAGCTCGTTGGGGTTGAGGCCGTAGAACTCAATGAATGCATTGACCTCTTCCTCGTCGTTCTCTGCGTGGATACCCAGAGCCTCGCCAATCTTGTAGGTAAGACCAGAGTCGCCCAGATCGAACTCGACGTGGAAAATGTTTCGGTTGTAGTCCGAAGGAGTGAGCCTTCGGTTCTCCTTGACACGAATCGTGGAAGTCTGAACAGGAAGGTCGGGGCGCAGCTTGGTCTCGGCATTGAATGCCTCCTTAAAGGCCAAGCCCTTGGCAGCAGCCTGCCAGTCACGAAGCTCAAGAGCCTCCTCGGACTCTTCCTTCTGGAAAGAGACGAAGCTGTTGGGCTGGATGGAAGCTGCCAGCTGGGGATCGGCGTAATCGGCATCCACCTCAGCCCAGGCAGCGGGAATCTCAATCTTTCGCAAGCACTGGCCGATGGCATCAACGACCTCGTCAAGAGTAGTGGAGTGGCCTTCTGACAGGATCAACTTGCCAATGTCACTTGCGGGGAGATCAGGTCGTGCAGTTTGCAGGAAAGCAAGTTCTAGCAAAACCTTGGAGACCTCATCCTTCTCAAAGGCAGGTGAATAGGATGCATCCAGCACAAGAAGGTTGGCTGCCTTCTCCTGGAGGGATTTGCGGACGGAGACAGGGATTCGCTTCTCAAGCTCATCTTCCTTGAAGTTATTGAGCTTCAGGATGAGGGTACCCTCCTGAGCAAGTCCTCTGACAACATCAACCTCCTTGAGAACGGCGTCATTGCCAACAACGACTACGTCGGCGTCTCGCACTTCGTAAGGGGCTTCAAGAGCCTTGCTGGAAGCTCGGATATCAGCACGGACTAGACCACCTTGAGCAAGGTTGTCATATGCTTCATAAACGAAGACATTGGTCTTGGAGTCCTTGGAAAGAACGTTGCCGATGACACTGGGAGAGTCGACGAAGGCTGAGTTGTCAACATCCCAGAAGGTGTACTGCTGAGCGCTAATGATAGGAGGCAGCAGATTGGCCTCGCCGTCGTTGTTGAAGATCCTGTGAAGAGTATCCACAATGCCCTGAGGAGTAATAGGCTGAGAGGGAGTGTACTTGACGTCGAGAACGAGGGGATCCTCATCAAACTTTCCAGAGAAGGTAACGGCAGTCAAGACATCAGCGTAAAGAGCGGATTGAGTAGCCTCATCTGTTGCAGCAGCGGTGGTCTGGACCTGTCCGAGAACTGCAATGGTGCGGGCAGACTTGGGGATAATACTCAAGAAGGCTTCCTCAATGAAAGGCCGGTAAACTCGAACATTGACAACACCAGCCTTGGCGCCCTCAGCAGAGATCTTGCTCAAGACCTGCTTGGCTGTCTGGGACTCAACACTCCCGAAAGTAACAAGAACCACATCGGGCTCCTGGTGACCGTGGTACTCGAATGGCTCGTAGACGGTTCCGAGCTCATCGTTGAAAAGCTTGAGGAGCTCGACAACCTTACCGGCATTGTCCAATCGCTTATTCAGGTTGCCGGCTTCGGCGAAGAGCTTGTTGTACAGGTCCGCAACTCCGGTCTCGCCCAAAGCATCAACGACACGGAGAGTCTCCCGAGAAACGCGAATACCATCATAAATATGGAGAGTGGGAATCAGGGAAGCCAGAAGTGTGGAGAAAAGCGACATGTGCTGGGCCTCATAGGTGGAAGAGCTGGCAACAAGGCCAAGACCCAAATCTTCAGCCAATCTAAGAGCAACATCGTAGTTCGCGACGAGGCCAGCGTCTGCGGAGTAGTCTGCGGCAGCAATGTGGGCAACAAATGGGCTGGATACTCCGTAAAGGAGAGAGAGCTGGTCCAAGGAAGCCCGGAGCTGGTTCAGGTTGCCAGAGGCAGCAATAAGAGTCTGGGGAATGTGTCGCTTGGTAACATCGAAGTCGGGAGAGAAGATGTATCCAAGAGCCAGTGCACCGGCTCCGGTTCTAGATTGGAGCGAGAGCACAGAAGGCTCATAGTTGTGGATATTCTTCTCGGCGCTGGCAGCCCACTCTTTCAGAGCCAAGTCGAGGTCGAAGGTCTCCGGGGAGTAGGAAAAGACTTTGTCGGAGAGCTTATATGCGATCTGCTGGACAAGAAGTTGGGCAGTCACATATGTCGGGCCAGAGATGGCCGACAATTGGACATTTTGCCCAAAGGGAAGGGTGGACGATTGCTTTCCCATCGTGGATCGAATCGCGGGGTATTGGCAGCCGGGTCGTGGGATCGTTCAACTACCAGATCGAGTCGAGATAATGGCAGACGACCGGTTAAGGGCGACGCTGTCGATTCCCCCTGAAAGTGATATTAATATATACGACTCGAGGTCCGGGGCAAGGGTGATCAACCACGGGGTTCGCTGGTGCCTCGGAGAAGATGAGGAAGAAAAAAAGCAGAATTGCCAACCCGCCCGGGGCCACAAGCGGATCTACAACAATCAGGACCCATCGTGGAGCTTTGCCGACGGCTCTGCCGCAACGGCTTCATGACTTTCGCGTGCTTAGGCATTTTGCCTGTTGCCGGACAAGAAATTGTTGATTCAAGATGAGGATCACGCCATGGGCGCTAGGCCCCATGCGGAATGGCCCCATCGCTGGACCCCGAAAAACTGGCAGGAGCCCGAGTTTCGGGGAGGCTCCACCTTCCCGAGTGCCGGATTTTGAAGAAATGGCGATTCCTCGAGAAATCCGACACCTTCCACCAACCACCGACTCCCGACTCAATAACGTCTACCGGCGCCGGATTCGAAAACTCTGAATCGTCAATCACGGAAGTTTATCTAGAAGCAGCGGGTCCTTTTTATTCAAAGAGCATTTCAATCAAGCACGTGAACAATTTCTCTTTTCCGCGGCCTATCCCATTCTCCCATAACCTGGTCTGGCTCCTAAGTTGCGGAAACCCAGTATTAAATCCATCCTCATTGCTCAGTACAGTATCCGGCAAATGCCATGCCTAAGGCTTTAATAGAATTCAACTGTTTTATTTCCAGGTCCACGTCACACATTACGCTAGATAACCTAGCTCTAAAATAGAGGGGGTCTCTATCAAGTCATCCGTCTTCAGTCCCAAATGCAATAATAGATGGCCATGCTTCATACAAAGGCTCAATTGTTTGAAAAGTTCAAGATATTCTATCCAATGTATGAAAGAATAACAACCTAACGCACACCACTTCTTACTCATGCCTCAATTCCCCAATTTATACAACGCCGAGGCCATGCACATACACCATCCCCATCTAGTAAACTGACCTTTGCGACTACCATCCATTTGAATCTCATTCAAAGAAACTCGCTATCCGTCTGGTAAGACTTCAGGCCTGCTGTAATGTTCAAAACCCGCACAGCATTCTTCCAAGCAAGCTTCTCCTTCGTAGCAGAGCTGAGACCCTCAACATAATCAAACCAATCGCTTGCATCCTCGTTCGATTCATACGGATAGTCCACGGAGAACATGACGCGGTCCTCTCCCATCTCCTCAATCGTATTCATAACCGTGCTCAGCCGTCGGATTCCAGCGAGGGTGGCATAGAAATTGTTCCGCAGGTAGTACTTCATGGATTTCTTGTAAGGCCCGTCGGATCCGCTTTTACCTGTTGAGAGCCTGTTGTCGGTCCGGTGAATGAGAAAAGGAAGCGCCTCAGCAGCGTGACCGAGGATGATCTGGATGTTTGGGTACCGGTCGAAGAGCCCCGATACCATCAGCCGCAGCGCGTGCCCTCCCGTCTCTACTCCGAAACCGTAGGCAGCCTGGGTCAGGAGGGGGTATTTCCCATTTCCATAGAGAACCTGCTGGTCCACTGGCGGCGTTCGTGGATGCAGGTACACTGGCACATTGAGCTCCGCCACCTTGGCCCAGAATGGCTCGCAAGCCTCCTCATCGAGATACTGGATAGTGTAATTTGCAGGGCTTCCGATGTTGCTGTAGCCGTTGATCAGCGCTCCCTTGGCGCCCAGGTCCTTCACAGCACGCTCCAACTCTTTGGCAGCAGCTACCGGATCTTGCATAGCCACAGCGGCGAAAAAGCCGAAGCGGTCCGGGTACGGCTGGACATAATTGGCATAGATCTCGTCGTTCACCTTGGTAGCAAGGTCCGTAGCGTTGGCTTTGTCGAACACTCCCTCGATACCTGGTGAAGTGAGAGATACAATGACATATCCAATACCACTTTGATCCATTGAATCTAGTCGTTTGGGGACGTCGTTGAGCCGAGATACTATGTCTTGGGCAAAGTCCTAATATCAATATGTTAGGTCTCTCACTCAACAATGATGATATGTATATACTCACCAGACTCACAGCGAGGCCATTGGTGCCAGCTATCTCTTGGGTGGCAGGAAGAGTGCCGTACGCATCCCAAAGAGATGACCCAACTGCCTCTTCCAAGGCAATCTTTCCGAAGAAGCGTGGAACAGAAAGGTTGCCACTTGTGGCACGGTGAAGTGTACCTTCAAGATAGAGGCTACGGTCGATCTCCATGTTTAAATTGCTACCAGTGCAGGTGAGCTATCGATATTTACAGCGAGGCATTTCTCTAAACCGGCGGAAACCTGGGCCATTTATAGGCTCAGCCTACACTTATACATTATCATTCTCAAGGAATATCAACCTTGACCAGGCCAACTTCGAGAGTCATGAGGCTCGACGAGGCCAGGGTCGTGATATTCCGAGCCTCCACAAGGTAAGGGTTGAGAAAATCCGAATCTCCACAAAGCAAGGATTGAGATATTCCGGACAACCATCAGGGTGGTTAAGATCTCACATGTTGGGTTTGGCATCCCTGGTGCGGATCCGCCGGAGATCACCTCTCCACAATGAGATGAGCTTGCTTACCTGCTTCAGACAGACTTGGATGATGAACTCTCCAAGTGGAGTAACATGAGAACAATCCTCTCTTCGGGCTGTGCAGGAGCGGGCTGAACTATGAAACAAGATGACCAATTGTTAATCGTTGAGCTATGACGACTCACAGCCTCCAACACTGTATTAATCAAGCTGCGTGCTTCACAAAATGGTAAAGAGAAGAAGGTAGTGTGAGCATAAACTATCATTTACTCTTGCAATCATATGTTCTTTGAGATAGATACAAGGCTTTATCATCCTGTATACAGTATTTTTGTATTCAATATATCATCAGTTGCATTATATGCAAAACGTCCATAAGAAACGCCAATCGAAACCCATTCATTTCAAACACACTAGGCATAACGTTGGCCTTGATTGTAGAGCGACGTCTGGTACGCCGGCGGCGGCCGGTTCACTGCTCTGTTGACCAGCGCAGATCCGCGCGAGTTGCTCGACATGGGCGGCGCCCGCACCGGAGCACTCGTTGCCTTCCTTGACTTGCGGCACATGCAGTAGCAGCAGGCGATGAGGGCGATTATCACCAGCACTCCGCCCACTGTGCATATGACGATGAAGAGCGTCCGGTTGTTGTTGATCCAATCCATGGCGCTGTTCCCGCCGCTGCCGCCGGAGCTGCCACCACCACCACCTCTGCTCCTCGAACAGTCGCCGCTATAGCAGAAACGGCCACTCCCACATGACGTGCCATCCAAGAAGTACATACCCGTGCTATTGCAGGTTCCTGTATTCCCAGAGCTGAAACAATCGAGCTCGCAGCTATTCGAATTACAGGCTTGCGCGTTGCTGCTCGTCGAGTTAAACAAGGCGATGCCGCATTGCCAGCTCCGGGACGTACATTGGCCAGAGGCACACGTCGTCCCATCGGCGTCGTTTCCGCAGGAGGCCCCATCATCGGCATGTGTGTCCTCTGGGCAGCTGGCGGAGGAGCCGTCGCAGGTTTCTTCCGGGTCGCACTCCCCGGAGCTGGCCCTGCATACCGTGCCCTGGCTGGCGAGGGCGCATTGATCCGTGCAGCATTTATCATTTGACGGGTCGCAGACTGAGCCGCTTGTGAATCTGCATGTGGTTGGGTTGCAGCAGCTGTTTCCCTGGCAGCCCTGTTCGCCGCCGCAGTCGCACTCCTCTCCTGTTTCGACGATTCCATTTCCACAGACTCCCTCGGATATAGTGGGCACGTCATCGTTCCCACGAAGACAGCTTGTCTGGATGAGATTTCGTCCGATTGCGGTACAGATGGTACCGATGGTGCAAGGGGAGAATACACTCATCGCCCGGCTCGAGGTTGGATTCATTATGTACTGGCCGGTGGCATCACAGCTACTCTGGCTAAACGGGCAGCAGCGATCACCACCATTAGCAGTACTGCCTGAACAACCAGTGGTGCAGTCATGGACGGCACCGAAATTGTGCCCAATCTCGTGTGCAATTACCTGCCACTCGGCCGGTGTTCTCACAACCACATTGGCGGAGGGGGTTGATCTTCTCCGGCCCGAGTCATTGCACACAGTCCCCATCCAGGCGATACCAACAGTCGAGGCCGAGTTGCAGGAAGTGAGCAATGTCCAAACGGCGTTCACTCCGTCGCTGGACTGTGCCCTCCACGTGGAGAAGGACTGGAGCCGGTCTCCGATGCTGGTGGTCGAGCTGCACTGGACATTCCAGGGGGTGGATGTCGATGTAGTCGAGGGGCAGTCACGTTCGCTAATCGTCAGGTTCCGGACTCTGAGGGAGATGTTGAAACTGTCTTCGTAAAGCTGGGATGCAGTGTTGATTTGCGACAGCACATGTTGGCGGAGGTCATCGTTGGAGGAGAACTGGGATGTGTACCCACAGTCGGTAGCGATACCAATGAGGGCGATCAGTCTGGTACTAGGACAGCCACTGGTAGAGCCAATAACACTAGTAAGATCAAGGTTATCGAGACCTCCGGAACTGAACTGGCGCTCGTCGAGGCTGCCCAGACCATCATCGAGCTCTCGAGTGGAGGCGAACTCGGGGTGGTTAAAATCAAGGCTGTCAAACGCGCAGCCCGACTCATTATCCGACGCACGCTTTTCTAGATCTTGGGCACTGCCATCTTGAGAAGGGAGAGAGTCTCTCCACACAACCATGTAAGGCTTCTCCGATTCAGGGGCTTCCGGCTCGCCAGGAAACCAAGTGCTGCGGTAGTTGTAGTCGGTCTGCACATGATATTTGATATCATCGACAGTGAACGATCCCTCGCCCAGTTGCACTCCATCCTTGATGTAGAAGCTCATCCTTGCCCATCCAGCCTTCCTCTGTGTATTATGATGGCCATCCGCATAATTGTCTCCAACATGAGCCGTGCCCTGGAACGCCAGATGGCTTCCTCGACCTATTTCCTCGAACGAGTGAGATGTACCGTCGGCTCGCACATAGTTGACCGATACTGGCTGGTGGAAGATTCCATCGTTACGATGCAAACTTAATCTGATGGTTCCTTGGTAGTCCCCTGGCAATGTGAAGGAGACATCGAGCTCCTTGGCGGCGCTGTCAGATCCTGGCGGTGACGAAAACACCAGGTCCTTGAGGTAGAAAAGGTCGCTGGGTGTGCTTCTCCTTAAAGACAGGGCTATACATCACAACAAGAGACATGACATCGGTCAGCGGCCGCTTCTTTATATCGAATGGGGAGAGAACATGTGAGGAAAGGACAATACAAACCATAAGCATTCGTTATTAACGCCACAGCGAGCAGGCACATGTGAAGCACATGAGAAGAATACATTATCAGTTCACCTCTAGCTGCAACCTCGACTGCAACGTCCCGATTGAAGGAGGATGGGCGGCGCCAAACAAGATGGCGAGATCCGGATGAGGATCTGTCGCCCCCATCTTGTATCCCATCGGACGGAAGAGAAAATGTACAAACAAGGCCATCACCATCCATTCATCTGTGGGTCAAAGCTAGCAGCCCATCCAGTATTCAGTCCCGGCTGGCTGCGCCATGGAGCATGACGAAGGCTCACGGCCGGACAGATAAGATTCTAAGAGCTTGGTAATCATCATCCCACTGGGCCGCGGACTGGAAGCCACAGAGTGAGACCCAGAGAAAAGGCTGGTTGACACACGAGACGGCCGCTTCCCTGGCCACTCAGCACAGCCCCCCCAAAGCACCTCTCGTGCATGAGACGACCCAGATGCCACGCTCAACCATGCATCGTGCGCCAGTAAGAGCAAGGCCTAACTCCGCCCAATGGCGAGCGGTCTCGCGTCGCTAAAGTCCATGACACACCCGCCATCCGACGCCGAGTGATGCCGACACGTTCAGATCGAACAGTGGAGCCTCGACGGGAGGGAGGGTTAAGGCCGAGGATCATTCGTCCAGGAAGTGTAGATCTGCCCAAGACCACGCGTCCTGCGCGGGCTCAGCCACCTCGACTATACGGTTTCGGTGATGGGGGCATGGGTCGAAGAGGCCCGTGTTCGAATAAAATGCTGAAGGAGAGTGCCCTAGCGGTCCAGGGTTCCAGTAAGCTTCCCCGCAATGAGCCTGATTCAAGAGTGACTGAGCTTAATGGGATTAAGGATGCTGGTCGAGGGCACAGTGGTGATGCGGCGATGCCTCAGACGCTAGCGGCCGCCTCTACAGTACTAGTTTCTGCCCCTTAGCCGCGGACTTAGTTCAATATGCTTACACCAACGGTCAACTTTCTGACACTGCTCAAACCGCTGATCTTAATTCATCCCATCCTGGTCTACAGCCGCGCGGCGCCTCAGCCTTTTTCTCGCGACTTGACGGTTTTAACTTTTTTAAGTAATAAGCTATCCCCCTGCCCGTGGTTATTGTTCTGAGCGGAGATCCCGGATTTAAGCTTGTTTTCATGTGCCGATATGGACGCCGGACTTAATGATGGAGGCCATCATGTCACACCACAGACGCGTGTACATCTAACCGTCTTGATAGCAACGTGAGATGTGGAATGGGTGTAGTAAAATTTGTCTCCATATGGGAGGAAGCAAAATCTTGGGTATGATGCCGGCTAAGAAAATAAGTGTGCATGGCGAACAAGTGATGATGAATTAAAATGGAGACGACAGTGGGACAAGATAGCTCAATAGCATCATGACTGAAATCTATAATTCTCACGACCAGCAGCCCTGCGCAACCTGTGGTGGACTATGCTTCTGGTATTCCAAGCACCTCTACCGTACGACAGTCACTGCCATGAACGGCTGAGTTGAAAATTTTAGATTCAAGGTCAAGTGGATTTGAAACTACACGTACCAATATGCTCCAAAAGCAATGCCTCGTAAAGCCCAAATTGTACCCACCAAAGCCATTTTAACAGCCTCACATATCTTACTCAACACAGAAGGAGTGCCAATAGACCACACGGTCAGTCCAAGGTCTCACACTATCCGGGCACGGTCACGCTTGCATGCTCATACTTATATCCTTTCCCCATGCGCTTCCGCTCTCTTGATGGAAGGTAGATGGCATGGTAATCATCTTGGACCTAAGGTAGGTATGGACGGTCGCTTAATCAAGCTCTCATTGAAATGGGGATATTGAGTACCTTTCTTCTGTCAACCCACTAAATACCAATCGTCAGATAGGGGATACCTTCATATTTGATATACTTCATCGTTCATTCAATGATATCGTGTTCCATGTTTTGTCCCTTTATTTCGACTGTAGGGTCTCCGGTTAGTTCTCTCTTTCCTCAGCCAAAATACTCTCAGGCCCTGAGCTATTGGTCATTTTTGAAAAGAGCATTATCCATTGCAGATCGTCAAGAGGTTGGTATCCCCCAAGATGGATACAAGCAACTATCCCAAGAATATATTTCATTGTGGTATAAATTATTTCAGAGGCAGATAATTCTCACGAGAAGACAAGATATTTGACGCCATCTATCCTCACAGCCCATTCCGTATGTACCCTTCATGCAGCCTCGCCGTCAGCCGCACTTTCAGCCCAGTTAGGTGAATGCAGCCCAACCAGATGTACTGTACCGTCATCTCTGGGGCTGAAGGCATGTTCTGTACACAATTTTGTTCCTTCCAAAATTACCTACCGTTCTGAAATACCAGCACACCAATCGAGCAGTTCCGACTAATATACCAAGATTATGCTTTCATTTTGTACCTAACCCCTACCAATTGGGTGCAGTTCTCATCTAACCTTCTACTTTTGCTTATGCCAGTTATCGCAAACCTACATTCTTCAACGAGGCTACAACCACTTCTCACCTATCTCCTACCCGCTCGATCCAGCTCGATCATATTGACGCTGTCGCTCCCCAGCTACAGCATCCACGATGCCAAATCGCAATGATTATACCGTTGGATGGATCTGTGCTACGGAAACGGAGAACGTGGCTGCTCAAGAAATTCTCGATGAGGAGCACGAGGGTCCAGAATCCGTCCAACAAAATGATAACAACATCTATACCCTGGGTCGGATCGGGAAGCACAACGTCGTTATCGCTGCCCTGCCGCATAAACAATACGGGCTTGTAAACGCTGCCAATGCTGCCAGGGACATGGCTCACAGCTTCCCGAATGTCAAAATCGGCCTGTTGGTGGGCGTAGGTGGCGGAGTGCCCAGTGCCACTCATGATATACGGTTGGGTGATGTCGTTGTCAGTTCCGCAGGCCTCAGTAGCGGCGGCGTGTTCCAACACGACTATGGGAAGAAGAAACAGGACGAAGAGTTTGCTACGACTGGGTTCTTGAACCAACCTCCCATGATTCTTTTGAACGCAATACAGGCACTGCGGACGAAGCACAAAAGAAAAGGTCATCAAATCCATGAGGCCATTGAAGCAATCGTCCAAAACAATACGAGGCTTCGGAAAGAGTACAAACAACCAGACAGGAGTACTGACAGGCTTTACAAGTCTTCTTTTACTCATGCGGGGAGTGATAATGACAGTTGTACAGTGGTCTGCGGCGATGACAGCGGTAACTTGATCTCTCGGACAGAACGAGCTGAAGACGAGGATAACCCAATCATCCATTACGGATTGATCGCTTCTGGAAATCAACTATTGAAGGATGCACAGCTCCGAGACAAATTGGCACTACATAGGGAGATTCTATGCTTTGAAATGGAAGCTGCTGGTCTTATGAATCATTTCCCTTGTCTTGTCATTCGTGGTATTTCCGACTACTGCGACACACATAAGTCCAAGCAGTGGCAGGGCTACGCATCCATGGCGGCGGCTGCCTATGCTAAAGAACTCCTCAGTATCATTCCACCAAATAAGATCGAGGCTGAGGCTCCTCTGATCCAGTCGATGGCTCAAGGTTCGTCTTCATAATTGAACACCCTTGCACGAATATTTTAGTAGCTTCTTCTCTTCCAAATAATTCTCGACCTACCTTTCAACATCTCTAATGTCACATGCCTTAAACCTTATGATTAGATTAGACAATAACTAATGTAACTAAAAAGATGTGATGGAAATCAAGGACGCAGTGGCTCAAGTCAGTGCCATTCAAATTAATGCGGTTAAGCAAAGTGTCCTACACTGGATAATGAGCACAGCGATATTCGCAACAAGCGGCTTCCGAAAACTAGCGAGTGGCTTCTCGAAACTGAAGAGTATCATGACTGGGTAAACAACAGGGGGAAAACGCTCTATTGCGAGGGTATGCCCGGAGCCGGCAAGACCATCATGGCATCTGTTATCGTGGATGATCTCGACAGATCTCAGAAGGGAAGCGGCATAGCCTATATATATTGCAACTACAAAAGGGAGGAGACTCAGACGGTCGAGAATCTACTCAAAACCATGCTACGGCAGCTACTTCAAACCCGGGCCCTTCTTCCAGAAGCCGTAAAGTCCCTATACGATGAGCAAAAATCCAGACAAACACAGCCTACACTAGAAGAGACCCGCCGGCTTCTAAGGTCAACTGTTGCATCCTATCTTAGGGTTTTCATCGCTATCGATGCTCTGGATGAATGCATCGGGCCTGATGACTGCCGAAGTAGGTATCTGCAGGAGATTCAAGAGCTGCAAGAAGTTTACGCAGTCAATGTTCTTGCAACCTCAAGACCTCTCCCTGAAGTCCGAAAAATACCATCCTTCAAAGACAGCACACTGGTCCAGTTGCACGCCCGCGATGAGGATATTCAAGCGTACCTTGATAACCGAATTTCAAGATTTTCTAGCTTTGTACAGCAGGACATCGACCTTCAAAGGGCCATTGAGGACAAGATTCAGGAGATCGTCAATGGAATGTACGTATATCGTCAGTAATCCTAATCACGCCTGGGCTCACCAATACAGGTTCTTGCTCGCAAAACTCTACATGGACGCTATTCAAGATAAGGTAACCTCGAATAGCATCAAGAAGGCCATAAGCGAGTTTGGGACAAACCCAGACGCATATTCCGAGGCCTACGACGCTGCTATTGAACGAATTGAGTCACAGAAGAGCGACAGGCTGACCTATGCCAAGAGACTGCTATCGTGGGTTTCTCTTGCGAAAAGAGAGCTATCCGTTTCCGAACTTGAGCATGCACTTGCTGCCGAACCCAGCGCAAGAGCTATAGATAAAGGTGACATCCCAGATCTCCAGGATGTAATCTCGTTCTGTGCTGGGCTTGTTAGTATCGATCAAGCCAGCCGAGTCGTGAAGTTGGTCCATTTAACAGCCCAGACCTTTCTGGAAAAGAAGCGAGCGGAGTTCTTGCCAAATGCTGAGAGCAATATTGCGCGTACCTGCATTACCTACCAATGCTTTGACGCCTTTGCGTCAGGGCATTGCGCTACCGATCAAGAATATGAAGAACGTATACAGAACTATCCATTGTATCGCTATGCTGCTCATTACTGGAGCCAACATACCCGAGATTCTCGGCAATTCAACTATGCATTGCTATTACTAAAGCAAACCGCGCATATCCAGGGACCTTTCCAGGCATTGTCCATCAGGGAAAACGTGGTTGGTTGGGAAGGGTATACCCAAAGCCTGACACAAGACATAGTTGCGTTGCATCTTCTAGCCTACTTAGGTCTTGACGAGCTTGTAGGAGAGATAGCAGAGGCTGAGATAGATGCAGAAGCCAGTAATGGTCAGACGCCGCTGTGGATTGCGGCTGCCCAAGGTCACGAGGCGGTAGCGAGGCTGCTCATTGACCACGGTGCTAGAGTCGACCATAGTATCAGAGATGACGTTGGCCTAGGTCCTCTCTTGTCAGTGAGACACAGGGCCCAAGAAGGCGATGTGATAATGAGGCTACTCGCCGGCCAATGGACGGAACTGCCTGCCGCGGTTAGAAGAGGCCGTGACGCGGTGATGAGCTGCCAGGGCCCGACGCCACTCTTTGTTGCAGCCAGCAAGGGTTATGAGCGAGTAGTGAAGCTGCTCATTAAGAATGGCGCATCTATTGATAAGACTGGTTTCAATAAACCGACACCACTTCTAGAGGCAGCTGGTCAAGGCTATACAGCAATAGTAAAGCTGCTCATTGAGAATGGCGCATCTATTAATAAGTCTGATTGGCACGATCAGATACCGCTCTTATATACAGCTCGCAAAGGCTATACAGCAACTGTAAAGCTGCTTATTGAATATGGTGCATCTATCGAAAAGCTCGAGGAAAATGGCCAGGCTCTGCTTACAGCTGTAGCTAGCAGAGGCTATATCGCAGTAGTAAAGCTGCTTATTGAGAATGGCGTGTCTATTAATGAGTATGGACACTCCATCCAGACACCGCTTACAGCCGCAGCTAGCAGAGGTCATGCAACAGTAGTGAAGCTGCTCATTGAGAATGGCGCATCTATCAACAAGGCTAATAAGAACGGCGAGACGCCACTCGCAGTTGCAACTAGCCAGGGCCATAAGGCAGTGGAAAGGCTACTAGTCAAGTATGGTGCCACTGTTCAATATGGTTGGCCACCGCTACTTGCCGGGGTTGGCTATGGCCTCATCCTCTCTAAGCATGAATAGTGACATCGCAGCACCTCAGGATGTAGGTTTGCAGCTGTCTGTATTTGGACTAGCGCGAGATGTAGACCCCTGATGTCAACAAACACGGATCAGCTGGAAATGCCCAGCCACTAGATTAGATTTCAAACAACGTTGCATGTTTCTGCCCTTCTTCCGCAGCATTAAGACCTATTTCCGATCCCACCAAAGTCAATCCGAGCTTGGCGATACTACCACCACGACGGCCCACCATCAACGATGTCGCGGCACGGCGACAAGTACGGGCACGGGCACGGGCACGGGCGCGGCAGCTTCAACCACCCCGTCCTCGAAAGCCTCGGAATCGGCGCCCTCTCTATCGGCGGTGCCGCCGCTGCGATCGGCGCATCGTGGAAAATCGCCGAGTTCCTCGTAAAGTGCAAGGCGCTGTTTGAGGTGCGAAGCGAGAATGCAGTGTACGTCCGTCTCGTCGAGCGCGTCAAGGTAGACCTCGCCGAAGCGGAGCGTCTCATGGCGCTGAAGTCGGTCCAGGACGGGATGCGCGAGAACAGGGAGAAGACTCTATATGTCCAGTCGTTGATCCGCGGGGTGCACGACGCCATCAAGGGGATGACCAAGTACACGAGCAAGGTCGCCGACGCGGGGCCGTGGATGGGTCTTCCCACGAGGCTCTGGTGGGTGCTCCATGAGCGCGAGAAGCTGGCTCATAGGCAGATGGAGCTTGCGATGGCGAGAGAAGGGATAATGGAAGTCATCGGTTGGCTTGGCGAGTTCGAGGGGGTTCCGAAGAAGGGCAAGGAGGCCTCGGAGGATCGCAGAGGGAGCTTGGAGCATCGGAGAGAAGATGGGAGAGGCGTAAGACATACGTCAAATCATGTTGATGTTCACATCGACGCCGGACGCCGTGATGATCGCCGTGACGAGCGGTATGAGAGACACGTTGTTGAATCTGATCATGGACGCCATCCCATCCGCCGGGACGAGCGGTTTGAGAGACACGTTGTTGAATCTGATCATGGACGTCCTCCCATCCGCATGGACGAAGAGCGCCGAAGGTACGAGTACGTCGAGGATTTCGATGATGAAGATGCCCTTCGCCATGGCGACTGGAAACAAAACGGCTTCTATGATGGCCGCCCGGATGGACCACTTGCTACGCGACCAAGATTCTTGAGCCTGCAGAGTGCTGGGGCTAATGTAAGCATAATCTAAAGAACGAAAGTAGCGATGACACTGACAGGAAATAGTACACTGAATCCAGGATCAGGGAGAGGGTTGATGATGGAGGTGCTCTACCGCGAGGGCAGTGGCCGATCCCATCGAAGCTCTAATCAAGAGCAGGAAATGGTCACGACCAGTTTGTACAAGAATTTACTTGGTCAGCAATATCTTAAAGAGCATCTATTCACGAAGGCAATCTATTAGTGTGTATAATACAATGCATTTTTTCAGGGCAATCACATATTGCGCTTGGCTTTGCTTTCGCTAGATACATCATGAGCCACTATCCCCAGGTAAGATCAAAGGATAGCTATGGCATGAGTGACAAGCGGTCCAATCGAATGCCTATAGGGCCAGGTCTTATCTTCCTAGGCGGCGGCGGGTTCATCTTCCATCTTAACGGCGTGTGCCTAACAATGCCAATGCGATTATCTACTTGTGCATGATGAGAACCTCAGCCTTCCACACCGTCATCTGTACGAACACGGCAACGGAATTAGGAAATCCGGCCAAGCGGCGAAGGCGCCCCGCGGACTTGGGGCTATGAGCAACCTTGAAGTTACATAGGTAGCCATCGCAGTCAGGGCCAGGAGCCGGGCGGTGCTTCGGGAAGCGGGGGAATGCTATGACCCGAGACGCCTCTTGCGGGAAGCTATACGCATCTGATTTCTCGACTAAGGCTAGCATGGGGGATGACATCGACCCAGTCACGCTGGCGAAGCCCGATTGGCGACGCAACAGTGGCGTGGCTGAGCCTGGTGCTGAGCAGAGACGGATGGTGACGGAGAATGTGGAGGCGATTACGGGATACGTGCTCGGCAGATGGATAATAGCGCCTTCGGTTCCTGGCCAGGAACAAGTTAGGGCTGTACAAGGCTGTAGCTTCGTGGGTGGGCCCTGAAGCTTGCGGGTGACGATGACGTAGCCGCAGCGGGCTAAGCATTAAGCACAGCTCAATTTCTAAAATTGGCATGCGCAAGGCAGTTCGTCTAGAGCTAAAGAACTGCCCAATTTCCCCATGATCTTGCATCCGGAAAGCAGCGATCCGGAAAGGCAGCTCCACCGAAGGCAGACAGCCCACGGCGCAGCGTATCGTCGTACTCTGGTGTCCTCAGCAAGGGAGACAACGATGACGGTGTTGGAGGCTATGGGGCTGAGCTACAACGAACCCAGGTTCAGCTGAGAAGAGAGGCTTGGAATCCAACCTTAGCTATCGCAGCTATTGCGCGTCCCTTGCCTCACATTGGAGTATCATGGAAGGTAGTAGCTGGAAGTTGGCCGACCTGGCATTGTGAGCCGTGCAAGGCAGCCCAGCGAGAGCAACAAGAAAACAAAGCGGCAAAATTTGGCTTCAGGCAGCCGTCCAATGCACATTACCGGTCTCAGCTATCCATGCCGACTAGGTGCCAGATTGTAACCGCTGCAAAGTGTCTTGGGGTGTTCGGTATTAATAGATAGAGTTGTCATGGGTCAAGAGATGGCGCCTTAAGTCACGTACTGTAGTTGTCAAGTTAACAAGACAACAAAATCCAATTTCAGCAATTAATTACAAATCCAATTCACCAAAGGTGTTAATATAGAAAGCGGGCACTGATAATATAATTTAATCTTCTCGACAATGGTAACACAGTCATCTCGCCTGTCCGTCTGTCTAGCTCTCATGCATCTGGGTTCACTGCTAAAGACAAGTCGTTGAGCCTCACTATACGAACCCTTCCGTAAATGATCATTTCACCTTTCCCTGTGACACGCGGGCTTAGATTTCCCTTGGCCAACGCATCACGTTCAAGAACTTGCTATTGATGAAAGGTGATTCTGTCACCCCGGTTTGAACTATAGACCCAGGGAGACATGTCACACCAGAACATATCTGGTTGCAACAAAATAACCTGCCACGCTTCCAAGCTCGGTGTAATCTACAACCACCGCGGCCGACACGGACCAAAGGTCGCAACTTAATCCCACCTCGTTTCAATCGTCCTCTCCCAACCGTGCGGCGTCGACAGCCAACCGATCTCCCGGTAATTAGTGCGATGATCTGCTGTGTCACCGAACAGAAACCCTCCCGGTTGCCCCGTCCAACCTTCACGTCAATCACCCCCATCTCAGTCTGACTCTTCCTCATTTCATCTGACAACCTGCCATCGTTGAAGAAGACAGACCGCCCCAGCCTCAAATGTGAGCTGATCATTTCCCCCCACGTCCCCAATCCGAAACCGAGACCCTCATCACCCAGCCCTCGGTGTAAGACATGCATATGCTGCTGCCTACCATCAAAAAATTAGAAGGTGACTTATTAGTGCCCAATTAATCCCATCAGCGACGAGACACGTACTGCTTGCGTCACGGCCCGATACCTTTTCGCCTCACCAGGGATACCCGGATACCAAACAGCCCTCAAACGTGATCTTGGGCGCGGTGGCCGGATCCTTGACCAACCTGAACCCCCCACATGTACCCGCCGTTGGGAAAGGTCAGTTCATGCGTTTACGTGGTTATGAGTGTGCACGCATGAAAGAGAGCTCCGGGTCCAGGTTTCAAAGGTTTGTCGTCAATCACTTCGGGTTCATTTCACCAGCATCACAGGGGGGGCGTGTGTGATCAACTATATCATTTGCTGTCACTTGTCATATCATTGTCACAGGGAGGGGCAAGACACCGCAATAAGAAGAAAAAATTAAGTGTAACCAAATCCGTTATTGCATTATTTATCACAATCTATCTCTCATAGAGGGTGACTTTGAGACCGATAAGTTTCAAGCCGTCTGTCTAATGCTGGAATCATTGCACATTCTATCATTGGGAGGTGCAGTCAATACACCTCCCCCTTCGTAGCTGGTACTATCCACAAGAATGAAAGCTAAAACAATGCTCAAACTGACCAAGATCAGGCTTCTCTACGCCCGTCTCGCTGGTATCCAAAACAATTAAACGCCGCACCCGGCAAAGTACAGGTCATGTAGACACTCATTTGTAGACAAAGGAAAAATTGTATCAAGAGTTGGTAGGGGGGTAAAGCCACACACGTAAAAACACCTTTAAATGCCAAACAAAAAAGATAGCTTGCGCGCCTATCCCTCGAGGGGGGCGGCGCTATTAACAAAATCCAGGATATCCCAAAAACGCCTTGCTTTTTTTGTACTTTAATGCAGAATTGAGGTTGCAGGTAGTCATGAAAACTGAATTTTCATCGGCTAGTAGCGGCCAGTGCCCAAGATGCGTCCGAGAACGCTGCGCTTGACAACTGGGGGAGCACGCTTCTTAGACTCCTCACTCTGCATTTGGTGGTACTGGTCGGCCGTGATCTCATAAGGAAGCATACCAGATTCGTGGCCGTGGGTCTTGCCCACATCGTAATCCATAACAATCTCGACTGGAGAGTCGAAACTGGCCGGGGGCTGTCGTATTCAGGCGAGCTAGCACGAGACGAGTTGTCGTTGTCATCAGAGTCGTAAGAGCTAGCATCGCTGCTGTAGGCCAGATCGGGGGGTGCGCCCATGGAGTCACCGCTAGCAGACCTGGAGTGCATGGAAGCGCCATATCGCGAGCGAGGAGGGCTGGGGTACCGACGAGCGGCCTCGTGGAGCTCCTCCTGTCTGCGCTTGTCCTCGCGCTCGGCCATCTTGCGAGCATGGCGGTCGCTGATCTTGCGGCGCAGAGGGGACAAGAAGTAATCCAGTTCACGGTACAGGTCCTGCTCGGAGACCCTCAGGTCCCACTCGAGGAGGAAGAGGAGCTGCTTCTCCATGGTGTTGACCTCCTGTCGGTTGAAGCCGAAGTGGTAGTAGTCAGTAGCCATGTTGGTGTAGCTGGCCCAGTGCTTGTTCTTGGGGGAGCTATCGTTGAGGTACTTTGCAGACAGGATGAGAGCGGCCAGGAAGATGCGGTGAGCGGTGCATCGGATACCTCGAGCCTGAGGCTGCAGCTTAGACTTGAGGCGGTGGAGATAGACCAGGCTGGACATGAGAGTAGGAACCTGAACGTTGGAGGAGACAACAAGCTGAGTGATGAACTCCTCGAGGGATGGCAGTTGAGGCTCCTCGTTTCTAGACTCTGGGGTACCGGGAGGGGAGGGAGGAAGCTGGGTCCTGGGAGGGACGGGATCGCAGATGATGACGTTGTGAGCGGCCTGGGCGAGATAAGAGATCATCTCACGGTTGACGGGCTGGTAGACGAAGTGCTCGAGAGCGGTCTTGTTGAGCTCGTCGATGGAGATTTGTCTGGAAGCCATGACGGGCGGTTTGTGTGATTGTGAGGATTGGGTGTAGAAGATCCGTGTAAGTGACGGGAGGCGGGAGGCTTTTGTCCAAGTGCGGAGGAGTACTTGGAGAAAAGGGCACGGGAGTGTGTGCACAACTTGAGATACAATGTGTCAGGAGCGAAGACACGAAAGCCAATAATGCGCTGATGTATCAGACGCCTGGCGTGCGAAGGGGTGTGTAGCGTGGGTTACGTTCAAGAGTCTGCACGAGGCTGAGCTGGCAGGTGCCACAGTTCAGGGAGTGC
Organism: Clonostachys chloroleuca; assembly: GCA_037952775.1. Taxonomy (NCBI): domain Eukaryota; kingdom Fungi; phylum Ascomycota; class Sordariomycetes; order Hypocreales; family Bionectriaceae; genus Clonostachys; species Clonostachys chloroleuca. The sequence continues at coordinate 18,326,861 of JBANAY010000003.1, read as the reverse complement.
GAATGCGGAACGTAGGGAATGACCACTAGGAGGGGCGGGGTGACGGAGAGACCGGCAGGGGTCCAGAATGTTCAGTCGCCTGAAATGTCGATCACCAGCTGGCCTGGACGCGGGAAAATTCCACAGTGGCTTGGCGGGTCCGGATCGTTCAACGGGTCCGAATTGCGTGTGTGCTGTCGTCGGCTGTTGTGGCTGACGAGTGCTGGGCGCAGGTACCAGCAATTTCAATTACCCTTTTCTTGTCTTTTCTTGCTTGCTTCTCCTCTCTGCTTTCTGGGCAAAGATGATGGCGATGCACGCAAAAGAAAAAGAAAAAATAAACCGAGTCAGAAAAATAACTCAGGCACACGAGTCAATCAGGTCGTCCAACAAGAATGAGTCGGTCGGACAGAGTTCACAAACGGGAAGCTAGACGCCGTCTACCTTCTTAGCCGTTTCAGGGAGTTGACTTCCGAAGTTCGGGGTTGGCGATGGTTTGCAGCTAGGCAATAGTGGCTTGGAATCGTTTGAAGCGGATTGGTTAACTGTTTTGTCGGAAGGATCTCTTCTGGAAGCGAAAAATCCTCTCAATTGACAACTCGAAATCTGAAGCAGATGCTGTTTGAGATATCGTTGCTGCTGGTGTGGTCGACGACCGGAATTGGCAAGTATTAAACACTAAGAAGAAACCCGGGACCAGCCGATTGTTTTATATGAAGCAAACTATCCAGAGTATTGCTTGAAAAGAAAGGAATGCGATATAATAAAAAAAAAACACAAAAAAAGGGAGTTGAATTAACGATTGTGTCACCAGGACAGTAAAAAAGAATTGAAGAAAAATAAAATGGTCGCCGCCAGGACGATTGGAATTGAAGGATGAGTAAAGGGGAGGTCGGCAAGATGGGAGGGAGGGCCTACGCCACCTAAGTAGAAATCAGGGCCTGTTGGAAAGTGGCCCAAAAGAATGGTGACAGCAGAACCCAGCAGCCGTGGCACCGTCCGGAGGTGGGCGAAAAGGTGAGCAGTGAGCAATGGCTGTGGGGAATAACAGCCGTCGCGATCAACGGTGATGACGGATGGGTCTGGAAATGCTAATGTAAGGTCGGTTTTTTTGGGATGTGGGCAAGTAAGCAGGCAAGCTATGTCCTGTGCACAGCGTGTGGCGACGGAAAACTCGAGGGCGACCAGGCACTGGGGGAGAGTCCGAAATGGGCTAGTAGCTGCAATGGTCCGATGCTCAGAAGATTGCCAGCCAGCGGTATCGAAAAGAGAGAACAAGGGGAGAGTGCAAGGAGTCGTCCAGCGATGGAATTCCGGGTGTGGGAGAGGAAGCTGAGTGCGATGGTGTGTGTTGGTCGACTGAGCTCCCGAGGGAGGGGGACACAATGTTTAATACCTACCGCCCTGAATGCTATTCAATACCATATCTTGCGCAACCACTACGAAATCGCTGCCCGGAACACGAAAGGAGACACAAACTGCAGATAAAACTGGGACTTTCATCTAGCGCGCGCCGTCGCTTCCCCTGGCTTGGTGAGCATCGAAGTCGTCAGCCATTCAAGATGCGGCTGCCGTGTTTGAGAATCCAGCGATGCACTACGAGATGCGCTGCCAGCCAGTCGACTGGCAGCCCAGGGGTTCGTGCTGCCCACCCACAGGTCACCGCTCTACGCTGAGCTGTGGCCCCGGGGCAGGGGCCCGAAAGGGCAGGAGCCCCTCCCATTGGCCCGCCGACTTCTAATCTTGAAACAGCTGGCGGCGCATTTCAAGACAGGGCGTTTAACCGCATACCGACCAGCGGCCCACCAGAAAGCTCGCAGTGGGCGTCAAGCAACCGCCAATGACTGGTCATGCTCCCTGAGAGATGCCCAAAGATAGCCCCTAGGCGCCCTCTCGTACCTGCAAGCGTATGCGTGCCTATTTTCAAACATTGCACGAAGCTGGCCGCCTGAGCTGTGGCCTGCCGCGGGACAGCTGGCCCGAGATCAACAAAGTGGAAAAAAGAAAAACCTGCCAAAGAAAGGATGAGCAAAAAGACCACACTGAGGCCCCCAGGTGTCGTCGTGGTCCTGTGAAATCTCGCACCCTGTTTCATCTTGCGGCAGATACAGCAGTGCTCGGCTTGGGCGATGCATAACAAACCTCGAGGTGCCTCGATCACCTGCTCCGCTGGGCTTGCGGTCATGGGTCTGTTCGCTGGATTGGGTATGTACAATAGAGCATCAGCATTAAGCATTAACTTAACTAACCCTGGGCTGATGCAACTACCGTCTGAGACGACGCCCTCGCAAGCTGTGCCGCGCATGAAATATCGTGCAGGTAGACTCCTGCTCACCAGAAATCTCAAATGGATAGTCTGACCGTGCAACGACTGTCTCTTCATGACGGCCATTTGCAAAGCCTCTCACCATCCCCAGTCGCCCATCCCAAACACACCTGCTGCACATGTACCTAGAGAGTGGGACTCATCTTGGTCTATCACGGTCGTGATATGTCAAATTGCCCTACAAGACTGAAACACTAAGGCCTCCAGATGCTCCCCTATCCCACCCAATTCGCACAGGGGGTTGTTCGGCATGCAAAGAACCATTATCTCATGTCCATACCGCCATCCAGTGATGCCTGACCCCAAACGGGAGGCACACCAGTGAATCTGTACAGCTAACCCGGATTTGACAGGTGGCCCCTCCCTCCACCAAGTTCTCCTGGATCTTCGGTGTGGCGCTGGCTTCCCCAGTTTAGGGGTTTTGGATTGCTCTGCAGAGGTCCAGACGATGACGATCTATTGGACCCCTCGTTTCGTCCAGAATGCGCCGCTCATTCATTCCAAGCCTCAGTCGCAGGCACGGAAAGCTTATTGGGCCTCGACATCGGGTCGCTCGCCTTGATTGGTATCTAGTGAGGGCCAGCCACACAGGCGAAACGTTAATCGTATGGATGGTCAGTGCTCTGCAGCCCTTCTAGCTCAAACCCCATTACACGTCAACCAGTTCGGGCAAATAGCTACCCAAAGGACTGGTCATGCCAGCGATCATACATATGTCCCGGCCATTAATTATCTCGTCAGGAGGGAATTTCCCTGCGAGTGGTAGGCGTGATGGGCATTCAGGCATTAGTAGTAGCAACATTGTTTCTCACCCCTCTTATGAATACCTACATATGTATGTCAGGGTATGCGCTATTGCGCCCCCATGTCTCAGAGTGACTGCTTCTCTGCCAATACACACCCACCTCGTTGCGTCATGTCTTGCCCCATCAGCCTGCTGAACACCGAGCAATCGCGCCAGCCACAGGAAATCAGAATGCGGAGGGGACCAGAAACATAATTTCACAAGTGAACCCAACCACTCGCAGCCGGCCCCGTGATAGATTCACGGCTTCGCTCCTTCTGCTGCATTTCGCATGTGAACGCTATAGGGTGACTCTGGATTTCGATACCTAACCCTGGGCGAGCCGCCAAGCGTTCCCTTGAAGACCAGCTCCATAGGGCCCTTCCTAGCCTTGCCCTGATGTCACGGCCGGCCGGCTTTCAACCAGACGCTTGGACAGCTCTGATGCCATCTCCAGCGGTTCATTACCAGCATACCTTGCGATGCTTCATTCTCCATCTCAGCTCGGCTCCCAAGAGCTGGGGCGGGTGTTGACGCTAGGTAACAGTGGGGTCAGCTGGAAGAGCAAGGCAACCGTCCAGGCGAGATCACGCAGCTCAGCGGTCAGATCCCTGCTCCAGCCCGGCGAGGAGCAAAATGGGGCCAGCCGACCAAAGGAAAAAACCCCAAGCTGCAATCTAAATTCCTTGATCGGGTCGGGGACCTGCCCACCTACCATCGAGGGCTGCGGATACGGAACGCTTTGGCCCCCCTCGGTCGGTCGACCTGGCCCGCCCGCCTAATCGGGCTGCATTGCAACCTGTTGCTTACGTAGTACGTACCAAGGAGCACATACGCGCCTGTCGGTTCCAGACTGCAGCGCTGCCCAGGTCAATTTCCGCTTCCAGATAGGAAAATGCCCTTTTCGATGGCAGCTTGCCACCCGCTTCAGGTTTAGGCTCAGCGGGTGAGGCTGGCACGTATGCGTGATGCTACCTCAGCCCTGGGATACCACCACCGTCGGGGTCAGCAGCTTATACGTGATACCGAACGTGAAAATGGGCTTCGCCAGCGCGCGCCCTCGATGCCACCCAATCATGGCTGATTCGGCAGCGAGACGCGTGGCCGCCCAGTGGCCTCGGTGGCTGCCGTTCGCCCTTGGAGAGCTGAGGCCGCATGTGGCTTGGCTGCCCGCCCACCTGGCGGAGATCTATTCGCCGTCCTTGGTGCGCTGAGAAAACGCCGCGGGGAATGCGCTCCGACCAGCGTCATCTGGTTGGAAGCATGTGCAGAAGGTCGGCATGGGCTCTCCAGAGGAGCGGTAGCTACTCGCTGCCGTCCGTCCCGCTGGCGAGGCATTCCTTGTCTACGTGCGCTGCTGGCCATGGAATGCACTGGCTCGAACCCGCTATAGTGGGGTTGGTGCTCGGCCGCTCGCAGCCCCATAGAAATTGGCCCGTGGCTTTTCGGGGCCGGTGAGTCGAGACTGAAAACACAGCAGAGCATCACTCGATTGAGGAGGATAGCATCGCAGCGATGGTCACTTAGTGCAGAAAGCCCGTGCCGCGGACATGTAACCGCGGATCACGATAGCCGATCACAATGTCCCTCCCTGTCCTCAAACCAGGTCGATCGTCTGGTGATCTGATGTTCGGACAAACCCAACACATGCTCTGTTTTACAAACCCGCCACCGCCAGCGTGATGGCGACGTGGGCCAGTCAAACAGCACGGTCGTCAATGCCTGGGCCTCTAGGGGCCCAGCGAAATAGGGCCCGAAAACCAAACCGCTTTCGCCATGTGTCAGTGCGTCACCTAGTCTTGCCCTCTGGTTTTCTGCCGCCCAAAAGTTTTCCCACACAAGCCTCCCGTTTCCCATCGGATGTCGGTCGCCTGCCACGCCCAGCCACAGACACGCACGTACCGGCAGTTCGTTGTCGAACCGAGATGACCAAATAGGGGAAAATCAAAACAAACACAATAAGATTTGTTTTGATGCTGTGCTGAGGCGGATGAAACTCGTGGCTGGTAAACATCTCGCCGCCTCAAGATGCTCAGTGCACTCACCCGTTTGCCATGGGTGGGGGCAATGTCTCGGCGCCGCCTCCGGTTTATTCTTGTCTACAGCTTCTTCTTCTAGAACGAAAGCATACAGAGAGCCCAAGGGAAAATCTCTGCAAATCCCACCGTTGCTTGGACAGGCTTCCCAGTGCTATTCTCGGCCTGGGAAATCACAGAAATGAAAATGAAGCCAGCCATGAAATCAAAACAACCAGAAACGGCAAATTGCTGAAGGTCACCATTAGAGTGGGGACGGCGCTTGTAGAAGTTCCAAATTTAACCGTGCACTGCCGAAATAGGGTCAGCCCATTGGCCGTTAAACGCCAATTAGCTAGGCGTGGGGTTTCAGGAACCGCGGCCCCTTGCCTACCCGCCCATGTTGCTCATTTTACCAAAATAATGCTGCGTCTAGCAAGCGCGGAGATGGAAGCTTTGGGCAATCTTCTAGAGCAGATTTAGAACGGGCCCGTCCGTCACTGCCATGCTCCCCCTACCCCCGGACTGCCGGGAATAGAACTGAACTGAGATTGGATCTTGCTAAGCGCGCTCGCTTACCTTACCTTACCTGATCCCATAAGATTGGATTTTTGCTGACTTCTATTTTGGCCCAATGGGAATATCTGGCTTCCCGACCTGGTGTCGGCCTAGCGCTTCCGTCCTTGGGCGATTGGCCAGGAACATCACCGCAATCAGCTGTCCCAAGCGCCTTGGATCACCTGTTTTTGGCATTATGAATCGCAGTAGTCCGATGTAATTATATCCCGTCGTGAGATGGTGCCGTCTATGTACTATTATCATCTAGCCTGTGTCATGCCGGAGCCACTTTAAAGAGGAAATCATAGACAAAGGAAATAGTACCCCTGGGCAAACCATCAACCAAACTAGCCTTGACGACCAAACACCCTTTCCTCTACCGACCCTGGAAAAAAGAAACGCTCGAGGTGTTGACAAGTTAGTAAAAGGAGCACCTACAACTGCAGTGCTTAACTGTTTCCGCTCTTTTTATCCAACGTCTGATATTCCACACCCACTTCCCCTGAGGCTCATTTAACAAAGACAGGAGATGTCATTGGTCTTCTTTTGCTTGCCCCTTTCTTGATATTGATTATAGCGTCACGATTAAGATTATTAGCAAGCAAATATTGACGAAAAAGCCAGCCGCCTCGTCCAGCCGAGCCCAAGTCGCCAGTGCCTCTTGTACATGTCCTGAAAGCTAAATGATAGTCCATCACAAACGCCCGAATGCAGCATACATCCCCGGTGAGTGGTTTGTACCAGGGCTCTGAATAATTGGAAAGAAATCAGCTATCTTGACAGGTTGCCTTTATTAATGGTACCCGTTTGTTCTGCTAGTGGTGGGTGGCAGGTCGGCTAAGTACTCTTCGAAATAAGGGTGGTTGCAAGCCTGCTTGGCCGACATACGACCGGCAGGGTCATATACCAACATTGCTTCAAGCATATGAAGACCTGCATCATCAAGGCTGTGGCAGAGGGGCTTGTCGAAGTTACGTTCCCACTTGGGGAAGGACGACTTGAAGTCTGGGTATGAGGTGACACCAGGCCAGACATCTTCCGTAGGAGTTCCAAGAATGCTGTGACAAGTCAGTATACGTAGAAACAAGAACCTGCCACATTTGACGTCCGCCGTTACCACCGCCCTCACTTACCGGAAAATCTTGAAAATCTCGTCAATCTCAGAATCACCCGGGAAAAGAGGTTTTCGAGTGCACATCTCGGCAAAGATGCAGCCGATGGACCACATGTCTACTCCGGTCGAATATTGTCTTCCTCCCAAAAGAATTTCTGGCGCCCGGTACCATAGAGTCACAACCTCATGAGTGTACGTGCGCAATGGCACGCCAAAGGCGCGCGCCAATCCAAAATCGGCCAGCTTCAAATTCCCCTCCTTGTCAATCAGCAGATTCTGAGGCTTCAAGTCGCGGTGGAGCACTCGGTGGGAGTGGCAGTATTTGATTCCCTGGCACAGCTGCCACATGAACTTCCGGACAACTCCCTCTCCCAGACCCAAGCCCGCCACCGTGGCAGAAGAGCCCTCTGGCAACGGCTTCCCGCGACCCCCGTCGCTGACAGGCAACGCCTCCATGTACTTCTTCAAATCGAGGTCAAGAAATTCGAAGACAAGGTACAGCTTATGACCGTCGGCGTGTACGATATTGAATAGGCGAACAATGTTGACGTCTTTCATCTCTTTGAGGAGAGAAATCTCACGGATCGCGGTACTTGGGACACCCTCATCTTCTGCTTCAAGTCGGATCTTCTTCAACGCCACTATCCGGCCGTTGTGCGCAAGGTCCCGGGCTTTGTAGACAACACCGTAGGTACCTATTTTCAGCAGAAAAAGAGCACCACATGTTAGTAGGTGGAAGAAGGATGATCCAAGAGTACATGTTCTGGGTTCGACACACTAACCTTCACCGACCTTCTCCAACTTCTGGTAGTTCTCCATGGTGATGCCAGTTCCTTCCAGGCAGTGTAGAGAAAAGTATAGCAAGCGCTCGCTAGGATTTTCTGTCGGGAACGTCGAGTTCGTTTCGTCACCGGGATCAATGGGGCTGGAATTCCAGGATTGTCAACACAAAAGGCCGTCTCTACCACGGTCTGTGGAGGGGTTACCGACTTAGTGGGCAGTAGTGGGGTGGTCGGAGGGGTCCCTGGATCCTTGTGAACGAGATGCAGGAGCAGAAAAGCGAAATACGACGATTCGCTGGTTTCCGATCCAAAGGGCGGCGAGCTGACGAGCGAGATTCGCTTCTATTCCTTCTCCTCAAGACGCTTTGTCGCTGTTGTCAAGTCGTTGTCTGGCGCTCAATGTTTACAGCTGAACTCCGCAAAGAAAACAAGCGCGACAACGACAGGCCAATGAAGCGCGTGTTTGGCGCGTGCACACCCCAAACCACTTATCGATAAACAGCCTTAACGGTCACAGCGTGAGAAACACTTTGGATGAAACACAAATGTACTAGGAAACCCTCCCGAGACATGTAGATGAGTCAATCTTTTGTAGATCGTTCCTGCAGTATGCATCAACTACCTCCGCCGTAAATCTAGGATCTTGTCCAATTGCAGTGGCCCTTTAGCACCCCAACCCGATGGCCCGGAATCCACCTCGGGCCTCACAGACACGTACCACGACCAGGCTCTTTTATCCAAATCATCCGCACTGAGCACCTTTGCCCAGCTTGCGAATAGTAGACGCAAGGCACCTAAAAGACGGCCCAGGTTCTCCTCCTTTTCCGCTTTCATCATCGCCGTCGTCTTCTTGCCCGCGCTTGCACCACCATCGTCGGGTTCTGGTGTATGGAATGATTGTAGAAGATAGTTACGTGCTCCCTCGGGTCGGTGGATGGCCATTCCTATAGTCGATGTTACCGGACTTGTGTCAGCCACATCAAGCGCCCAGACTGGCTCTCTAGAAAACGTGGTTATTCGTCGCTGTGCCGAGAGCGCTTCATTCGTGGCCTCGCGCATCAACCTCCAGCGATCTGGACCGAGCATCACTCCCCCATACCAACGGGTCAACACGATCATGGTGTTTGTTATGTTTGCCTCTCTCATGATCTGGAGTAAAAATTTTCCACAGCCACTCTCCCCATCATCAAAAGACGCGTCCTGTACAAGAGGCGAATTTCCAAAGCTAGTCCGAACTGCCCAAGCATTGTGCGTAGCTGTCTCAAGCTCAGGTTTTTGGGCCATCAGCGCCTTGAACAACTCCGGCCGAGCGCCTGGGCTCGGCAATGGTGTAGCATGTGCAATGAATGTGGACCCCTTAGATAGTAGTTTCTGGCTGGCCTTCCAAGTAGACTCGGCTGGTGCTGGTTTTGATGCACTGGGCTGCGATGCAGTAATAGACGATGTTCCAGCGTCTGATGTTGCTCCTTTCCATGAGTATCCAGACCTCTTAAGCACAGGCAGCATTCTCCCCAGGACGCGTACTTTGGGCTGGCCTTCAGACACAGATACCTGCTGCGCCGCGGTGGGTGGCTTTTCGATGCCGATAGAGACCGCCTTGGACCTTGAGTTTGCACTGACCACAGCCTGCGCAAGACTGAGACGACTGCTGGGAGGTTGCTCTGCCATTGTAAATTCCAGCAGTGCCACTGCAAAGGCGAGCACCAGGGGGCTCTGTTGGTGATGACTGTGGTGCCCCGGATCACCGCCTCATCCTCCTCCAGGGGCAAGCTCATGGAGCCCTCCAATTCATCCGACGACATGGCGCTGTAGTCCAGGTCGCGTTTGTGCGCCACCAGCTTGGGCTTCTTAGCCGGCGCCGACGCGCTCTCGTCTGCTTCCCTCTTACCTTTCTTCCCGTGGGCTTTGCACGCCGCATGCACGCTCTTGGCGAGCTTTCCATCCCCCAGTGCGCTTTCAAGGTCCGCCACGGATGCCTCCGCAATCTGCTCGATACTTTCACGGTGGCTGTTAGCGCGGCTTCCTCTGGTTTGCAGGTCGCTAGTCCGGGGCGTCCCTACCTTCTGAGGTTCTTGGACTGGAGAGCCTGAACATGTCGCATGGCACCGAGCATCGGAACCTTGCGTGCAGTGAACATCCGCAAGAGCTCCTGTAGATCAGCCTGCCCAGCCATAACGAAGCAAGACGCGCCGAATATGACAGTGAAAATCGTCGGAAGGATGTCAAGTAAACGATCCCAGGAAGTGAACTCGATGAGATATCCTGACGTACACGATGGGTGAGTTTCTCTGTTCTGCTGCAGGGTAGTTGGACGGAATTGGTCGAGATGAGAAGACCGTGTGGACTGCGAGGATGTGCAAAATGCACTGTCTGCTAACCTATACCTCGGCGTCAACCATCAGAAACCTCTATCAACCATGGGTATATGGTGGCTGTAACTGATGTCTCAGTTGACTGTCGGTCAATTTGGGTTTTAATATGCTTTAGGGAATATTATCGTACGTTTCATGGCATTTTTCTGCTACTGATGTGCATAGTCTCGTTTCATCATTCATTTCGATTGGATTAATAAATCAATTTACAGTTATCGGCTGAGAGGAAATAGAATCAACCCAACCAACAGCAACGTGGCAATCAAGAAACTGTGAAAAATCAACCAAGAGACAATCCTCGAAGATGATCCCCCTAAAGGAACGGCATAAAAATCCACAGGACAGAGAAACCGGTTGCCGAACCTCGCATGTCGGTAGCTGCGCCAGTGGATTAGGAAGCAAGCCACATCCACACCAAGGTTCATTGGAATCGGCATACCAGGCATTAATAATATGGGATCAACATATTGCATCGATGCGCATTATTGAAACCCTATAATATATGAAAAGGGAATGCGAAAAGATATGCAGTGCATGCATGCGCACGTCACCTGCCGGGTGATCTTCCCTCGACAATCTGATCGAAGCATGGGAGATGTAACCCATCAAGCCTATCGAACGGGACTCGCTTGTGGCCTGGAAATCGTGCACGCCTGCTGGAACCTTACCCCTACAGGCGTCTGGGCGCCATATGATTGGCCCGCCATCCAAGGGATCAAATCGGATCTAAGATCCGCCCGTGCACCTGTCACAAGCCGCTGGGCAGGGGCACCAAAAAAAAAAGGTGCTCATAGCGGCTGGGGAAATGTGCTCACTAAATTTTGCTTGTCCTGTTCGTTGCTAAGGTAATCTCGAAAACCCCAGAAGGCCTCGATGGCTATGCCTCCGCCGCACAAATGAACACTTCACACAGAGGCCTTGCCAGCTTCTCCCACCGACTGCCATGCCGCTCCTTCACTTCAACGGCTCGGCTTGCCCGCAAGCCAGCCCGGCCGCAGACCGTTAAGCAGCAGCAGCAGCCGGTCCCGAACATCTCCAGAGAGTATAAGCCGTAGGTTGCTTGCGTCCCACAACACCTCCCGAGCCGACGACTGACAATATATATACACATCAGTCGTCCTCGACCAGCCAAGACGACACCTCCCCCTCCTCCGCAACAGCCGCCGACCCTCCGCGACCAATGGAGCTCCTCCTGGCTGCCCCTCTCCGGCGCGGCCATCGTCGCCGGCCTCATGGGCTTCTACGTCCTCGGCACCCTCACGGCCTCCCTCAAGTCGACAACCGCCCCCTGCTGCAACCATGACCATGCCAACGAGACGCCCACCGGCCGGCCCCTCGCCATGACGGCCGACAACGCCGAGCAGTTCGACAAGGAGCTCAACTTCCCCGAGTGGTGGATGGGCATCACCTCGCTCCGCCGCCGCCTCGCCGACCGCGCCAACGGCACCGTCCTCGAGCTCGCCATGGGCTCCGGCCGCAACCTCGAGTACTACAATTGGGAGCCCCTCACGAGCGCCGCCGCCGCCGCCGACGACGACGACCGCTCCTCCTCCCCCCCTCCCCCTCCGAACCCCGCGGCATCACCTCCTTCACCGGCCTGGACATCTCGACCGACATGCTCGACGTCGCGAGGCGCAAGCTCACCAGGGCCGTTCCTCCCATGGCGTCCTCGGCGCCCGTCGTCAAGGCGCGCACCATGGCCGGCAGCATGGGTGGGCAGCTCTCCTACCTCGACGGGCTCCTCCGGCTGGTGCACTCGGACGCCCACAACCCTCTGCCCCCGCCGCCGCCGCGCGAGGAGGCACCCAAGTACGACACCATCGTCCAGACGTTTGGTCTGTGCTCCGTCTCCGACCCCGTCGCCGTCGTCTCCAACCTCGCCACGGCCGTCAAGCCCGGCACGGGACGGATCATTCTCCTGGAGCACGGAAAAGGCTGGTACGGGATCGTGAACGGGCTTCTGGACCGGAACGCCGGCCAGCACTTCGAGAAGTACGGGTGTTGGTGGAACAGAGATATTCAGGCCCTGGTCGAAGAGGCGGCTCGGAAAACGCCAGGGCTCGAGGTCGTCAAGGTTGAGCGGCCGTTCCTGCTCCAGATGGGAACACTCCTCTGGATCGAGTTGAAGATGAACCCTACCCGTCAATAGGTAGGAAGCATCTCACTGGGCACGGCATGGTTGGTCAACAGGGCGACAGGTTGGCTGCGTGTAATATAAATGTAAATGTAAATGTAATTTGAAAGAGAAGCGAATACCAAAGCAAAAGCGACACTGAATATGAAATAGAAAAGGAGCTGAGTGGCATAGTATATCTCATTCTTTCGCGTGATCCATCAATCTTTTGGATATCTCCGTTGTCCCCTCCCACCCCTCTTGTATGCTGAACCCAAACTCATAAAGTAAATGTACATTATTTTCTACAATTTAACGCCTTGCCATGTATTTTTCCAATACCAGATCATTCCTTTCCGGCGACATCTCTGTCTCAAAGTTCGCCGGTGCGGCGAGCACTCCTATAACTCCGTGTGCGCCTACCCAGAGGGTGAAGACACCAAAAAAACCAAATCGTTAAAAACTCCAAAGTTCCCATAGATTAGCAGCCTTCCCAGAGGCCGTCAAGTTCATCAATTTCAATGCTTTCTGCGCACTGATCCCATTCAAACATTTTGTTTAGTTTGAGCCAGTTTTCCGCCTCATCATCTTTGCGGTTGTGGATTGGCTTCATGGCAGGGCTGGTCAGAAAAGCTGTTTGGAGATTGTCTCCAAAACAGAGGTCGTCGCGAGGACCGTATTCCATGTTTAAATTGCGTTCAGAGAAGTCAAGTAGTGTGGGCTCACCGCCAAACTTGCGCTTCTGTAATGTGTTTGCAGTCTGTGTGAATTCGCGCTCATCCTTCTCCAGCGGAGGAAGGTCATGGGGAAGCTCGCCTAGGTGGCGAGTATAGTACTTGGGGATGGATGAACTGGGGGTAGCAGGCAATTTGTCGTCATGCGCCTCGTCAAAGTCAGGAGGGGGGAGATCGATTTCTGGCGAAGGGCTCAGTTGTCTCCTTCGAGCATCGACATCGTCAGAGCCAGTATCGTCAGTCAGCGATACTGAGGGGGTAACAACGGCGGGCATATCGATTCCAGGTAATGAGCCAGACTCTGGGAGTGCTTGTCTGGGGAAGGTGGTGAGGAAGTAGTATGTGCGACGAGGATGAACAGTCTCAAGCTCCTTGGCCAGTGGGCATGGAGTAAGGGCGCTCCAGCATGCTCTCTTCATGTAAGAGGCCAAGCGTGAGGAAATGATGGCGCAAGGGTTCGCGGAGCTTTGTGGATATGTTAGCACCCGAGACATGCGGTGTAAGAGGAGAGAGGGATAATATGGCTTACTTTTGTACTGAGGATAATCTTTGGGCCAGGACTGTGGCGAGGTCCTTGACAAGGTGAGGGCGGTTTGCAGTCAGTTGGAGCTGGCTAATCGTGGCCTCGACGATGTCGTCGTTGATGCTCTCGTGATCAATCTTGGGTGGTGCAGCGTCTTCGTTGGCTGGTTCAACACTAGTGGCAAGTGTTGGGGAGGGGGAGGGGTCGTCTCGATGATGGCAGAGTCAGACGAGGCGTGCGACCGCTTGATGCGCTTGTTTGCATGGGAATCGGGCGATTGCGACCGCGAAGACGACGATGGGCGCGAGGTCGATGTTGAGGCTGAGGATGGGCGACCAGCGCTCTTAGAAGCAGCCGCAGCTCGAGCGGCATTGGTGACGGGGATGTGAATGCCCAGACTGGGCAGGGAGAGCGACTTGCGACGAGTATTGTAAGGCATGGCGGCGATGATGTATCTGACTATCTACTAGATATGTGTATAGGCTGGATAATCGACGGGAGAAATCGAAGGTATTCTTCTTGAACTAGGCTCGCGACAAGTTGGATGAGGCAAAAGGCGGGCGGATTGATGGATGACCGAGGGGTGGTGATGATGTACCTGGCCGTAGTCGCCGGGGAGATGTTGCGCAGGTGCCAGGGTATACGGGCGTGGGCAACGGGGAAGGGCGAGGGCGAAGGACAAGCAAGGTATGGAGATGAAGGAAAGTGGAAGATGAAGCAGATGACGATGATTGACAAGCAACGTCGAACAACAAACAACGGCTTTGGGAGGGGAATGAGGCGGTTGGAGGGATGCAGGCGGTAGGGGGATTTGTTTGGGGAGGGCGACTAAGGGTAGCCGGGGATATCAGGCAAGACCTCAGGCGAGCGATTCAAGCACGAGAGCTTCGAACTTTTTTTTTTCCCCTTCACCATTCCAAGGGTTCCCATTGGCTGCCGGTATTGCATGGCTTCCGATGTGGGCCACTTAGACATCGGTGGGGCAGGCCGGCCACCCTCCTTCCCTCCCGATGCGGCGTCACGACCTGGGCAGGGAGGCGCATTCCAGGCCAGGACCCTGTAGCTTCCCTTGCTGGTGTCACCTCTAGTCGGCCCAGCCTAGAGGAGCCCGGCGGAGGAGCCACGCTATTTACATCCAGCTGCGGAGGGTTACGGGCATCAGGTCTCTGCAAATAAGATGCGACTCCACCGCTCAACTGGCAGTCCAGGACTGATGGGTAAGAGAAGAGGTATTAATTTGTCGTCGCCGAAATAACATGCAAGCAAGGTCGCCAAGGGAAATAGCAAACGGGGGTGGGGGTGGGAGTGATATACCGTAGCAGCCAGCGTCGGCCGTACGTCTGCTATGTGCGTCTCGACGTCGAGAGCTCGAGTGTCGTCTCACCACGCGGTGACGCCCGTCTGGAGCCATGTCGCTATCGTAACGTAGCGTAGATGTCGGCTCGAGGGCAGGACACCTTGCTCCTCTCCAATTGAACAAGCAATGGCTATCGAATGTCATGACACAGCGGCAGAAGAAACGATCGAAGCGACCAAAAAGCGGACATACAATGGGGAGCCAGTAAGAACTGATACATAAAAATTACCACTACGTATTAAAATCCACTAAAACCCACATCAGTAGATGGGTCTATTCCCAGACGAGTTAAGCGAAGGAAGTGCCCATTTGCCGTGTTCTCGTTTTTTTTTTTTTTTTTACTTTTTTTTTCCCTTTGGCCTTTGAGTAGCGGGTGGAGTGGCCAAACGGGTGGTGTGTGACTGCGTCAGTCATCCCGCTATGTACCCCCTGCTCGTACGTCGTAGTTGGTGCACTAGCCCCTTGTTCCCTGCATTGGTGTGCAAGGGTCCAAGCGACCCCAAAAGTCGCTCCCCTCCAAAAAAAAAAACAAAGAGCGGGCAGAAAAGTCCACCGCCTTTTGATGAGAGGCTGGAGCCCAAGGTGGATGCTTCTCATTCGCCGTGGCAACATGCTCCCGATTGACGTACGCTCAAGGCCAGATCTGCCAGTCTGTAACTGCCGCCGAGACATTCTGATGCTATAGGTTTCCACCACCGAACTTCATGCCATCAGCCGTTCGTAATAGCCTGCCTGCTGCTGCCTTGTCTGATGGTGACTCCCACTCGCTGTGTGGACGAATGGGATGGCGACTCTCGTGCTGCTGCCTGTGCTTGTGACCTCAGTGGGTGAAAGCCTGATGGTGATGGGCTCAAGCTGATTGCCGTGTGGGTGTGCAGCGAATGAATGATGAGGCGACTCTTTGCCCGCAGGAGCCTGCCAGCCTGCCAGCAAGGTCTTGCTTGCTCGTCCTCCTCGACAACATTCCTGACTTACACACACACAGGCCCAGGCAGTCAGTCTCTCCACACCACCATGCAGCTCGTAGGTCGCCCTTGTTGCAGCTGCATCATGCAGTTTGACTTCCAGGCAACTCGCAAGGCCCCGGCCATTGAAGTTAGGAATCGTACGAATGAAGGCCCATCTCCACAAAGCACTACAGGCAACCGGGTCTGTCCCACACCGTCTTCATCCAGTAATAAGGGGGTGAGGAGTCCCGCACTGCCTATCACATACATGAAATCAACTTTACCCGCATAATAATTACATGCTCCTACAGACCAAAGGACTGCCAGAGCGACAGACAGCCCCCCCGAGGGAAAAAAGGTGTCTGATCGGAGGTCAGCCTGCCTAATGGACGATGCTTATGCCTCTTCCGTGTCGCTTGGGCCGCTGACCGCCAACAACAAACGCTCTCATATCGTCTGCATCTGCACCTGCGGCTGCATCTGCTCCCTCCTGCTTCCTGTCTCTGGGCACCCTCCATCCTCCTTCGGTCCATGACCTCCCATTCTACACCGTCAAAACTCTACTTGTTCGTCCGCAAGGTGATTGGCCACGAGTGAGATGGGTTGATCTGATCTCACAAACCCACGCGACCACCACTGTGAGAGCTTAACCGCTAATCAGCTTCTGCATGCCCAATGCGGCAAGTTCAATAGTTAGCTGTTACTTTAGTCCCCCCTTCTGTCCCACCGCCGTGCTCGATGTTACATGTGCACAGCGACACATGGAGTGTCATCGAGAAGGTAGGTAGGTATGACATCAAAAGGTGACGCGACACATCGTCGATTCTCTCCCATCCATCATCAACTGCGACCAGCCGCCCGGACCAGAACCCCAGGATCCCCGTGCGCTACCGTCTATGCGCCGCATGCTAGAGAGCGAGCCGCCCAACAGGGGCTGTTGAGCACGGAGGCATGCAGGTCGCCGAGGGTGAAACCACACAGGTCGAGGAGTAACATTATCTCACCACAATCTGGTCCCCTGAAATCTGAGTCTCCAGCTGGGTGTTAATTGGAAGAGCTGTAAGGTCTCACTTGGGTGATTCCAGCCCAGGCCTTCCCCACTTCCTCTAGAAGCAGCCCACTTACGTACATCGTCAGCAAAAGCCGCCTAAATACCTGATCTGCAGTGGTGAGCGCATGCTGTCTCACTCGTACATATGTATCTAGATAGATCTGAGTTGGATTGCAGCAACACATGCGCATAAGCCAAACGGGAAGCAAAAAGAAAAATAGTCCAGCGACTTCCCCGCACATCGCGAGGGAAAACAATTGCGGCCATGGCATCACTCAATTCTCTCCTCGCACCGAATAGCTGAAACGAAACAGACTTTGGGTTGTTAGCTAAGGGCATGTCACTTCGGCGCGCAATCTTTCCTGGCCCAGCCTGCAGACCCAAACTCTACCGAGTCAGTCGTCCCTGGCACCTGCGAGGCAGCGCTACTACGCAATCCGCCTTGCACCTCGGCCAGGCTATCGCAAGCGTCCCGCGCTACAGCTCCGGCACGATGGGCCTGGAACTCCCATTCGTCACGCTTGACGTCTTCGCCAGGGAGCGCTTCAAGGGGAACCCCCTCGCTGTCGTCACAATCCCTAAGGGCACCCTTCCCAAACCCACCACCCAGCAGAAGCAGACCGTCGCCCGTGAGTTCAACCTGAGCGAGACCGTCTTCGTCCACGAGGAAAACCCCGGTTGGGATGACCAGGGCACCAGCAGCAGCGACGGCGGGCAGCGGCGGCACATTGAGATCTTCCTGCCCGACCAGGAGGTGCCCTTTGCCGGCCACCCAACCATCGGCACCGCCGTCTCGCTGCTGCCCAGGGGCATCACCACCCTGATCACAAAGGCCGGCCCCATCGCCCTCGCCCAGCCTGCCCTCGGCACCGTCCAGGCAGCCATCCCGCACGACGTCCACCTCCACCAGGCCACACTCCGGAGCCTCCCCTCCTTCTCCCCCGGCGACCTGTCCGCCGTGCCCGAGATTCGCGAGGCCGAGCTGGGCGCCCCCATCTTCAGCCTTGTCGACGGCCTGGCCTTCATCCTCGTGCCCCTCGCCAGCCTCGAGCTCCTCTCCCAGGTCACCCTCAGCCCCGCCAAGTTCCCCCAAGATAGGCTCATCGACCCCGGGTTCACGCACGGCTTCATCTGCCGCCTCTACTATGTCATCCTCGACGAGGGCCCCGGCAAGGTCGTCCTCCGCTCGCGCATGATGGCAGGCACCTTTGAAGATCCCGCCACTGGCAGCGCCTCCTGCGCCCTGGGGTCCTACCTGGCTCTCCACTCGGGTGACAAGCGGGATCGCACCATCCAGTATGAGATCACCCAGGGTGTTGAGATGGGCAGGGAAAGCAATATCTTGGTGGAGGTTGACCTGAAGTATGACGTTGTTGCTCAAGTGAGACTGGCTGGGACGGCCACCCAAGTCATGCATGGCTTTATCTCGCTCTGATGAGGGCTTGATTTGGATTGAGGCCTGAAACAGATGGGACATGAACCTGGAAATATGCATGCCTCAGCTGACTACTATTTCGAACTACCATGTAGCTTAGCATGAATGAGACACGAATCAATGAGACTTGTAAAATTGTCATCATAATACGAGGTGCTATATTTATTTTTGAGCCTTCTAATTAGCGCCATCCCCATGTCCAACCTATTCGCCGTGATTTTTGCTCAACACCAACCCGCAATGCAACTTTATTTACGTATCGTACAACCATTAGAATATTACAGTACATGGCATTGAGTGCCATGCGCTTGTTCCCCCCTTAAACGATTCGTCATTGGTCCACAGCTTTGTCGCTGTGACCAGGTGTATAGATCGATTGTTGTAGTTGTGTGTCGGATGACATACTTTTGGTGTTCTTATAGTATTTCTCCTAGGATCTTTAGGAGATTTTCCCCAATCAGCTTGCAAGGGGTGTAATGTTCAGAGACAGGCGAATTATGGTGATGCCAGCCCAAGATAATCATGCTAGCTTAAAGTAATAACGATATGTCCAAGTCATCTGAGGAGGATGCCTAACCCCGCTGCAAAATAGAAACGAATCGTTCGGTGACCTGCACCACGGTTAGCATCTGCCACGGGATTAATTAGAAAGCTTGGAACAAACCTCTTGATCGGCCTTGATGAACGGCAAGTCAAAGAATTGGTACTTCTCGTTTTTGAGAAGCTCAAGTACCGTATACATGAGCCCCCATGGCTGTGGCCAGAACCCTGAAAGCCGTTCCAACAGGATTCGCGTAATGTCTTGTCGAATCTCCGTCTCTTCAGGGTCATCCATGTCCTTGCTAAAGATATGAAGGAGTGCCGAGCTGAAGAAGTCCGTAGAGGCGCTCGGGTATCGGAGATGATTGGCAACGTTCGCAAGAAGGTAATATCGGGCAACTGCTGGAACCTCGTGAACCAGCAAAGAAAGCATCGCTACTTCAGGCTCTCCACCCTGGAAGCTCGGTGTACCGCCTGCCCTTGAGAGGCGGTCAGCAGCATGTTGGCCGATATGCATGACCACTGCGCCGACTACACGTGCATTGACCGTGACGGGAAGGTACCCATAGCTTGTGTCTTGTCCGTTGCCGGACGTTATTGTGTGGGTAATTTGTGCGACGACGTCTTCCGAAGGACCTTTGTCGAGAGCTTGGTCGATCATATCAAGTAGGCCTACTTCTCGTAGTATATCTGTTGCTTCCTCTGCCGAGTCATGAGCCGCCCTTGCCTCGTCCATCTTACTCAAACCTTGCTGAGGGTTGGCTGCGAGAATCGTGTTGATCAACTGGGTGCAGTGCGGAGGGATACTGGCGCACAGCTTGATGTGGTTTGCACTGAGAAATTCTGGGAAATCGTGCTGTAGAATGACAAGAAGCTTGAATGTCGCCCGGTAAATGTCCTTGGCCACGGGCGAAACAGTAACCGCCTTGAGTTGTTCACCGAGGCATTCCAGCAACTGAACAAGGAGATTGGCAAAAGACGTCCAGCCCTCGTTGTCCGGCATCTGCAGAATCGTGGGGAGGAATGCTCGGTGTTGAATGAGCAAAAGCCAGCCATAAGTGAAGCTTGGGATTCTGATCGGTCCCAACCCAGCAAACCTGGCCGCAAACTTGAGGAGTATCTGCCTGCGTTCGTTGTCGGACACTTCTTCCGTAATAGTAAGCAATTGATGTAGGAGCATCGAGAATAAGCGGAAGAAGACACGCTGGTTCATTTGATCGCCGCGTGTCACCTGGTGATGGTTGAGCACAAGGCCAATCAGTGCCAGAACCGAGTCCACGAAGCTTGTCCTTGATGGAGCTTCTTGGAATGCGCTGATAAAGATACTGATCATTGTGGCAAGAGCATCCACCATCGTATAGGCATCAGCAACGTTGCCATTATGAAGCATTTGCTCGAAGCGATCCACCGACATATCGATAGCGATGCGGATAAACTGGAAGAAATCGTCTGTGTCACGGATGACCTGCTTTGCGCACATCTGCTGGATGAAGATATGGGTAGCCTTTCCTGAAGCATTATAATTGTTGCAGAGATACACCCATTCCTCAAATACGTACTCCATTTGGTCGCGTCGATATGCAGCTGGATCCTCGCCCTCAGGAGGCTGAGATACTCCCGGGCCGATAAGTTTCGTCTTCAGTCGCTGACCGGGGCCCGAGGTGGGATCCTCAGAGATCCAAGTCCATCCTGCTTCAAGGGTTCGAACGAAGTCGGTGAAGAGCGCGATCGGGCGGTTGTTGAGGAGAGCAAGATCCAGGACATGTTCCAAAAATTCTAGTGAGCCCTCCTTGCGCGCGTCTAGGGCCCTCGACAAAGTTTGATCAACGATTTTCCAATCGATCAAGTCAGTGCGTATCAGCGCTGCAAGCAATGGCAGGTTGAGGTAAGTATGGCCAGGCTGTTGGCTGAACAACGCACGGACGCGAGTATTGACGGTAGGACCGGAAATCTTCCTGACTGTCTCAAGCACATGTACCAGGCTCTCGAGTGACAGATTATCCTCGACTTGTTGGAAAATAAGCCCGCTGATCTGTTCAACAGCATACATGACAAACTCCTCAGAGCTTTGGGATGCTTTGATGATTAGTTGAACAAGAGCATCGACAACATCCAAAACCGGATGGGGCCGAGGAAGGCCCAGAAAGTGATCTTCCCGAGCCTCACCGGATACGCGTAGAAGCTCTTGAAGAAGTTTTGTCAATCGTTCCACCAATACACGCATCTCCAAATGATACGTTGGTGCGCGACTATTAGGGATGCTGTTTGATCCACCCGAGTGAACATGTGGATAGGGTTGCAATTGGTTCCCGATGTGCTGCACTGCCGGTGTCTCTGCAGGTGTAGGTATGGTTGGGATAGTGCTGTACTGCTCCTGGAGAACTTCATTGGCAAGAGATCGAGTTGCGTCCGAGGTAGATGGAGCATGAGATGGAGCGGCGTTAGCAATGCTGCGAGGCTGGCGACCAAATTCTTCATAAATCGCCATTTGTTCAGCATTTAAGCCCTTCAAATTTGGACTTAACTTATAAGGGTTGGGGATTGTCATGGACCACCTGCTTGCGTTGCTGTCGTAATATGGCTCATCGGGGCGGGTGGCACGATGGCGTCTACGGCTCTCAAGATCTCTCTCAATCATGTCTTCGATCTCTGGAACAGCCCTGTCTTCGGCTTGCTTTTCTATGATATTGCAGGCCAAGTCAATATTTGAGTTCACACACATGATTATTGTTCCCTCGGGAAGACCTGACGGGAGGTCGTTAGCCATGTTGCGAATGTAGTTCGTCAGGTTGGCCCGAAGAGGTTCCTTGGACGTAACAAGAGCAAGACTTCCAGCCGTTGCCTTAACCATGTTAATTGCTGAAGTTCGCACGCGATTCTCGTCTGGCTCAGTCACAAAATCCTTCCGGATCATCTGGATGGTAGATATCGCAGCTATCGTGACGGATCGATCAACCACTGGCTGAATAATATCGTGAAGAGCACGGGAAAGTGCGGATAACACTATTTCGTGGAGGCGATTGGTGCTAATGACCATCTCATTGGCAGGAGGAACGGTTATTAAAGGCCCAAGGTCTGGAATGTTCACCGACTGGGTTTGTAACCCGCTTGGGACGGTAGAACTTAGACCATTGAGGGACAAATTCTCAAAGGCATCAACCTGTTCGGGTAGAATGATATCTGCAGGTTCCTCCAACGATGGCCGGTTGAGGATCTCGCCGGAAGGCTCAATACTCTTGTGGTCCAAATTCAAGCCCTTGCAAAGCACTTCAATTTCGAACTTGAGGTTCAGCTTGAGTTCCGCGTGATGGTAAAGATCGATGAGAAGATGGATAATATCCATGAGCCAGGGATTGGGCGGCCGGAACACTGGAGATGTTGCACCTTGGATAAGAACCTTGCAAACAAAAGGTATTACGACAATCAGCCTCTTGGTATCGTGCGCTTCCATCAGGAGTTGCTTGAAGGCTATGTTCTTATGTTTGATTGGCCGGTCGCGCGCTAAAGTAAGGAGGCCGAGCCAACCTCCGAGATTCTTAAGATGGGTTCTCTCTGTAGAATTGGAAATCGTAGCGTCGGAGTTAAGAAGGCGTGCAACACTAACAAAAGTCTCTCTTAGTACCTCCGACCAGAGCGAGGAATCCTGGAAAAGCTTGATAAGCTCTAGGTAGACATGGTGATAGTTGGGTTGCATTTTGGCTCGCTCTTCAACAAGATGACTAGCGAACCATTGTTGATGCCTCTTCTCAAGCATATCCCTGAGTTCACTGCACATTGCCTGTATCGTGGATTCGGTGATATTATTCAGCACAAACTGAATCTTATCTTGCGCCTCCTCCCCTGGATCTTCGAAATCTGCTCCCGGAGGAATAGGCTCGACATATAGGGAATTAAATGCGGGCGATTGGCGATCCAGAGC
The DNA here is from genome assembly GCA_037952775.1 of Clonostachys chloroleuca. Taxonomy (NCBI): domain Eukaryota; kingdom Fungi; phylum Ascomycota; class Sordariomycetes; order Hypocreales; family Bionectriaceae; genus Clonostachys; species Clonostachys chloroleuca. The sequence goes on along the minus strand of JBANAY010000003.1, from coordinate 18,304,312 downwards.
TGTGGAAGTATCGTTATTTCCATTAAGTAAGGGCTCGCTTGGAAATCCGGCGCCTCGAGGGGTGGCGGTGCCGTTGTGTCCTCGGCTAACTTCCTCCTCATGATCGCGAACCACTTCTTCGGCCTTGTTGTACGCATCTGTTCCCTGAAGGCCTGGAATTTGGATGAGTTGTTGGCAGAACCCAGGCCACTCTCGGAATCGCACGAATAGTTGCATCAATGCTTGCAGACCAAATTTGTACATCGGGTCTTCGGGAAGATGATCTCTCACGGCTTCCAGGATCATGCCCAATCCGATCTTAAGGGGTAGGTCCGATATCAATTTGTGCGATATGATACCACCGAATAGTACGGCTGTTGTGGCAAGAGCCTCCAAGGGATAGTCCACATAATGGTTATACTCATCAAACAGACCATGAATCATGCAGGCAAAGACATCCTGGTCCAATGGATCGCGCGAGTGCTTATAAGTGTCTAAAATGTCAACAATGTGGCGTACCTGAAGCTCATCGCCGTACATCTTCTTATAATGCTCCTCCATTTTGCTGTTGGCAGCTGGGGGCAATGCATTACCTTCGCTGCCATTTGCATCAATGATGTCATCATAGCCTTCGCCATAGTTTATAAGACGAGGGTATGCTGTGATACAGTGGCGCTGGACTAGGATGAGATCCTGCACCGGGGCCTTTGGAAGGAAATCCTCCAGGATTTGAAGAAGCGAGGAAACAGTTCGAACTTGCAGAGTGGTGCTTGTCTTAACCTGGATTTGGCCTTCGGGTGGACGTTGATACTGAATCTCAAGGTTTGCTTTGATCATTAAGAATTGGAGTAGGGTCCTGGACATCTCATTACTTCTCTCAGCATTGAAACGAGCCCACTTGCCGAGATCGAGGTACTCTTCGGCGTGAGCGAGCGCTGCCAAATCGATACCGAAACCATTGGGCAGATAAACGAGCTCATCCAGCCAGTTGTGCTTGACGGCGTGCTCGAAGACAAGAGGAAGATCCACAGGCTTCACAGCATGTGCATCAATAAGTCGTTGTATAACCCATTCCTTATCCTTTCTCCATAAACTGTCCAGCACGAAATCATATTCCGGAGAACGTTTGTAGAGGAAGGTCTCGAACAGTGAGCTTAAGGTGTCGACAGCCATAGAAGCCCACGATTGTCTAGGAACCTCAAAGGCCGAGACAAGAAAAATATCTAGGTTTGGAACGACGACCTCTTGGAAAAGCCGTTTTGCTTCGACACTTTGTGACGCATGAACGGAGTTGAGAGCAACGTTGAAGATAGATGAGAGAGCTGCGACCGAAACAAGAGGATGCTTCACTGCTATGGCCGCTCGTTCCTGAACCTTAGCAGGAGAGTCGGCATAGTCTTCTAGGGTGATACTTCGATGGAGACCTGGAATCGTAGTTGCATCCAACTCTTCGGGGCTGAGAGACGCATAGGCACAAACAAATGATAGCTGAGTTTCAGGCTCGTTCCACGCACCTCCCCACAGTCGTTGAATATCGAAGTTCTTGCTCGGGTCCTCGGCGATAGGAAGCAAAGCCTTGTAGAGTCTGAGGAATTGGGTAGATGAGATTCGAGCAGATGGTTGATCAAACAATAGAACCACACTCGTCCAATCAAACGATGGCGAGACGAGGCGAAGCAAACTTTGGACGAGAATGCTGGGATCATACGGTTGTGCCCGACTAATTGTGACAAAGGTCAAGGCTGAGGACACTTGTTCCGCGTTGATATCATTCGGACCTTTTTGCAAATAAGCTGTGCAAGTATCCTCATCTCGAACAAAATCTGAGCCAATCTTTTGAATGTACCGCGCCAGCGCGTTGCTAGGCCGATCTGCCAAAACTCGAGTTATGTCGAAGGCGGCGAGGATCTCGGAGGGTGGGGCCTGGTCTACTGTGAGATATCGCTGCATAGCGTGGGTTTGTAGATCTCGGCGGGAAGAAGCATTGAAATTAGGAGGGTGATATTGGAGAAATCGATCAACGATGAGAGCCACAAATTGAGGGGTAAGGTCTGCGTGGGCTTCGATGTCTGGCCGAGAGAGGATATCCATGAATGTGAGGAAATTTGTGGATAGTATGGCGTCGGCTGTGGAGGGAACACGTTAGATTTATGCTCTGCTCATTGTCACCCTGCAGGACTTGCCTTTAGTTTTTAAGTCTGGCCTGTTCCCTAACTTGAATGCCAGTGCTAGGATGGTCTTCTCGAGCGCGTCGAGTTTGAAATGCTCCATGAAAGTTGAGAGATCAAAATCGCGAAAGATATCTTCGGTACCAGTGTCGATAGACTCGGCAATCTTGGTAGCTTGATCGATATCGTGGGCTATTTTCCGCATCTCTTCAGCTAGAATATGGTAGTTTCCGGGGTTTGCTACCGGCCGGTGGAGGCCTGGGAATATTTGTGGTGCATTGCCAGCCACCAGCCGGGTGAAATATCTTGAAAACACTTCCATACCGTTTTCATCGATGAGCTGTGAGAGAGAATTATTAGAGAATAGAGCGTGGGATGGGGATTCAATGGGCGAGAGAGCCCGTACCTTTTTTAGTTGTTCAACTTGAAGCTCCCACTTTGCGCGATCCTTATCCTCTTTGATGGTGCTAAGTAAAAGATACACCTGAGCAACAACAATTTTGGTCAGGGAATTGGTCCCGGTTGGGCTGCTTGTGCTTGGACTCGCGCCAGCACTGAACGCAGCCGCGTTGGGTAGGTGTGGTGAGATACTGGAGCCTGGATGAAGTGTGTGCGCAGGATTGGGCGAAAATGATCCCGCTCGTGGTGGGGGGACCATGGAGGTACGTTCGTGACTATCGAGGGTACGCGGTACAGCGCCTGCCTTGGAGATCAGGGCAGGCAGATGATTCTCGTGAAGCTAAGGCGAATTTCCTGACGTTGGGAGGGAGGGTTTCCGCTAGACAGACATTCATGAGGGGGACTCGAGAGACGTATAGCTGTCACAAATCGAAAGCGCAAATATAAAAGCTCCGGAGCCTTCGATCGATGAAGTTGCACTGTGCCGCAGGTAGCGGAGTAGAGCGATGGCGATTAAGGTTATCAATCTCGTTGAGGCGTGATATTCGGCCTGCCAGTAAGAGGATGGGGGGACGCAAGCCAAATTGCAAATGGAAGACGCTGCAGGTGAATGCTATGGCAGTCTGGCATCTGAAGAATAAGTAGGAAATGATCACGGCAGGGGAGGAGCCACACTGGTCGGAGGTCGTGGCAGTGTCGTGATAGTGGGAGACTTGATGGCGGTGATGGGGTGGTGGTTGAATGCCATGCAAACCAGGTAGCAATTATCGGCGGAAGTCAGCTGTGGTGAGGTACCGTGGAAGGCTAAGTGCCCCCGGCCTCGATTCCTCTGTAGATACCACGTGACCTCAAGCCTGACCCCGACCCGGCAATCGGTTGCCCCGCCAACGGTCAGAGTGGCAGTTAAACAAGGAGAACCCATCCATCTGAGACGATCCATCCACCTTATTGACAAAGAACATTGTGATCACCTTCAAAGCGAACTATATCTTCTCCACGCCCAAAGACCTAGCGTCTCCCATTCATTCTATTCGCGCCTTTGGGACAATCTATCATACATATCAGGCACAATGCCTGGGGCAACGGCCGTCGAAGTGCCCGCCGTGGCCATGTCTTGTACGTAACCACCAGCTGCATTTGCGACCCACGAAGTGTGAATCAAAGAGGCTAACAAGCGCCGATACGTAGTTGCCAACAATTTCTGGGGGAAGGACGATGCTGGAGTTGGTCCTCTCCTGGAACGGATGCACGGCGCAAAACAAACATGCGACGAGCTTAAGGCGTTCTACAGCAGTGAGTACACCGGCCCTTCGTCGTCTCAGAAATATTACTCGACTTTTTACTAAACAGCAAAATCACTAGCGCGGGCGTCGATCGAGGAAGAATATGCTAGGAAACTGCTCAACCTCACTCGTAAAGCCCTTGGTTCCCAGGAAGCGGGGACGCTGAAGAACTCGCTAGACACAGTGAGGGGCGAGGTCGAGTCGATGGCGAAGCAACACCAGAATATTGCAGCTCAGATGAAAAGCGAGCTAGAAGAGCCGCTGGCCGCTTTCGCTGGTGGTATGAAAGAGCGTCGGAAGATCGTCCAAAACACAGTCGAGAAGCTTCTGAAAACGAAAGTACAACAAACTCAGCATGTCAATAAGGTACGTTGCTAGGCTATCCCAAGACAGAACACGATGCTGACGTGTGAAGACTCGAGACAAGTATGAACAAGAGTGCTTGAAGATTAAAGGATATCTGGCTCAGGGACACATGGTCATGGGACAGGAAGAGCGCCGTAACAAGGCGAAGCTGGAAAAGACACAGATTAGTGTTGCTACATCTAACACTGAGTATGAAGCTGCGGTGAAGGTGCTTGAGGAGACTACCACAAGGTGGAACAGAGAATGGAAAGCTGCTGCCGACAAATTCCAAGACCTCGAGGAAGAGCGTCTTGATTTCACAAAGAGCAGTCTTTGGACTTTCGCCAACATTTCATCAACCGTCTGTGTGAGCGATGACGCCTCCTGTGAGAAAGTTCGGCTCTCGTTGGAGAAAATGGAGGTTGAGAAGGATATCATCAGCTTCATCACTGAAAAGGGAACGGGACAGGAGATCCCAGATGCACCAAAATACATCAACTTCTGCCGCGGGGACGTCACCGATTCCCAATCTGAGACTTCAGAGGATGATCGATTCTCAGTGGCTCAGTTTCCCAGGAGTATCAATCCAGCCTTCAGATCTTCATCTCCACAACCCTCAACTTTCGAGTCTCACCACGACCCGGATTCAGCCTTGGCGAACAATTTAGCGCACAGAGATGTAGGATCTGCAAACAGTCGAGAATCACTTACGAAACCCCAGAGACAGGCCCCTGCAAGGCAGTCAATGGAAGAGGTATATCGACAGCAGCCACAAGTTTCGCACCGGCCTCCTCCTTCAGTCAGGCAGTCAACTGAGGAGACATACGAACATCAAAAGGTACAAGCATCTCACAGACGACCTCCGCCAACAAGGCAGCCCGTAGAGGAACCATATCATCAGCGACAGTTGTCATTGTCATATCAAAGACAGCCGCAGCAAGGACGGCAGTCAATGGAAGAGACATATCAGCATCAGGTGTCGGCGCCGCAACAACGACACGCTCCACCTACACGGCAGTCAATGGATGAGACGTACGATCATCAGTTGTCTGCTTCACAGCAAAGGCATCACGCACCACCGCGCCAGTCGATGGAAGAGACATACCATCACCCGGTGTCAGCACCGCAACAGCGACAGCCGCCGCCCGGGCGACAGTCAATGGAAGAAACATATGAGCATCAGTTGTCGGCTTCACAGCAAAGGCATGCCGGGCCTCCGCGCCAGTTGATGGAAGAGACATACCAGCAACAGATGCCAACAACACAGCGACAACCTCCAGCTGGACGACAGTCGATGGAGGAGACTTATCAACAGGCACAGCAAGTCTCATACGATGTTAATCAGCACGGTCCAGTGGCGGAAGTGCCACATGATCCATACCCTATGGATGGAATGACAATGTTATGCCGAACTGGACCGCCCTCAGATCTCAGCTCGCAGGTAACCTCGAACAGGCCGTCTAGCAAGGATGAAGCTAGTGACTATGCAACATCGTTCTCCAGCGTCGAGCCATCGAGCGGGAAAACCTCACCAACGAAGCAAGATCCGCCTCCAGAGGCAAGCCCCGAGAAGCGGGTATTCAAGAAGAAGAGTGGCTTCTTCCAGAACCATAGTCCTTTTAGGAGGAAGAGTGTCAAGGAGGCTCAAAACCCTGTCCAGTCGAATCGCAACACATGGCACGCTTCCAGTTTCCAGAAGAATGAGAGTCCCCGCCGACCCCAGTTGTTCAGTAGAGGATCTACTCAATCCAAGAATCTTCTCCAGGACCGCACGGCGAGCCCTGAGCCCATTGATGCTAATGCAAGCGTTGCGCTGGGCGTAGGACAAAATGTTCTGCCCGTTACCCGGCCGGAGACCAATAAGCAACGTGAAGCAGAGCCTGCAAAACCCGAGGTTGACGAAAATGATCCGATTGCAATGGCCTTGGCTGAACTGAAAGGTGTGACGCTTGGAAAACAGTCTTCAGTGCGCATGTCGGCCGATCATTACCATGGAATTGCTACTCCCGCTCCGGGACCCAATGCTTCAATGTCCCACTCTGTGCCTGCTCCTGGTAGTCGGGACACAGCTGCAGTTAATCGTGGAACACCACCACCTTCATACCAGCCCGGCCAGACGCAGCCCAGTCGAGCCCAACCTGCAGCGGCCCAGCCTGTAACAGCTCAACCTGCTCGAGCTCAGCCAGCACCGGCTCAATCTGTTCGGGCTCAACCTACACCAGCTCCATCTGTTCGGGCTCAGCCTGCCCCAGCGCCATCCGTTCGTGCTCAACCTGCCCAGGCGTCATCTGTTCGGGCTCAGCCAGCACCAGCGCCGTCTGTTCGGGCTCAACCTGCAGCAGCACCATCTGTTCGGGCTCAGCCTGCACCAGCGCCATCTGTTCGAGCTCAGCCTACACCAGCGCCATCTGTTCGAGCTCAGCCTACACAGACGCAGGCTGCTCCTCCGTCAAGGTTGGGCGTACCTCCGCCGGCAGTCACTTCCAAGGCTATGCGGGCAGCGACACAGAAGGCAACAACTCAGACTCGAAGTGTATTTTCTGAAGGAAGAGCAGATCCTGGAGCTGCTAGCACTTCGCCTGTGTCTCGTCCTGGGACTCGCGGAACTGATGTCCCGCGGGCAGTTTCGCCTGTGCCAGCTCGCAGTGCATCACCCCAACCACAAATGGCTAATAACACTGGCAGTCGTCGGATGGATCATCGATCCGTATCTCCAAGCCCCCATGAATCTCACCAATACCATCCTCCACAGCAGCAACGGAGAGACTCATCGTATGGTATTCCTTCCAGTCCAAGGGGACGCCCATCAGAGCAATACCACCGGCAATCTTCTCCTCATGGATCAATGAGGGGTTCCGTGCGAGGAGCTTCTCCAGCCCCTCAAAGAGAATATCAAAGGCCGATGAGCAGCTATGCAGGAAGTGATATGGCTGTACAGCTAGCTCCTGCAGGCGATGACCCGTATGGCTCTCAACGAAGTCGTGGCTCTAGTAGGCCATCGTCTCGGGCAATGGGGCTTTACAACGGCGATACTAGACAACGGAGCAAGAGTGTAGCTGACCCCTCGAGACTCTATACGCCTGATGGCCGGCCGATTTTGCATTATGGTAAGTTCCCCTCCTCATGTCTGAAGTACAGAGTCTTTGTAGCTAATATGTATATCTAATTTTTCAGCTCGCGCCATGTATATGTACCAGGCGGCTATTCCTGAGGAACTGGGATTTGCTAAGGGCGACTATCTCGCCGTTCTCCGTCACCAGGATGACGGATGGTGGGAGGCCGAAGTCCACAACGGAAATGGTCGCATTGGGCTGGTCCCGAGCAACTACCTCCAGCCATGCTAGGATATACGACTTTGTTGATGAGAAACGAGGCAGCTGGAAATGCGACCAGCCGAACAGCAGGTTCTTGACCATGTATATGAAACGCAGTGAGGATATTCTTGATTTGCACATATCACGACTCGGGTTTTAGCGTCACGATTTTTGTTAGTGTAACCACACCAGATTGTAGGAATTTGGGCTAGTTAGTGTATTTTTCTCTCCTTCTTGGCCAATGGCAATAATGTTGAATTTGATCTTTTTCTGCTGCATATGTGCCGCTCCGTATGTCCTGCTTGATGCTCGTGTCAGGGTCGAATACCCGAAGCGAAGTACATACGCTATACGGCCAGCCCGGCAACTGACGTAAAGTGGCGGCATTGGCGGCACGTGACCCCTGCGCTGGTGAACTTTGCCTGAACTCTGCCTGTAGCCCAACTCCGGTGATTAGCAATGCTGGGCTGCGCCCCTTTTATGTCATCACCCTGCTTGCGTATCCACCCATCATATTCCAACCACTCCACTCGCTGTAGGTGCATGAGCTTCAATACACCTCTTACCTGATCCCGCCCCATATCTGCCTGAGAAGCCTATCTCTGCGTCAATCGGGACATCGTGTACTGAGCTCTGGACTCGAGACAATCGCGCCAGACCTGCCGCCTTCTCGCCCACACTACAGCGTTCCAGAGTCGGGGTATGACCTTCCGCTACCAGTAATTGGCATTGCGCACGACGTCCATCTACCTCCTGGTAGTGTGTGCGCCACTCCACAGTCATCAGTCGATCCGAGCCGCCGCAGAAGCAAATCCTTCCCTGGCCTCTAGACTACGACAGAAGCCGCATCGCCATTCCCCTAACACCTGCGAGCCGACCCCGTCGGTTGTGAGACGTTGTCTGTTTGAGATTTCGCGCAAGGAGCCGGCAACGCCCAAGCAGCAGACCTGAGGCTTTCGGAAGGCGTGAACCTGCTCGCCTACGTCATCCTCTGTATCGCTCTCAGTCACCGGTAGCGCTTTGGCTGCGGGTTGATTGATTTCCACTTTGACATAGGTATATTCGAGTCTGCTCATCAGTCAAGGAGCACCTTGCACATCGCCCATCATGTCGAAGGTAATGCGAAGTGTGAGAAACGTCACCAAGGGTTACTCCAGCACCCAGATCAAGGTCAGAGAAGGTTCGCGCAACATCTTCGAACAAAAACCCTCAAGACTCGGCGCTAACTCGGAGGTTAACAGCCACAAGTAATGACCCATGGGGCCCGACCGGGACACAGATGAGCGAAATCGCTCAGATGACCTTCAACACGTATGCCTTCGCGAATTTCTGTGGATTGTGTTTGCAGAAGCTGACCAAGAGGATATTAGATCGAGCGACTTCTATGATATCATGGACATGATCAACAAGAGACTCAATGACAAAGGCAGGAACTGGCGACATGTGCTCAAAGCCTTGAAGGTGCTGGATTACTGTTTGCATGAGGGATCGGAGCTTGTGGTCACTTGGGCGAGGAAGAGTATTTACATCATCAAAACTCTCCGCGAGTTTCAATATGTTGACGACGAGGGCCGCGATGTGGGACAGAATGGTACGATGCACCTCTGCTTGTGGAGTCGAAAGCTCTGACTAACTTGGTAAACTAGTGCGAGTCGCAGCAAAGGAGCTGACTTCGCTCATTCTCGACGAAGAACGCTTGCGTGCGGAGCGCAGCGACCGGAAGTCTTGGAAGTCCCGGGTCACAGGGTTGGAAGAGTACGGCCCTCCGCCTGGCGAATCCTCATCAGAACGCGTGCCAGAGCGACGGTCTCATAGGGAAAGAGGAAACGCCAATGAGGATGACGATGCCGAATATCGTCTGGCGCTCGAGGCCAGCAAATATCAGGAGGAGGAAGATCGCAAGAAGAGGGAACTTCGACAGAGCACAGGCGGGGATGACGACGATTTTGCCAAGGCTATCAAGTTAAGCAAGGAAGAAGAGGAACGTCGACGACGCGAGCTGGAGCAAAGCAATGCCGCTTCGCTTTTCGATGACTCCCCAACTCAAGTTACACAGCCCCAGCCAACCGGTTTTAACAATGGGTATCAGCAGGGAAACCAAGTGGACTGGTTCGCAAACCAGATTGACCAGAACCAAGTCCCGAATCAGCAGACCGGCTACATGGCAAATGCTTATACGGGCTTCCAACAAACCCAGCCAACCGGGTTCCAAAACACTTATGGCACTGGGTTTGCGGGCCAGCCTACTGGGATGGATCTCTATGCTCAGCAGCAGCAGCAGCAGAATCTGGCAGCGTTCCAGCCACAACCAACGGGTTTCAACTCTTTCGCCCAGCAACCTCAATTACAGATGACACAACAGATCCCCTCACCTGTATCAGACGGCCCCGGCTTGCAACCAGGCAGCAATAACCCCTGGGCCACAAACAGCCCACAGCCAGCCCTGGCACCCACGCCTACTGGCTCTAACAATCCTTTTGCACAGTTTAACAACAACCGGCCTTCATCTGCCAAGCCTACACTCAACAGCCTGGGTGCCGTCCCAGAACAAAAGACACTTTCTAGTTTCAACCCTATCCAGTCACAACAGTCACCACAACTAGGTGGCTTGGGTCAACCCCAGCAACAGCCATTTGCTGCACCTCAAAGGGAATTGAACGAGCATGAAGCTAGACTGAACGACTTGCTCGCTTCTACAGATGGTATGGATACATTTGGTAACACCGGAAACCTACGTATTCCTGCTCAACACACCGCTCCTGGCATGTTCGTCAACAGCGCAGGCTCCGGCGTTGCCCGTATCAACGCCGAAGCAACTGGAAACAACCCATTCTTTCGGCCACAATTTACAGGCATGCCAGCCGTTTCATACGGTCAGTCACCTGGTGGCATGAATGGTCAGCCAAATAACAACCCGTTCGGTCAACAGCAACAGCAGCAACAGCATGCTGGTCAAAACGACAACCTAATCCAACTGTAATTGAAGACTATCGACCACCTTGATTCTATCCTAGGGTTTAGGCCCATTTGGCTCGCTTCCGCTTACTATTTCCTTGATCCATTCACCTCGCCTACACTTTCCGTCGCCTCAAATATATCGAACCGAAATTGGACTCTTTTTCCTCGATGTGTGGTTCGCCTTGCTATGCTTCTTTCTTTCTCAATGTCGTGGGAGGTTTGGCTGGTGTGTAACCGGAAGTTTGTTTACACATGGTCTGAATTACAAAGCCCTAGATAGCGCGCCTTCACATCCAAAATTTAGAGATTTGATTCAAATTTATGAGTACCCTAATAATTCCTCCTCGTCCATTTGATTTGATTTCGTGCAATGGTAAACCAACTAGGGGACTTATCTTCCAGCATATAGAAATCAGCGCTATCGAATCACATCGTCGCATGCTTCGGCCCCAGTACCAAAATTTGCTCTAATACTTCGAGCCAGGATCGTAACGAATTTCATGAGCACAAACCAGTTGCACATCATTGTGGAATGGGCCCAGCAACAGTATGAATCATCCTAGGGTATCTTTCCAAGCGAGACAATTGATCAACTTTGGACAGAGACCAACATTTAGGCCATTCAGCTGATGTCGCTTGTTGGAGCTCTCCAGTCTCCGCGCAGCAATCATTGGCATAATCAGGTTTCTCCACGCGATTGACTAGCCAGCTTCTTCCATCATCTGAATAAACTCTTCCAAGTTCACGCCATTTTTGCCATCGTGATCTAGATGATCAATCATGGTCTGGATTTCCTCGTCTGTCATGGTTCTCTCCTCCTTGATGTCCTGCGCCAGATGGCGCATGTCGTCGAATGATATGATGCCGTCCTGGTCGTAATCGAACATGTTGAAAACTTTGGTTGCTTCTTCACGTGGGTCGCGGTTCGCAATGAGCTTGGCTGTGCAAAGTCGGAAGGGGTCCAAGTACATGTACAGCCGGTTGACGGGGCAGTTGTGCGGCTCGGGCCAGTCCGGGGGTACTGCGCCGTATGTTTCGAGCTCTCTCACGTACTCCGGTTTGGGCATGTCGAAGCCGAGTGCTGCTAGCGAATGGCGGAACTCGTAGCTGTTGAGCCAGCCCTTTTTCTTCATGTCCATCAACCCGAACTAGAGGACTGGGTCAGCTCCCAAGGGTTTAGCTCGGCAGATATTCTATAGGGGTGTCTCGTACCACTTCATCAATATGTTCGCGGTCTTCTTCTGGTATTGAGTTGTAGTCTTCGTTGTTTAGTACTTGGGGGGCAGCTGGCTGTTTTTGCTGTGAGGCCTGCCCCTGTCCACCGGGTCCAGACCGGATTGGAAAGGGGCGCGGGGTCGAATGGATATTCATCTTGACGTTTGAGGAGGTGATGGGAAGTTGGGATGGTTGAGAATTAGTTGTAAGGTGTTTGGAGTTGTTATCTTAAAACTGGGAGCGGTCTTACGCTGTGCGGGTGAGTGGGGACTCGTGAAGCAATAGACGATTGTCGTCATGGAACAATAAGCAAAAATGCAATGTGAATACAAAAGCCAATGCCACAATTCTGGACGCAGCAGGGGCAGGGAATGAATAGACGCCAGGCCAAAACAGATGTTGTGTGTGGCAGATGCAATGATATATACAGCTTAAGTGGCTGCGATGGATGCGATGCGATGCGACGCGCCCAGTCTCCCTGGGCTGAGACGCGGCTGGAGCTGGGCCAAGCCATCCCCAGTTGGTGCTGGGCGTTCTTTGGCGAAAGCCTAGGCCGGGCCCTTTGTTGTGGATTTCTAATGGGGGCGCGACTTTTGCACTAGCAATTCCAGGCAGAAACCCAGGCAGCCAGAGATCAGGTCACAAGTACCGTGGGCTGCAGGGTGATTGGCTGGGGTGGTACGGTGGTTAGTCAGCGCGACTGGCCAAGGCTGTTTTTGAAGCAAAAAAAGCTTAACTCACCCTGAGCTCTTCTGTCTCTCGCCACGTCAAGCCAGCTGCTCTAGGTGAGCGAGCGATTGTGAGTAAGTTGAGGGCTCATCCAACCAGCCCTTATTAAAGCTCCCTGCTCTCCCTCGCATTTTCTTTTGTGTTGTATCATCACTCTCAACGTTCCCTTTGTCGCGCAAGCAGCCAGTCCTTCCTTTGTCGACTACAAAGGGTGCTGCGTCTAACGCGCGCCTCACACCACCCATCTCTCCATCATTCCCCAAATTCAGTTGGTTTTCGGCCCTGCGCCTGCGCTTTGGAGGAGAGTTCGAATTGGCAACACGGTCGCGTCCGGAAGAACTATCGTGACGACAGTAACCAACCTGCTACTCAACTTTTGGGTGAACAGATCGACTTGAAGCTTTCCCTTCGAATCGAGACGTGTTTATAAAGCTTTGCCTCGTGCGACAAGCACCGAAATCACAATGTCGTTCTCAGGCTTCGGAGGCGGAGGCTTTGGCCAGAACAACAACACCAATAACCAAACGACTGCATTTGGTGGATTTGGCCAAGCGAACAACAATACCAACACAGGTTCAGGTAAGGCGACCGAATGCACGCATTTGACGAGAATCGAGCTGACACCAACTTCAAAAGCATTTGGATCAACCAACACGGGCTTCGGGCAAAACAACAATTCAGGCAGTCTATTTGGCGCCACCAACAATAACGCAGCGTCGACAACGTCTGGTTTCGGCGCCGGTACAGGTACAGCAGACAAGGCCGTTCTGGCATCAAAATCCTTCCGATAGATTGCTAACTCTTTCACAGGTGGATTTGGATCGAACAACAACAACACCTTTGGCGCCAAGACTGGGTTTGGCGCAACCAATACTGGCGGCAGCCTCTTTGGTGGCGCCGCCAACAACACAACGAACACCGCCAACACTGGAACGTTTGGTGGGTTTGGCAGCACGAACAACAATACCTCAACGGGTTTTGGTGGTGGTGGCGGCGGGTTGTTTGGCAACAATGCTAACAAGCCAGCCTTCGGTTCTACAGGAACCGGCTCGCTGTTTGGTGGCAACAATACCACCAACACGACGAGTGGGTTTGGGGCCAGCACTGGGTTCGGCGCAGGAAACACGGGCGTTACCGAGAACACAGGAACGGCCAACACTGCTTTCCAAGCATTCACGGAGAAGGAGGGTACAACGAACAATACGCAAAGCTTCCAGAACATCCTGTTCCAGGACCCGTACAAAAAGTGGTCGGCTGATGAGCTGCGACTTGCGGATTACGCTCAAGGAAGGCGCCATGGAAACCCGAGTGGAGCAGGCGCCTTCGGCGTGAGCTCCAACTTCGGCGGTGGTTTCGGGTCAACTCAACAAACATCAGGCTTCGGAAACACCAATACGACGAACACCACCGGCGGACTTTTCGGTGCCAACACCAACAACACTGCCACCAATACTTCGACGGGATTTGGCGGCACTGGCACATCGGCCTTTGGTGCCACCAATAACAACAACGCTTCGGGTGGGCTATTTGGCAATGCCAACAAGCCGGCCGGAGGCTTGTTTGGATCCACCAATACTACACAGCCAGCGGCTACCGGATTTGGAACAAATACTGGCACTGGATTTGGAGGAGCGAACAGTTCCTTTGGCGGAAACAACACCACAGGTGGTCTATTTGGCGGAAATACCCAGGCTAATAAGCCTGCGACTGGTGGCCTATTCGGCGGAGCTACTAATACAGCAACGAATACCTTTGGTACAAATACAGCCGGCGGATTCGGCGCCACCAATACGAATACTAGCGGCGGTTTATTTGGAGCCAACAACACAGCCAACGCTAACCAGTCAACCACGGGCGGTTTGTTTGGAGGAAACAACAACCAGCAACAGAACCAGCAATCTGGGTCTCTGTTCGGTGGTGGTTTTGGTCAACAGAACAACCAGCAACAACAGGCTGGCAATTCTGTGTTTGGCAACCAAGCAAAGCCAGCAGGTGGTCTCTTCGGAGGCAGCACGGCTCAGCCAGGAAGCACCGGTGGCCTTTTCGGCGGCGCCAACAACCAGCAACAGCAAAACACCAGCGCTTTCGGGGCTACTAATAATAATGCTGGTGGTGGTGGGCTTTTCGGTGGCGCAAAGCCTGGCGGGTTGTTCGGTACTGCCACAAACCAAACCGCAAACACTGGGACGGGACTCTTTAATAACAACGCTCAAACTCAACAAAGTGGAACTACCGGTCTTTTCGGTGGTGCCAACAATCAACAGCAGAAGCCATCACTATTTGGAACTTCTCAAAACGCGGGCGGATCCCTCTTTGGTGGCCAAAACAACCAAAACGCCGGATCTTCGCTATTTGGTGCCAGTGCCAATCAGCAAGCCCAAGGCCTTGGAAACTCGATGTTGAATAATTCTCAGCAAGCCAGCAACGCCCCCCAGGGCCTTACTGCTAACTTGAATGACGTCTCCGCCTACGGAAGTCCTTCCCTATTTGGAAGCAGTATCAACAACGAGGTCGCAAACCCCGGTCCTCTCGCGACGCCACTCAACAGCAGCGCTAAGCCGAAGCGAGGCTCTATTCTTGCTATGTCCAAGATGGCACCCGCCTCTGCGTCGCGTTACGGAACCCCCCAGAAGAGGGCATACGGCTTTTCATACAGCACCTATGGAACACCGGGTGGAAGTCCTGCTAGCAGCATCGCGAGCACTCCGGGGACCCTAGGTCGAAGCCTCCTCGGTGCCAGTTCCAGTGGATCTCTCAGCAAGAGCATGTCCACAAACAACCTACGACGAAATTTCAACACGGATGATAGTATCCTCGCCCCGGGTGCCTTTTCTTCCAGCTCAGGTCCCCGGTGGTATGGCAGTACAGGATCAAAGAAGCTTGTTATTAACCGCGACATTCGAAGCGACTTGTTCTCGACCCCGCAGAAGGATAAACTGATCGTGGATGGCAACACCAGCTCAAGGAAGTTGTCTAAGCGGGTGAGCTTTGACACCAGCAATGTCGAGCCTGATGGCGAAACTGTCATCCGCGGTGCCCTGCCAGCTCCGGAAAGCTCGCCGATTGCACAGGCTGATGAGACCCCTCGCCAAAATCGCCATTCCAATGGAATCAACGGCGCTCGTACACCAGAGGCTGATACTAACCGAAGCACTGACCTGAAAATCGTGCACGAGGAGGACCACTCTGCCACACCTGAAGCCAATTCCGTCGGTGGAGTCGACAAGGCTCCTGGCGATTACTGGTCTCAACCTTCCTATGAGGAACTGAAGAACATGAATAGGATCCAGCGACAGTCTATCGACAACTTCGTGATTGGGCGTCACAATGTTGGCTCCATCGCTTTCAAGTTCCCCGTCGATATCACCGGCATCGAGGTGGAAGAGTTATATGGCGGTATTATCCAATTGGAACCCCGATCAGCCACGGTTTATCCAGTAACTGCGAAGAAGCCACCAGTTGGCAAGGGTCTAAATGTTCCATCCAAAATATCGCTTGAGCAATCATGGCCTCGTGGGTCTCGTGATAAGGTGACCACAGACCCCAAGCGCTTCAAAAAGCACGTCGATCGTCTCAAGAGGATTCCCGACACCACTTTTGAAAGCTACGACAAGGATAGTGGAGTCTGGGTTTTCTCTGTGGAGCACTTCACCACATACGGTTTCGACAACTCGGAAGATGAATCTGACGAGGAGATGGCCACTGAGGAGGTACCTGAGCAACCGTCTGTGACCTTCCGAGCCCAGCAATTCATTTTGAATTCCTCGGTGACCTCTTCAAATGCTGACGAAGCCTTTGAACCCCGAAGATCTCACGGCCTTCCGGGTGCTTTCGATGAACAGGAAATTATGGACGATGGTGTTGCTGCTCCTTTCCAGCAGTCTTTTTTAGGGAATAGCTCTGCGGATTCGGCACCCAATGATGTTCGGCTGTCTCTCGACAACGAGGACCTGGCTGACATGGGTGAAGGATATGACTTGTCTGACAACGAAGATGTAGCGAGGTCTTCGGTCAGACAGCATCACGTCGCGGAGCATGATGGATACTCGTCCCAGGAGGATCAGGAACCCCTTCCAGTGACTCCTGGCGGAATTCTCAGAGCCCGAATGCGAGCTGTGAAAGAATCAGCGGGGCCTCTCGAGCTAGAAATTGCTGATGGGGATGACTGGATGGAGATGCTCAGAAAGACTGTCAGCCCTGTCAAGAGAGACAGACAGCTTCTCAAAGGCCTAAATGAATCTTCGCCACGACGTGTGGGCGCGCTGGTAGATCCCAGCTTCGAAGCTGACCAAGATCTGCGAAAGTCTGCAGCTTTCCGGAGGACAACCACTTCAAGACTGGCTGGCCTGCAGGCACCCACGCAACTGAGCATGGAAAAGGGTCGCGGTTTTGCAACGAGCATCGATTTGATGAATTCCCTCTTCGAGAAGCCCAACCGAACAACGACACAAAACCATCGGGTTTCTATCTCGGCCGAGAAAGGTTTTCCAAAGGTCGGTACCCAAATTCTCTACTGATTACTTGTTCTTTTTGGACTCCTGGTGGATTTTCTTCCCATGTTTTATCTATTTAGCTTTTAATATCGTTCTAATGCTAAAAATTTATTTGTGCAATTTAGTGGCCCTATGAAAGACAACCAAAATCCCTTGAAATCAGTGATGCAGAGCAGGCATTTCATGACGCCAGTCGTCCAACTTGGGGTCCCCAAGAAACTATTGTTGTGACTCGAAAGCCCAAGTCGCTTTCCACGAGCCGCGCATCCTTCCGTTCTGCATCGTCAGATATCCTAAGCCTTCAACGATCAACAATACAAACCGAAAATCAGACTGTTCAATTGGGGAAGTTCTCACTCGAAGTATGTATTTCAATCTATTGTCGATATGTTGTCTTTACTTACTCATTGCTTTTAGCTATCCAAAAAATTCCTCGGTGCTCAAGATCGCCTAACAGAGATCCGTGTTGAGGATGAAGTCCCTGTAGCTTCGCTTCGCTCCCCGAGTGTTGCCAGGGTCTTCCACCACGAAGAAATGAATGACCCCGCCAGCATCCATGAGAAGCGCGTGTGGGAGCTGGCGAGCATTCTTTTCGACGATCTTGAGAATGACGGGACCGGGCAATTGGCGCAGTCTGTGCGTAAATCCAACCTCTCTCGTTATTGGACAACTCTCGTCGACGCCATTTGCTCGACTTCAATCGGGTTAGCCGGCTCAAGCGAAGAAAAGGCAGTCGCATGTTTGGCAGGCCATCGTGTTTCCGAAGCTTGCAAACATCTTCTCGAGAGCAAAAACTTTCGACTTGCTACCCTTGTGTCCCTAATTGGCACTAGCGACGTAGCTAAGAAGGATATGAAGGAGCAAATCAAGGGTTGGCATGATTCCAAGATGCTCTCGGAATTTTCTGAGCCTATTCGTGCAATGTACGAGCTCTTGAGCGGCAATGTATGCGTTTGCGAGGGCTTAAAGGCTGTTCCGATTGAGGACCGGCTGGACTCATTCGTCATTTCGAAGAAGTTTGGACTGGACTGGAAGCAAGCGTTTGGTTTGCGACTTTGGTATGCTATTTCACAGCAAGAGGATCTTTCGGTTGCGGTCCAACAGTTCCTGGCGGATATCCAGCAGGATAAAGAAGCCCTACCACAGCCATGGTACCGGGAGCAAGGTATCAGTCCTCTCTGGGATGACGACAAGACCAGTCAAAGGCAGGATCTTTTATGGGGTCTCCTCCAACTGTATGCAGATCCAAAGGCTGACCTGGAAGCCATCTTACGTCCAGAGAACTCGCAGTTATCACCTCTGGATATGAGGCTGACCTGGCAATTGGGAGTTGCGCTTGTCGCGACAGGCAAAGTCTCTTTCGGTTCCAACGGGAACCAGAAGAGCGATGCAGCATCAGTGGCGTATGCGTCCCAGCTCACCAGTGCTGGAGAGTGGGTTGAAGCAATCTTTGTATTGCTACATCTGAGCGAGCCGCTTGCCCGAAAGAAGGCTGTACAGGAACACCTCTGCCGCCATGCCGGTCTGATCGATGCGGATCTGGAAGGGAACTTCACTCTCTTGACAGAGAAATACCAGATTCCTGCGCCATGGATCTGGGAGGCCCTCGCTCTGTACAACCGCAGCGTCAAGAAGGATGCGACGGCGGAAGTACAATGTCTTCTCAAGGCTGGCTCGTTTTCAGAGGCGCACCGTATCCTTTCGCAGCAGGTAGCACCCCTAGCCATCATTGAAAGGGGCTACAAACATTTGTCAGCACTTCTTTCGCAATTCGATGGCCGCCAGGAGCATATCTCGGACTGGCAGCTCGGAGGAGAGGTGTACAGCTTGTTCCTGACACTTGTGCAGTACCGTAATAAGGGCGATGGTGCTCCCCGCAGTCTGCTTGAACAACTGACTGCCGGGCTGTTTGCTATGAACGAGGATGCCGCCGATGGGGAGATCATTCGGTTTGCTGCTTTGTCTGACATGGCGGACGAGACTGCCAAAGAGATCTTGAAGTCGACGAGGAAGAAGCAGGTACGTTCACATTTCTTCAGAGCCCCTTTACTTGGTGGAACTATAAGCTAACGATCCAACAGGATACCGAATTCCGCTCAAAAATCCTTCGACTCCCACTCACGCAGGATCGTCTTTTGGCATATTCTGTTGATCTCGGAATGGAGCGGTATAGGGAGGTGATGTCTCACTAGGAGATGGAAGTTGGAGGGCTACGTGTTAATTCTCATGCTTATTGTTTTAATTTTTCGTTTTGAACGGGCGGGTCCTGGGACCAGTAGTTAAGCGAGCAGCAGCGCGCCGGACCAGATAATTCCTCGGGCCACGTTATCTTGCAAGTTCGTCATGTGCCAGCGAATGAATACTTGGTGGAACAAAGCAGCTGGAGGTTCAAGACCGCAGACAGAGGCCAGCCAGTCTGTGTGTACGTATTGTACGATGGGGACCGTATAGGAAGAAAAGGTGCAATTTGATTTAGTATAGGTAGATAGATATATGAAAGCACACAATGGCATTCACGCCACTGAAAATCTAGTCCCTTGACTTGAATTGATATGGACAGTCTATGATTACCACTCAGCCCTATGATATTTCCCCCACTCAACTCCAATCTCCCATCACCACACTCACCCCAATATGCTTACGCAGGCAAACAAGCCATATTTCATTTAAACGCATGAAGGCGCTTTCTCCTTACGCCATAGAGGTCTTGAGTCTCCCTCACAATCGATTGGCCAGACAAGAGAAAACATGTCTGTGCCAAAGAATTGGCCCTCTCACCTACCCTATTTGACAACCCCTCTACTCCAACCCAAAGTTCTCTCCCCTTCACAAATATCTCTACTCCAGACGAAACCAGCATCCTCCTCCGGGTCCCCCTTCGAGACGGAGATCATCCCATCCTCGGCCACGTTGTCACCGTGCCCGCTCGTCAGAATCCAGCCCATTCATGATGCCGGCCACCCCGCAAACGGCCAGTTCGGCCTCTTCGCCGCACGGGATCTGAAGCCGGGAACCTTTATCGTCGCATACCTGGGGCGAGTACACCCGAGCAGCACGACGGACCCGGAGAGCGATTACGACCTGTGGCTGGACAGGGACGCGGACCTGGCCGTCGACGCGTCGAGGGAGGGCAACGAGGCGAGGTTCGTGAACGACTACCGCGGGGTCAAGGCGAGGCCGAACGCTGAGTTCGGCACGGCGTGGTGCGAGCGCTGGAGGCAGCTCTGCGTGGGGTTCTGGGTGGTTGGGCACGTTGGGGGGAAAGGGAAGCAGGCTGGGATTAGGAAGGGGGAGGAGATACTCGTGAGTTATGGCAAGGGCTTCTGGGGTGTGCGGATGGCGGAGGCTGATGCTGATGCTGGGGTGGAGGGTTGATTGTTGAGGGTACATGAGCTGGTGATGAGACACGATTTGGGGTTGAAGAGACAGATGAAGAGAGAGAGAGAGAGAGTAACTATATAAGTGTGTGTATTGGGAATACACGGAGAGATCTCGCAATGGGAAAAGGGCAACTAGCTCTGATGCTCTTATTCTTAGAGACATCTTACATGCAGGTCCGAATGATTGAGTAGTAGCTGAATACATTCCTCCAGCCTTTCCGAAGTAGAACATATCCCTTCGGGAACAAAGGGTGATGGATCATCTTGCCAAACGACGTCGTATGGGAATGGGTCTTAGTTTCTATATAGACATTGAATAGATCGAGCGAGCCCCGTTGCAACCCATATCGCCTCTCACAATACGGGAGGTGAATCCATCGGTCTTACTACACATTGAAGCCTTTTCGGTGCCACAACCCGCATTAGATCTCTGTAAATACCGAATCCTTTAACAAAAATCCAACTCCAAGTCCACAAACTCCAACGCGACCCTCAGCTGAAATCCATTCATTCATCCTCACCTTCCGCATCGACATCCTCCTCATCCTCCTCAACCCCGGTCGCCTTGATCGCCACGACCTCGTCCTTCACGCTGTTGGTGGTGGCGCCAGCACTGGCAACGAAGACCTGGACCTCGTCCTGAGCTGGTCGATCAATGCGGGCATTGATGCTGTTATCAGCCTCTTTGGTCACGGCGGGCTGCACCTCAATATGGGCATCTGAGGCCCGCCAACCCGGTGGGAACCCAGGTCCACTATCCGCATTTCCATAGTCTGACTTCTTCGTGCCCTTGGGCCACCGCCCAGGACCACGGCCCGTCCCGCCAGTTTTGCGTTTTGAGGAGTTTGACTTTGGCCGGGAAGAAGAGGGTTTGCGAGAGCTCCCTCCACTTCCTCCGCTACGTTTAGGGGGCGGCCGGGGAGCGCTACTACTGACCCTCCGCGGAGGAGGGGGAGGACGACTGATGCTCTGTCGATTTCGCTCTGAGCGTTTTGACAGTGGCGGGAAGATTTCAAATCTGGTGGAGGGAATGCTCTCATACGAAGCGAGCCATGTATTCTGTATGACGATCTCGGGTTCATCTTTGGTTTCGATCCCATTCACAGCCGGGGAGGTCACAACGTCCGCGTTCTTACTAGAAAGACCCTCCAAGGCGCGCTGTTTTTCTGGCTGATCGGGGTCGGCCGTCTCTCCCACCGGGCCAACGGGAGCTGTATCTTCATCCGTTGAGCTACCGACCCCGTTCAGGATGGGGTTTGTCTCGGCGCCAACAGTGTTTGGACCTTCTTGAATCTTCGCTTCGTCGTCTTCGCGTGGAGCTATGGTACTTAATGGCCCGAGATCGAAGACGTTTGCCACGCTGCGACCCATCACGTACGGGGTCCACGCGAGTGCTTCTGGTTTTAATTTGACATGGCCCTTTGCTTCCCATTTGGTCACATACTCGCGACAATAGTCCAAATCGATACGGAACGCATAAAGCTTCGTCTGTGGATCGCGTACCAGAGCCCGCAGCCCCTCGAGAGCCGAAATAACATCATCCGCTGTCATACCTGTGTCGTCAGACATTTTCTTGATGCTGAGACCATTTTTCTTATAGTCATCGCTATCCATAATATTCAGGAAGTATTGGCACAGAACTAGCCTCCAATAGTTGCGATAAGAAACTAAGCCCATATCAGACAGCGGCTTCTCGGGCGATCCTGTTTTCTGCTCAACTCTTGTGAGCAGATAGGAAAAGTCAATGAGGAGGTTGCCATATCCTTTTCTTTGGTGGATTGGGAGAGTAAGAATACACGAGACGTTGTTTTGACTACTTGGTCTCTTCTCCTTTGAGAAGTAGCCAACAAAATGATAGCCACAGTCGTCGTATTCGCACAAGACGTAGAACAAGAATGGCTCAACGTCATAGTAAAGAGTTTTCGAGCCTAGGAAAAGCTTTGCCAGTAAACAAAGATTTTGGCAATAAACGGGATTTTTGCGGCCATCGACTTCAAACATGGCTATCGTTTCGTCACGATAGATCTCGTCGCCCGGTGGGTGCTTTGTGGAACACTTCAGTTTGTGTCGCCAGGCCACATAGTCCGAATTCATGTACTTGAGACAGAACTCGCAAATATAGAGAACGCGATTTCGACTATACTCTGCGGGATAGGGCGCAGCGTACCAGGTGTCAATTTCCCATCCGCCAAACTCAATGCACTCGATTTGGCTCGCATTCTCATTTGCTTTCTTGGGCTTCCGGTTCGGAATGTCGGTCTCAGCTTGGATTGCAAGAACCCTGGCTCTCCATTCATCCTCAGCCTTCTGTTTGGCTTGGTCAAATCGTCGCCGGTCATCCGCCATAGGAAGGGTTTTTGATGTATCAGCTTCAGCTTCGCTGAGGATACCGCCGTAAGGCTTTCCCTTCACATCATCCGTGTCGCGATCGAAGAATGAATAGAATGGTTGTGAATATGAGTCGGCAGTAAAGGGTGTTTCAATGGCAGCGGCAATAACGGGTGCTGTGCGTACTTGAGGTGTAGCGACTGGAGGGGCCGGCGTTCTGGGGGTCTTGGTGTGTTTGTGCTACCACCAGCCCTTCTTCCATCCCGCTTTCTCCTTGATAAGATCTCTTTAAGATTTCCAGGCCGCACCTGGATTTTCAGTACGAGCGAGCCGCGTGTCTGCCTTTCAACTGAGACGGGTGGCGGACGTGACACTTTTAACCGAAGTGTTCGAGATCGTGACGCAGTGGTTTCACTCAGGCTGGCAGTGTCCATCGGCTCTTCGAGCCCGGCGAGAAGATGTGAGCTTCTTCTCCTCTTTCTCAAAGACACCGAGTTCTCCTCGGGCTCCGTAGACGGCGACTTTCTTTTTCGAAGAAGACGGGGTCCATCAGCTGGACCGTTCACAGTCTCTCCATTGGGTCCCTCCAAAGAATCGACACCATCGCTTTCTGCGGGTCCGTCGAATACGTCTTGGGAAGGCTGTTGTGAGTCTAAGCGATCAACGTCTTGTTCTTCGTTCCCATCGCTTTCCTCATCGCCTTCAGCCTCCGATTCCTCATCGTAGCAATCGGGGCATCTCCAGTTCTTGGGATCTAGTAACAATCAGCGCTTGCTAGCCAAAGTTAAGAATGGGGGATTGACTAACGATTAGATACGTTCATAGCAGCAGACTCTCGGGCGCATTGCTGATGGGCTATCGACTGTCAGAAGGTGTACACTTTAGGTATGTCATATCGAGCACTCACAATTTTCGCCGCATTTTTTGCAGGTAAGAAACGCCTCAAAGTCCTCGCTTGGGTCATGCTCTTCGTCCTCTTTACAGAACATACAGATATTTGAAGGTCCAGCCTCTGACTCTTCCTCATCTTCATCTTCAGCCGTGTCTCGAGCATCCTCCCAATTCTCCTCTTCGTCAGAATCGTCGTCAGCGGCGCTTGCGATCGTCGACACCTCGCTGTCTTCATCGCGTTCTTCAGCGTCCTCGGGGCGTAGCCTCACGGTGGTGGAAGCCACGTCGTCGTCACCAACTTCCTCCTCGCCCTCTGCGTCTTCATCCCCAGTCTCTGCATCATCATCACTGAGGTGGTTGTTGTGGTTTTGCGGCAATCCTGACATAATTTCGTAATCTTCTTCGCCTTCTGCATCTTCCTCCTCGTCTTCTTCCTCCCCTTGATAGTACCCTTCTTCATCAACTTCCACGCCATTTACCTCGTCCCCAGAGGCATCTCTGTCGCTCGTCATCTCAATGGCCTCCATGACAGACTCGTCATCGAGTCCATCTTCTCTAGAATCAGAAGCTGCACTGCTCAGTGCTCTTGGTATCGCATAAATGGTTGTAGGTTCGTCACTGCTGTTGGCCTCTGGGTCTGCATCCTCGGAGAGCAGCACGCTCTGTTGAAGCTCCTCCTCCATCGCTTGCGCGTTCGGCATTGCGCTCCTGATACTCTAGAGCAAGTGCACGAGGCATTCGATGGGAAATCAGGCATATCGGTTGGGAGAAGGCGAATGCGACGGGGTGTGGGATAACAACAATGCCTAGGTCGCGCGCATTGTGGTAGATCGCGTGCTACTAAACCCTGGACAACGTGCTGGTAACAGATGGACAAGTTAAGGGTTGAATCAAAGAAGTCCCACGCATATGCTGATCGGATATCTCAACACATCTGGTGAGCTAAGCTCACTCAACCGGCTGCACCTGATGATGAGAACCAGTCGCGTCTTTCAAACTTGGCCGAACCGCGGATGGTAGAAGCACAGTGTGGGCGCAACACTTCCAGCGAGGTTTAGTGCGGAGTTGGCCGTTGCCGCACAGTGCCACTACGCTTTTGGCAAGGGCGCATCCTTCACAACACGTCCGTTTGTGGCCTCAGGCAGCAAAGCCTTAATTGAGCGCTCGATATCCTCGGACATTGCAGATAGATGCCATTACGACGAGATAGGTCAGCAAGTTGGCAGCACCGAATCCCTTCACATCCCTCCGATCGCGAACGAACAAACGCCTCTTCAATTCGAGCTATCCGTAGGACCAAGCCAGCCCATTCTCCCGAACTAAGACCGCATTGCGGCGACGAAGCAGCCATGCCCATCCCTTTCGAGACACTTTTGCCCTACGGCATCATGATTGTCGTACGTACGATAATGATCCAATTAAGTCTGACGTCTCAAGCTCATCAGATTCTAGATGTTCGGAGCTACTGGTACGGGTCTTGCAGCTCTGAAGACGTGGCACAACGAGGGCAAGAACCCACGATACTCTCTTGACCAGTGGGACAGGGTATGATGATTTCAATTGATTTCAGGTTCAGACAACATGCTAACTTTTGGTCTAATAGCAAAGTACGGTCTTCATTGAAGCACCCCGAACCGATTAATAGTGCACGAGCTAATTGGAATAACAGTGCAACAGCGTGACCGTCGGTTGACAGGTTCCATAACCGGACAGGTTGCTCAGGCTGTAGCACCACCCGGTTTTGAGCTAAACAACCCTTGGAAGGTCGGTCTTCTCCTCACAATCATATGTTCAGGAATATCTTAAACAAATTCTAACACCCTATGCAGCTTGAGAAGCGTTATTCATAAGGAGCGATGTCGTTGATGGGCACAACTGGCTGTTATCGACGCAACGAATTGGTCCAAGCGCACAAGGAGGCATTGTATATTACGGACTGAGATCCTTAGGTCGTTCACATCAACATGACGAAGAGAATAATTTCATTCGGTATTCATATCTTTCATTACTCTCCACACCAAGAGTGTGAGCCTCGATTGGTGGCGGTTCAAACATTCCATCATATTGCTATGTCTGCTCTATTCTTGTTCAGAGCTTCGAGTAAGGTGCAAGCCTGACACATGGACTGACTCGACATGTATCCGCATTTGATACATTTTCCAAGGCTCGGCAATGCTCCCGTGGTTGATCCTTTCGTTTGCTTTCCGTTTTTCCCTCGTACGGGTAGCTTGACCACATCTGAGGGCTCTTCCGGTTTGTTTAACTTGATCTCTGTTTCAAGTTTTTTCATTTGAGAATCCCTCTTGAGTGCTGCCTCTTTCTGAGCCCCAGACCCACAGTTTCCCATCCCACCATCATCACAAGCACACGAGGCCTGTACTTTGTTTGGTGTTAACTCGCCCATATCTTCGCCACTCCTCACAATGTCGAGGATAGCGCTAGGTCGAACTTTCTCAAGACTCTTGATTAGACTGCGTGCAGTACCGCGAAATGCTTCTGGGCTGTAGATGCACTCGGTACTAAAGTAATCGAGTTTCTTGTGATGGGCGTAGAGCACGATTTCTTTCTCGTAAGCATACTTTAGAGGCTTGCTCCGCTTGACGTCGCTGAGGGAGTCGCCTGTGACGATATTGGTGCTTCTCGAAAGACGAGCCAGGTCACCACGGAGAAGATTCATCAAGACCGTCTCAGCAACGTCATCAGCGTTGTGGCCCGTGACGACGTGCTTGATGTCCAGCTTCTTTGCGCCGCGATCCAAGGCCTGACGACGAAATACGCCGCAATATGTGCAATTTCCCTTCTTACCAATCGTCTCAACGACTTGGTCCATAGTCCATCCATACAACTCATCATAGCCCACAATCTTCAACGGCATTTCGTATTGGGTGGCATTTCGCTTCACTGTTTCAAGAGAGTCATCTCTGTAGCCCTTGATACCCTCATCAACACTCAATAAGACCAGATCAAGCTTATAGTCATGGCGCTCGTTCAAAGTCTTTAACACCGAAGCCAGCACTGTGGAATCCTTTCCTCCTGATGCACCGATGGCTACCCTTTCTCCTGGGTAAAAGAGTTTTGATGAAGTGATGGTATGATGAATTTCGTCTTCGAAAATAGAAAGAAAGCACTCCCGGCAAAGCTTTTGGTGATTTTTTGGCCTCTTGACGACGGCCCGTTGCTCATGGCATCTCACACAGGGTGTGGGAGGCATGTTCAGTTTGTAGATCGCGGGGTCTTATAAAAGACCCTTGAGGCCTCTCCCAGTGATCCTGGCTTTCCAACGAGCAATAACGAACAGGATTTTTCTTCGGGTCTCCCTCGATATACGTAGTTCCAGGTATTGCTGTGAAAAGGAGCCAAAATATTGATTGCAAGCTTATGATTCTACACTCACTTTAGACAGAACTCTTCGCAATGACACAACCACCAGCGGCTGAGGAAACTGACTAATGCAGCATCCATAACCGCCACAGTGTGGCTAGGATGGTCAATTTTTTTTAATGTGGGGTCAGCCAGATTTGGAGGTTTGCACCCACCAAGCCCTAATTTTCTTTCCACGACTTGAATATCCACTTATTATTGTCACATTTCTTCGACTTTGAATTTGTTCAACTCCGTTCATCACAGCATCACAGCTCAACAACACCGAGCAGCCGCCAAACATCCAAGATGGTGAGTAAATAGACCCTCTATGGGCTCTAACGGCCACAGTTGTATGATTCAGACGCGCAATTGCGCAATTGATTCGGTCCGCTCTGTCGCTAGCGACGAGCGAGACATCCCGCCTCAAGGTTCATTATGAACTTGGCGATGACTTGGCTGGAGATATTTAAGGTGCTGAAATATGCCCTATGATATTCTCGTTAGAGTTCAGAGAAGACTTGCATTGCTTGAGCATATCGCTGATGTCTTCTTTTCTCAATGACAGCCTCCCAAATCTGGCAAGAAGGTCGCCCCCGCCCCTTTCCCTCAGGGAAAGGCTGGCTCCAAGAAGGCTCCTAAGGTTCGTTGGCGATCCCATTCTCCCGCTCGATACAGAGGCATTCGCTGACACGCAACGGCAGAACCCCCTCATCGAGAAGCGCCCCCGCAACTTCGGTGTCGGCCAAGACATCCAGCCCAAGCGCAACGTCTCCCGCATGGTCAAGTGGCCCGAGTACGTCCGCCTCCAGCGCCAGAAGAAGATCCTCCAGATCCGTCTCAAGGTTCCTCCTTCCCTGGCCCAGTTCCAGCACGTTCTCGACAAGAACACCGCCGCCCAGGCCTTCAAGCTCCTCAACAAGTACCGCCCTGAGACCAAGGCCGAGAAGAAGGAGCGTCTCCTCAAGGAGGCCACCGCCATCAAGGAGGGCAAGAAGAAGGAGGACGTCAGCAAGAAGCCCTACGCTGTCAAGTACGGTCTGAACCACGTCGTTGGCCTGATCGAGAACAAGAAGGCCTCTCTCGTCCTTATCCCCAACGATGTCGACCCCATCGAGCTCGTTGTCTTCCTTCCTTCCCTCTGCAAGAAGATGGGTGTCCCCTACGCCATCGTCAAGGGCAAGGCCCGTCTAGGTACCGTCGTCCACAAGAAGGTAAGAAGATAAATGGTGCCCGAAAGCTAGTCTCTTGGCAATTTCGCTGACTGATCTTCCTCCCAGACCGCTGCTGTCCTCGCCCTCACTGAGGTCCGCTCCGAGGACAAGACTGAGTTCTCCAAGCTCGTCTCCGCTATCAAGGATGGCTTCGTTGAGAAGCATGAGCAGGCTCGCCGACAGTGGGGTGGTGGTATCATGGGCGCTAAGGCCCAGGCTAAAATCATCAAGAAGCAGAAGGCTCTTGAGGCTGCCACCAAGATTTAAAAATGGTTTAATACCCTTCATGCATTGGGATTCGAGGTTATTGGTGTTTGGTTCAGGGCACGAAAAATTTTATGACTTTCCACAGCCACAAAAGGCGTTTCCCAGCTGCAATTGACCAGGCAGAAATGCGTGATATCATAACCTCCTCAGAGTCCATTTTGTGTTCAGGTATACCGTACATTCCAAAGATTCAATGTGTTTGCGTAGGGAGCCCCCTAAGGTTCCGCAAGGAAGTGATGAAGGCACAAGTAGATGACCGCCCGCGTGGTGAATTTCAACCCTGTACTTCTTGATTATTGATGGACGAGAGCCGTAAAGGAGGCCGATTATACTGTACTGCAGGTACTTGTCAATTTTGTGAAATAAACCTGCATTGATA
Source organism: Clonostachys chloroleuca (assembly GCA_037952775.1). Classification (NCBI taxonomy): domain Eukaryota; kingdom Fungi; phylum Ascomycota; class Sordariomycetes; order Hypocreales; family Bionectriaceae; genus Clonostachys; species Clonostachys chloroleuca. The sequence goes on along the minus strand of JBANAY010000003.1, from coordinate 18,275,610 downwards.
GCGCTCAGCGATCAATTGGGCACGCCCAATGACCCGGGAACTTGCGTATCCGACCAAGCGTGTAATCTACAAGGAGCCAACGGATGGCAGGCTAATGGTTTCATTCAAGTCAATTCAGCTCAACACAGGCAACATATGTCTCTCTTCACGAACAAATACAGAAACACCGTCATTAGGGAAAGTTGGCTTTATTCACTCCATTGGGCCTTGGCCTCTGAATAAGTTTGTCGTCACATTGCCAGCGGTTGCAAACGCTCTGCCACATTCGAAAGGGCAGCTAAAGCCCACCGAAAGCTACTGGATCAAAACTTCTCCGCGCTCATGTCATCATCGTGCACAGATGAAGCAATTCTCCTTGCAATTATCCGAAGCTCAACAGGAAGAAGTCGTTGCAGATTTGGAACTTCGCCGCATTCTCCTCGGGTGGGAGATTCGGGTCAATAATGTCTGGGACTTTCAGCTGAAAGGCCTGGCTGTAGGCAAAAGGTTTGTCAAGACCCGAAGCCTGGATATGGGGTAAGAGTTCCGTCAGTTAGTCTAGCTATGTGACTTGGGAGTATGGAGAAGGGCTGCGAACCGTGAAATGCCCAGTGATCATGACGAGGACAAATCCGTCTGTGACTGAGGGCTGTACACGAACGGTGGGTTTGTCGTGGCGGATTTCTTGGAAAGGCAGGCTCTGTTGAGTTTGCGAAGCAAGGTTAGCAGGTAGCACAAGCATAAATATAGGTGAGAATATAATCCAGACGTACGCCCAATTTTCCTTGAATGGCTTCGGCACCGACGTGGTTTTCGCTCTCGAAGGTGAGCATGGCTTGAGGGTGCTGGCCCAGAGAGTTAGCGACTAATCTTTCCCCATGTCTCAAGCCAGGTAGCATCGTACATAAAACTTGAAAATCTCTCCGCGGTTGGTATCGTAAGTATTGTTGTAGAGCGTGACGAACGTCCCTATTAAAGAGAATCGATCATCATGTAAGTGTTCCGCTCCCTGTATGAAAAGCGTGGGAAGCACACATACCAACGAGAGTCGGGATGTCTATTCACGCGATGTTAACGGGTATTGCGACAAAAAGAGGGGCAACGATATGTTGGGAGCCATACCTGCTTGTGCCATTTTGAAATACTTCGTCTGGTTAAGCCCAGTACAACGGTTTCAGTATGGTTGGTACGTGTAGAGGTTGAGGTGGTGGTGGAGAGCAGAGATCCGGGACTTCAGAGTCGTCGACGAATACTCCGAAGAAGAGGTTGGAAGAGCAAAGGAGGAAGAGGAGGTGATCGGGCTGAATGGTGGGGTTGAGGGGCACAGTGCAAAAAAAATTTGGGTCAAAACTTGGACACCAGGGATATTGCAGTGACGCGCTGCTGGAAAGCACCAGCCCCAGGCAGTCGTGGCGCAATATCTTTCATTTCCTGCAAGGTCATCCATATTTCCTAATTTTTTTCCAAACTTCCATGATCATGGTGCAAGGCTTTTTGCTTCCTTATGAGTCAAGAAACAAGCTTCATAATTGCATCTACTATCACTCAATCTCACACGGCTCCTACCATCAGCAAATGCTCGTTGCCCCTCGTGTAACAAATCGAGGGCAGTCTGCACCGTCACTACCCCGCTAGTCGCATACTTGGCGGGATGGAGCTGTCTCTTCCGAGGTTATGCAGCTAGAAAGCTTTTGTTACACTAAAGAGGTTCTTGGGACTACATATCACAGGTCCAAAAAATTTCGTCTCAAATCTTTTGTCCTATCCAACTTCTCAACTAAGGATGGCTTGCACATAGGACGCCGCGATTGTGGTCAATTTCTAAATCTCTTCCACGGCGCATCCTCGATTAAGTGTTGCTACATTTATGCCATCTATCTCAACAAGGTTTGTTCTTCCTCGTCTCTCAGCTTCCCTCAAATTCATTACACTTCACCACCATCTGTATGATGACAACTACTTCTTAAGAACGGCCAACTGAATCTCCATGTTGATCCAATCAATTATCAAGCTCAACAGTCTGACATGTCCCTTTTTCGCAATTTTTCAACTTCGCAATATGTTCTCTCAGAATGCTGTACTAACTCGGTATTCAAGATGCAGATTTTGTTTAAAGCAACAATCTATCATTCCGTTTTCTTGAACGACACCACACCCCCATCGGTGGCTGGACCGAGATAATTCTCCCAATGGATATCCAGCGACGATACCTTGCCGTCGACGCCAATCTTGAATTGGCCGCCCACCGTGCTGTTCGCTATGGCATCCGCAACGCCCTGTAGCTCCGTATAAATCATCCAGTAATCGCCCGTGACATGGTGCATCTTCATCACATAGCGCCACGTAGTTCTAGGTCTATCCGCCACCAAGATGGTCTCCCCTGGCTTGTCAGGGTGTGGCTCCTCCCGCAAAGTAAAGGATCCGTAGCCCGCATCTTCGTAGGTGCCCACGAAGCAACCCGTCTGCAGGCTTGGGGGCAAGGCAGGATTCGGTCTGTCAGGGTAGAGTCTGTCAAGAACACCTTCGTTGCTCTTAGCGGCTCCATCTAACAGGTCTCTCCAGCTAATTTTACATGTTACATTAGCCATCGCTCTAGATGCCTGTTCGTCATGAAGCAACTTACTGCTTGTTATAATCGTGCCGATCCTCTTCTGGTAGACCAAGCTTATCGTTGATGAGCTTGTAGCAAAGGACATCTTCGGCGGCATTGGAGCTAAGAAGAGTGTTTCCGAACGCCACCACGCCAAACTTGTGTTCCGGGAGCCAGTATACTTGCGATCCAAAGGCATGCATGCCTCCGCTGTGTGCATGGAGGATGTGACCTCTATAGATTGTCCGCTCCCAGCCGAGACCATACATGTTCACATCCTTGGCGCCGTTGGGCATGGCACCCACTATCCGTGGTGTTCTGATGTCCTTGTGCGTATCCTTCGAGAATGGCGCCTCCTCGTGCAAGAGGCACTTGAGCCACTTGGTGTAATCCAGGACGGTGGACAGCATCGCACCCGCACCACTGATCTCGTTGGTAGCCATCTCCTCAAGAGGGATGTACTTCTCAGCCTTCCTGTCCCAGTGATAACCCGATGCGATGGGCCCGGACTTCTTCGCATCTTCAGGGCTGAAGGAGGTCGAGACCATGTCGAGCGGTTCCCAGATTTGCTCCTTGAGCACCTCACCCAAACCCTTCCCCTCGAGAGTCTCGATGACGTGGGACAACACCACGTACATGATGTTGCAGTACATGAACTTGGCGCGCGGCTCGCCGGTGACTTTAAGGTTCCTCAGGTTGCGAACGACATCTCGGGGCCACAGCTTGTTCCCCTTTTCGTCTTCTCGGTGATTCGCCATGTCGTGACGGGGCATACCTGTGCGATGGCACACGGCATCTTCAAGATTAAGATTCTGGGTCATCCAATCATCCTGGAGGACAAAGTCGTCGCGGATAATCGAGGATATCTTGGTAGACCATCCTTTGGACAGAGCCGGGTACTTCTTCTCGGCGATGATGTGAGCTAGAGCGGCCGCAGTAAAGGCCTTGGTCGTTGATGCGGCATACCACACCGTTTCTGGCGTGGCTGGTGTATCGGGCAGGGACGCAAAACCATATCCCTACCAACATTAGGGTGAGATTCGCTACTTCAACCATCATGTGCTGTGTAATGATAGTTTTCGCAGGTAAGTAATTATAAGCTCACCTCAGCATAGACCTGATCACCGTCAATCACTGCAAGCGAGACACCCGGAACCTTCCATTGTTCCAACGTCTCCTTGGCGAATTGAGCAAATTCGTCATTGAACGGGCTGGTGCTCTTAGCCGAGCTCTGTTCGTCTGAAGGTTTCTGCTCGTTTTGTTCCGGTGAGGCCATTGTTCAGGTAACTTACCCAATTGGGTGATCCAGCGGCTGTTGGTTTATAGTTGGTACGATCAGATAAGATCAGATCAGATAGCCTCCGGTCAGCTTTCACTTTCCAGAAACAGGCGGCGGGTATTTATTCACTTAAATACATTGGATTTCACCTCATCAGCTCACTGAATTTGGCATCCCTCTTCCAAAAAACTCTCTCATTGCCATCTCGGGCACTGGCCGATTCGTCTAGCTGCGTGCTCCCCTCCCATCAGCCCCCGGACGGAGCGTGAGAGGAGCCACGCCGAAGAGACAGCGCCCCACGGCCAAGATCCCAGAGCCCTCGCTTTCGATACGATTATACACCGGCCTACCGGAATAGGAGCGATAATCCGACATGGAGGGCTTGGTGGGCGTTTAGCCCACAGCTTGTGAGACACTAATTGGAGCGCTGGCCCAACCCTGGCGAGGAGTCATTCGGCCACGGAGGTCACGGACGCCGTCGACATGCGCCTCTTAGGTAGTTGAGCCACCACGACGACGTGATCGAAAGCCCTCTCTACGGTCCTCGGGAATCACTTGTCATTACCCTTCCGATATCTCACTGTCCAGAGCAAAGCCAATATTCAAATCGCACCATCAGTCCCGCCACTCAGGTAGTCCATATGGGCACTTTGGGTATTTTCCTGCCCTCATTAGTACCAACGCTGTCGTCCTCCGTGTGGATCTAACACAATAACCGGACCACTTTCTGTTGGCACAGTCTCTGCTTATATCCTAGTAGAGAGAGAAAGGCGCTCTTATTCCAAGAAAACCTCCTTACGAAGTTGCCACTCGGCTTACACGAACAGTGTGGTATTCAGACCACGCCTTGCACCTCGTGAAACAAGGAGACTGATATACCATGGATGTTCGAGCTTCCAACTTCGCCCTCCGAATTCATTCACTCAAAGACGAAACTGCTCACAGAAGAGGCAAAAACAAAAAGCATATCATTTCACATGAGGCAAATTGCTCGCCCAGAGGTTCCGCAGCTGTTCGTCGCTGGTTTCAAACCATAGTACGCGAAACAAATTTACCCTTTCCAAGTTCTATTTGCTTGCACCACGCCAAAGTAGCCTTGTAAACCGTTCTTTCGCCGAGAAATCCATACTCCCCCAGCACCTCCGTCTTTTACTGTCGTTGTACGGGGGGCTGCTGCCACCAAGGTGGCATCAATGACCACAAGCCTTAGATCTCCTCACGAGATGAGATCTCCCTCGAGATAGCCTCTTCGGCATATTCCTACAGCATATCGCGGACTGCAACATCCAGACCATTCTATTCATCCTTACAGCTCCTCTTCCTCCTCAACCTTAGGTTTTGCTTCAGCGGTGGTGCTAAGGCTGGAGGAAGCTGGTCCAGACACGCCTGATATTACTGATTCTAGAGCGGAACTCATACTTTGTGTTGCGGAGAACCGGTCACCAAGGCTTGTATGATCGATGCTGGGTCGTTGCTTCTTCAAAGGACTACCCACAAGCCCTGGGGGAGGCAGGTCGGAGGGTCCTCCAGATGCTGATTGGCCGGGCGCGGTCGTCGACTCTTGCGTAGATGGTTTCGTAGGGGTGTCTGTTGGGATGTTGCTATCGGGTTCGGCTGAGTGCGCCCTTTTAAGCTGAATAATTTGTTAGCTTCTCGCCCTCCTACAAGACCGGCTGAACTTACGTGAATCCTGTTCACACCATCAGCAAGCTCCCCTGAGGACTGGGCATCCTCGGGAGCAAGATGGTTCGAATCGATTTTATCATCTGCATCCTCCATCTTGATGATCGCCTCGTCATCGTCGTCGTCGTCGTCGCTATCTTCGACGAGGGCTCCGTTGCTCTTCTTTCGTACTTTTCTCTTGCGAGCAGCCTCCGACTCCTTGTCTCGGAAAGCTGAGAATCCCACAGTCCCGCCCGTCTTCAGCGGTCCAATGTTGGAAAAGTCTAGTTGGCCAGAACGCCGCTTCACAGATCCCGGGGTCGTCTGGGGGCCTTTTGATGATTGCATAACTCCAAGCTTTTGTAGTTGCTCTGTGCAAAGAAAATGTTAGCAAATGGAGCAAAAAAAAAGCCAATCCAGAGACATACTATCACCACGGTAAAAGAAAGTAAACACAGCATATGGCTTATCGGGGGCATCGATACCCGTCACTGTCTGAGTGCTGATCGTTTTGGGATCAAGCGTCTTCGGTTTCGCAAAACTTGTCGTATGCTCAACATCAGCATCGATGTTCCCATTATCCTTGTTTTCGGAATCCTCGTCGTCTCCGTCATGTGCATCAAACTGGGGAGAGTATTCTCCCTTCTTGATCTCTCCGGATGCGAGAACTCGAAACATGGCCACCTTGATCTGACCAGTGGCCTCGGGGGGCTCATCGTCATCAGACGACCAAGAGTCTGAGCCATCATCGACAGCTTCGAGGGGAGACTTGTCGTCGTTACCATAACGCAGAGTGGCCTTCCTTCCACTGTCTTCCGAATCTGTCTTCCCCTGGAGGAGAGCCTGCTGGCGTTTCTGGCGTCGCTCGAACTTCTGGCGTCTTCTCTCGAGCTTCCCAGCTACATCGTGGCCCTGCAGGTCCAGACCATTGAGCCAGCGTTCCAGACCAACTTCGCGGAACAGGAACTCGCGCTCAGCGAGTCCCCCGCCCTCAGAATCTGGAACTTGCACCCAACGACTGTTGACCCAAGTTTCTTCTCCAGGGCGAAGCAGGGTGGCTACCTCTTCCTTCTGTCGGCCATCAAAGTAGATGTAGGCGGCTATGGTCTCGTTCTCGGAGTTTGTCATGGGTATATACGGGCTGACAATGCCGGCGAACTTTCCTCGCTCGCCTATAGAGCCAGGGGTAAGGCCGCCGACATACTGAGGTTTGGGGTACGGGTTTGAATCACTCGGTTTCGGTGCGGAGTAGGGGATGGCAAGGCCGGGCGTCAGGAGAGTAATGGAGATGGCAAACTTGGCGGGCTCGGGCTTGTTGGATTCGCTGGCTAGTTGAGGCTGAGGTACGGGTATGTAGGTGCTGATGCGTGAGAGTCGCGATTGCTTCTGCATGCCATATTCTGGCAGCGGGGCAGAGCTCGCATGGATGCTCACCGCAATGCCCTTGAAGCAGGGCATCGTGGCGGTTGATGGGTGCAAATCTGGCTCAGCAGCCTCAGGTATGAGGCTGTGAGTATTCGTAGAAATTTGTGCGGGTCGGTCGTAGTTGATGAGGAAGGCGGTGGCAAGGAGGGAAAGGGTCGGACGGCGAGACAAAAGTGAAGGAGTAGGAGAAAGTTGTCGGTAACTACCTAATTGTTGCACAGTCTATTTATTCAGAAAAGGTCATACCGTCGCTAGCCTTGAGATTCAGCCATGCTGCACAAAGAGGATAAACAACAATACCAGCCACTGAGACTGGGAGTGTTGAATGAGAATCGAAGGCGGGGGCTATATCTCGGATCGGAGAAGAGAGAAGCTTGGTTCGTGAATAGTATTAGCTGTTTGTTGTGGATCGGAGAGGGGGAGGTGAGCGGATCTACGCTTGTCACGCAGCTATTAGTACGGGCAATCACAGCTGAGCGGCCAGCCTACATCCCAGCGCCAGCGCCATCAGCAAGGGGGACAAAAGCAGGCTCCCAAGATGTGAATGCAACCAGTCATTGTCGCACAGCAGCTCGGATCATCTGATTGATCCGTCCCCAAACTCAGCTTGCACTGTCTACTTAATCAACCGCTGCCTCCGTCCTCTGAGATTCAATTCCTGCCTTCTTCGCCCATTCCCGCCCGTAGACAGGGTGGCCCTGGCGGTGGTCGCTGAGCGAGCCGACTCCCCAAAGATATTAAGCCAGCCTTGCCTAACTTAGCACATCGTCGGTAGGAGGAACCGCCCACCGACTTTTCATGCAGCGATTGAACGGACAAAGCGCTCAGAACGGCCAGCGTTATGGAAACGCAAACTTTTCACTTTCCAACCTTGCTTTGTGCTTCCGCGCCGGCCCACAATTCCCTTGTTTGATACAGCCTGCCGCATGTCTCGTTTCGAGTCTCTTCCCAGAAGCCTCAACCAAGATGTACCCACCCTACCAACCTCACCGGTTTATTAAGCCGGGCATGATCCACACATTCCACCATCAATCTAAGAATGATATCACGAGTAGTCGAGCTATCGATAACAATGGCAGAGCAGCCATGTAGACGCAATTGCCTTTACCTATCATGGTGGACTTAATTTCGATTGAAACTGGGCGACGGTTTCTGCGTCATCCCGCTTCCAAGGAGCAACGCTCATTGGGCTAACGTTCACAGTAATATATTCATAACCATCGTCTTCGGTGCAATGCCGAAGACGAGCAGTGTAGGCACCAGACCGCTGGGTCCCGCGGTGTCATTGACAGCCTTGACTGCTCCCTGGAGCAACAATTCTGGTTTGACGCCCTTGCACTCGGCCTTCATCATCTCATACGCTCTGCTCAAGGGCACATGATAGTGCTCGAGCTTGAAACTTATCGTACGTGGTATTCTGCTAATCATGTCCGGGCTAACCAAAATAAAAACAAAGGAGTAAGACAGAAAGACAGTGCAGAAGGGAGACAGGCGAGATATCAGAACAGAGATGCTTTTGATATATACTCGTCTTCAGTGGGCATGTCCATCTAAAAGAACCTCTACCGATTTGTACTCTTTACCTCTATATTTCCAAGATCCAGTGAGTTAATACAATTTTTCCGAGATTTCCAAATCATCGGTTACTTGTCTATGCGGTGTGCCACTTTCGGAAGGTGTCCATGACAGTTGTGAAGACAACCAGAAGGATACCACCTCCAGGGCCCAGACGGAGAACCTATATTAGTGTTAGAACCAATTCTATCCTCTGTCTGAAACTGACAAGGTTTGAGGTTACCTTGGGGATGAATCCCTTGTAGAGAGCGCCGAAGCCTTCCTCACGAGCCACCGTCAAGACACCAGGCCAGGCCCAGTTGTACTTTGGCACCTGTCCGGCAACCTTGGGAGTGTTCTGAATTCGGCTCTTGACGACGTCCATGGGGGTGTTAAGGATAGTTCCGACCGTTCCACCAATGGATCCGGAAATCAGGTCGTTCACCATCTGGCCTTTCTTGTTATCCGCCTTGGGGAGCAACGATCTGACTTGGAAAATGCAGCCAAAATATCCTGCGTTCCAGAGAATGTGGCGCCACAGGGTACTCTCCAGACCCTGGTAGAGACCAAGAAGACCGTCGCTCTTGATGGTCTTGGCCACGACGTCGAGGGCACCGTTGTATTTGCCAGCCGAAGCCTTGTCTTGGAGTCGGATCTTGACAAGCTCAAAGGGGACGACGACGAAAGATTCCGTGGCTCCGGCAGAAGCACCAGTAAGCACAGAGAGACCCTGTGTCATCTTCTCAACTCCGAACAGGTTGCGATAAATCTTTCCCCACTCGTCATTGGCGGCAAATTTGGTCGCACGCTTTGGCGCCTCCATCAAAATCGGGGCTGAGATTCCGCGGTAGAGTCGGGAGAATCTGGTGGCCCAACAAGTCAGTATAAGAATGCAGGTTGGCCAATAGTGCCAGTAGGAGATATATAATGGAAACATACCCCTCGTTTCGGATGATCTTCTGGAAACAATCGAGCATACCGGTGTATTCGGCTGAAGCGCCTACTCCGGTTTGCAATTGACTAAAATTGTGAGCCGGGCGATCGAGGATGAGCGGGTTCGAGGGAAAGGGAGCATTACACTCGAGTCTTGACGACATCCAGAGGATACCTGCATCGTGGTTAGTCTCAGTCCACCAATTCAAGTGTCCATCTACTCGTCTGCGCGGGGGACTTACATCACAAGAATCTATACACGGAATCCGGTGTCAGTAGGCTCGTACCGTCGGGATAGTGTTCCGGGAGCTGCCTACCTCAGAGACACCAGCAATCGCACCTGAGACTATTAGTGGGGTGATGATGATGAGGATAGGACAATGGCATTCTTACCTGCGGCGAACTGGTAGACGAAGGGAAGGGGCTTCTCGGTAGACATGATGGGCGATTGCTGGGGATTTGCGACTAGGTGAGGAGAAGCAATTGAAGACCCTTCGTCTGTATATGAATGTGTGTCGCGTGAAGGTGGAAATCCCGAGCAAGCAAGTGGGCGGCGGTATTTTGTGGCACACCTCACTGTAGGAAGTTAAGGCCGACAACGGCGATGTGGGGACTAGCGCTCATCCGCCTGTGACTAGGGGGCATCAACAGAACAGGGGCCTGCTTGCGGCCATACATAGGCCAGCGATTAACAGCCTGAGAGCATCCCTAGCTGATAAGTAACGAAAACATGGATCAAAATTACAAATCGGAAAAGCCCACGCTCACGTACAGGAACGTCTATATAGGTATGACCTGCGACCACGACTGCGACAGGACAACCCGATTTTCCGAAATTTCCCCACGGTAGGAGCAGTTCGGCGGCTGAAAGCAAGCAATAGTGCTGCTCCTGGAATGCTACCCCGGATTGTCATCAATTACATCTATGACTATCGGAGGAGATGGTTTCCATCTATCCAGGCCCAAAGGGGAAGCCCAAAAGGGAGTTATGTGGGAACCATCATCGGTTGACAGGAAGCTGATTGCTCGTGCTAACGGACGCTCGAGGCTGAAGTAATCGACTCAGGTTTTAGGTCTTTCTTTATCAATGGTATAGGGTAGCTCGATGTCCCGGGGGGGGGGTGGTTCCCCGCGCAAGTCGGCTTCTTACTAACAACTTGGCTCGGATATCGTTGGAGTCGAAGAATTAGCCACTTATCGCAGTCTGGCGAAGCAATGGCAAAAGGCTATGGACCCAAAAGAGTTAGGGGCATACGCGCTTTTACATACCTACCTACGTAAGGGGATTTTTGTGTCAACAAAGAACAAATAAAAGCCAAAGCCTGTGGCCATGTGCCTGGCCATGTGAACGATGCGGAACTGGGTCTCAGCTGTCCACCACCACGTTGTGGTGGCTTTTTCATCATTGGCTGCCGGATGCGCGGGAATCAATGTATAGGTACAATATATCGACATCTATGCACTTCCATTAATGCAACAGCAAAGAACATTTGTATATACCTATGGCTGGAAGAACTTGATGGCGATAATGGCAGAAGATGAAAGTGTTCTGTTGATGGTGAAACCTAGGTCAAGCAGCGCTTTATCATTTGCCATGGATGAGGGCACAGGCTTGAATTGCCACTTTGAGGCAGATTTCATCTCATATCTGGCGCATTTGTGTCTGATATTAACTCCGATTGGAGGTACTGGTACTCTATTTCCGTTCTGGGGTAAACGCATGATGCGCCTTACGCGGTACTTGCAATGTACCTATACTGATTTCCCGGATGTGACGCGCACAGCTCCCCCTCCATCACGGCCAGGGCCCTAAGGGTAGGGTCAATCCTAGGTGATGTACTTACTTCCTCTGTCTGCCGTTCAAACCTGGCGACACATATTACCTCTCCAACCTTCCGCTACATTGCACCCTGTGAAACCGCACGACCGCCCGGCCGAGAGTTCGTACCTTTCCGACATCGAAGTACCCGAGTTGAATACTTGCGCCTCGTCAAACTAAATTGTGGCATCTGACCATCCAACCAAGCTAAATTCGCTCCATAAGCATCTGTATACTAGAGTCATCGGTCGGCCTTCGCACTACCCTTTCCAACGCGTTCGATCGCACCTTTAAATACGCCGTGTTCCCGCGAGAGCCACAGCTAGGTGCATCTTCGATCGCTTGGAGGACCCCTCTGCTTCAAATCCCATGAGTCACCAGCTGTGGAGGTGCTACTGGGAAAACGATGTCGACAGATTTCGGCGTCTCCTGGCACCTGCCAGCCAGGCCTCCCAAGCCGGGTCCAGGACACCTGTGATAGGCCATGACTCCGGTTTCTCAAGCCGGAGTCCTGGTGGCTTTGGGACATCCCCGAGATCTGTCCCCAAGACTAGGAAAGCCTCAGGTCATACGCCAACGCCTGGCCGAACGAAAGATGCGATCCCCACCATTGGGCGCCACGAAGTGAATAGCCGCGATCATGTTGGCCTGACGATTCTTTTGCGCGCTGCTCTATCTACCGATCCAGCAGCCCGCGAATTTGTCGAAGCCTTGATCGAGCATCCCGCCATCGACTTATATGCGCAGGACCCCGAAAGCGGCTGGAATGCCCTCCATCGATCGCTCTATGCTGGAAACGTATCGATTGCGCGCATTCTCTTGAAGAAGGAACGGGAGTATCTGACTAGCCATGATCTCAGCTCAGTCAGCAGGGTTGGGATGTTGATCAAAACCAAGGATCATGAGGGAAACAGTCCGTTCGACTTGTACAATTCCACGATTGCGACAAGAGATCTCCATCTCATACAAGAGAAATGTGCGTCCGAGAGCGACTCAGAGAGTGGGGATAGCGTTGATTACGGTGTTGATGCGTAAGTGTTAAACGGACTCATTCTGAGTAGCTAAGCTCACAAATAAGGACTAGATCTGGCCAGTCAGCCCAGCCGCAGGTTTGGGGAGATGAAGTATATGTTTTCGGAAGTAACAAAAATCTGTCTCTTGGAGTGGGAGATGAGGACGATCGTCAGTTTCCGGAACGCATCCAACTCAGACGCCCAGATGAACTCTTGCGAAAGCTTTATGAGGACCATCTTTCACAAAGTGGCCTGGAACCTCCCCAGTCCCCCCTCTAGTGGATGACATTCCTACACAAATACGGAACTGCCCTCTAGTCATTGACAATGTTGTCATGTCCAAGCTTCATAGCGCCATTCTGACTACAGATCCGGTATCGAACTTGTACATTTGCGGTGTGGGACGAGGTGGGCGGCTTGGTCTCGGTGACGAAAACACACAGTTTCGATTTGTTCCCGTGCAAGGTCCTCTCTCCGACAAGAAGATACAAAAGGTCGCACTTGGATTAAACCACACCCTTGCGGTTACAGACGACGGGGAGCTTTGGACATGGGGCCTGAATACCGATTCTCAACTTGGGTACATCCTGCCTCCACCGACCAAGGCTGACGAGGAACCTATGTGTGTAACACCTCGACAAGTGTTTGGTTCACTCAAGAAAGAGGTAGTTTTGGGTGTCGCGACGTCGGGTATTCATTCAGTTGCTCACACTGGGTCTGCTCTATACTGCTGGGGTCGTAATGTTGGTCAACTCGCGCTGATGGACTCGGACTCTCGATCCCTGGATGTCCAATATACCCCCAGGAAGGTTGGCGCCTCGCTTCTTTCCGCCCCAATCCAGATGGTATCGGCCATTGACAAGGCAACGACTTGTTTGCTGGCCAATAGCAGCGTCTGGGTTTTCACCAACTATGGTTATAATCTTGTCAAGTTTCCCGCAGTTGATATGTTCGCCAACTACAACTTAGCGGTATCTCACTCTAGTCATTACGAACCAGGTCGTAAAGAGATCCAATATATTACATCTGGAGGGGATACGATTGCTGCCCTCACAGCATCGGGTGATCTCTTTACAATGCAGGTTAACCAGAAGCTGGAATTAACGCAGCCGGCTGCATCTACGACCAATCCAGTGAAAATCAAGGGTGCGTTGAGTCAGCCCCAATGCATTTGGGATTCAAGAAAAGACGGTGCCGCTTCTGTAAATGTGGGCGAACATGGATCTGTCATCATATGCACGACATCAGGAGCTGTGTGGAAGAGAGTCAAGCGATCAAAAGGCAAGGCCGCCGTCTTTGTCGACCAGTCGGGCAAACGAAAGGACTTCAAGTTTGAGCGTGTTCCTTATATTACGAACTGCATAATGGCCCGGAGCTCGACATTTGGAGCATTCGCTGCGGTGAGGAAGGACAGCAAGGTCATGTCCGATCAAATCAAAGTGCAGGAATCCTCGCTGTGGGATGACTTGAGCGATTTACTAAGCATTTCGGATTTCAAAGCTCTGAACCATGATTCTAACAAGCTTCAGAAATCTTGGGATACTGCGACCATGCGGGAGCGCGTGGGCAGTGTGGCCTATGAAATGCTTCGCTCTTCGGATATAGAAAATGACATACGTCAGTGGCTTCAGGATCACGCACTGCGGAATGAGAACATGGATATGGAGATTTGCACCTCTTCCTTACCTGATATCAAGATTCCGGTTCATGGCTGGGTACTGGCGGCTCGAAGCCCCGTCCTGCGCTCTGCATTTGCACAATTTCGCAACGGCGAGTTGACCACACACACGGAGAGTTTTATGTTAGGACAAGGAAACAGACGAACTGTCTTGACACTTTTGAACGTCGACCTGTACACCATTCTTAATCTAGTGCTTTACGCTTACCTTGACATAATCTTACCGGTGTGGAAATATACGCGGGACTCACCGGCAAATGCATTCAGATTTCGCCAGGTCAGAACGGAACTCATGAAAATTGCAACTCTCCTGGACATGGCCAAACTCGAGTCTGCTTCCCGACTTCAAATTGGGCTTGAGCGTTCCTTGGATACCGACCTTCAGGAAGCGATCACTGACGACAGCTTTTTTGAAGACGGTGATGTTATCCTTGAATTAGATGAAGGAGAAGAAGTCATTGCACATAGTCAGCTTCTGTGTCAACGATGCCCCTTCTTTGAGGGTATGTTCTTTGGGCGATCCGGAGGTCAGTGGCTCGCAAAGCGACGCGATTCTATGGCCCCTGACGCCCGGATCCAGATTGATCTGAGGCATATGGATGCGAACTCATTCCGTTATGTAATGGCCTTCATGTATGGTGATGTCGGACCTGAGATTTTTGATGATGTGGCCGCAGCCACTGTCGATGAGTTTTCAGAGCTTGTTTTTGACGTCATGAATATCGCCAACGAACTCATGCTGGACCGTTTGTCCCAGATTTGCCAGTCCTTGATTGGCAAGTTTGTTTCAGCTCGAAATGTCGCTGGTCTTCTTAATGAAATCAGCCCTTGTTCTGTTACCGGTTTCAAGGACACGGGACTCGAGTATATTTGTCTACACCTGGAAAATATGCTGGAGAATCATTTTCTTGACGATCTTGACGAGGATCTGCTTGTGGAGTTGGATGGGGTTGTCCGTGATAACCAACTTGCTCGGTTCCCAATCGTGCGTAGTGGAAGAGCTGACCTGCTATTGCACGAGAAGTATCCCGACCTGATCGCAGATATCACCGAGGAGCATGAAACTCGAATTAAGGAATTCGCGTACAAGGCTTCTCAGAGGGATGAAAAGCTATCATCGTCTTATAAGCAACACCGATTTGGCAGCCTAGATGAGTTGGCTAGTCAATCACCAACCACTGAAAGATCTCGACGCAAGTCTAAAAACGGCCGAAATGAACCACTTAGCCCAACACTTCGGCCTAAGGTGTCAATGGGTGAGATGATCTTCGACATGGACGAGGACAATTGTTTGACTGTGTCGAACCCAGCATCCCCTAATCTTCAAGGTGTTGATACGGGGATGGAGTTGGACATGGAGCCCATCTCGCAACTGCCAAAATCCTGGCAGAAACCTAGAGGCAGTGTTTCCTTTGAGCCTGCAACCAAACCGCTAAAAAATGCTCTGGTCCCGGATGCGAAACCCCGAGGGCCAGAACAAGATGGCAGCAATACACCTCCTGTGCCCGGTCCCACTGGAAAAGGTGCTGGTAGCCCATGGGGTGCTACCTCTTTTTCGAAGTCGGGCTTTGATCTAAAAGACATCATGTCAGAGACGAAGTCAACATCTGCCCTGAGCGCAGGGTTGGCTTCACAAGGGTCGAAGGATGCAAATAAGCCACAGGCAAAGTTGTCGCAGAAGGAGAGGAAGAAGCAGATGCAGATGCAAGCAGTTGCGCAGGCTGCCGAACAAGAAAGCAAAGCCAACCATGTGCCTTGGGAAACTGTTCCTCCTGCGGGTCGGCAAGCGGCTTGGAAGAGTGCTGCTCCCCCTCCCAAGGCATCACTTAAGGACGCTATGCAATCTGACACTGTAGCCCGAGGAGCCGCGGCGGCTGTGAATAACAAGCCGCTTCTAGCCTCTGAAGCTGTCTCAAAGCAGTCGAAGATGCGAACAGCGTCTCCTGACACAAGATTCCCAGGCCAAGGACGGACAAATGGCTCGCCGTCAACTCCCGGCACACCGGGCTCCAAATCAAGCCAAAAGCCGGTCGTCCCTCACTCGAAATCATACATCACCCCGGCCTCTAAATCAGATTTTATCTTGGGGACTAGCATGGCTGATATCATCGGGCAACAGAGGCGAGAGCAGGAGCTTGTCAAAGAAGCCGTGGCTAAGCGCTCATTGCAAGAAATTCAACAAGAACAGGCATTCCAGGAGTGGTGGGACCAAGAAAGTCGACGGGCACAAGAAGAAGAAGCCAGGCGTCAAACCAGAGGTGAAAAGCAGGACCCTAAGCCTGGTCAACGTGGACGAAGAGGTCGAGGGGGAGGCAAGGGCCGATCGAATGAATCTGCCAAACTACAGGCTGAAGGCACTTCACACAATCGGGATGGGGGGCACCACGGAAAGGCAAAGGCGTTCGGGGAAAGTAGTATGCATATAGGCTTGGTTCTACTGCGTCAACGTTAATCACATAGACCGGAGTTATGGTGGCAGTCGACAACGACGTGGAACCTGTGTTATTTATCTTGTTTTTGGTTTTATTTATCACTGGGGTGGCCATATATCATATTTACGCATAGATAGAATGGGTAAGGGGTTTTCATCCTGAGCCGTCCGTATGGGGCGTCCTCGTAAACCACACCATCATGTGGCTGCTGGTCAGCCTGTTGATCCTCCCAACTTGGTACTCAGGCATTTCCTGCCGTCAAGGCGGAATGCAGTGCTGTCCGAACAGGAGCTGCGGGTTGGCTCCCTTTTCACTCTTGTCATAGTCCCGCGATTTGCTTGCTTGGAACCACATGGATGCCAGCCAATGACTGGATCTCTTGTTCTGCTCAAGGCCGGGGGGGCAGCCAGTCTTACAGAGAACTAGGCAACCCGAAACGTACTTGAACCTGCCCGTGACGAAGATTTGAGATGGCATCACCATTTGGGTAAAAGTCGCTTGACGTTGATGACTCGGCTATCAAGGCACGGCATTGCCTATCTTAGGTGTAGAGCATGCGTGGTCGAAGTTACTACCAAAACGTCTAGATCAACTCTAGCTGCATAGGCCAAGAGAGTATCGGTCACTTCAAGAAGAGCTAGCACTGTCCTCAAGAGAAGCACTATTGATGAATAGCTCCAGAGATGTGTTGCATTTGTTCTAGCACTTGTGACGCCTCCCTAAGCTATCGTTGGCGTGGTTGGTAATATTGCGGCTTCTATCTACGCATGTTAGTATGAAGAGAATAGACCTATGTATTGGTTTTCTAGTATGATTTGAAGTAATACCGGCGTTGGGCATGACTTCGGCTTTAGATTCCTATCCATTGAATCTCTTCGTTAGACAGAATTTGGAACAAGGCTCGGCTGGAGAAGCGCGCAAGATGAGGGTAGTAAATGCAACTTTTTTGACAGGTGCCAGCAACTGTGTGAATGGGCACTACTTTTCAATGCGAAACTCGTTTATATGTACTGAGTATAGGTTCATTGATAACTGTCCATCCAATGAGCTGATAATTTGTCGATGTCCCGCCCCGCCCCCGAAACTTGCGGATGAACAGTTCAGGGTAGGGTTCTTCCACGAAGTTTCAGATCCGGCGGCATTCTGATATGGGAATACCGAACGCATACGGTAGATTGCCTACTGAATAAGAGATTATGTTTTTTTAAATGCTTTTATTGTAGTCTTCGCGTATAGTCTTTATATGGTTTTTTTTAACATAGGTAGTCATCAACGTCACCTCTGGCTTTAGCAGTCGAGATGTCTGGGTAGAGTTGGTTTTTCAGGATACAACGATTTGTATGCAAGCCAAGTCCCTATGTACCATCATTTCAGAATATGCAGATGAGTTATTGGATGGTCTATCAAGAAATTGAACTACTGCTGAGGCTGTTCTGCATCATGCGGTAGTGTCTCGTTCACATGGTAGATAGGCGTACTTGCTCCGGATCAACGAGGTGGAGCTGACTCTGTAAGCAAAAGCAGCGCTGCAGCCTCGGGAATCTCAACACTTTGAGTTGGCCGTGGTCTTATCAGCAGGCAGGCCCCTAAGCCGGCTGGTGGGTTCGACGTGAACCGGTGATCATCACTATCGTCCGCTGTCCCGACATACCTACTATTTTCGTATCAGACCCATCTTGGACGAAAAGGGGATTCCGATTCCATGCCTTCTTCCCTCTAGAGTAATCACAGGAACGAAAACGGCCCTGTGCATGCAACCCGAATGTCGCCCACGTGATGGAGCGATTTGCTCCCTGCTGCGACGTACCGGGTAGGAAGTACATGGAGGCTGCAGGCACCAGCTGCGTGGAGCACAAGGCTCTGGGTCGCCTCGCTGCACTGCCTGAGCGGTGCCCTGAGGTCTGCCCACGCTCAGGCGGGTTTGGTGCAAGCTTGTGAGGGGCATGGCGCTAAGCACAGCAGCATCAGGGGAGCCAACCGGGGTAAGCGCAGAGCACCACCTCCTCATTGGCCGATATGCACTGTTTGGCTTATGACATACGCCATCCATCCATATCAGCAAGCAGGTAGCCGGCCAAGGCGCCCGCGACTTAACCTCTCGTGAACTGTCCCTCTGTCCTCGCACAGCCATTAGGGTTCGCTACTCGCTGGATGTTTGTGTCCCCAGGTCGGCTTTCTGCGCTTCAGTCTTCCATCTAGAGCTGGTTTTTCTCGAGGGAGCCGGTCTGCCCTGGCACTTGGATCTTGGAGATAAGGCGTCATAATGGACGAACATGTCCGATCCCGGCTTGCCTGATCGATCACGAAACCGACGATCACTTCAACGCTGTATTCGCATCCCCGACAGTCCCAATCAGAACAGTATTTGCATCCGAACTCAATAACAAACCGACTGCCACATATACATATCATGCATCAGCAGCCCCGGGTGCCCCCGCGGGTCTCCTCCCCTACGGCGTCGCCCCAACTCAACCAGTACCGGAATAATGCTTCACGAGACAGTGCGATGGGCGCCAGTCGCTCGCGGGCCGGATCTACAGTTTCTGGGAGAGATATCGTGGCCTCGCCAACTCTAGAAATTCCCCAATCACCGCTCCAGATGCTGCCAGCAGAGTCGGTAAAGAAGTTGGATCAGATCATTCAGGTAGGCGACTCTGCTCAACGGCTCAGTCTAGGGGATGAGAGGCCTCCATTTCTGACGTGAAGAGATGTAGAACTTCTTTATCAAGGTTGCAACCCTTGTGATCGACTCAAGAATAAAGGTCAAACCTAGTCGAGGTGCCAACAACCAGCGGAAGACGAGCAAATGGGTAATCCCCTTCATGACCACAATAGCGAAGGCGACCTCTCTGCTAACCGACATCTCAAGTTCCAAATCGAGACCGATGAGTTCGAAGACTTCAAGGAGGAGCTTAAGACCTGGAAACCTACGGGAAACCTCGAGACCCTCCCACCTCCGTTGACGGTCGAGATTTATTTAGACACATCTTCGTTGAAAGATAGCCAGAGCCTGACGATTGTGGATGAAGATGGAAAGAGGTGGGATGTTATGGAACAGCTGAATGGAAGTCGCTCATCGGGCACACCTGGAAAGATTACTGAGGTGATACTGGAGAGATGGCGCGTTGAGCTCGAGCCGAATGGCAGTTTTCCTACCGACGACTTTGGGCCCATCCTTCCCACTGTTTACAAAAAGGCCATCGTCTTCTTCAGATCCCTTTTTACAGCAACAAGGCTTTTCCCAGCCTGGAAGTTTGCGAGCCATGGCTTGGCTCGGAACTCCATCCCTGCACTAATTCCTCGCTGTCGCATTCGAGCTTCTGAGGGTCCAGCTGCAGGCCCGGACCTCCTCAGATATCCAGTTATGGGAAGATCAGAACCGGTGACGGACTACATATTCGGTGACCTCGAGACCCCTGTCGGTCGTTTAAAAACCTCGGTCACATATCGCAATGACTGCAGTTTCCGTGTTGATGATTCGGAGGCGCTGTTAAGTTCTCGCTTCATGGGAATTGATGAAGACTTCTTCAAGCCTTCCTTGACTCAACGGAATCGGGGTAGTGGGCAACAACAGACGGCGCAAATCGGGTCACTCCAAAGCGACCGGCCTGAACCCTTGTCAAATATCGGCCAGACCTATGGCAGTTTATCGACGTTCCACGGAGACGGGCCCTTAGGTACAAGCCCCATCTCAGCGCTGAAGGCAGTCAAATCGCCAGGATCAGCATCGAGCTCACCACCTGCTTCGTTTTCTCCTCAACCCGGTATCGAACCCCCCAATTCTCTGCCTATTACAAGCCATGTTTCGGCAGCCCGCCCGGGTCGGAAAGGAGACAATGAGCACGGAAGGCGGCCATCTATTTCATTCCAACCCTTCAAGGCCGGATCCTTGTCTGGATCTCCAATCCCAAGGCAGGGCGACGCGGAGGCTTTTGCTTCATCCCACACTTCCTCTCGCCTAAGCGGCGTTCCTTCTCTGTCACAACCTCGCAACCGTACGTCGCTTACCGCTGGAATGCCTGCCTCCCTACGAGGCGGCCCGCCGCCACAATCCACGGAACCGCTGGGCTCTTCACCACGTACCGGTTCTGTTAGTCGCTACAGTAGCAGTTTCACTCATCGACGTGGCCGCTTGTCCATCAGCGGCGCAAATAGGCCTGTAGATGATGAGCAAGGAAGCAGTGGTCGGCAGAGCCTTGCTTCATCAATTGCCCAGCCAGGCTCGGGTCTGTTGGCCGAGCCCGGCACTAGTTCCGGCTCCTTGCAAGCCGAGGAAGACAACATATCCGATTTTCTGAAGGCCATAGACAGCAAGCGGACCTTGAAGAGTTTCGACACGACCAAGCGAGGGGAATCAGCGACGAATCGAACCGTTGCACAACTTTCAAGGTTTCACTTAATGAAGGATTCCAATGCTGCGCTTACGGATTCGATGACTTCATCTATACAAATGCAACGTTCGTCAAGCTCGTCCAGCAGGCAGCTAGCAAGCGTGCCTGGTGTGTCCATGTCGGCTTCATCATCTCCTAGCAAACCGCACTCACCCCATACGCCTCACACGCCCGCTATCCCGTCAAGGTTGAGCGAGAATTCTGTTGCAGACGACTCCTCTCACGGCAGATTGCCATCTCGTAACCGCCGGCCCACTGAATCGGTTGTTCCCGAGTCAAGCAGGGAGAGCACGATCAGGCAAGAGGGAACAACTGCGATCGATATTCCCTTGTCACCTAGGCTTGGTGCTTACCAGCGTCGATCCAGTTCCGTAGCGCAGCAGACCCGAGCTGTAATTGAAGACGACGCCGATTTACCCTTTGCTGCAGCCAATCGAAGCATCAGCCTGGGTGCAGATGACAGAGAGCCACCGACGATCAGCAGACTTCTCGGCCGCCAGTTAGGGCCAGAGGCCACCGAGCAGCAGATTGGCACCGATGTCCTTGGAACTGCGGCAGAGATTCAACCTGCCGAGGCAGGGGCAGGGATCCCTCGAGACTCAGTTGACGATAACCCGTCGGACGGATTCATGGCCGGCATTCCATCGAGCTCACCTTATGGAAGACGTCGATACACAGGCATGATGAACACACAACACAGGCAAACCCCACCTCAGTCGTCACGAGGTAGTTTCAACGGCTCTTCAAGCAGGTTGGCCCGTGAGGATAACGATTCCATCAGTGATGAACCATTGGTGTTCGACCTGTCAGAAATGGATGCTCAGAGCAGACGGAGTCTTGAAGAAGGTCGAGGTGGCGGCCAGGTTGGTTCCGACAGAGGTGGCGCAGAGAGCCGAGGTGCCTCTAGAAGGGGGTGGTAAACCGAAAATAACAAAAAAAAAATACTACAGATGTGGTACATATATACAAAGATCTTGACTCTATGATGATTGAACAGGAAGGCGAGGACACAGCGATGAGTCGGCCCCGGCGTCTAGGCATTGGTTGCAAGAGCACAGGTTTGGGGAGTTTATTTGGATAAAGGAAATAAGCACATGTGTACCGGTTACATGACATCTCTGGACTACGGAGCCGGAGAGCAAGAATGAATGACAATTGTATTTGGCGGATATCTGGTCAGGCTACGGTAGATGGTATGTATTCCAGGCGAAGAATACATGCAGCCAGGCTGTATTTATTTGCGAGAGCTTAGTGTTATATAGCTTTATAAAGTCTCCACATTCATAGTCTTGCTGTATGCCTTTCAAATATTCTTCTGGAAATGTTCAAGATGTCGGGGAGATGTTGCCTCTAAGGTGTGGGAAGAAGGAGAAGTTGCTCGAGTTGGACAGCTGACAGAACCTACAGGGTATTTGCCTTGGAGGGAAATATTGAATAACATCTGAATTAGACACGCCTAGCCGGCTTGGTTAAAATAAGCGAGGATTGTTAAACTGGCTAATGTTATAGCCCTGGCTTGGTCCATATGTACTGCGCAGCCACATGTTCCTAGTCCTGCTCATCCTAGAGGGTTCCAAGGCTCTAAGGCTGGAGCCGAGTGGCGCATCTCAACAGTGCGAGCATTTGAATAAACCCTCTCGCCGATCTGATATGCGCACACGTAATATGAAAGGAAAATGCTGCAAATAGGTGTATTTGAGCGCTTGGCACCGGTCAAGGATGCACGTATTCCATTACGCACGGTTCTGCTCTCGTGTTCTCGTAGCAGTAGCCGGAGGGGGCGGGAAGTGGCGTGTGGCGGTGCAATACGTAACGCGGACATCATTAACGGGCTTGGTCGTGATCATGTAGAAGGATCAGGTAGCAGTAGCCGGCTGTATCCTCAGGCTGTTCGTCGGCGGGCGAGTACTTGGAGCCCTGGAAGGCCGAAGAGGTGCTACCAGGCGTTAGGTGCCTGCTCACTCCCTAAGCTGAGCCGACACTATGTATAATAACCCCCAGAAGCTCTGCCCCACCACGGCGCCGCGTAGGTTCTGGCTTGATGACGAACTTGTCTGTCCTGTGCTCCAGCTCCACCACCGCCAACGCCCAGCTCAGCCTTTGTCGTTAACGCTGCAACTTCCCGCGACATAGCTTTTGGGGCGCAGTGACTCTTCCGCAGCTGCCCACTTATTATCGACGGTCCTCTACCTACTAGATTGGCTGGTTCCTCGAAACCTGCCTCCTGCAACATCAAATTGAGAGACAGGCCATTCTCGCTCAGCGCAACCTACAGACGACCCCAGGCCGGTGCCCAGTATTGATTATCCAGCAAGCCAGCCATGTTCAGAGCGGCAGCCGCGGGGCCCTATGATGAGGCCGTCGGTGGGTATTTCCCTGGGGAGACTTCTCCCGATCTTGGGATCGTTTGGATAAACGACCGCTGACTACTTGCCAATAGCGAAGGCGACCGACGAGAACGCCACCTCAGAGGACTGGGGCGCAATCCTCGAGGTGTGCGATAAAGTGTCGAGCGATGCCAACGGACCCAAGGAAGTTGTTCAGAGCCTCATCAAGCGACTAGCTCACCGCAACGCCAACGTACAGCTTTACACACTCGAGGTTAGTTGGCTCTCCCAGTCACTTCCATTGCGCAAGCGACCTAGTAGCCATGATCGCTGATAGCCGAGCTCTCTTATAGGTTGCCCACGCTCTGTGCCAGAACTGTGGCAAGAATGTTCATCGCGAGGTCTCAAGCAGAGCCTTCACCGATGCCCTTCTCAAGCTAGCCAACGACAGAAATACACACTCCCAGGTCAAGACGAAGATTCTTGAGAAGATGCAGGACTGGAGCGAAATGTTCAAGGACGACCCCGATCTTGGCATCATGTACGATGCCTATTTCCGCCTCAAGCAGAGCAACCCGACGCTCCAAGCCCCGAGCGCCCCCCAGAAACAGGGTCTTACCGAAACCGACAGACAGAAGGAGGACGACGAGCTTCAGATGGCACTGAAGCTGAGCTTGCAAGAGGAGGAGCGGAAGAAAGCTGGCCCCTCCGGCTCGGGCAGCCAGGGTGAGGCTGGTGGGAAGCAGAAAGACAGCACACCTCCTGCGCCAGTCCCTGCGGGCACTACCGCCGCCACTGTCAGCAGGGTTCGCGCTCTCTACGACTTCGCACCCTCGGAGCCGGGAGAGGGAGTTCAAGCGCGGTGATGTCATTGCTGTCCTGGAGAGCGTCTACAAGGATTGGTGGCGCGGCTCGCTCAAGGGGAAGACGGGTATCTTCCCCCTCAACTATGTTGAGAAGCTCACGGACCCGACCCCGGACGAGCTGCAACGGGAGGCACAGATGGAGGCTGAAGTCTTTGCAGAGATCAAGAATGTGGAGAAGCTGTTGACTCTGTTGAGTGCGTCCAATACGGCGCCCCGCGAGGAGGATAATGAAGAGATCTCAGTAAGCCCTTCCTCTCGTCTTGAAATCCATGGACCGTGCCAAAAACCGTTTCGAGCTTCGCTGACACTTTTTATAGAAACTCTACCACCAGACACTTGCCATTCGTCCAAAGCTCATCAAGCTCATTGAGAAGTATTCGCAGAAGAAGGGTATGTCGAGCCAAGACCATCTTGAGAGACTCCCAACTAACATGTATCCAGACGACTTTACACAGCTTAACGAGAAATTCATCAAGGCACGTAGAGATTACGAGGCACTGCTCGAATCATCCATGTCCCACCCTCCTCAGCATAGCTA
This sequence comes from Clonostachys chloroleuca, assembly GCA_037952775.1. Classification (NCBI taxonomy): domain Eukaryota; kingdom Fungi; phylum Ascomycota; class Sordariomycetes; order Hypocreales; family Bionectriaceae; genus Clonostachys; species Clonostachys chloroleuca. The sequence goes on along the minus strand of JBANAY010000003.1, from coordinate 18,251,124 downwards.
TACGCAATATGCTATGCGTCCCGCTATCCCAGGCCAAGGTTACCCTCAAGCCCCTGGTGGATATCCTCAACAAGCTCCCCCGCAGTCTGAGCCTCAAAGGTTCTATACTCCTCAACCAGGCCCAGGTGCTCAGCCCCAAGGTCAGATTTTGAAACTCATTCGGCCTTCTTTGAATATGTCTGCTAATGAAGTGTTCAGACCATCCTCCATATCAGCCATCTTCACCACCTCCCAACTTTCCCGCTCAAAATCCAGTGTCTTCTGCTCCCTTCTATGTAGCAGGAGCAGAGGTTCCCTCAACTCACGCCAGTGTACCCCAGCCTCAACCTCCCGCTCCACAGTTTGGTGGTAGGGAGCAAGCTCACGTCCACCCACAGAACACTGTCAAGCCTCCAGGACCTATCAACCCATCATCTCCACCGCAGCATTATTCTGCTTATGGCCAACCTCCGAACCAAACCGCCGGTGGCCGTCCACCAAGCACATATGGTGTCCAAGAACTTGCCGCCTCAGGGTCCGGAGGGTTTGGCTCTCCTATAACGGGTGATCATCCTCAACCACCTGCCAACTTTTCTCCCAACCCAAATTATTCCCCGGATGACAGCAACCCTTATGCAGGGCCACCAAGCGGACCCAGTGCGCCACCCGCGCCCTTTGTCCCTGGCCAGCCATCCTACCAGACTTACGGCACTTCAGCTCAAACTCCGCCTCCGATGCCAATCGGCCAGCCTCCACAAGTGCCCTCTGATAGCATGGCACCGCCCCCTCTCCAGCTTGGTGGTCCTGCATATGATGCTCGCCAAAATCTGCCCAGCCAACACGCAGGACAAACCCCCCAATATAAACCATATGTACCTGCGGGGGGTCTAGAAAACTCCGGACCAAGTGCCCCTGCACCAAACGACTACTACCACAGTGGTGCGTATTAGTCGCGACAGTGTTCATCAAGAAAAGGATGTACATGTAGGAGTCTCTGGAACGAGTAGAGCTATTGTCTTGGTGGATATGGGGACAACTTGTGCTTGCGTGTCATGAGCAATCGGGGTTTTCTGGTGCTCTGGGGAGTTTGTTGTTATAGTATTATTTCTTAGCATTTACGTCTAGCACGCCTCCTTGGTGGGTTTGATAATGAACTTCTTATGACTACCTTTGGTTGGCTGCATTTGTAGCCACCGTCTCTTACACTTTATGGATAGAGGAAGTATGCAAAAATATTATTCAGGCGATTGAGAGACACGCATTGATCTTATAACCGCATAAAAATCCTAGCCCTCTTGGCAGTCTTGAATTGTAGGACATATATTTAAAGTAGACTCTCACAACTTGGGAGCTTTCAACTGGATGATGAAAGGCAGAGCAGCTCTTTGGTCTAGGTGTCACTAATGTTGGAGCCGACATTAATCTGCTGGTAAAGAAGGCTATGTAATTTAGTATTTACAGCAACTACGATTCGAGCTCTTGGATCAATTTGGATGGTAATAGACGAACAGCAAGCACAGCAAAGAATTACTCAGGCAGGACTTACCCTGATCACGAAAAGCCATAGTTCCAGTTGAGATGGACACTAATGGGCTACGATTGGTTCACAGGGTTGGTCTAGCACGGGCATTTGCATCTTCAAATCATCATTCATAAGTGTATACTTTATCAGCTAGACCGTCTCCTCAGCTCATGACTACCCTCCGCATCATCGTACCTCCTCTCCTTGATGAAATCGTCGCAGAGAGCGGTCTTCTCCACGGCGATCCGCTCCATGCCCGAGACAGACCCCTTGCCTGCTACCGGGGTAGGGATGTCGTCCACGCCCCAGGATCTGCCGACGAACATGAACGGCAGGACGCTCGTCCTCCAGAGCCAGCTGTCCTGGCGCCCGTTGACGACGACAGTGACCACCAGGAAGATGATTGAGGCGAGGGCAGCGGCGGCGGGCAGCGTCATCCAGGCCCAGTTCACGTGGATGTAGGTCTCGGTGTGCATGACTGTCCCCCGGACGTGGGTGACATTGCTGGTGACGCTGCCGCTGCCCGAGCGCAGCCTCGCCGACATGCTCGACGCGGTGTACTCCATCAGGCTGGAGAAGTTGGCCGTGTTGTACAGGAGCTGCGCGATGCTGAACTCCGTCTCCACCGGGTTGCTGTAGCCCTGGTAGATGAGGGACGTGGAGAAGAGGGACTGGAGCATGCGGGCGATGCCCGAGGAGTCGATCACGTTGATGGGGTAGGAGGTTGTGTTCCCCTTGTCGATTACGGCCACCTTGGGCACGCGGTTGGACTGATCCCAGTTGAGGAGCTCCCTCGAGGTCTCGGAGATCCGCGAGCCGTTTGCGAAGATGCGGTTCTCGTTGTACGTTATCTTGCACCAGTAGAAATGGCACTCGTCGATGTGGGCGTTGTAAGTGTTCGGGGAGCCTGTCAAGTTTCCGGGGTCCCGCGTTCGGAGCATAGCGACGCTGCTGATTATCGCCGGCGCCCCGTCGTTAATGGTGTTGCTGCCGAAGCGGGCTGATGTGTCGATATATGTGGCATAGTAGGTCGAGCTCCCTCCGGGCCCTCTCTCCGCCGCCAGCTCATTCCTTGCAGGCGTCGTGTAGTTGCAGATCTGGGCCTTTGTCGCCAGTGTGCCGCTGCAGTTCTTGGTTGTCGAGGCTGTTACGTCCTGGCAGGAGGAGCAGATGCTCAGGGAACTGGCGACGGGCCACGAGCAATTCGACGTCGAGCACTGTTCGTAGGCGCCCGTGTCGATGGTCTGCGAGAAGATTCCGGCTAGAATGGCGCCCTGCATAGACTGGTCCATTACCTCTGTGGATTGTATTTGTCAGTGACAGGAGCATGAGTAGAAGGAGAGTGGTGAATTTACCTCGTCTCCAAGTGCCAGACCTGGTGGAAACGCCGGTATCGTAAGCAGTGGCCACAGCCAGACTCGCAGTTCCTTGGCCATCACCGAGCTCGATTTCTCGGACGCGGAAGCTGATGATCTGCTGGGTGAAAGGCTCGAGTGCCAAGGCCACGATGGTGATGAAGCAGCCCACCGCGGTCAAGGCGGACACTTTGGACCGTCCCTTTCTCACTATCAGACCGTGCAAGAAGAGCAGCGAGCCAAACGGCCCACGGCTCGCATCGTCATAGGCCTGCATGTCGATGAGGCGCCTGGGGGACTGGGAAAAGTGAATCCATTTGAGCTGCGATATGCACGCCGGGATGACCGTCATCAAGGCGGCTTTGGAGAGGGTGGAAAACACACCGACCAGTGCGTTGGGCCCGATCGGCATCTTCCACGAGGAGACTGATTTGCCGGAAATGAAGGCTAGGACAGCAATTACTGAGGCGAGGCACATGAGCGCCCAGACGAGGGCCAGCGTCTCCCATATCCACGTCTCCTCGAGCCGCTCCATCATCCCCAGCTTCACCTGGGCCTTTTCGCCATGTCCTCCTGGCGGCGTCCTCGCCCGTCGCTCGTCTTGGAGAGTCCAGACAGAGTCGTTGGGAGAAGGCAGCACCTCGGCAACCCGAGAGCCTACTTTTGGCTGACCATGGGGCTCTCTCCCGCGCCTCATCGAGTGTGGTTCAGGCTCCACGGGACTGACAGGCTCGTAACTTAGATTCGTGACTGGCGCCATGGCGAGAATGGTGCCTATCTGACGTTGCAGTGTCGCAGCGAGTCTCACTGGCTCTTATATCTGGCATGTTGCACCCAGACACCAGCCCCTCGGCCAGCCGTAGGGCTGGGCAGGCGTACAAAAAACCACATGCTGCATGCCCTGCCCTGCGTCTCTGGTGAGCTCCAGGTCGGTCGTAGTTTACGGCAGGGGTACCTCATTTTATTTCATTCATTTCATTGGGCGACCTGGTCGATTTCAATCTCAACGATGCAGCCGCGGGCGCGTAACGAAGCGCCGTTGGATTGATTGGATCCTTTCCGCAGGTGCAGCCCCCGCCCTCGGGCATGAGAGTGAGAGGAACTCAACGGCAGACCGCTCAGGATTAAAAATAGACACGTACATCTCGGGAGCAGGGACACTTAAGCGCCTGTCTCATAAAACGGTGTTTCGCCCGCGACGCCGATTGGAGATATGCCGAGCTGCTGTGTATGCGATTGCTTGGTTTGCGTGTTTACGGGTGATCGTCCCTCGGGGTATCCTCATTTCAGTCAAACCCGAGAAAGGTAATGCCAGCACATCTTTGGGCTGGGGCGCTTCTGCCGATATCTGTGGAAGCAATATCGTGAGTCGGTCTATGTGCTGTATGAGTCGAGACACAGTGGGACGATGAAATCTCAGCAACTGTGACTCTTATGAAAGATAGGCAGGATTTGGCCAGTAGCGATTACCTATTTTGGACGTCGGCCAATGAGACCGGATGAGGTTTGAGTCTTGAGCGAGCTATAATAAGTAGTCACTGTCTTTTACAACTTCGACGACCTTGCCAAAGCATTTCAATCCATTTTCGTCAAGCTTGAGAGCTCGTCTAGGTTGTCTCGTCTAGGTAGTCTTATCTAAGAGCAGATTCTGAAGACCGTTCTTCTCATGAGTTTCACCTCCAGGGTGGAAGGCAGACCAGCTCCTGAGTCTATGTGTCCCCAACGCCTAGACCAATCTCCTCTATCAAGAGAATTCCAAAACATCCGATCCTGTCATCATCATAATTTCATCTTGCCAACAATAGGCAGTTTTCGGCCTGTTAAACCAGCGAACGATACCAAAAAGATCCATGTACGCCAAACAGCCCGAAATATCAACCAGTGAAGTAAATTACCATCGTCGACCATACACTTCGCTCTCCTGTCTCTGAAGACCGGCTGGCTTCTTTCTCATGACGCTAACGGCGTCTCTCGCAGCCTGGCGCACGTCGCCTGTGCTGCCAGGAACGTAAGCATGCTCTTCGGCGTGGGTTCCTGGCTTGAAGAGCTCAATAATCTCGTTGAGACCGAGCTTGAAGGCTCCCTTCTTCATGCCGCCCTCGATAGCTTGTTCAGCGAGGAGACGCTTCTTCTCCTGAAGGTCGACGATGCGCTCTTCGATGGTATCCTTCGCGGTGATCTTGTAGACTATCACGTCCACGGTTTGAGTGAGACGATGTACCCGGTCGATGGCCTGTTCCTCGATGAACTGCAATGAAGGGTTAGAAAACAAATTATGTCTGGGCTTGAATCAAGTGATACTTACGGGGTTCCAGAAAGGTTCAATAATAACCACTCTCGTTGCAGCTGTCAAGTTGAGTCCCAGACTACCGCACTTCAAACTGCAGAGTAGAATTCGGGTCTTGGCGTCCTTGCGAAGACGGCTAAGACTCTCCTCGCGCTGGTCATTTTTCATGCTACCATCGTATCTCGTAAAGACAAGGCCCTCATTGTACAGGAAGGGCTCGACGAGATCTAGCATTGAGGTGAACTGTGAAAACACAATGAACTTGTGCTCCTTGGCTTCGTTCTGGAGAATCTTGATGAGCTCGCGAATCTTGGCTGAGGCTACAACATCAACACCACGGGCACCGCGACGGATATCCCAGTCATCCCCATCATCATCCTCACTTGAAGCCTCGGAGTCGGAATCTTGAGAGTCTGATTCTTCAGAGTCGGAATCTTCTTTTTCAGTCTCATCCGTTTCAGAAATCGCATTTGCCTTTGACTTCGCTTTAGGGACGGGCTTGTCCTCTAGCGTCTGAGAAGCCATTTGCTTTGTGAGAGCCGAGATGGAAAGTAGAGAGTCGTCGTCGCTCTCTTCTGCAGTGGAAGTATATCCCTTTTCTTTCCTAGCAGTTTCATCATCTACAACGAAGCTGCTCAGGTTGCTCTTATCCTTGTCTGTGTCATCTTCCTCCTCCTCTGAATCGTCGGATCCAATCCAGTCGCCACCTCCCTCAGCGTTCTCGTCTTCCTCACCTCCGGCCTTGCCCAGATTGACGCTTCCACGCTCGTCTTCCGGGACAAGCCAGCTACCGGCTTCTTCCTCGTCCTCATCGTCGCTGTCAACAATAGCGTTGCGGTTCCTTGGCCGACGGGACGTCTTCTTGATAGGGGAGTCGGCTTCCTCCTCCTCATTCTTCTCCTTGGACTTGGACTTGGTCTTATTCCTTTTCTCCTTCTTTGGCTTCACATGGGTCGTGCTCACTTCGCTCTGGAATAGGGCAAGGTCTTCCTGACAAGCTGAGCATGTCTCTCTTCCGCTCTTGTTGTCGTCATAGCCAAGTTGCAAGCCACATACATTGCAGCTCCGGGATGCTAATCCCATACCGGCGAACATATCAGCCATGGCATCGACATCAGCATCTTGAGAGGGCTTTTGGCTCATATCCGCAGAGAGCGCATCGCTGTCCAACTTGCCGGCGATCAACTTGGGATGATTGCATGCCTGTCTCATTCGCAGCAGCAGGGTCAACGCGCTTGCGTAGTTCACCTTGCCGCCCATCATAGCCTCGATACTCCTGTCAGCACGAGCTTCGAGTTTATTGTAGAATCTACGCTCGGCAGCAGACAGATCGGTTTTGACGGAGACAACTTTTCGCTCGGTCACCTTGAACCCAGTCGACGAGGCTTCGCCCTCCTTGGAAGGCTCACCACCAGGGTTCAGAGCTCCCTTCTCTTTCAGAATCTCCTTAGTTCGCCTCTTCATAAAGCATCGAAGAAGACTGTGCAGTCTCCGGATGGCGATGTGGCCTTTGCCGTTCTTCAGAGGGTGGTCGATTTGTGCTTTCCATTCTTTGAGATCATCATAAGGCTTGATACGGAGGAACTTGACTAGGGATTGAAGCTCATCTAGGTTGTTCTGCATTGGGGTCCCAGAGAGGCACCACCGGTATTCAGAACGCAAAGCGTAGCAGGCTTTCGTTGCCTTGGCGTTGCGATTCTTGATTGTATGGGCTTCGTCAAGGACAACTCGCCACCAGTGGAGGCCGAAGCAACCCGTCTTCGGTCCGTCATCTGCCGGTGAAGAGTTTCCGTGCTCAGACACTAGGATCTGGTAAGTCGTCACGACAATGTCGTACGAGGCGAGTTCTTTGAAGCTCTTAGTACGGTTGGGACCATGGTGCACGCAGACCTTGAGCTGGTGCTGCTTGGCAATCTTCTCGTTGATCTCAGCCTCCCATTGCCTGATGAGAGCCAATGGCGCCACGACGAGGGTTGTCTTGTTGATTGCTTCGTAATGCTTCTTCCACGCCTTGTCTTCGGGCTTGGGCTTCTGGTTGTTAAGAATGAGTGTGATTGTCTGCAAGGTCTTGCCCAGACCCATGTCGTCGGCGAGGATACCGCCCTTGGGCACCTTGCCTCGCTTGACTGGGCCAAGCTCACGGCCACGCATCCACTCTACACCTTCCACTTGATGCGGCAGCAGCTTGACCTTGAGACCGGGTACAGTGCCAGTCTTCGGGTCGACAATGCCTGGTCGCTTGTTGTCTGCTTCCTCCTTCACTTCCTCCTTCTTCGGCTTTTCATCTTTTGCCTCGTCAGATGAGTCTTCTTCCTCATCATCCATGACACCTTCGAGGAGGTCCTTGAGGTCCGCGCTGGCCTTGTTGGGATCCGTATAGAATACTTCATTGCTGCCAGTCCTGGCGGAGGAAGAAGCCGGGGCAGCGAACACATTGGACTCAAATACTGCCAAGGGAGGGGCCTTCCTATCCTTATACTTTGGTGCCTGCGGTTGCTGGATCTTCCTGGCGTCTAGGTGGTGCTCGGGTCTGGTCTTCTGGTGGATGAAAACGCTGCTAGCCTTTTGCTGCCGCGAAGAGAGCATCTGGGGATGGCCGAATCGAGGCCGGTCCGTCGAGCCGGAGGGGTGGGCAGGATCTTGTAAACTCTGCAGGACAGAACTCTTGACGGAGGAGAGACCTTTCATGGCACTAATAACGTCAAAGTCGTCGTCGTCGTCTGGAGTCTGGTCGCGTCGGATGTTGTCTTGGCTTGACGACATGGTGCGTAGTGGCGCCGACGCCTTCGGGGGCGCACGCTCATTGACCATGGCGGGCCGTAAAACCTGCAAGGCGAAGGTTTTGGGGATGGATTCTGCGCTGCCGCAAAAATAAGGAGTGTTGGTATCGTGGTCTCCAGGCGCTCGAGCGATGGTTCTTTCAACTCGTCGAGGAGATTTTGAGAAGTCTGGCTTCTGGGACGAGGAGAGGGTGTTGGTGGGTTTATATGCGAATTTGGCACCTGGCTTGTTGTTCGAAAAGTCGTGGTTACCCATAGGGCGAGAACGGCGAGCGTGCAGTTGGGTGTTGGGAGAGACCCTCCATGCACTTTGGCGATGTACAAACCATGTAGACGCTACAAAAACTGGTGGTGTTTTGGACCTGGGTTCATGACCTCATTGGCCCAGCAACAAACCCTTGCTGCCTGGTCCCCCGCATCAACAGAGCCTTATCCTTATCGGCGGAGCCGCACAGTGTTATCAGTCAGGGTGGGTCCAGCACCTTAACACAAGTTAACCGCCAACGTCCGGTCGTTGAGGATTTGGGAAATGTCCAACATCATACTCTCCCTCGATAGCAGCGGGGCTCAAAACTGTACCCAGAGGGCTACTCAAGTTGCTTCTGGGAAACACAGGGCATGGGGATCCCATGTGATGGCTAGCCGCAAAGGGCCGCAAAGGGCTTGATCACTTGTTCTTGTGTACGCGAAACCAATTTCCGAAACTGACCTGTTGGAATTAAGCGAAGAGGAGATCTTCTTGAACTCTAGTTGAACAATCCAGTACGAAGCATTAGAGTTCCTCCCCCTCTTTGTGCAAACCTACACCACCAGAATAGAAGACGGCCGTGAGGTTAGCCAAGTGGTCAACTGGACCTACAATTTATCTCACAAAGGAAACTGCTTTTCTTCAATATCAGTCACAGCCCTTTTCCTTAACGAGAAAATAGAGAAATTTCATCGAGATCAAGCACGCCGAAATAACACAACGCACTTGGAAACCCTATCCACTACCCAATAACAAACCGAGAGATTCAAATCCAGCGAGCGTCTTCAACATCACCAGCCAGACCTGGAGAAAGTAGTCTTATATCCGCATTAATTGAGGATGGAGCTCGTGTTTGGAGGTCGAGATCGCGCTGCGAGCCATCTTCCTATATTTGAGCTGAGGAAGCTCTCGAGGAACTTGAAGGCGAAGTTTCAAGGGAGCGAGGTTGTTCCTTCTCGAGCTTCAGACCCACATCAGTATTTATGCTAGGTTGACTACGACTAAATTTCTTAATCAAACTCCGAACTCCGAACTAAAGGTTGCGGCCAAGATTATATTCATCTGCCGGCATGACATCTTCATTTCACAGAGGTTTGGTGGAACAGCAACGATTAAGTAAAATATGCATGTAATATTGATCATATGGCTTTCATTAAGCTTGACAAGGCTCAACTGCCTCATCGAGGACAATCTCATGTGTAATCCCAAATGTAATAACTCTTCCTCTGGCGAAGCAGAGGGTAAACCCCAGATGCTATAAAAAAATACGCCGACCCTAGGATAAAAACCCTATCATGATTCATATGTGCAAAAGCCGCAAATCAAGACCCCATCCGAGCGGGAGCGCTGACTTGACTGGCGAAATGTTTTCCAAACCCTTTTTTGCTTCTTACTTCCCTTGGTGAGCCTATTTATACCTGGGGACCAGCCTTGACGACGTCCTCGGTGGCCTCGCTCTCGTACTTGGTGAAGTTCTCGCGGAAGAGCTTGCCCAGCTTGACAACCTCGTTCTGGAAGCTGTCGGCACCGGCAGTCCAGGCCTTGGAGGGGTTCAGGAGATCATCGGGAACGCCAGGGCAGGACTTGGGAACCTGGAGGTTGAAGACTCCGTAATTCTCGTACTCGACGTTGTTGAGCTCACCGGAGTGGATGGCATCCAGGATAGCGCGAGTGTACTTGAGAGGGCAACGCTTTCCGCCCTGGGCGTGGCCGGCACCGACCCAACCGGTGTTCAGGAGCCAGGCGTTGGCCTTGTGCTGGTCGATCTTGTCTGCGAGCATCTTGGCGTACTTCATGGGGTGGAGAGCCAGGAAGGGCTGGGCGAAGCAGCTGGAGAAGGTAGCCTGAGGCTCGGTGACACCGTCCTCAGTACCGGCCATCTTAGAGGTGTAACCAGAGATGAAGTGGAACATGGTCTGGGCGCGGTCGAGCTTGGAGATGGGAGGCAGGACACCACGGGCATCGCAGGTCAGGAGAATGATGTTGGAAGGCATGTTCTCAGACAGGCAAGGAATCTTAGCGTTGGGAATGTACTCGATAGGGTAGGCACATCGGGTGTTCTCGGTGAGAGCAGCGTTGTCGTAGTCGACCTCACGAGTCTCGGTGTCGAAGACGACGTTCTCAAGGACGGAGCCGAATCGGATGGCGTTGAAAATATCAGGCTCCTTCTCGGCAGACAGACCAATGGTCTTGGCGTAGCATCCACCCTCAATGTTAAAGACACCGCGGTCACTCCAGCAGTGCTCGTCATCACCGATGAGGGCACGGTTGGGGTCAGCAGACAGAGTGGTCTTGCCAGTGCCGGACAGACCGAAGAAAACGGTGACATCACCGTTCTTGCCCTCATTGGCAGAGGAGTGCAGGGTGAGGACGTTGTGCTTGATGGGCATCTCGTAGAAGAGGACGGTGAAGACACCCTTCTTCATCTCACCAGCGTACTCGGTACCGAGAATAACCATCTCCTTGGCCTCGAAGTTGATAGCGACGGAGGTGGCAGAAGTCATACCCTCAGTGAAGCGGTTGGCAGGGAAGGCACCGGCATTGTAGATGGTGTAGTCGGGGTGGAAGTGCTCGAGCTCCTCACGAGGAGGGCGGATGAGCATGTTCCTCATGAAGAGAGCATGGTAGGCACGGGCGCAGATGACACGCACGCGGATCCTGTACTTCTCATCCCAGCCAGCGTAACCGTCAACGACGTAGATGCGGTTACGGGTGTTTAGGTAGTCAACAGCACGCTCACGGTTGATCTTCCAGACCTGGAGGACGAATTATGTCAGCTAACACGGCTCTTCACAGAATGTGGACCGAGATGAGATGGACGAGTGGGAGGCAGGGGGTGGACGGGGTGGGAGGGGTGTGACGGGTACTGTCGGCTATCCCAATCCAAGAAAGTCGGAGAGGGGGGCAAGCGTCGATCATCACATGACTGCAGGTCCGTCCCAGATTATGGGAAACTCAACCCGCCGACAGGCCCGTGCAGACGTGCAGCAGCAGCAACGGCAGAGCCTGGAATACGGGGAGCTCGGAGGAATTCGCGAGTGCCTCACAGGCGGTACCAAGGACCAGGCCTGATAGAGCTAGAGCGCGGTGAGGAAAATCATCTCTGCATCAGTCTGGGCCACTTGGCCAGGCGGAAGGACTGCATGAACACACTGCGCTGGGCAGGGGTGGGTTCTAGCCCCTGTCATGGAAGCGAATATGGCTTGTAGGCACACGACTCGCCTTGGGCCCGAAGCCTAAGACACGGACGATGACCGAGCCCCAGGTGGCAGACCCGCCCATCTCCGACAGCATAGCCGAGCTGAGATGCCGTGGAGGCAGGCTGTCCCATTCAGGCTTCGGGCGCAAATAGAGTTGTACCGGCTGCACGCCAGTTGGGCTGGGGAAAAGGGGGGCCTGAGAGTGCAACCTCCCAGGACAAAGGTACTCGGGACATGGAAACAAGGCGAGACTCGGGAGTCTTGAGCCAGTCAGAGAGAAAAGCATGCACATACCTCGGGCGACATAGGCTTGTTCACGGGGCCCCACCTGCCGGTTATGTTAATCATTGCCAATCAGCTGCGGGAACGGCGTTGTTCACTTACCAGATGTTGTCTTTTGATGAGGGCTCTTCGACAATACGCTTGTCGAGGGGCGAGCGGCCGGTCTTCTGACCAGAGTAAGCCGTCAATGCGCCGCTGGATGTGATGGCAGTGCCGGTCTCGTAGACCAGCGCATCTTCGTAGAGAACTGCTACTGAGGGGTTGGCAATCTATAACCGGCGTGTTAGTGATCATGTGCGGCTTCGTTCGGCCCCTTTCAAGGGCAAGTCTCGATCGACTGGGCAGGTGACGTAAGATGCACGTACAATGGCGACGCGGTCATAGTCGATGTGGGCAGTCTCATGAAGCTCTTCCTCCAGCTCGGTGTGCGACACATGGGGCCTGATGGTTTGGTTAGTATGCTTCACCCTTGACGGCAGTGAGCAACAGAGGAAGACTCACTGGACACCGCCTGGGTGAAGAGCGGTCTTATTGACGGAGTTGTGGGTAAGCACTGTGGATGACGATGGTGTTAGTCGTGTGAGCAACGACAGAGTGTGTAGGTGGTATGTAGGAAGAGCCAAGTGATGGCGAGGGGAGAGGTGCGTCTTACTCTTGCGCAAGTCGGGTCCAGCTTTAAGGCTTTGTTGTTTTGGGTTGGGAACGGATGGGTTAGGATAGGGAGAAGCAGTTCTGTAGACGGGGTCCTTCATGGTTAATATAAACTTTTGAAGCAATGCCTCGATGGCAGTCAAAGGTACAAAGCAACAAAGGTCGACGACAGGGGCGTGTGATATCGGGCTGTCGTTCTCCACAGCCGGGTAGATCAAGTAGAATGGAAGTCTACCGAGTCAGCTTGTTTGCCTGGAATCTCTACCAGCTAGGCCAGGATGGTCACCATGACGATACCTTCTAGACTGCTTATTGCTTGCCCCGTGTGGAGCCGAGGGGTAGAAGTCAGAGACGGGGCACGATATTATCTCGGAAGAAGTCGTGGGCGTGCGGCGCCAAGGTCTGGATATCAGCGGGCAACGGGCGTCGATGGTGTACTATATCCCTGTATAGATTTCAATCCTCCGGGACAATTGAAGGCGATGCTGGATCCGTGTCGGAGGAGATTTCGGCTGTTGTTGGTCAGTGATAACCGTGGTCTGGGTAAGTTGGATTTACTACGAGTGGTGAGGGAGGAGAAGGCAAGCAGGCCAAGAGAGGAGAAAGCGGGGAGAAAGCAGATTTGCCTGCTAGATATAGAATCTAACTGCGAAAGGACATGCTGGATCTAAGGAAACAACCTTGGCTCTCATTCGTTCGTTGCCAATTGCCCTCTCCCCGTGCAAGAATTGGCACGTTTCCTGCTCGCCGACGACCTCGACGTCAGAGCTCGGCTGCCCATCAATCCTCCTCATCGCCGCTGCTACACCACGGGCTGCCATTTGGACAATGATTGCTGCTGTTTGGCGATAGCAGCCTGGCTGGCCCGTTGGTCCGGACGCCGGGAAAGCAAGGACCTGCAACAGAGACGGCGTCATGGTTTCCAGACGTGGAAAAGATTCAACACGCCCCCCAGACAAGGCTCCACTGACCGGCAGCGCAAAGCCACACACCATCCACACCTCAAACAGCCAGCCTATAGCATCTCGCGCCTCCGCTGGAGCGTCTGGAACGAACCGCCCGCTACGGGGAGGCCGCATGACTGACTGTCTGTTGTCGGATATCAGAGGCGTAGGAATGCGCAATGGCCGTCTTGCCCTGCACGACTGGATGGCATGTTGCAGCCCGTGCGTGCGTGTCAGCGAAGGTGCAGCTCCAGCCGGCATGGTGATATGATAATGGGTGTCCGGACGTGTCTGGGGCTGGGCTGCGCCTATCAGTGCCTGGCCAAGTCCCGCCCGCCGTGTCATGTGATGATAGCACAAGAGCAAGCCAGGGCAGGGGAAAGCCCAGATCTAGCCCGACTACCTCCGTCGATGACCTGCAAACAGCGTAGTCCGCATCCATTGTAGTTTGGATCTGTGGTTACCCCGTATCTACTTGGGGTCCCGGCCACGTTCGTGATTCCAGATGCAAATTTCTTCATATCTCGTGACCCTTTTTTTTTTCTTTCTCTTACGAAAAGCCAGGTACTATCTATAGGCTATGGATTTGACCGCCGTGCGTGGGACTAGACGAATTTGCTAGGTAGAGGCACCCTGTCGTTGACGGTTTTGCTATTACCAGACCGTATTGTATTACGTAGATTTGGCTCCAGCAAATCTTGGCTTACCCCGCGATTTTCTCTGCCCTGGTCGCTCCCACCCACCAATTATCAGCAGCACCGCTCCTCCTCCGTTGTTCACGAGCCAGCTCACACCGTCTGCTGCTGCTTCCGAGGCCTCTGTAGGCTTGGAGAAGGCTGGATTTGGCATGCGAAGGTCTCGTCCGCCCTCCCTCTCCCTCCCCTCTCGCCTCCGGCTGAAATTCATCACAACCATCGCCACGAACACGAGCCTACCTGGTACGTAATCTACCCGAGGCAATCGCCGGATCAGTTACGGCAATGCGCTACGGTATGTCAGCCTATGGAATTCGCTTCCCGAGACCAGGTATTGACGGTACGTACTTTTGATATGTACGCCACACCCCCCATGCTGGTCATAACGGATATCCAGGTCCTTCCCCTACCCAATCTTGCCAATGCACCGCTCGCCATCCCTCCCCGACTCCAGCCTGACCCAATAATAGCCCCGTGCCGATGAATCAGAGCCCCCCTTGACCCTCTCAAGCGTCTGTCCCCCGCGAAAAGAAATAGCCACCCCACCAACTGATAGGTTACCCCCAGCAGGGCTCAAACTCCTGAGTCCAGACTGGAGCCGCGCCTGTTCCGACATCTTCCGGCGCCGTTATCACGTAGACTCTCCAGCGCCCAGAACAATGCAAGCAGAAAGACGACTAACGGTGAGATTCAGCTTATTGTCGGATTTCCCCTGGATTCTGGCCGTTCCAGTTCCGGTTTCATCGACGCGTTATCTGCACCCCTGCTAAATCGGGCGCTTTCCGTTGACGTCGGTATGAACTGCCCCTAAGGGAGGAATCGCAGTTCCGACAACTTTGGGAACAACTCCAGGCATCACCTCCGCATCTCCCCATTATTTCCATTGGGGTTGATTGATTAAATTTCCCCTTCTTACATGCATCTCGATGCAAGCAGGGCCAATACGCATCCTCCTATCCGCTCCGGTCGTCACACCCCCTGGCACACGGCATTCGTGCCAGCAAAACACCATTGACCAGAGGAAAAAACCTAACAGGCCCTAGACAACGGAAGTAGGCCGGGGAGCCCCACTCTGGGCTGATCCTGCCTGCTTGCGCATCAACGTGTGCCTGAACTCGTTTTCCTCCTGTAGCGTCCCAGCCCGGCACGCATTGACGCGCCAAACCGCGGGAACGGACAGGAAAAATCTTCACCGCTGCTCTGTCGCAACGTTCATCTCGTTCATCCGGAAGCCGACCTTGTCATTCCACGATGGCGAATGTGGCTGCAGGCAGACTGGTGGTACGCTGCAGCCGGTGGGAGCACAGTACCGGTAAGAAAGTTACAGGTGACTCCCTCACACGACATGTACGTTAATAAGGCAAGGTATGCTATGCCCTGTCTTTTCGCCAACCGTACATATGAAATGTGAGTAATACCCAGGCTGGACAGAAGACGAGGCACTAGTCAGTCCATCGGGCAGCAGTGCCTCGGTAAAGGGGGACAATAGGCAGGATATGAAGACATCGCTGGTCAATATAGCATCATCGATGTCAAGACCAGAACAACCCATGCACTCTCCCTCATCTTCGTCGGGCCAGCTTCCGTTGTGCCAGTCGCGGTGCCGTTCCCCTTGTTGGACGCCGCTTCGGAGGACCTCCAGGGCCCGCAGATTTCGACTCCGCACGGCCCCGACCCGTTCTCCCTCCACCATTCAATCGCCGTTCCGTGCTATCTATGCATCCAGCCCAACCCCGCGACAACACCCAGTTCCGGATCATTTTCGTCCTCCTTACAACTAGGCACCTAGCCCCTTAACTTTTACACACCCTTCTATATGTAAGAGCCTGCGTGGGAAGCCCTAAAGTGGACCACTGGTTTCGCATCTTGAGCCTCAGGGATCAACAGCTGTTGGCCAGTGGCCGCTGTTCTGAATCTAAGCAGCAGCAGAAACGGCTACTGTGATGCACCTACCGACCTAGGTAACAGGCAGTAGGTAAGCACGACAGCCTCAGGTTGGGCAGCCGTACCGCCCGTCCGCATCCTCCCGCAGAGGCAGGTGGCCGTATCTGGAGCAATCTCCCATCTCGCCTTGGCCATTCCCCAAGATACGCGGTAATAGCCGTGGTGACACATTGGCATAGCCCATGCATTATATGATGATCCTTGCGACCTCCATCCTCCCCCACACACACTTGCCGTTTACGTGCGCCTGCTGTGATGTGTTGTGCATAATGCGACGGCCAGCCCAAGTCGGTGACAGGAGATAATCATGAGACGCCCAGTGGAAGTGTGGTTATAAAAAGATTACTTTCAACAATGAATACAGAAATTCGGTCGTATTAAAACGAAACAACGTGCTATAATATGCCGCATTATCTTTTAGTCATGTATTATTAGCACCTAGTAATCTTCGTGGTTTTAACATCACACACTTGCGGCCGTGCCCATTTAACCTGGAGGAAGAAAACAAAAATAACCCGTTTTTTGGTGCTTCGCTATGGAACCTATGGATGCAAATCATGGGCCACCTTCAAGATTTCGGCATGAGCCTGGATTTCCCGCCCGCAAAGTAGGGGCTCCCTGCCGTTGAGCGGTGTGATACATATCGCCCCTACTACGCACACCAAGTGCCCTTCACGTCGCCCATCCATGCAAGGTGAGCGTTTCATACAAGCGACATTGGCCGGCTCATGACGGTGGGTTGTGGTGCCCTTTTTTTGAGTTTGTCGGCCAGGCGTGTCTTGCCTGGAGCCGAAAACGCCCTGTCTCGAACCCCGACGCTATCCGTCCTTCTCTTACATTCTATCATTTTCTTTTACTTTGTATTGTGGCTTGGGGACCCCTGTATATCTATTCCCGTCGGCTCATTTAAGAAGAATCTGTGATGAGCTTGGTGATCTTACCAATAGCAATAGTTTGTCCCTGCAGAGACGCAAAAGTTAGTAATGAAAACGCGACAGGAAATGGGCAAGCTAGAGAGGAAGAGTGGAAAAGCAAGAAGAGACATAAGATAATACTAACCTGATCACGGAGAGTGAAGCGACCCATCTGGGGGTAATCCTCAAATCGTTCGACACAGACTGAACCAGCCCCGCCGATAATCTGCAGCCGGGCGATGATGCTGTCGCCCTTCTTGGCGTGTGTTGGGGGATTCTTGCTCTTCCGGTTGGTTCCCTTCTGTAGCTTATGCATGAGAGCGGCGAAGGTAACTTCTTCGATAGCTGAGTGAACGTGAAGCACGCAGTTGAAACCCGAGGTCAGAATGCTCTTCAGGTCTAAGATTCGAATCTGAGCCTCGAATTCGGCAACGTTGTGGACCAGTCGCTTGGGGGAGCAGATGACGAAACCAGGCAGGATGTCTTCTTCCTCAATACCCTTGAGTCTGATGCGAACCTGGTCACCGCACTGGGCAATGGGGATTTCGTCTTCCTGCTCTCCATATACTGCAGACACTTCCACCTTGTCCTTTCGGGGCATCATGATGAGGGACATGCCCTTTTTGAGAACACCAGCCTCGACCTTGCCATCAATCATGGTGCCCAGGTCTCGGTACTTGGCATTGACGGGCATCATGAAGGGTGCATTCACCTTTCGCTCAAGGGCCTGCATGTTATCAAGGTACTCAAGTAGGGAAGGCCCCTCCCACCAAGGTGCAACATCCTTGGGGATTCGGTCCTTGATGTTCATGGAAACCTGAGCGGCCACGGGGATGAAGAAGACGTCATTCTTGAGGTTGTAGCCAGTTCCCTTCAAGAACTGGCCCAGCTTGGTTGTGCATTCCAGGTATCGGTCATGGGACCACTCCACAGTAGGGTCGTCCATCTTGTTGATGGCAACAATAAGCTTGTTCACACCCTGGGTCTTGGCAAGCATAGCATGTTCACGGGTTTGACCTCCACGTTCGAATCCAGTCTCGTACTCACCCTTACGGGCAGAGATGACCAGAATACCGACATCAGCCTGTGATGCACCTCCAATCATGTTTGGGACGTAAGTCTTGTGGCCTGGGGCGTCTAGGATACTGTAGCGGCGCTTCTCGGTCTCGAAGAATCCTCGGCCAACTTCGATAGTCTTGCCCACTGAACGCTCCTCCTTGTTGATATCCATGACCCATGAAAGGTACCATGATTCACGGCCCATATCTTTAGCTTCCTTCTTATACTTGTCCATGGTTCTCTCATCGACCATACCAGTTGACCAGAGAATGGAACCACCCAGAGTAGACTTGCCAGCGTCGACGTGTCCGATGAAGATGATGTTGACATGCTCCTTGCCGTAAATTTCCTTGAGGGTCTCCTGGTCGACATCTGCAGCCTGTTCCTTCTGGACGGCATCGACCTCCCGCTGGGGCTTCTTGTCTCCGGGGCCGACGGGGCTTGAGCGGCCCGAAGAGTTGGGGGAGGTCTTTCCGGAGGTCTTATCCCCGGATGCGGCGGCCTTACCAGCCTTCTCTCCGGTCTTCTCGATAGCCTTCACGGCAGCAGCCTTCTGGCCAGCCTCGGGGGCGTTTGAAGGCTCTGGCTTGGTATCCTCCTTGGGCTTGGATGCTTCCTTGGGCTTGGCCGGGGCAGCTCCACCTATGGAAAGAACCTTGGCCTTAGGCTTGGGCGCATCTCCTCCAATGCTGAGCACCTTGGCACCTCCCTCCTTAGATACTTGGGGTTGGGGAGCGGCTGGGGTAGAGGCGGCTGGGGCAGCTGGCTGTTGTGGTTGCTGTGGCTGTTGAGTCTGCTGTTGGCCGTACTGGGGGTATCCGCCACCTATGAGGATTATTAGCTCGATGTTTCTTGCAAGACCACCACAAGGGGACGTATAGGCATACCGTAGCCCTGGTTGTTGTATCCTTGGCTGAAGCCACCACCGTATTGCTGGAATTGGTTGAATTGCTGCTGTTGCTGCTGTTGCTGTTGCTGCTGGCCACCATACTGGGGGTAGTAGCCCTGCTGCTGGTAATACTGCTGCTGCTGTTGGTACTGAGGCACGACATAAGGCTGTCCAGGTTGGAAGGTCTGAGCACCAGGTTGGAACGATGCGACACCTGGGCGGAAGCTGCCCTGAGCGGGGTTCAAGTTTAACTGTTGCTGAGTCTGCCGTGACAGGTTCTCATCCTGAGCGGCCGGGTCGTCTTCCCAAGAGTTGAGGTGAGACATGGTGATCTAGGTTTCGCGAGGGAATGGTATAGAGTGTAGATTCGGTAGCGGCGCCGCACAGGGTAGTTGGTTGCGAAGAGTGTATTCTCGAAGATGAGGATGGAGGGGAAGTTGCGCTTTGTTACGTGGGGTCGGAAACGCGACACTCGGCGAAACGGCTCGAAAAGAAACAGGAGATTTTGGACGGCGAAAATCTCCGACTATCTCGAAGGCAGGACCGGTCTAGACAGGGTCGGTCGCAAGAATGGTCGCTCTGCCTGAAGTCTTTGAATTTAAGGTGATTGTGAAAATTCAAGCCCCACCACCATGACGCTGGGGGAGGAGAGTGGTCTTTTGGCCGCCCACTTTGTCCTTTGGAGGGGTTACCAAGCACTGTATGATAAGCGCATAAGAGCGCTCACTGCAGCCAGGCATCCACTACGAAAACCCAACTACGAGGCAATTAGTGACTCAACAAGGCGCCTCATCCTGCCCAGTTGCCCATCATTTCATATCCAGAGCCTTCTGATATGCAGCCTTATGACGCAAATTCCCGTGAGTCACCCGTGGTAGCTCAAGGCAGCGCAACTCAATGCCCGGCGACAGGGTAAGTATTAATTAACGTGCAATTTGATAGTGCGCACTGTGGCCAAGCGGATGACAGCTCTTGATGGCAAATGTGGGTCCATCTCAGCCTGAAGTGAAGCATGCCACATCGGTACTAACTATTGGCACGGGTACATGACAGCTACATAATTTCGGCCTGTGAAACCAAACACAACATATGCACAAATAAAGGTGAACAAAATTCACATTCACCATGCTGTGTACTCACCCGTGATCTGAGCGTGCGCATGTCTACTTCTTTTCTTTTCCCGTTACGTTTGTTGATACCGCCTTCACCTCCAGTCATGAAATTGCGGTCTCAGCACGCCCAGCCAAGATGGACGAGTTTCTGGCTACCCTTGGCGCCCAAGCCATGAAATACGCCATTAGATCCGGAATTGGCTTGACATCATCCTATGCCATCAGCCAGTGTTCACGGCTATTGAAAACAGCACCAGCGCGAGATCATGATGTAACTGCACAACTCCGGACGTTGGAAAAACTGCTGGACAGCAAAATCAAGGTAGTGTCCCCGGCTATCGACCTCGTAGAATTCAAGTGAGTGCAAGTTTCTTGGGTAGTCGTCGAATGTTTCTCAATTCTCACCAACATAGACCATGAAACTAACCATGTTGTAGAGCTGGCCGTGGCAATGTATTTCTAGACTCAGCCCTCCCTCTTGCAAGCTCTCTTCACCGAGAAATTACATCCTTGGGTCAGCGAATCGAGGCCATTGTCGCTAAGTGGGAGGTCGAGGGATCCGAGAACACTTCTCCACGGAGTGCTCAGAAAGGTAGAGAGGACATCGTCAAGGTCGTTACCGATATCAAGGCATTGCTAGATCGGATCGATCGAGAGATTCCGCTCCTACAGTTGGCCATCTCAGCTTCAGGAGAAAGCCTATCTTCTTCTTTACCTGCCAGCGTTTCACCTTCGAGGCTTCTGCAGGCAAGTACCTTGTTGACTGTCGGAGACACACAGTTTGCGCGGGACCCGGCTTATCCTGTTCAGATTGGTCCCATGTTCAAGTTGTCCTTATATTTGCTGTTTCTCGGCCATAGCTCTCCCGTGGCCCAGAATGCACAATCCACAGACTTATCCCTACATAACGGCTCCCCAAGAAAGCCCTCGACTCCACACGCGAGGCCAACAGATTCTTGGCAGTCGCAGGGGAAGAAACCAATCTGGCAAGAAGTCATTCACAAAGCAAATGTGCGTCTCTGTCGGGCTCCTCAAAATGCTACTTCGATAGAGGAGTCGGCCGTCAGACCAGGTGCTCAGATAGAGTACGAATATTACCTGGAGATCATTGAGGATCTTGATGACGGGCGAGTACATGCCGATGCCGACCAGGAGCCTGGTGAGCTCCAAGGATCTCATCTACAGGAGCGAATTCCTCTTTATCAGCTGTCTAAGATCTTTTACACCGACAGTGGAAAGATATTAAATATTGGATCCAATTCGGAGTCTGGAAGAAAGCCCATACTTCTGCTCAAGCGTGATATGAGTGCAAACCATCCTCGTTCGAAAGAGGAAATGGTGAGATCACACCTACCGACAGGCGCAGGCCATGTTCCTATAGAGGCAAGCGAGATTGATTTTGCCGAGGAACAAGCTGCGCTTGATCAACAGTTGTTGTCAGAAGAAGCTCAGGGACAGGAACCCCGAACAGTTACCGAAAGTTATTCGTTCCAACACCGACGATGGGGATTTCCAGACTACCTCGACCCAGCATGGATAGCAATGGAGATGTTTGAAGAGCCATGTGAGAGTGATGATGATGAACCCGAAGATGAGGATGACGTTGAGGAAGTAAAGCAACTTCCAAGTAACGGTTTGTTAAATCAACCTTGCAATCAAAACCATCATACGCGGGGTGGTTCCGACGCTTCAGTTGTCTCAGCAAATTCCGAGTTAGAGACTCAGATCCATAACCTATCACTCCGGTCACCCTTACCATCTGACCAATATATGAGGGAAAAGCAGACTAGCATGGGTCAGATTTTACCTGCTGCCACAGGGAGTTCCGGAAGCTTCATGTCTCGGTCACCTTTTGGTGCCATCATTACCTCCCTCTCCTTAATTGAGATGCTCATCCGCTTAGCGAGCCTTCAGGAATTCCAACAAGCGTCTCACTTATCAATTCCTGATCATGTTATGTCCTTCTTTCTAGAAGAGACTTCGTCTACGGGTTTGTCGGGGGAGGCGGGTTGGAAAATGCGAAAGGAGGCGAGAGAACGCGTGGGATTTGACCCCTATTCAGATATCCCCAGCGACGATTAGATGCATGCCGTAATTCCCGGGCATGCTCAACAAAAGGTTGACTCTTGCCTTATCTTCTCTTCGATGGGTCAGCGGATTCAGCGGTACCAGGTTTCCATAGACAAATGAAGAGCTTGCTAGTCAGCGATGCCTGGCATCCACGTACATGGCCTTTACCCGAGCATTATCATTTTCTTGCTTTATCCTGATTTTGATTCTAACGCATCTCCAAAATTGGACATTCTTCTATTTTATCTATAGGACAGAATGGAAGCCTGTAGATGGTCGTATGCTTGATAGTGTTCAACGAGGGTCTAGTGGTGCTTTAACTGACACTAGCGCTAGTATTTGGGGAATAACATATATTGGTAGGGATCGTAAGCCGTCATGATAAGGCTGCCTGCCGTGAAGAGATGAACGTCTCATGGATACTATCGTAAGAAATGAGATGTTTCATAAATCTTTACCGAGGGATGAGTGCACAGTTCAGGTGTGAATCCTCCCAACAATTCTACCAACCCCGCAATTATACTTGTTGAGATGACGTCCATGACGCCACGCATTTGTCTACCAGCGTCTGAGTGCCGTGGGTAGCACAAAAAATCCTACGAAATAACCACTTGCCTAAAAGTTCTTGCCAAAATAGCCTCTTTTTCCTTTTAAAATACTAAGATCTGCAACGAGTAGACTTTTTTTCATCATTCAAAGCACGACAGTCATCTCTACTGACCACCACATTTTTCTGTTCTTGCTTCACAAGAAAATCCATGACGTGCAACTCACCACTGCTTCAATCTCGACGCCATTATGAAACGCCTTCTCCCAAGATTGCATCTCTTCGAGATAGATGACCAGCCATGGTAAGAATGCCAAATTTTCTGCCTCGGGTGGCAACACAGATTAACATCAGCATCCAGGTTCCCTCCCATCCTTCGCCGCGCTGTACAAGCAGCACTCACGCATGCATGGAGGCTGAAAACGCCCTTTATCCAACCCGTCCCTCCAGCTCAGCTTGCTGGACAAATTCTCATCCGTGAGCTCGGTTCATCTCTATCTCAGTATACGTTTGTCGACTTTTGTGCCGGGGCCGGTGGCCCTACGCCTTACGTTGCTCGGGAGGTCAATACGTATCTTGCCAGCAAAAACGAGGAGCCCGCCACCTTCGTGCTCTCCGACATCCACCCCAACCTGGAGTCATGGGAGAGGATCTCTCGGCTCAATCCCCAGGTCAAGTATGAGCCCACGTCAGTGGATGCCGCCAGAGCCCCTCCACAGCTCGTGCAGCGAGGTGACGGCAAGAAGCTCATGCGACTCTTCAACCTCGCTTTCCACCACTTCGACGATAAGTTGGCCAAGGATATATTGAGAGACACTGTCAAAACCAGCCATGGATTTGCCATTTTCGAGTTGCAGGATCGAAGCTTCGCTAGCTTTGTCGCAGTCACACTTCTGTTGTTCGTGTCTTTGGGCTGGGCCCCAGTGCATTCTCTCAAGACAAGATCCCCAACTACCTTCTTCTTCACTTGGATCATCCCCATCATCCCATTTGTTCTCGTTTACGATGGGTACATCTCCTCACTACGGACTCGCGAGCCTGAAGAAGTCGAAGCCTTGCTCCGTAGTTGCGGTGCGAACACCAGCGCGTGGGAGATAAAGAGCGGGCGGGAACTTCATGCATGGCCAGTTGGTTACATCAGCTGGGTCGTGTGCAGGCCAATCGGTGAGAAACGCAGATTTGCGATTGAGTGATATTTCAATAATTCCTGTGTAGAAGTATCATGACTCTTAAATATATGTCCCGGGCTAAAGATCCCCGTTGATGTACAATAGAATACACGGTCAGGGCAGTCCAGTGTGGCCGACGCTCGCCCGCTGAGAACAAAATCACCGAAACCACCAATTCACAGACCCATTGAGGTGCCCCATTGAATTCTTACTCTTCACTGAATGCCACCACCCCTTCGGAATAAACAAAGCATCCCCTGGAGCCAGGTCAACTTCAAGAAGATGATCTGATATCTTTCATTGGCCCATATGGCCTCGTGAAGCGCCTCTCTCTCCTTTCCTTCCATCATTTCTGTTGTCCGGATACGGCTGTTACCGTGCTGGCGGATCTTAGCTTGGACTTCAAAGTATACACGATCGCCAATGGTAGGTGGCAGCAATCGCATTATCTTGTGGCTGCACAATTGGTAAAACAAATTGGGATTTGGGTCCCGATGAATAGGTGTATAAGTAGGTTCTGTCCCAAGCCATATGCTTGAGTTGTACACATCTCCCTTTCCCGCATGCTGGACAAGATGTGGGGTGGGCAGGTCCTCTTGCAGCGCTGGGGGCAGATCTGTCAGGGATGATTGCGCAATATAAAGAAGCACGGGCGCGCCATCGTTCTCAATCGTAGTCTGATTGAACTCCAGGGCCTTTTTCAGAAGCCTCAGGGGAGCATATAACTGAAAGAAGCTTCGGTCCGGCAGCTCGCTTATAGCTGGTTGAAGCATTTCAGCTAACATCTGACTTGTGACATCCTGTGTCTGGAGCAGCCAGTCCCGGAAGGCGACAAGAGAAGGATTTTGCTCTGATGGTTTGGAGACCAGCTCAAACGGAAATGGCCAGTCCAGATACTGTGCCAAGGTAGGGGATAACGTATGTAATGGAACAGGGGATATTTTATCACTGATGCTCTCAAACCACTTTGAAGCAGCAGGTAAATCAGACTTGTCTCCATCTTTCGAAACATTGCGAAAATGAAACGGGTTTCCAGAGTTGAAAGCATTTTCCCTGAACGTGTCAACATCTGTCAAGGCCTTTAAGTTGGTTGTTGATGCAACTGCTTGCAGCCGTTTCGGCGCTGTGTAATGATAGTAGCGAAGGCATATAGCACCTCGTAGCAGATATCTCCCCATCTGATAGGTCGAGCCTTGAAAAGAAAATATTAAGGATTTATTTGACGGAATATCTTGAAAAATGAAAAACAGAAATTAAAGACAATTAAGAACTGAATGGTGTGATATTGATTATAGCTGTCTATCTCGTCGTGAAGCTGGTCCAGGGTGGCCGGAGCGGCGAAACTTATACCCCGGTCCCGCTACCCTGGAGCGAGACGATTGCAGAAAGCTTGGCTTGGAGGGGTTTCCAACATCAATCCGCCCGCCCACCAATCCACTCAGCTAATTCACCCAAGACATCTCAGGCTTCAAAGCGTGGTGCATCGTTCCTGCGCGCCCACACCCGCCAACAGCCCCTCCCCCATTCAGCGCCGAAAATCAAAACGAGAGATTCGGATATCCGGTGTCGCTTACCTCACACCTTGCTATTCGCTTGCTGCCAAACAAGGGTTCGCATCGAGTGGACGCCTTACGAACTACTGCGCGTCGAAGCCCACACTTTCCCAACCATATATCCCAACCACGCAATTTTCTCCCTACGACCTGGAATAGCTATACCGGATAGGCGCACACCGGGACCGTCTTCCCTCTGTGCACCTTTTAATCCGAGGTGGCCGCCAAAACATATCACCTAGTGCGAACGCTTTCAACAGCCTCGTGACCGGACCACTTGCTATCATTTGGCGCCATGTCGTCCTCCTCTGGGGTTCCAGAGTCTTGGATCTCCAGCTTCTGTTCGCTCATCGGCCATGAATATTTCGCCGAGGTATCTGAGGAGTTTATTGAAGATGACTTCAATCTGACCGGCCTGCAAACGCAGGTTGCAATGTACAAGGAAGCACTAGAGGTGGGGGTTTTCTTATTACCATGATGTCAGAATCGCAAGAGTACTAACCTGGTGGATACAGATGATTCTCGACGTGGAACCAGAAGATGACGAAGATGAGGAGGAGGAAGAGGAAGAAGACGAGGACCAGTCAGCTTTGGGCGATGCCCTCACGGCCCGAGAGCGGAGGCACCACAGCCGAATGGCCAGCGACCTTTCCGTGATTGAATCATCGGCGGAAATGCTCTATGGTCTGATCCACCAGCGTTTCATCTGCTCCCGGGCGGGGATACAACAAATGAGTGAGAAGTATGAGTTGGGTCACTTTGGGGCTTGCCCGAGAACAAACTGCGAGCAGGCGAGGACGTTGCCAGTTGGGTTATCGGACATCCCTGGTGAGGACACGGTGAAGCTGTTCTGCCCTTCCTGCCTTGATGTCTATGTGCCACCCAACAGCCGTTTTCAGACTGTCGACGGCGCTTTCTTTGGCCGCACATTCGGTGCCCTCTTCCTCCTCACATTCCCCGACTATGATCTAACCCGGCGGGGCAGCGAGGTGCTGTCAGGGACGCTTTCGCGGATCTCTGGAAATGAACCCCAACTAAACGGCTTCTTCGAGAAGAACATTGCGCCAAATCTAGGCACGGGTCACATTTATGAACCTAAGATATATGGGTTTAGGGTTTCTGAGCGGGCCCGTTCAGGTCCCCGGATGCAATGGTTACGAGAACGCCCCAGCAACATCAGAGATTTGGACGAGGCGAGGCTGTATGCCGAACAGAACCCGGATTCGGAGGAAGACGATGAGTCGATGAACATGAATGGAAGAGTTGTGGTCCGGCGGCGAGGTCCAGGAAGCGCTCGCTTACGGCAACGGCAGACTCAAAACGGCAGCCCCATGGCTCTATCCGCCAACGGCGCCGAGTCTGAGCTGTAGCGAAGCCCGACTTTCGCGACTGGCCAGAAACGCAAAGCCCCCGAGGCTACCAACACTCAAGAGGGGAAGAGGACTTATGCTCTTCGGCCTCGCCGCGCACGCAAATCTCAGCGGCATTAGAAGCACTTGTACGTGTGTGACCGTCGCTAAGGCCATCTTAGCTCTGTCGTACGGAGAGTCTACACGACAAGTGCTACAATATCAATACCCATCTTTTCTTCTCCTGTCATCATGGGGTTTTGTGACAGCATCATGGTGTTTGGAGTGTATCGAAAGAGATTTCTATAAGTGAACCAATCAATTCTGGAACTTAGAACGAATTCCGTGACGAATTGGTTCAGCTCGGGAGACGTTGAATACTATGCTGGCGTAAAGGAAAAGAATCAATAGAGTCACAACAGCCAATATAATGTCGTTTCATAAGCAATCCTCATTGAGTGGTATCCATTCGTGATGATTCCATATGTATTCTTTTCCACCATAGTTTGTCTCTTGTTTCGAGAATGACACTGAGCCACACTGGTTCAGGCCTGCCACAAGCCACCATTTTCGGTAATAATCAGATACCAGTCTGGCCAGGGAAGCTCGTTCATATCGTAGTTAATTTACGCTCACGAGTATTGAATTCATTTATAGTGATGCAGTTAACTTTCTCAAATGTACCCCCTTGTCGCTTTCTATAACAGCCTCATCTCGGCTCCACTGTAGATCATGTTTAATGCAGTAAACTCAACATCTTTATCTCATTGGAGAACCCTTTCCGGGCGTCCAGTTCGTTCCACCCCCAAAGCCTACTCCAGACGGTGTTGTCCTAGCAGGTGTGGTTGGTCCAGACACGCCCTCAACTGGCAGTGGAGGCGTATCAGTCCTCTTAATCCCCTGGTCATCCTTCCTAGGTGGCTTGAAATTTACATCTCGGCCTGCACGGTATATATCCTGCAGCATTGCGTCGAGGATGCCCGCGTCTTCAAACTCCAGGTATTTTCTATATAACTTGAGCGCAGTCCGAGAATCTTCGATTGAGTCGTGAGTTTCCATCTGGATATCTTCTTTTAGCAGGTACCAAGCCAAGAAGGCTAAAGAAAGTTTGCGAAGGCGCGATTTTAGGAAGAACAGATCAATGGTATCGATAACCTGGACCTTGGGAATATGGATGTTGATGACTCGAAAGTCTTGTTTGAGACCATGACCCAGAAACTTGCAACCAAGGTTGAGGAGAATCCAGAGCTTCTTGTAGGCTATTTTTAGCGGTAGTAGGCTGTGTTGGGATATCCGAGGGTCCAGGTCTTCCTGGGTAATACCCGAGTATGAGGTGAGATAATCGACAATAGGCTCTCTTATAGCGATATAGTCGTCAATCAGGGGCAATCCTTCATCCTCACCCTGACCTCGAACAACAGACACTCGAGCGAGAGCGTACACTATGGGACGGATGGTTTCCCGCTCGCCGTCCGAGTTCATTTCAATCTCGGGCTGTCGGACAGCAACAAATTCAGTATCAAGAGCGATGATCGTGTTCGGACCAGGACGCTCAGTATCTGGCCGGAGAGTCTGATATGTCCTGTTCTCAATGTCCAGCATCGGGCTGATTGTCTTCTTAGTTCCGTCACTATGTACTGTGCAAATGAAAGAATGGTGACTTACGTTAAATCCTGATAGAGGAGGGAGGTGTCAAGATGCTGTTTCCAGTCGGTATCGATTTTGTTGTTGGCCTCTTTCATCTGGAAGGCTAAAACTGAGGGGATTTTCCATGAAGAGTTAAACGTGAGAGCCTCCTCTGTGCTTACAGAGCGAACAAGGAAATCATTGAATAGATGCCACTGGCTCTGGGCTGGTGCCTGTGGCTCAGCATGTGCAACTAGATTTGGTGAGCTTCGAGTACCCATTATTCGGGGGAGAAAGAGTAACATACCGTTCACCATGGCCACAAGATGAGGTTTCTGAACCTGGCCACTACCAATATTGATGGCCATGCCGACCAAAGAATACACCGTAATGTTGTGGATCCCTCTTTGCAGGTGCAGCTTCAAATCCTCCCCTTCATAGCAGAAGAATTGTCCTTGCTCTACAATAATGCCTATTTCTTCGGGCAACCACCCCGGGGTAGACCAAAGCATTCTGTGGTCTTGGCTTGTTACTGCAGTATTGAGCATCATGACAGCCGGGATGCTGTGAACGGTTTTTCGTGTAGCTATCGTCTGATACCGCTGACATCGGCTGCACCAGCCTTTGGAGGTGGTCTCACGTTCAACACTGCTCTTTAGGACTTCTGAAAATGTTATCCTTGGCATTTTCGTAGTCCTGCCTGGAGTTTTCTATAGCATGTATCATCAGTAACCTGGGCCAAATATTGACCCCCCTCTTTTGCGGCAGGCCGTCAAGGACAGCTTACAATAGACGGATACAGTAAATCGTTTACAAATGTCGAACCGGGTCGAGTATACTCGCTACGGCAGTTCATACATCTAATTGAACTCGTAGCAGCAGTAGATAGAACCTGATATTAAGATATGAGCATGAGTACTTGGTTGATATAAAAGCATGTGGCAATTACCTGCTCCATTGTAACCGGCGAGGGCGCCATTGATTTGAAGTCGTGGACGATTTTGTCCAAGAGAAATCGCGTTAAGCCTTGCAGCATCACGTTGAGGGACGAACCGTGTGGATCTTCCTCTAGCAATCCTAACGGGCCAGCTATGAGTTAAGTTAGCATCGCTGTTAGTTATCTCTTGTGAGAGGAACCCTAACCTTGCGGGTGACTACTCAGAGTCTTCAATAAGTTAGTCGCCTGGCAGATAGAGCCCTCGGCTTTTTGCAGCATGTCAAATAAAAATCCAAGCTCGCATAGTAAGCATATTTCACTAATACAGGCCGTTGCAGTGTGCTGAAGGGCTAAATTTCGTATGAGAGGGGTGAAATGTAGGATCTGAAGAAGTGAGTTGGCGTAGGAATTTGAGATATGGATTTCGAGACCAGAATAACGGGATTTATTATAGAAGCTTCAAGAATTAGCCGGTTGTTGGCAGTGAGATCGTTGAGAGGGGAGACATACCCAAAGTCAAAATCATCAACTCCAAATTTGCTGTACTTGATTTCGACATTTCGATACATGACTGGCACCTCCGATTTTTTACTCTCATTGGACGATTCGGCACCGGTGTTAGAGAGCTCGTCCGTTTTATCATCAAAAGCTGTCACCCTTGACTGGGCTGATTCGCGAGCCTTCTCACTGAGAAATTTTGGTGCTTTCAAGCCTGAATTGGCGACTTTGTCCATATCACGGGTCTTCTCGACCTGATTTCTCCGCAGACCGCGAGAGTTTCGACCATAGAGCCCAAATTCTGCGGCTTTCAAACCGGACAAAAATTGACTGTCGAACTTGACGGGAGGGGCCCCAACGTCGCATATTAGGCCTGGCCATGCTGATGCTAGGACTTCGCGGTAATAAGGAAGACCAATAGAATTCAAGGGACTAGATTTGGATTATTAGCGTAAGGTCATTATCGATCTGAATATAATTGAGACAAACGTTTCTGGGGTCCATTCAATCTGTGGGATAGGCTCCTCAGGTGTTGCTGAATCGATGGGCCCGGGAAGATCGACAAAATGGAGCTTGGATGGTGAACCCCATAGATGGATGAAGCACTCGGCGTCAGTCAAAGCCATTGCTTCTCCCGATGGTGCGATCTCGAACATGCTCAAGTATGTCAAGACGTTAGCTTGTCGAACATTGCTAGTGTTCGGATTCATCAAGTCCACAATATGCATTTGTCCACTTTGCGAGACAACTATGCTGGTGGTGAGCATTCTAGGGTGCATACGAACGTACGCAGCGCCTGCCGGGAAAGGGATTGGGGGCATAGAAGACATCTTTTTGATATCGAAAACGTTGAGAAAGGGGTCGAGAACAAAATTCTGCCCTTGTCTGAGAGAAAATCCACATGTCACAATGAAATCATGCTGAGCATCCATGTCGTTGATCAAGGCCGAGTGCGCATTCCAAGATTTAATGACTGAAAAGTTGACAGGATCCAGGAGGTTGACTGAACCATTCTTGGTGGCTGCGCAGATATATCGGCTCCGCCTCATTATTGTATATTGATGCTCCGTTGAAACCTGCTCAAGTTAGTAATCTCTGCCTTGTCACGGTGCAGGTGACTAACCTGTTTCATGACTTCGCCCTTAGTGAGGTCGATGACAAACATCTTGTCCTGGAGTCCAGCAACGATGATTTCCGATGTCCCCTTGGATGTAAAGCTCATGCACCGTAGGTCTTTCATATCCTCATGTCTGCCACCCAAGCCATTGTCAGTTTGCCATTGAACCATAAGCGCAAAGAAGCAATGTCTCAGAACCTTATATGCCACAACGGAGGCCCTCTCCTCTGAGCCATGTGGACATCCTTTGAGCCAAGCACGATAACACCTTTGTCATTGACCAATATTTGCCGAACTGCACCATCAACAGTCAGATGCGCCTTGAAGGAGGTGTATCGTTGCAACTCGGTCCCGTAGAAAGAAGAAACCCGACCCTATTTCAATCAGACATGTTTCGCGGCGGGTTCAATGTGACGGTGCTGTCATACGTATTCGTTGCCCGCCCAAAGAAGCTCTTGCGACGTGTCGAAAGTCATTGTTGTAACCGCCGATGGCAGTGCATGGACGCCCGGGGGCGGGAATTGAATCCGGACGACCTGACCCCCAGAAACGCATTAGAAAAACATGTTTTAATCTCCAGGAGCTCAAAAACGCCCTCCGCCTTCGCGTGGGGGCAGGAAGGCAGGCATGTGAAGCTGGTCATACCTCATCCCAATCTCCGTCCATGATGAATGAATGAACATTCTCTCCAATATCGTATAGCTGGGGGGATGGAAGCGATATGTTAAAACGATATATAAGGCTGTGTCGCAACCATAGTGCCCCCAGCGGTGGGTGACAATGCAGCAAGCGGGATGCGGCGCGCGGAGTCAAGTTAGATGTTGGACGTTGGCAGACAACGCGAAGGAACGTTGGAGGGGCACTTGGCGAAACTGGGGTACCTAGGGACTAGGGTAGGCAGGTATGTAGCTCTAGCAAGCACTGCTAACCTAGGTACTTATCGGTGGTAGGTGGGGTTGGTCGCGGCGGTTTGATATCAGATAGCCAGGTACTTGTCAAAACTAATGGATTGTACATAAGATTTATGTACCGAGCTATCCTCGCTTTCATTTACGGGACGATCTCGCATGGCTGGTATGTCTCATGCTCCCATAATTGCTTGGTCTATTTTCATGCTATCTGGTATATTGTGAAACTAATAGCAGCTACTTCGATAGCAATGCCTGGAAACGGGTCAATGTCTTCTTCAAAGCTAATTTCAACCTTCCACTTTGTCCTGGTCATTTTGCCAATCTCGTCCCACAAACGCTGGAAGCTGGCTTGGCTGTGAAGATATGGGATTTCATCTGCGGGTGAGCAGACATCCTTTATCCCCGCCTGTCTTCCATAGATCAATGCGTTCTTGGTCCCCTGTTTTAAGAATGCGACCAGGCGGCACCCGATGTAGAGCTGTTGGGTCCAATTGAAGAGGTGGAAGAAGCTATCGGCGTGGATCATGGTGACCATTCCCTGAAGTTGTAAAGGGCGCTTATCATCAGGATCAGCCATGTCCCCGATCACAAAAGTAGCTTTGAATTGATCTCTATCGTTGAATAAATCATAGCCAATGTCTATTAGCCTGGGCTCGATATCGATCCCAAAGAGCTGTGAGCTGTCGACGCCATCAGCATGGAACTGCCTCAATGCTTGTCCAACACAGCAACCAAGGTCTAGGAGAGCGTCCCTTGATTTTGGAAGACGAAGCCGGAAGAGGACCTGGCGATAGCAAGCATCTGAGGTGTCAGTAAGACGGAGGAATTTCCATCTGCCAATGCACGGGAATTTCGTAACCTTCCAGGCCTCCTCTCTCTACTCAACCACGCCGTATGAGGCTTGAGTTAGCAGATATTGCATGGGCAAATACAGGCGAAAGAATTCATGGAGCAGAAGAACAACAAACGCACAATACGGAGAAGATGCTGATCTATCTCATCTTGAGGAATGCTGCTATAGGTATGGAGTAGAGCACGGATCGGCCCAGTGTCGTCAGGAAGTCCAGGTATAAAGGCCCAATCACGGATTTGCGTGATGTCCATGCCTTTGGGGGACAACCTGGGAGTAAGACGGGGGGCAGGAGGCTGCGCTCCGTCGCCCATGGAAGTCCCGGAAGAGGTTGAGCCACGTCGAGCTTCACAGGCCTCTAACCCAGTGACGCGGACGTCAGGCTAGAAGAATACACGGGAGATAGATGCAAAGCGAGGCAATGGATCTCATGGCGGGCTAAGTCGGCAATAATAAAGTCTGGATTGGCCTGTGGTTTGCTCATTGTCAGCAAGGCCGCCTCGGGATGGCTGTGGGAGAATGCAGGAATCGTCCCACTGCTGAAGCGCCGAAGATATCCACAAATTGCCTGATCCATCTCGCTACAACCTGGCCTGTCACATATTCATGTTATCAAGCTAATTACCTGCCCCATCTCATCCAACCATGCTGCGCCCAAGGATTCGCATTGGAAGGACATTGTTTCTCCTTGCATCCTGCGGTCTGGATACCACGTAATCATTCTTCCTAGTCAGGCCCCGGCCGCCTCCTCTACGCCTTATTATGAATACCTCCGTGCGGCCCGACGGATTGGAGGCAATCTGCAATGAGATCCTTGGGAGCACAGATCCATACATTTCTAGGGCTGGCAGGCGACTTTGAAAGTAGTACTTTTATGTCCTCTTCGACTTCGATCACCTGGTTTGCTTACCTCCATGCAGATTCTTTTCGTTCATCAGTCTCGCAGCGCATTACTTGTAATCACATGGGCAGATAAACCCTCTAAAGCGCATGGTCCTAGCAACTTCACTTACAGATTTTCTCAAAGTATCATGATAGCTAACTTCAATGCTGGCTCCTGGAGGCTCGCCCCCACCATGTTCCTTTGCAAAGACATCATTGTAACGAGAGTAACGAATAGATGCGAAAGTGCCTCCTCGATTTTACCGTTCCATTCACTGTGTTAGCGCCAACCACCAATATGCAGGTTCATGGATAATCTAGGTACGAATCCCTGAAGCTTTCGGCCCACTAGCTTGAATCAGATAGCTCTTTCTCGTCAGGTGGACTCTTTGAAGATAAAACAAGCACCCACACAGAAGTTGTTGTGGCCCCTCTTTGTTGTTGTGAAAAAGCGAAGACGGGGACCCTGATAATTCCTCGTATGGAAGGTTCCTACCTTATGCTTGCAGGTATGCGTCCGGGGTATGAGCTTGGAGCTTGGGGCAGCTCGCAATAGGGCTCCTAAGGTCATGTGGATATCCACACTCTTGTCTAGGAGGTTAAGACGAAATAGATGAAGCATTATGTTGATTTGGGCTTGAAATTGAGTTTGTGCCTCACATACTA
This sequence comes from Clonostachys chloroleuca, assembly GCA_037952775.1. Taxonomy (NCBI): domain Eukaryota; kingdom Fungi; phylum Ascomycota; class Sordariomycetes; order Hypocreales; family Bionectriaceae; genus Clonostachys; species Clonostachys chloroleuca. The sequence goes on along the minus strand of JBANAY010000003.1, from coordinate 18,217,089 downwards.
GGTATTATCTCCGACGTGGATGATGCTATTCCCGAATGAACACATAGCAAACTATGCTCTCAGAATTGGACATTGGTCCAGGCTCGTTCTCTGATACCCGGCCCTCAATGCTCTGGAAAGTTCATTATATCAAGGTGAGTCGTAATTTTCTGAACATCAACGGTTTCTTGAATTCCCTTTTCCCTGGCAAGAACAGATGATAATGTAATGTGACTAATCGCTTATATTTAAACTCAAAGGGCAAATAAGGGTCTAGACCGCAATGTTCATTCACAACATGTTCTCCTTCTCTTCCCACACCGCATCGCATCTTTATGTGACTTACCTCTCCCCACAAGACCATATATACATGATCTTGACCATCCTCCCGAGCTGTCCGAACTCCCAGGCAAATGGATCTTAGAGGCTTACAGTATTGTCGGGCCTCGTACAAAACTCTGGAGATGACTAATGATATTGTCCGTCTTTACCGGTATCGTGTCTAATGATGCCGCCCGAGGTGAACTCGACGATTGCTTTGAGTGCTGTTTCTATCCGATCATTTGAAGCCTGAGGGAGGATGTTAGGATTTGACTGCTTAAGTAATCAGAATGGATGCGATCAGCCGAGTATTTTCCGTGACGCCGAAAATTCTTCCACTCCGTGCTCTGGATCCTCCAGAGCACAATCGCAGCCAGTGCATTTCCACGGGGCCGAGTTCTTCCTATTCCGTTGACCGCGGCGCGTCGCATTTATCATCATCCGCAGAGAGCCTTGGTCAAGGTACGTTTAAACGTCAACACCCTCATGCTACGGCATAAGAAAACCCATGCTGTTGCGCCATTGTGGTTGACACGAATTGCGCTTCTGTCGCCCTTTGCATGGCCAATTTCCACTCAGCGCACAACTGACAATATGGCTTCAGATCAGTGCAGCGCGCGCTGTTGCTCGTCGCATTTAAGACCCTGCGCTTGCGGCTGATTCTTCAATTGCTTCATGAAGCTCTGCCAAACAAAGCCGGTAGCTTCTCCTCCTCTCACAACCTTGGCCGGTCCTCTATTCGCCACCCGATTGTTACCGATACATCATACGAATTTTTGAAAAAGCTAGGGTGTTGATCGCAATGAGCGCGGAACAAGTGGAAGCGCCCGAGACGGCCAATGAAGTCAGATATCCGTCGCCTGGCGCAGAGGCTATGGATGCTGGGCCCTTTTACCATACTGGTGGCCGCGACCAAGAGCATGATCAGCCAGATCATCATCAATCTGAAGAGCTCCCAGATCATGGCCAAGCGAAAGATCAGAATCACGCCGAAATGCACCACTCCGAGTCTATCGCATCTCATCAACATGCAACACGTCCTCCAAACCTGGAAGAGCTCCAGCTAGCTGCGCAATTGGGCAATGGATTAGCTGGAGCATCCATGATGCCTGCTCCCGACCCCAACCTCAGTACAGATCCTAGTATGAATACGGATCCCAACATGAACACTGATCCCAACATGAACACCGACCCGAATATGAACACCGACCCGAACATGAACACCGATCCCGGTATGAATATAGACGACCATGGGCTTCGCAACATGATGCCACCCCCCGACGAGCAGCATACACCTTCATACCTACAAGATACCCCAACCTCGGATTCCATGGTACCTCATGGTATGGTCATTGGGCCCACCCTACCGCCGCATTACGGGCTGGGAGATGGCGTTCCGCCTAGAAAACGATCGAAGGTCTCTCGGGCGTGCGACGAGTGTCGTCGAAAGAAAATAAAGTGTGATGCCCAATCGGATAACGGCGATACACCATGTTCAAGCTGTGCGCGTTCGTCGACTAGATGTTTGTTTAGTAGGGTGCCTCAGAAGCGTGGCCCGTCTAAAGGGTAAGTGCAACATCTTAAAGTCCATACAAAATAGGGCAACTGATCAGTGTGTATGCGCGGGGCAGATACATAAAGGAACTTGCGGACAGGATCCACAGCATCGAGAACAAGCTTGAGTCTGAAGGGGGACTTACCCATGAAGATCTCAGTGGTCTTTTTAGCACCGATCGACCCCGAAACCTCAATGTTGGCACCGACTCAAATAAGAAACGGCCTTATTCTGGCATATCTGGGGCGGATTTTGACTCACCTTCCTCTGGTCGACAGGCCCCTTGGGGAGCAGAGTCCAGGCCGATACAACCTCCACCCATCCCTTCCGAGAACAATGTTTCCCTGCATTATAGCGCCGAATCACTTGCTCCCCAGGCCTCAGCCGTTCAAGGCGACGTTTCTTCCAAGCAGTCTGAGCCTCCACTTGACATACCCATACCGGAAGTTGAAGTCCCTGAACTTACAGATGGGATGCTGCAAGAGTGAGTCTCCTCATGTCTGAAGCTATCACCAGTTGATCCTAACCATATCACAGCTATCTTGCCACAGTACAGCCATTGTATCCCATTCTTCCAAGTAGTAAACAGCGTCTTGATCAGTTGTTAGAAGCGTGTCCTTCTTTAATCAGAACAGCGTTTGTACACGCCCTTTTGGCCGTTGTTCAATCATCATCGGGCATGGTCAAGCTGGCAAGTTCATTACTCAATGAATGGGAGAGTGGCGATGCCCCCGATCAGCAGCAATCAACATCGTGCATGCTCAAACCATCCTTCTCTTGGTCATTGACGCGGACTGGCGATGTTCCCCGACAGTCTCATCGCTGTTAGCTCGTGCCGTGGCGCTGGCTAATAGCATGGGCCTCTGGCGTTACCCAAACATGGAGCTGGCTTCCGAAGTCGACTCAGACGACAATCTTTCTGTGCGTATATGGTGGTCTCTTGTCGTCATGGACCGTTGGCACGCAGTAGGAACTGGCCGTCCGGTCTTAATAACCATGCGTAGTGTGGTGCCACCCGCAGGGCTAGATACAGTGCTGAGCGACGTATCTTTTTACCTCTCGCGTAAGTGTGCTTTTTATCTTTGTTCAACGTTTTCTTTTCTGACGATGTAATTCACAGGGCTTTCAAGGGTGCTGAACCGAGTGTCGGAGGTGATTGTGTCACTCGGACCCACCTCGCCGACGACGGAGTCGATGAATGCCGGAGTTTTGACAGATTTGGTTGAAGTCTTCCGTGAGGATTTGCCAGCCCGCATTGAGCCCGCATCGCATGCGCTGGTGCACCTGTCCTACTGGCACTGCCGACTTTTGATTATACTCTTGACGCCGGGAGCAACGGCGTCGGAGCTTATTTGGCCGCTGAGGGAACTGGTTGACCTCCTGACGAGGAATTCAGACCTGCGAAGCCCACTGGCCAACCATTACACCTCTCTCATCATCTTTGCCTCAGCAAAACTTATCAACATTGATTCTTGCCGGGATGAAGCAGGCCAGCTCAGTAGAGAGATTCTAGAGAAGCAAGGGGGAGTGTGGGATGTGATTCGAGACAAGATCTCGGACCTGGTGCGGCTCGCAACACTGGGGGATGCGGCCGGGCTCCAGCGATTGGCCGATCTCGCTACGTCCAACCAAAGCGTGGCCACGGGGTCGGAAGGCCAAGGAGCCGGGTCCTCGTTCTCGCAAGGATACTTGCAACTTTCTTAGACATGTATAATGACTAATTCCAGCGGCGAGTGTATAATGTACGATTATGGGCAGCCTAGACAGAAAAATCTCAGCGATGGCGGACTTAATGGCAAATACGCCTGACGAGGCGCGGATGTTACGATCGAACCTGAACGGATTCGTGGTGTCGTAGGCTATGATTGCTCCATGCGGCAACACCCTGAGTACCATAACTCAAACAACCCACAGACTCCCGCTACCTACCCACTTGCTACCGTCCGAAGGTCAGAGCTCACCATGTCGGATTAGCGAGCCTCTCTAGAGCTCATTCGGGCAGGGCTACCGGGAGAGGAGTACGTACATGTCGATTTCACCCATGCAAGTACCCATCACTCGGTCGCGAGACAGATGCATTAGCGATGAAGCACCGGCATTGCAAGTGGCGGCAAGCTTCAGTCGTCCGGTCGCTAACCCCCACTCCTCCCAGGGCTTTCGTGAGTCGTGACGATGGCCTCCTCCCTCCCCCCGGTCCGGTCAGGGCTGGCGAACGGAACCCCCAACGCAGCTTAGGGGTGACAGGAGTAAGGGACCATCGCTATTACTACAAGCCGTGGTAGGCAATATTAGTCGTACCTAAAATATGCTGCAGCCGGGACGGATTCGTAGAATGTCGTAATAGCTCTCTGATATAGCAACACCCGGGCAGCAGAGCTGCACACGCATTCCCACGTTGCCAGCAAGCCGCGATCGGCCAAGTTAGCACGCGTCGCAACGACATAATTGGGTCTAAGGCAGAAAAAAAAAGCAAAATAGATGCCGCATGAGTCGCTGAATAATCGCCCATGGGAGGTGAATTTGGGGAAGCAAAACAACGGCGTGCGACTAGCTCATTGCGAAAGAGAGCCTCGCCGTGGCTGATTTGCTGTTTAAATTGGCCCTTTCGTTTCCTTCTTTCTTTTGTTGGGGCAGTAGAAAGGGGGGGGGGACAGCAGAGGGGCCTTCGGTCACTTGGCCGATGGGCACAACTGGGGACTGAAAGGGCACCCCTCTCCATTCTGCCTCTGGATGACGGAGGATGGTGACTATCACGAGCATCTACGCCGCATACCCATGGGCCTGGCTGGCTGTATGTCCATCTGACTTCACTGCCATGGGGGATGAATCTGCTGTACGAAGATGGAAATGGACGGACAAGGGGGGAGCTCGAGTCGACTGGGGGCCGGTTGGAAGGCTGGGGAGTGGCGCCAAGGTAGCGACGATAATCCAGGGGAGGGACCCAAGCCAGCCAACCGCGCCGCTCGTCTGTGCAGCTTCACTTCCCGCTTCCGTTTTCCTCCATCTCGGGGGCCTACCCCCATAATTCATCTCCGACGACAACAAAGCCGCCGCTGGCGCCGCTTGGGGAATGTCGCGCGTCGGGGTTCGTGGGGCTGTGGGGGTTGCAGGGCTAAGGCCCTCTCGCTCTCTTCCAGTTCACCAGCCCCTGATCCTTGTTGAAACTCGCACGAGTAAGGCCGTGGCCCGGGCCACGCTTGCTGGCGTTACATGGACAACACAAGGGAGCTGGGGCATGATTTCGTCAGTGTGCCTCGTCGCCTTTGGCTTCGCTGTCTGCCGAGCATGGAGTCGCAATGGCGCAGGACGGGTTACGTATGAGCCAAATCACTGAGCGTGGTGTGAGACATCAGAACCTAATGCAGAGCAGATTGGTTAGGTCACGAAGGCGCGGGGGCGAGCTAGGTTGGTAGTGAGTATGCTTGTTCATCGGTCTATTCAGATGAACCGGCAGATGTTGGGCGTGCCCAGTCTGACCAAAAACGTATAATCTACCAAGTGAGATATCTCGTAATTTGAAGCTGATATTGTTGTCATCGGCGTGTGAGGGAAAACAAGTAGAAAAATAAACAAGCCGCCTCTTCACGTTTTCCGAATGACTATATCTGTATGTAGAGTGTTCATATGTCGTCAGATTTCCAAGAGTCAATGTCTTTCCTAGACAATCCAGAAGGATGTCAACGATCCTTCATCCCCCTCCAAAGGTCGTTAAATATTCCGCGAAAATACAGTCGATTGCTTTTTTGAATTTGCCAATTCCAAATCAAGTTCCTGAACACCATTTCATAATCCAGTCCCCCAAGCCCCCCCCCCCCCCCCCCCACAATCAGGAAATGCAAAAGTAGCCGCGCCTTGTATATAAAAAGTCTATCCAAGAAAAAAAGAGACACCATCACGCATGTTGAACATGATTCAATGTCAATCCAAAAAGCTCGGAGTGCATGTTGGTGTATGTTGTGCCACCAATTTCGTGACGATCGCCACGTGGCTATGTAGAAGAAGAGACGTTAAGTCGTTCGAGGTCAGGTTGGTTCCATATCTCGAGTGGGCCCGATTGGGAGATGTGAGCATGGGAAATCGGGCTTCATAAAGCTCATCTAAAGCTTGAGTTTTTATAATTCCCAAAAGTTGCCCATGGTGTTTGGGCCGAGGGGATCAGGGCTCTCGTCGACAATCCCGTCAATGCCCTCGTGGTAGTTGGGCATCCAAAAGGCGGGATCCTCCTCAACCATGGACATGCCAGCGCCGGGTAAAGCGCCGTGCTCGTTGTTCTTATAGAAGCTGTCATAGTCGATGCTGCTGATATCGGCCTGGTTGCCCATCATGTTACCGTGGCGAAGATAGCCAGCGTTATTGAAGTCGCCGCCATCAGGCCCAGACATGAAGTCCTCCACTTCGGAGACGTCGCCTGAGGTCGATGTTGTGTTGACCAGATTGGGTAGTTGCTCGGAGCCGCTGCCAAATTCGAATGCGCCGAAGCTCTGAGTGCCCGCTTGGCTATAGCTCGAAGGGGCAAAATTGTCACGCTTGGTGTCGCCGAGGTCATAATGACTCCAGTCGACAGAAGCAGCGCTGAGTCCTGCGCTGTACATGGGCCCATCTTGATCAGGAGAGAAACCAGCCCCAAAAAGATCAAAGGAGCTATTCGGGATGTAAGGAGGATACTCGATGGCGGAAAGGTCCAAGGGAGGGACTGTGCCATTCATCTGGGCAAATGTCGACATCTGGGGAGAAGCTGCTTCGGACTTGACCCGGCGTTGGGAGCCGCCAGCCCGACGGGCGTCGGCAATGCTGTCGGAGCCAGCACCTAAGCTGCTTGTACTGTTGGCAGAGTTGACCCGGTTGAGCGAGTAAGGCCCGACCTTTTGCGAGGCACGGTGCTTGGCAGTTGGCTTGTGGTGACCGTTCTGATCAAACATCATCATGTCCGAGGAATGTATAGTGTTCGCTCGACGACGCCGAGGGACGGGCTTGGCTCGGGACATGCTGGCCTTGTGAGCCTCGCCCTCGGAATCCGTTTCGGGAACGGTGTCGAGTGTAGCGGGCATGTCCTTCTTCTGGGCACAGGAGCAGCGGCCGCCATGATTGCAACAGCAGGTTTCTATGTTGACAGCTTGTTTAGAATACATGCTCAGGGAGAACGTGTCTGTTCGACACGTAGCAATAATCGCTTACCGGTGTGGCCCTCAACCGTTGGTTGGAGGTGTGCACATTTGCTCGTCTTCTCGCCGCAATCGCACTTGACGTGAGATGCCCGAGATTTCCGCATCGCACGGCAATGCGAACATTGCGAAACTGGCCGTCCCTTCTTGTTGATGTGCTGAAGAGGCCGATCTGGAGTGGGTTAGTGAACCCATTCGCACGTCCAATGCAAGCTGTTGGGGCCAGGGCGAGACATTCCAAGGACGACGAGCGGCGTGGTGATGAAACCTCTCGCTGTCGCCTCGCACGCCCGCGGCCCTGGTGAGACTTGCGGGTTTGGCTACATACCTGAGTGTTGGCAATTGCTCACACGATGCCCGCGAACGCAGGCCTCGCAAGCCCATTTCTCTCCGTCAATTATCATATTGAATTGAGTATCGCGAAAGTAGCAGGGATGGCGATGGAAGTGAGAATGAAGCTGTGGATGAGTTACGGTTGACGGTTCAAGCAGCGACGACCGATGAACAAAAAATCGTTGTCGGTTTGCAGGTTCTAAGTGGCCAGAGTCTAATTGTGTGTTGGGAAAATCCGGTTGCAATTAGAGCTGGGAACTAATACCAGTGGTTGGACAATCCCGCGTCAATCTGGCTGTCGCTGGTGTCTCCGTCTGGATTCCGGGCAGAATAAGAGCCAAGGCCGGGGCGTCCTTATTCTGCTTCAAGCGATAGCGGCTGAGTCGCTGTTCAATCAAACCGGCGTGGGTGGTGCTACCGGAGCGTAGTAGCTGGAGGCGTGGCCTTGGCTTGCTGCTGCAGGTGGCGGCAGTGTTGGTGGGTAAGATCCACGGGGGCTACTTCTGGGTGCTGGGTAGTACTTAGTGTAGGTAGTACCTGCTAGGTTGCTTCCCCCACCTGGAAAGCAAGGTCGTGTTCAGGGCTGATCGAGACTTGCCACCGGGTACGGCGTGGTGTGTCGGCTGCGAAGACTGACGCTGTGGCTTCAGGAAAGCAAGGAAAGAAGCAGGATTGGAAGACGGAACAATTGATGTCGCAGAACAACCAGTTTCTGTCTTGTCAATGATTGAAACCGCTGTTCAAAGCGATTTCCGAGAACGCAAGAGATGAGTGGAGATTTTCTGAAAGTGGAGAACGTTGGGGTTTTCCCAGCTCCGTCAGTGTGCTACGAGCTGCTCGGCGTCTGGCCAATGGATTCCCGGAAAAACCGGTATTTGCTGGCGCCGAATAGACAAGGAAAAAAATTCTTGAGTCGAGAGGCCGGGAAATGTCCGGACTGGGTAAGTAGCGGTTTCGCGCTGGCGGATAGCTGATCGACAGCTACAGCAAAAGCAGTGCCGTAAGATGCTCAAGTATGGCGATGCTGTTGGAGGAGGTCGCAACTCAAGTGAATGAGTAGCAAGCAGGGTGAAAGCTCAGTCTCTCTTTACTCGGCCGGGCGGTAGTAACAAGCGAATCCAGGGAGCCTTGGTATAGCCCATTTAACATGCGTCGGAGTTCGAATCAAGGTGGTCGCTGCGGATTGCGATGCCAATGCCGTATTCTGGACAGAGTCCTGCTGGCCCTCCCTCTCTTTCTATGTCGCTTTGGACGTTGGTCTCGGTAGGCACCTGTCTGGTAGCACAGGGCCTTGATAGAATGGGAAGGGAAGATCAGGAAGAAAGTAAGAAGGAGAAAGGAAGAGAGCTACGAATCCGGGAAACGGAGGGCTGCAAGTGGGATTCGTTTGTCTTTAATTTGGACGAGCATATGACAGACAGTGTGCTGCGAGGCTCGCCCAGTGGCCAGGCCCAAGTATTGCCTAGACGAGTAAGGTATGGATGTTGATGTCTGCTGCTTGGGGGTGGGAATGGGAGTGTGCAAGGCATGAACCTAGCCAGGGCGGTCCAGGTATAGAACTACAGCAATACAGCACACCAGAGCTGTGCAGACAGTGCCACCACGACGTACCCGCCTGTACCATGCTGGGGGGCAGGGGTAGTTCAAGTCAAAGGGTGGTGGGCTCGGCTGCGAATGACGACGTGTGGGATCGTCCTAAGAGGGGATGGCGCTGCAGGGTTCAATGCTGGGCCTGAGAGGTGGACCATCCCAGTGTGGGATGCATCCAGCATCCAGCATCATCCAGCATGGGCTTGGGGACTTGCTTGTGCATAAGGGGTCGATGACCTGGTTGGATGCGCCCCATTAAAGAAACGGTGCAGTGACACGGGAGTACATCTCGTCCTCAGTTCGATACGTGGGCCTGGCCGGTCGTCCGTGGTGCGTGGGTAAGGCGCCAGAGTGTGTCTGCGTGTGCGTGTGATGGGAAGTGTGGGAGGGCTTCGGACCGCCGTTCTGGGATGTGCGGGCTTGGTGCTCGGTGACCATTCAATATGACATATTGATAGCAACGTCAAGTCTTCGACTACCGGCGACAATCATTGCCGCCTGCAGAAGAAGCCAATGGGTTACTGCTCGCAGTAGGCGCACCCCAATACGGCAGAGAGCAACATTTGTACACGTCTGCTTGGACTTCTGTTATTCTTTTTTGAAAGTCATGCCTCTAAAATTAATAATAATACCAGATTGAAAGGGACCCAGTGGGTAGGCAGTAGCCGTGAGGCGATGGGTGAGCTTGTGCATGTCTGGAAAGGCTGCATGCTTGTTTTAGCACAAGCATCGGCGTATCAGCGTACTGGGTGTAGCGTTGTGTTATTGGCACAGGCAATATCTTCAGCGGCTACCCAGATTGGCTGCGGCACCGGCGGCCAAAAACAAGAGAGCAACGTTTCTTCAGCCGGACACCCATGCTGTTCCAAATCGAGCGCTGCCAATTCTTGGAATCCTTATTATACATAGCATGTCTTACCTGTCTGCGCCGCTGGCTCCGGCACTCTGACCTCTCTCGTGTCAGATTTTGGGGACTGCGAACAGCTGCGAGCATGCGTCTAACTAGCACCTGTTCCCTAGCGAAGCCATCCAGATACGGACTGGAGTGGCTAAGCCGCGTGCTAGCTGCGAGTCCAGATTGGAAAATCGCCAAACAGCCATCGCTCGGGCTAGCTTGCCAACTTGGCAAGGTAACTCCCCGCACCCCAGCTATGGGGAGGTACATTGATCTGCTCCACCTTGACACCCGTCCCTAAACAGCCGGCCTCCTCGCTATGAACCTGGGCTGACCCCTCCACGAAGGTAAGGTAAGGAAGGTCCCTGGATGGGAGAATTCGCGACCTGCTTGCTGTTTCGACAAGGCAGGCAGCACCGAGCACCAAGCGCTAGGTCGGTTCACATGAGGGCGATCAGTCCGAGCATCGCCTGGTCCTCGTATCTGACCTGAGGGACGGCATGTGTCATGTCAATGGGAGATCATGTTGCGGCTGGGAGAGCAAGTCGACTTTGCCTACCTTGGCAACCTACCTGTCTATTGCACTGGTGGACAGCGGCAAGCCACTAGCCGATGGCGACAGACCTGGTCCGACATCCAAGCCGTCTTCCAATTCGCATCGAGGGGCGGCACAAGGCTTGCCTCTTTCGGCTCCCCGTCTGATTTGCCATCCATTTCTGCACGGCTATCACTGGAAGATCCCGACGGCTGAGCGAGCCTTCGATGCCCTTAATTTAAGCTCTAAATTTATCCTTCCTTACTACTGTCCCCCATTCTTTTCCGTGCTGAGACGCCGCCGTTCTGCTTTGTCTGGATCTCTCCCCGTCCTGGCACTAAAGCAATAAACTCGGGAATCTGAGGAATCCCTGAAAGGATCTCTTCGCATGCAATCGAGTGCTGGGTCGGACACAGTATCAAACGGATATTCTCATGTGAGTATGTGTCGGGACAGATTCGTTAGCAGGTCGGGATTTGGGCCAATTTGTGACCAGTCAGGTAGGCTAGCTGGCTTACACCCCCCAGCAGCCAGACTAGGGGTGCTCGAGGCCAGGTGCAACTGTGCCATACGTGCTAACCTGCTCTGTTGCTCTCGTTCGCTGGACGTGGGTGGTATTACCCAGGGTGCAAAGTACCCTATGCATTCAGTCGCTGTGATAGGAGCGAGCCGCCGATGCAAGACAGCCTGGAGCCAAGGCCGCCTGGCCTCTTTAGGACAGTAGAAAGCCTGAAGACATCATTGTGCTTGGAAGCTCCGTCCACGCGCACAGCTGCTGGGCGACTTTGGCGCTTACGCTATGTGGTCTATGGGGAAAGCAGCATCCCTAGCAGCTACCTGTCGTCGTGACCAGATGAATTACCTGAGGCTGATCCCGCCCGATCATTAGCAGAGGTGGAACCTGGACACGAGATGAGATACAACCCTTCCAGAGATTCCTCTGGGACGAGGAGCAGACAGAGGAGGCGCCACAGCCTTCCCAGCGGCCAATGGACCAACAGGAGCGCAGGTATGTATGGTAGCAGGTCTCTGAAAAGGGTTGACAGAGCATGTAATCATTTTGCTGATTTGCCCGATTTACGAGGGACAATGTTGCAGGAGACCTGCTCTGCAAGATCACAGTTTAACCGGAAATGTACAGCTCACAGTCCCTACGTGCTGTATCTCGGGCCGGTGCGCTGTTGATGCATAAAAAATCGGAGAGCCCCGGAGGAGCTCCAAGGCATCCATTTAGCCACCACAAATCATAGGTAAGCAGCCTCGGGGGTCAATGCAAATCTATTTACCGTGTGACCTCCCATCCAGGGTGGACTGTGGTCCGCTGTACCTAGCTGAAACCGCGCTGTATTGGCCGATCGTGGAGACCCGCTGCCGTGATGGAGTTGCTAGCCAGTTATTGGATTGAGAAGCGTGGGAGGGAAAGAAAATATGGACCATTGTCACTTTCCCATCCATCGCATTCGTGCACAACACGAGTATTGCGGCGCGTCTGGGCATGCTTGGCGCTGCCGCAGGGGTTTTTAACCTGACCCTGGAAGGTAAGTAACAATCAAAACGGCCAGTGGAGATCGTGAAAGCAGTGAGGCTTTCCGTCCTGTATGCGCACCGTTCGTTCCATCTGGTCCAGGTCCATCCTTTGCCGAATACCAGGGCCAGGACTCATCGAATCGCAATCCCAGAATGCGACGTCAGCGACGGTGAGGATCTTGAAACCCTGACCAACTCCAGCGATAGACCTTGCCCTAGATTACCTTCCCGATGGGCCTTCTCTAGCCATCCGAGGCTCCAGCGAGGCGCATTGGACCGAGAGCCTCACTGGCTATCCCCGAAGACACGCAGAAAGCTCGGTGAATCTCGCGGCACTGATGGCCAAACTGACCGACCTGCATCCTGCTGAGCTCCCAATTTTAATGATGCGAGTTGGGGGACAAGCAGAGGGTGGGGAGGGCGTCCAGCCTCTTGGGCGTGCCTCTGGCAGAGTCTTGTTCAATAAGGCCCTGCCCCGATCGCGGAAAGGCGTCTGATTCGCTGCCGTACCCGTAATGACGGCATGCCACATCACGCCAAACATCCAATCACTAGCGTATAGCCGAGCGCACGGGCCAAATTTGTTTGAACCGCCGTACGGCCGAGTTGGGAAGCTCACGAATGCCTACCTCCCCTCCAGCACCCGGCCTTGGGTGGGCGGGCTGAGTGTGTTGGTGGACTCTGGCCCCGCCTCCCTTCCTGCTCCCACAAGAACGAACGAGCAGAGGAGAGGCAAAACCCACCGGGATGCAACCAGAAGAAGTATAATCCATCCCAAGCCAGGCGCTCTCGGCAACCCAGCAATTAGGGCATGAAGGATTCTAGGCTAAGGGTAGTCAAAACGGAGCCGACCGGCCGATAACGATAATGTCGGAGCAACGCCGATATCCCTGTCCGTTTCGCCCCACACGCTCTACGTACCGTCGGACGTTCTTTCGTCCTCGGAGAAGCAAGGTTCCAAGCCGTCTGGACGTGGGCGTTTCAATCTGATTACGTACTACCGCGTGCTACCCATTTGAGAATCGCCAAACCACTTTCTTGTTTTCCTGCTAAGGGCGCCAAGTCATTACCCGAATACAATATTCATTTCGTACGAGGGACGGGAGAGTTCCCACTAGCGAACGATTGGATGGGCTTTGCCCTCCGTTGCGCCAGGCTTGTCCCTCACTTGAAGATGGACTCCGTTCAGCCGCAGCTCAGTAGTGAGAACACCTTGGCCGGCAAGCCGTCACCCGGTTGTCCCAGCAGCCTAGCGATTAGCTGTGTCGTCTACCTTGGCCAGTGAAGTCTGCGAGAGCTGGGCGTTTACGAATAAGGAACGGGTTGTCGGGGTGTGGGTCGGCCTATGGTTGCATCCTCGATGCTCTCTACCACCTATTGATATCGTGTATGTGTGTCAATATGCAGGCAGGAGCGGCCGGATAGCAGACATGCATATGGTGTATTTTTACAACAAGGGGGCGATTTCCCTCTGCGTACATGCCGTGTAGCACTGGTGGTGCCATGGGGACCCCCTTTTTCATGGAACAATGCTGCCTTGCGAGGAGAGATTCTTGCCCGTTAGCTGCTGGATTCGGGCAACGTCCGTTTTCCGAGGCTTCCCCGGCTTCATGATGCACGCAGGGACGGAAATTTATTATGTGTTAGAAATCCCCATACGAAGCAGATTATCAGTATCCAAAACTGATGTGACTCTACGGACGCTGCTTTGGTCAAGATCACGATGGGGTGCTTGATGCGTGACCCCTAGGCTTCGACTGGAACTTCTAGAAGTCTCACGTTGACAATGGGGATGGACCCTGGCTCCACACCACAGGGGTAGTATGTAGTGTTGCAAACAGTTGCATCTAGGTTTGACTCGGGGCAGGCACCCGAGGAGCATCACTGTTGGAATATTATGTTTTGGCTATAAGATCAGCTCCATGGAGGAGGTCGCTCAGCTTGTTCATGTAGCTGGACATACGATTCTGCCTGCCAGGGCGTTTCACGCCTGTGGGAGTGGTCATGCACGCAAGCCCGCCCGGCAATCGGCGTCTGCCAATTGCCGGCGGGCTGAAGGTCACCACCAGCATATATGATGTGTTGTCAGATATGTCTAGAACTTGGGGGGATGTGAATGCCAAGCTGCACTGCATTCGAGGTTGTGAATGCTCGCCATCTAGCATCAGGGGGGATGGCGAGTTGTACAATAGTTGTTCCATTCCATGGCTGGTGCATCATCGTATGCAATAGGCGCGTTATGCAGGTCGTTATGCTGGGCCGCCCCTTCTCTTGGATCTTCCCTGTAGCAAGGGTACGGATTGATAGGCTTCGTGATGGAGGGAGGGGTCGCTTGGGTGATTTGGCCTGCGTCAGGACACACATGCGACCAACAAGCAGCCATCTCGAGCATTGCTCTATTTGTGGGTAAGGTGGTGGGTAGTGGGGTTCTCCGCCTCCAGCGCCGGCGGCAAAGGATCGGCTAACACCCATAGCACAACGGGAAGTACGGAGTGCCAAATGCGGCAAAGAGGTACGATAGTATTAGCAGTGGAGGATGGTAATGTAAAAATAATGATGCGTGCGCCCCGTCCGTCGACGGTGGACGAGAGCCAATGCAGCTCGGAACCTGCAAGGCAGCGTAATTTCGTCCAAACAAATCTTATGGTGCTTAATTTTTTACAAGTAGTTTGGTGCTATTCCGAGTTGAGTCCGCCGTCCTCTTGGCTGTGCATCCAGAGAATCTAGGAGATGAGTCTCCAGCCAGGAGTCTAAGATGGGTTCAACCAAGCGAAGGGTGCTAGTCATGAAGTACCTTGATGAAGTCATCTCAATTGTACTTCTACATGTCTTGGCTTGCCATGTGGTGGGCAGGATTGCATACGCCCAAGTACCGAGCCCTGGGGGAACATTACACCGCTGAAGCACACCACCCACCCAAACCAATAGGGCGATCAGACTAGTGGAAACAGGGGGAAAAAAATTTCACCCAGGTGATGGAGGGAGACCCCCACTTAGCTGACTACGTCGAATCTTGTGAGATCAATCCAAATTCCTTCCCCATTTTCACCTTCTAGCCACCTCCCACACACACACTTCTTTCTGTGTCGTGGACTAACGTCCCCGGGTTTCTCCTCGTCGGAACGCCTTGAATCATTCATTCGCTCATTCATTCGTTCCCTGGCCAAACTATCCCTTTTCCTAGTTCTCTTCGGTGCTTCCGAAATCGGTTGCAGTTCGCGTTATGTAAATTTTCTCTCTTCCAACTGGCTGCTCTAGACCACGAGATCAAAATTTGCCTTCGCCCGTTGATACAAACGTGGCTCATTCGGCCGTCTATCACCCGTGGGGGTTCCTGTTTCCCCTCCGTTCGCTAAACTGAATACTATGATTCCGATGCGACCATCCAAGCTAATCTCCTAGCCCTTTCGCTGACTACGCTGACTTGAGAAAGACAATCCTTTGGGTGCAGCCGCAACATCATATCAGATGTTTGCAGATTTTTCAGCCAGCCATTGTGCTACTCTACCTTACCATGCAGGTGCAGAACCGGATGGATTCGCCCTCGGATCGCCCGGACTGGCGAGCTTCAAACCCGTCGACATGTATCGGAATGGTGTGTGTTACCATCATCATTGCAAACAATAATATCTCTGAAGTCGCCGGGCTCCGAGGCTTGCCACACCGGGCTCGCAGGCGGCATGGGAACGCATGGAGAGGCAGACACACCGGGCTTGATTTGCTAAGATCTTCCGGCCACAGATGCACGTACATCTGTACCTGGATGAGGTCGATTTCGTAGATTATACACCTTTGACTGAAAATTTTTGCCAGAATGTACTTTGGTATTCATACCATGGTATATCGACGTTCATTGTCATCTCCCCTTGGACATGAACGTTTTCGCACTGGCATAGAGCAAACCAAACCTCGTTGCTGGGCACCCGGCTTTGAGATGTCGTCTTGACTGTCTTGGAGAAGCCGGGAATCAGCTGTAGGCACATTTCCCCCGTAGAAACAAAGAAAACCCCCGGCCCGAATTCGTGAAGCGGAGTAGACGATCTGCCATGAGACGCAAGTGGTCACCATCGAGGGTTGCATCAGTCCCATGCCCATGCCTATGACTTTGCAGCACCACTTTCCGCTGTGTCGTATTACCACAATGCATTAGGGCGTAGCGATCTGGGATATAAGCAATTGGGTTTTTGGGTTACCCGCATATGGAACTTGCAGGTTTGACCCATTTCGTAACCCCCCCCCCCCCCCCCCCACGAAGAGGGTGGCTGACCTCCGCCCTGGGATTCGGCGGGTGAAGCTGTTTGGAGGTTGCGAGAGCTTGGGGGCTGGCAGGACTGAATGGTCATGATGCAGACCTCGCCGATCCGCTGGCCCGGCCTCTCATACATGACTCCAGGACTCGTCACATCTCTGTTTTGCAAATGGTCATGCTACAACATGCCCAATATGCCGATTTCCGAGGTTACGACCCCGGTGGCTCGAAATACCATCGGCTGGGTGCGGAGAGCCAGCACATTCCCCCAGCTGCCCATGATGTAGCCAAATGCATGTATGCGTGCGTCTATACATCGGTAAAATGAGGTGGTGTTACAGCACGTAGGCAGATGCCGGGGGTGGAGTGCGGGGTGGATTGTGGCTCTAGCCGAGCATCTTCGAAGGATTCCGTGACGAACCGTTAGCCGCCCAATTCGCAAGCCCAACAACGCCCCCCCAACGGGCGAAGTAGTGCAGCTGCTCCGTGGATCATCGAATCGATCACTAACTAGCTTGCGGCTTTGCATGGTCAAGGTTGGGACTTTGTTAGGCAAACATTGCACAACCTATCAGCACGCGAAGATGGCCAACGCGAGGTTTGTTTCCCAGCTTCCCGTGTGTGCCCACGTGTTCGGCGGAGGATGTGTGCTAATGGTGTACACAGCACGGTTAATATCGTTTTTGTTGGCGCAGGCGCCATAGGCTGCTTCTACGCCTCGAGGTTGCACCATGTATGTCAGCCCTGATTGTGACAAGTTCCAAATTCCCCCGTCATCTGAGCATATGGCTGACGTAGTGCCGTGCAACGACAGCCATCTCGAGGCCTGCACGTGTCTCTTATTGCCAGGTCCAACTACAAGGCTATTGAGCAGTCTGGCGTGCAACTGATCACCCGGAGCTTTGGGGACTATACGTTCAATCCCTCCGGCGTGTTCCCGTCGGTGAGCGCGGCCGCGCAAGCTGATGGGGATGGAGCTCCGGCGAGGCAATGGGACTATATCTTTGTGACCACCAAGGCGCTGCCTGATGTGAGCGATGACTCTGAGATGATCACGCCGCTGGTCGGGCCAAGGTCGTGTATCGTGCTGATCCAGAACGGAGTCGGTGTCGAGGAGCCTTTCCGGAAGAGGTTCCCAGCCACGCCCATCGTGAGCGCCGTGACCATTGTGAGTGCGGAGCAGACGTCGCCCGGCACAATTCGACAGAACCGCTGGACGAGGACGAGCCTCGGGCCTTTCACTGATGGCCTCGGTACTGGGGACCGGGACTTGATCCAGCGAGGGACGCGCTGCATGGATCAACTCACCGAGTGGTGGCGAGACCTGGGCGGCATCAAGGACGTCGAGCCCCACGACGAGGTCGGGCTCCAGACCGTGCGGTGGCACAAGCTCTGCATCAACGCCGCCATGAACCCGTCCGCCGTGCTGTCCGGCGGCCGCGGCAACGCGGACATGGTCATGGACTCCGAGCTGCGGCATCACCTCACGGGCGTCATGGAGGAGATCTGGGAGGCGGTGCCCAGGATCCTCGGCCGGGGGTTCCCGGACAGCATGGCCCGGCCGGACCGCATCATCAAGAGCACGGAGCGCAACAAGGGGGCCCGTCCCAGCATGCTGCTCGACTGGGAGGACAAGAAGCCGCTGGAGCTCGAGGTGATTCTCGGGAACCCGGTGAGGATTGCCAGGGAGCGGGGCGTGGAGATGCCGAGGCTGCAGACTCTTTATGCTCTCCTCAGGTCGGCGCAGGAGATGCGCAAGAAGGAATCGAAGAGCAAGCTTTGAGTGCTGGCGAAGGGAGTGGTCCCATAAGCGTACGGGAGAGCTGTAATTGACATGTACGAGTTGGGAATATAGAATTGCAGGAAGCGTGAGTCGTTTAGCAAGCTTGAATATGAACTACATTGATTCTTATCTTTGTTTTTGTCAGCAACATGAGTTTGCTTTTTTCTTTGGCTTGAGTGGTGGGGTGGTTGGAGGTCTGTCGGTTTAAAGATGCTTTGTTGATGTTTAACTCTGTTTGCATTACTTTATATCTACCATTTGGGTTGACGCTCTCAAGGCCATTCTCAATTTTATATTAGTAAGTTTCAAATTTAGTTTGCTTTTTCTAGATTGAAGCTTCTAGCCGAACTGGGGACAGACGGTAGCTAGATTCTCGCTTTTGATCACAAGACAACTCTCAGATTGTAGTGTCTTGAACAGGTAAGATGATGACTTTTGGGATGTTCACCTTACGATCTTCCATATCTCAGGAATATGTCGTCGAAATGCCACCTGCAATCAATATCAATACCATATAATTTTGGCATAATATCTATGTGCGTGTGTCCCCTGCTTCTGGAAACCTCGACTTCACCCTCTGTCTAAGTCTCTTCCTATTTTCGTCATTGGAGAAATATATATGCATATATTTATCAGTAGCTACATAGACGCCCTTCGCACTGTACGGGCTCTTCCCGACGTTAAATATCAATCAATCAATCAATCAACCTATGTGCGTATGAACGCTCGTTGAAGAAGTACGGCTTCGAGGCTACCTTCCTAACGGAAATGGTACCAGATATTACCTGACGAGTTTCGGATGCATTTAAAATGTCTCTTGATGCAGCAGACTTGAGCTACTTTCGGCCCAGTACTAATGATATTTGACGAGCATCAAGTCATAGAACCTCAGTCTAGCCTATTCACGAGGTATGTTGTGATAAACCACAACATACAGGGAAGGCCCCTGTTCCTTCACCAAGCCGAGATGCATAGATGGTCTCCGTGTGCTTTGGTCAGTTGCAGTCCTCTGATTAATCAAATAGAACCAATGAACCAGTTGATACATGAGTCTAGGTGGAAGGCATACGCTTCAAGACATCACCTAAGGAGCTGGCATGTGACCGATACCAATAAGAGGCATCACCTTGCATGATGGCTAGCACGGCGATGCCCACGGATCAATTGGGTAAGCTTCCATGGGGGAATAAAACGTTAATTCTCTGGAAGAATAGGATAGAGAATCGCGGCTGAACAGAGTACTCGATTCATTTTCTTGTTGATTTTGTGGCAGGAGGCTAGATCATATTCTCTTGTCCATTTATCAAGCTACACACTGCAGGTTAATGTGGAGTACCGAATTCCCGCGGACTCCCCTGGTGCTCGGGACAAAAGCTCCGGCGGAGCCCAGGTCTTCGGGACCAGCCTACAGGCTCTACGGCTTAGTATGTCGTGGAACCCCAACTCTTGGTGTCTCGACAGCCTCAAAATCCAGAGGTGAGTACTTGTATAGTGTCCATCGACGGTTTCGACCTTTCTGAGCTGTCTACGGCGTATTCTCAATTGATCAGGCACCGGAGAATCCAAGCCAATGGTTTGGATGTCTCGCTCCAAGGTTTTCCATGGTTACATTAGATGCGGGCAGATGGGCACTATGGTCCCTTGTCTGCCTTAGTTAGCCCTGTAATCCAAGGACAGGCGACGCTTAGCGCATGCTGCCCGTATCTACACTCGCAATTTCCCAGGGACTTGGAAGGGACTTGTAGGCGGCGAAGGACACATGTCTGCTTTGGATGTACTGTACACACGCGTCCAAGAAGGATACACAGCTGGGCATGTATCGGGTGTATCAAGTGAAGACAAAATTCGACGATCTTACAGTGCTGCGTACAGTGTGGAACAACGGCCACCCTTGGCGATGGTCATGATCGTCGCTGGCCGGTGAGTTTGATTCTTGGTTGGATCTGGCGAGAGGGGCTGCACTGAGCAGTTAGTCCCAAAGGGTGGGTTAGCCCTTGTCTGGCAGAGGGGCAGGCGGAGGGGAAGGGTCGTCCGTGCTGCTATTTATTCTGAGGCTCGCAAGAGGCTATGAAGGCCACAGCTGGTGTCTAAGCTTGACCTAGAGCAATTCAATCTCGGTCGGGCAAAAAAAGGCTGGCACTCGCATCGAGGCTCCACTACCGACGGTCGCTGGTGCCGCAGCCTGCCATGCAGCAGCATGGGCGGCGACCAAGGCAACTTCCTGCCCTGGGTTGAGCTAGCTGCATGATAGGCCCAAATCAATGGATCTCCCCTTCCTGCCTAGCCCCGAGCGACCCAGAACTAAGCAACTGATTCGACAAAAAGTCGTGACGTGACCTACCAGGGTCTAGTGGAGGGGCGCTCTTGATCTGCCGCACTGTGAGCCGGTCCCTTCTCATCGAGCTGGGCAATGCACTTCACCATGGCAATCTGATTTCTCCTTCCACAGCACTTGCTTCTGCTTCGAGGGAGCTTGGTCCAGACCCCAGATCCTGCGACGACGCTCCTTCGGGCCCTCGCCTCACTCAGCTTTCAAGCCCCACCAAACCGATCTGATCTCCCACTCACAAACCTGCTCTCACCCTGTCGATCAACAGCCACAGCCACAGCCATTGCCTCCTCGTTCCCTGCTCAAGCCACTTGAGGTCTTCGACATGTGCTAGGTTAGAAGACACTCATCACCTCTCCCAACCCCCCTAAAGGCGCCCTGTCCCTCGTGAGGCTGTGGGAAATACTTAGCGAGACAAGCTGTTCTCAGTGCACGAGAAGCTATCAGGCTTCTACGTCTCGAATCTGTAATGGATGCACCCAAGGACGACCCGCCGCCGTCCACTCCACCTCCTACTGTTGAGCCTCAAGCAAACTCACCCCCAACTGACAATCCGCCAACGACCCAAACGGGCGACAATGGACCGGGATTGATCCAAACCCAAGGGCTTCCCCTGGGCTTCACGCAAATACCTCCAACTCGGACCTCTTCGATACAAAACCAGCAGACACCAACCCCCGGCGGCCATCGAAATAGTATCACGACGCCCGAGCCGGTTTCCTCATGGAGTGCTGGGTCGGAAATGCAACTTGGCCATGCGTCTGTTACTTCAGACACCTCTGGCGACAGGGTTTTCCCCATCAGATCTGTCGTGAGCGTGGATCGAGGAAGCAGAGTGCCCGGTGACGACTATTTCCCTGGCGCCACGGACCCCGATAGTCGTGGGGTTCCTGTTCACAGACCGATAACTTTCCGCACCGAGCCTGGCTTCGAGTTGAGGAGAGCCGACACAGGCCCAATTTCTCCGGCCTCCGGTTCCTCGAAAGACAGACTTCTACATATGCGCCGAAAGAGTACCTTGAGCGGACCAATCTCTAGTATCCAGGCGGATGCCGCTCGCCACGGCACTATTGCGCCATTGGAGCTTAACATTTCAACCTCAGATACAATGAGCGAAGAATCAGGGCCTTTAGGGGACATGGATCCGGCGGTGACACCCCTTGGAAGAGAGGGAATTGAGGTGGCAGATATGGCCGGTGGTTCTGCAGACTTTCGCCGCTCGTCAGTTGCAGATATCGGCCACATGACGACACGATTCACGTACACGGAGACCGAAGACGGCCACTCAGTCATCACTGGGCGCGATGGAACACTCCAAAGGTGCGAAGACGAACCGATCCACACTCCAGGCGCTGTTCAAGGCTTTGGGCTTCTTCTGGCTCTGAGGGAGGAAAGTGACGGTTGCTTCGTCATCCGCTACGTTAGCGAGAATTCAGAGCGAATAATAGGCCATTCTCCGAAACAGTTATTTCGCTTGAAAAACTTTCTGGACATTTTAAGCGAGGAGCAACAGGACAACCTGCTCGACCACATCGACTTCATACGAGACGAGGATGCCGACCCTGCTGTGAACGGCCCTGAAGTATTCAGCTTGTCCGTAAGGCCACCAAAAGGACGAAGTATTAAGCTTTGGTGTGCAATACACACCAATCCAGCTCACCCTGAGCTAATTATCTGCGAATTTGAACTGGACGATGACACGATCTACCCACTTCGTCCGTCTGACGAAATGACCCCGGGTACCCCACATGATACCTTACAGTCCAATCCTACTCTCGAAGAGATTGAAGAAAGCACAGAAATTCTCAGCAAGCCTCTTCGAATTCTACGGAGTGCTCGCAAGCGACGGGGCGAACAAGGAGCGATGCAAGTCTTTGACATAATGTCTCAGGTCCAAGAGCAGCTTTCTTCAGCCCCAAATCTTGAAACCTTTTTGAAGATTCTTATTGGTATCGTAAAAGAGTTGACTGGTTTCCACCGTGTCATGATATACCAGTTCGACTCGTCGTTTAACGGCAAGGTGGTATCAGAGCTGGTTGATCCTGCTCAGACTCGTGATTTATATTATGGGCTAAATTTCCCCGCGTCCGATATCCCACGACAAGCAAGAGATCTCTACAAGTTGAACAAGGTCCGTCTTCTCTACGACCGTGACCTTGAAACTTCCAGAATCGTTTGCCGCACCAAAGAGGACCTTGATACCCCTCTAGACATGAGCCATGCTTATCTACGCGCCATGTCTCCTATCCATCTTAAGTACTTGGCTAATATGGCCGTGCGATCTTCCATGTCCATTTCAATAAATGCCTTCAATGAACTTTGGGGTCTGATAGCCTGCCATTCCTACGGCGATCAAGGCATGAGAGTGTCTTTTCCGATCCGCAAAATGTGCCGGTTGGTTGGGGACACAGCTTCCAGGAACATCGAGCGTTTATCGTATGCATCGAGGTTACAAGCACGCAAGCTTATCAACACAGCCCCTACAGACAAGAATCCGTCAGGCTACATTATCGCTTCGTCAGATGACTTACTGAAGTTATTCGATGCTGATTTCGGCCTTCTGTCAATCAAGGGTGAAACTAAGATTTTAGGAACCATAGAACAAAGCCAGGAAGCGTTAGCGATGCTGGAATATCTGAGGATGCGGACTCTTACGTCAGTTGTTGCGTCTCAGGATGTACGGGAGGATTTCCCTGATCTCCGTTATCCACCCGGCTTCCAAGTCATTGCAGGGCTTCTCTATGTGCCCCTAAGTGTCGGCGGAAGCGATTTTATTGTCTTTTTCCGCAGAGGACAGGTGAAAGAAGTAAAATGGGCGGGCAATCCTTACGAGAAAATTATCCGAGACGGAACAGCAGGCTATCTTGAACCTCGAACGAGTTTTAAAACCTGGCATGAGAAAGTCATTGGGAAATGTCGGGAATGGGACGAGGAGAAAATCGAGACGGCGGCTGTTCTCTGCCTGGTTTACGGCAAATTCATCGAAGTGTGGAGGCAGAAGGAAGCCGCCCTACAAAGCAGTAAGCTTACAAGACTACTTCTTGCAAATTCAGCCCACGAAGTTCGAACGCCTCTGAATGCTATCATCAACTACCTTGAAATAGCATTGGAGGGCACGCTAGACCAGGAAACAAGAGATAACCTGGCAAGGTCACATTCAGCATCAAAGTCGTTGATATACGTGATAAACGATCTTCTCGATCTCACCAAGACGGAGGAAGGGCAAAATCTGGTCAAGGATGAAGTCTTTGACCTTTCTTTGTGCATCAAAGAAGCAACAGAACCTTTTCAAAATGACACTCGTAGAAAAGGTCTGCTCTACGAGGTTGTCGAACACCCTGGCTTACCTCAATTTGTTCACGGCGATGGGCGCCGAGTGCGCCAGGCAATATCAAATGTGGCCGCAAACGCTGTGACACATACCCATGAAGGATTCGTGAAGATCGAGGTGTTTGTTTCAGAAGTGCGAGAAGGCCAAGCAGTTGTGGACTTCGTTGTGGCAGACTCGGGTCGAGGTATGGATACACAGCAACTGGATGCCCTATTTCGCGATTTGGAGCAAGTTAGCACCGAAGAGCCCGAAATTTCTGGCCCCCAGGATCTCAACAATGCCCCTGAGGCACGAACCCTCGGGTTGGGACTGGCAGTCGTGGCACGAATTGTTCGCAATATGGATGGGCAGCTTCGGCTAAAATCAGAGGAAGGACAAGGTTCCCGGTTTGTGGTTCAGCTACCATTCCATCTCCCACAGGAGAAAACCGAAGTGGTCAATGATGGGAACGACGAAGGTTCGACAAACACCAAGAATTCCAACACAGCTCCTTCAGCGGCCCCAGCGTCTCTCTCTGTAGCTCCAGAAGGAGAGATCATGCTAGTTAATCGAGGAAGCCATGCCGATCTTTACGTAGCGTCGTCCAAGGCAACTGTGGAACTGGGTAGCCTGAAAAACCGCCGTAGCATGGACAGCCATGAGAGTGGGGGAGCCAAAAGAGCGATGCCGACCGTCTGATCGATGCTCTTCAGACCCCGCTATCGCTACATGACAAGGAGCCTGCGTATCCTTTCTCAGGGCAAAGTTCAGCAGTGAGCTCCCTCAAATCCGTGTCAAAATCATCCCAGATATTTGTCTCAAGCTCAGGGAGTCCGCAGTCCAAGAAGAAGCATCAAGAACCCCTAGAAGCTCAATCGCAACCAGAAGTTGGATTTGCCAAAGTACGAGACACAAAAACGCCAGTCCGGGCTGTCAAGGTTCCCGATGAATACACGGATATGCCTCCTCGGCCTCAAGTTGGACAGCAATCCGGTGTGCTATTCGAAATCCCCAATACCTCAAGCTCAAAAACCAACTCAGAGAGCGTGACGAGTGGCGGGACTAGTGACGGGCAGCTCTTGCGCGTCTTGATTGCAGAAGATGACCCCATCAACATGAAAATAATGAAGAAGAGGTTAGAACGAACAGGTCATGAGGTTTCACATGCTGTGAATGGACAGGATTGTGCAACTATGTTCAAAGAGCGTTCGTCAGCTTTCGACGTGGTCTTGATGGACATGCAGGTAATATGAACTTGAGGTCTTATCCAAGAAGCATAAAGCTGACTTTGATTTTGCGATAGATGCCGATCGTCGATGGCCTGAAGAGCACTATGCTGATACGTGAATCAGAGCACTCATCCGGTCATCTAGGACACTCTGCGCTTGCTGCCAATTACGGTCGCATTCCTATCTTTGCAGTTTCAGCGTCATTGGTTGAGTCTGAAAAGCAGAAATATGTTGATGCAGGCTTTGATGGGTGGATTTTGAAGCCGATAGACTTCAAAAGACTCAATACGTTACTAGTGGGCATACACGATGAAGGCATCCGTGTCTCATGCCTATATGAGCCAGGTGCGTGGGAAAAAGGAGGTTGGCTTCAAACTCACCCCGATCAAGTAACAAGTCAGGAGGATATCACACCGAAAGCAGAGGAGAATGAGAATGAGGTAGAGCTTACGGTTGAAGCTCCGATCGAGGCATCATCCACAACAAATCCTGATGATGCCTAAGAATAAGCATTCGGTATGTCGAAGGAAAGGCTGTCGTATGAGGCTTGGGACAATTGCTTCAAGACGTCAGTCTGCCAGGGCCTAACTCTCACACTTCGCTGAGTGAATCGACTTGCATCTTACTACGTCGGGATGTTGAACAAAAGAAACAACGGTATTTGAAACAGTAGCTGAAGGCGAGGCAGCTCGAGGAGGGCGATGATTTTAGGAGATGACATCCCTGTCAATGATCGACTACATGCATATGTTTTTTTATGATTTCTACGGATACGGATGGGAAAATACACGAAAAGGGGCACACACGGAGAGCGTTTGGCGTTTTGCATACAGAAAAATGAGGGATATGGCACACAATTCCACGTTTGTTTCATGGTCACTTTCTTCCTGAGCTACGGTTTTCTATCCTCTTCTTCTTTCTCTCTTTTCTTCTCAATAGAAGGTGGGGACCTTGTACACGCATTACGGACGACAGTCATGTGGCTTATGGTGTTGATGAGGGACTCTTGGCTTCTTTTTCTTCTCTCTCTTCTTTCTATATACTTGTAGAATATTTTTTGGGAGTAATGCATAGTAATATGGCTATGGGTATGGGTACGGTTGGGCTTTGTCCCTTGCATGGAACTCTTCTCGCTCACACTGAGATGAGTCAGAAGGCGCATTCCTGTTATTCCATTATGTGTCCCTAGATTTGGGGTTGGGCGACGGCTAGAGTTATACACGATAATACTCAATATTTTTTATGCCACCCGAGGCTCACCAAACATTGATGTAAAAGATAATCATACTCGATTCCAGCTTTCACGGGAGAGGAGTCTATAGCGTAGTGTACAGTAGAAGGAAACATTGCAATGAGTAAAGAGTTGGTCGCCCCAGTTCATGGTTGCCATTACTGGTTGTGTTATACTATGAGATGGTCTGGCACTGGTCATCATTGGCATTCAGATGACTCTTCGCGGGTATATTCTATAACTGCTCCACACATGGTTGGCAATGTACGATTATATGTAGGAACAGAGCATCAAAATCAATCCAATTATTATGGAGTGTTGGGGTATCTAGGGTATCATATTTTACGAGGAACGCTTATACATATGTGCTGGTTATATGGACATGATCTATTCTCTAGTTATGACGAAATATACAAATCGGACACGGATATCCAAGAAAATCTAGGACCTTAAACATAGCATCTTCTTCCAGAAGGGCACCTTTTCTTGCTCCTCGTAGCCCTCTTCCTTGACGTTGTGCTGCCCGACGACGGTCAAGAAGACCTGGTCTAGGGTAGTGGGGCTGACGCTGTAGTGGCTGATGTTGAGTGCCGATCGGTTCTCCTCGAACAGGATCATGAGGTTGCCGATGGCGCTCTGGCTGAGATCCTGCTCCTGGGCGGTGGTGATCTCGGCCGCGGTCTTGCCCCGGGTGCTGGCCAAAAAGTCGCTCGCGCGGATCGAGAAGCGCAGCTGGCCGTGGTAGGTCTTGTCCTCGACGTCGGCGGACGGGAGGGTCTCCTGGATCCAGGCGAGGATCTTGGCCATCTCCTGCTCGGTTGTCCGCGGGGCCGTGGCGGACACAAGGTGGACGTGGAGGGCGTCGCCGAAGCGGTGGCGCAGATCATCCGGCGTGCCCAGCGCCAGCATCCGGCGGGCCATGATGCCGGCCCTGCCCGCGAGTGCGTCGGCCTCCTCCATGCTGTGCGTGGTGAGCAGGATGGAGCGCCCGGGTACCGTGGCGGCAAGGGTCTTCCACATGACTCGCTTCGAGGCTGCGTCGAGTCCCGATGAGGGCTCATCAAGCAGGACAACGCCAGGGTTGCCCATGAGAGCGATGCCCAGGCTGAGTTTTCGCTTGTTGCCGCCGGACAGAGCATTGGCCATTCGGTTTGAGTATAAGCTGAGACCGACAGCCTGGATGATGGCTGTAACGTTGTGATTGACGTCTGGAATGCCGCGGACCTTGGCATAGAATTCAAGGTGTTCCCGGACAGTCATCTGATCCAAGGCGTCGAATTGGGGGCAGACGCCTAGATTGGCTCGCGCTGCGGCCAATTCTCGAGTGACCGACTTATTCTCGACAAATACATCTCCTCCATGGTGGCTTGGCTTGATATCGCCACGGATCATGCTGATGGTTGTGGATTTACCCGCGCCGTTGGGGCCTAGCAAGGCAAAAACTTCGCCGCGCTTGACACCAAACGTGACGTTGTCGACCGCAGTGTTCTTCCCGAAAGACTTGGTGAGATTCAGAACTCGAAGCCCGTCCTCGTTGGTACCCGAGCTCGTGACTCGGTTAAGCTCGCCGGCAATCTCTTCATCTGAGATCTCGTGTTCGGCAGGGGCATCCTTCTTCTTTTGGAAGATGCTGAATAGTGAGGACCCCGACGATCCACCATCGTACCAAAGAAGGAAGCCGAAAAGAAGGAAGCATTGCACCACAAGGTATAGGATAGGCCCTCCAAACTGGAGGATGCCGCCCGGATTCGTGGACAAGTCGTCCCCATTGCACGCTGTGGAGAAGAGGTTGACAGTCAGGAAGAGAGCCCTTGTAGCTGAGCCCACTGGACCGACTGCCGAGATGACGAAGTGCACGATGCGCAAAGTCCTGTCGATCTTGGATGCGGGGACATATGTGATGACACACATGTAGGCAATCAGGTAGGCCAAGAACAGGACAGCTTGGATTGCGGCCGCCCAGGCATATGTGGCCAGCTGCGTTTTTGTGAAGAGGGAGACAACGTAAGCCATCAGAATCGAGGCAAGACCGTAGAGGAACAGAACGACGAAGACGTATTCGATGTGGAACCACACGGAAGACAGACCGCTCCAAATTCCAGTAACGACAGCGGCACTGACAAGCGCGATGGTGAAGTCGAACAGGAGATATGCAATCCAGAGTGGGAACGGGCGGACACCATTGGAGTACTGTAGACTTCTTACAAACCTTCGGCGCTCGTTACTGGGATAGAGGGCGAAGAACGCAGGATAGCAGGATAAAGCAAGACCCATATAGATCACCAAATTTAACGAATCGCCAGTTTGAGGGTCGAAAGGAACCTGGAAAGGAGACCAGGTGGTCTGGATCGTGGTGTTGGTGAGAAGAGTATCCAAAATTGTTGAGCAGTGATGGGACTGGTCACGAAAAGATTGGCCACGTAAGCAATCGTAGGTGGATTAGAGTCGTCTCCAAGCCAAAACCCAGTGGTTAGATTCTTCCTTTTGTCGTTTACGGTATTTTGGAACTCGTCAAAAGTATCAACCAATTGCAGGTTACTGAGGGCGGCTTGACCCCTGGAGACTCCCTTGCCCCCACCGCCGAAAATGGGTCGCAGGAGCTCAAGCATCGTTGCTTGCGACAAGCTAGCGCGAGGTCCGGCGAGAAATGAGATATTGCCGCTGCTACTGACTTGAGAAAACGCGTCTTGCGTCGTAGAGGTTGATACTTGGGAGGATGGTGAGCAGCCAGGGGTGGTCTGGCGTTTGACGTAGAGCGACGTGAGGCCAGCCGCCAGAATGGGTAGCCAAAAAGCGATGAAATATGGAAGATAGTTTCTCTTGAGAATAGTCAGACGCTTCATGAAAAGAATCTGAGCCTGTTTCACATATCCAACTTTCTGGCCATCCAGCAGCTTTAGGCCGCTCTTCTTCGGGCTCTCATCTCCAGAATACTTTTCATGTAACTCTGTGGTCTTTTCCGAGTTGCGGAAAGCTTCCTCATCTTTGATCTCTTCAGCCACTTGCAGGAATACGTCTTCAATTGTGGGACCAGAGAAGCGATAGCCAGGGATACCTTCTTCCTCAAGAGTCTTGATGACCTTTGCGGAGAGGCTGGAGGAGGGTGACTTGTAAGTGATGAGGTCAAGTGTTTCCTTCTTGGTGACGCCTTCGATGTCTGGCGTATACTTCATACCAGAAGATTTCGGAATATGAACCTTGTACCCCCCACCGAGTTTGTCCTTGAGCTCAACTGAAGAGCCCTCAGCACGGAGAGTTCCCTTGGACAGAATGACGATATGATCAGCAAGCAGATCGGCTTCATCCAGAAAGTGGGTGGTGAGAATCAGAGTTCGCCTTCCGCGTTCTGCAAGGAGAATGTCCCATAGCTTCCGACGCGACAAGGGGTCAATACCGCTGCTGACTTCATCGACACAGCACACGGCACTGCCACCAGTTAGCATCATACCCAGCTGCAATTTCCGCTTCTGCCCTCCTGAAAGTGTCTTGGACAGGGCTTTACGCTTCTTAGTCAGGTCAATTGCGTCAATGAGCTCAGTTATTTCCTGGGGCGTGGCCAGAGCATTAGGCGACTTCAGGCGGTTGAATATTTTGAGATGTTCTTCGACTGTTAGATCATCCCAAAGTACATTCTTCTGAGGCGCAATACCAAGCCCCCTGTGCCATCAATGGCAATTGAACCGCTAGTTAATTTACTAAGGCCAGAAATGCTGTTGAGGGTGGTGCTCTTTCCCGAGCCGTTAGCACCAAGCAGGGCGACGATCTGACCCTTCCGTGCATTGAAACTGAGATCGTCTACAGCAATAACGGGCTTGGCAGGTTTAGATTTCTTTGCAAAGATTCGTGAGAAGATATTCGGATTATAGATTTTGGTGAATCCGCTCAACTCAACGGCGTTTTCACCCAATGCTGCTCCCCCAGCTTCTGGGAATTGGATCTTCCTGCCCTTGGTAGAGGTTCCATAAAGACTGTTCTCAATAATGGCGCCAATCAAGGGGTAAGCGAAAATTTGAATGATGACAAAAACCCAGAGGACAATACCAGGAAGGTTCCAGGGGCTGTTTGGAGGGGTTGCGGTCAGGTTGGTGGGCAATTGTTCCTTCTCAAAGCGAGCCATCAGGGTAATGAAGTAAACATAACTGCAAGGAGTAAACAGCACCGAGAGAGCGGCTACTACTCCTGTGCGAGGCGCCGTGATGGATTGAGCTAGGATACCAAGGAGAAGCGTGGCCAGAATGGCGGTGATACCACTCAGTTGGGCCTTCTTGAACAGAGAAGCGAAGAGGATCGAAAATGAAGACAGCGCCAATCCGGCCAGGATATTGAAGATGATCAACACGCCCGGATTCGTGTGTGTGAAAACACCAGCTCGCAGGATAGCGGCGGAGATGACCCAGGCCGGAATATAAACGATGCTGAAGGATAGGTGGTGTGAGATGATACGAGCGGCCTGCGACATCCATGAATATTTCACGGGCATCATGGCATCGATCAAATTTGCTATGCCGTTCTCTCGTTCAGTGGCAATGAACCCCGTCAAGTGATATGTAACCCAGAGGATGGTGGCGATAAAAGTGACACCCATGAAGTTAATGATAGCCTGGCAGTAGATCTCCCGGATGTATTGCTGCCGCTCTGGTTCCGTCAAGCTGGTAAACGCAAGTTCCCTGGTGTTGGCCAACGGGTCGGCTTCGGGGGTTTTGAGCTTAGCAATGATCTGGTCGACGGCGCGCTGCGTAGGAATCATATAGACCTGGGAAGGGTTCTTGGTGTTCTTGACGCTGAACCTGACAGAGCTGCGTGCGAAGTCGGCGTCGGTCCGGATGGTGTAGTTCCAAAGGCCACCGCTCCCCTCGTTTGGCGAGGACCTCATCACCACGGCATTGAAGCAGGTCGTAACGCCGCGTAGGGTGCTACGGCAGTGCCTAGGGATATCACTTTCACTATCAATGCGGATGACTTGCATGTCCGAGTTGGCATTTGTGGTTGCCGTAGCCAGCTGGTCAAAGACTCGCTCGATATCGCCGCCAGTAAAGCCATTGTTGACCAAAAGAACCTTGTCTCTGCCAGTACTCTTGCCAACTTCGTAGGCGTCACCCAGGGATCGAATGGCACTGGGCGTGGCGATACCAAAGTCGGCTGGGGGGACAAAGAGATTCCTCGCGAAGCTGAAGAAGGCGCCGAGGAAGACGGGCACAATCAGGGCCATGAAGACTGTGATGGTTGGATGGCGCAGGAGAATAGACCTCCAGTTCTTGCCCATTAGGGTCCACATCTGCTTGAGGAGAGCCATGATGTCGCACTTGTCGGGGCCGCAGGGCACAAAACGAAGATCACTTGGCGAGGAGCGCTCAACTTAGCGAGGCAGCATGAACAGACAGACGGCCGGGACGAGGGAGGAGATGAGACCAGCAGGCGATGGGGACGGCAATTGCGAAACCAGCCATGAGCCTTGGCGCAGGTGTCTCTGACCTTGAATCCCGTCGGGACGGCTCTGGTCGTGACGGTCAGTTGCTGCGATGATGGCGATACTAGTGATGATGCGATGCGACGAAATGGGTGTGAGTCGCGAGAAGCGACCAGCTAATTACCAATAGCCTGCGAGGGCGGAAGTACTACGGCTGCCGGCGCCGACACAACACTCAAAACACACGGTAGAACGACTGGACGGAGGTCTCTGGGCATGCTCCTCTTTCCTGGACGGGGATGGGCGCATGCTCCATTTATTCATTAGCTGTTCGATGGAGGAGTCCAAAGGCGACGGCCATGGAGATTTGGGGGGAAGTGGCAGTGTCTCCAGGATCCAGACCGCGCTGTGGGGCGAGCCATCTCACTATTTCCCATGTACGTGTATACGGAATAATGGGGTGTATTGGCATCGAGTGTATACGCAATCGATCTCTATCCGCCTTAGGCAGACACAAACATACCCCGTCAAAGCTTTCATCACTACAGTTCGGGGCTTGGGCATCAGGCAATTGCGCCTGCTGGGCGCTCCATGTGCAGTTCCAGTGGCTTCGTGGGGGGTTCTGCTCGCTTTTCCAGACATACGACTAATACAGTCCACGGAACATGAGACCGAGGCATACGTTAATAAGGCGCAGTGCCTCGTGGACGGCTCTTTCTCACGCCGTTCCCTGTCATATTGCCCTTGGACTTGCATGGAACGCTAGAATACGCGTTCTTCCATGGAGCGGACTCCGAACACAGCTGCGCCAAGCTCGCCAGACGCCTTGGCTATCGATTAGCTGACAGTATTCGCGTTATTGAAGTTAGCCTGGTGATGCGACGAGGAGTTCGGACTTTAGATCGACCCGTTGCGACTGATTTTACTCTAAAAGGTGGATCTCTTAACGCAGAATGGGAACCCATTCGACGGTTGTTGCTTCAGGTTGGATTAGACCTTGCAAGCAGGTGTGTCGTCGGGATTCGGATGGCAGAATATATGCCGGATCCCTGCTCGCCGAATCCAGGTTCCAGGTGCCTCCAACCGCCTTCCCGCCAGAGGGACTAAATTGCTGAAGATAATCGTCAGGGGACTGACTACCTGCAGTAATGCCTTTCGGTGTCGCTTATTATAGATTACCCCCCTCGTAGCTTCCAGGTTTCAGTACACTGATGATTGTTTAGATTCAAAGCCCCCAGTCAGCTCTGTATATACCATCTCTTCAAGATACTATCAATCCCAGAGAAGAACAATATAGAGCCTTGCCAGTAGGTAAGAAGTAAGCACGGGCATTTAAAAACCCAAAAGGCGTTTAGCAAGAGCTCAGAAGGCTGAAATACCGATAAGAGATAGTCATAGCCGGCCCCACTTCTTTGATGACGCATGAGCGCGCGCATCTTAACGTGAATTCTCATCTGGACTGAGGCACCATTAATCAAGCTTCATTCCCAGTCCCTAACTTCAATTATCATGTGAATTTGCTAGGGGCGGGGGTAAAGGGGAATTATAACCTTAAAAATGGTGGGGAGAAGACGAAATGGCGCAAGCAGAGCCTCCACTGCTACAGCTGGGAGGCCGAGCGCCCCTGATATCTACCATGAGATGCTTACAGAGGCCGGCGTCTCTTCACGCCAACAACCCATCGCTGAACGGCCATTAAAGCGGAGGCGCTTCGGTCGCAATGCCGATCCAGTAGAGGATGGGCCATCGTCGGCGGCCCCTGCCGCAGTTGTGGACAAGGCGGAGCAGAACCGTGAGGCTGTCCAGGATGATCCAGTCCCCGCGCCAACGGTGCAGACCATGGAAAGAGACTCGGATGAAAGTGAAAACGAGGATGTCGAATTCGAGGACGTCGATTTTGAAGCTTGGCTGAACGCTGGGACCGGTGAAGGACCATCCGAAGAAGTAGGGGAGCCGTCGGGCGAGCCGTCAGAGGAGCCGGCAGAGCTCGAGCTTAACCTGACGGTGCAAAGGTCGGAAATGACGCCGAAGAAGAAATCTGTTGCTCGAGCGAAGCCTCTCTCGAGGGAGGAGAAGGAGCGCCGCACTCAGGTGCATCAGATGCACCTGCTTTGCCTCCTGTCGCATGTTGCGAAGCGGAACCATTGGTGCAACGATCCCAAAGTACAGGATTCACTAAGATCGCTTCTCCCGAAGAAGACAGTCACATACCTCAACCCTGGATCCGACCTATCACAGTTCGGTTGGACTAACAGCCTGAAAACCGGACTCCAGCAGGTAGCGGAGATATGGAACACCAAATTCGAGATCACGGAAAGAGGGCTGAGGCGATCGCTCTGGGCTGAAAATCCAGAGCAGCTGCAGGATGTAGGTATTCAACCAGACCGATTCGCGGGATTGCGCTGACATGTATATTTTGCAGTATGAGGCACCGGACGATATGGAATCGTGTCTTGACCGCGAGGACTTCCGTCATTCTGCTAAGAGATTAGAGGGATCCCGAGATGTCGGGGCGCAGCTATATTGCGCGCTTTTGAGAGCCGCTGGCGTCCGCGCTCGTTTGGTGTGTTCGCTACAACCCCTCGCATGTGTGTCCGGGGCGCCGGTCCTTGCAAAGCCGAAGGAATCGAAACAGAAAGCCTCCAAAGCATCTAGGGCGGAGCAAGTTCGGGCCTCGATGGCCCAATATGAGGAGAGATCGAATGCTGCCAGGGCGTCCCTGGCCGAAGGTCTGGGTGGCTCTACCGCTCTCCGAAGGTTGGGCCATCCCAGCGCAACCGCCTACAATTTCAAACCAGCTGCAGCACCGCCCCCGAAGCCAAAGGCTGGGCGTGGCTTCAGCGTGCCGAAGCGCATCCGCGAGTCTCCGCAGCCGGTGTATTGGGTGGAGGTGCTCGACGTAGGGCACCAGAAATGGCAGCCAGCGGATCCGGTCGTCACGAACACACTTTGGAAACCCAAAGTTTTCGAACCGGCCATGACGGACAAAGAAAACCTCATGTCGTATGTCATTGCGTTCGAGGCTGATGGCTCAGCCAAGGATGTGACGAGAAGATATACCAAGGCATATACGTCCAAGACCAGACGATGGAGAGTCGAGAACGCTTCGGAAGGGGGTGAGCGTTGGTGGCACAAGGTGATGAAGTCATATCAGAAGCCAGTACCCGATGTGCTCGACCAGATCGAAGACAACGAGCTTGTGGGGGTAGAGGCCAGGGAACCGATGCCGCGAAATGTCCAAGATTTCAAAGATCATCCTATTTACGCTCTTGAGAGACACCTCCGCCGACATGAGGTATTGATCCGAGATGCGAAGCCTTCTGGCACGATTAGTGCGGGAAGGGGGATGCCCTTAGAGAAGATATACCGGAGAAGAGATGTCAAGATTGCGAGGACCGCTGACAAATGGTATCGAATGGGACGGGAGGTACTGCCGAATGAGATACCTGCAAAATGGGTTCCAAAAAGAGCTCAACCCAAGAAGTCCAGATATGATGACGACAGGGAAGATGAGCGTGAGAAAGATGACGCCGGGATGCCGATATATACAATAGACCAGACGGAGCAATACGAGGCTCCGCCAGTGAGGGATGGGAAGGTACCAAAGAACAAGTTTGGCAACATCGACCTCTACGTCCCGAGTATGGTACCAAGGGGAGGTGTCCATATCGAACACGAACAGGCATCCCGAGCGGCTTATGTGCTGGGAGTGGATTACGCTCCGGCGTTGACTGGCTTCTCATTCAAAGGGCGCCAAGGATCAGCCGTGCTTAACGGCATCGTAGTTGCAAAAGAAAACGAAGAGGCTGTACGAGAAGCCATCGAAGGTTTAGCAAATATGGAGCAAGAGGTGGAGATAGAGAAACGACGGCAAATAGCTCTACGGGTATGGAGGAAATTTATCATGGGCTTGCGAATCAGGGAGCGGGTTTGGGCAGGGGTGGACGAGGAGGAGCGGATGGAAGCTGAACGTGAGGCTGAGCGTGAAGCCGGCTTGGATGCAGAGATTGAAGATGCGCCGAGTGATGTAACTGAGGAGTTTGATATGGTGACCGGAGATGATGATTACAATGATGAAGACTACGGCGGTGGTGGATTTCTCGTTGACTGAGGTAGAGGAGGTCCCTATGAATAGAATCACATATATCGGGAATCTTCAACGCGTGATCGTGGCATGATTGTGATTCTTTGAATACGAGGGGCTGTCCTGCCTCTCCAACCAGAAAAGTCCTTCAAAGAGAGGTAATCATACTAAGCATAAGGTTCATCCCTTCAAGGTAGACCTGCCCTGTACTTTGATCATTGCTCGTATAGGCCTGGAACATGGAGATGAATCACCATAGCACGTGCGGCATATGCAGTAAGTTGAACTTGGCACCACGATAGATTTACACCGATCAAGGTCAACAACCGACACAGTGGTCAGTGCTTGTGTAAAAATGCTCGTCGACAGCGAAGAAATTTGGCGTGGTCTCCGATTCCGGTTTGACCCCTCCAGTAGCGGAATTCGGAATCAGCTCTGAGGATAGTCTATCCCGGGAAACGCACGAGGGGTTTTCGACGAGCACGCTGATTGGCAGTAATTATTATTCCCTCGAATAGAGATGTGCATTTACAAGTATTCAATTAATGTCTGACCAATGAGTTGGGCACATGACTGGTGTCCATAACATAAGTTGCAGCATGCATGAGGTTCTGTACATTATCGTACTTCGCCTGTATAGAAAGAACCATTGAGAGGATATGGTGGTGGCACACCAAGATCACTAACGTACATGCTAGGGTTCTAGCACATACTACCTATCTAAGGTAAAAAAAAGGTCAACCAAATAGATTGCAGGTTTAGTACAAATAGCTAAAGCATGTTTGTTCCCTTTTATCACCATAAGCAAGGTGTATCCTAAGATCAGGCCACGCACATGATTATATCGTAAAGCTTTTTACATGGTCTATACCTGAAACTTTCATACTAAGAAAAAGTTAGAAACCTAACACACGTAGCCTAGGAATAGGCATCAGCACCTTAGAAAAATTACAGTACGAGCTGGTTAGTATATAACTTGGCCATGGTCCCCAAGGGAAACCACTTCTCTCTCTGAACCACGATATTAGCATTTGATGTTATTATCCCTACCACATCAACTAGGGCCCAGACAGGGCAAATGACTAGGTCTAGAAAACATGATGATGATTATAAGGAACAAGCCAAAGCAGCTCTGTCCAAATTGATCAAGGATACAAGCCTCCCATTAGTTGGTGAACTTGTTATAGAGATGCTTTGGGTTATTTCTGATAGTCGTCATCATGTGCTCTAGGACCTGGACATTTGCCCTGACTGATCCCTGGGGGTAGGGAATCAAAGCATGTGTTGTTTACTTATGGCTACCTACCTAGCCAAAGAATTGCTCTGACCAGAATCGATACACGCAAGCTGGGTGTACTGTTCTAGTGGTTACCCTGAGCGCCTGCGGGGGGGCAATAGGGTTTGGAGTGCCCGGGTGCTAGCACGCATCGGTGCCTAAGATAGCTGGAACAACACCGCCCACACAAGGGCGAACCTACTAAATGTACCTGGTGTGACCACCTTATTGAAATGGGGATTCTCAAAAAAAAAAAAAATACTTCACCACCAGCTTCAAACCGCACTTCACGCGAATGTCTAACCACGCCTCATCTCTTTTCCATTACCCACCTTCCATGATACCCATGTAATCCTCCATGGCCCAGATTTTGCTATCACTGAGGGCCTGGCTATCTCCATTCCCAGGAAGGAGCAAGCTATCTTTTCCACTCGTCCGGCTGGAGCAACGGACGCACGACGCTACTAGCTTGCCTCGCATGTGGAATCAATCTTGTATTATTTAAAAATGTCTCGCTTCGTCGTTTGCTATCTTCGTATTTAATTGATCCATCTGGCTACTCCCCGGTTCATTGCGCTCTCTGGGTAATACTACGGGGGAATGCACTTAAGGAAGGAACCACGACGCGTCTTTTTTATAAGGAATTGAAGCAGTGGTATATCTTCGACGTATCCAACCAAACGATGCCAGTCCTCATCATCAACACCTTAACGCCAAAAGAACAGAGAAGAAGAAAAGAAAAACAGTGAAAGAAAGCAAAAAAAAAAAAAGTCGAGCAATCAGCAGCTATCAGTCGCTGTCTCATTATTTGGTAATCCATCCAAGGTAATCGGCAACGATCAGGGTGACCATCCTACATTAGCACCATCGTTAGCACACCGTTAACATCGAGATCCAAGGACGGCAGGGTTCACTTACGCATGAGGGGCAATTCGGATATAGTAGGTACCGAAGCCACGGTAGAATCGCAGGGCACCTTCTTGACGGGCAACCTTGGCGAAGCAGTCAACCATGCCACGGTAAGGGAGCTTGCCGTCAGGACCCTTTGTCTGCTTCTGGAGACGGGTCTTGACAAAGTCAAATGGCAGACTGAAGAAGCTGGCAAAGAAGCCAGCGATCGCACTCGCGCTGAGGGTCTGGGCTTGAGAGGAGAGGCCGCTGTTCTTCAACTGCACCTTGGCTTCGCTGAAGAAGGCGAGCTGGCCAAAATTGAGAGCCATGGCACGCGCGATGGTGGGTGCGGCGCCAGCCCACAGCGCAGCTACTCCCTCGGACCTGGCAATGGACCCCAGAGCATCGATGACTGACTTGTAGTTCTTCCTCTCCGCGAGCGGCTTGAGGCCGTCGCTCTGCATGCGGATCAAGGCCAGGTCTGCAGGGTTCCCGATCATGGCTGCGATGCCACCTGCCGAGAGACCTGCAGTGGCTCGATCGGAAAACCCGATCTGGCGACCTTGCTCCTTAGCCCGGGCCGTCAGCTTAGCCATGAAGGTATCGAAAAAGCCCAAGCGGGCGGTGGTGTACACTGCCTGGCGCAGCAGGCCCGCAGACAGACCCGTGTACAGGTCAAGGACCTTGCCGCTGCCGACGATCTGTCGAGTGACCGACAAGGCGGTAGGCTTGGGTCCGCCTGATACTCCCTCGCCAGCAAGCTGGATGCGGACCTTGACCATGTCGACGGGCTGAATGACGGTCGTGGCGACCATACCACTGATACCTCCATTGATGAAGGGCAGTGCGGCTCGGGCAAACGGAGTCTGAATGAAGCCGGTAGCCACAGCGGCGGTGCTTGTTTTGGCGGCACCAATGACTTCGGTCGTCTTGGACCTGGCCGACTCGGCCGCTTGCTTCAAACTTCCAGTAGTCATTTTGGTGTTGCTTTTCTGGTTTACCCAAGTTATTTGGATCTGAGCGCGAGCGAGTGTCGAGGGGGGTATGCCCAGTTACAATAAACGAAGAACGCCTCTTTCCTTGTGTGGTCTCGGTTCAAGGAAGAGCAGGTGTCTTTCAACCGAGTTGTGATTGCTCGCGGTTATCTATTGGCTCACAGTTAACCGAGGAACTGACCAAGAAAACATGCAGAGATCGGTTTTGGCATCTTGGGGGGGCGATGATGATATTATATCCTAAAGGGAACGGCAATTGATGACATAGGGCTTTGTGAGGTGGGCACAAATGGGCAAAGGTAGGCTCGGACGTATGTCAATGAGGATTCTCATGACCGACAACAGCCGGGAGCATCACCTCGGTCGTCCGACGAAGCTATTAATCTGCAGCAATCAATTGCAAGGAAGTGCTGATGCGTGGTGTTGAGTGGGCCCAGCTATCGGCTCGGGAAGTGCAGGGAAGTGCAGGGAGCGCGCCAAATGGGTCGTTGAGGCTGCATCACATCGAATCACGATAGCCGTGGTTGGTGGTCCGGCTGTGTCTAATCCGGTGGGTCGCAGATCCAGTCGACGACGAGCATCGACGTGAGAAGGGCTGAAGGTGGAACATGCCAGGAGGAATGGCCCAGACCTACAAGACGGCAACCTCGACAAGGATCCCAGCGGCCGTGGATCTCTCCGTCATGCAGCGATGGGGCGTGTGAATTAACAAAACCCTACTCACATTGTCTCTTGGAGTCGACGCTCCAGTCAATGATTCGTGGCTGGGACGAACGTGCGGTCCAGCGAGTGGAAGTGGGACGTGAGACAGATACGCCAAGGCAAACGAGCTCCGCAAATGCCTAGTTCTGTCGAGCCGACGATACCTGAAACTAACGAAGAAAACGAGGCCGTCTAATAACCGAGATGCGCAGTCTGGCAATCGCTACGAGATGTACACGGCAGCAACGTTGCGTGCTCGCTCAGCATGTATGGGAGACTCCCGCAAGTAATGAACAGGAGACAAAACGAGGTGGATGGAGAGGAAAACGGCGATCTTCGGCGGTTGGGAAAAAGCGATGATGGCATACTATTTGAATGGGGGAATGCCAAAAGCGCCTCCTCTCCTCTTTTGCCTCTACCTCATCGATCCGACTGCCACCATACTGGACAATGGTGGTAAAGTGAGGAGTCGTGGCAGCTCTCATCCAGTAGCCACCCTCCAACACACGTCATCTCGACCATTCACATAGCCAGTCTGGATGGAGGTTTGGCTAAGTAGATGGTAAGTTGCAACGACATGTGGTCGTCTTTGACCTCCTTTACGACTAGTGCCCAACAACCAAGCGTGCGGGGTATCGTTGAGGAGCCAATGCCTCGACTCATCATTTAACTTTGAGAAGGGAGGGGGGCGGAGATGGATGGCTACGCGAGGGGCTGTCACTCCAGAACCAGCCACAGCCACTCTCGACGTATTACATGGAGCAATTACGATGTCGGTTCCTGGACTGGATTCTGAGGGCCAAACAAGGTCCAGCGTGGACACTACTGGCCCAAAAGTCCACCCCGGTGCTGGTAGCAGATGCTAGGCCCATGTCAAGCGGAGGACCCTAATGGGAGTCGCAGCCCTGCTTATTGGTTTGGGAGTACTCAATACGGAGAAATGACAAGAGAGCATACAGCATGTAAGAGGGATGCTTGTGCGGCCTAGCCCGGACGCAGTATTTCCATCCCTTCTGATTGGCGCAAGTTGAATGTCCAATGAACTTGGCGCTATTACTACGGATAATTGAATCCACCGCAGGGACAATCGGGCATGGGCATTGGTCTGATGGTGATGCGAGGGAGGGCTCTCAGTGCGCTGCTGCTCAGATGCTACCACAGCATGTAAGTGCGCTGTTGGTCGGTAGGCCTTAGTGGACCTGCAGCGGACTGCGGGGCTCCACTTGAGCTCTAGGCCCCCCAGAAAGGGAACTAGCCCACGGATTGCCAGAGGCCTGAGACGCTAAGCATGACGCCGACCTGCGACTCTGTTATTATCGGGACGCACTTTGTATCACCGAACCCTGAGATCCTCGGTTAAGCTCACGAAAATGAAGCCTCAACAGCCGAAGTCAGCAAATCGCATCTTCTTATCGTCTGGTCTTATAGATGCCTGATACTTGGACGGACAAATAAATCATATCGGGAATCTCCCGTACCCAACCATCTGCAAGGTTCCCCTGAAGGTTCATTGGGGCGTTGAGCTCCCACCAAGATGACGTCGTTTTATGATGTGCAGCTCTACTATCCCCAACGGCCGTGTCTTCCGATAACGGCCATCGAACCTTGGTAATGCTTTCGATTTTCAGCAT
Source organism: Clonostachys chloroleuca (assembly GCA_037952775.1). Classification (NCBI taxonomy): domain Eukaryota; kingdom Fungi; phylum Ascomycota; class Sordariomycetes; order Hypocreales; family Bionectriaceae; genus Clonostachys; species Clonostachys chloroleuca. The sequence goes on along the minus strand of JBANAY010000003.1, from coordinate 18,176,075 downwards.
ACCAACATATTCATAATAGAAATCAAGCGGCTATTCGGTCCAGCTAAGGCACCTGGGCGGGACCGGCTGCTATACCAAGGAGGACGGATGGTGGGGGAACCGATCCAGCTCACCAACTTTATCCTCCATATCCGATGTGTGATCTTAGGAAGCAATCGCGATATCCACATCACCAATTACGTCGTAATAAACTGGGAAATGAACCATAATGCCACCATGGGTCATTGTTTGGTCTGTCAATTATTGATTGTTCATGACCCTGAACTCCCTGGACGATTCGTCATGATAGCCGTCATCCGGCAAACGGTTCGGCTACCGTGAACGTCTTAAACCGAAAACTCCCGCCGGGCCGGTCAGTTGCGGCATTGCCTCATCACGACGATTTCATGATATACAAACCGCCAGGAGCCTACGTGCTGCGCCCGCTTGGCATCCCGCGGAAATGACTGCCTCGTCGGTAAGCGCGCGCTGAGCGGGCTGAGATTTATCTACCTTCAGGTACCAAGCGAGGGTATACCTGCAGCTAAAACGATGCGAGATCAAGGGTGGAAGGTGGGAGACAAGACGACGTGGGTGAAATTGCAGATTGGCACCTGAATGCAGTATCTATCTACGCCCACCCCCTTTTCCCCTTTCTTTTTTTGAGATCTCTCAAATCAGCTTAATTCGTCTGCGATGCATGCACGTGGTAAAACAGAGGCGGGCGAGTCGAGTTGATGGAATGTAGAATTCTCTCTACCCTTGATTCAACTTAGTGTCCAACCTCGGGGGCTGCAGATGCAGACAGACTGCACACATACCGCCATATTGCTTGGCCTATGTGCGTCCTCTTATCTCATGCTAGTACCGACTTGCATCAAGCGAAGTGCACATTCAACGCAGAGAAAACCCACTTGCCATCACATATAGCTAATAGATTTTGAGACAATGACTAGCCGGCATGAAGCTCCTGACTCATAAAACGGAAAGGCCCTCGATGCCAGCCAGCTTTGTCAGAAGAGCTCCAACCCTCGGATGGCACCCATCCTCGCGAGGCCGGCTCAGTTGCTTGAGGGGAATGTCCCGAGTCGCCCTCCGTCGATGACAATCACCGTTCCGTTGCAATACGCCCCGGCCCGAGAGGCAAGATACAACAAGGTTCCGCCCATGTCCTGACTAGTTCCCATTCTCCCTAGAGGCACCATCGTGTTGGGTAAAGCGCCCGGGCCACCTGAGCCATCCGAGTAGAGGTTGACGATGGGCTCCGACATCTCGCTCGGAAATACTATGGCCGGAAAACCAGAGTCAGCATCCCCACTGAACCTCTTAATCCGAGTTGTCGGATCGGATGGGGGTTTAACCGCCATATGGACGGGACAAACTTACAGCCTGGTGCGATGCAATTTGCTCTAGGGATCAGAAATTTGCACTCGGTCAGCAAGATGGTTCTCGTTCACGTATCCGGCGACGGCAACCGCCGAAAACTCACCGGATATTCCACTGAGGCAACGCCACGGCGAGCTGCTTGGCCGCCAACGTGGCCCCTGCCTTTGATTGCCCGTAGGCCCAGCCGCCGGGTGCTTTCTTGTTGAAACTGGCAATTGAGCTTGTAATTATTACCTGTGAGGATTGGTCCAGATTCCCCTTCTTATTACCGAGGTCCAAGAGCTTCAAGCAGGCCATACTGGTGAACCAGACGGCAGCCGTGTTCACGGAGAATGTCTGGACATAATCATCAAAGCTGACTTCCAGATTGGCCTTGGCCCACTCCTCGGCCGTAGTTTCGGGCGTTGGGAGCTTAACCTGCGGCCCTCCGATGCCCGAGTTGCAGACGAGCAAGTTGAGGTAGCCGCTGTCCTTCTCTATGGTCTCTACCGCCTGTGCCAGGCTCTCCTTGGAAGTCACATCGCACTGGATGGGAATAACGTTGGAGCCGACGGAGCTCACTGCAGAGTCCAGGACCTCCTTTCGTCGCCCAGCAATGTAAACTTTGGAAGCCCCGTTCTCAACCAATGCTTTTGTAATCATCAGCCCAATGCCTAGGAGAGTGTCAGTACATGCCTCACGTGACCGCATTGATATGTCCGAGGCTCTCTGCTCGCGTGTCCCACCTGTTCCTCCTCCAGTGACCAATGCCACCATGTTATCCACGTTGAACAGCGTAGAGGCTGAGAGGCTGCCAGGGGAGGAGTTCTTGGAAGCCATGATCAATCACTATGGCTGAGGTCTTGAGGCTAGGTATGTGTGGTCAAATGAAATTCAATACACCAATATACTGTGTTTGTATATCAACGTTGATAAATCGGATAAGGGTTGTATTCCGCAATACTACACCAGTTACCAATTGTCCTATGACTATTTATCTCGTTTGGGCGTAAGACGCAACCCCGCCAGTGGAGCTGTCTTCACCCCGCCGTCGTCATTGCGATTTGGTCCCTGTCAACCGTTGTTATAGCGGTCTTATCCACACTGTGTAATTCATGCTCAAACAGTACAGTGCGTGTTTCCAATTCATACTCCTAGCAAAACCCCACCGGACCCAGTTAATTTTTTTGAAGATGGTCCAAATCAGAACCTCTAGAACTCATATCTAGAAGACCTCTCGGCACAGAAACAACACAATCCACCATGTCTAAAAGAAAGCGAAATTCGGAGCCCACCCTGCAAGACCAGCTCACGAAGAGCCAGGATGACCTGTTCCGGGCCCTCAAGGCCGCCAAGGGCTTCGAGCGACAGCGCCTCAGCAAGCGGCTTCACGAGGCTGGCATCACGCCCGACAAGCAGGAAAGGCTGGAGCGGGAGGTTGCCGTTCTCAAGGTTCGATCCCCACATCTGAACACATGAATTCCAATCGCATGGGGTTTTCTCTACCTCCAAGAACATCATTGGTTAACTTTGCCAATTGCAGTCACTCGAGCTCCACCAGACCGCGCGAGCGCACCTCTTCTCCTCGCTCCTCAAGGTGAAGGCGATCGCGGCATCCACCGACCTCCCCGACGAGATACGCACCGGCGTGCCCAGGCCCGAGCTCTCGGAGGAGGAGAGGTCCGCGCTGCACAACGTGACCAGCGGGCTGTACAACAGGAAGCCGGTCAAGGACGTCGTGGACCGGGCGATTGGGTCGGTGTGCAGGATCCTCGGCGTGCCGGTCCCGTCCAAGGGGGGAAGCAGGGGAAGAAGGACAGGCGGGGGGATGCGGAGGATCAGCCGGCCGATAGGATATCCCACGAAGCCGAGGACGAGGTCAGTCTTCCTCCGGAGAGGGGTGATGGGGCGGGCGAAGAAGATCCGGACGAGGCGACGGATTTTGAGGGCTTCAGTGATGACGGCGAACCCGGTTCTGAGGTCGCGGGTGGTGCTTCGGACAGCGAAGGTGAGGATGGGGACGTTGAAGAGGGTGATTTCGCGGAGTATAGCCATCTGCTTGGGAGCTCCTCGGAAGATGAGGATGCGGAATTCGACGACAAACGGTACGATCAGTTCAGGGGTCGGGAAAAGGTTAATCTGGACGACATCTCAGTTTCGGGATCCGATGCAGACGTGGAGGTTGGAGAGGAGAGCGAGGATGATGAGGAAGACGAGGAACAGGAAGAAGAAGAACAGGAGGCTGAGAGCAACCAGTCGTCCTCACCTCCGCCCCCAACAAAGAAGACAAAAAGGAGCAAAGATCCCGGCCCCATTAGGGACTCAACTTTCCTACCATCCCTGATGGGAGGCTACATGTCCGGTTCTGAATCAGCATCAGATGTGGACGTCGAGGCGCCCAAGAAAAGAAGGGGTCAGAGGGCTCGGCAGGCCATCTGGGAGAAGAAGTTCGGCGCCAAAGCTAAGCATCTCCAGCGGGAGAAGAGGAAAGGGGGCAGAGATGACGGATGGGATATGAGACGAGGAGCCGTCGACGGAGATGACCAGGGTCGCAGGACGCCATGGAAAAAGGGTGTGAGCAACCCTTTCTTAAATAAGGGCAGAGGTGATGGCGATGGTTCTAGTTTCCAACCAAAGCCGCAGCCGCCCAAACCAACCAAGCGAGATGATGAGGGAGTACTGCACCCCTCTTGGGAGGCGGCCAAGAAGGCTAAAGATGCTCAGAAGGCAATCGCTTTCTCTGGAGCGAAGATCGTTTTTGACTAAAGATACCACAAAATTTTGCATCGTCATCAAATTTTAATTACTATGCCATTCTATCGGAAGTGCTGAACGACTTACGCCTTACATTGTATGTCTCAATCAAACATTACCCGTCTATGAGAGACGTATTTAGGGGTATTTCTGCCGTCTCATCTGCCCATCTTTGATCTCAAATTCGCTCAGCCGCCCAAGCATTTGATCTTCATCGATCTCCGTCTTTAAAACATTTCCTTGAACTGAGCAAATACAGTCCCGTCACCTCCGAACGTGCCACTGCCTGATTCAGATCTTTGCATTTCAGGCGCATTAGGCCCTGAGTTCTCCTCTTCCTCGCCTCCCGGAGTTTGTACTCCATTCAAGCCAACATAGCCTTCAAATATTCGAGACATCTCGCTTTGTATCATTGAGCCATTTTGATCCACCGTAGCTCCCTGTTGGAACTGCCCAGCCGGTAACGAGGGCCGTTGGAATGGCGAGGGTCTACCCGAGCCAGAATCCAAATGGCCACGAGCAAGCCCAATCATGCCAAGAGCAGCTGTTGAATGAGGATCGTCATCTGGATTCAGGCCAAATCGAGGTGCAACGTCCTTGAGGGACCGTATCGTTCTCCACAAACGCTTCGACACCCAACTCTTGGCGGACAGATCTTTCACCAGCTCAAGGGCTAGGTAGAACTCTTCACGACAAACTGCGCTAAATCGCACTGGCGCGTGGACAGATGCAAGAAACACAACTCCGATGGCAGACGTCAAAAACTGGTTATAAAAAACTTGAATACGACGATAAAGATTTGTTGTTGTGTTGAGATGGTTGAGGTAACGGATCGTGTCCTTGGCAAGATCGACGACTCGCTGAGCTTGTAAGGGGTTGGCCATAATGCTAGTAGCACTATGCAACACTGGCGTGTATAGCCAGATGCGAATCTGAAGAAAATTAGCTTCCACCTGAGCCAGCATATCGGTGACATACCTGATTAAGTCTCAAATACGTCCATATCCGCAGACGTTGAAGATTATACGAGGGCGTCAATGTCATGTGTCTGTCCTTGTCCCAGCTCCTAACTTTGACCTCTTCAGGAACAGTTTCATACCATTTTAGAATATCTTTATCAAGATTCTCGATCTCTTCTTGGCGCAACTCTCGTGCCAGGATTGGTCCAAAATGCATCACTTGACGCCAGACCTTGGCACACAGTTTTGAGTATGTAATCATGGCCATCAAATAGGGGTATTCCTCCTAAACAGTACCGTTAGAAATTTCACCTCATGATTTTTTGGGCAGTTCATCTTGATTTGTCTTACCGGTACCGGTAAGTGAGGGTCGATATCATCATCCTGTACGACATATGGCAGCCCAGTACCAAAGGCCCACCTGCGATCGAGAACGTAGGCAGTCCAAAAGCTATTCAGGGCATTTTTTCTATTCAGTTCATTGCGAATGCCCAAGAGACCGCTTCTCTGATGGATCCCGAGCTCAAGACACAGCCTGGCGACCTGACCCATCACTCTCCAGGAAAGCACTTCGTCGTTGGACAGGAAGCGATAGCCTGCCAGGAGCGCTAACAGTGGCAAACTCGATACATCGCTCGTGTCTGCCATCAACTTTCGATTAACAACTGCCTCCATGCTGTTGTAGAGCCGTGCAGCTTTTTCGCTATGGCCATGCTCCTCGACAACAAGCCCACAACACATAACCATCTTTAGCTGTAGTGTCTTCTCATCATTCAGAGCTTCTAGCGGTTGCTGGTTTTTCAGCGATTCAATGACAGAGGCTAGGCTTTTAGCATGAGAGATGACAGCTTGGATGTCAAGGACAGGGTACATAATCCCAACCTCCTCTTCGTGTAACCGGCATAGACGAACCATTTCGTCTCTCTCGAATTCAAGCAACGGATCAGGGATCGCCTGCCCAGACTTCTCTACCATTGGCAGCTGATTGTCCTCCAAAAATTGCTGAGTTTGGAGGTCATCGCCCTCATTCGACACCTGATACCCCATATTTGCCATTGTAGTGTTCGCAACATCCAAGCTATATACCATGGTCGTCGGTCCTCTGAAAGATCCTTGCCTGGTGGAAAAAGCTTCGGGGCGATGCACGGTGCCTCCACTATGGGCTGGCGTAGGCGCGGAGGATATCGAGGCAGCCAATCGATCTGTCGGGGGAGCCGGGTGCGCAGCATCATCCTGCAAGGATTTGACGGTTTGATTCAGCCAATTGACCTCATCTTGCAGCCGACTGATCTGTGCTGTGACCTGCTTGAATTCGTCCGAGTCTTTGAAAGTGCTGGAACAGCAGTTGGGGGCGTACAGGCACGCCAAGTTGAGGTTTCCGCATCGTTGGCATGGTGTCTCACCATTGCATTTGATCTTGCGCCGTTTACACTCGTTACTAATCCAGAACGGTCAGCCATAAAGGCCCCTATGGGGAGGGGGATTATTGATTAAGGCGGCACGGCCGTAGTGGTTGGTTGGACAGGAAAATATCCGAGGTGCGTATGTCTTACCAAGCGATGGAGATGTACTGTACAACGGGCGGATACGAGGATTAGCGAGAGCGAACTTCTACAAAGCACCTGCTGCAAGCCACGGTGTGCGCTAGGCCGAATAAACGGTGGCAGCAAAGTGAAGGCATTGTACGTACTCGGTTCCTCTTGCTCCTGGTCTGTTTACTGGCACTTCCGTCATCCACTGATTTGCGCTTGTTGGAGCTGCTGTATGGAGCTACAACTGCTGTGGCGGTTGGAGCGGAATTGTCTCCGACAGATGCGGAACCAGGACTGTGCTGGGGCACCGGGGTGTCGTAGACTGATGCAGCGTCGCTCAAGGAGACGGGAGCCTGGGCGAGGTAACGCAGGTCCGTTGCCTGGGTCTCAATCTGCTCCATCGTGCATCGACGGCCATCCAGAGGCTAGAGACAGCAATGATGTCGCTGGATGAAGCGGAAGCAGCAACTGCATAGCGACGACTTTCAGCTTGCCCCGAATTGGTCAGTTCTTCTGTTTCCCAGGATAAGAGACCACGTGACCGCTGGTCCTCTCTTGCCTCTGGCCTGCGGGTAAATTACCCTCCGACCCAGCCTGGGTCTTATGGTCTACCCTGCAGCTCGTGAATGCCTCTTCGGTTGATCCATCATCTAACTGCGCCTGGAGTCGAAAGCCACTTTGCCTCGTAGAGAACATCAGGTGATGTAGTGGAAGCCAATCGCTTTGCCATTAGTCGCCTTCGCCAAACTTTGGCCCACGTCACTCACTAAAGTTGAGTGTAGCTGAAACTTTCACGGTGCATACCTCTCCTACCACCCTCGCTTACTACGGCCAAATAGACGAGGAGGAACTAAACTATCACAGAAACGTTGGAGTCCCTTTAATTTCGGTATCCTACAATTTAACTTCAAACGTCAATGGTTGGTTGCCACGTCTGGATTTGACAAGCTGACACACTCTATCTAAGCAGTATGCGAGATTGAATCGCCTTGCCCTACAAGATGTCCTACACGGCGGTATTTCCTTCGCCCTAATAATTTTTTAACGTTGATCACACCTAAGCCATGGACTCCATCCGTGAAGCTGGGCATGATGGATATTTCTCGAACTAGCTAATGATTTGAAAGTTGAGACTTAATCTATAACATATATGTTCAGTACCCAGCTGTGACATAGGGACACTATTTGATCCAACAGTCTTATTTATAAGCTTAACTCGCCTTACAACCCAAGGCATGTGTTCAGTAGTCTAATCTAGTAGTGATATTGATCCAATGATTGCAAGGCTGTCGCCTTAAGGCACGAGGGGGTTTGAATCCTCTCTAGTGGTCAGCCAAGTGGCAGTCATAAAAGCAGGGACCGCGGAGTCACGTCGATAGAATGACTGTGGCAGACATAATAACTCCTCCTATTGTGTCGCAATAGCTAATACTTTTGTGTATGAATAGATAATACTATCTAATAACTGCTCAATAATTTGTTATTGTCTTATACTATTGTCTATAATAAGTATGATTGTACAAGAAAGTCGAGGTATAACAACACTCTTGCAGTCCCTCTTATTCTGACACCCACTTGATGGCAGCCAGCAGTTACTGGGTGAAGTTAGGTTGTAGGATGACGAAATCAGGGACCCCAGTATTCATTCGGGGTCTCTTGTTATTGATACTCGTAGTGTCTATAGGGAACCTCAGCCTCCTTCTGAAATCTACCTAGTATGTTGTTGACCCATATCCAGTAGTCCCTTCGGAAAGAGTTCGATTCATTTGATATCGAATCCTGTCATAGAGATTGCCATGGGACATCTCATACACGAGAGTTAATGGGTATTTAATAATCAGTACCTCATACTCAAAGCTGTAAAAAAAAGAGTCTACCAAGCCTTATTAGCGATTCGATCCATTGGGTGAACTTGTCGATAGCCACACCCTCGGTTTTGGTAAGAGATGACCCATCTGGAATATCATCAATGATAATGTGGAGATCATCCTGAGGTTCTATCTTAACTGAGCCAGTATTCCGCCCATTTCAGCCTTGATTCCACTGGTTTCAGTCTTGATTCCGCTGATTTGAGCCTCGATTCCGCTCGTTTGAGCCTTGACCTTGCCCATTTCAGGCTGTATTTCGCTCATTTGAGATGAAAGATTGCGAATCGCCCTGAACATTTCTGTCCTATGGAAAGTACCACCGTGGGTACTATGGTGGTACCACACAGTAGCGATGCCACAGAGATACTGAGAGAATAAAATAACAATTGATGCCAACCCATGAAGTATGAAAATTCCCTAAAAGGGTTCTAGAGGAGGATTTGGCGTACTCGAGCTCGCGATATTATCTGCGTTTAGCATGGAAACCGGCTCCATGCTGCGGGTAGAATATATATTGGCTATGGTGATGATGATGGCATTTCTGCTCGCTTATATGGGATGGATATGGGAAGAAAAAATAGAACCTGGGAAAATGTTGAGAAGGTATGGTTTTATATGTACCGCGTAAGGACGGCGAGGAAGTTTCGTGGCCCGTATGGCAGTTCATTCTGAGTATCTCCCGGATTTTCCTAGCATCTTGAAATTCTGAAGGTTGTGGCATCCACGTTCAAGTTAATTGCCAGATGGTGCAAAGAAACACTGTACTCGGTGAACTCCAATGATGCCTGGTTTTTGTGGATAGTTTTGGCTCATCAAGTAATGGCAGCTCGTACAGCGTTTTGTACTGGCCGGGAGGGGGGCAAAGCCATCCTGCCTTATTTCGTATGTAGGCAGTGCCTCGACAAGTGCCCCGGCAAGTGGCTGTTAGAAAAACAGGAACTGTAAGGGCGCCTCGACAGAATTATTCTGGCAGTTAGTCATATAATAATGCTTCCTATGGCTCTTCACCTAGCCAATCCTTGTCCTCCGTAAGTGCCTGTGGTGGTGGTGCCTGGCAGCAGGCTGTACAATAGATGGACAGGCCCAACAGACAAAACTGCTGGATCTGCGCTGTTTTAAGCGGCTTAGTTGCTGCAAGCAGGCCCTCGACTGATCGGAGGGGTGTATTATGAGTGAGGTCGGAATACAGCTGTAGTGCATCGTGTCTGATGACTGTCATCATCTCTTGAAGGAGGCTTGACTAGGCCCTGAGAGGTAGGGATATTGGTGTCAGATACTACCATTATTGCTGTTGTTGCTGTTGCTTAGAGAGGTGTGGTTGGTGGTGATGAGTACTCGCTTAGAAAGGTGGTTGTGGTTGATGGATGATGAGCTTCTCCTCTTAAGGCCATGGCTAAGCTATATACCTGGCCAGCTGGCCCTTATTGTTAGAGTTTTTGAGATATTACTGCCTGTTACCATGCTGAATGTTATGATTTTTAACTTTCTCTGGTGTGGAAGGTTTGGGTTTGAGGGAAAAACTGTATAACTAGACCGAATCATGTGTTGCCTGGTCTTAGGATATACCATTGTTTATGGCGAAAACCAACAGTAAATGCTTCCTATTGTGTAACAATAGATAGATAATACTGGCTAATAAATACTCAATAATTCAGCATCATTATTAACTACCTACTATCTATTCATGTTGTGGCCTGTATTGGAAAGTTGGGATTGAAACACCTTTGCAGCCCCTATAGTTCTGGCACCCACTTGGCCAGCATATAAAGATCACCATATAATCAAGCTATTCTTGAAAATGCTACGAAATTGATATACCAATCAATCCATTATATGGGGAACTTAGTCCATTGTGTGGCCCTGAGCTATGAATATCTAAACGACAGGAGATGAAAGGGGACGGTATATGTAGTGTCGATGTTAACTCAATGTTATCCCAACGTGTGTTTCATCGGAATTGATTCTCATTCCTATTCTCAATAGTAAAATAGACGTTTCTTTAACAGAATGTGTTAGAAATGTCTGGACAATTCAAACTCGGAACCCCAGGGATCCAAGGATGTTGACGCTGATCATCCCTTTGCTCTTATCACGACACCTGCGTATACATTGCCTTCTGAAACCAAGGTCTGTCTCTTGAAAATGATGTTGTATCATCCGCGCAACTAACGATCAATAGCCAAACTGTTTCAAAATCTTACTACAGAGATGGCATGTGTTCACAACATGATCATTCGTGGCCTGAACTCAATATATCTCCAATCACAACACGCCCAGCCCTCCGACCATTATGTGTTCTGCAACTACGCGTATCAGTGGTATCGATATCTTCATGTCCACTACTCTGGAGAGGAGAAACATTACTTCCCAGCTATTGAGCATCTCTCAGGGCAAGGGGGACTCATGAGTCGTATTGTGGATCAACACAAGGCGTTCCAGGACGGGGTCGAGGAGTTCAGCCTATATGTTCAGGGTTGCCTGAATAAAAAACCCGATTTACGGGCGATGAGCTCATTAGGATTATCAACGCATTCTCTGAAGCTCTTATTGAGCACTTGAATGGTAAAATCGAAACAATGCTTGGCCTTCCGGAGGTTGGCGAAGGAGAACGACGGGAATAATGGATATAGATGCTCAAGCTGTAGGGGACGTCCTGGTAAGGACCTGCAATATACCCATTGATGAACAGCGCCTGCTCATTGCCTCCCCGTACAACAGAAATCGCAGGGCATGGCCACCGGGCTGCCGTTTGCGATAAGCAACCTGGATCTTCACTACGATGGCGGCATACAGGCTAAGACGTTCCCACCCCCAGAGGCAGCAGAGCCTTTGTTCGTGATCCCACATATCGGATTCTGGTTTCATCGAGACTGGTGGAAGTTTGCTTCCTGTGACTGCTTAGGAAACCTGCAGCCCCTTTATGCCGTACCAAAGAAGTCAAAACATTACCGCTCTGGGTAGAAACGTCAATGCATATGGAATGCTATGCTTGACGATTTACGAGGGCTGTAGTTTTACGAGGAGTCAATGGATTGATGGTATCCTAATCCAGCTATGACTAACAGGATTCTCTTAAAAAAACCAAGATACATGTATCAAATTCTTGTTGCTCATACCACGATATTAAGCAAAGACAATTGACTATTCCATCTTTGAAATGAAACGCATATTAAGTTAGAAGTTTTCGTTGTTTGTGATTATGCACTAATAGATGCCTGTTCACAATGAAAGCCCCATTTCGTGTTATCGTTCACGAATAAGAATCTAATGTTCCCACTTCAACTGACCCTTTTCACCGTCAGTCAAGTTCTAGTAATTCTAAAGACTTCTCTATGAACCGTTTATATTCTCCGGGCAACTGATCTTCAGACAACCCGTTCAACGACAAATCGTCATCCGAAATATCCTCGCTGGCCTCGTTGTCTGTCTCTGGTGGCGTCGATATCCCAACTATCTTGCTACCGTGATCCTTGTTGCGCTTGAGCATGCACATCTCCACCGATATACCAGGCCCGAATGCGCACCCAACGACGTAGTCACGCACATGACCATCTGGGGCGAGAGCATCCATCTCCTTGTGCCGCAGCCGGTCCATGACGCTGAATATTGTTGCCGAGCTCGAGTTGCCGTGGCTTATATATCTATCGTAGCTTGCCCGCATGTGCTCTGGCTTGATGCCCATGGTGCGCTCGGCGCCTGACAGTATCGTCGCCCCTCCTGGGTGCATGGCCCAGTCAAAGTCGGCGGCTTCCCCGCAGTTTGATGGTAGTTCTGGCAACTGTGAAAGGAGAGATTCAAATGCCGGCTGCATGGATGAGCCGGCCAGCTTTGGAACTCTTGGAGTCAGCACGACTTTCCATCCTGTTTTTTGGGCATTAGCTAGTGACATCTTGATCTACAAGGGTGATTCGAATGTAGGATCATGTCTCACCGAGGGGGTCTACATTAAAACCAAGATCACCTTCTGTATCTGGAATGATTCGGTGATCCCATCCTAGAAGTTCGTAAACGGGGTCTCGTCTCTCTCCAATCCCGTTGCTCAAAATCAAGGCACTCGCACAGTCCGAGAAAAGACAAGGACCAATTCTAGTCTCTTGTAGCTCAGCTATGCTGTCCAACTCACTCCGGATCAGAATCGTACTGATCTCCAAGGCTAGGCACAGAATGCGAGCGGGTTTTCCCCGTGCTGAATGCCCCAGAGCGAGATTGGCGGCTGTTCGCAAGGCAGCCAAGCCTCCGCTGCACCCGACCCCATGCAGAAGCACCTTCTCGACTTGGTGGGAGATACCAAGCTCTTTGGCGACATAATGATCGAACCCCGGATTTGAGCTGTCCGTGCAAGTCGTGGAGACGATGTGTGTAATCTGGCTCAGGTCAATACCTGCCTCTTTGACAGCTTTCCGGGCGGCATTGACGGCGAGCGGTAACCCGAGACTGAAAAACAGCTCGTGAATCTGCTTTATGGAAGGGGCCTTCTCCTGATTGACCAGCGGGTGCTCTGGCGTGCCGATTGATGATCGTGCTTCGATTCCTGTAAACCTGTTGATGGAGAGCATCTTTTTCATGCTAGAGGCAGTTCAGTCCAGCACCAGGAGAACTCCCAATTATTGCTTTATGAAGAAGAAGTACTTACGCATCTGATTGAGGATAATACTTCTCGCTGAGTATATTCAATGCATCTGGCTTGAGCGAGTGAGGCGGGTATTGCGTCCCAATACCGAGGACGGAGAGACCCAGTTCCCCGAAGGAATTGACACCTGACATGACTGCTGAAGTTCCCTTTGATGGAATTGATGAACATTAAAATAATTTTTTGTACCTGGCTTTCGGCAAGTAGCTTCGGGTCGACACATATTATACTTGGACAGCAATTTAGGGCTTGAAGATGCCGAATCAATGGATTCACGAACACAAAGAGTGAGCTGTAAATTACGTTTTCAGCTGCTAAAGCTTACATCATTTTGGTTTCACAGCGTTTCATTCTCTAATTTCTCCTTTGGGGCATTCCTTCTTATATTTGAACTAATGCGCAATCAATGACGGTGTCTAATGAAAGTAGGAGCGCCCAGCCTGATAGCTAATTAGGACCATACTAATCTTCTATTCTACATCCATGAGGGATGTGAAATACAGAACCTATGCAAAATGAGCTACCCACAGGTTTTTTTGCCATAATGAGATCGGTACGGAGCGAAAACACGCGAAAATATGGTGTCAGTCAATGACGAGTTGAAGAGGTCATTGATGCTTGAGATGTCTCAGCTGAATGTACCACCATGATAGGCTCAACAGCTGTTGTGGGGCCGATTTAGAGCTCAGCTGAAGCGAGCTCCAGCTGGACTCGACTGAAGAGTTGGGGATACTAATCAGACCTGATGATTACTACCTATGTAGGTTGACCATTGTCGGGAGCCATAGAAATGGGGGCATGAGAAAGCACCTCTTATCTAGGTCTATGTATACAGTTTATCTAGATGTTGACCCCAACGTCCTCGGTGAACCTTGCTTGCCCTTAGGCCGTACAATCACCACCGGAGAATAAAGACATGTATATACATGAGTACCTATGTATCACGACGAGAAACCTGGCAAATCCAATACAATCTTTCGCTAGCTATGAAAACAGCAAGAACGAGCACATACCACCAAGATCAAGCTGCTCAATATATCAGTACTCCGTGTGCATCGGCCTTCATCTGGTGCCAGCCACGAATGAAGGGTCCTTGATGCTGCCACCTGCGTCATTCAGTCCCTCCACAGGCCTGCTGTAGCTGAAGCCTGCAAACTGGTTTCTGTGGCCAACAACGTCAGCTTCGATTTTCCTCACCCCAGATTCTTGCTTCACTTACTGCATGGTTTGGGAGAGAACCGGATCGTCCACATACGAATCCTGTGCCGGCTCTGATGTAAACTCGGGGTCAAAGTTGGCTGTGTCAAGTGCATCAATCTGCGTCAAACGGTGTCAGCAAGCACTTTCAACCTTTGAGTGAGGATGAGTTCGGGGCAACAATACATACCACGTTTGGCTTGAAGGTAGGCTCATATTTTCGCTGCAGCAGCTTCTTCCAGTCAATCGCATGGAAGAAAGGGTGTGCCTTAATCTCCGCTGAACCGTTCGCTCCCAGCCGCTGCGCGGGATCCCGGTTCAGCAGCCTCGTCAGAAGATCGCGAGCGGCGGGCGGGACGATCTCGGGACCCGGGAAGTGCAGAGGATCCGAAAGGATCTTGCGATACATTTCGTTCGTGTTCTCGTCATAGAAAGGAGGCAGACCTGTAAGCATTTCATATAGAAGCACACCCAGGGTCCACCAATCAACGGTCTTGTTGTACCCCTTACCCTTCAGTAACTCGGGGGCTAGATATTCTGGAGTTCCACAGAAAGTGTGTGTCTCATCTTCATCCTTCACCTCGAGCTTGCAGAGACCGAAATCACACAGAGCAATATGGCCCTGGTAATCAAGGAGAATATTCTCGGGCTTCAGGTCACGGTAGATGACATTGAATCCGTGCAAGCATTCGAGGGCGCAGAGAAGTTCAGCGGTATAGAAGCGAGAGCGGTTGATATCGAAACGTCTCTCAATCGTGAGATGATGAAACAGTTCGCCACCATTAACAAACGCTAGTACGAAGTACAGCTTTTCAGGGGATTGGAAGCTGAACTTCAGAGGAACGATGAAGGGGTTGTTAATCTGAGCAAGGACAGATCTCTCTGCCAATGTGTGTGCCACCTCCGAGCGCGAGATGATCTTGGCCTTGCGAATGGTCTTCAAGGCATAGATACGGTTGGTATCCTTCTTCCGCACTTGCATAACCTTTCCAAAACTTCCCTTTCCGACGACCTTGAGGAGCTCGAAGTTTTCGATTCCAAGCTTGGTGGCCGGTGGCTCGGCATATTCGACGGAAACCTGGAGCTGACCCGTTCCGTACTGCAAATCGATCCACTGAGTATCCTTGTTGGGCTCATTGAAGTTTGGATCGACACGAAGAGCACCAATGAAGATGTCTTGGCTTCTTCCTGATTTGGGGGGCGCACTCGGGTTGCGGATATATAGATGGACGGTAAGCTGCGTCACACGGGACACATCGAACTTGTACTGTGTGTTGGAGCCTGCCCAGGTAGGATTCTCGGGGCTTCCATCGATCGAGTTGACAAAGACCTGCACCTTATCGAAATCGAGGAGAGCATATGGCATGTATTTTCCGGAGACACGTCCATGGTTCGTCGGGATGTCGCTGAGACCAGATGAAGAGGTCTGGGGACGGTTCGATGCCCCTGGCCTCACAGACCCAGACACGCTACCAGCCTGGCTTGTGGATCGACTGTGAGATGCAAAAATATGACGGTATTGCTCGGGCAAAGAGAATCCCCTTCCTTCGTGGAGAGTAACAATCAGGATACCGGGTTTCGAGGTCTTTATGACGGGGGCTTGGGTGAGAGCTTCTGTATATCCGGTTGCGGTCAGTAAAAGCCACGAGGATCATATCAAGAGGATTGGTAAACAAACCCGCCGTAATTTTCTCATCTTCGGCAGACGCATAGCTTTCCGGCCGCTCTTCCTGTTCCTTCTCTGGTGTAGCATTCGTTGTGTTCCTTGAGGAGTTCGACGACCAAGATCCCAGATGGGTCTCCTTTAACTCTGTAGAGGGGGTTAGCTTGAGTCGATAAACGGTGTAGAATGAAGGAGAACTCAAAGAGCCAGATTGCTGCACGTACTCTTGGTGATCTTCCACGACGCCATGTTGACTGACGGCTCTCGTTTATTATAAATTTACTTTATTTTCAATTGCGCCCAGAAGTCAACTGGAAATATGCTGGCGCTGGAGCTCTTCTGGTCCAAGGGCAGGAGTAGTAGTTAATTACCAATCTGCTGCACCCACTATTATTGCCTCGGTGGAGACCCTTTACGGTGCAATTGAGCTGTGGAGATGGATAAACGATTGTTCCGCGAAGGGGTTCAGGCTGGAAACGTTTCATTTAGGCTGTCAGAGCTCTCAAACACAGGGGTGAAACATAGAGAACACCAAGAGTCCGTCGAAACATCCTTAATACGGTTTCAAAAGCGGCCTTGACAGGTGTTGTCTGAAGCTTTTCGCTATCCATTAGCTGCGAACACAGGTGTCATCGGCTTACCTTGGAGCTGGAATGACGAATTCCATTGCGGCTGCCACTACCCCGCAGTGCCTGTTTTTAGGGGACTTCTTCGCCATCTTAGGCGTCCAAGCAGGGATGTACTCATTTTGCAAGTTGCCATTGTAAATCCAAAAAGGAAAACTCCAAAGCATGAGATGTTCAATTAGGCACCGAGATACCGAAAACAGGGTCTTCTCAACTAGGACATATTTGTCCCCAGGAATCTAAAACATTGAAAGATCGGACTAATGTCTCCACCGTAATGCTGCCTCAGTCCCTGAAGTCCCTTGAGTCCGATCCTTAATGCAAGCGACAGAGTTTCAGACACTTGATATCCACACTCCCTGTTCCACTCTTCCTATCCATCTCAAGCAAACAGTGACAGCGACGACGCTTCTCCTTATCCGCAACTTCGCTCATCGGACCCCGAAGCTCTGGATTCAGGATGATTTCCCTTGCAAAGCTGCCGTTCTTCATACACATCCTTGTCGCCTCCTGCTCAGCTCTGACGTTCATATTCCGCCCCCATAGACAGCTCCAGCCGTTGTCTCACTCGGCGACGATCATCCTGCAATGCTATGGCGGCTGCATTCTCTTCACCAATCTCATCAGTCTTATATTTCTTGTCAGGCCCGTGGTTGATGAGACGACCAAGCTTGTTGCATTGGCGTTCGCATTCTGCCACGCTTGGCCTAGCTACCGGGCTGTGACCAGGCTCCAGAACAATCTTGACGTCCAGGGAGAGCTAGGAAGTACTTTGGGGGGTCCCATTGTTCATCTGGGCGTTCATGGCCTCTTGTTTTTCATGTTCTTGCAAGCAGGTCTATTGTATTGAATGGTATGGAAATTAATTTTGGGAAGCCCGAGGTGTCTAATGTGGGCAAATATCTATACAAAATACTTTTCCTTCTATTGAAACAGTCTCAATCCTTCGGCTTGTGCCTCGACTTCCTCCATGTCCTCATCTTCACTCTCTTCCTCCTCGAGTTCCATCTTCTGGCCGAATAGTGTGACAAAGAATCGATCAATGGCCCCTTGCTCCCAGGATCGGCGATCTTCGGGTGCCATGAAGTTCTGCAGCTTTTCATGGACGGTGAATCGCATCTTCCTGCCTTTGCTCGCTTTTCGGTCCACATTCTTGCGCATCTTGACGTCCTTCGCAACCGTGAGCATGACAGAGGGAACGCCATTGACCTGGTCTCCGGATGTGTCGACGGTTCGCTGCTCTACAAGTTCCTTCAACAGCAGTTGGTAGAAGTCGGCATCGTCATAAATGTACTCGTCCTCGGCGACTCTCTTGGCAGCCTGAGCTGGGGCGCAAGAGCGGGGAACCCGCGTCTTCTTCACCAGGCGATCGTCAGAATCAGCCAGTTGGTCCTCCAAGTTGTTGATGAGGGTCTTGTTTTTGGCCCCGAGCCCCTTGGGAGCAGTAGTCACAGTGACAGACTGTACCCGTCGAGACCATTTCTCCAGTCTGTCCTGTCGTGATTTCGTAAGTTCACGCTCTTCCTCCTCGAGTTGCTCCCAGATTTCGTCGTTGGAAAGAGAGATTTCGATTTCTCTCTTCCTCTTTGAGCCGACTTGGGCCGTGTTGCCGAAATCATGTTTTAAATTGCTGATAGTATTGAGAAGGTTGATTGCAGCAACCTCGGCCGCCTCGTAAGGCTCAGTAGCAGGTTCCGAGTCATCGATGACCGGAAAGGTGTTTACGGCGACCAAAGCCTTTTGCAGCCGGATACGGAGGTTAAGAAGCCCATCGTACACCTTGCGTTGCTGTTGAATTGCCACTCCCTTCTCCACCTCGGATTGCTGCTGAGATGCTGGGGCTTGGGACACCAATCCAGGGGCTGACTTCTTCTTGGTGGCTTTGCCGTCATCATCCGAACTGTCGTCCTCGCTATTTTCATCATCCTCATCAGATAGACCCTCAGATTCTTCAGAGTCCTCTCCCAGGTCAGAGAGGCCATCTGCAAGTGCTTCAAGGCCGTCATCCTCTTCATCCTCTGATTCATCAGAACCAAGCTCGTCCTCGTCTAGGACCTCGTCGGAAGACTCGTCATCATCAAGGTCTGCACCGCCAGTGGCATCCTCACCATCCTCCGAGGATGACATGAAGTCGGCGGCTGTTGCCCTCTTTGCTGATGGCTTTGCAGGCTTGGAGCTTCCTCGGAATGCGAAGTCTTTCAGACGCTCCTCATCCGATTCAGCCAGCGCATCATCGCTCTCTATTTCCGAGTCGCTAGCATTGGCTTCATCGGCTTCCAAGTCGGCAAGATCGGGATCATCGTATTGTTCCTCCTCGTCCTCGTCCTCGTCCTCTTCGTCCTCATCGTCATCTTCTAAGGCGGCCCTGGAGACCTTGGAACCCCGATACTCAGAGCCTAAAAAGACAGAATCTTTTTGTCTGAGCTTGCTTTTCCCTACGGCCTCATAGTGCTCCGTTCCGGTGCGCTCGTCGCCACTAGCATCGCTACCACTCTCCTCGACGTCTCGACCATCCGCCTCAGGGTCGTAGTCTGAGCCTGGTTAGTCACAAAACATTCAATTGAGACAATGGCTCCTTCTCCTTACCTTTGACGATTTTTTCATCGTCCATGAACTGCTTCGCGCGACCCTTTAACCCGGACATCTTGAATGCTCTCTATGAGTTTGCCGGCAAACAACCAGGATTGGCTTGGCCCCACGGTGGGATTTTTTCTAGACGTTTTGCACTTGAACTTTTAAGCGGTGTAGAGCGGCAGAACCTGTCGGGTGGGTCTAGAACTGCTAGCTCTCCACTTTTACTTGCTGCTTGAGATGTCGCTCTAGAGCAAGCTGGTGAATATTAGAGTGGCTTTGTCTTCGAATTCATTTCAGTATATGTCGTTTTCCTATTATTAAATGCCAACCTAATTTAGGACTTGGTTTTTATTCTATCTTGTAATTTTGATATATGTAATTGTACACTACCTCGACCAGACTGGTCATTATCTACCGAACTGTGCATAATGCGTGCTACCCTGCCACGCCTTCTCCAGGCGACTCGGGCTCTACGGCACGAGAATCCCCTTGTATGTCGATTTCTAATTTATCAGGCTCCTCGCTTACTGGAACTCTTAGGGCTTGCCGCGAGCGGGGACACCTCCTAGCTGGCCGAAACGACCGCAAAGGAGGAAGATCACCGGAGTCGACAAAGTCATTGCTGTTTCCTCAGCTAAAGGAGGTGTCGGCAAGAGCACTGTGGCTGGTATGTGTCGCTGTTCCTGGCCTCTAAACTTTCGACCTTCTAATTCATGAGGCCAGCAAATTTATCACTGGCCTTTGCTAGACTTGGGCTACGTTCTGGCATTCTGGATGTCGACATCTTCGGGCCCTCTATCCCTACCTTGTTTGACTTGTCTGGAGAACCGAATCTATCAAGCAGTAGGTTTAATTCTCATGAATGGCAAACAAAAAACATGTTTACTAAGGCCACGAAGATAACCAGCTTGTTCCTCTGACAAATTATGGCGTGAAGACCATGTCAATGGGCTACCTCGTTGGGGAGAGTGCCCCTGTAGTGTGGAGAGGACCGATGGTTATGAAGGCAGTCCAGCAGCTCCTACATGAAGTGGATTGGGGCGGCCTTGATGTCTTGGTTCTGGACTTACCACCCGGAACGGGTGATACCCAATTGACCATTACGCAACAAGTCATCCTGGATGGTAAGGCTCACTACTACTTTGCATTATAACGAAGCTTATTGTTCATAGGCTCTGTCATTGTGTCTACGCCCCACACATTGGCAACGAAAGATGCTGTTAAGGGAATTAACATGTTCAAGACTGTCGATGTTAATATTCTTGGAATGGTCCAGAATATGTCTCTTTTCACATGCCCAAAGTGTAACCAGGCGACACATGTGTTTGGATCAAATGAGCGCGTTAAAAAATTGTGTGCTGAGCACAGTATCGATTTCCTAGGTGATATTCCCCTCCACCCTAACATTGGTGATGATGGTGACCAGGGTAAACCTACTGTGGTTTCAGAACCAACGAGTACCAGAGCGTCATCATTTTTGGAAATAGCAAAGACAATTTGCTCTAAAGTTGGCCTAAATAAAGACTAGTTATGCTTGACACTGTCTATACCATGCTCAATACCAACTCTGTCATCCAGAGTTCAACCAGTCATTCTTGTCTTGCTCCGATACCTGGCTGCAGCCAGCTGAATGCTGCTTTTCGTCGGACACCGATTACGAGTCGTAGCGCGATATGAATATGAAATCCGAGCAAACCAAGTCATCGTCAGTTTGTGTCAACTAAGCGAGCAGGTGGATTACCGATTTAAAAGAACCATGATCAACCATTGAATCAACGAACACCAACGCCGCCTCGGTCGAAATCGACAGGGCCCTATCGAGAAAAACTGAATAATTAGTCGTTGTCTTCGTTAATTTGATACACATGGCGGCTTCGGGTAGGGTCCTTGCGCATGGCTTGGCCGGAACCTGTGAAGCCCACTGCAGGAAGATGTTAACTTCAAATCCCTCAGAGGTCACACAAAACGGCAAACAAACCTCTACTGTTAACCCCTTGGGGAACTCGGAACATGCTCTCCTTCTTTGATTTCTTCCCAAACTTGGACTTGTTGTTAAAGTCTTGCCATTTGGTCTTGCCAGCCTCGAGCTCCTTATTCGCCTTGATTTTTTTAGCCTTGGGAGGCTTGGGCGAGTCAGCCTGTTTCTCGGTCTCTTTTTTGGCATCGGGGTAGACAGTAGCACCAGCGGAAGAAACAACACCTGGTGCAGGTGGGGTCGCCACAGTTGGAGAGGGTGCTGTGGCGGGAGCGTCCGCCTTTCGTTTGTTTGTCATAGGACGGATGTCTTTCGCCCTTAGATTCTCTATGTTATCATAGCCCTTAAACTTGACGCTGTAAACCGGTGCCTTATCCGAACCAGTAATGCCCATGATCTGGGCAGGGTAGAATGCCTTGTCGCCCGAAAGCCATTTCGCCTGAACGATTTCATTGGTCCGGTAATGAACCACAGGCTCTTCCTTCTCCTCGGGCTGCGTGTCTCCTTTCTTAAAGGCAGGATGGGCATCTCGAGACCATTTCTCCGACGGCGGCGGTGGTGGGGGCGATGGCTGTTTGGTCGCCTGCTTCACTTCTTCCTCTAGGATTTCGAGGAGCTCAGTCAGGTCGCGCTGCAGTGCAATGAGTTCTGCATTGTCGGGGTCGTCACGCAGAGAAGTAGAGACGATATCAAGCTAGTGATCGAGATGTTAGCAATGGTAAATGACAAAAGAGACGAGGGAGACGTCAACGTACTTGTTCTTGATATTCTCGTCTGGTATCCTCCGTGCTCGGGGGATCAGGCATGCTGGGCTTCACTGAATGGAGAGGAGCGTAATGGAACAAACAAACAGAGTTCTTGGTTATTCCTGCGCACAAGGGGAGAGGCTGCAGCAAGTGTGCTGTAGCAGGATCGAGATGTTGTCTATGGGCATCTGGGCAATCAGCTGCTAGGCTTCCTTCCTGGCGCTAGTGATATCAGAGCATGTGGAGATGGCACGTGATTACGGAGCGGTACCTATCACCAAGAAGCAAACACGCGCCTACCTACGATGGCAGAACACAGGTGAGAAGAGGGTGAGGGGTCTTTCATATTCTTGAGTTAAGTGCTTGCATTTCTATCTCTGGGGTAATGTATAGTGACAAATGAACATTTGCTTGGGGGTTGCTCGCAATGCGCTCACTCAGATGCTAACCAAAACACAAAACCGAGAGTGGTGAAGATGGAGGAGAACAAGCCGAAACGGCCAACATAGGAAATCATCATACAAGTTACCTGGATGTGCTGTGGTCGAAGATGTCATAAATAAGATATCTTTCCGAGAAGGGTATCCCGTTCTTGGGCGCTCAACAGGGCAGGGTGGGTGCTTTGTTTGGCGTGGAAGCATGTGCTCTCATTCCCTGTGTGGTGAAAGAGAAGGTTTAACTCAGTTCGGACGCGCCCCAACGCTTCAGCGCCTGCCTGCTGCTGGGTCTGCCAAAGGCCCATTGACGGCACGAACTTCCCGTTACGTACCGATTGTCACGGCCCATCCACATTGAACCTAACCCACACCCGTCCGTTCCCCCAACCCCTTCAGCAGATGCAATTCCGTATTTGTCGCTAGCTGTCTCGGGCAAATGTTACATGCCCATGCCTACATGTAGTACTCCGACAGCCAACCACGGCTGCATGCAGGGCTGTTTTCGCACATTGTTTCCCTCGGGCATATTCTGCATGGTCTTACGGTGACAGCGCCGCCGGCATTGCCCATATCGTCACGATCACACATCACGCTGCATGACAGCGTTAGATGCAGCGCGAACTCTTTGTTGAAAGAGTTCTGGCTGGCTGCCTGTAGTGAAGTACTAGAGCTAGGCCTATATAACACTAGCACCCATTGTTCCCGATTTCGCAAGCTGCCACAAACATCCCTGCCACGCACTTTGACCTCCATGTCTCTTTCTCCATGCTGATAATCGGCACCGCTATTTCGCCCTCGCATCACCCTCCAGAACCCAATCTCAATTGAGCACAACCTTGCGACCTTGGTCACGGACGGAGGAAAGGACAGTCTGACCGAGGCTGTGCATTTTGTCCACAAGCCCCTTTCTCAGCGAGACTGAGAATCCGAAACCAGGCAATCATGGCTCGTGACAAGGAATATGACAGCGCATCCTCGACCAGCGGCCAATCAAAACGACCTCCGCTCAGCCGTCAAGAGAGCGACCTGAACGGAGAGGCGCATCAGCGCCCAAAAGGGCACCAGAAGCAACATCACGTCGGCCGGATCCACGCCCGAGTTCCTTCATCAAAAGCACTTCAAAAATACGGTCATGGGCACGGCCACGGCGCTCATGGACACGGCCACGCGCACGCTTCAACTACCAAGTTGAACAATAATACTCGACGGACCTTTTCGCCACCTGATTCGCCTCAACAACCCCAGCGACCCTCGTCACATCGCCGGGCGACCAGCGACGGGAAGCTTACTCGCGATTCCTCAGCTACAAGCATTCAGAAAAGCGTTTCCCAGACGAGCCTGAAGCGCAACCGTTCGCACGGCGAGGTGCACAAGCGCACGCGATCGTCGGAAAAGATACGTCGGAATTCATTGGGCTTGACCGCAGTCAACCGGCCCAAGTCAAGCAAGTCCCAGGTTCACTTTGATTTAGGTGGTGACGGGCAGGACGATGATGAATGGGTAGATGCTAGTGGTTCTAACTCACCTCATCTGTCACGCAAAGGCTCCATCAACAGCAGCGCGCAGTCGTCCTTGAAACCAAACCTGAGTGCTGGCAACTCGCGGCCACAGACGCCCAACGAACAAGCCCAGCGGGTGCTGTCGTCGCCCGATCGCGAAAGACTGCATCAAAAGGAATATTTGACTACTCGTATACTGCAGCGAACACCTTCCCACGGAGCGCCGCCCCAGATGACAAACGAAATGGCCCAGGTGAACCCGCAGCAATTTTCACCTAGTTCTGGCCAAGAAGCGACCTTGGCCGGGAGCAGTAGGGATGGCCTTACATCTCGCTTTGTTGATACTCCCGCTTCGGGTATCACGAGCGAAGGTTCCTTCTATCGTCCGGAGAGGAGCGGCACGCACCACTCGGACGATCTGCTTCGACGACCTGCGTCGATGGCTGAACTACCTCGTGCAGAGAGTCAAATCGAACGCGCACGCGTGGCGCATGATACGGATGATAGCGCGCTGGTGCCAAAGCCTGCGCGAAGGACTGCTGCAAAATCAGCAGAGACCTCTCGTATCCAACAAAAGCTAAATCTCCAGCGCGCTAGCTCAGCCATTGAACCCAACCATGGGGTAGCCACTGGGCCAGGAAATCTCGGCGCAAGCCCTCTCATAGGAGTTGGCGGTCCTGTATACGATGCTGGCAACAGTCGCGACCCGAGAATGACCAAACTGATGGACCGCACGGGCTCGGAGTACCTCGTGGTCCGGCGTTACCAGAATCCTGTTGCTCGATCCCTTAACCGATTGACCCACCTGCCTGATATCAATCGCACGAAGAGAATCCCTCGGGTTAACACTGGCTCATCTGCTAACAAACGCTCTCTCGAGATGCCTCTCCGGCATACCCGGAACGTTAGTCTGCCAGATCAGCGGCGGCAAGCTTCAAGGAGCAACTTAACATTGCGAACCAACGGGGGATCCAACTATGACGATAATGAAGATCAACGTCTTAACGAAAGGCTCAGCGGGTCGAGCCTCGTAGGAAACGAAGAGGATAACGGGACGTTAACGCTATTAAGAAACCTCTGGGAGAAATCAATAGAACTCAGCGCCAGCGGGGATTGAAGATTTTCGCGACGTTGAGAGACAATTTTTTTTTCCTGCAGCTGGTCTTGGCCCGTGCCTCTCCTTTTGGCAGCGTGCAGACTCTGATACTCTGCGCCAGCGAAATTTTTTTTCTGAAACACGGCGTTCGGAAGGGGAAGATGCTCATTTTATTGCATCGGACGAGGCGACAAGGAGATTATGCTTTGAAAACATGACCCTTGGGTTTGAGATAAAAAAGCGATATCTGTACACAAGCCTGATGTCCTCCATCCAGATTTCAATCAAAAGCACACTATTCTAATTGCGTTGATTGGGTCGTGGTGGTCATACTCGGATACATTATCATCATTATCACTTTTACTTTGTAGCACTGTAAGGAAGGATATTCAGGAGGCTAGGAGGGAGAGGAGCTGTGTTGAGGAGACGGTGATAGAGCAACGGAAGCTAGCCAGTACGGAATACAGATTTTAACGTCAGTTCATCATTAAATCTTGTCATTTTGTAAACTCTGGAGTGTAGAAATCTATACGGGTAGGATCTGCAACAGCCACCAGGGCCAAAGATTTTCCAATCGCCATATGCCAGTTCGCCAACCCCTCGGGGAGGCGGCATATTTTGTTATAATACACAAGGGTGTTCTTCTCTGTAATTACCAATCATACATTGGGTGAAAGTAAATCGTATTTCACACAGTTCTCGACCTAGTTTGTATTGTTAGTAACAGCCCGTACTAGATGCTGCTGGGGATGAGATTCAGGTCACTTACATCGTCGATGCTAGCTTGCATGAAGCGTCTCGCCTCTAGCCCCATCCACACGACAACCATGGAGAAGTCGCCATGCTTGGCCATCTCAGCACCGCTCTGTGCACTGAGCTGTCGCAGGATGGGCAGCGAGCTGCTAAGAAGATCCACATTTGGATTCAGGCTCCGACCAATACCTTCTAGGAGCAAAATGCTGATGACGACGTTGACAAAGTCGCCTTCTAGACGTACATGGTGATTTCGGACCATGTTGAGGACCTTCTGGAGGATGTCGCCGATTTTGACGTTGCCCAGTGCAAGCGTGTTGCTCTTGACGTTGAGCACGAGGTGCTGCATCTTGAGCGCGAATATCTCCTTGTCGAGCACGGCGTCTGGCTGGCGGCATCGCTCACACATCAGATGGCCAGCTTTGTATCCATCAAATTCAGCAACGGCCCTGAAAAGATCCAGGAAATTCTGACGATTCGTGCCATTCAGCTCTGTCACGAGACCAGTGTCGATGAATATCAATTGGGGGCGGAAGCCCTCGGAATCAAGCTTGGTTAGCTCCGATTGCCACCCGGCCTTATCTTTGCTATGTTTATATGGCCGTAGTCGTTCCAAGATCTGTTCCGTGACGTCTGACATTTCATCAGGATGAGGATTGCTTTCGGGACGACGGATTCCGAGATTAGGCTGTGCCGTCTTGTAGAAACGAACCATGATGTTTCCTGGATGAAGATCCGCATGGACGAAATTATCTAAGAGAAGCATCCGCAAAAAGGCGTCGAGTCCCTCGTTGGCGATATCGTGTTGGAATACACCACCACCGTACTCCATGAAGTCGGAAATAGGTATGCCCTGAGCAAACTCCTCTATTAAGACGTTTCGGGTGGTAAAGTCAGTGTATGGATATGGGAACCAAGCTGTTGTACGGTCCTTGAAATTTTGGCGGAACGCGGTAAGGTTTGCAGCTTCTATGCGCAGATCGAGCTGCAGTTTCATCATCTCGCCAAACTGCGAAACCTCGTCAGGCAAAGAGAGCCATTCTATTGTAGGAATCATGTTTAATGCCGAGGCGAAGAAGTGCATGATTCTAAGGTCTCTTCTTACGATGCGTTCTACCCTTGGGTGAAGAACCTTGACTGCCACATAGTCAGAAGGCACGCGCTTGGGAGAGCTCTTCAGGACGATCTCCACGTTGTGTCGTAGTGGATGAAGAGTTTTTGAGATGTCATTATCTCTCGGGGCTGCGAGATCAGGCTTGAGTTTTGCCTTGTAGACTTGCGCGATGGCTCCAACACCCAACGGCTTCTCGTTGAACTCTTCGAAAATGTCCTCGAAGCTGCGGCCATCGAATGCGGCCTCAACAGTCCGGCGTGTCGCTTCCATGGAGTGTGCATTCGAATTGGAGTGTAGCTTGGACATGATCTCGCAGAGCTCATCAGGAAAGACGTCGGAGCGAGAGGCAGCCCACTGTCCCAACTTGATGAACGCCGGACCTGCTAATTCCATAGATCTGACGAGGAATCCATACCACCACAAGGTGCCACTGCGCTCGTTATCTCGGTGCAATTGGCGTTGCCCGATCCATATTGCTGGGACCGATACGATGACAGGTATAAATATGGCGGCCAGCTGGAGGAATCTAAGGCCTGTACAAAAGGGCTCCCACACGTAGACATCCAGGAACACAATGACAGACCTGACGACTCGGGAGGCTCCGTGGGAATCGACGGGGACTTGTTTCTTGATTTCATCCCGGGATGCCCTCAGCATTCGCTGCTCCGTGGTTTCCTTGGAGTCGTTTCCTTCATCAGGTTGGGCAAGGCTCACAAATGCCGCGGCCCCTAAAGCAGTGGCACCACCTGAAGCGTGAAGGCATATTCGCCTGGCTCGTCCCTTCGGTCCTGCAGGGAGCTTGGTTGGGAGGCTGTGGAATTCAAGCCTGCGAAGAGGCGACAGACCACATTTCTGAGGGATTGAACGCGCTGAACGAGCGCAAAACCGGCTGAATAAGAGCCGAGTGCTCATCTCGCCGATTCCTGTATGCAAATAAGAGCCCCAAGGAATCCGGGGCTTCCTTGCATACTTCCTGTAAAAGAAAGTGGCATCAAACTTGAGGGTGCATATATTCAAATGTACATGTACAGGAGAAAGTACATGGATGACAGCGTAGGGCGAAGTAGTGGTCGCATACAGGTCTAGTCTTACAGGTGGGATGAGAATAGTGACGTATAGGCCGAGCTGCTAGAAAAAAGCATGTGGATGGCTTGGAATAAGGACTAGACCGGCATGTCCAACGGGGATTGCTCGGGTAAAACGCTGGACGAGTAATGTGTGAATGCAAGACCCAATTAACGCGCTCAGTGTCGCCATCTCTTGAGGCGATGCTAGCTCAAAAAGTCTTTTAGTGATCCGCTCCTTCCCGAGCCAGATCTGTAATCTACCTCCCATGTAATTTTTTTTGCGCCCAACCAGGACTGGGCCATCTTCCCTTCACATTCCAGAACACTGCACCACTTTTGATCACCCCCTCTGAATCTTCTCTTTTCTAATACAACTATCGGAATAAGGAAATCATCTGATTGAATTTCGGCAACATGGGTTGGTTTTGGGCAGATACAACACCCGCCGTTGCGCAGCCCCCGAGTGGCCACCCTCCCATCGGTGGAGATCGCGAACCACCTGTACGGTCTTCTAGCATCGCCATATCCATCACTTAAGACGAATGCTAACCGCCATGATAGCGAGGATGCCCTATGCACCAGAAATCGGCCGATGCCCTCAAATTCACCGACAAGGAATTGGCCAAGTCTCCCAGCAACTCTGCGTCCGCTTGCCCGGTACCA
This sequence comes from Clonostachys chloroleuca, assembly GCA_037952775.1. Lineage (NCBI taxonomy): Eukaryota > Fungi > Ascomycota > Sordariomycetes > Hypocreales > Bionectriaceae > Clonostachys > Clonostachys chloroleuca. The sequence goes on along the minus strand of JBANAY010000003.1, from coordinate 18,147,578 downwards.
CACACCCAGAACGCACCCAGCTCTGCCTGCCCTGTGAAGCACGACTCCAGCAACAGCGAGGACAAGCCTAAAGGAATCCTCTCTCAACTAAACCCCCTCAACTACATGTTCCCCGACCTTTCGCAAAAGCCTGCGCCAAACCAGGAATTCAACCTCCCTACCTCACGAGAGGAATCAACCATTCCTAAGGGATCTGGTGATGGCAACTGGGAGTACCCTTCTCCGCAACAAATGTACAACGCTCTCTTGCGCAAGGGATACTCCGACACTGATATCACTGCTGTCGAGTCAATGGTCTCAGTTCATAACTTTCTCAACGAGGGCGCATGGCAGGAAATCCTTGGCTGGGAGCAACGATTTGGACGGGGCCTATACAGGGGATGGCAGCTCTGCAAGCGTGGCGAAGAACACACTGGGGAAGAAGTTGATCGTCACTGGGATGGAAAGGATGTTGAGCCCACCCTCATCCGATTCCAAGGTCGACCCAAGGATATGACCCCCAAGGCTACAATGTTGCAAGTTTTGGGATGGATTTATCCCTCTAAGTTTGGGTAAGTGATGCTAGGCAAACTATTTTCTCTCAAACACACCCGGTCGCTAACAAAAACCTGAAAGTTCCGAGCCCCCATTCGATCGTCATGACTGGTTCGTTTCTCGAACCGTTAACGGACAGCCGCAAGAGGTAAGATATGTCATTGACTACTACTCTGGCGAGCCCGAACCGACAGGCGAACCCGTCTTCTACCTCGACGTGCGACCTGCCGCAACGATGCAAGGTAGTGCGGAACGAATCATCCGCTGGGGCAGTGACGTGTGGTGGAAGGCCATTGGAGGCGATAAACGCGAGCAGGATCCTCAGTCCTTGGTTCGTTAAAATTCTGCTAAGCCACGGAGCTAAGCGTAAATGTCGGTTTCCTTCCTTTTGACGGATGCGACATGATACAATTAGTCACCCTATCCCCAGTGAGGGGTTAGGATTCGGCGTGTACTCCTATTCTAATGACTGGAATGTTTTTGAACGTTGGAGTTGGCGTTAATCGATACAAACATCTTTGTAAAACCATGACATATATTCCCCTTCTAATTGTATCACTTACTCGATAAGAGATTTTTAAAGCCTGGTTATCTGGACAGTTTAGTTTTTGGGCCATTGGCAAGGTGATACTATTGCTAAATTCAGCTGAAACACAACTGAGTTTCATTAACTCAATCCTTCATGATAAAGACCTGTGAGATATCAAATCTATTGCCAAAAATACCATTTGCTCAGACGCTATCCAGATGATGGCATTCTAAACGTGGTCTCAATTGCAAACTCATTGCTTGATCGATGTATTGATGTGAGTGTTACACTATTCTTAGAAACTCGAGAACCATCATACGTTGTATAATACCTAGGAGCTGCACATATTCCAGTCCAATAACACAATTAGCAATCCAAAATCCAAACGGCGCACGTGTGAAGGGGCGCCAAATCGTCAAAAATTAAAAGCTTGAGCCATCTCATGAACCAAGAGACAAGCACTAACGGCAGAGTGGAGACGGTCCATTTTAATTTTTGTTCCTTGTCGAAGAGACTTGACCCAGAGTCTTCTCCTAGAAGCATCTTCCTCCATTCTGTGCTGCCATTTTCCGCTCTCTTTATTCCCCCTGTCCCTCCAAACGCGCGGGACCAGCGATTCCGTTGCAGGCCAACTTTTTGGCCGTTGATGCCTAATTGGTCTCCCGGGGTGGGAAATGCCGGTTGACATAGACGCTGGCGATCCTTCGCACGCCCGGTCTGGCGGCGACGACAGCAACGACTTCACGAGACTGCACATCACGCCCTTCGACTCTGACCTGCTCAACATCGTCGTCCCGGCGTCGATCCGCCCCTCTGCGCGCAACGTCTCCTACCACACTATCGAGACATTCCCCGAGAGGCGCTTCGGGTTCGTCGATCTGCCCGCGGCCGATGCGGAGAAGCTCAAGAACAAACTGAACGGCTCGGTCCTCAAGGGCACCAAGATGCGGATCCAGGAGGCGGTCCCCGAGGCGCGGATAGAACCCGGTGGCTTCGACCCCGAGGCGAAGAAGAAGAAGGACAAGAAGAGCAAGGAGAGGTCAGAGGACAAGGCCGAGGGGAGCTCCAAGAAGCGCAAGCGGGACGACAATGTGGTCCGTGGCGTTCTTCTGACGGACCGGAAGGTGCAGCGCGGGTGGACAGAAGCCCCGGATTACAAGCAGAAGAAGCAGAAGAGAAAGGAGAAGGGGGAGAAAGGGGAGAAGAACAAGGACAAGGAGAAGGAGAAGAAAAGACGGACCAAGTCCAAATATACCGAGAAGGAGGAGTGCCTGCTCAAAACAACAGTCCCGCCCGATGCGATGAAGAACCTCCCCGAAGACGTGGTACAGGACAAGAGGAGAAAGAAGAAGAAGGGTGGCGATCGGGAGTTTACCGTGCACGAGTTTGAGAAGACTACCAAATTCCCCAGCTTTCTGAAGACATCCAGCTCGGGAGAATCACGGAAAGCTGCTACAGAGTTCGTCGAGGGCAAGGGATGGGTGGATGAGGATGGGGCCGTTGTCGAGGCTGCGAAGACTACCAAACCAACGCCCAAGGCGTCGAAGAAGGCTCCAGCCAAGCCCGAGGAAGAGTCTGTCGAGGATAGCGACGACGAGACAAGCAGCAGTGGCACCTCTTCAGATGATACATCCGACGATGATTCCGAGGAGGAAGAGGAGATTAAGAAGGAAGACGTCGATATGTCCGAGGACGCCAAAGGCGGGGATGGTGAGGCTGAAGAGAAGCCAGCGTCTGAATTCACTACACCGAAATCTACTTCTACGGCCAACCGCCCGACATCCTCGGGGTCGGTTGGGAGCCTCAAGCTCCAGATTCCTGCTACCAAGAGGCCCCCCAAGAAGTACATCCTCTCGAAGCTCTGTACAAAAAGAAGAAGCCGGAGGACGATACATCTGGAACCCTGACCCAGGCGGCAGAGCCATTTACCTTCTTCGGTGACAATGATGAAGACGAGGATGAGGACGAAGATGACGGAGCCGCGGAAGACAGCGATGAGCGGATGGACCGCAGCACCCCCATGCCCATGACACCCTACACGCGCCAGGATCTGGAAGAGCGCAATGTCCGCAGTGCCGCGCCCACACCTGACACCGCGCATCCCAGCCGTATGCGGAACATCTGGGCCGCCTTGCACAAGAACGACGAGGACATGGATGAGGAGATGGACGGTGCAGACGAGGAAGACGATGATGAGAACGGGCAAGCCTCTGCAGCCGCCGGTCCCAAAGATGCGGGCGATTTTCAATCTTGGTTCTGGGAGAACAGAGGCGATCTGAATAGGTCATGGATGAAGAGGAGGAAAATGGCGGCAAAAGAGAAGAGACATCGGGAGAACAAGACAAGAGCATCAAAAGCCGTATAGACATATTAATGATGAAGTATATATGCGCTCATTGAATGGGGTTTTCTAAGTTATCAGGAGCTCGATGAGAGAGCTCTGTTTCCTTCTGATCCGACATAAGTGCGTCCATCACCAGATTCACCGAGCCTCACGAGTAAGCCTAGGTATCTATCTCATTATAGGTACTGAGAGTTAAGATGCAGGCGTGCTCACAGAGACTCGTGCACAAATAAGGATGGTTTGGTTTATTTTTCCCGCAAGTCTTGAAAAGGTATCTCATGAAATTGTTTATTTCTAGGTAAGGGTATCTGAGTCCTACGATTTGTGGCTTTTCATGATTCTGTTCACCATTTTCAATTTGGCCGATATCTTTCAGTGAGGAGGTAGGCTACCTGGTGTGATTGCAAGTAGATCATCTTGACACACGTGAGGCCTATTGTCTTCTGAGCAAGTGTTTCGATGTTTGCTTCGAATCAACAATCTACTGCCGGTTAATGCTTCGTATATCCCAGCCCGATCTAGGGTCTGTGGCTCAATTGTATGCTCCCTGACCACGCTATTCCTCGATCTTACATCCGGCGAATTGTAAGGGGTATGAAACCCCCATCCGTATTTTCGGAACTCTTGTGAGACCTGTCCCTGTGAAACAATCTGTGACCGCCCTTGCGGAGCTTTTCGATCAAAGCCGGAACGAAGCCATCGGCCAACTCTGCGTCATTGACATCATGTTGGATTTGGCCCTGGCAGCGTCGACGGCGGTACGACGCCGAGACAATGGGATTGCCAGAAGCCATTTCAATTTGGGAGCCATTCTCATAGTTGTTAACGAGCAGGTTATCTGGCGACTCCTGGCAAAAAGGGTTCTCCTGGAACAAGTCACGATAGCAGTGAGGAGGTTTTACAGGCTCATCTTCGATGAAAGCAACCGAGGGACGCGAAGATCTGCCGCAGTGAGCATCGACACCTTGTTGATATAAATCGTCTTTTGTTTCAAGGACATGTTTGGGTTTAGCTGGTGGAATGAGCCACTCATTGGTGCAGTGTCGAGGAGACAGCTTTGGAAAAGATGTTATGACCCCACAGCCACTATCTGGGCGAGATTCTTCGGGTCTATCCTTTGGAGTTATGCCGAAATCTACCCCTTCATTGCCCGGTGGGGCCAATACTCTCAGCTTAGTTGAAGCCTTCGAAGATCTCCTTGACGGGTCTATGAATGGTTGCCCACCAAATCTAGTGGCGGAATCGTGTCGTTCTTGTGCCCAAGTAATTTCAGCAATGCTTTGACGAGATATGACCGTTGTAGTTGTCGTGACTTCAACATCTCTGCTTTTTGTGTGGATTTGGTTACTGGTAGGCCCCAATTTCGTGTACGAAGTCTTCGGGTGACTGATGGTTGTTGCTGGGCAAGCAACGACGGCTGGAGGTGGCAAGATCGTATCGCCGTCTAGCTTGGGCAATGCTGGTGGCTCCTTCGGCGTCTCCTTGGGCTCTTTTTTGCCCTGTGAAATTTCTTGAAGAATATTTATCTCGTCCAGAATTCCACTCACTATCTGCCTGACGTCTTCATCGCAAATCAAGTACATGCTTCTGAAGCCAGGGACATGATATCCTAAATCATCAATTACGTGCAGGTTTCCCTGAGAGAGCCTGTGCTGATCAATGATTCGCCGGGCTCTGCTTGTTAAAATATCCAAACTTGCCAAAGAGGAAGAGGTCGTAGAATCGGCTCTCTCTGGCGTCGTGATGGATACTCGAACCTGTTGATTGTTTGATACATCGACTAGGTATGTTGAGCGGCCAGAAGCTTGACGATGGAGCTCAACGGGAACTTGGCCAACCTGAAACACTTGTCGCTCAAGTGTGTCGAGTGTTGAATAAAGGCAACAGGCTGAAGGCGCAGAATGCAAATCTAAAATGCAAAATGACGGAGTACGCATGCTGGATGTGGAAGAGTCATCTTGATTATCGGCTCTCCCCTCGATGACTGGCAAACCGTTATGTTCAGGCTTCTCGAAAGCCGATGGCTCGCATCTCTCACAGCCCTGTATGATGCCTTCAAGCAAGGACTGCATGCTCAAGGACACTGGATGGTTGTCAACAATGTCCTTATTGTCATTCTCGCCTTGAGAGTCTTTCATTCCCACTGTGGGTTGCTGGATGCTGCTGCTGCATTCGCTGAATACTTGGCTTTTGGAAGGGCGTGGAGGCTCGGCGTTCAATCTCTAAGTGAAGTCATGTATCCTTCCTGGGCTGACGAGGCTATAGGATACCGATGTAGCTGGCGGAGGAGGAAGATCAAACATCTTCCCTCTGGTAGAAGCTGTTGTCTCATCTTCGGGTGTGTTCGGTCCCGAAGTATTCCAATTCGTTTCTTGACGAAAGATGACCTGTTCACTGGGCGAGGCTTGGAGACTGGGTTGTTCAGACATATTGATGCTGCTCAGGTGCTAAAGGTATTGTATAGGAGTTAGTGGGCGCTGAAAATGTATAATAGGAAGCTGGAATCTCTGATGCTCGGATGATGAGCCGGTTGGTGGTGAGGAAAGGCGATGAGAAGTCGGCTACTCCGGCTTGAGGGAAAATACTCTAGGGTTGTTGGCTGAGCTACTAATGCAATTGCCCAGAGTATGTGAGGTAGGTAGGCATCTACCAGGGACATCCCTTACCAACCTGCTTGATGCCTGACTGGATGCCGCTATCGCCAGGCATCATTTCCTTCTGCACCAACTGGATTGCACTTACCCATTCAGGAAGATATGTTGCATGTCAGACTTCCTCTAGGTTGTCAAAGAAGGAACGGCCGGGATTGAGTTCAGATAAAACCCCGGTGCTCTCCATAATAATTCCAGGCACAGTGAAGTGGCAGGCGACGCCACTTGCCATCCCGCGGGAAACTCAGAGTCATCAGGCGAATAGGTGGAGAAGCAGAGACTCATGGACTTGCGGACGGATGGCACTAGGATCGTATGATAGACTAGGCGGTCAGAGGGAAAGACTGTGGAGAGGGCAAAGGGGGGAGATAGGGCCATTGCATATCCAGGTTGCTGGTTCGTCTCATCTGTATGCGATGAGGTGACAGATGATGGCTTATCGGGAGAAGAAGATAAGGCACGAGCAGGGGTCGCTGCCGTGTTCGCTGTGGGTGGCGGCCAATTAGCAGCTCGGTGGTGCGCTAAAGTGGAAGGCCGGGATGAGGATGATGGTGTAAGGGGCGGCATCCGGCGATGATCTGTGAGAACTTACACCACTAAGCATCTTCCACGGTCGACTGTCTCATGCTGCAGAGGGCGAGCCGGCGTCGGAGGGACCAGCCTTCGGGCCATTATCTTCAAGCTACTCTTATTTAAGATTTTCTCCTGGATCTACAAGGGGTCCCGCCTCAGTTGGTGGGCCGTAAAGTTCTGCAGCCGCATTCTGTCCGCGGGAAATGTTCGTCTAGCCAGTTCCCCGCGGGGAACTCATCACGTCCGCAAGAGCCGGTGTTTGTGCTCCATGGCAGCCGCTGCCACCCCCGTTACAACTAATCTATACCGGCGAGACGACCAACTCAAGCGTGGGTTGTTTTGTTCTGGCCTTTCAGCCTTTGGGCCTCCATTCTTCCTTGCGTGTTGCCAGGTCTGCTGCATTCCAGCCCAACAACGGATCATGCAGCAGAACCAGCAAGGTCGCGGGGAGAGGCCGTACAGATCACATCTACGCCCAGCTTGCCTCGCGTGCCGGCGACGGAAGTCGAGATGCCACTCTGAGCCAGGCGCGGACCGTTGTCTCATGTGTAGAGCACACGGAACAGACTGCCTCTTCCCAGGAGGATCACCTGGTCCGACCTCCAAGGACAGTCCTGACCAGGTTGCACGTCGCCGGGGACGCGGAAAGAGCAGCGCAACTCCAAGGATAACGACACCTCCTTTTCATACAGTCTCTGGTCCAAGAGCTCATCCAACTGTTGCTTCTACATCCATCCCTGGGTCGCAAAATGGGGACATGGTGCCGGGCTCAGCATCTTCCTCGTCGGCATATAATCCTTCCCTCAACCCCCCACCAAACAGAAGCCATCACCAGCAAGAGATGCATGGCGGTGATTCCCCATCTATTGAGTTTGGCTCAGCTGATGATCATGCTTCGAATCTTCACATTGTTGGCCCAGCTACGACCAAGGATAATCAAGTCCTATCAGACTACCTGTCTGCAATCCCGGGGGCTACCCGTGGGACACGCATGGTTGTTCCCGTTCCTGCGAGTCGTTCTAGGCCGGTACTCTTTACAAGGGTTCAAAAGCGGCCCTTTGGTGTCCCAGTAAACCGTAGCCCATCAGCCGAAAAACTGGAGATGATTGAAAAACTCCTAGAGCCATACGCGGGAGATGTAATTGATCTGTAAGCCCGGACGCATGAGAGACCTTCATTCTGTTTTTGTGTTCTGAGCCCTAACAACCAGAACCAGTTATTTTGGAAAAGTGAACATTTGTTTCCCGTTGCTTGACGAGGTCTCATTTCGTCAGCAATGGCTTGAAAACAAGGAACGTATATCACCGGCGTTGCTTGCTTGCCTGTATGCGCATACAATGGCTTATTGGCAATATTCCCCAGCCTTGGCCTATCGAAAGTGCCCAGATATACGTTTCATTTGGAACCTTGCCAACGATGCAGTCTATTCTGAGCTGCATCTTTCTCCTGGAATGTCCATCATCAAAGCCATTGTGCTCAACGTCGGCGGTCTCCCAACCACCTCACTCATCGGGAACGGTGTGCTTTTGGGATCGGCCGTATCAGTAGCATACTCTTTGGGTTTGAATCGGAATCCCATGTCGTGGGAGATAACACACTCAGAGAAGTGTTTGAGGATGAAGATCTGGTGGACTCTGCTCATCCACGACCGATGGTGGGTCACATGCAACAACACCTTCTTACTCGGCGCTGATCGTGTTATAGGACAAGTCTCGCACATGGAACGCCACCCCATATACTCCCAACCCAATACGACGTTCCGCTGCCAAGTCTTGAGTATATGGCCGACAACGCAGCAAGCGGAATGCAACAAAGGGCCGCCAGTGTCTTCATTGCATTAGCTAGCTTGACCGATGTGCTAGATCAACACCTGCAATATATCTACCAAGTCCGAAAAGACGAGACTGGAAGCACGGTGCAGCTAGAACTTGCCCTCAATAATTGGGTAGAGAGTCTAAGCGGGACAGTTCGGTTGATTATCCTTCGTGGCTCACACTTGGATATCCCTGGTGCAGCCAACTTACGATTCAGCTATCTAACGACAAGGTTATTGCTCGAGCGCATTGAGCTTGAGGCGGACAAGCAGAGCTATGATCCCCACGATCAGCGACTATCAAATCGCTATATCCAGGCTCGCAGGACTGCTGAGGAGATCCTGATCATGACGCAAGAACTTCAGCAGGAACAGATGGGGGATTTCTGGCTGGCCACCTCGGCGTTTTCATACCCTGCAACTGTAAATTTCTTGCTTCGATGCGGTTTAGAGACAGAAAGCTCGCCGGTAGAACTGGTGCGCAGCCCTCCATTTAAGATTGCGCAAGACTTGATAGAAACGCTGCGGTCACATCAGGACAAATTCTCGTGGGACCTGGCCAGGGTATGTCTCGCGCAACACGCCGAGATTGTCGACAAGATACTTTCCAGTGTATCGTCAAGTGAGTCTCAAGGCGGAAACAGTGGCTCCTTCGACCCGCAGGAGTTTGTGTTGCCAGATGCATCCTTCATTGACCAGTTCTTCCCTAGTCTTTGGGACCCGCTGCAGAATGCATGGTGAATGTCAACGTGATCAGGTTTGTGACAAGGTGGTTGGGTCCTAAATTAGCCCCCGTATGAGTTGACATTTTACTGTCTTTCCCGCGGTCAACTTTCCCGCGGCGGGAGCTTTGTTTATCACGTATCGAACACTCTTTCTTACGAGTCACGACAAATTCGGCAAGAGCCGGGGTTAGAGATACGAAAACCGGCAGCAAGATGAATTGCGTATAAGAGATGCCCGACAGCTGGAGAGATTCATCGTTCTTGCCGGATCTTCTTCACTTTCATTCTCATCATCTCTCTTCTTGTTGCCCTAATACATAATAAAGGGGCAATCATTCGATTGGCCTGAATCACTATCTTAGTTTCCTGCATCTCTACTTTATCCTCAGAATGAGTCCCTCGGCCGTCGTCGACGCCTACCCAGAGGCTGTTAACATCCAGGTGAAAGAGATCCATGCCAAAGTTCTCAAAAAGTCACACGAAGATGAACTTCGCGAGAAGAGCAGCAAGTATATCCTTAGCAGTGGCGCAGGCTACTCAAAGGAGATCATCACCGCTGCCGAGGGTATGCACTTCTATACTGCTTCCGGTCACAAGGTACTCGACTGGACCTCAGGCCAGATGTCCTGTCTCCTGGGACATGGCCATCCTGAGATTGTCAAAGTCATCACACAGAATGCAATTCATCTAGACCATCTCTTCTCGGGGATGATCTCCCCCTGTTATCTGCCTTGCAGAACGCCTGTGCTCCTCCCTCCCCGACGGGCTAGACAAGGCTTTCTTTCTTTCTACTGGAGGTGAAAGCAATGAGGCCGCTATCAAACTGGCCAAATCATACACTGGAAAATTCGAAATTGTCGGTCTTGGCGCCTCATGGCACGGCATGACTGGTGCAGCCCTATCGGCGCAGTACCACTACGGCCGCAAGGGCAACGGCCCAATGATGCCAGGGACACACATGCTGCCTTCGCCCAATGCATACCGATCTGTCTTCCGCAGGGCCGATGGGTCTTATGACTGGGAGGCGGAGCTAGAGTATGGCTGGAGGATGATTGATATGGCCTCTTGCGGATCTCTAGCCGCATGTATCGTTGAATGCATCCAGAGCTCTGGGGGTATGCATGTTCTGCCTCCTGGCTACCTCAAGGCCCTAAAGAAGCATTGCGAGGCCCGTGGGATGCTACTCATCGTCGATGAAGCCCAGACTGGCGTCGGCCGCTGCGGTGATTTCATGGCCATCAACCATGAGGGTGTTGTCCCTGATATTCTCACACTCTCCAAGGCATTTGGCAACGGCCTGCCTCTCAGTGCTGTTGTTACAAGCGAGAAGATTGAGAGCGTTGCTAAGGAGAGAGACTTCATGTTTTATACTACCCATCTCAATGATCCTCTTCCAGCTGCGGTGGGTGACAAGGTGCTTGAGATTGTGCTCCGTGATAAGTTGGTCGACAAGGCCCGCGAGAACGGCAAGGTCCTGCACGATGGCCTGAACAAGCTCAAGTCCCGATATGGCTGCATCGGTGATGTGCGCGGGAGGGGTCTGCTCGCTGGCGTGGAGATTGTCAGCGACCCTGTGCTCAAGACGCCTGGTCTTGACTTGGCCAAGAAGATCGGTGACCGCGCCTACGAGTTGGGCATCTGGGCCAATTTGAGCAGCCACCCGAGCTTCGGGGGTGTTTTCAGAATGGCACCACCCATCACGGTGTCGGAGGAGCAGTTGAGGACCGGCCTGGCCATTTTTGAACAGGCGCTGGCAGAGACTGAGGGTACCTTGCCTCGGTATTAAAGCCATGAGGTTTGATTATAACGAGTTAGTGTGTATTTGGTCTCTTTCCAAAATCGGCTGCAATGCCAGATCGGCTATATTACAGCAATAGCGATAGACAGCCATTAGGCTTTCTTAATATTGCAAAATTATGAGTATCGTGTCAAGGACCCTTGAGAACTATGCGATATGTGAAGTCAAACGACCTGCAGTGGACTAAAATCCTGACGGGTCATCTCAACCCTAAACATGGTCGAAGAAAACTAGCCACAGTGTACATTCAAACCAACCTCCGCCCTTTTCTGACGATTTGTATTCAAGGACCTAAAGTTTAGTTCAGATTGTTTAAACATCAGTACACGTGTAGTTACATGAACATGCTGAAGTGCCGGAGAATCATGTGGCAGGGGGCTCCTAGTGCCATGTTCATGATGATTTATACATTCCACACCAAACCAGCACGTCAGATGATTCTCCATCCACCTCTATTAAGTCTTAAGATTTCAAGAACGAATGTAAATCTATTCAAATTCTACGAATTTCTCCAGGTTTCTCGATGACGTGGCTGAAATATCAAATACCAAGCCACCCATCTAGGAGAAAGAAGAGTCGTCTAAATTGTTTTGGGGTTTCTCCCCGTTTTGTTCTACACATATTAGTATTATTATTATGCCCGAGTCTTCCAATCTCAATAAAAATCAATTTGCTTGGGTATATTTCCCCCTTGGAAGACGTAGATTGTGCATGGCGGGTCCTTGGATTCAAGCTTGGAATGCTGAAAGACGACGGGTAAATTAAAAAGGCTTTAGTCCCAAGACAAATGGTTATTTCCACACAACTGTCACGAGGCCAGATCCCCTGGCGGAAAACCAATGGTCGTTTACGAGCCAAGTCTGCCGCGACTCGTCCGAGCCCTGATCACGTAGAGAAATGCACATGATTCCCAGACTCAGATGGAGTTAGAAAATGATAATAATTGGTATCTTAAAGTGATATGTGAAGTAAAATATATACGCGGAAGTAGGTAATCGTAATGAAAAGCAGGTTACGCCGTACGTTAGAGATGCTTCCCCACCAACACCAAGTCATTAAAACCACTTGAAACCAAAGACGTCCCAAGAATACGCCGCCGCCTATGCTGTAACGACGCTCAAACAATGGAAGAAGGAAAAAAACAAATGGAAACACAAATGGAAACGCCACCGACCAGCAGCTTGAGATGACCGGAAGCTGAAAACGCCTGCCATGAGATTGATGAAACAGATAATGCTTTCAAAACGCCCAATGTTTTAATGCTTGTTGCTCGATAGTTGCGTGAGCCGCGCTCATGACTGCAACATCTTTCTGTGATATTGTGCTGCCAGTTCGGCTTGGTAGAGGTTGGGCTGTTTGTGGGCTAGGCGCTTCCAGATGCTTTGGATGGCCACGCCGAGGACCATGAGGACCTCGAGGCCGAGGATGCCGACCCAGACGGCGTTGAGGATCTTGTCCTCGCTGCCGAAGTCGAAGTCGAACTTGGTGTTTTGCAGCTTCATATTCCCGATCATGGTGGAAGAATCAGAAGAGGGGTTGGTGTAAGTGGAGTGAGTTTTGTCGTTGCGAATTGAGAGACTATCGATTGGCCGGTGTTAGCGACTGAAGGCTCAGAGACCCATTAAGATTAAGAGGCGAGTGGGCTGGTGGGTATTTCACACAACGTGAGAGAGCATCAAATAGTGCGAAGGAAAGGAATTAAATCAAAGACGAGTAAAATTTCAAAAGGGATATGTGCACGGGTCAAGCACAAAGACTCAGGAGATTTTTGTTCACGTACATTTGTGTCTCGCAATTCAACCGTCGCCCGCACGGGGATAGTGGGCTTCCAACGGTGCAAGCCCTGGCCCTGGGATTGGATGGATACGAGGAGATTGGATGTGATGAGGTAGGTGGCAAAAACAAGCAAGGGTCAGGTGCGGAATATCAATAAACTTGTTTTTCAAAAGAGCATATCCAAGACAAAAGGGCGACTAATATGAATGAATAGAAGAGGAGGAGCCAAGGGAGAAGCGAACGGCTGGAGGGAGAGGGTGTAATTAAGCGAGTCAGAGACAATCGGCAGACGCAGATGGATGGGGTTGGAGCCGGAGAGGGGACAAGGAGGTCGCCCTAATGCTCAGCAAGGGTGTAGCGATGGTTTTTTTTCCTGCAGCCTTCGCGTGACAGATTGAGGCCGTGGTATGTGCGTGGGTGGTGATCGATGCAGAGTGCCAGCAAAGAACGAGACGGTGAGGGCACGACTCCAGAGCCACAGCATAGACGATGGGAGAACGGTCAAGGGAGGAGACCCGGTGATTGGACGCAACGGGGGAGCCTTGCCAGGCTGAGGAGCTTTAGCTCGCGGCGCTTCTGTGTAAGTGGAGGGGGACAGGCAGGATAATGCGCAGTGCAGCCGGGGGGCTGGAAGCGGTGACGAAAGAAATCTCCTTGGTGGAAAAGAGCGAAATTGTTGGGGAAGCAGTGAAGCGATGCGAAGGCCTTTATTCTTCCAGGGTGCCATCGCCAGACGAGAGATAGTCCCTCCGTCCTGGCAGGAAGAGGACACCTCTTCGGATCTTTGGCAGCGACTGCCTTTTGCACACGGCGACGATGAAATAGCCGCAGCGGGCTTACCCCATTTCTGGCTATCTATAGTGACCTTCCCGGATCGATAGTCGTTCTAGGAAGCACTCTGAAGGTCACACTACCTCACATGGCACCTGGCAGCGAGCGGGAACGGAGTCGTGTGGTCGCCAGACCCTGCTTGGCTCTGTCCGTGCAGACGGGCGGGCAGGGATTGTGCATCGCCTAAGATCCCTCTGTGCCAGATGCACCAACTGCGGAAGCACGAGCTTACTGGGGATGGATTCTCACACACGGACCGGGGAGTAAGAGTAAGAAGACTCTTACTCTCAGCCTGTCATCCTCGCTGCCATGCACGGACTCGAAATGCGGGATTGGAGAAGACCCGGCGCTATTTTTACAGAATTCAATGCTCTCATCCCAGGATCAACCTCTCCAAAGTGGGACACGCTCAGTCAGTTCGTCAACGAAATTGCTTGGGTCTCTGGCATGAATGGATATTCCCCGAAATTACCTAGTTGTTATTATCCCTTATATCGCATAGTGATATCGCTCCCGGCAGTTGAGCATCGCTTACATATCTCCCCTGGCGAATGATCTGGACTTTCTCACCCAAGCATCAGGGGAAACTGGCATGGTATTGCATGAAACTCGATCGGCGCTCGTTGACACACTGCAGTCTCGCAGTCCCTAGGTGGGATCAAGCATAGACATTGTGGGCTGTTCTAATAAGCCAAATAGCCTGAAAAGAGCCATCTTGAAACGAAAACTAAACACAAAACTCGCTCTCAACGCCAAAGTGCATAACCATGCCGGGATACCGCAGCACCAATCTTGGCCACATGAGGCACAAGTGAAGAAGAAACAGAGCCTTCGCCTGACCTCATGTCAGAGAGGGGGCTAAGGTGCTAACTCATAACGAAGGTTTAGAAAAAGCGCCGTAGGAGGTAGGGCAACGTCCCTCTCCTTTCCTACGGAAGACCTGAACTCGCCGCGCTTTCTCCTACCTTGACCTCCTCTTCGGGAACTCCCACTGCGTCACTAGTAGCGCTGCGGCTTGTCAAACCTCGACCACGGTCGGTGCGGGCTGACGAACTCTCTCTAGGCGCTGCCACGCTTGTGCCTGTGCTCGGAACCACGTTCATACTCGCTGTTGTGCTAAAGCTCTCCCTCCGAGCAGGACCTGCCTCACCAGCTTTGCCCTCCTGCACTTGTTTCTCAAGCTCCCTGATGCGCTTCTTCAGCATCTCATTCTCTCGCTTTGCTGCTTCAAGCTCGCCCTTGAAATGCTGGGTTTCTTCGTAACGTAGTGTTGCAGGCATCATCCCCGGGCTGAGTTGTTCGGACACGTGATGATTCGATCCCTGTGCCGTCATTGGAATGGAGGTTGGCGGCGGCACCCGCTGCTGGTGAAAATACTGCGAAGGATCCAGGCCGGCCGATGGGACGGGGGAGCCGTTGTTCTGGCTTCTTCGTGACGCAGTGCTATTTTGTCGGGAGATGGACAAGGGCCTCGTAGGCATCGCCGCCTGGGTTCGAGCATCATACGATGAGGATAACGGGTTTTGCGACGTAGACGATGACGTGCGCCGGTGCCTGCCAGCGGTCGGGATGGCGAATCCGGCGCCGGAACGGTAGGAGGCGTCGGTGATCACGTCCTGGTTTGATTGTGTTGCAGATGTTGAAGACGCATTTGAGACAACGGATGCATTGTGGGCGGCTCGCAGCAGCGACAGCTCACGTGTGAGACGGTTTACCTAACATGATGACGTGAGTTGCATGTCAATACCGCAGAAGGTGACGAAGAAACATACCACTGCCTCCTGCTCCTTCTCCAGCTGCATGTGTAGCTCCGAAGCCGTGAGAGGTCGAGGATGCCTCAGAGGACCGGGCCCTGAAACAATTTCAGCATCCAGCTGGGCTGAGTTTGGCGGTAGAGGTGGTGACGACTGTGAAGCATGAATGTGAGAGGATGAGGGTGACGCAGATGGGTTGACAGCGCTCTGGTTCGACGGTAAGATATTCAGGGAGGATTCTAGGGAGTCTGAAGATTGGTGTTGAGATGCACGGCGCGAGCGATTTTGTAGACTGGCTGACGCCGGGATTGAATTGATGTCGGGCATCTTGAGGTCGTTATAGAAAGTCGATGTTTGGAATGGGTTGAAAGCAACAGAGCTCCCAAAGCAGGCAGCTTTGGATGTTGTTGTCTGTAGGTGGGTGGGAACCGTAACAGCAGGCAGCAGGGGTGATATGTGAAGCTGGTAATCAATATCTATCCGTCTGTAGTGGAGGTCCGGATTAAATGCACAGGCTCTCTAGGTCCTCAGACGTGTCTCAAGCATAGACCATTCGATAGAAAGGGAGATGTCTGTTCATGTAGAAAGGTGGCAGCAGATGTCCATCTCTCCATAGCCCATCATAGTTGCATGCGGACGCGAACAGTTATCAGGCGCGGGGTTCGCGTTGATCCTCATCTCTAGCAGGGCACTACGTTGGCAGCGCCCTGTGCTGGCACCTACCAGGCCACCGGGCGCTAGTGCCTGACCCCTGGTAACGCAACCCTTCTGCCAGCTCGGGCTGCAACTCTGGTAGTGTCCATCTCATGCCGGCCGCCATTGCATGACAACAACAAGCCTCACGGCGACGAGTCAGCATTGCATTGTGATGAAAGGGACTGCCCAACTCAAATGCCTCACTATGATTGCTTTTTGACGCGAAATTCCATTATGCGGATCCCTACAAAGGACTTAACAGTCTCCCATATGCCTCCCTCGCTACCAATTGCAAACATGCTCCTCTCCACCGGCCTCCCCACAAGCTATCACCGCTTTGACAACGCAGGTGCCTAGCAACTGCTTCTAGAACAATCTCTCCAATTCCGCCTCTCTCCCCCATGAGCATCTACACGAGATGACTCCGGACCTGCTTATCCGCCGGCCTCGCCCAGTGCGTCTTCACTCCCCCCAGCTCTCCTCGCTGTAGCCCTCCTGCACCTTCTTGCAGGTGCTCAGCCCCCACTCCGTCACGCCCATCATCAGGCAGCTCTCGAACATGAAGGCGCAGCTGCCCGCGCCGACCTTGGCCGGCGGCAGCTGGGCCTCGCGCGCGCCCTCGTTGCTCTCCGCGTCCGGGCCGTGCCCGCTCATGACGTTGTGCAGGCTCGCCCCTCCGGGAACGAACCCGCCCGAGCCGCCGCGCTTGGCGTCGTAGCCGCCCTGTATCAGGCCCATGAACTCACTCATCGTGTTGCGGTGGTAGTAAGGGGGGCGGAAGGTGTCCTCGGCGACAAGCCAGCGCGGTGGGAAGATGACGAAGTCGGCGACGGCCGTGCCCGCCACGGGTGAGGGGGCGGACAGCACGGTGAAGATGGACGGGTCCGGGTGGTCGTAGGAGATGGTGCCTATCGTGTTGAAGCGGCCCAGGTCGTACTTGTAGGGGTAGTAGTTGCCGTGCCACGCCACGACGTCGAAGGGCGTGTGGGCTTGCTTGGTGTCGAAGAGGGCGTTGTTGAACTTGACCGTCACCGTGTGTTGGACGCTGCCCTCCGAGGCCAGTGAACCGCAGTCCTCGTCGAAGCAAGCCACTGGGGATTGGAAGTCGCGAGCATTCGCCAACCCGTTGGATCCAATTGGTCCAAGTTCCGGTAAGACGAAGTGTCCCTGATACAGCTCAAGTGCGTAGCCTCTGGCAGGGCCCGACGGGAGGAAGACCTGGTACTTGACACCTCTGGGGATGACGCAAATCTCCATCGGTCGGACCAGGATCCAGCCAAACTCTGTTCGGATGTCGAGGTCACCCTCTTGTGCAACAATCAGCAGGTCGCCATCGGCCGAGTAAAAGGAAGATGTCTTTTCCATGCTTTTCCCAGCGGCGAACACGAACATTCCGATTCCCTGCTTCAACACCGGGTCGCCGGCGCCGGCCACTAGTCTAAGCCCCGTGACAAAGTCGAGATGCTTGGAGCTATCGTGGTCAAAGGGATCCCAACGCAGCTGATTGGGGATATAGTGTAGCTTCTCATCCTTGCCCCACTGGTTTACGCCGTCCGGGTTGACTCCGGTGGTCGCCGGCCCGTACGGAGGGTGGGCGCAAGAAGGCAGAATTCTGTACAGCCATGTCTGTTTGTTCTCATGCCTTGGCGCCGTGAAGGCAGTCCCTGACAGCTTCTCAGCATACAGACCGTACGGTGGCTTTTGAGGTGAGTTCATGCCGATGGGTAATGAACCCTCGACGGCCTCGGACCTGATAACTTGTTAGCGTTCATTGTTTCCATGCTACACCTGGCCATCTTACTCTAAGTGACTGTCAAAGCCATTCTGGTATCGGTATTTCTCCTTTGTACTAAAGCTGGTGACCGGCATGATGTCAGGGTATTGACGGCGCTGGCAAATAGACGTGACCTGGAGATGTGTGATGAGGAGAATGGTGGCCTACGACAAACGCTGAAAGCCGGGAGGCTTAAATATTATTCAGTACATCACACACGGCTTCCCTTGCGCTCCCCTCCTCTCCCCTCTCGCTCGGGTGGTTTGTGACTTTGACCATTTCTGTAGGAATCGGAATCGGAGCGAGCCAGTCGACGTGCTTGGCGGCCCGAGAGTAGCCGTGGATAAGCCCGTTTCGGATTGGTTCCGCGCAAGGCTACTCTCGCTCATCGCTCACTGTGGAGATGGATGTGGAGGCGGGGTCGATGAAACCATCGAAATAGTCCCAGAATCTATGATTCACCCTTGCCCTTCGACTGAAAAAGACGACA
The DNA here is from genome assembly GCA_037952775.1 of Clonostachys chloroleuca. Lineage (NCBI taxonomy): Eukaryota > Fungi > Ascomycota > Sordariomycetes > Hypocreales > Bionectriaceae > Clonostachys > Clonostachys chloroleuca. The sequence continues at coordinate 18,129,290 of JBANAY010000003.1, read as the reverse complement.
TGCAGTTGCTGGTGAGATTGGCCATATCGCTTTCCTTAAGCCGAGATACAGAGCTCCACCCCAGGGCAGCACACTTAAACGCCGCTTGGCCTATCATTTAAGTTGTGTGATATACTATCCCTCATCAACATAGCAGCTACTGGAATAAATTGTGAATTTTACTATAGTTTTCCGGATTATTTGTTTGTATATTTGGGTGACTATGTATTCTGATCTCCTGTCGGGATTCGATGTTGGTGACGTCGACGTACATTACCGCATTGTACGTCACCCGCTCACATGGCTTTATCGTAGGGCAACCCTCTGCGCACCAACAACTACACACATCATATTCAATATTCACCATTAAATCAGTACATGGTTAGATGCAAAAGGCACAAAGAGAGTTGGGTATCACTGGTCATTCGACCATGATATCAATTTCGTCAAGTCCATCTCGACAAGGAGCCTTGTAGACGAGAGGGGAAATACAACTAGGCGACGCTTACCAGCAGCCGCTCAGGTGACCCGGCCAAGAATATCTAAAATCGCAATATCCCATGCGCCGACTCGCAACGATCCCAGCGAAGCCAAACAAGAAACAAATCGGGGAAACTACTGGATACAGATATTATGGTTCATTGAAGGATCATTACTCTTCAATGTCCTTGTTCTTCTTCTTCTTCTTACCGCCGCCGCTACCTGAGGGCATGGATGACGTGGGCTGCTTCTGCAGGTGCACGACTAACCGTGTCCAGGACTCTTCCTTGTCCCATTCGAACCCGGCTAGGTATGGGTTGTCGAGCTCATCGTCGGACTGTATAAGTGGGGATTGCATTAGCGTCCAGTGCATATTAATTATGGCAGATGTCTCCATCAACTGAATGTTGAAAACTTACCCGCTTCTTGTATGCCTTGTAGATAGCATCCAGGGCGTCCTTGATCGTGACGCCCTTGAGATTTCGTGCTGTTACCTCCATTCCGAGGGGGAAGTGCAGGTCAATCTTTTTGACCGGGGGTTGGTGAGAGGGATCTTCAGGATGGCAGGGTCTTCCACGGTGGAAGAACTCTTGTTGATCTTCCTGTATCAGAAATCAGTATTAGCAATTTGCTGATATGTCAACGGACAAGGAGAACTAACCATCCGGTCTTCTGCGTCTCAATTGGCAGCTCGATTTCCTTGCCCTCGGCCTCTGTAGCAGATAGGTTAATGATTTGAGGGGAGGACGGCGCAGTAGAGTGGGCGATGCTCACCCAGATCCTTAATATTGTACACGCCTGGTGCACCAACAGAGCTCTGTCGGCGCTTGCTGTCCAGGACCTTTTCCACCTTACTGTCCTTGGGTGGTGACGTTCCTAAGCCTTGCACGGCAGAGTCGACCTTCTTGAGGGGTTCCGTCATGGTGGCAGGTGTTTGGATGTGTGTATTGGGTCCTATGGGAGGACTATGTTGTGTTGCTTGCTGTATCGCGTTTGCTATAGTTTGGTGTCAGCGAGGGCATACTGCTACTGGCACCCAGGTCTGGATAGGGCTATATGACTATTTTCAAAATGATGATGACGATGCTGGAGAGAGCCGGGACAATACCAACCTTGGGAAGTGGCAGTCAGGATTGACTACAGAATGATTGATGTGGTTGATCTGGGATGGAGTGAAAGAAGAGAAGAGAGGGGTAAGGAAGGAAGAGGGGAAGGAGCGCTGTTTTGTATGCTGCGCTCAGGCAGTCGCAGCCAAGTGGTAAAACGAAGTACTCTATCGGAGGGGAGGGGTTGCCTACCTTGGTCTACCTGGGACGAGAGGCACAGTACCACCTCGCTAGTGCTACATGCCAATACCTGCGCGATACTTGGATACCTGCGTGGCTACAGGCACGCGTGTCCGTGCTGCTGCTCCTCCAGCCAAGCTCCCGTAGGTACCGCCGGTGCTTCGTCCTCCCCCTGATGTCAGATGTAGTTCGATTGAGGTACTCGCCTATGGAGCCGACATGGCCCATGCCGTTTCTGGTACCCGCTCGGAGGGGCAATCGACCGAAGTCTCGGAGGTACCCCATACAAATCAGGCGATGGCACAGGTACCTGCCTCGCCTCTACGGAGCTCGCTGGCAATCTGGCAATCTCGGCAGGGCCGTCAGGTCCCTCGGGCATTACCATGTGTGTGCATGCTATCTATCATGGATTCTATGTAGGTACGAGATCAGAGATCCAGAGCTACCACGCTGATTTACTGCTAAGCTCCCAGTGCCGGAGGTGCAGAGACAAGCGTGTTCCATGTTGGCGCAACCAGATCGCGTGACTCTGACTCGGAGCACTGGGGCGGGAGGGCCAGGTGACTTGCTCGGCTTCCCAGCGTACCTATTCCAGCGCGCAGCTCAGTAAGTCGCTGCACTACAGTGGGTCGGTGCTCTGCCTTAGCGCCGTCAGCCTGCAACCAGCTGTTTGCCGTCTGGGGCAGAATCCGGGGAAGCTTGTCGGAAGGGACCCACAGCGCCGCAGGAGGGGCCAGTCGAGAATACCTGCAGCCGTGGTCGAGATTGACGATGAGCGTGAGCAGATTTGGTGCGGTCGGAAACATGTTTTTTTGGCATCTTTTAGCCGTCTTCGAAGGTGTGACAAGCTTGCGTCGTGGAGGTGGTGTCGGTGACCTGCGTGGAGGGAGGGGGAGCAGAGCAGGTCGGGTGTGATGCAAGATCGTCTCGCTGCCCCTCCCGGAGCCGTCGGGTTCATTGATCCAACCATATCGTCGCTTCACTGGGGCGCAAGGTTCATCCGCCAACTTAATGCATCAGGCACGGCACTGAGACAGTGCAATTGGTTCCTTTGTGCACAGTACTACATATACTACCGTTGGCATGGATACCGATAGACGTTGGTGTACCGTGCGAATACCCGCTTCGACCCCCAAGCACAGGTCAGCTTGCCAGACCAGTAGCTACCTCGCCCTCTGCTCACAAATAAAGTTCAGCTCGTTAGGTGTGGAATGGCCGCCAGTAGCCACAGAGAACGGCCCGTCCAGCTGAGCTCAGGAAACACTAGGCTCGCCTCCAGGCACTGTACACCGGCCATGAAAGCTCATGATCACCCCTGGTTCTCACTGGGTTGCCGCCAATCGGACAGACTAGCCTAGATCCCCTCCCATCAACCCAAACCTCACGCGAATGCATAGATCCCTGGTTATAGCATCATGCTCTCTCATTTCAGGGGAAGATGAGACGAGGCCCCTCAAGTCAAAGGCCTCGATCGGGCATTTTTCCCAGATGACTGCTGGCTGGGGTGGGATGGGCTTACAGTGCGAGCTCGAGCCTGCAGGAGGCGTGATGATGCTGAGACCATCGCCGTTTTCGATAGCTTCGTCATTCCGGCATCGCATCATAAACCACTCATGGTTGGGCAGGCCTGAGCAGATAGGCGGTCGCCATGGAGAGTGCTGTACCCAGCATCCGACACCGACAACTGCTAAGCTGTCGACCTCACAGTGTGCATTGCAGGTAATGATGCGTCAGGCCACTTCAGCATGGCGAATCAGACGAGCAATGCCGGGCGAGCATTGCGTTGGTGGTACGACTGGTCACAGGAGGTGCATTTTCGTCGCGCTGGAATCTGATAAGCCCACCATCGGCCCACCAAGCCCGCCACCGGAACTTGGCCCTGCGAAGGGCCAGACCTGGCCACAACAGCCATTGGAAGTATGTGAGTCATTGCAGCGGTAACAAGCTCAGCAAGCTCAATAACTTAATGATGCCATGCAATTAGATTTGAATTTCTTTTTTTGTCATTCCTCAGGGCCATGAACCAGTCCTCGTGACGGCTCGGGCGATTGCGCTTGCTACCCTGGCTCGACCCTCACAAGCTCCCTAGTCAGCTGATCCATCCGGACCGGGTTTCATCGTGCCATTACGTCAAGAGCTATCCCAAGCTCTCTCGACTTCTGATGGAGGATAATGACAATAGCAACACGATTTCAAGCAATTGGAGTTGGCCAAAGGGCTAATTTCATTTATTCGATTCGTATCTGTCAGTGTTCATGATTGATTGCTTCTGTAATTATTGCCTGGGCTCCGGTTCCATGTTGCGGCTTGCTCGTCTTCTCACGCTGCTACCTTCCCCACTATAGCTACCTGTTCCAATCCCAGAATCAATCGGTGATCCTTTTTCCGTCCCATCTTCATCTTCATCGTCTGCCTCAGCTCCTTCCACGGGAATCTCTGAGAGCAACTTTGACGACCCATCGTCGTCCTCATCTTTCACCACGGGCTCCGTTTTCACAGCAATTGAAGCTCTGGGCGGCTTCGCAGAGCTCCACTTACGCTCAAACTCAGACTCTTGTTCCTCCTCTTTCTTGACAGTCCCGTGGAAATTTTCGCCTTCCAAGTACAGTCCTGACGGTTCAGGAGACGAGCTCGTTACAAGTCCCCACAGACCCCAAGTCCCAGCCATGAACAGAATCTCGCAAAGCCAGAATAATGAGGTGAATATGATATACATAGGGATCCGATAATTATACATCAGCCCTCTGAGCCCTCGAAGCTGGGCAGTGAAGTTGAGCGCCGCCGTGTAAGTTTGAAGAGACTGGCCAGCCTCGATTTCGATATACGCCGAAGCCGGTAGATCCCCATCGCTTGGGAAGGAAACGTGCTCAGCTAGCGGGATGTCCATCGTGCAGAACAGAGAGCTAGGCACAAACATGTGATACAGGACGAATAAGGCACGCGACGTCAATGATACGAAAGGGTCGACGTAGGGAATCAGAGCGGTTCGGCGAGTGCTGAAGACGATTTTCTGGCCTTGGACATTATTGCGACTATCTTCGAGGAGTCGGGTAGGGTCATTCAGATTCGAGCTGATGTCGGAGCGAAGCAGGTGAAGGCTGACCATGAAGTTCCCTCGTTCGAGATTCGGAGGCGATCGAGGCAACGTGAGAGTGACGGAGACATCGTAATCTTGCGCTGATTTCAGAACAGGAGACGTGAGAGACACGAGGCCATAGGGGTTTAGGCCCGATCTATGGCAGAGCGCGAGCGTGAGTTAGCAACGCGGGGGACAGTCAACGGCAGGTTGCCCACAGAAGCAGGAGTGTGCCATACCCATACTGAAGATGAACAGGAGTTGTGAGAAATCGATGTGGTACGTAGTTTTGGAAGAAGAGAGCGGTTGCGATCGCAGCGAGGCCGAGGAGGGTCGTCGCTCCGGAGATGAGGATGGCGGTGTTGACGAGGGCTCGCCGAACCGGTTTGGAAGTCGCGACGCGAAATGACTCCTGAAGGGTGTTCTGCAAAAAAATCATGAGCTAGTTGCATATGGATCGATTTGGGTTTCTGTGTGTATACCATTGTGCGTGCAGGCAATCCATTATTCCATAGATTGGTAAAGCTTATGACGATGTGTGGATAGTGATCTTTCGAGGTGGGTTGAATTTAGTTCGCTGATTCTTGTCGTGTGTTAATTAGACGTCATTCCATATCAGGCATGTGTCAGACCCACACCTCGGTAGGTACGTACCGATCGACCTTTACCGTGCAAGTGGGTGATAGGAGAAATGAGATGCCTAATTGAAGAGTTGGTTATAAAAATACACTACTTTCTACAATAAATAGAGAAATTTGGTAGTTTATATTAAAACAAAGTAACAGTATATACTATATTATCTCTGAAATATATATGATTAGCTCTTAGTAGTCTAACAATACCGGTCGCAGGCTCGAGAATAAGTAGCTTAATGTTTGAGGGTCTCAATTTCAAAGTCACCCACTAGCCGTGCTCGGGGTTATGGAGTAGCAATCATTCCCAGCTCTTTTCGATATGCCCAGGCTAGATGGGATTAAAAAAAAAAGACATGAAATAGGGAATCCAAGGAGACGCGCCAATTGCAATGGAAGAGATTGATGAATATGAAGAAGGGTTAATGAAGGACAGTGTCCCTCTACTAAAATATATAATTTTCTCAATGATGACCCTACTCAGTGAAGACCTCATCTCGTCCGTCTATATAAAATGAGAAGCAAAGGAATTGTACCAAGGTCCTATTTGTTAAATATTCAAGACTGGGCGGCAGCAGATACGATACTGCAGTCTAAACTCACCAGATATAAATATTTCATCAAGCATCAATGTAGGCGAACATGCCTTGGTTTTGCCCACATGAAATGATTCCTGCGAGGTCGAATGATTGCCTGGAATGTAGCTTTTACTACATTGCGTAGCATTAAAATTCAGAAAACAATTAATTATCTAAATCATTGTTCTGATATCGCTCACTGAAGGCATATGATAGCAAGGTGTCGTCCCTACGAGCTGCATAAGGATCCCTGCCTGGACAAAATGGGAGGATATGAGCAATCAAGGATGTGCCAAGTACTCCGGCTGCTGCCGAGCTAGGGCAGTCTGCCTTGGAATATGCCTTGTGAGCGTGCTTGGCAGATAGCCATCTCTGGTTTTATAAGTGGCACTTCCCAGTGCCGTCGAGAAGAGATGCGTTTTGTTCCTTGTTTGCTCCCGTTCTCAAGAAAATTTCCTTTTCTCATTTACCAGACTCCTCGGTCCTGCTGACCAAACGTGGACTGGTCTCAGGTTTCGATTGGGTTTTCATGCCTTGCTATGCGAGGAGTTGACGCGCGTACTCCGGGCCAGGATCATATGTGATGGGGTAGTCTTTGGCAACGGCCAGAGCCAAAATGGCGACGAATTTGGGACGATCTGGAAGCTGAAAATACGCTGAAAATGCGATTCTCCTCACCTTGTGAGCTTTGTTCCCGGTGAAGCGCCAAAGGTGCGCCTGGCGGTCTTTCCAGAGGCCAAAGGTCTTGTCGAACAGGAGGTACCGCTCATCCATCTCAGACTCATCTTGAGCGGGTGGCTCCAGCCCAGTCCCCATGGCCCCTGATCTAGCATGAGAGGGGTCCATTATCCTGGCTGTGCTGGCCGCAAAGAGCAAGTAGCGCTGGCCGACGTGCGACTACGTGCATGCTGGCCAAGGTTGGAGAGATTCGATTCGTCACCCGTGGCGACTTGGACGGACGGGCGCGCCCCGCTCATTACGCATCCTCTATGGGGCCTGCTCAGTCGCGTGGATGCGTCCGAAACTCAACCCGACCAGAGCCCAGCGCCCACAGACCCGGACCGCGCACCTAAAGCTTGTTGGCTCCCAGGCCCATCCTGGTCGGTCAGCATCGAAGCCATCTCGAATTCCCACCTCAGCGCGGTATATCTGCCTCATCCACGACACCGCCGGGCCTTATCTCCTCCCAGATCCCCACCGGTTGGGGCTCTTTTCTACTGATCTCGTGCCCGCGATCTCTCTACTGGCGGCCTCTTGGTTTGCCTGCTGTCGCCCAGTGCTTTGCCTTCGATGGATGTCATGCCTTTCCTTGCCCTTTCCTAGCTGGGCAATTACTAAACCTTCCACACGCAATCACCAATGCGGAGCGCCCGCCGCCGGACTTTGTTCCCATCGGCTAGAGTTCGTACCTTGACGCGCAACCCTTCCACACCTGGTCAACGTCACCCATTTTTTCCACTCTCTTTTCTCTGCAACTTCCCCTCGCTCGCCTCTTTTTAGGGACCTCTCCTTAGCAATTCAAATCACATTCTTTTTGACGGTGATGCAAGTTGGTTGTCTCTCTTTTTCTCCTCTCGCTATGCAAGATCCGTCCTGCGGGAGTCTTTGCGGGTCTTGGGAATCGATTGGGACAGGGCTTTCGGCACACTTAACCATGATCAGACATGCCACCCCAAGATGACCTTGAGTCTGACTCCAGACCTGGGCCTCCGCGAAGCCAAGTTCTGGTCAAGCCGCCTCTGCCGACTCTTGCTTCGTCCCGATCATCTAGGGAAAATTCCATCGAGGTCCAGCTGCCGCCTCTGATATCCGGCACCTTGATTATGGCCTTTTCGGCCGCCGTTGCAGACGCATTGGGCAATGAGCTTATTACATACTACTACCTTCCGGATGAAAGGATCAAAATCAACCTCGACATGGTTGTTGAGCGAATCATCTCAGATTTCGTCAAGAATATTTGGGACGAACTTTTTGAATTTTACCAGGCATCCAACGCCGAGCACGGCAACCAGGTGACCCGCCTATTCGAGGGCCCCATTAGACAAATCATCCTTATTTTATACGGTCCAGAGGTGTCAAGATGCATTTTGGAAAGAATTGGCCCGGGGCTATCCCGTCGGCCGCTCACATGGACCGAAACAGCACGAGGTGTAGATCCCTCGCTTGCATTACAGCTGATATGCGGCTACTGGCATCGCAACTATGCTTCCAGGTCACCTGGAGGCAACCCCGATGACATTGCGCGCTCTATCGGCTCACGCCTTCTTTCAGGCGAATCCTTCCGGACCCTAGTGTCCAAGTTCAAAAAAACATTATATACGCCCCACCTAGTCCAAGTCCACCTCATGGAGTCGACCATATGGGAAGTGACGCTGAAAAGACGCCAACGTCCACCTACTGATGGCTTCCACCTTTTCCAATTCCGGTTCGAATTTGATGCATCTCAGAGGTTTTTCGCCCCTGGCAACCCGTTGGACTCGGGGATTAAAGAAATCCCCGTCATAACCGGTACTGCAGAAGAATGCGGTTGGGCCACGGTCAGAGATTACACACTCGGATATTGGCCGAGAACTGGTGGAGTCGTCCTAGAGTATCTGGAAAGGGCCATGGTCGAGGCTAGGCTATCTCATCTTGAAGGCAGGAGTTACACGGCCATGTCATTTTGGGAGAGCAGCAACCCATCAGAAGCTGCCCTTTACCCTGGATTACGCCTCCTACACTTCGAAATCGAGCCTGACGCTATCCGTGTCACCGTATCCGCTTGGGTTCAGCCCATGATAGATGTTTTGCAACAGCTGGCATGGACCTGTGCGGCTTTAAGCTCTTCCCCAGTCCCAGATGGCGTCGTCGAGTGCAGAACGCGGATATCTAGTTGGGAATACGATCATGACGTTGTACGCGTCAACTTAGGTCTACTACATAAAACAGCCCCGGAGGCTGGTACAGTATCATGGCTCCGCCAAAATGGGGGCGCCGTAATATCGAGTGGTTTCCCCGTTGGAGAACAAAGTACATAGCATACATATAACAGGCACATAATAAAATATGAATGGAACCACCGAGGCTTTTAGAATCTCACCTTCTGTGCCCTTTGTTCAATTTCAAAATAACCTTAATTTTTGTCTATATATAGCGTGCAAGCTTCCTGCCTCTAAGCCCAGTGTCTTCCTGCCCATCTGTCACCACAACACTCTGCGTCACTTTTCCAGCGATCCATCGCCCCCTAGAATATCCAAGATCATGTACTACAGATCATTTTGTTGCCAAGAAATTAGCATGTGAAGAAGATAGTTCCCTCCAAAGATTAATCAAAGAAATAGAGCCGCCGCCCCGGAGGACTTTATGAGCTTAAACTTAGCTATTTGGGATTTTAGCTACTCCGTTCTTGACCAGGTAGCAACAGGGATTCATCATTCGTACGCGCCCAAAGGTGCCGCTGCTCCACCTCGAGGAATGTGGGGTTCCTGGCCCAGGGAGGGAGCCGACTGTGGGAAACCCGTTCGTACAATGATGTCAACGATATATCAAGGCAATCTCCCTGTTGACTGGGGAGGGGACCGCTGGTTTAGGAAGGGCTGAGGCCCGTGTAAGCTGGTTGCAAGTACGAATACACAATTAACTACAGCATTTATGCAAGGCGACCCCATCAATCAGAACCCTTCAGCTTCGAGGAGAGAAGGATTATCGGAGGGAAGTCGTTGATTTGAAAAAGTTGATGCAGCCCTGCTACACCATTTGGTTATCAATGAGGCCTCCAATGCACTTTGGGTATCAGCATTGGTTAATGGAGTACGATCGCTCTTCCCATCAGCTCTTATTATATAACTGTAGACAGAATCCATCACATATTCTAGTGAAAATCTCTCTTCTTCGATGTCGTCCAGATAACCTTCATCTCGAGGGGGGTTTAGACAAATCTTCTTTAAAAACTCAGGTTAACAAACTTGTGTGTTACACAATGTCAAGGGTGCGGGTCAACACCACAACCCAGGGTCTGTCCACAATACCTAGGGCCAGCCAGTCTCAACGATTTGCGGCAAATGGTGATTCCGGAATCTCGAGTTTATTATGCCTATATAGCTAAGCTGCCATTTTTATATCCTTCGCAAGACATGCACCGATAAACTGCTGTAATCTACGAGCTAGCATCGCTATCAAGAGAAGAACAGCAAGCGGTTAAGTAAGAGGACTACAGTTCTCAGGCTTGAAGCACAAGTGTGATGTGAGCAACGAATCTATGGAACTGGTGTTCACATCATGAGGCATGAAAATAACGCCAGCCAATTGACGACAATCAATACAGACACTGGAGGAGATGTATTAGTATGTAGGATGTACCCATGCAAGTCATCAGCCAGCCTTGGTCAGGAGGAATCTGGTCGAATATCACATGCAACTCCGATCCCTCAACAATATCACTACCCCAACATGAACGCGTCAACCTGAAGAAGGCTGTGGTGAAACATCAAGAGGCAGAATCTCGAAGAAACCCGGCTCAAGTGTGGCGCGAGCTGTGGCAGGTAATGGCAGGAGCACCACAATTTACCCACGCTCCTCCACTATAGCACTATGCGAAGCGCTAAACGAAGGTTGCACAGGGAAGTTGATGACGTCGTCTGTGGCGCTCCGCCACTATCCTGGCTCTATGAGCATGGCTTGAAGAGGGGTTACATACGTACATAATTACGTACCGCAGGAGCACCTGTAGGCTGCCAGCATGCTTGGGAGGGTGGGTAGCTTGGTTTGCTGTACAGTAGCGCGATAGGTAGGTCATTTTATCAGACGTGTCTTGCGTGCTCTTAAAACAAGGCCCCTTGCATCCACTTTCTTCAACAGTCTGGTTTTCATTTCTCGTACCTCTTCTTCCTCAATCCAAACCTGCAACAGTCCCTTGCCCCGCCTCAAGAAACAACATTCGTATCATCCATCAGAATGGCTGCCAACAGTGTTCACGTTACCAACATCGCTTCCGCGACCAGCGATAGCGAGATCAAGGACTTCTTCAGCTTCTGGTAGGTACCCAAGTTTATCCCCCGCCGCGCATGTCAAATCATGGCTGACCCTCTATCTACCCCTCTCTAGCGGAAAGATCACCGACATCAAGGTTACTGCTGAAGGCGAGACCAAATCCGCCGACGTTAGCTTCGAGAAGGAGACTGCCGCCAAGACTGCCCTTCTCTTGAACAGCACCCAGCTCGGGTCTAGCCACATCTCCGTCACAAGCCCTACCGGCAGCGTTGAGGACGATGGCTCACATTTCACCAAGAACGTAGACCGAGACTCGGACGAGATCACTCAAGAAGAGAAGCCCCGCGCACGCATTCTTGCCGAGTACCTCGCACAAGGCTACGTCGTCGGTGACGCCGCGATCCAGCGCGCCCTTGAGCTCGACAGCACCCATGGCGTTTCAAGCCGCTTCCTCAACACCATCCAGACTCTGGACCAGAAGTACCACGCCACCGACCGGGCCAAGGCCACCGACCAGACCTACGGTCTTTCCAACCGCGCCAACAACTTCTTCCTGGGCCTGAACTCGTACTTCGAGAAGGCCACCAACACCCCGACCGGCAAGAAGCTCGCCAAGTTCTACGAAGATGGCCAGAAGCAGGTGCAGGAGGTCCACACCGAGGCCAGGCGCCTGGCCGACCTGAAGAAGGAGCAGCACGGCGGCAGCGCCTACAAGGCCTCCGGCCTCGAGAGGGTATTCGGAAAGGAGAAGGAACCCGAGGTGAAGCACGCCGACCCCACGACCGCGCCCGCGGGGGGCGACTTTGCCCCTCCTTCCACTGCCCCTCCTGCCACCGGCACCACAAACCCCACCCAGATCAACCCCAACGACCCCATCCCTCCGGTCAAGGCGACGGACGAGAAGACTTATCTGGCTTAAATCTCTCTCTTCATTATACTCTTCTTTAATTCCTATGCTTTTCGTTTTCTCTTTGGCGACGATTTCTACGAATGATCATGATGAGAGCATGCAGCAAGGTTCTGTTCCGTAAAGTGTGTGGATAGCAATTCAAGAATCTTGAATTTTATGATAAATTACCGCGGCGAATGTGATCTCTGTTATTCTTAAGTAGTAATCCTCTATCGGACCATTGTAAAATGAAAGAATGCTGGACGATGATTGCCTTGTACACGCTTATGATGAAATTTACCCTGTACCATCAACGTCACCTTTGGACTCAACCATCACCAATCGAGAGTGTCTGGATAGTGGACATTGCATTAATTAACTATCATAAGTATAATTCCAGCTGCATCCTCCGCTGTAATTAGATCACATTCTTGCCAATTGGATTCCCTGTCCCTTTGGAGAACTTGGACTCCAGAGCGTCTTCCATCGGACCCTTGGGGTTTGATTCAAGGTGCTATCACCATAATGGTTAGCCGATTGATAAAGCCAGGCAGAAGATTGCTTAGATCAGGGTGGAAATACATACATCTCTCTCTCCTTCCAGCTGCCTTTCTTTAGCAGACCAGTCCTTGTTGGATTTCAAGTCGGAGTCGGGGGCGTTCTTCGTTTGGGCCCCAACTTGCTGGCCGGACTGGCGCTCAGGTGGGGGGATTGGCGGCCTTCAGGCATATTTGCGATAAATTTATACTGATTGGAGATGAAGGTGTGAGACTGTGTCTGAATGTAAAATTGGAAATCGAAGTTGAGTGACCTTTTAAGAATTGTCTCTGCAATTTGGAGCTTATATATTATCTGGGCCTGGAATTTAGTAAGAACTACGTGATTGACCGTTTTTATCGTTGTCGTCATCGGCTCATGGTTACATCACGCTTTCATCGCTCCCCTCTCGAAGTGATCGAGATGGAGCGATAGCATGGAATTGAAAAAGGATTATCCGCTTTAAAACATTTAGATTAGGAACTCCGGGGCAATTGGTTGCAGTCGCCCCAGAAGTGCCTTTGGCGGGCGCCCACTCAACACCAATCATATCTCCGAGAAAAGGATCGCATGTCAAGTCCTATAATGGCTAAACGACGTAAATTCAATTGGAATTGATTGAATTCAACGAGACTTTTTCTCAACTGGCCGTTGTTTGGCGATATTGTGTCGCAGCTCAAGTTTGTATCCTAGCTAGCAATAGGATACCTAGATTTTCAATGCTTTCCCAGTTCATCGTTGTTTTGCGCAAGTCCCGAGTTGTAGAAGATCCCACTAATCTATGCGTCTCCGTAAACTGACTGTAATGTCAGAGAATGCTTTTCCGTAAAACGACCACTTCCCAAATAAACGTCCCAGAATGCCCACTTCATCTCGCCAGTCAAAGATATGTTTCCCAGGAGATTCGCTTTTCTATTCTCCCAAGTCCATAGCATCGCCAAATTCATCTCCATCTTCCTCATCATCGCTCATCTCATCATCTGCCGGGTCAATAACGTCAAAATCCATGACCTCATCGAGAGACTCAGCATTGGTCTCTGTACTGGCCATTGGCTGCTCGGAATCGGGGTCGCTGCCATCTTCCTCCATGGCCGAGGTGGCGCTGCTTGTGCTTTGTCTTTCCTCTAAAATGCCTGAACCGGAACCAAACCGGACACTGGAGCGAGTGTCGGAGTCGTCCTCGCTATCACTGTCGATTACAATGAATGTGTTGACCGGGTGCACCCTCACGGGTGCGTACCCACGTTGAAGCGGTATCTGCCCAGTCTGGATGCCGAAGTGCTTGGTCAAGAAGCGCTCCAAGGCATCCCAGTCACCGGATTCCATAACGTAGACGGGAACTGTAGGTGCGAGGTTTCGTATCTCCGACGTCTCAGCGTCGTGCGGTGCCTTTGGGCGGCAGACATTGTTCTTGACGTCCATGACGAACCGGTAATCGCGGACTTGCTCGATCACACCGTCATTCTTCCATTTATCAAAATCGAAAAAGTCGACCTTTTTCAAACCCCGAAGACAAAGAATGTAGTCGAGGCCCTGCAAGGTCCGCAGGTCCCTGTGCAGCCTGTAACTTGGTTGCAGATTTGTCTTCTCAGCCATGTGGTTGATGAGTGCCCGAGGTTCGTGCTTTCGCCTCATGACTTCGGGGTGAGATTCTTGTAGGAAGAACTCCACATTCAGCAGCCGCTTTGCCTCACTCAACCAAAGCAGGGGATGAGTACGCCGAGATGACCACTGGCCATGTTCCGTAGGTTTGAAGGTAAGATACTGGGATCCCTTCCAAAGTAGGGAAATGGACTGAACACGCTGGAGTCGTGAGCCGATCCCCTTCGCGAAGCGACCCTATTCGCCCAGCGAGGAGAAGGCAAATGTATTCTGGCCGTAGAAAAGGTAGCAGCCCCATGTGTTCCACTTCTTGCACACGCTCAGCGGATCCAAGACCTTCTGGGGGTCGAGAGCATATGTCAAGCTCACGGATCTAATCCCCACATGAAAGCGATGTAAGTAGCTGATTTTCCCCAGGCGATTACGCGGCGGATGCGGGGGCTCTTGATAAGGGTCAAGTCTAGAGATGGCATGAATCGGGCCATCCGTGAAAACTAGAAGATGCCGGAGAACCTCCAATTGAACGCCTGCTGGGAGGTGAGCCCAGAAGACGAATGCCCCCCCCCGAGTGGGGTGTGTGTTTTGTTCATTCTGAGGTTGGGGTTGTTCATCTCGAGGTAATGGCGATCTCAACTTAAGTCTTGGGTGGACGAAAGTGAGTACTGGGCTCATGTTCCCTTCGAGGCAAGATTTCTTGTAGATTTGTGCCCATGAGATAGCCATTCCGTTCGGCATATTTTCTCTATTATCCCTCAGGCGATAAAGCTCATACCATGTCTATTGAGAATGTCAGCGAAACTGCCCAACCTCGAAGCTGTTGAGAATTGCAACACGAATATACTTACCGCCTTGTAGCGTCCGCGACCTTGCCTGCGAACTGCCAAGCGGGCTCTGAGGTCCTCGACTTCTGCTCGAAGCTCGCGATTCTCTCTTTGAACTCGGCGGTATTCCTGTGTAAGCCGTATGATTCTGCACTTTCTTCTGTAGGATTTGTTGTGAATCCTCTGCCAGTGTGGCTGGCAGAATTCCTGACAATGCACCAAACTCCAAGGAGGCTCTTCAGCGTCTGAATCAAAGACATTGTTCTGATCCTGTCCTTCAGATGAAGCATCGGTTTGGGAATCTTCTGACTCGGACTCATTGCTGCTGCTTTGGCTCCCACTTGACTGTCCATCCTCATCGTTAACATAATCCCCATCAGTTACCTCTTCGACGAACTGAGGGGCGTCGTCAACGAAGAGAGAAGGCTCGTCCGCTAAGTTGGGCTCATCGTCCAAGCTGGGATCATCGTCTACAACAAAAGGGTTTTCGGCGTTCGATCCTGGAGAAACCGGGGCACCAGGTTCCGCTTCATGCTCGTCAGCCTCACTCTCAGCGGAGGAGATATTTTCGTAGTCTGTTTCGTCACCATCCATGTTGGCGAGACGAAGCAGTGGAAGCTTTGATCGTAAAGTTGAATGCTTTGGTAGGTATAGACGGAGAAAGGAAAGGTGAGGCGAGGATGTGAGAGTGAAGGTGAAGGTCAGGGTAGGGTGAGGGTGAGAGGGAATGGCCTAGGGAGGGTGAAGTGAGAAGAAGATGGGAAGAGCTGAGAAGAAGGGGGAAGGGTTTATATAGACGACCCCAAACAAACTCAATACTTACCGTAGCGCGTTGGAGGGCGTATTTGGGAAGGTGCTAGGTAATACTTTACAATAACTCATTGAGCTCTCCAAAATGTAGACACCTTTCAGTTATAGTAGCTGTCATGCTGGTAAATGCATTTCAAACCAAACACTTGATTAGCAAGAGCAACATTGCAGCCAGCAATGGTTACGGTTCCAGTTATGGCTATAGGTACGGCTATTGCCAGAACCTGGTAGTTACCTAGATAGACCTGGATAACTTAACAAGAATAAGATTATACCCATACACATAGAGTCTTAGTATGGTGCAGTAGGTGGTAGCAATTCCACTTTGATCTGATCAATCAAGCAGCTACTAAAGCAACCATCCGGAAGCCCGAGGCAGGACTCATCCACCCGATCGTTCAATCAGCCGGCTGTCTTTTTGACTCGACTAGACAGCTATATCGCAGACCTTTGATGAACCTGTCAATACAAGCCTCCCTACACGGACAGCCCGATCATTGACATACAAAGAGCCCGCCTGATAAGCCTTCCCTTGCGGACAGACCAATCGTCAACTGATGAAGAACTTGTCCGTACAAGACCGCGGCTCCAGACAGCTTTATAATCAACCCACGAAGAACACACCCATACGAATTGACCACTACAGACAGCTCAATCATGGACCTTTAAACAGCCCGTCTGCCCAACCCGACCCCCTCGAGACAGCCCGATCGCCGACCTACGAAACGCATATTCTAAGAGGCTATCGCGAGCAGTGAGCGCACATTAGTATATGATCTGCTCCGCAGCTTCCAGATTTGCTTCTTTAATGGACGCTGAGCTGTGCCTAGCCTTACAGCCGTAGAAAGGGTATTCAATATATTATGATAAAGAGATATAATGTAGAGAGGCTAAAAAATCTGTCCAAGAGATATGCTGTTGCTGCTTTATTATTCCATCTTGAAGGAATTACTACTATTGGAAGGGATAGTTGCTATTGGAGCTGCTGTCGGAGCGCAATTATGCCTTTAATCCTTAACATGCCTTCCTTCCAAAGCCGGGCCTTGAAGTCCCTGCCCAAGGCAGGAAGAGTCTGCTTCTTTTCCTTTCCACGATTCCATTTGCCCTGACCCTCATGAGCACGACCAACAGGCGCAGCTTCTATTCGCGTAGGTAGTATAGGCTTGGTGGACCTGCTGTTGGGTTGCTTAAGGCGAGGACGACATGTGAACCTGCGATCACGACATTGGGGTAACCATAACCATTCGCGCCTATGGGTATCAATGATAGCAGCGCAGAACCTTCTCAAGCTGACCAAGAATTGGCAAGACTATCATTTTCTCGACACCTCCCAGTTGACCTATTCGTAAGGTACTTTTTTAAAAGAACCCCCTCCTCCCACTAACTCAAATCGAAAGCTGCATGGAACCCCTTTATAATTATTGGACTGCGAATAAATGTAGGTACATACATACATGGGGCAATATACAAAATATGCCCGCAAAATACTAAGTGACAACGCTGGCCGAAAACGATATACGACAGAAAGTAGGTAGTAAGAAATAGTAAGAGAAGGGATTTCCGAAGCGCTCAGAGAATCTTCTCCCTGTCCTCGGCTTCATCAGCATCTTCTTCGGCACTCCAATCTCTCCACCCCTGACCTCGAATCCAACTCACACCCTTCCTCCACTGTCCTTCGCGAATGGCTCGGGCATCGCGTTCATAGACCACTCCCGTGACCATAAGTGCGAGAACGAAGACCCAAACGTCTCCGCTCTTCATGGACTTCCACCATCGCCTCTTGACGCCCACTTTCCAGAAAGAATCCACACTCACTCTAGCGCTGTAAAGAAAGACGCCACGGCCATGGCGTCGCTCTACCCAGGCCCAGAGACCAGCAAAGAAGCCACCAAGGAAGTATCGCTGAGTGGCAAGGACATGGCGGGGAAGATAAGTTTGGAAGAAGCAGATGGACGCCCAAGCGCTTGAGAGCGCACCAGTGGCAAAGGTGGACATGCGGAGCGCAGAGGCAAAGATAGAATTAATGGTTGCCAGAGGAGAATGGTAGAAGGATTTGAATCGAGGAACAACTGTCATCGCGGAATAGAATAAGAGGAGAACACGTGTCAGAGGTGGGAACGTGTTGATCCAGAATGTGAGATATGTCCGTAGACACGACGGGTCGGAAGGATGTAAGGTAGCGCAGGAGAGAGGGCTGATGAGAGGATGTGCTCTTGATGTTAAAGGAGCGAGGCTCGCAAGTGACGGTGGGAGAACTTTCTCTTTGGTAGGAAAGAGAGTTGGCGATATAAATGTCCTATCGACAAGTATGTTTAATTAGATGATGTTAGGGGGATGAAAGTATGAAGCCAACTTACGGCCAAGATAAACGAGCCATTTCGGCTAGGCTGTCAACTATTTGGTCCATCGCTGGCCATTTCAAATGCTGAGGCCAGTCTTGTGGGCGAGTTTGGAGGTATCCAGCAGATTGGCTCAGGACTAGCTTGCTGAGAGGCTGATATTGGAATTAGTCAATCGTCTCAGATCTAGAATCTAGAAACTTCACGTACCTCTGGGAGACAATCGCGGTCAAAAACGAAGGCGTGGAAAAGCTGGCCGAAGGCCACTGGCTGCAGCATCCAGCTTCCAAACCACCAAGGTCTCTCCCTTCGACGACCATTCTTGACACCCCATATCAATCCTTCCGCTTCGCAGGCATTCCATCCAAACTCGAGGGCGCGGAATAAGCTGTATATGGCAATGGTAACGCGCAACTGCTGGCGAGGATATATACCTAATGCAAGTCCTGCGAAAGAGGCTCCTAAGGCGGGGGCATAGGGGGAGGTAAGGGTTGCAGCAGTGCGTGGGTTGCGAAGGCGGAAAGGCTCGACTTCGGGCTGGAGAAGATGAGTTCGCAAGCGAGTAAGGAAGCGGAAGAGCCATCTATATAACAGAAGAATAGCAGAGAGCGAAAGCGACATTCTTAAAGCCGGGGAACTGTAGAAAGGCTGTTTCTTCGAATTGGCAGCCGCCCTGGACCTCGCTTGTTAGCACGCAGGGACTGTCGTCTGTGTCACATTCAACTTACTCCTTGCCCTTGACTTTCCGGGCCACAGCATCCCAGCCTTTCATACCCAGCCAGGATACGGCAAAGACACGCAGAGCATGGCGCACTGCCCTAGCATTGTAATCATCATTGCCTTTCCGAGGCTGAAGGGCTTTGTCGACGTTGGCTGGGGTGGGTGATGCGCGACGGAGCGCCTTGGATCGTGACAGAATGTATTTGTGCAAGGCAGCGTACTCGCGGGCGGAGACTGTATATCGCAAGGTGTTGCGCAAGACAGGGTCGAGGTCCGCATTTCCTCTGGCTGAGGATGCTCTTCGCCCTTCCTTGGGTGGTTCTTGGGAGCCGCTAGCGGATGACATGCTGATGTGCATGCATGAACTCTGCAGGCATAAATAGAGGAAGGAAAAACAAAAGGGGCCAGAGCCTCGCGCGGTCGAGGGTATACAGCGGTACTCTAATGGCAGTGGAGGTGCGACGCCTTGAGAAGAAGAGCCATTCGGGTATCGTCGAATAGGTGGTCGGCACCCAAGCTACGAGAAATGCCCAAAATGACGGCGCGCGCGCGTTGAAGAATGTGGGAGTCGGTTGCGGCGTATCTAGCCGGGTTCAGAGGGCTTGCGAGGCCAGATGGTATCGGTAGTATGGATTGGCCTCGACATGGATCGGCGAGGGGGATGCGATAGGAAGAGGGCCGGATGGTGGATGGGAGGAGGGATGGTCAGCTGGATGGTGAGGGAAGGAAGCATGGGAGTTGACGCTTTCCCGGGAAACTGCGTCGCGCACAGGAAACCTCGGCTCCATATTAATAAATACCACATGCCGAGCTGGAGTGTTTAATTTGTGCAGGGGTGTGATGCAAGCAACTGGCAGGTGATAAGAAATGATATAATGGCAGCAATTGTGGGGTAATTGGGAGGGGCCGCGCTAGTCTCTGCACATTATTCAATCCCCGGCATCATGTATCGCCAATTGATGCAGGTAATGGGTTGTAATGGGCAATTGGCATCAAGAACTGACGTCCAACTCAGTGAGAGAAGCTCTGTGTTCCAAGGACCCAACAGCCAGCCCAGTTGGCAGCAGCCATGCCGGTTTTGGCAGTCAGTGCTCATGCATTGCAATCCAACTCATGGGCCACACGTCCAAGCGCGAAAGAGATTAGTTAGATCATCCGGCTTACATGTAGTGGGTAAGGTATGCATAGCTCATCGTCTCGTGGTCGTCATATTCAGTATCATGTTACCCCTATCTGCTACAATCCAGGTACTCTAGGGAATATTTCCAGTGCTGTCCTATTTTGTTTTGGGGTTGTTTTTCACTCTCCATGTCTTAAAGCCATATGTCTGCGAAGTTCATAATCGCAACGCCTTCTTCTGCCATGTTAACCTGTAGATACTCACGCGCCTTTTTCCTCCCCACACGGTATCGCATACTCCTGTTTCCGTCTCTGACATTAAGCTGTGAACCAAGATTCACACTCCCATAAACTCTTCCTTCGGGGTTTATTGCTCAGAATAGCGGTATTTCCCGCGTCGTTTAGACTTGGGGAGCCGTCTAGATTGAATTGAATGCTCTCCCAAAGATCAAGTTCGTTGTCTGATTCATGCAAGCCCCAAAGCTTGCCATCAGATCATAAAGCTTCCGCCAAAAATTCGGGGATGCGCCAAAACTCGCCAAAATCAATATTCGTGTCGTCGTGTCACTAACTGTGTCGCCGCTGAAAAATTTGACTGCAGTCCAAGGCGATTCAAGTCAAAGTAGTACAAGAGGGAAGCCCAGTTTGGACGAGTGTGGCAGTCGCGTGGAGCGGAGGGCTGCATTCTTGCTTGGTTCCTAGAAGCCACACCGATCATGCTTGTTCTCATGGGAATTCTGCCCCGTTGCCACTTGGGGCGCTCTTCAGTGGTGTCCACTGACGGCTGAGGAAGAGGCCGTCAGTGTTTCCGCGAGTGGTAATTTCTTCGTGCCATCCCAGAGCACTCCATTTGGGAATGCGAGGCTCGGGGCTTCGTAGGCTTTCTTGAATGAGGGTACTGTCTGGGACATTGCCAGAGATGACAGCCTCGAGAGCTCTCAGTCGGCGAGCTTCCCGTTCCCCTATGATCTCCTGAACAAGTCGATACCATGCTCCCGGGTTTGTCCAACCCCGACCTGTCTCAGGACCACCCTCAATTAGCATCTTGAGGAATCCGAATGGAAGGTTGAGCAACAGGCGAGAGAGGAGAGCATCCGAAGCTTGTCTATGGCCATCATTACTTCGCTGAGTATCAGGTGACTGGCCGCCAGGGACATCAAAGTCGCCGAATTGAATGCTGCGATGGCTCCGAGGGTGCACACCCTTGGCCAAATGCGCGACAGAACTTCCGCGAGCAATGACTGGAGAGTCCACAGGAGACTCATGCGCCTTTGGAGTAGATGCTGAATCGAAAGGCAAGCGGGCGTATGTGCCAGGGTCAATTGTTACCAAGGCATCGAGACTGAACAATGGATGAAGGTTGTTGACGATAAAGATCACAGTGGCGTGGAGTAAGGCTCTCGAGCCATTTCCATATTTGAATTCTTCATATGCGCCTTTGTCGCAATAGCCCTCGAGCGCGAACTCCAAAGCTCTCTCAACTGTGGTAGCGTCCAGAAGCTGGGCTGCAATTTCGCATCCGCGCTGAACTACAGGACCCCATCCTAGGATGTGTCCAGCAGCTGCATAGGACAAGGCGAAGCGGAATCTTTCGGCCAATGATCCGGCAACAGTGGGATCCTCCGAGTCCATTCCTCTATTCGGATTCGGACGAGGAGCTTGGATAAGCGGATAGCCATAAATGTTCTGTACAGCCATGTGGAAAGAATCGGCCCGGATCCAGCGGTTATCTGTCTCTATAACAAGGGGTTGGAACCAGGTTTGGTCCGTTGGGCCAGGTCGCAGATTTTGTCCATGAATCAGATCCTTCAGTATGGGGCTGCGCGATAAAACCAGACGATGGGCCGGAATCCCTCTCGGCATGGGAATTCCATTGAGGTGCCGGACTTCGAGGAGGCAGTCAGCGAATTCAGGAGAACCGAAGTGTTGCTGCGCAAGCATTATCAGACCCCCAGCTTCATTAGCATGAGAAATCATGCCGGGGGGCGGCATGTAATGGGGTAGCAATCCCGCATGGTCACCAAAGGCTCTTCCCTGAGCATCGATCGGAAGTATGCCATCTACAAGAGTAGATACACCATTAGGCGGAGCTTGCTGGTACGAGATGCCATCTTCTTGAGTCATTGACGACTGCGAATCCTGGTAAGCTTGAGTTGTGGGCGAGTGATAATTTTGGTTCGGGTCCAGGGGGCTAAAGGCTATGTTCGGTCGGCCATGGCCATTGAAGCCAGCCAGTGGTAGAGGGCTTCTCCCAGGGGCGAAACCCAGAGGAAAATTGACCCTGTCTGAAGAGACGAAGGGCTGTATTCCGTTTGGGGGATGCATTCCGGGTGGAGGGGCTATACCTCCGAAATGAGGTGCCGGAGAAGAGCTTGTCGAGCCACCGAACGATCCAAGATGTGCGCTACCGTTTCCAAGATGGACTTGGGCAATATTGATGTGTTCTTGCGCAAGGTTGCCTTGGGCGGCTCCATTGGTGGTTCGAGCAGGGTGCCTATGCCTGCTCTGAGAGCCTGGAGGCTGCTGGTAACGGGCTGGTGAGACTGGTGGGAGTGGCCGTGGCATCGTGAATCCGGAGTTTGGCTTGTCTACTCGCAGCTGTCAGTAGGATGATAAAGTGACTTGAGCTAGAATAGGGTGCAACGTACCTTGGTCTGCATATATCTGCTGGTTTTGGCCTACTCCGTTCACATGCACATCAACACCTGTTTTCTGGGAAACATCTGCCTGCATGTTGGTGTGAAGAGGTAGGGAAGTCTCTGCATTAGTAGTATCGCGCAAGTTCTCGGCACCCTTAGACACCGATTTCTCGGCTAAGCCATGGGGCTAGTTAGTATACGTAGGAAGATTGGGGAGAAAGTTGGAGAGAAAGGGCTGTGGCAAGATATACCGAGCGACGAGTTGTCTGAAACAACATCTGAGCCAGCGGGCTTTGGCTTAACTGGATCAGAGACCTGATGGGCCGAGCCACTAACTGAACTCTGTGGTGACTCAGCCCTGGGCTGGTTTGGCTCAGCAGTTTGATCGGTTTTCGCTGTCATGGACGATGTGGTTGGAGATTTGGCATCGGCCGCTGCAGCCTGGCGTCTGACATGAGGCAAAGGGATGGCAGGCACCACGGCCCTACCGGATTGCTTGGAGTTGGCCGTCTGCCTAGACTTTCTTGTACCTGACGGTGGAGCCATCACAGCAAGCGGAGCGCAAAAGTAGGGTGATTCGGTAGGTTCAGATGGTCGAATCAAAATCCAGGAAGCCAATAGTCGAAGGCTGATATTCGGCACCGGGCCTTGATCGGGAGAGACTCAGAGACCTCTTGGGAGATTCATGAGCCCAGTCATCAGAGGATGAATCGGGCCGTGGTGGAGCGAGACGTTTGGTCGTGCGCAAGAGGCTGAAGATGGTTGGGAAGCGGGAGGAGTTTCCGTTCACCGGTGCTGGACAGGCGAGGGAGGAAGGAAAGGAGTGTCAGAAAAAGAAAAGAAAGGAAGGGGAGTCTGAGAATCCAACAGAAAAGCCTGATCCCCCACGCATGCACTCTTCGTTTTGTTTCCGTTTGCTTGTGCTACACCAGCGGACTGGTGTGCGTGATGCAGAGGCACATGGCGGGAGTAAATCACTGCGGAGGGTCTGAAATTTGTGACGCACTGATTTGCAGCATCACTTTTTTTCCCTTCCCCCTCTAATCCTAGTGCCCCGGTACCTTATTAGCACTAACAGCTTACAGCCCTTGGGGATCATCGCCAGGTTAGCGCCAGTCTGGAAATAGCACCACCTCAATTGACCGGCACGACGGCCAGGTGCATCTGAGCGCAGCGGGCAATTACCGGCGCATCAATGAGTGCAACTGGTTGATCAATGTGTTGCTTGTTGTTTAGGTAAGTACTTGACCTACTATCTATTCATCCCCAAGCATGAATAGGATCCACATCGCTCACAACCAAACGTTTTAGAGCAGGCACAAACTCTCACCACGGAAGCGGCAACCTTCAGGGATCACAGCTGTTGGTGAGTGACTTCCACTGCAATGTCTTGAAAGCCAGCCCATCGCAGCACCATGGCCGCGTAATGACCAAAGCGGATGGAGGAATCAAATCTGAGTTGCCCCCTCACTTGTCATTATTGATAACGTTAGGTAGGCACCCAGGCTTATCAAGGTTTCCTTGGTATTCAGAACAGAACCTACGCCCAGTGTGAAATCTTTAACATTCATAGTCACTGGGGACTAGGAAGGTACCTCACTAGCGAGCTGGTGCCACTATCCCCCGCAACGAGGATCCAGTGCCGGAAGTTCCCTGCCAGCTTAGAGTCGCAGCAGAACGAACTGAGGGTAAGGTCGCTGATAAATCAGGCCCACCTGCAATTATATTTGGATTGGGCAATGCTATCCCAGGTCGTTGGTGGATGGAGGACTCCGGCCGTCTTCAGATTGATGTCTCAGGTATTAATTCAAAAAGAAAACAGGTTCAATGTGACGCTGTAAACTCATCTCATTCGGAGGCCATAATTATAGTACCAATATAGAACACTAACTAGCCACCAACCGTTGCCTTTCTGATTGCTCGCCCAATTCCTCTCTCTATGAGAAAAGTGAAAATCAATAGTAATAACAATAACCTCGCGAGACTCCCGACGTTGCACATATCTTATTCCATATCCCGTCACAATCGAACTGTCCCCATCATGAAATACCTCCTCTTGGCGGATGATTTGCTGTTCTGTTTATCCTTATGCAAGACCCACGCTGAACCAACTTACTTGAAAGATATTATTGCGCTGGTTACGGGAGTGGTTTGCGGAAAACTGCGATCTGCTCTAGCAAGTGATCGTCAACGAGCCTTCTTTTATGAGAAGCCGGCCTCGCCACTCAATAGGCGTGCGATAAGAACATAGATGAAGATGACGCCGCCGGCTATCAGCAGCTTGTGTCGATACACCCACCCCCTTCCTGCGTCACGCTGCTGAACCACGGCATCAACCACTGCCTGTGTTTGGTTTCCGCTTGATCCGTTGACACTCAACTGTGGCCCGCATGATGATTCCTTTTCGCCTCCTATCCGATAACCGGTAGCCGGGTCAACGTTGTTCTGCTTCATCCACTCTCGATTCTCAACGTCAAGTTCGGGCCACTCGGATCTGAACTGTTTACCGTCATCGCTAGTCGAGTTCCACCATCGCGATCGGAATGCAAGATGTTCTCGTTCAGCCCGGCTGGCGTTGATGGAGCCAGTAGTGATGTCGTCACCCGTCATGAAGGAGAGAAGAGCGTTTAGAATAGTCGACACTTCCCAGGCGGGGTTAAACGATCTGGGATGGAAATCTGAGATGGATAGACATAGTCGTGTTGAAGGCTGGAAACGGCCTGATGGGGTCTTCATGCGGATCGCAGGCGGCGCAAACGGGTAGTTAGGGGGAAGACGAGGGTTCCCCAGTACTGGCCATTATGGTAAGGAGTGTTCTCGGGGCCAGTGAGGACGTAATGCCACCTTTTCAAGTCATTCGTTAGCGAAGCATGAGGGGAAGTGGGATGGAACTCTTACTCAAGAATGTTTGATTGAGAGGGGTGGGCAGTGATGTAAGGAGGTGGGTTCGCCTGGATCGTCAGGTATTCCCGATTTAACTGCGGAAGAATGTTAGTTCAGAGACTTAAATATCGATAAAACAGGATGGCTTTACTCGTTTGACGGCTGTTTGGCTGGCCATGCTTTGAGATATTAACCAAGAGGGTTGGTCGAGCGAGGATGACGAGGCCGGGGAGGGTTGTCGCGTGAGTACTGTCGTTACTTAGGCGTAATTCTGATGGTAAGTCGAACGTCTTCTGCGCTGATGGAGTAAATCAAAGTGTTTATGCAGATGGTAGGAAAGGCGATGCGAAAGAGAGGTGGTGAAAACAATTAAAGTTGGCTGGAACTGGACAAAGGATGGTTGCAATTCTTTGTGATGTACCAGCGATGCCCGAATGACGGTGCGAAAGGACAGAGCGGACCTGCGATGTGGCTTGTGGCTGTGTGCCTGAGGCGCTTACATGGAGATGTGGGGTAGCTCAAGCCCCATTCAGCTTGAGCGGTAGAACCTAACGCACATGCGTCTGAACCGCTTTACCAATTGATGCTACCGGCTTATCTTCATCAGACCATTCCTGGCTGAAAACACGAGCACATATCCGCGAGATGGCCGCGAACTTTGGGCCGGGAGGTCAGGTGAGCAACTGGGATATTTGGCGGACGATATTAACATCAAATTTTAACAATCATAGGGCCTTGACCCTTTTGACAAGCTCAATGCCGACGCAGGCTCACTCCATCAAGAGGCTTTGTCCCAACCCGAGTTCAAGTATGCCCAAGATGCGGCAACGGAGCGCCGCGTTGCTCAATTGGTAGGCCGCTTGTAGTAGAATGCTCCCATGCCAGCCTGCTAAGTAGTTTTTAGATGGTAGATCAGGTCTCCATACCCATGACGATCAACGAGCTCCGAGTACATGGCGCCACAAACACCAGACGAAGTTTCCTCGACCCCGTCCTAGCACCGTTGGTCTCTAAGGACCCCGAGTCACCCTCTACTTTGGGAGAGGTGGTTGCAGGACTACAGATAGCAAGTGCAAAGCTCAGTGGTTTGCGTATGTTGCTGCAAGATCCTGGATTTAGCCCAACGCTAACAATTACAGAAATATTTCAACCAAACCCCGAAATCTTCCTAGCATCCTCGCAACAGACTGACCCATCCACTACCCCGACCGATGTCGATGTTGATATCAAACTCCGCGAGCTCTCCCGATTCAAGCTTCAGACGGGAACCGATGTTGGAAATGGCGAGGGCTCAGCTTATGGCTCCTTGCTGTGGAGAAATATCTTTGGTGGCGCGGAAACGCTTTCTCTGAATGCCAAGGCAGGCACCAGAACAAGATCAGCCTACAGTGCGAACCTCAGCGCTCCGGTATTGAGCAACCCGGATATGAGGATATCCTTGGAGGCGCTCTCATCGGCAGCCGAGAAACCGTGGGCGTCTCACGAGGAAGTGATGAAGGGATCCAGCTTGCGATTCTCATGGCTGGACTCGAACCGCGACACGCATTCGGTGGAGTATAACGGTGCTTGGCGACAAGTTACTGGCCTCGGCGCCGGGGCCAGTCCTACCATTCGGGCGGATGCCGGCGATACCATTAAAAGTGCCATCAAGCATACATTCTATAGAGAGAGGCGAGACAACCCACAGCTCCCGCAGAGTGGATACGTGATTCGATCAGGATTGGAATTTGCTGGTATTGGCCCCTTGGCGGAGATGTAGCATTCTCCAAGGGTGATATTGAGTTGGGGGGCGCAGTACCGATTCCTTTACCTGGTATTGCAGGACGTTCAGGTGTCTCGATTGGGGGAGGTTTGAGGATGGGCGTTCTCTGTCCCCTGCCTCTTGGTTTTGAGTCTGGAAAAATACTTCCCAGTCGTATCAACGATCGGTTCCAGCTGGGCGGCCCCAACGATGTCCGGGGCTTCAAGCTCGGTGGTTTGGGTCCTCATGATGGTCAGGATTCCGTAGGAGGTGACGTATTTGCTGCAGGGAGTGTCAATCTGCTTCTTCCTTTGCCATACAAGGGGCCTGAATCAGGACTTCGACTGCAAGTATTCGCAAACGGGGGTCGGCTGGTGGCATTGAAGAACACCACAAAAGGCCAGGGTAACGGAACTGCATTGGATGGGACGGCGCTACGAAATGGACTTTTCGGTGCCTTGGGTGATTTGGTGAATGGTCTGCCAAGCATGGCCACAGGCGTCGGCCTGGTTTATGCTCACCCAGTTGCCCGGTTTGAACTGAATTTCAGCCTACCTCTGGCATTGAGGAGAGGGGAAGTGGGAACGAAGGGATTCCAACTGGGCGTGGGCATCAACTTCCTATGATCGCCCAGGAAATGCTAAACGATGTATCATATGTAGCTTATAGAACCTCCCCACGCACTTTTCAGCGCACAGTTTTTCAAAAGTTATATACCCGATCTAGCTTACATATTCCCTATATTGACACTTTCCGAGCCTTGTTATGCGTGGTCGGAGCTTATGGGCTCATGAAAGTTCAACAAGTGGAGGGCAGGGGAGAAAATTCCCCTTCGTGAACAGCGTTAGAAAGAGTGCCATTGCTTTACAGTTCATCCTAGGTAGGCAGCTCCCTCCACCATTACTTGAGCAGATAAGCAACGTTGTGTTCACGCAGCAGCCAATGGCAGTTTGCAATCAAGGTGACAGGTGTGTTGCCTATGGGTGACGGGAGAAATGAGACACCTGATGGAAGAGTTGGTAATAAACAAACCACTTTCTACAATAAATAGAGAAATTCGGTTATCAAATGAAATAAAATTACAATATCCGTTATATTATCTCAGAGGTACTTATATCAAGGAAGCGACCCATGAACTATTTGGTAATCGAGCAAGAAACCTTCCACCACAACGGGCGAAAATCCCCTATCCCCCATCGATTGACAGTCTAGGCAGGCAGGGTATTTAATTAGTATCAGTTGCCGGATATGTTGATTAGTCGCGGTGACACATTTGTGATCCCTGGAAGACAGCTGCTGGCATTGGGAACAGGAGGGACGTGGTAGGAGCTAGCCATGGGCAGTTCCGTCTCTTCCCTGCTCCCGAATGCGCCGGAAGGTAGCGGTGGAGCATTAGCGGTAGGTCTATCTCTCTACCGTAGATGAAAGCGGGGCGCTAGTTCAAGGGGTTCAGGTCGCTCTGACTCCCTGAGCGAGGCCTGGCTGTAGCAGCCCAGGCCGATCGCTCATTAGGTACGAAATTATTCCAGGTTCCTGGTCGGTCCACAAACTCTCAACTCTTTTAACCCCCGTTCCTTGTCAGAGAGGGTTCGTTTGGAGAACCAAACCGCATTCAAGACTACCAGAACTTGTTCGCATTGAATTCTGCCGTGGTCGGTGATCGTTTTTCGGACGTTGCGCGTGGGTCGGTTACATCATCGGCTAGCGACGTTGCCGTGCCTCCATGATTTTTTTGTTTACTTAGCATTGTTTGGTGGTGTGCTAGCTCCCGCCCTTCTTGGTGTCGCACGCTCCCCTGCCGCGCTTTGATCACCTCACAGCTCTCGACATACTTCACTCCGCCAGGCAAACCGAGCTCGTGCCTTTCCTTGACCATCTGCTGCGGGACTACTATTGCCATGGAAGATACTCAGAGTCGACCCAGCGGGATTCCGCGGCCCTCGCGGCTGCCAGTGCCTCGCACACAGTCAAGCATCCCCGAACCGACATCCACGATACCCCGCCCGAATTTGACGATACGTGCCTCCCGATCAAGAGATAATCTTGCTGCCAAAGCCCCCGTAGCATCAGAGCCAAGAGGGCCCTCCCTAAGAACATCGGTGTCCAGGGACCAGCTTCGCTCCAGCATTGGACCTGGGAGTCGTGGCCTAGGATTGAGAAATTCAGTCTCACGCGAGCAATTGTCTGCCCCCAGCACGAATCGGCATTCGATGTTAGGCAAACCTAATATTTCCTCTTCGCGCCGAACGAGCGCCGCTAGTGAGGCGATATCGCCAACATATCCCGTTCAAAGCCAGCGGGAGTCCCATACCTCCGGGGTTGATACCCCGTCTATCCCAGATCCCTCGGCCAAGTCTGACCAAATATCTCCTTCCCAAATCGATGGTTCACTCGCCTGTGATCCATTGTCCTCAGAATCTCCCGTCGAAGCTGCAGATCTATTGAGCTCCCCCAAACCCCGCAGGACCGGGCCTCGCCCATCGCTTTCCGAAAGGACTATCGAAACATTGGCCAACATTCAGTCTTCACCAGCAGTCAGTAAACATCGAGCACCATCCTTCTTTGACGCAGACAAACAAAGATCGCGGACCGGGAGTGGAGCTTCAAGACCAGGCTCCAGCTATAACTCGGATGGTTCTGCAAGATCCTCCTCTAGGGCAGGCAGTCGCGCCGGTAGTAGAGCAGGTAGTCGGCCTGGATCCAGGGCGGGATTTGAAGAACCTACACCGTCAAGGTTTAGAGCCTCTCTTAACACGATGAGGCCCCCGCTATCTACTATTGATGGCACACCCTCCTCCAGCCCATCGATCACCATTCCTGGGAAACCTCCAATGCTCAGAAAAGCTTCTTCGCGGCAGTCGCTTTCCGGTGTCACTCGGCCTTCGCATGTAGAGCCCGTTGCAACTCCCACTAAACGCGGGCCAGCTCAGGGGTTGAAATCATATGGTAGCCTAACGCCAAGTGGTGCATCCAAGACAGTGAGCGGGCGATTATCCAAACCGAAAACTCCTGCCAAGAGTCTTTTCAAGAAGCCTTCCTTACCAACGATGAACTCAGGGACAGCCTCCAAGCGTGCGTCTCTGGGAGGAAACTGGGATGGCTCAATAGCCCCGCCAGTTTCAGCCACATCGGCAGAAACGGAAATCCCTGCTCATCGTAAATCGTCTGCCGCGCTCCGCGATCAAATTGCCAAGGCAAAGGCCGCTAAGAGAGCGGCATTGAAGCAAGCACCAACCTCAACTAGTGGAACCGAAACAGCCGCACCAGTGGCTATTCCAGAGGACGATCAACCTGACTTTGAGTTGCTGCACGGTGACCCTTTTGGTCTGAACAAAGGCGAAGAGCCACAGAAAAAGGTTCTTGCTCAAAGAGTTGGCGTTGGAAGAACAAGCGGAAGATTGAATATTGCTGCCCTCGGCTTGAAGGAATTTCCCGCTCAGGTGATGAAGATGTATGATCTAGACAACATTGGCTCCGGCAATGGGAGCTGGGCCGAGAGTGTCGACTTGACGAGACTTGTGGCGGCCGACAATGACTTTGAGACACTGGATGATATGATCTTTCCAGACGTAGACCCGAACAATTTCGATGATGAACAAGAAAGTCAAGGTAACATCTTTGCTGGCTTGGAAACACTTGATCTGCATGGCAATCGCTTGACGAGCCTTCCTATTGGTCTCCGACGTCTTGGTTGCTTAGCCTCTCTGAATCTTGTGAGTCGCTTTTCTTTTCCCTTCCCTAGAATATGTTATTCGGCGTGGAGAATTGGACTAACGGTGGGCATAGTCGTCGAACCGGCTCACAAATGATTGCTTAGAAGTAGTCGGTCAGCTCACGTCCCTCAGAGATCTTAAGATCGCAAAAAACAACCTGAGCGGACCTCTCAGCCCGATTCTTGGATCTTTGACAGCGCTGGAGATTTTGGATCTTCACGGTAATGCCATCACCGCCTTGCCCCAAAACATCAACGAAATGTCCAATCTGCGGATTCTTAACCTGGGCGAGAATAAGCTAGAGAACTTGCCATTCAACGAGTTGGAAAAGCTCCCGTTGACTGAGCTTGTCCTGAAAAAGAATAACTTGAAGGGGACTCTGATTGTAGATGGAACGATTGGCTTTAAGCAGCTCCAAACACTGGATATCGCCTGTAACCAACTCACACACCTCGTGCCTACAGGATCGGCTATTCAGTTCCCTGTTCTACACACTCTTACTCTTTCGATGAATCGTATCCAGGAGCTACCCGACATGGTTTCATGGCCAAGCCTGTTAGCGCTCACGGCCGATGAAAATAACATTGCAGCGATTCCTGAGAGCTTTTTTGGTCTCGAGAAGCTTCGGCAAGCTGATTTCTCCAGCAATGACATCCGCGTTGTCCCTCCCGAGCTTGCGCGAATGGACAATTTGGCCATGATCAGACTCAGTGGCAACCCTCTCCGTGATAAGAAGTTTGTTTCTATGCCAACAGAAGAGCTTAAAGAGGCGCTTGCAGCCCGGCTAGAGCCACCGCCACCTTATCACGAGGCGGAGACTGCACAGCCCACAATCTTGGATGTCCTCGCTGATGCCAAAGATAATGTCATTGACCCCCTTGCCAGTCAAGGAGTACCTGACTCTACTATCGTTAAGGAGGATGTAGAATCGGATTGGGAAGAAGACTTTGCGACACCTCCTACATCTGCACCACACTCACCAAATCGCTCTCGGTCCCAAACTGTCTCCAGTATGAGGTCTCGAGCTCACACGCAGTCGAACGAGGTTTGGCCAGTGAAGCAGGGTGGGCTCCTTGACCGATCTCACACTGAATCATCAACCTTGCAACCAGCGATTTGCGTAAGAATCGCGGCACAGAACCAAATCAGACAAGTACACATTCATCATAATATTTTTGCCATCATCCCCCTGTCGCTAAACTCGTTCGCTTCGACGCTCAGTTCTCTATCCCTGGCTAGCAACCAGCTAATGGGGGATGCATATCTTGATGAGCATTTGGGGTTGCCAGTTCTGAAAGAGCTCAATCTCTCCTCCAATCGCATAACCGGTTTTGACTCTCTCATGAAGCACCTCGATGCGCCTATGCTCGAAAAGCTTGATGTATCTCTGAACCGCATTTGCGCTCTCCCGCCACTGAAGGGCTCGTTCCCTAGCCTGTCAGTTCTCCTTGCGTCAACCAATCAACTCACGGAGCTGGAACCAGCCTCTATCCAAGGCCTCAAGATTGTTGACGTGTCAAGTAACGACATTGCCCGTCTGGATCCCCGAATTGGTCTTCTTGGGGGCCCGGGGGGCTTAGAAAGGCTTGAGGTAGCAGGTAATCGCTTCAAGATTCCTAGATGGGATATTTTGGAACGTGGAACCGCTGCAACATTACAATGGCTCCGCGGACGAGTACCTGCGGCAGAGCTCGCTGAATGGAGAAACGTGAATGGGGAGGATGAGTTTGATGATATCAACTAATCATCCAGAGCTATTCCTTGTGCATACTAAGGCGCTGAACACCATGTTTCAAAAGGATCCAGCGAAAGAGGTTTGGGCATATACAAAAGGAGTATCATAGCATTTGGGCAGTTTGGCTCTTGGCAATTTTACATCATGGGAGGCGTTATCATTGTCGGAATCATACATACTATATATTCAAGTGGGCGTCAGAATAACAGAGACTGCATATGTGTCTTGATCCTCACTCTCCAATAAAAGCCAAGCTATTGATAGACAATAGTTAATGATAATAGTAATAATAAATTATTGAGCAACTATTAGGCAATATTATCTCCTTACTATCAGACAATATGAAACAAGAAGCATTATAATGTGGCTGACTGCCACAATAATTCTAGGTGACTGTGCAGTCCCTGTTTTTTTTTTTTTTTTTTTTGACATCCACATGATATTATAATCCATATTTCTAATCTATTTTGGGGCCAAAGTCGGATAGAATCGACAAAAGGATTCTGGTTTTATACACTGATAAGGGAATATCCATCATAACACATCAAGCCCTCTTGTTCTGAAAGTAATATAAACATAATACCTTCTCCAATGATCCCGTTGCCACTGTCGGATGTTTGCTCCTTCCAAGGGATGTGACATGACGTCCAAGCCTGGAGAGAAGAAGGAGCAATCACTAAGTAGTAAGTGGCCGCCATCTCAGAACTCCCTTGGGAAAGACGGAACTACAAGCTGAACTGAGACGACTCCCCTTGAGCTAGCCAGATTATTATTGATTAAAACCACTACTCGTATTCAGGATATCATATCATCCACGCTGTCTGACTACGCGACTCACGGAATCAAGCCTTGATCTACCTACCTACTCGGCCCTCATTGGCGAACGAACACCAGAGGCAGCCGCAACACGCCGGGGGAACATAATATCCACGAGCGCCATGGCCGACACAGATCTTTCATCGACTGAGCAGGACCCTTACACGGCGGCCGTCCGGGTCCTCGCGCCCATCACAGCCCTCGGGTGGCTCTTCTTCGGGATGATATGCGTCCTGTCCATCAACGGCCGGGGACGAGCCGGGCGGTGGGTGCCCGAGTGGTATTTGGACACGCTGGGGACGAGGAGAGACCGGGCCTGGCTCGTCGCCTGGTGGGTGGTAGTGCTGGTCCTGTGGCCCGTCATCCTGCCAATGGTTCTGGGGAAGCGAGTTATCGGCTGGGCGAGGACGTCCTGCGGCGGGGAGCGAAGTGCTGCCACGACGACGCAATTGGAGGAGGGAGCGGGACCGGGCCTGGGGAAGAGGATGGTCAAGGGGGCGAGGGGGAGGGGATTCGGGTGGTGGTCATGGAGAGGTACGAGGGGGGCGATGAAGCTGGGGAGTGAGGACAGTGCTGAGGGCAAGACATCGAAGTGAGATCCCTCTTCGCTTTGGTGAGGTGTGGTGTGGTGCGGTGCCGAGCCGTGCCGTGCTATTCCGCTTTGTTTTTGTCAATGCGTCACGATCAGACCCAGGGGATGACGGGATTTTTCTTTTCGCGAGACGGGGGGCAGTGCGCGCAGACGGGATGCGTTTTCGTGGGGCGGTATGGATTTGACTATGGCTTTGGCGTTGTTTTTGTTTTGATATCACGAGCAGGAGTCGTGGCTCGTTCCAGTCAATAAGCAATCGTGATACGACTTACATGTTACATGCTTTCTGGAGGTGCTGTAATACGAGCATACATTGATCAATCGATTGGTACTTAAGCCAGGGCGTCGAGCCGTTGAGAGCTTCATCTTAGCCTGGACCGAGGTGCTTTTAGGACAGCTGTTAGCTCACAACGTGGACATGTTGCATCTATTGTTGTTGTTCCCCTTGGCACGAACGAGACCGCGTTTTCATGCATCGCGACTGGCTGGAGCGAACCGAGGGAAGAGAACGTCAAGGGGTATGATCTTATTGGAGCCAGGAAGTTTCTTTTTCCTTGCATTAGCTCTTCCCACGCAAGGGGCGGGACACGTCGTTGGATGAAGTCAGACTGTAGGTACTGTCTGAGCCGGTCCCCAGTCTCCTGTTCAAGTTCAGCCAGGTTGTAAGATGGCGGGATGTCATGCCATCGAGTGTGCCAACCACCACGTTAAGATGGCAGTTATTATATCCAAGGTGGTGTTTCCTGCGCACGCAAGTTCGTTCTAGATCAGGCCGCCGCTGGGCTGCCGAAGGACGGATCCCTGGCCGCAGCGACTGGAGCCCTGGAGATGGATGGCCAGGCCGGCGACCCGCAGCTATGCCCCTAGCGCAAATGCTGCAGCCACAGCGCTCCACAGCGCTCCAGCCCGGCTACTGGCTCCGTCAGAGTTTGAATGTTCCATTTCTTCGACGCTTCCGGTGGGGTCGCAGCTCACCGCGGGCCCCCTTTGCGGCATAGCGTCGCTGGCTAACCAGCCTCTCTAGTTTCTTTCCCCAGCCAACGTCAAGTTCAGATCGCACACCAAGTCAACTGCCCACCGCGCTGGGCCAAGAGCTGGGAGGATATTTTTCTGAACCTGCCCTCTCTTCTGCTCATCCTGCATTGGCTGTTCGAGTCCTGTGCGACCTGCGATATATGTGCGTGCTGCTCCCACCCCGGCGCCTGGAACCCCCTCCTCAGGAGGCTACTCCAATTCACGGAGGCCAATCAATCCCTCCTCGTCAGCGCTGTGCTGGCATCCGATCCGCATCCACCGCCTTGCTCGACCGATCTTTCTAGAGCTCCCGTGGTGTGACATATCTTTGTCCACGACCTCCCGTCCCCCGCGCCGATTTCGCCTCGAGGAGCAAACAGTATATGTACATACCCAGGCCTTCTACGTACATACATCCACACCTACCTATCTCCCCATCATGTCTGTCGATATCAAGTCCGAGTCCCAGCGACTCAATGAGACGAATGGCATCAATCACATCGACAATTCACAAGATCCCTCCACTCCCCAGGACGACGGGCCCCGTGATTCGGCCCAGACGGCACTGCCTACTACGGAGGTGCCAGCTTCCCCTATCGACTTGAACCAGTCGTTTCGAACCGAGGTCAATGATGATCGGTTAGACAACACAATCATCCCATCGTCGTTGACGCCGCCGCCTTCCACCCAGGTCGAGCCTGTCAATGGCAACAACTCGCGGTGGACCCTACCGCGATCACAGCAGTCCAATCTCGTCTCGCCCCCTGCTACCATTATGAACATTCTCAAGGAGAGAGATTCGGGCTCTGAATATGTACTTCCTGAGCCTCAGGAGATTGCCGATGCAACCACCGATGAGCTACGACATATGCTCCAGACCTGTGTTGCCGAGCACCAAAGGTTCAAGACGGAGACGGCACATTATAGATTGCAGTACAACCTGCTCCACCTGCAGGCCGAGGACGACGCTGCACGAGCTGAGGTTGAGCACGAAATGCTTCGGAGGGAGATTGATGCTCTCCGCGCCGCAGAGCACTCACGGCAAGCGAAGCGCGAATTGAGCACCTTCTCTGACACCATGCAGACCAAGTACATGGACATGAAAGAGCGGTACGAGGCAGCAATGGGTGAGGCTCACGGTCTCATGAAACAACTAAAAAAGGCCACCAAGATTATCCAGCAGAAGGAGGAGGAGCTGGACAGCGCATCGGACGAGCGAGACCAGCTCTTGACCCGCATCCGCGAGAATCGGGAACACATGTACAAGCTATGCAGCCCTGGTGGTATATTCCATGGTGCTCTGACCCCGAAGCAGCACGGGTCACCTTCTCAGCACCGAGTTCATCGCCATAATCCCAGACAGTTGACTACGGAAGATTCGCGCGGCCTCTCTACCCTTCTTGAAGCGATGAGCCAAGACAACAATAGCGCTCCCTCGACTCCGCTCGTGCCCACTCGCTCGATCGGTGCCCGTCCGGTTGGCCGCCATCAACGGAATGCGCAGTCCTTGTCCTCCCTACCTACCACTCCCATCAGCCGGCCCCGGGGTCCCGGTCTTCTCCCATCTGCAAGTCTAGTACCCCTGACCGAGCCCCCTAAATCATATGCTGTGAGACATTACCAACCAGCCACACCCACTACCTCAAGACCTGAACGGCGGAAAAGCCGTGAGAGCACCATTTCTGTCGACGGGGAGGACACAGAGGAGCTGGCGCGACAAGCTTTGAGGGTAAGCCAAGCCAGCCGGTCTTTTGATTTACCGCCGCAGGGCAACGGTTCTCAACGGAGCCACGAGGGTCATGATCCGGATGTATTTGACAGCGAAGCTAGCCAGGCAGCGACGGAGATGCTACGTCGTGATCCCAGACAGAGTTTCGAGGTGAGGACATCACAAGAATCTCAGGGGCCGGAACGTGTTCCTGGAGCCGTCGAGCGGTCATCTGGCGTGATGCAAGCAAAGCTACTGGCAGATATGCACAGCGGCGTCGAGAAGCGCAAGTTTAACGGTTCGCACAGCGGCTCACAGGATGAGATCCAGCGCGAGCAGGGCAGCCCTCCCAAAAAGACGAGGGTGGACGGCCCAAAGGAGCCACGGTTCGGGCTGGGAATACAGTACAGTCGGTGAACAGTGGCGACCTTGAAAAGAAGACCAAAATGAGACGGATGTAAGGAATTATCTGGACCTCAACACACGAGGTAACTGGGAACAATTTTAATTTCGAGGGTCAAGGGTTTCATATAGTATCAATTCTCTATCATGATAGCGGGCTGTGATCACCATGGGAGCGAGCCTTGTCTCATCACTTTACGGCGCTGGCGCGGGTTTATGGGGGCGTGGGCCAAAATACCTAGACTGAACGTGTGGGAATCTACTTGCAAGAGAATCAGCGGTTGAGATTGGGTATTCTGACAATCCTGATGGGTAATTCTGGCTATTCTAGTGAATATCCCAACTATTCCAGTAGCTCTAGAGCAGGTATCCATCAATTGAAAAACAAAATATCTTTAGTTTGGATGAAGATGTAAACGAATAACTTTTGTTGGCTAGCCAAGTGAAATGCGACCATGGTTTACCATCGATCGACCAGCCTTGGTCTCAGTAAGAATGACTCAAGGATGCCTGGTGGTGATCGATGATAACTGCTTTTGATACGTTTCCTGAAATTCGTGTCTTTTTTTGCTCCTTGAGATCAATGTGGCAGCTGTGAACGCCTAGTGTCATGCCGTAGTGGAGGAAAGTCGGCTCATGTGTCAATGTTAGAACACCCTGGATGGGCAGGTTCTAACGTTTCTTTCGTTGCTTCTCCAAATTCTTCAGTTCCATTTCCAGGTCTTGTATCGAGACATCGTCCGCAAGAGGCATATCCTCGTCCTGATTTGTCTCGCTGCTAGTGGCGTCGCTGTCCCTATCGCTGTCACTCTCGCTTTCGCTCTCCTCTGAATCAGATTGAGCCATCGGCCCATGGCCGAATAAATTTCTATAAGCTTCTTCCATGTTCATTATATGATCAATGGTCACTTTCTTGGGGATTGAGACGTCTTGCTTCAAGATGTGATCCAAGTCTTTGTCTGGTGATTCCTAATCAACCAGCCACATCCCCAAAATCCGTTGGCAACTTTCGCTCAACTTGCCTGCCGATAGCCCGTTGTTAGACAGAACTCTAGCGTGGATGTTGTACTGGGCCTTGGCCTCTTCAATCGCCTCAAGGGCTTTCTTCATCGAGTTTCTTTTGACCTCTGCTAGGCTTCGATGAAATGAAAGTCGTATGCTTTGGCACAGCATTGGAACTAAACGTTCACACTGCAGAGGGACATTTTCTGCCAAAAATTGTTGACGCTTCGCGTGTGATCCACGGCCTAATTATCAAGATAGAAAGAGGTTTGTTAGTATAAGTTGTCAGAACGGTGGCCAAGATGCTTACCTTGAAATTGCAGAGCCTCGTCGAAGACGGGCTCGAGCGCGTTCTGTATGCTTGGAACGATCAAACAGTGTAAGCCATTGACCTTTTTGGCAAAGTCGTCTAATAGGGAGCCCATTTGACTACAAAGGCTAGTGCCAATTGCCGTCATTTCAGGAAGTATGCCGATGAGCTGTTCTCTGAGCTTCCAATCAATTTTCTTTGCTGTATCACCCTTCCAAGCGTCGATGATTTTAGTCTCAACATCGTTTCGTAGCCTCAATAATGATTCCTTGGAGACTCCCTGCCAGTTCTTTTTCAGAGTTTCGAGCAGAGGTGTCGCCCTACTAGAAGGTTAGCTTGAGTTCCTGCTCCGACAGCTAGCAGATATACTTACAAATCCAAAATCCAATTGTATTCAATACCATCGCGATGCTTCCAATACCCCTCCCGAGAAACTATCGCTCTGTAGGTTGACCAGTGTATTGCCTGTCGAAATGAGCTCTTTGGGTCTTTGAAAGACCAGGTTTCAGTAATATATTCGCTCTCCCTCTTAAATTTGAATTTGATTGGGTGGATGTTCTTAAGAGTGTCGAACGCTTCAATTTTCTTGCATAGAGTGTCGAAGATACTCTCCAGATCCTAGGAATCGGATTAGCTCGTAGTCAAGGTCTCAGAGCATACTCCTAAATAGAACCACTTACTTTCAAAAAATTCTGGTGAGATTTGTTAAGCCGATCTTCAATCTCGGCCTTGTCCATACCCGGATCTGACTTATTTGGATTTTTCGTCCATGCCTGCAGCTTGTTGAAGACGACAAGATATTTGTTCAATATCAAAAGCAGGTGGCTCTCTCTGGACCTGGATATAGCCTTATGCATCCATTGTGCTACCCCGGGGATCCCAGTGAAAGTTTCTCGAGGAAACCCGAGTCTTGCCCCTTTTTGATTTTGGAGCTGCCAGTATGCAGTGGAGCTAATTCCTAAGACTGTCACTCCCAAGGTCTCATCTCTTGAGACACTGGGTCCCCGAGAGTTACCTCGTTTCTGCCTCTGGAAGCTTTGTTCTATACGCTCACCCACATGGCGGTTTCTATTCCAGATGGCCCAATGGCTCAGTTGGTGATCAAGCCTCTGAATCTCAAAGTCCGCTTGCTTGTTGGTTTCCTTGGCACGCCCTTTCCATGCCTTGATTTTCCCCAATAATGCTTTCGCGAGCAACTTATTATTAACAGATGAGTTAAGGTTCATGCCTTTCCCTCGTAATTCTGTCTTCTTCGGCTTCTGGTGAATGACTAGGTCCTTTTCCTCGGTCCTAAGATTTTTATTCTTATGGGAAGCTTTCTTGAAATACCTCATTAGAGCTTTGGCCCGTGATTGCAACTTTCTTTGTCTCCGACTGTTGGGTCTGTTCCTCCTTTCCTGTCGGGCAATTTGAATCGCTTTCTTCAAGCGTTTCACTTCTTCGTCTTGTCCATATAAGGCTGTATAATCATCGGCCTCAATTTGATCGGTTTTGGAAAGAATGACGGAGAACTTTTCTTTGTTCAATCGTCCATCCATCTCCATTTGGAGTGAATGGAATTTGCTCAGAAGCTTCTGCGCAATACGCTCATCGGCAGCCCGATGAACTGGAGCGACGATCATGGTAACGTCGAGCTTGTCTAAGTACCTTTGAGCGACCTCTGCCCTGCTTGCCTCCATCTCTCCCTGTCCAGGGAGGTCGACCAAGCATATTCCATTCTTCAGAAGCGAAACTCTCAAGAATAACCTGACCTCTTTGACAAGTGGCCAAGCAGCAAAATTTGTACCACTCCCGTGAGAAGCCTCGGTCGAATCAAGGTATGGTTTGGTCAAGCCTGCCAGCTCCTCGGGGGTGGATGCGTGGACAGCCTTCATCGATAACTTCAAAAGCTCACCAACCGCGGGGTTGCTATCGAAAATGAGGATTGCGCTCGATGTGACTTTTGAGCACGTGCTGTCGACAATATGCTGCACATCTTCTTCTTCAAGCTTCCACACAGCTCGGACCTTTTCCATGCCCTTGTTTATCTCACTTTGCATCTGTTCAAGATTGTCCTCTTTTTCTTTGTCGCTCTGAAACGAAGTCTCGTCCGGATTGTCTCGAGAGATGAATGCTTCAACAAGAATCTCAAGAGTCTTCATGACCTCCTTTTTGGATTGGAAGTATATATTAGCGATGCACTCGTAGCCGGGGCGGTCGTCAAAGTTCCATGCCACTTTGCATGGCACCGCGGTAGCTGCTCCCTGATGTCCTGAAGGGAATATCTCCCGAAATCCCAGAAGAGCATTGAGCATTGACGATTTCCCTGCGCCCGTGGCTCCAGCGACCCCAACGAGCATCTCGAAGCCCTTGTGTTCTTCCCGGATCGAAACTAACAGGGTTCTCATTAGCCATGTCATGGGTATCTCTTTGATGTTTTCAGATGAACATACATAGGCTGTTGAGAACAGATTTAATCACATTTCTCGAATTTGGACTCTGATCATCGATGTGATCTTCCAGGCAGCTTATCAACTTAGCAGCATGAGCCTCAGCTTTCGCTACTGCATCCTCTCTAATGCTCAAGCTCTCGGCATATTCGGCTGGAGTGGCACATATTTGCCAGGCGAACCTCGTGGGGCTTTCAGAGCTTTCGCAATTCATGAGGGAGGCGGGAGTTCCGGCCGGTGCAGTGTGATGAAGCTAGGTTCTTTTATGCTGGATACCAGATAGCAGGTCGAAAGAAAGAAAAAACACCAAACACTAGTTTACTGAGTAGGAGAAGGAAGGGGTTTGAGTTAAGAGTGTATTTCCACTTTGTTTGTGGATAATGGCGTAGAAAGCGCAAAGTGAGAATGAAGTCAGTGAGCTCAATTTATTTTGTTAAGGGAGAGAGAAAGAAAGAATGTGTAGATGGATGAAGAACTAAGGCGAGAAGAAATACTGTGAGCTGGAGCTGAGAAAGCAGGCAGGAGCGCCTTCCTCTTTACTTGCCTAGCTGCACAGCTCAATAAGAATACCCAACAACCACTGGAAGCACGGAAACACAATGCACCGCCCCCAAGAGTCTATTATGTGTATAGAAGCAGGTATTCTTGGTGATGTGTGGACTTCCCCTCCAGCCATTAGGAAATTTGAAACCTTCTTCCACCTAAGTTTGCTGCACCACCTGGACAGATATCCCACTTATTTCTATGTTTTCAGATCAAATGCAAGCCTAATCACATACATCCTTTCATTTTGCTCAATCTATTGGTCAGATACAATGCGGCCGCAGGAGATAATTGTCACGTGGGCGGCTGATTGCATTGATGTAACACACCGGCAGACAGCCCCCAAATTGGCTCGTTGGTTCGTTGGTCAACCTGCAGCTATCGAATTTCCCCTTTCAACAAGAACATGGATTCTCGCCCTTTTATTGAACGATCGAGGAAGTCAGTATGGAGATCGACGCGAAGTTGCTCATGACGTTGGTGACAATAGTCATCATCGCATGGGGGCTCACAGGACACCTCCGCCAACCCTCCAGGAAACAGCCACGGTCTGAAACCTGGACCTTGCGAGTTGACGATATTCCCACAAACGAATCTGGAGTTCTTGCCAGTAATCTGCAGACCATTATCGACCAGGATCAGGCATTGAAAGACGCCGTTCCTACTCCAATCTGCTGCAACTCTATTACGCCGCGAGATGGCCGCTCAAGCTGTGCTACGGTTTCAATCACCTCAGCTCTCTCTGCTGAGGAGCTATGTATCTTGCTGTAAAAAGCTCTCAGCAAACACTCTTACACTCTTTCGTGCACATTCGATGGCATCACGCCACTCTACGAGGACCCAAGCCGCGGAGACGTTGAGTACGTCCTAGCCTCTATTACCATATACTAAACGTATTGACTCTTCAAGCATCATCGTGATTCCTGGCCTCGGATGCAATGCAATCGGTTCATGGAGAAATAGCAAGACGAACAAGATCTGGCTACGCGATTTCTTACCCCAAGACTTGTCCAATATAAGAGTTCTTCTTTATGGATACGATACTACGCTGCCGGGCAGCCATTCTAAACAATCTCTCGCTGATCTAGGCAATGCTCTGATGGAAACAGTCACTGCTTTTCGGTCCAAAACTCAAGTCCGTTAACTTCTCTTGTCCCAAGTTTATGCCCGTCTAACCTTCCCCAGACTCTCAGCCGCCCGATCATTTTCATCGGTCATAGTCTGGGTGGCCTTCTGATTAAGGAGGTGAATCCTTGGGCACCCATCACAAAGGAATTGACTGACTTTCGAAGGCACTTCTCCTTCCCCGAAGAAAATTTGGGGAGACAAAACATACTATCTCTCGAGCTACCTTTGGGATCCTTTTCTTCGGCGTGCCTAATCATGGCCTTCGGAACGAGCAGCTACGAACACCTGTCGACGGTCAACCTAACGAAGCTTTTATCAATGATCTCCTCGTGGATGATGATTCAGAAGCGTCGGACTTTCTGAAAAGACTTACAGCACAATTTGCCGAAAGCTTTCAGGGCTATTACCACATCGTCACTTTCTACGAGCGGTTACTTAGTCTGACATTGGAGGTACATTGGCCTATCAGCAATGCTCATTTATAAAGCTAACATTATTTCCAGCCTAATAAAACCGGGGGATGGTCAAAAACTGGTGGGAGATGCTTGATGGTAACGGAACAATCAGCAACCAACACCGGAATGGTGGCTACAGCCGACGAAGATAAAATCCCAATCAACGCTGACCACTCCGGGATCGTCAAGTTCAGCTCCAGAAATGATGTCGGATATTTCGTAGTCCAAGAGAGACTAAGACAACTAGTCGAGGAAACAAAACAACAGGTTTCGCAAAGATTTGCTGAGTCTGGTATGTATGCCGGGTCCCTATCTCGGGAAATTGATAGTAATAATACAGCCCAGACCTATACTCCCCTAGTTCAGAAACGCATCGAGCTTGATTAAGGTCTTTGGCCTATGAGGCTATGGACAGTCGACTTGATACTATTCATGAGGAATCCGATGGTACCTGTGAATGGCTTTCGAGTCATGAAAATTTGTCAAATGGAGGGAGCAGCACCGAGGCCTCTTGTGGATCAAGGGAAAGCCTGGATCAGGCAAGTCTACTATTTTAAAGTATGCACTTAAGAGACTCTCCAAAGTCTATGGGCCTGAGACCCAGGTTTTTTCGTTCTTCTTCCATGCCCGGGGCCACGAGCTGCAGAAATCGCTGATCGGCTTCTTCCGATCTATTTTGCACCAGATTCTCCAACGTTTCCCAGGCTCGCTCAATGATCTAGTTGATACGTTTAATACGAAACGGATGTCAATTAGTGAGCCGGGGAAGAATTGGCACTGGCATCTCCAACCGCTCCAAGAATTTCTGAAATTAGGGCTCCCCAAGATCCTGACGAGGTTCCCCGTCGTCTTTTTCATCGATGCATTAGACGAATGCGGCCAGAGGCCTGCCCTCGACCTTATCGAATACTTCCAAAGGGTACTCCAGTGTCTACCATCAAAGGGTCGCCAATTTGGGATTTGCTTCTCTTGCCGCCATTACCCTATCATTCCAGGCAATGGTGGATTAGAAGTAGTATTAGAAGAAGAAAACCATAAAGATATTTGCCTATTCGTCAAGAGGAGACTTCTCATCAGCAATGATCTCATCAGCACTGATAATCTAAATGATGGACTCTTCGCCCTGATTGTCGGGCGTGCGCGAGGAGTTTTCCTGTGGGCTATACTGGTTGTGAGAGAAATTTCACGAATGGCAATTGAAGGCGAGTCGATGGCTACAATGAAAGCTGAAATAGCTCGTACGCCATAGGACTTGAACCCATTTTATGAGGAACTCGTCAAAAGCAGCAAGAATCATCCAGCGATGCTGAACCTAATCCAATGGCTTTGTTTCTCCGAAACCCCCTTGTCAATGAGTCAACTACAGTGGGCTCTGGCTGTAGACCCAAAATCTCCACTGAAGTCTTTCGAAGAGTACCTTGCATCCGAGAATTTCATTTCAAGCGATAGATTTGAGAAAAGGATCAAGACTTTGAGTTGTGGACTTGTGGAGGTCGGCTACCTAACTGTCCAGTTTATTCACCAGTCGGTCAAAGAATTCTTTCTTGAT
The DNA here is from genome assembly GCA_037952775.1 of Clonostachys chloroleuca. NCBI lineage: Eukaryota > Fungi > Ascomycota > Sordariomycetes > Hypocreales > Bionectriaceae > Clonostachys > Clonostachys chloroleuca. The sequence continues at coordinate 18,084,795 of JBANAY010000003.1, read as the reverse complement.
CAAGGATTGGCCCTCCTGGCCAAGAGAGGACCATATGAGGTTGCTGCAGCTGCTCACTCTCGCATGTCTCTGGTGTGCGTCCAGTACCTGAATATATGCTGTAACGACCGGGGGGACGACGTCCCCTACCACCATCCCTACGTCAGTATGCAGCCAGAAACTGGTCATTCCATGCGATTCTAGGTCAGAATGCTCGGGATTTTCCAAAAGAGTTCCTTGATACAATACAATGGCCAAACGAGGGCCCGCTTCAAAACTTGTTGGTACTGTTGAGGAGCTCAGTCTTTCAACATTTTCCGTTGGACACGAGTTTGATGCATCTTGTAGCCAGATTTGATCTAAACAAATTGTGTTTATTCTTGGCTTCTCCTACTTGTGGCGATGCAGAATTAGACCCATCTGAGAAAAGCAACTGTCGTTGTCCACCTCTGTTACACAATGCCGAGGATGGATATGGGACGGCTGTACAAAATCTCCCTATTCAGAAAGCGTACTTTGACTTGAAGGACCGGAATGGCCGCACACCGCTTTCTTGGGCAGCAGAGCATGGAACTCTGGAAGTCGCCAAGCCGCTTCTCAAGACCGGTCAAGTTGACATTGAATCAAGGGATAAGATTGGCCAGACACCCCTTTCAAGGGCGGCGAAATATGGATCTCTAGAAGTCGCCAGGCTACTTCTTGATACCGGCCGAGCCGAGGCTGATTCAAGAGATGACACTGGCCGCTCGCCACTTTCGTGGACAGCAGAAAATGGGCAACTAGAAGTCGCCAGGCTACTGCTTGATACCGGTCGAGTCGAGCCCGACTCGAGAGACGATACTGGCCGCTCGCCACTATCGCATGCAAAAGGCAGGTCTCCAGAAGTCGCTCAGCTATTTATTGATACCGGGCAAGTTGACGTCGACTCAAGAGATAATACTGGCCGAACGCCGTTTTCATGGGCAGCACAAAAATTTACAAGTTCCAATATAGAAGTGGCTACGCTACTTCTCAATACCGGTAACGTAGAGGTTGACTCGAGAGATGACGCCGGTAGAACACCTCTGTCGTGGGCTGCATCGTCGGCAGCTGAAGGGTTAGCTGGACTGCTCCTTAATGCGGGCCGAGCCGAGGCAGACTCGAGAGACGATGCTGGACGTACACCTCTTTCGTGGGTTAGTTCAATATCATCGCTTGGGGCGAGACTAGTGAGGACTCTGATACTGGTCGAGTTGAGATTGACTCAAGGGATAACACTGGCCGGACGCCTCTGTCATGGGCTGCAGAATCATTTCATCTAGAGGGAGAATTTACCAATGGGAAGTGGGTTCCGTATTCTTGGACAACAGCATCCTCTGAGAATCCAGTTGAAATGCTCCTTAATACAGGCCGAGCTGATGTCAACTCGAGAGACAACAATGGCCGGACACCTCTCTCTTGGGCCGCGGGATCACCCAAGTCATTGTTTACAGTTTCAATGCTCCTCAACACAGGCCGAGTTGATATCAACTCAAGAGATGACAATGGTCGGACGCCTCTCTGGTGGGCCGCACAGCCCGGGTCGTGGCTCGTGGTCGAAAAGCTCTTCAATTCAGGCCAGGTCAAGATTGGATCAGAGCTCCAAGCCTGTGTTCCGGTTGCCGTTCGATTCAGTAAGGCACGCCGAGAAGAGCTTCTAAAGATGCTTTCGGCCGAATGCAAGGGTGAAAGTTCTGGACACGGATAAGCTGTTTGGACTTTTGAACTTTGCATGAGCCAAGAAACCAACGGAGCATGGCGAGCCGGTGATATGTCATGATGGGGTATGGTATGAATCTACATAAGTGATGTAACTAACTTACTTACATTGAGAGATATCCGTCTCACTCTTGGATAAATATGATAGAATATTTGGATTTCTCTACATTCGTGTATACTAGCTGGATGGTTATTAATTCTTTAGAAACATACATATCAACCTACATATATAAAGAAAGCTATTGTGAGATCAATCTCGAGTAATGTCGGCAGCATTGTTAACAGTCGTGTCAGAAATATCGTTAGAAGTATTGTTATTTACAAATGAATATCATGTAACTCGTCGAGTTTCTCATATTAAGTTTACTTTATGACACGACACATTCTTGATCCAGCAAGGGGGAGGTTGTCGAAACCCCGATACCACACCCGTCCTCCTGTCTCTCTCGACACCACCACCGACCACAACCCCGGCCTTGTCGATGCCCATGCCCAGGAACGCCTTGGCGACCCGCCGGTAGTCCCCGAAGAAGGCATGCGCCCGGCTGTCGTTCCCAGAAACGAGCCCGTGGCCCAGCGTGACCCCCCACACGTCGCCGACCCTCAGCGCGTGGCTCCTCGGGTTCCCGTCGCCGCGCTGCAGCATCACAGAGTACACGAAGCCCGTGTACCGTACGTTGCGCTGGGTCACGTACGCGGGGAAGCCCCAGGCCTTGGCGTCGCTGTCCCCCGCGATGGGGTGCCACGGTGTCACGAGGATCCCGCCCTTGACCTGGCACATGGTCTCCTCGGTCACGGGTGTCTTGAGCACGACGGCGACCTTGCGCGCGCCGGTGGGGGTGCGCACCTTGACCCCCGCCGGAGCTTGCGGATGGCCACGCGGCGGCCGGACGCGAGCTCCACGGGGGTGGAGCCGGCGAAGCAGCTGCCCGCCGGGTTGTGATAGCGGGACATGGAGAAGGGCTGGTTCGAGAAGGGGTGGTTGGAGGTCGGGTGGCTTGAGGACGCCGCATAGCGGAGGTGCGGAGCTGATGGCTCGGGGGCAGGGAGCTGATCAAAGGCATTGTCGAGGAGATCACGGCAGGCGCGGAAGAGGGTGCTGTCCTTGCCGTACTGTTGGGGGCCAGAGTCTTTGAAGGAGTTGCAGATCTGCCTGGTGTGGGCGTTGTGGATGGAGGGGAGGTAGTGTGTGCCCCATTTGCGGAAATACTCTGGAGTGCGGAGAGCGATGGATATTTGGCCTCTGGGCTCTTCTCCTGCGAGGTCCTCCACGAGAGATTTGTTCAGCTCGTCTTCGAATTTCTGGGCTGGTAGTTGCTTGATCAGCTCGGGGAGCTCAGCCACCTTGGCCTTGAGTTGCTCGTGCTTGAGTGCTTGGTAGACTTCCTTAACATTGGCGGGGAAGATGGATGCGAGAAACTTGGATATCAACGTCCTCGACTCGTGATATGCGATCTCGTTCGGTGAGAGCTCGGCATCTGCCAGCATGCTGCATGTTGCATAGGCGGACCCCTTTCGCTTGCCTCCGCTTGGGAAATAATCCAGACGGGCCGTCACGCTAGTCACTCCCTTTTCATCAAAGGGGTCTTCCCCTATACCCTTCGCCGAGATGTAGATGTCTCGTGTCTGGCCATATTGCAGGTTACCCAATTCCAAAGTAAGTGTGCTCTCTGGGCCGTCAGACTTTGGTGCGTGTCTCCCGATATAGTCACCCCTGATCTCCTCAAGTGACAGTGGCTCTTGGTAAGACAGAGTGAGAGCAGCTTTGGTTGCAAAAGTCGACTGTAGATTGGCGACGGCGTGAACAAAGACGGTTCCGATCATGCCAGCATCTGGAATGAAGGCATAGTTACCGCCTCCAAACTCAGCGATGGCTTTGAGGAGACCAGATTCAAGGTTGTAGCCAAATCCGAATGTGTGAATAGTCCCAGGCAAGGATCTCTTTTCAGAACCAGGCAAGGATTTCTCAGAACCAGACAGGGAATACAAGGAACGAAGCTTGGGGATATAACCCTGCTCGGGACACATGTGGTTGGGCTTTCCGTCGGTCAAAATCATGAGTGCCGGCACTCGATTCGATGGCTTACCCTGTCTCAAAACCTCGAGACCGTCACGCATGCCATGCCACAAGTTTGTGGCGTCACGGGACTCGATCTCCCTGACCTTTCTACGGGCGAGGTCCTTGTTGTCCTTGTTCATGGAAGCAAGGGTCAGCACAACCTGGGATCTGCTGCCGAATGTCACGATTCCTAGGCGGTCGTTTTCGTTGAGCGTCTCGATGATGGTCAAAGCTGCGTGTTTAGTGAGGTCAAGGACCGAAAGGCCAGTGCTCTCTACTTCGCCAGGCACATCGGCCGGGGCGCCCATGCTCCCCGAGACATCAATGACCAGTACGATGTCACACGCAACATGGGGGGGATTTGTTGGGTCGATTTTTTCTACCGGAGCATGAGGTGGGGTGACTTTGACGATCAGCGCCTCCTTGGCCGAGACTGGATGTAGTGAGAGGCTTGCATGTAATGGCGAAGTTTGAGAAGAGCCAGTCTTCTCGTTGACGGTTGAGGGACCCCTGATTGGGATTCTCTGCCGCAGTGTTAGTCGCTTTGCACCTGAAGCGGGATCAGGTTGGTATGGTCGCTTTACCATGGCTAGTTGCAGGGCAGAGAACGACGTCGAGATGCACCGTGGTTGAAGGAGAGGAAGCGTTCTCAGCCCTTGGGAAAGGTCCGGGCTGTCTCAGGCAGGGCCGTTGTCTGTGTAGCCGCCATGACGATGTGCGGCTCCCGACGACTTATAGTAAACCGGGACGATGGTCTACCCCAAGGCCCAGTGCAAGGCAATCGCCACGGCATCTAGACTATGCTCAGGGCCGGACACAACCAGCGGTGCCACGACAGACTCCAAGGCAGAGTACGCAACCCTGCTCGGGAAGGCCAGGAAAGAGCCACAGCGAGCCGCACTAGCCACGGCACGGCGCCATGCTTTTGGTCGCAGCTGGAGCACGGCAGTCCGCAAGGCAGATCCGAGCCTGCACGCCTGATTGGCCCAGGGCGGGCTTGCGGGCGGCGTAGAGCGACCGGCGCGTGACTAAGCCGCCACGCGTCCACTAATACACTAATACACCACAGCCTCAGGGGCCACAGGGCTGTTGGGCTCCCACCAGCTCGCCCAGGGGTCAATCCGCCTGGCTGGGATCATTCGGCCTATCTGGGGACGTGGCCATGGGCGACTGGCATCAGGATTGCCTACTCCGGCATCTGTTCTGTTGGGGATGCCGCCTCGGCGTGCTCACAAAGCATAAGGTAAGCTCCGGCCCAATGAACCAGGCAGAATTGCGAGATTGTCAGATCCGATCGCACACGAGGTTCTGCCATGTCGCCCAAGGCTGTAAACAGAAATGGTGAGGTGGCCAGTCGCGGAGGTAGTTAAAAATACATTCATCTTGAGATTACCCTTATTCCAAGCCTTATTACACTTACGTTGCTAGTCGGGATATACTATCGAGGCACCAAAGCCCGACACTCTCACTGCTTATCTCACGATGCTGCTATTCCAAGCCACCTACTTAGGCAGAAGCTACAGGGCATCATCGCCTCTGGGGGCCGCTTCACTGATTTAAGCAGCGGTCAACACACTCGACCTGCCCGAATGCCCGTAGAATCGACCAATTCGTAAACATACCGCGATCTGGGCTGTTTCAGTATTAATCCACTTACTAAAAATTCTACAATGCGTCAACTCATCTCGTGTATAAGATGATGACTCCGCCGGCGGCGTGCTTGGCGATACTGCGCCTTGTTTCCAGTTCGGTTTGCATGGGCCACACGGCAGCGCATAGTCGGCAAACCCGAGCTGGAACCGTGGGCCATATGTTGCTGCAGATCCCACGGTGTTTCGTGTCTTCTCCAGATGCCTGGCGGGCTGAGGATTCGTTTCGACGCTTTTGGATCCGTTGGTCGGAGCAGAGGCAGATGGATACACAAATGCATATGGCCGGATGTGCCTTATGGGACGCCACTTCATGAGCTACTACAGTGTTACTGCTTGCCCGCTCAACCGCTTCCCCGCAGATGATCAGGCATGCTCTTGTCTCATCCCTGATCCGAACCTGACGAATGAGCAGGTCAGGCTGAATGGAGTTAGGAGGACGAGGTGAGGGGACACAAGAGGCACCTTGAGGGAGTAGGGCTTCTATCTCGCATTGGTTGTCGTCTCTCTTCAGCCCGCTAGCAAGACGACAAGGTTTCGTGGCCTCACCACCCGAAAATCCGGGGGAGCCTGTTTCATCAGGGAAGCGGGCGAGATGAAGCACGGCAGCTCAGGCGTTCAGGTTTGAATCTCGACATAACACCAAGGCAATTGATAAAATACTCTTTCAAGGCAGACTCGGTGCCCAACAGCGCATTCTCTTACTCATCATCAAGGGGTCTCTATTGTTGATATAACTTCAAAAGACCAGTACCTTGCATCACAAGGGATGTACCCTGATTCATGTCATCCACTTGGTAGCACCAGGCTGCAAAGGAGGGGAAATACAAGGCGGCCGTTTTCGTCTCTGGCTGGATGTTGGGGTTTTAGCGCTGACATGCTCGACGGTGGAATGATTGGCTCGTAGCTCACGGCCATGCACAGATCTATCCGCCTTTTGAGTCAAAGACGAAAGCCGAGGAGGACAGTGGTCTCAAGGTGGGCTCTGGCGCTTCGTCTGCTGAGGAGGCGAACTCGCGGGCTGATCAGCATTGTGCCACCACTTCCATTCCTGGTCATCGCTTGCCGATGGATTGATGGAGAGGGGGATTGAATGCCAACATGTGATGGGTGCATCCAAGCGATCTTCCCCTCCGACAAAGGGCACTGCAATGACACTGCATCGCGGCATTCGTGGGCCATCGGGTGACGAGTGGTGTGAGCTAATGGTCTAGATGCGTCTTGCCTGTGGGAGCCGGCGGGTGTGGATCAGTCGACAAGCTTTCTGTCGTCGCTGGCGCATAAATAAAGCATAGCTATCCAAGCTATCCTGCAATAATCATGCTGGTGGTGGTGGTGGTTCAAGTGCAACCACAGCCCAGAGGTTGCAACCCGCCAGAGCTGGTGGTATGCCCAGTAGCGCCCTCAAACCCCTCTCTTGGCCCTTTCTTCCGTAGTGGCCATCCCCTCCATTCGCCAGGGAGGTGAGGCATCTGGTGATCCGTCAACTTTCCGACCCTCCAATCCTCCCTCTCCCCTCCATTCCCCTTTCCACTTCCACAATTCAATTCCACTTTTCGCATCTAGTACGTGGGGGGAGGAGTCGGCCCAGTGCTGAGGTACCCTCCCCCTCCATCAAGGGCCAAGCTCGATCAAACGTCGGCTCTACATAAGAGTGCATGAGGACTGCATATGTCGAGCATGGGTGCGGCACCGAGCAGTGCTAGGCCCCCAGATGCGTTCCTGTCACGTAGGCACGCCGAGAGCCAGCTGCCCAGAGAGGGCAAACGTCAACAAACCCCCAAGGACCCTACGTCCGGTCCCCATGTCCTTTGATGTCATCGTACGTGTGTTTCCCCAACTGCCCCGTGGGAAATCTAGTCAGCTTGTGTCTAGCCCGGCCTCGCCATGCCGCTTTGGAGCCAAGCGCAAGCAGAGCAAGGGGCCCGTGGTCCGTAGGCTGGAACCCAACCTGCAGACGGAGGCAGAAGCGGCGAGCACACCTCCTCACGGCGCATGGCCATTTGCTGCTTGCCTGGTCCTCCCTCACGGCCAGTGGAGTGCCTGCGTTAATAAAGAGGGGAGGGACGAGGTTGCAGTCTCTCGGATGGATCTGCCCACACCCTTCGGGGTCGCGGCGCTACTTTAGCTCTCTCCCCACACACCACCACTCAGCATGCATTTCCTCCAGGCTTGACAGATGGAAATTCGTCATTTGTCGCCCTCCCACCTCTCGCGTGCATCCACTCATGACAGACGGCCTGCCGCGCGATGACCTCGCTGAATTACCTCTCGAAAATCTATTCGTCGCCTCCTGCCCTTATCTACGTATGGATCACCTCCCCCCTAAAAACCTTCGTCCCCTAGGTCGCACCCGATGCACCTCACGCCAGGATAGCATGTTTTCTCCCTGCCTCCCGTAATATTTTTTAACCCCGAGCCTCCGCAGGCGAGACCGGGGATCTCGGCTGGCTTGTTTTCAGTGGTGCTACGCGCTCTAGTTCTCTTGCCTCCCAGTTTGCCTGGCCTCTGATTGGTGCGCGCCCTATCCCTCGAACTCTACGTAGCAGAGGGTTGTAAGTCATGGTGCAGGAGCGATGCAAAGCGACGCCTTCCGTCCATCCAGTCGGCTGAGTCAACAAAGCCTGTGGGCGCCTCTCACCCTGCTTGTGCCCTCCGTGTATATTAAGACAAGACCTGCCCACCACCTTCTTTCCCGTCTCTTCCCTTGACTTTTCTCTTCATACTATCTCTTTCTCGTTTCTCAGTAGACTCCTCTTCTTTGACTCGTCGGAGCTTGACTATAATAAAAAAAAGAACTAAACCTCTACCACCTCTCCTTTAACACCCAACACGCCCACCCATCACCACCAGTCGACATGCCTGCCTTCGAGTACTGCTGCAAGTGTGGTGGCATGATTGTCATCAGCACCACCTGCACCGGCTGTGGCCACAAGCAGTGCAACGACTGCCCTCTCACCTAAGGACCTGGTCCCTCTGTGCCCTCGTGGAACCTGCTCCCTCTATCCAGTATGATTCTCTACTCTAACCACACCTTCAAGCCAGCCCTCTAACATGATTCACAGCGTTCAAGAGGTCACAGTCCTTCTACAAGAAGTCAACCGATTGGGGACTTTATGTGAGAACCGAATCCAAAAAGTAAAAGAAAAAAGCCCTAGAAAAAAAATCGGAAAAATCTCAAAAAAGAACATGTGCTTTCCTTCGATCATGTTTCTTCTATCCTGTTTTACTCGGCTTCCGGCGATTCTGTCAGCTCAGCTCCCGAATTTTCGATAACGACTTTGTTTCTTGTACGAATTATATGACGAATGCTTTTTTACAGGCTTCCGGCGACGATACCCTTTACTTTTTTGTTACGCACCGCGACGTTTTTTTCTCCCTTCTGCTCTCAACTCAATTTTCTGCCGCTTTTCCCAAGGAGTAACCCGTCAAGGTTGATTCAGTTCATGTCAAGCTTTGAATTTTTCTCATTTTTCTCCTTATTCTTTTTCCTTCACAAATGGAAAGACGGTAATCGATCTACAATGAGGAAAGAAATATGTACAATATAAACGAGAGAGGAAGAAAAAAAAACCAGCAGATACCTTTGGGGGATTTTGCAGGCGTTCTACGAGTTTGGTACACAGAAGAGAATGGGGAGTCGGTGTTGATCTTGCCTCATTTTTCTTTCTTAATTCCTCCCGCACCAATTTAGTTCGAGGACCGGGGCACAAAGCCAAACTCGTGCTCCTCCGACGATCGGATTTAGTGTAAAATCGATTTACAGGAATAAATGGAAAATGTGGAATACAAACCCCATACTGATCCAAAAAAGGAATGCGCTTTTGCCTCGCCACGTGCTAATTCACTTGACGTCAAAGAAAACCATCGTCATGTTAGTCCCCTTATAGCAAGTAAGTAGCTATGTAATAATGCTTCTCCATTCAGGCTTGGCAGCAATTAAAATACAAGCCAACCAGAGAGCAGCCTTACGAATGCAAAAAGCAGCCAAATGATGTCAGTGTCTTACAACAGTCGTAATGCACCAAGGCATCAGTCACGTTGACATTTTGATCATCTCCAGGCGCAGCTCTCACTCGTCACACCCAGTCACTCCTCAAGTTGCCTCACTCAAAGCCCACACCGGCTTACACAAGATCAACCTAAAACCTCGCCACCTCCACATCATCACAGGTCTTTCACCATGCGGATCCCGCTCGCCTCAGGGTCCTTCTCCTCCCACTCCCGGAACCCCAGCTTCTCGTAGAACGCAACCACCTTCCGGTTGGAGCTCGCGACCCCGATGCCGATCCCCCTGCAGTCGCCCGCCCTCCGCGCCCTCACCTCCTTCACGAACCGCTCGACCAGCCTCCGGCCCCAGCCCTTTCCCTGCCACGACTCCAGCAGGTCGACGTGCATCGTCGCCCGGTACCCCTCGCCCAGCACGTCCTCGTTGCCCTCCACCAGCAGCCACCGCGGGTTGTACGCCGTCTGCGCCAGGCACGTCTCGTTGATCTTCCCACTGTCGGCGAGCAGCCACGGCTCCCTCGCGCCCGCCACGTCCCCCGGCCGCACCACCTCGGCCGACGGCTCCAGCACCTCGTCCACGTACCGCCCGTAGCCCTCCACGAAGGCATCCACGCTCGGGCACCCGATGCAGTACCCCACCGCCCTGCCCGCCCCGTCGTCGACCACGAAGCACGTCGCGGGCGAGAGGTGCGTGTACTGGTGCGTCCAGATGTACGGCGCCAGCCGCCAGGCCGCCTCTGAGCCCGTCAGGTCGGGGGCCAGCGTCATCCGGCACTGTTGAGCCAGCCCCAACCCCCCCGGACGATCGTTAACCCTCGAGAGCGCGGGAAGAGGTAGAGGTAGGCTAGTTGTGTGTGATGTGGGTGTGTGATGATCAACTTACAATGTTTGCCATGTCGTCAAAGTCTGACGGGCGGTACTGCCTGATGAATGCCATGGCGTTTCCCGAGCCGCCCACGCCTAGTCTTTTATGTTTTGTAATTTATTCCTGTAAGTAGTCTGCCGGGACGTAGGAGTGGTGCGACAGCTGTTGATGCACGCCCCCTTGGATGAACAGTTTTGAGTTTATTGCTGCAGTCTGAGTCACGGTGCAGGAGAGAGAGAGAGAAGAGGGATGCGGCAGCTTTTCATGTGAAAGGCTGAGGGGAACGTTACTTCGATACCACTCCACTTCCTAATGTGGTTATACCAAGACCTCCTCCCACAGCCCTGTTTCTGGCACAACTGTCATCGACTCGGTACGTGTTATGCTCCCTGGCCAGAATGGACTGATGATGTCTTGAATTTTTCGGCAAACAGCCATGTCAGGGACTTTATTTTGCCGTAGATTACATTACAGCTAGGGTTTGTTCCGCAGACATGTGAAGACAACCAGGTGAAAATACCAGGCAGAGCATAGTTCCTTGAAACAGCCACTTGCATCCATCCCCATCATCGTCCGGTGCACGATACAATCCAGGCGCGCTCTCTTGGACTCTCAATGATTGCCAACAGGAAGGTCGCCAACCCCACAAGCAAATAACTCGAAGTCGTCTAGTTGGTTTATGGCGCCAGACTGTAATCGTTGGAAAGCATATCTGGATGTCAGCGGTTCGACTCCGCTCTTCGAGATATTTCACTTTTTTTTGCCAAAGTCGGCTAATCTGCTTGAGAGAATCGTTCAGGGGTCATGAGATCAAGTCAACGCTGGCAACTAAAGAATAACCTAATATCGATCAGGTCTGTTCCTTTGTTAATTTGGACTACATAGTCAAATGTTTCCGGTTCCTAGGAGAGATTTGGCAGTGCTGAGAGCACAGCACATAGCACCGTGCCCCGAACTTCTAATATGCAATTAGTTCAATGTTCTGTGTTTGACAATCACATCATGAATAGTAAGTAAATAAGAAATGACGAGATGATAATTGTCTCGCATGTTCATGCTTGACGTGAACTGTTCAATAGTAGTCTTAACATACTACGCATCTCAAACCAAATATCAATCCCTCCACCCATGAGACTCTTTATCGTAATGTCACCGAGACCAAGCAAGTGTTCCAATTGATTATTCTTATTTTAGAATTCAATCATGTACTAATAACTAGTAGTACCAGGGTAATAATATAATGAGGGCCCTCCTGTATGGCTGGCTTACAAGCCTCCTTTGCCCGTGCTTTCAGAACCCCAACTCCATGCAAAATATTGTGTCGCGCCAAGAAATACACATTTGATTCCTTTCTCCAATGGCTCCCATGTAGTTGGTTATATGGCGGTCAACCTTTGTCGGAATGCGAGCCATGCCCGACTCCACTCTCGGCCAACCGTACAATGTTAAAACGCCAAATGATCATCCTATACATAAACAATTATGAAGAAAACGGAAACAGAGAGTGAAGACAGTGTCCGGGTATGTACCAAGGGAAGGAAATATGTTTAAATGAAGCCCAGGCCGTTCACCTGAGTTAGAAAGGGCAACGTGTTGCCGTATATGTAAAAACCACCCCTATATTCGTGGCATTGCCAGTCATTCTCGCCAAATATTGCGGGTCGGCAAGAAGTAGAGAGAAGCATTAGGTATGTGGAATTATTTCATCCCTCCCATCCCCGAAACTGGCATTCGGGGCATGCCATCGCGAGGAGGGCTTGATCGATTCACTTGACCGCGGAGACCATTGCCCTCGCTGGTTACCTTGCGAAGCCTCTGTCTGAAATTAATAGGGTTGGTCTCTTCGTCGGGCATTCGAACAGGGGGCCGTCCGGACATGGGTTTGTCGGGCATTGGCATGTTTAGAGGGCCATCCCGCCCGACGTCGCTTCCCTGGTTCTTTCGTCTTGGATTGATGGGAGGTAATGGGGGAGCAGATCCCATGGCATTGGGGCTGGCCCCTGGCCCTTGCCTCATACCCATGGGTCCGCTATTCCCAGTGGAGGGGCGAGGATATGGACTTCTAGCTGGCGAAGTGTCTCTAGAACTTGCGTTTGAAGCCATACCCATCTGTCGTCTGTAGTCGGGCGTGCCCGACGGCCGTTGGCCATAGCCCTGTGGAGGCACTCCATTCATGGCTGGGCTATAGGGGCGCTCATAATCACCATACGGCGACGATGTCTGACGAGGTCGAGGAGGGCCATAATTGCTTGTTTCCGAGCCACTTCTGTCTCGATCATACGGGCCGACACTGCCGGTCCTTGACCTACTGCCATTCCTACGATCCTCGTTTGACATTCGATTATACGATACTGGAGGTCCGTTGCGATCTTGCCATCCGTTGGGGGCAGGTGATCGTTGTTGGGAGGGAGGAGGGGGCGGCATGTGGTTGGGCGGGTCAAGGACTTGGCCATTAGGAGAGGGGCGCGAGTCCGAAGGGCCCTGATACCTCTGCTGAACCTCCTTTTCCTTCATTCTCTGCAATTCTCGTCGCGCCTGGCGGAAGGCCTTCAGGCCGGCATGGACAGGTTCTCCCTTGTCATCTCCAGCCTCTTGTTCCTCCGAAGTCCTTCGCGCAGGTTCATTGGCGGTAGCATCACTGTTCTCAAACGCCGGATGGTTGGGCAGAGGCGGCGAAGTCGATTGGTGAGTCAAGCCAAGTCCCAGCAACTTCATAGCCCTTGACTGACTGTGGTCCCTCGAGGACCGCTCTCCTTCGGTTGAGGTTGCTCTGCTACGTTCAGGGCGACGAAGGCTCGATCCACGTGGGGGATGATATGCTTCCTGGCTGGAAGCAGGAGTGGGAGCTGGTGAAGACGATCGGCTGTGGTCGGATTCAACGTAAGATGTCAGTCGTTCGCGAACCCGGCGAGCACCATCTGCCAAGTGGCGGGCGAACTCGTCATATTCCTGTGACTGTCTTGGTGCCCCATTATCCGGAAGAGAGTCTGAATGAGTGTGTTGGGAAGGAGGCAATGGAGGAGGATGCTGGGGTGCCTGAGGAGTTTGACGAGGCTGAAATGGTGTGGGCATTGCAGGACTAGTGGGAGTTCTAATGCTTCCAGATGATGGCATGGCCGACGAGTTTTCTCTTGATGTGTTGATTCGAGATGGCATAGTCGGCATCAAATGATTTGGCCGCTCAGCAGTGGGTGACTGTGTAGAAGCCCGATCATCCATGTCGTCTTCATCATCATATGCAGATGATGTGTTACTGGTGGTTCGTAGATGCTGACGCACCATTCCACTGAGACCCGAGACAGGACCCAAGGTCGGAGAGTCCTCAGGGGATTCGGTTTCGGAATCCTTGGCATTGGGTGCTTCGTCACCTCCCTGGATGAGTGGAAGAGGAGAAGGAATGCTCGCCTTCCTCAGAGCAGGGTGTTCAATATCTGCTGGTCGCTCTATTTGCACTGGAGCAGGTCTGTGATCAGAATGCCTGGCTGGTATAGGTGCAGGCTCGATCGACTCATCATCATCACCCATATCTAAGAATGAGGTGACAGTGGCTTCTTCTGTCACAGTTGGCTCTGGTCGGATAAATCCGACCTCTGTCTTTTCGGCTGGCACTCGGTAGACTGACGAAGAAGATCGTGAGCGACTAGTAGGCGTCGATGCACCAGACTCTCTTCGGATTTGCGTCGAGGTTGGCTCGCTCGCTTGCTGAAGTTGTCGTTGGCGCTGGGCAAACTTTCCCTCGTCGTATTGCTGTGTTGGTCGGCTGAAGTAGCTATGTCCTGAGGGCTTTCCAGCATCGTTTGGAAGTGAGGCAAATGATTGTGGTTCACCAGTTTCGCTGATTGGTGGACTCAAAGGAGGTGAAGTTGTAAATCCCTGCCTCGTCTCCATCTTCGGCAGCTTGGGGATTGTGCCATGCTGCGAACCACCAGTGTTCGGTGGACTGAATGAGCGAAGGTTCGGCGCGCTCGCTTTGGTGAGGATCGATCGTTGCTGAGTTATGGCTCGCTCGTTGTAAGTGGCGCTGGTTGGTGACGGGGCCCCAGGAGTGAGATCAGGCGTCCTGCTGAAGTGGCGTTGGCGGGACAGTGTATCAATGCGGGAAAGAGCTGATGATTGGTGTTCCTGGAGGTCTTGTGTCAAGCTCTGCTCATACAACCGGCGTGTTCGTGTGACACTCCGCTCGACCTGAGGTGTTGAGCTATTCGAGTGTTGTGCGGCTGTCGTAGAAGGTTGCCAGTCTTTCAGAGAAGATGCTGGCTGCGATGATGCAACAGACGTGGCAGCGGTGGAATTTCGAGCCGCTGAGGGCACCGACGAGGTTGTCGAGTTCGTCTCTCGTCTTTTGTTAAAATCCTGTCGGAATGGTGACTCCGGGCCAAGATCAAATGTATCTACATTATCGGCTGACTCGTCGTGCCCGTCAAGAGACGACTTCCCTCTCTCAGTTTGTCTCCATTTTTGAAAAGAAGACATAGCCACATCATCCTCATAGAGCGCGCGCCCTGAAAGATGTACAGACTTGGTGGATCCTGTGCCCGATATCTTGTAAATCTTTTGTCTACCGCCGAATAGGTTGTTTCCCTCCACCTGCTTCCCTCGGTTCATCATGCTCGTGGGGGTCGTGGGAACATCGTCCGGTATATATCCACCTTCTAACCGAGCATAGGTGTTGGATCTGATAGAAGCAACCTCCGCAATGTCGGTCAAACCGGTGTTCAGTCCGAAATCCAGCCTTGACTGTCGCCTGGGAAACAGCACGCTGTCGTCGCTAGCCTTTCCAAGCTTACTAGAAGGGTCATCCTGCTCCCGCAGCATGGAAAACCGAGCCGAAAGTCCTGTCATCAACAAGCTGGTTCTGAAGTCATCGCTCGAGGGAAGGGCTGTGGCAAGATCGATCTCCAGCTTGGGCTCCTCCACCACCTTTTTCGACCGGCCAAACATTTTGAAAGGACCTGACTGGTCTGATTCGACCGAAGGCCGAGGAGGGACAATCTCCTCCTGAGCCTTCTTCTTTCCTCGGAGACGATGCATGTTGCTATGAAATTAGAAGTGGGCGATGCTGATGGTATAAATAATGTTGGTGAGGATAGGATCAGCACTCCTCAGACTAATTTCATGTGACGCTCGACACTGTAATCAATGTGGTTCGATTTCGAATCCCTATCCAGGCAATAGTTGGTCAGCTTCGACAGTTCCCGTGCAAGAATGTTGAACCAGCTAGAGATGATGGGATTTAAACCATCCGGCTCAACTGGCGATATTATAGGTGCACACGTACAATTGACTTTCTTCAAGAGGGCTATCACAACAATTCAAAGGAATCTGAACTCTCCGTCATGTACCTGAGAACATCGGGTGCAGTCGAACTCATAAACGGAGGTTGAGCGCCATCCAAAGGCAGGTCTCCTTGCGGGGGATCAGGGGGAATGATGAGCTGAACGTCGCACGGCCGACCAAAGAAAGCTGAAGTCTCCTGTAGTAGAGGCCAAATGCCGGAAAAGGGTTGCAGGGTGATAATCTCCCAAGATCGGGGGGTTCCGTGGATTAAAAAAAGAGAGAGTAGGTGGAAAACGTCTCTCAGCCTCCTTGCCTTTGTTTGCTTTTTTTTCTGCTCTCCTGTCCTTTGCTTTTTCTTTTTCGATGATCCTCGGGGGGGGGGGGGGCGTGCGAGTGGGCGGGCCACGAGTAAAAGGTACCGAACGGGAGAGGGACGTTGTGCAAGGCGGGTTACTCTTCGAAAGAGCGGCAAGCCCAAAAAATGACGATTAGTGTCGGTATCGAGAAGTCCAGAGAAAGTGCGAGAACGAGTGTACGACAGCCGGATCTCGAAGCCGTGAAAACGAGAGAATGGTAGGAGAGAAGGAGGCACAGAAGGGGAAGAAAGCCGCGCCTCGAATTGATGAAGAAATGAAGGGCCCTTGGACGACGTACTACGTACCCAGAAGTCGGTCCAGTCCAGCTGGGAAGGGGAGAAAATTAGGCCTGGCCCATCCTCGTCCGTCCTGTCCGTAGTGGCCCATGGGCAAAGCCAAGAACGCATGGGAGTGGGAGAGTGAGCAAGCGGGTGACTTGACAGGGGGCGCTCTAGGGAAGGAGAGGTGGGCCCATAGTAGGCTAATCCCAGCACCTGCCTTCCACATTGGACAACTAACCTCAGGTACCAAGTCACTACGAACGGGGATCTGATATGGACACGCCACAGCGCGCACTAGGCCAATGGTGCGGCGGGGTGCTTTATTTTGTTTGTATTTGCACTGCGCCTAAGTCAGTCCAGCGGCCAGGGCTTTGCCTGCCCTCCCACCGAAAGGCTTCATTTCTTTTCGAGCTACTACCAGCTAAGTACCTGGCCTTGCCATGCCCGAGCCCGTGGTGGTCGTGTGCGGAGAGGTCAGCTAATCTACCTGGAATGAGTGAACAGGGTCCTGCTGTAATTAGGGCCGCCATACCGCTAGAGAGCACTGCGCTGCCCAAGCCAGCCCCAGGTAAGACTTGCCCAGCGTGAGAGATGTTCACTACGATGCAGATCTGCGTTCTTGGGCTAGGTACGGGAGGCAAGTGCATCTGGGCGGCTCCGGCAGTGGTGCAAGCACAGCATAAGTCCACGAGGAAGAAGCACAGCCAGTGAAGCACCACGTAACCATGGCATGGCTCGTGTACTCAGTTCCGCCGAATGTCTTATGCACGACAGGAACAGGATCGCCAATGAACGGCGTGCACCAGGTCCCCTCTGACAGAGAGCTCTGTACCGTCTTCCCGAACAAGATAACGACCTCCCTACCTCATAATCGCTTGCCGTGTGCGGCGAATGAAATGAGCGAACAGCGCTCTGCGCAGCGTGAATCAACCTGCCTGTTGTGAGACAGTCACCTTCCAGCCCGCCCCTGCAGTACAACTCGGCCAGCATGCAATTGCGTCGAGCTAGGTTGACCGTCGTCGTACGAGTTCCGCCTAGGCGGAGGCAAGGTAACATCGAGAAATCGAGATAGACCCCAAACTGAACATGTGCGTACGCTTTGACGGATGCAGAAGCGAGAAGAGACCCAAAAGCAAAGCGCAGCTCTGATGTAGCATGCATGCCTATGCATGCCAGCGCGCGCCTCGGTGGGACGTTCTCCCAGTACCTTGCATCAGAGGTCATACCGCAAATTGGTGCATATGTGCGCGCGTGCCTGCGTGCGAGTGCGTAATAGCTACTACTATCGGAGGTGAGCCTGGAAGAATCGTCTATGGTGTTGAGAGTCTATGGCCTATTCTAATCAAAAGAGTGCAGCCCCCGGGCGATGCACGTCTCAGCCTGTTCTAAGACATATGAGTTGAAACACCTCTGCAGCTCGAGTTCTTTTTGGTCAAGGTGCCCGTTACCAATTGAGAGGCTTCCCGAAAATCAGGGTGGCTGGCGTAAGACTCCCACCAGGAGGGAGGAATCAAACCGACAGCCAGTCATCCGACAGTGATGCATCGCCTCTCATACGCCTCGGAAGCCCCAAAATTAGGTAGACGATACCTAGAGCTTGCGATCTTCTGCCAGTTATTAATAGCTGAGGGAGGCGTGGTTATGCCCATCATCGCGTCCAAGCTTCTTCGGCAGCCGCTCGCCCACGAGGGGATCTGTCATTAGAAACCTACTCCTCCATCCTGCGAACATGGTCAACCGAATCAATCTCGCTATGAGCACGCAACCACACACACTCGATGCCCTCCCTCGGGAGGCCGAGATGTCGCAGGGTTCACGGTGGGGGCACTAGCCCTGTCGCTAAAACGTTTAGGAGCCGTTAGGCATCCTAAATTGCTACTACAGCGACCACATTCTCGCCCTGCAGGGGGGGCGGAGAGTGCGTAGGATTGGATGATAGGCACAGTCGCATGCGCACTTTGTTCTCTTTTTTCTTCTGGTGACCAATCATTCGTCCGTCGCCCAGTCTATCGGGGGTGTTCGCTTTGGATTGGTGTTTATGCTGTTCAACCACGGGTAATTCCACCTGTTCCTTCGAATGCACATGTAAAACACACATCACAAACCAGTCATATTAGACTGGCTGTAGCCACCACCCTACCTGCATACATAGGATGCGAAGCGTTGGCTGCGTTGATCTCGGCTACGGATATTAAGGATAACGGGGTTAAAAGGCGGATGGCCGCGCATTGGGTGACATGGCATGAAGTGATGTGCGCGCGGCGTAAAGTAGATCTTCGGATTGGGACCGATAGGGAAGGGCACCAACAGCCAGATTGGCCAGGACGCCACCAACTCCTCCTGTGATGTGCCGGCCACCTGGCTGCATCCGCGAATAGTAGTCACAGCCAAGACTCAAATGGGCTTGAGCGCCATCAACTCTGGCTTCACCCACCAGGCGTCAAAGGCGCCGCCACCGTCATCATTCCACTTTGCCCCTTACCAATGCCGTGGTTGACATTGTCATCGACGTAATGACTGATTCAGAGTCATTCGCCTCTTGGTCAAAACTCCTGCCAATTACCCCAAACCTCTTGATCCGAGCGACGGCATTGGAGGGATGGCTGCAAGTCGCTGCAGGCTACTTCCTTGCTTCCTGCAGCCACCATGATTTGTGACAGGAGAATTAGCCAGGCGCATGCCCATAATGCGTCTTGCCGCCTGCAATCAATGCTCTCCGCTATTCAGCTGGGCCACCCAATATCAAGATGAGGGGCAACTCACAGAATGCAACCCAGCACTCTCTTCTCATTGCGTGTCTCCCTACATACGAACGCGAATGAGCCCAACAGATGCCGGAATGTGGCACTCAACAAGTCAAGGCGGACTTTCAACCTGTGCCATGTCATCATGGCGTATCCCTGCTCCTCCATTATTCATCCATGAACGACACTATGGGGCAAGGAGCACATTCCCGATTTATTAATAAAATCAGATGGGTTTTCGGGACTGTAAGCCAGATAGGCATCTGTTCTCTCGGGGCTAGAAGGATCACCGAAGGTGCCACAGAAGAGACAGGTGAGCAGGTGCTGATGCTGTCCGAGGATGAGCACCTTCTGCCGCATCATCTGTGGGCGAGATGAGACAGACGATAGGGCCCGTCCGCCTAGCATGGCCAGAGAGTGGTGGCGCATCTTTTCGACGGTTTGTCACCTTTTTTCCTATTTTTCTCTTCTTGTGACTCCCCTTTTTCACCTTTCGTCTGATGGGAAAGTCCGACTCAGGGGCTCCAACTGGGAAAGGTACCCAGGAACGTCCCCACCTTACCTAAGTCTCCGAAAAAGAAATTTATCCAGTTGCCCCTCCCATCGCTCCATCTCATTCCCCTTTCAGGTGGACACAACACGGCTCAACCGCACTCCTCCGCGCAGCCAATCAGGGCGCTGTGCCTGGAGCTAGTCCCCATGAGGCACTTCCAATAGTCAGTAGGCCCCACCGCGACACGTGAAGGGCTTGCATGATGGTTCTCCTGGCAGCTATCAAACACCAGACCAAGAGGAGGGGGAGAGGGGCCACGAGGACACCACCGAGGGCCAGTGCATAGGGCAGCCGGGAGCCTTGGATTCAGGTCAATAGGCAGGGCGCGCATAGAGGCAGAGGTGCTGTTATTGAAGGCTGCCGCAGCGTTCCAATCCGATGGGGCCTACTGCGCAATCTCCTCGCCGCCACGCAAGATGGCAAAAAATGCGAAACCGATGCTCGTCCTGGCGGGCTAGGTAAGGTAAATTAACATAAGCAGCCGGATGAACCTTGCCTAGAGGTAGCTGATGGAGGCACTAGCTCTCGCCCCGGCCGCAGACTGGTTCCAGCATGCGAGCCCCCGTCCATATTACCGCTACACTGGGATTTCCACCGAGATCGTTGGTAACAAACAGCGTGCCTGTTGGCTGGGCGAGCAACAACCCCCTTGGAGTGACAACTCCATGCGACGGCAAACTCTCCCTTTTGCCGTAATGGATTTTAGAACGAGGTGTGGACACCGCCGGCCTCAACATGAATACGTCATTTCGCTTGAGGTGAGAAGGGTTGGCCAAACGGAGCTGACCGTCCGCTGGTTTCTCCCTGCTCCTCAGACGCAAGTCGTCTGGATTAACGGCCGGCTATCCCAGCACTTCCGTGGAGCGATTGTTTCGCACGCAACTACTTTCCGTCGAAAACGGGCATACGTCTCCGTCCCCCCAAGATCGGCATTGCTTGGGTAATCAGGCTCTCGATGAACAGCAAGTAGGGTGACTGGCAGCCCCGGTTATTAAGACGGAATACTCCATCACCGTCGATGGCACGGCCAGAGCGAGTTCAGTCAAGTCGTATTAGTGGGAGAAATCTCGATCTATCTTCGATCTAAGCCTGACAGCTTGGAGCCACGCCTCGGCCTTTCCGGTCGTCGGAGACTCGATGCTCACGCGGGGATGATCACAGCTTCAGAAAGACTGGTTTTGACACCAGGTTCTCTCATCCATTGAGCCATCGTCGTGTGAATAGACGTCCTAGCCAGTCCTCTACAACAACCTTCCTATCCCAAAGCTTTAATTACAAAAGCACCTTTGACCCGGCTGGCACCCCCCACCATCCTCCTACCACACTCCTCCCAGTCTGCAATTATACTAGCCTCGGCGACGACTCCCTTAGCAGTGACCGTTAGTGATTACTTCGTACGGGGTGAAAAGGGCGTATTCGGAGCCCGATCCCAACAATAGGTAGGCAAAAACAAAACAAACCCCATCACCACTTGCTCGACGCGTCTGGGTCACGAGACACGGTTTCAACGCGTTTTCACACATCTCGATCTGGGTGGACTGCTGGCACCAACAGTGACAACTTCGCCAAGCTACCGAAACCCTTTCCGTGTCTGGGAAAGTAGCGTGGACTCAATGGCCGCCTGGGAAATGCCCTTGTAGTCAGGCGACCATCATCACGCGTGCCTATGACGAAGAATCAACACCAAAGATGTTCTGTCTCAGATGGGAATCAATGGCGTAGCATTCCGCGTACAGAATCTCACAATGGCCATGTTTGAATGGATGGATGGCTGAATGTTTGGGGTGACCACCGTCTGGCTGGAATGTATTCTGAGGATCCTAGACATTCTACTGATTCAACTACGAGTCAGATCAGTATTCACCCAGGTCATATGCCATTCACATAGATTCGTGCCAAGAACCACTTTTGATCACCGCCAGCTTGCCACGCTGCTTCACATGTCTCTCAGATGCTCACCCGGCATCAGTCTCCTGGCACATGGACACCTATTGGAATGTGGCTCTTCAAATGTCACCACGGCAGGTGAGCTATAAATCAAACCCCAATGACTCGCTCGGCATTGAATGCTCCTTGGCAGGTCTAAACTGAAGGGAAAAAACAAATGAAGAACCAAATGCTGAGTGAAATTGACATGTCTCAGGAAAGAGGAGCAGACTTGAAGTTGACAACTAGTTGTATTTTCAATGAGCGTGTGAGACTCGCATGCATTCTATTATACTGTAATCTATATATATGGGTTGAATGACGGAGAAGAAAAATTAGTAGATGGGAATATGAGACATATATAGCGAAAGTGTATGAATGGGAGAAAATCCTAGAACATTTTCGGTTGCTCGTCTATCGAGAAACTCCTGAAACCATGATACATTAAAGTGAGAGATTTTGAGTTGTCAAGACATATCCAAGATGCACCACTTGCAACTCGCGTGAAATAGCGATCATCATTCGTCTTTGTTTGTTTGGTTGTTTGTTCGTTTGTTATTTCGACTTTCTTTTTTGTTCCGATTAGGCCTGCTTCTTCTTCGTCATACCGCTCTTCTTGGGCATACGGGCCAACCAATAAACGAAGAGGGCAGCGAAAACGTTGAAAATGATGTATGCCCACATGATACCGAAGTTCCTGTAGCGATCCTTGTAGTCGATGTTGACACCGGCCAAGAACGCATCGGTCGATGCCATAGGGCAAAACTGGCATTCCGCAGTAGCAAGAGGGTCCTTAAGGTAACCGCCATGGGGTTGATCAATTTTGAGAGTGGAGCCCGCCACACCGTTAATGTAGTCGTTGAGATATTGCTGGCAAGTTTGGCCATCCGGAGGGATGATGGAAAGGAACTCGTTATCGGCACATATGACAGGAGCTCCAGCCACAGCCGTCGAAAGCATACCACTGACTAAATACGTGAACGGGGACACTCTGTACATGAAGATCCAGAATCGAGGCATGCTGTCAGGGCCAGCAAGAACACCGCAGAAGAGGAGGGTAAGCATAAACAACATGTTGGCGATGTTTGCACCGTTCTCGGCGGTTTCAAATCCGGCAATGATAAGCGTGGAGAAAGTACCAGTAAAGAGGAGGAAGGTGAGCAAGAACAGGAACATGAGAGCACCTCGTTCAGTGACGGCATCAGTGGGGACAGCGTTAGCGTAGAGGCCGACAGGATAGTACCAACAGAAATACATGATAGCAGCCATGAGAGAGTTCCAGGGAAGCTCGACAATGATTTGTGACAACATGAAGACCTTCCAAGAGTATACCTTGGAAGGGCGCTCTCGAGCTTCATAGAGGTCTCGCTGGATAACGAATTGCGGCATGGATTGCTGCACGATTTGGCCGAAGATGGTCAGAATGTTGAAAATGGCGAACATCTGGTTCTGGAGACCTTGAATCGAGTTCGGGGCTCTGAAGAAGATGAAACCAATGAACAGGGCAACAAGGGAGCAAAGGGCTGTCTTGGAATAGATGTAAATAGGGCTGCGCCAGTACTGCTGGAAGACACGATAGAGGTTCTGCTTGAGTTGCTCGTGGAAAGGAGCAGCGAACTCGCGATAGCTTCCAGGATCCTCAACATCCTGACCAGCCTGGACCTCACCGGCTCGCTCAGCCTTGATGCTTTCCAATTCTGTCTGAACTGCGGTATATTCGGGACTCTCGCGCCACGTCTTAAACCAATCAACATCAGTGTGTGATCCGGGGGCAGCACCAATCACTTCCAGCATCCATTCAGCCGGGTTGGCTTCAGGAGGGCAAGCGTGACCTCCATTGCGCTCAAAGTAGTTTGTCAGAGTTGAGGAGTTCTTGCCGATATCACCAAAGTAGACAGTCTTGCCGCCCTTGGCAAGGAAGAGAAGACGATCGAAACGCTGGAAGAGCATAGCAGAAGGTTGATGAATAGTGCAGAGAATAGCCTGGCCAGCATTGGTCAACTTCTCCAG
The DNA here is from genome assembly GCA_037952775.1 of Clonostachys chloroleuca. NCBI lineage: Eukaryota > Fungi > Ascomycota > Sordariomycetes > Hypocreales > Bionectriaceae > Clonostachys > Clonostachys chloroleuca. The sequence continues at coordinate 18,061,351 of JBANAY010000003.1, read as the reverse complement.
GAGATCCAAAATAGCCCAAGATGTCTGAGAATCGAGACCAGAGGTAGGTTCATCGACGAAGAGCAGCAGGGGAGGCTTAGCAGCAAGTTCAACACCGATGGTCAATCGCTTTCGCTGTTCGACATTCAGACCTTCACCTGGGACACCGACAACGGCGCCAGCATATTCTTCCATGTCCAGCAGTTTGATAACCTCCTCGACGTATTCAAGCTTTTCTTCCCTAGGAACATGAGCAGGCTGGCGAAGAAGAGCACTGAACCGTAGAGCCTCGCGGACAGTAGAAGTTTGCAAATGAAGATCCTGTTGCTGGACATAACCCGTCTTGCGCTGGAAGGATTGATCACGAGGTGCGCCGTCAACAAGCATCTCACCAGTGATGACACCAACCTTGGTTCGATCAGCCAGACAGTCCAGAAGAGTCGTCTTACCAGCACCAGACACACCCATCAGGGCGGTCAGTGTACCGGGCTTGACGTAACCATCAACGTGGTCAAGAATACGGCGAGTCTCGGTTTTAATCTTGACATCATAGCACACGTTACTCCATTGAAATACAGACTTCTGCTCCTGGAGTATACCAGCACCCTTGCCATCCTTTTCAGCGCGGCTGCGGTTCGTGGCGACGGGTCCAATGTGTGCCATGGCTGCCTCCGGGTCTGAGTGCTTCTTCTCGCCAAGAGCAGCAGCTGAGGGCTTGTAACCACGACGGTAGACAAGAACTTCACCCTTAGACTTCTTCTCAGAGACAAGCTCAGCACTGATCAGGTGAGTGGCCAAAAAGAAAAGCATAAAGGCAATCATGATGCCGAAGTTTCTCCACCGGTGATTCCACTGGTACTGGTATTGCGAATAGGCATAGATGTCGCCATCCACAAAGTCGTCACCAGGCTGAGCACCGACGGAGCTGCAGACACGGGCTGCACCGGTTGCATTCATGTAGTTTGAGCCGCTTGGCGTGAATGTCTTACAATCGAATCGACGGCCGTGAAATTCGTTCACCAAGAGAGATTCGAAAGCATACGCAAGTGGATCAATGTACGTGAGCCAAAAGCACCACCTAAGCATGTACCGCTTCGGAATAACGAATCCAGTGAAGATGACCAAGTCCAAAATCAAGAGAGCAGCTGGGACAAGTGCTTGGAACAGAGTTCGAGATGATGAAGCAATGGTTCGGAAAATCATTGACATAGACATGACCGTGAAGAAGGATATCAGGAGGAAGAAGAAGAAGTGACCAGCATCACGTCTCAAATTCGTCATGAAGTAGAGAATGATGTTGAATAGCAGCGTATTCGATACCTTGTAAGGGATATCACACAACATGGAGGCGACACTTTCAGCAGAAGGGTGGTAGAGGGCATATCGGGAATGCTTCTCGACAATTGGCCGCTGGGCATAAAGGATAAAAATCTAGCTAGTGTTAGTTCAAATCCTGGGGACAAACCATGTTGAAAGCTGGATACGTACCTCGAGCGCACTTGCAAAGGCGTTACTAAGACAGGCGAAGAAGATGAGAGCACCACGTTGAAAGAAACTGTTCGAGTCGTCCTGCAGATTGAAGAACACGCTACCAATAATGAGAGCGACAGCAGAATTTCCGATCAGAGCGCCAATACTGAGACTGGGATCGCCCATAAGACGCTTCCAAGCTCGCCACAGGCAAAGCTGAACCTGTTGGTTGAAAGACAGAGTGTAAGGAGACTTAGCACGTTGGCCCCTGTGTTGCTGAGCGTGCTTATGGGCACGGAAAACCTCAGCATCAGGGCCGTTGATGGGATGAGCGGTCTTGTATTCCTCAATCTCCGCCTGGAGGGCCTTGTAGTTGGCGCTGTTCTTCCATGCCTCAGCAAACTCGTCAGGGGTGCGAGGAGCCTTGCCCTCAAAGCCCTTGCGGACAACACGCTCATGAGGGGCTGTCATCGAGGTAAGGAAATCAGGTACTGTCTGGCGAGGAGGGCACTCGAAGCCAAGGTCGACGAAATACTGCTTAGCCTCATCAGCACGGCCAAAGAAGATTTGACGACCCTCATAGAGGACAGTCGCCTTGTCGAAGCAGTCGTAAGCAGACTGGGGCGCTTGGTAAATCGAAACACAGGCAGTGCTGCGGAAGAGTTCGGATTGGAGTCGAAGGGTCTTACAGAACTCGATGGCGTTGGCAGAGTCAAGACCTCGAGTCGAGTTATCCCAGCATTGGAGAGGTGCACCTGATAGTGCAGCCTCGGAAATGGTGACACGCTTACGCTCACCACCAGAAACACCACGAATAAACTCGTTTCCAACATTCGTGTTGATTGTGTGAGAGATACCAAACATGGCCATGACGACATCTCGGAGATGATCGGCAAAATCGTTTCGGTTCAGGCCTTGAGGCAGCTTACGGGGCTGGCGCGCTCTAGCAGCGAAAGTCAGAGTATCACCGACCGAAAGCTGAGGGAAGTGAACATCGACTTCAGCTGTGTAGATAGCTTCGCCACGGTGGTGCGAGTGCATTTCCTTTGCAGTCATTCCTGTATCATGTTAGCATCATGTCCTAGCCAATTTAAGTCCTGGATAGCCTTGCTACGATCGCCTGCGAGACATGATAGATCTGACACCTTGTCCCACGCAAAATTCGAAACTTGGTGGGAACAAACAATCCGCCTGTCTCAGCCCCGCGAGGGGTCATGCCGTCACATCGAATTCTAAGCAGATCAAAACTTACCCTGATAATTGAAATAAGCTCCGTCATCGACATAAATACCGTTCAATTCACCGGCAATGGTCTTCAGGAAGGTGGAGCATCCGGATCCAGGAGGTCCCAGAACAACCAACATTTCACCATTGCGAACTAGACCGTCGAAATTCTGGAGGATGTTGATTCGCTGGCGACTGGAGCTTCCAACGGCGCCACGGGCCATTCCGGCAAGAGAAAGCCACACATTGGCAACATCCTTCTGGTAATCGGAAGACTCGCCGTATCCGTGAACGTTCAGATGCTGGAAACAGACACCTGTCGATCGGAAGGCAGCGCCTTCCTGCTGAACCAGCTCGACAATCGCCTTGGCCCACTCCTTGCCGTCAAAGTTATCGGAGTTGGGGTTCAAGGGCGAGTCCTTGCCAGCAAGGAAGGGGTTACCTCCAGCGGGGCCAGAGGCGCGCGAGTACGACTTTGCCAGTGCCTGAACAACGGAACTGCGGCGTCGCATTTCGACAATCTCGTCCTCGTCTTCATTCTCCGCACCCTTTCCAAGCGTCTCTGCTGGGGATGATGACTCCACTTCCTCGATATCTTCCTTGTTCTTGGGGGTCTTAGGAGGCTCTTCCTTGGTGGTCGTTTCGGTAGCTGAGTCGGGTGTTGTTTCTTTGACTTCGGCTGTGGGTTTTTCCTTCGCAGGAACCGCTTCGCTGGTAGGAGCGGCCATGGTGGGCTTTATTTGATCTCGCGCCTCGAGGGGCCGAGGGTGCTACCGTATTCAAGGAGCTCTAGAGGTGGGATGGTAAATGGGTGGTGGCTCTAGGTCGATTAGCCAGCCCACTCTTCACCTATCGTGTAAGAAGGGGGGGGGAGGGGTTCGGTGTGTAGAGAGCGTGAGAAGAGAATAAAGTAAGGAATGAAGAGGGGTCAAGGTTTGGAGAGAAGAATAGAGTTTCGAAAACGAGGGCAGGGAGGCGTATATTAAGAAAAAGAATATCCAAGGGGAAGAGGGCGAGCTTGAGATAAAAACACGGGCTCGGAGTTGACGAGGCGCGAGTACTCGTGGGTCAATGCCATGTACCTCTACGCCAGGAAACGGCGGGCAGGGACCGCAATGGAGGCTTTGATGAGGAAGGAGGTACCTCACGGGTGGGAAACCCCCGAAAGGGTAACCAGAAAGTACCCGAATCGATGTACCAAGTGCAATGGCGCCGTAAGATCAGATTGCGGATTTGTAGGAGCCAGGCATGGGATGGGGCAGGAGCAGGCAGCCGTGGAGCACTCCGGGGGCGGACGAAATGATCGGAGCCAACTTTCGCACTCTACTTGCAGCCCGACCGTCCGCCAAGCAGGCAAATCAGCCACTAGGCCCCGCCGCTAGTGCTCTGACAACGAGCGCGCACACCGTTATCCAAATCGATTGATGGTGCTAGCTCCTGCCGGCTACCGTATACGAAAGCGAGCAGCCAATCCCCTGTCAGCCTCACACCCTCCCAATTAGGAGCAAAAGCGTCATCAGAATGAGCCATCTCCCCTCCAGTGAGCAATTGTCAATATGGGGGCATTCCTTCAACCATTATGGTGCTTGCACGTCCACCAAAAGTTCTGGAAAACAACCGCCCGGCGCATACGGCACAGCACAGTCACGTCTAGACCTAGGATTGTGTCCGTCTAATCGCAACGAGTTGCAGTCCATTGGCCCCCACGACGTCGCATTTGAGATCTCTCCAGAAACCGATTCGGTAGCCATTGGCCGCTCCCGTCGTGCCTCTGCGTTTCAGCCATGACCCGTGCCTGTGTCTTGCCTGAGTACCACTTATGCGCGCGCGCACACGGCCACACCAAGAAGACTTCCCCCACCCACCGTCCGGGCCGGGCGGCCGCCTACAGGCTGCGAACAGTGAACCCTGTAACATCAATGGAAGGCACCATGGGCGAGGAGATGCCTTTTCCAGTGGTGCAACACTATCCTCGAATTGTTCAATTCAACACGCATGCTCCTTAACCGTGCATGTTTCCAGCACCCAGGCACACTGTTTCGGTTTCCAAATGATCCGTCTATGGTTCGTCTTTCCATTCTTTCTCTCCAGATGACGAGAATACAGCTGTGAAACGACTTGCTTGTTTAGAAGCTTGCCTCTTCCAATATTCTACGCTAGACCAGGGATTAGGGCCCATCATTTCGGGGTCTTCGAAGAACCCGACAGCCCGCCGCCGCCGTACACCCCCACTGAAATTCTAATGACAACCAAAGGATTGAATTTGCCTGGGTACAGCAACAGGCGTCCTGTCGAACATCACCATGCACGGCAAATACGCACTGCGGCGCAGCCTGTACCATCAACACAGCAGTGCCGAAACAATCGCCTCTCCGGCTGTTCCAGCACCCGCGCCCCCTGCGCCTCCAAGTCCGCCATCGTGGGTTTGGCCAGGGTAGACCACAACTCTGTTTCAGAAGCCCGCCCGGAAACTCAGACATTGGTCATTTCTAGGTCTCAGCTTCAAAGCTGTATGACGCTCACAAAGCGTGGTGATCTGGCTCTCTGAGTCAGGACTTCCCAAGCCGTCTCCATCCCCGACATGACACCGCACAAATGCACCTCAGAGTCATAGACCGAGACGGCCACCTGTTTGAGGGCATGCCGTGCCCATCCTCTATCAACAAATTTAGCTATCGTGCATTGAGGACTCGTGGCAACGTTGCAGGGCATCATGTCGGGACAATGGGTGGTATCTCAGATCGATCCAGCGTTCAGGGTCTTGCCATGGGCCAGTGCTCGTCGCATTCCGTCGGATTGGAGATCTCGTTACATATCCCACATCTAGTCCGCGACCAATCGTAGCACCCTGCTGACGGCATTCCGCTTGCTGGGCCGACTCCACATAACGACCCTACTTGGCTCCAAAAACTTTAATATTATTAGGTATGCATTGAAGTCCGAATTGAGCCAACTTCTAGCACGTTCCTACTAGCACTGTCCAATACCTGTCACTTGAGCGTAGGAAAAAATCAATTGTCCGCAAAATCCGCCATTCCCCACTCCGACGTCCTGTGTGATGGTGTGACTCCGCAGTTTGCACCATCAAGAAGATTTCCAAGGTGCTCCAGCTGGTCGACCCTGAAGATACGGAGTACGACGTGGTTATCTGTCTTTCTGCCTAACAGTCCAGAGGTGGTCAGCACACCATCACACCCTCACAATTGTACATTCGGCGAGACTCATCCGGCGGAACAGTCATATTGGTTGATTGGCTCACTCCTGATCACATTACCGAAAGGCCTAACGAGGATGTTGGTGCAAGTTGGTGATGGACTCGCATTAGCGGAGGCCATACGGCGAAAACCCACACGTATCCTGTTCACGATAATGCAACTGACTAGCAGCGCCCACCACCTTTGCCCTTCACCCAAACTAGTACCATTACGGCCGATTACACGGATCAGCACCAGTATTCTTGTCAGCGTTTGTCTTCAATGTTTTCTGTCGTCGAAATCAGAGCCGTGCACTTGTCAGATACTAACAGTGCTGGGTAGGCGACATGGACCCCCGGCAAGCCACGGATCCGTCCTTGAGCACGGCCTGACAAATCTTGTCGGTGGTCATGCCGAAGTTTGCAGCCGCGGACGTGCTCTCGGGTTGAATTAAGATCCCGACACTGCGGTAAACGACCAGTTCCCCGTACATGACGCGGACAACACTAATTGCGAGCGGAATTACATCATTAATAACAGCCACGCCTCGACTGGCTTGATACTTGACTTGCTGCGTTGACACGTCAGATGCTCTGTACGCGGGCAGACATAAAAAATATGCCTCACCAAAGGGCAATTCGCTGACAGGGTGCTGTTAAATAACAATTTCTGCAGAATGGAAATGGTCTTCTCCAGCTGCCTAGAACCGGCCAGCCTCGGGCACAGCCGCAGTAAGTACCGGGCCCACCCGGATTTAACAGCTTCGCCCTAGAGCCCATATTACCTTATTAGCACATTGAGAAGCTATTGCCAATACGGCAGGGTTCGCACATATAACTTGATAATCTCTTCGGTGAGATCAGGTCAAGGTGTTGCAATTGAAAAGGGGTTGCCAATCTGCCCTTTGGCCGTTTTAAAGCGCTCGGTGTAGGTCTCCTGGTAACGGCCAGCTCAGCCCTAGATACATACCGTAAATGTGCATGTGAGACTGCCGGCTATTAAACTATTATTCTATGCGGCGATACCTCCCAGCACAGTGGATTTGAACGTTCCAAATGTAAGTTGTCTCTGAATTCATTACTTCTGTCGTTGTCTCGGCCAAGGCTCGTTCAAACTGGGTCACTGGGATAATAACTAGGCGGACAATAGGAATCCCCGGGGTCAGCGACGACAGCGTCTGTAAAAGGGGTATTGTGAAGCGCACAGAAACAGCCCCTTTTTGCTTTCAGGCCCACCAAGATCCTCAGCTCAACAGGGACTCGTTCTGAGCCTTGTGATTGAAACAAAGCAGATAAACAGAAGCCACCGTTCATGCTTAGCTGACCACATACCGTGACCGTACAGCGCTGCCTTCGCATAGAATTTTATGCGATAATTGAAGATTATACACATTCTAATCAGTGAACTGATGTGCTAACCAGGACACAGCTGTGACAATGCTGGCCCTACCCTACCCATGCATTTCAAATAATGCCGATATTATGCGGACAGAACATGATTTAACAGGACCTTTCAAAAACAAGCATCAGGGCTCTGTGTTCATCTTGTGAATGTATCTATATTTAGTTGTAGGTTGTCTTGGATTAGTGTCTTGCCACTGATACATCGGTTGTTCGTTGGAGGCCAGAGTGTCGACTCAAGAAGGTGTATGATATTTTATCTTTCCCGTGCTATTCAGGTGTCTTGACGCTCCCATCGACGACAGACAATGTTATGTTTGGCGATATCTTTGTGGTGTGTTCTTTTTGAGGATTTGTCTGGTGGGTTATTGGAAGATAATATGCTCATCATGTCGGACCTTGCAATCATACAGGCTGAATCCTAGAGACAACCTAGTAATTGCTTGACTGTCTATCTCAATCTACACAAAGCCAACAATATAAATCAAAATGTGGTTTGGCTCCCTAAATAATACAGAGTCCTCATATTTTGCTTGAAGATCTACAGTCGTTTCCGTATTCTTGGTCGACATCGTGATACAGGGTAGGTGCACGTCTCACCTGTGTCACTTCTTCCTCAGCAAAACAACATGCCTTCTTTCCTTCCATTTCAACACCAGACTTCACTAATGAAATGATCGCAACGCATCAATAATTCTCATGCAGATGTAAATCTTTGAATGCGACCACACATCAACGTCTCTGGTCACGCTATACTGAACCTCGGTCTTGGCTGAGCTTAAGCTGAGCTCAGACTCAAAATGCACCATAACAGTCCTGTCAACCAATACACGTGACGGTCCTTCACCACAAAACACAGCACAATGGTGGAATCCGAGCCAAAGGTCCCCTCAAGCGCTGCCATGCCTAAGGGTTATGGGTTTCTACCCAAGGGGGATCCATACCGCACCGGACTGTGTCGCCGGCTGACCCAGGCGGCTGGGAAGCAAGTGTACGTCGTTGTCGATAAGAGACGGACAGCGGTCGGCATCAGAGCGCCCAAATACATAATCAACGAGGTGCACGAGAAAGACCGCGCGACGAGAAAGGATCGCCGCGCGGCTGTACAGAAGCGAGATGTTGCAACGCGGTCAGATTTCGAGGTCGCGATTCTACGTCTGTTTCCCAGAATCCCTCCACAGGATCTTGAGAAAGTCTTGGACCGAGCGCTTAAGAAGCGCAGTGGGAGAGTTGGGCGGACGGGGAGGTTAGCAATCGATTCCAAGGCTCGACTCGCTGTGATGGCGCATATCAGGCACAATCATACAGAGTATGACAGTCTTCTCAAACAGAAGGGAAAGTCACGAGGGTCAGCAAGAGATGACATTGCTCTTAAACTTAAACAACTTTGTGGCGAATGGAGGGAAGGCGCCAAGCTCGATGCTGCTCACATCAACGAGGCATCTGTATCGGCAGCACGAGGATCACCGGGCCGAACCAATCAAAAAAATACGAGGATTTCGCGTCGAGCTCGAAGGGTTGCCGCTACCATTATTGATGGAAAGCATTCAGAAAGACAACACACCACAGATGCAAAAACATGCACACACGACAACAACGGCCAAACCACTTCCAGAGATCCTCCACGGGGCCAGAAAAAGAAATGGAATGGGAAGAAAGTGACAATGCCTTCGAAACCTGTGACGGGAACCAAAACAAGGCAGGAGACGAGGCAGACCCGAAATACCAGGAATCTCGACAAGGCTAAGCTTCTTGGTCCTGATGCTCTGATCATGATTTCTAGTGATGAAAGTGATCCGGATGACCCCGAGGCTGATACCGACCCAGCGGGAGAATCTGATAATTCGTTTATCGTGGGTGATCATTCCGACCATTTCATGGACGAGGACTGGGAAATCGACCTGGACTCGGATTCGGATTCAGATGAAGAGATGGATGACATCGAGGAATAGCTCTCAGCTCTTCTCAAGAGATGGTTAAATGGCATAGAGTTGACGTACGGAATCGCCTTGATTCCGCGATGAAATGTAGATTTAAGTTGTTCACGGCAATGGTGTACTAAGCTTTATGTAGAAAGCTGTTTAGAATCACAATAATAAAAAGTCCTTTCAGGAACCAATGCATCTTTTACCTTCATCATACCTCATCTCATCAACCTCCACATGCCAAACACACCAGGAGCTCTCAACCACACAAAACTCCCCCTACTAAACAACAAGCTCCAGCTCATCGCTCTGAAACTCACCCTGGAACGCACCCGGATTCCCATCCGGATCATCCAACGACGCCTGCCCAATATCCTCCTTAACCATCTTCCAAACCGCCTTCCACCTCCCCTTCACCACCACCTTGGCCCCCGCCAGCTGCGCCGGATCCAAGACCCCGTCGTCAAACTCAATCTCGCTCGTCGTCTGGCCGCCCGGCGCGAGGGTGACGAGCTGCTCCGGCCCAGGCGGCCAGACCCGCCGGAACTGGATCCGCGGCAGCTCCAGCGGTCCCGCGGCCCCCTCCGGCGTCACGAGCACGATGCCCAGCCGCAGGGCGGCCCTGTCGACCGGCGAGTCGTACGTCAGCAGCGTCACGGCGAAGCTGTTCCTGTTCGTCACGGTCACGGTGACGACCGGCGGGTAGGAAGAGGACGTCTTGACCTGCGTGAGGGAGACCTCGAGCCCGGGGATGGGGCTCTCGGCTTCGCTCTGCCCAGGCGTGGCAGCTGGGCTGATACCGCGCTCCTGGTCGCTGCTGCTGGCCGTGTCGCGTTTCGGGATGGCGCCGTAGCCGGGTCTGCACATTGCAGGATGAAACGCGAGGAAGAGGGCAAGGAAGGTAAAAATAAAGGCACGGGGGCTCCCGTGGGCCGAATCCTTGCGGACCTGCATTTGACGAAGGAAGGTGAGTAACATTTCCTTCTATTAAAGGCTATAATGAGATTGATTTAAAGGAAAGGGAACTTTGGAGGGGAATAAGGCCATTTTTACATTTTCATGAACAACATTCCCTGCATACAAGCCGGCCGCCCACTGCGACATGATGGAGCAAGAGGTGAGCAATTTATTCAGCTCTTGTGTCAGTCTGGACCTTTTATTCCAGGGTCCTCGGCAACTGTCTCAAGATGGTGGTCTCGTTTGGTCTTGTCTGAAGTCAGTGTCTTGGAGTTTCTCCACGTTGGCAGACGCTGCGCATCATGTGAGCTTCTTTGCCACGGCCTGACTGAGATCGGTAAAACGAATACGAATCTTATCAACCTTGTGTGTGCGTTATGAACAAGTAGAATCCAGTCTGATCGTAATAACATGTTGAGTTTCTTTAGAGTCATATCCCATCCGTCCCAAAACAATACTGCTGATAAAAGTTACAAAACGAGTATATGTCTCACTCGAACCTCCCATTCCCGAAAGGCCTCCCAAAATAGAACAATTTATGCGCCATGAAAAGTAGTAATCCCAATCCCCATCTATTTGTTGATTTTCTGATTCGCCTTGTAATTTCGCTTGCTGTGAGGATAGAAAGAGATATGCCGAAAGATCGTAAATCCGAGGCCGTTAGAGGACATTAAGAAACGCCACACAAGGAGTAATTAAAATGTTCTTAAGTTAGGGTAGCAAACATTGCTCGCATGAGTCCTGGCGAAGGTCCTGCGCAGCCCAAGTCAGCCGCTTGTCCGGGAAGTTTTTCATCGGCGAAGGGGTACACTGAGACTTAACCGACCCTTCTTGTCCTTCTCAATGCGAGGAGGCTTATGGTGGTGGATTACTTTCTCCACCTCTTCTTCATACACAACAAGCTGACCATCGGGAAGGCGTTCAGCATGAACGACCTCCCTTCCTCTTACTGGCCCAATGTCCCTGGGGCGGTGCACAAGCTCGCGCTCCAGGGCACGGATCTCGGCACGAATCTCTCGGTTGCTCCTGGACTTGGATCGCGAACGGGATCTATCGATGATAGCCACAGGGCCCCCGTGGTGATGGTGATGGCTGCCGCTGCTGCTGGAGCTTGTGCTGGAAGAGCGAGATCGATGAGGAGAGGCATCAATGATGACCGGAGCAGGGGCCTGCACAACCGTAGGACCTGGTGCGGCGGCTCTAGGAGGAGCCGGAGCTGGAGGCGGAGCTCTCGTAGCAGCAGGTGGCGGAGCTGCAGCCTGGGGAGGAGCTGGAGCGTAACCTGGACCAGGAGCCGGACCTGGCGCAGGAGCATAAACTGGACCAGGGGCGGGACCTGGCGCAGGAGCAGGAACAGGAGCAGCAGCAGGAGCAGCAGCAGGAGCAGCAGCAGGAGCAGGAGCGGGAGCTGGAGCGGCGGTAGGAGCAGGAGGCGGGGCAGGGAGAGCTGCCTTCTCGGCTGCCTTCTCAGCCTTTCGCTCCTCAGCAAGATCTCCTGCTAGCGAACGTGCTGCAGCAACTTCCATTTCGCCTGATTGATTACATGTCAGTCTGAAACATAGGGTTGTAGGCATAGATGAGTTCTTACTCTTTTTGTAGTCCTCACTGAGCTTTAGAAGCTCATCAATGTTTGCTTGTCCAAGGGCTTTCTGGACAATAACAGTATTACCCTTGAGATATGTTAGCAAGGAGATCTTCAATTTTTAGCTAAAGGCGTTTTATTTGCTCACCTCCTCAAGGAATGGGTATCCAAGATCGATGAGAGCACGCTTCGATACCAACCGAGCGGGGATGCGGGTCTTTCCCTTCTTAGGATACTCGCTTTTGATGGTGGTGCCTCCGCTGCTGCTGGAAGACCGGCTACTGGTGGCAGATGAAGGGGAACTGCCGCGTCGGGTCCGGGTACGAGTCGACCTTGAAGAGGAGCCGAAGCTGTCTCGTCTCTTGTGATGCCGTACCATCTCTCGCTCATGAACTCTCTGGTCCGGATAAGGACGGAAATCCTCGTCTCCGAAGTAGTCGGGCTCGGCAATCTTGATGTCGTTGTAGTATTGATCGTTGTACCTCCTGGGTGGGGGGAGAGCCTTGCTTCGAGTCTTGGGGAGGGGAATGTCTGTGTAGGGAGGAGCTCGGTAGTGTGCATCTCGATCTCGATGGATGTCCTCCCTGCGGGCCGGGGGCGGATATTCCTCTCGATCATAGAAGCGCAAAGGATGGCGGTCGAAGGTATCCAAAGATGACTGGCGGCGGAGGAAAGCTGGGCGGCGAGAAGGGTAATCCCTCTCGGGCTCTCTCTCTCTCTCCATTACTGGTGGGCGGCGGTCATAGTCTGGGCGAGGCGGTGGCTGTTCGCGACGGGGGGGATATGGCGGCTCTTCGCCATAGTATCTGCGATCTCGTACAACATCGTCGTTGTACCCTCTGTGATAGCGACGGTCGTAGCGCTCGTCTGAGTGATCGCGGCCGTTCCTGCCGCGCATTTGATATCTGTCTCTGTCTTCGAAGCGGCCACGCTCTGCGCGGGCGGCTTCGTACTCCATCCGATCACGGTCCCAGCGGGTTGACATGATGACGTATGTGTGAAGATTCTGATTATGTAGTTGTTGAGTGTGCTCAAAGCCCCAATTCAGCTTGCTCTGGGCCTTAGACTAAGGGCAACGCAGGCAGGTAGGCAATGTTTTGGTGTGGATGAAACTAGGAGAAAGGGGTCCTAGCCAGGAGGAAAAGATGCTGAAAAGGAGGTAGTGGGAGAGCGAGCGGATGATGAAAAAAGGAGGAGCACGGGAGCGGCTCTTTGGTAGTCTTTGAGGTCAGGAACGTCCACTTTGGACGGGGCCGGCAGCGTGCTTGAGCCAGCTGATGGGCGATGACGTGTGATGCGAGGAGAGACCCCGCTCCAGACTCAGGCGCAGCGCAAGTTCCAAGTTTCCTTGATGGTGTGGTGAAGTGGGAATAGCCGGGGCCGGGGTCGGCAGGCTAAGGTAGAGGGGGAGGCGAGGCACTATGATATGTGACAGTCGGTATGGTGTGCAGCCTATCCGCATGTAGGTACTGCGCGCTGCGTCCGTGTGACAGCTGGCCAAGCAATGCGCAGCGTAGAGAAGAGCAGTGCAGTGGCGTCGGCGGTTGGTTGGATGCACACCGACGATGGAGGTGAAGGCTGTATGTGTGTCCACTTGGTAGAGAAGCCGTCTTGGTTCTGCTGCGGCGATGGCGGGCGAGCTTGGAACGAAGAACAGACAGAGGGGAGCAGGGCGGCCCCGCGACAGCTCCTCCTATATAACAACAATGGGAGGGTTAAGAAACAAGAGGAGTTTTGCTTTTGTCTGCGCCATGGCAATGGAGACGGCGGTTGGCTGGGCAGAAATGATGGTCAAAGCCACCCAACGCCGCTAGAAAACTACCTCACAACGGTGCTGCTGAACGTTGCAGCGCAGCTCCGGCAGTGCGATTTCACCGTATCGGCGCCCAACCTGTGGATCGTGGAATCAATTTCGAAGGCCGCCGACCGGGACAAGGGCGGTTGTGCGTAGTGCCGCCTCTGTCGCTTCATTGGCAGATTCGCAAAAGTACATCCAGTTACATAACGCATGCAGCAGCATGCTAACATCATCCGGAAGGCAGAAGCAGTCTGGTGGTTCTCTAGATCCAGCCCCCTGCAGGCGGCTGTTTGGGCGAGGTTTTGAGGGGCATTCTGGGTTCGAGAATGCGCTTCAGAAGATGCCGAACTGGGCCAACCAGGACCTGTTTGTATTACCACTGTGCCGAGTCGGTTTCCGTGCCTCCTTCTCCTCTCTACACGCAGCCTGCTTGTCTTCGATTGACTCGCTCAGCTCGTCTCACCCACTCCCGCAATGACCGCAAGCCTCCATCGTCACTAGAGGACGCTAACTAGCAGCCACTCTCCAAGGCTGATCCCAGTTCTCAACCGCCCAGTACAGGATAACGCAAAGTTCTAGCCAGCCTGAGCCCTGTCTGGCCTTGCATTGGGATGCCATGTCTGGGCCCAAAGCTCGTCTAAGTTGAGCGCTAACGAGGCCGGCACGACAGCAACAATCCCACCTCCTTCGCGATGCACTGGTGATGCATTGATTCCCTCGGGCATCTGCCCCGCCTCCTTCTACCTCCTTCTACCCACCAGCTTTGGCCATCTCTCCCTTTCTGACCAGACATTTAGCCTATCCGAGATCATCAATGGGTCTTGCTACCTTCTTGTCTTCGCCCCTGCCTGGGCCATTACGAGGTGTCACATTGAAGAGAGCCCTATTTGCCCCCATGGGTGCCTGGCAAGTGGGTGACAGAAGAAATGAGACACCTAATAGAACAGACTGATTCCTCCAAATGAATAGAGAAGTCCAGTAGTATAAATCGAAATGAAGTGACAATATATACTGCATTATCTGCACAGTATATATTATTAGCACTTAATAATCTACAATATCGGTCACAGACCCGACAATAACCAGCCTAATATTTTGAGTCTCAATTTCAATGTCACCTACTTGCCTGGCTGCTATGTGGGAATATCATTGGCTTCTTGATCAAATCCAGATCAAGAGCGGGGACCACCTTTTTGCTGCTATACTGTCGCCCCAACGTCACTGGGGACTGAATTTGCTCAGCGTCTCTCTCTTAATGCAATACGTGCCTGTGTTAACCCGCCGCTGGCCATCCTCGCCGTGTTCACCGGCCGACCGCGCACACGGAATATCTGGCTGCCTTTGTTTGGCTGGCGGACCCCGAGCTTTCCCCAATCCGCCGCGGCGCCAAGCAAGTGTCTGGTGCCATGACGTGCGGAGCGCATAAAATGATTTTGCTTCTCTCTCTTCATTCGATGAGGAAAGTGCCGATACGGAGTAAGAGGAGCAAACTCTTCCAACGTACCTGGGCTAGTCGTCCCAATACCTGGATGATTGGTCTGCGGCGCCGTTTTCCTTGGGGTTGTTTTTGGTCGCCGAGCATGAACTTGTGACAAGTCTCCTACTGACGCTGTGACACGCATGAAATCCTCGATCAACTCGGCTAGCATCAAGACCATCCATCTGCGGCCCGTTCTTTGGGCGGGCGATGACTTGTCCTTAGCTGCGAGTGGCCGGCCCCCACATGTGAATACTCAGCAAGTGTTGAAGCCGATCGCAAGAGCTTTCTTCTCTTTTGGATTTGGGCAGAAGCGAGCTTGGTGGCTTTCTTTTCCCAATGGCCAAGTGGCCATCGCCACCACCGCTTATCCACAACTATCGGGATGTACAAGCTTTTTCAAGGACCGTGCCCAATGAATCTAATCAAACTCCTGGAATGTTGACATATATCCAGTGTCATCAATTGCCTAGCTTTTACAAGTCCTAGAATATGACGTACCTAATATTGCAAGAATCACATGGGATCTCGATGCCTCGGAGGTCGGATGGGGTATCTGTGGCGTCGTGCTTCGACATGGCGCCTGAGACCTACTATTCTAAGACATTGTCTACCTCACCAAGTGACTGAAATAAAACATGGCATACCAAAGCCTTCATATAGCCTCGGATTTCGATAAAATATCAAAAACAATTAACCCAATCATATATATAATATTAAGCTAAATAATGTAGAATAATTTATTATTATAGTGTTATTGTTTGAAATAACATTAACAAGAGAATGAGGTCTCTAGCTTATACGAAAAGAGCTCTGGTGGGCCATGTTTTATCTCAGCCACTTGCTCACGTATCAGAATGCAGGTGTTTTTTCTTCTCTCGCCATGATCTATTTGTCTGACTGTCTCGGTGAGATACCTACGACTATGAATTTGCTACCTAGAGTAATCGCTGCATGATAGATATTAATAGCAACAGCATCGGATTCACACCTTGTTTCGAGAACCCACAACCTCGGAATACCTGACTTGTCACAACTTGTAGATGAAGGTCACCACCACTACCGTTTGGTAAACTGGCTACTCGTATTGTCAGCTCGCCACAGCGTGCATACGTGTCCGGGTCTTCGTGGTTCGGCATTCATGCATCGTAGACATCTCAAATTTTCTCGAATACAACGAGCACCGACTGTGTAGACTCACCACCCAGTGTCTCGCATCGTCAACACCACGAGTTAAAACCAAAGAAGTCAATGGAGGAAAGCGGGTTGGGCATTGGATTGATGTCCAAGCCGGGTTGACAGAGGTAAGGCGATCCTTCCTTTCCGCCTCTAGCGTCTGTTGTGTACCCCAGATCGATCGGAACCTAGGCTGCTCGGCTGCTCGGTTAGGAGACTAAGACAAGCATGTGGCAAGATGTATATGTACGACGTAGGAAACGCCACTTTGAATCCTGTCACATCGACTCACTCATTGGGTTCCTCATCTAGGACTTGGGCACTTATGAAATGGATGATATGCATGGCCAGTCGAAGAAGGGTCCAGGCGCTCTGCTTGGCTCCTCAGCCTCTGTTCTCACTGCTCCGCTAGTTACCATCTGGCAACGAATAGTCGGTCGATATGACCCCCATCTGATAGATGTCGTGGGCAGTCTCATCGTCCAGATCCTCTTCTGGTGGATTCCCTGCCTCCTCTTCGCATTGCTGGACCATCTCTGGCCGTCCTTCTCAGCCCGTCACAAGATCCAGCCGGCTCCCAAACAGCCTACTATCGCCGACGTCCAGCACGCAGCAGTAGTGTCGCTGCGGAACCAGGCCATCGTCCTCGTCCTGCATGTTGTCTTAGCCGCTCTCGCCATGTCGCAGGGCTTGCCCCCAACCCTCCAGGTAACTGCGACACCGCCGCCCATCAGTCAGTTCCTCCGCGACCTCGTGCTCTGTGTCTTGGCCCGCGAGGTTCTCTTCTACTACTCCCACCGCCTCCTCCACGTCCGCTCCCTCTACGCTCGCATTCACAAGGTCCACCACAGGTTCACCGCGCCTGTCGCCTTCGCCTCACAGTACGCCCACCCGGTCGAGCACATCGTGGCCAACATGCTGCCGATCGCCCTGCCGCCTCTCGTGCTGCGGACCCATGTCCTCACCATGTGGGCGTTCCTGGCCTGGCAGCTGCTGGAGACGGCGACGGTGCACAGCGGCTATGATTTCTTCCGCGGCGCGGCTCGCAAGCATGATCGTCACCATGAGCGGTTCAACGTGTACTTTGGTGGAATTGGGCTTCTGGATTTCTTACATGGCACCGATGAGGATCTGTCATCGCCAGGTGAGGTGAAGAAGACCATATAATGGGCTAGTATACATAAGATGAAAACTATTTATTAGGGCTACATAGGCAGAAAGAGAGAAAAATGACTAGAGTTCATAACTGATTCCCATCACGACGTTCAGGTTCTCCCAGTAGGGCAATACTCTCCTGTCCACCCTCCAAAAACACTCGTGCAAACACTCAGTCAAAATTGCAAGACTGAAGCACAGGGGTATATATCAATCCATCGAGACTAGGAAAGGGTCGCTTCTTAGTTCGTCTTCTTGACTACGGCAGGCTGAGTCGCTTTCTTGTTTGCCAAGAGCTGTCGTCCCTGGGCCGTGTATCGCAAATACCCGAAAGCGGCCAGGGCTCCGATAGACACAACGACGAAATTTCCTAGAATATATGATCAGTCTCTCATCTACAGAAAGTGAATGCCGGTGAGGTGATCATCAAGGAGGCGTGTTCTTTCCCACATACCTAGGATAAACTTGCCAACGCCACTGGTTACATCAATAACTCCGCCAGTGATGTCGCCGAGCAAGGTGACCAGGCCGGTGATGAAGCCAAGGACGGCGTCGACCGTGCTATGCACCACGGCGTAGGCGGCGCTCAGGACCGAAGCGATGAGCTCGTAGAAGCTCTTGAAGAGGTCGGAGATGGCAGTTGTGATCGTCATGTTGTATGAAATGTGATGTCTCGAAATGCTGAAACAAGACTATTGGCAAGAGAGTGGAGGGACGTAGAAATTCGAGTTGATTCGTAAACTTTTTTTTCCCTTTCCTTTTTGTTGGTGGTCTTCGTGACTATTGAGGAGTGTTATGCTTGGTTTCTCTGGATCAAGTTGTCCGTGTCTCAGGAAAATGGAAGAAAGTATACAAGTGTGCCACACCTCGTGCGGCCGCGTGATACCATTTAAAACATCAAATATATAACCCCCGTGTGCCATTTCTGACCAAAGGGTGGGATCAAGAAATCACTATTGCGCTGTGGCGTCGGCAGCATGATCGCGATTGTTCTCATGACGTCACGTCATCGATCAAAGCAACCCCCCTCACGCAGGCAGATAATGCTTTTAGGCTGCCTTCTCCGTCGTCTCCTGTTATCGCCCTCCCATTATGAGCATAGTATGACCCGTCTATTACCTCCAACCCACCAAGTCTTCGACGTCAGCTGCTGGGTAGAAAGCGCGCTCGCCACTTGACCTAAACCTGTCGCAACTTGTTGCTGCTAGCCCAAGGGAACCCCCATCCCAACGTTGGGCTATCTCTAAGTTGACGCCAGGTACGAAGGATGAATCATATGACAAGTATCTAAAATGTTTGCTTTGCATTTATATGTATGTCTATGAGAAGGAGGAAGATCTACCTACCCCAATTTCGTCTATTCCAGGTCCTTGCTGAACTCTTCCGGCGCAACGTACGGCCCTGCTTCTCCCTGTGTACCGGCTACGTACCTAGTCCCGTCAGCATCTGCTACCTTATCATGAAGAAAACCCAAATAAATCAACAAGGCTTCAGGCTCACTCGTGCACTCACTTTGTGTGGCTGCCCCTGGCTGCAAGTTGTCCTTTGCTATTCGTAAACGTAACGGTAGTGTATGCTAGCGTTTTCCCGACTGGCGCCTGTTAGTGACGGGTAACTGGCGAATTCAACACTGCGTATCTACTCACTCTTGTCGCAGGTAGCGGTGCCCTTGAGCAGGTCGCCGGCCCGTCCACCAGGGCTCAGATACGTCACTATGGAAATAAGCCTCCGGAATGACCCTAGCTTGAGCCAAGATAAATACCGTTGAGATCTGTAGAGACGCCAGTCGCGAAACGGCCGGTGGAGGCGACGGCTAATGAGCCTCCCAAATCCACCAGACTGGCCAGAGTGCCACCGTGAAGCGACTGAAGACGGTTCTGGAGGGAGTTAGATTGCACACATTCAAGTGTGGAGGTGGTTACCTTACTGTGTGGTCTCTGTGAAGGTCGAGCTCGAAATCTACTCTGCCATTGCTTGCACTTAACACTCGGAAGCGCTGATCCATTCAAGTCAGCGATTTTCGACCTGTGCTATCAAAGATTGGATAATCGGCCCTTCTCACATTCTCTCCCAAAAGTCTATTCGATTATTAGATTACTTCACAAAAAATGGAGCGTGCATCGTGGACTTTGGTTATCAAAGCACCGCTGGTCGCTTGGAGTTCTCACGTACCTCGGCTCAAGGCCAGACTCTTTCATAAACGACCGGACAACCTATGGAAGATCATGTGTCAGATTCGAGGCGGTGCCCAAGCACAGCCATAGTAGGTAGAGATGACTCACGGCCTTTGTGAAGCCCGTAGGTGATAGTCTTTTGGCCATGATCAGGAGTAGCTCGTCGGTCTGCGGAGGTTCTGAGGCTGTCGCTGAAGGGGACGGAGATCTGGGGAAGCTAGCGAGCAACTGGGAAACAGCGTGTAGGGCATAGGCAATTGGCAGCGCTTGGTCAGCCGCTAATTTCCGTGTCGCGACTTGTATCTAGCACACTTATCATGGTAACGGTGGTGCCAAAAAAAAAAAAAAAAAAAAAAAAAAAAAAAGGTAGAGTTATTCAGCTGCTTCTGCTAAAGTGCGTATTCTATTTATGAATAATCCTATAAACTGAAAGAAGGAAAACCACACAGACTATTCAAGAAAACTCACCAGCTTGGCGATTGTGATGCTATTTCCAGACTTGCAGAGCCAGGGTCCAGTGGTTGAGCGAGCACTGACGCAATTATCCGACACTCTGCCGATCGAACTTTACGCGTGAACTTTGAAGTACCTGCTAGGCAGATTGGCACTTATATCTGGGACCAGACCATTGCTGATTTTCAAACCTTCGACGTACTGCCACGTCGCTGGTCACACAAACCTCCAGCTTTTGAGCCTGCCTTTCCTTCACGGAGGGAATCAGCACTGTCTCCCCGCCGCCGACAGAATCATGAGATAACACACCTCGCGATTCTTCTGACTGGCAGCCCATCATGTCAGTCAGCAATATGCCTGCACTCCAGCTTAGGGAGTACCTGGAGAGGCTCCCAGGCACGACCTTTCGGAAACTCTACCAGCAGCCCTCGACAGCATTCGCTATTTTCCGCCGTATGCTTCCGCATCTAGGTGAGTCTGCGCTTGTTGCGTCCTACCGATACTGCTCGCCTGACCAGGGCCTTGACTGACGTTGTGGAACATGCAGCCAAAACCTTCGTTATGAGGATGCTCTTCATGCCCGCCCCGATGCTCCTCGCCGACCTTGACCTATGGGTCAAGCCTGACGCAAAAAAGTTGGAAACCAAACGCCTCGACCTGATACAACATGCTTTTTCTACCTGCTTGAGACTAACGTAATGTTTGGCACAGGCAAAAGGACCAGGCACTCTTCATCCTCCAAGCCCTCCACATCGTCCACATCTCCCCTCCCTCGCGAGAAAAGCCCCAGGAAATGCAATTGACGACAAACTTCAAGAACTCGATGCGCCGTGCTCTCACTGGTGGAGGCACACACAACTCGTTCGGTGTTCCCTCGACCCTCGTCGTACCCCCGAAATCGATATTCCTTTCCTCGATCGCTATGCCCGTAAGAAATGGGAAGATATCCTACACTTTGTTGTCTCTAGTGTTGGCTTTAAAAGTGCTGGCGAGGTCTCTGGTCCGAATAAGAGCGTGAAGGAGCTCCTCATTGCTGGCCGACTTGTTGAGCGGCGTCCTAATGGCAGCATCGGTATCACCCAGACGGGCTTTACCTTTCTTCTGCAGGAAGCCAATGCCCAGGTCTGGACGCTATTGCTTCTCTGGCTCGAGGCGATGGAAACGAATAAGATGGCGGGCCTTGAGGCTGTCGACATGCTTTCCTTCCTTTTTGTCTTGGCCAGTATGGAGCTTGGTCGGGCTTACGACACCAACGCCCTAACGGAGCAGCGTAGGAACATGCTCCCTTCTCTTGTCGACTTCGGTCTCATCCATGTTCCTCATCATAAACGATCCATGTTCTTTCCCACACGTTTGGCCACCACGCTTACCAGCAGCGGCAACAGCCTCCGTTCGATTAGCGAGGGTGTGGCTGCAGCGACCTCTGCTGCTTTCAATGGCACATCGAGTTCCGGCGGACCTCCAGGCCACGGCCCTCTCAAGAGTTCCACTGAGCTCAAGGGGTCTGTCGTTGTCGAGACAAACTACCGGCTGTACGCATACACGCAATCCACCCTTCAGATTGCTGTCCTCGCGCTCTTCTCGAAGCTCAACATGCGCTTCCCAGACATGGTCGCCGGCCGTCTGACACGTGCCTCCATCCGGCAAGCCATTCAATTTGGCATCACTGCGGATCAAATCATCTCCTACCTTGCTGCCCATGCGCATGAGCAGATGCACCGTACTGCAGCCCTGACCAACAAGCCCATTCTCCCCCCAACCGTCGTCGACCAGATTCGGCTGTGGCAGCTTGAGAACGAACGGATGAAGACTACTGGCGGTTTCCTGTTTAAGGACTTTGAGGACCAAAAGGAGTACCTCGCCGTGGCGCAATTTGCAGAGGAGGTCGGCGTCCTGGTCTGGCGCAACGACAAGACGGGAATGTTCTTTGCGAGCAGGCACGAGCAGATCCGAGACCTTTTGCGAAACCGCAAGAAGGCGGAATAGCCCATTTATTTCTTAGTGTGTCACTATCGGGGGAATCTCATGGCCCTGTTATGGATAGATTTGGAGTTGGGGAAATTGCACGCACTTGTCATAGTATGTATTTGTTCATCATCAAAAGGGATGCGGGTTCCCACAGATCAGACGGCCAGGCGGGAGTTTTTATTTAATCAGGCGAGAGATTGCCATATATGGGATATGAACCATAAAGTAGAAATACAGTCTTGATATTACAACAATGCGGCGATCAGTTATAACTTGACTTTCTAGACGTCAGTGCGACGGTGTCGACCGAGAGTAACAACAAGGCCAAGTGGCCAAGAATATGCCATGGCAACCTCTCACATCATCTCGGACACGGTTCTTACTGTGGCCTCTGTGTTGAACCCAAAGCAACTAACGGAGCTTCATAAAACAGACGTCTTCTTCGCGGAAGATAAGCCGAGAGACACTCTCAAAGACCGGTCCTAGCGTAAGGTATCACAGGGATGTCACGATCTAGGTACTTGAAGATAGATCAGAGCACAAGACTGCCCGGAAGGATGCAGCCTGGGTATGGAAATGACCCAGCACCTTGAAACCACCCGAAAGTTCGCGATACCTTACTGAGTTTGAGGAGCGGTTCGTCCTAAATATCCTTACAAGCTATACTTTTAAGGGGCGCATTTGCTTTGGAGATGTCGATATCTGTGAGGATACCATCCTATCCCCTTACCTCTGCTAACTAAGAACACGATCGGCGTCAAAGCAAGGTGCCAAGAAGGAACGCACAGAGATCTACGCCGCAGCTGCCGGGACAATCGGCCCCACCAACCGGCCGGGGACACTTCATAACTGGGAAATTGTCCATGATGAACGGGGCCTATGATTGTGAAAGATGGTGAAATTAACCTTAATATGTTTAATTCCCGATCTTGCCTCATCCCCCACCCTTGAGCTAGGCAGTAGGCCTAGAAGTAAGCTCACCGGAGAAAAGCATCTGTGTATCATGGGATCACTCGATGTTCTCAGAATAGGACTACACTTTGAATAAAAGCTAACCTCATTAACATTAGAGAAATGGCCAACACAAAATAGTCTTGCGTGGTTCTGCCATGCTACACCCTTGCTTCCTCCATATTAAGTGGCAAGACCTCTCACGTCAGCATCATTTATTCTGTTCGATCAGTAAACCCCAAACTCCCTTAATTTTCAAGACACACGCCCCTTTTGACCAAGGACGAAAAAGAAGAGGCAATTATTACACTCCAAAATACCGAAAAACCCAAACTTTTGTGCCCTTTTCCAAACCACACATATTCGTTCAGCACTCCCTCAATATCTCTGTTCTAGCACCTAGACCAGACTTCTCTTGCCGAGGGATACGGCCGAGGCGAGAGTTGGCAGCATCCCGTAGAGCTGAGAGGCTTCGTCGGCCACCATTCAATTCCCCCGTATGACGATTGCCAAACAGCTTCTCAATAATCCGTGACCCATCCTTTTTGTACCCCTGTGGCAGGAGATCCGGGCGTTTGTTTCGCCGGGCATAGTCGTGCTGCCAGTGGTGGAGAGATTCTTTAGCTTCTTGAGTCGCACACTGTGACTCAAGTTCCTGGAAGATGCGTTGAATTCGAACTTCATCCGATTTCACGTCCAACCTCGAGCTGAGGGCCGAGGCTAGAGAAGGCAGCGCCGATGTGGTTGTAGAATGGGGAATGCGATTGGGACGATTTGATGCACAGGATTTTACCCCAAACTGGCTAGAAATGGATAAAGAGTTATGTGTTCCTTGTTTGTAGGTAGCGGCAAGTGAATGAAGGGTACCAGCGTCTAATTTTTCTGAAGAGAGCTTGTCATGAAGGGATACAAAGCGTCCGGTCCAAAACTGGGAGGGTTTGGCGCCATTGATTTGCGAGCATCCAGGCTCCGCCGAGGACCGGCTGGAGTCGCAAGGAGAAGGCGTCGAAGAGATTGGGCTTTGAGTAGTGGGAAGGTGCAAATTTGAACAACTGGAAGGGGTACCAAAACTGTCCGAGGAGCCTGAGATGAATGATTCCGGAGGAATCGATGGTGTCTCTTTGGCATTAGCAGAAGGGCGAGTGATGCTCGATTTGAGCTCCTGGAGAACAGTCATTGTTCGCGATCTAGGAGTGCTCACACCTGGCAGCGTTGTTGTGGATTGTTTGGTACTATTGTCTCCAGTAGGAGGTACATTTTCATCCTGAATTGAAGTGTCAGGATTGAAAAGAACCGAAGTAGTCGAACTTTTTGGAAGCCGGGTCGTCACATGGGCAGGCCTGGGACCCAACCCAATGGATGAGGCTTCGCGAAGTTTGTTTATCGAGACTTTCTTGACCGGTGCATAAATTCCAATCGTTGCAGTCACTTTTGACTGAGCGACAGTCGGCTTGCTTGTCAAGGATTGGGTTGAGAGGCTGGTGAGTATCTTTCGGCTGGGTTTGGTGGGAACGGGTAAGTTGCTGGTAAGGGGAGGTACTGGCCGAGGCGCAGCGCAGTCTTGAATCTCGCTGACAATGGTCAAGGTCTCGCTTCTTGAGAAGTCCTCGCCTCTTGAAGTTCTAACGGGGCCGATAGGTGCAGAGATTGTAGGTCGGGGTGGTTTCAAGCGAAGCCCCAAACGCGTCGAGGCTCGCGACCAAGATGCAGTGGCTGGGGATGGCTTCTTCAACCGGGTACCCTGTTGCTGCTCCATGATTTTCAGGAAGAGGAATGCCCGGAGTCTCGAGAGATGTTTTGCATGTGTTTGTTTGTTTGTCTTTCGGTGGGGTTCGGAGGAGTGTTGTCGAATTGTGGTGCAGAAACACGTAATTTGGGAAACTTCGAGAGACAGATGCTGGAATTAAAATATAAGAGGTCAGAAAGCAGGCAGTGGGCTTGGAGCTTCTGTCGTATAGCACAATTGAGGCCCGAACCGCTGTGCAGAGACCTAAAAATGGTCGAAGCACGAGATGTGACGACACGATTGGGGAGACAATGAAAGGACGGAAGCCCTCTGCAAAGAAGGGGTCAGAGAAGCCTGCGAATTAGACAATTGAAGAATGTAGTGGAATCTCCACCACCTGCTTTATGTTTGAACAAAGCAACAGGCAGTAAGGGCTCTGAGTTTGCACGCTTTGAGCTGGCGTTGGGGTGGGAGCAGGAGCTTTGTTTACCTTTGAAGCTCTTTCGCGACGGGAACCTGCGCAGGCAGACAAAAAGGTGCACAACCGGCAGATAGATTGATAAACGGCGGGCGGTGACGGGCACAATCGCGACTGCCTCTGGTACTTTCTGCTTTGTGATCGGGTCAAGAAGTGAGCTGGACGGCGGCAGTGACTCTTTCCTCGAGACTGGCTGATATGGCTGCACAGGAGGAAACGACCGTCAGCGGCTGCCAACGAGCTGTAGCGTCGGCTCGCATCTCCAACCTCGCATAGGCATCACCGTTCGAGGGCGTCAGCGAGCCGTCGACTCATTCATTCCGTCATTTATTCATTAGTAGACGCAGAAATATATGTCTATATAAGTCGGGCCAATTTTGTTGAACATGTTGGTCCAGTCAGCATTCCAAAATGATCTGAAATGCGATCTATCCAGAACGACCTTCAATAGGTAAGCACCTTCCTCTATCCCTAACAGAAACGGTATGCAAAGAGCAATAGGAATCCGAGCCTCCTCTTCCTCTGGCCTGCCTCCCTTGTTTTTCGTCTAATCTTCCCAGCCGTTAATCTTGAACTTGAACGTCAGATCTCCCTCTCCTCTGGGAATTTCATGTCCCGTGGCATCGTACAGCGCCCTCTCGATGTACGTCACGTTGCCGTCGTGGTCTACCAGAACGATCGTCTGCCGTTGTGTTCCATACATTCCCATATCGAACCCCTGGTGGAATGCCGCATCCCCATTAATAGCGATATCCTTCTGGAGTTCTTCCTCTGTTGGCCACCCTTGTCGACCCTTGGCTTGCGCCTCCTTCGTTTCGAGACGATGCCTCTCATCTCCAATCGCTGGGATAAAGATACTGTTCTTCAGCTCATCGATATTCTCCTCCAGCGTGCGATCGCAGTGACCATGCAGGGTGTCGGTATCGAGATGCTTAAACAACTCGTCTACCAATTCCTGCTCACTGGCCTCCTCGTTGGCTGCATGCGCCTGGATGACATTCTCAAATCCCTTCACCCCGGTCCCGACTTTTGGCCAAGTCTCTGACCGATCAAATACTGTATTCGTCAGCCCCCACCCTTTGATGTGGTCTGGCTTGACGATTGGCACATCTTTGATGTCCCCCGCTCGGTTGCTGATGACTGCAAATCCCTCGCTCTTCTTCTTCAGCTTCGCGCACACCATCGAGAAGCCTCCCACGCCCTTGACACCCCCGTCACTGACGAAGTCCTCGACGCTCTTCACCATGCTCAGCTCGGGTGGCTCGCCTAGCCATGCTGTCGGCATCGCACCTCTGCTTTTCCTCCCCTCAATAGGGTGTTCCGCATCATTGAGCGGCTCGCGGTAGTTTGTTAGTACCGCCAACAGACCCGATTTGGTGATGCCCATCCACGTGCCCATCTCCGGACGATGGAGGTCTCGTGACGACAAAACCTCCTCCCCAGTCACTGGATGCTTGTACCAGTGGGGCCTGGATGTTGGGCGCAGAATAAATTCATCGCGGTTGTCGATGACTATGACTGGATATTTGGGGTGCGCCGTAGTAACAAAGACGATGCACATTTTGTTTTTGTTCGAGTTTGCTCTCTCTCCCTTTTGCTGTGAAAAGGGCTGGTCAGGTAGGTAGTTGGTTCTTGTGAAATAGACTGAGGATTGTGTTTAGGTTGTAATGAGTTGATAGACACTTTGGAGCCGTTTCTCCCCAGACGAAAAGGTTATTCAGCGGACACCGACCGCTATTTATCCCCTTTTTTCTAGCCAGATGACAACATGCATAGAGAAAAACCGGGTTAGCCCAAGACGCGGTTGCGCACGCATTACCTGATTCTACCCAACGGGTGTCTTTTCCCTTGTACTGCCTCGTATGTACCTGTCTGTACGGCCAATCGTAGGCTTTGCCCGAATCATACCACCAAAAAACCAACGTGTGAGCAGCACCCGGCCATGGACTTTTTCGGGACCTTCAGCGGAGAAGAGCGGATTCGCACCGGTGCAATCCGCGTTCTGTGACTAAGCGCCCAGAACACATGTCAACCAAGGCAAGCCCAAAGCCAAATTATTAGGCCCATGGGCCGAGCATATGCATGCATGCAGCAGCCTAGGTCCACCAGTTGGGGACTGTAAAAATTCATCTGGTCACGGGTACAAGGCGCAGTAAAGCAAGAGAGCCTGGGGGAAGGGTGCCTGGTAAAGCACATTCCCTAGAGGAACCCCATCAGATGAGGATCTGGCAACGTCGACATCAACTGAAGTAAAGGAAAGCGCAGCGTTATCGGCGATTACCCATGGCGGTGAGTAGCTTATGAGATCGAAGGAAATGCCGGATGAACAATAGATGAGAAGTGACTGGGATGAGAATGGCCATCAACACTAAACAAGTGTAGAGACAATGAAAGCATACCTAATATTGTCCAAACCGCTATCGTGGGGTCTTGCCAATAGTCACAGAAAACGCTCTGTGACCCCAGATGCCTGTTAAACGAATTGAGCAAATCCCATCGCACAAAATAGACACATGAAAAAGCAGAATACGAGGCAATGTAGGATCAATTGCCGCCGCGGATCTCAAGCTGGTTGCTAGACAACATTCCAAACACTGCTGGACCCGATCGGTATCATGAATCATAAAATATCAACTTTTTTAAAAAACTTTTTTAAAAAACTTTTTTTTTCGAACTAGAACGAAAACGGTCCCCGTCCAAGAGCCTTTCTTTAGAAGACTTTGGCCATTGGAAGTGCTGGCCTATTTCCATACACTTGAACTCTCAGTACCCTTGGATTTACCGTTCTGATACGTTTCACTCAGTCCATTGTACAGCTTCTTCACTCTTTCAAATTCTGACAGCAGGGCAGCCTTGGCTTCCGCGTCGGTGACAGTGTCGATGAGTTCAGCGACAGACCTCGCCTTGAAGAATTTGTTGTCGCGGTTGTAGAGCGGACGTGCCTTCACCTGCTCGTCCGTCTCACTGCCCTGGACACGGAAGACCTCCTGCAGGATGTCGATGTCGTAGGGGATCGAGAACAGGTCCCGGCTGTCCTCATAGGTGAAGAGGTAGTAGAACTCCCGGAAGCCGGACCACGTGATGCCGCTCAGGCACAGGCTGCAGGGCTCGTGCGTGGCGAAGAAGACGCAATCGTCCTGCGGGCTGGGGCGGCTGGCCGGGTCCGGGTAGTCAACGGTGTAGAACTGCTGGATGCAGTTGATCTCGCCGTGGAGCAGGGGCGAGGCGCGCTCGTTGTTTGTGGCGACTGAGAGGGGCTTGAGCGTGCGGCGGTCGAGGATGGCGGCGCCGAAGAGCTTGCAGCCGTTGGTGACGGCCTGGGCTGTCAGGGGCACGATAGAGGTTTCTACAGTCTGGAGGAGTGCCCGGAGGAGCTCTTCGTTCTTGGCGGGGGCAAACATGGTCGTTGGTTTTACTCCTTGTTAGATCTTTGATGTATTGGGGTGAGTTACAGGTCTCAACACCAGAGTTTTTTGGGAAAATCGGGCACAGCATTCAAGGAACGAGGGGAAGGAGATGGCAGATAAGACACGGTCACACCAGATCGGGGCCGGCCGCTGGCGTCGTCTGAGACGGTCACCTCCGGGAACACAAAACTTTGTTCTCCATCGCTAGACTATGTCTGCAGCAATGGGGGATAGTATGGAAACCGCCCGTATTTGAAATCAGGCTTGGATGCCAGGACCACCCTTTGCGCTATCATGGCTGAGGATGATGAAGGGAAATCGTTGATATTTTCGTTGTAGAGCAGAAAGCAACTGAATGAATGAATGACTAAGCATACCCACCAAAGCTTTCTCGTTCTCAACATGAATTAACTGAACCTTTCCAACATTCATGTCCATCTCTTAAAATGCGAGAATGAGAAGAGGGAAAGGGTGAAGGGAAGATGCACTACATTCGATGCCTGAGCTCGCCCAAGCTCTCGCCGAGCGGGAAAAATACACAACTTGAGGTCGTCTTCACCATCACGACCGACCTGGGCGACTCTTTTCTCTCGCCAAAGGAGCCTATCGAGTTGGAAGCCATCCTCCATGTCACGGCTGGCAAGAAGGACAGCAAAACGCTGCCCCTATCTAGGAAGGGGCAGCTCGTCTGGAAATACGGCCAGAGGATAGCGAAACCAGTCTTCCTGATTCCCACCATCGTCACCCAGATCATCGCGGCGGGCCTCTGGGTGCAAGTTCAAATTAGCGCAAGCCGGGCGATTTCGGCCGATAGGGCGTCTTTGATTCTCTCTGAAGAGGCAAGCGGATCTCGGGAGGCTGGTCTGGGACTCGTTATGCCGGTTTGGCTGACCCTCAGCCCGAAGGCCAAGGATGGCCAGCGGCATTCGACCCGCAAGCTGGAGTTGGGCACAGCGAGCAGCTCCTCGATGATGATTGAGATGGAGGAGGAGCTTGGCGAGAGCATTGCCCGGCATATCTGGGACGCAGGCGTGGTGGCCCTGTGCGCTCTTTCCAGCACCGTCTTTTCGCCCGACTCAGCGACCAGCCAGGCACCTTGTGTAAGGGCCGTTGGCAAACTCTTGGCCAAGGCAGATACACTAAACGTTATAGAGCTGGGATGCGGCGTCGGTGTATTGGGTGTTGGGTTGGGCGCCCTTTGCTCCAAGGTCCGCCCCGAGGCGAGCAAGGACAGCTTCGTCCTGATGACGGATCTGGAGGAAGCCGAAACACAAGCAAAGCTCAACATGGAGCATCTGCCCAGCGGCCAAACCGCCGCGCTTGCATATGAGAATCTCGACTGGGAGGAAGGGAGACGGGGTAGTTTTGGAACACAAACGAAGGCTCGGCGGTGGGATCTTGTCATGCTCAGCGACTGCACGTACAACGTCGACATGCTCCCGGCGCTGGTAGAGACTCTATCGGCGCTGCATGCTTCAAATGAGTCACATTCTGGAGACAGCGCGGAGGAATGGACAAGCCGGGTGTTCTTGGCTACAAAACCTCGTCACCCGTCTGAGAAAGCGCTATTTGACTTGATGGCCCAGCATGGTTGGCAGAAAGCAGCCGAACAAGTCATCCCTCTGCCCGTTCTTGGGTCTGGTCCAGAATCGGTTGAGTTGTATTTATTTGAGAGAAGAGCAGATCGTAAAAAATAATTGCAAGGATCTGCCAATGAAATAAATCTACCGAAAATACGTACATTCCTTACTTTCGGCGACTATGATTAATGAGGCCACGCCCGAATCAACTGCTGTAGTCGTACTTACATCTTCGTGAAAATATTGTATGGAAGGAATTGTTAGAGAAGGAGAAGAAACAAGAAAAAAAGGCCCGGAATATCGATATCTTGGCTTGAGCGATACGTCGAGTATGTCACAGGCCGCACTCGCTGGCTAGAGACTGGGATTGCCCTTCCAGCACAGCTCTCCAAGCTTGACTCCTTTAGGTAGGTATTCATCGCACGTAAAGTCCAATTATGTGGTAGAACCCGGATTCTTAAAGCCTCTATCAAAGCATTGCCACCGTGGTAGATCGTTGTCTTGCTAGTAGCTCCGCGTAGCTTTGAGGTGCAGGCCACAGGCCATCATGAGGCTTGAACGAGGCAACTGACTGAAGAATTCACTTTGACGAGGACAGAGACTTGGGAATCAATGTTTGCCTCAGAGATAACTTGGCGGCCGCACAGGATCCAGTGTCTATTGTATGAGGACTTGAGCTAGCAGGATTCTTCATGGCAACAACATCATCGCAAACTCACTACGATGTCCTTGGTGATATTATGCCTTGACTTGGAATCAGTGCTGAAACGTTTGCAAATGAGAGACCTTATAGATTAGTCCAAATAGAAAGTCGGACATGGCGTCCACTCATCCTGCTTATCACCGGCTGGATACTTGACCAGTGGTCGTACAGTGGCCGGATTTTCTTTACGGGTGTATTTGAGCATAGTCTCTACGTTTATGAGCATCGTGCATGAATGCGTAAAGGGGACTGAAGCACCAAGTTCTGATAATGCTTGCGGAGTATGAGTATCACTGTGAACTGAATAGTCGATGTGCTGTTTTTGGAATTCATGCTCGGCCAGAATATTCTATACAGTAGTGCCAGGGGAAGGGTGTGGTCCCAAATTAGGCTTAAAATCTACAAAACCTTTCGGGTCTTTGCAATGAGTTGTAAACTACAATAGTAGTTTGTTCCCTTACACCAGTCGACACAGGGCATGAAGATGTATGTTAGAAGTTGCTGGTTCACGCCCACCCAGGCAATCGGTGAGCCCAAGAAAGTCCAGGTCTTGGTCACCGATGAGCAAAATCGATCCTACGGCCAGCTGCCCAAAAGTTCCGAAATCTGCCATGATACGGCGGCGTGCTTGCTGCTCGTCAATCCAGTCAGGGATGTTGATTCTATCACATCTGCCCAACATTTATGCACACTAGCACGTCCGGTGGCTTGCATGACAATGGCGGCTCCAGCCAGTGAGTGGCATTTGCCAAGGATCTAGACACAATTCATTGGTGCATCCATTGAGGAATCAATCTCACCGTGCTTCGTTGTAGTCTCGATCAACATGGCTACATCATAGCTCATCCGTAAGGGATCAGGTCAGCTCACAGCTGTCCATAAGCTCCTACATATCAGCCCTCGCACCAGCTACCAGAGCGGGAAAGACATCTGGGGCTCGAACAGGTAACCTACCAACGCGAGGCTCCTTCTCCCGGCACATGCAGGAAAGGGTAGGGTGGGTGCAACAGGGAAGGGTGCACGGAGGGTGGGGAGTCACCCTGACAGGCGGCATGGAGCGCAGTTAGCGAAGCGAGACTCGTACCAGACTGTTGGGATATTTAGATGCCTGTCAGCCGGCCTGTGGGATGCTGCGCTGCTGCGACGCAACGTTTCTGGCGCCTTGCATTGCTTTGGACCTTGGCTTGTGAGTGGCATGGCTCAGCTCAGTGGACGGTAACAGCCAAGCGAAAGAAGATGGCGGGGAGGTTATTGACGTTGGCACGATGCCATCTTGTACAGTACATCAATAATGACACACACATGTACCGAGCTTGTGGATGCACTTCAATGCCGGACCAGACATGCAGACATGAAGGGTGGATTCTCTGGAAGGAACAATGGCAGGAACTGGGGCGGGTGCGTCACTGACGGTTTGGTGATTGCGGTGAGGCCCAGCTGAATTGAAGGAAGGGCTATCTCGTCATGCTGGAGTCCAAAGATTGGCGTCGACGATGCTGTAAACATGCAGGCATGGGTGGTTGCATGCCTACAGAAAGCCTAGATGAGCAGCTGCTGGCAATCCGATGCCAGTCCATATTGCAACCCATCGCAGCTATCACGACCGAATTGCGAATTACAAATTACTGTACGAGGCGGTACCTCTGGCCAGCGGTGCTGTCAGAGGCTTTCTAGCGGTAAATTCGTACCGGTCAAGTACGTAGCGCTGTAGGATGCACCCGGAATGTCATCTGCCAACCGTTTTTCGGGGGATATACAGGCGGTGTGGGCCGCTATCCGCATAATCTACCTTAGCAGGCCCTCCGTCCGTCCATCCCTCCTTCACTCCTCCCCTCCCTCCCATCCATCGCCCATCCCCGCCAGCGTTCGCTAAGCTTAGTTGGAACCTGGGGGCCGGCCGTCTCGTCGCTTTTCCCATTTCTGTTTCGCATTCCGGCATTCCGCAAGCCTGGTCTGGCTGGGAAGAAAATCCGCCTATCATATTGTCCAGATACGGGCCTTTCTAACCCCCGTTACAGGAAGAAACAACGGGCGTTCCCGAAACCTGTCATCGGAACAGAGTAACACGCACTAATGCCTTGGGGCTCCGGGCGGACAGATTTCAGTCCCATGAGCGCCGTCTCCTGAGCCTCCACAGCTGCGCGACAACAGCTAAGCACTACGGCAGGTTTAAGTTTCGCATTTTGAGCGAGTTGAATTGCTTTTTGTGCAGCGTTGTATCGTGCCATTTATTCCCCCTATTGTCTCCTCTTTTGTTTCTTTCCCTGATCCAACCTACTCCCCAATCAGCTGCAGATCCTTTGTCCCGCGTTCGGCTTCCGCACATTGATCAACATTTTCTTACCTAGACTAATACGACCCGGGATTTCCTGGTCTCCAATTCCTCTGGACCATGAATGAGAAATTAAGTAATTAATCGTCAGCTTCCGTGCCCACGGTCACCCCTCACTCCACGGAAGAGCGCCAGGCTTGACTCGGGGAAATACCCAGCTGTCGTACCAACTCTCTGGGATGGGATGGTTGGTGCTGTTGGTGGTGGTGGGCCGTGGTTCGGGCAGCCGCAGCTTGGCAAGCAAGGATACACCGGCACCAGGAGACCAGGGAGGTACCTCGTGTCAAAAACCCCCGGAGACGGCGCTCGTCAGCGAACCAAATGCTCGGGTCCCCCAAGGAATCAAGTGGGCTCTGAGCAACCATCTGGCAATATAGGTGCCACGATGTTGAGCACCATTGTGCGCCCCATGAGTTAGCGCACGGCTCGGGACTTCGTTTTGTGTTAGCTTTGGTCAGAAGATTAAAATAAGCCGCAGCAAATGCCTCAGCATCTGGTCCGGTTCGATACCAACAGCCCGGTTCTTTCGCTGGGCCTTTGACTCCCTCCGTCAGGTCCCACGACACTAAAGTAGGCAGGCTCTACGAGAAAATCAGGTGTTGGTGGAATGCTGCCTACTATTATTTCAGCTAGGCAGCTCGGCCACCTAAAGAGCACGTTTTGGGTGTCACATGCTTGGGGTGTATCTCTGACTGACCAACAGTGAAGTGTGCCGTTGGTGTTCTGGCCACGAGGTTGGGGGCCGTCCTTTCTATCAATAGGAAAACACTAACACAGCTTCCTCAATGCAAGTGCACACGACAATACCCTCCCTGCCTTTGGAGGGGGTGCTAGGGTACCGCGCCGTCGGCTCTCAAATGCTTATCACCGTGCAGGCCGCTTGGGAAAGCATAGAATCATCCATACATTGCAAATCGGCCAGGGCCACGTTGGCATCTGGGCAATTAAAAGATCCACCGAGGGAGGGGTATATCGCTGCAGCTTTCTAATTAATACGACGGGCCTCTCAGGATAAACACGACCCTAGGCTGAGGACAGCAAGACTTTGTAGCCTACCCATGGAATCTGCAAGGACAACGGTCCGCGCTTGTATTCCTTGCTGGGAAGATGGTGCCCACTTCACGCAAGCGGTGCTACCATCCAATGCCTGCTGTAGTCAGCCTCTCTCCGCCAGCTCTTGGGACACTTTACCGACAGACTGGCTCCAGGTATATCATCCGAGATTGACAGTCAGCAAGCCACCAGTCAGCCCTGGTCATGTATTGTCCCATAGACCGTCGTGACGGGAAGAAGGCTTAAAGAGCAACCCGAGAAAAGGAGTTATGGGCCAACACGTTGAAACACAATGTATTCCCATTGGCCTTATCACTTATGGTATGTCACAAGAGAGATTTAGTAATCTCGGATGCCCAAATAGGAGCATTATGTATTCACATTGTTTCTGGAAAACCTCGCCCATTGTTGGTCAAGACATTGGAACGACAGTTGCCTGCTCACTAAATGACCACCACTACGCCCAATACCACATCGACCATCTCACAATTGACCTGCACATTGCCCAAAAGGTTTAATATCTGCTGTAATACATACACGGTGTCATTCATCAAGCTGGCCATGCAAGAATGCCACCCTCATCGCATGAACACCATCGCGATATAGGGTAGATTCGTGTCGTGGAAACGAACCGTCGCTTGCATAACAACGGCGGCCTAGCTAGTCAGTAACAATTGGCAAGGATCTGGGTCTAAGGCGTCTGACCATCCTCCAATTGTTAGTCCGTCCCGTGCTCTGGTTTGTCCTTGATCAATAAGGCCGCATCGCATGGTTGTACGATGCAGCACAAGCAAGCTTCTCCAGTTTTGTTGGTCAGAAGTACATAACCGAGCCAGCTGTGGAGCGAGGCACAGCGTCCTCACAACGGCCTTTCAGCGCCTTGAGCGTCTACTTCAGTGCGCCCATAGCAGTGTGGCTTGAACCCGCTGCTGGGATCAGGGTATTATGTCGCCAGCGTAGTGGGCTGGTCCCGTTTAATTGACCTCTTCAAGCAGAAGAGGGAAACGTGACCAGGGTACGAGAATCATACCTACCCAGCAAATGAATGGATAGGTATTTTGGAAGGAGCCCCAGGATTGGGGAAAGACCCCCTAACAGACGATTCCACGAGCCCGGAGTGTTGCAACAACTGACTGGGCGTGCCGCTCGGAACTGGTCATATTACTAGGGAGGTAGGTAGGTAAGAGAGGTATTACACAAGTGTGCCAACCTGGGCTACTTTGCTAAACAGAGCTCGGCTCCTGCATGTGCGTGCACACTTCTCACATGCCTGGATCTGGAGCTGAAATCTCCTGCGCCGCCCGGGTGGGTTGGTCTTCGCAGAACACAATAAAGAATGGGCTCTCACTGGGAATTTGCTCTTACTCAACTCGTCCATCCGGGGCGTGTGACGTCAACCGGCCAAGCACACGGTAGGTAGTAACCCATCCTCCACCCCATTTCCGTGTCTACGGCCAGCCGGGAGCGTTTCACTCGGTCCAGCGACAGGGAAGGGAATGCCCAGGAGGACGTCGTGCGTTGAGGCTTGCAGCGATTACTTTCCCATTTCTTTCCTGGATCGACCACCTGCAAGCCAGGGATGTACCTAAAACCTGCATCACAAGTAGCTGGGTGGTCTTGTCCCTGCCATTTGCGCACGGCCATTTGTGACTTACGGCGCCTCCCAAGCGTACACACTGATGTGCTTCCAGGCCAAGCCTTGCTCCATGCACCTCTCACCCTCCCACCCACCTCCTTTGGTCGGCAGGTGTAAACCGGCCCATCTCTCTGGGCGTATAAAAGAAATGGAAGACCTCTGCCGTTCCAGCGAGTCTGTCTGTTCATGAGAGTCTTCACCAGAGCAGAGACCAACGTCCTGGCCCCTCACCCCCCCACTGCCCCAAGGAATCAGCCAAGGACCTACTACTAGAGCAGTTAGTCAAGGAGAAGCCCTGTAAGTCAGCGCTCAAGTGGCCCGTTGTGCCGTCCTAACTGCCTTGCCAATCCACCGCCATCGCCCACCATTTGCCGTCACAAATACATACCAGACCCCTACCAGGCGACCGAGGTACCCGAGGCTCGAACCAGCCTGGTGCTTGTTGATAGTGGCTCTCGTTGTCACTGCTGCGAATTCCAGAACTAAGAGCATACCTCGGGGAAACAGAATTAAATTGGAAGCTCTCGTCTCAGGCGAGGAAAGAGCCACTCTGTCGGTCACCAAACCCTCCGAGGCAACTACCCCTACCCTTCCTCCACGGGCAGGTGCGCCCGGCTCCATTTAGCCTTCGCAGGTCCGCAGACTCCCAATGTCTATCTATTACTACTTCGATTCACTAACATGCCCCCAGGAAACCGTTCTTCTTTTTTTCTCCAATTCCCGCTGCTCTGTGCTGCTCTTAAAGCGACTTGGCTTGCCCTATGCTCCGCAAGGATCGGGCCGAAGCAAAATTCATCCTTCCTAAAAGCAAAGAGGATGCCCCAACATTGAGCCGCTTGTAGTCGATGATGAACTCACCGCCTGGCCCAATTTGCTTTTCACCAACGACGACTTGCCTAACTAAGGTCTGGGGCACAGTTCCCTTGGCCCCTTGCCGCCCAGCTCTTTCCCCACGGCGCCGTACACTCACGGGAGAGCCTTCATGTTGTTCGGACCACCCGACGACATTCAATTCTCGCCAACGAAGACCATGGACGACAACCACGGGGAAGGCCCCTCTGGTCAAGCTCGACCCCCTCTCCTTCTCCCACGGGATCTGTAATCGACGTGGGCACCTTATCAGATGCTGCCAGGATCCAAAATCTGGAAAATGGTGACTACCCAAACGATGACGACGACACTAGAAGCTTATCCGAAAGCATTCGTGGCCATATTATCCGCGGCGGCTTGAGATATCATGCCTATCACGCCGGGAAATATGCCTTTCCCAATGACGAGACCGAACAGTATCGCGATGACTTGAAGCACACGCTGACCCTCCACTTATGTGACGAGCGGGCTTTTTTGCGCCCGTGGAAGACGTATTGGCAAACGGTGCTGAAGTCTTGGATCTCGGTAAGTTTCGAGATACCCTCGAAACCCGGCTGCGAAATTGTTGGCTCTTGGTGCTGGGGACTTACGTTTGTGTCATACAGGTACTGGAACTGGGAAATGGTGCATGGAGTGTACGTTACCACTGTCTTCCTCGGACACTGTCTGACTTCCCCTGCTGAGGATTGGAAAGCTGTTTCATTCTACGAGCAAGTCCATTACCTTCATCGGGCCATTCGTGTACAACTTCTTTCCTTTTACCACTGAGCCGGAGGAAGTTCCAACACTAGCGAGTGCTCAGTTGGAATCCAATGACGGTCGTAGGCTGGGTAATAACCCAGTCTATATTGTGTAATGATGAATAAGAGGAGAAAGGATCGCTCGCTGACAACACCTCTCTTGACAGTGGCCGACATATACACAAAATCTGAGTTCCACGGCATGGACCTGTCGCCTATTCAACCTGATTGGGTCCCCGACAACGTTATGTTCGTTGTCGACGACATTGAGCACGAAGCAGGGTGGACATACCCGGAAGACCATTTCGACTTCATCCATATCCGACACACATTACACTCCATCCAAGACCGAAAAGAAATGTGGAATCGAATATACAAGTATATTACTCCTTGGACCCAGTGTTGAAATTGAACCTGTTGCTGACGTTCAATAAACGCAATAGACATTTGAAGCCCGGTGCCTGGTTCGAAGTTCAAGAGTTTCATTACACTGCTGCTTGTGACGACAACTCGTGCGATGGACCATTTGCTTTTCGTGACTTTCTTGGCTTCCTTGGGGACGGTATGGCTGCTCTGGGTTCGGATCTTCACGGTATTTTAAAATCTGAGAATGAAATATCCGAGGCTGGATTTGAAAACATTAAAACCAAGACACTGAAGTGCCCGGTCCTGCCTTGGGCGAAGACAGGCAAAAAGTCGGTTTGCGGCCACATGCTGCGAGAAAGCATCCTGTGGGGGCTCAAGGGGCTCGCACGTCGCCCCTTTGGCGAGGGACTGGGCTGGACCAACATCCAAATCGAAATGTTCCTGGTCGACGTCCGAAAATCAATGACGGAAGTCGACCCTGCCAACGGGCTACCCAGGTTTCATGTATACTGGCCCTTTCACATCATATATGGTCAGAAACCCATGGATGGGCCATGAAGGGGAGATTTTTCAGCACATAAAACTTGCCATATATATCAACATGGACAAGCTTATATTGGCTTCTGTTGCGGCTCGAATATAGAAAGGACCAGGACATGGTAGGCAGGTAGCATTACAAGGCGTCCCGGGCTGGGTGGGATGACCTCTGGCGTTGTTCAAGGGGAAAGGGAACCTAATTTTACACTGTTACGACATGATGACCAAGGAGGCAGTTTAAGAGCCAGATGATGTATACGAGCGATATATAGTGGTAGCATTTGTGAGCGGTTTCGGTCCTCACATTTTGGGGTATATTGCTGTGGACCTAAACTTGATAGTTTCACCTAACTAAGACAGAACCAATTGACTCGATATGCCTTGTCTTTGTTGTTCTCAAGTGACAATACGTCCTGAAACTGCTTGATTTCCAGGAACGACTTTTGTAATGGTATCGGAAGGCTAACGTGTCAGCATAAGAGGCAATTAATGGTAAAATTCGATGTATGTATAGAATGAGGATGGCTTCCCTACCAAACAGAGAACAGGAAATTATTCCCAGTGAGAACGAGGAAATGCGTAGTAAGAATAGGGGCTCAAGTAGGAATGATGGCCATTGTATTGTTGTTAGCTCAGTCGAGATGCACGTAACCACATTCGGGTGTCCTGTCTTTGACCTGCTACGGAACACGCCTTCATTATCTATCCTCAAGAAAGCAGACCATAAACTGAATCTTAGAGTTGTTCAGTTGGAATATCTACTATCTACTGGCATAGAAATGCTGCCGATTGAAGAAGATCATTTTGATAGATATCGCCTTGGTAAAAGTAGTTTTCCCACTATCCTATGTTTACTTGGCATGAACTTACCCGAAGTCTCTTCACAAAAAATATGAAAAGATGTCAGGCGAAATTCCAGTTTGGTTGAGTGTAGTATCGATGGGAACCAACAACAAATTGGGCTCAAAAGGCAATGAAGATTACGTTTTCGGATCAGTTGTGAAGCTGCTGTACCAAATAACGGGGAGTTGTCGGAGGGCCAAGGTATACAAATCTCCTAAGAAAGCACGAATTTCCCAAGGCAAGATGTCGCATAGTGCCTAGAAGGAGCTCATGTAGAATTTTCCAATGCTCAACTTGATATCAGGTCCAGAAAATGCGCCTAGGGTTAGTTTTCTCAGCTTGAACGGCATTCTTCCCTCAGAAGCTACCGAACAAACCGCTCAAGACTGTCCAAATATTAATTTTGTCAGTTCCGGCAGAGAAACAACAAAAAAAACTAGGGAGAATGCCTCCTAGTTTTCAGCCGACTTCCCCGTCTCCGTCAGATTAAGCCGCTGTTTACCTAGGTCGCCACCCGATCCAGTCATTCGTGGGCAAAAATGTTGGGGAAGAGAGCAACGCAACTACGTGGCAAACCCAACGGATCATGCTCTTTCAACATGTGAATCGTAGCAACAGCAGAGTTGGAAAGCTAGGAAATCATTGGATTATCCGTCTGACGCTCACCGGCATGTCCCGCAAAGCTGCTCTGCTTGCGACATCCCAACGGCCTAGGCCCTTCCCCTCGGCTCTCCTCGTATTGGGGCTGACGTACGGCACCGCTGCTGCCTACCAAGATTGGAAAGTTCTCCAACATGATTCGACGTGCTTTTCTTCACGGACGCTTATGAGAAAGTGGCACAGCCACCGTGAAGGAGGTAACGACGTTGACTCATCTCCATCTTGATCGCCCGCCCGCGCGAATGTACTATCCACACCCCGACCTTTACCAGATCCTTGGAATCGGGAATCTCACGAAAATGAGCAATGGTTCCATCCCATATAGCACAGTGTGCGGGTTTTCAAATGCAGATGAAGGCGGTGATTGGTCCGTACGCCCTCCATGGGAACTCGCGTGAGTCACAGTTTGACAGCTGCGCATGTGAAAGGCGTGACCCTGTAGCAGCCGCGATATGAGATGTCATTGAAACATCGCAAGGCGAAGGACCGTCACGCTTTGAAAAGACGTAGAAGGGGGGCGAAAGAGGCGCCAGCACAGAGCCGATCAGGAAGGGTGATCCAGGCACGAAGCGCTGGCTCACTGTGGCTGAGCAGCATTTGTTAGACCGTCCGCATTGAAATGGTGACTCACAGCGCAACGTTACGACTCAGGGAGCCTCCTCGGACAGGCAGCCGCACGGGGAAAGACGAAACCCCCGAGCCAGCCGTGAAATGATGAATTGAACGAGTGGGAATGTTGGCGTGGGATGTCGTCCGGTTAAGAATGCGGGCGAATAGGACGACGAATGAGCATCGGGGCGGGGGATGCAATCGGGGCGGAAACCCCGGAGTGGGTCACGGGAGTTCGGGGCGTTGCGAGTGTGGCGAAGTGGGTCTAGCCGATATCTCAGCCATATCTTCGCCTGCGTGATGACGTACTTGGTGCGAGTCTGTGTGGCTGCACCGCCACACGCTTTAAAGCCCGCCCAGGCCGACGACAACTCATCACAGCTGGAATGAAGAGGAAAGTATTGGGCGTTCACGATCGGAGTCTTTGCCCCTTTCACTCGTGTGAATCCCCTGGTCAGCTGATAACGCAATTAGGACGAGAACATAGCCCATATTTGTTAAGGGCCGATTTCACCCTCGCCTGGGACACGACATTAAGGGGGTCTACGGAAGATACGAAGCATACACTCAAGGCGTGCGCTCTGGTTGGCCGCGATGGCGGGCGAATTGGCTTGGGCTCAACATTTTCTGGCGAAAGCATTCGCTATCATTTGGGAGAGTAGGGTCTACGGAAAACAGGCCCGTGAGTGCTAAGGTGGCGTAGGCATTTCATCACTGCGGGCGTGGCCCCTCGCAGAAGCTGTCCAACGATGAGACATGATTGCTGGCATGATGACCGAGCTGGAGGGGTAACCGACGCAATGCATCAGCAAAAAAACCTTGCGTAGCAGGACGCTGACAACCAGCTGGGATCTTGCAGATAGAGAGAGGGGCAGAGCGGAAGAGATTGGACCAAAGGACATGCGGTCTCGCCAAGTGACAGCAGATAGGCGGCAGTAAGGCGGCATCCCGTCCTCGTGGGTTGGGCACATTCGCATGAGGCTCGGGTTCGACACATGCTGTCGGGTGCACCCTCTTTCATCATGACATCGGGGTGTATGCACGCACAAGCATGCACACACCCAGCCTGAGGTCGATTCTTTTTTCCATTTCATGGTTCCGTTTACTCCCCTTGCCAGCTCTCACTCGAAGAGACAACAAGCGGCCACAATTGCGCGACATGAGCTCTGTCTATTGGGCACTTATCAAATGCCGGTGAGGAAGAGCGGCGGCTGCTGAGGCCTCACCTGCGTAGGGTATCGTTTTGCCCCTACATTTTTTTTTTTTCCGCACGCACAGGAAAACGATTAGTGAGGCGTCACATGTACGTCTAGCGTGGAAAGCAACATAAACAGTTCACCCATGTTGAGGGAGAGAAGCAATAAGTGGGCGCATAGAAGATAGTGCGAGGACAGGCGGGAAGTGTGTCCTTGATTGGGCTCCCAGGCGCACGGCTCGGTCATACCAAACGCTATCTGCCTTCACCTACACTTCGGTCGCGCCTGGGCAGCTCCCCACTCTAGCGCACCCCCCTTTCGCCCCCCCCCCCCCCCTTGTTTTTATGTTATTGTTTTCTTTCATTTTTGATGGAGATGGTGGTTGCGATCTTGGAGAGCGACTTGAACTGCACTCCGTCGCGACGAGGGGAATTTTAAACTGGACGCGGCTCTCCTCTCCGGCCCCCACTGCCCATTAATATTTTCGATTGATTACTTTATTTTTTCCCTTGTCTGTGGGTGAATCACCCCGCTGCGCATTTGCCCTAATTGCGATGACTCCTGATTTGCTGGGCCGTGTCCCCCTGCGCCAGGGACATTGAGTGGTCGAGCCCAGACCGTTCGTCCGTCCCTACCGCTGTTTATTACGATGCACACCTACGTACGGATAGCAGAGGACTAATGGGGACTGCGAATTTCCGCTATTACGGGGTAATATTTGGAAACGGCTTGCCAATAGCAACACCACGACCAAAATTTGGAGCTTTGCCCTCCTCCTCCAGGGACCAGGGAGGTTTTTGAAGGTGAGGCTGGGTTGGGAACCACAAAAAAAAAATACGCAAGATGATGACAATTTTAATAACAATTCCCCGTGCACCGCATCTGTGCTCGAGGCAGCAGCGCTCTTGGTACAGTGATCCCAACACGCCTGGGAAGGTATGCGAAACAGGGTGGGAGAAATCCTGTCGCCGCGGGCAGGCAGACCGAAGGCATTTGGTTTACTCGTGCGCACGTACAGAGTATGTGTGTGTGTCATTAATTGAATCCTCCTCTTATCCCTGTGCCGCCTTGGTATTTTCTCACAGGTCAATTTTTCTCTCTTCTCTTGCCAGCCGGGATTATAAAAAAGAAAAAGAAACATTCAAAAAAACTTTTTCACTGGCCTTCTCGCTCCCCCTTGTCCGTCTGCCGGGGGCCAGCGCCTCTAGAGAGGGGAAGCAAGTTAGTTACTAAATGTATCGGAGAGGCGGCCAGCGCATTTTTTTCTTCTTCTCTTCCAAGAGTCGGTGAGTCCCTGGGAACCTGTTTGTTCGCTTGAAACGTCGCGGCATAGATCTTGACTTTTACGTGATGGGATGCGATCGAGTGCGCTTGTTGTGTGTGCCCACCAGCAAGCCAGGCTGAGTTACCTCCCACGGCCGGCCCCCTCCCCGCGGTTGTTATTTTTGGCTGGTGGGCATGAAAGTTGGTAAGGTAACCCACCAAGACCACACCCCCAAAAGATCCTTGTGGGATTGATTTCGGAAGGGCCTAGACTTGGTTATGCCTGGGAGACAGAGAAGGTCGTTGGGCTCGGAGCTCGTGCACGATTCAAGGACGGGAACGGAGATGGGAGGACGCGATAAGAAGCGGCGATGGCGATGTGCCCGGCCACAGCATTTTTAAACCAGTTGAAGAGAAAGTCTGGATCACCCATCTGGCATGTAGGGAATACATAGCACTGTAGTGACGGTGACAGCAAAGGTCCACAGCCTACACCTCGCCGACGTGTCTGACCTTGGATGGCGGGTAAAGGTGCCAATCGGGGCTGTGGGACGACGTGCATCTGGCGCCCGATTCGACGGCACGGCGCGGCTTGGACATCAATACAGCTCTGCAGGTTGGGAGCGGATACTCCTGCACATTAATTATACTCCAATGTACATTTTCGGGGGAGGGACGCCCTATTTTCCTAGATTTCGCGTGTGAGTCATAACCACCACCAAAGGTGCCTCCCCTCCATCCCACCAGTTCTGCTGAGAAATACGGGCTATACATAGGCACGCACACACACTCAGCACAAAAAGGCTGTGTAATCAACCACAACGATGACAT
Organism: Clonostachys chloroleuca; assembly: GCA_037952775.1. Taxonomy (NCBI): domain Eukaryota; kingdom Fungi; phylum Ascomycota; class Sordariomycetes; order Hypocreales; family Bionectriaceae; genus Clonostachys; species Clonostachys chloroleuca. The sequence goes on along the minus strand of JBANAY010000003.1, from coordinate 18,017,638 downwards.
GACGAGAATGAATTGACATTTCCCTTCCAATTGGGCAGTGTGCAATGCGCACCTAATAATACCATCAGATTGAGACACCCAAGTCTGACCAAACGGGTACTTGTTTATGAAAACCACACGGGTTGGCCAGAATGAAACCTGTAGCTCACCTCACCTCCAAGGGAATTGCGATGAAAATTTTTTCATCTCTTCCCAAGGGCAAAAAAAGCACGGATTGCAAACAGGAGCAGGGATCAAGGGCAGAGACAAGCAGGCAGAGCTGTCCAGGGGATCATCACCCTGGGTGGAGGGAAGGGGGCCCTTGCACCCTCAACCTAAGACATCACATAAGGGGGGGCGTGGCTTTCTAGAATGGCGCCCAGAAATGACAGCCCGGGCCCTTCCTAAGGCCCCAAGAGCCAATGTACCTATCCGCAGCAACCAGGCATGCGCTAATGTTTGTTTTCCCAGGGTGTGTCGTTTCGGGTGGTCTGGGCTAGGGCCACCATCCCTGGTCCCCAAAAGAAAGCAGCGACGAAGCCACAGCACCCATACATGTTTCGCAATTTCGGTCCCAACAAGGTGAGGCTGGCCAGACCGGACAGTCAGGTCTCATACTGTGCGACGCAAAGGCCTTGCGGCTGGACCCATTTCTTCTCGAGCCCAATGGCACCCCGGCCCCAGCCCACTGGAAGGGAGAGAGGAGGACCCTCCTCCGTCTGAACCTCGGTGAGCCAGATGAAGCAAGGGCTGGGGACACTCCCGGAAGTGGACGCAGATTCCCCGGCACCAGAGCGAATGAGTCGAGCACTCTTGGCTTCATCTCCCTTCCGACCACAGAGCTGAAGGACCCTTTCCGGGGCCCTGGCTGCTCTCCACCCGATTCTTGCCTACCAGCGTAGCACTTATAGCCAGCCTGTGCCTCGCGACACGGACGGCCGGGTTCGGTGCACGGTAGCATCGTTTCTACGGCGTGGCGTGGGAGCCTGGCCGTCACAGCGCACTAGCTATGATTACCTATCCAACCGTCTGTTTCGAGGCGAATGGCCGTGTCAGGGTCCAGGGAAACACAACGTAGTGCACGGAAGCCTTCTACCTCATTTTATAATTAGCGCTTGTGTGATATAGAAAGCTTGGGCTCGTGGCTAATCTCGAGCCCTGCTTGTTGGTGAATGACTGGTTCGTCTGCCCTGTGCCGCGACGTGTGTGGCTCGTGGCAGGGTGGTTCACATACATCATCATCAGTGCGCGCGAATGCTAGATGATCGTGACATGCATCTAAGATGAGGGGAGGCCTGACGCAGCTTGGGGGGGGGGGGGGGGGTTGGAGCCTCCAGAAATCAATCTACTCCTCATGGCTTTACAGGTTTGGGAAGGGGAAGGAGATGCACCGGTCGCGTCGACGGTTGGGCGCACCATAATATTACCAGGACGCACATAATTTATTGCCCACGCACGTATTAATAAAGCGTTGTACTACACCTCCGACGAGGCGCCGGTCATAGGCCAACATTCGTACGCGAATCGTCTGAGAGTCAGCGTCGTAGGTATCACGACAATTTCAGCAACCTGGCAGCCTGGAGCAGTTGGTATTCATGCTCCGTGGCCGAGGGAGGCTGGTGCTGCGACGCGGACGGGTGGTGCCTAAAGGCGAGGCCAACGAAATTAATTTGGCGTTCCATTGCCTGGTAATGGCTGTGGCCAACCACCCCTCAGGAAATACCTACCCGGTTGGGTATGAGGAGCGCGGCCGTAGAACCCGAGTGCGAGTCCATCTGGTTGCCTGTTTGCCGTATGTGTTGCCTCTCCCGGGCATTTCCAGCGCACATCCCGTCGGATATGCGAAGAAGGAATTCCTGAGCCAAACGAGGCTGGCAGGTGTCGACCATTCAGACCTATGCGTGGGATCGTGGCCACCCACAGATGCCTGGAAGAGACCCCATTTGCTAGCCTCGCTTGGGGAGCATGACCTTGAGCGGTTCTGGCATGGTCGCCGATGGCCTGGGAGGATGGGTGGGTGCGGAGCGAAGGCAAAAGGCGTGGTGCGGACGTGGTGCCGCACACCTAATCCCAATCCCGCCCTTTTCCTCCACCAACGGCACGGTGCGCTGCGATGTCACATTCACCCATGATGTGGTGGTGGTGGGGAAGCCAAAGCAGCGTGCTGCATGCTATGTAAGCAGCCCGCCTGGAAGAATGAAACCCATTGTTTTGGTTGGGTGGGCGGATCAACCCCATGCTCGTCATCTTTCCCTGGCGAAGTCGCCATGTTTTCTGGCCGCCTGTTCCAGGGCTTGGGGTATTCCTGCCCTTTTTCTGAGATCGCAGACGCACTTGCATAAAATTTAAAGTCCTGCACATCTGCCCGGAGCCGCCCTGTTTGTGGAGTCGGCCGATACATACGCCAGTCGGTGACTCAGTGAGGCCGTCGGAAATGTCTCTGCCCGTTTTTCTCGGGGCGATCATTTTTCACACATTCGCGCACGCACATGCGACCGCGTGCAAGAGCGAACTCAATACCAGCAGCTGGATGGGATGTGTCTATGATGTGACAGTCGCAGTGTGATCCAAAGTGGCTGCATCAGCGCAAGCGCCCCGAATCACACTGGAGCGCTGTCTGCATGTGACAACTGGCCCATTAGTGTGTGTGCGCATGTCTGCGTGGCACATATTGGTTGAAAATACAGCCCTTTGCAGCGAATGGATATCGGAGAATGCGTGACCCTCTCTTTTCTTGCTTGGCTGGCAATTGTCTTGGACGACTCGTAGAGAATTCCAGCGCATGAAACCGCATTTGACCAAAGCATAATGCAATTGTTCGTGATTGCCAGCCATGTGGAATTTTCGTACAGTGACCAGTGTCTCAGACTAAACAACAACCCATCCTGTGGCAATATCAGCAGTGGCAACAGGATCAAATCAACGAGGCCATGTCGGGAATGAGGTGTGAAAGTGAGAGGCACAGGCGGAAGACCGCTGACCCCGGATCCCCGCGTCGGGAATCATTGAAAGCGAACCGGAAGCATTCTCACGTCTCTGCTCTTGATGGATGCAACCTTCACCGGTGTTTGCTCTGCTCGTCGCCTCATATCCCCTCTTTCTTGCCCCAAAGAGCACAGGGCGGCATACGCTGCAGCCTCCTACCAGTCGCTGTCGCACCATTCAGAGTCGTACATGTTACCTATCATAATCGCACTACCATTACCTACCACCCAATTACGATGGCCAACCGGTCTGCATTTTTGGAAAGCCTGCCTCCAACAATAGGTCAGCGGCAGCTTGCTGCTCTTTTGTGTCACCCTCCTAAGATTACAAGTGTGTATCAGCCGTCAGCCGCGGCCGCCTTGAGTGGCACAATGGGCAGTCTTGCACATCATATGCATAGGGCTTGCACATAAATTCACTGGCTGATACGGCTCCCGTAGTGTATCTAGGCCAAATCGCCGCGTGCTATATAATTGCGCAATGCTCCATCGCGGGTGATAGAGGAGATCTTGCGAAATCGTAGTTCGCCGCTCGACCAGGAAAAGTGTCCAGCAACACGAACTTTTCCGACGGACCTGGCCCTTGCTTGTCAAGGGAATAGAGTTTCTTGAATTATCGTTCCGATTAAAAATTTTCGTCGTCGTCCTCCGCCTACCAGAAAAGAATACCATCGGCGAGAGCACGGACGTCCGGGGAGGCGGCAGGGTAGAAGGGCCCATATTGATACCCAGACTTCTCATTTCGCTTGTCCCGTCTTAATTTGCTGCACCGAGATCGTGGCAGTTGGGAGCTAGACGTTGTCGGATCGCCGGGTACGATTGTGCCTTCGGTAGGGATCCTGGCGGCAAAGGCTTGTCGCCTCCAATATTCTTTCTTCTTGTCGACAGGGACCGGCCCCAACACTGAAGAACGAAAAGTGGACGGACACTCTGGAAGTGTAATCAATTTACCAGGGCTGAAACGAGCAAGAGCCGTTTTGTTTCCTTCACAAGCCAGATCCAAGCTACGGCCGACACCACAATCCGTGTGGAAATTTGGATGTGCTTTTTTTTGAGTCATTCCTTCCTTCCTTCCTTACGGGCTACGTACGGTTGGATCTGATAGCAACGGCACAGCACAGCCTCAGTGAATTTTCCAGCCTCTTCCAATTTGTTCAGCACAAATCCTCCAATTCAAGCGCGCCGGAGTTTCTAGACGGCCCGCGAATACACGAGAAGAGACCACACGCAGCGAGAGGACAGCAAAGAGGCCAGCGGACTCGAAAACGTCCGGCCGTTTACACGCACGGGAGTTAGATTGATGCTGGGAAAAAGCACCGTTGCGTAATCGCCAGCCAGTCGCCTGGAGCTCACCGGCGTGTACTGTGCCATCTGGTAGCGTGCAGCACTGTGCACTGTGCTTCTGCAGCCACCAACAGACTCCAGCGCTTCCGCTGACTCTACGTCGACCCCGCCGTAGTGACTAAGCCCCAGGAAGACAGCTGGAAATCGCTAGAAACACCCCCTGCTTCCAAGGCATTGCAGCACCAGAGGTTTTTCATCGCATCCCTGCTCATGTCTACTTGGCTCACCCCTGCCCTTCCCACCTTTTTTCTCTGAGTCCTGAGGAGTCAGTGCAGTGCGAGCCTGAGTGAGTGGGCACACAAAAATTAGTCCCCCTTCGGCTGAAAGTATATATCTGTTCGCACACACCCACACACACTCTTCCTCTTCTCCTTCAACTTATTTTGGCTTTTGCCAATATACAATCATTTTCAAGATCCAGATCAGTCCTCGACAGTCGGTGTCGTCACCGGCATTCCCCATCAATTACCCCTGTTGGCTTTCGATCGCCAACAATTCAAATCCCCCTAGCCAGCCTGCTCTGCAGAGTTCTGGCTACTTTTCCTCGTCGAGGATTTTAGTTTTGAGAGATATTGGTCATGTTTGCCGCATCTCACGACTTTTCTAACCCATTTTCATCGAACCACATACCACGGTGACGCTCTGTCGCCACATCCTCGCGTCCCTTCCTGACGCGAGTCGAAATATCAGGAAGCCAAAAGAAGAAAAAATTACATAAAAATAGGGTTCGATCCAACCTTCTCACCGTTCAAAAGCAGTTGCCGGTGGAGGCCGAGAGGAAGCGCGAGGGTTCGACAGAACAACAACACGCCGCGAGACTATAGTCCTCAAGATCATGAACAACTACCCTTCACCGAGAACACCTGGATCGACTCCTATGAGTCCGATCCGCGAGTGGGAATATTCACGAATGTCGTCCGCCACTCCCACCCCTTCGCCACGGCCCAACTGGCTCGATGCGCAAAACACCCCTCGGCGACCAGCTACTCGCGCTGCTCATGGACACGGACGAGTCAACAGCTACTCGCAAGACTCGGCATTCAGCCCTCGTCCACCGCGCGATTCTCCGCGATACAACAGCTCGGGCCACTATGCCACGGTTGATGTGAGTTACAATGATTTCTCGTCTCGACGGCCCTCAGTGTCGCACGATCGTTCCAAGTCAAAAACATCGACTCCCAAGTCGTCCAAGAAGCACAGTCGACGACACTCGTTTACCTATGTCCGGTCTTCAACTCCCTATGGAGAATCCGACGAGGACGAGATCTTCGAGGCCTTGGGTTGCACCTTTACGTTGCCTGCCCAGTCACGGTCATACTGTCGCTATTCCTCGTATTATCCTGACAACGAGGGGGTATGGTACACTAATCGTGGCCACTATTCGCAGGAAGTCCCTCTTTACAACGACTACAGGCGAGACCCAGCCTTCGATATGCCCCGCCCGACCCCTCCCCAGACGCGACCGCCCACCAGCCATTCCCACTCCCGACGAGCATCGGCCTCGATCCCTCAGCGATCATCCACTGTCCGCCCACCCGCAAACGCCTCCCCCCGTGTTATGAAGCCTCCGGCCCCTCCCGTTGCCACAGAGGCGCATGCGGCGGAGCACAGGATCCCTCCAGGTTTCTCGTTGAAGAACTGGGATCCTCGTGAACAGCCCATCCTCCTGCTTGGCAGTGTGTTTGACGCCAACAGCCTGGGCAAGTGGATCTATGACTGGACCGTCTACAAGGCAGGATCTCGGGCGCCTCTCGCAGAGATGGCTGGTGAGCTCTGGTTACTCCTTCTCGATCTTTCAGAGAAGACCAACCGCGCCGAGGGGATTGTTGGCTCGATCCGCAGCAAGGAGAAGAAGCAGATCGTTGAGGAATTCCTTGACAGCAGCGAGCGTCTCATGAGCATGCTCCAGCTTCTTCTTAAGAACTGCGAGGCGCCTATGCTCAAGGCCAGCAGCAAGAAGAAGCAGTCGCTTGGACAGAAGTCCGGAATCGAGTTTGTTGATACACTCTTTGGCCGCGACCGCGAACTTGACCGAACGGAGAAGTTCATGCAGAAGGTGCGCAAGTGGGCTCTCCGCTTCGATGTCAATGTTAGTCCTATTCTGGATCACCCTACCCAGTAAATGGCTACTGCTACAATATCGACCCTTATCCCCCGGACTCACATCACATAACATGCACACACCTACACCTCTAATGTCCTCACCATCAAGCTAACGGAACCATTTACCCACCCTCCTGAGGCTAACCTACTCTACCGTTTCCCGTTATGTGATCCTTGGCCATGTGTGGCTTGATATGGATCCGGACCCAACTGAGGATTTTATATTTCCCACCGGATGGAGAGGCCGACGAAAGGACTGTACATTACAATTATTGATTTCCCGGATTTCCTTTGGATACCCTCGGTCAATCTCAAAAGGACCGCTTTTTATCTCAATGTGCCATTTTCCGAAGGGCACATCATTTCTATTATACCAACACAACTTTTTCCTAAGAATGCAAAGGGCGACCTGTACCAGCAAACGCACATGCGTGGAGGCCTATTTCTTAACAGGAGTTTTATTTTCCTTCAAGATACCCAGCAATTTTTTTATTCGCTCTGGAAGTCGGGGGCCGGTTAGAGGCTGAGACGCGCAGCGGAGGAAAGATACAATGGGGAGGGAAGACAAGGAGGGTTCATCGACTGATGACATGATGACTCCCTACACACGTTTCTTTTGTGGTTCCATTTGTTTCTGCGATTGGGATGGAAAAGTTGGGATTTGGTGGAACTTTGCTTTTATTGATTTTTCGGACATGTTTTAGAATGGAGGAATAGATACGAGATACCTTACGGTTAATAACGTTTTCTGAAGTTTGGGCGCACACACCCGGATGGCTTATACGCCTCAGTGGGTGACGGATCAATTTATTCTTTTTTATCTCGATAGGTAGTTTTATTTTCTGGAAGCCACACGCTTTTCACTTCTCGCTTTCATCTCTCATCTCTTCTCGGGATTTTCCATGGGCGCAATTTTTATTTAGTTAGCAACCTTGCTTGCGGGCAAGTAGTGGTTTTGATACATAGAAAACACACAAAAACATAAAAAAAAAATTGCAGTTCTTGCATTTGCTCTTCCCTTACCTTTGCTAATTGTGATGTTCATGAGGTAAACTTGAAAATGTACCATTCATACCTATAACAGGTAACAAGCCCTCGACGCCGTCCAACCTTTCCCCTCATCGCCTTTGCCCAGTTCTGGACATGATATTCTTGAAGCCCGTTACGTCAAACCATGGTAATCACCTGGCGGGAAGGCGGAGGATCAATTACGTCGCTGAGACCACATGGGGGGGAAGGGGAAAAGCAGGGACCGGAAGCAGGAACCATGGACTTTGGCCCGGGGGGGGACTGATGGTTTGCTGATCACCGGTTTGGCGGCTGTGGGTACAGTGGGAGTTCGATGCGATGGGCGGGACACACTTGTGCGATGAGGTCATGCGTCCGCCACGTTCTGGGCAGCGGGAAGAGGCCATGGTTTGGGAAGAAGGAGGGGGTGAGTCGAGGATGTCGTACTGTGCCTGGGTTACCATGCATGCATGTAGGAACAGCGAGCGAGTCGCATGAGGAGGAACATGGGGGCGGATAATAATTGTCCCAAAAAGAATCAACGGGGCAGGGAAACAGGGAAAAGGGGGGGAGGGGCAAGGACACAGAGACGAGTCATGTCGGAAACGTCCCCTGTGTTCCGTTGGCCAAAAGACCCATTGATTGCTGATATTGGGGGGCGAGGCTGTTTGAAGAATAATGGGAATAGGGGGCGGGCATTAGATCGCCGAATTTTAGGTTGAGATTGGGAAAAGGGGGAAGTGGAATGGAAGTGGAAAAAGTCATTGTTCGTGACAATGGGGCCGTCAGCATTGGCTGGAGGCTGGATGCCGGCGGTCCCCGATGTTTCGTTGGTTGCCGCTAACATGATTTTTTTTTTTTTTGGTCAAATTGATCGAAATGGATGGCTGAGCTCGATGGACGGGTGTGCATGCCATGCACCCTGCAGGCATGAAGCACGCAGGTAGCACATTGCTTGCATCCTGGGAGGACAGTGTCTTGGATGGATGTTTGCAGGATTAATAATATATGTAATAGCCCACTGATTATTACATTTACCACCGCCGCAATTGCATTTGGCTTCGGGCCGCCCCCGGCTACTGTTAGTGGCCTCTGTCCGTGCAGCCAACCCACTAGCCACTGGTGACCATGGAAGAAAACAGCTTGGCGTCTTCTCGTCTCCAGTGCACATTGTCTAGTTCTCCCTCCACATCGCTGGAGGGGGCTGCTACCGAAGCAGGCGACATGTGATGTCGGTAGCCGTTCCTAGTGTCCATTCATCGAGAGACAACGCAGCAGCACATCCGTATTCGCTCTCTCCATCCCCACAGCACAACATGAGCAGCCAGACGCATCTGCACGTCGGCGATACAATGCGGTTGCAGCAGCAGTGGCAGGGTTGGACCAGTGAGACCCGGTTCCCTCCTTGCTGGTCCAACGTGAGATGCGGGACAGGGCTCGCCGCCACAGTGCATTCCTTCGTCTTCCTCCTGCAATGTCCATGTCCGTATCATTCGCCATGCAAGCGCGTCGCTGCAGCCTTGCCTCGGGACTTGCCTGGACTTACCCGTAATGATCAATGCGCCATTTGCGGACTTGAGGACGCAGGCCGTCGGCAGTATTACATACACGCTCGATCCCGGCGGCGCAACCACTTGCTTCGTCCTTGGCCTTCCCCTCCCCCGCACCCTCACGTCGTAGAAGCGAGCGCTGGCTGCATTCGCTCAACGAGGTAGTATGTACCGGGTGCGAGCTTTTCGCAATTGCTCGTCCGGTCTGGCGAGTGCCTGCTGCTTCCCCTCCTCTTGGCTGGTCCCCTCTATTTTTACATATCGCTCACCCCTCTTTTGACACATCTGCCTCGGGTGGTGACTAAAATAAATGAGACTGGGTGAGAACAAGACACTTACATGTGCATCGCATATCGGCCAGACCAACCGTTTGCTGCGATGGGGAGGGTGGTGTGGGGATGCTGTGACGCTGTGTGATGAGGATTCGTGGTGATGACGAGAGCCCTTCTATACGGGCGTGGTGGTAAGCGCCTACAGCGTCCAACCAGCACCTGCATGTCTGCTGCGGTAGAGGGAAATGGGTCCTATGGTCAGAACGTTAAAAAAAACCTGTATGCAGTGAAGCCCAGCACGTGGACCAGGCATAAAAGGGTAATGCTTAACGGGCACAGTCCATCTACCCATCCTACTGCTCTGGTGTGGCACACGGAAGGGGCTGGAGGGGGAGGGGTGTACTTGGCCTGCGTGTCGATGTTGCTTCCTGTTGGGCATGGATGCAAGCGTGAGTGGTATGCTGAGGTAGCATTCTAGCCTTGTTCGAGAACGAACTGTGCTGCAGAGCGGCGTGGTCTCTTCCGCCGTCACCCACGAGAGGGAACCCCGACCAACCTAGACTGGACTGACTAGAACTGGCCATGAACTCGATCTTGCATTCGCCGGTGGACCTGATGCGGGAATATCTGACCAGTAATCAACTTCGAGGGAACCATCTGCCACACTCTGAACCACGGTGCAAGTCCTACATTGCCCAACCACCACCCACTGGCAAGCGTGCGAATCTGTCAGCGTTGTATGTGAATTTCTATTATTAGCACGTCGTATCTCACGGGCACGAATTCGTCGGGCTTGGAGAGGGCCGACGGCCACGAACAGCCTCATCTGGACCCGTTTGAGTTTGCGAATGTCTCGCATAAGATATGCTGTGCGTGCTTACTGTCTGCTACTGATCGACAGTCCTTGAAGAAAGGATGCGTCACACCAAGCCGCCTGTTTAACCTCCAATGGAAATTGTAGGCTTACTGTTTGCTTTGATAACACGAGCCACAATAGTAAGCGAATGATAGACTTTTTGTCTCGTCTATTGTGGATTGTTCTGGTGATTTGATGTCTAATGTGTGAACTCCCTTGTCGATGACTTTGATATGCACAGTTGTCACCATCGATGTGCGTACTTCGACCCATCTTGGAAACACTGAAATGAGCTCTTTGGGGCATATGTATGTCGGTTTATATTGTGAACAGAAGACAGGGGGCACACGAGACCTCATTTCTGGAGAATAGTCAGTATAGTGAGATTGAATAGCATCCAGCTTGCAATAATACGAGAATAGCCATGGAGTTAGACGACGAGAGGCGAATAAGACTTACATATAGTAGATCCGGAGAGCTATTATATGACTGACGCTCGAAGAAACATCTTGTGGGCCTGCCGCAGCGAAATGACGAGTTCCCTCATGATCACTGTTGCCCGGTGCTCTGCTTGTTTGATCTATTTCCATGATGGTCAACATTCCTGAGACCTTAATCATGTGCTATTGGATCAATTTGACAGTTAGTTCGGCCTGGTCGAAGATGAAGAACAGGAGAAGAAGACAAATGGAGTTATTGAGGGAGGTCTGGGTTTTACAGCCTCAACTACGTAGCCACTGTCTGAGGTACATTCGTCGCATGAATTGTCAGATGCGTCGTCGTCGAAGTCGTACCCCATGGGATCAGTAGGGGCTGGCGGTGCTATGGATCTTTCTTCGAACTGGCTGATTTGGTGCGATCCCTGCCTAAGATTCTCGTCGTGGCATTGATGGGATTTTTTAGTCGAACCAATCCGTGGGGGTGGGAGCGAACTTTTGAATGACCTTATGCGCCTCCGTTAGGCTTTCGGTTGTTTACTGTGAGAAGCTAAAGCACATTCCATCCTCCATCTGCGCTTCCTTCCAAGATTCGACCAAGTCAATCTATATCTCCGAGAGGATGCCCAACTTCTTACAAAGTTGGTTGGAATTGTCGATATTCGAGTACCTGTAGGGCTTGATCGAGTTGCGTGTCTAGGTAGTAATAGGTATTAACTTGACTTACGTGAATATAAAATATTATGGTTGGCATTTGCATAGACAGGAAGGAGTGATGTCCTTATGTGGTCGAGTTGGAGCCTGAGTGCGGCTCTGCGGGAAGGAGCGATATCGAAGCCTTTGGATGGGTGTCTATCAGGATATCTAGATAATTAACGGAACACCTACTCGGACGGCATCGAAAGGGATTATTCGGAGTTAATCATGTCAAGACAAGTTTCCTTGCAAGTAGTTGGTTGATAACACGAGACACCAAATTGAGGGGCACTGGTTGGCGGTAACATAAGACAGAAGGGCAAAGGGGCAGGAGCTACAAGCTGAAATTATTTATTACTGTAAATGGGAAGCATCTATAATAGTCTCTCAAGTAGCGGTTCGATATGCTTCTCATCAAGAGGGGAGTTGGTAACCTGTTAGGGTATCCAAGCAGACTTTGAACATCATGACAGAGAAGAATCCGAGTTTCTCACATCCATGTCTGGCTAGATTGCCACTAGATACCGACAGAATGAGAACAGAACGTCAACGTGGTGGCTCTTATTACAGTGTAGCAAATATTCAATTCTCATAGATAGTCAATCATCGTCTGTTAGGAGTCGTAGACTATTCCTACTCAGCAGATTTCATCCTGATGGCAGCGTGATACACAGATTCAATCATTATTCAATATTACAATGAAATGAATTAGCCGGGTCCTAATTCTACTTTCATCTATTCTTTCTCTATATCAGTCTTGTTCTTGGGTTTCCTCAACCCAACCTCCTATTTTTTGTCCTCCCGGAAATATTAAATAAATCAGTACTTTTTGTTTACCGCTTGTTAAAGTTCAGGAATCGGCTCTGCAAATTGCATGTTAGTCTCCACTTGTCTAACGCGTTTTTTTTTGTCTTAAACAAGACACGTTTATAGGATTAAAACTTACCGCAACGAACAAAATCACCATGTTGCTGGCGGCAAAGGCGATGAGAATGCCCAGATCCCTCCAGCGGGTATCGAAGGACATGTTCAGCGGGGTGTAGAACTCGTCGCCGACGCCGTAGGCGCAGTACTCGCAGTTCTGCGTGTCGTTGTTGGTGATGTAGCCCGCCCCGCCGCGGGAGAAGAAGGGCTCCATGTATTCTCCGCAGGTCATGCCGTCGGGGGCGGTAAAGAGGTTGAGCTCCGAGGTCTTGCAGACAACCTTGAGATCGTGTAGAGCGGTTGTGACGGCTCCGCTGATGAGACGAGTGAAGGGGTCCAGGTGATAGAGCCAGGACGAGTAGCCCTTGGGCATCTGGGGGTATGGGATGGTGACGCCGCAGAACAGGGCGAAGGTGATGATGATGAAGGGGTCGAACTGTGTGGAAACCCGGGGCTCTGGTGTAAGTGAGGCAAGTCCCTGAGCCAGGCCCACGGCGAAGCACTCTGTTACAAGCACCAAGAGGAATTGATACCCGGCCCGAGAAGCTTCTGTCTGGAATCCAGGCATGAAGTACAGAGGTAGGAAGAAGACCACTGCGCAAAGAACCGAGTATGGCAGCTCAGCCAGCGAGATGGCGCTGGCAAATGTGATGGGCGAGTACATCTTGGCCGAGGCTTCACGGAAGAAGAGACCACGCTTGATATGGAACATGACTTCTACTTGGGACATGATGAGTGCCGGAAGGACGGTGATCTAGTGCCAAGAGTTAGTGTGTGGTTAGAGTACAAACTTTTGGGGGAAATGCTTACCTGGAACATGACGAAGATCTTGTTCTGGAGGGAAGCTCTCGAATCATCCAAGTTCAGGAAGGTCAGACCGGTAATCAGCGCGACGGCGACGTGGCTGAACATCCTGGTGAAGAGGTAGTTGGGTGTACGCCAGTACGCACGGAACATACGGGTGCAGACGACCTTCAGTTGGTGCTGAATGGGAGAGGCGTATTCCTTCTCGAGCTCCGGGTTCGATTGGCTTGTTGCAGAAACACGCTCGCGCTTCATCTGGATGATGGCATCCTTGGTGGCCGCGAGCTCGGGACTGTCCAGCCAAATGTCACCCCAGTCGCGGTCGCCCACGCGGGGAGCACTTCCGGCACCAATAGCTTCCAGCATAAACTCGGCGACATTGTCAGTAGGGGCAGCCTCAGCGCCGTGTCGCTTGAGGTAGTCTCGCAGAACGTGGGCATCCTTGCCGATGTCGCCGAAGTAGACGGTCTGGCCACCACGCTGGAGGAGCAGAAGGCGATCGAAGTTCTCGAACAGAGCAGCATTAGGTTGGTGAATCGTGCACAGAATGGCTTGTCCAGAGGCAGCCAACTTCTTCAGGAATCGAACAATGTTGAAGGCGCTCTGGCTGTCAAGACCAGATGTGGGCTCGTCCAGGAACAGCAGCAGCTCGGGCTTTGCGGCCAACTCGACACCGATTGTGACACGCTTGCGCTGTTCAACAGTCAGTCCAGCCTCAGGGGATCCAATAATAGCGTCGGCAATCTCCTCCATCTCAAGCAGACTGATGATCTCCTCGCAATAGGCATGGCGTTCGGCAATGGGGGTTTCGTAGGGCTGGCGGAGTTCGGCGGAGAATCGAAGAGCCTCTCGGACGGTCTGAGTTGGCTCGTGGACATCAAGCTGTTCGGCATAAGACGTTGATCGCTGGAACTGTTTTCCTGGCTTCACGCCATCGACAAGGACGTCGCCCTGGATGACACCAATGTTTTTCCTCGCCGCAAGCACATCGAGCAGAGTTGTTTTGCCGGCACCTTTACATGTCGTTAGTCTAAGTGGACAAAGTTGGCAAGGGATTCTCTTTGACTTACCTGATGCTCCCATAAGAGCAGTCAACTCGCCAGGCCTAACATATCCAAACACATTGTTGAGCAGACGTCGGGTACCACCAGGAACGGGCACATCGTAGTTGAGATTCTCCCATGTGAGGATGCTCTCGGAAGCGATCGTCAAGTCGGAACCAGATTCCTGCGTCTTATCCTTACGACGAGCATCCCGCTTCTCAACGAGAGTCTCGTTAAGCTTCTTACGCTCCTCGTTGGGTTTGGTGAATGTCTTGGCCGCATTACCCTCCATACCGAACCGGACGAGCTCTCCCAGAGTCACGTTGCAAAAGAGGAAGAAAACAATCAAGGCAATGATGATTCCAAAGTTCCGCCACAGCTCGCCCTTGTTGTACTGGAACGCCTTGGAGATGTACTCGGCGCCATCCACCAGACTGCTGCCGGCATTTGATCCGGCAAGAGTGCAGACCTGGTGGTTGATGTCGTCGTATCCTTCCCCGGCGGGGATCAAGGAGTCATCCGTGCAAGTCATTTCGATCCTGGTGAACTCGTTTTGCATCAACGAGCTAAAGGCCAGCCCCAGCACATTGACCCAGTAGATCCATCGCAGCCACACCTTCTGAACGCTGTACTGGATAAGATAGCCCGAGGTTGTGACAAGGAACGTAATGGTAACGACAGCAAATTTGATCGCGTAATCAAAGTCGGGACTGGCGCAGGCAATGCATCTGAAGAACAGAGCCATGCACAGGTTTCCGACTACGATCATGAGGTAGAACGTAAAGAAAGCCCCAGCATCGCGGAACAGATTCGTCATGAAGTAAACGATGATGGAGAAGACCAGAATTTCCGTCGCCGAGAAGCAAGTGTCTACAGCAAGCTGGCCGAGCCAGAGAGCAGAGGGTCGGTGGAAGGCGTACGCTCGGTGTTTGTTCACAATGGCTCGCCCAACCATGGTACTTCCCAATTCAGAGAAGGCCTGGAAGGCGTTGAAGAGCAGGGCGACGAACAGAAGACCACCCTTGGAGAAGGCGCTGGCGGAGGTTTCACCGAGGTTGAGATAGAGGGTACCGAGGACGATGGCGATGATGATGCTTCGAATCCAGGAGAGAGAGAGGTTAAAGCGGTCCTGGATTTTGAGAGAGAACTGACGCTTCATGAGCGCCCACATTTGCAAGTGGAAGCCAACCTGATAAGCCGACTTATGAGAAGACATTCGCTTGCTTTCCTTGACGGCAACCTGGAAATCGTCATGTGCACCTTGCTCAAGGTGAAGTCCGGCCTTGTACTCCTCCATCTCGGCATCCAATCGCTTCTTGATGTCAGACTTGTTGAATGCTTCCAGCAGGGTCAGGGAGGAGTGTGGGGCGTTCTTTTCCGAGTAACCAGAGGCGTATTCACGCTCGAACTCGTCGGTGCATCCCGTAACGTAGTCAGGGGTGGTCTGTCGAGGGCGCGGGGCGAAGCCGAGTCCTTCAAAGTAGGCGCGAGCCTCGCTGATCGGGCCAAAGTAGACCTGTCGGCCCTCGTCGATGACCATGACCTTGTCGAAGAGGTTGTAAATGTTTTCTGAAGCCTGATAGAGAGAAACGAAAGTGGTTGTTTTGTACAGATTAGTCTGAACTCGGAGGGACTTGGTAAAGTCCAGGGCGGTACTGGCGTCCAGTCCACGAGTAGAATTGTCCCAGGAGAGAATGCATGCCTTTGTGATCATCATCTCCGCAATGGAAACACGCTTGCGCTCACCTCCCGAAACACCTCGGATGAAGGCGTTTCCGACGATGGTGTGTCTGGTGTGCTCAATATTGAACATCTTGAGCAGCATGGTAATGACATGCTCCTTGAAAGCAGCCTTGGTCATGTTTCCGGGTCGCTTCGCAGGCATCTTGGTATCAAGGGCGAACCCAAGAGTCTGCTCCACGGTCAAAGTTGGGTGGTGAATGTCGTCCTCGGCGTTGTAGACGGCCTCTCCGCGGTATCGGCCGAATTCCTTTGCAGTCCATGGGCCGTACAGAACCTCTCCATCAATGCCAGTGTACCCATAGCGTTGGTTGGCAATCGTTTTGAGGAAGGTGGTGCAGCCAGAACCAGGCTTTCCCAGAACCAGAATCATCTCACCTGGCTTGCAGACACCACGGAAGTTGTCCAGAATGGTCGCCTCAACGGGTTTCTTGCCGAGTCCAAGCAGGTTGATCACTGGGGAGACAATGTCGAAAAAGTTGACGAACGCATCTGGGAAGGTCTGGACGTAGTTGGCGAGCCCACCATAGCCCCTCACGGTAAGTCCATCCCAGTACACACCAATGTGCTTGGAGCGGATTCCAGCCTCGTGGCCGGCGTCGAGGTCACCGCGCAGGGCAGTCTCGAGATCAAAGACGGAGCCAGAATCCGAGGATTGCTCGCCGCCCTTTTCAGGGTCAACGGCTTTGTGGCCGCCGCTCTCTACGGCTAGCTCGAGATACGCCGGTGAACTCCCGCTGTAGCTCCTCAAAGTCAGCCTGCGCCTGCTCTACTGAGATGCCAGACCGTAGGCGGGCGAGCTCAGTAGAAGTGCGGGCTTTGTCGTGGACCTTCCCGTCGGCCTTCTCATCGTCCGTGACTGTGGCTGTCTCAGAGCCATGGGATCCAGTCGCAGGCCTTTGCTCAATCTCGTCAGGGCTGTGGCCGGATGTGGCCTTGTGCTCATCCTTCTTCTCAGCAGCGTGGCCCGGCATTGTGTCGAAAATTATTCCCGATGTTTACTTTTAGAGGAAGGAGGGAAGTCAATTGATATATAGGCTACAGAACGAGATTTGGGCTATCGACCAATGTCGTTACCAAAGAGGAACCTGACTTCCTCCCCACGGATAAAGTTTCGCGCGGGGAGGGCTGAAGAGCAGTTTTGGTGGCCAGAGACTTCTCTTCCTGGAACCAAGTATCGCAGTAGAAGACGAAAAGTAGAATGGAGGTGGAGATTAGGTTAAAGGTTCAATGGCGACCCTGAGAGGAAGGAATGGAAGAAGTGTGTTAGGGAAAGGAAACTAAGCAGGGGAAGTGTGAAGGAGGGTGACAGAGGCGTCACGATAGTATTATAAATAAGGCTCTCAAGCACAGAACAGACGGCAAGAAAGAAGGGTCGAGGGAGCAAAAAGAGGATACATACCTGCAGATCTTGAAAGGCGATCTGCGGGCAGAGCCAGACCGGGGTTCCCAGTTACTACTCCATCTGCACATTACTACTACAAGAGAGCCAAGAAGAGGAGACCGACGTTGCGCTTAGCTTCATGGGTCTACCCACATGCATGCTCGAAGGTCCCATCACGGCTGGACCCAAGTCCGACTCTGAGCCTGAGCAGGAGCCGGAACCTGAGCCCAGGGTCAGCCATGGGTCAGTGCCTTGGCGAGGCAGGTCAACGGCAAAAGCATGGACGAGATTACCAATCAACGGGCACCCATCCCCATCCCCGTCCCTCGTCCTCGGCCGTGTGGTGGGAGCGAGTTGCTTTGCGTTGTGGACGGACCAAAATGTTAAACCCGGGGTGGATGCGTTATGCCAAACTGGGGCCCGCTACTTGAGTTAGATTCAGACAGATTTTTATACATGGGACTGAGATTTGAATCTCCACCAGAAGCAACGAAAAAAAAAACCCTGAATGGGTTGAGGCGTCCCTATCATTTGGTTGTACTGGCCTCAGCGTAGCACCAGCAGTTGGGGTGAATCGATCAAGCATGAGCACTGCCAACAATTCACGCTCTCCAACCCAGTCACTCCCTCTCGGTAACACGATCAGCGTCGTAGCAAGGCAGTTATCAACCGTCAATATGTTCTTTCACATTGCCGTCAATGGCGGTGTGGGGCAGCGGCACATACAGGCTAGCCGGTATGCGTATACTGTTTGGTGATGTGCCAATCCAATCCATCTTGAAGGTTCAATCACTCACCATTAGCCATCCCTCCCTCCCTCCTTTTGCAAAGCGCAAGGCAACAAGCGGCCAGGGCGAGTGAGATTCGGGGCTGTGGAGCACATGGCTCGGGATCGAGTCATCGGCCAAAACCACAAGCGTCCGTACATGACAAACCATACAGGCGCTATCTCACTTAACGCACAGCCCAATGTCAAACCGCTAGCCAGTGAGAGAAGGATCGCACCTGGATGCCAGTGGGGACGACATAACAGTTGGTGGAGATGGATCTAATATCCTCACAGGCAAAGATACCACCGTGTAATATTACGCATGCTGATATTCTGGATCTGGCCAAGGCCTTGCTCGTATCGGCCTTTCACATAACAGACGGCAGGTACGAACACGCACACGTGTGTGGCATGCACAGCGCTGTAGAACTGCCGCCATAACCCACATGCTACATGGCTGACTTGTCAAGCCGAGTCAGCTTAAGATGCTTGTGTGTATGCATGTATCTAGGGAAGACGCCAGGTGACGGGCAACAGCAAAAACCTTTCACGGCCATGTGCGGCAAGCCCGTCATCTCACGGCGGCCGAGCGCATTCGGTTCACCGTGAAAACAATTTGAGAGTCAGACCAGTCCGGCGCAAGTACGAACTGAAACATGGGGGGCGGGCTCAGATTGGCCCCCGCCCAGTCCGCCAGTTCTCACCTCACCCGTCTAGAGGCCGCTAGGGGAGCCGATGGATGAACTTCGGTACATCACTGGCAAAAGCGAGAAGAAAAAAAGAAACGAGAAAAACCAGCTATTGGACTGATTGGCCCAATCAAAACCCTCTCGCAACCTGCTAGCGGTGTCCGGGGTCATCCTGAGTCATTGTGAGACACTCCGCGGACAGCGCCGTGGATATGGAGGCTGGAAAGGATTGCTGGATTGGGACGGCCAAAAGGGGACTGACATTTATTGCCAATTACAGCGCCTGTGCAAGTGCAGCGTCAGCATGGGCGCAATACGCACCTTTTTGCGACCTGCATTTCTAAGCCGCGGACCATGTCTCCTCCCGGTTCGGATCCCCTATCCTGGGCTCCCTGGACCGTGACGGGACAAGATTGACAGGAAGAAAGGAAGAGCAGGGATGCTGGGAACTTTCTAAACCTGAGGGGCAGCCAACAAGCAGCAGATGGCGGGCGATAATGAAGCATTATTAATATTCGCCCTCGGCCCTCACTCGCCGTCATGCACCCCTGGCTAGACATGCGCGCACCGATGCCACGGATTGATGGAAGCATTTGGCAATTGGGCTGACGTGGCCGGTAGAGCGAACCTCTCATGCAGGCCGTCTCATGGCCATCCATCCGTGCCTGGATATTAGGCTGTTGCTCTGCCCGAATGCTATTTGGAATTCGAAAAGGCTTCCGCTTATGTAACTCGCGTCAGCAAATAACCTTATCTGATTGACAAAAAATCAACACGGTAAAGAAGGCGGCCCAAGTGATATCTAGGCTGTCCATGTATCATATTAGCTTGTCCGCAACTGTCGGTCAGCATTAAGTGTCATGCATGTGTCAACACCGGAGAAAACTCATGTTTCTGGTAATTTCTACATTAGTTCAAGTTTGGCAATCACATAGAGAGCTGTTGGGTGGTCAATCAAGTGACAACGTATCTCCGTCAACCTCCGTGCGACGGTTACCGAACAGCCTGAAACCATCACAGACCGTATTGGGTCATTTTTCCGTCTATGATTCAATATTCCGTATTAATGCACGTGAAAGTCTCGGTTCAAATTCTGACTTCCCTCCATTCTACTAACCCAATGCCTCTTTCCATACACCTGCAGAGGGAGAATCAGGGCAAACACATGGCAGACTCAAGACATTCATTCGCCTTATAGGCCACAAAACGAGCAGAACCTGAATTTTGAATACTTCTTAGTCTGCAGAAATCACACCAGGAATAATCTATCAGTTTTCAATGTATTATCTCTACGATAGACGAATATCAACGCAAACTTTCCAATCAACAGGGCGAAAAGGCGTCAGTAATGAAACAAATTTGGTAAGATGACGAGGTTGACTGCGCTCGGTTGTGGTTGCATTCTCTTTACAATGGTCCATGCATGTCCTACATTCGTCTCCGTTGCTATCATGCATCCAGATCGAAATTCGGTGATGATCTTCCCAAATAAATCAATATAATGGATCCTGCCATGCATAGCGGAGCCTGATCCGATCCGATGTAGGAATTAGGCTCAGCTACATGTCTGGTTCAAGAGCTTGGGCAATCCTCGAAGTACACCGTGCCCTGCCATCTCAATCGTTTCCTGTCTTCTCCTCCAAATTAGGCTACAGGTGCTGGATAATGGAGATGTACCATGGCATCTAGACCTACATCCAATCACTTGGCTCGACCCAAGTGACGCCAGCGGAAGCAATCTGAAGAGCATCATAATTCGCGCCCAACAGACTATTGATGACTTTAGAGATGAGACTCCATTCTATCGTACATGTCGGCACGACTACATGCTTCCCTCACATGCCCGATCCGGAATGCCGCGTATGATCCTCACCTCTGGATCGGGATATAAGAGGGGTGTGCCGGCCCGAATGCTTGGCGTTCGATATCATTCTCTTTAAACGAAATCAAAGCAGTCTTTCATATTAGACCCCAATGCATCTCCGCGATGTCAGTATCCATTGAGCTGCTGTGAGAAACAAAGGCCAGTAAGCCCTAGCGAGTTTTCTCACCTTGTGTACTATATATCGAAAGCCCATTTGTTGGTCAGACCAAACACCTAGCATTGCGCTGATCAACGATAAATGGACACTTCAAAACGAAAACAATGCCTGAGGTTGTGTTTCTAGTTGATTAGAATGACTGAAGAGGTAGATGGATTGCCTGTAGAGTTAGTCAGCCCCAAGTTGCAAGAGACCGTCAAATAGGATAATAGGCCAGGTTGTAAGTTTTCTGCCACTTACATTCGCAAGCTATTTGATTTTATTAGAAGCCTTCAGGATCAAAGGCTTAGATGTCCTTGGAGCTATGAGCTGCTTAATCTGGTTAGGAAATTGTGATCTCACGATTCAAATGGCGCCAAGTCACGATGGAAGCAGAGAAAATTAATTGATGCAAATCAGTAAATTGAACATCCGATACTACCTAAGTATCCAAAAAGCTACCTACCAACAAAGTCGTTTAAAAGAAGAGAAAAAAGAATTGGCTTCCCTATATTATCGTCATCCCGCATCTCAATTTCTCCATTCCCCTTCCTCTGAAGATTAGGTTGGGCTTGCCAAGATGTGATTGAACAGTAACCAAAGGCGAAGTACATTGTCGCTATCCTGAGCGATTTCCGTCAAAGCCGTCCCTTACAGGAAGAAAGCCAGACCGGCGATGGCGCCGAGACCTAGAGCAGGGAGAACCTTCTCGGAGCCGGCGATGATGGGGGTCTTGACAGGAGGGGCCACTCCGGTGGGGGAGGGGCACTTCTCGCCGTGGCAAGGAGGATTAGGGGTGGGCTTGCCATGGTGAGGGGTGGTCTTGTGAGGAGGAGGGCAGTGAGGACCCTCGCAGGGAGGAGGGCACTTGTCGCCGTGGCAACGGTGCTTCTCATGGTGAGGAGGGGGAGGGCACTTGTCGTCGTGGCAACGGTGCTTCTCATGGTGAGGAGGGGGAGGGCACTTGTCGTCGTGGCAACGGTGCTTCTCATGGTGAGGAGGGGGAGGGCACTTGTCGTCGTGGCAACGGTGCTTCTCATGGTGAGGAGGGGGAGGGCACTTGTCGTCGTGGCAACGGTGCTTCTCATGGTGAGGAGGGGGAGGGCACTTGTCGTCGTGGCAACGGTGCTTCTCATGGTGAGGAGGGTGAGGGCACTTGTCGTCGTGGCAACGGTGCTTCTCATGGTGAGGAGGGGGAGGGCACTTGTCGTCGTGGCAACGGTGCTTCTCATGGTGAGGAGGGGGAGAAGGCACTTGTCACCGTGGCAAGGAGGAGGGGGGCACTTGTCACCGTGGCAAGGAGGGTGAGGAGGAGGGCAGTGAGGACCGTTGCAAGGAGGAGGTCTGGGCTTGCACTCGCCCTTGCAGGGAGGAGGGAAGACGGGAGGCTTGGGGACAGGGCAGTTCTCCTTGCAGTGGGGGACGGGCCTGCACTTCTCGCCGTGGCACTCTTCCTTGCGGTAGCACTCCTCACCCTTGCAAGGCTTGTGGTGGCACTCCTCGCCGTGGCAGACAACCTTCTTCTCGCACTCGTCACCGAAGCACTTCTCCTTGATGCACTTTCCGTCGTAGCAGGTAACCTTCTTCTTGCACTCCTCACCCTTGCACTCGGGGTAGTGGCACTTGTCGCCCTTGCACTCAACGAGTCTGTTCCACTTGTCGTCCTTGCAGGTCTCGGGGAAGCAGTGCTCGTCCTTGCAGACAATACGCTCGCGCTCGCAGTGACCGCTCTTGCAGGGTCCCTGGGGAAGACAGTAGTCACCGTAGCAGATGATGACCCTGCCAGGGTAGTAGGGCTCGTGGGTTGGGTGAGGAGGGTGAGGAGGGTAAGGAGTGACGGTGGTGGTGATGGTGTCAGTGATAGTCGTGGCAACACCGCTGATGGTGGTTGTGGCAGTGGTGGTGGTGGTGGTGGTTGTGGCACTGGTGGTGGTGGTGGTGGTGGTGGTGGTGGTGGTGGTTGTGACCCTGTCACCCTCCATGCCCTCAACACGGATGTAGATAGTCAGGTAGACAAGGTTAGGAACAAACTGGCGACGCTGGAGACCAACGAGGCTACCACAGAATTGCTGTTGGTTACCGGGGCAGGGGATGGAGCAGACGTTGTTGGGAACGCGGGCAGTGCCAACGCTGTCAATGTCCTTGCCACACCAGCAGTCACTGAATAGACAGAGTAAGCAACTGAAGAAGATCACCGATGAATAGCAGGAGTAACTTACGTGCCAGCAACACCGAAGAAGCGAGATCCGCAGCTTGCAGCGCAGAGCTCAAGGTCCATCTGTGGGTTGGTGCCAAGCTTCTCGAAGGTGGGGAAGTTATTGGAAGATCCCACGCATCCGTAACTGGTAGTCGCCAACTCGAGCAGGGAACCCAATGCTGGGGTTGAGGGTTGTCGGAGGAGTCACCACAGGGGGGCAACATTGGGGATAGCCGTGTTGTTCTGGGCGAGAGCAACACTGCTCAGGCCCAGAGCCAGAAGGGGAGCGAAAAACATGATACAATCCGTTCTTAAAAGAGTGAAAGAAGTAGAAAAGACCGACCTAACTAAGAAACTCGGAAAGCTCAAGCGAAAGAAGCCGAGAGTGCTGATTGTTGCTGATGAGAAAAAAGAAACTGTTCACCACGGGATGGAAGAGTTGATTTATACTTCTGGAAACTCAGGCAACGATACGCGCTTTGGTTCACCCTGACCAAAATTTCAGTCCTTGCCCGCAAGGAATTGGCGACGAATGCATATCAGAGCGCGAAAACGTTCGTATGGAGTTTGGCATCTGAGATAATGAGACAGTGGCGCCCTCCGTTGTGTGTGAAGAATGCTGTCCAGGGGGAAAGCCAAACAGCCTCCATTCTCCCCGTAAGCTGTCTCACACATCACCCTCGGTAGCCAGTCATGTTAGTCAAGGGCCACTCTCGGAAGAAAAGGACCAGCAAGCACGCAGAAAGCCATGAGGGTCTTCTCATTCTCGATCTGCCACGACCCAAAATTTCCCAAAATTCCAGGCACAGGCGTTTGCAAGACAACCATGTTTTGTTTACCCCTGAGGCACAGCTAAACACAGAAATGCAGATTAAGATAATTCAAGCCAAAGCAAACGTTCAACTTGGTGAGGGATGAGTTTATTGAATGAAGGGGAAACGGTGTTGCAGATAGCAATCATCCATTGTCAGAGCTTCGACCAGTGCCGCTAGGCTTTGGTGGAATGACGGTTCTTGGTGGCCTGATCAGGTAGACTTGTTGTCAGACTTGCTTTTGCCCCCTAAGTATATACGCTCTCACATCTCTTTGTTTATCTGATATCTGCTTTGACTAGATTGGCAGCGACGGACAGCTGCCGGACTGTGCGTTGCTCGCTGAAATCTTAGATTTCACTCCGACTCTGTGCCCTCAAGCTCAGTACTGAGTTCCAGCACGCAAGGGCCAATCGCTTCGTCTCAATTGTTGGTCCGTCCTGTGAGACATACTAATTCAAGGGGGGTGAAGGCTGGGCAGAGAGGCTCGGTTGTCGGTGGCATGTAGAACGTAGAAACAATCCTCCCAAGGCGTTATACTACTAGAAAAGAAAATTGCAACTGTTAGCTGTAACGCATCGAAGACCCTGTAATCAAATATCCCATGCTCGCGAGGTCACGCCGCAGTGCGATATGAGGGTCGCAAATCCGGGGCGAGTGAGTGATTGAGACAAAAGGATGAATGGATACTAGAGGGAGATATAGTACATCTTGGAGGTAGATATTGCTGCGCAAGTGGATATGGATGAGAAATATGGATTTGCTGAATCTTATTTGCCTTTGAACCGATCACAACATCAAAAGAAAAGACAACTTATAGTGAATAGCATCTTACAATACGAGATACCTTGATCATGATTAGAAATTAGAGGATTTGCCCATGCAATATGGAAAAGCATTTCCCTTCCAGAGAGAAGATCCTCCGTTTCACACGTAAGAGAAGCAGTAAGCCATGGCGGTTGCTTATACAATGGCCAACGGAAGCTGGTGCCGAACGGGAGAAATGAATACTAGGATTCGATCCGGCCTTGAAATGTGCAATTCCAATGGCCCATTGAAAAGCAACAACGGGAGTTGAGTCACCCTTACCATCCAGTATTAACTAACTATGCTTTCTATGAGTGTAAGCAACACGCCGAGAATTCTCCTTCCCTTGTGATTTGATCCTGGCTCCACGTCTCTCAATATGTGTTGAGTGGTCAATTTCTGTCACAAGTGGGGAGCTTCCACGTGCCATGAAGACGGTGAAGAGTGCTAACGAGCGGCTGAAAAATGTCAAATTTCCCCTCCTCGAGCTTCTAATTAAAAAGGGCGATCGGGATGGTCCAGAGGGATCGTCGGAGCCAAGGAATTTTTTCGTGCGTGTGGGCTCTGTTTACGCGGGCAGGGTGGAATGAGGATAGGGCGACCATATGAGACAGGAGGGCAGACTTCGCCCTCTCAATCAGCCAACCATTATGAGATAGTTTGAGAATGCTTTCCTCACTAGATTTGGACTCTTCATTCTTTCAGTGCTCCATGGAGGTAGCAAATGAGATGGCATCCGAATACTTGACCAATGGGTTCAAGGACCAGGATCATGCCTCACTTCAATTCCTTGGATGACCGACGCATGATGCTACCGACAATCCCGGCCGACTGAGTGGAATCGTGTGACCCGTGACCCCGGGATGTTTGCCGGCAAGTCGGATCGCTGCATGGATTCTGGCGTAACATCAAGAGAACAATAGTGAAGCCTGGGCAGCTCACAAGTGCCGTCAGCCTTGTCGACGAGAACAGAAGTGATGAGAACTACACTGTGCCCTCCTGATACCTCCTTCTGAGGACTTGGAAACCCAATTAGAAGTATAAGATAGTCTACTAGGAAATAATTTAAATTATATGAAGACCTCCGTCGTTCGTTCTCTCGATCTTCACCGAGACTTACATGGACGGGATCCATTGATCGACGTCACCGCCAGAAGCTGCAGCTGGCCCCAGCTTGTCACCGACAGCCTTCTATACGCCAGAATGCCTGTCAAACCGACCAAAGAGAAGACGTCGGCATTTCTCGGGCTTTGTTTAGGGTTGCTGCTACACACCATCAAGCCGGCCCAGCATCTTAAAATTGCGGGGGATGCGACGTCCGGCCTTTCCGGCATCAACACTGGGCGTGTGGCCTTGTGATAGCTTCATTCTCGGAGCTCCAACATCCTCGCGATGTCGATCCACAACGGTCGACGTGGCGTGACAATGGAGCCCAAGCCCGGCTTCCGGGTCGCATCGCATCACAAGACAAAACTTCCGAACCTTCCTGGGTAGCATCTACCCTGGACGATGACCACATCAACCCGATTCTAGAGCTCCAATCGAGATATCTTGGCATGTAATGGAAAACTATATAGTCTCGACGGGATACGGATGGGGGATGGAATGGTTGTGTGCATCCTCACAGGCAGACAAACAAACCTGAGCTCGATTGGGCAGTTCTACATCTACAATTCATCCCGATAAACTCTTATATATTCACGTCATGGGGAACAAAGCACTCGACGTGAACAGCGTGTTCGAACAGGCTGACCTCGGTATCACCGTACGAGGCTCAGACTGGATCTTCACCGTCTGTTCCATAATGGGTGCGTGCTGTCTGGCAGTCATTGGTCATTCCCTTACACGCCCAGCACACCAAAGGCTGTTCCATCAGCTAATCATGGTTGCGCTCTTCGTCGGCTGCGTCTCCAACTTCGCCGTGGGCTCGAACTTGGGACAAGTCCCCATCCAGGTCGAGTTCGCCCGAGGTGGCAAGGTGGTGGCTGCTGGTACCCGAGAGATCTTCTATGCTCGCTACATCGACTGGTTCATCACCACACCTCTCCTCCTCTCGGCACTCCTTCTGACGGCAAGCATCTCTTGGTCTACCTTGCTGGCTGTCATCTTGGTTGACGAGATTATGGTCGTCTGCTACTTGCTTGGTGCACTTACTCAAACCACTTACAAATGGGGATTCTGGACCTTTGGTGTTGCTGCGTTCCTATATGTCGCCTACTCTGTACTCATCGTTGGACGCCGCGGCGCGAACAACGTCGGGGGAGCCGTCAGAACCACCTACAACATCTCTGGCATTGTCCTCATCACCACCCTCCTTCTGTACCCCATCGCTTTCGGTTGCTCCGAAGGCGGCAATGTCATCCACCCAGACTCCGAGGCCATCTTTTACGGTATACTGGACCTCCTCGCCAAAGTTGTCTTCCCATTCCTCCTCCTCTGGGGTCATCGCAACATCAGCTTTGAGAGCCTGGGTCTGAACACCACGGAAGCCGGCCGCCCTGTGCTCCGCGAGAAGGGTGATTACCACGCCAGCGGCATAGACGGAGTGGGAAATGGCGTCGACACCCAGCCCACAACCGCCAATGGGGCCAACGGAACAACCACTGCAGTTTAGTACGGCACCGCTTGAGCTGTGCACATCCTCCAGCCACCTCTCGGATCCAATGTTTCAGCGCTGCTGGAGTTTCGAAGGAGGACTAATGAGGAGGGTGTACACATGGGCTTATGAGTAGTAAATACCCTGGTCAAGACCCTGGACATAAAGTCCTTCCCGGGGCATGAGGACGAAGGCAGGAATAAGGCTGGTATTGATCAGCTTTGAGAATGGTATGGTGATGAGTTGATGTAGTAATGTTGTTTTCAGAGTTAAACTAATAAGAACGCAATTTAAAAGACTGTTCCGTTTATGGATTGCTACAAGTTGCCATTCGTGATAAATCATACGAAAAAATCTAGCAATATTGATTTGAACCCGGCGTGTAGGTAGGTTAGAGACCCACGACACGGGGAATTCAAATGCCCATACGAAGGCGAGTCTGGAATCATCCAGTATGTGATGATGTTCTTGTCTAGACTGTTGGAAGGAAACCCAAAAGAATGGCTTTACATTGGTGGATTCACATCCAATTTCCTCTGGGGAGATGCAAACCGTAGCGGAAGACCTCCTACAGATCAATTGCCCGATCCGGGCAGCCAGACGGTCTGTCGGGACCGAAGCCATCACCAAAGGCTCCACCAGCCCGATTGGAACTCCGGCAGTGGAGTAATGGCCGATTCCAACTGCTGGGAGATATCGCCCGGACGTCACTACTTCCCGGGATGGAATACAAGCCAAATTATTTGTTGGTATCGCAAAACCAAACCTTAAGGTTTCCGCAATATAAAAGCGTCTGCATGTCATCACGCTCAATCGATGAAAAATGAGGAAGCAAGCAATCAGTCAATCGACCGATAGAACCAACTGCTTACACGACCAGGAACAAGTGTGACCTCACCCAGCCGCATACAATTCTTTAATTCTTGTAGCCCAAACATGGCACAGTCTCATGATTACCCAGTCATTGTGATAGGCGGCAGCCTTGTCGGCCTGTCTGCCGCGCTCTTTCTCTCGCACTGGAATGTCCCCGTGGTTGTCCTCGAGCGACACCCCTCCAGCGCCCTTCATCCTCGGGCGGTCGGTTATACGGCCCGCACCATCGAGATGCTGAAGACTGTCGGCGTATCTGAAGATCTCCAGGGCATTATGTGGAAGGGCGGTCCACCAAAGCGAGTCGTTGTCGAAAGTCTCTCTGGAAAGTGGGAGAACGAGGTCGCCTGGACCGAAAAGAAAACTGCATCTGCACCTCCCAGTAGCGAGAAAAGGGACAAAGAAGCTCCCAAAGGCCCTCCCCCGGGTCCAGTCTACTCTCACGTCCAGGGAGTTGCCGTTGCTCAAGACATCATCGAGCCAGTTCTCCGGACTCATGCTACCAGGCTTGGTGCCGAGCTCAGGCTGGGCCACAAGGTGCTGGACTGGACCCAGGATGACCAAGGCGTCACAGTGACGGCGACGAATCCCGACGGAACTGAGTACTCGCTGCGGGGCCAGTATCTCGTGGCGTGCGATGGGGCACGCAGCCCAGTTCGAGAAAAACTCGGCATCAAACGCCAGGGAGTTGGTATCCTAAGGGCTCTGCGGAGCATCCTATTCAAATGCCCCCGTATCAACCATTATCTTGACCATGGCTACTCCCAGTTCCAAATCCAGAATGGGGAATTCGAGGCCTTCATGACCACATACGGCGAGGGTCGTTGGATGTTGGCGTGGAGTGACGGGACTACTGAAGACATTAATAGTCCTGAGACGAAACTGGGCTTGATTCGAAAGGCCACTGGGCTTCCTGAACTTACAGTCGATGATGTCGAGTTCATCACGACTGGTCAGTGGGACATTGGTGGTCTGGTTGCCGACAAGTACTCTTCCGGGAGAGTTTTCCTCGCTGGCGATGCAGTCCACGCATTGCCTCCAAACCGCGCTGGCTTCGGTGCCAACACTGGCATCGCCGATGTCCACAATCTGGCGTGGAAGTTAGCCTCTGTCCTTCAGGGGAAGTCCCGAACAGAGATCCTCGAGACATATACCCAAGAGCGTCAGCCTGTTGCCGTTGTCCGGCATGATCAGATCTTTGCTCGACAGGACTACCGGCGGTATGCGAAGGACCTAGAGTGGCCTGGCAAGGACGCAGAAATCCTGGACGATAACGCTCTGGAATTTGGCCAGATCTATCACTCAAATGGTATTCTCGGATCGGGAGAAAACCTCCCTCTTGCCAAGGTCCCCACTGAATGGAAGGCCCAGCCCGGCACAAGGGCAGCACATGTCTTTCTGCGAAAAGATGGTGAGACAATCTCAACACTTGATCTTTTCGGCACCGAATGGGTTGTGATTTCGAGTGATGAGGGGTGGCAGCAACCAGTCGAGTCAGCAGCGAAGAGTCTTGGAATAACCGTCAAATTTGCTTGTGTTGGGAAGGATATTGTGGAAGAGGTTGAGGGTAAATTCAATGATGTCTACGGGTTGAGCGAAAATGGAGCGGCATTGGTTCGCCCTGATGGAGTTATTGCATGGAAAGTGATAGAAAAGCTAGACGAGCCGGTGAAAGCATTGACTGAGGCTCTATCGAAAGCCTCCTATGCAACCAATAGCAACTAAAAGGTTCACGACATATTAGATAGGTAATTCGATAATATAATTGCACAGTTTCCACGCAATCATAAATTTCTGGATTTATTATTTACCCAGAGCTGAAGCAGTTCTTCGCCCTTTAGGGTAGGATGAAGTGCGAATGTCCCATTTCCATGACTGACGAGGAGTTCTTGGCTGGCTTCGAGGGAGAAAGTGGCCCAACTCTGAGTCAAAAGCTCCTTCCCTGCCACTTTGGACACCAAGATGCTGGTGAGCCCAACTGGGGCACGGCCGGGCCACCGCAGGTATTGTTTATGCAGAGCCTGCTGCAGAATCACAGGCATGAGCTCAAAAGGACACTTGTCACTGGCTTAAGACTGGTTGAGTTCTCATACACCACAGATAGGAGACACGTTTACCAGTTAGTGAGTGATTTCGGTGTTGCGATTAGGCACCCAGCATCGGGACGATGCAGCTATCCGCGAAAGCGGGCAGCAGGTAGGCGCGTGTCATTAGGGCAACGGAGAGCGTTAGGCACCTGCTGGAGCTACGTCTGCGCGGAGGTGGTTTGGTGCTGATCTCATACCTGGCCTCATTAAGAGGGAACCTTAAAAGTCGAGACGGGCGAGCCTGATGGCCACTCATCGCCGTCTCTCTCTCTCATGACGAGCCTCACGAGCCTCATTTGCCTGCTCTTCCTCATTACACAGCCCGTCACAGTGTAGGTCCAATAAGACCCGCTACTAGCCGCGCATTCCATCATCGCCAGCACGCGTGAGTTGCCCCTCAATGTCACGCGCGCCCGACAGTGCGGGTGATAACCAGCCCCGCCACCGATAAAGCACCTCGTAACCAAAGCGCGCTGCTCACACTGCACAGCAGCCCTGCGGCACCGATTTACTCAGCCTATTAGCACCCATTCCAGCGTTCCACTGACAACCCGCCCGCTGCGGGGACCCGAAAATCACGTCCCACCGTCACCAGGCCTTGCTGCTAGGCTTAGCTGAACGCTAATCTGTTTGCGAGGGGGGTAGTTTGTTCCTGACATCCGCCTCCTACTTATCTCTCTGCGTCTTCAATGCCTTCTTTTTCTTCTTTGATGTGAAATCCCGCCCTTGGATTTCCTCGTCTCTAGTTTAGCATCGCTCACATCCATTCACCGAGTTGGCGACGCCGAGGCTTGTGCCTCCCTAGATTCCACAGCCATGTTCGACCTCTTGCCCATGCTCTTATCGTAAGTCCGCCCACACGACCCTCCAAGATGCCCCGCCATGGCGGCGTTGCGCCCACCACACCAACGTCACTGTCACCACCCAGCCGTCTGCGAGCGCATACTGACATTATCGCGCCTGCTTGCGCGAGCGCACAACTTAGATCTGTCGCGTCCTTCCTGTTCCCCATCTTCGCATCCTACAAAGCCCTCAAGACCTCCGATCCCGCCCAGTTGACACCATGGCTCATGTACTGGGTCGTCTTCAGCTGCTGCTTGCTGGCTGAATCTTGGGTATCATTCATCCTCGTATGGTACGTTTGACAAATCCAACTCGATCTTGACTTGTCTTCCAGACTTGTCTTTCGCTTTCATCTGGGTCGCACAGCTTGCCTCATCCCACCCCGCTAACTAAACCCCAATCGATAGGATCCCCTTCTACGGATATATCCGCCTTCTCTTCCTCCTCTACCTGATCCTTCCACAAACCCAAGGCGCGCGCGAGCTCTACGAAAGATATGTCCACCCTTTCCTCGAGGACAACGAGGGCCATATCGACGAGTTCATTGCCAGTGCGCACGAGCGCCTCAAGGCTGCAGGCATAGCCTACCTCAAAAATGCCATCGAGTACATCAAGACCAAAGTCCTGGGTCTTCCACCCACCAAGCCAACCCCGCCAACCCCAGAACCGACCGGCCCGCAGAGTTACACCCAGTCTCTCCTTGCTCGGTTTAGTGTTCCCACAGCTAGATGGACGGGCTCCGCCACAGCAGGGACCGACATCTACAGTATACTCGCTGGAGCCGTCGCGGCTGCCTCGGGCGCGGCTGCCGGAAACGGCAGCGGGGGCTCCATTAACAGAGATAAACTCATCCCATCAGACCTGAAGTCATCAGGCGAGAAGATGAGCTTTATCGAGATCCAGCGCGAGCGCCTGAATACCCTTCTCTCCGCGCTCGACCAGGAGGCGCTAGCTCTGCAAAACCAGGCCGCTGAGCGCCCCTCCTCAATGAGCATGGACGGTGGTGACGACGAGCCCACCCAACGAGTTGGAGGCGGCATCTGGGGCGGGCTTAACAAGAGCCGCAGCGAGGCCGACTTCGAGAAGATCGAGGCAGAGAGTGGCGCAGAAGACGAGAGCTCCATCCGGAAGCGAAACACGCCCGGCGGCAAAGGAGGCTCTTGGGTGCCCTGGGGCTGGGGCGCCGGCTCTGAACCAGGAACCAGTTCTGGTGTAGACAAGTAGAACAGTAACCTCCACCTGCGAGAAACGAATTGTCGGGGAGTAGGTCTTGTTTGGCGTGCTCGTTTTGTTAGGGTAGACGGATCCTCACAGGCTTTACACGGCGTCATTGGGCATCATTCCTTGTAGCAGGACAAAGTGGCCTAGGCGGTATCGTTGGTTGTTCTGATTCAGGCGCAGCAAGTCCAGTCCAACGGGATTATATACAGAAACTCGCTTATTCTTGATAGCTAGTCCGGTATCTCGTGTACAGTGGCGGTCTTTCCCATCTATTAATATCGTACAATAGACCTACCAATCGCCCCTCTATTTTTACAGTTGTCCGTCCCGCTGTGCGGTACTTTTTCCCAACTCAAGTCTAGATTCATCTGCTGGGCGGTGACTGCCGCCTCAAGTTCGCTTGAAGGGATACGCCACTTCGACTTGGCCCTTCTTGAACCACAATACCCGCTTCTTCTTGGTGACCTGGTGCTCGACCCAGACCTCCTCCATCTTTTCCTTCTTGAATGATCGGATGAATCGAGGGTCCCAGAGATCGGACGCGATGCCCAGATCCTTGCAGCATCGCATCAGGGCGTTCGACTTGCAGCCCTCGACCGCTGAAGGTATACCTTCCTCGTTGTAGAAGTGGTTTTCGCCCTGCGCTTGGGAGACGAACCTGTAGTGTTTCAAGATCAGTACTCCGTCTTCTACGAGAAGTTTCCCATCTCCACCAAAAAAGGATGTGCTTACCGGCCGTCGACAATGAGAGCGTACTCTCGGGTCACCACGGGCCCGTTGATTATGGGGTCGCTCTTGGGGATCATGCCCCAGCCCATTGGACCGAAGGCCTCGTTCAGCCGCCGCCTGTACTTGATCTCGGGGAGGTAGATGATGCCGTCGGGCTTGACCTCGATGTCCTCCTCGTCGATGGGCCGCATCAGGACCTTGAACTGCCCCGCGGTCACGGGCCGGGTGGAGATGCCGTGGAAGCTGGTGTCCCAGGGTACGTCGATGTCGTTCGCCGTCGCATGCTCCTTGGGGTGGGAGACGGTGACGGTCTTGGCCTCGTAGGTGTTCTTCATGGGGCTCGTGGGGGCCCGGACCTCCTGCAGCAGATCTTTCAAGGGGGTGGTCTGCCTGAAGTGCCGGGAACGAGTCGGGAAGCCTGGGCTTCATTGCGTTCCGCCTTGTCGAGAGTTGTGGGCTCCGGACGCCGTGGCACCGGGGACTGGTGACTGTGTGCGGCCGGTTTTTTTGCTGGAAGTGGCTTCTTCAAAGGCACTGATCTCCTTACTGGCACTGGTCTCTTCACCGATGCAGCTGTTGCTGGCTGTGCGCTTGGTCCATTTGCGGCCTCTGCCGCTGGCGTCTGCACAGGCTTAGCGTCTACCGGTGCGGTCTCTGGGGCCGAAGCTGGCGTTGAGCTGCCTGTCGCGGGAGTCGAGTCTGGTGTCGAGTTACCTGTCGCGGAATTCGAAGCTGGTTGTGCTGGTGAAGGGGAATCACTGGAGGAGAAACCACTTATTGGGCGGGTGACTGGCCGAGCGACGAAGGCACGCCCAGCTGCCTGCCTCGGGAGGGCGGGCAGCGTTCTGCGGAGGGAAAACATTACCGCCTGCACTGAGGTTGCAATGGGGCGAATTGGGGGAAGATGTTGCAAATGAAAGATGTAAGTCGGGATTCTGAGGTTGGATGTTTGTGCAACCTCAATATTTTTTTGCACTGGATCAAGCTGCCGTCATAAGTGGGGACCGTCCCTTGATTGGTTCGAGGAGAGCTAGAATAGTGCAAGCCGCCAATTGCCTGTACTTTGAGGACATGCAACCTTGGCGGTAGATAATTGTATCTTGAAAATTGAAAGAAGTGACTGGAATTGGTACAAGATTAAACAGTCGGTTACAATAGTATACAATTATAGGAAAGCGGGGGGTCTGTCTCTCTATCCTCAATGTGTGAGGCTTGCACAAGCGTAGCTCTAGCTCTAGGCATCTTTGGTGCCTGTTCGCTCATTGTTGCCATGGCTCTTCCAGCACTCTCTGAATTGGGCCATCTACCCATTGATGTGAGCATGCGGCAAGAGATGTGGTATGGACTGAGTAAGTAGGACTGACCTCTTCGGTACATGCTCTCCAGTCTTTTTTCTCAAAGTAGCAGTCTGTCATCTTGGCGTTTTCATCTATATGGCATTCGTTGTTGTTAGCTGAAGCTGTACACCGCCAGCGAAGGGATACAGGGCCAACAAGGCCAAGGAGAGAGAAGACACCCGCACGCAGCAGCAGTGCCAGGAATTCGAGAGGCGTAGATATAGGCACACAATAAGAAACAGTGAACTCACCGGCACATCCTGTGCTAAAGATTCGCTTGTCCCTGGTTGGCAGCCGTGTCAGCGTCCATGAGATAGATGCTAACGACCTCGGAGCATCGGCTCAGGTAGCGCCTGGCCTCAACAAAACTCACCACTCATCTGGTTCATCATCGTCTTCGACTTGCGTCGCGTCCTCCTTCCTTGCTTCTTCCTTGGCAGACATATTCGAGGCCTTGGCTGCAATTCGGCCTGCTTCTGTTTCGTCCAGTGGGCTGAGACAACAGGATTGAATTTTTGCAAGAACAAGTGGTCTCATAATCACCTAACACACAGTATATTTTCGTACCAACTCTACAAATAGTACTAACTTACCGAGCATTTCATGTCCCAGTGACAGAGCCCCAAGCTGTTTCATACTTTCTTTTTCTCTCCGCCATTCTACACTCTCTCCTTATTACAACATTTATTTTATTTCATTTCATACTTAGCCAATCTCCGATCCCTTTTTTTCATATTGGCGGTACATTCCAACATGGCAACTAGGAAACTGAATGTCCTTGTGTACACAGGTCAATATCCCCTCCAAAACTACTGATTCTCACGGAGCCCCTCATCTCATTCGTGCAAAGGTACCGGGACCACCTCCGAATCTGTCAGGCATTGCATCTTCACCTTGCGCCAGCTCCTATCGCCCAATTATGCAGTCATTCCCATCAGTGAATCCGTCATTCTCAAAGAGCCATGGGCTCCCACCTGTGCCCTGCTGGTGATACCTGGCGGCGCCGACCTCGGCTACTGTCGGGTCCTCAATGGCGAGGGCAACCGGCGCATCAGCGATTACGTCCGCCGAGGGGGTTCGTTCCTAGGCTTCTGTGCCGGATCTTATTACGGCTGCCGTAGATGCGAATTTGAGGTTGGGAACAAGGGGATGGAGGTAATTGGGAGCCGCGAGCTTGGCTTCTTCCCGGGCACGTGCCGAGGCGGTGCTTTCAAGGGCTTTGAGTATCGTGGAGAGGGCGGCGCGCGGGCAGTCAAGCTCAGGACTGAACCCCAACTCCTTGGAGGCGAAGTACCTGACCAGGCCGTATCGTACTTCAACGGAGGTGGGGTCTTTGTTGATGCAAAGACAGTCGGCGGCAACAAGGTTGAGGTCCTGGCTTCCTACGATGAAGATATCGATGTCGATGGAGGTGATGGAAAGGCAGCCATTATATTCTCAAAATTCGGCAATGGCAGAGTCGTCTTGAGCGGCCCTCACCCTGAGTAAGTCTCGGTAATGCCTATCAAGATATCTAACTTCAAGCTCATTCTACCTCGACAGGTTTTCTCCGGCAAATCTGAACCCGCATCCCAATGTACCCAACTACGATAAACTCATTGAAAGTATTGGGGCTGCTGATGCTGCTAGGATGTCCTTGCTGCGCGGGCTCTTCACTAAATTAGGCCTTGAGCCTGTCCAAGGGGGCGGGGGTTTGCCTGCCTTGTCCAGTCTACATCTCACCTCGATCAATAACTCCGAGGTTTCGGAGCTTCTCAGTTCTTGGAACTCCATCATTGAGAAAGAAGACGGTCAAGAGTTTATCAGGGGCGAGGTTGACACCTTCAGGATCCGCAGTGACGAGACATCTCTTGACATGAGTGAACTAAAATCGTCACTTCCTACCACCGATGGCAATCATTTTGTGGATTACAGCAAAGTTATCAAAGAGCTTGTCTGTCATGAGAGTTCATTGCCTTCCGTAGGCGAAACACCTCAGTTCGACCACAAATTATATTACTCCAGCCTAAAGAAGTACCAATTGCTCGAAGGCAAGCCAGAGGGTTGGGGAAGCATTCTGATGTACGGCGAGGTTTTGACCAGCACTAACACTATCGTGGAGAAGTATGAACGTGTCCCAGTCACCCTTTATCCAAGATGCTAAAAACAGAGCAGGAATCCCAAGTTGCTAGAGCAGCTTCCCACAGGTTTCACTGTCGCTGCTACGACTCAAGTTGCTGCACGCGGACGCGGAACAAACGTCTTCATTGCACCGCCGGGCTGTCTCATCTTCTCAACAATTATCAATCATCCAGGCCATCTGTCAATGTCCCATCCCATTGTATTTTTCCAGTATCTCGCCGCTATTGCGACTGTGGAAGCCATCCAATCCTACGATGAGGGCTACGAAGCAATGCCCGTGAAACTAAAATGGCCAAATGACATATGTACGTTCAGCCTACGAAACGGTGTCGGTTGAGACATGCACTTATTCCATTTCGTATAGATGCCCTCGATCCAACCTCGCCCAAGAACCAACCGACTTATACCAAAATCGGTGGCATCTTGTCACAATGTGCCTATTTCAACGGTAACTATCAGACCGTCCTGGGCGTCGGTGTAAACGCCACCAATCGGAAACCCACGATATCTCTTTCGGATCTCCTCCCCCGGGCGTCGCACCTTTGCGTATCGAGACGTTACTGGCACGCTTCTTGACCACTTTCGAGTCCCTACATGCCCAATTCCTTCGCCAGGGCTTTTCAACCGACCTTGAGAAACGCTACTACAAACACTGGTTGCATACTGGGCAGGAAGTGACCCTGGAGGCAGAAGGTGGTGTCAGAGCCAGAGTTCTCGGCATCACAAGGGATTGGGGGATGCTCCGTGTTGAAGAGATCGACATGCACGGAAGAGGCACCGGAAAACTCTGGGCGCTGCAGAGCGACGAAAACAGTTTTGATTACTGGAAGGGACTGCTCCGGAAAAAACTATAGAGCCTCACGGCATTGCCTTGGATAGCAAGGCACTTTCTTATCATTCAAAAGCCGGACACTGCTGCATGCAGAACGGAGTATAGTGGACAAAGTATATTTACACTATAGACTACTAAAAAAGGCCTTTTTTTCTGGTTTCGTCTAGCCCAGCCACCGGTCATTGACTCTGCGAGCCCTTATTATCTATCAGTCCAGAAACGCCGTGCCATGCTGCAGTAGAGAGAAGATGTACATGTAATACATGGGAGGGTGGTTTTCCCTCGCAATAGATTTTTCGTTTC
This sequence comes from Clonostachys chloroleuca, assembly GCA_037952775.1. Classification (NCBI taxonomy): domain Eukaryota; kingdom Fungi; phylum Ascomycota; class Sordariomycetes; order Hypocreales; family Bionectriaceae; genus Clonostachys; species Clonostachys chloroleuca. Next base: position 17,980,280 of record JBANAY010000003.1, on the reverse strand, counting down.
CGCGCCTCAGGCCCACGATGTGTCAACCCTGCCGGCTCCTGGATGGGCTTTGTCAAACAGGGCCAGAACAAGGGGAGGGGTAACCCGAGAAGTCGTGAATTTTTTTTGGGGAGGTCGTTTCAAGCATGCTGCTTTCCCCTCCGGTCCATCGCCTACCGGTCCTTGTAAACCTTTGGCTTGAACCCTTCTTTTATCTCCGCCTCCGCTTCCAGCTTTTCTCTTATAGGTCCCAGCTCAGCCTCGAACCGTTCTTTGGCACGGACGATCTTGCTCTGGAGGTAGAAGCTGCCGCCCTTCTGGGGTTCGTTGGCGTCGAAGAGACGCTTGTAGCGCTCGACGACCTCCTCCATGTTGGCCTGGCCCCCGGCGGGGGGCTTGACGTTGAGGATGCGGCAGGCCTCGTCGAGGGTCATGCTCCCGGCGAGGGTGCGGCCGCCCGCGGCGTTCCCGTTCTTGGCCTGGGCACGCTGGTATGCGGTGGAGGCTTGGGCCTGGCGGTAGGCGGCGACGAAGGAGCGGCCGAGGATCCGTGAGCCTGTGAGGAAGGCTGTGATGACGAATTTGTGCGCCTAGAAGGAGAGGTGTAAGCATCGTTGGATATAAAACCTCCAATGTTCCAAGGATTTCCATTTCACCACCACATCAAGCCGAGGGTTATGCGCCGCAAACCAGCTCAAAAGGAAGAGGGACGAAAGGAACCTATACGGAAGTTTGAGGGGGCAGGCTTACCATTGTGTCGGATTTAATACAACACTATCAATACAAGCACAAGGCTTCGTCGTTGGCCTAGGGCAGGAAGTGCGTGGGAGCGACTGGGCTCGCTGCTGGGATGCGCGATCGCTTTGACTGTGGAAGCCTTGAGAAGGCAAACGGTCGATTTTTACACGGAGATCGGCGGATGTTGCCGAGAATCGGGAACCCAGGCGCAAAAAAGTGAGTTTGCCGATAAATTACCGGTCTTGCAGCCACTACTTCGCGTCCATCGAGCCGAGAAAGGAAGCCATATCACATCTTTAGACTAATAAATGGTCAATTAGATAAGCTAACTTTTGTAGTTTGCCTATGAGTTTTTTCCCCATGCACTGATTCCCATTCAGAGAAGGTATGTCTTTATCAGATCTTACCGATAGTATTGTGGTTTAGTGCCGGGGCTACCCTATACGCAACATAACATTCAATTCCGAAGAACAAAGCTTCCCGAATTATGCTTTTGATCCATAACCACCATAAAAGATCGGCCCGTTGGTTTCTAATAAAAAAATGGAATGTTTGTTACTATTAGACTGGTTACAGATTTTTTTTCCTCTCTACAATTTCTTGGTACAAAGGCCAATCTAAGCCACCGAAGAGTTACAGAGAGGGTGGGGCACTCAAAGGACCTAGTCCATATGTAAGATCCTAACGATCTACCTGCAGCAATCCATTGTTAGCATTCACTTGTTTGGAGAATTAGAATTCCCTCTTATGCAGCAAAATCATTGGCAATTCGTGTATATCACCAAGTAAAGGAGAGAAGGGGAAAGAAGGTGATGCCTTCTCGTGATATGTGATTGGGCCTTTCGGATTTATCATTTACCAAAACCCCGCCATTTCATATAATCATTTTCTCAGCACCACAACAACGTCACCAACAATGGCTATGTTAACCCCTGATGATATTGCCCTTCTCCTGAAGAGAGAGGGGAGCGAAGGGTATCCCGGTGAAGCCTCAGACTCGGAGGCTGCTGTACAGCGAAGGACGCAGCTCCTGGCCCCTGTTTTGGCTACATGCCAGCTTGCCTGGGATTCGAGCTTGTCCGTGATCGACCTCCTCGCGGAAAAAATTGGTGACGGCAGTCGAGATGGTGAGCACCGAAATCCCATCCCCCCAACTGCTTACTTCCCATGATAAAACCCCACTAACACAGTGTTGTAGTGGCATGGCGGGTGCCGTTTGGGGAATCAGGGATCCTTGAGTTCTTCATTAGATTCGTTGCTCTCGATGGAATCAGCCCAACGCTTCACTTGCACGCTCTACGGACTGTTGGCAACTCTTGTGCTGATACAGACGTAAACCGAGGACGGGTGGTCGAGGGTAATCATCTGGTTGCCATCGTACACCGTCTGCAAGATGAGAGTCTCATCCCCTTCACCGTACCAGTCCTGTATAACATATTAGTCGACTATGGTGAGACACATCCCACATTGATGAAATATTCGCCCAGAACAACCATATTGACGACCAAAACTAGAACCTGCCCAAATAGCAGCATCCAAGGCCCTCTTGAACCAACAGCTCATTACGCTCCTGCAGTCACCAAATTTGACCAACTATACGCCCTTTGTGACTTATTTCTGCAAGATTCTCTTCTTGCTATCTGGGCATGAGAGCGAGGCCAGTGTGGCACACCCAAATACAGTTCCTATCCTTCTCCGTCTGGCTTTCCAGCCTCCTTTTAGTAACGACGTGGATGACTTCGTTTCCCTTGCCTCTTCGGCGGCTGCCTATCTTGCCGGTGCCAATTTCCAAGAGTCAATGGTACAAGGAGATGACTTCGGATTCCTCCTTGATGCATATCGTCACTCACTCACTGCTTTCGATATCACCCAAATCGACGATTCAGATTCAGCCGACGCTCTGAAGCAGTTACGGTCTGCACTGTTATCATCCCTGTCAGACATCTCTGCGAATGACAGCTTCCCCGTTCACCACCCTCTGGGCTCCCCAGTTCCAGAGACTCTCCTTCAATGGCTCCAGGTCCCCAACAATGCCCTCATATCAGCAGCTTGCCTTGCGCTGGGCAACATCTCTCGCTCTGACGAGACCTCATTGGCTCTTGTCCAGACACATCGAGCTCACGAGCCCCTAATCGCCCTCCTCTCCAATCCGGAAATCGGAGACCCTCAAGTTCTCCATGCAGCATTGTCATTCCTCAAAAACCTAGCCATTCCTGCACCCAACAAGGAGCTTCTATCAGGCCTGCTGGATTCATCATGTATCCCGCGCATCTTCACATTGGACACGCTGCCCCAAGTCCAGTTCTCCGCCATCTCGCTCACGCGCCTCCTCCTGGTCAACTGCGTGCCCAACGTGAAGCGCGTCTGCGCCCGTCTCAGCAGCGACACCTCGAGCCCCGCGCACGACCGCTCCACCGTGCACGCCATGACCTCCCTCTTCACCCGCTCGGATGCCGAGCCGACCAAGTTGGAAGCCGCCCGCTCAGTCGCCGTCGTCTGCCGTGCGCTGCACTCGAACCCAGTCAAGCCCATCTTACCCGAGTGGGATCCAGAGCAGCCGGAGGACAGGGAGGATGACAGCAAGCGGCGGGAGGAATTCTACTCACGTCACGACGTTGGTCTGCTCCTGGCATTCCTCGTCACGCAGGAGAAATGGCCTATACTACGCTCCGAAGCCTGGTTCGTTCTGGCCCTGATGAGCCGCTCAAAGGACGGTGCCGGTTTACTTCTCAGCCTCTCTTTCCGGGATCGTGTCACTGGTGCTCTGTACAAAGCCATCCTGGGATCGGAAGAGGGCGCGGACGACATCGTCACAGAGGAATCTCAAGCAGAGAGGTTACCGGCTCCAGAGGAGACATTGTTTCCTACGGGGGCAGGTGTCGAGCTGGAGCCGCAGCAGGTCGACCCCAAGCAGAAGGACCAGATGGAGCGGATTGACCGTGAGAATTGCGTAGTCATGTGCAAGGAGATGCTACGCAGCTTGGGTCCCGAGTTCCCTGAGCTGAGGCAAAGCAAATGGGAGGAGCTTGTGAAGGAAGGGACTGCACTTCTGATAAAGGAAAAAGGTGGGCAGTAATGAACGTAAGGATGAGTTGACAGATACTGGGCGACATCAAGTAGATAGCCAGATAATCAATGACGAATGAAGAGGTCCCAGCTTTGTTTTTAATGATGCATGAAATTCCATTTACGCATTTTTAACAAATAAAACTCATCATCACTAGTATATGAGGTGCGCGCTGCTCACGTTAAGATTTTTCCATTGACCACCTGAATACAGAAGCAAAAGCCGGTCGTCATGCCGCAGTTTTCATCTTACTGGACTATAAGAGTTAAATAAAACCTCTATCCGATCCCAGACCAGAGGATTCTCATCAGAGACCCGTACCGACGTTTGCCCCTCCCTTAAGACGAGACGCAAAGAGCAAAATCCTCAAAACACCGATATCCTTTTTGCAAGTTTATTTCTTGGCAGTCTCAGCCTCGGCCTTCTCCCTCTCGCGCTTCTCCCGAGGACCCTGTGCACGCTTGTTGGCGCGGGCCATGCGGAGGGCCCTGTAGGCACCACCCTCGACGGGGGCGGGGAGGTCGCTCTTCTTGATCTCAGAGAAGCCAGCGGCGGTGGGGAGGGGCAGAGCGGAGGAGATCAGGGTGACCTTCTCGAGCTCGCGGGGGTTGGCCTTGGTGTCGCCCTTCTTGGGGTTGTTGGACTTGCGGGGGAAGACAATCAGGCGCTCCTTGTAGGCCTTGAGGCGCTCGACGTTGACCTTGAGGGACTCCTCGCTGAGGTTCTGGCGGCGGGAGTCGACGGAGATGCCGACGGTGGGGGCGAATCGCTTGGGGATGCCAGCCTCCTGTAAGAGCAGCGGGTCAGAGAATGTCCATAAACGCACCAAAGAGAGAGAAGACGCCTCGTCATGTCACGAGGGCTTCAAGAGCGTGCGTTCCATACCTTGAGCTCGGCGAGGGTGAAACCGCGGCCAGCACGGACCCGGCGGTTGTACCTAATGGTAGGGCATCGCACAACAGGTCGGAGCTTGTCGAGAGGGCGGGGGGCGACGGCGGCAGCCTTGGCCTGACGAGCAGTGCGTCTTGACTTCTTCTTACCGGCCTATCCAAAAATTGTCAATATTCCAATTCACGCCGGTTTTTCGTATTTTCGAATTCAATGCCGCATACCTGGTCGAAGTGGGTGCGAACCCGACGCTGCCAATCCTTGCGGAAATCTGATCGTCAAGTTAGTTGTTGCTCTTCGAGGTTTCGGTCGAGGAAATCTTGTGGTCGTGGCGGTTGATGCTTACGGTTGTTAATGAGCTTCTGGTTGTGCTTGATCGCCTGGAGAAAAGAAAACCATTAGCAAGGACCGTCTAGACGCAATTAGACATCTCGTTATGGATTATCACATACCATTGTGCCTGTTTGCGATCAAACCTGCTCCTGTTGTCGTTGGTCGTGAGGCGTTGAAATTTCGTAGGTTGACGCTGAACAATTTCACTGAAGGGTTTCTGTGCCCTACAGGAAAGGCACTTTCAGGTGGGGTCACGCTAGTCCGCTCGAATTCGAAAAATTGTGCGTGTCACGTGAAAGGTCACGGACCCTGACTGGATGCCTGACTAGAAGTTGGAGCGCCAGGCAGCAACAGTATCTGGGCCCACTTTTAGAACATATAAATGCCCAGCGCTCCTGTGTCCTTTGCTTGTTTCATTTTCTTCTTCATACTTACCTTGTTCCAAGTTCCCTAGCTCAAGAATTGGGGGATTTAGTACGGATGGCCTGCATTGCACATCGCGGTGTCGTCCTTGCTCCATTGTCCTTCGGGGCCATGGGGGGCGTAATTTTTGATTTTGCCTGTTTTCATTGTGTGCATGGCTTCGCGCTGTGTCATGAAGAAGACGAAATTGGCTTAAGCTTGGCGATGTGGTGCAACCGCTGTGCTGATGAGCCTCCATTCGAAGATTGAGATCGCCGAGAACACTCCAACAATGCCACGATTCATAAATCAATAAAAGTACCCTTGTACTGTCGTCATAAATGCTACGTCCCCTGCTCGTCCGCTCGTCTTCTCCAATCCATTCCGGCTCCATCGGGATAAAACGCATCTCGTGCTGATAGTGAAATTTTCCTTGTAGAGGGGACATGAGCTCATCCAGCATTTCATAGACATGATGGCATCACAAGGCAGTAGAATAGACCACACGGTAGACTCTGATCCCGTCGGCTTAGTACAACTAGAACAGTCCAGCGCGTTTCCCATGCCCATCTGTCCGGTCGCGCCCCAAACATCTTGATCGATAAATTCCGCAAGTAAAATCTAAATCTCAATTGCCGAAGATCCACCGTACCAATCACAGTCTGGCTTTTCCGTTCTCATGCAATCCATCAAAAAATCTCATGACACCACCATCCGCCGTGCTATACATCCCGTCAGCTTCTGCGAGTCCCTCGAACTCCCCATACCCAGTCCGTCCCTCTCTTTGCGACGGTCCAGCCTCGCACACTCCCAGAGTTACAGAATGGCGTCCAGAATAGCATCGAGGAGCGTCAAGGACGCAACCCGCTTCACCTCGACCATCCCCCACGCCGCCTCCAAATCAGCCCAGTCCTCCGCCGCCTCCAAGGCCGCCGCACAGTCCCGCATCCCAGGGGAGACGCCCGAACAACGAGTCCGTCGCTTAAGGCAAGCACATCTTGCTGCTCAGAGAGCGCAGGTCAGCACCGCAGATAACGTCATCAATTACTCGAGGAAATTCTTCGATGTAGCACACAAATTCACAATCGGGAGTGTCATTCTATTTACGGGTACGTTTTCCACTCCCCTTGCTTCTCCCCTAGGTGGCCAATTGCCCTCCTACATGTTAGGTGCATAAAATCTAACGTCAATGGCAGCTGTGGCCGGTGTCGTGAGCATCTACTCTGTTTGGGACATGCTGCAGTACAACCGCGCCCGCCGGGCCGAATGGATCGAGGCCCAGAAGACCCTCGAGGCGGACGAGCTCTCCGCAGCTCGTATAGCATACATTAAGGGCGATGCGACGGAGGAGCAGATCCTGCTCGTGGAGGAGGCCAACCGCGACGCCGAGAAGCGAGGTGTCAAGCTGCCACCTCTCCTGGCTCCCCCGGAGCACCGCACGCATTTCGAGGAGCACCTCAAGCCTTCGATCGACGGGGAAAAAGCCCCCGATAAGGCCCAGGGCAAGGGCATCCTCGGTGTATTATCCGGCCTAACCGGTAGTAAAAACGCAACAGCCTCAGAGAGCACACAGGGAGGCAACTCAACACAACCCACCGTGCTAGCCGCTACTCAGACTATCGAAGAAAAGGCCAAGCAAGCATGGGAAACCGAGTTGGATAATCAACGCAAGGGTGGGAGCTTAGATCAGATTGGACTCGATAACGGAACCTCCACTCAGACACCTGCCAAGAAGGGCTGGTGGCCCTGGTAGGCAAACTTAAAACAAAACAACCAACTCCAAAGTGTAGCATATTCTTGTACATTGACAGTGCATTATTAGACGGCGCTGGGGATCTTGTTCAACCGACCTTGTATATCATAACACGTGAACCTTGGTAACTAGTTCATCAAACAAAAATTGAATAAAAGCATAGAATAATCTCTTATAAGAAATTACTTTGACACAAATCTAATTCAAAGAAAAAATTACATGGCACGCATCGACCATATACTATGAGTTCGTCACAGACCGTTGTTCAATATGCTGAATTATGTATTCAATACTATGCGGCGCTTTTGCTAATCTGAGACAAACGCAGTTCGCTGCCTTAAGACTGGCACCTATTGACATATTGAAATTCCGAAATCAAAGCAGTGTTCGCCAGCGAGTCCATCGAAACAAAAAAGAGGCGAGAGCTTTCCATGTGTAGCCTCCAAATCCAGCCAGAATCATTACATGTGTGTGCGTGCTTATCAAGGAGTGTTATAAAGCGCCAACCGGGTCCTAAAGGGACTTATAATTGAGCAAGAAAACGCCGTGAAAACATAAGAGAGGAATGAAATTCAGAAAGGGAGAAAAAGCTTTGTGTTCTCGTGTTGCATGCTCATAAATCAAAACGCCAACTCCTTTTAATTCTCAAAGGTTCTGCCATGATGGGTTCAAACAAGCCAGGAATGCTGGCCAGAGGGGGAGATGGGGGATTCGGGAGGTTGTAACCATGATGACCCATTCTATGAGATAATGATGTGATTGAAGTGGCCTGGTACCTTCAGTCGACACTTTTCGCAATCTGCCCGATAGCCAATGCTGAAACTCCGTTTCATGCCTGGTTGCCATGTCCAGCTGTTGATTGTGTGCTTACTCCGCATATGGCCTCGGCGGGGCGATGGGCTGAGAGAATCGGCATCTGTATCATGCACCCTGCTTCGTTCAGTATCCATGGAAGCATTCGGATGTTCCATATTGTTAGGCGAGTGAAAGGGAGCAGAGTGCTCGCAGTGGTCCGGTGTCATCGCTTGGGGGTTCATCAACTGATTTCCAACCGAATCATCGCACTCTGAGATGGGCGACGGAAGACGCCTGTTGTTCTGCAATGTCTGCCAGTCTGACTCTGTTGCCATTGCAGATGGAGCGCATCCATCATTGGGGCAGGAGCCATTATGGCCACCAACCGGCCCGGTGCCGGCCCATTCGCATTGTTGACCTCTCACTTGTGCTGCGAAACTTGGTTGTATGGGTGTGGGAATGCGGGTTGTAGCGTCGGAATCTCCGAGATTTGAGGCGAGGTAGGTAACTTGAGATGGCGACGTGATATTCATGGCATCCATATCTTCATCTTGAGGTTGTTGGGGGTATCCTTCCGGCGAATACGACGCGAGATGGGGTCTGAAGAGGTGTTCCTGAGGAGCGTTGAGGGGTGTGACTTGATGCGAGCTCTTGGGCGAGGTGCGTAGAGGTAAACTTTGCAATCGTTTCTATCACAAAATCAGCTGCCATTCACCCAAAACTCATCAATACCGGCCAATGGACACTCACGTTGCGGTGCTCACTGAAGCTGGGAACTCCGCTGACCAGGTCAGGATCATCGTCTCTGCCCCGCTTCTTGGGCTGGTCCTGCATCGGATCCATGTAGTGTTGTGTGGCGAACATATCGGATGGAAGGGCACTGATTCTCAGGGACGGAATTCTGGAAAATCAATACTCGTATGCTGCAAACGACGCCAAGTTCAAGATGCTGGCAGAACTCGAGACGGTCGGACGTCGGCAAGGAAGCGACAATATAAGTGGGCTGTTGGATGGAGTTCCCAAATCGCCGTGGAACCCACTGATGTATCGCAAAAGAACATGCAAATGGAATATCCAGATGCTGGTTGAAGGGTTGGAGGACAGAAAAAAGGTCCAGGCAGCCGGCGACGCCCCCTGGATAGAGCTGAAAAGAAGAAAAGAATGGCTTTGACGGTAATGGTTGTTATGCGTCTAGACTCCGGAAGCTGAAGTGGACGCGGGTGGGCCTGCGAAACAGGGAGGCTTAGAACCACCAGTGTGAGGGGAAAGGCCTTCCCAGTAGCGCTCTTGGCTTTGCGTGGCAAGTAAGACTGGGGTGCGTGCACACGCGCACAGGTACCAGGATGGGATCTCTGTGCGTATGTAATAAGGTCCAGGTAGAACGCAGAACAACGGATGGGCAAGGGTCGACGTCTAGAGCTGATGACAGTTTCCTTGGGATAGCACAGAACCAATGCTCCGGAATAGAGTAGACGGCGGCTGATCCAGTTGGCTGTTGAAGGTCAATGAAGGGTATGGCCTTCAAGGGCAGTGAGGCAGGAGAGATCAACTCAGTTAGGACGTCCTTATGAGACAAGACAAAAAAGAAAAAAAGAAGGCACAGCTGATTGTGGTGAGTGAATGACGAAGCGCAGCTAGAGGTGGAACCAGCACCTTGTAAAATGGTTTTGCTGGGGAAGAAGCAGTATTAAAAGACAGTATAGACCAAGGTAAAGAAAGAAAGAATGTCCGGGGCTGGATATAGGAGAAAAGACGATGTCTTGTTGACAGTCTCTGGAGAAAGCAGGACGGAATAAGGAGACGAATTTCACGATGACGCGACGGAAGGGCCTCCAGCTACACTGTTTACCAGTAGCGGCAACACCCTTGCCAGCAATCAGCATTGATCATCCCGTACCAATTGACTTTAGCGGTGCAGCAGCACCCCTCAGGTGCCTAGCTGTGCCTTACAGCGGGCAATCGCGCCCGCCGCAGATTGTGCCATAGTGGAGAGGCACCCGGAGAATAAGCAAATTAACACCCGACACTAATGCTCAACATCCATCCTCTGGACATCTCCGTTCCTATATTAGGCCTGCAATTCATGCACCTCACCGAGAGCTAGACGTAATGCATTGCTCGTATTGGTGTGCTGTGGATATGGGACGATCTCTTGATCTGATGTTCAAAGGGTAGGGAGGATATCGTTGTAGTATCAATTTGCAAGTTGAACCTGGCTTTCATCAGGAGAGCACGGGCAACGCGAAACGGCCAGGCTCTCCCCCCTACGAGCACTACGGAGTGGTCATACTGTTGGCATTGTGTCCACGAAAACAGTGACCGTTGTGAGAGGCTCTGGAATTTGCTGACCTGGCTAGTAGAAAACTTGGCCAGTGTAATTGCGCTACGGAGGCTCGGTGTAAGATCTAAAAGACCTATTTTAGAAAGTCGGCACACCTGTCCTTTCGCTACACGTTGAGCAAATGGTAGCAGCAAGCAGATCTAAATAGTAATGGGGTATAGAAGGAAGGGCATGTTTGTTTCATAACTCCCCGGCTCAGTAGCACAGGTCGCCGTGTGAAAATCAATGCCCGCAGTCGGAGAGCTGCCATTGGGACCTTCCATTACTCGAGTAGCTATGGCCTATCACAGAAGACAGCAGCGTCACATGCTGGCAAATGCTGGCGGGAACCTCCGAAGATGTGTTAGACAGAAAGCGACGCATAGAGATGCTCCAGATTTAAAGAGAAAAAAAAAGCAGTTTGAAAGCGTACTGAGAAAGTCCTTCAAATTCAACTGGCAGCATTAACGCTTTTAGTTTTACAAATCTAAAGATCTACAACGAATGTCTGGACAGATGCCACGATTTGATCACCCTAGCACTATTTTCCCGGGACCAAAGGAAGATGGTGGGGGGCTGCCCCTCCATGATGAATGAGTCTTAGGCCCCTCCGAACCGGCGCAGTCCCTTACGTTTGCTGTACTGCTATTCGTCAATGTTCTTGAGTCACTCGAGAATTCTGTAGGGCTCCATGGCTACATCATAGCCATACAGCTTTTCGTGCTTCTCGATTACATATTTTCCCCTTCTCGAACAGGTTCACCGCCAGTAATTTTTACAAGTTACTCACTCAGTCATTGGTCTGGGCATTCTATCACTTGTTGCGCTCGAAACCTTAACCAGATTCTGTGCGACTTGCCGCTCTCTCTTGCACAACTTTTTCTTCCAATCATACAAATCCCATATCCAACATGCCTGGAACCGATCTGGCCCCGCAGGTCACGGATGATGTGAGAGGTATGTGCATTGCTCTCACGATAGCTGCAAATAGACATCGACTCGTCGCTCCCCCAGTAAAATGCCCAGCAATTCCCATGGCTCGGATCCTTAACCCCCCACCCGTTCTCCTCCTACAAGACCCTATACTAAAATGCTGTCAACGCAGTCCTCGGACAGGATCCTCTCATCCCTCCGGCCCTGTTGACCTCCGAGATCCCCCTGCCCAAGGAAGCACTCGACACTGTCGTCCAGGGCCGAGTCGACGCTGCTAAGATCATCACTGCCCGCAATGACCGACTCTTAGTTGTGGTCGGCCCATGCTCCATCCACGACCCTGCCGCAGCCCTTGAGTACGCTGGCCGACTTAAGGAGCTTTCGAATAAGCTCTCCAACGACCTCTGCATCGTCATGCGTGCCTACCTGGAGAAGCCTCGTACTACCGTGGGCTGGAAGGGTCTGATCAACGACCCCGATATCGACCAGTCCTTCCACATCAACAAGGGTCTGCGCGTGTCGCGGAAAATGTTCGTCGACTTGACTTCTCTTGGCATGCCCATTGCCAGCGAGATGCTCGATACCATATCTCCCCAGTTCCTCGCCGACTGCATCTCCGTGGGTGCCATTGGCGCCCGAACAACCGAGTCACAGCTTCACCGAGAGCTCGCCTCTGGTCTTTCCTTCCCTGTCGGGTTCAAGAACGGAACCGATGGAAACCTAGGTGTGGCTATTGATGCCATTGGTGCTGCCGCATCCCAGCACCACTTCATGGGTGTTACCAAGCAGGGTCTCGCTGCTATCACTCGCACGAAGGGTAATGAGCACGGCTTCGTTATCCTCCGCGGTGGAACCAAGGGCCCCAACTACGACAAGGAGAGCGTCCAGGCCGCCAAGAAGGTCTTGACTGACAAGGGCCAGAAGCAAGCCATCATGATTGACTGCTCTCACGGTAAGAAAATAAATCCTTGACATTTGATTCCAAGATTTGCGTGTTCAATATGCTGACCACAAATCTTAGGCAACTCTCTGAAGAACCACAAGAACCAGCCTAAGGTGGCCAAGGTTGTCGGTGACCAGCTTCGCGAGGGTGAGACCTCCATCGTGGGAGTCATGATCGAATCCAACATCAACGAAGGTAACCAGAAGGTCCCCGACGAAGGACCTGCTGCTTTGAAGACCGGTGTCAGTATCACTGACGCCTGTATCAACTGGGAGGACACCGTTACTGTTCTGGAGGATCTTGCCGAGGCTGTGCGGGTTCGTCGTGAGGTCATCGCCTCCAAGTAACCCCCAAGCCAGCTGAGGGCACCATTCTTGAGGCAAAAAAGTAATGATCGAAACACGTGCGGGGCGCGCTATCGAGGAAAAGTATTCAACAGAAGGTACCTAAAAATTCAAAAACTTGATCTGTATTGTTTTTTGGATACCTGGATCATAGAGTAGGGAAACGGAGTCAAAAAGTCAAAGTCGATATAGTTGCGGCGTTGGAAGAGAAAAAAAAAGGGTTACCAATTGTCCCCGAATCAAGGGCCTTTACTTTATCTGATGTGATGATATCACAATAACAAAAATATACAAGTATGTTCCCAGGTTCGTCGAGTCATCTTAGAATATCGTGCACAAAACTCCAGAACTCCCTCGTCCTAAGATGGTCCGCTGTGCCAGACAAGGACGGACCATTCGTAAAGCATCTCTACCAACGCTCGATCCTCATCTTTGAGGGATATGACCGTAGTTCATGCTATTCCTATTGGCTGCCCGCTGCTGTCTCCACGCCATTAAACGTCTGATCGCTGCCCAGCCAAGCAGACCAAGAGTGCCGATGAGGAAACCCCAGACAATGAGCCTGTCCTTGATGCTGTCCCGCTTGAAGCATTGTGTCGCGACGTCCGATTCCTTGGCCTTTTCGCAAATATCTAGCTCCTGGCCGAGGCAGAAAGCCTTGGTGCACTCCGCGCATAGACCCGACACGGCTCGAGGCGATTCGTTGACGGTGGCATAATCGGGGGAAACCAAGCTTCGGAGGCCGGCAAAAGCGAGATCGGCGTGATTATTAGATTCGGCAGGCTCATCCAGGATTATGAGAGTACTGTTTTTGAAGCATGTGCATTTGCAAAAGGTGGGAGAGCCTGGTGAAGTTAGCCTAGCTGATACTCTCGCCAATTGAAAGGGCATGCATGGGTGCAACTCACTACCTGCAGATACGAGGGTTATCAAGGAAATCAGGTAGAACAGTAATAAATTGATGCGCGCCATTGCGATGGTTGGGTTGTTCAAAGATCGTCTTCTTGGCTATTGAATGCCAAGTTAAGTGTCTCTTTGGCAATGCGATGCGACCGTCATAGTCAATGCTGAGCTGTGCATATCTAAGACGAGACGGTTGGAGGTCGCAAACAGTCTAATAATAACCGTGGCTAGTGCAGTGTGGCTAGTGCTCTCGGAGCACACGACGAGAGCGACGCTGATTGGCTACCGAGCCCATTGACCAGAAAAGTCGGCCGTCAAGAAGATTTGACCATGAAATCTTCCCAAGGCGATTCCACATACGCTAATCGTCAACCTTCAACGTCATAATGCCCCGAATACCGCGTGTAAGGGGGCTTCAGTCCCTCCAAATTGCTTCGGCTTCTTCAAAAACCCTCCTTCGGTTGCCGTTCCCTGCGACCCGCACCCTCTCGACAACGGCACCAGTTTGCGACCTCCGAAGCAAGCTCTGGAAGGGACCGGCTCCTGGACCAGAGGATCCATATACTCAACGACCCGAGCCTGAAGAGCCCTTATCCAATCTCCCGGAAGAGGCAATTTCGATCCCTCGACATCCCAGATCAGTCGCCAAATGGCGCCTGCCTCTTCCCCCCAAGCGGACCGAAGCCACCACCGAGAAGGAATTGGCTGCCAACGACCCTACATATACCCCAGCTTTGACAATTGAGGAGTTGGAGGAGATCCCACCTTTCAATAAATGGTGGGATCAACCAGAACACTGGGGCAAGGAGAGCGAGTTTCGAAGTTTTGGAAAGGCTGAGAAGGAAGTTGAAAGGACCATCATTGAAGTACAAGTGAGACGGGCCGTGGTTGAAGTGCTATCTCTCCAGCAGGAAAACAAGCTTGCCGAGCAGCTCGTGAAGAGGTGGCCAGAGGGTTCCAGGGAAGCCCTTGAGCAGACGTTAGCTGTAGAGATTGTCGGTGGGGATGGTCAATTCTCGCTGCAGGGAGATGTTTCCTCTATCGTGAGCCACTTGACTCAAGACGCCGCCGGCTCCAGCGAAGAGGGCTCTCCCAGCATCACACTTGAGGAGGCTGCTGAAATCACAAAGAAATGGGACGCCAAGTGGAAGGAGATCAAGGTGAACGATGAAATCAAGTTTGCTGTAAGTACCTATATGCGTGGCATCCTACCACTTTATCATATACGCACAATTTCTGACCTCCGAGGAATAGATCCGCAAGCGCATTTACCAGCTTACTGGAAATTTGATCCCCGACTCCAAACTTGGCGCTGCCAGAAATGTGAGGGACGTTCTTACCACGTTGTTCCAGCAACGCAAGCCTTCTAGCCTGGCTGATGAGCTCTTGGCCAAGCCCGAGGTAACTAAGCTCCCCAATGTCCGGGTTCACAGCCGCAAGGTCGGCCCCATCGACAAGGAGATTGAGATTGGCCGATGGAAGATCATTGAGGAGGAACTCAAGAAGCGTGACTTGCCCGTCACTGGTACGGACAACCTATCCGGAAATAAGGAGAGAGAATGGATGAGGGGGAAGATGTAAAATAACGACGTTATATCCCTTGTTGTCTGTATGATATGGCCCACCAGGCTGACTGTATATTCCATACATGTATACTACAATAATCATGGAGTGTTTTCATGGCAGGTAGTGAGTGAAACGAATTGACCTGAATTGATTGGGAATGAACAAATTTGACACTTGACTTAGGCACTCATTTAATGCAAGGCTGGACATGGGCTTTGATGGTTGTTATCTTCTCGTTTCTGACACTGTAGGTATATTGTTCACCAACCAAGAGTTAGATTAATCTGCTACTCAGACATGGAACGAGCTATAGGCAGTCCAAAGGCTAACTGTCTGTACTTTTGGGCTCTTGAGCCTCATTAGTCTCATGTTGTAGCGCAAGTAGTCTCATCTCGCAAGAAGGGCATGGAGAGTTACTATCTTTGGTTATCCAGATCTTCTTCCCTTTCATTTCAGAGGTCCACATTAGGAATATGGTAGACAATACTCCCCCTCTCAAACGATCGCAGTAGTAGCATTTCTCAAATCCGATTTCAGAAGGTGGCATTTTGGACGTTCGGCTGTCACTGATTGAGAAGTGGTGGTGTGGGAAGTTGTTGCTGTTTCCTGAACATCAGGTAGTTGATATGATGTGGATGAGGGAAGCTCGGTGCTAGACACGGGCTCAACTAAATATGAGTTTTAACGAAACAATAGACAATCGCGGAAGGTTTCAGCGAACCTGGTGTTTGATCTGATCTTTGCTGAGATATTATCTTTGTGTATTCTGACAAAGGGTTTGTCTGTGGTTTCCTGAAGAAGCCGCTACCCGTACCTGTATCTGTAAATTCACCAGAAAAAAAAACAAAGCAATTTTGAAAGTACTTGCCGGGCATCATTTGGAAAGAGCTGTCTGTCTACGAACTCTGATGACCCGTGTTGGTTCAGGGGTCTGAGGTTAATGCGCCATTGTTAGTTGGAAAAGCCGATCAATGGATAAACAAAGAACATTTCCTATGTATAAGATTAGCCAGACCTCTGAAATAATCGTGATTGAAATTACGTCCCATGTCCATTTTCATTTGCCATTTTATTGACCAAATGCAACATGGAGGCCGCAGACCACCCACGATCGCCCCTTGCCGCGGCCTTCTGGGACACACCGCTGTGTATACCTCACTTTGCCCAGATTGCGGCTGAGGAACTGGTGTCACCTCATAATTCGGATCTTGCTATCAGGCAGAGGTTGGACACTGAAGGATCAGACAATTCACCAAGCACAACCAGACGCATCCAACCAGCGCGAAGAGCCACCAAGGGGATAAACTATTCTCAACGTGGACAGCAGTCACAAGCACAGAAAAACGAAGTCGTCGAAACCTTGAAAGACAACTTGTTAAAAATCACGACATCACCGCATGCATCTTTAACCGATCGTGTCAAGGATATTAGCTACCAGCTCGGGCAACTGGCCGCCAAGTTGAAATCCCAGAAAGAAGAACAGAAGAGTTGTGTATTCGGGCCTGGTTCTTGGAGTTGTCGTTTATGCGCTGAAGAAGCCCTCGCGAAATCCAGCAAGATATTCCAGGCGTGGGAGAAGAAAAAAGAGACAGTCCAGCCAAGTATAAGCATAGCTCCGGAGGCTGAGATGAGCCCAGATGAGTTTACGTTTATCAAAGAGATCACAAACGGCAGGGGAGTACAAGTTCCAGTCGAAATGCGGTTTAGGATTGGGACACTTTTATTTGGTCTAGACATTTGCCACGCACCGATGGTTATAATATTATGATTCTGTATAAGTTGCAAGTAACTCCAGCCTGTTTTGTTAAAATATCAGGCGCTCCAAAATAGCGAAATGAGTCTATCAGTGTGAATACATAAGCCCTTAACTGGTTTTTGACAAGTCAACATATACTCCTCAACATGGTCTTTGAGGAGGGTACCATGTGCGAGTACTGTGGGAAGTCTGAAATGGCTCTTCTTTTCACTCATTGGGCATCCAATTCACCGAGGAAAGTTTCTCGGCGATTCCAATTTTTCAATTACTTCTTATGTGTCGTCTCGTTTGCATACTATGAAATTAGATCTCATCTCTAAAGACGGTTGGATACATAGCCGATACACTTTTGACCATAAAATTCATAACAACTTGGGTTGAGAGATCTAACGATGAAGAGTAATAGTTATTTTGTCTCTACTCTACTCGCCCGGGCAAATTAGTTTTGGGCCTATGCGGTGGGATGAAAGGAATGCATCTACGGGTTGGTCTTTTCGGTAGAGAGGCTCTTTTGATGCAATTGAAGATGGGTCAAGGGCCTTTCCTCTGGATACACATACCAACACAGGATACATTATGCGCCCTGGTGAACACCCAACGGCTATTGGGGGACGAGACAGGTTTGCCACTAGAGAAGCCGAAGTGAGGAGCAATAACCGTCACACCGGGAGGAGTATCGTCAAGAGCGGACTTATTATGGCTAAGCGATGATAGCGACGGCGGCATAGAGATGACTTCTCAAACGAGTTAGCGTTTGGAGCTGCATGAGATGAGAGGCAAATGCTTGCGACGTGAAAGGACGAAGCAGGCCCGTGGCTGTAGCATTGGCATGCTCCAGGGTTGAATGTGCTGATGACGTGCACTTATCTCCATCTTCTCTGCAGATGGCTAGCCCTTTTGAAGGCATGAAGTGGAGCAAGATAGCAATATTCCGTGATCCCATGATTGATTGATAGTGCAGAGTGGATTATCTCCGCCCAGGGACTCTGATCCTCTTGACCGACATTCATGTGTTGTAAGTGAGGCAATATTCCTTGGGCGGGCTATAAAGGAAGAACAATCCTCCCGGTAGCATTGAGTCCTTTTCTTTTCTCTTCTCTTCAAGTAGAGTTTCATACTCGAAACGAAAACGCTTTTTCCAAACACTTATACCCAAACGCTTGTTTTTAGGTTCTATTACCTTTGAACTTATATATATATATATCAAAATGGCTGGCGACGGTGAATGCACTAGCTCCACCTCCGGTAGCGGCAGCTGTAAGCATTGCCTATCCTCATACCCTGTTCACCTTAACGAGTTGAATATGAAGAGAATGAAAAACAGAGACCAATCACTAACATGATTCCAGGCTCCGGCTGCTCGTGTGGCGGCAACAGCTCGTAACCGCGCACTCTTTTCTTTTGTTCCTTAAAATAAAACTATAGACGACCATGAAGGACTACACATACAATGTCCTTCTGCCACAATCCCGAGGCAATTGCCGCCATTCAACCACTTATATTAGCGTTCGCTCGGGACCGATATCGACTTGGACGCAACGAGATACCGGTCTCGATTTTACGGACTACCTTACGATGCGATGCGGCGAATAGATACCCCACGATACGATATGAGATTATCATAGAGATGGGGCTATTTTCAAGTTGGATATATGATCAACGTTTTGTTTTGGGTATATACTCCGGATTTGTTAGCTGCTAGTCACTCCTTGAAATCTATTTTCTTTTGTCGACACCAAGTGTGCCTGGCTGCCAAGAGCGTGTGTGTGTGTGTGTCTTGCAAGTTATCAGTGTGTCTTGTCAGTGTCAGTCAGTGTCAGTGTCAGTCAGTGTCAGTGTCAGTCAGTGTCAGTGTCAGTCAGTGTCAGTGTCAGTCAGTGTCAGTGTCAGTCAGTGTCAGTGTCAGTCAGTGTCAGTGTCAGTCAGTGTCAGTGTCAGTCAGTGTCAGTGTCAGTCAGTGTCAGTGTCAATCTGGCATGTGCCTAGTACCCAGAGTCTGGTCCTCTGACCCTTGTTCTGGGGACCACTTGCGCACCGCAGCATTTCGCGGAGTGCTGCGGAGGGCTGGGCGATCCCCGGATTTGCATGTGACAGCCGAAGGGCAATTGCCTACTAAGCTCTGCCGGGCGACATCTGCGGGCGGAATGGGCATTGCTAGATGGGGGCGAGGGCGGCAGGTCGTTCCTCATATTGCCTTTCCTCTCCCGTCCTTGCTGCAGTACTTACTACTCTCCCGCATTCACTCATCCCCTTCCATCCGACGGCACCGCTCGAGGAAGACCACGTCGACTACTACCACTCGAGGCGGCAGACCAGGAAGAGAAAGAGTCGCCTGCATGCCACCCTCCTCGGTGACGTTCTTACCATGCGATAAGACGAAACAAGCTCGACATCCATGTACACATATGCCGGACAATGCCATGGCTGCATACTGAGAACGCGACACAGCGCGAGATCGAGGAACGCTGCAGTGGGCTTTATGCGACAGCCGATGACCTAGACGTCGACATTTGCTGCCGCCTGCGCTTTCAGACCACCTAAAAGTCCTGGACCGAGGCGCTACGCTGCGCTGACCTGAGCCACCAGACGGGCTACAGCAGCCGGGCCAAGTACTAGACCTACTGCACGACAGCGCATGCAGACACCCGCCACGGCCACCCATTTTCATGGCTGCGTTTGTGAGTTGGCGCCCACTCCCAAACCTAGAAACCTACTTCCCCCAAACCATCCCCAGCTTGCGAGCTCTCTTTGATTCTTTCCTTGCCTTTGTGTTTTTCCATCACCTCCTACCTGCGAATTTTCTTCTTTGGCCATCAATGCTGGCGTTGGTCGAGTAATGCTTTGTCGCACCTAGACGTATGCACGTCATGGGGCTCGTCGATCACCACAGACTTGCGACTTGAATCATCAGCGTTGATTGACTTGATCGGCCTGGGTACACTGCACCAGTAGAGCAAAGCTTGTCACGATCTTGTTTGCTAATATTGAGCTATGCGTCATCAGGAGACTCCCTGGCTGTCACAACTCAGCTCCCCCATGTCGTCCCGCGACAACTCCTCTGGCAATCCCTTGCCTACCTACGACGGCCAGGTTCCCAACGGCGCACCACCAACATACGCCGCCTTTTCCCCCGTCACACTATCCGCCAACACTCCCTCCCGATCCGCCCGTCGATCTACTATCCTGGTGCATCAGAAGAGTCCTCTCCTCCTTGCGACACCTCCCCAGGTCACCCGCGCCCTTGCCTACAGCCACCCGTTTATACTGCCTCTCAATACCCTTGCTGGCCTCTTGACATGGAGCTCCGGGGACCCGTGGCAGAGCTTCCTGCTCTTGTGCGCATTCTGGGCTGTCACGCTATACGGTGACATTGTCGTCAGATGGGTTGGGCCTGTGGTGGTCGGTGCCTCACTCATCGGGGGTATGTACGGTAGGAGATACAGCCCTCTGAGCAGCAGTGGATGGAACGAACCAGGCAGGGAATCCAAAGATGGACGTCCGAAGAATGCAGGAGCGGGAGGGCCGAGCCAGCCGAAGGGGAACATGGCCAATACGAGCGAGAAGCAGACCAAACATTCGAGGAACACCTCCGAGGTCACCAACACAAAGCACCAGAAGACTCTGGACGAAATTGTCGATACTCTGAAAGAGCTCACCGGCAGGTGTAATGCGCTGCTGGAGCCTCTTATCGAGATGACAGACTTTTTGAGCACGCAGCGTACTCCCACTAGTGCTACCACCAGACCGGCACTTACAGCCCTCTTCATGCGCCTTCTCATCATCACACCTTTCTGGATGATTCTAGCAGCCCCGCCGTTGAAACTGATTTCGACAAGACGGGTCGTCTTAGTAGCGGGCACCCTTATTCTGACATGGCACTCTCGGGTCATGCGGGTGTCCAGGGCGATACTGTGGCGGAGCACCATGGTTCGACGGGTGGCCACCATCACTACAGGCCTGGAGTTTGAAAAGCCCGTTAAAGCCATGAAGCCCAAAGATTTTGCAGCTAAGAAGGGCAGCATCAAAGCGGGCAAGAGTGAATCAGAGCTTACCAAGGCTATAAAGTCACCAAGTCTGAATGTCAACCACCGGAGATCTGGCAGCGACAAGAGTGCCGGAGTCAAATTTACGTTTATCATATATGAGAACCAACGCCGATGGGTCGGGTTGGGCTGGACCACTAGTCTATTCGCCTACGAGCGACCGGCGTGGACGGACGAGCATAACAATCCCGTCCCGCCCAAGGATGAATTTGAGCTTCCTGAAGTTGAGGATGAGAGCAACATGCGATGGAAATGGGCGTCTGGGAGCCGATGGCGAGTGGACGGAGTTGCAGATGACCATGGATTAGTGGACTACGACGGTGATGTAGGCAAGACTGGGTGGATTTACTATGATAACAAGGTGAGTGGTCCGCGACACTTGTCACATCGCAGCCTCTGGTATTCTAACTGATTATATTCAGTGGGCGAATGGTCGCAGAGGTCAGGATGGTTGGGGAAGATGGACCCGGCGCAGAAAATGGTATCGCGACGCCGAACTGGTTGAGATGGAGGAGAAGCCAGCCGCCCATGAGCTGGACGCAAGCTTGCCAAAGGTGACGGTATCGGAATTGCACAGCGGTTATAGCACCGTTGGGGAGAAGATGGTTACGCCTAGCATGCGCGTGGAGCCAGTCCTGCCTCAACTCGACCATTCGATAGCGGAACATCTTCCTCACTCTGTAGATGATCAATCCAGCATCGCCACTGTGGGAGATGACTCGCTCTCTCTTGCATCGACATCGTCCAAGTCTTGGGGTTTCAGAGCTCCATCTTTACGGAGACGGCCTACAGACCGGTCGTCAGTGGATAGAGACCTGAACCGGCGGGCGCGGCGGACGAGTGATGTATTCGCTGATGAGGACGAGAGCACGAGGGGATTGGGCATTGAGGTCGAGACGGAGATACACAAGGGGGGCAAGGACGGCGGGCAGTGGGGGATCAGTGAAGAGTCGAGGATGAGTCTAGAGTAACAGCTCAGACAGTATGTACTAGTTATACATGAAAGCGTCAAATTTCCCAATCTCGTTCATGGCCCATGAGGCGTAGGAATATCCACTGGCCCACTAACTTGATGTTGACTGATCGATAATTACCTGTCTACTTAAAAGTTGAGATGGGCATGGTACATGGCTGGGCAACAAGAAGGCATCACCAATCGCCCTGCCGCACTGTCCCCCTGCTGGCGGGGTGGTTAGCCAACACGCGACTTTCCACGTTCCAGTTGTTACCGCAGTACCTGACGCAGACAGTTCGCAGGCAATACCTTAAGCCCCCCGCGGGCCTTGGGTGCCTGGAAACTGGCGTGTTGGTGCTTGTATTCAGGGCCTAACAGGCGGGGTACAACGTCACCATTTCACATACGACTGTGGTAGATCGAGGCTAGACGTTGGGATCGAGGAACATGCCTGTTATGCGGGAGGTGCCACGGGATGCTCGCTGAAAACGAACAAAATGCAACTCTCCTATAAAGCTCCGGCCGACCCCTCATTCCTCCAACTCAATCGCCTACAACCTCAACCTTCTCAGCATACCAGACACATTCTCCTACTACAACAACACACAGCAAACACACTACCGCAGCCATGTCCAAGTCCCGAACCCCCCTCCTGATTGCGACAGCTGCCGCCGGCGGCGTGGGATACTACCTGTATAGCGCTGGCGGGAACGCAAAGGCTGCTGAGAACAAGTTCGAGAGTAAGTCGTCCTCCTCCCCCAGCGCCGCGCCCGTCGCATGACCCAGGCAATCATGCCCAAGCGGTTTTCCCCGAAATCTGCTATCGAGTTTGGAGAAGCTGACCACGGGACTCGTTTCCCCTCTCGCATAGGCGACCTGCACAAGGCTTCTGCCAGCGTCAAGGCGCGACTCCCAGGCAACTCGCCGAACGCTGAGAAGGAGCTCAAGGGCTACGGCGCCGAAGCGGGTGCTAAGATCGACCAAGCTGTACGTTCGGCCCACCAAGCCCATCCCTTGTGCTGTTTTCATATCTCGGCCCCTTCTTTACACTCGCATCTCTGCATTTTTACATCTTTGATTTCTTTCGCACGTCGCAATTGCGCAGGCTGGGCTGTTCCACATTCAGCCGGGCGACGGATGCAGCGAGCTGGGCAATTGGCAAACTGGTGATGAGCCCATCCGAGGAAAACAGCCGTGTTGACGTCATTAATCGCTGCTTCGTCCGCAATCCACATTTTTGCCATTCCTTCATTTCCCCATGCCGCAGATCCACTTTCGTCCCAACTGCCGGACCGCGAACCGCTTTTCATTAGATCGCATTTTGCTGACGGAGGTGCTATTTGGGCAGGTCGCCGAGGCAGATAAGCAGGCCGGCCGACTCAAGAGCAATGCCGAGGCCTACGCGAAGGAGGCTCGCTCCGAGACCCTCAAGGCCGTCGACAAGTTCGACAACACCGTCCAGGAGGGCGCCGCCAAGGCCAAGGGCGGCATCTCCAGCTGGTTTGGCGGGAGCAAGTGATGGGCTTTGTTGTGGTCTTCCTCCCTCGGCAGCCCACGGTCCATGCAACTGCTCCGCCGTTGAGAGAGGGAACCTCGAAACTCCCCCGAGCCGTTACAATTTTACATTATTCTTCTTTGTCGTTTTCCCCTTGAATCCCTATGTACATATCAGGCAGTAATGATTCGGACCACCATGCCAATGTGCTCACATTCATATCCTCGCGATGAATGAAAATCAACAAGTGCCATGGCATTCTTCTTAGGAGCCTTAATATATATCTATTTTTCTACATGCACACACGTGGCAGTCTACCCTGTCATTCTAGTGTGGCGATCCATCATATCATTTTGCACCCGAAAACCGAACAATAGAAGAAAAAGTGATACATCCCAAGTTGACTCCTGTGCCATTACCAAACGCTTGAAATAAAGGAGGCACATTTTACCAACATAAGCCAAGAAAAGTTATAGGGAAAAAAGAAAATTAGGATTAGACCCCTCAATCTCAGGGAGGGGGAAGCAATTTGGTCTCCTCATGATTCCAGCCCTGCGGCAACCAGTTTAAGAATCTCCTCGGTCCCCTTCCTCGCGTTCCGGGGATCCTTGGCAACGGACTGCCAGATCTCGCCGTGCCGGGGCTCGTTGAGCACGCACTTGGTGACGACCTCCTCCTTTTTCTCCGTGGTCCCGTGCTGGCACAGGAAGCGGTAGTACCACGCCCACGTGTCGCCCTGGTCGCTATCCAGGACGAGGGCCCGCTCGAACCAGTTCTGCGCCTTCTCCAGCTTGCGGTCGGCCCAGAACATGCGCGACACGGCAACCAGCAGGATGGGGTCGTTGTCGACGGCCTTGAGGGCCTCGAGGCTGCGCGGCCTCCGCTGGGTCCGGGGCTCCATGTTGGTGATCCTCTCGGCCCAGAGGAGCCCGCTCTTGGGGAACAGCTGCTGCGCCTTGGCCATCATCGTCTTCGCCTGGGTGGTGTTGCCCGCGCGCTGCTCCAGGCGGATGGACTCGCACCAGAGCTCTGTGCTCTTCGGCACTGCGAGTCGTGCTCGGTCAAGGACGGAGCGTGCTTTGACGACCATGCCCGACTTCTCCTCCAGTCGCGAGTACAGCAGCCAGAGAGGAACTGAAGCGGGGACTGCCTTGACTCCGGTGCCGTATGCCTCTCTCGCCTGGCCAACCTTACCGAGGTCTTCGTAGATCTGCCCCTTGAGCATCCAGAGCTTTGGGGCAGCGGGGAAGAGCTGCAGTGCCTGGAGGGTCAGGTCGAGAGCCGTCTCGGAGTTGCCCAAAACTCGCTCGAAGACGACGCTCTTCATCCAGACGCGATCAGTGGGTGCCTGCTCACGCGCGACTTCCAGCAGCTTGCGAGCTTGTTCCTCGTTGTCGCTCTCCGACTCCAGTTTGACTGCTGCCAGCCAAATATCTTCGTTGTTCGGGTTCTGGTTAAAAGCCCGCTTCAGAACCAGCCGGGCCCCATCCACCTCGCCGGCTTGCCACTTCTCCTTAGCCAGCAACATCCACAACTCCTCGTTCTTGGGGCATGCTTCCACCGCCTTCTCAAGAACTTGCCACAATGATTCCCGCTTGCCGTGATTTCTTTCTAGATCAGCCGCGGCTGTCCAAAGCGTCTTGCTGTTGACGAACACTCGCAGCGCATAGGCGTATATGGCCCTTGCGGTTTCGTATCTGCCTCGGTTGATGCTACCCCGGGCGTCCTCCATCCAGGTGTCCTTGCGGTCGTCGTCTTCGTCCAGGCCCCATCCTAGAGTCTCGCGAACAATGTTCTCACAAGTGGTGATAGCCCCTTCCTCTTCACACTTCTCGGCCTCGGCAATCCATTCTTCTCGCTTTGGCATAGCAGACTCCTTTGCCAGGACTTGAACTGCACGTTTCATCACGTTGACCTTCTGGCCTTGGCCGAGCTGTTCTTGTAGCCTAGCTGCCGCAATCCAAATTTCAAAGGATGTTGGAACTGCTTTACGGGCTCTGTTGAGAACCTTTTGGGCATTTTCGGGAGTCTCGAGACGAGCCAAGGCAAGCCAGAGATCGACAGACAATGGGATGAGCTCCGTCGCCTTAGCAAGCAGCAACTTGGCATCATTTGGATCATTCTCGAGGTTCACGGCTTCCTTCCACAGGGCTTCAGACTCAGGAATGTGGTCGAGGGCTTGGCGGATAACGCGCTTCTTGTTGCTTGGAATGTGTTCCAGCCTCATCGCCTCCACCCAGAGCCTGACAGAGCGGTCGTTTGCTTCGATGGCCTGCTTCGCAATCACCTTGGCGTTGTGAGAGTCGTGATTGAGCCGAATGTTCTCCAGCCACGCGTCTTCGCTCTTGGGACACCGCTCGCATCCCTTCGCGATGGTCTTCCTGGCGGCGACAATCTTGCCGGCCAACTCTTCCAGTCGTGCGGCGGCAATCCAACCGAGCGCATTGTTAGGATTCGTCTTGACAACAGACTGTAAAAGATCGCGCACACGATTGATGTCTCCGACCTGGACCTGCGCTTCCGACATCTGCATCTTGTTCAAGCTTGTGATGTAACCCTGAGCATCGATGGTGCTAGCGCTTCCCGAGATGGAGTCTGACCCTGCGCTCTGCGACGCCTGCTCAAGCCTGGACTTGAGCACCTTGTCGCGTGCTGCACCAATGTCCGCAAAGTTGGTCATCGTGCCATCTGAGGAATCCCGTGTGCTGGATCCAGCGCCGTCGTCTGTCACAGTCGTGCCCAGCTCCGTGGAGTCCCTGGCGGCGGCGAGCACGCTGTCGGGCACAGCGTAGAAACGCTGCCGCAGCGCCTGCTTGCTCCTCCGGTTCTTCCCCGTCAGATCGCCAACCTCGGGCAAGTTCGCCCATTCGTCGTCCGAAACGGTCGCCAGCGAGCGCTTCAGGTCGGTGAACTGCTGCTGGATCTTGGGGTTGTTGCGCTCGTACTCTTCGCGCTCGGCCTTCTCCCGAGCTTCGCGCTGTCTTTTTCTTCGGTCCATGCGCTCGTCCACCCACTCCCAGATCTTGTCGGCCTCCTCGTCGTCTTTGTCGTAGACGCCGCCCGCGAACAGCCCGACCTCGTTGTCCGGGTCCTGGTATCGGTCCTCGTCTTCGGCCTCATCGTCGGCGCCCTTCTTTCCCTCGGGGGCCAGTCCTAGCTGTGCTGCGCGCTTGGCGAGCAACTCTTTCATTTGATCATCGCTGGGTCCCTCTCTGGTCGGCCCCAGATCAGACCGGGTGGTGAACCCCGTGGCACCTCGACCCAGACCAGCGACATAGTTTTCTGGAGCCGGCTGGCTCAAGAAATCTCGACGGCCAGACATGGCTGCGCGGGTGACTGTAGAGCCTGCTCTTCGATTGGCAGTGAAACGAAGGGGGAAACGAGCTGGGAGATGTACAGAGAGCGTGTCGCGTGGGTAGGTTTCCTGGTTGACAAACTGCAAAAGGGTGGTCAGAGGTAGCTGAGGAATGGTGCTA
This sequence comes from Clonostachys chloroleuca, assembly GCA_037952775.1. NCBI lineage: Eukaryota > Fungi > Ascomycota > Sordariomycetes > Hypocreales > Bionectriaceae > Clonostachys > Clonostachys chloroleuca. The sequence continues at coordinate 17,953,591 of JBANAY010000003.1, read as the reverse complement.
ATCAGCCAATCAGGTGGTGAAAAAGAGGGAAGCTTTGGGCTGGGCAATGCTGCCTGGATGCGGAGATTACGGACCCGGTCCGGCTATGTTTCACACCCCCCACCTACCCAAATCCATATCTGCCTTATCGATAAAGGGGTTTTTTTGGCATCGAAAAAGATTCCCACCGCCCCTCCACCCAACCCCACGATCCTGATATATGAAGAACCCGACGACGAATTTATTGCGATGGCCAAGGTCAAGCACGCAAAACGCGGCAGTGCGTCCAGCACCCCGTACGAACGACCATCGAAGGGCGGCGGCCCTGGCGCTAGTGCCGCTGCGAATAAGAACAATGTCTTCAAGTTCAACACCAATGTCGGCCAGCATATCCTGAAGAACCCCGGTGTCGCGGACGCCATCGTCGAGAAGGCTTTCCTCAAGCCGACTGATTTAGTGTTGGAAATTGGCCCCGGTACTGGAAATTTGAGTGTCCGCATACTAGAGCGAGCGAAGAAACTCATCTGCGTTGAACTCGATCCTCGGATGGCGGCTGAAGGTAGGGCATTACTTGGACTGGAGAACGATATTGCGGGTGGTGTCTCCTGGTCACTGCCAGCGTGGGACAAACATGATGGCCCCAGCGGCCGGTAATGGAACCAGGAGGCCGGGGCCTGCGGGCTAGATCAATCTAATTCTTTATCGGTGAAATTCATTAAGTCGCAAAAGCAGCAACTTGCCATCGTCTGGATCACTGTCGAAGTTCGCGGCTTCCTTCCACAAGGCTTCAGACTCAAGAATGTGGCCAAGGGCTTGGCGGATAGCTCGCTCTGTAAGGGATTGCGACTTGAATGAATTTCCGACAAGGAATTAGATCTTGATCTACTCGGACATCAAACGAGCTATAGACAACCTCAAAGGCTAATCATCTATACTTAGTGACCAAACGAGTGCAAGGCACACCTCTACAAAGGAAATTGGAAGTAATATTGGGAGACGTGATAAAAACGGAGTTGCCACAGTTTGATGTTTGCATTTCGAATACACCCTACCAGGTCAGTTACTGTTGCTAGTTTCACATATCGTAGACACGGACTAACATATACTTATTCGATATAGATCTCAAGTCCTCTCGTCTTCAAACTGTTGGCCATGCCTAACCCCCGCGCACTTCAATCCTCATGTTCCAGCGCGAGTTCGCGCTCCGTCTCACTGCCCGTCCGGGAGATGCCCTCTACTGCAGGCTGTCCGTCAACGCGCAGTTCTGGGCCAAGATCACGCACATCATGAAGGTCGGCAAGAACAACTTCAGACCGCCCCCGCAGGTCGAGTCCTCAGTGGTCCGGATCGAGCCCAAGCTGGGCAAGGACCGCCCCAACATCAGCTGGGACGAGTGGGACGGCCTCCTGCGCGTGTGCTTCGTCAGGAAGAACAAGACGCTCCGTGCCAGCTGGCTCGGCACCAAGGAGGTCCTGGCAATGGTCGAGAGGAACTACCGCACATGGTGCGCCATGAACGGCGTAGCCGTCGACGATAGCCTGGTGGAGGACAGCCCGGATGACATCGAGGTGGATGATGCCGATGCCGGGGACGACGAAGACGGCAACGGCATGGACGTTGATGACGACGATACCCCAGCGTTTTTCAAGGAGATGGCTTCGAATGAAGTGGCCAAGACGAAGAGCAAGAGGAAGAAGACCAAGGTGGCAGAGCTCGTGCGTGAGAAGATCCGCAAAGTCTTGGAGGACGTCACCGAACTCGCCGATAAACGAGCTGGAAAATGTGACGAGAACGACTTTTTACGATTACTATTTGCGTTTAACGAGGAAGGGATTCACTTTTCATAGATTCAAAGAGACGGGGAGTACAAAATGGAAATGGGATCTTCTCTCACTAAGGCGTTTTAGGGTTTGTTCTTTATGGTCAATATATACTCCATTATGAGACTCCTATTCACATATCAAGTCACATAGCGAGCTCGTCGATGTCTTTTCAATGTCATTATGTTTGGTATCTTGTATCAATTTGTTCATCATCATTGAATCTTTTTTTGTTTTGTGGGCCGTGAAAGCCCATTTTCTCCCGCCAATTTTGTGTGAATCAGTCATTAGCCGTTAGATACATATACAAGGGGTGGTCGCCACTGCTCCTCTATCGTCATTAAAGGACAAATGAAAACACCGCTTCCTCTTAGAGTGTTAAACCGCCCCTTGGATTAAGAACTGCTCTCAGAACACAGCACTCGGTGACCTAAGTTGCCTCGGTAAGAGTCCAGCGATATCTCGCTTCAAGTAATTGCCGGCTCCAGGAAAATAAGTGTTCTTGTTGGGTAAGATATTCCATGGATGAGAACACCCAGAACTCCAGTACCGTCGCCTGTTCCGTAACCAAGTTTAAAAATATCAAGAAAATCAAATAAAATTCAGGGAAAAAAGTACCCATCGCTGTTCAAGTTTTGATAATGAGCCGTCAAATGTGTAGAAAATGAGCAATCAACGCCGGAATGTCCTTTAAGATGCTATGCCATGCGAGCTCAGTATACACGAGAGGACATGACAAATGAAATACCAAACCGAAATATAAGTTTTTAGAAACCGCAATTTCGTCCATGGTTAAGAATCTAGCGTTGAGTTTGGTTTCAGGGACGGATCATTCGCTGAGTTTGGCTTCACAAGTTGTCTTCCCGAAACTGTAGCGCTGCGAACACGAGCACTCAATGGAAGGGTGTACTTGACGACGCCCTTTACAATGAGATCGAATTCGTCCTGATAGATCCGTTCCCAGCGCTCTGACCCCCCGTTGGTGCCGTTTCCAGGGTTGGTCAGTTGCATTTCTCCAGTGGATGAGGACGTTCCCTTATGGAACAAGGATCCTTCGAAAGTCAACGGACTATCAAATTCTGTGATGCGTCCAAGAAGAACATTCGGTCGCGAATCGTCATCATCAGTTGGAGGATCGTTAATTGGATCGTCTAAAGTGTGTACGCCACCATGGCCACGACGAGGCATCCTCCACCAATCACCGTCGTCGTCGTCTTCTCCTCCATGTTCTGATTTGGCGAATATCTCCAGGTTCGCCTGATCAATCGTCACAACGACAATATTAGGATTATGCGCCTTGACTGTAACATCAAACATGAGCACCTGCTTGCTGGTAACGACGTTGTTGATCGAGACAATTTCAATATCAGTCATTGGCTGCGAAGTGGCAAACATGAAGCCGATTGCGCCAGTGATGACAAGAAGAAACATCATGGTTAGGACAAGGCACGCTGCGAATCGATTCAAGTAGGAAGGTCGACGAGAGAAAGTCTGCGATTCAGCCTGGCGCAAGCTGTGTGGACCTCTTCTGTTGCGCGGAGACCTCATGGATCGTGTAGATCCCATCAAAGGTGTTCGTTCATCGTCAGCACCTGTAGTATCATCCAAGTCGTAGCTCGACAGGTGGATGTTGGATCGCTTATGGCTGAGCCCATGGTGGTTCCTCGGGCTTGGTGGATTTGACGAGTTTCTAGAGTTAGCCCCCCCAAACTTCGTTTTCGTTGCGTTAGGGAACGGTCCCTCGTTATCAAATAGCGATGCGTGACCGTTACCGGGCTGACGTCCCCAGCGGCCAATATGATGATGATGTCGAGCTGTGCCCCTTGTCGAACCACCCACGCTTCGGCCGGTTCCTTTCCCATCATCCTCCACACTCAAGTTCTCCCCGCCGTTAGTGCTGTGAGTGCTGACGAACTTCATGCCCTTCTTGGGCGCATGAGTGGCACCCCCGTCCATAACACCATAAATGGAGCGCAGATTTTGCCTATCTGCCTGGCTTGCCATAGACGTTGTACTGGGGGTCCGTGAATGAAAGCGGCGCGCAGATCTGTCCGCTGCGCCATCCGGGGGATTGGAGTCGTATACGAAAGTTTCTTCAGAGTCAGACGTATTGGCCTCATCCACAGCTGAGGCGATTTTGGCTTCGAAGATATCGGCCTTAGAAGAAGCTACACAATACCAGGCAAGTTAGTATTTCATGCTCATGTGGTCACAGAGTGAACCCGAAAAGTTTGCGCATAAAACGTAACACATATGGAGGAATACAATGGGTGACCTAGGACACGAATTGACATCCATGTCCATTGGTCACTTCCAACGAGTGGGACAAACATGGAGAGCATAGTTTGCTCGCGAAGAGGGGATTGCGACTTGAATGAATTGAGTCGTGCTTACCATTCCCAGCATTCACTGCTGGCTGTTTCCGAGAAGTTCTTCTCTTTTCTTTCCTTGGCTTTATAGTCTCAGTGCTCGGTTTAGTTTTTAATGTACCATTGTGGCCTTCAGGCTTCGCCGCGAGCGCCACTTGTGGAATGCTGGAGACGGTTTCAGTCTCGACAGTCATGGCCTGGGTAGAGCCTTCTTGCTTGGGCTTTGTCTGCTTTGAAGACATTGCGCTAGATTGCCTGGATACCAGCGGTGGCGGAACAGAGGTCGGGCGCCGGCCTTCAGACTTCATATTGCCTCCGTCACTCCCGCTATCTTGAAAGCTAAGGCTGGGGCGCGTTTTGAGCCTATGGTCATGGAGCATGCTGTCGGAGTGACTCTCCAGCTTCTCTTTAACCTGCGCTAAGAGGGCATTGTTGGTTGGGCTTGGAGAGTTCGGTAGGCTGACTTCTTGGACTGTCTCAAGTGCCGCACGCTGTGGCGTACGAGCACCTGATGGAAGTTGAGAGTCCTCGGTGTCACTCTCGGAGGGGGCATTGCTGGATTCGATTGGTCCAGGTGATGGTGTGGGACGTTGAACATTGACAATAGGCGGCTCCTGTTCGCTACGTCGTTGCGTTGGCGTTCCAGCTTTATTGATTTGTGGGGGAGGAGAACGTAAGCGAGGCGATACCGGCCATCGAAGGCCGTCCTTGAGTTCCTGCAGGCCGGGCTTCTGGGGAGTTGGGGCCTGGATCTGTGTATCCTGGGTGGGAGCTTGGAGGGTTGGAGTGACTGTAGAAGACAGGCTTCTCGAAGGTGTGTATCCCGACACGCTTGAGCGCATCTGGCGAGTTGGACTGAACTCCGTCTGGCTGTTTGTGCGCGATCGCGAGGGACCAAGTCTGCTCGCTGAAGTAGCCCTTCGGGGTTTGCGGGTTGGCGAGGGCTCTCGGGAGGCTTGTGGAGATTGCGAGATCGAGTTGGTTCCTGATGAGTGTGCCGACTTCTGATTCTCCTGCCGCGGCCCATTCAGTTCGAGCTGTGATGTCGAGTGATTCTTTGTCATTTTGTTGACATGACTTCCAGCATGCGCAGAAGCGCCGTTGGGGCCTGTTGATGACTTGTCCATGATTGGAATAAGATTCTAAAGTCGTGGGGGTGTGTGCAGACCATGCAATCCGCGCAGAGCGTGGATTAACAGCAGGGTCTATTGGCAACGAATATGTCGTAAATGTGGATCATCGTGAGTAGTTGGCCATTAACAAGCAGCTTGATGAATGAGGACGTGGTGATGCCCAACGAGGAAGAGTTGTATGCAGGATGCTCTAGTTGTGTGGGTTGGTACAGACAGGGCCTCAGGCGCGTCGGTTCTCGACCTGGCGGATTGGGAGATGGCAATGCGCACGAGTGGCCAGTTCAAGAGGAGGGTAAGAGAGCTGGTCACGAATCCAGCCAGGCGACGGCCGCTTGGGGGTCTGAAGGCACTAGGGAGAAGGATGGTTCAACGAGTGTGTGATGGATGGGGATCGAAGACATGACACAATATGTCGGGTTGACCTTTTTGCGCCAGCAACCCCAGGTGGGTCTAGGCTTGCTGTTCAGGGCGCGGGCAATGAGGTACCAGGTACTGTCTGCTCATCCAGCCTCACTGTTCTGTTGCCATGGGCCGTTAGGCACCTAGGTACCATTACGTGTTCACTAACTCACAGCGCACGCCTACCTGGGCCCTGTCCGTTTCCCGTTTGTTTGTAATGGTGTAACGGTCTCTCCCGTAAGCATGTCCGCCACCCGTGCAGGACTCTTCCGTCGGACAGCGTCACTCTCGCCTTATCGACGAGTAAGTTGTCTACGGTGGTTTGCCAGATAGGTAGTTAGATTCCAAGTGTAGCTGGTTGGCTCTCGTTGGGCGCCGGAAGCCTTGTGGTCCTTACAGGTATAGGTACATCCGTCTACTGAGACCCCCTGTCCGGCTCACCAAGTCCCTCCCCCAGACTTAGCCAGGTACAGGATGCTGGTGTGGTAGTTCACGGTAAGAACCATGCAGTCGAAACCAGACAGGGTGGAAATATTTATTTTTGCCTCATAGAAGCAAGTCTTGAAGATTCACCGAAGATTATAAAAGCACCGACTGCGAGTTCTATTCTCTCATTTCCCTGCAATAAGAACTTCGGGAGTGCGGGACAGCCTACCTGACATTCTGCCTTGTTTTGGCACGGATACTTGGTGGGCTTGTTTTGGAAAGCCATAGCGTGGGCGGTCAGCGTCATCGATCCTGTACATCGGTTCCTTTGCTAACTCATTGTTGCATAACTTTCTCATTTCTTCCAATATTTGGGAGTACCCAGGTGCAATGTCACCTTGGGTGTAAACCGAATCTGCCAGACGGAATTTGTCGCATAGGGAAAACTCGCGATCCTAAGTCCTCGTTTCCGGTCTACTTGGGGCTGCGTACAGCCTCCATGTTTGTATGATGACCGGAAGTGGGAGCGCCCCTGGTGTCCGTCTCACCCGACATATAGGTAGGTAGGTACCGGCATCGCTGCCCTGATGACAATTTTCCCTTGAAATCCGACCCGACCTCGGTTGGTCAGATGTGGGAGAGAGCTTTGACAAATTTGCAAGACATCCACACCGGCAACCGTCCCTCTTGCATGGTTGGGCAAAAAACCTCTACCCGGGTCCCATGTTCCTTTCTTTTGATGCCAGGTCAGTCTGTGGGTACTTTCATCGGTTGATCAGGTACTGGTGGCCAGCGGTATCGGTACAAGCGAGAATGGCCTTGCAGCCCTCTCGCTGCGTTACTTCAACCCGTGACAGACGTGTGATCCCGGCGACAGCAGCCACATGGCGAGGTAATCTTGGTGCTGTTCCTCAACCCGCCCAGCACTTCGGCAACTTCAGGGCCAGAGGCTTCGTTGCTCCCGGTAGCCGGCCCGTGACTTGCAATCTTCCTCCCCTTTCCCATTCCCGTGTCTTGCTGTCCCCATCGAAGGCAGGTCTTCAAAGAAGCGGTAATGAGCTGGCATATCGATTCATTTCCTTCATTTCACATAGTATGAACTGGCTGCTAGTGGATGTCCGGGGAAAGTACCCCGTTTATTCCGCTGCCTCGGATGAGCCGGGGTGGTTTCTTAGACACGCCTAGAGGAGTTGCCCAGGCGTTGGTGAAAATTAGCAGGGAGAACGGCCGCAACAAAGAGCTGCTATTATTGTTGTTCTTGCTGGGTTCGACCCAATAGGTTCCCCAAGCATCTCTACCTCTATCAGCACCTGGCTCTGGTACTATTGCTACTACCGGCGCTACTGGCGACTCTTTCTATAGTCTCCCCAACAACAGAAGCTTCAGTCTATCTATGGTCACCTACGTAGGAGGTACAGGTACATTGTCTTGGGGAAAATAACCACGCAAGCAACGGAGGCTGCCTGTATAAACAAGGGTGCCAGCGGTGGATTGCCTCCCGCAGCATTTGCTCCGCCTAGGTAACTTTATGGATCAAGGTCTTGCTCCCATGAATACTGTTACGTAGCACGTGTCTGCTCGGTTCTGCAGCGAGGAGATATTATTATGCTGACACTCGACTGTCGCGGGCCGTGGCATGTATCGTGCCGATCAGTTTCTCGTTTTATACTACTTACTGATTGTTAAACCCGGATTCCTGGCGTGCCTTCACGTTAGCCTACCTGGCAAACTGCTTCCCAGAGCTACGGAAAGTCAATTCAAACACCGTTAAAGAGCTATATTTGTGACGTAGAAATCATCCACTGCCAGCTTTCAATATTCCTCCTAGACTCCCCGAGTGCCACGTCAACGCAGAGAGTCTCACATGGGCAGATATGCAGCAAATGGCCTATCGGCCTGTTTTGGATTCGTCGTCTTCCCTCCAGCTAATCATGACATGGGGGGCGGCCGTTGAATCATCTCCCACGCAAAACGTACCCTACACACACCACCATCTCATACTATAACAGAGAGATGCCTGTGCCGCCTCCTCCACAGCCTCTCAGAGCCTGACACGACAACCTTGCCCCCCCTTGCACTATGCTCGAGATTGCAAACAAATCGTTCCACCTGATGTGTCCTGGATTCCGCAGGCAGCCAGAAACCGCATTCACATGCGACTCTCGTGCATTAGCATCACAAGGCCCCCTATTGATCGACGAGCAGCGGTAGGCTCGACACGGCCCGTCGTGCAGAACCGCCAAAAACAGGTTGCCAATTTTGGTGCACAGGCTTTGGTACCCCTGGTGAGCGGCTGAGATAAAACATGGCACACCAGAGCTCTGTTCGTGCGAGCTAGAGACCTTATTCTCTTATTTCAAACAAGAATAGTAAGATAATAAATTATTCTATATTATTTAGTTTGATATTATATTAATAATTAGGTTAATTATTTTGATACTGTGTCGAAATGTGAGGCTGTATAGAGAACTTTAGTATCCATATTTTACTTCAACTACTTGCCTGGATATATCTCGCAGGATGGGTAAACCCTCTTGCAGCTATGCTCGTAGCCGAGATAGCTATCATCAGGGCTGCTCCTTCCACATAATCTTACAATCTTCGAGTCTTACCTCATCTCCCTCTTTGAGGACACCAACCTGTACACCATCCATGCCAATCGTGACACCATCTAGTCCAAGGACATCTAGTTCCCCTGTAGGTTTACTTTTATGTTTTGGTGAATATTGGGATTGACCAGAGAGTAGATATCAAGCATGGCACGAACGAACCAATAAGGAGGTGGTCCAAGCCAGTGAGTTTACAAAGCGAAATCTCATTGATGAATATGGTATACTAATCAATGGATAGAATCGTGACGTTAGTATTTTGGCAGAGGTTCTCCTGATGCGTGAGCGCCGTTTGGCTCCGCGGCGTTCGCGGTGCTTCAATGTAAGTTATGTTCAAACTAGCATCTATGGAAACATGAATTGACAATTTAGTAGTGCGATAAAATTGGTCAAACCAAGGCTTTCTGCCGTGCGCCATAGGATGGTGAGGGCAGGCCCATGCAACCGTCGGCAGTGTCGACAGTCAATGAGGATGTCCAATCGTCGGCAGTGTCGACAGCCAAGGACGTCCAACCGTCCACAGCCAAGGACGATATTGACATGCCAGATGCACCAAGGACGCCCCGCCCGGGAAACCTTGGGGTAAAAAGTTGCCCCGGGGATATTTCCGTTAAACTCTATCCTCAGATTGCGGAATAGTTCGATGAAGTGTATGTGATATATAACAGTTACTGCTTCCATTTTATACAAACTACTGACCTTGTATGAATAGAACCTCCCAGGCTCAACCGCCACCCCCCGCCGACTATAACATCCTGAAGGAGTGCCTCTCCACGTGGCCCTTCGCCTTCGTAGTAATAGGTCAGCACTCGGTTTCAGATCCTGGCAAATGCAAAATGCTACAAGAAGTTCAGACCTACACCGGATGATGTCAAAGAGACCATTACAACAAATACAAAGCCACGAAACACCACCCTGAGTCTGGGGATGAATCTCGTATCCAATGGGTAGGACCTGAAGGTGTTCTGGATAAAAATCCTGTTAATCCTACTGGTGGCGAGGCCAACGAGATGGCATGTCTTACTCCATTCCTCAATGGTCCGATCGAAGCGAACATTGACCCTGCAACCATGGGCTATGATATGTCATATGTCCGCATCCGAGACCGAGGACTCTGTTAGTGAGGGTATTTCCTTCGAGGCCCTTATCCATGAACCTGCGAAGAAATACCTAGACATCTGGGAAGTTATTGGGGTTCATGGGTATCATACCTGGCCAACCATGCCGCCCCCCTTCCGACGAGGATTTGGGCAAGTTTCTACGACAGTACGAATGGATTAGACAATAAAATGGCGAATATTATTCTTGGGCTGGTATCACGCCACAGAGGACAGAGATTAAAAGACTCCCTTGCACCATTCAGACAAGAGAGACAGCGAGTCTGACAATTTCTGTGGATTTCTAAATGGACGCTACCAGCAACGGATTCACAAGCTTGCCATTGCTAAGACATATCCCTTCGACTCGGGACACACAGCTCTATATCCTTCACGAGATGTTACTTTCTACGCTCGGATGATGACAGTATGTGATAAGAGCTGCGACACCTATGGAGACATCGAGGACGTGTGGATGAAGGTTGCCAACAAATGAAACAAGGATTTCGCACATACCAGGGCAAAAACCCAGGAGATCAAGGATACCCAGCAAGCTGAACCCATCCAGGAGTTCGCAGAGAATGCAGAGCACTCTATCCAGGAATCTGAGAAGGACGAGTAGCCAGTCGAGGATACTCAAACATCGGTGTACCTCGACCCTCCCAAGCTCAGAAACGGCCAGATCTGAGTTGCTGGTTGATATCAGCAGACTGGTGTGTTCTCAGGATCCATTGGGATTCAATATTGATATGAAGTTTTTTATTTCACTTGAAGTTTTTCTGGTTCATCTTGCTGGCTTAAACTTACTAGATGCTCTGGGTGCTATGGGAATGGGTGGTTGAAAATATCTTGGTTGATGGATCGTTTCGCAGTGAGCGCACAAGTGGATGACATTGAAAATGAGACAAACATTAAGCTGCTTATTCTCGACTCTACGACCGGTATTTTTAAATTATTGAGTGCCGATAATATATGCATGAGAGTTAGTACGGCAAATATTGTCACTTTATTTCGTTTTATACTACTGAATTTCTTGATTTATCTTAGGTAGAAAGTAGAACCATGCTTCATGGTCGGTTTTGGTGTGATTTTCTAAAAGTTAAGATATAACCCTTAACCTTCGATTTCCCCATACAAATTGGTTTTGCCCATCCTCGCCCGTTAATACTATATCAGCCTTCAGTGTTTAGTTATCTAATTCATCCTCGCCTTGCCAGGGAAATTTCATCAAGTCCAGAAAATCAACATCACTGTAACTTGATAAATTAAGGTCGCCCCTATTTCCCAAAAGGGAAATATCCCCATCCTCCATGGGGTCTTCCTCTTATTCTTTCAAGCCATCAGAATCCTCGACTGGACCGCATTCCCCTTTCTCCCATTGGAGCCCAGCCACCTTGAGGCATTCCATCATCATCTGTTGCAGGGGATTCTCTTTAATTGCCTTGCTCGCCTGGTTTCAGGGGTCCATTCTGCGCTCAACTTGGGGCCACAACAATCTTCCTTCGGTAGTAAGCTGTTGTGACCTTCCAAGGCCAGCAGTGGTTGCCCCATGGTGCCAATCAGCAGGTGTCGTTGTCGACGTAGCTCTCGACTCTGCACATGGTAAACCCATGGTGGTTACTGGTATTCTTATCGTAAGTAGGACCGGCAGTTCCGTTAGGGTAAAAAATATGCTCGCCTCAGTTGTCTGGCCAAGGTATGGCAAAGTCACTACAGTCGCTGGAAACCTTGTCGTAAGCTAAATCAGCAATTCCATCAAGTTCCGGAGATAGTTTCATCTCGTGGAAGATTAGTAGGGATATCAGGGTCGTAAGTGTTCTCGCAACACGCATCACTCTGCAGAGGGGCCTTGGCCTTGTCCCTTTCCAAGTTTCCGAGCTACCGGCCCTTCCCTATGTTCCTACATATGCCATCTGGAAAGGGGGTCAAGCGGAAGGCATCGAGGTTACCGTCCCCCCAAAGCGGCGACTCTTGGTTGCATTGGTGTCTGGGTTACCCCAGGTGGTTCACGATGGAGAGAGAGACAGAATGTGTTTGAGTGAAGTAGTGGATGAAATTAGCTATGTACCCTCATTATGCAATGCCTAGGTACTAATACGTTATTGAGATATCCTCCAGCTGCCGTCCAAAAACAACCGAGTGAGTATATAATTATGGTGACGTTAAAGGCATTTCCTCCGTAAAACAACAATAATATGCCCCAACGACGCCGGAATGGAGTTATTCTCTGTTTCCCCCATGGCCTGTAGATTTGCAAACCGCCGCCACTCTATTACGTGTAGACGTTCATCATCAATCCCAATCAATGCATCCGTGCCAGGCCAGTGCGTGTCGCAAAATAAAACCCAGATCTCATCGCCTTCTCGTACAACATTATCGTCAGTGATAAAACCGCAACGCCCACCCCTGAGTTTCTATCCAAATCCCCGCGTTAAAGACCCGCCTAACACCATGCTAGCTCAATGTGATGCGGTCCCTCCGCCTCAGCGTGGAGCAATGGTCTGGTCGTCGGACATGCGTCGTTAGATCCTATTCTGGGATCGGATTGCTCGACGACGTCTCCTCCTTCTTGCCCCAGCTCCATCCTGAGATCCAACTGGCTCGCTTGTTTTCCTTGACGGCGTCTGGGTTCTCCTGGACCAGTCGAAGTGGCCGAGGCTTGCCCCCCACGAAAGTGGTTTGCTTGTCACTGTGCGATCTGGGAGGTGACTGTGAGGGGGGGGTCGAGATTTCGCCGGAGTCGCCGCTGATGCTGGAGGTCTCGCTGCGCATGCCAGGGAAGTTGCCAGAGGACCGGTGGCTGCTACTGGGAACTCGTGCCGCGGCATTGGGGTTTGAATTCACTCCCGACGGCGTGAAGAACGACTGAGAAGAACGTGGGTTGCCTAGAGTTGGTGACACTGGGCCAACTGGGCCATCTGGTCCCTTGTACATCTGGCTCACAAGACTTGCAGCGCCTGTATATTGTTCACTTTGGGGCCGAGAGCGGCGAGTGCTTGATGACCGTGTCAAATTAGCGCCTGAGGATGTCCTGTCAGGATTGGCGTTGGTTGAATAGTTGACTGGCAGCGGCATGACCGACAAGGGCCGTTGCCTAGTCTTACCCGGTCCAACGGTCATGGTTTTGGCTCGTTGTAGTAGGGATTGACCGTTCGCTTGTTTGGTATCTGGAGCCGGCGGAAGGTCCTTATTCGTATCTGCCGGCGGCGGTTTCATGTCGGTTGACGTATCCAGGATCGACTCAAAGTCTTGGTGTTGCAGCAGGCGCTCAATGATTTTGTTAATATACAAAGTAAGCGCCTTGTTCTGTTCGCGCATGGACTTGAGCTCCGATTCGAATCGTCGACCAATCTCTGATTCACGGCGTCGATCGCCTTCATTATCTGTTTCGGCCCCTTCAGAAAGAGAGAGCTCGTCGGCGAGGCTGGAGCCACCCGTCTTGCCCTCGAGAGCATTCAGCGCATCTTGGTTAGAGTTGGTTCCCATATAGGTGAAATCACTTTGGCCAAAGTCGCCCTTGAGAGTCTTCTCCTGCAACAGCAACTGGTAGCTTTCGTTGTCCTCCATAAGCCGAGCGTTGGCCATTCGTGCTTCCATCAGGAGACGCTCGACTTCTTGCAGTCTGCCGCCTCCTTGGTTTTCGGATTCGACGAGCTTGATTTGTGCTTCAGCAAGCTCGAGCCTCAATGACTCAATGAGTTTGTCTTTTTGGAGAATAAGTTTTGAATTGTTGCGTGAATCGCTGCGTTGGATAGAGGAAGGAGGTGCGAAGCTATTTCCGTCGAGTGAAGGCGAAGCATTTGCTGGAATGTTTTGTTAGAAACACCGCTCGTAGCCGGGGAGACCCCCGTGTAAAACACATACCTTGTCTTGAGGGGCGGCCATCATCGTCTCCATTGTTGCGCTGTGCTAGGCTGTCCTTCAGCCTCTGTATCACGGTTTGCATCTCTTCCTCCCTGTTTCCCATCTCCTCCTTCTCCTTGAGAATAGAGCTCCGCTCTGCCTCGTAGATGGACTCCATCTCTCGTATTTGGCGCGTGGCCTCACGCTTCTCATTCTGAAGCGACTCGATATGCTCTTCGTTCTCATGGACCTTCTCTTCTAGCTTCGCAGCTTCCTTGGTAGTGTCATCCAATTTGGATTGGAGGACCTCGAGTTGCTTCTTGTATTGTTCTGATAACTTCTCCTCCTTTTCAAGACGCTGTTGAAGATCCTCTACGGCAGCAGCGGCCTCAGCCCTAGCATCTGACGCAGCGGTACTCATACCAGTGTCTCGTCTTGTCACGGCTGCACGGGCGGATACGGGCGTGTTGCTTCGAACTGACCGAGTGCGGGTGTGGCCTGTTGGTGTTGACCCTCGCTGAGGCGTGCGGGAAGGCGATGCGGTGGGCGAGCTTGCTGAATCGGTTGCTGAGGTCGCAACTCGACTAGTCACAATCGAGTGTGGCCTCTTCGACGTTGTCGACATATTGAAGGTATAGGCAAGGGAGCTTGCTCAAGACTAAATGTCGGGTTGCTCCAGCCGTAACTGGCCTGTCGCAAGTAGGTTTCGGGAGGATAGGTCTGTAGCCCAAGGTTTGGCCCCAAAACAAAGCGCTGGTCAAAGGAGTGTCGGTGCGGAATGCTATGTTCAAGCGTGGCCTCGGCTCTAGGCTGGCCCCCGCGTGTGTGAGGTGTTGGCAACAGCTATTGTTATTCAAACCAGCCCTGTATGTTACGGCCAAGCACGAGTAAGGGGCCTGGCTGTACGGGTATTTGATGGGTGGTGGAGATGCCCCGCTAGTCTGATTTTCAGTCTTGAGGCAGCAGAACAATAGCACAGGGCGGTGATGGCGGCGCTCAGATCTGAAGTGACGGGTGGATCTGGGGAGATGAAAGGGCTCGGATTGAGGGATATTGATAGTAGTTGAGATATCTCGGTCGCATGAACAACAGATAGTGTTTATGTCAACATCTAAAGATAGCATTGACTGTCCTCGGCCGCTTCGCCACATCAAGCCGTCAATTTGGGTTTCGGCCACTCGTGGAGCCGTCTGCATTTCCTTGCGTGTACCTGCGTACCAGGTAATATTACAGGCGCAGCAGCAGAGAGTCGAAACCCCTAAAGGGTCGATGTGTGGAGGGTATTTTAAGGCATGTCATTGGCCACCGGGCGCCATCAATGCGCTACGGAAGTGGGAGCCTTGCACATGATCCTGACCGCAAGAACTAGCAGTAGCTTGTAACGCTGGCCATCATGGGATTCGCGGCTCCAGAAGGCTTCTCAATCCGGCTTAGGTTCATTTCCAATCTCAGCAGGTGCCGTCCGTGGATTGATCGCCCATGGCCGGTGAGTCAGTTCGCGGGTTGAGTGAAGCTTTAGATCCGCCAGCTTCCTTCACTTTGAATGCCTACAGCCCGATTCCCGTTCTAGATTTCCTACTTCTTTTTGTCTGCAGTCGGCGTAACAGCGCAGCATCCAGATGGGCTTGGCATATGAGGCTCATGGAGTGGCAGGCTCAGTTGTTTACCAACTGCCTCCAAGTTGTCTTGTTGGCCCGTGAGGAGAAATTAAATGAAATCTCCCGGATCCTTGACACCTGCAGGCAACCGGGCGTTGTCTTGAGAACCCGTCGCAACTCCTTGTTCGGGGTCGAGAATGTCAAATCCCATCATCCAACACCACCCTCCCTTGCATGAGAAGGACAACTTGAAATTGTCTGTTCTGCAATTGACAAACACTGGTCTTAGCTTTTAATCTGATAATGGCAAACTTGACTTGCCAGAGGCAAAACAGAGGCAAGGTGTACCCATACACAATGAGCTTACAGCGGCAAGACTCGCGAAATCGGGTGATCTTGGAATAGTTCTATCTGCCCGTAGAAGTATGATAGTAGCTCGATCGATGCATCTGCCACGCTCCTACAAATTTGGCTACAGCTATATGAGGCTGAAGACGTCCAAGCCAGAATGAGCCTCAGTTGTACTTCGTCTGGGGCACCGGAGTGGCTTGAGCCAATTGGGTTGCGTGGTCTAGCCCTAAAACGCCGGCATTTAGCCGCAGCCACCAATGCAGTCGCCACTTACTTGCTTTCAAATCAATATCCAGGTGGATTTGTCAGAAAGTGGTGCTGAGGGTCACTTTTCAGAGCGAGGCCATTTTACTTTCAACACATCCCTAACAACTATCAGGACAATCACCTCAATACCGTCAAAATGGCTCGCCGTCCTGCCCGTTGCTACCGATACTGCAAGAACAAGGTATGTGATTACTGAATATTCGAAAATCCGTGGATTGGCAGGGTTCTGTGACAGTCATTTCGTGTGGGCAAATCGTCATGAAGCAGCTCCAAAGACCGTCATATCCCAGAGAGTATCTACGCAACATCTATAATGACAGCATCTAACATGGGTCTCTTCATAGCCGTATCCCAAGTCGCGTTTCAACCGTGGTGTCCCCGACCCCAAGATTCGCATCTTCGATCTCGGCCGCAAGCGTGCCAATGTCGACGACTTCCCTCTCTGCATTCACCTCGTCTCCAACGAGTATGAGCAGCTGAGCTCCGAGGCCCTCGAGGCCGCCCGTATCTGCGCCAACAAGTACCTCGTCAAGAACACCGGAAAGGAAGGTTTCCACCTCCGTGTCCGTGCTCACCCCTTCCACGTCGTCCGTATCAACAAGATGTTGTCTTGCGCCGGTGCCGATAGACTGCAGACTGGTATGCGTGGTGCCTGGGGCAAGCCCAACGGCACTGTCGCCCGTGTCAACATTGGTCAGATTCTCATGAGCGTTCGCACTCGTGACTCTAGTATGTTTCATCTTCAAATACTGAGCCTGGATCCGGTGAAACTAACCAATTTTATAGACCGTGCTCTCGCTCTTGAGGCTCTCCGCCGCTCCCAGTACAAGTTCCCTGGTCGCCAAAAGATTATCGTCTCCAAGAACTGGGGTTTCACCCCTCTCCGCCGCGAGGAGTACCTCGAGCGCAAGGCTTCCGGCCGTCTTCTCGTGGATGGTGCCTACGTTCAGTTCTTGAGCAACCACGGCAACCTCAAGGACAACGTTCGCCGCTTCCCCGGTGCCTTCGCTTCCGAGGCTTAGATGATGATGTTGTTGGGTTGACTGGGATCAGGTTGGCGTCAAAATCAGGCATGTCACGTTAGATACTCCCTTAGATCAAGAGAGTCGAGTTGGCAATTGATTCATCTGTTATTTTGAGTGTGCTGGCACTATCATGCGTGAAGTGGTCAAAATTAAAAGATTATGCTTCCGCAGGGGATGTGCGATGATCCTGTTAGCATGGCTCTGATTCATCGTAGAAATCTTATGCCGGTCGCCATCAAAGCGTCAGCGTCACGCGAAGACCATCAAATACTAAATCTATATCAAAGTCCAACACGGGAGCCCTGCATTAAAAACCTCGACTTAACGCCAACCGGCAAGGCGCTTATGACTGTATCTGAGTCGGTTTCGGCCTGCAAGGTACCCAACCCCTTGTGATCACATTGTCATTCGACGAAGAACCCTGGATAGTTGCAACCAAGTGTGTTGGGTTGGGTAGCGTGTGTACGCGGTGTGCGACTCAGGTACGGGAGATAGATCGACCCTGTGCTAGGTGTCTCGCAACGCCTGACAAAGACAGACCGCTAGAAGACGTGATCACTGATAATCCTTGCATCACCGTAATCTCGCCTGATACCTCCTTGGGCATCGCGTCAGACTCGTTTCTTAAGATAGTCAGAAATGGAACATCGATGCCGTTGCTGTACATAGTAGACTGCCAGCTGGCTGGCCAAGCCGTCCATGTCGCTTGGGCAGCCAGTGCTGTCTGATGGCCCTGGCTACGCTGGGATAATACCTAATGCCACTGTATCTATAACTCGGAAATGCCAAGGGCTCTCCCAATTCGCTTATGTCACACATACACAGTCATCGAGGTGTCAGGAGGCCAGAGCGTGAGCCTTGTTGTTGCCAGGCACACCTTAGAGATTGGAGGGGGGTACACGCTGCGGATGATGCATCCGTGTTGTCTTGATCCTACCACACACCATCTCGTTTTTTCCTCAACAAAAGTAGTACCAATTACAGTCGCGTCTTGAACCTGTGGCTATTTGCAGAATTCAAGGACTCGCTAGTACCACCAACCAGCAGCACACGACCATTCCCCCCAAGAGACCTGAGTCCCCTCCGCCGGGCCAGGCGGGGCCGCTGATCTATACCTGGCTAGCAAGGTCTATATGACGCCTCCACCACGTAGTAGGTGATGTGCTAAGTGAGGCAGTTGGCCATACACCCAGATGCTAGATCTACGGTATCTGCCCTCCCCCTTTGCCAACCCCCCATCTACTGCATACTTAAGTGTGCGTCCAGATAGCCTTCCTCCGCTCACATCACTTTCAGACCGCACATTTGCTGTTGTCTTCCGATACTGACAGCACTTTTGCTGGCATCAGTTAGCGCTTCGTGCAGTCCTGCGACTGGTGCAGTTACTATTCCCCACCGATCACCTGTCGCTTAAGTGGCCTGTCGCTTATCAGCGCAACCCGCCTGGCCCCGATATCGAGGCGGGAAGTGCTAGATATAGCTCTCCTACGCTCGTTCCCCCGGGGAACTGAGCACCATTATTCCTCATGGCTTTCCGTCAGCCAACTCTCCAGTCGATGCAGCGGGCTGTAAAGCCCGCCGCTGAGAATCGTGAATCTGCCGGGGAACAATCCCAGGCCCAGCGCCAACTCCACCAGCCCCTTGATCAGTCCCAGACATGGGTCCTATTCGCGCCAGCAACAGAAGGGGCCACGACCGCCTCTGACTTCAGCGAGACAATCCCGTCCATTCAAACGACCGGCAGATTACAGCTCAGCGACATTGGGAGCATCCATACGGCTGCGAGATCCACACAAATAAATAACGATGAGAGAGGCTCCAACGTTCCCTCAGAGATTGAAGAAGAAGATGCCGAGCTGGACAGACTAGACAGCCACCTGCCTTCATTCCGGTCGTTCCCAAGAGAGGAAGATCAGAATATGGATGAATCTCATTTCTCGAATCCCGTATTTCCTCAACATGATGGCCTTGGGCTGTTCAATATCGGCCAACCAGCACTGGGGCTCGATGCCCAAGATCAAATGTATCAGTTTGAGAAGTACAATCCAAGGAGGGTACATCTCAGGCACGAGAGTCTTGACCTTGCAAACCAGGAATTGGATTCAGAGCGTTCTCAGGAAGCAGAGAAGAGGCAAAGAATCGAAGCTTGGCGACTCGAGCACAGCCGCGTCCTCGTGGAGGAAATTCAGAGACAGACAAGAAGAAGACGACGCTCCCAGGCGCCTCTTCGACAAGTACAGACATTTCACAGCACGAATGATGAACATGCGGCCGTCAATGCTGAGAGCATATCGGATAATCTGACGTGGCATGACGACGACGCCGACGTGTCAACGGGCGAACCTGACGGCCTCCTAGCTCGAGTTACGCAAAAGGTGATCAAGGATCTCCTGGGGATTGATGATTATCTTCTGTCGATTCTTTTTGGAGAATCATTCCCTGAGGACGAAACCTTATCCAGCACTCCTCGAGCATTGCATCTTGGTGATCGAATGCCGCTCACACCCACAGACGAGCATTCTTGGCATGAACGTGTCGCAAACACTGTGTCAAGAGAAATCGGACTTCTAGTTAACCAGATATCGCACCATCCAGGTGCATTTTCTAGTTACGCCAGGATTCATCAGCAGCCTTTGCCATATGCCGGATTACCTGTCATCCCCGAGACAGGTCTATCGCAGGTCAATGACGAGTCAACTGTTAGCCTTGAATCCGAAAAGACTCTTGGCCAAGATTTCCGGCCCACGATCCAAAGGGCTCAAACAATGCCCGAAAGCCGCAAGGAACCGGGAGTAGTCGAAGAAAACACATCGGCAAATACCTTTACCAAGGAAGAGTGGGAGAAGGATCTCGACGTCAAGCTCGTCTTCCGCTATATTTGCTCCCGCTTTAACATACGTGCCAGCAGCCCACCCAGTGTTAGCAGTAGTGGCAACCTTGCCACGGCAAACACGCAAGATGCGGCGGCAAAGGCAGCCCGGGTACGGCAACACCACCCACTCACGTCTCGAGCCCGCCCCACGGAGCGACGTACTTTCAAGGCCACTACACCCAGCAGCCCTGCAAAGCTCCGGCACCAGAGCAGCTGTGCCAGCCAAAGCACGAGGCGGTCAGCACGGCGTAGCAGTGTCTCGTCCCGACATTACTGGGATATTGGTGGTTCGTTGGGAACAGGTTCTATGATCGCATCTAATGGTCCAATGGGAAGCTGGGGCGAACTTTGATCCTGCATGATTCACGGCATAGGTATTCAGGGCATTTAATTTAATGATTTTTCTTTTTTTGGGAGTTTTAGCGGGATCTTATGGCCTCATGTACGAGTATTAGCGTTGGCATACAAATCATACCAGTCTCGGTAGACAAGATAAATAGGCACATACAATGGGTTTCCTACATCAGTAATTACCGCTTGCAAAAGGGCCAAGGGATAACTTGCTCATAACACGGCCCGAAAAGGGGAATGAAGGTTAAATTGTAACACCGATCTTCGCGGATTTAGGCAGGCTTGAGTCATATATCGCATCATATTTGCTCTTGGTTGCAGACGGATTAACGCCTAGGTTCCCCGACTTCGACAACGCTCATCCAACAATAGCCCCGAGGCGGTTAATTATCAGGTTCGCCTCACGAGGCAGGGGCGTGTTGATTCGCCGAACCCACCATTGATTGCATCGGCAGCCGAGCACAAATCGCCTACCAATATTTCGACAGCCTCACGCGTACGACGGACCCCAACTGGAGAGAAGGCTGATACCAAATCAATCTACATACACACCGCCCGTTGGTTCCAGCATACACGAACTGCACGGTCCATGTCAGAAGGCCGCGCACGATTGGCCGTAATCTGAGTCATGTGGGGCATGTACCTAAACGAGAACCTGCACCGTGTAAAGCACCTTTGAGTATGGTGTTTTAGGCTTATCGGAGGGGAGCTGTAGGAGATCCAGCTCCAGAAGCTACATCTGAGAGCTATATTCGAACTTAGCTTGAGTGCCGCTTTATGCGCTATTTGACTCGAACTTGGGCTGAAGGACAAGACTCGAGGTTACCTAGAACTTGATTGGTATGGAAGCTCTCTACAAATAGATATTCTATTTATGAGATTATCTTCGTTTTAATATTCCAAAGCTACACGCATTAGTACTACTCAAATGGGCTTCAATCAAAGTCAGGACGGCGCTTTTGGCCTGACAATTACGCCGAGCGGCACCGATTAAAGCCAAAAAAAGTAGACTCAGAAACTACCAAGGTAGTACCGTGCCATGGCTCACAGGTTCTTTTGTCTTTTGATATAATAGTTGCCTCATCACTTCCCACCTAAACAAGCTTAATCAATCATATCTATCTTACACACGCTCTGCCTCCTACACTGCTGTGGTGATATGGATGCCACTCCCGCCTTGGCTAGGCCTGCTGGACTAGGGCAGCGGGCGCCGATTGCTGGTTTTGGAAGCCGCTCAGGGCGTCGTGCGCGTCAGACTTAGTCCTTGGGCGTGTCACGGACCGAGTGTGGAGAAGGATGGGCAGCAGGAGAGGACCACCTACATCCCTCCATACCCGCCATACACCCACCCAGCTTTTGGATCTGGACCAGCTTCGTCCCTTCCCCGTCCGTCTCCATATGCGGCCCATCCTGCCCACCTCTCGACCTTCCGCCTCACTCGAATTGAACGCTCCCATCGCTCGGCCACCTGCCATCCTCCTGCAGAAGAGCCTTTGGTGGTGAAACTCCGCACACGACTCCGTTACACGTCAATCTAGGCAGGCAGGTATATAACCCTCCCCCGCTGCCACCCTCCAAGAACTTCGTCCATCTCTACCTGTCGCGATCTTCCCACACCTGTGGACGCCCAGGCCATCGATTGATGATTCTTTTCATCATCTGAACTCTCATTTGGAATCATACTAACATTTACCTCATAGTGCAATGGTCTGAGCAGGGTGTTTGGCCTCATTACCTGCGACCTGCAGGTTCCCTTACAAGTCGCCGATACTTTGCGACTACCTCAAGCCAGTAACCCAGCGATGACCCCCGACGGCTACCAATGGCGACAAACCCGTTTGACCCAACCATCTCTGGCCTGCCTTTCTTCGATATACATAGTGACCCGATCGGTACCGCCAGGACCAATGGGTTAGCGCTGCCAGGAGGAGCTTGCAACTTCGTGGACCTCAGCCCCGGTGCCAATGGTGCCAAGTGTGGGTGTCGGAGGTTCTGGATACGTTCTACAGGAGGGACCCCGAACTTGGACAGTACCAGCTGGTGTATGTGCAATCATCACGCCTGCTTCCATGATGAAGGATCCCATGATGTACCGCCAGTCGAGTTTCGCGTCCCGGAGCCTGGCCAGGAAAATGAACGGCCTCGAACTGGCCGGGAGCCCCTCAGCCCAATGATCGACCAATCCCAGAAGATGCTTTTGCCTGCCTCGGGTCTAGGCCTCCCAAGCTTTGGAATCGACGACAAGCTATCCTTTATCTATAATGATCCGGATTTCAAGGTGACCGAGGTGGCCACGGAGAAACCCATTCCCAGTAGCATCCCACCCGCCACTGGCTCCTTACCTGATACCTTGGGCTGGGGGGAATCGATAGGCAACAAACCTCCCGCCAGCCCCTCTCAGTTTTTGATCCCATCCCAGGCCAGCTCCACCACTTCTTCCATCCGGGCAAGGTACCTCAAGCCATTTGCTGGGAAAGGACTTAACACATTGGGCAGTGTCCAGGAAACCAAGTGCCCGCCACCCTTACCACCAACTGCTGATCCCAACCCACCTACCCATTCCAATAGTGCGCCAATCGTAGAGGATTCCTTTGTACTAGTACCAGCGAATAAGGACCGCGCCGGAGCATCCCAGGAGACCACGCAGCATGAGCCCAGGGCCTCTGCCTTTGGAGAAACGACGCGTCAAGAGTTCAAAAACTTATCAGATGCAGTCGTTGCAAATGAGCAGCGTCTTGAGAGGCTTGAGAATGTATCATTCTCTGCTGGCAATGATGAATGCCACGAAAGGCATGACCAGATGGACCTTCGAGTAACCGACCTGGAGAGCAGGATGGAGGAAGCTGAGAAACAGGCTGCGGAATATGCGGCTGTGGCATCCCGACATGCTGACAAGACGGACGATTCAGCCACACAAAGCGTTGCATCATTTTCAACGGAAGCAACAAATCGACCAAGTCACTCGCAGGAACTTTACAGCCAACTACAGACTTTACAGGCACGGGTGGATTCTTTACAATCCACAATGCCCTCTCCCAATCATGCCTGGGAGATTGAGGTTGTATACCTCCCATTTCCCCTCAAGAAAGTGTGGCAGGATGAATCAGCAACTCGCGGTGCTGAACGATCACAGCTCCCTATGACATACAGCTCTGAGAACGTCACGTCCATGTCCCCACTCTACCAAGATTGGGCAAACTCGATGCATGAGGCACAATGGCTCTTCCCAAAAGCATGTGGCGATAAGAGCATTACGGACAAAAGGCTGCGCAGTCGAGGTCTCATCAAGAAATTGTCTGTGCATGGTCCCGATGCCAGGAGCGTGGACGCCGCTATGCATCAAGCGTTTGGCAGTGTATGGCAGGAAATGCACATTCGGACCCAAGCCAACTCAGCAAACCCTCGCACGTCCAAATTTCTTGGCCTTCACTCCTCATGGGTTCCACTTCGCAAACTCCACAAAGATTCGTGCCTTCGCTTTCTTAGCCCGGCAGAGATGCTTACACCTGCTATCTGGACTGTGCAGTTCTTGACAACCGTCATGATGCGGTCGTCTGAACCTAGACTGTTTGTCACCCATCCCGACGCATACCTTCAGGACTTGAACTCGTATGAAACTGGGTGGACGTGGCAGAGGGTTCGCGAATTAAGTCGGGTGTACTCTGAAAGCGACTCCCAGGGAGTTCCTGAGGCTGATGCCATGGAAGAGTATTGGACCTGGAACGAGCGACTGGACGACCCGCCAAACGCCCCTGTATCACTGAGCATGCGGCATCTCAAGCATACCCCACATACATCCTTATCTTCATCCATATCTCAATATCATCCAGCTGTTAGCCACCTGCGGTCACCAAGTCCGGCTGTTATTGCATCAGGTGTGCCTACATATATATCGCGGAGCCGACACAGCTCTCGCCCGTTACACGTCCGCACTACATCACTGCCTGTTGTTGAATCAGAGCAGGAATTACCTACAGCTGGTAGGCGTCGTGTTATGTCTGGCGGGGGAAGCCGGCGGGGATCGCCATCTGTCAAGGGCGTCTCACAGCATGCTATTCTCAAAAGACGCCGAACAAGATCACCAAACCATCTCTTCACTCCAAGATGGACAGCTTCCCCCAGCCCCATGCCGGCGGGTCCCTCTGCCAGAGGTCATACCCCATTCACATATGCTACGCCTCACAGCAATGCTCCCCTTCAGGACGCTCAGATTCTCTCAGGTGGCATCGCCTCGCCTTCAATGGGGGCTCGGGCATTTGATGAAATTGATGCTTTTGATGAACTTTACGAGATCGAAATATACGAGAGCCCTTCGGACGAGGACTTCGAAGACGATGAGAGCACGGGTACTGTGCAGGTTACCGCCCGTGTCGAATCACATACTGGTCCTGAAGCGCAGAATCGACAGTTGCCTGAGGATGAGCCTTGGCCAGGGATCGAGGACCAAGACCAGCTCTCAGACGAAGAAAATGTCGATCCTAGAGATGTCGACATGTGCAGCGACTGCAGCAGTCAGCCCTCTGAGTATCCCAGCACGCATAATGCATGGCCAAATAATGGTGACGAGTTTCAGATTCATGAAGATAATGATTGAGAAAGAGGATGATACTAATCAATCCTCGGTGTACACGCATTTGTCATACAAAGCCTAGCGTTCTCTCAACTCTCTTCAATTGGGTTTTTTCCTTTTTCCCTTCTCGACCGTTGAGCGAGAGCCTTGTTTACTTTTCTTCATATATTCCTCTTCCTATAATTTTATCCTGGGTCTGAGTATTTAGCGAGACTTTCATTAATGTAACTAGCGTATGCTTGGCGTTTTGGGCCGGGTTGGTGTTTCGTGGAGTTTGTTTTCGTGTCCACCTGATCCCTTTGAGGAACGAGGTGGAATCCGTGATCTTGGTGGCGGCGCTGTCTCTTTGACATTTGGACATGGCTGGAAATCTTGCTTTTCAATATACACACATGTATCTCAACTTGGTCGCGAGGGCACTAAAAAGACACTCTCCCACTGTGTTTGCTAACAATTTTATATTCATGTTCCTCTCATTCATAAATATATACGCTAATGAAAGATATCCTGTATCTTTCCAGAGAAACAAGCAAGTCTTTCTATCGTTAAAAGGAAAAAGAAAAAAGAAAAAAACGGGGTATCAAGAATCCATGCAGTCTTAAAAATGCAAATACCTTGTAGGTAATAACGCCTGATGGGCCGTCTATGAAGAGACGAGGCCATCTGGTATGCTCCGTTGCGCATATCCGGTTGCTCCGCTCCCGCTGAGCCGTTTCCAGGCTCGTGTAAAGCCAAGTCTATTGTGACCTCTATAATGCTTCAGGGCTGTCCAATATGAGCAAATATATGTTTTTTTGTTTGATGTGGTCTGTAGTAGGGAGCGTATGACGAGTCATAGGTATATTCTTCTAGTCTCGCCAAGACCTCTTGGGATCGAGCTCGTAGCCGACCAAGCACTTGTCTTTCTTACATAGCTGCTTGCGGTCGAGCGATTTGAACTTGGGTCCCGTGGGGCCGGTGGTGTAGTGGTATTGGCCGAAGAGGCGCCACTGGCGCAGATCGGAGAGGGCGTACACTTCGTCGCCCCAGCGGCCGGTGTAATGGAACCAGGAGGTTGGGGCCTGCGGGTTGTTGGCAGCAGCAACAAGGCTAGGGCGTCGCCTCGTGGAGGAGGACTCCTCGACTTCCTTCTCGAGGGTGTAGTCGTAGTGGTAGGCGTAGTTGTTCAGGCCGGGGTCCCAGAGCGGGCCCTTGTCTGTGACGTCTTTGAGGAGCTTAAAGGGAAGGACGTATGGGTGGTCACCAGCCTGGGGATACATGGCGTGGGATCCGACGGCTGAGTAGATGATAGGGCGGCCAGTGGATGACTTCTCGAGGGCCTCCCACACATAAGACTGGCCAGCTTCGTGCTCCGACAGGAAGACGCCGCGAGGCTTGCCGTCTTGGAAACGGATCATGAAATGCTCCCAGTCACCGACGTGATTTCCGAAGCGCATGCCGAACACCGTCTGGCCAAGGTTGTAGGAGTAGAAGAAGAACCAGAAGGCGTCGACAACACCCTCTCCCTTATCGACGAGAACGAGAACAGCTGGGGCTCGGGAATAACCGTCGGAGTCGGGCTTGTGGCCCCGTTCCTCGAGCGGATTTTTCGTCAAGTACCGGTTTCGCCGCGAACGGTCAAAGCTCGAGCCGTACTTCCTGGGGTCGGAAAGGCGATGAACTGGGTGATCCTTGTTGGTATCATACCAGGTCGAGTGCTCCCGATTGGAGAGGTCCTCCTTGTAGGGGCGGCGTGCGGGTGGTGAGCCTCCAGCATCGGGATCATCCTCAAATGGCTGGGGGATATTGTTATGGCTGTGAAGCCAAGGTGGTCGGCTCTCCACATCGTCGTTGCTGTGCAGCGTAACCATGCCGTTGAGCTTGTTTAGCTGGCCAAGGTTGTGCAGCGACCACTCTGTGGAGTTGTGTACAGTGCTATCTTGATAGACTGTCATGTGCTCGAGGTGTTCCCTAATATCCGAGGGCCAAAACTCCTCGCCCGAGTACAGGTGAACGAGCGGCGCATATCGATAAACGTAGTCGGGGACTTCCTTGAGAACCCGCCTGCGCTGGAGGACATCTCTCTTCCCGCTTGGCGCCACAACGTCCTCGTCCCAGGCGCGAACTCTCCTCAACTCGCCGCTCAGGTCATCATCATATTCATCATCGTCCAGGTCATCTTCCCAGTCGTATCCGTGAGACGCCGGGTCTTTACGGATATGGTGAATGCCACACAAGCTGATCCATCGGCATAATTGACGATCTAGAAAGTATGGACTACTAGCAACCCATCGTCGGTCCTTGTCACGCTTCTCGGCGTCCTTACTCGCCGGGTCGAGGATGCGAGGCACTGACCAGGCTACTAAGGACAGGCACAGGAGGACGACCAAGAGAATCGCAGAACGTCGTACCCAGTACATTGTTGGCGTTCGACTGCCCGGGCTTGACCAAGCAAGCTGGGGGAGACCGAAAAAAGAAGCGAAATAGATAGAAGAATACTTGGCAGGGCAAAAGGCGTGAATTGGCGGTGCGGCGTCTTAAGAGAAACCCCGCGAGCCGCTTGTAAGATGTCGCGTGCGCGGCCCCGGCAGGCAGAAGCGTATTCGGAAAGGCTGAGTCCGGCGTTTGACGGTTGTTGACAGCTTCCCGATTGGAGGCGGGGCGGTGAGGCTTAGGTGGGGGATAAATATATAGCAGTCGGTAGGGGTCCAGGGACAAATGCCAGTACCTATGAGGGCATCGAGGGCTTGCGAATCAAGGGTCGAGGGGGGAGGTATCAATGTGAGGTATGCGATATTCGTAGGCACTCAGGCTGCAAGACCCGGAAACGGTACTAATGCTCGGGGTTGCTACCGATGAGCGGAAGAGGAGAGGGCAAGGCGTTGGAGATGGAGGAGGGGCATCAACGGTTTAAGAAGAGCGAATACGGCACACGGCCAGGAGCGAAGAGGGCCTGGCAGAAGTCGAGCCTGAGTCGGTCAGGGCGAGGCATCGCGAGAACGGGTCGATCAAGGACTAGTCGCTTGTTGGGGCGGGCATTGTGCGACACTGAGGCGCCTCCTCCCAACCTGAGGTGCACCAGCATCTCGTGGGTGGATGCACATGCGCGACTCGCTCGTTCCAGGGCGGTCGATCCAGAGTGACATGGGGGCTACCTTTCTGGACGCGGTTAAGGCCTGGCCCCCGGGGTCCGCCGTGAGCGCTACCTGCCCGCTAAGTATAGCAAGTACCTACCTATGTGCCCACTGGACGCGTATAGTAGTGCCGTGGAATATCGCTCTCGGCGGGCCCTGATCAGCACCTGGCATCAATGGAGATCCGTCCCTCGCTAGCCTTGACACGACGCTGAGATTGACTCAGCACCAGCAGGTACCTGGCGGCCTGCTTACCGTGTACGCGCAGACAAACTTCCGCCGTCGCTGGCTATGCAGCCTTCCGCGGGATTTTTCCTCCATTATCCCCATCAATGGCGCTGTCTAGAAGCAGGCTACATCTACCGAGTGCAAGCCATCGCCCCTGAATGAGGCCTCCATCGAATTCAGAATAGAAACCAATGCCATATGCTGACCAACAAGATAAACAGAAATAAAGGGGGATCGCTGTGTCAGCTTCGGGCAATGGCCAGGTAGGTAAATGCCATCATGCAGGAGCCCGGTAATGGATGGCGGTGCATGTAGGTACTGTATGTACATGGCGCCCAATATAGTGGTTGTGTGGAGGTTGGTTGGAACAAGCTGACAGGCTGGAAGTTTGCATGGCTGTGTGGCCCAACCACGACTAATAGTATCGATGTACCTACTAAGCAAGCATTGGATGCATACATGGGTGAAACATTGGCTGAACAGATCCATTTCAGCCAGCACTGATACGAGAAATCATGTCCTCAAACAGAAGGATCTCACCCTGGGTTTGAGATGCTGATATCTTCCTGCGCGGTCCAACCTTCTGGGATGCCTTCACCGACAGCGGCGAGCCAAGAACCTAATTCTCCAGGCTTCGCACCCATTCTCCACTTGGCCTGCGCAAGCTGCCGAGCTGCACACGCAAGAGCCGCTTCATAATTATGCAGCGTAACTACTGGGTGCGGCCTACCACTGCCAGCCAGGCCGCCACATGGGCAAACACTTCCCCATTGACAGGAGAATGTGCCGAACCAGCTCCTGGGTCGTCGTCCATCCCCCCTACATGCATGCCGTGGGACGCATCCGCTTCCAGCTCGCCAA
This sequence comes from Clonostachys chloroleuca, assembly GCA_037952775.1. NCBI lineage: Eukaryota > Fungi > Ascomycota > Sordariomycetes > Hypocreales > Bionectriaceae > Clonostachys > Clonostachys chloroleuca. The sequence continues at coordinate 17,924,680 of JBANAY010000003.1, read as the reverse complement.
TGCAGGCGTCCCAAACAATCCGAGGAGCCCATGGTCATTTCTTTTTTCCTCAATCTTGATACTTTCCGATGCTTGCTGTTTTGAGGTGTGATCTTGGATGCCAAGGGTGGTTGGGATCTCTCGTCCATGCTCCCGCCCCTGATGCAACCTCCAAGTTGATCACAGGACCCTGAGAGTGCCCAACAGCTGGAATTGATCATCCCTCGTGGGTGATCCGTGCCGACGTACTGGAACAAGACTGTCACCCACGAGGCCACCTCTGAGGCATGAACCGGTCTGCGAGATATGCGCATTTATCGCCATTTAACATTTCAGCGCGCCTCCTGCGCTACGATTGATCAGCTGGTCAAGGTCAGGTCGGATCAAGGTCCTCTATTAGTGTTATTCTGCCATAGTGATGTCCTCGTAATCGGCTGCTGGATCCGCATCACCAGCACCATCACTATTATCCTCATCATGTGTGTCAATCTGATTGCTCCCGTCACTTCTGCGGCTGCCTTCAGACATTTCATAGTCGCTCGAATCAGCATCCCCAATTTCCTCCTCATCCTCATCCACCACATCCTCACCACTTTCCAAATCCTCCCAGCGGCTTGGTGTCGGTTGAGAGAGCCCACCGGCCTCGATATCTCGATGTAGAAGACCCCTAGGTTCGCTGCCGACCCTGGTTCTGGGTCTCCCACGAGGTCTGCCCGACCGCTTCCTCTTGTTTCCAGTCTCCTCGCCGCTCTCTGAGCCGGCCCGTATCCTTTGAGCCCTTTTCCTCCTCGGGCGAAACTCTGGATCTCGGTCGTCCCTGAAATCCTTGCCCGCGCCATCCTTTGCAAAAACCGTGACCTTGTCCGTCTCGCCCTTCTTAATCTTGAGCGCAATCAGCCTTTCGAGGAAATGGACCTGCTTCATCTTCTCTCCATTCTTGTGCCTGCCACGTGGGATTTTGATGTTCCATTCTTTTCGTATGGCTGCTAGTGAATCTTCAATGGGCTTTCTAGGCTTCATGATTTTCTCCTTGGTGAGTATTCGCGAAGCGCTCGCCGCCAGAAAGTCAACATTCTCCGGTAGGTTCCGAAGCGCGGGCAACGGCTGCTTCGCGTCGGGGTTGCGGCGAGCGAATATAGCTTCTGTCCCAATAACCTCTGCCCATTGGCCTTCAAAGACTCGGCCCCGGTAGGAAATCACAGGGTGGTCGGAGTGCAGGTCGAGAATCTGGATATCCTCGAGTGCCTCGTCACCTGCCATGAGCTGGTCTTCTTCGTCCTCCCCATTCTCTGCTTCCTCCCTAGCTTCGACATCCGCTCTGGGACCTTCCATATTATCACCCTCTCCATTATTTCCAGGCTCGTTGTCGCCCTGCTCGGGTCTTAAGTCCCCATGTGGAGCGAAGAGGGCTGGGTCAATATCTAAACTGTCATCTCCAGCCACAGTCGCATCTTCCGCCGTCTGTCCACGGTTTGTGTCCCTAGCCACATCAGCTTGTGGCGGGGCAGGCTGGTCGGGTGCGTTATCTTCATTATTGTTATTATCGTTGTTGTTGCTGCTCTTGTTCTTATCCCGGTCGACAGCATCGCCGCCGAATTCGGAGCCGGCCGAAGTCTCGATGTACGATTGCTTCCTCCCAAGCCAATGTTTGTAATAACCGCCGCGACTGTGGTGAGGACTTTTGGCGGCCTGGCCTTTGAATTCGGGGTAGGAGAGCTCGACAGTCAAGTAGTAGGTCTAGCTTCGTTGTGAGCCGATTGAACAAATTTTAAACATGTGCCATGTCAATCCCACCTCTGTTTCCGTCGCCGAATACTCATATTCCCATTCATCTTCCTCGGTCGCTATTTCCTCGGTCGCAGCTTCGGGTTCCAGACTCGGAGCTGTTGGTTGATGTGCAGGTGAGGCGTCGCCAGTCTGCGACAGTGAGCCCGAGGCTTGCGACATGTCTGCGATGGGAGCTGAATAACTCTTCCTTCATGAAAAGTAGCGTCGCTTCCTCATCGGAATTGTCTTAACTGATTGAACATTAGGAGGATCCGAAGGCCCAACATTGGACTCAAAGGGCTGGAATGAACCGTGGGAGGTTGGAGGAAAAGAGAGGTCTTTGCCTCTTCAGGAAGCCAACAGTCGGTCAAAGGCGGCACATTTATCGCACCAGCCCAGATAAACGGGTGACATAAAAAAGTCAAGCACGGCCCGCTCTGTACTTTGCGACGGGTAATCCGCGTGGCATCCTTGTATTGACAATATCGGTCACAATAATAAGTAAATAATTTACTACTATCCTCCACAAGCTTCGGAAGGAATATTCTACATCTGTAGTTTGAGGTTGTCTGTGGTAACATTTCTCTCACATTGATATGTTTTCTGTCACCTATTTTGTCAGGGGATGGAGGGGTAGCAAGATGATGCTGGTTTTGCTCCAAGCATTGCCCCGCTATCGGTCTATCGCAGACCCATTCGTCGTGCCTGTGAGTCGCACCTGTGACTCCAATTACACTTTAACCTACGCAGCTGGCTTTTTTCTCACTTAAAACATCCGACGATCTTTCCCGGCCAAGTGCGCCTGCTATACCCTCCCTTTTATTCGACCCGGTAAACCTGACGAATAGCTACCTTATAATCCAACATCCAGACCAGCCGTCTCCCTCACCCCACCTGTTCCTCAGACAAATATAACCAGTGGGCAAAATGCCCACCGTTCACCTGTTAGACTATGTTGCCGGCAACATTAGAAGTTTGGTCAACGCCATTGAAAAGCTAGGCTACGAGGTCGATTGGGTCAGATCGCCAGAAGATGTCGCCAAAGCAGATGTGTGCCCGAACCCTGTCTATGTCCAACTACCTATGCAGCGAACCTAACCATTGAGCAGAAACTCATCCTTCCCGGTGTCGGCCACTTCGGCCACTGCATGTCGCAGCTGGCGCAAGCCAATTACCTCCCAGCTATCAAAGCCCATATCGATTCCGGGAAGCCATTCATGGGCATTTGCGTAGGTCTACAAGCGCTCTTCGAAGGGTCCGTCGAGGATCCAGATGTGCCAGGCTTGGGCGTCGTCCACTTAACTCTTGGTCGCTTCGACGAGACCGACAAGTCTGTCCCCCACATTGGATGGAATAGCGCCAATACCGGCGGCAAGCCTTTGTACGGCCTGAGCGCAGATTCCAAATACTACTACGTCCACTCGTTTCGAGGAGCATACACACCCGGTGAGCTCGAGTCACAGGGCTGGTCCGTAGCCACGGGCACATATGGAAACGAGACGTTCGTCGGCGCCGTAGCCAAGGGAAACATCTATGCGACCCAATTCCACCCTGAGAAATCTGGTGTTGCAGGTCTGCGGACACTCCGCGCCTTTCTCACAGGAGAGGGAGCAAAGTCTCTCCCATTAAATCCTCAACCCTTGGCAGATGTACCCTTCAAGGACGGCCTGACCCGTCGTGTGATCGCCTGTCTAGATGTGCGAACAAACGACCAGGGCGACCTAGTTGTTACTAAGGGAGACCAGTACGACGTGCGGGAAAAGGGCGACGATCGAAACGTGCGCAACCTTGGCAAGCCCGTTGAGATGGCCAAGCGCTACTACGAGGAGGGCGCCGACGAGGTGACCTTCTTGAACATCACATCCTTCCGCGATTGCCCCATAGCCGACCTTCCCATGCTCGAAATATTGCGCCAGACCTCCCGCACTGTCTTCGTGCCCCTGACCATTGGCGGAGGCATCCGTGACACTGTAGACACCGACGGCACCAAGGTGACCGCGCTGGAGATCGCCACCATGTACTTCAAATCCGGCGCTGACAAGGTCTCGATCGGGTCCGACGCCGTCCTCGCCGCGGAGGAGTACTACTCCCTGGGCAAGAAGCTCTTCGGCAACACCGCCATCGAGCAGATCTCCAAGGCCTACGGAAACCAGGCCGTCGTGGTCAGCGTCGACCCCAAGCGCGTCTACGTCCCCAACCTCGACGCCACCCGCCACGCCGTCGTCGAGACCAAGTTCCCAGGTCCCAAGGGCGAGCCCTACTGCTGGTACGCCTGCACGATCAAGGGCGGCCGCGAGACCCGCGACATGGACGTCGTCGAGCTCGTCCAGGCCGTCGAGGCCATGGGGGCCGGGGAGATCCTGCTCAACTGCATCGACAAGGACGGCACCAACAGCGGTTTCGATCTCGAGCTCATCGAGCAGGTCAAGGGCGCAATCGCCATCCCCGTCATTGCGTCAAGCGGAGCTGGAAACCCCGGCCACTTTGAGGAGGTGTTCCAGAAGACTCGGACGGATGCCGCCCTGGGCGCGGGCATGTTCCACAGAGGCGAGTACACTGTCCAGCAGGTCAAGGATTATTTGCAAAGCAAGGGGTTGGAAGCGCGGCAGGCTGGTGAAGGCCTAGACTCATGATTAATCTAATAGACAAAAAGGGGGGAAAAGAAATAGAGAGAAATTGATGAGCGTAGCTTTAAAATAAAAGATTCAATTTAGTTGCTAACTTTGGTAAAAAGAGCCTATCGTAAAAAAAGAGCCTATTGTAATATCTTCTCTGTTGAATAATCGGTATCAAAGAATTGATGATCTGACGCCCGCTGTCACCGTACTCCAAACTGCTGATCGATCATCTGCTGTGTGTTGGGTTGTGGCATAAAGAAGAATAAGAACGAACTATCCAGGCAATACTAAAAAGGAGGTTCAATCAGAAAAACAAATCGGAAAACGAATTCAATCACAACAACAAAATGAAAAACGAAATCCTTCCTTCCTTCCCCAAAGTCATTTGTACTAGGCTAGACCTCCATGCCCATGAACAGCCACTTGTCGCTGGTCACGTCCAGGTCATCAGCCCAATGGTCCAGGGTGGTCATTTCGAACCCAACCCATTGGAGGCTCTTTGTCAACTCAATTGCATCTCCAGCGGACATGCGGCGATCAATGCATGTGACGATGTGAGAGCAGTCCAGCGGACCATCGCTAAGCTCAATGAGCGCCATGAGACTACGACAGAAATGTTAGCTTGAGTGTTTGGGATAACCACATCGTGATGGGCAACTTACGCCTTCTTCAAGTCTCTGCCCAGCATGCCCTGCACGTCAAAGAAGACAAAGAGCGATCTCTCCCGGCCGTTGTTGGCAACAAAGGCACGGAAGCTCGCGCCGCCCGCGTAGTCCCAGACCTCCATCCACGATTCGGCCTCGAAGCCGGAGCGCTTGATGTCCACCTCGCTTCCGCGGCGGTAGGGGTCCGGGAACTGGTTGTCTGACGGCGGTGTCGGTAAAAAAGCACCTGACCGGCTGGGACCATTCGTCGACGGACTCCTCTCACCAAGGAAAACCGTCTTCATGGACCCACAGAAGAATCTCTCACATTCTTCCCTGATCGAGAGTGCTGCCCCCCTCGCCGCCCCAGGCGACGACCTGGGATCTCGCTCTTCCGCTTGGGCAGGAGAGCGAGCTCGTTTGACGAGGTTAGTGCGGCGAGGGGGGGGGGCTTGTTGGCGGGGAGGGTAGTCCTGAGGAAGGGACCTCAGGAATACCACTCGGCCCCTATGGATATGTTAGCATAGGAGGTTCCCTTGGGGGTTGGTGATTGGCATATGAGCTCAATCGGCAGCTTGGATGGCATACCTGTGGCGCCGGTAGTGCAGTAATGGATGCCCTTGAGGCCGGAAGTAGAGTCGGCGATGTAGCAGGAGGCAAGGACATTAACACGCTGGACAATGTCCTCGCCGTAATTACTACTTAAATTACTCTTTTGTTTGTTGATTGGCGCCATTTCGATTCGATTCGTCCGGGTTTGATCTCGTAGGTTGGTTATTTGAGTTCGGGAGCAAGGGTGTGGAGCGGCGGTAAGGAGTAGAAAAATTTTGTTGATGTCCGTCAGAGTCGGTTGTTGATTTGTGTTGATAGTGAATTTCGGGGGGGGGGGGGATGTGAGATTTCTTTTAAAGAGTTGGATTGTTTGAGTGTCCTTGTTTAAGTGATTCAGATTGACAGCCGATGGAACGAGGTCAAGGGAATGGAGGAGGAGAGTCAGAATGACCGGACGGAATTTGGTCCCTCCACTAATAATGCCAGTTCGTTCGTGGGGCCGCTAGTGGAGTATAGTGGGTCCAGTCTGACCAATCAAAGCTTTCCGGGCTCGCACACACCGAGCTGATTCGGCCACTGCATGAACTTACCTATTTGCTAAGGGCCGAGGCCCCATTCAGACCCTTCTCCACCAAGCTCTCATCATACAATACAGAGCAGGATACAGTGAGTGATAGTCATTCGATATGATGTGATTAGTTGCTCTCGAAGTCAGTGCCAACAGGCGCTGCGCACAGTTTTTTGTTGCTACAGATATATATGCCGATAGTAGCCACCAGGCCCCCACTGCTAATTCAATGAAACCTAATTGTTCGTTCTATTACCTAACATCCCTACCCTAAAGTCGGTGTTGTTTGTCTCGTTCGCCACTCATACAACCATAAAATAAATGTCTTACACTCAGATACATGCACCATGCTGCTTTCTGATCCTTTCGGTCTGGGTTTATTGGTAGCTGCATGGCATTTCATGTTTTTCTAGCTAGCTAATAACTCCGGTGGTGTGAAAAAAAAACAAATAAGAACCTAATTAAACACCAGAATTCAAGATAGGTGGGCTGAGGTGAGGTGTTCTACGACAAAATGGCAATTGTCTCAGTCACATCATTGACTCCATCCTCCCATTTTGTTGACTGCACCCCTGTGCCAGGTGTCTCACCCGTCTGGCACTATTGCTTTCATAGTCAATATTCGAACACATTGTTTTGCCACCACGAAATGGACTTGCTTCGCTCAATGTGACAGAACCAGCCACGAGACCACACAGAATATAGCGTTGGGTTGATGAGTTTGTTCATTTTTAAGTACCAAAGAACCAAACATTACCAAAATTGTTGTATAGCACCGGCAACGTGCATTTGGCATTACGTATGTGCGTGTCGTCCACCCCGGATCGACGTTGGTAGCCAGTGGGGAAGCATGTTTCCACCGTCGGAGCCGACGTCGTTGGTGTAGCGACGCAAAAGGCTAACTCCCGTGTCGATCAAAAGTGCTCCCATAATCTAAAAAATAATGGGATCTGCCCGACTATACTGAGCACCCATCATAGATGTTGAGTTGCCTCTGGTTGAGCTGAGTTTTTTAGGTATGCCAATCGGAAGTAGTGCAGCAATCAAAAGCCTAACGAAGGACTAACTTCGAGTCATACAACAGCCATCGTGCCCACCAGATCAACTCACCTACTATGTACATTTGACCAGGGTCATGGGTAGCTTTGGCTTCTCGTGCCAGGAACTTTCGTCGTGCTGCCAAGCTGCCTAATTCTGATATGCCGAGACAATTAGACATGGGGTGCATAATATTTCATGCTCTTTGACCGCTCCGTACTGCCAAAACTTCGCCCCTATGACAGCGCAAACTGCTGCCGTTGGTCGAACTATCCTAGAGATAGATCTCCGTGAGCGATGAGCCTGACCTATTACGCGTATCCAAGACAGATAAGCACATGCTCAAGTCTCCAGAGATCTAGAGCTCCCGGTTTTGATGCCCGGGTAGTAACTGCATCTGTTCCAGATCCCGCCCGTGATCTACACGGAATGGATTCAGGTATGCACATATATGTCGTGTAAAGCCTTGTTTTTGTTCGCCACCCAGCTGCTCACCATTATGAGTGCCAAATGGGTGACAGGAGAAATGAGACATCTGATGGATGAGTGGTTACAAACAGAATACTTGCTACGATGAATAGAGAGATTTAGTAGTATAGAACGGAATAGAGTAAAAATATATATCGGACTATCTCGTAAGTATGTATCATTAGCACTTGATAGCCTGACAATACCGGCCGTAGATTCGAAAATAAGTAACTTGATGTTCAAGTGTCTCAAGCTCAATGTCACACACTTGACCGGAAAAGCAGTCTGGAAGAAATGATTCCGTTGGAGGTACCTGATCATTGAACTTCGTGGCGCGGGACGAAGCCGGAGAATGCCAGGCCCACCATAAGCCAGATGCACATTGACGCAATCGAGTCTCACACACGCACCAATCCACTGCTCGGAGGTGGCCCAAGTTGAGAGGTTGATACGGGCAGTATCTGTACTCAGCTGTCACGAGGCATCAAGCGCCAAGCTATGTGCTTATCAAGCCAAGCCTTCAAAGTTCCGGAGGGGCTGAAACACGGACTGATCAATAAATTTTGTCTCGCACAAGCCGTTGCAACATCCGCCAAACTCATACTGGAGGCATTGGGCCTGGGCCAAAAATTCACATGGAAATTTTCTGTAGGTGAACTGTCCATGACGGCATACAGACATGTGAATGAACGGAGCTCCGATTGGAGACTTGAGGAGGTGTTGCGAACTCCAGTCCGAGAGATTGAAAACTAAAACATGACAAAAAAAAGAGACAATGTACTTGTTAGTATTATTTCATGATCCAACATCAGCCCTCATTCCATGAATTATCATACAAAACCCGCAATAGCTTACTATGTACTTTTCCCAACGCATGCGTACATACATACATACATACATATATATATTGGTTAATCATTGTTTCATCATATGTGCTTCGCACTTAGGCTTGCAAATGCATCTGGGCTGTGCCGACCATTAGTCCAAGCCATGTCCAGGCCCAAGTTCACGCTCTCCCTGCTAATGTGCCTCGCTGTGTTGAAAGGATCCGGGTCATTTGGTTTCACAACACCATTCACACCACCAACGCCACCGTTTGCAAATGGGTTGTTTGTATTTTCAGGAGGCAATGTCATGCTTCGGAACGGCTGAGCCGATATCGGGGCGGACTGGGCTGGCTGTGCAGCCGCACCAAAGTTAGGGGACATAGGAGAGGCTTGGACTGGCTGGACAGCGTTGCTGACCTGAGGAATTGTGGGTGCCGAATTGTATAACGCCATAATCGATGATTTGTCAGGTCGCGTAGGTTGGAAATATTGTTGTTGGGGGCTGGCCAATTGCCCGGCATAGGCTTGAGGCTGAGGAGAACCCTGTAAGAATGGATTGTTCGCACCTGTGGCGGCTGGGAAGGTTGAGGCACTCTGAAGGGCCGGGGCACCACCCTGGAACGAGTGATTCTGGAAAGCAGGGTTCTGGAACGAGGGACTCTGGAACGAAGGACTCTGCAAGGGAATATTGTTCTGGAACGAAGATTGCGACTGTTCTGGAATTTGTCCGAGGATCGGTGGCGATGCTACCCTAGTAGGTGACCGAGCGAACGGGTTATTTGCAAATCCGTACTGTGGTTGTTGCGTATTGACAGCTACATTCTGCTGGGCAAGCTGTTGCGGGAACTGCTGAGGTAACTGCGAGAATTGTTGAGGTAGTTGCTGCACAGGGCTACTTTGGCTGGCGAAAAAGGGGTTTGTCCCTGTGGGTTGCTGTGGAAGAGGTGCCGATTGAGGGTATGCCATGTTCTGGAATTGCATTTGCTGGAAGAACTGCGGCGTGGTTGGCGCTGAAGGAACCGGAGGGGAGGGAAGAGGAGGCCGACTTTGCGTCATTGGCGTAAGGCCGCCTGTACGGTTGGGGAAAAGCTGTTGCTGAGCAGGAGCCGACGACACATCTAGCTTCTCGAAAGCTTGACTGAGCGGATCAGTTTGTTGTCTCACGGGTCCGAATGGGTTGTTTGTGGCCGCATTAGTATTGTATGGGTTTTTGTTGTTGTTGCTCAAAGCGCCCGTGGATTGTGCCGTTTGTGGTTGAGCTGCTAGCGCATCGAATGGATTCGTGGATGTGCTCGAAGGTGTCGCTGGTTGATCTTGGGTGGTCTTCGGCCCCAAGCTGAGCCCAATACCACCAGAATTAAGAGGCGTCAATGATTTGGAGGTTCGGAGAGTGTTGGCGCGAGGATTAGCTTGGGGAGCGGGCGATCGTCTGTCGGCTTCATTTCGTTGAACTAGTAGCTCGATAGCCTGATCGACGTTGCCGTCAACGGCCTTAAGGGCCTTGAGATTTCGTTGCGTATCATTGAACCCCATGTCGCGCAGCTTTGCCAATTTCCTTTCTAGTTCATCCCCATCATCAAAGTTCAAAGCGGCGCCAAAGACTTTGGCGGGTTTGTGGACCGAGTCATGGGATGAAGGTCGGTGTTGGAGTTCAGGGCTGGGCAGAGCCTTGTCTTTCTTTGACCGAGAGAGCGGGAAGAGTGAGGAGGCAGATCGCAGACCAAACTTCGAGGACGAGTTCTTGGGCGGCAAAGGGGGAGGGACCCCTTCGTCAATGCGAGGACTTCTAGGCCCTGCATCCCTCGTGGTGACGACGTTGTTCATATACTTTTGTCGAATGAAGCGCTCCATTGCACCATCCGCCTCGTCCGCGTCAACAGGAACCGGCGGTCTCTTGTTGTCCGGGTTATAAATCTGGTTCGATACGACATTGCCTACTTTTCGCATGTTCTATCCGCCTGGCCGTTAGAACAACGAAGTTTCTTATCCAAGGGCAAACATTATTCTTACATCGACTTGCTCGTTGGTCCAGCTGTCCATGCTCAAGGATTTAACCTTGGAGACATGCGTGCCCAACTTTCGATGGATCGACGCACATCTCATGCACAGAAACACTCCAAGCTATAGAAATGTCAGCTCCGGTTCAAGCATGATTCATGTCGCACATCGAGCTGGACTGGCGGCCGTCGGGTTCGATATCGGCGATTGGGGGGAAGGACTCACGCTCCATGATGCCCAAGCTATGGATTCCACGATTAGTATGATGATGCGAGTAAGTGTATGCATGCCGGGCTGGGCTTACCTGGGTTGCGCGCATGGCAGTCGGCGCAACTATTGTTTCCCGGAACAGTCTGAACCAAGTCGTGCAGCACCTTTTCATTGCGCTGCTGCTGGCGCTTGCTCAATACTGAGGCCATGATGGTCGGCCGGTGCGTCGCGCTTCCTGGCAATCACGACAGCTTGAGCGTAGGACAGTCGAGCTCTCAAGGGGGGCCGATCGCACGCAGCGAGCGGCCGGGGACAGGATTCGCTTCGGGCGGGCACGATCGTCACGTTCGCCCGGGCGGTGCTGTCGGGTTTGCTTGGACGGGATTGGAGGCGATTCAAGGGGTCATGTTTCAGTTCTACCGCCTACGAGCATTGAGCGATAACACTGATCACCGGAACCGAGTCGTAGGTGAAGAGATGTTGTAGAGAGGGAAGAGGGTAGGTACGCGCAGAAAAGTAGGAGCACAAGATGTCGCACACTCGATTGGGTAATCAATCAACGGGAACGGGGTGGTAATCTTGCTGCTCGGTAATAGGTAAATAAGAGAGCGAATGAATCGGCCACTGGGGATCGGTGGTGGTGGCAATTCCTTCGAGGTCAAGCTGGGTGCAAGCCTCTCTGTCTGCTAAAAAGGAGAAGTTCCGCACGACATCCGTCCCGAAACAGGCCTGTAATGGCCTGCCTAACCGACATTAATTACAGCCTACTCCTTAGGTATTACCACTAAAGGTAGGTCACTCCTCCGGACGGTAGGTACAAGTGGGGTAATTCTCTCTAAACCAGGCTTGCTATGCTGTTGCTATCTGTAATGATTGCTGCATTAGATATGTCCGCGAGTAATGGCGGGATGAACTGGCTGGATTACCAGCCTGTCCTCCACTCAAGAGAATGCATGCCATAGCTGCCAATACAAAGTAGTGATGCTGCAGAACCAACAACAACCACCACACGACCTACATATAATGGTCTTCCATCCATCTGCTATTCATTAGTAGATCAAAAGTCATCCAATCGGCTTGATGTTTGGCGGAGTCGAGTACAGCTCCCTTCGTTTTCTGGTCCCACTCAGCACACGAGGTATTATTCCTGCCACTTGCCTACATAGTAGCAATATTAACTTTACACACTATTGATGAGGCCTTTTCTATCCTCTCCTCAAAGAGCCCGACTGGGTACTTAGGAGGGCAGGCGAATAGCTTTAGCTGCCCCCCTGGCACCTCTGGGGATAGCGTAGATGGACAATCTTTCTTTGTGCTGAGTCGTGTAAAAAAGAATAAGATCCACAGCAGAAGCCCAGAGACACAGAAGGGGCAAGACGCCAGTGTGCTTTTCTATTTTAAACATTCCCCATTTGGGGCTAGGCCTTCCCTTTACTTGATGTACCAACCTGGATACCTTTTTTTTTTCCTTCGTCAATGGCATGGTGACTCTACATGTTGGTTGGTGATGGAGTAAGCCCAGTGCTATCTGGGGAGTTTGCCTGTTTTGATCAGTCCCAGTCTCTTGGTGCTTAATCAGTTACGAGCCTGGCAAGGTGAGATAGTAAGAATGCCCAGCCAATCCCTGAGATTACGCGTCAAATTGGGGTCGCTATCTCGCAAGTACATGCCATGCATGGTCATCTTGTATTATTTGCATCATGTACATCGTCATCGAGATGAGGGCTTGGGTACCTACATAACAGGGAGAAGTAGAACGAGCCCATATTGGAATTCCAATGTAAACAAAACAGATGGCCAATCACGGGACCGTCATAGTGACGCCCATCACCTGCCCAGGCACGTTGAGAGCCACGTTGCCTCGGAGGTTATTAGGGTTGGAGGGAAAGGAGGGGGAATGGAAAGCTGGCCTACTAGGTAAGCAAATGCTGGATTCTGAATGGTGAGCTGAGCTTGCTGCTCCCAAGGAATGTGGATCCGAGCTGTAATCGCACAGTGCCTAGCAGAGGAAATCACTGGCTGGTGTCGGCGAGCTATTGGGGGCTAAGACCGTGCAGCTGTCCACTGCTTTCCTGCTGAGGCGTAAGGCTTGGCGGGACGAGGTATGAAACGCCCTGTTAGGACTTCTGGGCAGCCTCCGCATCTCCCGGGCTGAGCTTCATTACGAATACACGAGCATCCCGTCCCAAATAAACTCGTATTACTATCTGACACGAACGATATGGAAGATATCTAACCGCTACCGACAGCGCCTCTGGTGTTCTTTCTTTCATAGTTTCTTGGCAGTACAATTCCCAACATTCGTTAACGTCCCAAAATGGCGGGCATCGAGCATCTCGAGGTTCACAGCAGGGCAAGTTCCAACTACCCCCTCCAACCAATGCACCACATGCGGTTCTAACAATTTGTTGTGCTGCAGTCCTACATCGTTCGCTGGGTTCAGGTGGATGAAGGCAACACGATCTCATGGAGTATACAGCCTCATAAGAAGTCGATGTATGCGACTCCAACGCGCGCCCCGCGACACGGCATCCCGAGCAACGAAGCTGACACGTCTTCTCTCTACAGAAATTTTGGCATTGTGAAGCACCCAGGCACTGGAGCGAACCCTATACTACTTTCGACCGACAATGACATTGGATCACCGCACACTCATGGCACATCCGAGGGGAAGTCGGGGAGGCTCCATAAACGGGATACGACAGCCCAGGAGCTGTTGTCGGGCAAGGGCTTCATCTCCATAGCATGGATCGGGAAGTGCGAGGCCGACAAAGTTTCCATGGGCACCCACGACATCCCGACGGGTCAGAGCGGCATGTACGGTCTCGTATTCGACAACACATTCTCAAAACAGACGTCCAAAACAGCTACCTTCGTCATCTTGACCTATCCAACTGGTGCCCCGCCCCAGTCAGCAAATCACTTACCAAACCTCCAGCAGCCGAATGCTCGAGGTAGCCAGACAAGCCTCGGGAAGCACGCCCAACCCACCGAGGGTATCGCCTCTGCCTCTTCTGATAGCCTTCACAGCCACACTGCCGTAGCTCGTCCAGCTTCAGCTTCAGGTCGCAGTGAAGGAGGATCTCCCAACCATCATGTTGGAACGCTCTCTAAGCGACGGCGTAAGAAAGGTCAGGGCTACGCTCGCCGATTCTTCTCTCTCGATTACTCTACCTGCACGCTATCATACTACTACAACCGCAATTCTTCCGCCCTCAGAGGCGCGATTCCCCTTAGCTTGGCTGCTATCGCCGCAGACGAGCGCAGGAGGGAAATCAGCATCGATTCCGGAGCCGAGGTATGGCATCTCAGAGCGCCCAACAGCAAGGAGTTCCAAGACTGGGCCCGGGCATTGGAAAAGGCAAGCCGAATTGCACGCGGAATGGAGACGCAGCTTCGACCATCACCATCTACAAAATCTCGACCAAATGCCGACTCTCCCCAGCTGCTCAAAACCTCTCGCCTGATGAGCCACCAGGAGGATACAGAATGGCAGCAAGTCGAGGCGTTGGTTAGCCGTGTCGTGGGGACCCGAGATGCCCTCAGACGATTGACAAAGGAGGTAGCCGCTCAGGCATCACTCCCGGCCCATGTCAATGCTCATGCCCATGTCCCAATGGCTTCGCCCAGCGCCAACAGCCTACTGTCCCCTGGACATCCCAGTGCTGGTAGTGAGGATAAAGATGGTTACTTCCCTGCCCCCACCGAGAAAAGGTCATTTTGGAGGCGTAAGTCAAGTGCCGCCCCGCCCACCTCCTCCACACAGAAACTGGTTGCCTCGGCACTGGCTGTGCCCTCACCTGACGGTGTGATGCCATCGGTACCTGCAAACGGCGCCAGAGTAGTTTCTCATGGTCGGAAGCCCTCTAGGAGCCAAGCGCAGCTCGAGGTTTCACTCCAAGATCACTGTCAATCCCTGTTGACGGACCTTGACTCAGTTGTGAGCGAGTTTACCTCACTCATTAACACGAGCAAGCGCCGACGACTCCAATCCCCCTTGTCGCCGGCGGCAGCCTCTCGCAAGAGTATTGAAACGACGGCATCATCCTTGGACGAGTTCTTCGATGCTGAAGAGGCCGACAACGCTGTGGTCAAGGTTGATGGGAGCGATGACGAAGAAACCCACTCTGACGAGGTCGGATCACTTCATGATAACTCATCCGTCTCATCTGTGGACGACGATGAGGATGTCATCCCTGGAGATGTCGGTCATCTCTTCCCCGCTAAACCAAAGAATCTCTCGCCACTACCCGTCAATATGACTATTCAAAGAAGAACGACGATCCCCCCAGCGACAGTTGCGCCACCAAGCTTGATTGCTTTTGCCCGAAAGAACGTTGGTAAGGACTTCAGTACTATTGCTATGCCTGTTTCTGCGAATGAACCACTCTCTCTCTTGCAGAAGGTGGCAGAGCAGTTGGAATATGCTACTTTACTGGACCAAGCTGTCAGACAGAAGGGCCCAACTGAGCGTCTCCTGTACGTTACTGCATTTGCAGTCTCGCATTTTAGCGGTAATCGAGCTAGAGAGCGAGCTGCAAGGAAACCCTTCACTCCCTTGCTGGGCGAGACATTTGAGCTTGTGCGTACAGAGCAAGAGGTCCCCGGCGGGTTCAGGCTCCTCGTAGAGAAGGTCCAGCATCGCCCGCTCAGACTGGCAATGCAGGCAGACTCAGCCAATTGGTCATTCTCCCAGTCTCCCGCACCAGGGCAGAAGTTCTGGGGCAAGAGTGCCGAAGTTACAACCGAGGGTCGTGTCCGCATTGCGCTCCGGTTACCTGACGGGGAAGACGAGCTCTACTCGTGGAACATTGCTACCATGTTCTTGCGCAATGTGGTGATGGGTGAGAAATACATGGAACCGGTTGGCTCAATGCACGTGTTCAACGACAGCACCGGACACAAGGCCACTGTCGAATTTAAGAGCAAGGGCATGTTTGGTGGAAGGGTGGAGGAAGTTCACGCAACTACATTTGGTCCTGACGGTAGCAATACCGGGAGCGGTCTCACAGGAAACTGGACAAGCGAGCTCCGGACGGTGGGACCCGGCAAGGCGGCCAGCTACGATATTTGGAATGCCGGCGAGCTTGTCGACAATGCTGCGCAGACGTATGGCTTGACAGTCTTCGCGGCCAGCCTCAACGAAATCACAGAGGTGGAGAAGGGCAAGCTTCCCCCTAGTGACTGTCGATTCCGTCCGGACCAGCGACTGGCCGAAGCTGGCAACTTTGACGAGGCGGATGACGTCAAAGTCAAACTTGAGGAGGCTCAACGTGCCCGTCGACGAGTGGTGGAAGACAGCGGCGAGCCATACAAGCCGCGGTGGTTTGTCAAGGCCGAGGACACACCCGAAGGGGAAGAAGTTTGGAAAATCAAAGGAGGCAAGGATGGTTATTGGGAGGAGCGAGCCCGTGGAACCTGGGCCGGGGTTGAGAAGCTTTTTGATGTTTAGACTGGGCCTACCCAAACGGAGGCCACCCACTAAAGTGGCTTGGACCATCTATCTGTCGTTTTCCTGTTTAGCGGCGCGTATAGACTATATCATTCCTTTCTGCCTTGATCTACGATGTAGCTGATCTGACGTGGTAATATACATACTGACCTGGATGTTTTCTATGGGGCGGTAGATACGTGAAGACAAATCAGATTTCAGCCTCATGGCCCCATCTTTCCGCAACGCACTACGTTATGCGTAATTATCTTATGCTCTGATATGGGCCACAGGTGGGCTTGCTCGCCTTACCTGCCCTACCGGTGGCTTCCTAGTGAGTCCAGGTGCCCATAAATTACAGGGTCTCCGCTCAACTGTAGTGGCCGTTCGAGTATGTAATTCTCAGGCAAACAGGGCAGCTTCTGCTTAGGGGAAAAAGAGTGTTCTTCGCCGCTTGGGACTTGGGTGTGGTGAGGCTCAAGCGATGGCGTCTTCAACGCCATCAAGTGCCGCCCCGGGGAGATCTCTTGGCCAAGACTTGGCTCCAAGAGCCTTTGGTGCTTGGCGATCAAGCGGAGCCCGTTCCATGGTAGCTCTGCAGATGGCAATAAAATCGACTACGCCGCGGGTGTCGCGATTGGTGCTATGACGCGCCGGCGTACTTGAAACATCCCATAGCTAATTGTGGTGTGCCGGTGGAGCGCACTGTACGCTGAGGAGCGTCGATTGAAATTTTAGAAACAGCATTGAGATTATGGATGGATGGCTGAGGAGGGCTGTTTAGGTGCCCCAGTTTTCGGCAGAGGCTTCCACTCGGTCGTTTCGCGGTAGGAAGCACCAGCCCCTGAAGATCAGATCACTCCCTCCACCCCTAGCCAAGGATTTTCCTTGGGATTACTAGAAGGTGCCAGTCTGGAAAACATGCAATTGGGTCTTGCACGCTGGGACTGAACTGAGGAAAGGGGGCTTGTGGATCGAGATGCATGTTGGCTGGCAAGGAACCCCCAGGCAATCCAGCGCTTACTGGAGACCGCGGCTCCGAGGATTCCATGCCCGCTGGTGCCGAAGATGGATGATGTATTACAGGGATATTTACTCAGCTGGAACCAACAATCTGCTGAGCCTTTACTGACTAGAGAGCAGCATTTCTGGCAAGACAAGGCAGGGAAGGCTATCAAGCTCAAGGGATCTGGAGATGGCCTCTTGCGTATCATCACTGGTGCTTGGCTGTGAAGCTTAGCTCGCCAGACCAAAATATGCATATTTATTGGTCGGATGCCTGCCAGGAGCCGCCCGTTTCGATCTACCGCCGTCACAGGTTCAACATGACAGGCTCATGCGCATTGAGGCGAAGCTTTGGGATACGGGCATGACGAAGGTACGGCGGCAAGAAGTATGGGGTACAAACACCAACAGGCCGTCTGGCATTCTCATGGACAGCTCCCTCCTCAGCACCTCACTAACTGCCTAGTTCGTGTCAATAATCCGTGCCTAAGCCATTGACCACCTGGAAGCCACAAAAGCTAAAAGGCAGCGGCGGTTGAACGGGTTCCTGGGGCTTGCACTAACTCGATCAGACGGCGCCTTTCGGTTCCGTCGGCAGGTAAAGAACCGCCAACAGCAGCTGCATGTGGCAAATTCATCTAATCTCGTGTCCAGGTACGAGTGAATCAAGCACGACCAATTGCCAACGCTGGCTTGCTCCAGTTTTCCCAATCTGCAACGACCTGCCCGAGTACTGTCCTCGTGTCTTCGTGATTGAAACCTGGCTGTGTATCTCATAACCTCCTGGATCTCGTGCATCCGAGAACCCATGAGAATAGACAGGTCCTTCGATATCAAGTATTATTATCTGTGGGCAGACATCAGCAATGCCTCGTGACAGAGTCTATCTGCGGTGGAGACGGGAGGGATAATCCAGGCCAGTACTCATGAGACCCCGTTGTAACGCCCATCGACCGCACGATATTCATTCTCATCTCCCTCTGCCGTACATATACTGTGCCTGTCTGGATGCATTTCTGCTTGGGAGGAGGCCCCACAAGGATGTGGCCCATCCCTTTCGACTGATGCAGACACCCTCCATTTCTGACGTCTTTACGCACCTCGCTCCACACCAACTGCGAGTGGAGCTGCTTTCCTTGGACGGTGGCCGAAACATGCACCGTGCGGCCATGTTTGGCAAACACGAGACACTCATCCTCGCGAGATGGATGATTGGCCACCGGTCCACAGCTCTCCTGTGCACCGTGTGGGCGTCATTGGGTTGGACTGGGCCCGGGAAGCAAGCTTTCAGAGCCAACCTGCTGCTCGCGCGGAATCCTGTTTCTTTTATTCAAGCCCCTTCCGTTCCAACACCATCCCTCTTCCTCTCTCCGACATCCAGCCTTCTTCCTTTCTTCCTTCCTGCATTCCAACTCATTCGCTGTTGGACTGTTTAGAAAACCACTCCTAATCACTGTCTTCCCTTCCCTTTTCCTGACGTTCCCTCACTCTCTTCGGGGACTCTTCTTCTTCCCTTTTCGACATTTGGACCATACACACACTCGCTACTCGAAAATCACCCACTACACCAGCAATTGATCTCGATTACTCTCTGAACGTGAAATCTACAAGATGAAGTCTGTCGCTTTACTTTCACTGGGGCTCTTGGCGAGCGTCCAAGCCAACCCCACCCGCACGGTCCAGGAGCCACCCAGCAAGCGCGCCTCTTCTCTCCCCGCTATCTCTGCCTCTGGCCGAGGTGAGTACAGCAATTCGAATGCAATGCCTCAAAATGATGCACATGACTGACCATGAACAGCTTTCTGGGCTGATGGCAAGCGCTGGTACATGCGTGGTATCGACTACCAGCCCGGTGGTGATGCTGCCAACATCGATCCCCTCGCCGATCCCGATGTTTGCAAGCGAGACATCACCGAGTTCAAGGACCTGGGCATCAATGCTATCCGTGTCTATGCTGTCGACAACAGCATGAACCACGACGAGTGCATGAATGCTCTGGCTGATGCTGGCATCTACGTTGTTCTCGATGTCAACAACCAGAAGTACTCCATCAACCGTGCCGACCCTCACCTGTCTTACAACGCTGCCTACCTGCAGAGCGTTTTTGCCACTGTTGAGATGTTCGCCAAGTACGACAATACCGCTGCTTTCTTCTCAGGAAACGAGGTCATCAACGACGAGAACGACACTGACCAGTCCGCTCCCTATGTCAAGGCCGTCACCCGTGATATCCGCAACTACATCAGCACTCGTGGTCTCCGCAAGATCCCCGTTGGATACTCTGCTGCTGATGTCGCTAAGAACCGTATGCAGACCGCCCACTACTTCAACTGTGGTTCTGATGATATGCGATCCGATTTCTTCGCCTTCAACGACTACTCTTGGTGCAACAGTGACTTCAAGACCTCCGGCTGGGACATCAAGGTCAAGAACTTTACTGACTATGGTCTCCCCATCTTGTAAGCCTCTCTCTTCGACCTCAGTGGATTGGATCATGCTAATATTGTTACCTAGCTTGTCTGAGTGGGGTTGCATTGAGAACACTCCCCGTCAGTTCGAAGAACTCGGTGCTCTCATGAGCGACAAGATGACCGCTGTCTACTCTGGTGGTCTCATGTATGAGTACACCTACGAGACCAACAAGTACGGTATCGTCGACATCAAGGATAACAAGGTCGTTCACCGTGATGAGTTCGACATCTTCAAGAAGAAGCTCGCCAAGTACCCTATGCCCACAACCGACGGCGGTGCCGCCAAGGAGACCTCGTCCTCTGAGTGCCCTGGCAAGGACGCCGACTGGAACGTTGACTCCACCTTCATTCCGGACATGCCCAGCCAAGCCGAGAAGTACATGAAGAACGGTGCCGGTGACGGCCCTGGCCTAAAGGGCAAGGGCTCCCAGACTGATGGCGACTCTGGCACTGCCACCGCAAGCGCCACATCTGGCCAGGCTTCTCCTACATCTTCTGGAAGCAGCAGCGGATCAGACGATAAGGGTGCTGCCCCCTCTACTCGCGTTCCTATTGCCGTCACTGCTGCCGCCCTTTTCGGCTCCATGGTCGGCGTTTTCTTGCTGTAGAGAAATGAAAATGAAGATGCTTCTGGGTTAATGACAGGGACTCGGCTCCGAGCAAGGGTCCCAGGTGGAAGGATGGATATAGTAAACTTGCATCGCGTAGGACGATGGAGTTAAACATGTTATTGCGCAATTCAAAGCAGATTAACAAGGCGTCTGGTAACGGTCGGGGCTTTATTTAGCTTGCCCCCTGGTAAACGGTTTGCAGTTTCTGCCAAAGTTTTTCTGGCTTGTTTATACATAGATGGAACTTGACTTCTCTTTTTCCCTTGCCAGTTTTGGTACCTTAATATATGCTTGATTCAATCGACGTGGTCGACGTGGTAGTAAATCAATATTCAATCGCGTGAAGAAGTCGATTATCACATCTCCGGGAGCGAACGTAGATAGGAATTCGAAACCTACATAGCTCACTATATCCTCTTGCCTAGCCTGGCGGAGTGCCTGTCATGTGGAAAGCCGGGGTCCCCACACGGGATGGGGCGGCTCTCATTACGACCTCGGCATCAAACACGGCAGGGAGTAGTACTATAATTATCATACCTGTGGCTTATAACTGCCTCCCAGCGATCCGAAGTGTTCCTCTGACATTGTTTTTTAAACCTATTAACATCTCTCATAGCTCCCCAGGAATTTTCATTTAAGCTCGACTCCTTCACATCTGTTCAAAATGTCAACGTCATCGTCGTCGCCGGAGTACCAAAAGTACAAAAACTTCGTGGTCAGCGCCCCGTCCGCCGGGGTGGCGCACGTGGAGATCAACCGGCCCAAGAAGCTCAATGCCTTTGCGCGCGACGTCTGGCTCGAGTTTGGGCAGGTGTTCGAGCAGCTGAGCGCCGACTCCGACGTGCGGGCGGTGGTGCTGAGCGGCGCGGGGGATAAAGCGTTCACGGCCGGGCTGGACGTGGTGGACTCGAGCGGCATGTTTGAGCAGAAGGGCTTGTCGCGGGACGTGGCGAGGAGGGCCAAGGCTCTGAGGGCGACGATCGAGGAGTTTCAGGTCTGTGTTGGGGCGATGGAGAAGTGTGAGAAACGTAAGTGTTGTTCCTTGGAGTCTGTCTATCTTTATGAGGATTGGAGGGGGGATGTTCTACGAGTTGTCTACCGTCATGCACGATGCTAACCTGGGGGTGTGATTGGGGAAAATAGCTGTTATTTGTGTGCTACATGGTGTCTCGTTCGGACTGGCTATTGATATTGCCACTTGTGCTGATATACGCATCTGCGCCGCCAACACTCGATTCTCCGTGAAGGAGGTGGACATTGGCATCGCTGCCGACGTCGGCACGCTGGCCCGCCTGCCTAAGGTTGTGGGATCGACCTCGTGGGTCAAGGACGTTTGCATGTCGGCGCGGGAGTTCTCAGCGCAGGAGGCGTTGTCGGTGGGATTCGTCAGCGCCGTACACGAGGACAAGGGCAAGGCGGTGGAGGCGGGCCTGGCGATGGCGGCGCGACTGTCGGAGAAGAGCCCCGTGGCGGTCCAGGGCACCAAGGAGCTGCTCAATTACGGAAGGGACCACGGGACCGTGGACAGCCTTCGGTACACTACTATTTGGAACTCGGCGAATGTGCAGAGCGAGGACTTCCAGAAGGCTCTGCTGAGCGGTCTGAAGAGGACGAAGCCGACGTTTGAGAAGTTGTAGATTTGTCGTGCGAGTTCGGGAGGGGAGGGTGCGTTATTCGGATCCGGATTCTTCTACGGGAGGAAGGTTTTCCTTGAGGCGCTGGGTGGTAGATTGTTAGTGTACAATGAAACGAGCATCTAGAATCGCCGTGCAATGCCAGTGACAATGTAGACGGGGTGGATGATGGCTCACATCCTCCAGTCGCCGCTTCAGCTCGCCGACCATGTTTTCCTTGACGACGACACGCTCCTCGTCGAGGTCCTCGATGATGAAGTCATGGTTCTTACTGTCGATGTTCACGATGATGGACTTGATGGAGGGATCGCACTCGATCAGCACGCCTGTTGCCCGAGTGTGTCAGCAGCTACTACACAATTGGGCTGGTGTTTTAGGCGTCCCATACAGGGGCCGATAGCTGACGGACCTCTGATGGCACGAGGCATTGTTTTAGAATGCGCGACGACGGGTGTGTCGTAAAATTGGTTGTGATGCTAACAGAGAGGTTGGTGGTTTGTGTGAATGAGGGTGGTTGGTTATGTGGTGGATTTTCTGCAGGTTGAAGTGGCTCAAATAGTGGCTGGGGAGTGCCTAGCTCCCCGGCCTGCCAAACCGTTTATAGTACTGCCTCGGAGACTATAACACAAACATACTTGTTATATCAGCTGGGTGCTTGACCTTAAAACTTATATTGATATTCTATGATGTACAATTTTTATATTATGGTTCTTGATATTTGGACTTTAGTCTTTAGGGTAGAACGGTGGCGGCGTACGTATTACATTTGAAATTGCTCTCTGACAGAGGAAACAAGATTGGAGCTCGGCATTTGAGACAACGTTACGAATCACCTGGGCCGGATTAAATGTTTCACTTTTCGCCTAGTCATGAGGGTTTGCTAACGGACTCTAGTCCTTGAGTTAGGATGCTCGTCTATCACATCATTAGAACCGCTTGGGGCTAAACTCATTTGTTCAAATTGATGCTCAAGCGACAGACCGATAGGCTCAGTTGTGTGGACGAAACCTCACTATTGGCCTGCCAGAGCTTACGGAGGTCTCATTATGACTCGGGTGATTTCTGCTTCAATTTGCAGCTGAACAAGAGATGACCCCTGCAGAAGTCGATCTTCCGAGCGTTTCTGTTCGGGCGTGCTGTGACATGTGATGTCCACTTGCATGTTCCCCGTCAAGCCCGCCCTTGTCAATGGGGGACGACCCAGAGCCAGGCGGCCCAGTTGCTGGGTATAACTGACTAGAACTCGCGTGTGGAATCTTATATCCACAGTCGTTCGATCGGCAGGTGGCCTAGGGCCTCTTGCTCGCATATCGAGAGCAAAATTGAAGGCATGCCTTGCTTGTCTCGGGTGGATGTGGTCAGTGAACGGGAGTAAGGTAGGGCTAAGGGTAGGGATACCCAGGTTAGCAGCGTTGGAAACGCAACGCCACTGCTGTTGCTCGCGTGCATACGGGGCAGATGGTTGGCAGAGGGTGCTCATGTGCGACTGTGATTCCGAAGCGTTGTTTCACAATGAAATCTGTCGCACCTGACCATCGGCATTACCATGGGCGGTGCCCCGGGGATATCTCATTATTGCTACGTGCTACCCAACAGCCCAGGCATGGGTAGTGGCGGTGTCTGAGAGGAATAATGCTACTAGTACTGGAGGTTCACCTGTGATGTAATCGTGCCGTGGCAGAATCTTTCCATTTCCATGTACCTCAGAAGTACCAGGCAGGCCGCTGAGATGAACAGTGGCCGAACGGGCGAAAGCCCTCGTGTAAGCCGGTATCGCTTGTCGCGGAGGTATTTCACTCACTCAGGTTGCTGCTGGCCGCAGTAGTGTGCGCTAGAACGCTACCCTAAGGAAAAAAAGCCAACTCAGCCCATTGTTCGTCCCCAACCACCCCCTCATACGAGGAAACAATGAGCATAGGCTCCCGTCCTGGCGAAAAGCCTAGCGAATGATCACTAGCATCAATCGTTCCCGCCTTCCATTTCTCTCCCATGTCTGGGAAGAATTGCTACCTCAGTGGCACCTGCCCTAAAGCAGATTGGCTACAGTGGAGCCCAAATGTTCCCCAGCACCACAGGTCCTTGGCACGGATACGTACCAGCTCATCACTGCTGTCCTCCAGAGACTCCAACCACCCTAAACCCCTGCCTCGACGAATTATTGGCCCACGCTGTGGTGCTCACCGGCAGCGCCAACTCATCAAGCAGTTCCACCCCAGCCGCACATTTCGACCAAAACAAACTGTGTACGTCGGGCATCACTCTGTCGTTGGCTGCCGTGCTGCCTGCCATTCTCCCCTGCAGAATCCTCCTGCGCCAACGCAGAGCTGCGAACAATCAAGGTGATCACGCAGTTTGGCTCGGGGTTTTTTCTTTTCCACAGCCCAGCACAAAACGAATGCATGTTCCTTGCCTTTGCCATCCGACGTATTCGTTCGCAGCACGCTTCGGGAGCCCCTAGCAACCAGCCTGCAAGGTCCGGGGAGAGCCGCTAAAGCCCTCGACCCATCGCATCCCGGTTCCCTTTTGCCTAGAGTGCTCATCATATCTGGTTGCCCGGCTGCAACATTAACCCTGCCATCGGCTAGTTGCCCACCTTTTGGACCCCCCACCGCTCAGCACTTCTGGTCTTACTGCCGTTAAGGTCTGCTTGCCCAGACCGTTCTTCATCTCGTCTTGCATTTCGGCCAGTTTTTTGTTTCTTTGTGTGAGTTCTTGGATCGGAGTTGTCGTCCCATGTGGCGACTGTCTGAGACTGATAGGTGGGAAAATCTAGAGTTTTTTTTCCTTTGGGCTTCACGATAGTGCCCGGATGCCTTGACGTGCAAGTTCCTCACGTTGGCCTCCGCACGCATCGACAATCGGCTTTGCGCCTTCACTTTCGTCAAAGTGAGCATCGACACGCAAAGCTCTGACCGAAGAGATTGGAACGCTCTTCACCTAATATCACATTAAAATGGGCATCGACGCCAGAAAAGTCCCTCTCCCTCTCCCCGCCCCGACAGAAACCGACACAACAACCCCAACGGAACTGACCTCCACCGAACTTTCCAAGCCCGGGGACGAAAAGTCGTCATACTCGATTCCTGACGACGGAACTCCCGTCACAATCCGCACTCGCGGTCATAAAGCCAGCAAATCGCAGACTTCTCTGTTAATAGAATATTTTGAGGGAGAAGATCGTCCGTCGGTGGCTCGACCAGCACTGAGCGCAAACCGAGCGTCCGGGTTCGATTGACGCCTTCTAGGAAGGGCAGGGGTGACCATATTCAGCTCACAGAGTCCACCAAAGGCTCCAGAAAGGCCTCTGTTACTCGCCGTATCCCCCTGGACAACATACACTCGCCCCGTGAGATTGAACTCACTGACGGTGACGATTCCACCAGCATGACGTCCTATGCATCAGCAACTGAGGAGTCAACTGTCTCGAGGAATCCAATCGACATTGAAATTGATCGAGGCGAGCGAAGCTACCGTCGTCGGAGACCTGCTAGCCCTCTGATCCCGTCTGAGGCAGCAACATACCAAGCTGCCAATGCTTCAGAGATTTCTGCGATCCCCGCAGATAGCTTCCTAGACGGATCTGGATCGGGCCCAGGAACAGATGTCAAACGCGGCGTGAGTCCGTCGAGGGGCGAGGTTGTTGCATCGGAAAGCCACACCAATGCAGATAGCACGCACAAAAGCCGGTCTGGAGGCCGCGAGCGTGTCAAGTTGTCAGACAAGTCAAAAGAGAGACCAGAGAGGAAGAGGAGGACTAAAAGTAGGACGAGCAATGTTTCTTCTGAACGCCGTGTTGACGAGTCACCCCGTCGCCGGTCGAGTCGCGGACTGGAATCTGCTGTCTCAGCTGTAGACTCCAGTGTCGTATCCTCCAACTTTTCTCAAAGCCATCGCTCGGTGGAGACACATTCCAACCGCTCTGGTGCATCTAAATCTTCCATCAACAATCCTAAACTGCTGGAAACTGTGGAGGATGCCATCAGAAGGTTGATTTTACCCGAGCTGAGTGCTTTGAAGCGCGAACAAAGCAAGCGTGAGACCCGCCGTGACTCCGTCACATCTGAAGGAACCTCCATCTCTCGGGAAGATCTCGTAACCCCAGACCGCAGGCGGTCTTCGGGCCAGCGAAGTGAATCTACAAGAGATGGGAGCCGCCTCAAGGAGCGGCGTAATAGGGAGGCTCGTCATGAATATGTTGACAGCTCTTCTCGCAGTATCAGCCGTGAATCAATGAATGATGATTATCGGGATCATGATACTGCCCCCTCGACACCTAGACGGGGTGACTTGCTCAAGGCTGCTGCCGCAGGCGCCGCTCTTAGCAAAGGACTCTCTCTTCTGGATGACAAGTCCCAATCTGACGAGAGAAAACAGCGGGACAGAAGGCGGAGGAGAACAGACACGTCTCGAAGCCGAAGTCTTGGGCGTGATCGTCATGTTGAGAAGTACGAAGAGGAAGAGTGGGCTCCAGCCCCGCCAATGCCGTTGATGAGTGAAGGCAACCCATCCGAATTGACGAGAACATCTATTCTTTCTGCGGAATCTGATAGACCTCATTCCGCCAGCGAGGAAATGATACATGACATCCCGAGAGCCGGCAACCAGCAGGGAGGAGCTACATACCCACAATCACCCGATAACCTTCTACACCCGCTTGGTACCGCTCATGCCAATGTATCGCATGGTGATCTGACGGCACTTCCCCGTGAGAACAAAGAAGGATTTGCTGAAGAATACGAGACTGATGAGTATGGGCGGAAGATCCCCATCAGATATCACGACGAATATGTGGAGGACGACCCCGAATACTCGGACCAAGGTGACTATCCTGAGCAAACCTTTGAGGAGCAGTACTATCACACACAAGATGTCCCCCCACCGCTCAAGTACGTGCCATATCAAGCAGGCGCTCGCGGTCTGAGTCCAATTCCCAGTGTCTCTGGCTACACCGAGGGAGGAAGCGAGGCACAGCACCCTAGGCACTCAAGAAGCTTGCACTCGGCAGCCAGCGATGCTTATCCTTCCCCATCGAAGTCAATGGACCGTGGAGCGTATGGAGGCTCCGCTGGATCATTAAGATCTACCCCAAGCAACCTGCGAAGCAGAGAGTTTGATCAGTATTCCATGAGCGACGAAAGCGTGAGGAGCGCCGGAAAACTTTCGACCGACAGCGAGGCCGGCGGTGTTCCATCAAAGCAACCAGTCCAAGGCATTGGCGCCAATCCAAACTTTGTTCATCCTCCATTGGGGGTT
The DNA here is from genome assembly GCA_037952775.1 of Clonostachys chloroleuca. Lineage (NCBI taxonomy): Eukaryota > Fungi > Ascomycota > Sordariomycetes > Hypocreales > Bionectriaceae > Clonostachys > Clonostachys chloroleuca. The sequence continues at coordinate 17,897,606 of JBANAY010000003.1, read as the reverse complement.
GAATCTGCTGTTGCATCTCTGGTTGATGGATCAATGCTTGACCAGTCGGTGCTCACCAGCGGCTCCCCCTACGGGCTTCGTGATTCTACGCTTTCTTACGATGCTCGGACCCAGAGCAGCCGTGATAGAAGCCCAGAAAAGCAATCTAGCGAAGACCAGCGAGACTTTACCGAAGAAAGACATGCCACACCAGGAGCTAGGTCGCAAGCCCAATCACAGGAATACTCGGAGTACGATGTTGATGACCATGGTCGCAAGGTACCTGTCACTCGCACAAAATACCGACAATCGCCAACGGCCTCTGAAGCTGCGATAACGGCGGGAGCTGTGGGCGCAGCAGCTGCAGCACTCAAGGCTGCTCAGGAAAGGCAGCACGCTCCTGGTCAGGACACTGAGGACGATGTTCCAGCAGGAGTGAACAGAAACCGATCATTCAAGCAGCGTACACAGGACGGATGGGAGCCTCGAAATACTCCTACTCACAGCGTTGACAGGTTTAGCTTTGAAGAAGAGCCTGAGCCAAAATTCGGCTATAGCGGTCTGCCTGATATGGATTACCCTGACCCTGCTCTTGGTTATATCGATGAAGATGCCAGGACGAACTCGTCCATCATGCAAGACCGCCTCGATAGAGAAGATGATGGACAACTGTCTGGCCGGGCAACACCAACACAGCGAAGCATTGCCCAAGAAAGACAACAACAGGGCACCCCTGGTGATAATGGTCTTGGGATTTCCGAGACCTTGGGCGCTGCTGCAGCTGCCGGAGCTGCCGCAGGTCTTGCCACAGGATCTCACAGCCGCCAAGCAAGCCAGGAGCCAGATGAATGGCAGCGAACGTCAGATGATCGCAAGAGAGAGACGCTTCTCACCAACCCCTACGAGGATGCCAGCCCTATCGTCAATCCTAATCTGAACGAGAACATCTTGGGGGCACGCAACCTGCCTGGTTCTTTCGGTCCACAGTACCACACCGGAAGCCCCAACTTCGCACAGAAATTCGATGAAGGCTATATGTCGAATCGGTCACCAGATGTTGAGCCAAAGGGCAAAGCCGCGCTCACTTTTGCGGATGCTAACAAGCCAGCAATGGGCGAGGACCCATTTTATGTTTCCAAGGACGTCTCTCGCCACTTTAGCGGCATGTCCCAAGGTATGGCATCACCATTCTATGATGCTGCTACAGGAGCTGGTATCGACAGAATAGAGAACAAGGATATCGTATCCCTGATGCAACATGTAAGCCCAGACCCTACAATCTTCTTAGGAAATCTAAGGAATCAACTGACTAACACTTGCTCATAGCTTATGGTTCGTGACGCTCAGCGAAGCGCTCGTGACACCGAGATCATCGCGCTCTTAATGAATGCAGCGCTCGAGATGAGACAATCGTTCCAAGAAATGAAGGAACTTATGCAAGACACCGGCGACGATATCATCTTCGCAAATGTCGAGAATACGGAGAAGCTGCAAAAGGCGATCAACGGTCCTCGTCCATTCCCTGGTACCGTGGCGCGCTCCATCCAAAGTGGATCACAACCAGGAACCGATGATTCTATGATGAACAAGAAGAAGAATCTTTGGAAGAGAGCCCTCGCTGGACTGGGTGCCAAGGGTACCAATGATCTGAGCCGTATCGAAGATATGCTCATGCAACTACTTGGAGAGGTTGATGTGCTCAAGAATCAGACTGCCCCTCCCGGGTCTAGTGGACGTGGCCAATCTATCGAAAATTTACAGCCAGAAGGTCAATACGAGCAAGACCAAGGATATGAGCCCGAAGGAGTGTCTACGGCTAGTTATGCTAGCCACTCTGGCCACCTCTCTATTCAGTCTCGCGGCACTGCTGCAAAGATAGGCAACGATCGCAAGCTCGCTGACAATAGGGTCAGCACTGTCCAAGAACATGATGATGAGTATCAATTCGACCATCACTGCCCATCAAACCGACAGGCCGGCAGCACTGCCAACCTTGATGAAACCCCCGAGGTGGCTCATTACCACCCGGTAGTCCGTTGCAACAGTCCCCACAAAGCCAACAGGTTTTGAGTGCCGACAACACTCCTCGAACTGAAAAGGGAAAAAAGCACAAGTCGAGCAGCTCCTCTGGCTGGCTGCCAAAAATCTCGCGATGGTCTGAAAGCACTGCAACAAGCGTGGGAAGAGCTCTACGTGGTAGCGGTAAGAAGGACGCCAAGTATGATGACCAGCCGCTTCCTTCTCGCTCAGGATCAAGCCTGGGCTCCTACGATCCTCAAGGGTACGAGCATGACCCATATGGTGAAGACAAGCTTCATACCGGATTCTCAGATCCTAGTCTCGCCCCAACAAGCCAGGCAGGAACGTCGCAGCAACCGTTCCAGTCGTCCACCTCTGGGACAGAGGATCCCAAGTACAGGGCTCATCGAAACTCGCTGAACTTACAGCATCCCCAACCTCGTCCCGGACAGAGCTACCGGAACGCACTGGAAAACTCAGCTCAACAATACAATGACCCAATGACACCCAAGTCTGCCGATTGGGCCGGCTCCGTGACAAGCCTTAATAGAATGCATCACGGCGCCTCGAGGTACAGCGAGACTCCTGCGTCACCTGTATCTGCTACACGGGAGGCAGAGAACTGGCCAACATCTCCCGGCAGTAACTCCGGTCCTCCTCGTCCGCCCAAAGAGCCACTCGACGCTTCACCGGGCGTTACCCCTTCCAAAGCCCGTATCTCACGACTAGCCAAGGGCAGTCCCCTAAGCCAAACTTATGATGATGGCTATAGCTACACTTCTCCTACTGGTAGCCCCAAGCCAGAAAATCGCAATCTCAATGCGGCCCTTGGTGTCCCTACCCGCAGACCAAGTGGACCACGTGCAATGACACCAAAGAATCACGACGATGACCAGGAAAAACGCCGAAAGAGAGGTTTGTGTGCCCTTGGATGTGTGTATATTTGAAGTCTTAGCTAACGTATAACTCATAGATACTTTTGGCTCCGTTGCAAGCCATGAGACGGACACGTTTTAGGCAGAGGTCCGCCGTGGTGAACGTTACGACTGGCTTTTCAAACGTGTTGACTAAACAGCACATGATCAACAGTTATTCGGGATGTCAACCCCTTACATCGACTGTTGAAGACACCTTCCGGCTTTGAAGAAGGAACAGTATCACGAAACAAAAACGATCAATACACCAGAAAAAAAAAGAACGGGAAAAATCCGTATATTGGGTTAATTAGCGGCTCATTAACGTACTTGGGGAAATCCTTTATGCCAGGATTGGCCGGGCCGATCACGGCATTTTTAACGAAGGATGGGAGCAGGGGGGGGGTTCAGTTTTTGTCTTAACACATTGCTCACGACGATATGACATGGTTATCTAGTTGCAAAAAGCGCTGCGTTGTGTACATTTGTGCTTTAGAAAATACCAATGGGAACGAAACGACAAGGAGAAGGGCAAAGCTAGTGAAAGGAAGGTTTCAGAGCGGATGACAGTCTTAGAAAGGGGACGACATGATTGCATTTCAGCAGTAGATAGCGCCACGGCGACGAGAGAAGCAGCTAAGCTTCAATACATAATACAATGGCATACTCTACTCTCACAGATTGTGAAGGATTATATGGTGACAGGACTCGATAATGTGGTTTGCTCTATGTGCAGACTCGAAATGCGGTGATAGTGAACCCTAGCATCAATGTAGCGTTGCGATAGAATAATCGTACCCGCAAGACTTGTCTACTTTGAGGGCTATCCCCCACTGGTCGGCCCAATAGCCCTCTGTGAATTTCGAATTATTATTCTGGATCATATTTGTAAGGTGGGTGCTGGAGCCGATGGCAAGTAAGCACACTTGCAGATTCACCCGAAGAGGTTCGTAGCAGCATGAAGATGGAGGCGGTATGAGATGGATGCTCCTTGCGGGATTGGCAGACAATTCTTGGGTCCCATTCTCCCCTTCCCTCCTGCAGCTGGCCAGATCATTGACCTTATCTCCGGGCAGTTTAGTTGATAAAGAGCTGTCATCTCTGACGTACTCGAAAGGAATAAATCCTTTCTCCTATCTTACCCCAACTACAGCAACGGGCCTTGGCTAGTTTGCCTCCGACATCGCATCTAGCTACTGTCCGCAGCGCGCTCCGACGCCATTATTGTAAAACACGGTGGACCACCGCGGGTAGCTCTTCTTGATGGTGTTGGTCGGCTGATCGAGAGTTCACTGCAATGCCTCCCTCAAGTGCGCCAGTGACGACAGCTGGTGCCCAGGCGGCCGCCATCACACCAGTCGCCGTCCTGGATCAGCCTTCTAAGAAGGCATCGTCGGCTCATGACTACAAGGGGTTCGTCGCTGGAGTCTTCAGCGGTGTTGCAAAGTTGACAGGTGAGGAGACTCTTCGTACATTCACATACAATCAGAGAAGAGGGGCATTGACACCTCGAACTTAGTTGGGCATCCCTTTGATACGGTAAAGGTGCGCATGCAGACCACGGACGCCACCAGATTCCGCGGGCCGCTCCAATGTGCCATGCAGACCATCAGCCAGGAAGGGTTCCGCGGCCTGTACAAGGGAGCCACGCCGCCGCTGCTGGGCTGGATGTTCATGGACTCGATCCTGATGGGCTCGCTCAACGTCTACCGCCGCCTGATAGCCACCCACGTCTTTCACGTGGACAAGCCCTCGCTGCCCGCGGCGGGCCACGGCATGGCGGGCATGTGCGCGGGGGCCACCGTGAGCTTCATCGCCGCGCCCGTCGAGCACATCAAGGCCCGCCTCCAGATCCAGTACGCCGCGAGGAAGTCCGACCGGCTGTACTCGGGTCCCATCGACTGCCTCACCAAGATCTACCGCCACCACGGTGTGCGGGGAGTCTTCCACGGCCTGTCGGCGACGCTCATCTTCCGGTCCTTCTTCTTCTGCTGGTGGAGCAGCTACGACATCTTCTCGCGCTGGATGCGGGACCACACGAGCATGAGCACTCCCGCCATCAACTTCTGGGCGGGCGGGTTGAGCGCGCAGGTCTTCTGGCTCACCAGCTACCCGAGCGACCTGGTGAAGCAGCGCATCATGACCGACCCGCTGGGCAAGGGGCTGGGCGACGGCGAGCGCAGGTTCTACAGGTGGACGGACGCGGCCAAGACCGTGTACAGAGAGTCTGGGCTCAAGGGCTACTGGAGGGGGTTCCTGCCGTGCTTCCTGCGGGCATTCCCGGCGAACGCAATGGCATTGCTAGTGTGGGAGGGTGTGATGAGGACTCTTTAGGAGAGTGAGCCGAGTGGCATGGCATACGAGGACCGCGCATACTGTACAAAAGTCTGATATTATAGAGCGGGGAAAGTACGAGAAGGGTGAAAAGTTTGTTTTCATTCATGCATTGGGGGAGCGATCATCAGAGCAATTTGGCTTGGGTATGAGTTTTTTTTTGGTGTTCCAGGACACCACTCAAATGGTATGATTATTGAATGTGTATGAGAAATATGTAGAAATCCCAACTAGACCGTTTCGCCTAATAGAACCACGCTTCCCAATCAATGCTCATAATCCATCGTTGTGCGAGACCAGTCCTCAGGCCGATTTTGTTTTTGGCTTTTTTACTCGTCGTCCTCGTCAACCTCGTCATTAACGACGTTGAAGAACTTGAGCTCGTAGACACCACGGGAGGTGGAGACCACGCGGAGCCAGTCACGGAGCTGCTGCTTCTTGAGGAACTTCTTGGTGCTGTGGGATATGAGTTAGAACCATCTGTGTCAATGATCGTGGGGGAAGCCGGGTTGAAGGCATACAGGTACTTCAGGTAGCGGCCGGAGAGGTCGTTGTGGGCAATGATCTCAATCTTGCCGTCACCCTTCTGGGAGATGACGACGGTCTCGCCGAGGTTGTTGGTGCGGCCCTCGACCTTGATGCGCTCCTGGAGGAACTTCTCGAAGGCGGAGACATCGAAGATCTTGTCGTTGGCGGGCTGAGAAGCGTTGATGATGTACTGCGGTGGCATGGACGTTAGCAAGCCTGCATCCAATTGTGCTCCGGGTCGAATTGAGGGATTGGTGATTGTCCCGCCAATGTCTTCTTACCTTCTTGGTCTGCTTCTGGACCTTGCCAGCCTTCTTCTGCTGTGGGAAAAATTGACTTAGCCTACTGCACTTTTTGATAGCTGCTCGCTCCTGCCCGCCTTCATGAGACGAAGGCGGACAGGGAGGGAGAGCCTTGACAGCAAAGCGGTATCATGTACATACTGTTTGAGGAGCCATTGTTGATATGTTGAGTGGTATAACACGCAAAGAAATTGAATCCTGCGCCTGGGATGGAGATGTCGGTTTTAGTTGTCGTTATGGAACCAACTTTTTCGGGGAATTTCACCAAAACTTTTAGGTGGGATGGGAAAATGGCTGAAAATTAGGGTTGCGCCGGATAAATACATGTGCCGGATGCCGGTCCACATCCGATCTCCCGTTTCGCTTAAATCCTCTGTCACGTGACCTGATATTATTTCCCCTGCCTTCACGATATCTACTTGTCAGTATTCCGTGCTGTTGCTTTGAAGACCCAAGGTAAGAGCGAGAAGAAGAAGTCAAAAGCAAAAGCATATACATAATCGCTACGCGTCAATGATCTTGATTGTGTTGGTAGCTAAAATTTGCTATGGCTATTGATGTAATTGAAATGAAATGTACTGTATCTAAGCCCACGCACTATTACGAGTGTCGAGGTTTGTAAAGACGAACAGTATGAGATAAGGGCAAATGAGTTAAACACCATTTAATTTAGGATTTTTTTAAAGGAAGCCCAGACTAATCGAAATAAGTTCAAACTATTCTCGCGTCTACTAACAGAATCCCTTTCTCGCATCGTCACCTCCAACCTGACGTTTCCAATCCAATTAATTCGGAAGAGTTTGGGCAATCCTCCCCATTTCCATTACATCCTCTTTTTACTTCAACAAGGACCGCCACATGGCTTCGAACAAGTGCTGGCCTAAGCCTAAGGTGCAGGATCCTTCTTGTATGGACTGCCCTCTTTGGAAGTGTCCTTCTGAGCAGGAGCGCTATCCTTCTTGGCAGAGGTATTCTTCTCAGTAGATTTGTCCTTCTTAGTAGAATCATTCTGGGTGGGGTTACTCTTCTCGGTAGTCTTCTTCTCAGGAGTTTCCTCCTTAACGGGGGTAGGCTTCTTGACGGTCTTCTCCTTGGGAGCTTCCTTCTGAGCGGGTGCGGGCTTCTGTACTGTGGCAGGCTCCTTGGCGGGCACCTCTTCAGGAGCTTGCTTCTGAACTGAGATAGGCTTCTTGACGATCATCTCTCTATGAGGTTTCTTCTGGCCGGGGGCGGGCTTCTTGATGGGCTTCGTGTTGGCCCCCTTCCCAGAAGCTTCCTTTGGAGCGATAATCCGAGGAAGAGTAGGATGGTCTTCGGTGTCCACCTTCCCAGGAGTTTCCTTTCGAACGGGAATAGGCTTCTTGGGGGCCACCTTCTCAGCAAGTTTCTTTCGAAGAGGGGTGCCCTTTCTGGTGTCCTCCTTCCCCAGAATATCCTTCAAGAGAGTTTTCTTATCTGGACTAGTAGTAGGAGCAATCTTCTTAGCGACCCTCTTCTTCCTGGGAGTCTTCGTCTTGCTCTCCTTCACCGCCTGCTCATAATAATATTCACGCAGGGCCTCTACGAATTGGTCTGTATTTTGTTAGGTTAAGTGCTCTCGGCATATGATGGATGAGATGTGGGCATCAGCTCACCAAGATCGTTGGAGTATTGCCCAACTTCGTCCGCCTGAGGCACTTGGACCTTATCATCACGGTAGTCAGGGTAGTTCAGACGGTACAACGCTTCATTGTCTTTGATCAGCCAGTTGCCTTTACTATATCAAAGGTCAGTTCATTTGCCATCGAACAACTGGCTTTCGCATTTGTCTGCCTTACCGAGGAGCAACTGCCGAGTCCTTCAAGACAGGGGCAGCGTGAGCCCCTGTCAATAAGGCAGCGAGAGCAATAAGAGGCAGCTTCATTTCGAAGAATGGAATGTCGACCAGGTATGTAACGATCGGTGGTTGAGCGGCATGTTGACGAACACTAGATGCAGTAGGTCTATTTATACCTAGATCTTAGCTAGTTCAGCATCAAAAGGCCAGCAACGCAAGACTGGTTAACACCAATTAATTTTTTTCTTATGGCTGATCTCATTAAACCCTATCAAGTGTCGTCGAAGTCAAGGTCGGAGTAGACTGGGAAGATGGCTGAAGCCTGGCAGGTCATGGCGGCTCAGAAGATACGAGAGCATGAGGACCGAAGACTATTATGCCCTGATTTCTCTCGTGCATTCGTATTTTTCTTATCCGGCCCAGAATCATAGTCGATAGCGCCAACTCTCTCTTCTTAAAAAATTCACGAATGTGTCTACAACGGAATTCCAAGGTTAAAGAAGATTAACACCAAGGTATAATACGAATGCATCATCGAAGCCAATTGACATCCACGGTAAAGGCTTGTTCGTATCTTGCGCGCCTTGAAGCATCAATGAAGCATATGTAAGGTTTCTTGGGAATACCCCTTGCATATAACCAAAAAAAAAAAAAAAAAGGTGTAAGGTTTCGTTATCTGCATCACGTCATTTAGTGGCATGTTGGCACGCATCAATAGACGAGTGATTGTGCGTGGTTCAATCAGTCAATGGGAACAACAAGAGCGAGATTTAATAGCCTCTAAGGTGGTGAAAGTGATGAATAGTAAGTATAGAAACGAGATATTAACACGCTAAATAGAAATCGAAAAGCTGTCGTTGTCCAGCATTCGCTCCAAATATATAATGAAATCTTTCAATGAGTTCGCAAAATTATCGTCATACAGTCGTTATACAGAATCCCAAATCATATGAGATAGCATAAATCATATCGTCGTGCTCCTGATTGCCTACTCAAGAGCTCGAAAACAGCTTCTTGAACCTGGCTTTGATGCCACTAGGCTTCTTCTCTTCCTCCCTCGCTTTCCTTCTCTCGTAAGACCTCGCTTTGCGAGCAGCATCCTCGGGCGGACCACGGCTCGATTTGCCTCGCTCTTCTGAGGGAGCCTCTTGTTTTCTGCTAGGACGCGGCCTTGGTTCCTCTGAGGGAGCCTCCTGTCTACTAGACCGGGGCCTTGGTTCCTCTGAGGGAGCCTCCTGTTTTCTGCTAGACCGGGGCCTTGATTCCTCGGGAGGGTGTCTGCTAGAGCTGTGTCTATGTCGCGAGCTTCTGTGCTTCTTTGGGGTTTCATCCAGCGGAGGCTCCTCTGGACTAGGCTCCGGCGCAGCCACCTGCTCACGGATCGGCGGTGTTGAGCTACTACTTCGCAACACACCTTCTGCGTTCTTCATTCCGAAAAACTTCTTCTCTGGAAGGACTTCCTCTTCTTTTTCAATGTCTCGGTCCGACACTGGTGGTTCCCTAGAAGGCTCCGGTCTAGACGTATGGCTCGCGTGACTGTGCCTGCGGGAACGCCGGTGACGACGTTCGCCTTCCTCTGGCTTGGGCTCTTTAAATCGGACAGATTCCTGTTCCTTGCTCTTGCCGTCCCTGGAGCGAGGAGGTTCATTTTGACCCATCTCTCTTGTTTTGCCGTCCCTGGAGCGAGGGGGGTCGTTCTGATCCATCTCCCTTACTTTACCGTCTCTCGAGCGTGGAATTTCTCGAGAATCATGCTCTTTGCTTTTGCCGTCTCGAGAACGCGGTAATTCACGATTTTCTCGCTCCAAATCCCTTGCTCGTCGTTCTGCCTTTCGCTTATCATGGGCCTCCTGCTCTTCAGCGCTTCGTTGGCGACGGCTGGAGCTACCAGAATCATCAGCCGAGAAGCCGCTATCCCGTCGGCGTGGGGTTTGCTGCGTCAGTTTCGGGATTGGCTCTTCGGGGATCTCCTCCCGGTGGTGGCGATGATGGGACGATCGTCGTCTGCTCTCCTTCGGCTCACCCTCACCTCTGCTTTTGTCAGAGTGGTGAGAGTGGCGATGCCTCCGGCGGCGTTCTCCATCCCGGTCGCGGTCTCTTTCTCTGTCTCTGTCCCTCTCACGCTCACGTTCACGCTCTCTATCTCGATCCCTATCTTTCTCTCTAGGCCGCTCTCTGTCCCTGTCCCGATCTCTCTCTCTGTCCCTGTCCCGGTCTCTCTCTCTCTCTCTCTGTCCCGGTCTCGGTCTCGATCTCGATCTCTATCCCTATCTCGATCAGTCCGCGACGACCTGCGTGTCTCCTCTATAGAGCGATATGTCAGTCAAACGTCTTAAACATGGGCGCTGCCTCCATTAAATTCAGCGGATTCTTCGATATTTCGTGGCTTACCTCTCCTAAACCGATCTCTGGTTTTCTCATCAATCGGGAGCGCGCGAGAAGAGCGCCGCCTCCTTCTGGCTGTTTCATCCTCTGGCTCCTTTGGTTTAACTGGCTCAGGGGCAGGTTTCTCCTCGGGGATTTCATTTGGTGCTTCCTTTAGTTGGGGCTCGGGTTCGGCAAGCTTCTCCTCCGCTGGGGCTGCTTCTTCCGGAGATACTTCAGCAGGCTTTTCCTCTGTAGAAGCTACTTCTTCTGGAGCTTCTTCTGCCAAGACTGCTTCTGCATCCTTTTCTTCCGCTGACGCTGGTTCTGCTAAGGCTTCCTCTGCTGGGAAATCAGGCTCAGCTGGCTTCTCATCTGTTGAGGTCTCTGGGGCGGCCTCTTCTGGAGATGTTTCTGCAGGCTCTTCTGTGACTGGCGCTGCCTCCTCTGGCGCTGCTTCTGCTACCGCCTGGCCTGCTGGGGCATCAGCCTCGGCAACCTTCTGCTCTGTTGAGGCTTCGGGGGCTGCTTCTGCTGGTATTGGCTCTTCTAGGGCTTCTTCTGCCACCTCTTCTTCTGCATGAATCTCCTCAACCGGTGCTGCTTCTACAGATGCCTCCGGTGGGGTATCGGGCTCAGCAGGTTTCTCCTCCTCAGCAGTCTTTCATCTTCAGCCGCCTTCTCCTCCTCAACTAGCTTCTCCTCCTCAACTGGCTTCTCCTCCTCAACTGGCTTCTCCTCCTCAACTGGCTTCTCCTCTTCAACTGGCTTCTCCTCCTCAACTGGCTTCTCCTCCTCAGCAACCTTCTCATCTTCATCTGGCTTCTCCTCAACAGGATTCTCCTCTTCATCCGGCTTCTCCTCAACAAGCTTCTCCTCTTCAGACTTCTCCTCTTCAACAGGCTTCTCCTCCTCAGCCGCCTTCTCCTCGGCCGGCTTATCACTTTCAGCCGGTTGACCGCTTTCAACAGGCTTCTCCTGTTCCGCCGATTTCTCATCCTCGGCTGGTTTATCGCCTTCAGCTGCCTTCTCTTCATCGGTTGACTTGTCTCCGTCAGCTGCCTTCTCTTCATCGGTTGACTTGTCTCCATCAGCTGCCTTCTCTTCATCGGTTGACTTGTCTCCGTCAGCCGGCTTATCGTCTTCAACTGGCTTGTCGTCTTCAACTGGCTTGTCGTCTTCAACTGGCTTGTCGTCTTCAACTGGCTTGTCGTCTTCAACTGGCTTGTCGTCTTCAACTGGCTTGTCGTCTTCAACTGGCTTGTCGTCTTCAACTGGCTTGTCGTCTTCAACTGGCTTGTCGTCTTCAACTGTCTTGTCGTCTTCAACTGTCTTGTCGTCTTCAACTGTCTTGTCGTCCTCGGCTGGCTTGTCGTCTTCGGCTGGTTTTTCACCTTCAACCAGCTTCTCCTCCTCGGCTACCTTATCGCCCTCAGCTGATTTGTCGTCTTCAACTACCTCCTCAGCTGGTTTCTCGTCTTCTACTGGCTTCTCCTCCTCAGCTGGCTTGTCGTCTACAATTGGCTTATCGTCTTCAAACGGCATGCCATCTTCGGTTGGCTTTCCACCTTGAGTTGGCTTCTCTTCATCGGCTACCTTATCGTCCTCAGCTTGTTTGTTGTCTTCGGTTGGCTTCTCTTCAGCTGATTTCTCATTTTCAGTCGATTTATCACCTTCAGCCGGCTTCTCCTCATCAGCGGGCTTGGCATCAGCCGCCAGGTTCTCCTTCTTAGCCGACATTTCTTCCTCGGCAGGCTTCTCTACCTCATCTCCAGCAGCCGCGTCTGGTAGTACGGTCGACTCAGAAAGCTCTTCCTTCTGTGCTAACTCTTCAGTACTTCTGGAAGCTTTGTCTTCAGCCTTAGCATCCTCGCCCTCATCCGAGCTTTCTTCATTAATCTCAGTTTTGTCGCCCGTATCCACGACCAAGGTATCTGCCGTAGCGTCCGACTTAGTCGCGCCTGACGCCGAGTCTTTGTCGCTTGATGTCTCTGCTGATTCCTCAGCTGACAGGTCTTCATCTGCTGCCGCCTTGGGTGAGGAAGCTAGGCTTCCTCCCTCGGGTTCATCAGGAGTAGACTCATCCCTAACTTCAGTTTCTTCAGTCTCAGTGGGCTTATTGGCTGTTTCGACTTTCTCCGTTGGCGGTGATTCATCGGCTTTATCCTCGCCCTCTGGCTTAGATTCAGCGCCAGCTGTTGATTCGTCCATACTTGTCGCCGCATCTGGCTTGTCAGAAGGTTTAACTTCATCTTCTGTGGGTACTAGAGCTGCCTCGGTTGGCTTTAGATCGTCAACCGCTGGAAGTCCTTGTGTCTCCCCTTCCTCCTCTGCCACCGTTTCAGCTGATTTCGTTTCGTCTGCTCCAGTCTTCGATTCCTCTTCTCCAACAACTTCGATGTCTTCAATAACAGGCCTGATTTCTTCGCCTCCCAGCGTTTCCCCCTCGGTAGGTTTGCTGTCTTCGGCTAGGTTGGTTGTATCCTCAGTTGGTTTGGTTTCAGCTAGCTCGACATCTGCTGTATTTTCGGTTTGTGCAGGCTCATCTGCGGTAGCAACCTCGGCTGGTGTACTTTGCTCTTTGGGACTAGCTTCAGTCTCTTCGGAAACGGACTCTGTTTCTCCCTCAGCAGCCGCAGTTTCGACTTCAGCAGGCTTAGACTCTTCTGCTGCTGGAGTTCCCTCAGCTAACTTGATTTCCTCGGTCTTTGTGGTCTTCTCAGATTCCGTGGTTTCTTCAGCTGCCGGGGATTCTTCAACGGGATTATTTTCTTCCTCGGAAGCTTTAGTTTTTTCCTCAATAGTCTGGGTTTCTTCAGCTGCCGGGGATTCTTCAACGGGATTATTTTCTTCCTCGGAACCTTTAGTTTTTTCCTCAATAGTCTGGGTTTCTTCAGCTATTGGGGTTAGTGCTTCGTTAGTTGACTTCGATCCTTCGTCGGCCGCCTTGGCTTCTTCGGCTACATTGGTTTCCTCAATTGGCTTGGATTCATCAGCTGTTTTCGACTCGTCCTCACCCACCTTACTTACGTCAGCTGCTAGTGCTTCTTGAGTTGCCGGAGTTGGTGCTTCGGCTTCCTTCGATTCGTCAACTGCTGCGGCTTCCTCAGCCAGTTTGGTGTCTTCTTCAGCCTTTGGGGTCGGTGCCTCGTTCTTAGTTTCGTCAACTGGCTTAGTTTCCTCCTCAGAAACCGTGGGTTCCGCAGCTTCCGGGGCTTCATCGGTTGTCTTTGATGCTTCCTCGCCAGCCTTGGTTTCTTCTTTTGACTCGGTTGAATCAGCTGCCTTTGACTCTTCCTCACCAGTCTCAGTTCCGTCGGGTCCCGGAGCTTCAGTAGCTGTCTTGTTTTCATCATTTGCCTTCGATTCCTCAGCTGCAACAGCTTCCTCGACGGGTTTGATTTCCTCTTCAGTAGCCTTCGTCCCTTCAGCTGGTTTTATCTCTTCGGCGGTCGGGGTTTGCTTGGTTGTATTGGCTTCTTCAGATACAGCTACCTTAGCTTCCGCTCCCTCGGACGCTGCAGCTACCTCGGCTTGTTTGGGTTCTTCAGCAGCCTTCGACTCTTCAGCAGCCTTAGACTCCCTTTCACCGGCATTGGTTTCTTCGGACACCACAACCTCCTCAGTTGCTGAGGCTCCTTGATCTGCCTCAGTCTCTTCAGCTGCCTTGGATTCTGTTGACACGTCAGCCTCCTCGGCCGGTTTGATTTCTTCCTCAGTAATCGGGACTGTCTCGGCAGCCTCATTTTCTTCGACGGCTGTGGCTTCAACGGCTGCGTAGGATTCTGCAGGTGTCGCTGCCGCCTCGGCCGACATGGCTTCATCTTCAGCAACCTTGTTTTCTTCAGTGGCTGGTGGTTGATCCGTTGCCTTTGATTCAGCAGATGCCGTGGCTTGGTCGGCTATAGGGACTTCTTTGGCTGCTTTTGATACCTCGACCGTTGGAGCTTCCTGAGGAGAACGAGGATATGACCATTGAGGACATGGTACGCGAGGAGAGGCGGACCAAGGGCCAGGCTGGCGGCGAGGCACTTCGGCAGGATTGGGTGTGGTTTTCTCCTCAGCTGGCTTAATTTCCTCGGACTCCGCAGCTTCCTCAGCGGCTGTCGATTCAACTGCTAGTGCTTCTTCAACTGTTGGTGCTTCTTCAGCTGAGGGCGATGCTTCGACTGAGGGTGTTGCTTCGACTGAGGGTGTTGCTTCGACTGAGGGTGTCGCTTCGACTGAGGGTGTCGCTTCGACTGAGGGTGTCGCTTCGACTGAGGGTGTCGCTTCGACTGAGGGTGTCGCTTCGACTGAGGGTGTCGCTTCGACTGAGGGTGTCGCTTCGACTGAGGGTGTCGCTTCGACTGAGGGTGTCGCTTCGACTGAGGGTGTCGCTTCGACTGAGGGTGTCGCTTCGACTGAGGGTGTCGCTTCGACTGAGGGTGCTTCTTCTTCGACTAAGGGTGCTTCTTTGACTAAGGGTGCTTCCTCGGCTGCTTTGGATTCGTCGACTGTTGGGGCTTCATCAGATACCTTTGTTTCTGCAGATGACGCCGCTACTTCGGTAGGTTTGGTTTCTTCCTCAGCAGCGGGTGCTTCGGCTGGTTTCGAATCTCCGGCTGCGGGGACTTCTCCAGTTACTTTCAATTCCGCTGTTGAGGCTTCCTCAGCCGCTTTCGATTCTTCCACTGCTGGGGCTTCGTCAGCTGTCTCTGATTCCGTAGATGGCGCCGCTTCCCCCGTTAGCTTGGGTTCCCCTTCCGCTGCCGGTGCTTCTTTAGCTGCCGATGCTTCTTCAGGTTTGGAAGCCTCTTCGACGGAAGGTGATTCTTCAGTTCCTTTCGATTCTTCAGCATCGGGTGCTTCTGTAACTAGTTTTGGTTTAGCTGCCTCAGACTCTTCTTCGCTAGCTTTAGTTTCTTCGCATACAGCAGCTTCTTCAGCTGCTTTTGATTCAGCTGCTGGTGCTTCTTCGGTTACTTTCGATGCCTCGGATTCTGGAGCTTCATCGGTTACTGTGTCGCCGTCGGCTGCCTTAGACTCCGCCGATGTCGTAGCCTCCTCGGCGGGTTTGGTTTCGTCCTCGCCCACTTTCGATGCTTTGGTTGTAGGGTTTTCTTCGTCTACTTTCTTTTCCACAGCTGTAGGTGTTTCTTCAGAGGAGGGTGCTTCTTCAGTCCCCTTAGTCTCTTCACCAGTCTTGTTATCTTCGGATGCAGCAGCTTCTTCAGCTACTTTCGAATCTTCGAATGCAGGTGTTTCTTCGGAGGGGGTGCTGCTTCAATCCCCTTAGACTCTTCTTCACCAGCCTTTTTGTCTTCGGGTACAGCAGCTTCTTCAGCTACTTTCGAATCTTCGACTGCGAGAGTTTCTTCGGAGGGGGTGCTGCTTCAATCCCCTTAGACTCTTCTTCACCAGCCTTTTTGTCTTCGGGTACAGCAGCTTCTTCAGCTACTTTCGAATCTTCGACTGCGAGAGTTTCTTCGGAGGAGGGTGCTTCTTCAGTCCCCTTAGTCTCTTCACCAGCCTTTTTATCTTCGGATGCAGCAGCTTCTTCAGCTACTTTCGAATCTTCGAATGCAGGTGTTTCTTCGGAGGGGGTGCTGCTTCAATCCCCTTAGACTCTTCTTCACCAGCCTTTTTGTCTTCGGGTACAGCAGCTTCTTCAGCTACTTTCGAATCTTCGAATGCAGGTGTTTCTTCGGAGGGGGGTGCTGCTTCAATCCCCTTAGACTCTTCTTCACCAGCCTTTTTGTCTTCGGGTACAGCAGCTTCTTCAGCTACTTTCGAATCTTCGACTGCGAGAGTTTCTTCGGAGGGGGTGCTGCTTCAGCCCCCTTAGACTCTTCTTCGCCAGCCTTTTTATCTTCGGATGCAGCAGCTTCTTCAGCTACTTTCGAATCTTCGACTATAGGCGCTTCCTCGCTGGGGGGTACTTCTTCAGTCCCCTTAAACTCTTCACCGCCTACCTTTTTAACTTCGGGTACAGCAGCTTCCTCAGCTGCCGGAGCTTCCGCAATGTTCGTTTTTTCAACTCCTTTCGATTCTTCAGTTACTGGTTTTTCCTCAACTGCTGGAGCTTCTTCGGTAGAGGGTGCATTGTCACCTCCCTTAGACTCTTCTTCACTGGCCTTGGATTCTTCAGATATATCAGCTTCTTCGTCTGCTGCTGGAACTTCCGCAGGCTTCGTTTCTTCAGCTCCTTGCGATTCTTTAGCTGCTGGTGTTTCCTCGGCTGCTGAAGCTTCCGCCGCCTTTGTTTCTTCAGCTTCTTTTGATTCTTCAGCTTCTTTTGATTCTTCAGCTTCTTTTGATTCTTCAGCTTCTTTTGATTCTTTAGCTTCTTTTGATTCTTCAGCTACTGCTGTTTCCTCGGCTGTTGTGGCTGCTTCGGTGGAGGGTGTTTCTTCAGCTCCCTTCGACTCTCCTTCGCTGGCTTTGGTTTCTTCGGGTACAGCAGGTTCTTCATCTGATGCCGGAGCTTCTTCCACAGCCTTGGTTTCTTCAGTTGCCGGGGCTTCGTCGCCTGGGTTGGCTTCCTTAGCTGCCTTTGATTCTTCCTCGCCAGCCTTCGCTTCTTCGGCTGGCTTGGCATCCTCAGTTGCGTGGTCGCCCTCCTCAACAGCCTTCTCCTCAACAGCCTTCTCTTCAACAGCTGCCGGGGCTTCGTTAGACATGCTAGATTCCTCCTCAGCTGCCTTGGATTCCTCCTCAGCGGCGGCCGGCCCATCGGCTGGTTTTGACTCTTCAGCAGATTTCGCGGGATCCTCCTCTGTCTCGGGCGCAGCAGCTGATTCGGATGCCTCCGGCGCCTCGGCGGAATCTTCAACTTTGTCGCCTGGTGCAGGAGATTCCTGGTCCGCTTCCCCATTGGTGGCGGCGGCGGCGGCCGGGGTGTCGTCGGCAGGCTTCTCGGTCTCCTTTAGCGCTTCGTCCTTCGGTGAGTGGCCCTTCTCCTTCGATGCTGACTTCTCCGCCTTTTTGCTAGCTTTCTTCTCCTTCTTCTTGTCCTTCTTCTTGTCCTTTTTGCTTTTCTTAGGAGAGCCAGGGTCTTCAGGAGGCGATTTCTCCTTGACTCCCCCTTTTGCCTCCTCAATTGGCTCTTCGGCTGGCTCGTCTTTCAGCTCATCCTTGGGCTCCTCTTTTACCTCCTCCTCCTCCGGTTCCTCCTTTGACTCGTCAATTGCTTCATCTTTTGATTCCTCTTGAGACTCAGCTGGAGCATCTGGGGCTGCGGGCTTTTCAGGTTCTACGGGCGCAGGCGCTTTCGCAGCGTCCTTGTCCTTTGACGACTTCTTCTTCTTCCTTTTGCTCGCCTTGCTGATTGGCAGGGGCCACGAGTCCTTCTCAGCAGCAGCTCGCCCGGGAGGCACCGCGGCACCACTATCAGCAGGGGCGTCGGGTGCCTCTGGCAATCCAGCCGTGTCACTCATGTGGTGGTGCCGCTTCGACGACTTGTCCTTCTTCGACTTGTCCTTCTTCTCCTTCTTGTGCTTCTCCTCCCTGGGCTGGTGAGGGCTATAAGAAAGCGGCAGCTGCTCCCTGGGCCTGTAATCATCAGGCGGCCGATCCTGTCCTATTTGGATGATTTTTTTTAGTTCCCCAAAGAGCCAACTCTAGAAGCCGGGGTGCGACTTCAATTCACGGGTGGGTGCGCTTTTCCTCACCTTCCTCGCCTGATCCTAAATCATCGTCGGAGTAGTCAGGCTGTGTGTAGTTGATGTGGGAGAAATCAGAGTATTGCACGTCGTAGTAGGAATAGGCCGGAGTGAATTTAACATGAGACATGCTTTCGCAGCCGCTAACGGCCCAAGAGCACTAATATCTCGAAGTGCGAGAGCTTGGACTCCAACTTCCATGTAAGCTCCACAGAGGGTTGGGCATTCGATTCGGGTAGCCGCAGTAGGGTGGCAGGGAAGAGGGTTGGGAAGAGTGAGGCGAAGGAGTTAGTCAGATGGATGGAGGGCCGATAACAGAAGAATAAGGAACAAACGATCAACAAGGAAAAGAAAGGGAGCAGATCGAATGAAACAGATGATATGTATGGACTGGGGGCCTGTTCTGCAGACTTGCGGTGGACTTCACGAATTTGGCAATGGATGAATCAATAGGCTGCGAATGGGGGCAAAAAGGCGGCAAGAGCGTAAAACGAGGATGGCCACGGCCAAGACAAGACAAAATCGCGGTAAGGCAAATGCTAGACAGGGACTATAGCATCAGGCAAGATGGTGACAGAATTAATATATATGGGCTGCTCGTTAACGTGCCAAAAGCCACCAGGTCGATCGCCAGCAGAATGAGGCCTGGCACGCCCATTATTAGATAGAAGCACAACACCATCGACACGGCCAGCACATTCCGAAACAGGCCAAGAATCATCCCACTGAGGGGTTTGTCGACAGCGACTTAGGCCGGAGTGAGAGACTTGCCTACCAGAAAATAAAAAAAGACAGTAATTAATACCAACCACCTATGACGAGCAGCCCATTGCGCAGAACCCACTCCCCCTCCCCACACGTCGGTGGCCCAAGCAGGCGTGGGCAGGTTGGGAAATATTGCTCCCCGCTGACGATAGACGGTAGCGCCTTGGGCTCGGTTGGCTGCATGCAGGCACAACTGGCGCCACGTTGCCTGAGTGTTGGGCTTGAGGTGCAGCATGTCGGGAGAAGGGGAGGCCGTTCAGGTCACGCTCCGGCCGGTGCCCAGATCGCGGCCCAACATCCCTGATCGGAACAATTGGCCTAACTGGCTGCAGCGTGACAGTCCAACCGCACTGGTTCGTTTCCAAGCCCGGGGCGGGATCTTCAATAGCCGGCGGGCACCGTCCTGGTTAATGGAGGGGGGCTGGGCTGATGTGTTGGCAAGTCGCGAAAAAAAAAATCGATTGATTCCTACTGGGCCGGTACCTGGAATACGTACGCACTTGCCTAGCGCGGTAGGTACCTCCCAGGAGACCCCTTATCTCGCCCACCGACTCTACCTGACTTCTATCTCGCAGTGGATGGCTCCCCTGTACCTTTGGGCAGCTTCTAGTGGCCAAAGCTCCCTAGGTAAATCTAAGTGCCATCTTCAGTCTTCCAGGCAATTGGATACCAGCCCAGCTCCCCGCAGCAGCCATTCCCGAAGGGAAAAAGAAAGGAAAACGCAAAGCTGGGGCAGCACCCGGGGCAGGGCGAGAAGTCGAGGGTAGCAGTCGCGAAGGACTGAGCGATATCGTTCTTCCTCCGCAAGCATGTGACGTGGCTCGAGTACTCCCGCCTCTTCTAGCCGATCCATGCACGTCCGGTTCGTCCCTCCCGGATTGCCTCACTTTTCTTAGCCCTTCCGTGGGCAGCTAAAAAAAAAATGAGGGTGTGAACGATGCCGGCACGGGTTTATGATGGGTTACTCTCTTAGGCAATCCTAAACTCTATGTCATTGCCCAAATGTCTTGGTCTTACTGCAATGCACTACGCTGCACACCACAGCAAAGTGCATTGCAGCGGCGCTTCGCAGTGGTTCTTCTTTGGGCAGCATCCACGACTTGCATGCAGTGTATCCGAGGTAGGTAGGTCAATGATGATCAAGACAGCAGTTTTGTGGAGTTCAGGCTGGAGACAGGTGAGACGGCTTATTCATGCGCGAACAAACCCGAATCATTTGCAAGCGAGAGCGTAGTTTCCTGTACAACTTATAGCAGCACATAATAATACGGAGCGATGCCCAATGTCTGGCTTGTAGCCCACCGCATCTCGCTCCACCCTGGCATGAGATTTGCACCTGGGCCCCTTGAGGCTGATCAATGAGATATCATATCGGTAAAGGTTCGAAAGCTTGGAAGACAGCTCCCACGTGCCAAAAAGGCGCTCCTTCGGGCAGCGAGTCTCACTGCACCAGACAAACAGAGCCGCCTCACCTTGTCTGAACTGAACAGACGTGACTGGCGCATCATTTCCATATTCTCGATCTTCAAAGACCACATGATATCGAGGTTGGGTAGCATTGCCAAAGGATACACAGAATTCGTTGGTTGGATTAGATGTAGAGATCAGCATCTTAGTTTCATTCCAGGTTTCATTGGTATCTCGTGTCATCGTTCTAAGCTAAGTATCACGAACGTGTGCCAAAACATTTTTTGGCCAAAGTCAGCTAGCCACCCTTAGGCGTTTCTTTCTCTACCACATTCACACCTTCTCGCAGGACTCCACTCGGTCCTACACTCGCTACCACATCGTAATTAGGATATAATAGGATATCCCCAGTCCATGGAACCCCATCCTCCATTAGGCCATCCCTAAGCAGCTCCTGTTTTCTGGGGGTCGGTTGCGCTGGGTGCATACGCGGCTTGCGCTCGGTTCTTCTTGATCACCTCCTTGACACGCTCCTCGGCGTCATCCCAGTCGTCGGTGTCGAGCTTCACGAGGTCGATGCCATAATGGTTGGCAATGGAGCTGAGAGCGTCATAGCTCTTCTTGTCGTACACAAAGCTGATGCTAACTCCGACTCGGCCAAAACGACCGGTTCGTCCAATTCGGTGAAGGTATGTCTCGGTATCAGGCTCGGTATCTCCTCGTCCCTTCATGGGGATGTCGTAGTTGATGACCATGGACACGCTGGATACGTCGATACCTCGAGCGATAACATTGGTAGCGATCAGGACTTTGCTCTCGCCGCTGCGGAATTTGGAAAGAAGCTCGTCTCGTTCACTTCCATCAAAGGCGGCGTGCAGAGCTGAGACCTTGTGTCCGTCTGCAACCATTCGTCGCTGAATCTCATTGGCGCTCTCTCGAGTCTAAATCATTGGAAATCAGCACAACCGTTTGCTAGTATGAAAAGAGACCCATTCGGGAAAGTACCTTGACGAAGATGACGGACTGTCCAATGGTCATGAGGCCATACAGGCGGCAGAGAATGTCATACTTTGTGCTGTCGTTGGGGCAATCGATAAACATCTGGGAAATACCCTTGACTGTGAGATCGCTACGCTGGAGCTTAAGCGAATGCGCGTTAGGCGCGAACTTGTTTGCGTATTGAAGAACCTTCTCAGGGAATGTAGCGGAGAAGAGAAGAGTCTGGATGGTTTTGGGCAGCATGCTTGTTTCGGTGTTAGCGTGGGCAATGGATTGTAGCCATGCAAAGTGAGAACATACCCCTTGACCCTCATGCATTGGTCACCGAGACCTTGCTGGTCCAACATGTTATCTGCTTCATCAAGAACAAGGACCTTCAACTGTGAGACATCCAATTGCCTTCGGCGAATGATGTCCATGACAGTTCCTGGTGTGCCCACGACAACAGCAGAACGAACCGGTTCGCCGCGAGGAAGAGCGCCAGGAACAGCAGGTGCAATTTTCAAGTTCTGGATGAAATGTCCGATGGCTCGGATAACCTCTTCAATCTGACGAGCAAGCTCACGGCTGGGTGCCAGAGCTAAAGCCTGGGGTTGATCAGGGTTGCTGAAATCAACACGCGACAATATCGCGGTGACGAAAGCAGCCGTCTTTCCAGTTCCAGATTGCGACTGTGCCAGCATGTTTGTAGGGGGGTCGCTCAGCATGAGAGGGAGCGATTTGCCTTGGACCTTGGAAGGCTTCAGGAAGTTCAGTGCCAAGAGGCCCTTGTGAAGCTCTTCGCGCCTATAACAGGGCATTTCTATATTAGACAAATTCAGTCATCGATGAAGTCATTTAGTCACGTACAGGCCGATATCTTCCCAAGTCGTGGCGGAGTGGAACGGGGTGGCTTCGTTTTGCTGAAGGTCGCTCAGAGTGATCTCAACTTCGTAACCAGGCTCCTGGAGTCCCGAGCCGCCAAGGCTCTCGACAGCGCCATCATTCTGAGCATCGCCAACGTGGGTTTCAGCAGCAGCGGTATCGGTTGCTGCAGGCGTCTCGGATGCAGGCGCAGCATCATCCGCTGGCTTCGTGATCCGGCTTGCAAGGTCAGCCATTTTAATCGGAGTATGGAGGCGGTCGGTCGAATTTAGTGGGAGTGAGTGTCGACTGGCCAGGAACGGAAATTGAGACGCGCACCAGAAGGCGCAGTTAAAAATCCTGTGACCGGTAGGTGCAGGAGTAAAATTGGGGGAAAGAGCCGCGGCGCCCAGGTTTGGAGATTTCTGAAACCTTCAAAGTGCCCCGGGAGAGTTTGTGGTTGATGGAGTTCCAACAGGTGACGTTGGAGCTGCTGCAAGGTTTCCAGGGACAAGCGAGATTTTTTGGCGGGGTGGCATGGAGGGGCACATGTACACAAACAAACCAAATAGCTTCAAAAGCGCGGCAGGCCACCCACCCTAGACCTGACTCAACCGAACTACAGCGTCAAGTGCGACGGCCGTCGGCACCTGCCAAGACTGATGGCCAACTGGCAGGCACCACTCAATCACTTTATTTGTCTGCTGGAATTATTTCCATGTTGAAATTGATGCCTGAGGTATTTTATACGATCTGTAATAGCAATAATTATGTTGTTTGGTGTTGCCTTACCTAGGAGCCTTTAGGCAGAGCTCACCTAAGAGGACAGGTACAGATACAACACTTGGCGGAAAGAGCTTCATGCATGAACATCCGCCCATACCTAGATAGGTAAAGTGCTAATTAATCAATTCGTCCAACCAACCTATTCCGAGCAACACCATCAACACCAAAGCTTCCTAGGAACCAACATTTGAAACATCGCGTGTATGAATTAATTCACGATAGTATTTCAAGCCTAAGAACGGTAACACCCCTAAGATATACGACAGAGCCAACCAACATCAAGTGACTCTCAATCAAAAGTTCATTGTCCACTTCGTCACACTTATTTATGCTCCTAGCTGCCTCTCAAGGCTCGCCAAACTTTGGAATAAGACGGACCGAAGCCTGAGAATTATTGATAATACGAAGGCGCAGACTGTGCTATAGCCTGGCGACTTAGGTTAGGCACCGCACTTACCTCGCTCCGTCTCCCCGTGGCCAGCGCGAAACGCGCAGACCCTCGCGACACTTGTGCCGTCTCAAGATTGCCCAGACTAAACAGCATATCATGGCACAACCGCCGCCTCGAGGCGGTGGTCTCTCGCTATATGCTAATCTTCTCGACCCGAAGGACCCTCCTCCATCCTCCGCCACGATATCTTCCGCACCAGTAGTCTACAGCCAGACCAAACAGCCCGGGAGCGAGCCAACATCTAAGCCACTCGCCGACCCGTCGCTCCGGTTTCAGCCCATCCGCCGCCCGCAAGCGAAGCAAGCAAACAAACCCAAGCAATCATTTCCCAAAGTTAGCTCGAAACCCGCCGGAGAGCCTGCTGCGACGGAACCACAAGCTGCCGCAGGAGCAGCCGTCCCGAAGAGCAGGCTTGCCGACTGGGCGGCCACCGAGGATGACGAATGGCTATACGGCACGGGAGAGAAGCGCCAGCGTGGAGGCCGGAAGAAGAAGAAGAGGAAACAGGAGTACCAAGTTCAAACAGACTGGGAGGAGCTGTACGATCCATCCAAGCCCACCAATATCGATGAGTACGTGCGCAGCGATGAGAAGATAGATGAGGTTAGAGACTGGAAAGCTCTACTTTACCACCACAGGAGGAAGCCCGTGGACAGCGACTCATCAGATGGCGAGGACACAGGGTCTATGCCTCAAAGCACGTTTCTAAATTCATGATCCCTAGCAGATCCGCGCATTTTTGCTAACATTTCTGACCTTAGACCGATATGCCCCCCATCATTTAACGCTTTCGCGCCGCCTCCCCCATCGCCACCTAGAGCCTTCCCCGATGAAAAGTCAGGAGAGGAGACTTCTTCACGCCCTACTATAACATCACAAGCTCAAGACACTGTTCCTCCCCCACCACCAGCGCCACCACGGGACGACTATCCTCCTCCGCCCCCCCCAGAAGACTCGGCAACGATATCTCGGGCTCCCATTCGATATACTCAAAACACCCAGAACCAAGAAGATGAAGACGAAGACATGGATGACCGCCCGGGCCTAGGAAGCTCCAACGAACCTCAGGACGACGGCCCGCGCTCTAGTCGCCCTGGCCAAGCCGGCTTCGCACACCGCCTGATGTCAAAGTACGGCTGGACGCGAGGAACCGGTCTCGGTGCCGATGAGTCCGGCATCGTGAACCCGCTGCAGGTCCAGGTCGAGAAGCGGCGCAAGAAGGCAGACGCGGACGGCGGCGGCTGGGCAGAGCCAGGCGGCAAGGGCAAGATCATCGGCGGCAAGAGGAAGGAGGAGTCAAGTAAGTTCGGCGTCATGAGCGAGGTCATCGTGTTGCAGGACATGCTTGAGAACATAACAGATCTCCAAGCGGAAATCGCCGACGGCCTGGCCCAGGAAATTGGGGAGGAGTGCGGAGAGAAGGTGAGATTACATTCCTGGTGCTATGCTGGCCTCGAATTTAGAGTTGTTATTGACCATTCGAGTAGTATGGGCGAGTTGAGAGGCTATATATCGACCAAACTAGCCGGCAGGTTTTTATCAAATTTACGAATCAAGTCTCAGCGCTTCGGGTAAGTGAACCAATGATAATCTTCATCCTGATGAAAACACTACGCTTATCTGACAATGATTATATGTTTAAAGGCTGTCGATGCTCTGGCCGGCCGAGTGTTCAATGGCAACACGATCAAACCAAAATTCTTTGATGTGGAAAAATTTGAGAAAGGTATTTATCAATGATTAGGCTAGCGATGGGTTATAGGTGAAGTGATATTAAATGCAAGCCCCACGTAAGGTTATGGGTTTGTTTGGCTTGGTTGTACCAGGAATGTGTTTGTTGTGTAGATTAAAGGGCGTGAGACACTCAGGAGTGAGTGCTCTAGATAGGCCCGACAGAAGTTGGTTTGTCTATACGTGCTTGCCCCAGGCTCATCACGCAGGGAAAATGTTATTGAAAGTGGTGGTTTCATTGAAAGCTCTACTCGAATCACAATCCATTAAGTTCTGGTGCATATTTCCCCATAAGCAAAAAAAGAAGAAACAAGGAAAGAAAGCCAAGTTCGGCTGGGACCTTCAACGCGCAATGCAAGCAAAATTCACTACATCTTGACCAAACGAGGTCTGAAACATACAGAGAAGGTGAAGGAACGCCATTTCCTATCCGTCACAAGATTTTGTCTGCCTCGCAGCAATTCCTTTCGACCAAATTTACAGCAGGTGGGCAACACCGGCGACAAGAGCCAGACCAAGAACGGCGACGTTGACACCGACGAATCCGGCGGCGCTGTCGTCGTTGCTGCTCGTGTTGTTACCAGAAGAGGTGTTGTTGCTTCCACCGTTGGCGTTCTTGTAGTTGCTGGTGCACTTGCTACCGCTACCCTTGATCTTGTTGGCGGACTTCAGCGAGTCGAAGAACTTGCAGAATTCCTGGATATCGGTGGTTGAGCTGGCATTAGCAAGGCCGTTGACTGAGTTAAGCTTGGGCATGTCGATCCTATTTTTGAGTCAGGTTAAAGTTCTACTGCACGGCGTAATTGTTTCATGACTTACTCTTCGAAGCTGCCGCCCAGGAACATGGTCTCAACAGATGTGAGGACGGGGAATCCATCGAGGATCTTGATCTCAGTGTTGTTCACAATCTTAAGATCTCCGGTGATCTTGGTCAGGACAGGGAAAGAGACGTTGGTGAGCTTGGGGTTGTTGGTGAAGGAAACGGCGTTCTTGACCTCCGTCAGGTTGGGGGCGGAGAAAGACTCCAGCTGGTCGTTGGCCTCGAACTTGACAGAGTTGGCGGACTTGAGAGCGGGGACCTTCAGACTCTTGGCACTACCGATCTGAATCTCACCGGCCTTGGTGAGGTTGCTCATGGTAATCTCCATGTTCTCACCGTTGTCTCGGATGACGAGCTCGGTGGTGATGTTGCTGAGGGCAGAGTCGTACTGAGCCATCTGAGGGTTGTCATTGATGGTGAGGCTGTCGACGGTAGAGAGCTTAAAGCTGCTCAGGCTGTCCAGATTAGTGTTAGTGATACGGACGGTGCTGGCCTTTGTGACACCATCGCTACCGAAAACAAGGGACCGAAGTGCAGGCGCCTTGACAATTGACACCTCGTTGATGGAGTCCAGGGAGCTGAATCTGATGGACTGAACTTGGTTGAGATCCTCGAGGGTGAAGCTGCCTCCAATTTGGGCGATAGACGTGCTGGTGATTGAGATTAGGTTGGTAGCATTCTTGATCGTCAAGTCACCAGTGATCTTCTTAGGGCCGCTGATGTTGAGACTGCCAGAGAGCGAAGAATCGACAGTGATACTGCCTGTGAGGGTGTCGCAGGCAAGGGTAGCATCGGCGGAGCTGATCTTCCAATCCTTGTCGCAATCGGCGGCTGTTCGAAGAGTCAGTCTTGTAGTCACAAACAAAGATGATGTTTATAAGGTGCTACGTACCAGCAGCGAGGCTGGCCAAGCCGGCAAGACCCAGAATCGTGGTGGAACGCATTGTAGTCTAATTAAGGCGTGTTAGTGGAAAAATGAACACAGAAGTTGAAGCGCGGCCCAAGTTGTTGTACAATGACCTTGGTGGAACAGGTGATTTGGAGCGATGGGTCAAGTGTGTGATTTAGCGAATTGGGCAAGAGACGGAAGTGAAGTGACACTGACATGTCCAGTGAGAAATGGTAATGCTATGCAGCCATCCAACCGGCTGGAATTTATTGATTGGCAGTGATTATGTTGATGCTGATGCTGATGTTGATGATGATGGTGCTTGAATGCATTGGAAAGTTCTGATGAAAGGGGAGAGCATGTGGGCTTTGCGTCGTTCCAACTCGAGCCAGAGCCATCCAGCAGGCAGCATGCGCCACCACACAGAATGATGGTCTTGAGGCGGTTCGAGATGGTCGGGAGCAGGTGGCAGGGACGTGGACAGGGCAGGTGGAATGGAATGTACGGGCAGTGGTGTGAAGAACAAGCTGTCGTGGATGGAAACAGCTACACACACTCGCGGAATGGGAATTGCGAAGCTATCGTGACTGCGAGCAGATCCGGCATGAACGCACCTTCGTTGTGTATTTTTCGACTCGAACCGTCGGGCTAAGGGGGAAGGCGGGTTTCTGGGTGAAGCAGCGGGAATTAGGGAGACGCGAGCGTTGTGGGCGAGGAGAAGCCTCAAATTATATCAAAACGAAGGATGAGAGGTGGAAGAAGATGACTCTTCTAAGCCTGTAACGAGCGGCGCGAAGGGGAAAAGGGAGTGAGTGAAAGGACGAACCGGTGGACGATTACGAAGGTTGGAGGATAGAAAAAGTCCTCAGGAGCATGGAGCGACACGACTGGGAGAACAAACAAGCTCTCCGGACGTGATTGAGAGTGGAGGACCAGCTCCTACCTCTAACCCGGACCCGCCCACCGGTGGCCAACTAGGGGGCGTCGACAGGGGTTGTCCAGGGGGCCAGCATGTACTAGGCCCGTCCACAGCACTGATTCCTGGTCGATGATGGCGATTTGCACGTCTGGGTACGTACCTGTGTACGAGTTTTTCTGCGCTCACACCCGCGGCATGCACCAGGATGCGGCGAGTGTTGTTGATGTGCGAATCAGCAACGGTCCATCGCGGCAGGCTGCAGAGCCCAAGATGGTGGCGGGAGCCATCCAACCTTGTTGCCGCTGTCAAAGCAGCCATTTAGGCCCTTTGGGAGCAACCGTCCGCATTACTCGGCAGCTGAGCTTGCCATTGTTCGCAAGCTTCATTCGCACCGACCAAGAGACTTCCACGGCATCCATGGGACAGGCACCGCTAATTACTACTTACCACATCATCTCGACGGAAGCCAGGTAATCTTGGGTGTGCATGTCCGTTGCAACGACGACAAGGACCACACAGTATTTGCAGCACAGTAGCTGCCCCGTAAGATAACGACGATAACAATGGCCAGGCACAAGGTTTGGACTACCCAACGCCAGTGCCTGACTCGACGAGCCGGTAACCGCGCTTTTGAGAATTATCAATCTCGCCGATTGTGAATTGCTTTCTCGGTGATGTTGGACTAGACGTCCTAACAGAGATTGACAACTTCCGGGAATCTCGCTCGTCAAAAATGAATACTACCTACATCAAGCCCATAATCATGCACGTGCCGTTTGGCGAGATTTGGCCCCATCTTCGGTCGTCCGATAGAGGTTGTAGCCGCTTTTCCTCATCCGTTAGGTGCCCTCCACAAGGGCCCCCTTGCGGCAAGCCATCATGATATGTAACGGATCTAAGACGAAAGCTCACACAGTACCCCCCTTCCTCGTCTAGTACGGAACTAACAGCTGCCTCGATGTGCTCATTGAAGCCCAGAGTCGCCAGCTATATAGGTAGGTAGGTAGTGTGTAGTGGTGTTGTGCATGGGAGATGTCCTGTATCGAGAAATAAGGACGTGCCAATGCCAATTCTTGGCTAGAAAGAGCCGGCCTGTCCGTAATCTACCAGATACGGTGCCATGGAAGCCAGAATGAAGGGTCAATTTGCCGGTTCCGATCTCACGATTGCTTGCATGTATCAGTGGTGCCAGCGTGTTCTAGCAACGAGAATAAACACAGCCATGACTGGATTTCTGCAGATTTATTTTGTCTCAAGTCTGCTGGATGCAGACATCACAGTATCGCGACCAGTCACTTTCCAGGCCTTCCGGATGGCGTGGCGTTAGCTGTGTGTCCACCCCCTTGCCTGCTTGAAACAAGTGATGGCGCGGACGATACTTTGGTTTCCCGCCTACTTATTTACCTGCTGCACACATGTTTCTCTGGTCCTTGGAATGCGCACCATTACTCCTGGCGGATACACCGACGTCTCAACAAGCCTGGATGGCTTGGATCACGGGAGGCAAAACAGGGCAGAAGAGGCAGGCCATGACCTGCTTGGCAGACCACACGCTATGGATATTTATTAACTGATTATGATTTCCAAGTCGTGTACTTGCTGGGACCTCAGGTCAAATGGTGGCAGGCTAATTGAATCCCAAGCAAATAGTTCGCCCATTCAGTAACAAGCAATGCACATGCGGGGGCGAAAGTCCTGTTTATGCTAAATGCTGCCAAAATCAATGGGCTTTTTATCCATCCATCGTACATCATCGATATGGGAAAGAAGAATTCATGTTGACGAACAATTTCCGTGCCCTGGCTTCTCTCCCCCACCATGTGGGTTGCTTCAAATGTCTGACGTATCGCCGCGCCAACTACTCCGTAGTCCAGTTGTAGTTGCTACCCAAACAATGACTTCTAGCTTGGCCCAGTTCCAGGGCAGCGATGAATCAATCATCGCCAGCGCAGCTGGCAACAGGAATTTGCCCGCACCACTACCTCTTTGGGTGGGAGTCTTGGCCCATCTTCATTTCATGTGATTGGTGCTCCAAAACAGTGAATCTCGTACTGTAAGGAAAGCCAAGGACCGACCCATACGGATCGGCGTCTTCCAAGGATCCGAGACTGCATATCGAGTGCTCCATGCAATGGCCCGCCTGTGTCCAATGAAGTGGGAGAAGGAGTCCCGTCCTCAAACCACTAGCAATTCGGGCTTCTACACCTATGTACGTACGTGCATATGCGTACGTATGCCTGCAGATATTTTTACCTTCCCAGGCTCCCCATGAGTGCAAAGACAATGGGCCGAAATGGTAGTTTCATCATTCGTACTGGAAGATGAGATGGCAGAAGCTTAAGTCTGGCCTCTCCTGGCGGGGCACAGAAGACCATATCATCGAATGACTCTTGGGCAGGTTGCCGAGAGACAACGATGGAGCCTGTATCGCGATGACGTAGCATAACCACCAATAGGCGCACATGTAGCTGCTCCAAGTGCTCCAATTGGCCCCTATTGGAGCCGAGTTGTGCTGTACGCGGAGAAAAACATGTTGATATACTCTACATGATGTACGTCTTTGGTGTTGTCTGATAAAATCACTCTAGAGTGCTGATATCAGTCTCCTCTACCCGCCACATATACCACATAAATAGGCTACGATATGGAGCAAACTGCTCTGAGAGCTCAGACATCTCCTTCTCAGACATGTACTTCCACTTGCCGCCTTTGGACTTGAGTTTGGCAACGTCTCTTCCGACGAAGGCAGCCATGCCTCGTTGCACTCCCAGGTCGCCGAGGGAGAACACATCCATCCGCTTGAGGGCGAAGCACGCAAACATCTCCACGGACCATCTCCCCAGCCCCCTCACAGCGATGAGCTTCTCCAGCACTTCTTCGTACGGCGCATCGTGCAGGAGCTGCGCGTTCAGTCCCCATTCGTAAACTTTTCAGCCAGCCCCTGAATGTATTCCGCCTTGCGCTGGGACAGGCCCGCCGTTCGCAGGTGCTCGACCGAGCACGCCGCCACCTCGGACGGGAGCGGGAACCTCTCCTCTGCCTCCTCCCCGTCCTTGTGGAACAGTGCAACAAACTTAGCCTTGATCGACTTGGCCGCGGCCCCGGACACCTGCTGTGAGATGATGCCGCTCGTCAGGCTCTCGAACGGGTCGATCTTCTCAGCCAGGCCCTCGGGCGAGAATACCCGGCAGTGGTGTTTCTCGATCAAGGGTCGCATCCGCTCATCTACTTTGATGAGGTGGGCGCATGCCTCTTCTAAAAGGTTTGCCGTCGTAGTCCTGACACTGGACGTCTTTGAAGGCGACACAAGCTCGATATCTCGGGACGCAATGACTCTTGATGTTTCTGGCGACAGCAAGGTGGCGTTGGAAAGGTTTGGGTCTGCTAAGCGTGTAACAGTGGCATTGCGGGGTTTCTTTCCCAACTTGTGATCCCCATTCTCGGTGATCAGTCCCACGGCCGTGGGCGTTGGTGTCACAGGCTCAACTGGCCGGAAGCGCTTTTTGGCCGGAGTCGAGGGCGGTTCTGGCGAAGGCTTCCGTTTCTGTGAAGTTGTAGTTTGTGAGATAGATGGTTCTTGCACTCCATTTCCCCGGCCACTTATGCGTGCGGATCTTCTGATTGTCATGGCTGCATAAATTGTCGGAAGATCTCTAACTCGCGCAGTTCTTGTGTGAAGGGTCAGACTGGCTCTTGTTGTCGTGAAGAGGTGAGACATGCAATGTGTTGTACGAATGCCAATGGTGGCCAAATGCTAATTTAAAACCGCTGAAAGAAACTGGAGATAGTGTAGCTCTGGTTTATCAATTTGATTCCATCAGATATGGTACGTGGTGATGATGTTCAGATGGAAAATCTGGGGTCATTCACGATCATCAGTGACAGAAGAAGCGCCTTGTAAGATGAATACACACTATCGGGGCGATGAGCGGGTTACTAATTGCCAAGCACTGAAAACCATCATCTCCCCTTTCCTGATTCATATGCTCGTAAGCCTGCCAAAACCGTCCAACTCTGCCAGCTGGTTTCAGCTCAGGGATAGAAAAAAGTTACCTGTTTATGGGCGATGCTTGCGAGACAGTCTGGAGACAATCTTAGTTCTCCGTCTTGGTAAAATTCCCCAGGCATGATTTTCTGTCTGTCGTCGTCATCTACGTGGAGGAACCGCTATATGCAGCTCGTTATAGCGTCACCCAAGCGCTGGGTCGCTGGGTGACATAAGAAATGAGACATCAGATTGAAGAGTAGCTATCAGCAGAGCATCTTTGCCATAAGTCAACTCGTACAATAAAATAAAAACAACAGTCATTGATAATTGACAGTGTATTCGCTATTTGATGCTTATTTTGGTGCCTAATAATAATAATAAATACCCATCACAGACTCAAGGATAATCAAGATGCTGATCGAATGTGCCGATTTCAATGTCACCCAGTTGGCCGCATCTGTTAATTGTGGGTTGGGCCGCAAATGCACCATTATTTTATAATTAGAAACATGATTGGTCTGATTGCATGTGCTTGACCTATGCCTGGGCGATTGCAGTACCTATCTCCTATTGATATTTTCACTATTTGGGCGTCCAAGGGCGATGAGCAAACTTGTTGATAGTGCTATAGGGGAAGCGGCCATGGCGCCATAGGTGAATTTGATCAAGCTAGCTCATTATCAGGGGAAGAAGCGTCCAGCATCAATTTTGGGGGTTTTAATGCTGGATTACTGCATGTACATGCGCTAGCTCTAGACTACGGGGGCATCAGAGGTACCTGAACCAAATCCCCTAGTCCTTACCAAGGCCGGCTAGGACCCGGTTGTGCCGTTTCGGGCGCTGATTCGTGTCACTTTGCATCTTGGGATTTCGCCTGCTCCTGGCACATTGCTGCGTGCGTACTTCTTGTTTAAAGCATCACTTTGCACGACAGCCGGCTTTCGTCGTATCACTGGAGCACCGAATTTGCTTACCCCAACTCTTTTTTACCGTTCCGCAGTCCCTCGCTTATCGATCATAATCGCTTGGCGCCATTCAGATCCTTCCGCGGGTTCCTCAGTCTTTCAGCTGTCCAGGAGTTCGGTTTGGTACTTCGGTCCCTGGTCCACGCGAAGCTGCCGTCGCACCCACTACCTATCTTCGAATCCCCAGTCTTCTACCGGCCTTACAATCAATCGAAGAGGGACGAGAGTCTTTGGGTGACCGAACCCATCACTTCCGATCTAAAACACAGACGTAAAGCTGGGCGTTGGAGTGGCGAAAGGCTGGCTGCCACCCGGTAAATCGACAATGCTTCTCCCCAAGGGTGGTCTGCAATGGAAGGCCGCGAGGGCTCGCCTTCCCCCTCTGCGGGCATTGTGGAACGTCGTAGCCAGAACGCGATTCATCCTGCTGGTTCTTGTTACCGGTGTTGTCTTGCTGCTATGGCGCGGCATCAGGAGCTCTGCTGGTGAAATGCAAAGGTAAGACTGTCTCGCTGGATGACGGTATACTCTCGCTAACGGTAGACAGCTTCTACTGTTGGGGCCCATCAAAGCCACCAATGGAGATGTCCCAGAACGAGTACGCCCGTTGGAACGCGCATCTCCAGACCCCTCTGCTCTTCAACCACCACAAGCCTCTCGAAGTCGATTCGAAAACCATCGAGCACGTCGACCTGAACAAGATCAAGTCCACCCGCACGGCGCTCATCAACGAGGAGCGGATTCTCATCGTAACCCCACTAAAGGATGCTGCTCCTTACTTGTCCAAGCATTTTGAACTCCTCGCCGAGCTCACGTATCCCCACCATCTCATTGACCTGGCCTTCCTGGTTTCCGATTCATCCGATGATACCCTCGCCGTTCTTGCCTCGGAGCTGGATCGAATCCAACAGCGACCCGACCAGATTCCCTTCCACTCCGCGATGATTGTTGAGAAAGACTTCGGCTACGTCCTCAGCCAAAACGTCGAGTACAGACACTCGTTCGAGGCTCAGGGTCCACGGCGCAAGATTCTGGGCAAGGCTAGAAATTATCTTCTTTCTGCTGCACTTAAGCCTGAGCACTCCTGGGTGTACTGGCGTGACGTTGATATCATTGACAGCCCTGCTTCAATCTTGGAGGACTTCATTGCCCACGACAAGGATATCCTGGTTCCAAGTAAGTTCAAACTGCACAAACTTGATAACCTTTTACTAATCTTCCGTCTACCTAGATGTTTGGTTCCACCGCTACGAGAATGGCGTTGACATTGAAGGGCGATGTAGGTTCCCGGCGATCGTCTTTGATACACGAGCCCAGACTGACGAATTGGAATAGTTGACTATAACTCTTGGGTTGAGTCTGATAAGGGTCTGAGACTGGCCTCTTCTCTTGATAAGGATGTTGTTCTCGCCGAAGGTCAGTAATGCATGCACCGTCTCTGAAAGCACCTATTGACAGTCATTCAGGTTACAAGCAATATCAGACCGGCCGAACCTACATGTGTCTGATGGGTGATTGGAGGGAAAACAAGGATGAGGAACTTGAGCTTGACGGTATTGGCGGTGTCAATATTGTCGTCAAGGCGGATGTTCATCGATCAGGTATGTGTGTACTGCGGGCACGGTAACAAATATGTTTGGCTAATAAGGACGATAGGCATCAACTTCCCCAGCTACGCCTTTGAAAATCAGGCCGAGACTGAAGGATTCGCCAAGATGGCCAAGCGCGCCGGGTACCAGGTTGTTGGTCTCCCTAACTATGTCGTTTGGCATATCGACACCGCGGAGAAGAAGGGCAACATGATTTAAGCCGTATAATGAGGCGGTTCCTCGATGTCTGGAACTCAATCTCTTTTGCTCTTCCATGGATCTGGTCGATACAAAGCTCGATGCGGAGCCCTGACGGTCAGCCTGAACCTTTGATCAGGGATGGCGCCACAATTGAGTCTACGCTCCCAAGCTTCGATCACGTGTCGACCATGGTCGACACGCAGCGGATTGTTATTATCACGAATCTTTTTCACTGACCTACGACTGTACTTTTCCATCTCACAGGTCTCTATGAGTATGGGGGCAGTATATCTTCAGCCTTGGGCTCGGAGTGAATGTCCTTTTCCTTTTCCTCTTTCGTTTTGTAAGATAGATTCTGGTTCTCATTACGGGGACCACGGGTGAGGAGCGAATATATGCTGGGAGTGTAAATGGGCAAGGAATGGACCATCTTAGTTTGTCTTTTCTCTATCGGAGTTCAGAGGACGGTACATAATCTATAACATGGGCAGGAATAAGTGCTGTCTTGGGAGATGCGCCCCGGTTAGTGAATTTATGAGTATAGGTTTGTTGGGTTATAATGGCTTTATCTTATTCCTCAGCCACGGAGCTTAATGATATTAGCAGCTGGTCCTTATCTGTCACAAGGCGCTGGCTGGTGAGCATCCCGGCGGGGGTCACATGACTACGGCGAGTCTAATCCCAGTAAAGCGCTGCCTAACCCAATCACACCCTCGGCGGTGCCGTCATACTTGGCAACGTAATGGAATGAGACATCTACTTACGACTGACTGACCATACCCGGCTCAACGCTGGTAGCCTATTTGCTCGACAAACCGACTCGACAACAACGTTGGGGATTTATTTCCATCGCTGCAGCCTTCAAACACCGTGCGATTCGATACCTTAGCTTCTGCGGAGAGTCGGAGTGTGACCGCCCTCTACGCGATTTCCTCTTGACCCCACCATCGACCTAATCTTTGCCCCCGATCACCACGGTGATCCATCCCACACAGCTTAGGCTCCGGACGAACAGAATCAAACGCAGACTCCCGAGCGCCGAGGTTGACGGGCTTCGGAAACCTCTATCCTTCTGCTACCCTCTTCGCGATCTAGAACTCGATATCTATCAGGATGTGGGGTTGGTTTGGCGGTGCCGCCGCGCAGAAGCGCAAGGATGCACCCAAGAGTGCCATCCTCGACCTCCGGTCGCAGCTCGATATGCTCACGAAGCGTGAGAAGCACCTCATGACTCAGATCGAGGAGCAGGAGGCACTTGCTCGCAAGAACGTCACGACAAACAAGACCGGTAAGTTGGATGTGGCGGTCACCCCTGGCATCGGGGTGAGGGGACGGCAGAGAACTGACTTGTATACTTTCAACAGCGGCCAAGGCAGCCCTGAGGCGGAAGAAGAACCACGAGTCGTCCCTCGAGCAGACGATTTCGCAGATAGGAACGCTGGAGCAGCAGATCAACTCGATCGAATCGGCAAACATCAATAGGGAGACGCTGGCTGCCATGGAGAAGGCAAATGGCGCCATGAAGGAGATCTACCGGAACCTTACGCCAGAGAAGGTGGACCAGACTATGTATGTTGGCGCCCTTGGACACTACGGCTCTGTGGTTCTTTTCTTTGATACTAATTGTGGTGCTCATCTACAGGGAAGATTTGAGGGAACACAACGTTATGACTCAGGAGTTTGTCGGTTTAATGGCGAACTCAGGAGGACAGGAGCTCATCGACGAAGGCGAGCTGGACGAAGAGCTCGAATTGCTACAGCAGGAACAACTCGACGAGCAGATACTCAAGACCGGAAACGTCCCCGTATCAGATGCCGTTCACAAGCTGCCCACGGTTGCAAATACAGAACGTAAGTGCCAGCATGCCGCCACAGCGATTACATCAAAACCCTCGCTAACTAGGCAAACGAAACAGCCGTGTCCTCAAGGAAACAACCTGTGGAGGATGACGCGGAAGCAGAGTTGGAAAAGCTTCGTGCTGAGATGGCAATGTAAGAGCATAGCCGCCACCCCCAACTCTTGGCTTTCTCATGGCTCCATGGATTACGTCGCTGCCAATACGCTCAACTTGGTGGTGGAATTTGTGGCACTAGACTAGTGGTCTTTGAAGGCATGAGAACGCCCTTGACTGACTCTGGGTATTTTTGACATATGGATGGAGGATGCGGGGAGGAATTTATTTGGTGTTGGCGTCCAGGGCTGTTCTGTTTATTCATTCTCAATTGAGCATTGGAATCTCCATCTTGACTTCAGCCGGCAGACGGCGCGCCGCGTGTTTTCCTGCTTCTGTTTCTCTCTTTCTTCTTTTTCTTGGTTAGGGCAGGATGAGCTGGAGGAGTTGTTGATGGGAACGACATATTGATATATATATCCCCGTACAGCAGACGGCAGAGTGAGAGCGGAGGAGTAACACGACCGCAGAGATTAGAATCAAGTCTTCTTCTTCTTCTTCTTCTTCTTCTTCTTCTTCTTCTTCTTCTTCTTCTTCTTTTTTTTTTTTTTTTTTCAATCCATGTGCTGATAGAGAAGAGAACACTCCCCTGAAGCTGATACTAATGCTGCACGTGCTAATTACGCTTGTTTGTGACGGTTAGGTTGGTTCCATCAGGGCGGCTAAACCTCCTTGTCGACTTTGATTGATAGCCCCCAAACGGCCCCAAACGGAAATGGTCAATAATTTGGTTCTTAGCAGGGGGTTATGAAAAGTTTGTAGTGCCGGACACTTTGATCCTTGAAAGTTCCAACCACAAGTGAATAAGCCTATCTCTTACATGGCGATCGATATCGTAGAACAGAGACGCCCGCGTCAACAACCTAGTAGCCATAGCCAACTTGTCAAACGCAGATAGGCAGAGCAGGCAGCAGTCCCGCCATTGCTTTCTTTTCCATCGCATGAGGTGTTGGAGGCGGAGGGCGTAGACCGAGATCCATTGGATGGCAATGGCAGGTTGGGGGTGGCCAGCCCCATCACGTGCAGCTGATTGGATCGTCGTCGTTCTACGGCGATAGATGCAGTAGAGAAGAGACGTGCTGCATATCTCCCTGTCGGACGCTGAAAATCGGCCGACCGTACGAGGCCGACCGACCGCCTTCTCCATCTGCCAGCAGTGGAAAGTAGGACGGTTTTCTATTCCTGATGGCCAGCTCACGACCTCACCTCCTCGTGTGCCCGTCCGGCCCAGTGCCTGGTGGAATAAACGGGGATGGCCGGGGGGATGCGCGCTTGGATGCAATGCACAGGCGCCTAGACGTGCAGCTCAGCTCCAACTCCAAGAGCGTGCAGCATCGTTCCGCGAATGGCAGCCAGCTGAGACGTGCATAACCGCCGGATGGTTCCCAACCAACCGTCCATCAGACCCGCAGCCACCAGATCCCTGTCCCGCCCACTGATATGGAAATGGACATGGACATGACATCGCTCGACCGATCTGCTCTGCCCGGCCCTTGGTCTTGGGCCTGCCAACGGCAGCTGGGGGTTAGTCTGGCCTGTCCTTGCATTCGCCTGCATCATAGTCTGGCGGCAGACGGCTGGTGAGCGCTTCGCTTGGCTGCCGGTCCCATCATAGCTGCGTGCCCATCACCCATCCCTTAGTCTCTATCCTGCTCTGTTCTCATCTCCTCCACACCGTGGCGAGCCTAATAGCCGCCAGCTCCCTTCCAGCTTCCATCATGACCGCTCGTCCTCCTCCTCTCATTTCCTTTTCTGTCCCCGGGTGTTCTGCGAACCTCGCTTTCTTTTGTCCCTCCTGTCCTTCGCCAGCGAGTTGTTTGCAACCGTCCATCCTTTTTTTGTCGGTCACTTCCTTTTCTCTTCTGGGGCTTCTTGTGTCTGCGTGTGAAACATGTTGGGATGCTGGCCGTCTCAGTTTGTTCCTTTTCTACTTTCTTAGGTATAGTCCTCTCCCCATCCTCCACCTTCTCTTCCCTCTTCCTTCTGGCCTCCAAGAAACTTGACCTTCTTGCCGGGTTACAGCCTCATGAGCAAGCCTGCCATGGCCATATCGACATGCTCGCCGGCCATTCATCATGATATCGGCTGCTATGTTATGTGGTGGAACCCATTCGAGAGACGTCCCGTCTTCCACGGATGCTAACTCGTCTCGACCTCACCCCAGATGTTCTCTTTTATAATGGCCGTCGTGCCCAGTCCTTACGTCTTATTACTTCTTTTAATTCAGTCCACCTTCCTCCACGCCCTCGGCCCCCAAGCCTCGAGCGATTACGATACGACAATCCCTAGCTGCGCTAGAGCATGCGTGAACTCCTTTGTGAATGTGCATTACGGTAGCACCCTGTGTGCCAGTCGCTCGCTACAATGTCTCTGTTCTGCCCGCGGCGCAACGCCTTATACGCTGGGCGAGGGCGCTCTGCAATGCTTGGCAGCAGAAAAGAGAGTCGGCGGTTGTTCAGAATCCGTGGCAAGCGGTCAGTTGAATGCTTTCTGGAGGCTTGAATTTGGCCAGGGATATATCGGATTCAATGGCATGGGTAGCTAACGGCTAAACCAGATACCACGATGGACACTGTTTACCACATCTGTGATGACCAGAAGAATGCCATTACTCCCACACACTCCGTCATTACCGCCTCCCTAATTCTTCCAACTGTCAGCGGAGACTTTGTTCAGTTCCCTCCGGTTACGACAACTACTACATCAGAGCCGACTTCGACTTCGACAACTTCCCGTCAGACCCTGCCAACAACCTTGATCACTGAGACGAAACCGTCTCCCACCAGTTGGTCATCTTCTGGACGCAGCTCTGGAAAGACTTCGTCGACATCTTCCGAGTCTAGCTCAAACTCGAGTTCAGTCTCAGGCTCATCCACAGTCACATCTTCTGAAACCTCAACGACCCAGACGTCTTCGACTGCCTCGTCGACTGAAACCAACTCTGTTTCCACGACATCCTCTACTGGTGCTGCAGTGCCGCCAACCGGGACGGGCACTTCGGATGATGCAGGAGCTGGCGGCGGTTCTCCTTCTCTCACCAAAGGGCAAATCGCCGGTATTTCCGTTGGCGCTGCTGTTGCTGCAAGCTTCGCCATCGGCGCCGTGGTGTTGATCAGATGTTACAGGCGGCGAGACCGCGCAGAAACGCCCCCCCTGAGCACTTCCACAATGATCAGGACCACCACAGGAGAATGAGCACATTTGCCTACCTGAGCGGTGGGAATGGCGGTTACGATGTCGATGACCGTCGCTGGGACCCCAATCCACCCCGCCCCTCGCCCGGCATGAGCCAGATTCCTCACCCTCCTCCTTTCCGTCACCACCATGATGCCCGACCTAATTTCTTATCAGCAGGCAGGGCAACAAGAACACCACCACCTCCTCTTCCGGGTCAAGAAATTAGAAAAGTAGAAAGCTCTGAATCTGCATTTTCCTCCCCGAGGTCAAGGCGAATGTCGAAACTGCTCCCTGCGAAACCTTCGATGGCCCCTTTTCTGGGCCCTTCTTATACCTCGCCCAGCCAGCTCGAAGCCGGCCAGGCATATCAACCTACCTCTAATCTTGCTCCCGCTGTGAGTCAACCACAACAGCCGCATCCTGCGGACAGTGGCTTGGTGTCTCCTCTGGAGCCCCAAAACAAGTCCCAGTTTCCCATCCCACTGAGAATCCAGATTCCAAGTGAGCAGGAAGCAGAGCAGACCGCACCTGATGCGCGGGACAGCAACATCACACAGTTTGAGGAAGATGCGAATCCGGCGCAGGATGTATTACAGTTCTGGAAACATCCCTCTAGCGGGGCTAGATCAGATGCACCGGTTTATGTACGGGACAAGAGTGGAAACTGGGTTCTTGCTGAATCCGAACTGGGCGCTGCCCTCAGTCCTCGCGAGCCTAAATCTGCGCGCTCCTTGTCATCCAGCACAGGCAGGCCATTGTCAACGAGCAGCAGACTTGGTCTTGCTATCTCGACAGGAACCAGGTCGCACCAGCAGCCGCCGGTTCCAACGGTTACCAAGTCTACTTTGTCCCAGAATGTCACCAAGATCCCCCCTCCAAAGGATCGAAACTATTCCAACCCGCACCAGATCCCCGAGCCTCTATTCTCGCGCCCCGGGCCGTCCGCCGCAAACCCGGCCTTCCGTGTCCGCACCGACCAAGGATCGTACTCCTACCGGGGTTCCTTCCATGCTTTCGAGACATCCTCGGGCAGCGGCGCCAGCTCCTCGGGCGAGTCCAAGCCGCCAACGCCCCCCGAGAAGTCATCGGGACTCTCTCCCGTCTTCGAGTCCCCGTTCTCCATGAACCCGGGCCAGCCCGTCCAAACTCGAGAGCGCTCATCAAGGCTCGCCTCCAATGCCTCCACGGGCATTGCCCCCCAGCCGAGACGCCCCTCCCTAAACGATCCCCCAGGCCAACCAAGCCCAACACTGGGTGACATTTACCACAACCAGCACCCGCAGCCCGTCATCCAGCATTCAGCCCAGCAGCAACGTCCCGCCCAGGTCTCCCACTACACCAGCCAGCCTTACGGCGTCAAGAGGCCATGGCAGAACCCCACCATGCTCCGGACCGGCTCCCCCAGCAGCAGACAATGAGGGTCGTCGAGCCCTCCCCCGAACCCGAGAGCGAATGGCCCTCCATCCGCACAAGCCGCTCCCTGACCAACTCCAAGAGCCAGCACTCCCTCTCCAACGCATCCGGATCCTCCCAGCCGCCGCGCTACCTCCCCTCCAACCCAAAGGACAAGGTCCCCTCCGCGCCCTACCACCAACCCTTCTTCAGCCAGCAACTCTCCACCTCCCGCTCATACCGCCAACCTCCCCCAGCAGCAGCGGCACCAGCGGTGGCAGCAGAAGCATTATACCCGGGTCTGCCCCCCTCCCGCCAGCACTACTCCTCCCAGCAGCAGCCGCCCTACCCGGCCCGCAACCTCCCCCAGCTCAACACCCAGATCCCCTCAGCCCACTACGGGCCCCCGAGCGCAGGTCAGGCCCAGACACAGGCTCAGGCCCAGGTCCAGGACAGCCTCCCCCTTCCCCGGGCGGCTCGTCCCTCCTCGCCAAGCGCCTCGGCACCAACCGCGCCGCCCAGATGAGCCTGGGGACGGCCGCCCACCGATCCTCGGTTCAGCAAAGGTGGCACCGCAACGAGCCCAACCCTCCTCCTCAGCAGCAGTCTGCGCCGAGGGAGTCGTCAACCCCCTCTTTGTCGTCCTGGCTTCCGAGAGTGACCCCAACTCGGCGAGGACGCGATTCGTACCACCAAATCCAATAAAGATCCACTTCATGGGATAGTTGCCCTAGTCATGGTTTCTTTTTTCCTTTCTCACTATCTTAAAGACCTTCTTTACACGGCGTACTGGATCGCATAAGAATAAATAGCCTGTGTATGTATAGCTTTTCAGCTTTGCATGTAGAGTCACAACTCCCCCTTGCATGTAAAGTCTAAAATCAAATGAGTCGGACGAATTATGTTTTTTTTTTATTGGCATTTTTATTTTATGAGTATAGGAGGATATAGGGCACTGAGAACAAGCGATTTCCCTTTGACCTTCACAAGTTTACCCACACGCTCTCTGGCCACCAGAGTCGGCCAAAAATTCCATTTTCCATAT
Source organism: Clonostachys chloroleuca (assembly GCA_037952775.1). Taxonomy (NCBI): domain Eukaryota; kingdom Fungi; phylum Ascomycota; class Sordariomycetes; order Hypocreales; family Bionectriaceae; genus Clonostachys; species Clonostachys chloroleuca. Next base: position 17,855,788 of record JBANAY010000003.1, on the reverse strand, counting down.
ACCATCTTTGAATCTACTTGTCCCGCACTTGGTGTGAGTTTGTGCCTTCAATTTCGTCCTCTTAAAGGACCGTACGGCTACCAAGGTCCCGCTCTTGGAATTGTGAGCCAGAAGTTTGTTCCATGCTTTCTCCTCCAGTGCTTAGGTTGTCCATTTCTAGCTGATGGGAATTGTCGCTTCCTTGATCGCTTCGACGAAACAGTCTGGAGCGCTTGCCCCTGAGACTCTTGAGGCTCGCCATTCTCAACAATTCGTGAGCATCCCTCCGAAGCTCGCTCATATGATCATCCAATGCCTCCAGCCCCTCACCAAGCGCGGTCCGGTTACACAGGTGAGCATCTTCATCGATGAGTTTGTTTCTTTTGCGTATCTCTTGCCATCGGCTCATGCTCCCGAATTCCAAGACGTTCATTCGTCGAAGCTCGCTGACTGGGTTCCCCATCATGGCTGGTTTCCATGCCTCATCAGCTTCGAAAATGTCATGTCCTTCCTCTGTGATTGTCTCAATTTTTGCGATAGATTTTCGGCGTGCGTCAACAATCTTCTCCATCTCCTCAGTCTTGGAGTCAGGGATAATTTGCACATTCTTGAATCGAATGAGGACGAGTAAAAGTGACATCGTCAGCAGAAACAAGATTCCCGCCACGATTCCTGAGCTGACTCTTTGACCAAGTGTTCTTGTCATGAGACCACCCAACGCTGTCGAGAATGCAGATAGAATGAAAGCAAAAGTATGTATTATGGCGTACCCTGAAGTAACTCGTGGAAAGGATGAGTAGTTGATTCGCTTCCCCATGTCCCCTGATGGGTCTCTCTGTCGGCCCGTCATCCCAGGGCACAGATCTGAGGTGTCAAATGCTTCCATGATGATTCCATTACATTCGGATATCGCAAGAGACGAAAGGAAACCAACACCGAAAGCCAGAAGAGTTGGAACACTGACATGAAGAGGGGGTCCCGTTGATGCAGCTGCGTAGCAACCCCCAGCCACCGGTAACAACGACGTAAAAACAGCACGCCGGCCAAGATGGGATGTCCATGAAAGCTTTCTGTCCAGAGTTGCCCGGCTGCTGTTGACTCTTGATCCTCGCGATCGAGAGAAAAAACTAGCTTTTTGGAAAGGTATAGCCAGTAATGCCCCCAGCGCCACAGAACCAACAAGGAAGCCGACGTATGGTGATTGAAGTCGATAGATCTTTGAGGTGAGCGAGCCAAGTAGGATGATTGTCAAAACAATTTGCGCATAAATCCAAGCAACATAGAGAGCTAATACTGCGAATCCAGGCTGGTGTAGCATTTCTAATGATAGAAGCACCCCGTGGAAGACTTCTTGGCCACACCATTTCGGCCCTGTCCTGACACGATGCATCATCACTTCGCCGCGGGCAATACGTCTTGATATATCTGTTTCAGTTCTGACTTCAGTCATTGACCGTCTGTATGCTGATCTTCGGACCTCGGGGCAGATGATGTTGAGAATGAGTACCATCGCAATGAGTATAATGCTGACATAGAAGCCCCAGGCTGGAGGTTGTTCGTTTATGATGGCTGCGCCGATTAGAAAACCGACCGCCAAGGATCCAATCCAGCACCAGGTCCAAATTCCTAGCCAGATTCCCATTCCTCCTCCATGTCTTCTGGCATCGTAGCGATCGACAACCTCCTCATGTGGGTTCGCACTCATCAGAGATGCACCAAACAGATCCGTGAGAATCGAATGAAAGTTCATACTTGCAAAGCCTAGGGACGCACCCATCAGAGCTCTGGAGGCGAGGAGCAAGGCTCTCCAAGACCCGGTGTTAGTTATTCGCTGTGAATCAACAGCCAGAGCTTGGGGAAACAGGAGCGGCATCGCTAGCGCTAGGCTCGTCAAGATATACGGCTTGCGCCCATGCAGAAGCGGCAATGGCCAGCAAAAGAAGGTCGGTATGGCCAGACCTAGGAAGCAGCCTGCGTTTCCAAGTACGGCCAGGTGCGACTCGTCGATGATATAATACTGTATCTTTGGAACCAGGCCAGAGTATATTCCCACGATGAGCCCGACAAGTGCGGTACTGATGCAAGCAACGGTCGCGACAAATCTTTTGCGTACTGGCGACCAATCTCGAGCAATCGATTGCCTTTTGTGTGACCGAGCAAGACTGAACGGCTGGAGACCTCGAAGGCTCACATGGGACCTATGACGCAGATTTATCCCATGATCATGGTTCATTTGGCGTCCAGCAACATCCCTTTCGGGCAGGGTGTTATCCCCAGCAAGTTCCTTGCGACCTGACAAATGATGATCAGGGGGTGTGATTCTGCGGACAGTGTTGCCCGAGGTTGTTTTTCTATCGTCTCGACTAAATTCGACTACTTCCAATACGTCGCACACAGCACTTGAGATTGAACAAGGTGGTGCCTGCTCGCGAATGGGAATCTCCTGGTGAGAATTGGCAGGCTGATGACGGTCTAACGGGGATTTTTTCCAACTTGATCTTCGATTTGGAATAATCAATAATGTCTTTTGGCTTGGCCTGTTTATAGAGTCTCTCGTGAGTGCAGTCTCTGCCCTGTGAGGAAATATCTCAATAAGTTCCATCTCGGATAGCTGCCGACCTCCAGAATTCGAGGCCGCTTCTAGGAATCTGTGATGATTTCCGAGGCTTTGGGCGCGTGGGAGTCGCTCTTGCTCTGGAATCTGTATCCTTTGGTTACAAAATTTTTCAGAGTGTTCAACCGCCTGCGATATGACGGCGATGGCCTCGCCAAATAGCCTTTCTAAATCACTCACTGCTTGTGTAAATCCAGCCTCATCAATACCTGTGCCGGACTTGGCTGATTGAGATGAGCTTCCGGCCAGTAGGGTATTTCGATCAGAAGTCTTTCTCAAAGGCTCGGAATCCCTTCGTCGATTGTGCCCAATCACGGTGTAATTTGTAGGGGCGCTTTCATTGGAGCCACGCTGTCGAAACACCTGTTTAATCCATTGTAGAGCGTTATGATGACCATCTTTACTTTCTGAAGGTTTGCTCCCTTCTTGATCGGTGCCGTTTTCTCCATTTCCAGAGTCTTGACTATTCCGATGTTTAGCGATGAGGGGCTCTCCGCTCGTAATAATCATGAGCTCGTGCTCATCTCCTTGGCAATCAGACATATTATGCTGATTAGTCTCGATTCTTTTGGCGTCTTGGGAGGGAGCGCATTCCTGGATAGAATGAGCTCCTACTGCTTGTTCCACAGCTGGGACTGTCGTGCAAATGTCCCATTCATGCTGACGGTTTTCCATAGAAGTAGAGAATACATTGCATTGAAAGACTCCATGTTGAGCTTCACTGTCTTTTGTCGTGGGGTTTACAAAGTCTGCTTCCTCTCCGTGTTCCTGAGTCACAATGCCAGTCAGTCTCTCAGGATCCATATGTGTTGAGTCTAATCGAGCTAGGTCGAGCTTATATATCTATGGTAAAACGGTTGTGCATCTTTTTATTTTTCAGTGCCTCGAAAGTCACGTACCTCTATTAAATGTACACCAATTTCATTTTCTGTTGGGAAGGTCTCATCCTTTCGAATCGAATGTTCCCCCGAGACCCGTTTTCTTTGGGGCTGATATTCGCCATTTGTAATTTCGCACTCATCCAGAGCATGCTCTGTGTTGTTCAAAATATTTGGCGTTGATGACTGGTCTTTTTGGTCGATGGGTCTCATTGCTTCCTCCTAGGTGTTTGAGCTCAAGGGGTCGTCGTCTGTGCCTTTTAACCCCACGCCAGGCCTGGCATCGTTTTCAATCTCATGAGAGCAACATCCTTTTGATTCTGTATGGTCAAAGGGTCGGACTCTTGAAAGCGACTCGTACTTCTTAGTACCCAAATCCGGGTTGTTCTCGACATTAAACTCCGAAATATTCTCACTCTGTTGGAGTGGGGTCTCAGGCTGAATTGGGTACAGGCGAATTTGGCTAGAAGGTGTGCTTGAAGTCTCTGAATGCTTGTTAAGCTCGGGGACAAATGGGCCAACTTTCTCAACAGATCGAGGAACATCTACATGTGCTTTGTCTGCTTCTGGAAATAGAGATACTTGATCAAAGGCAGGGCGAACCTTGACCACTGGGTTGTGGCCTTGTGTCCTGGGGATGGTAACGGACACCTTGGTGATTGAGGTGCTCCCATCAGCTCGAGTCTGATGAATTTCGCCGCTTCGGATGGACACTTGGTCTGAAACTGGAGAATCTCTTCCAACTGTGGATGAACGGCGCACGGAATCTCGTGTTGAAGTGTTGTCGACGCTTGACTCCGTGTTTCGGGAACGATTTCTGCTGTGCTCTAGCGCTCTCTGCTTCATCTCAGTCAAGGGAGGACTCGAAACACCTCTCTCTGGCTTTAGAGTCTGCGGAAGGTCTCCGTATTTTCCGGGAATTAACGCGGGCGGCGGAGCAGCTGGTGCTTTTATGTGCTGCTCAACACTAAACGACTGGTTTTCTCTCTCGAGCTTGGGCCCATCTATCATGGCGTGAACGCTCTTCGGAAGGGAGTATGAGCTGAGTATCGGCGGGACAGGCAGGTTTCTGTCTGCAACAAAAGAGCCGCCAGTGACTGTCTTCAAGAGATGGTGACGATATGAAGTCGAGCCTTGGTGAGAAGAGGCAATGGACAATCCTGTATCATCTTCTTCAGGTCGCAGAACCGCCAGTGATGGCCGAGTGCTTGGCGCCGGGGTATTATCAAAATCACCTCTCTCCATGTTAAAAATGCTAGAGGCTATGGCTAAGCTACCTAGGAAGAAGAATTGTGCTTTTGATTGTTTACCGCGCCAATTCTCAGCGTCGCTCTTCTCTTCAACCTAGAGAGTGTGTATGGGAGACTAGAAAATCATCGAAAAGCTCCTGGTCAACCCTAATAGCTTAGGAGGGTGTAATGAACACCTTGAGGGTTCTGGTTTGGCCGACTATAGCTTTGTGATACAATGGCAAAAAGAGGGTAAGGGAATAGGTGAATGTCCAGGGAGGAGTACGTGGTAAAGCTGTTGAAGGAAGGGATCGGTTCTCAATCAAATAATAGGCAAAGATGAAAAGAAATGGCGATACAAGAAGAGGGATATTGCTGTGGTTTGGAAGAGTAAACATTCCGAGGCGAGCAATTCTTGATAGCTGAGGGCCTACCTACCTGCCTCAGTACAAATCAAAAACCGGTAGGAGCTATCAAGTAGGCCAATTCTGGGTCGTTTAATAGGTGAGTTTATCCCACTGAGACTGCCTCCCCATGTCTGATATCTACCTATCATGGATCTCAGGGAAGGTGCTCAGCGCGTAGGGTAGACAGCACCTGCCTTGCATCAACCGTCCTGGTCCGTAAACCATCTACAATCCTGCCATCGTCCGTCGAGCCCGTCTCCTCCCTCCTGCAGACCCTAAACAAATACAGCTCCATTGACAATCATGAATTTCCAAACGTTAGTTGATTCGGCCGCCTAGCTCCCATCATCTGCCCACCGGATCCCAATCTCAATAGTGGATAGCCCTCCGAGGCCAGGCATTGACCTAATCAAGCAACACCACCGAGGGTTCCGACAACCAAAGGGAAGGGATCCATGAATGGACCGACATCAATTCCTTCTCCTCCCTTCCCTGCTTTCCCTTCTTTCCCTGCCAGACCCGATGGCGAGTGCGCGACAGACCCAAGCCCGGAAATCACGACAAACGGTAGTCACTCCCCCAAGCCCAAGCTCCTTCCTTCCAGTCCCGGGCAAAGGCGCCTGTGCTGCCTGGTCCGTTCGCTCCACACTGCCCAAAGCAGCTAAACAGCTCGGAAACCCAAATAAACCGGGGCGGAGGGTTCCAGCAAAGGAGCAGATGTAACTCACCCATCCCAACCGCCTCTCTCCTCTCCCGCAGATGCTCATTTAGCGCGGCTTTCATGATTCCCCAGCTCGCTCAAACGCCCATCCCATAAATTTGGGGGCCGTTACGCGTGACTCAACCCGGCAAATCCTTTCGGGCCATGCCACCAAGGGCGGCCCGTCACATTCGTTCCCACGGGCAAAGACAGCTCAGAAGTTCCCCCCTCCCTCTTCCCCGGGCGCGCAGAGTTGCCCGAGCATCGCCTTTGGGGGGGGGGAAAGCAAGCGTGCGGATCCCAGGACTGAGAACTCCCCCAAAAGGCCACAAAATCCGCCAGCCCAAGTGCCGGGCGTGTAATTTGCCGCGCGTGATCGGCCCTGGTCACCAACAGTGCGCCCACTTGAGCTGGGCAGAACATCGCCCGACCGCGCCTAAGCCGTTCCCCATCCCGGCTGGCGCAGCTAATCAGCAACTGAGCCCCTACACCACCCAGGGCACCCTCGAGCAGGGGCTGCTTAAAAAACGCCTAACGAGACAGATGTGGCAAAGATCAGGTGCGTGCCACAGAAGAGCAGGGGGTGCGCTGGATCATCTTCCAATTCCCGATTTGGCATTTGAACCTCTCTATTAATATCCGCGCCAACTTCAGGTCTAACGACTGCCTAACGAGCCCGTCACGACGGCGGACGAAATCACGTCATGCTATTGAATTGACGCTCTAATTTAGTGAGAGTAAGGCATCTTGATGTTTATTCCCTGTGCCCGGGAGCAATGGCGTGTCATAGTATCACATGTCACAGAAGTAGCGTGGATTTGACTTCAAATGATCGATTGATGTATCACAGTATTCACATGTCACAGAAGGGAGCAAGAGGTAGCTTGAGTTTGACTTAAATAAATGATTGATTGATTGATGTATCATCTGTCTGTGAGCATCCAGCGCTCAAAAGCCCTGTTTCTTGTAGATTTTCTGTCAATTGGTGATGAATCTTTTCCACAAGGTACACACCCATATCCAGCACGGGTTGTATTAGAAATCGAGAGGAAGATCGAAAAGCAAACAAACAAACAAAGGAAAAACATTGACCGCAGAAAAACAGTGTCCAAAAAAACAATTGGAAAATTCTCCCAAGGCCCAGCCCATTCATTTCCCAGCAAATCTATCCATTCCATATGCAAGAAATTAAGTTCGGTGTCGAGACGAGAGATCTAGGTCGCGTCCAATCCGTGTTCCATCGAGCCATACCAGCTAGCTCGCAGCTTTTCCGCCCTTCCAAACAGCAAGGAGTCGAGATCGAGAAGAAGAAAGACATAGAGTTACCCAAAGGCAACCGGAATTCCAAGCAGGGCTGAAGGTCGTAATCCATTTCAATCCTCGTAGACGTTCATTGCCAACTTCCAAATCCAGTAGGGGAGGGAACAAAAAAGCGAGAGAGGAGAGAGAGAAAGATGAAGAGGGTGAGAATCCAAGGGAAAAAGAGAAAGAGCAGAGAGAAGAAACCCGAGACCGAAAAAAATTCCCAAACGCTATGCATATCTCCGTCAAATCGTCATAAAAAGGGAGGCCATGACTCGCCTCCAGATACCCATAATCCAGCCCAGAGCAAAGTTAGCAAAAAAAAAAAAAAAAAAAAAAAAAAAAAGGAAAACAAGTACATCCATCGTAAAGCTTCGTGAGTATGTCCTGCCGTAGTGTTTGCCGAGACACCGCCTGCCCTGGCACTGAGGAGGGCGAGTATCAGCCCACTTCGCGTTCAAGTCGTTTCCATTTCCATTCTTCCAATTCCTCCATGAAAATCCCATGAAGCATGATTCGTGCAGATCAGTGTGAGCGTGCGGTCCGACAATTTCGTCAATCCCTTGGCCCCCCCAGCCCGTCGAAGCTTTGGGCCAAGGGGGAGAGAAGAGAGAGTGGTGGCAATGACTACCTCGCAAGCAACAGCGAAAGCTGCGATGGGTTGAGTGAGCTCATAAACCCTATCCATCCATCAAGCCGGAAGGGGACCAAGGGCGGGAAGAGACAGCCTCGCTGTCCCACAACCGGGGGCAGTATTCTTCACCGATAGCTCGTGTGTGACCGGCCGCTGTAGTAGCCAGAGTCTGAGTATGAGTAGTTGCCAGATGGTTGGCTGTAGCTTGAGGTGTGGACGGCGCAAGCGTATCCCACGTAGATGGTTCGCTGCTCCGTATAATGGCCCTTGCGTCCATAGGAAACACATCGGTCGACGGCGTGCTTGTAGTACAGGCACTTGCATGCCGAGTATAACTCAACGACTTGGTAGCACATTTTGAGGGTTTCGGACACGAAACGGTTCTCCTAGTATCAAAACTCAGGCAAATATAAGGGGCTGAAGGCGCCGATATTGGTGGGTTTGGCCTTGCTATATCTTATGGAAGCGGCTTTGTCAATTGGTGCGTGCGTCAAGTGTGAGTCAGTCAAACTCGTGTAGTCAGCGAGCCCTTTGCTGTTCTTGTTCTTTGTTGCGTGTGTGTAGGTAGTCTCAATAGCAGATGCTGCCGAGGTGTGTTGTTGATGCGGATGAAGTTTGGATGGAATCACCAGGCAGGAGGGTGACGGTGATATATGTGCTGGGGGGAGTGGACAATTGTTCAGATCCAGCTAGTATGAAGTGATGCAACAGAATGAAGAGCAAAACGGAAAAAGAGTGTCGGGGACTGGAACTAATAAACTGATGCAGATGCAGATGGGATTGGTGAATAGGCAGAGAGCGGGACCAAGCAGAAAGCGAGCGAGGCCAGCAGCCTTATACTCTTGCAGCCTGGAGGTTAACGAGGACCCGGCACGTCAAGGACCCATTCCGAGTCGTGAAAAAAGATAAGACACCAAGGAACATGGGTGCAACGGTAAGCTACCTCCCTCCTGCCTGCGTATCTACTTCCTGCTTTGCCTTTGGTTAGGACCGTTAGGTGGGAGGTAAGGTAGGCAAGATTGTACATAGTAGATGCACCCCCCGGGGGGGGGGGGGGGGGTGAGGTGGTCGCGGCAAGGCACTCTGAAGACTTCAGGATGGAGCTACTAACAAAGGGCCAGTCTCTGCCTTCACGCGACCCAGATCAGGCAAGGCCAGGCAAGGCAAGCAGGCAAGGCACGGCAAGGCACATAGCTCAGCGAAGCAGAAACCGTAGGCAGGGGTCCGCCAGGGCAAGCTGAGGCAGCACCGGCCCAGGGAAGTCGACATACTACGATGTACGTATGGGTCATCGGAGGGGTCTGACGGGACGGTCTGACAGTGACTAGCGGGGGTCAAGTAAGTGGTAAGGGAAAAATACACCAGCCGGTAGTGCATACAAGAAAAAAAAAGAAGATGCAGGGCCAGCAGCAGGGAGTGGATCGGTCAATGGAGCAAGAGAGACATTGCAGCCAAGTTGGCAGTTCCAAACGCTCGCGGGAGGGGGAGTGAGCGTGGCGCAGGCTGTAGGGCAGAGCACCTACAGAGCATAGCATAGACTGGGTATGTCGTAGGTCTGTAGGTGCTAAACCCAGTAGGTGGGCGGTGGCCAGAAAGAGCTAACTGGCAGCTGTCGCGGGTGCTGAGCTGCCCTCCGACGCTGCTACGACGTATTACTAGTGCCGGCCTGGTTATTATTATTACACTGCTAGCACCGAGCCTAGTGCCCAGCACCCATGCTCCGTTTTGAGTGCACAATGGGTTCGGGATTTGGCAGACAGAGGGAAAGGAAGAGCAGGCCTGCCTGGCACCGCGACAGACTGTGACAGTATCCCGTCTGGCGCCATAGGTGGACGCAGATGGATCAATAACGACCACTATATGGCTGCTAGGTAGGTAGGCAAGTGGATTGCCGGTGGAGAGCGATGCTGGGGACGAAGTAGGTACGATCAAGCGGACGGCGCCAGTAGACGAATAGGAATTGGCAGCCCGCGGAACACAGAGGCTTCGCGCGCAGGCATAACACAGAATGGTGCCCGGGCAGGCTTAGCGTGCTTACCTATTGACGAACTGGCCCTTGTGCGGTGCATGTGTGAGCGCGCTATGGCGCAGCACCTGGGACCAACCAAGCCAAGCCATTCATGACTGCAAGAAATGATGCCACAACGCATTGGGTCATGGGTCGGCACCGCACGACAAGATCGGGGGAGGGAAAAGGGCAGAAGCAGAGAGAACGAGGTTCCACGGAGCAGAGGCGGACCCAGCCAAGACGACCGGCTGCGTCCCCACCACCAATTCCACACCCGCGCGCACGGGCACAGGCTATGATGCCTACCACTGCAATTGCAAGTTGGGGGCCGTGGCCATGGCATGGTCACCGGCGAGAAGAGTCATGAGTCCTCATGTGCGCCGTCTCAAGGGCGTGCAGGAAGCACATTGACAGCATCAGGACCCCATCACTACACCAATGTGCAGCCGCAGGGCTGACTGCCAGAGAGTAAAAGGAAAAGGAGGCAGTCGAAGACACATGACAGCTAACAACATGGAGGGGGGGGGTTGCGAACTGACACGAATGACTCTGGTCTCCAACATCCAGAGATCCCGTACTGGTTAGCCCCCGTTTCTGACATATTGCCGAACGGCTGTCCCAATCGACCAAGCTCAGAAGGGAACAGCCTCGGTAAGCTGCGCTTTGATTTCGAATCCAAATGGTCGGTAGCTGGTATTACTGGTCCAGTGGTTCGTCTCCCCAGATCTCTGGCATGGCGACAGCGAGCATGGACGGACTCGATGCAAGAGCATAGCTTCTTCCCCAGCCCAGCAGGTGCGGTTTCAGCACCAATGTGACGCCCGGGCACGGTCGGGTGGCGGCAGCGTCGCAATACCCCACGGGTCTCGAGACTTCCTAATCAATCAATTGAGCTTGGGGTGGTGTTGCACAGAGAGCTCTGGGCTCGTAAACCATCCATGGATGGTGATGTTCGGCGCACCCCGGCACATGACAAGACTCTGCCAGTCGGATGCGGCGGTACCTATACCTCTGCCGACGCCTATCACTAAGGAACGGCAAGGGAAGCAAAACCGAAATAATAATATTCTACACCTATACATCAAGACATTCCCTTACCTGCCGCCGGCGCCGCTGGGGCGCCTCCGTCCTAGACGGACGCGGCCAGGCAGCTGCCCCACCTCTCTGTGGCTGCCTGAAGGCCTCATGCTGGGCGGGCTGCGTCATCGGCCAAAGATCCTCCCGTCGCATTCTCTGTCTCCATTGAGATCGCATCTGCAGCGCAGAAAGCGAACCACGGAAACCTGCATCAACAGCATCCTGTCACGCGAGCGGTGATTCACATCTTGTGCGCCTTCGTATTGAGCCCTGCCCTCCCTTCCTGAGCGCCAATGCCTCGATCCGTCAGGGCGCCGTACCCTGACATCGTCATGGCTTGCGACAGGATGCGCGCCATTGAAATGTGCAAATGTGCGGCATGATCCCCCTTTGATGCAGGACATCGTTCCTGCTCCTGTCACTCAAGCTGTGGTGAAGTCTACCGGGCTCATTGGCTACCAGACGCGGTCCCCCACGAAGTCGGGAATAGAACTAGCACACATTCGTTACCACTGGCCGAGCTCTTCCTCCTCATGGCCAAGAGTCTCCGTCATTGCTCACCATAAGCAGGCTCAAGGGACCGACCTATGAGCATCCACCCATCCCTCCTCTGGAGGGGGTATGATACCACCCACAGCGAGCGACTGTCTCGGCATGCCGACCGCCATGTTTTCGCTGTGTTTCATAGCCACCACCGTTGGCCGCCGTAAGTTGCTACTTTATTTCGTTCGTCGCCGTTGCTGTGTGTATCGCCGTTGCCCGATATCCAATACGGAAGCCTCGGCTGGCAAAGTGCGGTCCAGTCCTAGCATTCGGTCACAAGCTGAAGATCATTTTGCCTCGGATCAATGTACCTTTTGACATGCATGCAGGTCTCGCATTTCGTGTGCCGGGCGGCATGCATGTCCTAGACATACATACATCTGTATCTGAGTTCCAAGACATGAATTGGGTGCCTACCAGATCCTTATCTGACCAGCCGTACCTCGTATGGAGGGTCCTGATCGACGGCGATCGCCCGTTCCGGCTCGCTGTGTATTACCTGATCAGGTACACCAGCACCGCGACAGCTGAATCTACACATGCGACTAGATAATTCATATACACCCTTTTTCTTATTTCCACGGGGGGCCGTAGAGGCATTTGGGGATACATACATCGCCTACTCCTCGCGTCACCTCGCCATTCTTTCGGCCGAAGGGCTGTGGAGACCACCACCCAATACCGTATTGGGGATCTCACCTACTCCAAGTCCAAGACTTTGGGGGCCAAAAACAGAACCAAGGGTGCATGTAGAACGTGTATTGCTGGGTGCTCAATCCGGCCCCAAAAAAAACTTTACAAGGAGCCTTGGTTCCGACACTACAGTCAGCCTTGGCCTGCTTCCCATGGAGATCATGAATCATGGGTGCAGTCTAACAAGCTTCTGAACCTGGCCGACCTGATACGAATGTCGATTGTAAAGCTTATTTCCATCGTCTGATGTTTTTTTTTCCTTGTTCAGAAGCTCAGCTCACAGGCGGAGCCTCGCTTCTCCCTGCCAGTTTGTGGTTCCATCATCCCGGCTCCTGGTGTTTGTCCCTTGCTGTCATCTTGTAACAGGGGTCCTGACAGAGAGGGAAGCGCTGGGTAATCAGAATATTTCCGGTCTGTACGGCCCATGTTGCATCGCAGGCAGATACCCGGGATCCCGCAAGAGAAAGTTCAGCAGAACTACTGCTAGGTGGTGGGCAGCGATTACACAAGGGCATGCTGGCCCTACGTCAGCCTCGGCAGAGATTCGAGCACAGCCATGCCGCCCGGGGGATGCTTGCAGACACAATCATCAGGTACAGACGCCAACGTAGGCGATGCCGATCTTGACAATATCGATAGAGGCGGGCCAGCGCCCGCGTCCTGCACATCGCTACACGTTCTAGAACAAATCTCTCTTCTTACTCAGCGTTACTTTAGTTGATCAAGTAGCATTCCGTCATGCACAGAAGGAAAAAGAGTTCTTCCACACATGAAGGTGAACGTACATGTCACTCGAAATGGCAATGTGCATCTCGGCATATTTGGTCAAGTCATTACTGGCCGAGCGCATCTCTAAGGGGCCAAACATGCCAGCCTCCAAAAGCCGAAGTACAGTCTCTGCTCTCATGACTGGTGAAGGAAGCATAAGAGCCTGCCTCGAGATGAGATGCGAACCATTTTGCAGTTCAGGCTTAGGCATTGGACCAAACCCAGTTGATTGCTGAGGTTTTCTAACCCGGTTAGGTCAACATTAACTCTCCTCAATTGAGCAGGGGGCAGTTCGCGTGTGAGAAACGGCACATCAGAGCGGGCCATGGTACCTTGCAATCCTGCTACCATGGCCAGACATTGGCCATCAGGCATTCCTGGAACGGCGTGCCATGGAGGGGTCTGCAGCTCCCCTCGGATCCCTCTCCCAGGACCCAACGACATGACCTCATAGGCCAGAGCATGCGTTCAGCCTTGTGCTAAGAGACCGTCTGAGGTGTGTTCTGCGGGGAAACATGCAGCGGCGGTGATTGACCGACGGCCGCCAAGCACCAATCCCAAGCCCCCGTTGCCCGGCTGCGCCTCACACCCCCGGTCGTGGCTTGCTATGTCAGTCGCCCGCTTTTCCTCATGGTCGGAGTTGCCGTCTGCAAAGCACTTTTTGAACTACACCTCTACCATCGGGAGCGTAATAATATTATTATGACCTGTTTACTTGATCGCCGACCGTCGAGCAAGGCGGTACATTCCCGGTTCTTTTGGGGCAGTCGTCCGAGATGGTGTTTTGCGGCCTGCCATGTAGCGAACATCCAACCGTTTACATTGGCTTGGTCTAGAAGATCTACTAGCCACACCGTCATCACTGCCATGATATAGTCTCATCATTTAGTCAACTTGCAACACCTGTGGCTTGCCCTCCGCGATTATGCCGTTTCCGCTGACACACAGAGCCCTTCTGTCTAAAACCCAAGAATGTATTTTTATCTCGAGCACAGCAGAGCGAGGCCAGACACACAGGAGCCGCGGTACACCAGGTATTCGGTCATTTTTCTGCGTCTCCACCGTTAATTCTCACACCGTCACTTAGACGGTACATGGCAGACAAGCCTCGATACATGCCCGGGCACTAGCAGGTACATCAACACGGTGACTATCACAACCAATCTAACGGACAAGTACTATCTCCCTCCCCAGGCGAGGCAGTGGCCTGCACAACGCAAACTAGCAATCCAGAGCCAAACTTGAATACAACATGACTGCAGCTTCGTTAATAAGAGCTGCACCGCCCAATCAGCGGCCCCGGCCCCCGCGTCCCCCCTTCCCCTGCATCTCCAATTCGACCAGCGCATCAATCGCCTAGGTATGGGATGCGAGAGTTGCGAGAGGGAGAGGGCGTGCACTCAGAATACTACCTTATTAATTAATTACCTGTCAATTGGCACCACAATACAAATCCGGCCTTACGAAACATCGCGATTCCCCATTTAGTCAAAAGGGGAACGCCATTACTCCTCCATCTATCGACGGCAGGCAGACAATTATAGCAATATAAGAATGACACAAACCGTTGGCTAGCCTTCTTTTTTTTCTTGCTTGTTTCCAGCTCGACCAGGTTCTCTCCCGTTGAAATATACCTCCTGTTCTGGCTAGCCGGCGGGCCCCACCACCACCCGCGCCTCGATCTCAGGTTCTTATTCGCAGCGCTGGCAAATGACGGCCGAGGCCCCGGCCTCCTCCAGCCAACCACAGGCCCATTCCACCTCGCCGGGTTCCCAAAGAGGGTCTGCCCCCCCTCCAGGTCCCCCCTCAAGGGTGCTTGAGCCACTCAGCACCATCGCGATGATGCATGGCAACTACCATCCATTCCCGTTCGACTCCCTCCCCCCCCTCCGTACCTATTTCCCCATCCGTCTCAGCACACAGTAGTAGGGGAAGGCAGATTTCCCAGCCCTATCGCTCTGCATGGCACACGGCATGGAGGGTGGATGGACGGAGGAAGAACGAGGGGAGGGGGGAGAACGAAGGCCCAGAAAAAAACGCCTGCTGGGATGAACTGCTGCCTGCAAGCCCGCCTCTCATTCGCCCTTTGGGCCCTCGTTTCACGGTGACACGGGTTGGGATGGAATCCTCCAACGGTCTAGAAGCTTTCCCCATTCGTCCACAACGTGACGACTATGAATCACAGGCAGCCAAGGAAGGAAGGGAAAATCACCCAAGTAGTAGTTAGTCCTTGTCTCTTCTTTTGTCATTTTTATGCAGCAATATGCAAAGGGGTGTTTGGGATTCTTCCTCCTCCAACAAGAACATCCTAAGATGATGCTACCCCACGTCTAACCCACACGGGGCGTCCCCTAGTGACGAGGCCGTGAATTATAATACGTACAGTACATGTCCTTTCTTTCTAAAAAAAATAAAAAATGAGTCATAACGATAACCCCCATGTTGTAGTGGCCCTTTTTTTTTGGTTCTTTCTCAGTAAAGTCAAGTTCCTCATGGAGCCAACCCAAGTTACCCAGTAGTTTTCTTTGGCCATCGTTGTCTTGGTCGTGAAAAAAAAATGCTGTACCGCACGCTTCTGATGCCGATCCCAGAACTGCGCACACAAAGGTGATAGGATCGAATAGTAGAAATGAAAACGTCAAAAAAAAGTGCACTGCCGCTGTACGCGTTCGCCCCCATCCACGTTCATCTAACAAAGAAAAAAAGATGAATTCCAAGGGCCTAGTAAGGGTTGCCTAAAAAATGAGACATTGTACATAGAGGCGTTCAAACAAGTCATGAGCCAAAAGCTAGTCTGCCTTGTGACTCATGGCGTAAACTTGTCTGCTTTTTGTATCTTTGGGGGTCCTTCCTTTGAATGGCAATGCTCGTCATAAATCCTGTCCATCATAACGGGGTTTTCGTTCGTATATTCCGTGTGTCTATCCTTTACGGCCCATCGCCACTGTTGCACCAGCCGCAGCAAGGTCCGATTTCACAATACTCCCACTAGCTGTACGCCCTGCGATGCGCGGAAGGCTGCTCGTTCCCATAGAAATCCCAGAGGCGCTGGTGTTCGTGCTCGCTCGCTTCATTGTGCTAGCTGTCGTGGGGGCCGTGGCGCCGGAAATCCGTCGGGCGGTGCCAGACACTGGCTTGTGGGGGCTCTGGCCGCTGCGCATAGTGTTTCCAATCTTGACGCCGCCCGAGGGGGCTCTGGGAGAGGTCGAGTTACCGATATCGTGTTGTGTCTCTTTACGGGAGAAGCCTCCCGGCTTGCGATTCTCAACGGTACTTGTTTCTTTCCAGTGATGAATTCGTGGCGAATGGCCTCCTCCGGCTTCATACGGCGGTCGGGATCCCAGCGCAAACAGCGGGCAATGAAGTCCAAGAAGGGCTCGTCGTCACACTTCAGCACTTGCTGTAGGGTTTTGGACGAAGGGCGGCGTCTGCGTCCCTTGGAGGAGACTGTCAGCCTGGGCTTGCCCATCGAGTCGAAGAAGAGCTTCTTTCTCGTGCTCTTTTCTATAAGATGCTTCTCGGGTGGACCAAAGACCTCCATAATGCAAGCCAGCTGCTCCTGCTCGTTCTCACCGGGGAAGATGGGCACACCAGTATATAATTCCGCAAGAATACAACCGACACTCCACATATCTATCGGCATGCCATATGTCATTCCAAGGATAACCTCAGGTGAGCGATAGAAGCGGGACTGGATGTAAGTGTAAACCTTCTCTGTCTCGAAACAACTTGACCCGAAATCAATCACTTTGATCTCGGAGTGAAGTGGATGGCGTAGAAGAATGTTTTCTGGCTTTAGATCACAGTGGATGACCTTCTTGTGGCTGAGAAGATTCAAAGAACTAAGAATCTGCTTCGTGAAGCGTCTGATAATGCGCAATGAAAATCCTCGGAACTGGTGCGCCTTGATGAGCTCGTACAGGTTCATATCCAGGAGCTCGGTTGATATACAGAGGTGACCCCTGAAGTAGAAGCTCTGAGTGAATCGCACCATGCTATGCTTGCTATTTTGGTCCTAGAATGAAGTTAGCTTCAGATTATACCGTTAGTTTCATCGAGAGCTTTAACATACCCATTCGCGAAGCTTCTGTAGGATATTGACTTCGACAAGAGCTTGCTGATGGAACCGCTTCTTGTTCCGGATAATCTTGACAGCAACAAGAACACCCAGCTTGTGATCAATACAACGAACCACCTGTCCAAAGCTTCCTTTTCCAAGAACATCCACGATTTCGTACCGGAAAGCCAGGTGGTCTCCGGTCACGATAGTGTAGTCGCCGCGTTCATCATCATACCCAAAATTAGGAGCATCCGAGTGCAAGTCTCCAACCACTTTTTGGGCCTTCTGAGTACCACAGAAATAAATATCGTTGTAGTCTATAATCTCACCACGTTCGTAAATATTCAACATGGCAATTCGAATTGCCTCATGTGGTCCGACACGTTCCTTGGGCGTGGCTCTCTTCCTAAGAGCATCGATTGTCCGGGCAGCAATGTCGGTCTCCTTTCGTCGAGAGCCAAGCTTCCTCATCTCTTCCTCGGCAGCCAGATCGTCCTTATCAAGATCTGCAGTCCAAGCATCGGTTGAGGTACGAGCCGAGGGATTGGATGATGTCCGTGACTTCAAGAACTTGTGCATCACGGAGGGGTTGCGTGCCGTAGGCATAGTGGAGCTATCAGGAGTCTCCTTCTTTCCTGTTCCCCACGTGTCGCTCTTTGTCCGGTCATGGGAAACGAAGTTACCCATAGCAGCAGCGGAGCTCTTCCGCCTTCGTGATTCAAGGTAGCCACCACCCCCAGTGGACTTGACTGTGGGTGTTGGGCTTGCCTGCTTTTTCGAAGACAAGTTGTTGACAGTAGCGGAAACTGGAATACGAGGGGGTGGCATACTGTCCTGTCTCACAACAGCTGGTTGGTGGGAGGGGGTGGGTGGCTGTTGTCGTTGCTGTTGGCTTTGAGCGTGACCCTTCTCATTGGAATCCGAGGAGCCCGTTGTTCCAGAGGTAGCCGTCTTTGAATGGCCTCGCTTCCAGGATAGACTGAGTTTACGTCTCAAAGATGTCATAGACGAGGGGGTGTCTGGTTCCTCAGCGCTAGGGCCAGGCGTAGGAGACTTGGGCTTCTCAGATTTCGGTGCCCGAGGTCCTGCAGGTTTTTGTTGAGTCCGCTCTTGCGGAATTGGCGCAGTAACATTCAAATCCTCGCCAGTCTTAGATCGCTTCAGGAATGTATGATCAAAGCCTCCCGCTTTAGGCGCAGAAGATGAGAGAAAAGGAGAAAGGCTTGGTTTAAAATCGCTTTCTTTGAAAATAAGAGAAGAATCGGGAGAGTTTGCTAGAGGAGGCGGAGTCTCAGCTGCGTGATGCAACATGTGGATCGAGCTGCTGCTTCTAAGGACTGGCAACTCAACAGTATCATCGTATCGGCTTTTGGAGAAAAAGGTGCTCCTAGAAGCCGTCATAGGAGTCGATGGTGTCTTGGGTATTTGACGTGACGGGGGAGGGCTAACATTCCTATTGACTGTCGCAGGTTCCCGCATTGAAAGCGATTTCCCTACAGGAATATTCAGGGGACCAAGATTAAGGGGTGGCAGGCTTAGAGGCTGTAGATTCTTTCTATGACTTGATGAGGCGGAAGACTTGTCGTCATCCTTGGTGGCAGCGGGAAGATAGGAGCTCTTCCTGTGGCTCGGCCTGCGTGATATTTTGGATGGCTCCGGCTGCACGGGCATATGTATACTGCCTTGGCTAGTACTGTGAATGCTAGTAGCATCATTCCCACTCAAAAGCACTTGCCTCTTGTCCATGAAAAGCGAGCTCGCAGGTGAGCCACCGGGGGATTCATAGGCCTTGGGAATTGCGGGGACTGGCGGTACAAATTCCTCGTCTTCGGCGGGCATGGTGTTATGCATGGTGACGTGTTTTGGAGCCGGCAAGCGGGAGCTAGAGGAGGATTGGGGGATCCGTGGCTGCGCGGAAGACCCAATAGATGTCCTGACCGTGTTATAACTTAGATTTGATCCGATAGAAAGCCCTGAGCTATACGATTTTCGGTTCATGTTAACGTCGGGGGTGGTCCGAGCAGAGGATGGCGTGCCAGACGCTTTTCGCGGTATCATAGAAGGAGATTTGGAGTCTGGCCGCTCGATTCGATTATCCATAGATACTGGAGGGGGAGGGGGCACACTCGTGGGGACCTGGGAGAGATTCTGCGAAGGAGGCATCGTTGATAAACGTTTCGCTCTACGAGTGTCAGTCGGGCTGATTGTCCTGGCTCCAAGTCCATGTGCATGGTTAGAATGATGTGATCCAGGCATCATCGACGCTCTTCTCGCGGAGGATGAAGGTGTAGACAGCTGCCCACCCGTGCGCGGAGAGCGTGGAGTCAGTGTCGAGGCTCGGTTTGACTCAGGTGCCAAGTTATCCCCAAGGGACATGCCTCCGTGGCTCGAGTGCTGTAGAGGCTGCACAGATTTCGCCTTCATAGCCCGGGACATGGAAGGGACAAGGGAAACGCCCGAAGTATCTATGGAGGTCCTGGAAGTGTCGCCTCTGTCGGCAGACAAACTAGGGCGCCTTCGCTGCGCGCTAGCAAAAGTATCGCTTGAGGCATCGCCCAGCACACCAGGACCAATGGATTTACGTGGTTGCTTCGCGGAATTCACACTCGAAACCGGGGGTGGTGGCTCTGACGGCGTGCAGCAGTGCGCACCGTAGTTGTTGACGTCCTTGGGGGTTCCATGATCCCAGAAGTGGATGACTTGACAGACGACACACTAGGTTGACGACTCGAAGTGCTCGGTCTGCGAAGGATGGAGCCAGATCGACCCGGCCTTGTGCCAGTAGGCACAGCGACACGAGATGCCCCGTTGATGGGCTGGGTGATGTTGGCTTTCTCATGCATGATGTTGTCCCGTGTAGCGGTTTGGCGATCGAGTATGCTTCCAGCGCCGGTCGGGGATGGGAACTGCGTGAGAGCGAACTCGGTCGAGGCAGACTCTAGGCTCGTTTGCAGATCATCAAAACTCACGGAAGGGAGAAAATCGAAAGATCCGGTCGAGTCGCTAGCAGTTTGAGTAGACTCCCCATTCCGACTAAATGAAAATAGGGAGTGGTTGTTGGATGATGATGCGCTGAGCATTTGGGCGTCGGTGGCCACGCCTCGTCTCGACGATGGCAAAGGGGGTTGAAGTGACGAGTTGGAGGAGGATTTCTCGATTCTTTCGACGGGCGCGATGGTTAGTCTCCCAGCTCCTCCAGAGAAAGGGGGAATGTAGCATGAATTGTTCGCGGTGGGGGCGAGGAAGACAAGTGCACGAGTTCAGAAGCTTACGATCGAGTGGGAGTTTGAGATGCCGGGCGTGGCTCAGCCAGGAATATATGCCCCCTAGTCATGGAGCCAGCAGAATGTGAGGATATTTCGGTTCCAGAAGCTTGGACTGGCGTCCTTTACCAGATCTCGGCGATGGGTGATGCTGTTCACGAATAACGGGAACAGGTCACAGGGAAAGCCTCGCCTCAGTCCTTGTCAGGGAGCTGAGTGCATTCGAACGGCTACCTCATATTCTGGACGCGGACGGGTTCGACGACGAGCGGGTGCAGGCCTGATGAGCTTCGTGAACTCCAGGTGGAATCGTAGGACCAGCTGCGAGAGCGTCGAGGTTGGGTGGCAGATGGAATTGGCCTTGAACTGCTGGATTGCCAGGAGTTGGAACGGAGGCTTGTTTTTCGAAAGGAGGGATCAATGCGCCACTGTACCAGCTACTGGTCTGTGAGCGGTACCGCTACAGGCAATGTGTGATTTGGACCCAGTGGCTCTCGGTCCCCATTTTGGGGGATGTCGACCAGTAAAACCAGGGGCTGGGGGTCAGATAGATGGCGACTGGAGCCCCAGTACGGCTACCTTCCAGGCGGTCACCCCAACCCCTTAACAAGGTGCAGAGGGACTCAGTGGGGAGGTACAGGGGTGCTTGCACCACAACCTTACAGACAAGCAGCTCCACGACCCAGTATTCACGACGCGGACTCGACAGCTACCTCTACCGCAACTGCAAAAGTAGGGGGATTGATGTACCAGCTGACCAACCGCTAGACGGAAATGTAAGTACTATCCAGGCCCGTAGCAATCTCAAAGAGGAGGTCGGCACATATCAATAGCACTCCAGCCTGCCACCCCGCCCCAGCTCCAACTGAAATTACTTCGTACATGGCGCATTGAATCCGAGCAAGGCACTGCATCAGTGTTCGTTGGCAGTCCCGGCCTCAGGCCCTTCAATTGAGCTGCAACTTCCAAAGAAAGCGATGGGGACGGTTGGTGATCGGAATTGGCCACTAGCGCAAAGGGTCCCGCCGGATGCGGCGTGACAGCCAGTCACCAGACGGATACAGGGCATTGGGAAGTAAGCTCAGTGGTTAATGCTGGGCAGCAAGGCCATGCCTGGTTTTAGAAACTCTTAAGGGGCATATTCTTGTTTCGTTACGGGTATTGGTGCATTCAACGTGCCGTGCACGCGGTGGAAGCGGACTGCGTCTGCCTTGGCCAGAAATGCAGCTTTACCGACCGCATCTGGAGACACGAGTGGAATATCGCGACCACTACGGAGGCAGAGAAAAGGGGAGAACCGAAGACAGCAAAGGCAGGGGTTTAATGCCGGCAATGCCCCATATCACCCAATCAGTTGTGCTCTCCCCGAGGTTCCTACCAGCATCTGTTGTTTTGGCGACGCTGTTGCCCCAGCACGAGTTCAGATTGCCAACAAGGGCTGCTCGCGATTCTCCATCCGCATCTTACCGCCCACCGTAGGGTCGGGATGCAGTCCGAAAGAGGAATGCGTGTCCCATCAAACCGACAATTCGCAGTCCCTAATGAGGCGGTCATCGGCAGGAAGGAAACCCCTGGGTGAGTGATCAGGTATTGGGAGCAATCTTTTCGACATTGTTTTTTTCTGCTGTTTGTTCTTTGTCAAGGAGATCTATGTTGGGCAAATGTAAGGGGTCTACTAGCCTTATGTTCTAGCGGGGATGGCTGTATAAGAAAACCTCACTAGCACTCAACCAGCAACCAGACCGTACAAACATCCGCACCTATTTCATACATCGATTCAGCTGTTCCCACCAAAGGTATGCTCTATCAAGAATAGAGGCGATCACCTGCGCACGTTCAATGCATTCCGATAAGACTAAACATCGAGACACAATGTTGATATTGCCTAAATTGATACTGACAAAACCATCGATGTTACATGTATTACAGGGTAAGGCTGCGATCAACCAGCAGGGTCCAACGACTATCCGCAGGCTTGCAACTATACCTGGATCACTACCTGGATTTGAATCCAAGGGATTTGATTTGGCCGTCTATCAAAATTAACCACCATGACTAGGCACCTTGGTTTCAAACTCGTCTAGCCACAAGCCTTGAGTCCAAGAATCATGTTGCACAGCTGTTTGGCCATTAGCGCACGAGACCCCAGCTTTTAGCGCCCACACACACGGCAATGGCAGGGTGAGAGCTTGTACCCGTGCCGATTCAGTAGTGTTACCCTTAGCGGAAGGAGTTTCACATGCTTTCTGACAGCCAGCCCGCCCGTCCTTCGTCCCGACGTCAAACAGCCATGACGTGAACGCGCGCCATCGGAGCGCATCTACCCCATCGACTTCGCCATGGACGACTTCACCACCGAGCTCCTGGCAGCCTCACAGGACAATACCAGGAGCGATTCCGAACCTGACACCGAGTCGAAGCCCGAGGAGAAACCCACCCCAAAGCCCGACGATGGCCCATCGTTGATGCCGTCGCCTCTGACCGGATTGCGGGGCGGCCTTGCAACCATCCGGGAGAAGGCCAGCATCCAGGACCGCTTGGTAGAGAAGTAAGTTCCATCAGATCACGCAGCAAAGCATGACACCGGTCTAACTAGCCAACCCAACAGGCTCCTCCAGCAAGTCATCCCGGCCGACCAAGATGCTGGCGCCGACGGCACCGATGATGCGGCGCCCGCCTACGCGGAGCGACCCAACTTCAATATCACCACAATGTCCAACAATTTCCGCCGCTTCAATGCCCGCATAGGCGTCGTGTTCAAGTTCCAGGTCCGCGTCGGGCACCTGCTGTCCTGGCAGATCCCCTCCCGGACCATGTCGCTGCTCGCCGTCTACACCTTCGTATGCCTCGACCCGTACCTCATCACCGTCCTGCCCATCATCGTCCTCCTGCTCGGCGTCTTCATCCCCGGCTTCCTCGCCCGGCACCCGGCCCCTCCCAAGGGGACGCTCTCCAGCGAGCAGAACGTGGGGTACTCGCCGCGCGGTCCGCCGCTCGCCCCCGCGGCCACGGTGCGGCCCGTCAAGGAGCTCAGCAAGGACTTCTTCCGCAACATGCGCGACCTGCAGAACTGCATGGAGGACTTCAGCCAGGTCCACGACCAGGTCGTCGCCCTGCTGCTCCCCGTGACCAACTTCAGCAACGAGGCCCTTTCGTCGGCCGTCTTCACGTTCCTCACCGTGGGCGGCGTCTTCATGACCGTCTCCGCCCACCTCATGCCCTGGCGGCTCGTCTTCCTCGTCATCGGCTGGGCCGTCGTCTGCATGGGCCACCCGGCCGTGACCCGGCTCGTCGCGAGCTCCCACCAGGAGTACGTGCAGCCCCGCGAGAAGGAGGCCAGGTCCTGGCTCGACAACTGGGTCGCCACGGACGTCATCCTCGACGAGGCCCCGGAGACCCGGGAGGTGGAGGTCTTCGAGCTGCAGCAGGTCTCCGACGCTGGCGAGTGGCACCCCTGGCTCTTCACCTCCTCGCCCTACGACCCCCTCTCCCAGGCCCGCATAAACGGCGACCGGCCCCGAGGCACGCGCTTCTTCGAAGATGTCCTCGCGCCCGAGGGGTGGGAGTGGAGCGAGAAGAAGTGGGCACTGGATCTCTGGAGCCGAGAATGGGTGGAGGAGCGGATCATCACGGGAGTAGAGGTCGAGACGGAGGGCGAGAGATGGGTCTATGACATGTACGATGAAAGAGAGGAGCAAGTCGGCGTCGTCGAAGCCCCGAAATCGGGATCGATGAGAGGTTTCCCCCAGACGAGTTGGGAGGAAGGTGAGGACGGGGGAGGGCGGAGAGGAAAATGGAGGCGGAGAAGATGGGTTCGACTCGTGAAGAGAAAAGCAGAGCCAGAGACGCCCATTTAACAAGAGCTAGTTAGTTAGTATAAGCGTTGTTTTTCACATTTCTTATGTACGATCACCAGGAACATTCATGTAACACAGTGTACACCCAGTCGGGACACTTATTGTCTGATATCGGAAGAGTCACTGGGAGAGAGAAGTATAATGAAATTAAAAGTGAAAGGTCATATTTGCATCGCTGTCATATGAACTAATGAAAATGTCCGGCTTTGAATACCACCTGGTATCTGCATATCCTCTTACCGCTCCAGCAGAAAGACAAAATCAATAGGCCAAGAAGAAGATTAGTAAGAAGAAGAAGGAGAAGAAAAGGAAAAGCTTTCCCCAACAAACAACGCTTATTAGGAGGTCGGATTCGGAACGGCCATCTTGGCCAGTATCTTTCGGACTCCATACAGCTTCTCACGCCCGTCATCAATAGCCACTGCAGTCTTTTCCGCTCGCTCGAGCAGAATAGCCAGCACATCGCGTGTGTACTGGAAGCTCCCAGTGCTCTCCATGTAGGTCACAGCGTACTTCTTGATGTCTATGTTGGTAGTCTTCTGCTTAAGAATGTTGACAAGTTGGCGGTTTACCGGGTTGGTTCGGATACTGTGGATGATTGGGAAGGAAAATTTACCCTCTGTCAAGTCTTCGCACATACCCTTGTTGTCACTGTACTCCTGTGAATGCAAGTTCATGTAGTCGTCGCGAATCTGGAAGATGAGTCCGACTAGATTCGCAAGTGGGACACAGTCCATGCCCACGTCGGATTCGGCCTGCATCAGCTTGATGCCTAGACGGAATAGACCGCCAGTTTTGTTCCCAACCATCTCGAGGTAGTCATCCTCTGTAGGGCAGGTAAGGGTGTCGCGCCAGTAGAGGTCCATGCCTTGGCCGCGGTGCAGGTTCACCAGCTCCTCGGCAAAGATATCGACTGCTTTGGGGTTGCCCAGCTTCTGTAGTTCCACAAGTGCCGAGAAGTAGATGTAGTTTGCCGAGTTGATGGTCTGTGCCACGCCGAAGATGTTGTGGGCTACGGGAAACCCGCGGCGCAGCTCCGACATATCTTGCACATCATCTACCAAAAGCGAGGACTCGTGCAACATGCCAACGACTTTGGTGATGATATCCAGGCTCCTTTGTGGCACCTGGAGCCAGATGTTGAAGGCGCCGATAAGCTGGGCTCGGAAGTCCTTGCCAGGATGACTGATTACATAGTCATACGGCGCACGCACAACAGCCTCTTTCTCTGCAGTCCATGAACGCGCAGGACCGAAGTCTAGGTCTTCATTGCGGTACCTGTTTGGGTCCGGAGGGGGAGGGGGGCATAGGGGGCAGTGGCCACCAATGATGAGAGATGCTGCTTCTCAAGTATGTTCGTGTTGGGGGTTGATGAGAGAGGCAGGTTCTCAAGCATATTGGAGGATGGGGCTTGTGAACGGCCCGGGTCTAGGCTAGAGCTGGGTGGTGGGTGCTGAAGATTGGGAGTTGTCTCTTGCTGGTGGGTGTTGGCAGAAGTGGTCTGTTGTTTTTGGCCAAGCCAGTTGGCCTCATCCACAGCTTTAAGTAGTTGGCGAGGAGTGGAAAGACTATTCGAATGAGAGTGCCCCGTGCTTGATCTTCGGGGCGGGATTGCACTTGGGGAAGCGAATGCCATTATTAGAAATCAAATAGCAAGCAGACGGAGTGGATATCTTATGTGAAAGATGCGCGTCGTACTACTCAGGCTACAGCCAACAGCCGTAGCGTGGGTAAAATATTGCGATGTATGATGAGGAGGACCTTCTCTTAGACCGGGTCTGCGTGCGGATGCTTTGGGACCAGGATCGAGAACAGAGCTCGCGGCAAGGAGGGGTCTAGAGGATATTTCCGAGGGGTAGAGCGCTATGGCGAGATATGTGCTGGGGGCGCTGATAAATACTGGAATAAATGAAAGTATACCGAAGTCCTCCAGGCACGATGCGAAGCTGGGCGGCCGCGACGATGGTGAGGTGGTTCCCGATGGCTGGAGAGACCAGGTCGAGGGTTGAATGACGAGTAGATGCGGCACAGGCTGGGGCGCCCCACCAAGCTACCGCGCTAGGTGGCAGTTTTGGACCCTTGGCCCTCTGCCGATGCCACTGTGAGCCCCCAAGGCAGTAAGGTTCTGCTGGTGCCTGCAGATTCCATGACGCCTGCAGATGCCCTCACGGCTCCTCGGATGCACGAGAACCACGTCGATAGTATTAGACACATGAATATCTGGCTCCCGACACGTGTACTTGCTATCTAACCTCTTATCCAGGGCGGCCGCTGCGCCAATTCTCCGATCTGGCGGTTCACTAATCTTGGTCTTCTGTGTGCTATAGATAGATAGCACTTCCCGTATTGAACTATCCAATCCAATCTAGAGGTGTAGAATGTCGTCGGCCGAGGCCAGAGCCTGGTTAGTCCTACCTTGCCGGCCTTGCCTAAGTCCTATGCCTGCCTTGGACAGGTCTCAAGGCCTGTGTTGTTCACATGGCATTCAGCTCCTGTTCTAGCATGTTCCTACCCGATTGGCATGTCCTTGAGGACTAGGCATGCGGAACTACCATCTAGCGTGCACACCTTTAGACTTTGATGACAGCCTCTTGGCTTACATAGCACGGCGAACTAAGCGACCTGGAATTACCCGCGTGGAGATGCTGGCGCGTGGGTGTCTTTTACTGTAATGTGTCTCGTGCCAATTGTGTCTACGACAAATACCAATGGCGCGGGTTGGGCTGAGTCCGAACCCTCTCCCGGGTGGAGGCAAGGGATCCTATCCTCGGACAGAAGAATCGTCCAGTGGCCCAGCATTGGGCGATGGTACAGAAAATGGGTTCCTGGGTGCCCAACAAATGAGTGTTGGCCAAGCATGGAGCTCAATTAGAACAAAAACAGGTCTGATTTAGGCATGCATAATTCTACCATGGATAAATCTGAAATCCGATTTATGCAGTGGGTTCCTTAAAGTGGTTGCAGCGAGTCAGAACCCACAATCCTTGTCTGTGCTCTGGTTGCTGAGGCGATGGCGCCGAAACACCAACCATCAATATATACAAACCGCACATGCGCATCGAGCTTGTGTGCCTCTTCTTTTTGTGTTCAGCCCAGGCCCAACCACCAGATACCCAATGCGTTTCCTCTTCGTCCACCTGTATTAACATTTTTCGCGCCCCCGCGCAGCCTTCAACGGCATCCAACTTTTTGTGCTTTTCTTCCCCGCTGCGTGCTCGTTCTCATCTCGCTCTCAACAGGTCTCTGATTTTGACGGGATATCAACAACGGACCCAATTTCTTCCCGCATCTCGCAAGAGACTTAGAAAAATTCAACACAATGGAAGCCCTTCTCTCCCTTGCATTTGACAATCTCTCCTCCTACGACGGCGTCAAGGTCCGCAAGGGCCTGCGCCAAGTAGAAGGCCTCCTGGCACAGATCTGCCTTTCTGGCCCTCAGCCTCAGCGCAGTGCCCGCAGCCGCTCACGTAGTACTGGGTCGGACGGTAGTAACGAGGAAGGGAATGACGAGGGTGACGGCGCAACGGCCTCGAGAAAGGATCTTGCAGAGCTCTCGCGAGACCCTGCTTTCCGCGAGTTCTTCAAACTCCAGGAAGGGTTCGAGTGGAACGTTGCCATGCGCCTGATTGGCACTTTGGATCGTTTGATGGCCAAGGGGGAGACGGGCAGAATGATCTGCTCATCCTGAGTGCTCTTGACTTGATCCAGGGCGTGTTGCTTCTGCACCCCCCAGCAAGTCTCTGTTCTCCCGCGAACAGAACATGAATGTGAGTAACATCCCGCGAAACATGTCTTATTCACGTGGCTTTTGCCCTGATAGGCCTTTGCAATGTACATACATGTATTGACAGTTGCTTCCCCTCCCCCAACAGCTTCTCCTTGACCTCCTCGAGCCGTACAACTGCCCCGCGATCCAGTCCGCGACCCTCCTCACCCTCGTCGTCGCCCTCATCGACACCCCGAGCAACACCCGCACCTTCGAGTCCCTCGACGGCCTCCTCACCGTCACCTCCCTCTTCAAGTCCCGCTCCACCGCCCGCGAGGTTAAGCTCAAGCTCGTCGAGTTCCTCTACTTCTACCTCATGCCCGAGATGCCCTCGATCCCGCGGGCCGACCAGCGCGACTCCGTGCCCGCCATGCTCCAGCGCAGCCCTAGTAAGCTCGCCGGCGCCTTCTCGGCCGCGGACCTCTCCCGCAAGCAGCCCGACGGCGACCACGAGTGGATGCTCACCACCGAGGAGAAGCAGGAGCTCCTGAGCCGCCACCTCAGCAGCGTCGAGGACCTCGTCAGGGACCTGAGGGAGTGTGCGCCCTTTGGCGGCGTCATCAGTTGAACAAGAAACACACACAAACTGCGTGCTGGACATTGCCCTGAGTAAAAAAAATTACTTCTTCGCCGCCTTCACATC
This sequence comes from Clonostachys chloroleuca, assembly GCA_037952775.1. Classification (NCBI taxonomy): domain Eukaryota; kingdom Fungi; phylum Ascomycota; class Sordariomycetes; order Hypocreales; family Bionectriaceae; genus Clonostachys; species Clonostachys chloroleuca. The sequence goes on along the minus strand of JBANAY010000003.1, from coordinate 17,827,367 downwards.
GGCCCCTCTTTTGATCTTGCCTCCTCTCTTTGATATTCGTCTCTCCTTGCTTCTACTTCATTATTCGTCTTTGGCTTTCACAGGGTATATGGCATATGGGAAACTCGGCGTTTACAGGATTCACTTTGTCATTTTTTTGGTCTCGCGCAAAACGGAATATATTGCGCCTAATGAACTCTAACAAGATTTGCTTTTCACTTGCCTTTAGCACCGTTTTAAATAGGCGGGGAAACCTGGGCTCGCATGCTGCTCTTTTCTTTTTTTTTCTTTTTCTTTGGGTTGATTTTATTAAGGAGCCTACTACGGCTAGACTGTGGCGTTTGTATGTTCGATCCCGGAAGTTTAAAAATGAATTTGAGAAAGAGTTACAATCAAAGATTATTTAAAAAAAAAAAAGCCAACCATGCCCAAAACCGTGATTTCTTGCTTTCCTTTCATTTTTCGGGGGCGGCGGCTCAAAGTAGCTGTTCCTCATCTCCACGGGCGTGGGCACAATGGACGGCGGCCCCTCGGCGGGCATGTGGTCCGACCCGTACAGCTCGAAGCGGCCCTGGATGGACTCGAGCTTGATGCCGCCGCCGCCCGCCACGCTGCCGTGGGTGGTGGTCGACCGCCCGTCGTCGACGGTGGACCGGCCGTCGATCTCGACCGGGGCGGCGATATCGCCTGGCTGCTGGGGCACGGAGGGCACGGCGCGGTGTTGGTGCGGCGAGGAGCCGGGCGAGACAGCGTCGTCCTCGGTGAAGGGCCCATGGACGGGATGAGGGCCGAAGTAGTCCTGGGTGAGTCCCGGCCCGCGGCTGGCTGAGGGCGTGGGCTCGGCCATGCTGCCCACGTGTGTCTGGTCCTCTGTCTGGGCGGCCTCGCTGGCGGTCTGGCGGCGGGAGAGGGCGCGGCGCTCCTTCTTTTTGCGGATACAGAACCAGGTGACGAGGCCGATGACGAGGGCGGCGGCGACGACGGCGCCGACCGCGATGCCGGCGATGGCGCCCTGAGAGAGCTTGTCGGCGCTGGGGTCGGTGCCGATGTACTCAATGTCGGTCTGCGTGGGTATCCCCGGGGCGCAGTAGCCCTCGCCGCTGACCAAGGTGCAGACCTGGTTGTTGTCGCAGCAGCCGTGGCCGTCGGAGCACCGGTACTGGGAGGTGGTGCAGCCCTCCTGGATGGGTGTCAGGAGGGCGGTGGAGGAGGATGCCGTCACGACGGCCTTGCAGTTCCCCCGTCGCACTGGGAGCCGTAGCGGCAGCAGTTGCCGCCATTAGCCTGGGGGCAAAGGAAGAGGCTGGTCGAAGGGCATGAGCGGTCACAGCAGCCGTTCTTGGTTGTGACCGTGCCGGAGACGGTCTGAGGTCTGGCGCAGTAGTAGGAGAGGCTGTTGCATATCGAGTCTGAGGTGCAGTTGGAGCCGATGGGACAGCACTTGGGGTCATTGCTCTTGTTGACGTAGCAGTAGGAGTTGTTGGGACAGCAGACATTACCATGTCCAATGTCGTCGCCTGGTGGATACGTCGTGAGTTAGAGACACTGCCCCGCGCAGATGTGTTGAGCAAGGGAGGGGCTTTATGAGGCTGCGCTGCAAGGACAAAGGATGGACAATGAAGTGCATAAACCTAGCCGGCAGCGCACCGAAGCAAGGCGGCTGCGTGGGTCGCAAGAGAAGCGAAACGATGCCGCAGATCAGACCCAAGAGGAGGGAGAAGCGAAGAAAAAGATACTCACAGTAATGGTGGGTGTCGTAGCTGCAGTCCTCTTGTCGTCCGAGCAGAGGAATCGCCGGGTCCATCCAGAACCGCGGGATGAGGTCGTTGGCAAACGCAGCCATTCTCTCTCGGACGGCGGCGGCCAGCCCAGCAGCGGCCACGGGCCAGAGAAGCGACGCTCTCATTGTCCGTGTCTCTATCTGCGCGGTGGGAAGAAAACAGGCGGAAAAGCAAGAAGATCGATCTTGGATGGCCAAGAGCACATTATTTCCCAATTAACCCTCGCTAACTCCCTCCCCACGACTTTGCGCCTGGGATCATTCACAAGCGGCGGCCTGAGCTGCGGCTACCGCTAGCACATGCAGGGTCCTTCGGTGAGAGCGGTCGAGAGAGAGACCAGAAGCAAGATAAAGGCTCAGCGCGGGAACAGGACCAGACACGTCCTGGGTTGAGCGGCAGGGGCAATGGCCAGCTCTCGTGATGCTGCCTCCAGCAAAGGTGTTCCGGCAAGTGTATGTATGCAGTAGTATTTTGCGCAGAACGCCCACACAGCTCACGAGTGCTCACCCATCGTATTTGTCGTTGGCGGTGGCCCCGAGCTCTCTGAGATAAGCACACACCACAATGGCCTGGTACCTGGTTTGGATGCACGTGGACTAAGTGGAACCGAATGGCTGATGCATGGACATTCTTTTGCAAATCAAGCGACGAGGCCATCGCTCCGAGGGGAGCTGGGAGCAGGTAGGGCAAAAAAAGATGGCATGGGATGGGGGCCGGTTTGCCAGCCAACTGCATGTCATATTTCGTCTCACCTCCCCGTAGGCCTAGAACCGAAGAACCAAATGGGTAACTTACCTACCCAGAAGGGAAGTCTGGATACTGAGAATCGAGTAAACTGAAATACCGTTCAGAGCGAAACAGACCAGACGACGCTGAGTACTGCTGTTCGGGCCTCGCTCCGGCGCTGTTCCTCTAGGGATCAAGCACCAAATACTGGTGATCGGCGCTGCAAATATTCAATTTCCGGCGCAATATCTTTCGCCACTCGGTCCTTGGTGTGGCCAACCGCGGGCATGTGGGAGGAAATGGTTTGCGGAGTGGAGTACTTGTACGCATCGCTGTCCCGTCTAAGAAGGTCTGTACAACGCCCCTCTACGATTCGAGGCTGTGCAGGGGTGTCGTGATCTGAACGAAGCCCGCCCAGGGTCTGAGGGCAAGAGGGTGTACGTCTCTCGTGTGTGTTGGCATCGTCTCGGAGCCGTTGGTCAGCACGCGTTTCCGTCCCTGCCGGCGATTTTACTAATTCAATTGCTTCGTACATCAGGCTAAAAGCTCAGGTCAATGCGTATGCTGAGAATACATAATGTATATATATCTGGGCAGATCTATGAGCCGGGACAAGACACCGGCGCGATCTCTAGTGGAGCTGGCGATGCTAATAAAGGCAGGTTTCCTGCATTATTGATTGACCGCATTCCAAGAGCTGCAATATTCCAGTCTGGGATCTCCGACTGCGAGGTCGTCATGCAACAGTACGTCCAGATCCATAGCGGCCGCCGCAAAATATTACTATGGAACCCTCGGATGGGTTCTTAGTACACCCTTTCCCATATGACAGGTTGAAACTTCCCAGGAAGTCCATGCGGCCCACACTTATCTCATCTGGACTGTATATCGGAATAGAGAGGATATCCAAGATTTAGTAGACGTTGAGGACAACCTCTGAAGTAAGCAACTAAAGGCAAGGTAATGACTGTAGAAATAACATGACTCGTTAAGCACGCACACTCCCAACTCGCATCATATAACAGAGACGTAATGACTATTCATTCCCGTATCCTGTGCGCTCTGAGCTCAACATGTCATCCGGCTCTCGACATCCGCATCAGGAACTGGGAACCTAAAAAGCAAACAAATGACCAATTCGAATACCCATGTACTGACCCGAGAAACTAAACATCCAAAACAGAGAAAACCGAGTTTGTCGTAATGCTAATTGCCGTTTGGGATTGTGCCGTTGTTTGTTGGTAAGGTAATAGTGCGGAATCCACTGGGGGTTACAGCTCCTATTCCGTCGGACTTGTCCAAGCCGATAGTGTATTTTCTAAGAGCCGACACTGGACTTGCTGCAGGAGGCTGTGGAACTATTTTCCCTGGGGTATTTGTGAGCGAGATATAGTTGTCTTCTCCTTCCATGGGCTGCCGGGACGTCGTGTGTGGGGAGGCAGGGGTTTCGGTGTCAGTCCGGGCGGCTCTACTCCTCGGCACTGAGGACTTGGTGCTTGTCACTTCCTGCAACTGAGCAACAGCTTGTGCCTCTATGGGATAGAGACCTTCTCTGTTCTCTACAGGAATGACGACTGCCGCATTTGTAGCTGATGGCGGAACGTTTGATAGGTGAATAGACTGAGTGACTGTTTTGGTAATTGTTGTCGTCGTGGTGATCCGGATGGTTGATGTTATTTCTGTAGTCTCAAAGTCTTCCATGTTATTGGACTCTTCAGAGCTCTCCTTGAAGATACCGGCGAAGTTAACTGCCTCATTCTGATCAGGAAGGCTGTCTGCTTCACTGCCTGGGGACGTGCTTATGTAGAACTCCGTGCTGGGACTGGTGGGACTTATGTTCTCATTAGTCGGAGAATTGGGAACGGATTCAGTACTTAGCTTGAAGGAACCGCTCGATGGAGAGGATTTCTGTAGAGAATCATCATTTGATACACCTTCTGCGATCTCTGACGGCTGTTGAGCTGGAATTGCTGATATTTTGCGATCTGGAGACTCTGAGACCGGGTTGGGATCGTCTGAACGGTTATCTGCTAGGTTAGAGGAAGGGACTTCTGTCTCGGCAGACTTAGCTGCTAGCAACTGGTTGATCTGGTCCTCCATTGCCTTGATCTTGTCTAATACGTCGTATAGTTGGGACTCAGGAACTGGGACTGTTGGGCCTTGGTCTTCTACTAAGCTCCGAGCCGTGACTAGAGATTGATGCAGGATGCTCAGCTTTTGGTTGAAAGGGAGCGCACCAAGAGCATCAACCTCTGAGGTTGTTTCCATAGACGGCCGGGCATGGACAGAAGAACAGGCGCCGGAAACCCCAGCCTGAGCTGGACAAGAGTTCCCGAGTTGAGACGCCAAGTTGAGGCCGGCACCGAGGAGATCCAGAAGTCCCATCTTGAAGACTAGGTTGAGGTGATTCAAAAATGTAATTCAGTCGGAAGACTTAAACAAGAACAATGCATCAACTACGACTTGGTGGCTCTTCGACGCAAATTTAACGCAAAATATATACTTACAATGAGGCATCTAGGTCGTCGGGAGCAACGCATGCCAGTCTATCCAATATCGCGTGGATAAGCATCAGGTTGTCTTAGCCTGGAGGCAACGGCTCGAAGCGTCATTGATAAGAATCATTGTCTGCAGCATTCCATTGGATCCTGACCAAGTTTCAGAGTGATCCGGTGCCTGTTGACCCTGGGGAAATGGTCGCTTCGTTCATTTATGTCTACTGTTTACTAGGTCGATCTTGATGTGAGATCATACGAGCCAGAACTTTTCATTGCTGTCATCGGCTAGTTTGCATACTTTTTGTTCAAGTTACGACGGCGGGCGGAATCATGCGACGGAGCAGGAACTGGCTTTGATCCATTCAGCCGGCGCGAGTGGGCTACGGGAAGCTTCAGCTGTGAACCCATAACGTGGAAACTTTTTCCAGGTGGCGTGGTGCTAAGAAAAGGGATGCTTGTCGGCCGAGGCATACGTAAGTTTTGGTTGGGTGGTTATCGGGATTTCTTCGCGTTAGGCGGCTTCATTCTCGTGCCGGGTGGGCGGTGAGAATCGGTGGTGGCTCTGCGCACAGGCTCCCCCTCTTTACGCGGCCCAAAGCCTGGTTGCTGGAGCTGTTTGAGGCCTTTGCAGGTGGTGTTGGCGACACACAGCAGGTGGGTTGGGAAAAAATCCTCTCACCCCCAAGCCTTAGACTAGGCTGGGCTGGGCTGGGCGTCTCGACTCGTGCCCCTTGCTGGAAGTGATCACTCCCAATTCTGGAGACTGGTGACTGGTGAGAGGGGGCGCCACACTCCAGCTGATGTCAGTCGGCCACAGACGCATCGCTGCCTGCCTCTTGCCGTATTGACTGCCCTTTGACGGCGACGACAAAGGCAGGGCGGGCAGTGACTGGCGGAAATGCAGAAATAAATGGCTGGAAGCTTAGGCGCTCGCCCCGAAGTGACGGGGCTGTTGTGCAGAACCTTGCCAGTTCAAGGTTGCGTGCGTGCGTGTGTTGGTGACCAAAACACTGCTAAGGTCGGTCGATGGCAGGCTGGCATCCCGTCAAAGACTGGCAATTCTGGAGGCAACTGGCACGGAAAGGCGCATAAAGTTGTGCCGTCGATTTGTGCAGCGTACGGCTAGGCCTGATGGGGAAAGGCGTATTGCAGGTGGCCGGGACCTGGCGGCGGAAAGCATGATGAGGGCCTTTGCTCCTCGCTCGCTGCTGCGATCCCCGGATTGATTGACTGACACCGTTCCTAGCACAGCAAATAAAGAAACTTGAGACCAGCCAGACCACACCTCAAAGCCCCAAAAATGAAATTGCCTCCCTCGATGCCGTTTCCACCCCCAACTCTCCTCCCTCCTCCCTCCTTTCCATCACAACCTTCAACCCAAATCATCATGAACACCATCGCGTCTTGATCCACGCATCCACTTACCATCGATAAACCCCTGACAAGGCGCTCGCTCTGGATCACCACAGTCAGAGTCGCTCGCTAGTACGCCAAATAGCCTCAGCGACTCAGCTTTGCAGAGTACCCGACCGCCCACCAACAAAAATCCCCACGCATCACCCGTGTTCCATCCAGCAGCCATCCTCCTCCTTTCATCATCCTCCCCTGCCCATCATCGCCGCCAACGATCTCGCTCCTGCTTAATCAGATCCACGTCTGCATTTTCAACCATGGCGCCGACCGCCAAGTCGAATGAGTCTGCTCGACGGAAGTCAGGGACACAGAAACCAACCATGATTCATACGATCAAGGTTCCATCCAAGGCACTCGGCGACCTGCTCAGCCTTGATACCACCAGCGATGAAGGCACACCGGCGCAAGAGTCTCTCGAAGTCAAGTCGTCGCCAGCCTCCCAGGCTGCACCATCTGCCGCGCCTACCGCGAATGGCGAGGATGCATCCGACTCCAATGCCGCGACACCACAGCCAGAAGGAACCCCTGGCCCAGCAACACTGGCTCCTCCTGTCGAGGGTGGCAAGAAGAAGGGCATCAAGCGATCTGCCGCGGCCGCAAATGGTAACGGAGATTCGGCTCCCAAGCAACGAGGAAAGCCCGGGCCCAAGAAGAAGCCTCGCCTGTAAGCATTGTTCCGTCTCCCAGTTGACAACTTGATATTAACTAGACATAGTGAGGATGGAACCATCGACCACGCGACCGCGTCGAACCGAGCAGCCGGCGGACATAAACTCGGCCCCAAGGCGAACCAGGGCGCCATCAATGCTGGACTTCGTGCACTCGATAGATCTGGCAAGCCTTGCCGCAAGTGGGCCAGAGGAGGATTCACCCTCAAGAGCTTCACTGGCGTCGTCTGGGAGATTTCGCGATGGACGGCGCCCCCCAAGACAAACCCCGATTCCGCAACTGAGGACTCGGCCGCTCCATCCGCGGACAACAGTAGCGGCAAGGAGAACAAGGAAGAAGTGCCCGGCGTTATTAGCACTGCCAACAGCAACATCGGCCCTGACGTAGAGATGCAAAGCGCGCCACCCAGCGTTCATGCTTCCTCGCCGGCCCCAGCGGCTGTTGCGGCAGCTTCATGATCATGATTCAGCAACCCGCCCAGCTTTCCTCAGCCTTATCTCGGCCTTCCATTTTCTTATTTCCAGTTTTCCCCTACCTTTCTAGATACATTGGGCGACGTCTTTTTCATTTTATTGTTTCGGAGTTTAGGCAGGTCATTGAAGCACTGTGTGTGTGCTGGCGTTTTGGTTACAAGTATAGTCTTCAGGCAAAGACGGAAAACATGGGAAGAGTTTTGGGTTTATGGCTATCAAATCATCCCGTGTACAGTAATTGAGTGTTCTACATTACGAGGTGCATCTAGAAAGGTTGTCGTATTATTGGGGAGTTAACAGGCCAAAGAAGGTTCGAATTTCTAGATGACCCATTGCGTGTTATGCTGCCGACATTTTCGTGCTCAAAGTGAAAGAAACCATGCCCAGAAGGATGTGGTTCGCTATGGTAGTAGCCTGGCGCTGTTGACGCAAGCGGTGATAAGATGACCATCTTGGCAAGTTCAAAGACCAGGCTTGTTCTGCCGTCGGACGTTGGTGATGTAGTATGAGTGACTTAGTCAGCATGTCTGGAGTGAGCTGGATGTCGAATCCAGCCTGGTTACTCTGAGTCGCTTTGAAATCAGAGCGGAGCCAGAACGCAGTTTGTCCTGGAAGCCCCGGAACTGTCATCGAGTCCTTTCTTATGTTTGCTTGCAACCTACTCGTAGGGGCATCCTGGATTGGTGCCATAGAGTGTGAGACAGCACTGATTTATGATCCTGCAGGAAGGCGTAGCGGTAGTATCCTTGCGGCGTGTTTGATCATGACAAACCAATCACTGGCGGGCGCTGATGCAAGTTTGAGCGCTGGGATGGGCCACATTCACAATAGAAGCATAACTCGCACATTCGGTGCCTGTAATGGGGTGACATAAAACCTGACGCACCAGCCCTCTGACGTTGTATCCCAGCGTGATATCAACACGTACAGCCGCAACATGCGAAGCAGGAAAGAGTATTTTTACCCCCTCGGACTCGGAAAATGATACATGGCATTTCAATTAATCGCATAGAGTCGACACCAATCACGCTAATCTAAGAAGATGAAGTCCATACTGAGATTCTTGAAGAGGCTGAGTGAGTGCATTTATACACACTATAGTGCTGTACCTTTGTAAGTACCTCCGGTCTGGTGGAGGGTGATAAGGGAGGGTAGGAGGTTTCCTCCGGGCGCTGGCACGATGGAGGAGAAGCACCACTGGGATAGAACCTGATTTTCTCTCTACCTCAAAGGGAGGGGTCATGGGCCGCCTGATGGCGAACTACCTATGAACGGATGGGCGCCAATATGTGAGTATCTAATGTTCTCGCTGGCTGCTCTCAGGCTGGCGCTCGATCAGTATTAGCCAGGTCCACCAAAACTCGGCTGGGGTGATCACACGAGGGGTCTGGCTGCGCTACTAACAGAATGCGCTATCATTTACATGAGCGCCGGGGCCAACACCACCCAAAACTCACCGCAGCGATGTACCCCGCTGTTAGTCCCTGCTGGAGTGGCATCACCCAGCTTGTTTGTCCAGTGCAATTGAGACCTTGAGGGAGCTTCATCAAAGCAACCCCTCTGCTACTGCCCATCATTTAGCTTTTGACGGTGCAGACTCGGAGAGGCTTCCAGTGCGAAGAGCGACTGCCTCGACCTTGCTACATACTTGCCTATATTTTGCTTTGCCTGCCGAGCCTGGTGTTATCTGGGCCAGTGATGCCGTAATTGACCGTCTGCGGGTCTTTGACGTATGTACCGTACGTGACGCCTGGATACAATACCTCTCACTACTCGCATCTATCCATCAGGCGAGGCGAGGCGAGGGACCGATCACCCAGCACTTCGTCCCAGAAGCTGCCACATCGCACACTACCCCATCCTAAGGCCACGAAGCCGACCAATAACAACGACTCTCGCGAAGCCTTCGAAATAAACCCATCCATCCCGTTCAACGGCTGCGGAGACCCGGCGGATACTGTCGGCGAGCGATAGACAGACTGCATCCTACCTGTGAGCTGTATCCGGACAGCTGCAGCTCCAGACCTACGGAAGCTCCGCAACGGGTCCCAGCTACACAGCGAGCGTAGCCCACCAGTTGTTGATTGTCCACGCGATACATTGTGTGCTGAGATCCTGGCCAGGCCTGCTTGTCGCCAGATAGGATAGCCGCTTGCCTCACTCAGCACTCCAGACCCCCTCCGGACGCCAGTATTTCTCTACCCACCTGCTTAGAGATCTCGATAGCACCGGCTAGACGAATAGAGTCACCCCACGCCGCACTACTCTTCCCAACATCTCGCCCGCCTATACCCAGCTTCTGGATGCAGACGTCATAGCCGCCAGTCTGCATGACGCTCGGTTTGGACGTCGATCCCGACCGCGAAGGCATATATAACATCATGGACGGACTAGACGGTCGAGTGTCGGCCGACATGATGGGATCAGGCGATGCGTGGAGGAGAGGGGACACGCTGCAGCACCACTCGCGGATCTTTAGCCAGTTTCTCGCCCACGATGACACAGACGACAGCAGCCTGGAGGGCCGGTTCTTCGTACCCTCGTACCTTCGAGGTTCCACGTACATGCGCAAACTCGCAGAGGCGCACAGGACGAAACAGAACGAGTCGAAGCGGTCTGCCGGGAGTGACCTCGCGGCCGACATATCAGCGTTCCCAGACCCCGTTCCGTCTGGATCCCACAGAGGTCTGTCTCATCAGATCATCGAGAGACAGTCGTCGTCCCAGGATGAGGATGTCTTAACGTCGCTCCCTTCAAAGTGGAACAAGCATGACATGTGGTCCAATATCGAAATCCAGCCAGATGGCCGGACTGTGAAGTATACCGGGCCCAGGACTCATAACGAACGTGATCATGAGGCCAGCGCGGTTCGGGCTGAGAACCATATGCCCGCCCAGTGTGGTATTTATTACTATGAGGTAGAGATTGTATCAAGTAAAAAGGACGAGTAGGTGACACGATCGATCACCACAGTAACCATGAAGTGAGGGTCGCTAACCCGTTGTAGTACCACCATCGCTGTCGGCTTCTCAACAAAGAACGCAACCTTGTCCCGATCGATCGGCTGGGAGCCTGAATCTTGGGCATATCATGGGGATGACGGGAGATGCTTCACAGCCCACAACTCGGGAAGACACTTTGGTCCGCCTTTTAACCAGGGAGACGTTATTGGTTGCGGTGTCAACTTCCGCGAAAACACTGCCTTCTTCACAAGAAACGGTGTCAAGATTGGTAAGGAACCTTGCTCAAACTCGGGAGGGTCATCGCCTTGAGACTGACACACACTCGTAGGAAGCGCTTTCGATGACCTTCGGGGAAAGCTGTACCCTGCCATAAGTCTTAAAAAGCCTGGAGAGACGATCCGCGCCAACTTTGGCCAGCATCCTTTCGTGTACAATATCAACGATATGGTGAAGGTATGTGAATATGGGACGTGATGATTCATATAAGATCATCTAACATGCGCTCAGGAACAACGAGAAAAAATCCAGCGGGATATCGAGGCGACCACCACGTCTCATCTGGACCCTGACCTGAACGAATCGGAGCTTCTTCAAACTCTGGTCTTGCAATTTCTTCAGCACGACGGATACGTGGAGACTGCCCGTGCTTTTGCGGACGAAATAACCGTTGAAAAGGAAGCGCTATCGTTGGATGCAGATGCTAAGGTCGCCGGTACCAGCATTAAGGATGATGAGGATGCCAACAATAGACAGCGTGAGTCTCAAAGATTCGGATGAGAAATCGTAGATGCTGACAGCAGAATAGGTATCCGAGCGGCAATACTGGAAGGAGACATTGATAGGGCTCTTAAGTACACAACGACGTACTATCCTGACGTATTGGACCATGACGGATATGTATACTTTCGCCTGCGATGCCGGAAGTTTGTGGAGATGATCAGGAAAGCTGCTCAGATGAGGCTGTCGATGGATAAGCCCAGGAACAATGGCCATTTGGGAAGCTCGATCTCACAGCTCATGGATGTGGATGAGAACATGGAATTAGACGAGGGGCATCTATTGTCGGAGATCGAGGAGCTCGAGCGGAGCATGCTGAAGTATGGCCAGACTCTGCAGGCAGAGTATGCCAATGACCCGCGGAAAGAAGTCAGCCAGGCCCTTGCCGACATCTTCCCTCTGGCCGCCTACGTGAACCCGCTTAAAGAGCCCATGTTCAGCCATCTACTGGATAGGTCGGGTCGGGTGGCTGTGGCCGAGGAGCTCAACTCGGCCATCCTACGTGAGTTTTACCGACCGTTTCTCTTCGGCCACTTCTTGGATATAACAAGACTAACTGTTTCTAGTGTCTCTGGGCAAATCATCACGCGCAGCTCTCGAGAAGGTTTATGCTCAAACCACGGTCCTCCTGGAGGATCTGCGGCAAGAGGGTGGAGTTGGGGCTTTCGTCTCTGTCCAGGATATCGTTGACGACATCTCTAGACATCACCAATTCTAAACTCTCAAGCTGTTCGGGTCACCAAGCAGTACTGTCACGTGGGCACCCCCGCACTTACATTCTAATAGTGATGAATTCGCACCTCCCTTTTTTACTCTCTCCCATATTGGTGACGTTTTTGGAAGCTTTTTGGTGTTTGGGCGTCTGATTACGACTATATCTCCTGTCTACCACAAACGCATCTCAGGAGCGGTTAGTTTCTTCTACCTGGCTATGGCGTGGCTGGGCGTTTGGTCCCTTAAGCTGGAGAAGGCGGCGGCGGGCTCGTTCTCGCCCCCTTCCCCATGATCCCGCATGCACATTGGATTCAGCATGTCCAAGCCCGGAATCTGCTTTTTCTTTCCTCTTGTGTACATAACTTGTCTTTGGGTTTTAGACTCGATGGATCATGCCGGTTAAACACTGATGCAGAGCAGGTTGACTTGGGCCCCCAGTAGGGCGAGGGCTCCTCAGAAATTCAAAGTCTCTAGTCACGCCGCAGTTATAGTAAATCACAAATTTACAAGAAGATTGCCATAGAGCCGGATGAGAAGGGACAACTATACAAAATCCACGTATAGTTGATTTAATGTATTACTGGCGTGTTTTTCAGCAGATCTGCCATTTCTATTGTTTCCACCACACCGATTTTTTCATTTGATAATCTTACAGAGCGTTCAATATATTCGTACAAGATTCGTTGTCTATTTTTGGGGTCGGATGGGTCGTTATCATGGTCTTGGTCGTCGGGTTCCCTCCCCCTTCTCTACCAACACCACTCGTACAGTCTCTGCCGGTGGGCGACCAGCTTCTTGAACCCAGACAGTGACTTTTGCAGTTCCCCGCCCCTCTCCCAGGCTAGGGTCTCATCCAGGATCAGCCAGGTGTAGGAGAAGACCTCCGCGTCGAAGAGCCCCGGGGAGCCCGCGCCGAAGAACCAGGCGTCGTTGCCGAGGAGGGTCTCGAGGGCGGCGAAGGCGGTCGCGGAGTCGGCGTACAGCTGGGCGGTCCGGACGTAGGGCGTGCGCGTGGTCTTGAGGATCTCGGTTGTGGCGGCCGCGACGAGGGTGTGGTGTATCGAGTAGGCGAGGAGGGGTGACGGCGGGAGGTAGAGTGTCTTGAGGAGGGAGGCGTTGGAGGGGTCGATGTAGAGGGAGTAGAGCTGGAGACGGGTGGATTAGCCGGTGGTGAACTACGTAAATGTTCGAAGGGATGGGAGCAGACGAGACGTACCCATGCTGGGCGGATTGATTGCGTGATGAGGGAACGGTATGCTTCCAGCCGGTTGGACTCTATCGTTGGGATCTTCCTGGTAGCATTGTCTTGCGCATACTTTTGGATCTTACCACCCGTCAAGGGAGGTGATGATACGGAATTTATGGAGGAAGGGAGGAGGAAGGGCAGCGCGCCAGACGGGGAAGCGTGGTTGTTCGATGAGATGAGGTCGACGTCAACGCCCGCGATCCTCAGGAAAGTCTGTGCAAGGAATGGGCATTCTACGATTAGCTACTAGTACGCGACATTAGGATGCCCATGCAATTTCTACGAACCTGCCATTTAAGACATGACGGATTGAAGCTGGGGCGAGCACAGTCACCATCGAGAGTGAATACATAGAGAGATGGGCGAGCTCGTGTGGGTTGAGGAGCACGGCAGGGGAGCTCCTCTGCTGCGTAGACGCGGAGGGGGAAGAGTTTGAACAGGTCCCTGATGGGCGCAGGGACGGTGACCCAGCTGCGCGAATCGGGCGGCATCACGTCGGATCCAGCAGCGCGCGGACTCGCTTCTCGTCGAGGTGGGATAGCAGGACCCGAGCGAGCAAGCAGACTGAGCGTGGGTTGATGCGTTGTGGTTGGGTGTCAAGCACAAAGCTTGCGGTCCGGAGGTTGAACTGGCCGAAACCCGTTTGGTGGTGCCTCAACGCACACACAGAGCCACCAATCTCGGCAGAGCTCGGCGAACCCTACCCCAGGCCCAACACAAGGATTCTACGGCAGGGGCCTACATTAGCGATGGCCAGGCGGGGCGGCCTTAGCCCGTAGACCCCTCAAGAAAGACCCCGCAGAGCTCCCGAGCCGCATCAATCTCAGTGACCTCACCTCACCGCCTTGTTTAACCGGCGGCCAGGGCAGATGGTGTGATTTTTGCCGTCGAGTGGACTGACACACGGCTGGCGAGCGGTCACATACGCACATGCATATACCCATGCCGGCTATTCCTTGCTGACCCCCTCGGAAAATAAAAGCCATATCGACGGTGCGGCGTCGTGTTTCGGCAGCGCAAGCCGACCTGGTCGTGGCCGATGCTACATCTCACGGACACTCTAGATTGGCCGTTGTGGGATACGATGTTGCAGCAGCTGCAGGCGACGCACCTACGGTAACATATGGCAGGAGAAGCGGAATACAACTACAACATAGCCTTTATGTCTCGAGGAAGGTGGTGTGCGGAAGCTAACAAGTATATTTGGCCTCCATATTTATCCCTTAACATTAACAGTGTCGAAACATGGTCATTGGGAGCAAACATGGCAAGCGTCTGTGGTTGCATGAGAAGGAAATCGGGTCGTTCAGTTTAGGTATGGAGAAATGATCTGCTATAGCTACCTGGATTTTGCAAGTTCCTAGAACAAAGAAAGATAGAAGGGAGACTACATTATAACCTCCAGCCACATGAGATATAAATAGACTGCCGCCATTGTCAAGACTATCTTCGAGGTAGGATGGTGAAGCGTTGGCCTAGTTTTGAGCATTAGATTAAAATAATTCCCCCAAACCAATGGCGTCTTAAGTTGGGTTCAAGGTCAATGCCCAGCCTTGCTATCCGTTCCACTGTCTTCTGGAGCTTCACCAGCCTCATCATACGTTTCAATCCAAGGTTTGAATTTGGAAGAAAACCAAGTCATGTGGTTAATCACATGAGTGACTAACCCACATGAATCCTCGCTAGGGGTGAACGAACATAAGGGACATGATCGTAGGTCCAGAAATGGCACACGGAGATGATATTCTGGTGACAAGTCATCCGTTTTGCCGAGCTGGCTTTTGTGATTGTCATCCAGGTGAAGGCGCAGCTTTGACGACTCATCAAAACTGGCGTCGCAAAATGAGCATGCCCATTTGGAGTGAAGGGTTTGCAGGTGTGCCCAGAGCGATTTCCTGGTCGAAAACAGTCGGTCGCCTTCAGAGCAATCTTCAACGACACATGTGTATAGGTGAAGGTTTTCGGCGACATGGTTTCTATTGTTCCACAGTCGTTAGCGGTAATACGCCATGATACAATTCAAATCACAACTCACATCCATTCGCACAGCTTTTGCACCTCTCTTTCTGAGATTGATTGGAAACAGCATGGACATGTCCGATATGGGTCATTGCGGGTGAGGCATGGACGTTCTGGAAAATCAAATTTATCAAGTGTCAATTCAGCCTGGACAGGTGACTTGAACCGCGACTGTTCCTGGCTTTTACTTTCCATTGTCCAAGTACCCATGACCGTCTTGTGGTGCGCTCGAGCACGTTCAAAGCGGTCCTTTCGAAGCAAAATGCCATCGATTAACCGCCGCTGGAGAGCGTTAAATCCATGGCTCTGGATATTTCCAGACCATTTTTCCTGGAGTATCTGATGCTGTACATGATTTCTGAGGCTCTCATATTTTGACCTTAAGAATTGACTGTCGGGCTCTGGAAGGCGATGATTGCAATCAAAATGGCCAGCGCGCCGGTTGAGACAACGAAGTAGAGAATCACGCAGCCAGTCGAGCTTACCCAGGACCTCAGTATCGAGATACTCGATAGTTGAAATACCAGGATCTTTCTGAGTAAATTCCACGATACCCGTGAGCATATTCCTTATGATTATCAGATCGTTTGGCTCATCATAAAGTGAGGGAGTGAAATTGAACCCCTGATAATGCATACCGTCGAGAACGATCAAAGGTTCAATGAAGAAATCCTCCAGCTTCTGGAGAGCTTCAGGTACGTGCTCAGGAAGCTGACTCTTGAGGGTGGCGATGTTGGCCTGGCATACTGCAGATAGCTCGTTGATAGTGAGTTGTTTCTCTCGGACCCAACCTCTGTATGACCCATAAAGTGCTATTGTGAATAAGTATGACATCTTAATGAGATTGGGATTTGGTGACCGCCCAGTTTGATACTTCTAGAAAGGTCATGAATATAAGAGCTAAGCCGAGAAACAGAGTCCTATATACAGGCGCAATGTATCAAAGTAACTATGTGGCACATGGGGACAAAATGGTTCACAGATGTTTGAGTTGACACATACTTTCTCTTTATCTTAAATTGGATGTATATGCATTAAGTAACCTATCATTCAGTCGGATCCCTGAATTCTCAATGTTAAGGCTTTGTTCTCGTCCGGAGCAATCCTCTGGTCCTCTGAACACCTACATGACAATGAAGATGAGTTACTATGTGACTGGAATACTTTTGAACCGGTGGAGAGACTGGCGGTCCTGAAGTGCTGAGCTTAAACACTCGTCACAATAGTTTAGTCCACAAGGCTCCAGCGTTGGCGGACATTCAACAATGAACTGAAACTAGCCTGGACGTGGGCAAATCTGCCCCTCTGAGATTGTGGCCTGTATGCTTTAACATTCAGGGAAGGACACAAGCTCATGCTTTTCCCGCCATCTAGTCTGCCTCAAGGACAATTAGGTGACCTAGTCGTTCTTCGTTTCATTCTGACTATACCTTAACAGCGTATTTACCATTCTATGGCTTATTACCTTGAGTAAAAATAACAGGTCCGGTGTCCATTATAATCAGAATTGGACTCAAACCTTCTCCAAGGTAAGGGGAAGCCATTAGTAGCTGGCAGAAGGGAACTTAACTGGACCACTTCCGTTTTGAATCAAATCAACTTGTCACTGTTTCTATTCCAAATTTACTACGCAGTGCGTATCGCCCTTTTATTTTCTCCTTTGCCGCCAATGGGAAGTCTTCGGAGACAAATTCTCTTGAACCAATGGGAACAAAGAGTTCGCTTCGAATGTGCGGGGAGTCAATGGATGTGGCCATCCGTACGGAATTTACTGACATCGCTCCAAACAAAGCGATGAAGCTGACTCCAATGGAAACTGAGCCGGCGTATCTATTTCACCATTTATAGATTGCTCCCAAGAGGCTCCGTGAGAAATGAATGAGAATCATAATTCATACATGATGTCTATCTCTCTTGATTTTCCTCTGAATTAAATCCGTCCCCCCGGCTGAAAAAGGTGATAATATTCGTCACTCGGTAGGAGTAGGTGCTTCCAAATCAAAAAGACGGTGGGTCTAAGTGACACTCTACCTCGATGGAATATTCTCCCGGCGGAAAGCCGGCAGGGGTGGGCTGGGAAAGCAACCTCTCCTTGCATATGCAACCCTCGTACGGGTTTTTTAAATGCGAGAAGGGAAAAAAGAAGGTTGCCAGAACACTTGGGATCCGGCTCCACCCAGATCTAAAATGGCGCTGCTTGGTAGCATCATGAGGTGCGGGATTTGGAAGGTCATGAGCAAGGCCGTGCGGTGTGAGCGGGACTCGAAGGGATGCACAGACTCGACTTTTCCCGAGGTTTCCCGGCGGCTGCAATGCTGCTATCTCTGCCACTGCAAAACTTACATTGCGTGTTGATTGATGGATCACCACTAATGCCGGCCGGCCTTTAGCCAAGAATGACGGCCTTGGGTCTGAGTGCTTATCTGTATCTGTTTTGGCCAGGGTATGTACGTCTCGCGGCGTAGACGTCATGTCCGTCCGGCTGCCTCGAGACGAGAATCGAGCCGGGAGAATGGTTCACCCCAGCTTTCACATAGGGCTGCGGTGCCTATTCCTCGCTCCGTAATGGAAAATTAAGAAAGAAGCAAGCCATGTGTTCTAGAGCCTCCAAGCCCAACGAGACATTGAGGCTGCAAGTCTGCCCGTGTGTCCAGGCTCTGGACTATTGGGCGGGACGTGGAACAGGCATGGGTGTCGTTATTTCTCCAGGGTCGTAATGGAGCTGTGATGGAGACTGGTCCCGGAACGATCTCGGCGTCCCAGCCAAGGGTCCATTGCAGCGAATTTTTCTTTTCTCTTGGCCCAACTGCTGATATCTTCAGGATGGAAGGCCCGAAATGAAACGATGATTTGCACGTGTGGCAAGCCTCTTCAATGACAAGGTGGAGGTGCTCTGCAGCGATATAGTATGATTCTGACACTCGGGCCTCGATCCCTACTTGCCCATCCTACGTGTCGGCCATGTAGGTCGTTTTCTCGCCCTGGTGGTTTTAGGCCTCGGGTTTGTCGCCGACTAGTTCATGTCCATCTCAGCCAGCCATGCATGTAGGGACCAAGGGGATAGCGAGCATTTCGTGAGAGCTAGGAAAGAAGGCGTGAGCAAAGCATAGACCAGCCAACAGGGCGACTGGAGCGCTTAGACCTGCGCATTTGGTATCTTCTGGCTAGGCGGATGACACTGATGGCGCTCATTATGGAGCTTGTCGCGTGGATTTCAATGGGGACGGACGGCCGCAACCCCATGGGTAGCAGCGGTTAGACCTGCAGGTACTCTCACAGTGCTCGCTGCCTATTCGCCATCCAGGTATACTCACCCAGTACCCGTCGGGAGAGAGATTTCACCCTCCATCACCAGCGAGGCCGTCGTGCCTCGCATGTACTCCCCACTGCGGACGATACCTTGGCCGCTAGCCAGGCCTTTGTCTCAGTTCCTGCTTCTGATCAGCCCTGGTGCTTGGCCCGGAAAGGCCCCTCCTCTGTTATTGCCTATCTTGTATCCGTAGCCAGTATCCATCGGCAAGCGTCAGACGAGTCGTGCCTTCCTCACCCCGGCGGAGACGAGATATGGAATAATTGAACGGACCAAAAGTCTTATCATGAGGCTTCCTGGTCTGAGACTACTAATATCGTGAGCAGGAACCCCAAAATCCCGCTCCCCTCACCTCTATCATTTTCCCCAGACAACCATCACCAGACTACCAGCCGCCACAACCGCTGATAATCGAGCATCTTGTGCAGCCGCAACACAGTACATCACGAAGCCCGACGGACGAACCCTGTGTCTTGCGCTACGCTACCTCACACAGCAGCCTACCCCCACGCAGCCAGCAAGGAACATCTCGAAGCGACTGCATTAGCCTTAGGATCCAACCCACCATCATTCTCCCTCGCTCTGACCTACTTCCCCCTCCAATAGAGACGAGGATCTAGAGTTACCGCGGATCCATTGCAAGTCACTTACCACCTACACACCATTATAAGCCAAGCTCTTCACACCCTCTGTGAACCAGAATTTCGCCAGGTCTCTGGCAACAAACACCAACAATTCAAAATCATCGGCCTCTTTCAGATTACACACAGACAAATCCGAAGTGCTCCAGTAACTTTGTGGGGACGCTTCCAAGGCCGCTAGCGCACTCCTCGACATCATTTCCCGAGATCGACATTCTTCCCCAGGCCGGCCTAGGCTTAAGTACACCGGCGAGGCTTCTCGCCCTTCGGACGGCACCCGTTGAAGCTGGCTTTTTGGGGCGACTAAGGACTAAGAATACTTCATAAGCTGCACCCCCCGCGTTTTATTGGCAAAGTGACGTGAACACTTCCGAATCAGTCGATTCTCAGAGGCCCGGTCGCAAGCTTTCAGCTCTTACGACACCACCATCCTGCATAATTACCGTCGTCTTGCTTGCGTCTCTGCCTCCTTCTCTTCCTGGATACGGGCGGATTTTATGAAAGATCGATCGGATCGCTAGTCTTGTCAGGTCGCATCGCAAAACGAGAGCTTGTCATTCTTGGCCGTCTACAAATATATTATCCGGTTCCCGCCCGTCTGCATCTCTCCCCCTTCCTATCCCAAACTGCCCCAGTCGTTAGTAGGCCAGACACGCACACCTTTGGCTCAATCTTCAGTCGTTTATCCCACCTACGAGATACCAGCATCAATCAACTCTCTTCACAATCTTTTCATTAGCCGAAATGGATTCCAACTCCAACGCTTCGGGAAGTGCGCCGACCGCCTCCTCTTCTTACTCCCAACAGTCGCCCAGCTCGACGAGCATCCCCGTGCCTGCCCCCGCGCAGGCTAAGCCTCCGTCAACTGACCCCTTCCTCAAGGACTTTACCCTTGTTGCGGAGGCAGCAAAGCGGGCACAGGTCGCAGTCATGGTACGCGACTTTGAGGAGTGTGGCTTCTTCTAAAAAGGCAAACACTTATCCAGCCTAATAATCGGCCTTTATTGGCGGCTGAAGCAAGACAATTTCATCACATCCTGGCATGTGATGTTTATGTATGCCTCGGGGCACGAGATCACAATGACCTGTCAGGTCAGCGTGACGCAGCGATTGTCCAGCTACAACTGCTGCTGCCACGAGTGAGCTTCAATCGCCTCGGCGACACCGAATGCTGGAAAATCCCATGGGTCCTCCCCAATCTCGAGCTGAGCATGGAAAGTGGACTGTCTCATATCTGCTGGAACTATTTATCTTGCTATTTCTTTTGCCTTATGGTTTTCTTTTTTTTTTCTGGTGCATTGTTCTGGATTTTGGCGTCGGGCTATAGGCTGAATGCATCATAGGAGGGTGGCACTATTGATGTGTGACGTTTCATTCGGTTCGTTGGGCACACACGGCATAGCGAGGCGGGTAAGATGAGGGCTCGATAGATTTATCCCCCTTCATGACCATTTGTGATTTATTCGCTATTGATGGGAATTAGGCGCATTTGACCTAAAATGATGACTACAATATACCAACATGCTTCTCCCTTATCACCATGCCCGAACGAACGTGACATGTCTGATGAGCAAACAACCGAGGTCGAAAAAGGAAGAAATCCACGCCCGTATGTCCATTAGCAGGCGCGTTGCTGCGAGTTACCGTGAAAGCGAAGTTCCTAGTGCTACATCCTCAGAATTAACATGTGGGCATCATAGCCCCGCTATGCTAGAGAAGGTTGGATAGAGAAGCGGAAGTAGGCTGGGTGCTCCTCTAAACAAAGGCATACGTCCTCCAAGAAGTCATTATATAGCTCATAAGGACAAAATTAGAAGTGTTCCGATAACGATTACCGCGCTACTTGAGAAAAAAATAGGTGACCAGGCAGTGGAATTGTACGAGGCGCTCTACAACAAGGACATTCTGCTCCTAGTAGCTATCACATGGAGGCAGGTAGACGGCAGTTAAGACTCCAAGCAGCTCAAGCCGTAAATCACCCCCCGAATCTTCTGCCGATTCACGAAGGCTCCGAACCAGGATACGAGTCATCTTGGTAGAAGAGGGAGGGGCCGACTGGATGGTGGCCCAGACGAGCCAGGAAACACCAAAGAAGACATCTTCGAACTTGGTGGAGTTCTTGTTCGCGCTGACACGGCCGACCCGGAGCAATTTTACTCTTAGATTCACGGAAGGCCTTCGCAATCACGAGCCTGGATACATACCTTACAGGACGTGTCGAGTTCCGGGGTCGTCTACCATACTCCTTTCCGGGCCGGATGAGTCCACGTGGATAAGCATGGCCGAATTCCATCACCAAGTATTAAGAGCATGGTGATGAGATAGCATAATGTAGGTTTCATTGGATGACGGTCAGCCTCGAACACACTGTTACGCGAATCGCTGGATCGACTGTAACGAAACCTCTATGTAATGATGTAGAGAGTGTGTTTCATCACATCGTTATAGACCAGACTGTCTGTATCTGTAGGAGTCGTAGTCCGCTCTAATTTCCGACTCTGCATTTTACCAGATGTCAGAGTGTAGAATCATGTTTAGCTTCCCTTGCCTACGCTCCAGGATTATCACAGGCATATTAAAGTTGGTATTCGGCATAGTTGGTGGTGCTTGAAAGTTGGGAGCTAGGTTTTGGCATTTTGGCCGCCTCCAATTTGAGATGGTGAGACCGCTTCCCGCATACCTTTGCTTAAGTAGATACTTTGAGTAGCAAACTACTAGCCTCGATCATACATATTCAAGCGATGCACTTTCAAGCGTTATTCGATACTACAGGCCAATTGGAGTGCTAGCATGCGGGATGGTTGGAAAATTAAGATAGCTCTCTGTACTGGTATATATAAGATTGGAGGAGATGGACTTGAAGCGTTCTAGGAGGATACCCTGAGACCCGCTTCACCAGGGTTCAACGTGGTGTATACTTCAGGCATGGTAGTGTATGTGCTTGTCTATACAATAATATTTTCAGATGGAATTTTAGATCTTAGAGACAAGGGATGCGCCTCCATCAACCCGGATCAAAGCGCCATTCACGAAAGCCCTATTTTGGAGAGGTTGTTAGCAATGAATCCTTCTAAATAGGTATTCACAAAATGGCCCGATAAACACAATCAAGGTAGTACTCCGTAGACTTACCCAGCTTTGCTGGCCAGGAACAATGAAGCGCCGGCCACATCCTCAGGCTCCCCAGTGCGCCCAAGTGGCATCTCGCTGCGGATGTACTCGCCCATCGAGTCGAGAGTGGCCTTCATCATCTTGGTGGCGAAGGGCCCGCAGGCGAGGACGTTGCTGGTGATGTGGCGGGGGCCGAGGTCGCGCGCCAAGTGCGAGGAAAGATGGTGCAGTCCCGCCTTGGACGCGCTGTAAGCATAGTTGTTGATGATGGGGACCCGGATGCCGTCGATACTGCCGATGTGGATGATCCGCGCGGGGTCACCGTGGGTGCCGGCGGCGGTGAGGAGGGGCAGGCAGAGCTGGCTGAGGGTGAAGGCGCGCTGGAGGTTGAGGGTGAGGACCTTGGTCCACGCCGCGTCCGGGTACTCGTCGATGCTGGCGCCCCAGGCGGCGCCGGCGTTGTTGATCAGGACGTGCAGGCCCTTGGGTTCGAGGGATTTGATGCGGGCGACGAGGTCCTCGCAGGCCTTGAGCTCCTGGAGGTTGGCGGGGATCGCGACGGGGACGGGGGCGCCGGCGCGGGTGGCGATCGGGGTGAGCTCGGCGACGGCCTGGTCGAGGGCCTTGGGGTCGCGGCCGGTGAGGTAGACTTTTGCGCCGTTGGTGACGAAGCCTTCCGCGATCATCCGGCCGATGCCCTTGGCTCCTGTGACGGGTTGCGTTAGATTTAGACGAGGTTGGGTGGTGTATGGCTTTTGTGTTTATCTTACCACCGGTGACCAGGACGACCTTGCCCTTGACATTGAACAGGCTGGCGGAGTCCATGACTTGCGCGCTTTGTCTCCAATTGCTGGTTGTTGGATGGTATGAATTCAGTCTTCAATCGATTACCGTGGTTTCCTACTCTTTGAAGACAGACTGCTGTTAGCGATTTTGGTACGGTTGACAGTGAGACGAGGTTACAGTCGTTCGTCGATTCGGCTTCATCTCAGTGTCAGACGTGCCTCGGCACGACGTCGTTTCCGTTTTGGGTCAGCTCCGGGGAACTGAGCTCCTGCCCCATGCAACATGTACCACATACAGCAAGCAGGCACGAACTGGTGCTGGAAAAAAAAAAAAAAAAAGGAATGGCTACCACATTACACCAACTGTAATATGTGAGTGATTACTTGTGTATCTGTAATTGACAGATAATCACAATAATGCGCAGAGAATATTTCTCCATGCTGCATACTGTCTTGATATCGTGCTGCTTGTTATGTCGGTCTTTCGTCCGAAGTCAAAACCTGCAGCCTCGGTGTGCCATGTCCCACCTTCCCACCAGAAACCTCATAGAGTCAATGGAAAATGCCCCAGATGAACGAGCGAGTCAATGGCAGAGTCCAAAATGATCTCTACTGTGCCTTAGCCAAGCCATCTCCCGTCTTTGCTCCAATTGACACTCAAACCAGCCCATGGGGTTTGAGCCATCTTAGTCACGCGAGCAGAGCCCACCCGTTTGACCCCTCCCCCACCAAAGCCATCTTAGCTTGATCGCTATTAATCATCGACGCCAACATAGGCTACAGCTCTCTCCATTTGGCCGCTGGCCGCATCATGCTCGCCGAAGCCCGGCTTCTTCTTCCCGAAAATCTCGGGTCTTGTTTCTGGCGCCATCACATCATCAATTGATCAGTTTTCCGAGCCTAGCGATCCAAAGAAAGCATCGATATCACATCATCGCATTGCCTGGGTGGGGGAGTTTCGCAAGTCGCCTCCATCGTGCCATACCGAAATTACTCTTCAAGCGAGCAGAAATAGACCAAGACCATCCGCTGTCCCAACCTCCAGCACCATAGACTCGCTCATTCCTCGTCGGGTTGGGCCTGACCTCCAACCTCATCATGGCAAGTGCCCCTCAGCTGTCCGAGCTATTTGGCGCAATCCCCGTCTCTCAACATCCAAAGCAATGGGACAAGTGCTACAAGGAATCGCTGAGCCCGTGGGATCGGAAAATGCCCTCTCTAGCGCTGGCAGACCTTCTCATCCAGCGTCCAGACCTCCTCCCGCCTGCGCAAGAACTCGACCCCCGCGGTAGCCCTCTCCGTTCATCCCCCACCAGCCCCGCAGACTCGCGGTCCGCGCTCGTTCCCGCCTGCGGTTTCGGGTGGGACGCACTGCTCCTCGCCTCGTTCGGTTACAATGTCTGGGCCCTCGACGTGAGCTCGACGGCCATTGAGAAGGCTAAGGAAATCGAAAAGGAGTCTCTAGAAAAAGACTGGTACAAGACACGCGAACATTTCGACCGGGGTACCATTACTTGGATAACGGCCGATTTCTTCGACCAGGACTGGGCTAAGAACACAGGTGTTGACGGTACCGGCAAGTTTGATCTAATATTCGACTATACGGTACGTCTCCTCTTGGAACCCAAGGCTGCTGTTGTGTGCGTCACATTAACTCGGGATCTAGTTCCTTTGCGCCCTCCCACCTCAGACGCGACCCCAATGGTCCCAGCGAATGGCCGAACTCCTCCATCACAAAGGTCGTCTAGTCTGCCTCGAGTTCCCCTCAGGAAAGCCGCTATCGAGTGGCGGGCCGCTGTGGGGGCTCTCTCCCGAAGTGTACGAGGCTCTTTTGACTTGCCCCGGCGAGCCCATAGAGTACGATAGCGACGGCTCGGTCAGCAGTCCACCAAGCCCAAAACCTCGAGACAACGCTATTCACCGACTAAGTCTCAGCAAACCGACTCGGACGCATCAAGCTGGTACCAATGAAGACGGGACTGTCAATGATTTCATTTCCGTTTGGAGTTTTTAGAGTCTGTTTCCACCTCATTATGCATACTATGCAAGTTTGCTGGACGCTTGGGGGAAGACAAGAGATATATGATGATGATGAAAGTGCTTCGGGGCACGCCAGAGCCATGTATATATGGAATGGAAACGAAGTCATGGGGTTTCAGTTCCCCATACCCCAGGATGGTTTGGCTTTTTAGTCCTACCTCCTTCACGTCGTTTTCCTCAGCGAGTTGTAATGCTCTCCAAGCCCGTAGCCGTGCCTGTAGTACGCCAGCCATATCGTCTTGCCCGACGCTCTCCCCTCTTCCTCGCCAATCTTTTCCGTCCTTCCATCCTGGATGACACGGATCTCGACTCCATACCGCCTTGCCAGGGCCATCAACTCCAGCTGTCCTCCCCACTCAGCCGTATCTCGCATCTTGGCCGCGTACGGCTCCAGATCCTCCTCCAAGAACGGCGCGAAGTCGTCCGCATTCTCCACCATGTAGCTCGACGCCGCCCTCCGCACAACCTTGTACTCCGGCTCGCCCTCCGTCCCCCCCAGGGAGACGTCGTTCAGGCGCAGCTGGTCCGCCACCGCGGAGAAGAGGCAGTGCCCGTCCGGCGCAATCTCCTTCTCCACCAGGCCGGACGCCTCGAACGTCTTCTTCATGTACTCGCTCTCGCGCGCCCGGTGGTCCGTCATGCCTGACGCCTCCTCCTCCGCCCGGACCGCAGCAGCCTCCTGCTCCGCCGCGCGGCGAGCCAGCCGCTCCTTCTGACGGTTCCGCTTCTTGCCACCATTATTCTCGCCCGGCTGGCCGTTCGTCGTCGTCGTCGTCGTCGACGATGGGGTAATGTGTAGTTTCTCCGACGCCTTCTCGAGGACCTCCTCCAGCTTCCCCTCCAGCTTCTCCAACTTGCCGCCCTCCTCGTCGCCCTCGTCCGCGATCTCCTCGTCCGCATCCCCGCCGCCGGTGAGGGCAGCCACCTCGGCGGCGTGCCTCTCCCTCGTCGAGCGCTCCATCTCGGCGCACTCGTCGTTGACGCCCTTGCGCGTCTTCTTGGTGGCGTTCTTCTTCTTGCTCGTCACCTTCCCCTGGAGGTCCTTGAGCTCTTTGCGGTGCCGGGCCTGCATCTGCTCGAGGGTCTCTGCCCCCTCCATCGTGGCGGTCGAATTTGTTCGGGGAAACGAGAGATTTGAAAACGATTCCGGCTGTGGGAAGATCCGAGATCCCGAAAAGAGGGAGAGCAACGGCAAGAGAAGGCCTTTAATATTCTCAAGGAGGATCTGGCTGAACAGCTATGGTGACAAAAAGGTGGTGGGCGATCATCGAGAAGAGCTGTTTAATCGGCAGGCTAGTGGTGGCTTTGGTGGGGTTTGTGCGAGGTATCCGCAGGCGGGTGGGAGCTAAAAGCAGTCCAACGAGATTAATCTCAGCATCCACCTAGACTCCCCTTTGCCATTCTCTCATTCCTCTTAAGCACTAGCAATCGACAATGCAATATTATTATAATATATTTCACAGAACAATCAAGCTGTTCCATTTAAAGAAGCTATCTAACTGGCCAACACTGAAGAGACTGTTTCCTCGTACAAGTGATTAATTCTACATGGAGTAGGTCGAGCTCGAAAACCAAGAGCCAACTCTTACTCAACTAATCTACACAACATGATATCCCAAACAAGATGGACGACCATGGTCCGTGCCAAGCTTACCAGTCCAATCCTGCCTTGGCTATTGAACATGTGAACCAGAAAATCAGTACGATGAATCTCTTCTGTGAGAGCCCCAAGCGTGACGAGCGTCTGGCGTTGTCCATAACGCCATGATATAAAAGAAAATTCCATCTATAATGAGCGCCTATCCAACCCCAATACCCTCTCAAAATCCTCGGAAGGGATCATCCCGATATGATTCGTCGTCTCCCCCGACGCGACTCGATCCATAGCGGTCGTCAGAGGTTCGTCGACTTGTCGCCGAGTATTGACCATAGCTATCGCGATACCTGTTTCTGCTACGGCTTCTCCTCCGGCGAGCTTCTTTGCTTAGCCTGCGGCCAATATAACTCGATTCGCTTCTGGCATCTGGATACTCGTCATACTGCGAGCTGGTGAGGGGGCTAATGAATGCTTCCATGCGAACAGTTCCCACCGCGTCGAAAAAGTTAGCCCTCTGGGAGGAGGCCTCCGAGGTTCTTTGCGATATTGTAGGTGCCAAGCCCCAGGCAGCACTACTAGACCCTTGTGACTGATAGATATCAGATGATCCCGCAGTACCAATACTTGCCGCGGCCGTGCTGTTGGTCGGGTTGTGGCTCGACGCAGAACTGACAGGTCCTGAGAATCCTCTAAAAGAAAGGGGAGGCGGTATATGCCCTCCTGTGTTGCTTCGTTTTCTCCCATGAGCCATGGCTTGACTTCGTTCATTGAACCTGGGGATAAATGGCGGCTCAGCCGCATCCTCTGAGTTCTCTCTAACGTGGCTGCTGCTGATGACGCCCAATGTTTCCGGAATATGGAATTCAGCAACGTCTCCTAACTGAGAGGATTGAGCGCTTTGTATGCTCGGGACACTAGGGACTGCAGTCCTCATTGATGGTGCAGTTCTGCCCTTTGCGAGCCGGATGGAATCGCGAATCCCACCTCGCTTGATTTTGGGCTGCGGAGGAAATTCGGCATCAGGCAATTGCGTCGGTTTAACCAGCGGGCCTGGTGCAGAGATCATGTCGGGTATGGCCTGGGACGAATGCGCTAAGAATGACAAAGCTGTAAGCCAGACATAATGACGGTCTGGCGTTGTCGCAGTAAATTTCAAGGCTCGCTGCGGTGTCAGGATGAGAATTGATCTGTTGAAAACAGTTGCCACCCCCTTCGGGGGAGGATTGTCATCCTTCACATCCAGCACTGACTGGATAGTCACTACAAACATGTTAGCTAGGAGCATAGACAGTGGCCACTTTCAAGAGTTGCACTTACATTTCCTCCCCGTCTTGCCCATGAGCGCACTGCCAGAAGAAGGCTGCTTGCTGCTCCAGAGGATGGCCCGCTCATATGGTGCCAGCCAAACCCATCGCTTATGGCGATCATTCCCGGCATCATCTTTTACAGTGTGCTCGGCGACAGTAAAGGATTTTCGTCTTCGAACATACTTGAGCATCCACTCGCCAATCATAGTTTGAGCAATAGCATCAACAACGCTTGTGCTTTGGTTGGTGCTTTCAATTGAGGCCGGCTCAGTATTGCTTGTTTTCTCCGTGTTGGTAGAGGGCTTATGAGCGTGTCTTCGATAGTGGCTATTTCCTCGTTGTCGTAGGCGGGGTGTTGTTATGTCGTTTCGAGGTAGTGGCGGGAGGCCCGGACTCTCGGGAGCTTCAGTCGAAGGGGACAACGGCGGAGGAGACCGGCTACCAGTCCTGCGTGCGCGTTGGTTTCGGACGATAGCTGTGGCTGATCGCACCTTTCGCAAGCTATTATTTCGGACTACGCCACGACCAGTACCTCGTCGTTGGAAAGATCCTACCCTAGTTGGGCTTCTCTGCCCATCGCTAGTGGGTGCGCTCATACTAGGATAAGGCTTTCGTGAACTTTCACGTTTAGGGATAGGGAAAGGAGGGTTTGTGACTTCAGGGATGCTAGGGCTCCTTGCACGGCCGCTATGGCTGGCAATCCCGCTCTGAATCATGGCAGCTTTACGCATGACGCTGGCGCGATTTCCAGGACCACGTGAGATTGACCCGGCGGATCTTTCATGTCGTCTCACGGGATTTTTACCGGTCTTCCCACTGTACCCGTCCTTCTCGACGAGACTGAAAGAGCTATATACCTCGGTACCGAAAGGTTTAACGGAGCTTCTTCCACTCTGTCTCCTTGACAACAGATCCGGCGATGGGGGCGCGGTTCCGGGTGGGCTAAGTTGACTGTTCCGAGTTGTAGATGTGGACTGCGGTCGTGGAGCTGACAATGCTGTCCTGTACTCTGAGTCACTCAGATCATCCTTGTCGAACAACTCGCCCTCGTCAGAGCTAGCTGTATCAAACCCAGCAAACAAGCTACTAAATCGGTGAGGACGTTTGACAGGCGCCTGCTTCTGGCTCGAGAGCGGGCCATCATCATTATTTCCGGGGTAGGCATCACCAATCTCATCCTTCTCGATAGGTGAAGCCAGTGGAGAGGAAGGAGTCTGGGCACCGGGCCTATCTGCCAGCCTCCTTGGATTCCGTGGTGGAACATTTCCTGGCACCGGTGTGAATACGCTGTCAGGGTCGACAGGTGGGGAGGGATTAGGTGACGTCGGTCTCGAGGAAATTGAAGATGGTTGAAGATGGTGTGGGAGGAGGGCGATCCGTTTATCCACCTGAATTCCTTCCGTTTGAACCGAAGCTTCACTCGACATATACTGTGCGTTCAAGTTTACTTGGCATCCAAAGTTCTTGAAGTGGGGAGGCAAACGAGGCTCTCGTGGAGTTGTTGGCCGGCTGGTTGGCGGCTGGATGCTTATGCTTGGCACAGGGGGGGAGGTGTCAGCGGGGGTGGAGGGACATATTCACGGGGGCTTGGTGGCAGCCGCTCCGTTTGTGTCGATGAAGTGACCATGAGTATAGCGACCTGCTCCTTCACAGGAGGTGGGGACTCAGGTCGGATTGTAGGCGTCCGTGGTGGGCTCAGCGGCTCTTCAACCGTTTGTGAGGCAGATGACACCATTACACTTCGAACTGGCGGTGTTTCCACGACCAACGGAGGAGTGATTTGAACTCTCTTCTTCCTCTGGTTCGCTTCAACTTCCGAGTCCCCTCGTGGCGACGATTCCAGGTCGGCAGCCTTTAGCTTCTGTAGCACAGGCTCAGGAGTGGCTGGCTTGACAGGTGACATTTTTGGCGAAGGTGGAGGAGAGTATTGAACACCTGTATCAGTATACACAACTGCAGGCTTTGGTTCTTCCTCCGTCTCACCCTCAAGAGTCTCTAGCACGGACTGGTTCACATAGAGCCTGCTCCGTGCGACACTCCCAGACCGTTTCAAGTTTTCAAGGCTTTGATTTCGATAGTGCATTTTAGACCTGAAACTGTCGCGGCTCATATTTCGAGTGTGATAATGGGTTGTTCGATGGGACATTGCACTTTCCCGACCATCGTAGTCTGTCTGGTCATCGGTCTCGTCGCCATCGAAGTGAAGCTCGTCTGCAAGTGAATGGCCGTTGAGCTTGATGCCCGTCGAAAACCGGATGCTGTTGGACATGCTCATCGACCTCACACTGAAAGAATCGTTCTCTTTTCCGCTCTCGGCATCACTCTCGTTGGCAGCCTCGCTCGCCTCACCATTCAATTGCGCATTTTGGAACGCAGCCACCTCTTCAAGCACCGTTTTCAGGCGGCTCTCAGCCACATGGACCTTGCGTTCAAATTTGCGGCGCTCGTCCTCCCAAGCATCCTTTTCCTGTGCCCAAAGTTCGTGCACTCGTTCCGAGTCCGTCTCTTGGGTTCGGATCTTTTTCTGGGCCGTTTCCAACCGTTTTTTAACATCGCTCATTGTTTCCACAGCTTCGTCCCTCTCTCGAGCAAGTTCGCCCAGTGCTGAGGAAGTGCCTCCCTCCAACAATGCCAACTGCCTCTTGAGAGAACGATTCTCCTTTGAAGATGTGGTAAACTTTTCTTGATACGACTGCTGTTCTTCCTTCGTCGACGTCAACGTGCTCTCAAGGCTCTCAATAACCCGAAGCTTTTCATCTTGATCTCTCCGCAAGGCAAGAATTTCCGAGACAAGATTCGCATGCAACGTTGGTGTGAACCTCCTTGGGTCGAGGATACTAATCGTCTCGTCCGTCGTAATGTCTTTCGAGAGCC
The DNA here is from genome assembly GCA_037952775.1 of Clonostachys chloroleuca. NCBI lineage: Eukaryota > Fungi > Ascomycota > Sordariomycetes > Hypocreales > Bionectriaceae > Clonostachys > Clonostachys chloroleuca. The sequence goes on along the minus strand of JBANAY010000003.1, from coordinate 17,796,444 downwards.
GTTTCGAACTTCTATCCTTGCGATCACCCGGTAAGGAGGCAGGGGATTCGCCTCGTGCCGAGGGAGTGCCGGAGCGCTTCGACATTTTCGAGGCTCGTGAAGGGGTCCGATAAGGTGTATCTTGGGGGGTGGGCAACGAGGTACCAGCGGGACCACTGAGGTAGTCGTCGTCAGGATGCCGGTCTGTCATGATCACTGCGTTTTGTGATCAATATGACTGGCGTAAGCAACGCCAACCAAATAGCGTTTTCAAACGGTGAACATGGATATGGGCAAGTCTCGCTGTCTTGTATTTTCCGAAATTGCCGAAATAATTAGATAGTCTTCGTCAATCCTGGTGTATACGCCAGGATCCCACTCGCCTATTGCCGAGATATGAAGTGAAGGGAGCAAGGGTACAACGAACTGTCTGGATGTCAGCTCAGAATGAAAATAAACGCCAGCAAGATGATCAAATATTGCAAGCAATGGGACAAAAAAAAAGAAGAAGAAGAACACAACCAAGCGTGTGGAAAGTCAGAAAAGAGACATACCTCGCTGGCATAGAGCAACAAGTACAAAAATATGAGGGGTGGAACACTAATGTATGTTTCGCCAAACGAACCAGCCGCCAGGCAGCCTCAAATATTTAACCCGAGACAATAGAGTGTAGTCAAAAGAAATGCTGACGGGGCCGGAGTTGTCGACAATTATAGCCCGTTTCGATTTTAAGAGACCATTTCCTTCCTCACCACCCAAAAATGCCCGTGGTATGATGGCAAGCTCGTGCGAAAGGGGATGCGGCCGAGTGTAAGTCAATAGATATGTATAGAGAATTCTGCTAGATCGATAATGAAGTTGGAGCAGATAACGGTCTACTGTTTCATTGACAGGCAAGGAATCGCAACGCTAAAGAGATGGTGTTGATGTCGATCGGTCGAGTTTGGCAGCTCGAGGAATCGAGACAGCTGAGACCTGCAGATGGATAAGTCAATGCCAGCGCAAGAGGAGAATTGTTTGCGACAGCGCGTGATGCCATGAAATAAAGATCAAATCGCGAGGCACCGAGTCCAATTGCACACCCAGAAGGCAAACTAAGGGACATGACCTACAGTAGGAAATGCGCGAGCGAAAGGGAAAAGGACAAGGCTCCGGGCGCGATGATCATGTAAGTGCTTGCGGGTGTGAAAAGCCAGGGGCAGACAACGACGCTGGTCCAAAGTCGCAAGACAGCACAAAAAGAAGAGAAATGACGACAATCACGTATGTAAAGAAAACGACGAGAAGCAACGAAAGTGTACCAGCGCCCGTCCCTGGCATATCATCTAGTTGGACGAGAGGGGGAGAGAAAGAGAAGATTGCGGAGAGCCAGGCCAGCCGGTTCGTCTCTAAAGGGAGCAAGCAAATGACGAGGGTCCAGTCCTAGTGGATGGCCGGATGGATCAACAGCTAGCAGCTCTCTTGGTGGAGAGCGGCGACAAGAGGCCCCCCTGGCTGAGAGGAGAGAGCTCGGTACCTAGCTGAGCAGCTCCACCTCATTGAACGCCTGCTGGGATTTGGGCTCTCACTGGTGTCCTAAATTAATCCTGCATAGCAAGGGCTTGGGTGATGTGCAAATCAGACCAAGTGCCTGGGTGCCGCGGGCGTGGGCGTGGGATGGGAGTCGTGGCAGGCTCCTGTTCCCTCGCTTTTCTTTTTCCTTAGCTGCATCCATGAACCATAATGCTGATGGCGAGGGTTGGGATGACCGTGTAGGCGAGGATAGATTGAGCAATGCCTGCCCGTCACCCACCAACACCAAGTCCAACAAAGGGGCGATCAGCAGGCGACTCCCTGGCTAGACAAAATGGCACGGAAGTGACGAGGAAGCCACACCCAACCGGTGTTATCATGCGGCAACGAGAGGCACGCCGCATCTCCCAGGCCTCGACGGTTGGTCGGGCAGGTAGCAGCGAGCAACGGTCAGTGCAGCGCCTTCCTTGCTGAACATTGCCTCATCTCAGTCTGCACCTTCTTCACATCGAGCAACGCACCTTCCTGCAAGTAAACCCGTCGGTCACAGCCTGTCTCAAATAAGGATACGCAATCACACAGCAAATGCACCTACCGACACACACGTACCCGGCTGGACTGTTGGTGGATATGGAAATATCCTTGCGGTACAGCCCAAGCTTTCACGAATAGACCCTCGGCAGGGGTAGTCGACGAACCCTCGACGCACGAGTTATGGCAAGGACCGGGGAGCTGATGAGAGTGACAGAGGCGTTCACACTGATTACCGGTTGGCAAACCACCACCAATACCCGAGGACGGCCAACCGTCCGAGCTTGGGCTCTGAGCTTGGGCAATTCCCAACAGAACAGTCCTGCCCAAGGAGGCAAGATCCCAGCTCGCTACAAGTGGGGGCGAATTTGGCAGAGAGCGCTAAGCCGGGGGAGAAGCTCTCTGTCGAATAGGATGAGGTCCACCTCTCCAATCCTGGAGCCTGCAATTTCCATCTTGGTCACAACCTCCAGTCACTAATACGAATCAGTTCGAGGTACGGCCGTCTTCATACTGTCCTACGGCATAGCTGCTGGCGCGAGGCGTGGTGGACTTGGTTGTCGATGTCAGTGGCTGTCGTAGGCAGTTTCATGTTCAACAATCGAGGTTAGGCTGTCGGTGGCGAGAACCGTCGTTTTACTTAATGTATGTCTTGTCTTTTTTTTTCTTTTTCCTGCGCGCGTTGGGTTGTTGCGGAACTTTTTCAAATCAGAGGCGCGAGGCTAATTTTGTATGGTAGATGGTGGCAGGCATGTCCAGTTTAATGACATGTCGTGTTTACATTCGACCATACTGCGACCACGGAGCCGACGGCCATTAAAAAAAATTGCTGTGCCTATTGTGAATGGATAGCCAGACCACCCTGACACAAAATGCCGCCAAGTTGCAAGCGCCTACTGTTGAGCCTGCTGCATATGCACCCCGGGATGCAAGACAGTCACACATTAGAAACACCGATGTGGAAAGTCTCCATCCTATCATTCATGCCGTCACAATCCAAACCGGTCATAACGCGCCGGCCGTTATGGCACTGTGATGAAAAGGCCGGCACGCAGAGATATACATTCTAAGATGAGATGGGCCGTGGTTCCCACCAGATTACCAGCATGCTTGGCACACAACACGTGTTGATGGCCTATCTCCTGGGCAAATACCCAGCAGTCTCGATATGTTGCACCTCCAGTCCTGACCCAGGCACTTTCTCGGCCTTCAAGTCCAAGCACAGAGAATCTACCAGCAGATGTAGGACAGATGCTTCCAATCCCCCCATGTCAAGACTCGCCTTGCTCTAGTCACTACGCAATCCCCCATGGATTGCTCATGTGTCAACATGGGTTGGAGGTGTCTGTGCACACGGGCGAGCAGCTAGGATCTCTCTTTTCTCCTCCCTCCTGACATTGCTAACAGTGCAATGAGCTCATATTGACGATATGGTTGATTACTCCTGGGAGATAGTTCCATAATGTTGCAGCGAGGCGGCATAAATTCTCGCAGTCAAATATCTCAGGACCGTCAACTCACCACACCCAAAACAAAGGTCGATCATGCCCTGGCTGCAAATCTGCAGTACATGCATAAGGTTCATGCTAAGAACCCCGGCCAGCCAATTTATATTTCCATGCTCTACCCCGTAAAAATGGCAGTGTTGTGCATTGTCTGCTACGTATCCCTTACTTCTGCATGGCCGGGAAATGGACAATATCCAGAGCTATGCTAGATAACATCATGTCCTATGACAAGGTGCACCAATGCCAAATGATCGAATATCCCTCGGGCTGACCTGTCAACCGGGTGCGCAACAAACTCCTGGCAGATGTCTACGGCAATCGCCTAACAATCCCCGTCAGCAATCTCCCTGGACCTACCGGCTTAATTAGCTGGTGTGGATTCTCACATACGACATAATGAAGAACGGGCATTGTTCGAATAATGCCCGTCCGTCCATGTGGCCGCCCCCACCTAAAGGGGTTGACAGCAATTGTTCTCAGGGCGCACAATTATTAGGAGAGGGGGATTGTGCCTTGTGCTCTCCTCGTTCATCAGGTTGTGACCAGTGCGGCAAGCTTAAATGGTCCACTTCCGGAATCACACCCGCGAATATTGGCAGAGGAAGCACTACCCATGGTGGCATGTAGGGAATGGGGACAAGTGGAGGCCTTAATGGAGTCGTCTAGCCATATCAGAACCGGTCGGTCGGTCGTTGGGTGGGCAGACAGCGAATCTCTCTCATCCTGGACCACAAAATTAGGCCTGCCAGGGCTTGAAGGAGCTCTCACCTGAGGATCGAGAGCCCAAAGATCTGGTCCGGAACATGCGCCATGCGAGAAACTCCATCGACTATTTGCAATGCCCTGGTCATCCACGAGACTGGCTCTCTTAGCGTGGTCACTACGCCTGCAAATGGTCAACCATAAGATGTCGCTGCTGGCACTTTCTATACGTCGAGTACGTGACCGGCACGGAGCCATAGCCATTTCCAGATGAGATCGTACACATGTATTGGCTGCCTCCATTCGTGCCACCGAGTTGGAGACCCCCAGTGGCCCATTGACCAACATCTTAACGCCTCGTAGGGATGTATCTCTCCCTCTTATTGACCAAACTAATGGGTTGGTATTATGGTATTACGCTGCTGCTTATGCCACTAGAGGACGCTATCACAGGCAAGCCACGGTTACGGGCCGTGTTCGATCGGCGTCTCAGAGTATCAATTGAAATAATTAAGGCGCCGGTGTCTCAAGTCAAGGCGCCACTCACACCTTCGAGGGCCCCCCAATACCAAGAGGCACATGAACCATCCCCTCAATCTGTTCGTGTGCACTCCTTTTCCTTTTCCTAGCCTTGGCTTTCCCAGCTCTTCAGTCTGGAGAAGGCTCCGCCAGTGACTAGCGAGTGTGTGTGGATGGAGCCTAGCTCCCTCGTAATGTTAACAGCAAATGAACTATTCCATATCTGCAGACTTGCTTTTTGTCCGTCCTCTCTTTTCTTTTTCTCACTAGGCCCTAAAGACTGTAATAGTGAGGCTTGCTATTGAGCCCAGAATGACCCCCGTCTCTTCCGAATGAACATTTTGGTAAGTTCCCAGCGCCATGTTGATGCATGAATCTTCCCACAGTGTGCAGTATAGTACTCTAAGTTGCCCAAAAGGGCAAGGGATTCCTAATCAGCGTTAATGTAATTGAGGCCGTCGGGGAAGCGCTCAGGAGTAGTCCGTGGTGAAGGATCAGTACCGCATATCCTAGCGGAAGCCCGGGGACACAGGACGTAGGATGCCCTAGTCAACCAATTACGCAGCTACAAAGGGGGGAAATTCTATAAGATGGAAATTCAAGTGTTCTTAGTAAAAATACCTGCCCACTGTCACTTACTTGCTCTTGTTGTTGACTTACGAAGGAGTGTCTGGTCAGTAGTTGCTGGTGCTAACGCTCTCTCTTGTAAAATACCCTAGAGTACGTCACATTCAGAGTATCTCGAAGCTATCGGAAAATATTCGTAGAGCTGTTGGTTAGGTGGCTGAGGGTACAGGAAGGCCATTTCGGCCATCCCAAACCCCTATCATTGGGAGCTTAGGTCCATGGACTGTCGGTGCGTAAAGATAGAAAATGAGCAATAGCCGGTAACAGTGAATCCATCCCTTGTAAGATCTCACCCGACGTTGGCTTATACAGCACATATTTCCGAACATTCTACGTACCGTCATTTATCTTCTGGTCTTTCTCTTTACCGCCATTTACCTCCTGGCCGTTCTATTCACCGCATCCAACAGCCATCAACTTGGTCCAATAACACACCGTATTTCATCATCTACCACATAGGAAGTTAGCTCAAAGGTAAACTACTACACGACTAGACTCCGAGTGATCAGCGAAGCTAGTATGATTTCTTATGCCTTGAACTTGAGAGATGGTTGAAAAGATTCCTTGAGCGTGTGAAGTATTCACTACCACAAGCTGTTTCAAACCAACACCAGCCTAAAGACACAGTTCACACAAGAAGTTCTGGTTCGCTGGTGAGGGACCTTGGGCAGATATAATGGTGAAAACCATGGCCAAACTCGGGGGCTTCCATCAACTTCAAAAGCCCCGAGTGGTTCACGCGGAAAAGCATTATGAGTGATGACGCTAACGTGCGCTGATATATGAATGAATGCAATTATCCATGATATCTACGAATTGCCAAAATACCCCAGCTCGAATCTAAATGATAAGAATATGAACCTAACATCTGAGCTTGATCCCGGGGTAATTCACGTGAGGGGAAGAGATATATCCTATGTCACGCCCTGGCAACATCAAACTCTATGGTCATCGGACAATCGATGATATAGTCTTCGACTTTTTGAATTCAATTTGAATTCAAGGCTTGAATCACATGGCCATTCTGTAGATTCTGTAGATATTCGCTGTCTCGCCATATAAAGGTTCATCAAACGCTTTGGTTCGATTGCCTGACCAAACATCAAAGTCGATGCCAACGACAGAGCCTCAGAAGTCAGTTGTTCATCATGAGAGGAAACTACACCACAAGTTACTGAATTATATATTCTGTTTCTGCAACAGAGTAAGTAAGTCTATATTAGGAAGAAATTGTGTACACTGAATTGGCAGTGAAAGTCATTGCATATAAGAGACACGCTTGATCGCCAGAACTCATCTGGCAGAAACATGAAGTTGGTGTTTCTTTACAAGAAAAATCGAAATTTTATTCAAGGCACCATTTGTCCAATGCTAGCCAACTACACCTACAGAATTACCCTCGGCTCAGCCATCGATGGTTAGGGATGAATGTCTTTCGAAGGGCGTGATGCGGATCGCTGAATAAATCTGCATACCGATGGCGGCCATCGGTCCGAGGCCGAGGTCAGTTTGCTTTCGTCATCGACCACAGCACAACAATCACAACCCAACACGCCTCACGTTTCATTCAACACAAACCCTCTGCAAAGAGTCGACTAGACAGCGTACTATTCACAAAGCGGGAACGTAAGTAACCCAAAAAAAATAAAAATGGCCCAAGGATCCATCCCGAAACTCGCAGGTGTCACAGCGCTTCTCTTCGACGTCTTCGGCACCGTCGTTGATTGGCGCACATCCGTCACCGATGAGCTGAACCTACGCGCCTTTCGGAAGCTCTCCTCTGACCTCTCACCCGAGCTGAAATCTAGGCTCGCCGCCCTCACCGAGGCAGACTGGGGCCGTTTCGCAGAGCAGTGGAGGAAATCGTACGGTAGCTTCACCGGCAGCTTCAACGCCTCCACGGACGCATGGAAGACGGTCGACCAGCATCACCGTGACAGCCTCGAGGAGCTCCTGGCCGCCTGGGGACTGGAGGGGCTCTACACGTCCTCGGAACTCGACTCTCTCAGCCTGGTGTGGCATCGTCTGGCGCCCTGGCCCGACTCCCCCGATGGTCTGGCCAAGCTGGGCGAGAAGTACACGACGTCCACCCTGTCGAACGGGAACCTGGCTCTGCTACAGGACCTCAACGACTTCGGCTCACTGGGGTTCCACAAACTCCTCTCCGCGGAGACATTCAAGGCCTACAAGCCCGCCCCGGCTACCTATCTTGGGGGTGTCCGGGAGCTGGGTCGCGAACCACATGAGGTTGCCATGGTGGCGGCACACATTGGCGATCTGCTTGCGGCAAGGGAGTGCGGGCTCAGGACTGTGTATATCGACCGGCCGCAAGAAGAGGCATCTCCGCAGGATGAGAAGGACAAGCTCGCGGCCAAGGATCTGATAGATGTGTGGGTGACGGTTGAGGAGGAAGGGCTTCTCGCTCTGGCCAATAAGATTATTGTGTCATGAACGGTCCAAGGCTTTCTATCTTACTCATATCAACTTAATTATAGGCTCTCTTCCTGGGGCCATTAAGAATTCAGTTGCGGTGGCTTGACACTCAGAAGAGGTCAGCAGGAAATCCAACCAAACCTCAGCCGCCTCTCACATGTCAGTTGTCTATTTGGTGAACCCTCTGCAGCGCCGCAATCTAAACACCAGCACCCTCTTGCCATTCTCTCCTCCTCGGACAGCTTCGTATACCATACCAAAGAAGACTGACTGCATTTCATGTTTCTTCCTCACATATTAGCGCCCATCCCATTCCCCAAGCCGCATGATCCAGTTTGGCTTGGCCCACAGCAAGTTACACGTGGTGGTTGCAAGAGCAAACTCTCAATCTCACGAAAGAGAAAAGAATCACGAGCGAAATGCAAAGCGATGTGTTCATGACGACGTAGAGGGCTGGTGCTTGGTGATATTCCATCAGACCGATAGTATAAACCGACATGGGACTCGGGCAGGCCGACGTCAGCTGCAACGCCATCATTTGATCTCACCGGCCAGACGGGGCAGGACCTTCATGCAAGTCTGTCCCCAAATCCCATCGACAATGAGCAATTAGTACCCTCCCCCAGCCCGCATTCACGCACACACACATGCAAGCAACATTGGTTTTGGATTGGCTCCTCACTACCCGGCCTGCGCGGGGGGAAGGGGGAGACCCCCCACGGAAGGATCCGTTTCGAGAAGCTCCAGCGACTTCTTTTGCACGTTTCAATCTTCTCTAGGAAGGTCCGCTAGGCTCCAGGGGGGCAGTCAGTAGAGGACTTGACTTTATCACATTGATATCACTCCTGTAATATTATGTAGTCTGCTCTAGCTCCCGCCCGGGACTTGGATATGGCGGAATTAGGAATAAAACGGTCTGCCCACTTGAGCTAAATCAGTTGATGGAGGTTTACCCATTGGCTGGGTCGTACAGTGGCACCCCATGTCGTTTCAACAAGCTACTGGATGTGTAAACTGCTGCAGAATTCCTCGATCCCCTGAAGCCTCGAGATGCCATCGCATCCTGATGCTCGATTGATCATCACCGCCGTTCGATTATCTTACATTTCTGACGTAATTGAGTCAGTCAACCTACGCCTATCATGCTGCCCTCGTGCCGTCACTGTTGCTTACGGTTTGCTCCGGAAGGCGAGGGAATCACAGAAGGGTTCTTCTGGAAGACCGACTAGTCCTGGTGAGGAAGGCCCGCGGCAGTTTGTCGTTGGTGATGCGAACAAGAGGCTGGCAGTTGGGACGATCGACCGGCCTGCTGGGATATCCGACCGTTGGACCTTGTTAATTGGGCCCTAGACCGCTAGATTGTTCGCTCTGTTATTGCCACTGGGTTTCCATTAGTTTCCACGGCGATGTACTGTATTTGAAACCCAGGACAGAGACAAATACACGTATATATCCGATTTTAAGGGTCTACAAGTCCCTCCCTGCGTTGATCGGCCCTCGGGCTCCCAGAAACGGGGATCGCAAGTCGCATCTCGGAGAAACGCGAACCGTGAGTCAAGACGGCCCCTGGCATCGACGGATGGCAACTCGCATGTTTATCTCTGTGAAACCAAGAGTGATACCACCCTAATGTTCGGGGCTTTTCAGTGTCTCGGAGCGGCGACCTTTATTTGGAAGTGGTACGGCAACCCGACAGGACGGCCGGGTGAGGAGGAGACAGTGTTTGGGTCCTCGTTCTTAATGAACCGTTGTGGAAGGCAGACGGCAGCTATCCGCCCCTTCCCGTGTCCAGGGAGGCACTGATCTTAATCTCCTTGTGATGGTGACAGGCGCTGTCACCAAGGATAACGACCTGCAAGGGTATTCGTTGCCCCTTGGTAGAACATGTCCCTACAAAACAAGACGTTGAATCCAGGGTTGTCTCGGCTTTCTTGTCCCGTCTTGTCTGGCCTTGCTCGGAGGAAATTACAATTCACGGGAGGCTGCTACGAGGTCGTGGACGATCGTTCTGTTCTGGTGTGGCCCGTCATGATAGATGGTAGGCTGGGCTGACTGAGCTGACCTTGTACCACGTCGGTATTGTAGGCCAAACCAGATTATTGGTATAAAAATCGATAATCGTGTCCATCGTCTGACCTGATCGCGGGGAATGCCGAGAGATCAGTGAACAGGTAGCTGAGAGAAGCTCTCAATCATATGAATGTGTGTGTGGGTTTGGGGCATCCACCTGTCAGATCAGTAGTAAGAGCAGAGACGGATGGGTGAGACAGGGACAACAGCAGGCAAGGTGCACGGATAGACAAGACTATGGCGGGGAGATGTGATAATGCAGTCATGCCAGGAGGGTACATGTGGGCAGCATCTGGAGTCTGGACGCAGGCAGACAGCGAGGCGTGACTGGAGGCCGATGGACGGGCTGCTGCGCGGTTGAGGCTCTGTTCGAGACCGAGCCAATGTTTACCAACACATGCAAGTAACGCCTCTAGGCTGCTGCGCGGCCGGGATTCTGGATGCTGGTTGGCCCTGCGTTCGCGGTCGAGGTCTCGAACGTGGAATTATGGGGGAGGGAGGATTGTGATTTCACGACTGCTTACACGAGGGAGGCAATGCAGCTGCCCCGCAGGAAGAATGAGAAAACTGTCGAGAACACATCATCCATTGGCAGAACACGGAGGCGATTCGCAACAACACGGGGCGACGTGCAGTGGCAGAAGCAAGGTCGATGTCGCTATCGGGGCTTTTTTCGCCAATTGCTGTTCGGGTGGGGATGTTTAAACTCCAGGATCCCTCCAGAAAGGGGCGGGTACGTACTAGTTAGTAATGCAGTGGGCGAATGCAACCTCGCCCATTCCATCCCAACAGCGCCCATCTGCAGATAGCAATGAGTCGCACCCAGCGAGCATCGAGCCCACCATTGGCTGCTGGTAGGGTGACATATCATCCCTATGGAACAATGTTCCGAAACAGACCAGGCCAGTAGTCCGTCTGTCAATCACTTGCCATGCCACAAGGGATACCTGGATGGGATGAACCCGCCAGGGCGAACGAGGCCAGCCAGGTCAAGGGCGTTGCGGATTCGGGGAGCAGTGCCGACGACCGTTGATTAATTGCTAGTACCAATCCTGCTAAAACACGCAAGGTTGGTGGTGGGATTGATTGTCCAGAGGGCCCTCCGGTGGGCTTTTGGTTTGCCAAGTCGAGTAGCGAGCGCGCGTCGCACAGGCGCTGCCAATAGGGCAGGCAGCACGCTGATTCGCATGTTGCTTTTGCGAGTGCGTGTGCTGCAACGCTCAGCCCAGCGCTTGCGTTGCGTCTTGCGTTGCTTTTTCGCCGGGTCGCTCGCTGTCTTGCAATGAATCGCCGACCCGAACATACATCCAGCATGCATCCGTATCTATGGAGCCCCCTTCCGCCCATCCATCCATACACACGAGGGCAGGACAGGCAGTCATCGCTAACAGCCCAACCATTTTACTAGGTACAACCTAGACCTCCCACGTCCCCACCCAGCAAGAGCCAGCTCATCTTGTGTGCAGTATTGTCGACAACCTAGACAGACAGAGCAGGTAGCCAACCCCCGCCCCCAATCACGGCCAAGAGCTCTCACGACCCCGGCCCCCCTGCCACTGCCGCAAGCTCTGAGAGTTCTTCGATTGCCGCCGGATGCACAAATCATAGTAAGCCACAGGCACTCCCTCAACTCTGGTGCTCACACTCGATGTGCAACGTAGCCGGGCATTGCAGCTCGCTCCCAATAATGACACCTCATGGTGCAGCCAAGGGCACGACCTGCCACCCGCCTCCTCAGGATTGGACGAAGCTGCGGCTATGGCCTACCCATTCAACACCGCGATGCCACTTGTTCTCGCACTAACTTGTTGCTCCTCCAGGTTAAGGGGGGGACAGGGCAGGGCCAAGGACCCGACCCAAGGCGCGGTACTGGCCCCACCACCTGCTGGAGTTGGCTGGAGCCCTGTAGAGCCCGGGTGTAAGTCCCCTGGCCACAGACCCGGCCGGACGCATTGCATACCTGCCCGCCTAGCAGTTCCGCTTGGTCACCCTTCCTCCATAGCAGCAGCCTCCCGCCCTCCCTATTACCTGTGCGTCGGCAGGTAGGTCGTAGGTAGCAGGTACTAGGCCGACCTTAGGTGGTAGGCATATGTACGAGGGGGCAGGTACCTCCTCCACGCGCTGTCTAATTACCAGAGCAGAGGCGCTCGGTTCTCTGCTTAGCCTTCTCTCCCCCTTCTCCCCTTCTCCCCTCTTCCCTGCCATTTCATGGCTGGTGCCAAGTTCGCATCTAGTGCCAAAGAGCTCCAGTAAAGTACCTACCATCAAAGTGCCACCACCACTACCACTAACCGACGCAAGCCCCCCAGTCCAGTTATCCATTCTTCCTCCATCCCATCTCATCCATCCCCGCCGAGGAACTGCACTTCGAAGCTGTCCCATCCCTCAACCGCTTTTTGTCCACCTCCATATCTCTTTTTTTCTCTTAACGATCTTGCTTGAGCTCCCAACATAGCAGACGCCCACCTTACCCACGGTAGCCTTTCCACAAGAGTCCCAACCGCCCATCATGGCGGGACGAATGGTGTTGTACAAGCTGGTGGTGCTGGGAGACGGCGGTGTGGGAAAGACGGCCCTCACAATTCAACTGTGCTTGCAGCACTTCGTCGAGACGGTAAGTATCTGGATTTGTTCGATCGCTTGCACCGTGGCCTCTGGGCCGCAGTTTCTGCCCCTTCCGTCGCCTCTTTCTCGTCGCTGCAGCCCGCTACTGGGCTTCGTTTAGCACCTCCCCTCCACCCCTCCTCAATTTCCTAATTGCACCCAGCCCAGCTACCAGCAAATGACCTGAGCTCTCGCTGACCAGTGCAATTTTTTTTCGCCATTAGTACGACCCTACAATCGAGGATTCGTATCGCAAACAAGTTGTCATAGATGGACAACCATGCATGCTCGAAGTACTCGACACTGCTGGGCAGGAAGAGTACACTGCGCTTAGGGACCAGTGGATTCGTGATGGCGAGGGTTTCGTCCTCGTCTACAGTATCTCATCTCGATCGTCGTTCGGACGGATTAAACGTTTCCATCACCAGATCCAGCGGGTCAAGGAGTCCGTAGCGTCGTCGCCCACCTATCCCGGTTCCCCAATGGCCACGAGTAATTCGAACCAACCCGTTCCAATCATGCTCGTGGGCAACAAGAGCGACCGAGTGACGGAGCGCGAAGTCTCAACTCAAGAAGGACACGCATTAGCCCGAGAACTAGGTTGCGAATTTGTCGAAGCATCGGCGAAGAACTGCATCAACGTTGAAAAGGCCTTTTATGACGTGGTGAGAATTCTACGTCGCCAACGCCAGAGCTCCTCGCCCCACGCAAGGCCACCGCGTGGTGATCGAGCTACCACCCGAGATAAAGAGGACAGGAGAAATGGTAAACCTGGCGGCCGCAGCCACGGCAACTCCAAGGGAGGCAAGGGCATCAAGTGCGTGTTATTATGAGATAACAGATCACTTGACAGCACACAGTTCAAACACACTGGGAAGTGTGTTGGGGAGGGGTGAAGAGGTCCTGCCTGCCGGCAGGCTTAGGCTTCGCAACGAGCCAGCGAGCGACGCCAACCATGATCATTGTATTTGCTCCCGACTTTCCTTTTCTGAGGCGATAGATTTTGGAGCGATCTGATGGCCTCGCTATTATCCTGTAATTGGGCAGGCGCAGCCAGCACGTCACGCAGAACGACAGCTGCGTGGCTTTCCGATTGGCTCATACCAACCACAAACAACGAACATGAAAATCTAAAAAGGCATTTCTTGGGTGCTATGCCATTAAACGACAAACAAACACCTTTATCATTACGTTATTGACGAATTAACGGCTTGCCAATCCCCCCACACGAAGGAGGACTGAAGGGAGCAGTTTCATTACGACAAACCATCACAACCATGAATACTACCTACCGCCGCCACCGTTACCAAAACACGTTACTACCAGCATTCTCATCATGGATTATACTTGTCATCACCATCTTCATCACGATTTTGTTTCCCATACTGTAGTGGAGGAAATGGGGTAAGGTTAAAGGGCGGAGCAATGGGTGTTTTGGGTTTTTGGGCGAGTTATTCCCTTTTATTTCTTTTTTTCTTGTTTCCCTGCTGCCCTCTACAGCTGGCTTTCTTTTACTCTCTTTTCACCCGCCCCCCATTATTGAGAGAAAAGCGCCTTAGATGGATCAATGGATAGTTTACCGAATGACAACAACTTGGTTTAGCCGAGCATGGACCTGTGTACTGTTTTCTTGTTTTTCTTTTCCCCGACATCGCCGTGCTCCCTGAATCATGGGAAGAAAACTCGACCAATAAATCACCGGGGGTACTCTTTGAGGAACTCCCTGCGACCGTTTGGCTTGTCCATAGTTCTGGGATGCTCTTGGCGCGTTTTAGGTGGGCGAGAAAAAGTTGAACTTGCGCTTGACTGGGGTTTTTGGATAATGGGACAAAACAGCATAATGGCACCCCGGCCCAAAACGACAACGGTGTGATGTATCTACATATTATTCCCTGCTACCATACCTACCCACCACCATATTTTACCTCTTTCTCAGCCGAATTGCGACATCTGGCCAGTCTCTCTCTCTCTCTCTCTCTCTCCGTGTGTTACTTTGATGTAATTATCCTGCGACTGCCGTGGCCAAAATCCCCACCGGGGATTTTGTGTATTTTATCTACTTACTTACTAGGTTTCAAGGTTACAAGACCCTACCATGCCTATCTGGATGACCGGACGCACACACGCGTGTCGTTAGTAGAGTGTGTCAAAAAAACTAGCACCGTCCTAAAGCGATGAAGGCGATTGAGCTTAGCGACCCTAGTTTGACGGAGGGCTGCCTGCTACTACTCATGCGCAGTTCCATCCATGCCCACACGGCTGTTTCATCGAGGAAGCCGATTGTGCCGCATTTGCCCATCACCAGGCGGTTCAATATGGCATACCTATGCTATAACATCTCAATGCGTCCCCCTTCCCCCAAGGGTCGCTTTCCCGATTGATACAACTCTGACCCCAAGAACGTAGCAAAGAGTGATCCCATTCCTGCCCAACGACGACCTTGACAAGGTCCCAAAAAGATATTTTATGGGGCTCGATAGCTAGAGTACAGATTGGGTGACACACACGTACGCGCACGTCGAGAGAGGGAGGGGGACGCTGCTCATGCCAAATGTCAAGCGTGGCAGAGGGGAGCGGGATAAAAGCTTAGGCCTGGCCAATGGACCCTGGGAAGTGTCCATGCATGCGCTCTGCTGCTCTGCGGAGGCAAAGATGTAATAGCATCGCCATTGAGCCAAGTAATTGGCATAGCACGTGTAATATGATGTCCCCCCGCCAGCGTCCTAATCTCGCTCTCGTCCTGCCTCTCTGGTCGGTCCCTCTTCCTTCTTTCGTCATATTCTCTTTTTTATCTTCCCAGTGGCGTGGTGTACCGTTAGGCTGGGTCTAATAATACCTCGTCTCTCTCCGAGCTAGGCAGCCTCATTGCCAATACTAACAGGAGACAGGCAAGGGAGGAGCTTGAGCAAGCCTTACTGGGATCCCTGCCCCAGTCGGACAATAAGATGCAACGGGCGAAAAACCTCTCCCCCAACTTACACAACGTTTCCGTGATGGCCCATAGGCAAGGAAGAGGCATGGAGAATGAGGAACCTCGCCTGCCCAATGGGCCTCGTAGCTTGACCTCTAGGCTAGGATCATGCAAGTCCGTGTCACCGGGAGGAGAGCCGGAGCCAGGGGAAGGGATCCATTTCATTCGAACTAGCTAGATATTGAAGCAACACTGACCCGGGTCTGTCCCACCTCTAAGAAATGGGACCGCGAGGAAGAGGCGGGTTTGTTAGTGAGGAAGAGAAAAAAGATTGGGCGTGGTGGCAGGCCGGTGTTGCTACAGACGGAGCTCTGCCCTGTCCTGTCGTGTGCAGCGCAGGGCACACAAGCACAGCAGCGGGTGGAATGGTGGAGACACACCAGCACTGAGACACTGGTGCACTCGGGACGCTTGATCCTGAGGACAAGAGGAGAGGTCACAGAGGATACCAAACCCGCAATAGAGCCGGCAGGCTACCGGTCAGCCCGTGGAGATCTAGCAGAGCGAGACCGACGGCCATCGAGAGGCGGAAGCACCTGTGCATGCCGCTTGCCTGGAAAGATCGATGGTCGTGGGAAGGGGAACGAAGACCTGCTGTGGCTGTCGCCCACTCACCTGGCGGCGGGCCTATTGGGTGCCTTCAACCAAGGTTAGGGCCGTCTTAGCTGCTGGCCTATTAGGCACAGACCGAAGTGCCAACAGGGACATGCCAGCGTTCCATGCGGACCAGCCTTTTCCTTTCCCTCTCGGTGAATTATAGCAGCGACGGCCAGGGTGACAGTCGATATTTGCGTTTGTTTGCGTCGTATCCTAGGTGCGGGGACCCGTTTTCTCCGGTACCGAGAAGGGACTTCAGCGAGAGGTTTATGCCTTTTGGGACGGGAGAGGCGAAGTGGCCAGCCATGTGAAGTAACACTGGACACACGCAGCGTTTCGTTCGCTGTGCTGGAGGGGGGACGGGCACAGCTCTGAGAGGTGACCTCCCCCCGGTAAGCAGCTCTCTTAGCGCTCGATACCCACCTTTGCAGCGGATGTGCGAACCGATGGGGAAGGGCAGACATTAGGCAGTTCGTGGAGGTGGTGGTCTTCCTTACACGTACCCCGAAAGTCCGTCTATTACTTCTCTGTGATAGGCCCTCTCGGGGAGCCAAGCTTGTGATTACCATACATTCATCAAGGGAAGGGAGTCTGCCTGGGCTGCACTTTGCATATGCCACCCGGGACGCATCTCTCCGCCGACCGATGCATTCGCTGCCTCGTGTTCCCTCTGACCTGACCCGACCCTCGGGCATACCAAGGATCTGGTAGCAGTGGCATTAGAGAGCACAGGTCGGGAACTTGCGGGGGGCTGCGAAATGGGCTTTCATCCGCGGCCCGGGGGGTGTGGGTTGTGTGATGCTGTCCTCAGAGCGAGGACCATGTTGCCTATCAGAGACGCCAGCATCTCCGCCGCCATGCAACCACGTCCTGATGGGTTATGCGGTTGGTTGTGGGCGGGTTTCCGAAAAGGGCAAGCCATAGTGATATCACATAACCTGTTCGCATCGATTGGGGGCCGGCGGGTAGTCGTCTACGAAGTTGATGGCCAGGGAATCTTCGAGGTGGCGGAGGACGCCGTTGCTGACCGGTGCGAGGCCCACACGGGGGGCGCGAGGAGAGAGCAGGAGAGGGCAGGGTGTTAAGCAGCTGCCAGAAGGTGAGGAATAAGCAGGGCAGGTCGTATGAGAATGGGCTGGGAGGAAGGTCTTGGCTGGATGGAAGATGCCATTTCACATGCGTTTGCGTTGTCAAATCGACACGTGGTGAACGTGGCAAAACGGCCACTAATTCTCTTTTTCTTCCCAGGTTGATTCCTCTCAAGGCCATGGCGGGCAGGGATTCTACTCCCAGCGAAGTCAGAGAGGGATCGAGGTCCAAGCGATTGCTTTGACGTTCATTTCGGAATTTGCCATTCATCTTATCCAAATCGTAGGGTATACGCGGGACGGGGAAAAGAGAGTCGTTGCCGGGAGGATAGGAGTTTCCCGATCACTTCACGACTGCATGTTACACAAGATAGCAAACATGTATGTATATGTGGTGGGGATAGAAGTTGCCTCGTATGATCGACACATCTCCCAACGTAACCAAGCTTCTTCAAATTCCACTTCTCCTTCCTCATACACGCTTTGGGCTCAAACTACTCGCCCCTGTTCCGAAGCCCAATCAGTAAGGAGCATCCATGAGCCTACACAGATCGCAAGTGCAGCCTCGGGTCGTAACTAGGGCAGGCGCTCTCTAACTGAGACAGTTGCCAGCCCTCCACTGCCAAACACGCCGACCTGTCTTGAACATGGTTGAAACAACGAAGCAGGGCACATCATACATATTGTGAGTCAAAGCGCACCGTCTCTATTCAGTGAGGTACATAGGAACAATTGTAGGTGAAAACAGTTGCCGGTAGCAACCTTACATGATATCCCATCGTTCCAAATCGATAACTACCCACGACGCCAATAGCCTGTGCCCAACAGAAACCCCGTCGCAGCTAGATCCAGAGAGAATATAAAAAAAATATAGTCCAGAGAAAGGAAAGATATCGTGAGTCATGGTCGTGCTACACTAGCCGCCATACTTCTTTGTCTGTATAAAAGGGTAGCAATCAAGGTAAGGGTAATAACAAGAATAAAACAAGTCTTAATCCAAGATCCCTTGCCTGTCGGCGGTCCAAGATTCTTCGTAATTCAGCATAAATCAAAAGGGTAAAATGATATGAAATCGCTTATTTGGTTGCATGTTCATCCCCGAAAGGGCTTGTTGCCCGTTCTCGCGTTTGCGGCCTCATCACGTTGTCGCCTTCCAACTCAGCCTCTGCTACTGGGCGAAGGGAAGCGGTTGGCGTATGGGGAGGGTCTGAGAAAGGGCCTTGGTCAGAGGTGACAGTGATGGAAGGAGCTGAAACGTTCGGCATCATCGTCATTGCACCGAGAGTGGCAGGCGTGTCCAACTGGGATACACTGGTGGCCGCAGACTTGCTGGAGCTAGCATCAGACTTTGAGCCAATATCAACAGTCTTCAATCCGCCCCCAACCTTGACGACCTGAGCGCGGGCTTGCACAGTTGCGGTGTTGAGGAAGGTTGAGCCGACACTAAAGGCACTGGCTGTGCTCTCGGGCCGGTTTCCAAATTTGCCGAAGTTGATGTGCGGTACAGGAGGCGGTGTAATATCTGGGGTTCCGTTGGCGCCCTTTACACTGACGATCGAAGGCTTCACCCGCATGCCGGTCTGACCCGGAGCCATAACTTGTGCCTGCTTGCCGTAGATGGTTGACGCGATGCTCGAACGGGGCGCATATGAAGCGTGTGTCGCATACGATGCGCGGTCAGAGTATCCAGAAAGGCCAGAGTAGGTCGAGTCTCGGAGGTCTCCTGGCATAAAGAAGTGCTGATCTTCGTTTGACGAGTCTCTGGTTCCACCAGTGTGTTGAGCTGGAATCGGCGGGACTGGAGGTACAAGGCTTCCTCCGGAGGATGGATTGGCGCGGTTTGTGACTCCTGGAATATAGGCGATTTGAATAATGTTGGAGGCTCGGGTGAGGACGGTGGAGGCAATGGAATGAACGGTATGTGTTGACGAGCGGCGAGTTAATCGGGATGCACCGTCCTTCTCCGAGTCTTGTGAAGGGTTCACTCCCACATCGTATGTCGACATCATCGAACTCTCGGCCCTTCTAGGTTTGATCAAGAATCTCCACGCGAGATATGTTAGAAGAGCAATAAAGGCGACGCCGCCCACAACACCACCGGCAATGGCGCCCGTATTGGGACCAGAGGAAGTTGTGGTAGTTGTCCCCGAGTCAACGCATACTGCTACACTAGCTGAGGAGCAATCAGTCGCAATTTGGTATTGGCATTTCTGGTTACTCTCGCATTTGGGACACTCGAGGTTGGTGCCGGTTTCGTATTTGTAGCATCCGGTATCCCCTCGGGGAAGCAACGCGACAACTAGATACCATGTTAGGATGAACGGGGAATAAATTATTCGACGAAGGACCTACTTTCGTGGTACTCCTCCAACGTCCTGGCATAGACGAAGGGCGAGTCAATCATCATGGCGGCGTGAGGCGTATTTCCGTTTTGAATAGGAATAGAAGTCGCGAGTGGTTGTCGATAGATGGCTAGGCGTTGAACGAATGCCAATGAGAGACTATGTGTTGTTTATCCAGTTGTGGTAAGGTTGAAGGGATTCCCAACGATTGATGATCGGGATCGGCGGATTTGCTGGTGTTGGCAAGGCGGAATGAATATCAAAAGTAAATGAGACTTGGTTGCGAGAACGAGTGGATTCAGAGACGAGCTCGGACGATAAATTGGAGGCTGCTTAAACCATGAAGGACGGAGACATCATCGACAGTGCCCGATATCAAGGATTACGAGCGCAGACGACGTCGGGCGGCTGATGCAGAAGAAGAGCGGTTGGGATCGTCTGCGAAACTGGTGGAGATGGAGAAGGGCGAGTCGAGGTGTGAGAGGAGGCAACGGTGGCGAGGCACCAAAAATCGAGACTGGACCAACTTACACACGCACGCACGCACGCACACGCAGGAAGACAGGAACAGCCAGGCCCAATAAAGCTGGTGGTGGGCGGGAGAGAAATGGGAGCGAAGGGGAGCCTGATCTCACAGCCGATGGAGCACAATAGGACCAGGGGATTTGGCCACTAAGTACCGTTCGGCTCTAGCGAAACAATCTCAACGGATGCCAAGCCCCATACAGTGCTGCAGGGCCATCCAACACGGCCTGAAAGCCAACGCTAGGCGACCACTGAGGGGGCAGCATTGCAACGAGCCCCATTGTTCCAAACCCCAGGGGCCACACAGGGCCTGCAGATGTGCGTGGCATTGACCCCCTGATGCAGGTTGGAGACGGTACACTAATACTCGCACTGTCTTTGATTCCACCCCTTTTCTTGCAGAAATCCTCCCACTGACGGGTGGAGCTCACCATGCCTAGACAACACGAGCGGCCATCGTCGTCGTAGAGTTAGGTAGGTCGAGAGCACAGAGCCTCTGGCGGCGCAGCGTCCACACTTTGACAGATTTCTTGGACAGACTCAGTCTCTGCATTGTGGTCGGAAGAGCCCTCTCATCCGTTGGTCAGCAGCCCAGCATGGGTCAAATGGCGTATAAGCATGCATCCTCACCCTCCCACCCGAGTACCTACCTTTCATGGTAGGACCTTGCGGGGCGTAGCAGTTCCATCCTCAATGGTGTAGGGGGAGTTGCACTGTGATAATTTGGGCCTGCAGCGAATCACATTGCGACTGGTCACTTTTCTGTTTTGCCGTTCAAGAGCGAAATTATCTTGGGTGGCGCTGTCCGTGGAACATCTCAATCCAGTCCCGTCCGACGCGGTTAGGTAAGCAATATTCATGCTTACCCCCAGGATGGGTTGGCCCCACCCCTCTCCGCCCGCCCATAACTGTTCTTAAGCCCACGTTAGAGTGGCCTCTGTATTCATGTTGGCGACGCGCTATATCAGGCCATCTCGTAGCCAACCAGCGGTGGCATAAAGGACTTCCTTTTCAATATATCCCTTCATATAACAATATGCAGCCGATGTTGTACCAGCATATTTGGGAGGTTTTGACAATTATAACCCCTAAATGAAAACTCATCACCAACCTTTGGAGCAGGATCTGATGCTTATGGTTGCTTGGTTGAATCGGTACCCTTCCAGTGGGAGTTAGTTGACTCATTCATCCAGAGGGAGATAAATGATTCGGTAATAATTCACCACCAAGCAATAGCAAGCATCGGATGCTGCTCTAGAGGTTGATACAGTTGTTCTTCAAGATGATGCTCGCAGCCGAGGTCATGTCAGGAGTCCTGGTAACATGCACGAACCTACTTCGTCTCGTTGGCGCCTATGTAATTCTCCATGTTGTGAAACATACAGCATCTCGTCAAATTATCATCGGTGGATAACAAATACGATATTGAGGTTGTCACTAGACAGAGGATCGTCAAGTCTTTTCCAATTACAGATCAGACCAGGCCATAGGCTAAGGAAGCCCGAGGGAAAAGTCAAGGAAGACCCGTAGAACTCGCTGTCCCCGATGTGGCGATGCAATTGTGACATGCGATGGATGGGAATGTGTACTCCTATATAGTTTTTCTGCTTGGGTTGATGGTGCGCCTCGTCCCTAATGTACATTTCATACTATCTCGGGCTGCTCTTTACAAAAACAAAGACAAACAAGTGGCTAAGCATGGCATAGGGCAGAGAATTGAAGATGAGGCAAATACACAATCCTCAAATTAAAACAATGGCTGACCGTGGAACTTAGCTCGCGAAAAGGAGGCGCAGGCAAGGATATGAGTTACGAGAAGTACCTCAGTAGTGCTGCGCTGGGGGCTGGACTCTTGCCTGTAGTGGCTATTCTAGTCACTGGCGCCTCCGCTCACGAAACACAAGCCGTAACTCTCCAGATCCGACTGACACGGTTGCTATTTTTGAACCACTAGCCCCTCCCAGTGCCCAGTCAAGATTGGTAGTGCTACGTAGTATCAATACCTGGTGTGGATCGCGCAGTCTGACAGTCAGCACATGGATGGAGTGCGTACATATTGGAGAGGGGCCTGGGCTGCCAGCTGGGTAAATCGGCCCAGTTATTTAGCAGCAGCACACCGCGACATTGGACTGCACCTCTACGTGGTGGTGCATCTCGTAACGCAGATCGTCATCGATACTTCAATTCCCGACCAGATCAGCGTATGAGAATATGTATCTGTTACCCCTTGATTTCCCAGCCAACTAGAGGGTCTAAACATGTGCAGGCACGACATCTCAAGTCACTCGAAGAGCCTAGTTGTGAATGCTTCGCGAATGGTTCCGTCAGCTTGCTGTGGGACTTGCTCTGATATTCGACCCAGCTGGTTTTTGTGCCCATTTCCAGCAGTCGGTAAGGCGCCAGACCATGTCCTCTTGCAATTGCGAATCGGGTGGGCCAAGCGTACGTACGTACGATAGAGGCCATTCGTCATGTGTGTCGTTGTCGCTTCCATATCTTTGCCTGCCAGTCCTCGCCGGCTCTTGAGCTTGCGAGGCGGCACACTGCGTGAACTCTGCCGCCAGCATGAATTCGAGATGGCTCCCGGCCTACATCCACGGACGGGGCAAGGCAGAATGGGGTTGGTATGCACCATAGGGTGGCCAATTGCCTTCACAGACGGTCGAGATCAAGAGAGAGCTATTGCTGATCTCCCCCGCTTGGGGCGAAGGGAGGAAAAGAGGCTGGAGGCTGTCTACCACTAGTTGCTGTGCGAGTGGCTCAGCTGGTGAGCTGGAGGTCGGCCTGGGGACTGCATACCAGGTTCTACGCGGTGAGCATTGTCAGCTTAATACATTGGTACATCACACATGCCGAGCACACCAATCATCTAGGGGGCTCAGCTGCAATTTAGCGTGGGTGGCCGTCGTGTGGCCCCAGCAGCCCAGTCCCCTATTCCTTGAATCGCAGACCCCGTTCTGCTGAAACGGAGCAGTTGCTAAATTTCAGGCCCTCAAAAGTAAATCATCCTCCCATCCATCCTTTTTCGTGCTTCCACCATCGATTCTGGATCTCCAGATCTGCTGCCATTCCCCTTCTTCCACGACATCTTCACGTCGCCGCTAAGTTGAGGCTGGAGCCTCGGTGCACGCGTTGCTTGTCTTTGTTTCAGCTTTTCGGGGCTCTCCACACAGCACCCTCCCACTCGCTCACTCCTTTTTTTCTCCCAACCACGATAGGAGCAGATTGTATTCCACATCCTAATACCCAGTTGACGACACACAGCAAATACAGCACTCCGAACGGGACACATCACTAATCATGGCGTACAATGGCCAGGGCCGCGGCCATGAATACGGAGGACACCCAATGCAGGATCTCCCAGCTGGCAGCAGCGTGAGTAGCGGCGAAATGAAGCTATCCATCCACGATTCGCAGCTTGCCCTAACCTTCTTTGCCCACAGTACCATCTTCCCCAGCAAGAACATGACGAAGAGGCCGGCCGCCATCTTCTGAATGACCCTCGCATGGGAGGGGGTTACGAGCACGATAGACTTGGCGCCACCACCCCTCCAGATCGCCCAGTCTCTGCTTACAGTCTCACCGAGTCGTATGCTCCTGGTGCTTCGAACGCACCTCCTGGCACAACCGGCGGCTTCCCTGACCCAGGCTACGGTCAATACGCAAATCCCGGCCACGACATTCATCGTCCCGCCTCCACATTCGAGGACGAGGAGGACAACTGGCTGCAGCGTCAGCAGCAGCAGCAGCTCAGTTCTGGCTCGCGTAGCGGTGGCTTGAAGCGTTTCAACACCCGTAAGATCAAGCTTGTTCAGGGCTCCGTTCTGAGCATCGACTATCCTGTCCCCAGCGCCATCAAAAATGCGGCGCAACCACGATACCGCGATGGAGAGGCTGGCTCTGAGGAATTCTCCAAGATGCGATATACCGCTGCCACTTGTGACCCCAACGAGTTCACACTCAAGAATGGTTACGATTTGCGTACTCGTATGTACAACAGACACACTGAGCTTCTGATTGCCATCACATACTACAACGAAGATAAGGTCTTGCTCGCAAGAACTCTTCATAGTGTGATGCAGAACATCCGCGACATTGTGAACCTCAAGAAGTCCACTTTCTGGAATAAGGGTGGACCTGCTTGGCAGAAGATTGTTGTCTGTCTTGTCTTCGACGGTATCGAGAAGGCTGATAAGAATACTCTTGATGTTCTGGCTACTGTTGGTATCTACCAGGATGGTGTTGTCAAGAAGGATGTCGACGGCAAGGAGACCGTCGCTCACATTTTTGAGTATACTACCCAGCTGTCCGTCACACCCAGCCAACAGCTTATTCGACCTGTCGATGATGGTCCCCAGACACTCCCACCCGTCCAGATGATCTTCTGCTTGAAGCAAAAGAACACCAAGAAGATCAACTCTCACCGTTGGCTCTTCAATGCCTTCGGCCGAATGCTGAACCCTGAAGTGTGTATTCTTCTTGACGCTGGTACCAAGCCCAGCCCTCGCTCTCTTCTGGCTCTATGGGAAGGTTTCTATAACGACAAGGATCTTGGAGGTGCTTGCGGTGAAATTCACGCCATGTTGGGCAAGGGTGGCAAGAAGCTCTTCAACCCTCTTGTCGCTGTCCAGAACTTTGAGTACAAGATTTCCAACATTTTGGATAAGCCCCTCGAGAGTTCTTTTGGATACGTCAGTGTGTTGCCTGGTGCTTTCTCGGCCTACCGTTTCAGAGCTATTATGGGCCGCCCGCTGGAACAATACTTCCACGGTGACCATACTCTTTCTGCCCAACTTGGTAAGAAGGGTATTGATGGCATGAACATCTTCAAGAAGAATATGTTCTTGGCCGAAGATCGTATTCTGTGTTTTGAGCTTGTGGCAAAGGCCGGCCAGAAATGGCATCTGTCTTATATCAAGGCTGCTAAGGGTGAAACCGATGTGCCTGAAGGTGCTGCTGAGTTTATCAGTCAACGTCGAAGATGGTTGAACGGTTCGTTTGCTGCTACCCTCTACGCCTTGATGCACTTCGGCCGAATGTACAAGAGTGGTCACAACATCATTCGGATGATTTTCCTCCACATTCAGCTCATCTATCAAATCCTCAACGTCATCTTCACCTGGTTTTCCCTCGGATCTTACTATCTCACAACAGTTGTAATCATGAACCTGGTCGGTGTTCCCGATATCGTCACGGGTGCTCACGCCTGGCCCTTCGGCGACACTGCTACTCCAATTGTGAACACGATCCTTCAGTATCTCTATGTGGCGTTCGTGGTTCTGCAGTTCATTCTTGCTCTGGGTAACCGTCCCAAGGGTTCCAAGTTCACATACATCGCCTCATTCATGATCTTCGCCATGGTTCAGCTCTACATCATCTGCTTGTCAGTCTATCTCGTTGTCCGTGCCTTTGATAAGAAGTCATTGTCGCAGCAAGTCAGCTTCGCCTCTAGTGAAGATTTTGTTCGCAGTTTCTTCACCGGAGCTGACGCTGGTGGTGTTATCGTCATTGCCCTTGTCACCATCTACGGTCTCAACTTCTTGGCCTCGTTCATGTACCTCGACCCCTGGCATATGTTCCACTCGTGGCCCCAGTACATGCTTCTCATGTCCACCTACATCAATATTCTCATGGTTTACGCTTTCAACAACTGGCACGATGTTTCTTGGGGTACCAAGGGTTCCGACAAGACTGAAGCTTTGCCATCAGCCAACATTAAGAAGGGAGACAAGAACGAGACAGTTGTCGAAGAAATTGAAAAGGAGCAAGAGGATATTGACAGCCAGTTTGAGCAAACTGTCCGTCGTGCCCTTGCTCCGTTCAAGGAACAGGAAGAGATTGAGAAGGCCGATCCCGAGGATGGTTACAAGTCTTTCCGTACTGGCCTGGTCGTGACCTGGCTATTCATGAACATTCTCCTCATTGTCGCTCTTCAGGCTGACTCCTTTAATAACTTTGGTGTTGCTGTAAGTTTCCCCTTTGCACTCGGCATCACTATTTCCGCTAACATGCTTTTCACAGGGCGATTCGCAATTCCGTACTATGAGGTTCTTCCAGCTTTTGCTTTACGCCACTGCCGTCCTTTCACTGGTCCGTTTCTTCGGTTTCCTCTGGTTCTTGGGCAAGACAGGTCTCATGTGCTGCTTCGCCAGAAGGTAAAGCCCGTTTTTGGTTTTAGCGAATTCCCTGGCAGCGGCCAAGTTCATGGCGGACGTGATGGATATAAAGAACAGGATATCTCATATAGTGGTGTTTCGTTTCGTCTTTCATTGATATTTATGTAACATTCCTTGTTGAAGTATTGAATGTAAGGTATTTAAAAAGATTGGGGAGGATGGAGCTCGTCGAAGGCATATCATGAAAAGGCAATTCGGGTGCTTCACCAAAGCATCAAATCTATATACTCAAGTATTAACATAAAATTTACTCATGAGCGGTTGAATAATCATGCATGACATGGAATATTGTGAATTGTAACGTTGGTTGGAAAAATATGATTGCAACCTCCTGCGACTGATTAAGGCGGATAAATGTCGGTGTTAGGGGCTCGTTATCTTATCTCTAGCCGCTGTAGCCTTACCAGGCTTCCTCCAATATATGAGGCAATCGTGTGATGACTGCATTTATCTACCCGTCATCAACCCATAAGTACTCTTGTTGACGGTAGCTGAAGGTGTCCATCGCGCTGCGCAACTTTTCTTGACACCGTCTTTGCTGTTTTGTACTTATACTGGCCTTCGAACCTCTTCAAATCTTGTCTTCCCTTGACCCAATACAGCCCAACCAAACTCATTTAGCCCCTCGTGGCACCCCGCTACCACCATGTTGAAAATATGGTCGATGGTACCTGAGCCCCCTCGGATCGTGGGAAATGTGCGGTTTGCTGACGTGCACCGATAGAAAAAAGAGCAAAAGGAGGCCGAGAATGCTGAGGGCCAGGCAGCCGGCGGAAAGAAGAAGAAGGTCACAGCAGCCCAGCTGCGAGTACAGAAGGGTAAGCATTGCCTATTGTGTGGCACCCAAGGGTGAATATACGGACTCTTGACCGATGCTGACTTCTGTTTTGCTCGTCTCCTTAGATCTGTCGGAGCTTTCTCTCGGCTCGACGATGTCTACTGACTTTCCCGAACCCGACGACATCCTCAACTTCGTGCTGACCATCGAACCCGACGAGGGCATGTACCGCCAGGCCAAATTCACTTTCGATTTCAACATTAACCAGAACTTTCCTCACGATCCGCCCAAGGTCCGCTGCCGAGAAAAGATCTACCACCCTAATATCGACGTGGGGGGCAAGGTCTGCCTGAATATCCTGCGAGAGGACTGGAAGCCCGTGCTGAACCTGAATGCCGTCATCGTGGGCTTACAAGTATGCCGCCCCTCTTCTTTATATCTCCCCGCCAGTACATTCCAGACGGGGTGTCCATTACATTCCGTGCTAACATCAGGCGTGCAGTTTTTATTCCTGGAGCCGAACGCGTCCGACCCGCTGAACAAGGAGGCTGCCGAGGATCTGAGGAACAACCGAGAAGGCTTCAAGCGCAACGTGCGAACGGCAATGGGCGGTGGTACCGTTAAGGGCGAATCCTACGACCGCGTACTGAAGTAGCACCCAGGCAAAAACAGCCTTGACTGAACTGGCAAGATGCCATTTCGCCAGGCACGAGGACAGGCCCGAGAGAATCAAGGATTGTAAAAAGTTTCCCAGGCGGGCGCTCGGCGCGAGGGCGGTGACAAACGATTTCACGAAATACATACACCATAGAGGGGCGGGAGAGCATTTTTTTCTCCGGCGTCTAGTCTTTTTTCTTCTTTATACTTACATATCTTCGGCGGTCTTTTCACCTACAGCAAGAGGGGGGCGAGAGGGGTGGCTAGAATAGTTTGATATATTTGCAACAGACTACCATCTTGGGCCGATTGGGCTGCAAAATCGGAGACGCATATCTTGGAGCTGTTTGCTGGGACCGACTGTCCGGTTTTCGGGGGTTATGTGATGCTTGATCTAAGTGCATGGTAGGAACCCATTCACCTGTTGGTAGTTTCGCAAGGTGCTCCGTTTGTATGATGTTTAACCCATTTTGGAGTCTGTCGTGAATAACATAGCTGTTGATACTCGGAAAATTCCACCAATGATCACCATTGATCCTCTCGAAAACGGTTATGCCGAACGAGCAGATGAAATATCTCCTATTTCGGATTCACTGGGACATAATTTCAATTATTTCAAGAGATCTCGAGATTTACAAAGCAAACTTGCAATATTAATCAACATTGGCAGTGTCCATGCAGATTAACAGTATGCTATAGGGTAGCTCTCGCAAAAAGGCGGAAGTCGGGATCCCTTTGGCACGGCAATTACGTGCAACCGGGTTCAGGTCGATCATCAAAATGCATGGGTCAAAGGACTGCTAACCTGCCTCGCCTGCATGATGTTTCAGCGGTATGGCGGTCGGCATTGCCAATAGCGCTCTTGATATGCACGGTTTTCCAAACACGGGTGCACACGACTCGTCTTATTCTTGGAGCTGGCCGGCCAGTGTAAGCCATTACGGTATCTAGCCCCGCGGTCACTGAGTGGTGCCCGTCCAGTAATGCGTGCTCGCCGTGTGGTGCCCCCATATTGATGAAGCTGTGCTTTGCAGGTGGCCTGTGCTTCCAATTGGAGTCACAGTGGGCTGGGCTCTGGCTCTCCGTGGACCGGAGAGCAGGCTAAGGTACACTACGGTGGCTCCCTAAGCTTAGGATGCAGGTTGTGCATATTGCAGCCAGGAACGAAATCAACCGGTGAGGGTGCTTCCTGTCCAGCTGTACTGAGTGTATTCGAGGGCATGGAAGAGCGTTGAGGAGCATCAAACGGCCACAGAGACTGCCCTTTGTGGCTTCACTTCTTTTGAGTTCCTGGTCGCATCCAAACTCTGTTCTATTCGTTGGCCGCTACCCCCCCCAACCGTAACGCGAGGTCACTTCCCCGCAGTCCTGTGCGCTTGGGTGTAGGCTATGATTTGATCAGAGTCTTACCCTCTGCGTGGCAGACGGTAGAAACATCTGGCCGTCTCTCGCATGAGGCATCCGCACTTCCCATGCACCTAAAATGAAGGGCCCTGGGAAGCAAGAGTCACATCGACGAGTGGTGCCAGCAGTTGGCCGCATTTCGGGGGTCGAGGTAGTTGCTTACGCCTCCTGCGCTTGACGCCGTAGGTGCGGCCGTTGTCGGAGCCCAAAGTAGGTGTGAAGCATGGAAAAATCAGGGCCCCGGCACCGGCCACTGGTCTAACTTTCACACCACCGATTCTTCATCCGCTAAATCTAAATATCTTCTCTCCAAGTTTTTTCCCTTTTGCGCCTTCAATTCTTCATCATCACCCTCTCCACATCCTCCACAATGGCCTCCCGCAGCTTCTCCAAGTCTATGCGCTCGCCGCTGGCCCGCCAGCTGGCTGCTCCTCGCGTCCAGCAGCGCACCTTCATTGCTGCCCGCAACCTCATCCGCGCTGGCGCTGCCCGCGCTGCCCCCGTTACCGCCCCTGCACAGCAGCAGGTCCGCGGAGTCAAGACCATTGACTTCGCCGGCGTCAAGGAGGATGTCTACGGTATGCTGAAATGCAATTGACAAGAACTACGAGCAATTGGCTGACTACCGGGTGCTTATATAGAGCGTGCCGACTGGCCCCAGGAGAAGCTCTTGGTGAGTCAATTTGGCCTGTATCAAGTATTTTGAGCTTTGCTAACCGTCATACCCGTCCAGGACTACTCAAGAATGACACCCTTGCCCTCATTGGATACGGTTCCCAGGGCCACGGCCAGGGTCTGAACCTCCGTGACAACGGCCTCAACGTCATTATCGGTGTGCGAAAGAACGGCAAGTCCTGGAAGGACGCCGAGCAGGATGGCTGGGTCGCCGGAAAGAACCTCTTCGATGTCGATGAGGCCATCTCCCGCGGTACCATCATCATGAACCTCCTCTCCGATGCCGCCCAGTCTGAGACTTGGCCCGCTATCAAGCCCCAGCTCGTCGAGGGCAAGGTACGTAACCCCCCAACAAGCAATTGCTCGCCCAATACAAGCCCAAAGTTGACCAAGGCGAAACCAGACCCTCTACTTCTCCCACGGTTTCTCCCCCGTGTTCAAGAAGGACACCAAGGTCGATGTTCCCTCCAACATTGACGTTATCCTGTGCGCCCCCAAGGGCTCTGGCCGCACTGTCCGATCTCTCTTCCGTGAGGGCCGTGGTATCAACTCCTCCTTCGCCGTCTACCAGGACGTCACTGGCCAGGCCAAGGAGAAGGCTATTGCTCTTGGTGTTGCCATCGGCTCCGGCTACCTCTACGAGACCACCTTCGAGAAGGAGGTCTACTCCGACCTCTACGGTGAGCGTGGCTGCCTCATGGGTGGTATCCATGGTATGTTCCTTGCCCAGTACGAGGTTCTCCGTGAGCAGGGCCACAGCCCCAGCGAGGCCTTCAACGAGACCGTCGAGGAGGCTACCCAGAGCTTGTACCCCCTCATTGGTGCCAACGGCATGGACTGGATGTTCGACGCCTGCTCCACCACCGCCCGCCGTGGTGCCATTGACTGGACCCCCCGCTTCAAGGATGCCCTGAAGCCCGTCTTCAACGACCTCTACGCCTCCGTCAAGGACGGTTCCGAGACCCGCCGCTCTCTCCAGTACAACAGCCAGCCTGACTACCGTGAGAAGTACGAGGCTGAGCTGGATGAGATCCGCAACCTGGAGATCTGGAAGGCCGGAAAGGCTGTCCGGTAAGTTGATGTTCTACCTTGCCTAGCTGTAATGATTCATGCTAACATCTCATCCCATAGCTCTCTCCGACCCGAGAACCAAAAATAAGCGACGCGCGCGAGGGGTTGGTTTTGTTGTATAGTGAGAGGGTCCTCTGAAGCGTTTATACCGACGGGTAGGATTCATGTGCAAAAAAGGGTTTGAATGAGAATTAAAAATATGATGAAAAATGATCAAACATATAAGAACGGAAGCTTTTGCTTTACCAATGTGAATCCCATGGGCATGGGTGTATCTTTTTCCCACGATCGCTTCTTAAGACTAACCTGTGCTTCATCGGGTCTCACGCCGTCCACTCATTGAGGCTACCGTGCCGCGCACAAATTTCTTGTCCGGACATGAGGCCCGTCTGAGTCAGTCGCATGGAGATCCAACAGCTCGGGTAGCGGTCTCGGCTCCTGCGTGGAGCATCGGCGGGTCCGGCGATGAGATTCCATCTCATTCCTTCCGGTATCGTTGCCTAATACGCTGCCTGCCCTTTATAGACCTGGGAGACAGATGGTGCAGTAGCATCTACTGCGACTTTGTAGCTTGATGAATTTTTTTTTCTGAATCATATAGCAATATAGTTTCTATTAGAAAACATGGCTGATCTGTCGACGACGCTCCCCCTCACCCGTGACTCGGTGGTGGCAGCCCACGAGGTCGTCAAACCCCACATCCACAGGACGCCCGTGCTCACCAACCGGACGTTGACGGAGCTGGCATCGACGCCGCGCGACCTGCGAGGGACGCAGTGGGAGGGGCGCGAGCCCGCGAAGCCCGTTCTGCGGCTCTGGTTCAAGTGCGAGAACCTGCAGCGGATCGGCGCGTTCAAGGCGAGGGGGCCTTCCACGCCGTTGAGCGGCTCAAGCTGGAGCCGGGATGGCTTGAGGGTGGTGGCAAGGAGAAGGGTGTTGTCACTCATAGCTCTGGTAAGGGTTTCTGTCCCTTTTCTTACGGCTTTTGATAAAATTGCTCCGGGAGGAAGCCCGATGGATGAGCCCTGGACGGGGGCTAACACAATACGCAGGAAACCATGCCCAGGCTCTCGCTCTGGCGGCCAAGGAGAGCGGCATCAAGGCCCACATCGTGATGCCCGAGATCTCCAACCCGCTCAAGATTGCTGCGACGAGGGGCTACGGGGCCAACGTCATCTTCAGCGGGAGCACCAGCGTGGAGCGTGAGGCTATGGCGGACAAGGTCATTGCTGAGACTGGGGCGCGGCTGGTGCCGCCGTACGACCATCCCGACATCATGCTCGGCCAGGGGACCTTGGGCTTGGAGCTGCAGCAGCAGGTGCGGGACCTGATAGCCGACGAGGCCCAGCACAGCTTCCGCGCCCCGAAGACAATATCGTCCCCGGGGGTTGGTCGGGAGAACAAGGGGCTGGATGCCATTATTACTCCCTGCGGTGGAGGGGGCATGCTCTCCGGGGTGGCGTTGAGCTGCGAGGGAACCGGCATCAAGGTCTTTGGCGCCGAGCCGTCGTTCCAGGGCGCAGATGATGGGAAGCGAGGGTACGAGTCCGGCACCAGGGTCGCGGCGGTGTCGAGCCTGACCATAGCTGATGGCCTGCGCACGCCTGTGGGGGTTCACCCGTGGAAGGTCATCTACGAGCGCCGGCTTGTAAGCGGTTTCTACAGCGTGACGGATGATGAGATCAAGGCGGCGATGAAGCTGGTCTTTGAGAGGTTCAAGCTTGTCGTTGAGCCGAGTGCATGTGTTGGATTGGCGGTGGCCCTCTTTGATGAGGATTTCAGGTCTATGGTAGAGCGAGAGGGCGGCGAGGCTGGCTGGGATCTCGGCATTGTCTTCAGTGGTGGGAATGTTGGTCTTGGTGCGGTTGGGAAACTTTTTGAAGCCTGATCTTTTTACACTAGTCTATTGGAACAGAACGTAGACAAATTTACATACGAGAAGAATTTGACATAAAAAAAAGATCATAAACGATAGCAGCAAGTCTTCTCTTGGCATCGAAGTTCAAAAAGCAAAAGGAAACTCCCCCGGACAGGATTGAACTGTCGATCTTCCGATTACGTTACTTGGTAACAGTCGGACGCCTTAGCCAGCTGGGCCACAGGGGATGTGGTTCTTCAGGGACAATTCCCCAAGCTGGATGTGACGTCCGGGAACTGTATTAGGATACATATACCCGTCCAGAAATCACAAGCCCTTCCATCCAAATTGACTCACTCAAACGGTTCCTCCATTGACTGTCCGGATCATCGCCGACCGCGGGGCAGCTGGTGCCCCACCTTACCGAGCTTCGAGGTTCTGCCACTCACATCAACTAAAATCGAAAAGCTCATATTCACATGCACTGAGCTGCTCAGAGCTCTTCATTTCTTTCTTCTGCGCTGT
Source organism: Clonostachys chloroleuca (assembly GCA_037952775.1). NCBI lineage: Eukaryota > Fungi > Ascomycota > Sordariomycetes > Hypocreales > Bionectriaceae > Clonostachys > Clonostachys chloroleuca. Next base: position 17,763,292 of record JBANAY010000003.1, on the reverse strand, counting down.
CCGGTCTGTGGTTCTACACTGTGCTCTCTTTTCTTGTCATCTAAAAAGCCGTCTGTTTGAAAACCATGTCTCTCACCAACGCCTCCCCAGAGGCTGCGGCCAGCTCTGCAAAGACTGCGTCCTTCACCTTGGCCACACTTCCTGCCTCGGCCCGTAATGCTGCTCTCGAGACTATCCATGCTGCCCTGTCAGAGGCCAAGGACGATATTCTAGCCGCCAATGCCAAGGATCTCGAAGCGGCACGCAAGGCCGCCGCCGATGGCTCGCTGAGCCAGGCTCTCGTGTCCCGTCTGGACCTTGGCAAGAAGGGTAAATGGGAGGATATGCTCAAGGGGATTCTCGATGTGAGGGGACTGGACGATCCCAGTAAGTTTCAGACCTAAAGAAATCCGCATGTCTTTCACTGTGTATGAATATTGACAACAACCGTAGTCGGACAAGTGCAGATGCGATCCCAGCTGGCCGACGGTCTTACCATGGAGCGTGTATCATGCCCCATTGGAGTTTTGCTCATCATCTTCGAGGCCCGCCCCGAGGTCATCGCCAACATCGCCAGTCTTGCCATCAAGTCAGGAAACTCCGCCATTCTCAAGGGCGGCAAGGAGTCAACCGAGTCCTTCGTGGCCATATCAAAGGTCATCTCCGCAGCCCTCGAGAAGACCGAGGTTCCAAATGGCGCCATCCAGCTCGTCACTACTCGAGACGCCATCTCCCAGCTGCTCGACCAGGATCGCTACATCGACCTCGTCATCCCCAGAGGCGGCAACGAGCTCGTCCGCTACATCAAGGGGGCAACAAAGATCCCGGTGCTCGGCCACGCCGACGGGATCTGCAGCATCTACCTCACCGCAAGCGCCGACAAGGACAAGGCCATCACCGGCGTCGTCGACTCCAAGACGAGCTACCCGGCCGCCTGCAACAGTGTCGAGACGCTCCTCGTCCAGGACACGGCGCTCCCCACCGTCCTCCCCGGCATCGCCGCGGCGCTCTCCGAGAAGGGCGTCTCTCTGCGCTGCGACCCTGCCAGCAAGGCGGCACTCGCGTCTCTTTCTCTCCCCAACATCCAGGACGCCGTTCCCGAGGATTACGACACCGAGCACCTGTCGCTCACCCTCTCCGTCAAGACCGTTCCTTCGATAGACGAGGCCATCTCCCACATCAACGCCCACGGCTCTCACCACACCGACGCCATCTTCACCTCTGACAAGGCTGAGGCGGAGCGTTTCATGAACGAAGTCGACTCTGCCGGCGTCTACTGGAACGCATCGACCCGCCTGGCCGATGGCATGAGGTATGGCTTCGGAACCGAGGTCGGAATCAGCACGAATAAGATCCATTCTCGAGGTCCCGTGGGACTCGAGGGCCTCACCATTTACAAGTATAAGATCAGGGGAGACTACCAGCCCACAACAGGATACGGTGAAGGCGAAGGGAAGATCCCCTGGACACACGCCAGATTACCTCTCTAAATAGCTACGTAAAATGAATGAATGAATCAGGATAAAAGATTTCAACAAAATAAAATGATCTAGGTAGACATGAAAGAGTGGAATGAATGTCCTTGTCTGGCCTATCAATGGCATGACCAAAAGTCATATTGTATCATTTTCTTTGCTTCATCTTGATGTGCTAGCGGACCCTCAAATAATGCCACACAACTTCAACAGTGAGAAATGTAAACCCAAAACAGAAAGCAGCCATTTAAGCTAGATAGCGAATACCAAACCACCAGCGCCTTCAGTTACTCCCTTGAGAAATTTTCATGGCCTTTTCGTTAAGCGTTGATGTCATACTTCTTGATAAGCTCTGCTAATCTGTTACCCTCGGCCTTGAAATCCAGAGCAATGGCTTCTGAGGCTTGGTGACGGATCCTGCGTTGATGCTTGTTAGTAAACCATTGGTTGTCTTGGAGGGATTGCTATGTTCAGATATACTGACCTGGGAACATCTTGGTAAGTATCCTTCTTTGCTCTGCACTTGAAGGTAAACTTCTTGTAGACGATTCCTGAGAAAGCTGCGTCGAATGCTTCCTGCTCTCCATTCTCCCTGAGCTCCATAAGGTCGTTCGCGCTCATTCCGAAGACCACCCTCCCAACTTCGTCGAACACGCTGATCCATTGCTGACCAGAGTGATCAGCGACGCTGAGCGACATGATGTAGCGATACTCTGGTTTGTCAAAGGGCTTCTGGTCCATCTCGCAGAACCAAGTGCCATCTGTGCTTTGGACAATCTTCTTTCTGCAGTTAGGGCAGGAGGCGTAAGCGAATGTCTCTGGCTTGCAGTAGAGAATCGAGGCCTTGAGTGAATAGTAAACAGGTGCGCCGTCATCTGACAGCATATTGATATCTAGAGCATTCACTTCGGCAACTGTCTTGACTGGGTTTGATCGGCCTGACGCGGTCCCCATGCCTGCATTTCGGTGGCTTTGGAAGTTACCGCCCCTGCCTGCTGATTCATACCAGCCTTGCAGCCTATGAGCGTCAGGAATGTCGGGATGAACAGACATTGTACCGGACGATAGGAGACTGAGACTCTTTCCGTCAAAGTCGGAGACCTTGGCACCCTTGAAAGCAACGACTGATTCAGGCTGGACTTCAAAATTCTCCGCAGTCTTGCCCCAGACTGTGAGTCTGACAGAAAACCCAGTCTCGTCGACCAGAGTAAGATCGCGCTTCGAGAAACTTCTGCCATCCTTGGCATTAATTGGAGTAGTATCGCCGACCTCTTTCAGAACGCCGATGATATCCACAGTGTTGTCCTTTTCAACGCTCTGCAGTTGCTCAATTGTGCAAAAGTTAAATTTGACCTGAGGCACGCTCGACTGATCTTCGGCCTTGACGATGGTTGTTTCCTGAGTGAAGGTGAGCTCGAACTCATGAGGCAGGTTGTTGAACTGCTTCTTGGCAGTGTTCGTCTTGCAAGGGCTCGAGATGTAGTAGACAGAGCCTTCCTGTAGTGTGTCGTAGAATTGATCCACCTGGTCGTTGAAACCAGTAGCCTTGATCTCGCCAGTCTCGTCAAGCAGGTGGACGCTGAAGAGCTTTCCCTCAGAATTGGCCTTGTGCCACCTCTTGATCTCCGACTTGAAGGTAACTCTCGCCCGGATCTTCCACTTATTGAGAACGAATGAAAGACTCTCGATGGGATAGATGGGATCACCCGGGGCCGCGGCAGGACGGGTTGGCATCATCTGTTTGGGCTGTGTTGTGGGTTCTTCCTTGACACCATAGAAATCATTGCCCTTGATCGTCGTCTCTGCTGCGCTCGTCGTGGTCCTAACTTGTTCAATGCTGACGGGAGCTCCAACCTTGCCCTCTGCGATACCCATGGATTCAACCACTTCCATACTGAGGATGATCATGATACTAAACCAGTTAAATTAGCAGGCTGGTCTTGGTTCGGCCACGATAGTAGTCAACTGCAGAAAAACAAACGTACAGCTTTTCTTTGAGATTCTGTGTAGTATACTCCTTGATTCGGGCGAAACTGCGGACTTGGAGCTGTCCCTCGTGGATGACGTGATTTGACTGGGTGGCTAAAATGGCCTGAACGAAGTGGCGGCCATCACTCAATACAAGTCGATATCTCTCTTGACCGCCCTGGGCGCCGGATGCCATGGGCTTGATTTGGAGACATTGCAGAATCGGTACGGGGTATTCGCGGGCAGCTTTGTCTTTGTCGGTAAAGATGGCCCTGAGTATGCCAGTCAGCTCACGTTCTGGAAGTAGGTGAATGGAGGGAAACAGGAGTCACGCACTCGAGAGCACCTGAGGAGATAGCATCATTTGAGGCAGTCATTTTGAGACAGCAGTATTGAAAGCACCTATTAATGAATGGACAGTCACTGTATCCTAGGTAGCTTAAAGTCAGTTGGGAGGTATTGACAAAATCAACAAGGAACTGAAGAAAATATGGAGGGGTTCAATTTGGGAGGTAGGATTGAAGGAATATTCACGGCGCTGAAGAAGACGCGTTCACCGCGTTTAGTGGATTTCTGGACGCGCTGCGGGGTTGAGTCTTAGGTAAGCATTAAGCTCTACAGTGCTCCTGGCCCCTCCACTAGCCTCAATCTCTCATACCTACAAACCTTGCAATAAGTAGTCGACCTTGAGAAAGGGCAAAAGTAGATATTCCCAGAAGGATAAGGCGGCGCCTCTGACCAGCTTGACTTGCTGTCGACAAGCGTATACTAGGGTTTAGATCATAGATGGAAGCAGCCTCATCTTGGTGTTCGTTAGTTCCATGTTGCTCTATAGCGCCTGTGACCACTGGAGCAAGACCGGCGCACCCTAGGAGAGTACACCGTTGGTTGGCAACATCCATCTTTGTTCAAACCGTGCAATACGGAACAGCAAAGTGCATTTCTAGATACGTATGATAGCAGGTGTTTTAACCATACACAATAGTAACGCTGAACCTTGGTGCACTACACTCTTTGGGAAATGCCAGGCATGCACTTGATAAGCTTATTGGAGAGAGGTTTTGAAATCAGAATGATTTTTTCTTTCTCTTTTCTCTTGTGGCAGTGGATCACCAAGTAAATAATGCAACGACTTGGGGCTGGTGCGAGGGGAGAAATGGAGCGCAGGTTTATCAACACCCAGGCCGTTGAGTCATAAGTATTCATGGCACTCCCTTAATAGTTGACGTTTCCCTGAGCTAAATGCGCAATATCAAGAGACTAGCAGAACAGAGTATGAGCAACCCAAAAAGCGAGATACTTGGATCCATGGCCGACTGAGATGGGCAAACCCGAACCTCCTAGACACCACTACGTCCTGCCAAGCTCACGAGATAGTGCAGACTATCTTACCCGAATTCTTGGCCTCCTCCATGTACTTGTGCGCCTCTTGAATCTCCTCCCAAGGCAGAACCTTGTCAACAATAATCTGCAGTTCCCCATTAACGAACTGTGGGTTGTACGTCTCCAGCCTGTCCCGCAGTTTGCCCTGGTACTCTTCATCCCGGCTCCTGAGCGTGCTGCCCGTGATCTGGATGCGCTTGTAAAGGATCTGAGAGATGTCGGCGTCCTTGACCTTGCCTCCGCTCAGTGTGCCCAGGAGGACTATCCGAGCGTCCCGCGCAGAAACATCCAAGTTATACTGGAAGTAGTTCGCGCCGACGAAATCGACGATGAAGTCCACGCCCTTGCCGCCCGTCTTCTCCTTGATCTCGCTGGCCCAGTCCTGCGTCTTGTAATTGAAAGCTGCCGTGGCGCCCAGCTTGGAGGTGATGAAGTCGCACTTCTCCTGCGATCCCGCCGTGGCATAGACGGCTGAGGCGCCAGCCGCGTGAGACAGCTGGATCCCGGCAATCGAGACGCCCGATGCGCCTGCGTGCCAGAGGATGGACTTCCCCTTGGCAAAGCCCAGGACAAAGTGCAATGCCTGGGTCGCCGTGATCCATGCCTCAGGGACGGCAGCAGCCTGCTGAAAGCTCAATTCCTTGGGCTTGTGGAGGAGCATCTTGCTGCTGACTGCAATATACTCGGCATATGCGCCGCCATATGCAAGGCCGAACACTTCATCGCCCTCCTTGAAGGGGCCGTGGTCACCCGGCCCGAAGGACTCGATTGTGCCGCTGAACTCGACACCCAAGGTAGCAGGCGCCTGAGGGGGTAGCCTGCATCAGAGTTTAGTTTAGATATTTATTAAGTGCAATAGTCGGGTTGGATGCGGAAGTACGGGTAGAAGCCTCGGCGTTGGACAATGTCCATGCGGTTGATGCCAAACGCCTTGATCTTTACAATTGCCTGGCCATCTCCTGCCGTAGGTTTTGGGAACTCGGTATTGATGAATAGAGCGTCAACCTCACCCTTGCCTCCTTTGATATCTTGAGAGGGGAGAAAGTTAGTGCTGCTGATAGGCTATAGCCTTCGAGAGGCAATCCAGTGAGTCGTATCCATCTTACCAACTGCTTTCATCGTGGATGCCATTATGAGGGTTTTGTGCTGCCGTTCCCAGTGGAATGAATGTTTACGGAGGGATGTGGTAGATGTTGGGGTTGCAAAGGATATTCCCGGGTTTGTCATGGCTACTCCTCACTTGAGGCCACCCACTTCAATAACGTCAACGTGAGTAAATAGCTGCATACTGAATTAGTAATCTGATTGCACGCATTTGGCGCAAGCTTATTTCATCACATGTCAATCCAGATAGATTTTGACGTTCTTAAAAAAATTCTAATGAGTCAGAAAATGTAAAAAAGGACATGAAATGGCGAACTGTAATTGCCTTTATGGTGTAATGGTGGGTGGTTCCTGCAGGGACTGTCCCTGCGAGAGGTAGCAGCTTCCCATTCGTGGTAGGGAAGGAACAGTGCACCAGTCACAGTATGCACTTCGTGTTCAAGCAATAAGCGTTTGCGAACACGTTGGGAATTGAAGTATATAATGTACCAAGAGATGCAAGGTACAGTATGATGTGTCAATGCATAGGAAGACAACCTTTTCCACACTACCATGTAAATGGGGTCAAATTCTAGGCTCCGTGGGGACACAGCACATGAAATATCTGGAGATAGAATCAGCTGGGGATGGGAAAGAAGAATGCGAAAGGGCAGGGGCGGGGAGTGTTGATAGGTAGGTGCCTATACAGATAAGCTCGCGACTTTCCAGAGAGATTGCCTCCCCTATCCACTGCTTTGTGACTACGGAGCAATCTAAGCTTCTCTGAAGCTTGCTGCAGTACGATAGCATTTCAACCTTATTTATGTATTGAACTTGGCTCATCAGTGTGAAGACAGGTCCAGGCATCCTCATTCTCGAATCGATCTGCTCCCTGCGCTGAGTTCTTGCTCATAAGCGACCTCATTCTGCCAGAGGCACCGGTCCGGCCAGAGATATCAAGTCCAGAAGATGGTTCAAGGCATCGGTCCTGGTGACAAATGCTGCAGGATCGATTTGCGAGGACGAGTCCTTGTGGCGGACATAGCTGCTACAGCAAAATATGGAGCGCATCAGGAGGAAATGAGCCCTCCATAACTCAGCACACCCAAAGCGCGCCCGAAGAACCATTGAACTTGGAGGCCGTCGTTCCAGGTCATTCTTCGCATGGGCTATGCCGGGCATGCGATCTGCCGCATCTTGGAGTGGCGAACCGGAATACAATACACGCCTCGCGCCCTTCTTTCCTCCCCTTGAAAGGATTATTCTGACGGAGGCGGCAGGGAAGCTTTTGCGTCGAGGAGCTTCCAGGCTTGCTTGCTTTAGACGTTCCAGGCGTGATTGGGCGCCAAGGCTGCTCCGCGATCTGGCACTAGTCACAATCTATCGATCCATTAGTGGTGATAGACGTCAAGCCTTATCACATTCGCTCCGCCAAAATAGCAATAGCGACCATTACCGCGGTGGAGCATATAGCTCTTGTGGAAATTATGCTTCTGCATTTGACAAGCGGGATGCTGAAGGGTGGCGACAGCGTTTGGGCCGGTAACATCACCATTGTCAATTGGCCGGAGCCACCTCATGGGAGTATATTCATGGGGAATTAAAGACATCTGATCTGGGAACCGAGATCAAAACACGAGATTCTGCCCCTTTCCAGCGCTCGTTTGTCCAAAATGGGCATGCTGCGTTCTCGGACCTGATGGCAAGGCTCAGTTGGCATGTCATTGGTGTTGCTGATCCTGTTCTCGATGGGTCTAACCGTCTACAGGCCTACGACGTGCCAAGAGCAATAAAAAGTCGGAGGCAAATCAGAGAGAGCCAGTTGAAATCAAAACAAGTCGATTGTTTTACAGGGATACGGCTTCCCGAGCTAGGCAAGCCACTGGTCATGTTGATTTGATTTGGCCCGGTTGGAGTGTGGGAACCGGGAGATGCCAGGCACACCAAGAACGTCCAGCCCATAAGCACGTTTCGCGACTCCAGGCAGACTGGCGGCATGAAAAACAATAACCTTCCCTTTGCAGAGCATTCTAGGTACATGCAATAGAAAGGAGCACTACATCACCTTACTGTATGCAGGTTTATTACTCGTGTTTTGCTGACCCAGCCCGGTCCGTCCAATAATCGAAGACACAGTCCGCTTTGATTATTGGCGATAATTGATTCAAGGTTATGAGCTGTATCATCACGCTAAAACAATTTTGCCGATGAAACCGGGTTGAGCAGGCAGGAGGAAGTTGGGCCAGCAATGGACAGTGAAGGCAATAAGCTGCTGCCAAAGTCGAGATGCAAGTGCTTTGAGCAGAAGAGATACACCCTCTACACCATACAGACAACGAGCTCGCGTGCTACGTCAAACATAGCCCTCGCCACTAGCACTCCTGTATTGCTCCAGTCTGGTACCTGCATTAGTGGGAGGGAGCCCTTTTAGGCTACCCTCCCATTCCAGTGCTTGCCCGATCCTATTCAGATGTAGTATTGCTCCGCGGTGCACCTGGTCTGGCCCAATAGGTGCTCAAGTGCCAGGAGCTTGCATTGGCGCCTGCGTATCCAACTTGGCCTAGCAGCTGAGGCCTGTGTCGATAGACTCTCAAGCCACCCGCGATGTAAGCGATTTCCGGGTCGGTTGGGATAATATGGCTTGTCTTAGCGGCCATGGAGTTGACCTACCAGCTGGCGAAGACCCGACAGAAGTACCTACCTGGTGAAGAGTAGCATCCACTGAGATACCAATGTGTTGTCACAGGTATAACGCACTATTCGGCGTCGGAGGTACTCCGCAGTGCTTCCAGAATCAATAGGTATGTTTGAGCATCTCCACCCTCACCTTATCTCTAATATCCGTGGCTGTGGACAGTCACTCCGAGCTCAACCACGTACCTTCAAGGATAACTCGAAACAGATAGATATTTCTATTGCTGCATGGGACCATGCCAGGGCATGTGTGTTTCCAGGCAATAATGATCAATAACAAATCCGACTTTTCTTGCGCTTGAGTTTACAGCAAGCCACACCAACATCTGAGATCCTGGGAGCTGTACTATGGGCAGTAGCGTCAAGCCCCGGCAAGCCCCTGAGCCATGGCGCCCTATTGGGGGGACAGCCTGATTCCTATTGGCCAACCCCTGCCGGCGCACATCCGTTTTGGCCGGTGGGGCAGATCCACCGGCTCGTTCGATACGGTCGGTACCTGAGCCATCGCTCTGACTTACACCCATCGGACGGTACCAGGTGCCTCCTCGCCCGTGGATGGCTTGGGATGGATGGCATGAGATAACCAGGAGAACGTCCATTATAAAGAAGCTCGCATCCAAGCCTCCCCGTGCCGCCGTCTCTTTCTTCCTTCTTCACCCACTCTCGCTATCAATACAGTAATTCGACTTTCAGTCACATTCGCTCTTTAACACTATTACTACAACAACCCAGCTAATAACTAATCCGACTCCGTCAACCACCAATACCGACAAAATGAAGTTCTCCGCTGCTGTTGTCCTGGCTGCTGCCTCCAGCGCTCTTGCTGCCTCCAACGTCACCGTCGTCACCCAGACTGTCCAGTCCCTCGTGACCTACTGCCCTTCCGCCACCACCATTGTCCAGAACAGCAAGACCTACACCGTCACCAAGGTAAGCACCAGACTGGCCAAAACACGTACCAAAGGAACATCCACACTAACATGACATCTAGGCCACCACCCTGACCATTCTCGACTGCCCTTGCACTGTCGTCAAGTAAGTTTGTTTCCTTTACGGGATCGAGGAAGACCTCGTCACTGACAACTTTACAGGACCGTTCCCGCCTCCACTGTTCCAGTCATCTCTACCAGCGCTGCTGCCGTCAAGTACAACACCACCGTTCCCGGTGTTGCTCAGCCCACCGGTGCTACCTGGACGACCAAGGCCGGCTCCAACCCTACCGGCACTGGCAAGACCTCCGTCCCCACTGCCGCTGGTGCCAAGATGGGTCTCTCCGGTCTCGCTGGTGCCGTCGGTCTCGCTGCCTTCCTTCTGTAAATCAACCAATAACTCTGAAACCACGTCTGAGTAGACCCTACGACGATTTCCTTTGTTATTGAATGATTTTGCGTGGGACCTTGACCACCCGACTACTAGGGCCTGGTGAAAGGTTGTGGGAGAGCAAATGGTTGATTTATACTGAAGTCATTGAGAGACGAAATCGACAGGTGCATGTTGAATAGATCAATGTTTTTCTTTTTATCACGGATTCCAGTTTTATTTTCGAGACGATATTCTCTGACGACTCGCGGCGCCTTACGGGAATAAAGAAAAAGTCCCAGGTCAGCTTATACTTATGGGTGTTTATATTTTGCTTCGGATGGGAGATGACGGCATGAAATACGATGCCTGTCGGCTTGCAGTGTCAGATACTGCATCTTTTTACCTTGTTTATATTCATACAGAACAAAAGGCATTATGATTCTTGGAACCAGGAGCACAGCTCTCCTCGAGGGGACATGTCTCGCCTTTCATTTTCTTGGGGCTCTCTCTTGGGGGCAACCGAACACCTTTTTTTTGTTGGACGTGTTTATGGCCTCCTGTCAAGAACTTTCCACAGTGATTGGATGAGCCCCTGTGTACATTAGCTCAGATGGCAAAGACAAGCATTGCTAGGATGCCAGTTTTGGTCCAGCACCCTTTTTTTGACTTAGAATTATTCCCTTTGTAAAGAGCTCTGTTTGCCAGAATGGCTTTACCTTAAAACTTATCCCAATAGACAGATGTTCCGCAGTTAAAGCATGGTTTTGACAATAGTCCGGAAGAAGTGTGCTTTGGGATGTGTTGTACATGGTGCACCTCATTGGGATGAATGACCCCTCCACTATGTGCCAGTAATTGTAATCTCAAACCGACATCTAACAAGATAGATTTTAGTATTAAATAACTTAATAAAGAATTGGGGGGAATGGAGGAAGAGAACGGGAAAATACCTTGAGAGCTATGGTGATATTGGCAAGCCGCCGCTCCATTAAAGTTTTGCCTCCGCATATGTCCTCGGGATTTAACCTTCAGCAGCAGGCACTGGCCACCCAGGGCAGCTCAACACATACGCGTGACACGCTCAAACGAATCAACGTCCAAATGAAAGTATACCGGAGGAAAGAGAGACAAAAAGGAAGTCATCCTTGGATGCTGCCCCGTACTGGAATCGAACCAGTGATCTTATCATTACTAGTGATACGCTTTACCACTGAGCCAACGGGGCTTTGTGATCCGAGGAGGATTGTTGCGACTGGCGTTGGAACGTCGCTGCAGTCGCTCATATGGTGCCGGGATACTTCCAGAAGGTGTAACGAAATGGTCGATCACATCTTCATCATAAGTCAATTCTCCCATGAAGCCCTCAAGGGGGGGGATAGTGTCGACGAAGTAAAAAGTACCACCGACGATATTGACAAGCGATCGGGTGTCATTGCAGGCTATCTTGAAACGACGGGATGTCTCCTGGCAAATGGTAAAGCTTAACTATGAGGTTTCTGAGAGGCGCCATTGAGCGCAACATAGCATAACTAAATGGTGAAAAAAAACAAGAAGCACAATTGAGATCCATTTGACGAGAATGAAATTGTGTACCTGGGCCCGGTTCATTAGAATATTTGTTGCCGGAGTTGATCGAAGTAGCGAGGGTCCGATTGCAAGACGGGCAGGTGGCCGTTGGAGTCTACGGTTCTGTTTGTGTTGGTTCGGAGTGGAGAGAATAAGAATACATCATCTGCGAAGCATCGATAATGTTCTAGAACGCTAAGTAAACTGCCCTGAGTAGGCAAGTACATTGTGTTGCTGGCTCATTAAACCGTGCAGGAGTAAAGCGAGTTTTGGTGGGCAACTTGCTGCAAGGACCAGCCCGGTTGGAGAGCTGGGAATTGCCCAAGTCAAACAGGTATCTATCTATACTTAACCCCGACATTCTGTTTTAGCACGTTGTGCAATTCCCAGCATTTCTAGGCAGGAAACAGGAGCAGTGACAGTGACCGTAGCACCCTCACTATGCCGAAGGGAATACAAACATATGCAGCTTCTTGCTCACCACATTGCGCGATCACCTTGTAGAGAGACTTTTCAAGGCGAAAAAAGCAGGAGGAAAGGAAGGCAGGAAGGAAGGACAACCCGTTGCATGTATAGTTTAAGCTCGGGATTTCCTCTGTGGGGAGTTCACCCTCCCTGGCTTACCTTGTCTCATTGCGTCACAGGATTCCATGACTCCGAATGCCGCCCGCGCCAGTGCCTGACTTATAGCCGCTATGGATGTGGATATGGATTTGGCCATGGCTTCGACTTTTGGCACACAGCCCTCGAGTGCATTGCCGAGGCGATTCGACTGATTCTATACTCCTCCTACATTTGCCTACCGGATCTGTCACTCCAGCCATTCTAGGCCCAGAGCGCCCCCTCCGTTTCCCCAGAGAGGGTGTCAAGGTGTTTCTTGGCATGTTTACCAAGCATGTGTTGATTAGTCTAATTATACATACCGGATTGTTGTTTTGAGGTCCGAGTTTCCCCCGGCCCTGAGGATGGATTCCGCTCGGCATCTCACCAAGCCCAGCAAAAACCGCGCTCAGAGCATGCTTTGATTAATTGTGCTTTGATAGGCCTAGGAAGAAATTAGAGGGACTGGTCTGACTTAGTGTTGACGGCCAACTCACGTCCGGCGGCAAAGCTTACCGAAAGCGTCCGGCCGTCCGGATTAGCGGGGTGAGATGCTGGGGAGATGGAGATGGGAGATGTCTACAAGGCGACCGGGGTCAGATTACACCCATCCCAACATGGAGAACTCCCAGAGGAGACCATGCAGGTATCATATCACCACAGATGATACCCATGGCCATCAAACTGGCCCCACCATGCCTCAGCTATCCATCCCTAACTACTAGCTGGAATAGACTATCTAGGCATAATGATAATAAGGCCCAACGCCATTGGGTCTCCCTACTCACGGTATGTAGCCTGTCGTGTTGGTAGCTTCCATTTACCGAGGATAGCCCCCTTGAACTGGAGGTTACCGACTGCAGGATTTAAATACACCAGATGCGATCTTCCTGAGCCAGACGGACAGAGCAGAGCAAAGACCAAGACCAAGACCAAGGGGGCGAGTGACTGGCCACCAGCAACGAGCTACAACCAGCATAACACCCCAGAGTCTTATCCATCTCTCTCCTCCCCTTCCGAATTCCCACCAAAGACCAGCACCATGACCCAAGAGGATGAGCACATCCAGGACGAGGTCCTGAGACACAGCCTAGAGGACCCTGAAGACTTCTGGGCACACCAAGCAGAGCATCTGTACTGGCACAAACACCCGTCGACAGTCCTTCGCCGCAGCCAACGGAAGTTGGCTAGCGGTGTCACTCACGACAACTGGGAGTGGTTCCCTGATGGCGAGATCTCTACATGCTTCAACTGCATCGACCGCCATGTTCTCGATGGCCATGGCCACGAGGTAGCCATCTACTATGATAGTCCTGTTACCAACACCAAAGACCAGTACACTTACCAGGAGCTCCTCGATGAGGTCAGAGTATTAGCTGGTGCCCTACGAGAAGGCGGTGTCAAGAAGGGCGATGTGGTCATGTTATATAGTGAGTTTCCCCACTACATACTCTACAGATCGGGATGCTCACATTCCCAGTGCCCATGATTCCTTCGGCCATCATCGGAACACTTGCCATCAACCGCATTGGCGCCATCCACTCCATAGTTTTTGGCGGCTTTGCCCCCAATGCCCTCGCTCAGCGTATAGACGCTTGCCGGCCCGTCGCTTTACTTACAGCTTCCTGTGGCATCGAGGGCAACAAGCCCCCTATTTCCTACCAGCCTTTGGTGCGTCGATCCCTCAGAAGTAGGAAGTGTCGAACGCTCCCATACTAACCCGCTTCTTAGGTTGAGGAGGCACTCAGCATCTCCGTACACAAACCCCGAAGAACAATCATCTGGCAACGGGACCAGCTACGATGGCACCCGGTCAACAAGGACGCCGGACAGGCCACATGGCAGCAGATGATCAGAAGTGCCCGGGCAAGGAACATCAGGGCCGACTGCGTACCGACCAAGAGCAACGAGACCATCTACATCATCCACACCTCGGGGACCACCGGCGCACCAAAAGGCGTACTGAGAGACGCCGGCGGCCACGCCGTCGGACTGCACCTCTCCATCAGCTACCTCCTCAACATCCACGGGCCCGGCGATGTAACCTTCACAGCGTCAGACATCGGCTGGATCGTCGGTCACTCGTACATCATCTACGCGCCTCTGCTCGCCGGCGCCGCCACCGTCGTCTACGAGGGCAAGCCGATCGGCACCCCCGACGCATCCGCCTTCTGGCGCATCGTCGAGGAATACAAGGTCAACTCCATGTTTACGGCGCCGACCGCCCTCCGCGCCATCAAGCGCGACGACCCAAACAACAAGTTCCTCGCCGAGGTTGGCAAGCGCGGTGGCCTGCGCACCCTGAAGGCCCTGTTCCTCGCTGGCGAGCGTTCAGAGCCGACCATCATCTCGATGTACCAGGAGCTCCTGGAGAAGTACGGAGCGCCGGATCCTCACGTAATCGACAACTGGTGGTCGACGGAGTCCGGGTCGCCCATCACAGCTCGGTCCTTGTCTCCTCACACCGGCAAGCACCGCAAGACAAACATACGGGAGCACTCCCCGCCGCTTCTCAAGCCCGGAAGCGCAGGAAAGGCCATGCCGGGCTTCGATATCCGCATCGTCGACGACGACGGCAAGGAGCTCCCAAGGGGCGACATGGGCAACATTGTCCTCGGCCTACCGCTCCCCCGACCAGTTTCCGAACCCTCTGGGAGGACGAGGAGAGATTCTGGCGCAGCTATCTGAAGAGATTTAATGGGAAGTGGATGGATACCGGAGACGCTGGCTATATAGATGCGGACGGGTATGTCCACGTAATGGCAAGGAACGATGATGTTCTCAACGTCAGCGCACATCGATTGTCGAGTGGTAAGTCCTCTTGCCCTTTTCACCTCTCTATCCCACCCAGAGAATTCCTTTTTCCCTCTTAGCGTAATAATCAGTGGCCTCGAAACTAACTTTCTATAGGTGGCATCGAGCAAGCTATTGCTGCTCACCCTCTAGTAGCTGAGGCATGCGTTGTACCCATTCCCGATGCTCTCAAGGGTCAACTCCCTTTTGCCTTCATCACTTTATCCACCAGTGAGCACCCCACCGACGCTATCCCATCTGCCGAGATCTCAGCGGAGATCCAAAGCTTGGTGCGCCGCCAGGTGGGTGCTATTGCTTCCCTGGGTGGGATCATACAGGGCAAGGGCATGATCCCCAAGACTCGCTCGGGCAAGAGCCTCCGGAGGGTCCTGAAGGAGCTGGTGGAGAACGGAGTGCAGGGTAACTTTAGCAAGGAGGTGACGGTTCCCAGTACCGTGGAAGATGCCTCTGTGGTGGACGTGGCACGCGAGAAGATCAAGGAGTATTTCGCCCAGAAGGGCGATCGCCACGCCGAGGTGGATGGCATGATCAAGGCAAAGCTGTAGCGGGGAAGTAATTCCATATTACGAAGTACATGATTAATAAAATCCAAGCAAGATTGCTGTCTCCTCATGACGACAAGTTCCCGGTGAGAACTCACGCCGTGGCACCCAGTCGTCACTCTATGACAACGGTAGAACGGGGCTGCTCGACACGAAGCACCTCGCCAACACGGCGTACAAGTTCCTTCCCCCGTCTTCTTATTGTAACACGGACAGAGCCAGGCTCCGGATAGGTCCAGATGATAGTTTAATTATCGAGCAAACATAAATCCCATGGCCGGCTATCCCAGGTCTCAGCGGTGGGACGCACAAGGAATGGCCTCACCTGGTTCGCCGCGCCTAAACTTGAGCCAAACCCCAGCCATCCCCCCACACCCAAACAAACAAGAGGCCAGGGATGATCTCGGCCAACCAGACTTCCGAGATAGCTTCTTTTCTCGGATGTGGCGCTGTGGTACGCAAACACCGCAATTCCAAGGCTTATCGCTACACAAGCCCTAGTTGTCCTGAAGGAGGATGGGGCCCGGAGCGCGGGATCTGTTCCTGCTTCGGGGGAACTCACCGGTTATCTCGGGTTACCCAAAAGCTTCGGAGGAGGCGTAGGCATGGTTACGGACGAGCCATCGGCTGAGTGGCGGTGGCTTACCATGGCGAGTGTAATACAAGAAGTTCGATGGTGACCAAGGGGGGAAGAGGGGCCGTGCAGTTGCATTTTCCGGTTCCGCAGCCCATCTTTGTATATCTCTCCCTTCTAATATTCGCAAGTTGGTCAGAATCGCGTCAGATCTCGCAGAGATCTGGGGGGCATGCATGAACTTTGCTCGCGGAATGACGGTATCATACGGGCCCCGTGTTGCACGAGGCTTAACGAATGAATGGGGTCTAACTCTCCAAACAGTGCGTCTTGGCTTCAGGTAACACGTTGTGTTCTTGGCCGGCTCGAACTAGAGCTCATGACGGTTGTGTACTCCACGGTCTGGGGATCAACTCACTATTGTACCACGCGTTCACCAGGCGGAGTGAACATATCTATGACGGAAAGGGTCACCACAATTTGAGGTCGGTACCACTGCAGCTGTTTGCTTCAATGCCGCATCAGGTGAGCAATGTTAAATGATTCGCCAAGGTCATGCTCAATCGGAATCCCTATCCAAGGCATATCTCCTCGGGTAAGCTTACAGCCTGCGCAGGCACATAGACGTAGATGCCGAACAGCACGCAAATATTGCAGACTCTAATGTTCCCTGCTGCTTCAGCAAAATATGTCGCAAATTTTAATTATCCTTATATATTTCTCTTTCAATGGCGCGGGCACTTTGCAAAAGTGTTCATACCCCGCAACTTTATGGTCTAAATAAGAAAATGCAAAACTCTGGCAAACATGGGAAACATTACAACCTTCATAACATCGGAAAACGCGTAGCTGTGAAACAAATCCCTTGCGGGTTATGGCTCTAGTTGAATTTATCGTTCTCGGTCCATGTTGGTTCTGTCAGGAGCCTGGCCCTTGATGAACCGTGAAGAGATTATGAACGCTGCCCTGAGCCTTTGGTGCAATCTTCATTGCCGTGAAGCGGGCCTCTGGCAGTCTCTTCCCAGCTTTGATACTCTCGAGGACCCTGTTAAAGTTAGATCAGCATCGAAGCATCATAAGCGAGGGCCGAAAACAAGCTCACCATTCGGGACCAACAAACTTGATACCGCACCCTCCAATTCTCTTAATCTCCTTTTCGAATTTCCCGCCGGCGAGGCCCCCGCCTCCCTTTGCAGGCTTCCCGATAATAACGTGCGTAACTCTACGTCGTGCAACGTGCATTGACATCTGAGCACCGTTCTTGGTGAGCATCTGCTTCAGGGCGTGGTCAGATACCAGCGGGAATGTGCTCCCGTTCACAAACACGACCAACCCTTCGAAGATCGGCCGCTCTTTGCTCGCGGCTCCTTTCGCCTCATCCTCCCTTTTTCTTGATTCCATGAGCGCCACTTCTTGGGAAACACCCATGCCCTTGTTTGATGACGCCGTACATTGTGGCAGAGTGTCCTTCATCCTCCCGGGCTTGACCAGCATCTCGAGAACGCTGTTCGATGCTCTTTGCCGCAGAGCTGGAGGGATCAGTGCCTTCTTTTTCTCATCGTAGTGTTCTGACCCAGCACCCCATGTGTCGCTGAGGCGTTCCCCTCCAGTCCTGCTGGATTGGTACTGGTTGTTGAGCTTCCTGCTGCGAGATTCTCTCCATCCCGTTCCCGGCGTGTTCTCTGGTCTTTGGTGACCTGTCGACACAGAATTCCATGGGTCAAAGTGACTACCATGCACGGGCTTGGCTGCCGAGGCTCTTGACGGTACAGGCATCAGGCTGAATTGAATATATTGCTACCCTGAAGCTCTTGCCTTGATGCCTCTCGACAGTGCGATTCTGGTGATTGAAGTTCTGGTCAGGCTACAGTCCTCTCCATGTCGTGAGCGCTGTCGGGCAGAGTCGTATGATGCCCACATGTCTTCCCAAAATAACTCAATTCCATTGTTCCTACAGCGACACTACGCGAACTTAGAGCTTGCCCCACGCGCTTACCTTTGGGAATTCTCCCTTGATGACTCGTGCCATCGACATTCCCGACGCGAAGTCACGTGCTTTCGAGCCTCATCGCCAGATATGACCTACCCTACACCTGTGTATGGTTCACATAACACATGGACAAATAGACAACGTAAGGTACCCGTCAGCTGCATGCAGGTGCTACGGAATATCCAATTCTAATGGTGCCCAGTGCATAGTTTGAGACCTATTGATTTGGCATTATCTTCATAATGCAGCCGAGTGTCCAACCGTTATCCTTCAATCAAGCTAGCAGGACCATACATACATATGATATATGCCTCTACCATGCGAAAGGCAAGCAGAACCCTGCCTCATGTGCTTTAACTATCTTACCCGCTCATACTACGACGCACAATGCCAGGCATACCCATCCAATGCTTCCAATGATCCTACCTAACCTACATACATACATCCACGTACATAAATATCTACCATCTACCCACATACAGTAGCGCAGGCACAGGACATGCCAGATCGACATCTGCACACGGGCAGATGGATTTTGGCCCACTGGACATCGGTAATTATCGTACGGCTTCAGACACGTGTCGAGCAGCGCATTGATCGTTTTCGTGGCAATCTCAGATATGCGGCGGCATCTCATGATCCGCCGCCGTTGCTTCTGAGGGAGATTTACGGACTCTGGCCGCAGGAGGCGCCGTCGTCGTGCGATAAAGGCATTGACGGCGAAATTAGCTGATGATCATGAGGGTAGGAGGGTGCCGTAGACGGGGGGCCAGAGGGTGGTAGATGCGGCCCCCCTGGTCCTGCACCAAGGCGTCTCTTGAGCGTCTCAACAGCAGAAGAGAGCGAGCGATATACCTACGTTATGCCTTGGTCGTCGAACCGCCCACCAACGGAGAGCAAAGTACCGGCTACATCAGGCCAGGCGTGTCTCCGGGGTAGGTTACAGTTTGGTGGCCGCTCTGACCATGTCTGATGAGATCTGTATTATGCAAGGTAGCAATCAGACAACAGATCAAGTAAAGTCTGGCCTGACCGGTTTATGCCCCCTGGAGGCTGAATGATTTTCACTTCCCTACTCCCAGGATCAGCAGAGGGATTTTAAAAAAAAGGCAGCTAGTGTGCGAGATTTACCATTCGGCCGAAAACCGCATCCAGCCTCCCTGTGGTGATCTGTGCGAAGGTACTGTACATACATGCCCTCCTCGATGGCTGCGATGCACGGAAGGTCGAGGCCATTATGATTCTTAGGCTCCCCACCCCTTCCCAGCCTCCCGTGCCGCGCCGAGCCTTGTCAGCTTGGATGTCTTGCGTTGAATCTCTGCCAGAAGCCAGCTGAACCGCGTCACCCGGATCATTAATTCGGAGGATCGACTGCGATGCGAGCGTTGTATGTAGGTACCTTCCCTCAACGTCCCCCGTCCCCTATCCGTGCTCATCAGGGTGGTTTCTCAGCCCCAACGTAACCCTCATCCTTAATGTCATTGTTTATTTTATTATCAAGTTTTGTTTTCATTGTGATGTGACGCGTTCCTTCCCCAATCACACCCTGTCTGGTCTGATCAATGGCCTCCGTCACATCTGGACCCCATCGCGGAATGGACCGGGACTAAATTGTGTATGGAAAAATTATTCAATACTGAACACCACCAGCCTTTCCTTGTCAATGAGGTGTTCACCCTTTGTCTCCGTCGTCTCACCCACATGGCCTGTCCAGGAACCCACAATCAGCTCTCATATTTCTCTCGATCCTGGCCCCTGGCCGCCAGCATGGCGCTGCCTGCTCCTTCAAGGCTTGTGCGTGCAGCAGGCTCGTACGGTTGGCTGGTCGGTGGTGGCTGTCTTGAAACGCCACAACCACACTGTGCTCATCGTCCTGGACGGGGATAGGGTTGGAAGGGATGTGGATGTGAGAGTGGATGTGGATGCACCGGCAGTGACGGGCAGGACGACCGACTGGAGCGTTTGTGCCACTCGTGTGCCTTTCGTACATAAATTATGCGCAACATACACACCTTACATGTACATACATACATGCGACGCACTCTCCTCTCGCCCAGAGGCGGAATGGCCATGTCCCAGCTCCCTTGGGACTCCGATCTGCGAGGGTGTTCCTGCTGGCGCTTATCTTGGCTCGAGTCCAATGTAACGAGTGAGCTCCCCATCCCCATTGTTAATCATTCCCACCCCCGCGTCTGGCGACGCTGCGCAACGTCAACCCTGCCCACCCCGGGCCGGTCGCAGCGACGACGTACGGCTTTGGTTCGGGGCTGGAACCTTGCATGTGTCCTGTGAATCTCGTTGTAGGCATGTGCCTGCGGCTACCAAACCGCTCCTGCTGCGAGCCTGCTTCGAATGAGCTCGATCTGATTGACGTTGGCGTGTGAGCATCTGGTTCAAGGTGTATGTATGATGATCATTGATGGGCAAACGAAGGTATTCTTTTCGCCTCATCGATCACATTAGCACAGCCAGGCCTTTGATCGACCCCATCTCTCCCCCTCTTTCGACCACACATGCAAGGATATGCCGCACCGTTCGAGCACACACCTCCACACACACACAATCTGTTTACTGTCTGCAACCGAGTCCTCTCCAACAATCCGTCGGCTACAAGACTGAAGGCTGACATGCACGCCCTACTAACTCAAGAAGAGGGGCGGCTGGAGAAGAGGGAGGGGTATTTTTGCTGCCAGAATGTCATGGTACGATCACGAATCTCTAGGGACGGGACAAAACTTTTGTACATAGGTACACCACCTGTTTCTTTCCGCCTGTGAATACTGATGAGATGTTTTCAGCCATAATCAAACCTACCCCTTATTTCCGGAGGCAAGTATACTGCCAGGTAGGTAGGAATGAAATTTACAGCGTGGTCTGCCTCAGGCCAATACCCAGTCGGCGTTAGAAGAAGGGTGTGCTGCCTCACGGGAAGGCTAATGTATATGCGGAGGATGGTGGGACGATGGATGCTCACCAGATCGTCACTCGACACATCCGTGCGCTATGTGCTGGCCTATGGCGACGGCCTGCCCTATGCACAGACCTGGACTGTGCTTGAAGTCCTGAAGAGAAGGATGACTGGTAGGTGGCATTGCTTTGCTTTGCCCTGTCTGTCTTTGGCGGCAAGAGGAAAAATGGCCGGGACTTGGTCAGCTTGTCGTGGGTAGCAAGACAATTTGACGTTGTATGGGTCCGAAAATAGCCGTCGAGATCGTGCATACTCGGAATGTTACCACAGCGAACAGGTAACAAGTCGCATACATGGATTCGTCGTACCGGGCTCTCCAATTTGTTTACGTGATTATGGTCTCATTCATAGCGACGGAAATATGTCACCTGCGGTTGCGATAATAGTCAATGGACCGTAACACAAGATAGAAGAGAGAAAAAAAGCTTTCCCAGCCAGGGTTTGCCGTGGCATGTCTCCTTTGCTCCACCAGGTTGGCTTGCGTGAACAAGGGACCCTTGGGAAGCTCTCAACCCTGGGCTCCAGCCGCTGGCCAGGGGCAAAGTCAAAGTTCTGCGCATGATTTTTGGAGGTTAGGTTAGTTGGTACGTGAATAGTACAAGGAGATACTGCAGGCGGAGATGACATGTACATGCGCAGATATATGCCGAGCGCACATTACGCGCAGCGGTAATTATCCCCGCGCTGCTCTCCGCAAGAGCTTGTTCCATGAGAGATGAAGGTCAGCTTTCATCTGGCGATGTTGTTCATGGGGTGGCAGATGGGGGTGTGGTCTCAACAGACGACCTCTGGATAGGGAAATGGTTGGCGAGCATTGCTGGTGGAGCAGCAAAGATGTGTTGGCTCAGAGAGGGTCATCCATCATCTGCCTATTTGTCACCGGGACGTAGATAGAACAATGGGAGCAAGGAGCAGAGTCCGGTCTTTCTTCTGGTCCTCTTTTCTCTGGCTTTCCTGCTTTGGAGGAGTGGCTACGGGCAAGCCTCATCCAAGTCCAGGCAAGTCAGTGTCTTGGGAGGTACCTTCTCTGGTATCAGTTGGAAGAGGCGGTGAAGGCGCCCGTTCGGCCGCTAAACCCCTTCTTGACCCCCACTGACACACCCTGAATGATTTTTGGTGCCGGGCTGGGTTAACGCTCAGGCCTCAGGCAGCCATACATCACCTGCCCAGGTACCGACATGTGGGTGTACTTGGGTTGGTACCGCCTCTTTCGTCGTTTGTCCATTGTACAGGACCTGCCTGTCTCGCGCCTTCTGTGATAATTGATAGCTCCTGTAACCTTAACCTCTCTGATATGCCGTACGTATAGCAGAGACCCCCTTTCCACTACAGTCCGGAAGCGATGACACCTTTTCAACTCCGCCGCAGACTTGACGCTGCTCGTGATGACCAACAAATCTCAGATCTCTGAGAGGGTCGCAGCTAGAGCGCAGGGGCAAAGTGGATTTACCAGCCCGGCTGGTGGAGGGGGCGGCCAACAGACATGGCAGGGAGGGTGTCGACGGGCGATGGTGTCGAGTTCAACGCGAGGGGACCTGCTGAACCAATCGCAATGCCATGGGTAGCGGTGCCGGCGGTAGAGACACACTCTACCATCTCACAGCAGGCCATCGCACCAACGCCACGCAGTTGTTCAAAGCACGCCTACCTAGATGGGATATGAACACTCACGCACACATACATCGGCAAGGACCTCACGCGCCCACATGCTGCGACCCCTTGCGTTTGCGTTGGGCTCTGTCTCATGGAAGTCTAGCGTTTATACCACTGGCCTACTCCATCTAAGCTCCGGCCCGCTGGCAACGTCTGCGTTAAGCCGCGTTCGGCCCCGATTCCTTGCTTCGAGAATTTGTGAAGATGCACAGAGCATGTATTGCCAGTGTTTCGTGGTTGGACTCCTTACGAGAGCTGATGTACCATATGCAGCAGGCACACCACCACATTACCTCGAAGGGTTATGCTTGATTGCCCTTTCCACTTCCCCCAGCTGAAGAATTGATGACTTTCATCATGAGACTCTTGGGGAACATGCTCCACCAACTCTTTCAACTTGGCGACCTCGCTTGGGACATCCAGAAATAAAGGGGGAAAAATTCAAAGGCCACGGGGTGGAGAGGTGTCTAAGAAACAAACGAGAATCAACACCCTCTCTATTCTACCACACACGTACCCACACATTATTGGCTCAAGGCTTTTTTTTGATGCGAAGCCAACTCCCCTATATACTCAACAATGGCAAGTCAGAGAGAA
Organism: Clonostachys chloroleuca; assembly: GCA_037952775.1. Classification (NCBI taxonomy): domain Eukaryota; kingdom Fungi; phylum Ascomycota; class Sordariomycetes; order Hypocreales; family Bionectriaceae; genus Clonostachys; species Clonostachys chloroleuca. The sequence continues at coordinate 17,740,104 of JBANAY010000003.1, read as the reverse complement.
CCATGCTAGTTCGAGGGGGTGGGATTGGAGTTTGGAAGGTGTGGTAGAGACGTGGTGAACGCTCATTGGACTCTGGCTTGGAGCCGACCTGGCTGACTGAGCTCAACCATGTGCACGTCCTCACCAGAGACTATTTGCGATCTGTAGTAGCCCAGACACAAACCCCCGGATGTCTCTTATTCGATCCGACGACGGGAATTGTGCATCTAAACACCGTCCGTGCGCTCTCGCATTCTGCTCTCAACGGAGGATGGAACGCTGGACAAGCATTAAGCACTGTGCGCACCACGCACTACGCTTGAGTGGCTGGTGCTCTGAAAAAATACGCCGCAAGGTCTGACTGTTGAGAGGGTCATTGGGAAAAACCGACGCAAGCGATATGAGAAGGAGCTTGTACTCAGGAGTTGACATAATTCTGGGTTGGGTCATAGTTCCGTACCCTCTCATTTGATGTCCGAACAGCAATTTGCTGCTCATTCACCTTACATCAACGACAAATCAAAAGGGTCACTTTCACCGGGGTTTCGTTCGTACGAGAATCGGAGCTTCTCAAAGCCGGACCTCGCTGATTGAGTAGAGCAACCCTTGCTCAGCATGAGAGTCCCCTCCCGATTTCCTCCACCTTTGTGATGTGGACACAGCAGATTTGGGGGTAAAGAGACAAGAACGGGGTGAGCAAGTTCCAAACCGGCAGGGGGCCCTTGGTTGCCTAATTGTGGACACTCAGCTGCATCCTTCATTGGCAGTATGTCTTTGGTCTACATAGCCGCCTGTGCATATCATGCAAGTGCTTGAGCCAACATGGCCTTAGTGCATCCATCCCGCTCAGCAATCCCTGGTTATTTCTTAACACTTGCAGGGTATCGACTGGGGGAGAAGAGACACAGGCGAGATACGGAACAGACGTCAATTATCGCATTCCCTCTCAAGAAAATGGCTGGAAACGAAGAACTGACTCAGTCGAAAGTGAAGGGGGTAGATGCTTGCGGGGTGGATGGATGGACGGTATGTATTGCCACCAATGCCAACTAACGGGCGAACATAATTGTACATTGTCTTTGGTAAGTTGATGGAACTTTTTTTTGGGCTCAGCATCTATCTCCCTTGCTAGCATGTGAAGCCCACGAGAACGAAATTGGCTCTCATTAAGCGGCGCCTTTAGCGCTTTCGCTCAGCCATTTGTCGTGGGTTGAGACATGTTGATGCTCCTGGTAATTTACAATTCACAGCTACTATGTGCTATCGTCTGATTTTTCCTTTCTTTTTCGCACCGCCAAGCTTGTTAGCCCTTAAACAACTCAACAAACAGTCTGATAGTGGGTGGAGTCTACGCCACCATACTGAACCGTCATGTACGTATGACTTGCTCCACGCGAGGCAAAAGGGCGAAAAAGAAATATGACTTTTTTTCCTAGCACGGCAATAAATTCAAGGCCTTATGATAATCAATGCTTGGTGGACGAATCAAGTAATTAGTATAGCTCGTCTGAACAATCGGGCCACAATCGTCAGGGTCAGATGGGTGTGTGTCCGTTGCAACCTCACAACGTGAACGCTCTAGACTCTGGGTAGGTTCCTGAGCCGCTATTGGAGCTGGACAAGAGATGCAGAGAAAGTGAGGCGGACATCTCCTCAGTCACACTTCTTTATCTGTTGTTCCGACCCAGCCCCGATTTGGTAATCTCTAGGTGCATTATTTGTAGCTTCAGTTTCTGAGAAGCCCCTGATGATGATATCTAGCATCGTAGCTTTCACATCTGCCAGGTACTATCATCCAGGAAACCTAGCGCTGCTAATCACGGAGCCGGGATCCTGTCGTCGAATTTCTATGCATGCATGACGAGTTGAGGCTCCCTGCCGTGCAGTCAAGCGTCTGCACGGCGGGTAGCCGGGGAGCCATTAGGTCGTCCCGAGCCGACGCTTCGCATATGTAGGCGTGTACATGCTGTACTTTTTTTGCCTCTCCGTTCTGCTAGTTAATATGGAGCGGCTGCCTATGCGCACTACGGCGGTGATGGGCTGGACAGGGCCACAGGGGGCCAGGTAGGCAGCGAAGCTAAGGCCTGAGAGTCCAAACCATGCATGTCCCTCCCTAGTCAGTCTTCCAGACTCACTCCCCTCTCCTGGAGACTAGGTGGTTACATTGGCTGGTGTAACAGGTTACAAGCGGCCGGTATGATAGAACGAGGGCGTGCTTCTTTGGCAGCTCCACAACGGCCGGAAAGCTGCTGTAGGGGAACATGCATCGATCATGTCATATGGATATCAGGCGGAGGGTTTCGATAGCGGTTTTTGTTCTTCTCTCTTATTCTACCTGCTGGAGAGTGGCTGGCTGGCCGTTCTGGAAAGCCTCGGCACGTGGGACTGCGTCAATGTGAGCAGAAAAGCATTGATCAATTGTTTCCTCATGGTGGAGCCCATAAAGAGGAAAGAAGCAGGGCCCTCCTCCCTCTATCCGCACTAGGGAGCTCTTACTAAGATCCATCTCGCATCACGCTTCCAGGCCGGCCAGCCAGCACCAACACCAGCCCCCCCCGGGGGGGGTCCTCATGTACCTGGCTAGGTAGGCACATGTACCTCAGTACTTTATCTCAGTGTGTGTCCTGTGGACGGCAAGGGGCCTGTGCTGTGTGTCTGCAAGAACCTTGTGCGCTCGGCTTGGGCTGAGGGTGATGTGGGTGCGCGAATCGGCCGAATACTGCGCCTTTCGTGTAGGGGTAGGGGAGGGGACCTGCGTACCGCATGTGGCTGGCCATGTGTCGATTGTTGAAACGTGCCCACCAGCAACACCGCGGCCAGTCGCAGGCGGCCAGCTGTCAAGGGCGGAAAAGAGCGCTTGCCCAGGCTTCAGGACATGGCATTGGACGACGCCGGTTCTTTGTTCGAGAGGACCACAAATTATTGATGAACGGGCATGTCAGGAGTGCGGAAAAAAGAGGGAAGGAAAAAAGCAAAGACAGACGCCCTAGAACGCTATACCCACTGGCCGGATCAACAACATGTGGGCGCGTGGATGAATCAAGAGGAAGAGGAAGGGAAGCAAAAAAAAAAAAAAAAAAGCAATGCTGTTAGGCCGCTGCTGGCGGTTTGCACGCCACCCCTCGTTGGCTCTGCCACTCACCAGCCTCCCATGATGGAGCCAGGGCGGAATTGCAACGGAAGAAAGGATGTGGAATAGCCAGGACAGGCATTCACAACCGGAGGAGGGTAAGGGGAACAGCCAGCGCAAAGCCTAAGAGACAGAGGTTCCAAAACCCACTCGTCACTGGCCGGGAGAACCCTTGCTAGCTCCTCAGTCCGGTGGACAATCCTTCAATCGCGATAGCTTCCCCACCGTTTAGTCTACATACGTATATCTTTTACGATCTAGCCTGAGCGTCCTGTCCTTTCAGCACCCAGCAATACCCGTCATAATGCACTTTCTCTATGAATGTGGTGCCTATGGGTATGTGGTTGTTGGCTGGATGGTGGAGACTTGCCTCTCCAGGCACAACGGGTGCTTATGCGCAACCTGTACCTCACGCCGTCTGACAGGTCCAGGAGGTACTTTCGTGCCTAGATGAGGATGGGAAGGGGGACCTGAGGACAGCGCGTGATCCGCTGGGACTGCAGAGTCGGTTCCCCGTGCTCCAGCCCATCTCTCTGCCTGGGGGAAAGGGCTGCTCCATCCGCACGTACCCGTATCACTATCTGTTGTGACACCCATGATCCTCCTTCCTGGGTGGAATTCGCGCATATACTCTATTTTTCGAAGGAATTAATGGCCTGTGAAGGACACTCTCGCTTTGCTCCAGGTGCCTGCCTTGCCGTCCTGCAAGGGTTGGCTGATCACGTCTTTCAGCCGAGGCCAATCAGCTCTTTTTCATATGATGCTGGGCACATCGACGGCCTCCGGTCCTCATGCTGGCAGGTTGTTCCCCTCAACTTTGTGAACTATATTGCGGACAAGGGAGCTCGGATATTAGTACGTAATCAATGCGGAACTGTCTGGAGCTAGAGGGTGCGATCGCGAGAGGAGCCGAAGGCCCCCTTCTCGCAACCTTGACTGCATCCCGTTCGGAATGAACAAGACGTCTGTGCTGAGATAGAGAATCTGTCTGGAGTGGTACATACACCCACGCGCGCACACGCACCCATTACGCATGTACATGCGTACGCACATGAGAAATATGCCAGATCTCCTTCCCTGGGCGGGATGGATCCTTGTAGGCGACCACGGCCAGACTTCCCAGGAAGCTAGGTATGCAATGATTCGACCACCCCCGGCCCAGCTAGCCTGGCCTGCTTCGGCGGGACTACCGAGCTTAGATGACCCTGCTCGATGATACATCCTCCAACGACAAGACAAGGAAGTGGTAGGTGAATCGCAAGCTGACCCAGCCTTGGGAAAGTCTCATGACGATGTAGGAACAGCCATGACAATTTTTCTTCCTCGGAACCAAATTGCAAGAGGTTGGGGGGCCTTGCTTCCTCTGAGAGGTTTGGTTGATCGTGTCGTACATCCTGGACATGGTGGACGCTAAGACTTGTGACCTGTGATCCTGTTCGTGTCGGGTTTCATGATGCCATTTCCGGCTCTTCCATCTCATTTGCCCTCCGAAGAACCGTTACTGAATGGAGAGGTGTGATTAGTAGAAACCTCGGTTCTCACTTTTTTTTCTATCAGTTGTTGTTTTTCATAATAATGAGTGAGACCCAGCGCGTCCCGTGATAACTCCCCTGCTAACCCGCTCTGTCAATGGCTTGAAAGCGGTGAGGGATCAGTTGGTTTGCAAGTATGCCTTCTTGTGCCACTTGTCTCAGGCCGGAGCCAGAAGCCGACCGTAATCAAAACAACCTCCATCATACCGTTGGCTCTCGATTGTCCGTCACAGCCTCACTGGGGGTGTTCGCCCGCGCCGCCTTGGCCCTGGTGATCCATCCATCATGGGCTTATTGCTTTCAGTGCGTCGTATACAAGGAGGGGGTTGCAGGCCGGGTCCCCGGAGAGTGAGGGGGAGGGGGGCCTCTCACATGAACGGCCAGTTTTACTTGCACTGCCTTGTAGATCAAGGCAGCAGAGGCTGCTGATCGGAAGAAATGCTCTGGGGATGGGACAAAGGCCGATGCAACATCCGCTGTGGCCCTGGACGAGAGGCGCCAAGCAAGCAGGTATGTGATTACATGTAATTACTGGGTACTACTTGGGCGGGATGGGTTAGTTTCGTGCTGGCATGTCCGGCCTGTCCGGCCTCGGTGTGCTTGGTTTCAGGAGGGGGCTTGCACATGCGCTGCGGACAGCAGATGAAGATATCAAAGATCAGACCCGGTGGGTGGTATGTCGTAGAAACTGCAGAGTTTAGATCAGGTACGCGTTTGAGGATCTCTGATCATTGCTTCTAGTCTTGATTAGCGCATTCTGCCGCTCAATCTCCTGCATCAACCTGCAGGTTGGGGAGCCAGGCACGGTTTGCCGCACGTCACCAAACTCCCCTGCACATGTGCATATGGGCGGCCAGTGCCTGGAGACAGCGGCTAAGATCCATCCGCGGGCGTGGAGTGCAGCAGAGGGTTTGAAACTGTCGAAGCCATCAAGCGCCAAACCATGTGCGTGAGCTGGGTACCGCATATGTAGGTGACGCTCGTCGCAAAAAGCAAAAGCTCAATCTGTCAGAAATCATTTCGGATCGTCCTGCTACGGCCGGCTGTGTCATTGAGAGAGGTCACTGAATAATTTACGCATGTGCCAGAGCTCGGACCCTGCATGATCTGAGGGGGATTGAACTGTGCACATCAAACAACGGTACCTGCGGCCACAGCTGATACAGGCGGTGTCGTTTTTGTCATTGTTTGCGATCGGTAACTCGTGTATCTCAACTTCTCAGCTCCGAGAATGTATATCCGGAATTGGCTCATAATTATTCTTTTCCTTTCTTTGGAATGGAATAGCCGCCAGCCTCCTAGATTTAGAGACACTATCTCGTCGGGAGCTCCAACACCCCAGCCACCAAGCTGAGTGTCTATTCTTGTTGGTAATCTGTGGTGGCGATCTGCCGCTTGTAGCTGCCTGTTGTAAGAAGAAATTGTGACAACTCTCCCCCTAGACCTTATCTTTCACTAGCCCTTGCCCACGCTAGGAGGTAGTCAGCAGCTAGGACGAAGCGGGAGGAGCAGCAGCCGCCAGCAGTGAGAAAGGGAGGCTGGGCTTAGCTAGCCGGCGCTAATAACTTAGAGATGAACTGGCCAAACAACGACGGTGGTCTTAGGGCGGCAAATGATTGGGCCAAGGTGCGCCATGTCTAGAATATCCCTGGCCGTTGGACTTGTCGTGGCTCCGGCGGCGCTTGCGCAAAGGGGGGACGGAAGACACAATACGTATGATACAGAAAAATCAAAGCAAAGCTAGACACCGGGAGCAGCCCTGCTTGCACCCAGTGAGGGTGTATCACTCGTACGAGTCAGCGCTGATAGGGCTGGGCCAAGGAGAGAAGAAACCAGTACCCATATTGAGGAGGTACCGCAGACATCTGAATCCCAGCAATGCGACGATAGCGTGCGGAGAGCAGAGCTCCCGCCAGAGCACGGGTACGTGTCTGCACCTAGCAGATGAAAGCCCACTACTGTGCTTTGCCGTGCAGGGCAGGGCAAGCACAGGGGTTGCTAGCTGGCGGTGGATCTTTGCCAGCCAAACGCTGGAGCATGCATTGTGCATCGTATCGTCCATGGATGATGCTATTAGGCCTAGAAGCATGATATTAATAAGGACGGGAGGGTCCAGATGGGAACCGGACTTTAGAGGACGAGGACGTCGGCGTTGACAGTCCGGCTGAAGCTGGCCCTCGCGAGAAAGAGAGATGGCTTTGCCACTGGCTGAGTGCCCTCCACGTAGCTTGCCTGTGCTCTTGGCATTGAATGCGGGAATTGAAGTTGGGCTGGAAAAGGGCATCTTCCCCTACCTACCCGTACGAGCTAAAGCGATTCGGTCAAGCAGGAGCCTCCGGCCAGGTTGGTGCTGAGCAATCGTATAGGACGGTGCTAAGCATCTAGCAGTAATATCTGTGTGCAGGGCCGACCTGCCTACTGCACTTTAGCGCACGATGGGCGAGATTCGCTCCATTCTGCTATGTACCCCAATTCTCATCATGTATGTTTGTGGGTAGGGCATTGTCCTCTTTTTTACCTTTCATGCCGAATGCCTTTCCGTCGCAGCAAACGTCCCCCGGGGCATCCTGCTCGCACTGTGCTCCCCTTCCCTCCTGGCCCGGCCCAGGCCAATGCCAGCGCTGAGGGTGGTGGAAGCGACTCCAGCTGGCGCCAGCACAACATCGAAATCCCGCCCCATCCAGAAGAATCCTGGTACGACCGTGTTCCACCCACGCCGCCCCCAGGCCACCCCTGTCAGCACACCTTCGACCTCCCTTGACTTCCTCTTCGGTCCCAGGCTCTGGATGGGGCGCGCTGGGTTGGAGTTCCCTATCGCACCCCTGCCCACGGGATACCTCTCCAGGCTCCACCCGCTTCTCAGCAAGGGCAAGGGCCTGCTAGCAGGTCACGGCGCAGAGCAGAATGAGGGCGAGGGAGAAAAAGCCGGGGATTTTCAATGGGTCGCTGGAGCACTCGCCGCTGGGAATTGGCTGGCGGTCTATTTAGGTAGGTAGGTTAGGTAGGTCGGCAGGCCGTGAGCTGTGGCACCAGCGCGGTGGTGGGCAGCGGCTAGGAGACCTGCATCATCTGCAGTGGTGCATGGAAGACTGGGCTGGGCCGGCATTGGCATCGCAAACGCACGATTTGGCCGTGTATCTGGGATAGACTTCTCAACACCAAGACGAGAGACAAAGACCCATGGGAAGGGATCTGAGGTGAGGATCAAACAATCGCTCTGGGAATCGATCACACGACGTAGCTGCCACGCGCTTGCCTCCTAGAACCAAAGCCAGACAAAGAGAGAAGCCTTGCCTTGGAGGCTAGAGTCAATTTGAAACCCCCTTCGCCATCTACTGACCGCCACCGACTTCAAAGAGACGGCCGGGAGGTGTCAAGGTTGCAGTACCTCTGATTAGGCTTCAAGGGTACTTGGGCAGGTACTTGGGACCGGGGTCTACTCAGCACCCTACAAGGGTGGGCTGGCAGTAGAGTTCAGGTGCATGCTGTAGGGCCATTCAGCAATGGTCGACGGGTATATAAAAAAAGGATGAATAAACAGAACCTTGTGTTTGTGTGCGGGAAACTATAATCTATGGATCTGCAGGCTCTTTTTATTTGGCGAATTGCTGTAGAAATCAAAACAACACGGCTTTGGACAACGACGCTCGCTCAGGTCCCGTTGCCCAATTCGCGTTTGCTTGGCCGTCCCGCCGTGTTCGCCAGCAGAGCACTGCACACATGTACGTCCACACACACACTCAGCACACGCTCACACTCGCACTCACCCACACACCCCCACACAATACCCACCGCGGGCAAGGTACAGCGAAGCAGGGTGCACTGCTAAAAAAAAAACGACAGGGGAGTATCCAAGTCACAACACCCACCACCGCCGGTACCTCCGCGGGCTCGCCCTTGTACAGGCTACCTCCAATTCGACCTCGCCCATCTCGCTTCCTGGCCCTGACCCGATATTCCCTGCATCTCCCGGACCCGTTGGGTGCTAGCCAGTGACTTGCCGTCACGCCGCCGACGCAGCCTCTGCAAAGTACCCGGCCTGCTAACCCAGGCTAAGGCTTTTCCCGACTTGGCCTGGGCAGACCAGACCACCGTCCATCGGGCTGGGCGTGTGAAGAGCCACCACTACGAACAAAAGACAGACCACCTCCTCCCCTCTGGCGACCTCCACCAAAAAAAACAAAACCATCCCGGGCCCGGACGAAAGCCTCTCTCGTCTTTGCACTTCTCGACCTCCGGGACCTTTTCTTCGCCCCTTCTCTTTTTCTTTTCTTCTTTTCCTTCCCGACAGCAGTCCGTCGCCGGCCCCCTCAATTTCGAATATCCCCCCTCTCTTTCCATCTCTCCACCCCGGTCACGCCTCTCAAGGCGAGGAAGAAAGGTAGGTGCAGTATCTACGCACTTATTCTCCGCCCACCTTATGCTCCTTGCCGCCCGCGGTCCTCTCACGCACGCACCGTACACACACACCACACCCAGGCACACCCCCTCCAGCCCTCCCAATCCTTTTTTAACCTACTCTGCCGCTGCTACTGCTTGCTGCTTGTCTTGCGCAACCTCCCTTAATACTTCCCCCTCCCGGATCTCCAACGCGGCTAATCGTCTGCATCGTAGCAGTGAGCGGCTTGAGAAGGCAGAGAAGCAGAGAAGGAACTCTTTCCATATCCTCCACAATCGTTTACTTCCGCAGCTGTGGTTGTGTTGTGTGCTTGCGAACCCTCGATCCTCTTTCTCAGACACCGCTGTCCCGCGCGCCGACCAGATCCTCTCCTCCCACCTCTCTACCTCCCCCAATTGCAATTTTTGCTCTCTCTTCTCCACGGCCTTTCAGTCCTCCTCAGAGTGACGGCTTGTCTTTTGTTGTTGTTGCCGCCGTCAGCTTTCTCATCTGCTCACACTGCGCTTCCAGCCTTCGACCTTGTAATACTTCTTTCCAACCGATTGGAGTCCGACCACGACTGTTTCGTGCAGCGTCAATCGACTTTCAGCAACGGAATTGACCTTCCCTCGAGCCCGCACCCCGTGTTACGATTGAAACGAACGAGTTTGATGCCCTGTTACGAGTAACACGCATCTTGCCACGACCGCCTTTCTGAACCAATTCTCTGGTTACATCTGCCGTTTTAAAGTATCTTTACTTCTGTACCAGCAGCAAGCGGCGCGATTCTCGTCCTCGAAAACCTCATTTCATTGCATTTGCTTTTGTGGTGCATTTCTTGCCAGGGATTAACCCCGATTGATTGCCCATCCGCGTGTGTTCCAATTGTCTGTTCCCCCAAGGTGTGATCGGTATAGCCTCTCTCCAGGGTGTTATTATACCGTATTCAAAGCCCCTCGGAAAGAAGTGAAGGTTGGGATTCTTGGAAAAGTACCCTTTCTCGCCCAGTCCAGTGCGCTCTCGAGCGCTTTTCTTGTATGAATACCGCGAGACAACATTCTCAGCCTCTGCTGCCACCCGGCCAGGCATACTCGTCAGGATTAGCCTCTCCCCCCATACCATCCATTGCGTCCTCCAACGGCTCTCACACTGGATCGCTCTCGTCCTTCACCTCAATCAACTCCTCCAACGGGCCTAAAACTCCTTCGCCCTCTATTCCTCTCAACGCCATAACCGCCACCGCTACCCCAATCGCCAGTTACGACGCCATGAATCCTGGCGGACCAGACATGTACTATCAACCGCACATGTCGGCTGGGCAGCCTCAACCACCCCAGACAGTAACATCCAGCGCCATGCCTCATTATCAGCACCCTCAGCCGCCTCTGCTCCAGCCTGGCCACCAATACTCACCTGCGGCACCTTCTTATAATCCCCAGTATGGATATGCCGGCGGCCTCACTTCGCCTCCTGCGGCACCCGTCTCCGGAGCCATTGGAAATAGCCAGCCAAATGTTCTGCCGTTGCCGGGTGTCAATGGCCAGGGCGCAATGAGCCAACATTATACGTTCGATACCACTGGGCAACAGCCTCCTCCAGGCATGAAGCCCCGTGTGACGGCCACTCTCTGGGAAGATGAGGGTAGTCTTTGCTTTCAGGTCGAAGCTCGCGGCATCTGTGTCGCTCGCCGAGAAGGTAAGTTTCTGGTGCTCCGTGACGGGTTAAAAGGGAACGCAGTCAAAAAGTACTCTTGCTGATTTTATTCTCAAGATAACCACATGATTAATGGCACAAAGCTGTTGAACGTTGCGGGCATGACCCGTGGCCGACGAGATGGTATTTTGAAGAGCGAGAAGGTCCGACACGTCGTCAAGATCGGGCCCATGCACTTGAAGGGCGTCTGGTATGTTTTGATTGCCATTTGAGACATCCTTTCCAACTACCCCGCTGACGCAGCACAGGATTCCTTATGAGCGCGCTTTGGACTTTGCCAACAAGGAAAAGATCACAGAACTGCTGTACCCTCTGTTTGTGCACAACATTGGATCCATGCTCTATCATCCCACAAACCAGAGCCGTACATCACAAGTTATGGCCGCGGCGGAGAGGAGAAAGGCTGAGCAGCAAGGACAGCAGCTCCGCACACCTCCAGCCGGACTCCCGTCGATTAACTCGCAACAGTCTCACCCTATGAGCTTACCTGGTCCTCAACCCTCGTTGCCCTCAAACAGCATAGGCCGGCCACCAATGGACCGTGCTCACACATTCCCCACCCCTCCCACAACAGCGTCGGGAGTTATGGGAGGCATTGGTGGCTCGGAAAGCTTCAACTGGCAAGGTCAGGGTATGAACGGCACACAAGGCACAAACCCCATGGGCATGGAGCCAAATGCTCGGTCGATGCCCAACACGCCAATCACTACTCCTCCCTCTCACATTCAGTTTGGATCCAATTCCTCTGGCTATGATAACGCCTCCCGGCCCATGTATAACGGACCATCCTCCCAACACGCATCGTATGCGCCTTCAAACGGTGCAACCGATCGAGTCTACGCACCGGGTCCTTCGTATCCTAAGCATGAAATGGCACCGCCATCTAACCGACCCTCAGGACACGGCGCTCCAACTGAGTCGCAGGACGCGAAGCCACCGAATGGCGTTTTACCGAGCGAACACGCTGCTCAGCCTCATGGAGAGGACGACGACAACCACGAGCATGAGCAAGAGTACACTCATGACAGTGGGGCTTATGAAGCTCATCGCTCCTCTTATAACTACACCGCCCCTGGAGTGGGAGCTCTGACAGGTGATGCCAACGTCCACCCCGAGATGACGGGCTCGCCTAACCACCCCACAGGTTCAGGGCGTGCGACCCCGCGAACGACAGGTCCGACGAACACTTACTACCCTCACAACAATGGGTACGCAACTCCACCTCCATCTCGTCAGCCGTCTAGCAGTCTGTATAGTGTCATTACTAACGATCGTTCCTCTAGCAACGGTGCTTCTGGAAATGGCGTATACAATCCCGCCGACGATATGAATCACTCAATGCCCAACGGCTACTCTCAGCCTCCAGTCCATAACGGGATGAAGAGAGGTCGAGACGACGACGGTGACCACTCACGGGCTGGCGTTCCTGGTGACATGGGCCCCCTTGATCTCAAGCGCCGAAAGACCTTGGAATCATCGGTACCAGCGCCAGCCTATGATGCGATGAACCGACCTGCCTCAGCAATCAGCGGTGGGCCACAACAACGATAAGGCTTGTGGGTGCATTTAGACACCCGGAGCGGTATGCACAACTGGCGTTCAATAGAGGGACCTAAAGCCCACAAAACATCCGAAGCTGGGCGGATGCAGAAAGGCCAAACTACTATCAGGGATTGGCGTCTCCATTAGACGGTCACTTGAGGAAACGGCAAGTGAAGTTTGCATGGACTGGTCTGCCCAAATCCAATCATGATTCTTTCTCGTTTCTTCTGTTTTTATTTTTTGACCTTGGTTTATTATGCGCTGGGAAGCGTTATGAAAGTTCTATCCTTGGAGACGTGGTGACGGATTATGACTATCGATTCTGCGTCATTTAGATGTGCCTTGCCATGGACGTATATGGCTTACGACCTCGCGTTTCTACATGGAAGGGCATCATTCTGAAAAAAGGCACCCGACTACTGCGAGTTTATTTTTCCACAACTCTAATCGACATGGGGAGCACGTCATGAAGAGTACAGCATTGCCTGTGACGATAATCAGGCGGGGACGATGCATCAGTGGCTGAACGAGATGAATTGTCTTTTTTTATCCTTTTGTTTGTTTTGATCGTTTCGAGTCACGCTCTGATGATGCGGTCCGACTGAAAGAATACTTCCGCCTTGTTTTTCTTTGGACACGACTTGCGACATCTGGCGCACACTATTGATGAATGACCTTACGACTTGTTTATCCGCTTCTTTGGGTTACTCATACCCCCTTTATATGCTTTTTTAGTTTTCTTTTTGTTTAAAAGCGTCACAAGACGGTGTGTTGGAATTTGCTTTTTGCTTTAGGTAACGACTTATGAGAGACAAATAAAAATATGCTCCCCAATGAGGGAGTGTTTGGGTATAACTCTAAACCGTGCAAATCCGTGTCGCGTCTTCGGACTAAACTAACTATTGCTGCAGCCACAGCACTTAGCTCTCCAAGTGATGTGATATCATGCATTGGACCTGCATCTCACAAACTGGCCCGTCATGAGAGAGATCGCCTGCATCTGCGGAACATGTCTTACCTGTCGCGCATCGGCCAATCCGTCTGCACGCAGGAGGCGTTTCGCCAACGACATCTGCAAGGTAGTTTCACATTGCCCCTTGCATTTCTGCAGCCTCTGGGCCTGTTTCTAACAGCCATACTGTGCGCCATGCATAATTTGACTGCCCCAGGAAAAAAAAATAGATGAGTTGGTGGAGCTAATTTTCTTACCAGCGCCAGTGAGGCAAACAATTCTTTGTTGTGGTTATTCTCCCGGGGTGTAAATAAGGCCGCGCTCCAGGCCCGGCTAAGTATTGATACATGGCGCGAAACTGCTCACGGGTCGAGATACATGGGATCCCTAGGTTATTGCTCGGGTGGTTGGTCTTCTCCACGGAGCGACAACATGAGTATTGAAAGTTTGGGCCGGGAAGGGGGGCGTGTGCTCTCTCCTTTGAGACGAGTTTTCCCCCTTCCACTCTATCGATTTCACTAGGTGAACTTTGCTCACTCTTCTATTGTCTTCGCTAGGTCGCCACGATCTGGCCATTTATGGGCATGCAAAGGAGAATGAACGGGATCGCATCGCGCTACGCCGCTGGCGGAAAACAAGAACCGGTGGAGGAGCAACTTTGCCTTGCTTTTTTTGGCGGTCGGTCAGAGTTTAACTTCCCGAATAGTATATTTCGCAAAGCCCCCCAAGCCTCCATATGTAGGTACACATTGATCTAGGAGAAGCTTGACGCCTCGCGGGTGGATATCCCCACGGCCGCCAATTACAAAGGGGATGGAGGGGGAGGCAATATGCCCGGGCATTTCCTCCGGAGGTTTGTGCGAAGGTCTGGAGGGCGACATTTTGCTAGTCCCAAAGTTTATGTTAGGGACTAGCAAGTGTCGTGTTTTGCTTCAGTTTGGGCTTGGATCTGGAGGCTGGTTAAGGGCCACGCCCCCTTATTTTCGCTTGTTGTTGAGGGGCACCTGCTTAGCGGGATAGGTGACTTTTCTTGGGACGGCCTCGCTTCCGAACTCAGGGAGCCCCCGGCCAAAGGCGCCGGTCATGGGTAGTCGTGGTCTGCCTTTGAGAGAACTGTGGAGCGGACGGAAACAAGTCGAAAGGATGGTGATCGCAAAGCTAGCTCGACTCCTGGGTTTGGGTTGTTTATGCTTGGTAGACGCGCGGCTGGTCAGTCCGCCTACCTTGCGGCAGGAAACACTAGGGCGAGGTTTGTTTGACAGTGATGGAGTGAGGACTCGATATTGAATGCACCGTGCGATGATCGGATGTTTGTTTCGCTGTGTTGTGGTGGCAGACGGCTCTGCCATGCTGATTATGAACCGGTTGGTGCTGGGTTTTGACATGCTATCCAACTGAGCAAACAGGATTTTGTGTTCTGCTTCCATCACTGGGCGATACGTATTCCCATGTAATGAACCGATCTCTTCATCGGCCCGCAGCCGTCAGAAGCCCAGCAAGTAGGTAGCATAAGAATTGAGACACTCAAACATTAAGCTGCTTGTGTTCGAGCCTGTGACCAATAACGTTAGATTATTGAGTGCCAATAATGTATACCTTAGAGATAATATAGCGGATATTGTCCCTTTATTTTATTAGATATGGCCTACTGTATTTCTCTGATTACTGTAGAAAGTAGCCTGTTTATAACCGACCGTTCCATTAGATGTCTCATGTCGCTTGTCACCCACTTGCCCAGATACTATCCTGTAAGCCTTGACTGGCGTCAAGATGTTGGTATAAGCAAACAAGGTTGCATTCGCCAACTATCCAAAGGCAACCATCCCGCCCTTGTCTGGACAGGTGAACCGGTATGTCGTGCAGAAGATGCAAATTGCATTGAGGAGCGAGATATAATTAGGTAGCCATCTCAGCAAGCGCCCAAAGCATGCGCGTGCCCCTCCCCTCGTTTAATGTTACAGAAAAAAACAGTTCCGTCATGTCAGTCCATATGTGTGCGCTCGCATAGTGGAGAGGGTTAATACCGGTGCTATTGTCTATGTATTCTACATTCTACTGCGCCTTGGGGACTTGTTTCAGACACCATCGGGGATAATGCAACATTGAACCCGAGAGGGAGGGCCGACTTTTACCATGATTCCTTGGGACGGAGATCAATCACATCATGTGAGATTAGCCGCCGTCGCCATTACCGCATGAAGCCTCATGTATAATGCAATGTGGCATCCAGGAGCGTCCTCTACATAGCATAGTGACGCTGAAGGACACATAATGGTCTTCTTATCTCGTCAATTATCTTGAGGACACGGTTGGCGATCCGGACTAATTGGTAGCAACAAGTGTGTGTAGATGACATAGGCACGGGGTTCTTGGCGTACATAGTTGGCAATGGCGCACTCTGAATGGCTACAGGTTTGATTGTTATCATTAATCATGGGCTCAGTTTCTGACCATACAAGCTGACTGGTCGCTCAGTACTCCCACACGATTCATGCTCTTGACCAGAATAGGCCGGGTAAGAGGTGTCACGTAATGAAGTCAGTACAGGTGCGATGCCTCCCCTACACTTTCGGTATTCTTCTTTGTATCAGGGACAATGGGATTGGGTAAGTTCTCCTCTGTTTACGACCTATGGTAGAGGTATACTATTTAGAAAGAACATGTGGGTGGGAAAGCAAGATACGAGGAACAAGGAGGATCTCTGAGCTGGTCAATGATCAAGGGTGATAAGGACGTAGTATCAAGGCCGGAAGACACCTCCTTGACCATGACAATACGGATAGTGAGAATGAGCAGACAAGCCAACCACTGGGGTAATTTAGTCATAGACAGAAATTCTCCTAAAAACAAAAAGGAAAGAGCCGGTTCAGTTAACACGGGCGAAAGAAAAGTGGGAGATAGAGACTCCGTAGAAGAGTTACCCCTTTGGCTCTCTGTCGCCGTCTTCGGCTGAATAGGCAAAAGATTGGGTTGCCTTGTATTCTATCGGCGTTTAACTTGCCCCGATGATACCAAGCCATCCGACCAGGGGCATAACCTTGCGAGGGTGAAAAAATCGGGTGTTCTCCTCTCTTGTTAATGCATGTGACCGTATATCACTTACCCGCCGAAGCTAGTAGGTGAGATGCATGAATCTATGACTCTGGATGCCTCGTTTGTCAGCTAGAGAAGAGGGAGAATCCTACCGAGGGGACAAATTTTCTACACAAGGCAAGTACATTGGAAAAACCGTGGTTAGTGACGGTAACGTGGATGTTGATGGTGTGATGGCTTGCAGGCTGGTATGTAACCATGTGGGGAGGCCGAGACCTTTTGCACCGTGGTGACATCCTGGGTGGATGGTCAATGGCTGACTGACACCACCAATCGATGGCAAGGATCGATACTCTAGTCTTGCTGTGGTGGTTGAAAGCGACCAGGCGGTACAATGATATTGAGCGAAGTCGGTGGCTCAGTTGCGGGGTATAGGCCCCATGTTGTCGCTAGTCTTATTGATAAACACGAAGGAAGTTACCTGGGAGAGAAATGAGGGAACAAGGATGGTGATGCATGCATCGGTAGATTTTGATGTCACAATATCCGATTTAATCGTGTTGGTCCTGCTCTGCTGCCGTTGGCGTGGCGAGCCAGATTGTTGGGCCGGGTACTGGCACATACCGAGCCAAAGAGCGTAGAGAGAGCATCAAGGTTTGTGACGGGAACACAACATGTTCGCAGCTGCCGTCTCCTGGCAATGCAATGTATTGCTGCATTGCAACACGAACTCGACGCTCAGCTCGGCTGGTTGGTGTCTTGTGGCCGACTGCATCAAGGAAGCGGACCAACCTCAACCGTGATTGATTGCATGGCGGTGGAGTCGAGGGGTTTTTTCCACATCATTATGCAGCCGCCATGGCAGGCCCAGGGATCATCACGGCGGCATATGGAAGAGGGTGGTCGGGCATGGCCATCTTCCAGTGAGAAGAGGCGGTTGATGGCGGTTGATGATCAAGAGACAGGCTCTGGCGGCTGATTGGCCCGCGGAAGAGGTGACGGCAGGGCGACCGAGCCAGGCGACGGGCCAATCAGCCGCCAGGACTAGACGCCGAGGGGAGGGGCCGCAGCAGGTGCAGCCCGTCACAGGGGTGGAGCCTTCCCGATTCGGTATTGGCTTGCGCGACAAGTGCAAGTGCAGCTGCAGCGTAACCCGCACCTCTTTCTTTGAGCTGCTTGGCCCTGCTTCTGCCTGTTTGTGGGCAGCTGCATGTTAACCGCCCAACGAGCCTGGACGGTGTGATGGTCCCGCCGTGGCCCTCCATGCTGTGGGTTCTCTCTGCCGCTGCCAGGCCTGGTGATTGGCTCGAGACGAAGTTGGTGCATACACTCGGCTGGTCGACATGCGCATGTGTCTTTGTTTCCCGGCTGACCGTCGTGCTCCTCGTTGGCTGCGGCCATGGCTCAGAGAGGGGGACGGAGGGCCGCCGGCCACAATGACTGGCCGCCTCTGTCCCATCCTCGACGACTATATAGCACTCCCACAGCCGCTTTCTCTTTGCATCTTCTTCTTCTTTTTTCTTCAGCAAGACTTCAAGTTTCAAATCCTCGTTTTTTGTTTTCCCTCATACCCTTTTTGTTTTTGTTGTTTCCCCTGTAGAGCAGGCTCTACCTTTTACTTCTAATCTCACGTCTCTAATATAACCATCTGAGATTACCCTCGCCCGGTCCCAGATCACAATCACACCAAGTTGCCGGTCAACTTGTTCCTTAGAGGCAAACCCTTACACGCAATTTACTTCCTCATGATCGCTTTTCGAAGCTCTTAATTCAACACCCAATTAATAACGAAATTCTGTGGATTTCGCTTGCTCAGTGAAGATATCGTTGCTCGACAACAACCAAAAAAAAAAAACACTCTATCAAACTGCAGTTCACAGCCCAAGGCAGCACTCTTCACTCTAATTCAGAACAACCAGAGTTCCAGAAGGAAAAGAAATTCAAAATGCCCTCCACCCAGCTCTCGTTCTCCCTTCGCGTCTCCTCTGGCGTCAAGACCGTCCATCTCCTCGGCTCCTGGGACGGTTACACCGGACAGCTCCCTCTGTCCAAGGACAAGTCCTCATCCAAGTCTGGCTCCTGGAAGGGCACCTTCCGATTCCAAGAATCCACACTCGAGACCGGCCAGCGATACTGGTACTACTACATCATCGATGGATACCACATCGCCCACAACCCTGGTGTCGACTCAGTTGTTGAGCCCACCACTGGCCGCGAGCTGAACATTCTTGATGTGCCCACAGACTCCCACAAGTCCTCCAAGTCCTCATCCAAGTCAAGCAGCAAGAGCTCTTCCCGCCACTCTTCCAAGGACTCCAAGTCATCCAAGTCTTCCTCATCGTCCAAGTCTTCCCACAAGTCGTCCCGTAGCAGCCGAAGCTCCTCCGACATCCCCAAGGGCCGCCCCCTGTCAATCTCCCAGATCCAGGCCCCCAAGCCAGTGTCGCCTTATGCTACCCAGCACATCCTCAATGCTGATCTCTACGACGAGGACGAGATCGAGGCTCTCACTGCCCGCTTTGGTGCCGCCGAGATCGACGAGGACGCTGTCACCAACTTCAGCACGTCTCCCGTCTCCTCTTCCGGCTCCTCGCTGTCCTACCGCTCCGACAGCTCCTCTCCCTCATCATCGCTCTCGGGCTACAGCACACCCAACTCCGACTGCAGCACTTGCACTTGCGAACGCTACGGTATCACCCGCAAGGGCGAGCGTGTCAAGCTTGATTGTGGCGGTGCCCGCTGCGCCTATGGCGATGACAGCTCCGACTGCTCCAGCTCCGGCAGCGAGGATGAGGATTACGAAGAGCAGCCCGTCAGCCGCCGCCACGGCATGGTTGTCAGGTAAATGGTCAGTGGGATACCTCTTGATGACGACTTTTTGGCGCTACGCTAAAAGAGAGATTCATTTGTTTTCTCCTTTTCTCTTCTCAGGGTCTATGATTATTGGCCACTGTGTGGCAGCTTCATGGATTGCCTGCCCCACGTTGTTATAAGTTATTGTGAAGATGTTTACCTTTTTATCGTCATCACTTAATATTTTACTCACCGCGCGCCGACTGGGCTTACCAAGCCGGTCTTGGTGCGTCTCGTCCCTCGAGCGCGCGTGTGCCACGATCGGGTCGCCCAGCGACCCTGATCGTACCTGCGAATCTGGATCCCAGGCGCCTGGGTGTTACCTCTACCCAAGGGGTGACACCTCTGTGTCCTGGCCAAGCCACCATCAGAAGTTAAGTCAGACTATGTCCTTGGCTCGCTTCTCATCGTCTCCCCTCGTATATCTGAAAACAACGGAGCAATCCCCACGGATTCCAGCTCCTGTCAAGTTTCGGAATTGGTGTTTGAATGTTGCACGTGTTGAACATTCAGACACACTAGCCACTTGTTTGGTGCGGTGGAACGCCCAAGGCAGGAAATAGCGAGAAGTGCCTTGAAAGATAGGCCTGCCTTTTTTCTTTTGTTTTGGGTAGACGACGATATGAATCTATCTATCTAGTATGAATGTCATGAATTAAATTGATTACATGAAAATGCCTGCTCACCGTGTAAATGTGACTTGATGGGAAATCCTGTAGCGTGCCTACCTACCAATAGAACAACCTCTTCATGCAGGCGGCTAGGGGAGCTCGAGTTTTGCTTCGTAGACGGTAAAACCCATGAGGTAGGATCTGCGTGAATAACAGTGGATCAATATTACAGCCGTAGCCAGTGTCGTCTCGCACTGCCCGACTCTCCCTAGAAGAGGGGGAGGGGCAAACACCACGGAATGCAAGAACACCCAACGCTCCTGCCTGCATTGACCTGACGACTATTCTGGGTCCGACAAAATCGCAAGGCAGTTCATTTGGCGTCATTGTACTCACTCCATTCGTTACATATTTGATTTGGCTGCTTGCTGCATCGTCACATCAATTCCTTTCCAAGCTGGCAATAGGACGAGGTGCAGACTTCCCCACCTTCTAGCTCCCTACTTCTACACCGACTGTACGGAATTTCTTCGACCGGGCTGAGGCCAGTTGCGAAAATGGCAGAGGAAAACCAGCTCATTCTCCCCATCATTGATTCTCATATTCATCTCTACCGAGAGAAGGACCTCGAGAATGTCAACTGGTACAAGACAGACGGCCCCCTAGGTGGCCCCCACTCAGTTGAGCAGTTCAAAGAAGCCGCCAAAACTTCCCCGTCGCTGCTGGGATTTGTGTTTGTCGAGACCGATTTCAAGTATGACCTTGAGACGGGTGCCGCCGATGGCTCGGGGTGGAAGTTCCCCCTGCAGGAGGTCGAGCGATTGAAGCGTATTGCCCTAGGCCAGCCAGAGGAGGGCGATGGCTCCTCCGCTGAGGACGCCAAGCTGTGTCTTGGTATCGTCCCATGGGCCCCGATCCCTAGCGGCCCAGAGGTCTTGGAGAGATATATTGAACGTGTCAAGGAGGTCACTGGGGACGCTTGGCCCAAGATCAAGGGCTTCCGTTACCTGCTACAGGACAAGCCACATGGCACTATGCTGGAGGAGAACTTCGTTGAGGGTCTGAAGCTGCTGGGCCGTAAGGGCCTTGTCTTCGAAGTTGGCGTTGATCATCATCGTCGCGGAAAGAAGCAGCTTGACGAATTGGTGGCCCTCATTGAGAAGATCCATGAAGGCGTGCCTGAGGAGGAGAGAGTTACCCTCGTTATCAGTATGTTGCAGCCCAACTCTTCTACACATCTTCTCCTAACCCTGCTAAACCATCCCACTCTTTTCGTCTTTCGAAACATACTAACCTGAACATGAAGACCATCTCTGCAAGCCAGACCTTACCATCTACAACACCACTTCAGACCCAGCCTTCCACGCCTGGCGTACCGCCATGTACACCCTCAGCAGCTGCTCAAAGCTGTACATGAAGCTGTCTGGTGGATTCTCCGAGATGCCAGAGAGCCTCAAGAACCAGAGCGCCTCCCACATCTTCCAATCGACATTCGGTTGGCTGGGCATCATCCTGGCCACCTTTGGGCCAAACCGCATCATGTTTGGCAGCGACTGGCCCGTCTGCACAGTTGGCGTTGAGGACGCCTGGGCCAGGTGGAGAGATATTGTTGAAAAGATGTGCTGGATGGCAACGTTGAGCGATGAAGACAGAGCCATGATTTTCGGAGGCACGGCGAAGAAGGCGTATGGACTGTAAAAAGAATTGTATTGACCATGCCTATCATTACCCAGCCACTATGAATGGAGAGAATTGTTCCATCTGGACGGGCAAAGATATATGAAACCGGGGGTGAAAGGGTCACAGATTGTCTGGGATATCACCAATCTAAATATTCGGTAAAGGGCAACAAGTTTTCTCTCATTTGCTTGCAATACATTCAATGAATCAAGGCATTTCTATGCTACAGCCTGAAACTTCCAAGACAGCTAGTTCATCATTAATCCGACGCCCTTTTCCATGCGATTCGCCCAAATATCACCCAACCAATCAGTCCGCTCAGGAGAGCGCGGCTACTAATTCAAAGACCAGAATGGGAAGAGAAACAAATGGCACATTAATCTTATCCTTCAAGGCGACCCATCCAATAACAGAAAGGGGGTGTCGCTCGTCGTCAAATCGTTCATCATATCCTGCCCCTATCACCCTTACTCGGCTCCCCGGCCCCTATAGCTGCCCATCTTCTCGATCGAGCTCATGATACCACTTCGCGCGACTCCTCCAGGTCTTGGAAGTCCTCCTGCACTCTTGGTCCTCTCGTGGGGTGCCCTGGAGACGGTACCAGGGGCTCGCAGGCCAGAGGCGCGGTTCCCTGGCGTTGCCCTGGGGGTCTTAGCTGGAGGAGCTTCAGCATGATGCTGCTGATAACGCTGTGGTGCAGGTGTGCGCTGGGTCCTTGGCATCTGGGGCTGGGCGTGGGGCTGGGGAGCCGGCTTCGATGGGGACTTCGGAGGTGGTGCGGACGATGATGAACCAACGAAGCTTTGCATGTTCATCATCTCCTCAGCCAGCTGGACCAGCTCACCCTTCTCAATGCGCTCCTGCTCCAGCATACCCCGCAGCTCCTCATTGTCCTTTTGTACGGTCTTGACAACGGCCTCGAGACGCTGGACATCTGCGTTGAGCTCCTTCATGGCAGTGCTATCCTTGACGGCCTGAGACTTGAGCTCCTCGGCCTCCATGATCGTGCAATTGGGGTCCATCTTGGCCGCGGTGCTGTCACGCTCGGCACGTAGCCTCTTGTTATCCCTGTTGACGTCCTCAATGCGGGACTCGAGCTCCTTAATCTTCTTCTGCCACCTGGATTCGTATGACTTCTTGAGGGCAGCAACTTTGGTTTCGTGCTTGCTCTTGTACAGGCCGTGGAGCTCCCGAGCGACCCGCTCAACAGCCACCTCTATCTCGTGATTACTAGTGGCTGGTCCCTTTGGCTTGTCGGGGGAAGACGCCGCCGACGACTTGTCCGAGTCTCGTCCCGCGCGCATCCCCGCCATCTTGCTCTCTGCTTCCTGATGCAACATCTCGGCGGCTTCGCGACGCTTCTCGCTCTCCTCGAGCTTCTGGTCTAGCTCCTCCTTCTCCTGTTGACCCTTGGCAATCTCCTCCTTGACTTTGCGAAGCACGTTCTCCATCTCGCGGCCACGGTTCTCCCAGTCTTGTAGCTCTTCGGTAAGCTGATCTTTGGCAATCTGCTCCTCGCGTAGTTTCTCGAGAGATTGGCCAACGCGCTTCTCAGCATCTCCAACTGCTGTCTTGAGGGAGCTGACCTCGGCCTCTTTACCACTCAGGCTTGCCTTGAGGGAGCTGATCTCAGACAGGAAGTTGGATTTGAGCGTTTCGAGTTCTCTAGGTGTAATGGAGGGGACGCTGCGGGGGGTCGGCATTGGGGGGATATCAAAATCGATGAGGTTGCCCAGCTGGCGGCTGGGTGTGGCCGAAACCGCAGGCGAGTGGCGCGAGGTGAGGAAGTTTCGCCTTGTGGGAGACTTCTGGGGGTTTCTCAATTGCTCAGTGAAATCCATGAGCAGGTTGGCCGTGCTGTTCTCCAAATCTATTCTAGGGCTCGGGCGAGGTCTCTCTGAAGGGGATGGCTGGGCTCTTGATGACAGACCGCCGGCTCTGGCAGGGCTGTAATTGATGTTCCCGAGTGTCGTCGGGACAGCAGAGAAGGCACTGAATGTGCTGATCATCGTGTCGTCCGGGCCAGCCGTTTCGTCGTGTGCATCCAATGCCAAAGTGTCGGTGCCTTCGAGCATGCTGAGGTCGTCTTCGAAAATCTCAATGGCCTTCTTCAGGCCTGCGTTCTCCTTCATCGCGTCGTCGAGGGTCATCGTCCGAGGCTCGGGCACCACCTCTTGCACCTCTGTGAGCGGATTGCTGACCTTAACAGGAAACCTCTTCACCGGTGACCCTTTGCGCGGGCTTCGAGACAGCGATGGAGAGCTCAAGGCTGAGCCCTCGCTACTCTGGCTTGTTACTCTCTGTTCGGATAAAATCTTCAAGGGAGACAGCTCCACGCCTGAGCGAACGCGAGTATGACGAGACTTGGAGGGCGAGACGTTTTCCTGATCATCGACGGATTTCCGCTTCACTGCTGATCCAGATGGAGAAGGGCTTGCTGAATTCTGGTCCACGGTAGCGGTCAATGTGACAGCTTCAACATTGTATTGATCAGCTTGCTGGGGAGAGAGCGGCATTCCTCTGTTGAGGACTGAGTCCTGGGTGGGTGAAAGTGGTGTACTCATTGCACGTATCGTAGACGGACCATCAACAGTATTAAGAAATAACAGTCCTGAATATGTATCGATGAGTTCAGAAACCAGTGAAGCATCCAAATGTTAGCGCGGAGCAGGTATTAGTTCTCTTGCTGCAGTGGGTCGAACCCCGGATCATGTTATAGCTCATTGTTTATTTGTTGGCCGGGCAACAGCCAAATGTCTCACGTGATTATGTGGAGGTCTTGTTCTGATACAGACTCGTGAGACGAGAACCCTTGCACGGTAATGTCCTTTGGCTTATTAGTTATTTTCCCGAAAATTTGGAATGCTCCGTAGTGATTATCAGTTGCCCAGGAACACCATACATTCCTTGTATGCGGGATTCGTGCAGTATGTATTTTTGTCGGGACGTCACGTGCTGCTCGCCGGTTGACTCAACGCGATCTCACGTCTCTCGATATCCACAAACACGGTAGCACTAAGGCAAGGGAGCGACATCCAATGGGCTGTCTCTGATTTGAAGATGCAAAGCTGCATGGGACCGTGAATTCAAGATAATCTAGACCAGAAACCCCAAGTGATTTTCTACCTCTCAACGTCAAATCCAGTTAAATTCTTGATATCAAAACTTGACTACCTGCTTGAACGAAGTGATTTCTTGCTAAAAATCAACTTTCAGCATGGCAAGCACAGAATTCACCATCGATGAGTCCCTCATCGCCAAAGTAACAGACTACATCAAAGAATACATGTCCAACTACGACCCATCCCACGACTTCAGCCACATCCAGCGAGTCGTCAACCTCGCTCGCCGCATCCAGGCCACGGAACCATCCACTTCCCTCCCAATCGTCACCCTCTGCGCACTCCTCCACGACGTGGGCGATAGAAAGTACCTGAAACCCGGCGAGGACGCCACCCGCATGATCAGGGACCTCCTCGTCTCCCACGGCGTCCCCGCCCCCCTCGCGGACAAGATCCAGACCATCTGCCTCGGCGTCAGCTACTCCAGCGAGGTCAAGGATCCCGCGCGGGTCGTGGAGCTCATCAAGCTACACCCGGAGCTGGCCGTCGTGCAGGATGCGGACCGGCTCGACGCGATCGGGGCCGTCGGGATCGGCAGGTGCTTCACGTTCGGGGGCGCCAAGAACCGGGCCATGGACAACTCGATAGACCACTTCGCGGAGAAGCTCATCAAGCTTGAGGGGATGATGAAGACGGAGATGGGGAGGAGGATGGCGCGGGAGCGGACGGCGAGGATCGAGCAGATGCAGGAATGGTGGCGGTCGGAGGTGGAGGATTCTGCTTGATGTGCCAGAACGTAGTCATGTTCATTCCACTTTTGGTAATTAATACATTACCATATTTCTCTACGGGATGCTAGTCCTTAAGCATCCCTTTACGTTTGATGAGAATAAGATAATAGGATATTGGGACGAATATATGTTTGAAACCAACCTGCAACTTGGGTGTGGCTATTTGGTTTCTATTTATACAGACGAGGATGGAGTTACTACAGTTCACTCATTAGAAGGAATTTCTCTCCAAGGTTTCTCATTGAGTACAACAATCTCTAGGGTCCGGCCTTCAATCTCCCTTCAAGTTCATTCAGGGAATTCCAGCCCAGCTTTGTGCATGATCAACCAGTGGAGTGTAACGGCCCTTTATGCTCCTCCTCTTGACTTCTCATATAGACGGAAAGCAAATGAACTTTTCAGCATGCCTCGATTTTCTATTTCACCTTAGGAGCATTCTTCACAAGTTGAGAGTTACCATTATGACACTACGCTTTTTTCCTCAAAGCTTTCAAACATTGTGGCCAGGTTCAATCTCGTATGCTTAGTATTTTTGATGGTCGGGTTTCTCTGTAACTAGGCTCCTCGCAGGCCAGGATGAGGTAAGGAATATCGTCCTGTTGATGGAAGAAGAGAGTAACGAGCTTCTTTCTACGTCATTAGTGCCGTTTGCTTTCGGCATAGCCTGTCGGATCAATGGCAGGGCTTATCTGCTCTTGAGTCTTCTGAACGTGAATAGTTACCGGGCTAGATTGGGAGGATTCACGACGATCGATCCAACTCTAAATTGTCTCCGAGATTGTTGTTCTATTTTCCTCGTTGAATGACCGACAAGAGGCTGGCTCATTCCCCACGTATCACTATTAGAGTCTGGCCATCTTCATACCTTTAGCTCCCAACTTCTATCCAAAACGAGAGAATATCTAATATTGGCCATTTTAATGACGTGAAGCTTACAAGTCCCGCACGAACATGAAGTGTTTAGCCACTGGCGCGATGATCCACTGGAGCATGGGACAGGCCAGGATCGCGTATCGTCAATCTGACATGTATTTACCGACACGCAATCAAACTTGCCCAATGAGGGTTTACTGCTTACTCTCAGCATGGCCTGCCATGTTAATGTGTTGGGTGAGACGATCTGTGGGCTTGGGTCAATGTAGTCGGATCCCCGCCGCGACTCATATGCGAACCTTCACGGTTCAATAAGTCCAGACTCAGGGGAGGGCTAAGTATACTATTCTAAAGTACATCTAGCATCTACATTGCAAAAGCCTGCGATGCACCTTCCCTCTCTCGTTTTATCTAATTCACTCTCCGGCGCTCAGATGATCGCCGTTATCACTTATTCGCTTACTCACAAGACCTCCCTCTCACTCACTTACGGCCCATCTCACCCAGAATGAACCCACTACCTTCAGAAATCCTCATTCACATCCTTGACTACCTCCCTGTGTCCAGCCGCAAAGATGCACGCCTCGTATGCCGTTGCTTCAACGGCATCGTCTCCAGGTCGCAGTTCACCCTCCTAGCATCCTTCCTCGACCCCGAGGTCTCCACCGCGACGTGCGAGCTCATCGCCAGGGACCTCACCAGACGACCATCGTCCATCTGGTCCCCGCGATGCTCCGTCCCCGCCAAGCTCCCCATCCCAGAGAGCTTCATCCTCGCCCTCCACGTCGGGCTGACGGGGGGCTGTTCGTGGATCGACGGGCGTAGTGTCGGATCGGGCAAGACGGTCAACGTGAACCCACACGGGTTGTCACGCAGGTTAAATAGACCGGACGTCACAGAGGACAACGTCCGGCAGGCGCTGTTCCGGTACGCACTCTACCTGAGCTACACGCATCATGAAAAGGAGGATCAGTCCTCCTTCTCTTGGGTCCTGGACATCAAATTCTGGGCATGATTTCATCCTCATCTTTTAGGAGTTTCTGGCGCACATATATATCGATGTTGGTTGAATTTATTGCTCGTTTTGAGCTAAGGAATGTACATCTCTATATCATATCTTCCCATAATATATCCGTCATGAGTTCCCTGAATAAGACATTAAAGTTAAAGTGTAAAGTAAGTACCGTTTCCAATGATGGTTAAGAAGTGATGAAAACTCCAGGTCCCCGTGTAAAAAGTGATGTGAAAATGCAACCCAAATGTCCCGCTGAAGTTTTCAAAGGAGTGTTCCTGCGTGTGTCTGTATAATGCATCGCTATCCCAGATGCCCCTTGCTGAAAGTCAAGTTTCAGAAGTAATAAGACGCCAGTGTAAAAGAAAGCAAAATCCCAAAAAATGTAAACCCGTTCCTCATTAATAGATCAGTGTCTTTTTTCGTGAAGGCATGATGTAGTTGGCTATAGCACGTAGGCAGCAGCGAGCCCGGCGGCGGCAAGGATGAACTGGGCCTTATTCGCAATGGCTCCTGAGGTAGGAAGGGCATTAGCAGACGTTGTCGTAGGTCCTACGGGGACACGGAACGTAGGGCTGCCGTTGTTGGTGTTGTCGTTGTTGTTTCCGCCGACATGAGCGGGGTTGTGTGTGGGGTGGGGGAACGATGAGAAGCCGGTCCCAGTGCCAATAGCAGTTCCGGGGAGAGGGCCGGTAGTGCCGTTGGTTTGCGGGAAGAAAGGTCCGTTACCACACTTGAAGCCGACGCAAACGACGGAGCTAGAAGAAGCGGGAGGGTTGGGGACAGGTACGCTGGGGTTGCCTCCCGGGTTGACGGTTGTTGGGACAGTGACAATAGTGGTCAACGTCGAGTTCTGGTAGGGGTGAGGCTGGTGAGGCGGGCGGGTGGTTGTGGGCACAGCTTCAGTGAAAGTGGGAGAGCAGCCGGGGAGGGTAAAGGGCTTGTCGGCGTGGACAACACACTATAAGATTTTGTTAGCTGGATATTGTTCATAGAGAGAATAAAAACTCAGGCGAGGCCTCCAACATACGTTCTTGACGCAGGCAGCATCACCAGCGTCGGCTGAGCTCTGATAACATGAGGCTGGGCCACCGATAGGTGCATAGCCGGCTAGGTTGTTCGAGCACCGTCCAGCCTTTCCAACACCGTTTCCATCACAGCGTAAGATGATATCACCACCCAGACAGAAGTTGGCGCTCGGCTTGGTGCAGTTGAAGGTGTTTCCGGCCTCGGCTACTGCCAGGAGGCAACTGAGGAGGATGGCTGAAGTCTTCATCGCTTCAGGGATCTGTTGTGATGGTCGGTGTCCAAACGAATGAGTACCAAACAACTTATTAAGATTTCCAACTCTTTACAATAGCGAGTGAATAGAGTCCGATACAAGCGATTGTGTGATTATACGTATGAGTGTAGGAACCAAGAGGAGGTACTGCCTGGGTGGTCTGCCTCACTTATATACAGAAGGCGAGAGATACGGGAAGAGCAAGACTCCCAGCTTCATTGGGCATGGTATCAACCCACGAGCGCAGATGGGGACCCGGATTGCAACCGAGCCACGCCATAGAGGTGCCCGTCTAGTGGGCATGGCCATGACTCCCCGCCAGTGACCCAGATATTGGATATTGGTACCAGATACGAGGTTCTCAGTATGGGCACGCTTGGCGATCGTATTGAGGCCTGCCGAATGCCGGGTACCAGTGGCGGGCCACGCTCATGGCATGCACAGCAGTAGTAGCATAATCAGCTGCGGCTATGACAGTTGGTCAGGGTCATGGGTGGTGTGCTGGTTGCGGCTAGCTGGAGGCTCGGGATGGGATGGTTGGCCGGTAGACTGGGACGATTTGAGGGTCCGCGGGATGTGGAACAGACAGACACTCTCGTAATGCTTAACTTAGCCCGACGTAACGTCACAGGGCGGGCGGGCTTTGCCTTCTGCGTGCTTCGCTTCCCGCCCTACGGACAGGGTCTCGTGCCGCTAAGAACTGCTGCGCACTCGGATTCTGACAAGCTTCGACGCGAAAAAAACTTGTCCATGCCATTCAGGCAGCCCATCGGCCATTCCACGGCCGTCGCCGTTAGTTCGGTCGCTGTGGCTTGATCGCTATATTTGGACGCTGTAAGCGTCGTGTCCGCGTCACTTGACTGGCTGACAGCGCTGTACGAGGTGCTGGAAAGCGTGGTAGCTCCCGACCGTTGGGCCGGTTCACCCGCCATCGCCTTTCGTCCCACCGCTGCTGCTCATTCATCCTTCGGCCTCATTCGGACTCTCTCTTACCCCCAGACAAGCCACATTTCGATTTTGTTCTATTTCTCCAACATGTCTCTGCGGGCCTTCCGAGTCTGCCCCGCCGAGCAAAAGACTTGACGCCGCCGGTTACATTTTTTTGCTTCCCACCCCGAGGCCAAAGAAAAACGTCATATCGAAAAATAGAAACACGCACTTGTGGCTTGAGGCTCCAGATGGTGTGGCTGGATGCGTTCTGCGATGTACCAGGTACATGGTCAACTTCTACCGCTGGAGCCTCTGATAACAATGCGTAGCACATTCTAGACTGCACACTTGATTTGCAAGCTAGTCAAATAGTCTGAAGCTTGGCGGAGTGCGCCTTAGATATCAATGGATTGGAGCCTAACAAATAAGTGCTGAACAGCGCTTCACACCAACTCTCTACCTTGCCTCAGGAGGCTTGAACTTACACAGACAGCAGAATTCGTTCAGCCTTGTCTATTCCACCCTTTTCTCTCCTCGCCTGGAAAAGCGACAGTCTAAAACCTGTTCTCAGCTGCGGTATTTCGCATACATTGACTCAGACATCACGAAGCGGCACGCCTGCACCGCCTCCACAAGCAATCCGGGACTTCCCACAGTCGGTGAGAGGGATCCGAGCATGCTTCCGGCGCGCTGGAGGCCGGTTTGGCGTCGGGCCTCCGACTTTTTGCAGGCATCAAGCACAGAAAGCGTCTTTATCCCATCGTGATTAAGCAGGAAGATTATGCATTGCCATCAACTATTGACTGCTCTGGGTCCACAAGAGTGAGAGCCGCCCAACCTCATAGGGCAGCGGTTCTGCCTCGCTTCCAGCTTTCCGGATCGTATCCCGCACCCGCTATCTGCACAGTGGGACTCATCAACGGACCACTCTGATCCTGCCTGATTATTCTTTCTCGCCCTTGGTCATCAATAAGCAGGCGTCCCGATGGGTCACCAGCCCTATCTCCCAGCCATTTCCTCGTATCCCGCCTGGTGGTGGGCAGGCGGCTAACCGTTGTTGGACAGCATCCAAATCCCCACCATCCCTCTTCTGAATGCCAACGTCGAAAGAGGATGAAGAAGATTGATAGCTTCGACATTAGGCCGACCTCAATTGGTCCATGTTCGGAATATCTGTCACGCTAACTTTTTGGCCAGCAGATTCTGCAGCTCCACAGCGTTGTCCTGCAAATCCACATTGACGCGGTGAGCATTTTTACCTTCGGGCTTGGATGGACACCCCTTCGCACAGAGCCTGCTCATGCCCAGACTCTTCTCATGCAGAGGTGCGAATTCATCCCACCCATTGAACGCGGGGTTCCCAAAGTTCCCAGTCGTTTTGGCACCGGTCCTGTCGCTCGGAACGAGGTGGTCCCGGATCGTCTCTTCGTCCTCGGTCTTGGTCTCATTCACAAACTTGATTTCTCTATAATAGAGCAGGTCGGGCCTCGTAGGGTTCCAGGGCTTGTCTATTGACTCAGAGTCGGTGGCCCTGAGCTCGTAGGTCTGTCTCATCTCGCCAAACCCGTAAGAATGCTCCTTGTCCTGAGAAAACTTTGCCTGGCCGTCTCGGACTGCTCGCAGGTGTGTGCCAGACACCCTCTTGTTTCTCAGCCGCTCGAGGAATGGCTCAATGCCAGTGGCGAATGGCGTAACACCCATGTTCGTGAGTTCCATCTCTTGTCTTAGTCTTGCCAGGACGGTGAGGGTGGCATTGGTATCAGGGTCGGGCGACTTGTACCAGTAAGTCGTCGATACAGGGTACCTGAACCCCGTGGAGAGACCGTGGCTCGCATCGTACTTGGAGAGGCCGTACCCAGAGTAGCCTGCATTAACATCGTGCCAGGCCCCCGAGTGCTTCATGTAGCCGTTATTGAACATGTGTAGCTCTTGCTTCCACACAACAGTAATATCCCCTTCAACAGGCAACCATATCTGGCTCCTGACCTCGAAAGACCGAGAGATGGTCTGATTATAGATCAGTTCGGTTGGGTCTGGCTTGCCCACTTCGAGTTTGTAGAGAACATCGCTGATATTTGTCTTCGGCTCCTCCCCTACCATAACCCTCATCCCAGGTGCCCTTTCGCGCCATCCAAAAATCTTTCCAGAGAGAACCCAATGGCCCTTGACTTGATTCAGCGCCCCGTTGGGATGCTTGGTGTCATCGATCGCCTGGACCTCCATGCTGACCGTGTGGTCCTCTCCATCACATAATGTACCGAGCCAGGGCGTAATATCAACCTCGTATTCCCTCATATCAAAAGCCTGGAGACCGACCAGAGGGCGATGCAATGGCGGAGCGATGCCACCCGTGAAGATGACAGGGAACGGCCAGGCAAGCCCTGCCAACTTCCCGTCGATGAACACTCGAACCTCGCGGAAGCTGCTACCGCCGGGGAGTCTGCCATTGAAATACCCCGCCAGGCTCTCGGGGAGGTTGGACCACCAAAATTCCTCTTCTGCCTGGCCGGTCGCCGCGATAGTGAGTATGGCCCTTTTGGTATCGCTCGGGAGCTTGACGGTGGCTACCGCCTTATCGCCAGGATACACGAAGGCACTGGATTCATTTTTGTGGCCCTTGCCGGCCGACACTGGAAGGATGAAATGGGCAGAACCGGGGTGCGGTCCATTGACCTCTGTGTCGTGGAAGTGAAGGGTAATGTCGACATTGAATACCCCGGTGTATTTCTCGTTGACCAGATTTCCAAGGTCAAATATCAGAGTGTTGTTCTGCATCCACAGCGGCATGAACGCCGTCACGTCCTTGGTGTAGTGCCAGACAATGCCTGGGTTCTCAATGGGTTCGGCCGTCGATGTTCTGAAGATCTCAACATCGCCAAGCCACATTATCGCCAGGCGGTCGAACTGGTGTCCCTGGCAAGTAACTGTCATGTTTAGGTATACCCTCGGGAACGAGCGTGGAGGTGGGGTGTACGGCGCTATTCAGGTTGTGAGTCCAACTGAGCAGTCGATATTTGTACCGGGGTGGTGAAACTTACCAACATGAGGACGGCCGTAACTGTTCCCAAAGGAAGCATTCATCAATATAAAGGAGTATGAGTCTTGGAGGGCATGCCTCTCTATCAGCTCGCTATTCCTGGCCAACCCATCCTCCGTGAGGACCGGGTGTGAGACTTGAAGACATTCGAGTGGTTCGCGTCTGGTTAGATAGATGTGACCATCATCCGGACCCAGATTCAAGTTTGCCTCAATATTGTCGTCACCATAGCTCCCGGCTATTCCTGCTCTATGTGCACATGAGAATGCCGCGAGGAGCACAACAGCGACGGAATGCCACTTGAGCATTGTGAGGGGCTCAGCGGAGCACAAGAAACCAACTTAAGACTATGGGCTTCTTGGATGCTCGTCAAATAAGGAATACATACGGGATGGATGGGATCGTCAGGGTTTATCTCTATGAGATATTTTCTCCAGGTCCAGAAGAAAGTCGATCAAGCCAACAACTCAAATCTAGGTTGGCAGCAGGAACCACCGCGCGGCGCATCCCAGCCGGGGCGCCGGCAGGCACGGTAGCGATACGAGCACTGGATTCTGGACTAAATTTGGCAACTGAGCTCGGTGCTTCTCCTTGCTACCAACAATGGTGGAAGTATTGCGCATGTCGTTGGAATGAGGCTGAGGTATGAGGCAACCTCAGGGATGGACGTCCCATCATTACTCATGCCCTCTACCTGCCTACCCTACAGTAGCATATCGAAAAACCATGCATTCACCTTGTATGATTGATCTCAGTCTTGTGCCTTTGCTATGACAACGCAAGTAATACTAGTTTTGAAGTCTGGACTAAGATAAAATGCGGTGTGATGAAAAGAAAGATGCGAGGAACACGCCCTGATACCAGCGCATGGAAAAGTTTGCCAAGAATTTGCCTGTATGAACCAAGCTACGTGTTGAATGGACAAGAGCTGACCGAGGCTTTGACCTTGCCTATCGAGTACTGCATCTTGTGCCATCGGGCTAGTTTCTAATTACTACGTGTGGTGCGATTATCCCAGGTGACCTTGAGGGCTGCACCTCGAATCATGCAGGAAGTGTATTTCTAAACGTCCGTCTCTTTCCCTTCTCCAATGCCAGCAAAACACGTTGTTCGATCACCACGGAGGTCCTGTAGCATCACCATTGGCAAAAATTCCCCTTCTAGGGGATCCAGATGTCAACAGTACGAGATCTGTCCAGATAAGCTTGCGAGCATGCCCGCGAAAACACCCCCTACCTCATACTATAGCCCCCTGCCTCATCGCGTAGGCAGCTATATGACACGGGTCGAGAATTGTATTGTACTTAGTTGTCCAGTGGCTTTCAGACAATGGATGGATGGATATGGGGTCATTATGCCCGACAACTCCTTTCCACCTCGGCTCAGATTGGTTGAAGGTACTGTCGGTGAAGGGGACCACTTTTGCCAGGCAGTCTATTAAATACGTTACTGCACGTATCGTTGATAGTAAATAAATGCGTGTTTCTGGCTATGCGCTGGCCCCGCCCCTCGCAACCGACGTGCGGCTCGTCGAGTTCTGTCTGCTCGAGCGAGGGATGAGTGGTGTCTTATGTCTCTTGTCTGAGATGTACCGTCTCGTATGTCCGTGGGGCCAGCTGGACGAATTGGGCTTCAAGCCACCGCTCTGGGCTTCGCATCAACACGATTGCCAGAATGGTTGGTGGTTGGCCCCCGGTTTGGCTGCAGATTACAGCTTGACATGGAACGCAAGGATGCCGAGTACGGCAGCGTGCAGGACAACACACGACAGATTCTTGGACAAGACTCACTCGACGGGAAGTTGACATCCCATGTCTGGGTTCGGAAAAGGGATACGATCGGTTATAACCTCCGCTGGGGAGATCGAAATTCCCCAATGAGGAACCAGGCCATGCAGAATGATCAGATGCGAATTCGCACAATCGTTCGACGTGGCTGGCACGCATAAAGGACGGCTGCTGAAATAGGATCATTCCATGTTATGCGCACTCAGTGCTATTGCAGGTCCTGAGTGATAATCGCCTCCATCTTGTTGCTAATTCGTAGCGTGGCCCTCCGTAAGTGCATGGTGTGACCCAGGCGTCGGAATCTATCGCCCAGCCACAGAAATTTGCAAAGAGGGCTGTTCCTTGTCAGCACCTACATGTGTTCCTCCTCAAAAGGATCGCAGGCTAATTTTGATTCGACGTCAGCTAGCTGCAGCGCGGTGGGGAGCAGGCACCATCCTGTTTCTTCTCCCACCAATGTGCATGTAGGTTCGTCGTAAACGCTGCGCAAGCTCTTCCTGAAGTGGGTTGCTTTCCACGCCCTGTTGCTGAAAGTTTTTCTCTCTTTCTTTCTTTTGGAGTGGCCACTGCTTAGTAGGGGGGCATGAAATGGGTGATATTGGGCCTGGAGGCGCACGCTTCATCGATCGACCTTCATGAAACGATCTCGTGGGACTTGGGCATTCAATTAGTTTTAATCCTGCCCGAGAGGGTCTTCTACTGCACAATGGCCACCGGATGCACACTTCGCTTGAGCACATTCTAGTGTAGGAAGCACTTTTACAACTTAGCATGGACGAGCTTCTTTTTGTGCGGCTGATGGGGGGGAGAAGCGGGCTCCAATGAGAAACCCTCAGCCTTCCAACATGCCCGACGGCCGCGGGAAGCGTGAGCGGAGGGACGTCGATACCTTATTAAGTACTTGTGTGTCTTCACGATACCTGCCAGTACCTGAGCCTCCGAGCAAAATGCACGAAGCATTGACCCGTCTGCAGATGAGGTAATTGTACGTAGGCATCTGCTGTGTAGGGGCATACGTCTCGGGGCAAAGATCTTCGCCCTCTCCGAGCGACCGGATGGATGTACATTCACCCTTCTCGAAGGAGGAATTTTAGCTAGGGACTGGCCTGGGACTCATCTAGCGAGAGCAACGGGAGCTACGGGAGGCATGGCGGGAGCGAACCCTGGAAAGGATACACAATGACATCCTCGTACCATATGCACATGCCGCCGATATGGACTTGTTACACATCAAATTGGCAGGTCGGAGGAGCCTACATGCATTTATTTATCAAGAAAACGGGGGGATCGTGAATCTTGGAAGCACCTCCCACACGTGATAATTGGCCCCTAATAGAGTAGTGTGTTGCTACTACCTTCCCTCCAAGCACATTCGACATTTAGGTACACACACCTCTGGGTACTAGTAGATATCGTGCCTTAGGACTGACGTACATACACGAGCGCAGCATTGTCGCAGGTGGCGGCGGCATCTGGCCAGTCGAATGGAGGTGGCTGTTACGTTTTGAGAGCCAGCTGCATGCCTTAATCGGAGACTTGAAACTGGGCAGGTTGCAGGTTTGGACGAGTTGCGACAGAGCCATGTTCGAATAGAGAGCGAGATTGTGGTCAATTAAAACCAAATCCATCAGGTACCTGGCCGCCTACCCAAAGTACTCGTACTCGAAGGTCTCGCCCGCCATCATTGGCTGCATCAGCGCATGTTGCGTGCTTCCACCCCCGCCCCCAATCAACCAAGCAGGGCACGGCTCCCCATTTGCGTCAGCCGCCCACCTCTTTTTTCTTCTCGTCGCCCTCCTCCCTGGTGCAAGTCCCAACCGCTGCTCGCCATGATGCCAGCTGACTCGTCCAACAAGGGAAGGAAAAGAGGGTCCAGCTGCGAGTGGCTGTAGGTTGGAGCACTTGGGTATGTCACCCAGCGGCGACTACAAGGGACGGTAGGCCTACCTCTACCTCAACCGGCCACCAGTTACTTCCCACTACTTGGACGGACCGCTGGCTGACGGATGGATCCTTCTTCACCAACCTCCTCCCCCACCAGCCAATCCCCTCCGTCTGCACCTGTTTCCTTCATGTCGCTGAGTCTGTCTTGGTTGCTGACCTGTCTGCTTGATTCCCCCATTGGCCTCCGCCGTCTTCTGCTTAAACGCTTCGAAACTGACCAAGTCTGGGCGACTCCATTTTTGTGCCACCAAAGCGCAGGCGCTGCGCTCTGTCTCGCGTCGTCCTGAATCTTCCATCCCTTCCAATTCCCCCTCTGGGTCCTGCACAGGCCCTGCTCCATCGCTGCACCGGCCTTCTGGGCATCCGCTATACGCACTAGAGTTTAGGTGGCTTCAATGCTTGTCGGGTGGTTCGCTCTCCGCTCTGCTCACTAACCTGTCACGACTCCGTCACTAAGTCAGCGATCGCCAACCAAACCTACTCTCCATCTCCCCCATCCATCCACAGTTGGCATCGATCGATCTGTCTTGCTCAGTGGACTCGCTTTGCGACGCTTCCTGCAGCATCGAATAGTCCAGAACAGCCGCCCACTGGCCTATCCGACATCACCCTCCGTATTTTTTGCTGTTGCTCAACGCCTTAGCTACCCTCCTATAACATTCAGCCACCGCAGCAACAGCTGGCATCTGCCCTGCATGCCAGTTTGCCTCGATTGAACCACGTCCCTTGCGCAGCACTTTTCCTGCATCCACCTAACCAGAATGCGGAAAGCGACCTTCTACGCCCACGTCAACTCCTAGCAGTGGATGGAGAGCCTGGTTCACGTTGTATACAGCCCAGCATGCTCGCTCCGTCTCCTATCCCTCCAACGACCATGGCCGAACCTGTCGCAATCCACACGGGCGCGACTGGATCGAGTGGCTCTGGTCAGCGTCAATTTAAGAAACACAAGGTCTTACCCCGACCACTTAGTATCCGTGCCAACGACCTCGACGCTTCGCCACCATCCAGACCTGTCTCAGAAATAGTCATTGACACTGATGTTCCTGCGATCAATTTTGATCCCCCTAGCCCACCGACATTGAAGCGCCAGTCGAAAAGAATCCCGACTGGCCCAGAGTTGCCGCCCACACCTCCTGCCCACTCTCGCACCTCCTCCAGCAGCCATTCTGCTGCACCCTCCAGTCCCACGATTTCGGGCTCGATGCTCCAGGACTCGCCCGACGTCGTCCCTGCTATATCTCCGGCAACACCGCCTGACCAACGTAGTCCTCCAACTCCTGATGTGACCCCCCCGCCAGCCAATCGCCCAAAAGCTCTCCGCCCTGCTCCTCTCGCTCGTGGCGCTTCTGGTACCACCACTACTGACTCTCGCACAGAGTCTTTCACAACTGCCCGGGAAGAGCTGCTATCTTCAGAGGAAGACGATAATCCATCGACCGTGCGACCATCCAGGCGGACATCTCAGGCCACGGTTCGAAAGGAATCTGTGCCGCTGGCTGGCCAAGTTCCAGATCCCAAAGCTCTGGACAGGGCGCTGTCTCAATTGTCACCATCAAAACGATACAAGAATTCGCCAAAGGCAAAGCGCCCGGAAGCCAACCAGGACAGCCGTCCCAGGAATGCTTCCGGGTCCAGGGAGGTGGAAGCTATGGATCGGTCCGTGACTGTGAAGTTGAAACCGGCACCAGCGCCTCAATCTCGACGTCGAGGTTACAGAAGAGACGTCATTGAGGATGTCGATGATACGATTATACCGAGCAGTGCCATTCAAGCCGTCCGGCAGTTGTCACTATCAGAGAAGAATCACTCTCATTCACGCCCATCCTCCTCGCCCCACAGCCGTCGCGATCAGCAACGCAGAGCTACGAACCCCACTGCCGTAGAAAATGAAGCTCCTTTGAAGAAAAGGTCGTCATCTGGGAAGCCCCCGAGGTCCGCTTCCTCGAGTGTAGTTGATGCCTTGCTCGCCGAAGGACAGACTCAAGGGCGGAAAACTCTCCGGCATGTACGAAAGCAGCCTGCTTTGCGAGATCTCTCTGGGCAATACTCCGAACGAGCCTCCTCTTCCACCGAGTTGAACTTACTTGCTCAAACCGACATTCAGCCGAGAGGCAGGCCTGGACGTGGGCGAGATCGCATCGAGAGCTTCGTATCAGTTAGCACTGTCAACTCGGTGGGCAGTCGAAAGGCTAGACGAGAGGTGTTGAAGAATGGAGGAATACCCGTGATTGTGGTACCTGATCGGCGATCATCAACGAGATCGACAAGCAGGGAGCCATCCTTGAGGTCCACATCAAGTCGACGATCCAGGAGAACCCAGAGTCTCAGTTCAGCACCCATCGATGGGAAGGAATCGTCGACGACATCCCGTCGTTCTCGGCATGGTAAAGCTTACTCTGTGTCTGATGGATCTGAACGAACAATAGATTTTCCGCCCGTGATTCCAGCCAGGTCGTCATCGCTCTCGGCTCCAACGAGTCGGAATGCCTCCAGAACATGCTCTCTAACTACCGAGAGTATCCGGGCTCATGATGCATTTCAGAAGCAACTCCAGCAAGAGCAGGCCAAGGATCAAGTCAAGAAGTTAGCCAAGGAACAAACCCCGACAGCTTCTGCCGACCCTTTAGAACATGCAAAGGATCACAACACAACACAGACAGCCAACGGTAAACTCGAAACACAGGATGCTCCTGTAGTTGAAAAGAGCGACTCAGATCGCCACCAATCCCTGGAGGTGCCGCGGGTTTCTATTCAAACGTCTCCAGATACTTATATTTCTGACGATCCTTTAAAGCTCGGCGCAGCGTCGTCCCTTGTAG
Organism: Clonostachys chloroleuca; assembly: GCA_037952775.1. Classification (NCBI taxonomy): domain Eukaryota; kingdom Fungi; phylum Ascomycota; class Sordariomycetes; order Hypocreales; family Bionectriaceae; genus Clonostachys; species Clonostachys chloroleuca. The sequence continues at coordinate 17,701,161 of JBANAY010000003.1, read as the reverse complement.
CCTCTCCAAGATCGGATCGTTTCGAAGATGGTCTTTCGACGAAGAGGTTAACAGCTCGAAACACACCATTTTCGGTCACATCTGCCGAGACCAACTTTACTGCCCCCGAGGTCTCCGAAGCTCTAATGGTCCACATGTATGCTCACCAAAATTCCTCCGTGCTCATGGTAAACCATTCGGCCAAACCTTCCGATGGATCTGTCACTACCCAAAAAGAAGTACCCCGTTCCGGCGGAGGATTCGAGCCTGGCAAGTCAGTTCTTGTTGACGACAATGATGAGGAAGGGATTCCTGTCACTCCACCGCAACCCCAGTTTTCACTGGATGATGTCGACTCACCGCTCCGGAACCCTCGAAGCCCACCGCAGCCCCCTAGCCACCCACCCGCGTTGGCTTTTATTCCGGCTACTCCTTCTGGGCTGACCCCTGCGCCGGATAAGACCATTCAGATGGGTAACTTTTTTGAGTCCATCGCTGAAAAACCCCCAGCGCACGGCGACCTTCAATCGTTAGACGAGCTTTCAGCCGGCGACGGCGTAATTTAGCTGTTGAATATCCTCCTAATTCTTCGAGGACGCCAAACTTTCTCAAGCGAGCTTTGTCTCTTTCTCGACGGAGGAATTCCCGGCATGGTGATGACAGAATCACCGCACCGTATCGAGGAAACTATCCCTGGGAAGGTGATGAACCGCCCGAGGAAAACAAGCTGCATCCCTTTTGGCGACCTCAGTGGTCAGCTGATGAGGATGGCTATGATGACGAGTACGATGATGATGATGATGACGAAAGATACCAGGATCGCGGTAGGGATGAAGGTTATATGAGATATCCTTTGGTCGACAACCGTCCATCTAGACGGAGACGAAGCATAAGCGCCCGAGTCAAACGTACACTCACGGGGCTTTCCTCTCGTGAGGACGACGACTATGTGATTGATGATGGGGATGGGCCATCTCGCCGCACCATCCAGCGTACTTTGAGTGGTAATTTACGGGTCATGAAGCGCCGAAGCAGTCTCCATTCGCTGAGGAGGCGCTTCAGCCAGACTGAGAGACCATCTACAGATTACGATTATCGAAGAAGCTTCTGGCGTGGCTCGAGTGCCCAGAAACGGACGCGCAGTTTAAGCCGTCGACGGTTCTCCCTGGACGAGCCCATTGAGAGAATTTCTGGTCTGTCAAGGAGGTTCAGCGAGAAACGTCGAGAAAAGCGAACTCAAGAGTTGCGGCGCAAGATTAGCGGACCCAAAGACGTCCGGGGAGGTGTCGAAGAGGTGATTCGATCTAGGAAGCAGCCTGGTTTCCTGTAGCCGTACCGCATCTATTTCTTGGTGTTTGATACTAGAGGTTGATTTGCTTTATGCTTTGAGCAAACATGACCAAAGCGCAAAAAAAAAAAAAAAGGCTAGAACCCGACTGCATGCGGTCGGGGGAAGTAACGATGCATATGAGAACACGCCATTGGGGAGCAGATTTCTATTTTTTATAGTAACGATTTGAACGACATTGTGATGATGGGCAAGTTTGAAGAATTCAGAATAGGTGGGCTATATATTAGGCGCGGGCGTCACAACCAGAGCTCTATCTGCTTAGCAATTGATTTTTGGATGTTCGGTGTATTATAGAACGATATCACTATTGGTGAAGCCATGACTGATGGTTCATCATGATGCGCTTTGAATTACAAGCTTTTGCGACTTCCTAAATTTGCTGATAGGTTCGACGTGCATTCATATGTGACCTCTTATGATATGTGATCTCTTTACCAATTCACCACAACACAGATAGCTCAAATTGAATGCAAAAAAAAGTATACTCATATGCCGTAAACGCCATGTGTCAAGCCCAGTCGATTCCAAAGCAGTGTGACAATTCACCGCGTCATTCTAATACACTACATTTTCTCGCTGCCTCCACGCCGCTGAATCTTTGCAGTCCAAATCATCGCCGGTCATGATGACTAGGCGCGTTCCCATGAGGGAAGCCAGGCGGGGGGATGCCTCCAGGCGGGAAACCAGGCATGCCGGGAGGCGGCATCCCCGGCAGTCCTGGGAAGGGAGGGGGCACACCGCCCTGGACTGCCTGTCCTGGTGGCGGGAAGGGGGGAACTGGCCTGGAGGGAAAGGTAGGCCGCCAGGAGGGATGGGAGGCATGTTGTTGGGACCGGGAGGGAAGGGGGGCATGGGACCGCCGCGGCCGCCGGGAGGAGCTGGGAGAGAGAAGCGAGTAAGCATGAGAAGACTTTTGAGATTGGGAGAGGGAGGACGTACGAGGAAGACCTTGGGGGAGTTGGCCTGGGGGAGCGCCTGGCATGCCGGGGAATGGAGGTGGTGCACCTGGTGAAGAGGAACAGTTAGTATCTCGAGCTATCTTGGAAGTTGAGTGGCACGTTTCCCCAATGAATGGGATACGTGGGGGAGGATGCGTGGACATCTCTGGCCTGGGGACGCAAACGTACCTCCCGGGAAGGGGAACGGTGGGAAGTTGTGCCCAGGCTGGTTGTGCGGGAGCATTGGGTTGGCGTGTGCCTGTCCCTCGGCGGCGTAGGAGGAGGTGATGGAGTCGATGACGGACTGGGCCTTCTCGTGGCCGATTTCTACCATGTTGCTCAGAGGTTAGTCTATGCTTCGTGGTTTCGGGAGGAGGGGGTGACGCCCGTACGTTGGTAGTAGTCGACTACATTGCGCAGATGGTTTCGGCCGCTGTTGTGTGCTCGGCGCACGCTCATGGAGTCGTGCGTGAGGTAGACATCGCAATAGTCGCCTGTTGGCGCGTGGTGGTTAGTGCTGCTGGGATACGATAAAAGGTGGCGTGGCGAGGATTTCCTTACAGAAAACTATGGCGCGTTAGCTGCTGTTCATTCTAGGTACTCTATTGAGGGTGTTGGGACTTACATTTAGGCATCTTGGCAGGTATCCGGCTCAGGCGACGCTGATGACTTGGCTCGTATCGCTCCCAGAGGCTCGCGTTGAGGCCGGAGAGTAGCGCTCCAAAAGCTGGACAAGGCTGATGCCACACGTGATGTGGATCCGCTAGGCTGCAAGGCTGTAGGAAAAGAGAGCTCTGATTGGATATAAGTTCAAGGCGATTCTGTCTCTCATTGCAAGGTATTTAGAGAGCAAGTAAACTGGCTTTAACCGAGCTTTGAGGCGTAATTTTGTCAACATTAGCTATGGATGATTTTTTTTAAAACCTTGGGATCTATAACTCGTTGAAAATGTATATCAAGGCAAACCAGTTTTGTTTGGAGAGGTCATGGTGAGATAGGAGCACTATTGAAAATCGAACAGCAAGCGGTTCTTTCGCAGAAAATGGATATATTCGATTGACGCAATAATGCGATAACACAAACTACAAGACGAATCAATGGTAACCTTTTGCTGGGGTGTGTCACATACTCTGGTGAAGTGAAAAAGGGGTCCAGGTAGGTGCTGGAGTTGGGGAATTCCAGGGGCGTGCACGTGACCGTGCTGGAGCTCCTTTGATGGGACACCTTTCAACATCCACTAGCATGTGCCCTTGTAGTGATCTGTATCTCTAGACCAGACACCTTCACCTCCGACGACCACACGCAGGACTTGGGACAGCATGGCCATGCAACTATCACTGCTGCAGGTCCTCTGCAGCTTCATGCTGCTCTTCGGCGCCGCCAGTGCTCTCAAGTTCGATCTCCAGGCACACGCCGGCCGAGAGAACCAGAAGAAGGAACGATGTATCAGGAACTGGAGTGGCAGTAATACTCTGGTCGTTGTGACGGCCATTGTTGGCGGAGACAAGTCCGATGGCATGCAGGTTAACATTCACGTATGTTGCTTGGCTTAAAGCATGAGGTTGATGCATGACAAGAGTACTGATCTTGATGCGACAGATTCGCGACTCTGACGGCAACGAGTACGCTCGCCCTCGAGATGTCGTTGGCGAGTCCCGATCCGTCTTTACCACCCACAACGACGCTCCCTTCGACGTCTGCTTCGAGAACATCTTTACTGGCTGTATGTACTTACTTCCATCCTGTTTTTTTTTCCTTTCGAAGACACCGAGTTAAACCTAACCTCATCTCGTTGTAGCCCGACGACCCAGCCCCTCCACCCGATCCATCGAGCTCGACGTTGACATTGGCGCTGACGCCAAGGACTGGGCCGCCATCCAGGCCACCGAGAAGCTCAAGCCTGTCGAGGCTGAGTTGCGACGCATTGAGGAGTTGACGGCTGAGATTGTCCGCGAGATGGATTACCTCCGGGCACGAGAGCAGACTCTGCGCGACACCAACGAGAGCACGAACAACCGTGTCAAGTGGTTCGGCATCGGCACCACCTGGTTGCTCATCGGTCTTTGGGGATGGCAGATTATGTACCTGCGCGCCTACTTCCGCTCCAAGCATCTGATTTAAGAAAGTCAAGGAAACGGCGAGGATGAGTTTGCTATCTATAGGGATTACTTAACTACTGGCGGATTTACCTTGCGGCTTATATCCTCGATAGAAAGGTGACCCAGCGGATGGATGGCAGCATCGCTCACCATGGAGTCAGAGTCACGACCGTCCATTGGAGCGGCAATGTATTGTGGGACATGTTGGCGTTTACAGATCAACACAGATGATTTGAGCGGGTTTGGTAACGAAAAAATACAAGGGTTGGACCTGGGTTAGTACTTGATAATACTGGAGAATGTATATTTCCCTGTACGAGCCTCGACCTTTTCGTATGTTGTAAGATCTGGCAGAGCAGGGTTGAAATCGGAAGCAGACGTAGAGTATGTGCTGGCGATTTATCTGGCTGTAACAATATCGTTTATGAAGATCATTGAAAATGTCAGAGAAAGCGCTTTCTGATCTGTGAATTTATTATGAGATAACTGTATCTCTAAGCTGTAAGCTGATGAATCGGCAGTGGTGTATGCATCTAACTCTGTTGTGCAGTGAGTGCCGCCCGGCTGGTCCCGGCGCCAGATCGGGGAACCAAGCTAATAATCCAAGCAACCTCATTCGTGACTTGGATTCTTTCCCTCGGCTTAGGAACAAGGTTCAACGCTCTACTTTAAACAACGTCGTCACCCAATTCTATCTCCCAATCCAACTACCAACCATCTCCATCGTACACCGAACAACCATATACGACTAATTAATCAACCGCAATACACAAATCAGCCATGTCGGCTTCCACCTCGTCAGTCTCACGCACTGTCCTCCGGCCTGCTTGCCGACGCTTCCTCGCCAGTCACACCCGCACATTCGCCACAACACCCCGCTGCCGCAACGACGACGACAATCGTGAGTTCGGCGTTGGCGAGCTGCAAGGCATCAAGTTTCGCGTCGCGCCCCTCCGCCGCGTCGGCGAGGACGACAAGACCAAGCGAGCCCGTCTCCTCTGTATGTTTTATTCTCCCCCTTCCCCCTCCTCCTCTCGCCTCCATCACCGGCTAACCAAAAACCCCAAACTCCCAGACCAGTCCCGCAAGCGCGGCACCCTCGAATCGGACCTCCTCCTCTCCACCTTCGCCGCCACCCACCTGCCCACCATGTCCGCCCAGCAGCTCCACGAGTACGACCTACTGATGGACGAGAACGACTGGGACATCTACTACTGGGCCACCCAGCGCGAGTCGCTCTCCTCCACCAACCCGTCCAAGGCAGAGGACGTCGCCGCCCCCCGCGAAACCCCCACCGGCGAGTGGGCGCAGACGGTCGGCAACTTCCGCCCCGCGTACCGGCCCGTGCCCCAGCGCTGGCAGAAGAGCCAGATCTTGCAGTTGCTGAGGGAGCACGTGAGGTCGCGGAGCGTCGACGGCGACAAGGGCAAGGGCATGGGTTTCATGCCCGCCCTGGGGGAGCAGCAGTGAGACTCTCGGGATTCTGAGCTTGAGCGAGCGGAGGGGGTGGAGGGGGTCTACCTGCTGCCCTCCGTCCTGTAGGAATACTGGTTTGAGAAGCATGTATAAAAAGAAGGTTGATGCATTATACCTATCTCTTCACGCCACTGGAAAAGGCCATGTGCAAACCCCGGGAGAGGGTTGGGTGGAATGAAGAAGAGAGAGCCTGGGGCTCTCAAGGGTATTTTCATATGAAGTCGGTAAACAAGCATCTCGGTAGAGAAGAAGAAAAAGGCCCAAGGCCGAAAAAGTACATGTAGTCACGCTGTACCAAGATCAATCGCATGCCGCCCCTATCCATTGCCCCCTAGGTAACACATTTCAAACTCCGTCAGCACCCGTCCAGGTAGAAATTGTTTTTGTCTCCTCCAGTCCTTGCGCCGCTTTGCTGTCCGATCTATGACAAAGATTCCGGGATATCCTTCGTCCCAGACATGTATAACAAAGAAAATTAGTGAGAGAAATAAAAAAAGAAAGAGCGGGTTCTCGTCTCGTCGTGGATATCGTCAAATAAGGTATATAAGGGTTCAGCGCCGATTGAAAGTTGGCTGCTGTCACCCGCCGCCTTCTGGTAATATGCTACCTAGACTTCTCAGAACCTCCATTATCGGCATGTCCTTGGTCCCGGCTTGCCTCCTTTCTCTTTCTTCTCGCTCTCGTAAGCGGACGGCGCTGAGGCTCAGTATTTGCTCTGCCTCCTTGCCAGCAACCGTTACTCGTTGATCTAGTTTGTGTATGTTGTCTGCTAACTGATCAATCTCAAATTCTAGAGATGACCGTATGGTTTGCAGTCGGTTTTGGGTCTTTGCGTGCAATGCTGCAAATGAATTGCTCTGGTCTGCAAGATACCCTCGAATTTTGCCATCGTCTTCGTCTAATAGATCGAAGTCTGGTAGTGTAATTTGGCTTATCTCCTCTTCAGAGTAAAGCCGAGGTGCTTCGGGCGGTAATTTCCTCATTGCCTGCCACGCTCTTTTTTCTTCTTGTAGCCTGCTCAATCGCTGTTAGCAGGGAATTTCTAATAAATGAATCAAGCGGAAAGCCCACCTTTGAATATTGGCTTCTAATTGTGCCATCTTTTCGTCAAGCTCGATATTTCTCGGATTAGGTTTCAGAATGACAGGTGCTTTAGGACCCTCATCGCGACTGAACCAATCTGAGAATTCAGATCGTACCGAAAAGTCCTTAAGTAATTGGTCTTGGATTGCACGAGCTGGAATCGTGGTTAGTTTTGCAATAGCCCCAGATAATGAATGCAATGCCCTACCTCCATGGATGATGCTGGAATTCTTAGTACCGTGAGCTGGCTTCACAGCCAGTGCACGTTCGCCGCACCAGGTTAAAAGTTGTTTCATACGCCGCGTCTCCGTCAAGCCCTCCTCGATGTGCTTGTAAAATTCTGCTGGGTTGACTTCGCGGTGAGGTATTGCCGTTTGGCCGCTTTCTATTAGCGAGCTTGCTCTCCTGCCTCGCGACCCCAGGCTGCTCCGCCGATTGCTCCCCTTCTTGCGCATCTCCTTGTTCCGGTTGATGATGGGCGTATCGCTCATCGGGAGGGCAATCTGCGCAGATTGAACAGCCTGTTCGTGCATATGCACCATCTCGGGCTCCCTCGCCGCCTTCGTCGACTTGCCCTTCTTGCGGCCCCGTCCATTGGACGCACCGTTCGTGTGCGTCCTCTCCGCCCTCGACTCCTCCGCCACCGTGACATCCTCGGACGTGTGGCGCGTGCTCCTGCGCGTCGTCGTCTTCTGAACCTTGGGCGCCGGCTCCTCGGGCATCACATCCTCGCTGGCCTTCCGCCTTGCGCTCTTCCGCGTCGTAGATTTCGTCGTCGCCACGGGTGTGGCCTCCTGCTCCTCCGGTATCTCCGCAATCACCTTGGCCTCCTTCGGCGGCCGTCCCTTTGGCGGTCGACCCCTCCCGGCCCTCTTGGGCTGCTCTGGCTCCTCCGTCTTGACCCTCTTCGTCTCCCTCACGAACATGAAATCACCATCCTGCTCAAGATTCGCCGGCGCTGCCCCGTCTGTTAGCTGCACGTTCCCTCTTCCCCCTCTCCCCTGCGTCAGGCTGTGATGGTCCGGATACGTACCGGCGAGGCGCTTGCTTGTCCGGCGCTCCTGCTGGTTTCCCATGCTCAGAAGTTCTAGCGCCCGTCGAGTCTCCACGAGAGTCGTCATGGATGGTTTATTCGAGGCGGCATTGAGATCAAGGCGCTGGGCGGTGGTGGGTGGCGGTAGTTGTCTGGGGTGGTGGTGGGCGCGTGCAAGCGAGTCGGTAAGTACCAGTCGCGTCACCAAATGTTCCGCGACGCAATCAGCGGCGGGGGTGAGGAAATTCCGCGCCGTCCCTCGTATCGCGTGATAGTTGTGCAATATGCGGATTCGAATGGTGTTTTCGCCCTGGGTGCGGTGTATGGGTGATTTGACGGCGATTCGGCCGGCGCAAGACGAGAGCTTGTGGTAGTTTGGGTTGGCCTCACATTTGTTTACCTCGCATTGCAAGAAGAGGATGAGGGATGCCTCATTGAGCATGGCGCTAAACCATATCCGGTATCCGCCTGACCCCACCCCCGAACACTCGGCTCTTCAACTCAAGCCTCGCACGTGACGCTTTTTCCAATAGTGTTGTGTCACTACTATTGACTATTGGCATCAGCGTCCAGATCTGGCAATTGTCAATTGTCATTGTAAGTGTGCCTTTCTTATTCTTTCGTGTCCTTCACTACACACAGAAATGTTTTTAATCACGGTCATTCACTTATGAGTTTATTCAACGCCGGATTACCTAGTAAACAATTGTCATGCGTAGTCTCAACCGCCAAAAGTGTAATGTAGATGTACCATTTGCCCCAATGGGCTGTTAGCCATGGATAAAACTATCATTCCGTGATCCGCGTAGCCTTTTGTTGCCTTTTGCTACCGAAATTAAACTGAAAGGGGGAACAAATAACTCAAAAGATATGCCCATACAAACACCAAATACAAGGACCTTTTGATAGTACCGTCCTCCCAAATCCCATCCATCAACGCCACGAGCAAAGCAAGCACCCCAGGCCGAAACACCAGATGCAATGTGCCTATGCCTTGCCAACAGATACATCGTTTTACTTACAAAATCAAAGAATATCCTCATGCGGCCGTCCAATAAGCTCCCCCTCCATCATCGAATCTCATACACGTTCAAGAGTCAATCCTACTCAACTCTATCTCTGCCACAAGGCAGACTTTCATAACAAAACCCCCATAAGCGCCATATATCGGTTTCAACCGCTAAACGCCTCATCCACGGTCATCAGCCCAGTGTCACCCGAGGCCTTCACTTGGGGGTGAGGGTTTGCTGAGATTACCAGATTGCCGTTGTTGATCTGTATCACTCCAGCCACTGACATATTGTCTGTCAGTCAAGAAATTTTCAAAGGTTTGTGGCAAAGAAGATGTCTCTATCTAAGAGAAGCGTCGCTGAACACCTTGGCCTGCAATAACTTGCTGACCGGGTAATGGCGCGGCCATTCCGTACGGGTTCATTTGTGGGTTAAAGGGCTCAACAACTTGGTTCATGTATGCGCCATGCAGGCCTTGTTGCTGCGTGACTGGACAATCCTTGTGAGCCAGGAGTAGTGTCTTGAGGTTCACGACTTCTTCCCGTAACTGCGTGATTTGAGCGGTGAGGGCGTCATTTTCGTTGCTGAACATCTCCACCTTGCTTTGCAGGTTCGCAAGCCATTGCTTCTTGCGCTGACGACATTTTAAAGCGGCGACACTAATAGCAATTAGAACTCATCTCATCATCAGAGCATAAGTGACCAGATAAAAACGTACCGATTTCTTTCTAGGAAATTTTTCCTCTTTTCTTCGTCCGTCATCTTGCCCTTGGATCCAGAGTTGTCATCTCCCATCTCGTCATCTGACGGCTCTGCGCTTAGACTATCATCGGGAGGGAGACTGTTGTTTGGTTTGGACTTTTTGTTGGGCGGGGCTTTCGCGGGCACTTCGTCCGCTTTCCTTCGACCATTTACCGGGGGAGGGTTCTTCTTGCCCTTTCCTCGAGTATTAGGCTTGGGCTGCTCACTCTCATCCGACATGTTGCTGCCCTCGCTGACCCCACGCCCAACGGCATTAACCATACCACCGTTCATGTTCATCTTTGGAGGGTTGATGTCAGCCTGGGGAGCTGTGACAGGATGACCCTGGCCGGGTGCGCCTGCTGAGACGCCAAACTGGTTTTGGTTTTGTGCACCGTTTCTACCCTGCGCAAGCATGAACAAACCGTTTGCAGCGTCGTTATCGTGAGGATCGAATGGTCCAGAGGCAGGCTTTGGTTCGGTCTTTGGCTCAACCGCGATGCCGTTTGTTAAATCTTGCGGTTGGGTTGTTGCGACCTGAGGGGCTTGTTGGATCTGTGGGTTTCCGTTCGTTGATTCGCGCTTCGCAGCTGCGCTCATCGCAGTTCTATGGAAATCGAGGGTGCTGGGTGTCGCTCCGCCGCTTGCGAGCTGTGCGATGAAGGCAGATGAGTTGGGACTTGGCGCTGGGAACATGGAGCCACTACCTCCAGGGGTTAGGCCGGATCGTAACGAAGACTCGTTTGGAGTCGGGAAGCCGCCTCGAAGACCATGGGTCTCTCCGAAGTAGTCGTTGGCGGGACCGGATAACATCGCAGGACTTAGGGGACCGGTGCGCAGCGAGCCTCCGCCCCAATTGAAAGGTGTCGCGTTGCTTCCGGGCAGCAACGATGATGGCGAGGTCAAGGCGTGGACTGGAGGCAGCTTGGTCCCCCCAGGTGTTTCTGGCTGTCCACCCCCGAAAGACTGTTCGAAAGGGTTCGGCTCCAAGCTGAGGGATCCTCCGCCAGGCTGGGTTGAGAAATAGTCGGGAGTATTCGTTCCTTGTTGTTGACCGGGTCGTGGGGGTGGCGCCAGAGGTTTGGCGGCTTCGGCATTGGATGCAGCGTCGTTCCTGGCTGACGGATCCGTCTTGATGTCTGTAGCAGCGTCTATCGCGTGAGCAAGCAATGCGTCAACCAAACAAGGGGTCGCGGTCGGAAATCCGATATGGGGCGCACGAGGAACCGAATTTGGCAGGGTCAAGGTGATGTAACATGGGACATGAGGCTGTCATGGAGATACTAACCTGGGCGTGGAGGTGATTTGTTTGACTTCTTGGGCGACGTTGAGGGACCTCTCGCGGTGGAGGTGTCGATCACGGCAGTCCCCATGATGACGACGATATATTATTTTATATTATGGTTGGCGAATGGTGGGGGAAGTGGGATGGAAAAGGGTTAACGGTTGGGACAGGAGCGACCTAGGAGCCGGATGAGGTCAGAGGCGACCAGGAGAGGCAGGCTCAGTCAGGTACAGGGCAGCGCAAGGTGAAATGTTTACCACCCCCAAGGAGGCAACAGAAATGGTGGCGCGTCAAAAAGAATTCGTCCGGTCGATACCTTATCCTGGGCCCGAGTATTTTTGGGTATGGCACTAATACTGTATGCAGCGTGGCAGCCAAACGAGAGAGACGCACACTCTCTGTTCAAAGCGACGGGCAGGCCAGCGCAGTGTGCAGCACAGCAGCGCAGCGACGGTGCAATGCAGCGCGACACTGGCTCCGTCTCGATTAATCAAAAATGTGCAAAGTTAACGCTACGTGCTGCAGCGTTCGGGTATTGGATTCGCAGCCGCAGGCGGTATGCGCGATGTCGCGGTGCTGGCGTCGAAGTTTGCTGAGAGTTTCGTCAGAGGAGACGGTTGAGGAAAAAAGACGTCAGAGATGACGTTTTTTGAGGCAGCAGAAGGAAGCCGCAGAAAAAAGAAGGCGGCGGTGGGCTAGTCTTGTGTGGCCGGCCGCCCCCATCTGGTCCTCAGTCCCGGCACCTCGCACCTCGCGCCTTCACTGGACACCCAGCCGTAGCCTGGGGGGGATTAGGGGGTAGTGCTGACAAAAGCCTGCTCCCACGCACTGTGAGGCACTGTACGTCCTCACCTACGGCCCGACACCCATCGACCGATTTTGCCCGTGCCACACTGCCCGCCCACCCTCCTTCAGCAACTTTCACACCCACTCACCGACTCTCCGATCTCGATGACGTGTCTTGCCCGAAGTGCGTGTTGTGCAGGCGGGCACAATCACTATCCCTTTCCCCTCCATTGCGCTGTAGATATGCCTTCGTTTCATCGCGCAATTCACTCCTCGAGTCGCCTCGCCCATCGCAAGGTGGATCGGGGCCCCGTCCCGAAATCGCCTTACTCCTATCATTCGTCTCTCCGACATGCTCCATCCCATTGCCGTCGCCCATTGGAGGCGCACATCACCCATTCCTAATGGGGAAGTGACAGAGATGGACCATCCTCCATGCGTGTCCACTTTAAATTCCCCTAATGCGAAGTGTAAGTGGGGCACCTTCCCTACCCTCCCACACTGGCGTGCGCTTTCGTCATAGGGTCAACGGAGATCTAAACCCACAGTGTGATGACGCCAAGCGAGGACCGTTTCTGGAACACTCACACACCAACCAAAGAACGTTTCGGTCATACGAGTTGTCCCTCCGTCCCCCGGCCGTCATTCTTTGCCAGTTATGCCGCCCTGGAATATGCGTGCGATTCGTTTTTGCTTTGTGCATTTTGAATTTATCGAACCCTCTCATCTATTTCCCCAATGAGCCCATACTTCAACGGCAGAAAACCCCCAAGTTTGGCCACCACCCGGGGCATTACTAATGTAGGGGTGCCAGGCAAATAAAAAAAATTTTACTCGTCCAAGTGCAATACAACCGATAATAAGCCCCGGCAGACGGTCCAGCAGGCGCTTCCCTCTTGTTTTTGTTGCCTCCCAGTAATTAATAATATTATCTCTCCCCTTGGTTCGGCTGTGGCAAACCTTCTAGCCATCTTGGGCAGCCGCTTCTGTCCTCCTAGGCTTGAAGCATCTTTGGACCATTGCCAGCCCAGTCCTAGGTGATGGGAAGATGCTTCTGCCAAAGAAATTAGACTCCTGGCTGGCTATTGTTCCCCCCTCCCCAACATTACGAGCTTCCCTGTGGCTAGCAGTAAAGCTAAAGGGCACACAGTACAACGAAATATCCGCAGTACAGTATGCATGCATGCATTCATCAGCAAGTTCCACTGCTGGTATCTCGTCCAGTAATCGTGCACTGCCCCCCTCAACGTCCATGATTCGTCGCTGCCAGAATGACAACGAGATGACGTCAACGCCCCGTTTCAAACCGTACTCTTTGCATCGCCAACTGAAATGGGAAAACGGAGCGCTTCCCCGGCAACCTATTCCCCAGTGGACAAATGCCAGCTGGCCCGATTCGCCTCATCCTGGCCTGCGTCCCTCTTCCTGTAGTCGCTCAAGATAGTGAGATTGAGATTGAGATTGAGATTTGGTGTATTCGATCGTATCCAGGGCCATGTCGCGTGTCGCGTGGGGCACGCGTGCGCAGTTAGCTCCCACTCCTTGCGCTCAGGCAGTACACTGCCGATTCCTCTCTTAAAAGGCGATCATCAAATTTGGCGTTGTTGACCGGTCATAATTTCCCAATCGCACTTCCAAATTAGCTCTTTAGGACGCTGGTTTCTCCCTTACACTCCTCTGCGAAAGAGTCTGACTGCATACCCATTCTGTCTGATATCTCAAAGCCCCACCCGCAAAATAATTGGCCGTGGATGACGTAGAGAATTCACGGCACCTCAGTTGGAGCGATAATTAGTAATACGTAGCAGCCATTCCATCCAACATCAAGTTCACGGTAAACAACATGCCCAAGCAGATGCCAACTTGAGCCATAGGAGCAGAGCAAAGAAGCGATTCAAATTCTACTTCGAACATGGGCCATCGTGATCGAACTCGAACCTTTTTATCAATTCCTTTTTGTCAACTATATGACTGACTTTTCAGAAGCTATCTAACCAGTAGCTAGTTCCTAGCCATAGGATTTTTTCAATGCATGTATCATCATCGTCCTTGATTTTTCTCACAACTGTGCTAGCTGTGAGCTTAGCTTGAGGTCCATTCTCACGGTCCTCGTACAGATTTGGCTGGAAATCATCACCTTCTACCAGCCGCCGCTGCCCTGGCCCTGGTCATCATAACCAGTTCCAGCGTCCTGGAAACTGTCCTCGGGGACGGGGTTTGCATCGAAGTTGTCGTTGGTGTTGCCATAGCCGTTGTCATAGCTGTTGTCACCACCAAACCCTCCGTCGCCCCCTCCATTCATAGCATCAGCTGGTGGCTGCTTGCAACGGACCTTGGTGTGGCCATACTCCTCACAGTTGCTGCACTTTACCTTGCTCCCTATTAAACATTCTTAGCATGTAATCAAGAAGTATTAGTTGGTGAGATTGCCTTACAATCCTTTGGCTCCGGGCACTCCTTGCTGAAATGGCCCGTCTTCTCGCAATTGCGGCAGGTGACATTGTCCATGTTCACCGGCTGATCGCACTCCTTGGCGATATGGCCCTCCTGGCCACAGTTTCGGCAAGCTCGACCACCACCCTGGGGGCAATCCTTGGCAAAGTGGCCCTCTATCCGACGATTAATATATATCATATAACATTTCGCAGCTGGGATCACTTACTCTCCTGGCACTTGCGGCATTCCACGTTCTCTGGGTTGGGCGGTTCCTCACAGTCAGAGGCTTTGTGGCCAGATTGACTTTCCTTAGTATTAGCACAAGCGATTCCTTCATCATGAGTAGCACTGAGTAGATACTCACCCGCAGTTCTTGCAAGCAAATTTGTCCACTCGAGGGATAGGGCCTATTTCGTCAGTGAGCGGCGACCATTTATGGCTTGACGAGGAGGGAGTACTTACAATCCCGAATTCGGTGCCCATCCTCTTGGCAGTTGGAGCAAGATACCTTGGGTTTGTCGCCCATGTTTTCAACCTTCTCCTCGGTGCAGCTCTTGGCGATGTGGCCAACCTGCTTGCAGTTGCTGCAAAGTGGTTTGCCGTTGCTCACGACATCGCCGGCATCCTCAAGACGAGTGAGAATTTCGTCGCGGTCCTTGGGCCAGCCTTCGACCTCACAGGGCCGGTCAGGCTTCTCCGAGAATCGGTAGGTGACGGAGTATTTCTTGCCCATGTTACCCTGCCAATCCATGTTGGTGAAGGTCTCGAGAAGCGATCTCTCGACGGGGATGAACCAAAGATTGATGTCTTGATCAATGAGGACCTGCTGAAAGTCCTTGTATGTAATCTCTCCGTTGAGAGCCTTGACATACTCCTGAACACCTTCTTTGGCATCGTCGACATCCCGCTCAGCCACGGCTTGCTTGATCTTGCTCATGGCCTCGTCAGTAGAGACGTCGGCGACATGGTCACGGTTGATCTTTCGAGCATTCTCGCAAGACCTCTTCATGTGGCCTAGAATTGTTAGACTAGCATGTTATAGGGATCATTCAGTAGAGACACCCTTACCTTCTTCGCCACAGTTCTCGCAACGCATAGGAGGCTTGTCAGGGCAATCCTTGATCATGTGCCCGGGCTGCTTGCAGTAACGGCAGGTCATTTCCTCAGCACTTGGGCATTCTGCACGTCGATGCCTAGAAAGTAAAGTTAGAGCAAATCGACCTCGCTCGAGAACAAATTGAAGCTTACCCTGTTTCGCCGCATCCGAAGCACTTGTCGTTGTCACGGTCCCCGGCAGTAGGGCATTCAGCACGTCGGTGCCTAGAAAGTAAATGTTAGAGCAAGTCAACTTTGGTGCATAACAGAGCGAAACATACCCTTTCTCACCACACCCGAAGCACTTGTCGTTGTCAAAATCCCCGCCACGGTTGTCATCATTGACTCCATTGGGGCAGTCTACACCATCATGTCTGCTTTCACCTAGTTAGTAAAAGATGAGAACTTGGGACCTAACATTACCAACTTTTCCTGGCCACAACCATTGCAATTGCCATTGCCATAATTGGCATGGTCGTCGTACGAGGCCGAAACCCCGCCACCCTCGTTCCAGGTATCACCACCCGATCCCCAGGTGTCCACTGCAGCCATTTCAGATGTATTCTCTTGGCCGAGGTGGGAAGTCCTTGTGTGACGAAGGGCACGTGTAGCTAGAAAAAAGGTCAGTACAAGATAGTCGATAGTGGCTCTTTGCATCATCAAGGCTGAATGGTCTTGGGTAGAGGTTCATCGGTCCAATTGATGTGAAATGCACTTGTGTCTTCGTACCCAATATGTGTACGCAAAGGAATGGATCGTTCAAGTTGTCAGAGACGGGGGATAATGGCAAGTAAATGATCCTATTTGAAGAACCATCACAGGCCAATCTAAATGAGTGAAGTATGTGTAGGGACAGATGTTGAACAAGGATGCAAAGGGAGAAAAACACGAACAGTGGCAATGTTTTCGCCTCTAACCCCACGCTCCAGATAGAGAAGCAGGTTTTTGAAAAATGACAGACAAGCTTCCAATGAGTGAAGTATGTGTGGGGGCAGCAGTTAAGAAAGAATGCAAAGGGAAAAAACGCGGGTGGTGATGGTGTTTTCGCCTCTGGGTCAACGATGCAGACAGAAATGCCCGTTTTTGAACAACAAAGAGATGGAGGGGTCATCTTAAATAAAATAAAATAAAAGACAAGATACTCGCTTACCCTGGCAGATCAGAAGGCTGCTTTGATCTGGGAGACACTTTGCGTACGGATTTCTTGGTGTTGAGGCAACCTTGGAGGCTTGGGTTGTGAGAAGGAAGGAGAGTGAGAGAGGGACGCAAGAGAAGTGAGAAACTTGGGGGGATATGATGCTCCTTGAAAGCCTGAGGCACAACGAAGCGGCTGCTCAGAGCCGTCTTCAGCTACTGCCCTTCCATTAGTTCTAAAGGTAGGAGCAAGCAAGCTCCTTCCAGGGCAGTGCAGTGACGTGCAGTGGCGCCTGGGAAGCTCGTAGGCGCCTAACGTACCTCTTTTCCGCGAATTAATCCCCTATAGAATCATCTAGAACCCTTCTACCAACCCGATGATCCCCCTGAGCACATTTATGAGGAGGTAATCCCGTGGCTACGTTGGTAGATCTAATATAAGGGTTCTGCGGCAAGTGAGCAGGTAGGGGGTACAGTAGACTGGGGCGGGGAAAAGAACCGTCCCGTTTGAGATCAACCTGATATACTCAATTTATTGGTTCAAAATCAGTTTTAAAATGTCTGAGAATCATCTATTTAGGATCAGACGGTTTCGGGAAACATTTTAATGCATCCATCAGCCTTGCTTAACCATCTGTTGCCTACATGGTAGCACCCTGCTGTGCAACAATATGCGGCTTCCCACATACACCAACAGGTACCGTTTGTGCCGTTTTTCTTTTCTTTTTTCCTTCGTGTCCCGTTGTTCCCAACCCTTGCCGTGCCAAGCAGCCATCGCTTGGGGAGGGCGGGCAAGGCCTCCAGAATTCTACTGTTTTCTACAGAGCCTAGCCTCCATCATGTCAAGATCTGTGAGTATCCATGAACTTGTATAGAAACTTACTGAAAATCATATTCTCCAAGCGTAGTTCTTTTCCTCTCCGGAAGAATGATCGATTATCCTCCCTCCAATATCGAACTACGATGCGTCCCAACCGTTTTTTTCCTGCGTTCCATCTATCCTTGCCTCGAATAAGATTATGCCACTTGAACAATTCCTGCCTCATAACGACCACGGAAGTATTTTAAGTGTTCTTGCCACTAGGAGAATTCTTTAAATCGACCGGCGAACAAACCATCGGATGTAGAGTACCCAAGAAGGAGCCGATCCTACGATTCCCTCCCACCAACAATCATCCTACACGAGCGTCGTGAAAGAAATCATGGCCTATCATATTATCCTACATAATATCCCACGTCTGGTTCAAATCAAAGGAACGTTCTTGTTGCTCTCGTCGGTTTTTTGGTTTTTTTTTTCGAAGCAAAGAAAGGACATGTCCCACCCAGAATTGCATTGAAAACTCAACATCACGTAAATGTTTTTCTCTCTTCCACTATGAGTCCCAAAACTTACTAGATGATCAAATTATTCAAGGGAAGATTTGGTGTGCGGATGGCTATCTCTTGGCTGCACAATCATCATCCGTCAAAAAGGGGGGCAGAGTTTGGCCCGGAAACTGCTTTGGCTCTCATCCTTCGTCGACGACGTGCGTTGACAACTTCAACGACCAGCAACGCCTTGGCCCCACATCAACTTTAAAAACACGACAACAACAGCATGCATTCTGCCATTTTGTGATATTTTTTAGTAGCTTTGCTCGCAAATCTTGCTCATTCTGCGTGTTGTGTTCAAGCTAAATAAGCACACAGGTTTCAAGCATCAAGCAGTTGATCACGCACAAAATAGTTTCACCTCAACGCTCTTAACACCTGGGCCAAACAAATTGGCTTGCTTCCTACTTGGATAACAAGTGTCAGTCCCATCGATGTCTCGCGAGTTCAAAACTTTTCAGGCCTAAGTTACCTACCTGCACTCTTCCGCAAACCTGGATCTGCCGTATCAGTAACCCAGAATTGGTAGAGCAAGGGACACACAGTCAGCAGTAGAAACTGTCAGAACGACAAGAAACGATGAAATATTGGACCTCTATATCATATTTGTTGCTAAGCCTTATCATGCCCAAACGCCCTCCATGCTATGACTAGCCGAATAAACCCAAAAGGAAGGAAAAGTTGAGTAAATACAAAGCCACCGCGAAGCATCAAGTTGAATGAAGTATTATCAAACGAGCTCCACATCGCTCTTCGGGTTGCTTACGGCTGTGTAGGCCTGGTGCTAGGGCCTGGCTCTCCTCCGGGAGCTAGCTTTTCTTTGTCCTTGCCCTCATCATCGCTGTCGTCGTCGGCAAGGGCGTACCTATCGGCTGTAGGTGTCTCCAGATGAAGATCATCCAGCTCGCTCTCGTCAAAGGCCGATGCTTCCAGGTCGGCGTGCTCCCGCCTCCTGCGGAATCTACTCAGATCCGAGTCGCTAGGGTCGTTTCGGCTCACAGCCTGATACGAAGCTCGCTTGCGTCGCTCACGCCAAACAAAGAAACCCCACAAACAGGCAGCAACCGCGACAATGACGAGAACAACCTCGCCCGATCTGCGGTACGCCTGCCACTTCGCGTCATCCACCTGCTTCTGGTGCTCCTCCTCGCTAGGGTTGTAAGGATTAGTGGCGGGGATGCTTGGGGTTTCCTTGCCATCAATATGGCTGTCGATCTGATCGCGGCTCACGGCTACTCCCATGAAACGGTCGAGCATATCCCGAGATCGTTGGGGGTGATCGAATGGGACCATGTGAGAAGCTCCCTTGAAATGGACATACGTCAGATTTCGGGCCTCTTGCCAGAAACCGGCGTCCTCACCCCCGAACCGCCAATTTTGACGAGGGGCTGTCTTTTCATTATCCACCTGGAACCCTTTAAGGCCACCCCATTCCAGCGCATTCATCAGTCTCTCCGTCCCATAGTAGCTGCAAATGAGATCCTCCGCTCCTGAAAACAAGAGGACTCTAATCTCCTCAAGCAGACCGGGTAGGAGATGGAAGGAAGGCTTCGAATTTTTCGTATTGAACGCCTTGCCCACATTCCTATTGCACTCTGACCAGCCCTCTTTGCCGTTGTCGTTCACGTGAAGGGCATCCAAAACCGCTCTCTTTCGGAGGTAGGGTTTGATATGGACCAGGTCCGGGGGCCAGTTCATGCCGCAGCTAGGGAAGCTGTCCTTCAGGCGGATGTCGTACATATTCACACAGGCGTCGTCTCCATTTCCATTCTTCAGCCACCCGAGCATCCTGGCCAGGATCTGTTCACAGTCATGGTACTCCACCTTACCAGGATCCTTCTTCATGGCATCGTCACACTTCTGGACCTGGCCCTTCAGCTTCTCATGAATGGCCGAGTCCCTCTTCACCAAACCCTTGTCCAGCGCAAAATCCAGGTAGGCATGGTACTGGTATGTGGGAGAGATGTATGCGTTTCCAATCATAAAGCCCTGCAGACCCCATCGCTTGTTGGGATTCTTCTTGTTGCGATCGAGAATGGCCCTGGCGATGTACGGGATGTATTGGCCTGCGTAGGATTCTCCAGCGAGATAGATCTACCGGTTGTCAGTTATAGGAGAAAAATCAAATGTATGGAGGGTCTCGACCAACATCATTTGTTTCGTAATGAGGAAAGATCTTGAAGAATTTCTCGAGGAATACGACGATATTGTCTGCCATGGTCCCCAATTCGTGAATATAACTGTCAGTGTCGACGTAGCTGTAGCCCACACCGACCGGGTTGTCGATGAAGAGGAGGTTGGCATATTCATTCCAGCTGCCGTTGGAGTATACGAGAGTGTTGTCGTCTTTCAATCGATAGGGGCCGACCTCCATCAAAGCGCCATCCTCGGAACTACAGCCAGGACCTCCATTGAACCAAATGACAGTTCGCTGTCTATCGGCGATATGTCGATTCTCGAAGTGCCAGAAGAAGAGGTTTCCATTGTGCTCGGGGGTAACTTCGATATGCCTGTACGTCCAGATAGTCGGGTCAGTATCACCATTGACATCCCAAGCTTTGGTATTGATGGCCTTTCATCCAACATACCCTGCGTGCATGTTCACGGGTTGGGGATGGCTCGGGAGGCCAGGAAGGTTATGAACATAGTAATCGCTTGCGGATTTCTCGGCCACAGCGACGGCAGATTGCCATGCACCCAGGAGGAGAAGGGCTGGCCATTGTCGCATACCGGCGGCCATCCAACGTAAAGCCATGGCGTCAGCGACGGCGGCGACGACGGCGCAGAGGGGAGGTTCGAAAAGGAGTGTATGCGACCCAGCACAAAATTCCGCAAGTCAGTGATGAGGCTACCCAAAGAAAAGAAAAATTATCTGCGAACCATGAGTTGATTTAACTCGGATGGTCTGCAGCGAAGAAGGGGGTGTTCCAGGGCGAACTTGACAGAGATGGGTTTTGAGCTTACGACAGGGCTTATTAAGGGACGGAGCGTATAACTTCTAGCAGCGGGAGGCGTCGACCACGGACTAAGCAGGCAGCGCGCGTGCTAAAATTATAATGGGTGGAGGCAGGTTAGAATTCATTCAACCGACCGTTTCGAAGGAATATTAGGTACACAGCCATGCTCTGCACATATTGGGTACTTCAATGCGCACTGCAAATGCAGTCAGATCCAAGTACCTTATATCAGTGGCTGTAGTTCTGTTCATAGTCGGGGGCTAAATTGCCGTACCGGGACTAGCTCTGCGACCACGGCAGGATCCTTCACCACTAGACGATTTCTCCACGCAATTGCACCTATTAGACAGCAGCTCTGTGATTTGTTGCATCTTACAAGGTGCCTACCCTATGCCTACCTGTTTGATTCGATTTTGGCATGTTGGGTATTTGACCCAAAGAAAATTATTATGATACTCAAATACATTTAGTTTCCTACTGCAACCAGGCATTCGACCCTTTTCTTGGGTCTACCATTTCCAGGTCCTGTGGCTTGTTTTGTTACTACATTTAGGTCTCAATTAACAAAGTGTGGTGGGGAGAGTTGCGATTGAAGGTATAGGCTCTATTACATTGCACCAGTGAACAATAGCTTAGCATGAAACACTTATTGTGATTTCGGTCTTCTCGAATAACATCAGGATTTCTAGAACGCCTCTCACACTGGTCCAGCCCTTGGGTTCGGGACATAACTACGCCGTTGTTGGTTGGTGATGTACCGGTTTACCAGTAGAGGTAGGCCTATGATAGGCCTCTCCACAGTGCTTTGCTCCGCAGTAAGTAGAGACGGTTTAGCTTTTCACTTCTTTCCTACCTAAAATGATCAATACCAACACAAACCACCCCTTGCATTCGTCCCGCTAGCTCCCCTATAGCTAGCAATAAATCATGAGCCCTTCATCCAAAACCTTCATTGTCGAGCATCTGGACCCGGAACTTGGTCCGTGGTCTGAGCTCGAGTACATCGCCATCGCCAAGGAGTCGGAGGCCGCAGGTAGCACATTCACCCTTTCTAGTCTCCCATCCGACTTTCAAGTGCCTTCGGCCCTGAAAGCTGTCCCAGCCTTTGTTGCCGAGCACCGTGGAGTTGAGGAGATTTACGCTGCCGATAAATCCAGAGTCTGCCTCTTAGACCCGGCAGCATCTCAAGACCTTTCCCCAGCAGATGGTGACAAGTTTGATGCTTTCTTGTTTGGAGGCATTCTCGGTATGCGATGATCTTCAAATGCGACTTTAGGAACTTTGAAGCTGACATTAAAATAGGCGATGATCCCCCAAGGGGTATGTCGATCTGCTTATGATCACTGGTTGTGCGTGGACTAACTGGCACTCGGCAGATCGAACTTCAGAGCTCCGCAAGAAAGGATTCGAGGGACGCCGACTGGGGCCTACGCAGATGACTACCGATACTGCCGTGCGAGTAACTCGTATCGTGGTGCAGGAAAAAGGTTGGTTCCCTTGGATCTCTAATGAGTGTTGTCGACTGACTTGACCACCACAGTGGCTCTGGACAAAATCGAGTACCTTGACTTTCCAGAACTCAAATTTAATGAGCATGAGAGCACCCAGATGCCTTTCCGTTACGTCAAAGGGAAGGATGGTGGCCCAATTATGCCAGAGGTAGGATTGAGCCCCGAGTTTGACTATGGGAGAGAAGGCGAAGCTGATTTGTTCGATGCAGGGTATGAAGGAGCTCATCCAACAAGATGCCGACAAATCATTGGATGATCTGATCTAGTCGAAAGAAACCACCTTAAAATCAAATAGGCAAAAAAAAAGACGGCATGAACTCATTAGCATTGGTCCAACGACCTGGTGATTGTTGACTACTGACCACCGAGCACTGTGCAATTATTATCCCCAGTAGATTGATTTGTTTGTGCTATTTTTTGCGGTATGGGAGGGGACAGAGTTCCGCATTAGCCTTATGTGTGTTGGCATTTTCGCAGCAATAATGGTGTCGGTCTATGCCCTTCACCTCGGCCATTTACCCACGCGATGGGATCAGTGTGTGTAACTCCTGCCCAAGGATTTGGCCATTTCGCATGGCATCAAGTCGAGATAGTGATGGAGGACTGACGTCTCCTATTATCTCATCTTGATCGGTCGTTCTTGTAGCATTCGTTGATTGTACTCTTGCTCTGTAGCGTCGTAGATTACTCAGGTGGCCATCGCTGTGCTTTGCCGAGCGCCGCCTGAATTTACTTTGTTGCGATTACAGTCAGTTGGATCCGAGACGGATAATCTGAGAAATGGGTAAAAATAGCTGGTGTTGTGCTCCTCTGGACAAACATGGTAAGTTTGAAGCTTACCGTCACGAGCCATCATGATACGGAGACAACTTGCGCTGTTACCCAACTAAAAACCGGTAAAATTCTCTTAATGTTCGAAGCAAAAAACAACGACAGGGTATAAATTTAGCCATGAATCGAAAGAAAAGAACATAGCAACGCATGGATCGTATTGTGAAACACAATTTTTTTTTTTACATCTCAGTACGGCCAGTCAGAAGGACGAGAGCAAGACCTGGCCATGCAGCCTCAATGAGAAAGGGGAAGGTATGAAAACCATTCGGGCACTTCTCTTCACTTTTACACACAGAATAGATATTAGCAAATACTCATTTTAGATTGCATATGATAGTTCGAGTATCTTACAAAATGAAGCTATGGGAATTGTTCGTAAAGGAGAATACTGTAGTGGGACGAAGGGCTTTGACATGTGCAATCAACTGGTCTCACTCAGTGAAGCACAGTGTTGCGGCACAATAAAATCTGATTCTAACAGGACATATGGCATTAGCTCACCCAGTAGATGGGCTATTGTACTCGATGTTGACCGATGTGTTTACACTAGGGGTCTGCGGTATAGAGACAGGCTGAGAGGAAAAACAACCGGTTGAGAGAAGAGGCCAGAGCTCAAATCTACTAAGCGTTTGGAGGGCTTCTAGATTTTGCCTCGAGTATTGGATCTTAAGCATGTTCTTTTAAGCGACGCAACTTGTCTTGTACCCTACCCTCATGCTTTGACTTTTTCCTCGGTCAATACAGCCTGGGAGAGACCTTTCTAGGCTCCATTCTAGAACAGAGAACTTAGTGGTCTCGATTGTGAGCTTTCTCGGGCTGCAGGCCAACTATGTACGAACCGAGCGAAAGTTTGGACCACGAGACCAACTACATCGGCAAAATTAGCTCTTGTTTGTTACCTGACGTTTCCAAGGTATCGTTAGGCTCAGTTTTTGCGCCTGATAGTGGCGGCATGTGACTATACATCATCTCGGGAATAGCTGGGTAACATCATTGCTGCGCTGGCAGTGTGCCCGATGCATGTCGATGTATAGGCGATCTGAGCTGCAACCCTATTGTTTGAAAATGGTACTATATGCGCCTGTTGTCTCCCTTTCGTCACCTTCTCACCACTGATATAGCTTTAAACGCTACGTGAATAATCGATTGTCCGATTTGCCTTCAGCGGTGTTATGAACGGCTGCAGGCGTGGGCAACCCAACTGCCAGAGTGCAGCCTGCCCAGCCACTCCCCGTGACTGAGAGAACCTCTTCATCATCCCCTTACACACGGGTTCACTGACAAAGGAGTTCCTGTCCCAACTCTGTGAATCTGTAGGTTGGCCCCGTAAGGGGCACTGACGGTGGACTAGCTTTCACCCGGGCATTATCCACACTTGGGCCGTTTCAGATCAACCCATGGCAGGGCCGCGCAAGAACAAGGTGAAAGTGCCTCGTTACCTATCTTGGTATAAACGAGGGCGTCACTCTGCGTTGAAAGTTAAAGCCAAACCACCCCTTGGACGGCTAGCATTGCTTTGGTGGTGTGATACTCATAAAGAAACCGTTCTGTCCATATCGCTCCATCTTAAGCCGCCATATGGCACTTGCATCTAAGCAAGGCGAAGATTAACAAATGGAATGTCGGAAGGCCTCCACCGAGAGATGAAACACATCTGGCGTAGGCGTTTGAAGAGGCAGATAGTCGAACACTTAGACAAGGGCCTTGACAGCAAACCTCTGACAGCCCCAAGACAGCTGGCGCCTGTCATGCAGTGGACGACGTCTCATGCCGTTGTCGATTGTTCCCAGGCCTCTGGTAAGTGCCTCTCTCCGAAAACGGAAGACGATGGCATCCAGCACAGATAACCCACTTACTTAGACCTATAGGATGGCTCCAGCATGGTCGATTCTCTTGGGCTCACTTTGGACTAAACTCATGGCGTCTTGGCTAGCCCTCGACGATCAGGCATTACTTCTCAACTGAGAAAGGAGCGTGGGTGACGGTGCGCACGGTCATGGATACTCGGTCCCTAGCATGCGGGCTGGGCTCAAACTTGAGAGTTGGACTTTTGTCCCTTCCTCCTGTTGTTCAGCCCATCGACGGCGACCCCCACCTGGTGGCTGCGCGGAAGTCGGTAGGCGATACGGTTTTGTGCGCTATCACGACACCTTTGGGGAGCTTAATCTGAACACGACTGATGGTTTCTGGAAGATCGCAAGGTTGGACTAAAGTAGGATAAGGGCGGTGGGTTCGCGCGTAAGGACTGAGGGCCTTGGGAGGAGCCAGGCTCTTAAAGCAGACGATGGGCATGAATGGAAGCCACAGCACCTACATAGAGGAGACGTCCATAGGTGGTAGTTTTCGCGATGGCCCCGTCTCTGCGCCTTCCTGGCCTTAGGGCTTGGAGGAGGAGGAGGAAGGTGGCAGCGCTAAGGCAGGTCGCTGGTGGCCAGCAGGCGCGGCAGGAACGGGCGGGCAGCTCCTTGAGCTTGAGCGCGGATGATCTTCCAACCCCTGATTGCCAGCCCCCACCGGCAGCCAGGATGGACCAGACCGTTTTCGCAAGCCTGTCCCTTCTTCGTTTCTGCTCTTGTCGGGCCTGCCTGCCCTCAGCTTGACACATCCGGTCCTATTTCTCCAAGAAGGGCTCTTCAGACGAGCTCCAGACGGGGCCCGGTGGTCAGATCCACCTTCATGATGCCTGCCGCTGCTCGAGGCTGCTCGGAGAGAGATCCCCGCCGCACGGAACGTCGTATCTGCTGTACCTCACACATTGGCTGGTGCTGGAGGAACCTTGGGCAAACAGCACGGGCCAGAGCATGGACGCACAGCGCGCTCCGAGTCCGTTCTCGCCCTAGGCGCCTTCGAAAAGTGCCCCTTCAGGCGAAAGACTGGGAGCAAGAAGCCCCGGAGCCTGCTGGAAGTACGGTACTATTGTCACATATGGAGTCCTCCGTGCTTCTCCATGCTCCAGCTCCAGCTCCAGCTCCAGTCCAGGCTCTATCAATGCGAAACTCTCCCTGCCTGCCCCGTCTACTCCCGTGCAAACGAACGGTCGGCAGTGCCTTCACCCCCTATCTTCACCCTTCCTCTGGCCCATCTGTTCTCCTCCATCTCATCCCATCCTGCCCCATCCCATCCATCCAATCCCATCCTTGCAGGGCTGCTAGCATGCCTTGAGCTACTCGTCTCTTTCTATCCTCTTGCTTTAGCCCCGGAAGTTCGTACAAAGCGGGCAGGGACCACTGCAATGCTTCCACCACCCTTGCTTGGCCAGCCCTTTGGCTCTCAAAATCTTGATTTTGCTGGCCAGTTCTCCAACCAGCATCGTGCCAGGTCAAGATCCGCCTGAGCTGTTTCGCATTTTGACCGTCTAAAGGCTGGACTGAGCTTCCAGTCACAACGGACACCAATGCCACACCACCTCCTATTGCGCTGGTGCCCTGACTAGGCACATCATGCCTTCTTCGGGCCTCTCAAGGTGCAACCTACCATTACTGCAGTCGAACCCGTGCGCTGCAGAAGCCGACAATGCGACCTCGCAGCGCGCGCGTGCTTCTAATTTCGCGTATTCAGCATAGAAGAGGTATAGGCCCTTACGGCAGAGACGCGCTCGAGCAGAGAGAGGAAAGAAAATAAAACCGTCCTCATGCGTCTACCATTGACTCCATTAACGTGCATCGCATCATACCCGGGCTGGGCATTGCCTCTCCTGAGCCCGATCAGCTGAAACAAGGCCCCTCCCAGCTTGCATTAGGGTCCGCGGAGTCACATACCCACCACACGCCCAAGCACCTTAGATCGCATGACTTTCTTGTACGAATCACGGTATCATCGCATCGGATTGGGCTTTTGCATGAAGCATTTGGCAAACCGAAGCCGTCGCAGCTACCAAGTGCTGCCCGTCTTGTTTCAATCATCTCAATTCTCCAGCTTTTCAGCTGAGCCTTGCCTTGGCGCTTGCTTGTTGCATCAGTCTCTTTCTTCTGCTTGATCTTTTGTAATCAACCAGTAACCCTTGACCCTTCGGCTACCATGAAGAAAAAAAAACCGGTGAAGTAGACAAGATGGGAGTGTGCCGGTTGACTACCGGCTGAGCTAATGAACGCACAATCATCTCACCACGGGCCTTGGCTGCTGATCTAACCACATATTTTCTCCTTCTGGGCCGACGTGCTGAGCAATGCTACCGGCGGAGCGTGGTGCTACGTCGTGAAACACCGGATAACACTTCTTGGTGCAACCTAGTTGGGAAGCTAGAACCTTTACGACTGCATCTACGACGCGGCTTCGGGACGTTGCTTTTCGAACCTTTTTATCCGGAACCTTGCTTCACGCGTTACCAAACCTTGACCAACTGTTGCTAAATTGTCCGAGGAAAGCTCTCATACCCATGGCACCGTGTACGTAGATGTCTGTGGGTACCATGACTAACCGAGATGCACTGATGCAGCATATCCGTACTGGGAACTCCTACGGAGCAATACGTATCAAGCAATTCATGCAGCCAGGCAATGACGGGCATGAGCCACACACGCCCGGCATACCCGCCATTGTGCTTCTCAAGCCCTCTACTATTAACATGTCCTTCATTCTGCTATCCCTTTGACAGCTGATAATTGTCTGAAATATGACGAATCGTAATCGCTGCTAGCCTCGTCTAAGCATCATCCCGTGTTTTCCCATGAGGACCAACATACACCGGACGTTTCCAAGCTTCGGCTCTATCGATCTGCATTTCTATTTGGTCGGTAGGACATCTGGGGCTCTAGAACCTTCTGGCTAGCCATACGTGGTCTTCCCTCGTTACACTAAGGAGCCCTCTGGCCATAGTTTCACATCTCCTCTGAGGGTCCCAGCATGCCAACCAACAACATACGGGCCATAATGTAATCCCCAGAGTCAGAAAGAAGCTTGTGCGGCGAAGACAGTCTTGTCCTTTGATCCATTCATCCGGGGCCAAGACCTGCTGGTCCTTGCCTCACTCTCCCTCTGTGCGACTCCAAAGGCCCCTAGGAAGTCTCCATATGCTTTCTCGGGCAATTTCCCGTGGAGAGGACACTTCAGACGATTGTGAGACGTCGTGATCGAGAGAAATACCACCTCATACTAACGGGGATAGTCTCGTGTGTGGCAAGGATGCCCCTTGTCACCTCGCCCCCAAATGCCGAGCAGTAATACGACATGGAACCCCATTGTGGGACATGTAAATTCAAAGCAGGATACCTAACATTACTGGGGTCACCTTGAATGGCTTGACCAGTCGGAACCCTCATCGGCTGATGCCCGACAGACACCAGGCGCAGGCCGCCAACAAACATCGACTTGTCGACCCGTCATGCGCAATGTCTCCATTCCCCTGCAACAGCACGGTCTGGGTTCAGAATAGGAGCTTGGTGAGCAGAGTGATCATGCTGGATGCCGATGGCCACCCCCATGTTTTAGCTATTGTGCACACATACATGGTGCTGCTTGCTACATGTCCTGGCCACTATCCTGATCGCTATCTGGCCCGGCATTTCATGTCAACCAGTCGCAGAATTCCACACTCATGAGGCCCTTGACATGGCTTGAGCTTTGACTGCATCCCCTTTACGCCCGGGGCTACTGTGGCTGAAGACTTCAGTATCCTCTTTCATGCATTGCTCCCATAAGACCTCTCTCCCATGTACTCAGCCCGGATTGTGTTTTCATTTTGATTCTCGCATCTTCTCGCCGTCCTAGTCCAGCAGCCTTTGCCTCCTTTGTTGTAAAAGACTTAGCTATTAGTTATGCGAAGCAGTCTTTCATTCAAGTTCATTGTCAAGACACTCGGCCCTTACGATTTCGCTGCGGCGTCTGAGAGTCCCGCGCTACTTGCGACACAGCTATCAATATCCTGTTCGACGACAGGGGAATCCCACCAAGATCAAGATAGTGTCGGCCAAAGCAGGAAGACATTCTTCGGTCTCGAGTGATCCATAGAAACAGGTACATTGTCTCACTGATCAGTCCGAAACTTATCCTCCGCACCTTCTGCTCGACGGCGGGGATACGGAAATCTGATTTCGCTGCAGAAGCTAGTTGCGTAGTAGCGAGCAACCGATTGATACTCCCATGCTGGAGGTGTCATGGGGACTTTCGTATCGAAAGAAGATTCGGTTGCGCGTTGAGTTGCCGTCGCAATATCCTGGGGCAATAGAAGCCTCACATTGTCTGCTACCGTGATGGACATCGAGTCACTTCTTAATAGGTCAGGCCAAACCAGCGAAGGAGGAAAGCAAGATGGCTCTGTGCGTCCCGCACAAACACACACAAGGGAAGGTGATCAGTATAGTCTGTCATCACCGATCCCTCCTCTAGATTCAGCACTTGGAGCCCATAGCCAGGGACAGGGAGATGGCTATCCCGGCAACACTATGAGAAATGTTGCGCGAACTTCGATCTCCCTCCCGCCCATGCCCTCAGGACAAGACCTAACATCCTTAGATTCGCGTAATTATGCGATCTCCAGTCCGTTAGCAAACGATCCTACGCACTCTACGGATGGCGCAAGACTATCTGCCTTCAAGGCTCTGGCAAGTTTGTCGACTAGATCTATGGGGAGGGAAGATGGCAGCCCGAACCCTTCTCCAACCGATTGGCGCAATATTTCGCATCGATACTCGCATAGCCAGGGAAGCACCCAGTCCTACGTATCCTCATCATACTCTGGATCGCATACAAGATCGTCTTCAGCTACGACAATTGGTGATGTCAAATTGCCTAGCACGTTTCCGATAGAGCTCAGGCCAGCGGATACAAAACTTGCGACGGTGCGGGAAGATTCACCGATATTTATCCCAGCACGTCGCTCGGCAACCGACCCAAGCTTTCCAGCAGCTGCATCTAGAGGGCTGCCGTTCAGTCATGGAAACCGACAAGACAGATCTCTTCACTCAAGGAGACAGTCAGAAGCGATTCCAGCTCTGAGGAGGCTTGAGATCGACCCAGCGGGCACTTCACCGCACTTTAGGTACGTCACGAGGATGCTTCGATTTTGTTGTGCCTCTTACTACTGCCCTCTGGCCAGAAAGAGTGAATCAGCGTCTTGGGCTGCTTTGTTGTTCGCTTGCAATCGCCTTCTCACTCGCTCAAAATCCCCTCCCTCTCCCCTGAGCACTATTGTCAATTGTTGTAATGGTTATTATTGGCTCCTTATTGTCTCGCCGAGAGCGGTGACCTTATCGATCACGATATTTTGACCATGATTCACTGCCGCTCACGAGCAGCCCCTTTCCTTTGGGCCCGTGAGCCACAATGGCTCTCATTCATTGTTTTTGCTCATTTACCAGCAAGTTGCTGCCTGGCCTTTGGCTTTGCGCATTTCCTGTGCTGCGCGCTGACTATAAAGCCTTGCGTTTCCTCCCTTTTCGTTTACATTTATCCGCTTAACCACCAGCCTCTAGAAGCCCTCCCTCTTCATTCCACCCTTTTCTTTAGCTTCTTCTTGGATCATTGAGAACTGATCGGCATACTGCAGCGGCTCAACTCAACCCATTGGAACTCGCCCCTGGCCGCCATTTAGCTTCCACAAGCGAGCAGTTTCGGCTCCAGCGCCTGTAACGCCCTCTGATCATCATAGACAGCCATCATTTTCTGCGATGGGTGACTACAGACGTGCACCTGGATCACTAGCTGCTCTTAGAGAAGAAAGGAGCGAAGAGAGATACCCCAACTCGACAGCGATAACTCCATATGCCCCTTCCCCAGTGTCAACGTCGCCATCAGTAGAAGGCTTCTCAACGATGACTCATCCCGATCCAAACCAGCCTCAGAAGCCACAGTCTCTCCACGAGAACAGTTCGCATGCCAGTGAGGACGATTCAGAAGATGGCTCATGGCTCTGCCATTGTACTCCCGGTTGCAAGACCGGAGCCGGCCCCAGAAAGGCCATCTCTCACTTCTTTGGCAGAAACAAAGCCTGCACGTTGCTGATTCCCAACCATGTCTGGGTCTTCTTCTGCCGAAAGCACTATCAACGGACCAGATACCGCAACGGCGGGTTGTATGCCAAGACCCAGATCAAACTTGTCCGGGAGCAGGCTACAAGGATCCAGAATTGGAGCCAGAAGAACATCGCCAAGGGGAGACCGACCTATCTCAAAGACTGGACCTTTGCCCTTCGCAAGAGAGAGCAGGAGCGTGTTGACGAGGCTCTCATGGCGCAGGGTGCGCCTGGTATTGGAGCGGAGTTGGATGACACCGATACCGTCGCGGATATCCCTAGATGGGTTATCAACAACTTGGGTGTTGGAAAGACCTCCGACCAAGTCTTCGAATTGATCAACCGCTTTCGAGATGAGCTTGAGGCTGGGAGGATTGATGACCTACCTGAGGTCGAGTTCCTCCCCAACATTGTTGGCGGCAACAGAACCGCCCCGGGTGCTACGGCTCGAGCTCGAAACCAGGCCAAAAGAAAGGCTTCAGAAGCAGGTGATCTGAGCATCGGACACATTGAAGGGAGCACATCGGGCTACAAGAGGGCCAGAACCTTCTCCGGAGAGCGCGAGACTGAGCCTTCTCTGAGTCTCCAGACGAATACCAGCTTTATCCTTCCATCGCAGTCCTCGTATGTTACTGCTAGTAGTCGGTTTGATGCCACGAATAGGCCGTTGCCAATCCAGCCTCGTCGTCGCAGCCCCCACCATTCTGAGCCGAGGGGGAGATCAGTATCCGAGCAGAGGTCTTCTCTCTACGGTCAACCTATGGGGCCGTATGTTCCATCTGGCCCCCCCAGACGGGAATTCGAGTCTCCCAGTCCATACACCTCTTCAAGTCAGCAAAGCACCATCGGACAGCCTGCACGCCCGCTCATGGCCTTTAACGATCACCAGAGGCGTAGCCCATATCGTTTTGCAGGCGAAGGAGCCACGCCGACTCATCTCAACAATTATGGAGGTTCATCTCAACATTCTCAAAGCGACGGCTAGTGCCCAGAAGCTCCAAGCATGTTCTTTCGCCAGACCACTGGCGTACCAGGGAGAGAGAACCTCCATCATGAACCTGCAAACACAAATTTGTATTTACCTACTCGAATGACAGCAGATCGGGCCGAGGCGCACCATCCCAAGCTGGCCTCGGGTGGTTTCCGTCCGGCCGATGCCTTGGAGTACAAACAGCAGAGCAGCCCTGGGTCTGGCCCCTATTCTTCGGCTTCTCA
This sequence comes from Clonostachys chloroleuca, assembly GCA_037952775.1. NCBI lineage: Eukaryota > Fungi > Ascomycota > Sordariomycetes > Hypocreales > Bionectriaceae > Clonostachys > Clonostachys chloroleuca. Next base: position 17,668,878 of record JBANAY010000003.1, on the reverse strand, counting down.
TGGAGTGCCGCAGATTCCTGGCCCTCCGTTCCATGATGACCAGAGCTACAAAAGTTCCCTTGGGAACTACTTTGAACTGCCTTTTCGTGCCAGAGAAGCTACCCAGGTCAGCCACCAAGGCCGTGCAATCTCGAGCTGGCCCAGCCAAACCGGCCTTGGCCGAATTGGCACTGTTCAAATGCCGCCCAGCCGCGATCCATCTTCCGTTGGATCTGGTACAGTCCCTGCCAATTCTGACGCAGCTGGATCAAGCGGCGGCGACGACAACGGCGAGGACCAGGAGGATCTGACTTCTTGGACCCTCGTCTAACTTCTTGAACCTTTACACTGGCATCATCACTTGGCCTTGCTGTCAGTCAGCCAAGCATCAGCTTGTCGCATTTTGTTTGCATCAATCGAGGCCCAGCCTTGATGTTCAAAGGGAGAAAGGGTTTCTGGACCTTTCTCCACGCTGCTTCAGACATTGGACGCACTCCTCTGCGCCATGTTCTAATTCCAGTTCAAACACATGAAACAACTATTATACAGCTAGCATATTGCTTCCAGTTCTATAGGGCGACCATAGGCACCACAGCAACAGACCAGAGCATAGAAATATTGTTTAAGCCCACCTACTTTCTTCGAACCTCTCACGATCATATTCAGCCGACATCAGATAAAACGTGTCGCTCGTCCGAATGCATGGGGTGTTGATTTCATTTTCGAAATACGAAAAAAAAAAGAACAAAAAGAAAGAAAACCAGAAAAAAACAACAACGACGACGCTGCTTGGAATCGCGGAGTGCAGCCATGTCAGTTGGCTTGGAGCTTGTCCGTTCATGGATATTCGTATGTCGGTCCTCTATATACGAAGGAGCAGTTGGCCATCTCTTGGCCATCGATTGAGGCTCACTTGGACCATCTCGTGTCTACACTGGGAAAGTTGGTGTATGGCTACGCATCAGCAAGAATTCTTGCTTTGCTTCTTTTCCTAGGATTAGCTGAGTGCAGTATTTCGAGACCACTGCGGGTCACATCATGTAGAATAGTGAGCTACGGTAGACTTCACGGGGAATGGCTTGTTAATGTGCCGAAATAATAAACGATAAATCATGAGACTCCGCACATGACCAGTGATTGTAGGCCAAGGCTGCTTCGTATGGTTGATTAGTCCAATTAGCCATCGTATGCATGACAGCCTTGGCGTCTATTCTTTGATCATGATAGCTCCGCCTCTCCAGTGTGACAGTTCTCCAACATTCATCCTTCCAACTTCCACGAAGCCTTGGCGGCCGTAGAAGCCCTCCACGCCCTTGACACCGACCAGCCAGGATGGGGCATTCGGGTCTTCCTCCTCAACCTTACGCAGACCATCCTTGAGCAGGACGGTTCCAAGCCCAGATCCTTGAAGCTTGGGCTCGACGACCAGGGTGCTCAGGTAGTGTGCATTCTTCATCCGATCAGTATTCAGGTACTGAGGGGTGACTTGTTCGTACACGCGCACGAATGTCTTCGCAGCCTTTTTGTCAAGATTGCGTAGTGGGAGCAGCCAGTCCCGAAGGGAGAGAAAGGCTCGGACGAGAGACCCGAACCAGTTATCTTCTCGGGTTTGGCCCCTCAATTAGTTTCCTCGTACAACTCATTGTGGCGAGACTGGGGTGGTGGACTTACACGGCGATATCCAGCGCTCGTAAAAGGTCAGGCTACTCAAGGGCCGTTTCCAGAACGAAAACCCGACAGGCTTGTCGGCGCTGTCGACACAGACAGTGAAGATGAAGTTTGGTTCCCAGGTTCGCCTGTAGAAGAGGCGGCGAATGTCTGCAGCATTCTCAACGGGAAACTTGTGCCGGGTGGGGTAGAGGATGTCTATTAGGGCATCACGCCCAATTGTGTCAAGGAATAGATCTGTACAAATCCCGGAGGCCTCTGATTTGCGGCCTGGGCGAAGACGGTATGCTTGCGAGGTCATGTTGCTGGTTTGGGGGCCAAATAGTTCGTTCTCTTGTCCGGGCCGTAGCTAGTAAATGAAGCGAGTGCCGACTCCAGACTAAGAACAGGTAAGTACAACATAAAACCGGACCGGGGTAAACTAGCAGAAGACTAGTCTGATTGGCTAGGTGGACTTGTTGGTGATGAATGCCTGAGGGTGAGTAGAAGGCTGTTGATATATGTTTCTTCCACTTGGCCAAGGAGGTAGTTATAGATCAAAAGCCAGTTCTGCAGCACCCAACGTTGGGCTCACCAGCAAGTTGATCACCGGGAGCGATCTCGCTGAATGAGTCAAGCGGCAAGATACACCGCGGCATTGTGACTCCACTGCAACCACCCCTGGATGACTGTTCCAGCGAAGCAGCAGGATGGCAGAATGGCAAGCTGTCCTTTTAGGCTTTGTTTTATCATCTCGTCTCGGCTTGTTTCGCCTTTCCGTTGTTTTGACAGCCGTTACGGAGCGACTTGGCACGGTGAGAGGCCTGACCGACTACTCAGGTTGGTTAGCATCTGAGCCGGTAGCTAGAGGCTTGTCTGGTGGAAAGTCGGAGTTTAGTCGGCACCCCATCGCACCATGGCGCACGCCATCGTCTTGTCTATTTGGAATGCAGAGGCCTGATGGCTCGAGGGCTCTGCAGAACCCACAGCCATTACGTATACGTCCGTCTAGCGAATGATAGGCTGCGGTGGAAGGGAGGAGAAGAGGGAAGCAGGCATTCAGTGGGCGAGGAGATGTTTGTGCTGCACAACGTGCCAGTACCGGATAGTCAGGGACTGTCTGGGGACTGCCGAGAGAGGAGTACGTGTCGGTTCCCTGGACGAGTGACAATTGCATTCCGGGCCCCATTTGCAGTAAGAAACACGACGTCGTATGGCGTGTCAGTCCAGGTAAAGTTGGATGGGAACAGGTACGCTCAATCACGGGACAAGGGAACGAAAAGATGGTGGTCCTGTGTGGGTTGTCTGTCTATCCACCGGGATGGAGGTTGGTGGTGACATGGAAATTGGCACACTGGAGCACGACCATGCTCTGCTTGGGTGTATGAATTTGACGTCCCATTGTTGATGATGTTCAGTCTCGGCCATGAGGAAATCCTGGATGTAGATGCTTCATCCTGAAACCACCTCACGAAGAACAGTGCAAGAACGAATTGCGCCTCTCGCGGGCATCGCTCCTGCCTCTGGAGAGCCTGTCTGAGCTTGGTCCGTCTCTCTGCTGCCGGCGGATGCCGTCAGTGAAGGGTGGTAGTACAGGTACCTAGCCACCCGCTAGGCAAAGTAAGTTACAGCGACCCCCGCGCTAGGAAACAGCCCCGAGCGCCCCTCACCACTTCCACTATGCCCCAAACAACCCCCACTAGGACTACCACCACCACGGGGTTTGCGGTCTACGGCGCGCAATTCGGACTTGGGTTAGGGCGCATTGGCATACATAAGGTGAGGTACTCTGCAGGCATGTACCTGTTGACTGCCTCACACAGCTTGGTGGTGATCCTGGCTGGTTTAGTACTGTGGTTAGGTCGGCAAGTTGATACGCGGCTCTGAAGCCTAAGGACTGCCTACAGGCCATGCCCCCGCTGGAGTCTGCAGCCAACCCCTCCCTGGACCCTGCGACAATGCCGATTGCATCTCTGTTGGTCTGTTGTCTCGGCTCATTTAATTAAGCCTTGTTGGCATTCTCTTTGTCTCTATACCTGCGGCTCCCAGCAGCAAGGATGATTAATTGACAAGCTTCCATGAATGCCGCGTGCCCCAAGCCCAGCCCTGCCAGCCCTTGGGTATCTATACAGGCAAGGCAAGTACTGATGGGGGCACAGCGGTCCGGCATCTGTCCCCTGAACTGATTTGTGACCGGGCGGCTTGACCTCGCCTGACCAAGTCGATCGAGTCGTCGAGTCGTTCGGTGCATTGATTCAAAGTCCTCGTCCTCCTCTCCCTCCAGCTTGATCAACCGAATTGCCCCGAGATTTGCCATCGTCTTTGTTTCAAAAAATCTAATAATCAATCCGTCGATTTCAAAACGAATTAATCAACACTGGAGGGAAAGAGCCCACAGATCGCGCTAACTCTACGGCATTGGCACTAAAGGTGAGAGACACAGGAGGAACACTTCATGATTTCCTTTGGTGGCCGTTTTCCGTTATACTTTTCCCTCCTTGCTTCCTTTCTCGCCGTTGGCCGTTGGCTTTTTCCCCATTCCCAAACGTCTCCCACCTATTTTGTCCGTCTTTGCCCCCATCATCCTCCATTTGTCGTCCCTCGGCCCCGTCACATCTCGCTGCTTCCCGCATCCTGGCCGGTGTGCTGCACATTGGCTTGAAACCAGGCAAGAGGCTCAACAAGGCACAAACCCCGCCAGACCACGGCGTCCAGCATTGTCCTTGCATGAGAGTGATGCACCAGAGGCGAGGCCAACCGCCATTCATCGATTGCCATCCCGCGCCTTACCCAGCCCAAAAGAATTCTTCTTCCATCACGCGTCCTTCCGGGGAGCTTCCATGCTTGCGGCTTAGTTGCGGCGCCCGCCCTCCACTCACCTGCTGACCATGTTTTTTCCTACTCAAAGGCCTGGGCGACTTTCGACTCTACATAGGTAGACCTTCTAAGATACACATCTAATCAGCCCAACACAACTCCTGGACCCTTAAAGAACCATTACCAGAAGTCCTTTGGCACCCCTCAGTGAGACAACCAGGCAAAAGTCCTCCGACAAAAAAAGGCCCGCATATCTGCATAGGGAAGCTCTCCAATACCCAGGGCAACCAGCAATTGGAGAAAAAATTTGTGAATCACACAGGCCCCCTCTTACCCATCCCTCTGCTTTGTAAATGGGGCGCTTTCGCCGTACTATTTAATTGCCGTTGGTTGTTCCAAGGGCGAACCTGGTGTCACTGATCCCAGAAACTTTGAGAAATGGTGAGGAAGCCTAAAGCAGCATCCTTACGGGGTTCCCAGTCTCCAATGGACGAAGACCAGGAGCGAGCCCACCGAGCCTGTGAAAAATGCACGCGGACCAAGAAGAAGTGTGACAAGGCCCTGCCATCTTGTTCGCGATGCGTGAGGTACATACCAGATACCCTCCCTTGTAAAGCGGATTAGAAGACTGGTCCAAGTTCCCGCTGACAGTGATCCCAGGCTGGCTGCGACTTGCTGCTACGACTATGTCTTCACGGCACCTACTACTACTGTTGTAGACCCTTCAGCATATGGAGCCTCGCTCAGTCCCAAGGACCATGTCGGGGCCGTTTCAAGAAATCCCATTTTCGAACCAGAGCTGGATACACCACCCGCATTGATAATGGGATTGCTGACCTCGAAGAACATTATTTGGCGCGACTCCGTAAATCTCTACTTCCAGACGACCAACTTATGGCTCTCGGCCATTCACCAGGATCGTTTTCTCCGCAAGATCGAGACCCTCGGCCAGAACGACTCGCCTGAGGATCCATGCCTCGCCCTTCTTATCGTCTGCATGCACCTTGTAACGTCATATGCCGATGCCGGGAACCAGGTCATGCCTGACGGCACAGAGATGCTCGTCCTACCCACCTATATTATCGCAAAACGGCTGCTCAGTATGCTGCGGGCACAAGTCGCCCCAAGCATGGAGTTGATTCAATGTGCCGCTCTTTTGTGTCTTTATGAGTTTGGACATGGAGATTTTATGAAGGCCTATGTAACCGTGGGCGATGCATACACCACAGCAAAGTTCCTCAACATTCGACCTATAAAATATAACGAAGCGGAAAGAGATCTCCCTGTGTCACCCGAGGACGAGGAGAGATGGAACCTCTACTGGGCGCTTCTCATCGTAGACAGGTAAGCCACATTTTTCGAGTTGCCTTCTTCTTCGCTTCTTTCCCGGAAGAAATTACTTATACATAACTTGTGCACTCTGAACCTATATCTGACTGCTTAGACTCTTGCGCGTTGAGCGCCGCCTAATGTGGAAGCCCTTCCATGTGTCGTGCCCTGCCGACGACGATCTGCTGCCGACGACGAACATTGTGTGGAACAACCAGACGCAAAGCTCGGTCCGGATTGTGCAGCGCCATCCTGCCAACATTTGTGCGAGCGTCACACTCGGAGCATTTCAGCGTAACTGTCAGTGCGCTATTCTGCTCACCAAGGCACTGACTTGGGAATTGGAGACACATTGGTCAGGCAGACCGCCAAGTGTCACCTCATTTGAAGAGCTTGATATAGCCACTCGAAACCTCATCGAGGCAATGTTGTTGCAGACCCCCACATGGGGAGAGTATTTCGAGTGCTTTGCAACCTGCACCTGGTAAGGCACTATCCTAATTCCTGAAATGACCTCTCGTTTTACCATACTTATACTTCTCCCCTCCTATAGTCTACTCCTTTTGCTATACTGCAGCTATCTTCAATCAATCGACGCCTCCAACATTAACACAGGATCCTCGAACGTCGAAGTACTAAAAGCCATTTCCGGTGTCAACTTCACTATACGAATTATCGCAGATACCATCACCGACCTCAACCGATCCCTCGCACAGCGCCCCGACCTCCTTGCCACCTGCTCACCCGTCACTCCCTTTTCCGCCTATCATAGTCTAGCTGCTCTAAGCAACTTTGAGCACGTCATTCCAGATTCAGACTCTAGATTCCACGATATCTACAGCTCATTACACTTCTTCGCCAAGAGGTGGGGCGTTGCTGGTTAGTCTATCCCTTCTAAATGATATGATGACATTTTGGCGGATTTGGTTCAAGTGCCCAGATGGGCTACTGTTCCTTTCGTCCTTCCCCTAACGACATCGAACTTGCATCATTCTAACCTGATTTCGATCGTAGGCCAACTCGTGAAGCGCATCGAGTCTTTTCTTGCAACCAAGGACGAGAATGAGAATGCGGTGCTCGATTTCACTTTCTCGTCTCTCAACATAAACTAGAGGCCAAGTCTCATTGGCCTTCATCCCCTTTATGGTGGAGGAGATGGATGGGCTGGCAGCACGCGCTATGATACTATCAAGGTATCAAGGTCTCATCGTACGAGTTGCGTGCGCACGCTGAAGACGTGCCCGATTGCTATTTTACTTCTGTTGATACCAAACGATTCACCAGGGGGGTTTTGCGGCCAGAATAAAAGCATCTTTCTCAGATATGTGGGCAAGATACATATGTATTTCATACTTGGAAATTTACTTATATTTTCCATCCTGCGCTGTGGTTTGGATTACCACTGATTGGATAAATAAAACAATCACGGCTCATAGCTCATAACAAGCACAACGCTACCTAATAATTCTCAGACGCTGAACCTGCAAACTGCAATTTTCCCCCCAGCCAATATACCCAGAAGACCAGCCCACATTTTGAGAGAGCACATGCAAACATTGTTTGGGGAGGAAGATGCGGGAAGATGAGAGGGGGGCGGTGTGAATGACTCATGGGGATATCAATGCATAGATCATAGCAACCAATTCGAAGATGCACCCTCCCAATAATCAAGAAAAGACGGGTGGGGGGCAACTTTCCAGAACTTGCCCAAGACTTCAGCAGTTATCAAGCCCACGCTCGTAACAATTTGGGTTGCAAGTTGAAAATATGACACAGCTCGTGGCGGGGATGAAGGAACCCCGGGGTTTCTTTCCAGGTGTTCCAACTCCATATGTAAGACCAACAGCAGACAGGGAGTTATTTATAACATGATGTGGACAGTCATGATGTGGACAGTCATGATGTGGACAGTCGTCATGGTGTGTTGCTTGCAACTATTACTAGTAGCATTCCGTTGAGGATGCACGACGCGATGAAACAACTGCCAATTACTAAACGATGCGATATTGATAATGGATCCCTCCGGTACAAGGACATTGCCACGGCCGCGCAGGCGAAGAATAGGCTCATGACGACGCCGACTGCCGCAGCAGCGTCGACCTCGACACGAAGCTTGTGCCTCCCCGTCATGACGAGGACGCCCGAAATGGCGAGAAGAAGGAAGGAAGCTAGGAAGCAGCTAATGGTACCCCAGAAGAGAAAGTTGCTGCGATAGCGCACGTTCTTTTGCTCGCCGATGCTGGGAAAAGCATAGTAGGCCGCATAACCTTGGGTTGGGAAGTCGGATGAGCTTGCGTAGCCGCCGTCCTCGTCGGAGTCTGTACTCATGGACCCATAACCACGGGTTGTGGGTCGAGAGTCCGTGAGAAGAGGCGACCGCTCGTGGTTTTTCCCCCGGTGGAATAGTTGCTTAGCTTTTTCGAAGGGGAGCGACAGAGCAGCTTGTAAATAATCGAGGCCAGGGAACGAGGTAGTCTCGTATGGGTTGATATAAATAGCGTATTCATCGTCAGGGGTTCCAGCTTCGCTTCCGTCGTCGTACTCGTTCCAATACCGTACAGTTGGGCTTTGGGTAGGTTCTTCGGGTATCTGGGGGGTGGTAAGGGCTCAAACTGAGTCTGAGGTTGTTGGGCGGCGGCACTGCCACGTCTGGAGCGAGTGTCTCCGATGGTCGAAGGGGAGCTGAATTCGTCCAGGTTGGGGTAGGCGCGTTGAAGAGTGCTCAAAATTTCCTGGTATTTGAAGCGAAGAGGTGTATTGTCGCGGCGGGTGAAGCTCTTGGGGTGATTAAGAATAGTTTCATTGAACCGAGCGCCCAATGTAGTAGAGCCGGTCCATTTCTATTCGAAGTGATCCGGTTAGCCGACAACGCTCTTGTTGCAGACATATAAGTGAGCCATGATTGGAGCACGAGGACAACATACCTTGTACTTCTTGATGATCTTGCGGAAGGCCACAATCTGTGCGTTGCCAAACCGGGACAGCGCGTGGATGTCGTCGCCGCATTGATATAGCTCTCTTTCGTACTTGATAAGCCGTCGGTGATATTTGATAGAATCTGTCGGAGCGGAATCGTCGGAGTGTTTCCGAATCAGGCGCTGGATGGCACCTGAGAGATGATCTATTGACAAACGTTGTGTTAGTGTTGCTGACCCTTGCGCAACTGGGCTTGCGAGGCGTAGAGGTGGCTTACCTAGACGGCGGCTGACCTCATCGGCTTTACTAGAAACGAAGAGATCGACACGGTCGTGCTGGCGGCAGAGCTCGCGAAAAAGTCCATCCTCGAATTTCGAAAGGGCTGAATCCTGGTGGCCGGGGATGGCTATCGCCGCTGCTTGATCGCGGGTCGTGTGCGCCTTGATCTCATGCTTTAATGAATTATAATCGAGGTTGTCTACGAGAAGGCAAATGCGTCATGGTTAGACATTGACTCGGGTGGCGCAGGCATTGGGAGCAATTGAATTTCTAGGCGGGACAAGGAACAAGCACTGGCTAGGGGAAACTCACGAAGACTCCATTGCGGAACAGATTGTTGTTCCAATTGCTCGCCGAACTTCATGCTGGCAGGCTGGACACGAGCGCGACCGAGCCAATTGAAGAGATTGGACCGGTGCCGTTGGGGAATTGATTTGCTTTTTCCTGGGTGTAAACAGACTCAGGCGGCAACCCCTGCAGGCCTGGGGTGGCGATCTGGTCGGTCAACGGTAAAAGTGCTCCGCGTGCGATTTCTGGAGCTGTGGCGACACTTATAAGAATAATGAATGCAGAGGGATGGCGAGGTGTCATCAGAAGCAAATCGGCAGCGGTGGTGGACAAGGTTGACGGTTTGGGTTCGATAATTGGAGACTGGAGATGGTTGGGGGGCCTCCAAATGACGTTGGTTTTCTGCAGCAAGTCCGGACTGGGGGTGGCGGCCAGAGAAGGTGGGAGGGGCCAATCGCAGATAAGGATCGGCTTGGGCAGGATAAGAGATGGAACGGGCACAGCACTGGCACGAGGTGCACGGCTAGCAGGCTAGAACTTGCACCTGGTGTACACTAGCTCTGAAGGAGGCGGTGTTAGATTATGTATGTAGGCCCTCGAAGCCAGCCTCGACCTGGGTGGTTGGATCCTGAGCTTGTCCTTGCTTGGGGGACCCTGCACCGTCCGTGTTACCGTGGCTATGTATGTACAGACCAGCCGAATCCTGAACGCGGTTGCACAGCAAGGTGCCAATGGCAGGTGGTAGTCTTCTCTCCAATCAAGGAAGGCCCTGGTTGGGGAGATAAGTGAAGTTGCTAGCGCCTCAATCCGAGAATCAGAGTTGGAATGGGAAAGCTGGGGAAGCTGGTGGTTTGTGTCTGGACCACCCACTACGCCAAGGAAGAGAAGCCAATTGCAAGGAAACAATGGCTTATAAATGAGAAGACAAAGAGGAATCGCAGAACAAGTAGGGAAACAGAGAGAGAAAGAAAGGAAAGAGAGTGAGTGTGAGGACGGGAGCCAAAAGGCCGTCTCTTAATGGGGTAAAGCGAACTCGGGAAAATGGATGAAGCTATGCAAAAACCGAGAACTGCCCGGAATTGATGTTTCTAACCAGGTTCCCACAGCAGCCAAGGCAAACTGCTGGTTGACGAAGCAAACGTAATAATGCCGATGACCAAGAATTGGAAAAAGGAAAAAATTGGAGTCGGGCTAGGTTGCCAATACCGTCCTGTTTCCACAGAGGAAGAAAAAAGTGGTGCAATTAGGTGTTGGCTTGGTGTCTGGACCACTCAGTAAACCACCTTTTGCACGTTTCCGCTAGCGTCGAACGTAGGACGATGACTGACAAGGAGAGTCATGAAGGTTGGCCGGACATGGATGGTGCATAGATCGATTTGAGCAAGCGAGGTGGAAACAGTAGATCGGGAGACGGACGGACTAGTCTCGGGTCGCAGTGGACTGGCCCATTAAATGGTCAAGCAAAAGATCAAGACAGACAGGGACAAAAGGAAAACACTGCCGATAAGAGAGGGGATCGGTGCAGTGGAAATGGAGTTGCTCCAACAAGCTGCCGCGGGTCAGTTCCAGTGCATACGAGCAACGGAAGGATGCAGATGCAGGCCTGTCATAACAGCATCAGACAGTTAGCTTGCTTCACCAGGGGTCCTCTGTCAGCCGTACAGGTAGTGACATGGCGCTACTGCTGGAGCTGCGACTTACAAGGACCCAGGTGTAAGGTTCTCTAGTTTGACCCAGGGGCAGCATGAAAAGAGGGTCGCTGAGATGGCTGGGCGGGGCTGTTAGCAGGGTCACCACGACAGACGGGGGATGGTGTTGATGCCGGATTGAACCTTGTGCAGATAAGACGCCAGGGTGGAAGAGGACGTACGGGCGGAACGATGTTGGGCTCCGTGAAGCCAAAAGAATGAATGAGCGGGCGAGCAAGTGAGCAATTGAATGAATGAATTAATGAATGAGCGAGTGAGTGAGTGAACGAGTGGCAGGAGTCCAACAAAGGATCCTATCTCTATGCGCGCCAACCAACAGAAGCCCGGTTCAGGTCCTCGAGACCGGTCAGAACTTGGTTGTCGCAACCATGACGGCGGTTGAGGTATGCATATGTAGGTTGTATGTCGTCTGTTCGGCCCTGTCTTGCAGGCCAGATGAAGACACAAAGGAACCGAGTCTCAATCAAGAAAACTAAGACCACGGTCGGCTCAAGCGGAACTCCCTGTCCAGCACCCCAGCTGGTCTCGATGAGAACAGGACACAGATGCACAGGGAGATCCAATTGGACCTGGTCGCAAACACAAAGTTTTCCCCAACGTTTGCCTCAGTGGCCATTGACTCACCTGGCGAACCAGCAGCTTCAAAATGGACTTCTCATATGGGAATTACCATTTAATAGGACAATCACCATGGGATAGGGATAGATTTGTCTGGTAGTCCCTAGCAACGTGTTACATGACTCTCCTCACACCTGCCAGAAAGCACGACTTCTGGAATGCCACCAAAACGAATTCCATCCAAGGCATCGCAACCCATTAGCGCTCCACATTCATGCATACCGAGAAATCTCAGCTATCATTCACGCCCTCGTCCCAAATGAGTAGGAGGGCACATGCGACCACACCATCAGGTGCATGCTGTGCATCCGTGTGCCGTCTGCAACAATGCGGCTAGTGGTGCCCGCATATCACCCGCGACCGTGCATCAACCCCAACGACGTGAACAGCCCTTGTGCTTATGTATGCATATGCAGCCGACATGTCAACATCCCCCTTGCCATCTGGAAACACGGCCAGCGGACCCAGCTCACTAGCCAGCCTCCAGAGGCGCTGGCGAGCACAGAGAATGCCTCTGCACCCGCCGCCATTTCGCTTGCGGTTTAGGGGAGACATTGGGCTGCGACCTGCAAGAAAGCAAGGGCCACCGTCGCCAGTCCATCTCTGCTACAGATGCACCGTGGTCGCAGCTGCAGTTTAAAGGAGCCAGGATCAGCCTCATCTAAACACGGCGCGATCCACCGCTATTCGGAAGAAGCAAGTGGTCACGCGAGAAGGCTCGACCGTTGCACCCAACATTCATCAATCCCAGCACCATCAATGCTTGAGCTCTCTCGCAAACTTGCATCTCGACAAACTTCTCAACACCTTCATTGGCTGTCCCACCAAATCTTACCCAACTATACTAGTTTCCTCCCCACCCTCTTCGGCTGCCTCCCTCCCGCACTACGCACGGATCCTGGTCCCAGTACCAATTTGTGCCAATTGCTCCTGCTTTATCGTCATCGGGATTGGTGAGCGCTGCGTGCTGCATCACACCCCGAAACGGATGCCGTATCAGCGTCAGCTCGCATCGTGAACTGCTTCCATGCATCTCGATTGGCACAACAAACTCTTGACCAGGGCGTTGTCTTGCGCTGTCCTTGGTTCAGTTCAATACAGGGTTTCTATCTCCGCCAACGGCAAAAGGCCCTTTTCCTCCGACTAACAATGTGTGCCCCCCATTCACCGCTCTATATCGACATGTGATGCGTCTGACTGGCGCGCTCTAGGGGCGAATACGACAAAGCTATATCACAGAGACGGATTGGCTGCAGTATAGACTTTGCGCGCGCACATATCTCACCGATGTGACAACGATACGAGCAGGTAATCGACGTGCATTCATTGAGTGTGTGTGAGGTCGGTCTATATTTACATCCAGCTGATCCGGCCGTTAATACTGCCCTATTCTGATCATCCTGCAGCCTGCCATTTCCGGCCGGCCCTGTCGAAAAGCGATTCCCGTCTCAATGCATTTGACACTACCCCTCCCTCCCATGGTCTTGCATGATACATATGCACAAATGGGCAAATAATGTGTCAAAAGATACCAGCGGACATGGAACGGATGCCAATTCGACCCTCCCCGCAGGTCCACCTTGGTGGGTGAATGGCACGCTATGCTCCCTCTACAAAGATGGGTGGAATGCGTTTACATCTAGTGTCTGAACCGATGCGAGCCCACGTGCGCCCGTTTGCGCCTGAGATTGGTCAATCACCATAAAACCGAGCGGTGCTCGCCCTCCCTTTCAGGCTTTCATCTCTCGCAGAACAATAGTCGCTTCCAGCACGCCAACGATGCCCCCCTCGTCGACGACAGCAACCACCGAGTCCGGAGCGCAGGCGCTCGAGACCCACATGTTTCTAAGCTGAACCTCTGCCTGGTCGACTCGAGTCCCTGACGCCATGGGAATCATGCCCGCCCTCCCGACGACGAGCCCAGGGACGAGCCGGGCTACCTGCGAGAGCTGCTCGTTGCCCAGCGTGCGTATCCTGCCTGCCGACACGACGCTGGCCTCACCCACCCGCACCCACCCGGCTGCGGCCCCGAAGCCAGCCCGCAGCAGGTCCACGCCCAGCGCGTCGTCGCCGACCGCGGGCATCATGTCCCATGGCACCGCCAGGTCCCTGATGGTCTGAGGGGCGCGACGCCGGAACGCGGCACCAATCGATCCACCGGGGTGGTTCTTCGCGAACACTGACGACACGCTTGGATGAAGCTCATTAGCGGCTGCGATCGCGAGGGCGTCCCCGACTGCCAACGCAGCGGTAGTGGACGTGGTCGGGGCTGCGACGCCGAATGAGGTCGTCTCCGGCTCAGGGATGGTCGCCGGGAGGAGGATCCCGTCGGGGCGGTGCGTTAAGATGGCACACGTCTCCTGACGCGTGTGCGCCGTGAGGACGATGAGGGGTAGGGCTTCGTCCAGGTGGGGAAGCAACTGCAGGAGCTCAGACGTCTTCCCGGAGAAGGTGATGAGCATGACGACGTCGTGGGGTCCCAGGAGACCCAGGTCGCCGTGCAGGGCCTCGGTGGGATGCAGGAACACGGCTGGGATGGCGAGGCTCTGGAAAGTAGCGACAAGCTTCTTGCCGATGTGGCCCGACTTGCCCACCCCGGCTATGATGAGTCTCCCGCCAAGCCTCCTCTGCCGTGTAATGGCGTCGACGGCGGTGGTGAAGCCGCGCCGGGCTGTCGGGTCGGTCTGGTAAAGGGTTGCCAGGTTGTTGAGAGCGGCAGCCTCGGTCTGCAACACATGCAAGCCATCGCTGAGCCACTTCCTCTCTACTTCGTCATTCTTATTAATTAAGTTCCCAGATGTGTTCAGATCAAGTGCTTCCGGTATCTCGCAGGCGCTCTCCGGTGGCGACAGTAGAGAGGGCGTGGGTGGAGAGGGTGGAGGGATGAGGGGCCGCTTTGTGGCATTCAGAACCAGCACGGCGCTGGTCTGAACAGGCTGGTGTTCACATGGACGATGGTCCGCCATAGTCATGGACCAAGACAGGGTAGCAGAGACCCTGGGCCACTCGAATTCCGTACGTCAGGGTGGGATATGCTGAGACCATTGGGGTCCAACTGGTATGGAGGGTTCTATCAGGGCCAACCACACCGGGTCTGTTGAAACAAGACTTTGATATCTATCAGGACCCTGAGCCAGCAGGGCGGGGTCTCTCGAGATTAGGTCTGAGAGGGGCCGCGTAGACGTGACGGACAAGTGAGTGGGTATATCGCAGAGAGAGATGGAGAGAAAGCGCTCTCAGATTAATGGCAGGGCAAACTCGAGGGTTTAAGAGTGAGATGAGTTGATGAGTCTTCCAAGAGAGTAGGCATCATAGATTGATAAACCTGCGCAAGGGGCATCAAATTCCACCGATAAGGAATCACCTCCTTTTAGTAGGCTATCGTGCAAGGGGCGAAGCCGATCTGGAGGGAAACGCTAGGAGGTTTGCGGATTCCCATTACTCATGAATCGGCTCAACGTGCGCGCTAAAAGGGTCCTGCCGCGCGATTTGTCTTCGGAACGTGATATGAATCAAGGGCACAACAATGCGCCGTGGTGGGCCAACCCGAACCGAAACAGGTCGTTGAGTCATCACTCGTAGATTGAGAGAATGTCGTCTACGGTGCTGGGATCGAGCTTGACTTTATTGTAGGGGTCTTCGCAGCACCCAGTTCCTACGAAGGCTGTACCGCACGCTTTGTCATGGCGGCGGGGCTATGAGCACAAGCAAGTGCCGAGAGTAGGGCACAGGAAATCGCAAGCCTCGGAAGCCGACACAGCTCGCTCGTTTATTTAGGAAGGCGGACGTACGTGGAGGAGTTGGTGGGACCTGATTATGACACGCAGCACTTGGCGTTGACGTACGTCAAACGGACCCGGGATTGCACCATTTTCCCGTGCTTGCCACTACCCTTGGGGAATATAATAGTGTCCGGTAGGTTCCAGTGTCGCTTGAGAGGAATATTTATTAATTACCTTGGTCGAAAGCAATATCAAATAACGATTCGTTTTTAGTTGTTTCATTTTTTTGTGCAGGCCTAAAGTACAGAGAACTAAAGTACAGAGAACTAAAGTACAGAGAACTAAAGTACAGAGAATTAAAGTACAGAGAACTAAAGTACAGAGAACTAGATCTACTTCTCAAAAGCTAAACGTAATCTTTTCTTTTTTATTTTACTCTCAATGTCTGTCTGTCTCCAACAAACATAGTTCATCTTTTCATTAAATGAGAGAATTGCCGGAAGCAATCTTGGCCTCACCGTACTTCTTCGGTCGGATGGCCTGGATAGCGATGAACCCAGTCGTGTCCCTATGAGGGGGTTAGTGAATTGCAGTCAAACAGTGGGAAAGAGGTGATTCGGAGCCATACAGTGGGCTGAAAGTGTCCAGCGAATCCATCGAGGCGTCCTCCTCGCTGTAGAGGTTGCTGGTCTTGCTGCTGCGGCCGACAGTGTAGGCATTGTTGCCCTCTGTAGTATTCAAAGTCAGTGCTGTTCCCTCGGCCATATCTATCAATTTAGAAGAGGAGAGAGGGTTGCGACAAGACTTACTATAGGCCATCAACTTAACGGTGCCGTTAACTCCATCTTGGGCGGCAACGATGGATTTTTCGGTGAATTCACGCTCGGGAGAGCTACTCGGTCATCAGTACGGCACGATTTTTTTTTTAATTTCAGGATGTGGTACTCACAAATACATGCCATTGTAAAGTTGGCGACTCCATGCTGTGGTGACGAATGTGTCACGGAGCTCGCGAACCTTGGAGTCAAGAGTGAGACCCTCAAGATCGACTAGGAGTTGTTAGTTAAAAATCTTCGCTCATCAACTGATGCAAGTTTCTTACTGTGAGCCAGATCAGATTGTCTGAGCGGGGGAGTTAACACCCTCGGCTCTTTAGGCCTATAAAATTCCCTGTCAGTAAACTGCACTTCGATCTCGGCCACTGGAGAGAGGGCTGCATGTTACACCATTTTCATCGATCTGAACTCGTCATCCATCGAATGAAAGATGGCGACAGCACTCTCTGGCAACCCAGCCCTCAAAAATTTTGAAAAACTCGCCTATGAATCGGTTCTCAACAATATCCACTCGACCAATTCCTGGCTTGTCAGGAGCATCGATGGGGTCAACGGTCATCTTCCACATCTTCTTGGGAGGTGCTGTGTTAGGGTCCTCCACTATCAACAACGAATTAGCAATAATCCTACAGCGAATCGTTGAAAGGCTAGACTTACGTATGCCAGCCTCGTATGGACAATGTACGAGGTTCTCATCCATGCTCCAAGGAGCCTTAGGGGTGGATGAAACAGGGATGTTGTTGACCCTGGCGTACTCGAAGAGATCTGCGCGGCCCTGGAACTTGGCGATAAAAGCGGAGTCCCTCCAAGGAGCGATGATCTTGATGCCGGGTGCCAGCGCTTCCAAGAGTTAGCTAAATGTGAACGCGGGGTAGAATTCGAGCCAGTAGGCTTCAGAGGGCCCAAGTAGGACTCATACCATGCCAGGCAAGCTCACTATTATCGTATGTTAGCCATGGTTCTTTGATACTGCGATCTGGAACATACAATCGGACTTGGTCATTTCCTTTGCCTGTTTTCCATCGTGTTAGTTATGGTATAAATAACGGCTGTTTGAACTACTTACCAGTGCATCCGTGGCTCAGGTACTCGCAGTTGAACTCCTCGGCGACTTTAACCAGCCTAGAAAGAATGAGGTCAGCAACAGTTACTCAATGCTCAAATAAACTCCTCATTCTCATAACCACAAGGCCTTTGTACATCTCGGAAGGGCAAGACCTCCTGGACTCAATAGTCTGCTGCTGGGGCGCGGAGGAGAGGATGAAAGAATTCGACAACCCGAAGCCAGGGTGCTGGTCAAAAGAGGGGTGGAAGAATCCCCCCTTCAACATCACCACCACCATCACTATCACCAACAGGTCTTTGTAGGCATTTCAAGAGATGATTCTTGCCAAAAGTCATGAGAAGAAACGAAAAATGCACTTACTCGCGTGCTAATATAGGGCGGGCCAGACTCGTTCCAAGAAGGTATCGGTCCTCCTATTGAAGTCGTTAGCAAGGAGAAAGATGAACCCCCAATATTCGGCCAACTGATATCGAGGAAGAAGGCCTTCGAATCCTGGGTAACACACATAGATTGCGTTGCACTGGACGGCGCGCCAAACGATCTCCTCTACGAATTCCTTTTGGCAGTCCCGGACAATCATCCTCTCCGCGCCTACGGCGAGAGCTTTCTCCTTGACTTCATCCCAATTCTCCTCTTGTCTTGGTAGAACTCAGTATCAAAGAGGCACAATGTGTGGAAAGGAAGTAAAAGACGTACCGATGTCGATGGCGCAGGCAACAACGGTATATCCTTCAAGACAAAGATACTTTAAGATGGTGCTAGTGTCCAAGCCTGGTTCATTGACAGTCAGCTATCCGCAGGCCAGGGACTGAGCTGGGCTAGGATGAATTACCTCCGGAGTAGGCGTGGTTTGGATGAGTTAGCTTTGATGGAGGCGGGACAAGGAGGATTCTTGATAGGTACTTGATAAGGGCGGTAAGAAAAGATTAAAGCATCTTGGGGACGACTCACCTATTATGACTAACACCAAAAGATTTCCCTGCGTAGCCGCCAGCTGAAACCCGTGGGTGTGGCAAGGAAAAAAAGAAATTCATCAAGCGACAGCGCTCAATGCATGATTTTGTTGGGAGTCACATACCATTGAAGGCCTGGCCTGCAACTTGCGAATTTTCAGAAACCACAGCCCACTTCAATCATCGTCACATCCCCAACGGAACCCGTCTCCCGGCACAATTACTGCCTACCTACCTCTAATGTATATGCCATGCACACCACCGTACCGATCGCATACCTTACGTAGAGCTTCAGACCAACTAATTGACATCAATCGCTGTTATGCGCGCTATCAAAACGTCCTGATAGTGTTATCACCAGGCGGGCATCCGAGAAAGCTCACCTCTTGGGTTCAAGCAAGGCCCCGCAAAATTTGACCGCCACTCATTTCAAGCAACGACCTCTCGCGTTGCTAGATCTGCTACAAGCATGGCAAAATCATGATTAAAGTATACCTCTCAGTGCATCTCGAAAAATGGCTAGGTATAGCCCGTACACCATGATCAATAACACAACTACCTGCCCGTCCTACAACCCTATACGGTAAGTTGATGATTTCACATCACAAATGTCCATGGCTCGCTACGTAGGCTAGCCAACATACAGGACTACGTATTTTCTAAAAATGGCGGCCGAGAATGTCTAGCTGGAAACCTATAAGCATTGCTTGTTACTATGCTCAAATGCCGGGTGTGGACCGCATAGGGCACTCGGTCCTACCGAGGAATATGGTTCGAGTTAAGAATCCTTGTGTAAAGTTGGACAAGAAAACTGCTAGCACGAACAAGCGTCGCACTCGAAACTGTGAGACTGGTGGCTTCATGTGTTGGTCCTGTTACAACAGAGAGCTGCGCCGTTTCAAGGGTTGACGTCCTGCAGGCGCCCTGCCGTCGCTATGTGATTGTGGTCAAACATTTGGCATGGATTCTGCTATCCATGCGGAAGAGATACATAGCAATTAGCTGCCAATGCCCTTATCTACATCTACCTACTGGGTATTCAATGATTTGGTGTGTTTGTGGATCATCTCAGCCGCCGATAAGTGATAATCGAATTAGGCCAAGTTTATTCCAAAGCGCAACCATGGCCCCGATGATCGCAGCAGGATTTCTCCTGCCTCCTTCTTTCTTGGACCTCACAACAAGTCCATGTAAATCTCATAAGCGCCCACGAAGCCCATGCCAGTCGCTTCAGGGTAGAGAGTCATCGTGCATGTCTGACAGTACATGTAGCATACTGATATAAATCGTGTTCATGCTGAGCAACGTTGTGACTAGGTTGAAACAGCTCTTGTGGCAGAAAAGTGCGGCCAGTGCAATAGTAGTCTGCACATTGGTATGAAGGTAGAGAAGTATACATACTATCTATAGGTGAATATTTCTTGGCGGAGTGGGCGCCTATCAAGAGGAAACCCATACATATATCTAACGTGACTGGGCAAAATATTGTGCGATTCAAGGACGATCTTTGCAAGCAATTAATTAGGGCGGGGCCTTGATATTGCCCAAGCGCCGTATCAGTCTCCCAGATTCCTCTTCCTGGTCCGTTGTCGACGTCACTCGCGAACCGCTGATCCCTGAGGGTTGTCGATCTTATCCTAGTCACGCCTTGGTGTTTCGAGTCTGAAACACGCGTTCAAATGAGGGTTTGGGGGTCCTACTATGACGCAACATGGCCAGGACGTGCTCCACGAGAGGGGAAAATGCAGCTGAATATGTATGGGACGCCTGATGCTTTTGTCTGTTTACTATGAGCGAGCTGGAGACGTGCTGCAGGTCGCCGCCTTCAATGTTTATTATTAGGGTATTCAAGACCCTCTCTGATTCTGAGGTTCGATGTTGGGTGTTCGCCAAGGCTCGAATCTGCTTATTGGTATCCAACTTAAATTCAACTGCAGGACCCTGCCACCGACGAAATCAAAAGTGCATATCCATTCTCCGAGGGAACTGCTCGGAATGGATGGACATTGCCTTAACCCCAGCCAGGGGTCTCATAGTGAGAACTCGCTCAGGGACTGATATCATTCGCCCGGATAACGTAGCACAGCCAGTGAGCTATCCTTCCTCTCCTCTCACCATCTGTCCAACAGCTGCTCGTCGATCGCCTCTCCAAACCCCTTGAACAAACAATTCCCTAATCTTAACCTCGGCGACCCACCACGTGCTGTTTACCTTTTGCCGAATTGTGTCTGTATCTCTCTCCTCGAGCTATCTCGGACCTCCCTCCCATCCCCTGTGTGATCTGCAGTCCTGAGCGCTGAAAATTGTGGTGCCACACGTAGACGCTGGTTCGAAACCATTGACTTTCCAAATATGCATCCACAATTCCTGGCCCTCTCTCTGAACGAGGGATGAGAGTGGCCGAGTAACGTCGGCAGGCCGTTTGCTGATCGACATGCAGTTTTCTCACTGTCCGCCCACCACGCGGACGTGTTTTCCTGCCCCCCAGATCTGGGTCCTCACCCTCCATTCATGCAACCTTTCCCCTGGGACCTATAACTATTTCTTCCTTGATAATTTCTAAGATATTCTGCGAGTCCAGTCTTGGGCTTATGACTTTTCTTAATACGTGGGCAGGCGACATTGCTTGAAAGGCAACCGTCAATATACCACTCACTCACTCATTCACTCCTTCGCTTCTAACCTCGGGAGATATCCCTTCCATTCAACAAAGGCCATTATCAACCGACTTGCTCCTGAGCAGACAGCTATCTCAGCTACTACCAATCTGAGGTCTGGCAAGGGAATGGTAAGGTGACAACATGATGTTGTCCCAGCGCAGTTGGAGAGTACCGCTGCTGGTGGCGCTCACTTTCTTCGTCATCATGCCCTTTTGGCACTTGGGCCGTTCGCCTAGCTATACAGGCTTCTACGACCATCTGAGTGATTACTTTGAGGAGGATGACTACTGGCATCAGGGAGCAAATGCTGCCGGTACAGTCTCGAGCACCACAGAGGCCCCCGTCACTGAAAACACATCCGGCCCTCCGGCACTGCAGCAGGATGTTATCCGGCCTCCTCCTCGTCCCGCTCGAGAGCATTCTAGACCTGTAGTGTCATCTCAGTGCAAGGATTTCCCTGACACTGAAGGCATTGTGGTGGTGATGAAGACTGGCGCTACCGAGTCTTATTCCAAAATCCCGACCCAGCTTCTTACAAGCTTGCAGTGTATTCCTGACGTCCTGCTCTTTTCGGATCTGGTATGTTGTCTTGCACTACCCCTTTAAATCGATCACTTCTTCCCTATAAGCTTTGTTTATGCTAACGCGGGATGAACCTCTGTCATAGAATCAACAAATCGGCGAACACAAGCTGCATGATGTTCTTGACCGTGTCGACGAAACAATTCGAAAGACACACAAGGAGTTCAAGCTCTACGACGCTCAGCGCAACTGCCACGTCTCGCAGCAGCAGTGCACCCTGGGCCTCGAGGGCGCGTGGGACCTTGACAAGTACAAGTTCCTCAACATGGTCGAGCGCGCCTGGGAGCACAAGCCGAACATGGACTGGTACGTGTTCGCCGAGGCCGACACCTACATCGTCTGGCCCAACCTCGTCCACTGGCTCCGGGAGCGGGCTCCCGAGGGGGACGTGTACGTCGGCAGCGCCGCCATGGCCGGGGGCAAGGCGTTCGCCCACGGCGGCAGCGGGTACGTCATGTCCGGCCAGCTGATCAGGAAGATGGTGGAGGGCAACCCGAACCTGGCGGCCAAGTACGACGAGCAGGCGCCCAAGAACTGCTGCGGGGATTACCTCGTCGCCCTGGCCGCCGAGGAGGTCGGCACCCGGATGAAGCAGGCCCATCCCATGTTCAACGGCGAGAAGCCTAGCACGTTCCCCTATGGGTTGGGGCACTGGTGCGAGCCTCTCTTGACCATGCACCACATGAGCCCAGAGGAGGTTAGCCGGATGTGGCAGTTCGAGCAGAGGCGGGAGATGGCTGTAAGTTCGACACCCTAGTCTTAAACTACTGTCTGGATATCATAACACTAATACGGAAACCCACAGAGCAATCTCTTGATAAAGGATACGTTCCATGAGTTTGTAGAGCCGCATCTGGCCCCAACCAGGCAAGACTGGGACAACATGTCCGACGACCTCTGCTTCATAGGCCCAGACGAGAAGAGCCAGGCCCGCGCCAGCCAGAAGGACAGGAGCCGCCAGAAGCCGGAGGAGGAGAAGACGGTCGTCGAGAGGCGCGCCCACATGTCCCCCGCCGCCTGCGCCAACATCTGCGAGTCCCAGGGCCTCGACGTCCCCGAGGAGGAGTACAACTCCCTCAACTCTGAGAGGATGCGCGGGGAGCTCCTCCGCACCCTCTACGACGAGCGGCAGCAGGACGCCGGCTTCCACGGGAACCGCACTTGCTTCCAGTGGCGGTACAACAGGGGCGCGTGCTGCGTTAGTCGCACCTTTAAGCTCGGCGGGCCCAAGGCGGATCCCCAGGAGAGTTGGATGAGCGGCTGGTTCGTTCGGGGGATCGAGGACTGGGTTGCGACCCGTGGGCAGTGCAAAGGTGCGGAATGGAGAGTGCCCTGGCACCTATGAGTAATGAATTTAATTTGTGAATAGAGTTATATCTTAAATCCATGCTGATGAGTTACCCGTGATACTGTTTTATTGAGGTGAGTAAGTAGTCGTAGCCTTACTGTATAATAGACGATGATACGAGGCTTGGCTGCAGGCTCCCGAACAGCCACTCACCGACATGAAACGAGGTAGGGTCATGCAAGGGTCTCGAATTGCCATTTGAGGGGTCACCGACCATACGATTGGGGTAAAGTTGTTGGGAATCGGAGGGTGGCCATTGGTAAACAACGCGGGAGGGAATCTAGATCATTGGGCTAGGATCTGTTGACGTATCACCTGCATGAAGTGATCGACCCTGAAAAGTGAAAATGATTGTCTAATTTGGAACTAAAGCAGATGGGAAAAAAATTAACAACGGTCACGCGACCACCCTTCTTTGAGGTCGACCTTCTCTGAACTTCTCTCCATGCGTGAAAGATAGCTTGCTGTCATATATTTCATCAATGCTCCCCATTCCGATTCTCCGGCTGGAGCAATGTCCTTTTGCATCGTCCCATTCCTTTCGCTCAACGCCCTTTGTAGATTAGATGTAGTAAAATAAACTTAATTTTCCCTCAATCAATGTGTGTTGTATATTGATGATACCCGCTCCATCGTATAAAAATCCTTGATACTAAAACACCTTTTTTTTTTTTTTTGTTTGTCAGACTCAGCTAAGCTTAGTTGCGGCTCTTCCCTCCATGTCGACCGCATCGGTGAGGGTTCCTTGGTGAGCTCATGTAGCAATAAGGCTTCCGCTCCTCGCTGGCGGGCTTGCCGTACGTCTCGCGGATCTCGCAGTACTCCATGTCCTCGCCCATCCATTCCTTCAAGTGTCGATGGAGCTCGCACCGGGATATGCCACACTTCCGGCAGTAGACTTGACCCTTGGTGCGCATGTGCGCCCTCTCGCTGGTGGAATCCTGGTTGGGAGAAGAAACCAAGGGTCCAGCGCCGCGCCAGGCCCACTCCAAGTCGTTGGGGCCGGAGTAGCGGCTCGAGAGGGCGACTTTGCCGTACTTGCGACGGTGGATGGTGTAAAGCTTGGAGTGGGCGAGGCCGAAGCACACGCTGTCAATGGGGTCAAGGTAATCACAGAAGAGGTAGTGGAGTTCTGAGGGCAGGTCGAGGAGAGTGAGGCGTGATGAGGGTTTGGGCTGGTTCACTGGTACTGGCTCATAGTCCATGACCGAGTGGGAGCGGCGAGGGGGAGGGAGCTTTGGCCGCCGAGGCAATTGGACGGTTCCATCCTTGGGCGGCGCCGGCTGAGTGGTGGCGGGTGAGGGTGCTGGCGATGCAGCTGTGGACGGTGGCCAAGGAGAGTGCTCTGGGATGGGAGCATGGCGTTCCAATTGGGGTGTGATGGTTTGCTGCTGAGGCACGGTAGGAGGAGTGTAGTCTCCCTGGTAGTCTGTCATGGACCATCCTCTGCTCGGGGCTCTCTTCATACCCCGTTTGGCGGCCAGTTCCCTCATGCGCTGAGCATGTTCCTCCCTCGACATGACCTCGCCTTCTGGCTTATCAGAGGCAGAGTTGGCGGTGACATGGCGAGAGACGGCCGGGTCGTTGAATACCTGGACCATGGTTGATAAGAGTATGGTAGTGGCTGCTCGTGGATACGTTGAGCCGAGAGCAGACTAAAGATAAAGTGTATCTCCCAGATAAATTTGGAAAATACTGGGTTATTCTTGGGCGGTCTTCTGTAGTCTTTGCAGGCTTTGACGTGAGTTGTGAGCTTAACCAATCTGGGGTTGACTCAAGTCAAGATGGAAGCCGCCTGTGATGATGAGTTGTTGAGTGCGGAGGTGTGCTGTGGGGATAGATCTTCAATAGCGAGTTCATCAGTTGAAAAGCAGGTGTGACCAGGGCAAGGGGAAGAGGGAGGTCTATTGATAAAGGTGCCGAGATGTGCTGGCTTAGCCTTGGCAAGGAGAAAAAAACGTTAGTCTTGACGTGTGGCTATCGGCCTGGCAGTTGGGAGTCGAGGGCCGATGATGGAGGAAAGATCAAGAATTGCCACCACGCGACGGACGGGACCGGCAGCGGGCAGGGTGATAAAGCCTTTAAAGAGGGCAACAGGGACGGAGCTGCAGTCGGATGGAGACTGGTCTCATACTAGGAGCGAGTCGTGCATCGTGACTCGTCGAAAAGCCACAGGACAGGGGTTGGGACCGGGCAGACTAGACAACTGGAGAAAGCTGGGAGCCCATAAATTCTTATCATACATATGGGGGTAAAGCTCAGATCAAACACAGTAAGAGGCCGTCGCTGGCCTGGTTGGCTGCATTCTGCTTCGATGGACTCGCTGGGCTCCATTTTGTGGATGCAACCGTGCATCAGACGATGTGATGGGCTGGAGGAGATCTTCAGGCCGGAGCCTTCCCTTCCACTTGCAGAGGCTTTCTCCTGGCCCTGACCGACGTAAACGGCCGGCTAAGTGCCCGGGGGCTGATGCCATTGAACAGGGCAGAAGGCCTTTCGCCCCCAGGTGGGCCTCTGGCTATTCAAGCAAATCCATCGTGACCACACTCAAAGTAGTTGGTACCGATTTGGTGCTCAGACGGGATTAATCGTTCGGGGGCGCGAGGTACCTGGAGCGCCTTGGGCACCGGTCTACTTAGAGGTACGAGTGGCCAGCTGTCGCCCAGCTCTTTGTGCCACAAGAAAAATGCTTTCGTCGAGTTGTCTGTCGCCTGATCTGAGATATGGTCTCGGCTAAGTCCGGGTCAGCGCTTTCTTCCTTTTTCCCTTACCCGCGAGCAGACTAGAGTCTCATTGAATGCGGCGGTCCCCGTTCGGAAAGCCGAGCCTCTCATGTACCTACAGCATCCATCCATCCACCACGGTCCCGGCCATGAACAGGCGGATGATCAGGTACTTGCCAACACGACGTGCAGCAGGCTGATCCCTTCGCTTCCCACGCTGGCTCCATCTTGCCCTCGAGATTCCACTCTTCTCTCTTGGTATCAGGACTCTCACTGTCAATCATATCTTGGAGTGAGACACGAGCCCCGCCGCCAAACACTGCTAAACAGATACCAACCGTCAAAGCGGAGACGATCTCCGGCAAGCCTCACCAATTTCTCCACCTCGAACCACTCATTCCTGGGCAAACGACATCATTATGGACACTCGCCCGCTACAGAGTAAGCAGGAGCTGGACCCTGACGCAGCGATCAAGAGAAATGTGCCTGGCGGCGAGGCAGAGGAGGATGCCCGGTCGGCGGCTGCCCATCTCCAGCCTGCTCCGTACGATCCCGATATATCCAAGGAAATCAACCTCCAAGTTGGTAGGTACTGTAACATGGAGTGTTCGTCCGCCTGCACGCCCACCCTGTTCCTGGCTTTGCATATGTCATGCTACCCTCTCTGGACGTCGCAGACGCCACTTCCCACAACCCAATCATCCCACGCTGGCGCCTAATTCCGCACCTTTCTCATCGTCCAGCTTGATTGCGCCGAAGTCCTGTTGTTTGCTTGCATCGTTGGTAATTTTTTTCCTGCCTCGTGATGCATGAATCCCCCCACGCTCACGCCATGAAAACTGGGGGGGACACCTCCAACAGGGAGTCGCATCTTATGCTCTATGCGTACCAACCAATTCTTGTCTTCTTTCCTTCGGTACTGGGGGAACGGGAGAACTACAACGTGGGTGGGATGGTACACCCCAAGCCTGTTCCCATTACCCGGTTGTCTGAATTTGTGAGCTTTAGTACATTTGGTAAACTGCCATCTGCAGATTTAGAGGAACAGCGGGTTGAGAATCTACGTATAGGTCACTTCTTGCACATGAAAGTAAATAGAGTCCTCGATAGTTTGAATGATGCAAAAAGCGAAAAGAAACCCAAAACTGCAGGATATGTTGCACACGACGGCAAAAAGCTCCTCAGCAGATGAAGGTTACACAGATAACCCCACGTGGGACTCGAACCCACAACCTCAAGATGACCCAAATAGAAGTCTTGCGCGCTAGCCATTGCGCCAGTGGGGCGTATGATAATTTTGGTTTTTTGGTGTATATATTCCCTTGCTATCATTGAAGAACCAGAGAGTACTGTACCTCCTCCAGGACTTATCAACGACTATGGCGAGAGCACCGACTGCTATAGTTCTACCTTAGTAACAGTGGTAAGGAGATGGTTATAGTAGCACCATGGCTTCAACTGCAAATATTGAGTATTTTATTTTCGAAGCTGTACGTAGAAGCATATAATTCCTTTTTCTTTTTGCTTAAGTACGTATTCCGTAACTATTTATATGCTTCTTGCAGAGAACTCTTTATTTCTGTTTCATTTTTGAAGATATATAAAGTTTGGTGATGCGTTTCATTCAGACTTATCGTATCACTTATATGTACCCTAACTAGATCTGAGACTTACAAGAAAGGCCCCCTCGAGAGCGTAGGGCTGATCGCAGTGCTGACTTAGAGCAGAAGAGGCAGCGGCAGAAATATCACTCGACGAGAGGTCTGAAGAGGATGAATGTGTCCATAACACCCTGAAAGCACGAGGATCCTGCTGGCTCGTATTTTCTGAATGTGTTAAAGAGGCAAGTGCCTCTTTTAAACATTTTACAACCATCCCATCAGTCGAAATCTTCCCGGAAATTCTATTGTTAGTCTCCTTGCTGACTTTATTATGCCTCGATAGGATTCCATAATTCAAGATAGCTTTCATTTTTCAGATCTAGAAGAGTTATACTACACTCTAATTGAAGAGGTGCCGACTAAAAGCTGCTCGGCTCCCAATATTACCCATACTGCAACCTGATCACTCATAAAGGGGGTGTTCATAATTTTGTTCAGGCGATTATATCATATATACGCCCTGAGATCAAAAGCTCCCAGGCCAGTTTATTTCTCGCTAAATTCTAGATTTAATCTTGCGCTTTCAAGATGAAGATCTGCCTTGGCCAAACCCTATCGGATATATCTACGTATTTTGTCACAGATATTCGGATTTTTCTTCAATTCTCGAATCTGCATTGGTAATGCCCCGAATGTGAGAGAAGAACCTGCAAGCAACACGGATAGCCTATACTAAACGGTGCATTTGGATCTCTGCATTACTTTATTGTCTGGTTCGGTAATGGTAACCGGGTAGCCAACTTCGTCGGGCTCCAGAATCTGCCAGTAGAAGAAAAAGAAGACGCAAGAGACGAGCGGTTTCAAGCTCGCCTCGATTTTTGCGAGGCGCTATCTTGCAGAATAAACAAAACCCGCTCTGGGTTACTTTTAAACGACTTACAGATGGCGGCGGGTCTTTCAACGTCAATTATCTCCTCTCTAGAGCACATTACGTAGTGCCCATTACCCACTCCAGATTATTTATGGGCAAGGCTCCGATATCAATGCTCCAATGCCGTCATGCAATACATGTATTTAGATGCCTTCAGGTAAGCAGATAACGATCATATGCCTGGCATTGGTTTGATTGGCCAGCCCCTTAAATTTCCAACTAATCATTGAAATGACTTCATGCTTTAAAAACCAAACTCGTCATCCGCGTATGCATTGACAGCAGCTTACAAAAATTTACTAACAGAAATTTGGGCAGGTAGGTATGATTAGGAGGGCGAAATGTCGTACCAAGGGACCTTTTGCTGGCCTCTGGACCCGATGCCGATATAGAATTGGCAAACACAGAGTAGAAGTCCTCATGCATGTGATACTTTTCCAACATCCATCAGGGAACCCCTTTTAGATAGCAACCCAGATCAACATGATGACCACGTCCAGTCCCTTGCTCTCTCCGCCGTCGTACTTGTATGTCCACATGCCATCCTTCTTCTCGTCCCAGTAGGCTCCGGTGGCGCTGTGCATGCCACGGCGGCCGACGTGAGGCTTGCCGTCTGTGGCGGTGGCCTCGGAGCTGGTTGAGATGTGAGGCTCCTCCTTGGTCTCGCTGCCGCCGCGGGCCTTGTTCAGGGCCGACGTAGGGACGAGGTGCTGCACGATGGTGCTGTTGCAGGCGAACTTGTATGAAGGGTTGGTGGCGCCCTGGGGGGTAGCCTCTGAGATGACGGCCTTCAAAAGGGCGTTCTGGAGGTGCTAAGCGTTAGAGTCCGGCCCTTACTCTCCCTCGTTTGGGTGGGTATGCAACTGACAATAATAGAAGAGTTCCATTCCTCGGTCTTCGCGTGGTCGTAGAACTCGACGCTTCCAATGGCGTTGTTGCACACCTATTCTCCTCGTTAGGTTCGTTATGTTCGCATGATTCATGGCGCCATGTTCGGCAGAGACAATCAAGTCGGTCGGGGTCTCATACATCGGTAGCAATCTGCTTTAGGCGAGTGAAAGAGACGGGCTGCGGGAAGAAACATGAGTCAGTAATGATGGTTATCAAGGACATGATCCGGCGTAGGATTGTTTTACTCACAGGAGTAGCCATTTTGAAGAATGCTGCTGTCTACTGATCACACGAAGCAAAATAAGGGGTCCGAGCGAGTATGTTGTCTTTATCAGGAATTAGCAGAGGCTATCAGGGGATTGGTAAATGAAAAAATGGGTTGATGAGATGTAATTGCATGCATGCATACCTTGAAAAAAGAGGAATCGCGTCTGTATGGCCACAATTCGAACGCGGTATGACTGTTGACGTTCTAGTCCCATTTCCCTTTTGGTCGGTGGCCTGTCCGATAGTGATGCTCTCGCGGGGCAACCGCCTGGGTCACGTGCTTTAGCATCTCTTGAGCTACCTAGGTACCTAGGAAGGAAGCCACTGAGGCAGCTCATTTAATGCAGTGATAGTAGGTAAATACAGATGCATATATTACAGCATGGGCAAAAAGGAAAAAAAGCTAGAGAGTAGATATCACAGAAGCATGTCGAACTTTATATCAATTTAATACACCAAAGCGTATGCAGAGCATTCAATTTGTGAATTTGCTGGATGAAGATTGTCTAAGTCAACCCAGGTACGAACCACACCGGAACGAGTGGAGACCAAATCCAACCATGGAGTTGTTGTCGGCGCTGAAACTCCCCACGTGCCCTCTAAATGTTCCCAATTCAGGCTAGGTGGGGGCCTTGTGTGAAATCGTCACTCCCAGCCGTCGTCTAGCTCTTTGCTCCCTTGGAATTTTATCCCCCCTTCATATCGAGGAAAACCATTGAGTATTGCTCCAGAGGAATTAAAAGCCGCCCTGCAGCTCGCCCGGACCAGCATTGATTTTGGATATTACTATTTGCCGCTCCCGCCCCCAACCAACAGCTCAATCGAGACAACACTGCTTCAGGAGCTCCGGATCGACATCATATCAACAAAAGCGTTGCTACGAGGGGTTTAACATCGCCACCATGTCTTCCCAGCCTCTTCTCCAGACCGCTCCAGGTACGCGATCTTTCTGTTATCTATGTCCAAGCGACGAGAAAGCTAACAGCTCCATTTAGGCAAGCGCATTGCCCTTCCCACGCGAGTCGAGCCCAAGGTCTTCTTCGCCAACGAGCGTACCTTTCTGTCCTGGTTGAACTTTACTGTTGTCTTGGGCGCGTTGGCGATTGGGATGCTCAACTTTGGCGACCGCACCGCCTTCATCTCGGCCTTTCTCTTCACCGGTGTCGCCATGTTGACCATGATCTACGCCTTGATTACCTACCACTGGAGAGCCAAGTCGATCAGGGTGCGAGGACAGGCCGGTTTCGATGACCGGTTCGGCCCTACGGTTCTGGCCATTATTCTCCTGCTGGCCGTCGTCGTGAACTTTGTTCTGAGGATTACCGATCGCTCCAAGAAGCAGCAGGACGGCCAATTGTAAATGGAAGGCCCTAAAAACGAACCACCTATCAGCTCCGGGAAACCTGGATTTTCTAACCGATAAGGTGGTCAATGGGAGAATACGAGGATGAAAGTCTCTTGTGTATGCAATTGGGTACGGGGGGTGGATCTGGGCAGAGGTGTACTTGCTGGCTCTTCAATTGGGGACGCGCAATTGATCGGGAAGAGGAGGAATGATGATTTGGGTTGTTTGCTCCATATTTGTAAAGTGAAAACTGTTTAGTATTGTTTCTATAGACTTGAGGGTATCTCGTACTTTTCCTTGGTTATTTCTCCGTGACCTGGACGCCATAAATCGCAAATAGTTTCGTTCGTATCGTAACGCGGCACAAACTTGCCGCCGATGTGGGCGAACTTGTGAACCAACATCTAGCTTCCACCAACCGCCTGTAATGTCACGTCGCTCATCTGCTTCAGCTCGGGGACCGGCATCGGGGCGATGAATATTCTCAGAGATTTGATGACCTTGGTATCCGGCGGGGGCTGGATCGCCTGCTCGAATCGGGATTCCATGACCTCGAAATCGTCTTCTTCTGACTCCTCGTTTTCGGCGTCTTGCAGGACGGTGGCCTCCACGATCTCGGGCTTTTTAGCTTCGGGCGGCAGGTTGAAGAGTTGATTGTACTGGTAAAATGGGCGGCCCTCCTTTTTCAAGATCCGTTTGCACTGCTCCACAACCGTGATGAGCTTGCAGACTTCCCTCGGCCGCGCATGCAGCAACACCACCGGTCGAGACTGTCCTTGACCCTTGTCGCTTGCGGCATCGTACTGCCGGACGTGCTCCGTAGCGCGAACAATTCGATTGCGGATTCGCGTCGATGAGATAACTGAGGCTGTGAGGACGTCGTACTTGGGCGCGAGAACTGAAATGATGGAGCTGTGGGGAGAGGAAAGATTCGTATCTACCGTTCGCGGTTCCTTTGGCTGTCGGCGTTTCTGGAGCTGTTGGTCCTTTCCTTGTTCGTCGGGAGATTCCTTCTGTTCATCCACCCTCTTTCGCTTCATTGGTCCCTGCGCATCGGCGGGCGCCGACTTGCTGCTTTTCGCCATGGCTTTGGTGACGTTGGTTGGGGTGTTCACCAAGGACTTCTTTTTTGTGTAGTGGGTCAGTGTCTGTCCGAGGTTCTTATCTTATCGTGCCTTGCAGGTCCGTGTAAGTGAGCTCTCCGGCTAACACCGCATTCCAACCAATGCAAAAACGAAGAGAATAGCATGGGCATCACACCAACTAGACCGACACTTTTGTCTCAGATCGTGGTGGCCAAAAGGTGTAAATGTCTGACTATTCTAGCCTCGTCATGAGGCTAGAACTTGCCCTTGAAGCTACTGGCAATAACTGGAGCTTCAGCTCCTTTGATGTATTGTGATTAGTCCACTGTACGGGATTAGGTGGAAGGGGCAAAATCAAGGGCAGACTAGCGCTTCAGTCCTTTTTTGACCGTATGTTTGTTTTGGGGACTCAGCATCAATGCTTTACTCGACGTGCTTCGTGGTCCATAACTCCAATACCTGGCTCAAAAAAAAACGCAATCGGAAAATATTGAGATTCATTCCAGAAACGGCATCCTCTACAGTAACGAGTATGGTTTCTTGAGCTAAGATTCAACCCTGCATGATTTAGAGATAATTTAGAGACAGCTTCCCCTCAAACCATATGGGCCATGGCTCTCTAAGCCAGAAAGAACCAGCCGCAGATGGCACCACCCAGAAGAGTCCAGGCTAGTGGCGCCGGGTAGTTGGCCCGGGAAAGCTGGTTGGCTCGATGCGCTTTGACTTTCTTTGTGCATGGGACAACTACTAGTTCCAGTAGGGCACGACTCGCTCGCTCGCTTGCTATCACAGCAAGCGGCTGCTGGCTGTAATCGAGCCCAGCCTGTTGTAACCTTGGAATAAACAAGATCGATTACAAGTAGACGAACAACACCATCCTTACCGGCGCGTGTTCCCGATAGATAACATCCAAGCTTGTTAAGTAGAACTGGCTGCGCTAGCCACGCGGCTGGGTCCTGGTCTTGGTGCCGATCTAGCGACCCGGACAGCTTGCCCCCTGTTCATGGAAGATGGGATCTATGAAAGTGAGAACAGGGGCATTTGAAGGACAACATGCACCACGAAGGAGCGCATATGCCAGAGGCGCAGCGGTATGCCTTCTCCAGGTTTTCTTGTCAAACAGAACGCTGTTACATCTGGGCGATTCCTTTCAGTTGGTGTCTCAGCATGAACTCAAATCGGTTTGACAAAGTCTCTAAGATGTACTATACATCTAGCTTCCCTGTCAGTAAGTGGAGAGGGTGTACATGGTGGTCAGCAGCGACGCGAGGGTACCTACCTCCATGCATGTAGGTACGTATTATGCGTCCCTAAATGTGGACCACGAGCTATTGGTCGGCGGAGTGGGTAGCTGAAGGTCTACCGATAAAGCTCCAAGCTCCCTTTCTAATGATGAGCTGGATTATTTATGTAGCTCCGTGTAAAGTACTCAGTGCATTCACCTTTGCCGGGGTGCTAGTGTCAGTGATAAGTGCTTTGGTTGAATTGATATGAAGAATACAGTATACCGTATATAGAGATAACGAATAGCAGCATGATCTGCGGGATCCTGTCACGATCCCTCCAGTGCCAGGGAAGGAGCTTGCAGGTGGCCCCGCCTGAGCCAGCCACATACCAAGTCCTCAGGCGAGCCCCTCACCACCCTTGAACCATCGAGCTTCGCACAGGCCGGTTGGTCAGATTGACATGTTTCTCCATTGGCGATGTGTATGAAACTAGAACGCAAGGCGGCAAACGTGAATGTGAACCATCAAAAAAGAAAACAGCTCACGGGGAGAGTGGAAGGGGACTAAAAAAAAAAAAATAGAGCAAAGACCTTATGATATCAACTTACAGGTCTTGTCAGATAGCTAGGTACTTGCGAGGCTGCAAGATATGCTTTCGAGCGAAGGTTATTATGGGTCTGAGCGGTACTTTGGCTCCCAGGATACATTCATGCTACTGACTGTATTACTCCATCTCTCCCGATACACTGTTTCATTCCCACCAGGCATGTCATCCCATGGAAGAACGCGGGTGGGCGCAGCGAGTAGGCGTGCATGTTCGGTGAGAATAATTTTGCGACTGCCTGTTCACAATGCACCCTCAATGCCCGGTTGCCTGAGCAATGTGCAGGTTTGCTCGATATTGCACCCGTCAGCCTGATCATGTATGCACAATCACGTGAGCGACTAGTAGGGACCAGGCGGCCTCTGTCCATGTAAGTGGCCAGGGCACAGGGATGGAGGTACCTGTTGGATGGGGCCTTATGCACACCTTCCTTGGAAGGCCCACAGTGGATCCCACCCAAAACAAACAATCTCCCCAGAGGCGACCCAGGCAGCCCACCCATCGCTCGCGTTGGCTAGCACTTGCGACATCCCGCCAAGTCAGTGGCATAATTGGCTGCGTCGATGGATGGCTGCCTTTGATTCAGTCAGACCTGTCCGCTCTTCCCGTCGCTGTATGTCGTTCTCTCCTTACTTCGCTCTCCCCCAAACACACGCAACACGGCCACCACCACACCACCTCGTCGTTTATTCTAGCTACAAACTCATTTTTTTCTCTCACTTGCTCCTTCTAATAATTGTTAACTTGCATACACCCTGTCTTTTTTTTTTTTTTTTTTAAACTCTTCTATTGATTCCCTCCTCTAGCCGACTTGTTTTTTCCCTTTTCCCAGATCGGCTTGCGTCTCATCTCACCCCCTTCTCTCTATCCCCAGTCACAAGCACCACTGCCTGCTCCGGCCACCAACCAGACCCTCCCTCACCCATCTGTTGTTCCTCGGCGACCAAGCCAACATCCCCTCCTCCCGCTTCTGATTCACGCAGCAGGAGGCCTGTGACCGAAAAAAATCTGCCGCAGCCGTTTGTCTTATTTGCTTGTGGCCTGCATACCTCCGCAGGCAAGGACAACTCATTTACGTATTGTGACCTGACAGGTGCATCATTGGCCCCCTAAAGTTGGTGCCAACTGTCGCAGCCAAAATAGGCAGCATCATCCTTCCCCTATTTCGACCGATCCACGGCGCCACACACCATTACGTCAGCACGCCTCCCGCCTGCAGCCCGTCGCATCAGACACCTCTGGTCGCATTCGCTTTGCGCCACTGATTCTTTCTCTTTCCACCACTTTAGCTTTCGTTGCGACAGCTTCGCTCCAACGACTCAAGTGTTTGTGCCTCTGTTGCGCAACATCACCCACATCTCAGAATCGCGCGACAAGTCATGTTTCGCTTTTGGTCCTCAGACTCGTCATTGCCGAAGCCTCTGGAACCATTACAGCAAATCCAAGATATCAACAACCCCTTGCTAGCAACGGCCGAGATCACGATCGACGCCGCAGCGCAATCACCGAAGCGCAGACGGCAGAGCTGCGACGATGGAGCCTCACCTGATTTGACAGTGCCCGCGAAGAAGGCTCGGCTGGAAGATGTTGGCCCTAGCGGTTTGGTGCCGTCGAGCGAGCGCTGTGCGCCGCGGTCTCTTGGAAACCCAGCAGACGTCCAAAGCCTGCGCGACAAGATTGAACACATTTTAGGAACTGAGATACTTGTCAAGCACAACGAGAAGCGTCTAATCGATCTGGAATTAGCAAAATGCCAGGCTGCACTGGAACAACTACGCAGATGCCATTTGATCCCTTTCCCCGTGAGCCAGGCAACGCCTGAA
Organism: Clonostachys chloroleuca; assembly: GCA_037952775.1. Classification (NCBI taxonomy): domain Eukaryota; kingdom Fungi; phylum Ascomycota; class Sordariomycetes; order Hypocreales; family Bionectriaceae; genus Clonostachys; species Clonostachys chloroleuca. Next base: position 17,633,633 of record JBANAY010000003.1, on the reverse strand, counting down.
CAGATGATTGCCACATCGAATGGTACCGGTCCTGCTATTAAACCCAACGCTGGCGGCCCTGTACCGCGCTGGGCGCCGCCCTTTGGTGTTACAGACGGCCCGTATGCTCGACACTACGCCCAGTGGCTCATGCCAGATCCAGCATTTGATGGCTTGGAACCGGAAGGATTCTTCTCTGTCGATGGTGGTCGCATTATTCTCCCTGTTACAGAGGGAAGAACTACGAGACAAACTATTGCTGACTTTGTCGGCCCAAATCGAGGCCGGTCTTCTCGCGGACTTCCGGGACACAAGATACAATCATTACCCAGCGGGCGTCCGGAACCCAAGAAGAAATCCGGTCCATGCATCTTGAAGCGAGCTGACGGACAAACTGTGAAACTAGTGTGCCTCGATTGCCAAAGAGAAGACTTCTCCAGCACCCAGGGGTTCATTAACCATTGCAGAATTGCTCACAAGCGGGACTTCAAGAGTCATGAAGAGGCGGCAGTGAAGAGTGGCCAGGCTTTCGAGGCTTCAGAGCCAAGTCCAAGTTCGATCACACCCACTGAGGATAAGTCACCAGCTACCCCTGTAGTGAAGCCAACGACATCTGTCCATCCATTTGCGCGTGCCGATATGACTGAGCAACAAGCTTACATCGCACTTCGATCCCGGATAGCTGATTCAATGGAGTTGATACGGCAAGGCAAACTTCCTGGGCTCGCACCTATGGCTATGGCGAGGGCGAAACCCTCCACTACGGGTACTGGCCGACAAGGTGGAGATGAGGCTGATGTGGTTCCGGAAACACCATATCTTTCTCAGCTACTCAAGGCGAAGGCCTTCGGCGGCAAGCTACGGGATATCGTTGATGACGCTAAGACCAAGGAAGTACTGAGTGACGTCTTGCCCGACGAGGAGGACTCAGAACTGGAAGAACCTTCAGACTCACTACCTACTCGGCCCCCAGTTGTTAAGCGGGTACCGGCCAAGAGCACCAAATCTCCAGTGGCAGCAGCAGCCCGCCCTGCCAGCCATAAACACCACGAAATTCCATTTGCGGCCCAACGTCAGCATCATCGTATTGTGCCTGCCACATCCGACGAGGACGCAGAAATGGAGGAACCCTCGTTGAGCCCCAACACAATAATAAGCAACAACGCCCCCTCGCTCGTTAGCGATGATGGGGAGTATGACGACTCCGATGAAGGATCATCGGTCTCTGGCCAGAGCGATGGCCTGGATACAGAGTCAGTCTCCGACATTGCCGAGATCACCATTGATGACGAGCATGACCCGCGTGGTCTTCGTCGTACATCCACCGGCGTACCAAGCACTGTTCGGCTTCGACAAGAAGACCCCAAGCATGTTACCTTTGTTAGCCCTATGACGGACACCCGAAAGGAGAATCGCCGTCAGAAGGCATGAGTGATCGCTAGCACTCTGAGGAAACACATGTCTGTCAATCTGCAACTGTACAAACCACCAACAATATTTTAGACATACATAACTGCCTCTTCGCTTCACCTCGTCACATATTCGTACTATTCTCTTTATTCAGCCCCTGGTTTGACAATTCATCATTCAAGGCCAGGGGTCGAGGCTACTCTGAAATCACCCAACTATCCACAGTATGTATGAGGGACGCCTCATGAGCTATTCGGTTCGCCCTACCTCTGTCTGTTTGTTTGCATTTGAGAGCGAAGAAACATCGGCGTCAAAAGACTTTCGAGTTGAGCTCTGTTAAATTGATTTTTATATTGTTTGGCGTAAAGGGGGAGGCCATGATCGAATAAAACCCCACTTAGCAAGACTTGTGTGCAATTCACGGGGAAGAAGCTCTCTTTATAGGACTGGGTTGGAGTAAAATGGATAGGCGCACGGATGGCTTTTGTGGAATTCTTAGCCGCTTTGATTGGTCTTTGCAAGTTATCAGAGCTTTCTCTAGAACAATAGACATGAAGTGTCCTGGCGATAGGCAAAACACTAGCAACTCAGCTCCATCTCATCTGTGATATGAATTAGAGTAATATCTTGTGTCATAACGTCCACAGTACAATACTACTAAAAGTCGGATAGTGCTAGCTAGGAAGATCTTCACTTGGCAGGCTCATCGTGTCTAGTACAAAGAAGCAAGTTCAATGAAGTACACAGGCAACCGTCTTTATACAAAGCGACAATGGTTTATATTAGGCAAGTGGCTACATTAAATAGAATAGATTATGGATCATTTTGCTCGTGTGTCATTCAGCCCTTGACACCTTCTCCACCCCCAGCTTTCTTCCCATGCGGGTCTTTGCACCCGACTTACAGCAGGGCAGCAAAGATACCAGCGAGGCCGAAGAGCATGGTGCCGGAGTTGGCAGCCAGGCCGGCGGCGGCGCCCGTCTCGGTAGACTTGCCAGTCGAGGTGGCAGTGCCCGAGCTCTGGGCACCGCTGGAGGCCGAGGCCGAGGTGGTGGTTGCGGAGGCGGCGGTGGTGGAGGCGGCGACGGAGGTGGTTTTTGTGTTCTGGAGGGAGGCCTGGCGGCAGTAGACGTCGACCTGGTTCTTGGCCGGGGCGAGGCGGGCGTCGTTAGGGCAGTTGTTGTAGCAGCTGGCGGGGGTTTTGTTAGTAACGATGGAGTGATTCTTATGATGTGCTTTTGGAGGGGGATATTTACGTGGCGATGGCGTTGTAGGCTGCGCAGAGGCACTCGTAGTCGGTTGGGTTGCATGCCTGGGCCTGTGGAACGTGTGATGTTAGTATTTAGAATGGCGTGGGTTTGTTTTTTTCTAGGATAGCTCTTACCTTGGGGGTCTCGGTCTCAAGACAGCGAGTGAGGATGAAGTCGGCGTCGCAGCCGGACTTGCTGGCGGTGGTCTGAGCAGTCACTGCAACAGCGAAGATGGAGAGAGGGACGAAGAACTTCATGGTGGCTATGAGAGAGCGTTGTGGTAACGATTGTTATGAGCTTGAAAGGTCGAAAATAGTTAATTACAGGAATGAGTGGACAACTCAGAAGGGTCGAAGAGGGAGGAATGAAGGGAATTTATGCAGTCAAGGGAGAGACGTGGAATCTGGGGAGTGACATCCTGGGGGAGGTCGTGACACGACTTGTTGTTTTAATTTCGGAGGAATTACAGAGCCAAGAACGGCAAATAAACATTCTAGGCCCGGCAGCAAGGAAACCTCTGCTGTTGATTGGTATCACACGGCATCTACCGGGGTAACGGTGCTCTCGCCGTATCAGTGAGCTGGATACGTTGTACATGGCATATCTCAGCTGCGATTCAGTCGAGTGGTGCATAACACATCAAGCAGCCGGTGCTGGCACCTGGCTCTGTTAAAAAAAAAATTAAAATAAAATAATAAAAAAATACAATAACTCTCTTCCTCTCCTTTGTTGTTCTCTGCCATATAACGGTCACACGAGGCCGCTCGTGTTGTTGCAGTATGAAGCTCTTTTGCCGGATTAGCATATGCTCTCGCGGCTGGCAGTTTCACAAAAAAAGGAATTATACCTCCACTACTACACAAAGTATTGGGTCAAGTGGACGGTAGCCAAGGGGGAGGCGGGATGCATCCTTTAAATTTCGTGTCTGTCTCTGAATTGGGAAAGGGGTTTCTTGGCACCGATTTAAACTACGACTTGTGTCTAATAACACGAGATGAAGGCAATAATACATGTGCCCAGAAACTCTACGCTGGCAACGCCGCCGCTCGCCTGCGTGCCCCTACCCGAATGCTACATGGCTCTCGTATAAGTATCATGCAACACGGCGCCATCTCCTCCGTTGTGCTACCTGGTTCACTGGTGGTCTGTTATGTCGTTTCATCAACTAGGTAAGACCCTAGGGACTGTGTCTAGATGCCGGATACTGCTCAGAGGCGTACAATCAAGACATGGCTTTGCACTAGCTAATACAAACGCCAGCTTAGCCAAATAAGTCCGCCCGTTGGTGCGGGCACTATCAGTCATAGCTCAACACATCAACAAGGGCAGGCAGAGAGCTTCTCTGTTCGGCGTTACTTTTCAGATGACCCTGCGTACATCAGAGTCCAGCCTCTTGAATTATTCTCGAGCCAATCCAAAGCCGCAGAGTGATCATAAATCCGCATGGAAGACATTGTCTTTGTTTGGTTTATTTTCTTTATTTGACCTGTCAGTGATTTGAGAGACGACCGTAACCGAAGCAGGTTGGTCAAAATATCGCAGGAGAGAAAAAGGTAAGAAATCAAACTCCGGTTGAGAGAGGTTGCACTATAAACCCAGAACCCTTCAGTTGAATTATTTTAGTGGTTCCTTATGAACGAGAATGGTTCCCCTATTTGAGCTACTGGCACGGCCCGAGCTATCAAAAACTCTGAATGCACAAGTGCTTCCTTGATCACCAATGGATCTGTGGTGCAGGGTAGGCCTCTTAAGCTCAATTACCCGTGCAGCTTGGGCCTTGCTAGCCAGGCGTTTGAGTTGCGGGTTTGAAACCAAAGCCAAGGGCCCGTTTGAGATCCAGGCAACAACTATGCACAATGCACACTGGCTCTTAGCTTGTTGCAGGTGTTTGTGCTTACATGGGCAGCTCCAGGCTGCTAACACTCCACCATACTCATTGACATGGATAGAACCCCCGCGATCCATTGGATACAAGGCAGCAGCCGCTGTAACTCCTGCACTACCCCTCCAGTTAGCTGTCGCACTACGTAATGAAGCACCCACCATGGCGCCGTTGTAGAACCCCACGTACGAAGGAGCGTCTGTGACCTCTCTTTCTGTTCGAGCTCTCCTCACCGATCAACCATTCCACGGCTCTGGTCTGTTAGGTCTCCTCGCCATTGAATCGAACTGATATCTCTGCATCACCGGGGCATCTCACCATGGCGTCGCCATCAATCACAATTGACCGCATCCTGGCGGCTGTGCCCACCACCACAAGAGGGCAGCCCACCCAGCTCTCCGCTGATTCCAAAGGCCAGCGTCTAGCTTATGCTGTATGACCCCCTCCCTTCTTTTGAATATCCGAGACCCGCCTAGCTGATTGTCTTGTCTCTTCTCAACAGTCTGGAAAGTCCATTTTTGTTCGATCCATCGACAATCCCGCCGAGAGCAAGGAATATACTGGCCATACAGCTGCAACAACCGTTGCCCGCTTCGCGCCCAATGGATTCAAGGTCGCCAGTGGTGATGCCAGCGGTATGCTCCGAATTTGGGAGCCCGAGTCAATCGAGAGCACCAGGGGCGAATACGGTATTATCTCTGGTCGTCTGAACGATATTGCCTGGGACGGTGACTCGCAGCGAGTCATCGCCGTCGGTGATGGCCGCGAGCAGTTTGGTCGATGCATTACTGCTGACAGTGGTAACTCTGTCGGAGAGATCATTGGACACTCTAAATCGGTCAATGCCGTGGCAATGAAGAGCCAGCGGCCCTTTAGAGCTACTACTGTGGGAGACGATGGCAACGTGGTCTTCTACCATGGTGCCCCCTACAAGTTCAACGAGAAGACGACTCTCCACACTGGTTTCGTATTGGGAGCCGCCTACTCTCCCGACGGCACTGCTTTCGTCACAGTCGGGGCAGACAAGAAGATCCAACTCTATGACGGCAAGACGGGACAGCCAACCAAGGAAATTGGCCAGGGGGAGCACACTGGCAGTATTTTCTCTGTGTCATGGTCACAGGATAGCAAGAAGTTCGCAACAGCGAGTGCTGATCAGACCGTGAAGCTCTGGGATGTCGACTCTGGCTCTGTCATTCAATCCTGGAAGTTTGGTGATGGTGTGAGCGTGCGTGATCAACAGGTTGGAGTCGTGATTGTTCCTGGCCGGAGCGACGGCCTGATCATCAGCATCAACCTAGATGGCGAGCTGATCTATCTCAACGAGGGCAAGCCTGAGCCTTCCCGGATTGTTCAGGGGCACTACAAAAGTATCACTGGGTTGACCGAGGGCTCTGATGGCAAGGGTACAACCGTTTGGTCAGGCAGCTTTGATGGGCGAGTGTGCCACTGGGATATCAACACTGGTAAGGCTACAACTGTTGATGGACAGCAGCACACCAACAAGATTGCCAGGCTTGTCAGCGCCCCGGGCAGAACATACAGTGCGGGTTGGGATGACAAGTTGAGGATCGTCGACGAGTCAGCCAAAACATTTCTAGGCGATGCTGTTCAACTATCGGCTCAGCCCACGGATGCCAGCGCGTCCAACGGACTGATCTACGTTGCTACAGCTTCTGGAGTCAACGTATTCTCGAACGACAAACTGTTAAAGGAGAACGGCCTTGATTATACAGCAACTTCAATTGCTGCCTCGGGTTCCATCGTTGCAGTTGGTGGTAACCAAAACGCAGTGACCATTTACAAGAGCGGTTCGTCTGGAAGCCTCGAGAAAGTCAAAGAAATTTCCAACCCAACTGGCTCGATCTCGGCTCTGTCCTTTTCCAAGGATGGCGCACACCTCGCTGCCGGAAACAGCGTTGGAAAGATTTACGTATATAAGACAGATTCGTGGGAACTGGCGGCAGACCGTTGGTCGGCTCATACTGCCCGTGTGACCTCCATTGCTTGGCATGACTCTGGCAAGTACGCCGCCAGCGGAAGCTTGGACACAAACATCTTCGTCTGGTGTCTCGAGAAGAGTCTGCAGGGAAAGCGCATCAAGGCAGCAAATGCCCACAAGGATGGTGTGAACGGAGTATGCTGGGTGGCCGGAGGAAAGGTGGCGAGTGGCGGAGGAGATGCTGCTGTAAAGATCTGGAATGTTCAGAACCTACCATAAGCGAGCGTGAGATGCATTGTTTCAGCCATTAAATGAAAATTGTTGATCCCCTAAATTCATTTCCATACCGTCCGCGACTCCGAGATATTGGTGATAATTGAACCTGAGCCTAGGTTCATAAATTAACTTAGAAAGCAGTCCGTATTTCCCCACTCATATCGTGTTCTTTTTCATTGCCCGAACGTTGAATTTGAAAAATGTCATCGCCAGGGTCCAAGGGTACGTGCGAGAAATTACTCGAAGGAAACCTATCCTAATCATGAACCATCTGAGAATTTTCCTCCCTTCGAACTTCTTTAGGGGAAATTTCCCACAGGCTTATACGGGCATGAGCTTGCGAAGACGTGCTGTGAGGCTGCCATCGGTTTTTGTTCTCCTCCCAAAGGCGACTTGACTTATCGATCGCACTTTGAAGGTCTTCGAGACTGGATCCTTGTGAGATGATGGTGGCTATTGGCATAGAGTCTACTGAATGACTACAGCAGACTCTCAGAAAGATAAACGTACTCGGTGCTACTTTGTGTGGCATAGCCTTCGTCGGCAAGATAATGGGCCATCTCTGATTGATGATCGTCCAACAGGTCGGTGTTGGGAACAACAATTATAGGCAGGCCAAGTTTCCAGGCATCGAGGATCGTCCCAGTTCCTGGTTAAATTTAATCAATAAAAAATGAACATCATCAAGCCATGCTTCATACGGCGTACCAGCGTGTGAGATCACCAGGCCCTGATGTGACTTTCCAGCAACTGCTTTGCACAGTGTCATTTCCTCGAGCATCAAATTCTTGCTCAGTCCAAACACCTCGACCTTTAGACCTGGGGGAATTTGATCTTTGTGGGAGGAGAGGTACTCGGATGCCCAGGGCAAATCGGGGCCGCATTGAATTCTGAGGGAAGTGAAGCCTTGTGCTCGTATATGTTCCCAGAACTTTTCCTCCAAAACTGTGTTGGTTAGCTTTGGAAAGCCCACGGTGGCTCCCACTGTTGCTAAGCAACACCTCTCGAGCTGCTTTGAGGAAGCCGTCATTATGGAGATGATGAGGAGTTGGATGATGCTTGTTGTTGAAGTGAGTAGATGTTGATGACTGATTGGTGGTATAGGTTAGGCTAGGAGGTAGCCTGGCTTCGGTGAGGCCCCCCATTCACGGTGTGTGTGGAGGGTCACACCGAGCTGGAAATTTTTCGGCAAAACGTGCCACCGGTCCCAATTCCTCACATATACCCAAATTTTTGATGTGTAACCCTCCGTGGCGTGTGTTGAGGCTCAATCTTCACAACCACGAATCAATTCGCCATGGCGTCGGCTGCGAATGCCGCAAGGCTGAACATATTAAGCTGCAGGCAGGTCGCGAGACTGCCGAGGGTGGCCCGGGCCCAGCTCATCGCAACCCCCGCGACCGGTTTCCGACGAACCTTTACCAACACCACCGCTCGACGGGCTGAAGAACCACCCGCCTCGACGCCGGACACGGATGCGGCAGCTGCAGCTGCAGCTGCGAATGCGGTAGATCCCAATTTTGCAGATCTGAAGGCGGGCAACATCGAGAAGCTGCAAGGCTCACGGATTCTTGATTATGCTGCGAAAGAGAATGGATATCTCGACTTTGAGGAGTTTGTGTCGACTCACCACAAGGTTGGAGCTGATGCTCCTTCCTCAATTCCCAAAGTGAGGGCGTTTGAGCAGACTCTCAAAGAAATTGAAGAGGGACCGAGGGCCGAGAAGAGCAGCTTCTGGTACGATGAAGATGATCCGGAGACGAATACCAACGAACACGATGAATTCGACGAGGATGATATCACGGAAATGGCACACTCGAAATTGGAAGAGGTCCGGGAGATGCGCCACTACCAGCGTCTTGCGATCTGGGAGCTCCCTCTCCTATCAAGTAAGGAAGATGTCCAGCTATGAAGCTCTAACTAAGCCTTCAATTGCGAAGATGGTGGGGTGGCTAACACTATGCTTTTACAGAGCTGGCAAAGCCATTCGAGCCACCTACGGAGAAACAGGTTCTACGATGGCGCTACACTACCTATATGGGCGATACGCATCCTGCAGAGAAGAAGGTGGTTGTGCAATTCGCGCCGGACGACCTCGGCCTCACCCCGGTGCAGGCTGAGAAGCTAAAGAAGCTGGCTGGCCCTCGATACAACCCCGAGACCGAGTTTGTCAAGATCAGCTGCGAGAGCTACACGCACCCCGCGCAGAACAAGCGGTACCTGTCGAACCTGGTGGATGACTTGATTGCGGCTGCCAAGGATCCCAATGACACATTCGAGGACATCCCGTTGGACACGCGGCACCACAAGACTCAGGAGAAGCCTAAGTTCCCCAAGGAGTGGCTCATCACTGAGGATCGACAGAAATTCCTGGAGGAAGACCGACGGCGGGTGGGTCTGGAGGAGTACCAGGCTATTCAGGCCGGCGAGCTGGTGGATGGTAAGCAGGCGATTAACAACTACCTGGTGAAAAAGATGGAAGACGAGCAGCGGAAGCTGGAGGAGGTTGTGGAGGTCCCCAAGGGAGGCGCGGCTAAGCCATCGACTTGGGCGAGCAAATCGGGCAAGGCGAGGAGGTAGTGAAACCAGACTTGCTCTTGTATGTTGTCGATTGTATCATGTATACTTGGTGCCGGTTGGATGGTTTATGTGAAGCATGTACGGATTATATAGGCAATTCCTGGTGGGGTGCCACTTATTATTGTATATTAGGAAATGCTAGAAGTTCTCTCAAACATTGGGTGAAAAGCGATGCTTGGATTGAGGAATAGCCATGTGGAGCTGGGTCCCATACTGGAGATAATCCGATAAGCTGTTCAAATCAACGCCAGGTAGCCTAAATGCATGTCCCATCTTAGAAAGTTGCGGAGATTGAGTAAGAGGGACGGAGTTTATAATCGCTACCCGGTTGGGTCCTGACGAGATCTAGGCTCCCAGTCACAGGCAACCATTTGGGAAGCTCACAATGAGTTGCTACCATGTACCTGCAGCGATGTTTGCGAGCCTCGGCACACCATCGCATCTTGGAAGGTGAGCCGCGTCCGGGGTCCGTGGTCCGTACCGAGGCAAGGCGTAGTCGAGGGGGCCTTTGCGAAAGTCTTTTTGATACCAACATTCTCGGTTGGGGGTAATTATTGGTTGCATATACTGACGTACATGTGTTCTATACCTCTATAGGGATTAGCTACATGCCATATCTGGAGGATATTTCGAGGTCGAAGGTCTACATGTCAGTATCAGCCAGTAGCGTTCAATGCGGGGACCCGAGGCGTCCGAGGTGCTTGAATTTATGGAGACTGTCTCTTGGCTAAAACGGATTGCATCCCTTTCGCCTTGGCGACACCGCTGCTCTTGCCGGACTGGGTTCCCGTGCAACTGTGACAAACAGCTCTGGCTGAGCAGCAGATTGCATCTTAAAGCGGCGCTGGCCAGGAAAGCCGTTGCGGTGGTACCCAGACTCCGGCTCCATTGATATGGTCATAGATGTTCACCACCACTGCCATCGTTGTTGGTCTGCTTGCATTGGCCCCTTCTGGATTTCCTTCATTTTGATTTAGGAGGGTTGCATCCGTCTGCTTCTCCTCTTTCCCCATGCCCCAATCCTACCCTCCCTAACTCTCATCCCCCGCGGTCGTCCATTGTACATATCTTGCCAACCATCGAGCCAGTTCTCCAAGTCCGTGCCCTCGTCCTCTTTTTACCTTTTCTTCAATCCTTGCTAGGAAGGTCTCTGTTCTAATTAGGGACCATTTCACGGCTTCCAACCTCAAATCGCCCTTCCAAGACCCAGTCACGGAATCCTTCCGTAGAAGCGACTCTACTGCCTTCCACGTTTTTGCCCGTCGGCCTGTCAGTTGTCCCGCCACTAAAGGGATCTGGGTCTACTCCCTGCAGTTGAAGAACCCCAGTCTGCGCTGTCTTCCAACTGCACCGCATTCATCAGGACATCTCTCTTCTACCATAATTGATTGACTTCATCATGGCTCCCAAAACCACATCTATCCCTCCCTTCCAGGAGTCATCGCTCGCCAGCATCTCTGAGGATGTTGCTGTTTTACGGGCCACGTACATGACAAACCGCACCAAGGATATCCAATATCGCCTCAAGCAGCTTCGAAAGCTGTACTGGGGCCTCATTGACTATACCCCACTCCTGGAAGAAGCCCTCATCAAAGACATTGGCAAAGTTCCTCATGAGGCTGCCTTGAGTGACATCGGCTGGGCTGTCAATGAGTGCATGGACTTCATCGCCCATCTGGAGAAATGGGCCAAGGACGAGAAGGTCGTGAACACACCCCTTACAATGAGCGTGGTAAAGCCTCGCATCAGGAGCGAACCGCTGGGTGTTGTCCTGGTCATGGGAGCCTTTAACTTCCCTGTCCAGCTGTCCATTACTCCCATGATCGGCGCCATTGGCGCTGGAAACGCCGTTCTGTTGAAGCCATCCGAGAACGCGCCAAACACCGCCATGGTACTGACCAAACTCATTGAAGAGTACCTAGACCCCGACTGCTATCGATGTGTGAACGGCTCTTTGGCCCTCACACAGGAGATTCTCAACCAAAAGTATGACAAGATCTGCTTCACCGGAAGCAAGAAGGTTGGAACCATCATTGCCAAGAAGGCTGCGGAGACTCTGACCCCCGTTCTGCTCGAGCTGGGAGGGCAAAACCCAGCCTTCATCTCCAAGAATGCCAACCTGAAGCTGGCTGCTCGACGACTTCTTTGGGCCAAGACGCACAACGCCGGCCAAGTCTGTGTCTCTCAAAACTACGCTCTTGTAGAAAGGGCTGTGGTGCCGCAGTTCATCGAGGAGTTGAAGAAGAGCTACAAGGACTTTATGCCACAAGGAGCCAAGGCGAGCCCGGACTATGCCCGCATTAACAACAAATCTAGCTTTGATCGCTTGAAGAAGATGCTCGACTCCAGCGGAGGCAAGATTGTCCTGGGTGGCTCCATGGACGAATCCGAGCTCTTCTTTGAGCCCACAGTGGTGCTGGTCGAGGATCCTAATGACATTTTGATCACTGAAGAGACATTCGGTCCAATCTGGTCTATTTTTCCTGTTGACTCGGTCGACCAGGCAATCGACCTTGCAAACAAGGTTGACCGTACCCCACTATCACTCTACACTTTTGGCAGTGACGCAGAGAATGCAAAAGGTGAGTACACAACGTCTTGAAGAACCGTTGTGATAAGACCAGTAGCTAATCCGTGACGGAACCAACAGTGCTGACCAGCGTCACCTCCGGAGGCGCAACGACCAACGACGGCTATACACACTCGTCCGTGGCCCAGGCACCCTTTGGCGGCGTGGGCTCCTCAGGGACGGGCAGCTACCACGGCTACTATTCCTTCAAGGCCTTCAGCCACCAGCGGGCGATTGCTACGGTCCCCGCATGGGCGGACGCGTTCCTCCGGGTCCGCTACATGCCCTACTCCGACAGCGAGCTGAGGCGCTTCAAGGGCATGACCACCGCGAAGCCCAACTTTGACCGCGATGGCAACGTCACCAAGGGTCTGGGTTACTGGATCGGCTTCGTGTTCGGGCTCGGTGGTAGTAGTGCCAAGAGCGCTGTTTTGAGGTGGGGACTCCTGATCACTCTTGCTATTTCTTTGGGGCTGAAGAGATCGTCTCTAGGCCTGTAGACGATAAGTTTGCTTTGCAGAATCAGAAAAATGGGAACTCGTCGGCCACTGCGCTGGTTGATCGGTAGGATGTTTACGAAACAAGCACGTTCATTTCACATGTATATTCGTCTAGGACAGTGGAGGGAGGACTCGGGTAATGAGGAAGATATTTGCACTGGTGGTATGTATCATATAGGAGATTGTAGTATCACTATTAGCGGCAACGGACGCTCAAGTTTTCTTTTTCTTTTGTCAAGGTCAAGTAATTTATTCGAAATTTCGAAAGGGTGGCTATCTTGACGCCGAGTATCATTATCAGCGAGAATAGCTTTTTGAACTGGAAGATGATCCATGTGCAGCTAAGAAATGAAAAAGACCAGGCTCGACTCTCTTACCGGCCAGTCAGTATGGCTGCTAACCTCTTCCCCTTCTCACCACCAAGATACAGATCATCATCCGGGGTCTCCCGTCCCATTTCAACGGCCTCGTGGTATCCCCGTGTGACCGTGTCCTCATCCACCTTCAGTCCGTGCTCAACCAACGCGAGAATGACACTCTTCAAGCGGGCAATCTCCCGCATCGTCGCGGGCTCAATTTCGTCGTTCTGGCTCGAGTAAACCTTGCTGCTCACGCTCTCCTCCATACGATTGATGCCGGCAGCCTCGGCGGCGACGTCGCTCTCGATGTGCTTGCTGATCCAGATGTACCCATTCACCCCGAGCAGGACGCCCACCTTCCCCCGGCATTGGCCGTCTCCAGCGTCCAAACTTGCCGCTTGGAGCGCACGACACCGGACCCGCCCCCCGTGCCGCTGACGGAGACGAAGACGCCGTTGCGCAGCTTGCCGTACTTGAGGCTGCGGGTGTGCAGGCTGGCGGCGCCGTCCTGGTGCAGCTGCTGGATCTCGGCGACGACGAGGTCGCCCTCGGCGAAGAAGCTGCGGATCTGCAGCTCGTCCGTCTCGGTGCGCTTGCGCAGGATGCCGCCGGGCAGGTTGATGGCCGAGATCTGCAGGACGGCGAGCTGCGAGGCGGCGACGTCGACGCGCCAGCGCTTGGCCTGGACCTCGACGATGCGGCCGACGACGAGGTCGCCGATCTCCGGGGTGTAGCGGGCGCGCAGGGGCCGCACGGAGAGGAGCTTGTTCGTCTTTGTGAGGGTGCCCGCCAGTGATGATGTGATGTCGGTGGAGTTGGGGAGGACATATGTGCCGTGACCGCTGAGGCAAGGGGGATTTCCCGTGTTAGCAAAATGGCAATTGTATTTATAGTCAAATTCGGAAATCAATTTGGTGGAGGGAAGACGTACCGCATCCATTGAGGGTTAGAAGTGATGATTGTGCCTGGTGTGAGAATCTCATGGCCCTCATCCTCTTCGGCGCTCGCTCTCCGCCTCTTGGCAGAACGTATCTGAACACCTCCGCTGTCGCTATCCATTTCTGAATCTGAGTCTGAATTCAAGCCTGCAGGCCCGGCCAGCGGCCGTTGAGGCGCAGGCTGTGGGGCGAGAATGGTGATGGGCATTGTGATGTTTGAATAAGAAGAGCAGTTGGATGAGATCAGAGAAAAGCGCCGTCCCAATAGCTCCTCGTCCTTCACACCTCCTTCCAATTTTTTCTCCTTTTTGGTTTCCTTTATACACCTAGATGAATTGGGAGTCTAAATTTGATCCTTTGGGCTGCGAAGAGGCGGTTGCTTAGTGGGTTGGTGGTGAGTGAGTGAGGTCTGTGTAGATTTTTACCAAGTTTTTGCGGTTGGATACCGTCGAAAAGTTACATATTCACCTACCCTGTACCTCGCCGGCCAAGTTAAAATCTACCACTCTAGAGATGAGTTTATCATAGAAAAGGTATGGAATCCATATATGAGAACGTCTCATTTGAAATGTATAAGCTATTTTGGCAGATAGTTGTCAATATCATGGTATAATAAGTGGTTAATCATGACTCTGGTGGTTTCTCATGATCCAGCCTCAAAGATTTGTTACTTAAAATGCCCAGATTGGGCAAGTGGGGGTAGATCGAGCCAAGAATTCAAAGTCAACAAAGCAATGTCTCAAAGTAGAGGATAGCCCTATATTATTATTGAAAAAGCTTTCTTCCCAGAGAAATTTCAGACTCGTGCTAAAAATGAGACCCTCGCGACTTTCTTCCTATATGATGTAGGCATCATTGATGCTTGGAAAGTCGCCAACTCTGGGACTTGGTAACAAAACGCAAATGTTATACTTCGTTCAACGATACATGCGTTTTCAATCCTAAGTCTACTCACCGAACCCCATTCTTAGAACAAAAGGTATTGGCTTTGAGTTGGAATGCTAGGATAGAGTATACAAATGTGAAATGATTGCACAAAGGTGATTCGGTGCAAGTCTGGGTTTGAATACAGCCGTCACCCACACATAGTACAAAGACAGACTGGGTCAATATGAAGAGGTCATTTGATGTAGTTTATAGGGTGCATTTAATGTCATTCGCAAGTTCTTTCAACTTAGGAAAAAGTCATTAGGTATGATGTTTTCATTAATTGTCACGTTGCATCCGAGAAACCCAAACGCCCGTCTAGTAACATAAAATCGGAACCTAGACGATATGGTAAATTGGTAATACATAGAGTGGTACAGCAGTCCATGACGGACTGCGACTCAGGGTGAGCTGAATTTCATTGATGGAGTGAGTTCGGCGTTAGATATTAGAGCGAGAATTTTTTGGTGTTTTTTTTTTTTTTGGCATATGTAAAGTGTGTTTCCCAAGATCAGCCGCAGGTGATCTGTTGCACAGTTTTCTTATCTTTACCCAAATTACGGTCCATACCCTACCTTTAGCTCTATCTTTCAGCCCTTCAATATCACACAAGCTAAGGCATAGGCACCAGCTCCCCAAAACTCTAACAAGAGTTGACCAGAGGTATCACTTGGCCATGGGCACTCAAAGGGGAAGCTCGTTGCCTATGCCTAGGCTTTTGTGATGTTGAAGGCAAAAAAAATAGAGTTGAAGGTTGGGCATGGACCGTAGAGCGAGATATCGATGCCGTTCCGTTATGACTATTCGAATTCGTGGAGTAGCGAGTCCAAGAGGCATTGGAATCGCTTAGTTCATGAGTCTCCATAGTCCCATCCAAGCCAGGCCAAAGGAAATAGATGCAATGCCGGCTTTGCGGCTGCGCATCCCAAATATCGACTTGCTTTGGAGGATTTGAGCCTGTTGCTTTTGGAGCTGTGACATGCCTGAAAAATAGCTGTAACCTGCTAGACCAAAGAAAGCTCCGCTTCCTAGATGTTGCACTCGAGTAAGTAAAAAGATTCTGGAGGCCCAGGTGCTTGCAAATGATGGTGGGGAGTTACCGACCTATGAGCCTGCAAGGCAAACAGTCGTCGCCTCCATCTCGTCGGAGGACATCTTTGAAGTTCTCTGGCTTCTCCAGAGAATGGAGGGTAGGAACGTCACCTGCCATCTTCAAGCCAACCACGCCACCGGACAATATGAAGCTGTGAGGAAATGCTGGTTTAAGCAACTGATTCCTTCAGGGGTCCACTGGAGCTAAGAAGGTGCCTTTGCTGAGTCATCATCATAGCTCCCGCGTCTTGCGTGCCCGCGCATTCGCTAATGACGAAATATGGTGGGGGTGACTAAGCCAGGTGTTTCGTTGCGAGAGTTATTGGTGAGCTCCATTGATTTACACACTTCGTGGCAGGACCAGCGTCACGATGAACGGCGTTATCGAGGCACTGTACCTCTATGACGATCATAGGTAGGCCAGATCGCCTTTCCCTTAATATTGCGTCGTTTCCAGGCCTTCCAAGCTGATCATACCAGAAACGTTCTCCTCTCACATACCTACACGGGGCGGCCACTCTCCGCCAACTCGATACTGTCTCTCTACCTAGAGCAGCCGGCCCCCCAACCGAATCTGATATACCTCCCTAATACCAACCCGCCTACGCTTCTCTTTAGCTTAACGCATGCGAATCTTCTATGTCTTGTAACAGCATCCTCTGAAATCGAGCCTCTCCTGGTTCTGGAATTTATGCATCGAGTGATAGATGCGCTGGAAGACTTCCTTGGTGCCCCCCTGCTAGCCGTCAATATCGAGAACAGCTACGATGTGGTGGCTCAGATTCTTTCCGAAGTCTGCGATGCAGGCATGATTAATACGACGGAGCCCAATGCGCTCCGGGAACTGGTCGAAATTGAAGGGTGGATGGGCAAGCTGCTTGGAAGCATCAACCTTCCCGGGTATGGCTCGCTCTCTCCTTACAATATGTGCGGCATGTAGGCTGACAGGAAGCAAAGAAAATCGCCCTCTCCTTCACCTTCGAGCGCGATCGAGTCTCCGTTCTCTTCCAACAGTGCACCGGCATTACCGTGGAGGCGACCAAATGTGCGCCACACGTCCAACGAGATGTACGCGGACGTTGTCGAGACACTATCGGTCACTCTCGCGCCATCGGGCAGACCCATTTCTGCTTTTGCAAACGGCACGATTGCTTTCACCTCGAAAGTCTCTGGAGTGCCTGATATCACTCTCAACCTGACCAGCCCTTCTGGGAAGCACAATATCGGCGGCATCATGGAACTCCCAGTATTTCACCCCTGCGTGCGGCTGAACAGGTGGCGAGAACGGCCTGGCGAATTAAGTTTCATACCACCGGATGGACGGTTTATCCTAGCAGGCTACGAAGTGGATTTGCTCCCATTCACTGGTGGAAAGAGCGGAAACATTTCCAATAATCTTAAGCTGCCGGTCAGCCTGGAGGTGAAATCTGGACTCGGCGCTACAGGAGCCGACTTTGAAATTCGACTCCAGGCTCACAAAGTATTTGGAACATCAAGCTCGGGCATAGGGAGTCAACTGGGAAGAGGAGGGCCTGGACGACTGGGCGCTGGACTGGGCGCTGGACCCCAAGCAGGAACGGCCGCCTCACCACTACTCGACGACCTCACAGTTACGGTACCATTACCTGTAGGGGTGAGGAATTTATCAGAGGTTCGCCCCAGCAAAGGTGATGCGAGCTTCAACCCAGGAGATAGGGTTCTGGAATGGCACATCCCCGCAAAGGAGATGTCTGGCCCTACATCCTACTTCGGGCTGCGATGCACTGTGGTTGGCCCCCTTACTGAGGAGGAAGATAATGATTCTGATGCTGGCGGCCTCGGGTTCAATACCGATTTCCCTTACGACGAACCTTACCAGAGTAGGTCCTCAGCAAAGGCTGAGCCTGAGTCAAAGGTCGACGACAAGGAAAGGGACGCGAAGAAGGTCGCACAGAACAAGATCCTGATGCCGACCTCAGCCTCGGTCAGCTTCTCTGTCAAGGGATGGCTGGCAAGCGGTCTTAAGGTGGAGAGCATTGTGCTTGATATCCGGAAAAGTAGGGGATTGGGCGAAAGTGTCAAACCGTACAAGGGTGTCAAGTATCTAACAGTGAGCAAGAATGGGGTGGAAGCACGCTGTTGAAAATAGCTAATGTAGCAATAATTATGAACAAAGAAAAAACCATTATAAAAATCTAGCCGACGTGGAAATTGACAAGATCGTCCGAGTATGCCGTGTGATCGGATGCCGGACACGCAAGAAGTCGAAATTTGGAATAATTTCGACCAGGGGAAGACCCTTCCACCCGACCCCAACTTACAACCCCATTCAGCCCACTCTCTCCATTCTCGTGGGATTCCGGGCGGGATTGCCCTATAACTCGCTGTCCCATGGGGTCGGTCACCCGCGAGCTGGTTGGCTGGTCCCGGCTATACGGAGTCTAATTGGCGCGGCTTCTGCGGTTTGTGTCTCAGCACAGCAATTCTGGAGATGATTAGCCCGAGGCGCCGTGCGCATTTCCGTCTCCCCTCCGACGTCACATAATCCGAGACCCCCCAACGGCAACGAGCCCTGCATCTTGATCCCACTCCCCGTAGACTCCCTTCCCTCCATTGAGGTCTCCCCCCATCAGACGGATGCGGCATAATGAATAATATCTCGCTTTGGCGGCCCTCTCTCCCCAGTTAGCGGCTGATCGGCCATGATGCGGACTGCGACCATCAAGTACGCGTGCAGTGGGTGTGCTCAGAGCTCCAATCGTGGACTCGGGCGAAGCTCTCTGCTTCTGCCACCTCGATACCGACGACCCGAAGGCCTCGCCCCAAGTGCGCCTGTATGGAGCAGGGGGCGATGGATTTCGACACAATCCAAGCGCCCGAAGACGGCCATCTTCTTCCCAGGTTGGTTACTCCATTGGCCCGGGCTCAATTGGAAATTGGTCGCGTGGTGATGGATCGTGTCGCTAACATCCGCTGGCAGGCCACGGCGTGCAGCGAGTGGGCATGCTCAGCCCGTGGGTTGAGGCTTTCCCGTCGACGGCGTCCCAGATTATTCAAGAGATAGACCACACCCTCGGATACAAACTCACAGACATCATCCAGCATGGGCCATCCCGGACCCTGACTGAGACGACAAACTCACAGCCCGCCATCATGGCCACCTCCATCCTTATCCTGCGCATCCTCGAGCGAGAATTCAACTTCAAGGTCGAGGAGCAGTTCGACTTCACACTCGGCCATTCCCTGGGCGAGTTTGCGGCGCTCATCGCCGGCGGGTACATCTCCTTCGAAGACAGCCTCTACCTGGTGCACATGCGTGCCAGGGCCATGTCGGAAGCCACTCGGCGGGCAGTGACGGACTACGGCGGCGAGTACGGAATGATCGCGGTGATCACCGAGCCGCCCTACCTGAAGAGCCTGATAAAGACGATCCAGGGCTTCGTGGGACCTACCAGGGCCGGGGACGAGGCCTCGACCAGGGAAGACTTGCCGCCCATTGAGCAGGTGTCGATCGCCAACATCAACAGCCAGAACCAGATCGTCCTCAGCGGCAGCATCGAGCGGATCCGGATGCTGATTGCGCATGTGCGGCAGTTCCTGGGCCACGACCCTCGGGCGGTGCGCCTCAACAGCGACAGCCCGTTTCACAGTCCCATCATGAAGCCGGCGGTCTCGGTCATGCACAAGCTGCTGAGCCAGAAGAGCAGGACGCCGGGGAGGGAGGATGAAGATATCATTACCTTTCCTGGGCGGCTGCCTTGTATCAGTAACGTCAATGCGCGGGAGTTTCAGAGCAAGGAGCAGTTGAAGGACCTGCTCGCCCGCAGCTGCCTGGAGACCGTGCAGTGGTGGAATAGTATCCGGTATCTCGATCAGGAAGTTAAGATTCGACGCTGGGTGGGGATTGGGCCGGGCTATGTCGGGCGCAACCTCGTCGGCAAGGAGGTCGGCATGAGAGGAAAAGACATGGTCAAGGGGGCGGCGTGTGGGCTATCACTGATCCTTCGGAGATCGAGGAAGTTCTGAGAGGGCTGGAGGAGACGAATAATATCAAAGACGAGGACGGGACAGAAGCAGAGCGGAAAGAGCAGGAAGAGGAGCGGGAACGAAAGCGGAAGCTGAAGCTGAAGGCCGAGCACGAGAGGCTGCGAGGGGGATTTGAGCCTTGGGATGGACGTGATTCCATTTAATTCAGAACACGGAAGTTAGAGTTCTTTATTTCTGCTCTGTTTGAAGTCAAAATAGTAAAACATACCTGCAATGCATGTTCAGAGTAGTGTCGCGTGTGAGTTCGTTGTGGGCGTGGGTGGTGTAAGTTGGTTGGTGGGGTTTCCACTCCAGTCCCCAGAATATGTGACAGCCAAAGCTTCCTCCTCCACGCTGTCAACCTCATACACTCCCGCGATCATATAGGATTGCCAGCCAACACCATGACGATGGCAATACCCTCAATCGCCTGCTTAGGCGTCATTGGAAGAAACGTGAGCTTCCCAACTTTCCACGCCGTCTTTTTTCTCGCTCCAGGCTCACCAATCCCTAGAACAACCCCATGCACATTTCCATCTTCCCATCGCAGGACCCGATAACCAACAACTTCGCACCGATCCGCACCCCCCTCCAGTTCTCGCTCATCCTCTCCTCCACGATCGACGTGTTTGAGCTCCGTACCAGACACAACGCCATATCGGGCGGTGGGCTCTCGGGCGAGTACGGCCTCCTGCAGGCCGTCGACGACCGCCTCGCCGCCTACGGCTTCGAGACCAACACGGGGGTCCGCTTCGTGTGTGTCGTGGACATGCGCGGGCGCCTCGTGGACTCTGCGGCCGCCTCGTCCAAGCAAGGGTTGCGGGACGCGGAGCTCAAGCCCGTGTTCCGCGCCATGCAGAACGCCTACGTGCGGCTGCTGCAGAACCCCTTCTACAACCCGGACGAGCACGCGCCACTGGGCGGGAATGGGGGCAAGAAGATCACGAGTAAGAAATTCGTGGACGACATGAAGAGGATCGGGGACGGCTGGACTCCTGGGGTGGTGAAGCTGTGAGGGGCGGTGTGAGGCCGTGGTCTGGGCAACGGGCACTGGGGAAGCTTTTGGTGGCATGCATTACATGGCGTCGAGGAGTTTTTTGGGGTTTTAATTAGAAGCGATATCCGGCATGGAAAATGACTGCAAATCGAATGCTACTAGAATTCATATGAGGCAAGGACATCCAAATGCTTGTTTTGTTTACTATGTATGACTGCTCGTTAGAGGACTACATGGGTATGTAAATGTCTACTCTCGATGTTGATTTTGCAGCTGCTCTACCCTCCATTTTGAGAGACCTGCCACCTCGTCTATTTCCACGCTCTGGCCCATTCCTTCGCCGGCGTTGGGTTTGCGAGGGAATATTGTGAATTTCTGGGGCTGTGAAGGTTGCCCGCCCTCCCAATGTCTGGCTTCTAGGGGCAGAGGCTGCCACCAGTCTCCGGTCCTTGAATGCCACTGGGAG
This sequence comes from Clonostachys chloroleuca, assembly GCA_037952775.1. Taxonomy (NCBI): domain Eukaryota; kingdom Fungi; phylum Ascomycota; class Sordariomycetes; order Hypocreales; family Bionectriaceae; genus Clonostachys; species Clonostachys chloroleuca. Next base: position 17,612,461 of record JBANAY010000003.1, on the reverse strand, counting down.
CTGCACAGCTCCCAGAGTCGCGAGATGGCTCGCTTGTACGCGAACCGCTCATCCTCTCCAGTGAATGCAGTTGTGTTGGTGAAGTTGATTGGTTTGGACTGGAGACCAAAGTCGGAGTCTTGGTCCGGATTGTATTTGGCTGTTGACGATTGTGTATCGTAGTATGCCACATTTGGTCGAAAGGGAGAGACCTGGTCTTGATATACCTCTGCAACAGTCTCCGAATACGTGGCGTCGTCGTCCTCGTCTACGGCATTTTCCTGACCGGTAGCGCCCGCGGACCGTCGACGTCGCTCAGGGAAGAAGAGGTCATCGGGAGGGTTCCTAGCTCGCAGGATGAGCTTGCACCTGGCTTCGTATAGCGCATCTAGGAGGGTAATGAAGCGCCTTGCCTCGTTTTTCTGGCTTAGCGTCAGGACAGGGACGTTGTCAATGACGAATGTGTGGTACGTGGACGCCATTGTGATATAATCCGCCGGGCCGAAGGACTCGACCAGGCTGTTGAACTCCCAAAACACAAAACCTTTGTAGTGTTGTGGTGTTTGGACCTTGCGGCCGTAGACAACTAAAGACGACACCGACCATGGAATCGGTGTGGATCCGGACAAGCCGACAGCTTCTTGGATCCGTTGCTTCCATACCCCGTCACTGTCCTCTGTCAAGTGATAATGATGGGGTTTCTTCCGCTGGACACTCTTCCCTTCTGAAGGTTCTTCTGGTGCAGATGCAGATGTATAAGGAGCCTCGGAGGTGGGACCACTGCTGGGTACATCTGTCGCCTTCTCTGTGACCTCTTCCTTTCGTCGCCAATCTTGAGCCCCCTCCATCTGCCAGAAATCGCACCTTGCTTTCAACACCTCGAGAAAGTTGGCAAAGTCACTACTGGCGCCATATAGCTCCCCCTTTCCCCCTGAACCAAGACCAAAGATTTTCCGTATCAGCCCTTGTGAAGGCGTGGGGGTGTAATCCACTCCGATGGCTTTCTGAAGCTCTTCGGGCATTCTGTTGGAGGATGCAATGAGAACACCACCAAGTTGGAAGAATGCAATAAAGAGGTGACTGAGGAGCTTGCTTGCTGCTCGATCAGGTAGTTGGAACTCGTCGAGAAACAGTATGGGAGATTCCTCAACCAAGGTCTTAGCCATCCATAACAAGGAGTGCTCTGAATCTCCATCTGTGGCTGTTCCAGGATTAGCTTTCCGAAACGTCTCAAGTCGCGAGAATACATATAGCATGAAAGTGTTGAAATGCCATCGCTTCTTCCGTTCTGTGGGCAGGCCCTCGGCCAGCAGGTCCAGCAGCATGGATTTCCCTGTGCCGACCTCCCCCGAGAGAAAGAGGCCTTTGGGCGAGTCGATGTCAATGGCGGCCTCGTGGCTTGTCATCTTCCTCGTCAGAGCTAGACTTTCTCTTCCCTCGGGGGTGGTTAATAAATGCTTGAAGAGAGGGTTGCGCCATATGGGATGGTTCCTGAGGGCAAGCATCCCAGACGTGTCAGCGTCTGGCGGTGGCTTGGGGTCGGTCAATCGTGCGACCTGATTGAGCCGCTCGCGATACTCTAACTGCGGACGATAGTCTTTGATCCGGCGGTACAGCTTCTGTAGATGATGGGCTAGCCGATGCTGAGCGGGATCTGGCGAGTACAATCCCATGGAGACTGCTGTTTGATACTTGACCAAGGGATCTGTGATGGTCACAGCGGTAGAGAACCGCCTCATGGTAGGATGAAGCATGCTAGAATGATTCTCATGTAATGTAGAAAAGGTGGTATCTAAGTGGCCGTGGGCAGAGAGAGCTCGGTGGCGTTGACGGTTGCCGGCATGCCATCAGATCGAGTTGATTGCGCGGAATATCGCACTCATTATACAATCTGTCGAAGATGAGTCTTTGAAATGTGTTGATGCTCTGGAAAGGGATTGAATATATGGTAGACCATCAAATTTCGCCAGTGTCGGTAAACATGTTGGAGAGGAAGGCTGAAAGGTGAAGACCGATGTCAAGCGTGAGGGGCCGATCTGTGTGTTGGAGTGGATCCCCGTCGGAATCAGGTCCGTGATATCTTCGACTGTTTGCTAGTTCCTCGCGCATGTCTTTGGACGAGTATGATTTACGCAAGCATTGGTAATTTGGGAACACGAGTATATACTAAACGCGAGGGTTGCTTGCGATGTCGAGTTTACAATTGGTTGTGCCCTTTCTCAATTGGTTTACATCACCATGCCATGGCTGAGGGCAGACAAACAACACCACGGCCGAGGTCTAATCTGCTCTTTCGACCCTATTTTTGGATGAGAACTACATGTTGGGAATACAGATGTGAATGTACAAAGGATTCATGTAATTGTCCTGCGACCTCTTTCTCTTTCCTTTTGTTTCCGTCGCAATTGCAGCCTACAAGCAATCGATCGCCAGTGCGGCCGACTTATACTGTAAATAGCAGTCTAAGCGTAATGGGCAATGAGCGGTGGCTAAGTGAGTTTACTAGCCACCAAGTGTGAAAGACGGTAATCATAGCGCCCTGCCTAGGTAGCCTAGCTCAGTGTGTGCACCGAAATCCCATTGCGAATGCTGCTGCCCAGCACATACAGCAGCATTGGGCAGAGCGGCAGCTGTTGTCTGGAGACGGGTCGCCTTGGCCGGGGTCAGAGGTCAACGTGCGACGGCCAGCGCTGTGTCAGGCGGCTGACTAAGTCGCCGGCGCCTGGCTGCTCCTCCAACGATCGAACTTTTCTTCTGGCTGGTGCCTCGTTGCTCGTGGCGGGTGGGACCTGCAGCTCCGGCGGCTGGCCAATCAAGCCCCGGGCAGCGTGGCCACTGACAGGGCGGTCACCAAGCTTGGGAGCAACCTGCATATAGTACTGCCGCTTTTGATTTCCTTTGTTTTTCTGTCCAACAAAAAGCCATCTCCATCTGGGCTGGACCAATACCTGGCGAACACACATTGGGCCTGCTTGCCTAGTCCTCGCAGGTGGATGCATCATCCTTAGAGTTTTCCTCCCCACTGCGACTCGCCTCAATCTTTTCGACTCTCCCATCGCCCTCTCACCCGCCATCACTGCCCATCATCATCGAGGGTGAGGCGACATGCCTAGCTGCATCATCAACACCACTCCCTGATCGCCACCCCCAACCATCATCGAAACGACCCGATTTTCCTCGTTCATTCATCGTCGCGACCTAGCCCAGCGCGCTACCCGTCCCGACCTTTCATCACCAGCCGACTACATTTTTTCGCTTCATTCGTCCAGCTGTATCTGGGGCTGACACCGGTTCACCATGTTTTCACCATCCGTACGCGATGGCGGTCCTGCCACCGCAACCCGTTCACGGCGACGACAGCGACCACTGAGCTCTGAGAATATTGCGCAACAGCCCAAGGCCAAGCGCCAGAGACTTCCTCTTACCCAGCAGACTTTTGTCAACCCAGAGCCCCAGCCAGAAACCAGTGATTCCATCGAGGTCAAAGCGGACAAGGTGCCTGTCGCTGCATCGAAGCCTGCCAACATCGAGAAACACCAAGCTCCTGCGAAAACAACTGTCACAACCGCGACACCCACGACAACCACGACGCCGCGGAAAGAACTCAACGTTCGCGCTAAGAAATCGAAACACGGCGATCGGGCTGCCAATAAGGGAGATGGAAGTTTGGTTTTGGTACGGATCTTACCCCGTTGATATTTTGTTTGAATGAACGGTCTCACTGACACTTCTCCCAAGACAAGTACAAATGGATACACCGTCAGCAAGCTCCCAGCTTTGCCTGATAGAATTCGTTCCGACTGGACTGGTAAGTAAAACATAATCAAAAACAGATAGGGTGCCGCTTACATAGGTGCTCAGTTGATCAACACGCCGAAGTCTTTTCGTCGTTCGGCTATGCCTTGACACTCACGCAGACACATGCCATCGTTTGGCCATATACCTCAACATCACAGTCTCCCGAGACATTCACCTTTTCCTTACCTCTAGCATCCAAACCAGGTGATCCGCTGCCAGTCGGTTGCCTAGTTTCACCTTCTGCAGCCTCATCCGAACCAGGCCTGGTGGTTGTCATGTCCGCTGTAGGCAAGGTGGTTTACTGGGAGTCTATTTCCAGCGCAGCTACTTTTGCATTCATCAAAAAGGACCGCAGCGGTGTCGAGTATCAGATCCCAGGATTCTCTTCAAGCGAAAGGGTAGTTGGCATCACGAATGCTGAATCTGCTGGTTTCATCCTCACCTTTAATTCTGGACGTCTAGCCTACATGAATGTGCGAGACAATCACGGCCGACCTGCGATTTCGGTACAATACTTGCGGACCAACCTCTCGCCCTCCTCCAGCGGAATTTTCGGTAGCATTCGCCATGCATTCTCTCACCTCTCGCTGCGAGGCGAAGTGGCCGCGGTCAGAGCAGACAGGTCGTCTAGAGTCGGGGAGCGGAATATTGTTGCTCTGAGTTCTAAAGGTCGACTCCAAGCCTGGAGGATTCACCGAGGTGGCCACAATGAGTCGATTGGAGAGGCTGATATGCGTGACAGCATTGTCTCAGCCCTTCACGAAGTCGACCCAACTAACCAGGAATTCCCATTGGAGTCATTCGAAGCTCTCGATCTTACCTACGTACCAAAGGGGCTCGAACCTAAGTACCTGGAGCTGAGCAGGCTCAGCGACGCAATGGGTACTGATGCGACTAATGTCCAGCATCTCCTCCTCCTCGTTAGCCTTACCTTCAAAGGTACCTCGCGTTACGCTCTGGTGGAAGTTATTTTAACCCCAGACAGTTGCCACACGGGAATGATTCGACCCATTACCACCTATACTACTCCAGTCACAGTTTCGGACCGGTCCTCGACCGTACGCCCTCGAATATACCTCCCTCGCCCAGCTTTGGTAGCTTTCGCGGTATTTGACCGCGCTGCCGTCATCGCGTCGGTGGCCACACCACCCGAATCGCCCGAGTCTCAATTGCAGTCTGATAGCCATGTCCTGCCGGCTTCTTTTGAGGATGTGGTTGATTTCCGGGAGGATCAAGTCCATGAGATCGTGGGTTCTGGCATTGAGGAGACGTCAGCCTCTGCCGGAACCGAAGACAGATCGCAGCGCACCAAAATAAAGAACCCCGCTGCTGTGCTATTGGTCCGTGGCGCTGGTGTGGTACGCATCATCACGACCGATGTCGACAAGTTTGCAAGTGATAAGCCTCCAACTGTCTCCGCTAAAAGCAGACTTGAACAGGCGGTATTCTTTGGAGCAAGCAAGGACAACCCTCTCATTTTTGATCGTCGTCAGGGAGATCAAGTTTTCGACAGAAGAGGTTGCAAAGGCTGCGCTAGAAGTCAGTCAAGAGATTCTTAGCTCGACCACCATTTTCCTCTCCACTCTACCGGCCCATCTAGAGGACAATTTACGTGCCAAATCAGCTGCATTGGAGCGACTTATGTCGCATCTTCGATCAACCGGGGTCCAACTCAGTCGCAGCACTTTGTGGCAGCTCCTTCATAATGCGGAGAAAATGCACGTAGCGACGCTTCTATGGAAACTCCATGAATCCTTCACAGCATCCCGGCAAGCTGATGATAAGAAGAGCTTGATTGGTTATATCGTGGAATTCATTCACCAAGACCAAAAACACAATCCTGTCGCTAAGATTGGCGAGGTTGACCCCGTACGCCACTGGTTCATCAATGATGTCTATCGGCTGCAGCTCTTCGTCGCTTGGGCATATGAGGTCATCAAGGTCATGTACAAGGACCGACTATTGGATGATGCTAAGCTCACAGTTATGCTCTTCTCGAGGCTATCCAGATCAACAATACTGCCCACCTGGCAGCTTTGAGATTCCGGGAAAACAACCAGGTCTTTTACGGTCTTGGCGGCGAAGACCTTCGCCTGGGAATTCTGCAAGATGGATACGAAGGTCTTGAAGAGCCATGGACTGGCTGTAACTACATCGCTAACAACTTTAAGCGCCTTGTTGATTTGTCCGAATATTGGTTCAACAATAATGGTGGATCGGAGAAGAAGCTTCGTACACAAACTACACCGGACCCTCAAATTATATCTCAGATCAAGGATGAGCTGCCGTCGCTTACGGATGGCATGCTCACCTCCCTCTTAGAACAATCTCGATTCGGAATAACCCTAGATAATGCCGAACAACGCCGACTAGCTCAAGATTTCGGGAAAACTTATCAAGAAGATCGGTATACAAAGCCCATCAACCTCGCGCGAATTGGGCATTGGGACAAGGCAGCCAGAATCGCAAAGAAACATGAATCTTTCCGCGGACTGGCTGTCATCTTGCTTGAGCATGTTGAGAGCTTGGAGAGCGATTTGCTACAAGCTGATCTATCTTCGGTAGATCTTCAAGTTCTTAAGACTGTTCGTGCATCGAAGAAGACGGAAATTGAACACAGCTTTGAAGTTTATGGCGAAAGCTTTGCTTTCCCCTTGTATGACCAGCTCCTAGAAAAGCACGGTGTTGAGGCAGTCATGGAATTTGATCTCGATAAGCATGGATTCAAAACTAGGTTCCTCAGAAGCAGGCCTGAGCTGGCCAAGATATCATGGATCAATGACATCCAACAGGAGAAGGATGTTGACCACGCCGCTGATACATTGATTACACTTGCTTTGAGCAAGGAACAGCAAGTTTGGAGCAAGAAAATCGAACTCAGTCTCGCAAAGCTTGCGCTCTTGGCGGAAGCTGAAGAAGCCTCAACCCTGGACGTAAAGGCTGACCAGGTCCGCATCCAGGGAAGCCTAGCTCGCGTTGAAAAGGAACTTATCGCCATCACCATCCAGGACCAACTCTATGAACAGATTGCACCTAGCACAAGGGAAGCTGTCGACGAGGCTGCTGCTATCAATTTTGCTATGGATGCTCATGGTATGAATATTCCTCGCCGCCAAAAGGCAACTCACCAAATTTTTGAGAATGGAATGAAACGGCTGCTCAAGCATGAGGCTCTCGATGCAATGACCCTAATCGATCTTCTTACCCTCTCGCACTTTAAGCCAGAGTTGAGAGGTGATTTAATGGCAAATCCCTTCTGGCTGGCCTTAAAGGTGGCACAGAGTTCTTGCACCTATGATGAGCTCCGCGACGCCCGGAGACTCATCTGGAGGAGACTATTCATCAGGGATGACTGGTCACAGATCAACGATACTCAAGAGAAGACGGATGTAGAAGTATCCTTGAGACTTGCCGATACTGAACTTTTCAAAATGTTGGTCGATTGCATCAGATTTGGTATGGAACACCTTTCCTTGGAGCCACTTGACGAAGCTAACCTGAGAGTAGAAGATGTACCTAATTCGTTCAGGCCTATGAACCCGAGAGAGGCCCTTGGCGTCTTTGTGGACGGGCTCGACCGCCGATTCCGCGAATTCGACGAGGATTTCCAGGCAAAGCTCAAAGATGCCATGAAGGCCGAGGACAAGCTTCTCGTCCAATATGTCGAAAAGCATAGACTGATGGATTGGCTTCCAAGTGTTGCCGACGCCGCCAAGCTCGAGATACAGAACGAGCTTGATGAGGCAACTATGGGCGACTCTTGAGAAATATGATTTCCAGAAGGCCATCATACATTAGAGCCTCTTCCCCCGCTGCTGGTTATGCAGCGGTGGTACCTTTTTATTTTCAGACCACAGACCTGCTTTGGCGTTTTGGTGTAGGATTAGTCGGCAGAGTGATTTGGAGGAACATGTACAACAAGTATGGTGATGGCTTGTGAGTTTGGAGAGAACCCTCAAGTGGGTTTTACATTATTTTTCGCAAGGCATGCACAAACCAAAAAAAGGGGCGAAGGGCAACGTTTCGTGGGAGTTGGGGCTTGTCGGATTTATCATTCTCTTTGTTTCTTTCCTTGCGTTTTCTCTTCCTTGCCTTTTTCTACACGGTAAGGGTACTTGAGCCGACTTAAACTCAAAAACATATATACATACTTGGTAATGTGGAATGGAAGCAACGTGGACACAATCAGATAGCATCATACGAGAGGGTTGGCTACCTTTGGCAAAATGGCCATGAGTTGCTTTCTTTGAAATTTCAGAATCTTTGCCGTTTGGATTCACGTCGGCATTATTTATTACACAATTCATCTTCTTGCATTTGCTGATGATTCAATTTTTTTGATATTTATCATATCCCATTCTTCATATAGCCGTATCGGGGATAACACGATATTATGCTGACATTCTTTTTGGAAATATGGCAGTGATCGTGGGTCATTGCGACGTTATGTACATTAACCTAGGACGCTATAATCACATACACATTTGCTTTTTTTTCTCTCTCCTCACGAGGTTCCTGCATTTATTAGGTTCCCCGTATCTATCTAGAGACCTTCAAACCCAAACTCCTCCTGGAAATATGCTCATTGGCAAAGAAGGGGGGGTATTTCTGTGTGTCGTATTGGGCCAACCAAGCCAGCGAATGTAACCAAAGCCAGATATACGAAAGAAGCGGAAGAAAGTATGCCGGGTAAATGGAGCTTATGCGACCATCTTCTTTCTCTTTCCGACCTGGGCGGTAAAACCAGTCTTGATAGCGGTGACGGACCGACGCGATCCGCAGTTGTTGCAGGTGATGAAGTACAGACGGTTCTCACCCTTGTTGAGCTCGGTGTCTGGTGACTTGCAGGTCTTGCAAGTAACATACTCGACTGAAAACACATGTTAGCGGGCTGTAAAGGAGGGAGAAAAGTGGAGATGCTTCCAGAGCAAGGGAGCAGATAAATTGAGTACAGGGGGAAGCTTACTGATATATTTTCTGACAACGTTCTCGATTTGCTTCTGCTGGAATCGACCCTTGATAACCAGACGTCTGCTTCCGTCGACGGAACCGTTGGTACCCAATTCAGCAAACAAGTATGCCGTCACGTGCTCCTCTGATCGCTTCATGCGCTTGCAAATATCGGCAATGTTGGCGAAGACAGTCTTTCGGTTGCCTTCACGCATGCACTGAGGTGGGGGAATCTTATAGCTCTTGGTTCCGCTTAGGGCGTGGTCGGGGTTCTTCTGTGACAGCTGGCTGAAGAAGCGATTGAGGAGCAAGCTGTAGTTAATAGTCTTGGTCTCATCGTGGGACCAGATTCCGGTGCCGACATCCATGTCGCCGTCGTCAGCGGCGACTTCCTCAGTGGCCTCCTCCTTGTCCTCAACCTCGAGCTGCTTGAGCTTGGCGGCGAAGTCGTCGTCCTCGGCGGCTGCGTCCTTCTTCTTCTTCTTCTTCTTTTTCATGGTCAGATCCAGACCTCCATCCTCGGCGGGGGCGGCATCAGCGTCGCCCTCAGCGTCCTCAGTCTTGACCTTCTTCTTCTTCTTTTTCTTCAGGAGGGAGAGGTCAAGGCCGCCTTCCTCAGCAGGGGGGCCGTCGCCGGCTTGAGCTTTAGAGTCGGCATCAGTAAAAGATTCTAGGGCTGCAGATAACAATGGCGTACGAGGGGCGTGGGACTCGGCCGTGTCCTTGGTCTCGTCGGGAGTGTTCACCATGGTGACTGAACCGTCGGCGCCAACTACTATCTGTTCTGGGGTGAAGGTTACCGATTTGCGTGCCTTACGGTCTGGGAGTTCCTGTAGAAGAGAAAAAAAAATACAGATTAGTACTGGCTCGGAGGGAGGATCGATCGAACGCGGGGATGGATGGATGGAGTACGAGATGAGGCTAGCGAGCGAGAATTGTCGGGAGAATTCGAGAAGGGAAAACTGCGGAGGGTGAGGCGGTGGTGGTGACTCACAAACTTGGCCAACGCACAGAATCAGTGCAAATGGATGTGTGTGTGGCTTTGTGGAAGGTTTAGGCAGATGGTAGGGTGGGGTAGAGCGTGCGATACATGAAATTTTGTGGAATGTGTATGGCGAGTGCGGTACCCAGGCTAAGGCGGAAAGTGGTGTAGGTACGCATTGGAGGTGGGAGAGGGGCATTTGGCGGTATCGGCTGGCGGCCAGGGATGTGCTGTGTGTGGAAGAGGGGCATGAGGTACATGTCTAAGGCGGCAGCGGCCGTTGGAGTACCTCATGGCGACGGTGCATAAACACTGGGGGAACAGGGAGACGGGAGGCGAAAAAATAACCAAAGACTCACCTGATCAGCCATATTGGTAGGCGATATATGTGCTGGTTAATATTGTGTCGTCCAGCTGCAGGTGATGCCGCTTGCTTTCTCAGATCTCAGAGTGACAGTGAGGATGATGACGATGACCGTTTTGCCCAATACAGGAAGGGTCTGAGTCTGTGTGGAACGTTGCAAGGTGTGAGCGCTGGACGGTGTTCTTGTAAACGGGTCGCGCGCAAGAGATGGGATTGTTCAAGAGCGTCTTGAACTATGACGACGGCTGGGCTGTTTTTAAGTAGAGGAGAGTCTAGGCCGATAAATATTGGAACCCTCTGACTGTGCTGTGACGATGACTCCCGATTGACGATTCGCTATCGTGGTCGGGCTGCTCGGTGACGATCACGTGACGCACCCAATATTCGTGCGCGAGGCAAGAGCTGTGCTGCTGAGGAGCTCCAGGTTAGGTGGGCCTAGCCAGGCAGGCAGGCAAGGGTGAGCGTTGCAAGGTTCCACTGCTACGGGGGCTTGCTTGAAGATCCACGCCGCTTCACTCTCGCCATCCCCAATCCCAATACACGACGGCGCCGGATTGGACGACGAGTTGATATCGTACCACGCACCGAAGGGAAATGAAAAGCTTGGGCCATACTGAGACTTGACTTACTACCCATTCGAGATCACAGTTTCCACAGCAGACGCACATATCGCCAGTGGTTGGCATCCGTAGCTAGGTGTGCTTCGGCCTGTGGCTCTGCCCTCTTGAAGCTTTAAGTGACTGCATTTCGCTTGTCTCGCTTCGAAATCTTTTGTGCCTATTTGTTCTGCACATCCCTCTCGCTATGTCGATACCCGAGCTCCGTGCCCTCTCTCCCTCGGATGAGAAGGATGAGATTGACTCCCTTCCCTCCCTCTCCACCGACGACATCTACTCCGAGGCCGACTCGGACGCGCAAGCCGAATGGGATCGGAGCATGGAGCAGCTGCAGCTCATGCTCACCATGATGATTATTCCATTTGTTGGCAAATTCCTGGGTCGCAAGTTTGCATACTGGAGTAAGTCATTCCCTCCGACCCATCCACATACTGAGCTTCCCGTGGCTGCCTGACGACGTATTTATTGACAATGAACTCTTTCCTTCTAGGTTGGACGCGGTATATGGGATGGTACCATGGTGCCGATGTCAAGTGGACGAATAAAGCGGCATTCAACACCGTGGGCGCGATCGAGGCTGCTTCGAGCTTATAGAAAGGGACGAGCAATACGGAGTAAAACAACGGGAATACAATTAATGAACCACCTCGAGAGTCATCAACATCTCAGGCCATCTAAACAAACACTATGCGACGCAAGTCTATAGCCAAACAATACGGCATTCATCATGATCTGAATACAAACATCGTCAGCTGGAGGATATCACGATGACATACGAAAATAGTTTATTGCACACTACATATTCCTTTTCTTGCGCATCATCTAAACTTTAGGAACCATGAACTGGAAAACATTAGATACAGTCTCACCACATCTGCATATCTCTTTTCATCGCACTCGCATATCTCTACCAATCCACCGCTTCCGCATGCCCCTATTCTGTCCTCTTATGAAAACCAAAATCGGCAAGCATTATACGCCTTCTCCAGCTTCCTTGACGTGCGGAACACTCGTCTTCTTCCAGCGTTTAAACTCGTGTCTGGGACATGCTGGGCTGCGTGGTGCTGCCTCTGGACTTGCTACGCAAGAGCTTGACCGAGAAGAGAGTCGCTACGCAAAATGTAGCAAAGAGAAACCACATGAAGGCCGTGCTGGCCTGAATCTCGCGGCACCGCTTTGTGTTATTGTTGGATCCATATGCGATCCAGTTCCGAGGCTCGTTGCGGATGTGGCCGCAGTTGGGCGCGCCCAACTTGGCGGAGAGCACGATGGCGTCCACGAGTGTGAAGAGGACGGCCAAGCCATTGAGAGCTAGAAGAAGAATAGGGATGGCGAGGCTGGATATGAGCGCTGCTGCCAGTCCAAACAAGGCGGTGACCCAGGCCCACGCAGCGACAAACATGGTAAAGTTAATCGCCATGGTTGCTGAGCTTGAAGCGTTGATGTTGTTGGCCATGACATTTCCGATGAGACTGGTGATGAGAAGCGTCCAGAGCAGGGCGCACAGGAGGATGGGTATTGTGAAGAAGGTCGACGACATGATTGCGGCTTCTGGTGACTATCCAGGAACTTGTAAGTTGGTTTCCTTGATTTTGAGAATTTCAAGATGAGAACGGTTTTGAGCGCATCTCGTTGTCTAGAATGGCGGCGAAGAGATGCGATAAAGATGGTACTGGATATCGGTTTTCCCAGCTATAGAGAGCATACTTTCTACGTCCATGGCATGACGTAAACAGGTATTCAAATTCGTGGCGATGATGCTAACTTTACAGCACCTTCACACTGCGGCTCCGGGATCTTCGGCAATTACAAGACTTCTAACTTCATCATCGAGATTTCAATCAACATCCTTTGGGTTATCGTGCGGAACCCGAATACGGCTTTGTTGACTAATCTCTCGTCCTGCGTTGGAAGCCTGGAGTGGTGATGGCATCGATTTAGGTTCAAAGTTGGCACCTTCTGACGCTTCTCTACAGAGAATCCTGTCTGCGCACGAGTCAATCCAAGGACTCTGACCGTCACAACGAGCCAAATTTTCCAGTTTCCAATGGTATAACGATGCTGCTTCCTTAAATCGCAATTGAACGCTATGGCAGGCTGTTAATCTTTCGTAGACAGCTGGCTACCTTGGCACGATACGCAGAAAGGGCATATCGTATCAACAGAATTTCTTCTGATCGGGAGATTCGTAACCGAAATTCACGCATGACGGCACATTCTGTGCTCAGAATGTGCTGCTTACGACTCCCCAAACTCTCCTAACTCCTCGGTATGCTAAGAGCAGTTCGCCGAACCCTGTTGAACCTTATGGTGAGATATGTGATTCGTACCCATCATCGTCAATAGGAATTCTCTCGTCAGCTCGCTCGGGATCCCAAGCAGCATGTGCCGTGGGATCCAGGCCAGAACGCTTATTTTCAAACTACCAAGAACCTTGTTGCGAAGGTTACCGAAGCGCCCTTATATCGACTGCCAACCTCTCGCAGCCTGGATACCGGGGGAATGATATCACCGAGAGGAAGGCAGGCGAGTCTGCCTTGCGCGGCTAAACTCTCCTTGCCTGCCAGAAGCCCTCCCTGTATCGAGGGTGTGTCCTTAGAGCAGACTGTTGGCTTTCTCCAAAACGGTGCTAGCCAACCTTGAAAGTCATTTTATTCAAAGTTCGACGGTGGGGGGATTTGGGTTTCCCAGGGGACTGGGTACATGCATTCCAACGATCCCACGAGATACTTCCCGTCCAAACTCTCCCGTGCCTCGAACGTTCGGAATATGGAGACAGAAGCCACAGTGTTCGGCACTTGACCTGCACCCCGGAGCCTCCCCCCCCCTGAGTTTGACCTTGGTCTTCTGACGCACACGTGGCGGATAGGGACGAGATGTTTCCAAGAGCCGCGGAGGTGGTAAAAAAAAAACACCTCGACCCTAAGCTCCGCGCGTCCGCTTCAGTCTCGCCAGTCCTTCGCCGCATAGACACAAACTCTAATTAAAATGAAGAGACCAACGCCAACGGGGTTTCAACCTCGCTCGCTTCGGGTTTTCAGAATGGCCGCCCCGCGGGACGGGTATACTCCCGCCCAATGAACGTCTCACAGAGGCCCCGAGAACCGATGACGCCGGAGGCCTAGTCGATCCCAGTTGTCATTTTCCGGACGTTTCGGCCATCCTCCTGGTTCTGGGATATTTCTGGTGGCGCGCCTGTTGGCGACAGCTGTGCCCCTTACTGGCTACCGCTATCCCCTTCTCAGTCGTTGGTCGAACCTAAACTAGTTCCCAAACGCTGGACCCTATAGTGTCTCCTCATCCTTCGGGTGATCCTTCTAGAAGGAGTTGAGACCCCTTAGCCTAGCAACACAAGCAGGCAGTGCCCGTCTCGAGGGCTCGAGGCCTTGTTGCTTAGCTAACTTTGCTCTATCACTTTGGAAAGCTTGAGGCCTCGGATGAGTCTGTTTGTTGGATAGTCTCTTCAGTAGACCAACCCGACGTTCTCCTGAGAACCCTAGAGAATAAGGAGGAGGAGAGGAAAAGAGAAGAATGAAAAAACCAACAAAACAATGTATGGAGAACGCCATCAGGGGTTTTCGTGTCAACTTGGAAATTCTCCGACTCAAAGAGCCCAGTGGAGCAATGTTCTAAGGGCTAGAGGCTGCCAAGTATCTGATACATGGACAGATGGCGACATGTTGATGGTGAAGCTAGAGATGCACAAATCTCTTGCCAACGCCAACGGTGGAGCTGGCCTCCCCGTATGTGCCGCCGTGACTGAAAATTGAGGGCAACAACTACTCATGAAGGCCACCGGAATGGAGAAGTTTCATTTCTCGAGTGGTCATAAGGTTTGGGCTAGGCGTCTAGTGCGATCCAGGAACAACGCGGATAATTATTTATGGGATTGGTGTACTAATTGTTATGATTTTTTTTGGGGAAAAATTCTTAGAGTATGACGCGATGGCTGAATATCCTAGAAGGGGAACTGGAAGGGGCACTGGAAGGGGGGGTGGACAAAGTTCTGGGAGGCAAGCACGAGATGAAGCAGCGTGGAGGAGATGAAGGTTTAAGATAATCCAAAGCTCAGCTGTGAGCTGGGAAACGTATATTTCATCAGAGGTAGCTAGTCTATATATCATAATCCATGAATTGCTTGAAATTGGGAAACGAATCAAGCAGAGTAATAAAAGTAAAAGATAAAAGATAAAAAAAAAATGACGGAAAAAATGAGGACTATTAGATGGGAATATATGACATGAAGGTGATGAGAAAAATAATTGAAAATCGAAGAAAACCCAGAAGAGAAGGCGAGGAACAAAGGCACCCAAGAAAAACCGACCAGGCAAACAGACGTGACGCAAAAACGCTGGCTATCAAAGTTCTCTGCCAAGATCGGAATTGTTGCTTCTGGCCTTGGGGTCAGCTCCCACTTTGTTCCGTAGTGATTGGTGAGTGGTGGCCAGGTCCCTGGCTCACTAATCGAGGAAAATGCAAAAGGCAACCACAAACGAGGCGTGAATTGGAAATGCAATGCAATGCAACCGTTTGGGGATGAATAATCCGACCAACAAAAAGCCAGCTGAAGACCGGATTGATCATAGAGTGTCCCAGTAGGGAAGCCCAATGGCCCATAACGGCAGAACTGAGTCCCGTGCTTTCGCATCCTTTGCATGGGTGTCTGCCACCACACTTCCTAATAATGACCTGTCGCCTTTTGGTCATACTGAGGCCACCTAAGGTAGGGGCCAAGTATCGCGGTCGGGGGTTCTCGAGCGGGAGGGCCAGCTTGGTGTCTCTATTCCTGAAATGGCCGAGCGCAGAATGCCTCCTCTCGCCCGTAAGCTGTGTAGTGTTCATTCACAATTCCTCGTTTCGGTGTGTAAGATCCCGAGGATGCATGTGGTCCACCTCGGATGAGAACGATGATGGAGGTTTGATGGCGAAATCGACCAATACTGATAACGGATGACGGCATTGAGGGTTGAAGGCAAAGGAAAGAGTAATTGCAACTGAAAATTAGCAACTGCTCGCACGCGGCTAGTGGTGCACAGATTGACAAGGGAATCTTGAGTGTTTGCAGATGACGGGACAGACATCGGGGAACGCCGACGAATGATGTTGGAGGACTCTCAAGTGATCGCCATGCTTGCATGTCCCGGGGACACAGCGCAGGTCAGCTCGCCCAGGAAGGAATGGAGAGCCTAGGCACTGGTGGTGTCCCAGTATCGCTTCTTTGCCATGACTGCCACTTTCTGACCGGCGAAGCGGTGCTGGAAGAAATTGAAAACGGCGAACTCGTCTCTTGACATGACATAGGAGTCTGGGTGCGTTTGGACCTTGGTCCAGATGTGAGAGAGGGCAGACTCTAGGATCTTGCTAATGGTAGGATCCTGAGCGCCGTCAGGGCTCTCACGGGCAATCTCCAGCGCCTGAGAGACGGCAGCGTCGTGCGAGGGGCTAGCCATCACAGGCTGAGGGGGCGAGACTCGGTGAGGCATGGGGCGATAGTGTGAGAAGAAGTAGGGCTGTTGCAGCTGGCGGTGGTGAAGCTGTTGCTGGTGTTGTTGCTGTTGCTGGTATTGCTGGTACTGGTATGGCTGTTGAGGGAACGGCTGGGGGAGATAGAGACCTTGTGCTTGAGGAGTGGCAACCGACAGCATTGTATCCGGAGAAGTCGAAGGTGCAACCGGCGGATCGCTCATGTATATACTTTACAGGCCCGGTTTCTGAGCCTGAAAAGAAAACGCCTCTAGTTGATGGGGCAAGTAGGTAACTTGCGTCAAGGTACAATAGTATAAGAGCGAGGAGCAGGGGTTTGGCTTGGACTTGGTGCTAGGTAGATGGTACTTGTTGGAGCTCGGGGAATGTGGGGTTCCAACTGAGATACGGCAGGGGTCCTGGTCTGCAATTAAACAGCTTGGCAGATGATCCTCTTGGGGTGGATTTTTAGAGCGAGCGGTGCTTCTGGTCGGATGCAGCCACGATGGCCTTGGGGTGGTGGTAGGGGGCTTCGGTGGGACGAGCAGAGCAGGTGCTGTAATACGGTATGGTAATGGCAGAAGTGGCGGTAAGTGATTCTGTACGGTACAATCCAGGCACAGATGCAACGATGTTTCAGGGCCTCCCCATCCGAGGAAGAGGGAGCGACGGGACATGGCTCTTATACATTGCATCCCTTTGGAAACAGTCTTTTTGGTGGCCCGGCTCCGAGTCGAGTAGCGCAGGCGACCACGGGCCCAGGCCCGCCTTCAGACGACGCCATACGAAGGAGAAGGACCCTGCCGAGAGATTACACGTCCAGCCCACGGCTCTGGCGATGTGGTTCGGCAGCAGAGTCACGCCGGGCTGAGCGAACGCCCAAATGGAGGGGGTGGCTGCTGGCTGTGGTCCATGATTCGAGTTAATCACCATGCAAGGCAAACGTACAAACCGCGGCCAACAGAGGCTAGCTCCCGGCAGCAAAGGGGAAAAGGAAAGGGAAAGGAAGGGAAGCCATGGTGGGGGAGGGGTCCAGGCGGGCAACATGGCCGTACATGGAGGAGGGTGATGCTATGAGACAGACGATTCAGCGTGTGGCCGGCTTAGATACACACCCCCTCCTCCAAGGAAGCAAAAGACGAGCCAGGCCAGACAACAAACAAGTCGTAACGCCCAGCCGGACAATGGTCAACCGAGCCATTGGCTAAACTGTCCCGCAGCGCATATTGGCGCATCACGCGCCTGTTTGCCGGAAAGGCCTCCATGGTATGCGTCTGGGCGTGCGTGAGCTAGGCTGTGTAGAAAGTCTAACTGCTGTCTCGGAACAAACCTTCGCGATTTATCGGGGCTCGGCCCACAACGTCCCAATAGGCTCCAGCCCGCCAACTACTTCATCCGAGGAATGAATGGATTACGGTCATTGCCTGTCCTCCTGCGGAGTGGCGCACCCACGAGGAGATCCGAGACTATGACTCGGTGGCTGTCTGTTAGTTGACACCCACTGCCAGCGTAGGACACGGCTGGCTAGGTTTGTACAGTCTGAGCAGGGCCTTTGCTCTTCTCCTGGTGTCTGTGCCGCCATTTCTGGCCATCTCCCAATACGAAGCCCGATCTGCCCGAAAATAAGATTCCGTGATGCCAGGGAGTAGACTTACCCAGGAGCATAGGAGAAAGCGACAGCCTCCCCACCTCGTAACTGTGCTCTGGCTGCCTATCTCCCCACCCGCACAGTTACCCCTACCCGGCTTTGGATCTCCGGTTTTCTGGAAGAGAGGTGGAATTTCCACTCTTACCGCGCCAGATCTGTGGAGGTGGTATTGCGCATGCCGAGCCTGCCGCCTGCCGTCATCATATCAGTCCCTGCTATTCACACAAACAGCCCCGGCCGCCGAATCGTGTGATGCTTCGTTCAAATATCTCGTCTTGGCGGCCACGTCCTCTCCCAGCAACGTTTTGGCTCTTCACCCAGTACGACCGTTTCGGTTTCAGACGTTGGACGCCACCTGCAACTTGTCTCATGCAGCATTCAACGCTCTGAGAAATTGAGTAAAGCTTAAAAATCCTCACTAGTAGATCCCAATGAATCAAACAGACCATGATGCGAAGGTTTGCCATGTATTCTTCCGAAATGTCTGCAAGAAAAGTAAGTCCGAATGAGGTGGAATAAACCTTTCTTTGGGAGAACAGCGATAAAGGAGGAAATGGCGACGCCCCAGGCCTTTAGATAAGAGTCGAAAAAGGAAAGTCTTGCCACTCCCAAGTGCAGCCCTACCAGGTCGATGTGAGGTCAATATGCCACAAAGGATCAAATAATCCTTGTTTGTCTTTGGACAATTCAGGTCACAAGCGTGTCACACGCGTTCAGAAAGCCAGCAATAATGCATCATAAGACTGGGGGTGAAGGGCAGGTGGGGGGTGGATGTGAATGGAGGTCGTCCAGTCAGCACCCGAGTTGTCAACATCTCCGACCAACCGCTGACGTTTGTGATCCGTCTTGGAACCGAATTGACGAGTCGGCCCCGGCGCAAAGTCTAATTAGGTGCTACATCGTTGCAACCCTGCAAGATTCGGCAGCCTCAGTCACACCTGCGTAAGTCCAGGGCTGCATCCGGGCCTACACAACAGGCCTCCAAAGCCACGGCTGAAAGGGTTGTCGCAACAACAAGCCTAGAAAGTGGAAGGCGATGATCCGCGCCAGCTGACCCAGAACCAAGTTCCCGGAGACGAGCAGCATTCCAGAGGAGTCATTGTGCCCAACCCCACATGTGGTACGTATGTTTGCCTTGAAAGTGGCGGCGTGTGGAAGGGATATAGCCAAGGGACAAAGTAGACCCAGACTGACAGAAAGACAAAACCGAGCGGTAAAGGTTAATAAAAAGGCGTGTGAGTAATTCACCGAGCCTGGCTACTGTATTAGGGTTTTCCCATCTCGAGTCTCGTCCCCACGCCCCTCAGCTTGAGGGACGACTCGGAAGCATGTAGGCGGGGGAGGTTCCCAAGAGTCGCGTCTTGCGGTCCGCTTGCCTTGGCGAGACCTTGAAGAAAAAGTACTCGGCACTGGACGCGAGGTAATGGGATGAAAAGAGCGGTCTAGGTTTGCTGTGTCGTGGCAGTCGATATACCGACGTGTCGAACGGTGGAACAGGACCCCTCTAGGCTAGAAATTTCCAAACGAGAGCGAATAAAAAATGATAGCCTCGTTTAAGGTTTAAGGGTGCAGGACTCCTGCGCAGCTCGATCTACCGTCTCCCTTGGCGGTGTATCAGGCCCTTGCTGCAACCTGCCTGTATTTCCGCAACGTTGCTTTGGAGCGGAAGAACGAGGAACGGTCGAGCTGGAAGAGAGATCGGGACTGGAGGTCGTCGCTAGACGCAGGCTCTGTCAACGACGGCGCATCGAGATGCGGCCTTGCGATGGACCAGATGGACGCGATGCAGGCAGACGAGGGAGGGAGGGTGTGGGTGGAGCAGGAGCGAGGCTCGTCCCTCTAGCGATGGCCAGCGAGCCAAGGCAGTGGGGAGGAAGGTCCATCCTACAGGGCCTTCCGTGGGCACCACCCCCACGCGCCACGCCTTTGGCCTCTAGCCGGAAGACCCCGACGCAGTGACGGTGTTGGGCATTGGCCAGCTCGACGTTGGACTGTGCCAGCGCCCACGTAACAAACTCTGTTGCTCGTGTAGGCAGCCAGGCCGGCCTATCACTTGGGTCCTGCCGAGTCACGTATCATCCGGTCCAAGCAGTCATGCCGACGCCTTCGCTGCCTTGCCTGTTCTTGGAGCGATCGAAAATAGCTGCGCTAGCCGTCTCGTAGCAGCTACATGTCATGTCGAGGGGCAGGCCGCCTGTGCATCATCAGGATACCGCACCGGCATGCCGCATAGCACTACGGATTTACCGGCCACTCGCTGACAGCGGCAGGTCTGGTTGGTCCAGCAGCCCAAGACAACCAGACGGGCCCGGACCGAGGAGTTGGGTCCCGCTCCCATGCATAAACTACGACTAATGTACGTGCGCATATAATAGTCTGTGTGTGCTAAAAACAAATAAACCCTTTAGCAGCCCTGACAGGTGCCTGTTAACGCCTGACCTTAGGGGACGATGGGAAGACGAGTTTGCGAACTGGATATAACACACCGCCCGAGGCAGCGCTGAGCTGGGCGAGGCCTGGGCTGAGAGCCCGACCCCATTGTAACCGCCCATAGAGTTTGCAGGGAACACCCAAGGATTTGGTAACACCCACATGGCTCCCTCCACAGAGAGGAGGAGGGGGAAGCCACCTCATTTCCCAAACTGGGGCTTTGCTGGTGACCACTGCCTCGTGGAACTCTATTTGGATTCTGGATAGTAATCAACTTTGTCCATTCCTCCAGTCTCCCAATGGCGCGGTTAGGCAGCATGTAGAAAGCTTTGTCGTCGCGCCCAAGGCTCATCCGCATCCGCGTCATCCGCGGCATAAACAATTGTTCCCCCCGGAAATGATCCTATCATTGCCATTGCTCGGTCTTTTTTGTCCCTTTGGATGATATGTCAACCCAATTGCGGCTTACGTCCCTGCTGGTAGGTGACACATCATGTTGCTTGACGCACTTCGTAGCCTATTGTAGGTCCTTCCGCACCAGGCGGCCATCCAAGGTTTGTCACGGACGTTTGGACATTTCGATCTTCCTTTCCTTTCCTTTCCCCCGTCTGTGATCAACGTCCACTCTTCCCCCATACATTTTTTTTTTTTTTTTGAAAACGGCCCGCTCTCGGGTTTCTATCGTTTCCTTTACCGGAAGGCATCGGCGATGTTCTCGGGGGTCAGCCAGAGAGCGAATGTCAGAGTCTCTGAAGTAGGGTTACATGAAGTGAGATGGGGAATCTGATCAGCCTCCATGGGATGGGGAGCCTTCAATCTACAAGGCCCGTCAGATGACGACAGCCCGGGATGCTTTCAATTGCCGGATCAGGCTGATTGGTTTCTGCCAATCAATATTGCAATTGAACCGGGTCAGCCCAGGATGACGAGTGTTCGCTTGATTCGTACATGCGCCGACTTCCCAGATATGGTGGCGAATTATCAATCTACTACCTGGCATCGTCAATAGCTGTCATGTATTGGAGGGACTTTGATGACTGCTTTATGGTAGGAGAGCACCTGGAAGATGACCAGTGCGGCATGATTGTTCGCAGCGTTTAGCCCTGCGTTGCAGATAAAACACTCCGGCTTACAGCCAGAGTCTGTTTCGAAACACTCCAGAGCATGCGAGGCGCGGGGAAGTCTCACTCGAGAACCTGGCATGGGTGTCGGAAAACCTATCCGCTTCCTACGAGTGTTACTACATTGATGTAACATTCATCGGAGCTAGTTGTTGATTCCGGGGAAAGACATGATATCATGACATGCCTCGACGTTATTTTCCTTTTTTCTATACGATTACAGTTCTAAATTTAAGTCATGTGGGAATATACAAGCTATTTTACATTAGTACATGACGAATTAGACTTGCCTTTGAGGTGAAACCCCTACTTGTGCTTTTTTTCCAGAGCTGAGTTGTGTTGAACGAGTTTGGATACTCGCGGATCCCAATGCAAACGCCGGTTATCGCCCAGCCTTCACAAGCTTCTTGCCAATGTTCCAACCCCAGGCTCGAAGCTGTTTGACGATGCGGGGCGTGACCGCAACGGTCAGCGGAATCCGGACAAAGATGAAGCTCTTGTGGATGGCGTATGCAAGCGCAAGCTGCGTTGCCAAACCTGTACATGTCTCAAGAGTCAGTGACTTCTCCACATCATGGCTGGCTTGCAGTGCCAACAAGGCGGACTGGGGTAGACTGACTGGCGTTGTGGCTGGCCCGCTCTTGAGCTTCCTCAACACCCCATCCCTCTACCGGGGCCTCCGATGCGGCATCTTTCTTGCCCTTGAAGATGCCCACAACGGCAGACCAGGCGCTGGAGAAACTTTGCTGGACGGATTCAGGAATAAACGTAGTTATCGCGGACACCACCTTGTGCTCCACGTAGGCTATTGCGCTCAAGATTAGTGACTTATTTTCTTCCCGGAATCGATCCAAGGCTTAGAAAAATTACCAATCTTTTCCGTTCCCACAGCTTGAACAAGCAGGAAGAAGAAGGGCATATCCAAGATGCTCAGCAAAAAGTAGACCCCGACCGCCGCTCTGCCATATTCCCTCGTGAGCTTCTTGAAGCGGTCAGACAAGGATAGGCTCTCCTTGACCTCGGCCGCACTCCCCGCACTCCTCCGCCACGAAGTAAGTCGAAATCCGCGTCGCGGGGCCTGACGCAATGCGACGTTGGGTGTGAAGAGCGTTTGCCTCCCAGGCAGCATATGTACTCGGTTCGCTGCGCCTCTGGATGCCCTCGCAGCGATCTGTGAGGAAACTTGCAACGACTGTGAGCTCGACCACCTCTTCCAGGTAGGCTCCCAGGCCGTCGTCGGCTGTCTCAGCGATCGCAAGGGCCGAGGCAGAGCTTCTATCCAGGCTCGCGACATGGCGGAGGCGAGAGTCGATTGCAATTGAATGTGTTGTCGCGGCGATGTCTGGATATCCTATTTCGTAAGGGAGAATGCGTTCAATTGAATAAGGATATGGATATTAGAAGGAAAGAATCGTGGAGTAAATTGGTTATCAGATCATTTCTCCCCCGTCTCTAAATTAAAGCCGCTAGGATCTCGCCTCTCGCCGGAGTTTGCGGCATATGAAATTTGTTGCTGGCAGCTTCCACCGTTAGTGCCTCAATTTTTAGGCTCTCCAGGATCTTAAATCGGGTGAAACCCGCTGGGTCACTTTCCCAAACCCATGACATTCCGATATCAACACTTGGGTCCTACGAGGGAATATTCAAGATTTGCTATCTCGTCATGATTGAAGCTTCAATGCACCGATAAATCGTTCATTAAACCCCGGGAGAGCGCCGGCGAAAGTGACATGGATGCATCGGAGCTTGCACAGGATGACTGTAATGTAACTCCCCGTCAACTCAATCCGACATGGTGGGGCCACTGGCGCAGCTGTTTCTTAGGGCCGAACCTGGCATGCTGCAGATACGGCAAACCCGTTTCTTGCATACCAACCGCGCTCGACTAACAGTGAACCTTTTCGTGTCAAGGGATTCCACAAGTCGGTATCGGGACTTCCCGAGCTTGAGGCTGGCAATCGGCCATCCCGTTCATTATGCTTTTGCCCCTGGAAAGAGGAGGATGCCGAGGGTTGTTCGATACCCCTCTTAGTCCTGAAAGTTGATAGCGCGTTGACATTAACCGAGAACGACAACAGAGGTTCACAGCCACTGGCTACTGATGTATCATCTATGGATTTGTAGAATGGAGTCAGCCAGCTCATTCGTAGCGGTAATGGGCGAGTTGTGGACGTATGCTAAGTGACTTTCCCGGCCAACTTCAAGCGAAAGAGGGAAATGAGAGATCTTGGTATACCTCAGCCCCCCTCTTATGGTTTCTTCGAACTACGTGGCAGAGAGAAACATCCGGTATAAGCTCAAAATTATTCATGCGCGCTATGGTATCCTAGGATCTCTCAGCCTAGGTATGGACAGCAGGTATGCACCGATAGAAATCTGCCTGCGTACGTTGGTAGACAGATATCTTGAATTTCCCCGGGGCGAATCTTTCTTTAGATTGAAAAACTTCCGCAGGAGCCATAGGCAAAACGTTGGAGCATATTTGGTACTCAAGAGGAAATTACTAGTTGTGGGAAGTGGACGCTCCCACCTTCAGTTCATAGTCAATTACTTCACTCAGGTGCCCAGGGAGGTTGCCTCCGAAGTCTACATATCTTACCAGGACAGCATGGTTACTAAGTAAAAAGTTGGTAAATGGAGTAGCACTTTACATGTGCCTGTTACCTACCACCCACATGTCTTTGGTGCAGAAGTGACTTCCCAGGTAGGTGCGAGTAGGCAGCTCCTTACCTTAGTGCCCAGGTAGGAGGTACGCAGAGCGCCTGCCTTCTGCCACGATCGTTCTTTTCTTGAAAACGGCATTTTCATTCTTTTTCGGAACTCGTGCAGCTTACAATCCTCACAAAGATTGAGGTGCATCCGGTTTCTCGGCCCCCGATATCGCTCCCTGAGCGATGCCCAGGCTCTTCTGCCTAGTGCCGTCCGGTTTTCTCATACGATGACCATGTGGAAAGCACTTCATACTCGTTTCACCCTGCAGGAGCTCGCCGTTTGATGATTTTCATCCATTCGCAACGGCACAACGGACTGCAGCGACTTTTAGGTCACCTTCCCGTGCTGGTTCACTCTCCTCATCATAAAATTTCAAACCACAATCCGCCGAAACTTCAGATCTCGAGGTTCACGATCAGCACCGAGGGTACGATTCGAACAGCAACGCCAACTAAACGCAACCCGAGAACCGAGGCATATCGCTTCAGCTTGAGAAAATAGCCTTGATTCTTCATTCCCGTGATTAAGATTGATTTCTCTCCACTCCGACTGTCATTAGTTGGCAAACATAATGGAAAGCGACGTCCATAGACCTGAGGAGATCAACGAAAAAATAAGCGCGATGCTCGCCGCTACGGAAGCTTTGAAGCCTGGTGCAGGCCAGCTGATAAGCCCAATGAGCTCTAAAACGCCACGAGCACTCACTTCTAAAGTAATATCGAAGGTTTCGAGTGCTTGGGATCGCCTGAATACGAAGCCTCCAAGTTTTGACAGTGGGCACGTTGGTAGGAAGACCCCGATTGGCCTCTTCACAACCAGGATATGCTAATTAAGTAGACTCGGACGCCACAGCATCGGTTCCAATTACATCCCGAGACACGCGATTTACTATCAAATCAATAGATATTCGTAAAAACGAGGGTATTAACATCGGAAAGA
This sequence comes from Clonostachys chloroleuca, assembly GCA_037952775.1. Classification (NCBI taxonomy): domain Eukaryota; kingdom Fungi; phylum Ascomycota; class Sordariomycetes; order Hypocreales; family Bionectriaceae; genus Clonostachys; species Clonostachys chloroleuca. The sequence goes on along the minus strand of JBANAY010000003.1, from coordinate 17,587,458 downwards.
ACGAAAAGGCTAGAAAACTCGCTGGTATTGAGGTCAGCCGCCGCCCAGTTGCCAGTAGCAAAAGATCCTTCTTGAATAGGCCACGGCCAGGCAGCGAGATTTGTTCTACGCCTTCTGCCATTGAAAGCGAATCCCTCAATACATCTGGTGGCAGAAGCTGGAAGCTGACGGCAAGGTCTTCCGGTCCCTTTGGAGCTGAGCCCAGGTTTGATTTAGATCTCGAGGATAGGGTCTTGAGTATCAGACCTGATGGATCTTCAACTCCTCGAATTCTGATTCAGCATAGACGAGCCACTCAATCCGTCGATAGCAGAATACACTCAAGCGAACTTGGGATCTTTCTAAGCACACACCGACATAGTGCCACAGATCATGCTTTCAACTGCGGGGAAGTTGCCAAGAGCACAACATTAGCCGTCGACAACAAATCTCGGGACGAGTATTTGAATACGCCTCAAACCCGTCCAATCGACTATTATCTCAAGCCTCCAGCTGAGTGTAGGCGAGTAAAGAAGCACCCATCCCCCAACAAGGAGTATCTTGAGCGTCTTAAGACGGCGCTTGAAGAATACACAACCCTCAAAACATCTGGTGCCGGCGACCGGGATCTTGATGAGCTGGCCGACATGCTTTCCTTTACAACACGCCCTCTTACCTCACGAGAAAAGAATCAATTGCCCCGTAGGTGCTTGACATTACCACTCGAACGGAAACCCGACCCAAAAGGGAGCATGAAAGCAACCCCTTCTCACTTGCCTAGAGGCACTTATAGATCTGGGGCCACACGGTCTAGCGGAGTTACAGAACATCATCGCATCGCTAAGAGATCCTTTCGTACTTTTCGACCTCAGGATGATGGCGCTGAAGACCCAGACGAGCTACGATAGTGGGTCGAATTTCGAAAACATTAAACCACATTTACGGGAGCTTTGAGTGGACGAAGTATATATCTACCCATTCAAGATCTTACTTCTTTGGCCTCAGCCTTCAATATCAGTGCGGTATATATTAACCTACACAAAGCGAAATTAGGGTAGTTCCTGTTTCTAGATATTGCATATTCGTTGTCATAGCCAAGGAGGAGCTCCAGTCCCAGACTTTGTCACGTTTGGCAAAATAAAACGTTCCGAAAGATAGTGCTCATATTCAAATGCTAGCATGTATGACTCTCTCATTAATCATGTTACAGCCGTTCCATTCAAGATTCATTCATTCATTCAAACAATAGCGCTCTGCCAGCTCGTACGCTCCAAGTCGAAATTAGAACATTCTGCGGCGGGGGCGGTGGGAGCCCCGTCCATCCGTGCCATGCATCCTGCGAGTGCCAGCAGCCTGAGATTTAAGTTAGCATTGGGCTTGGGGTGAGCTAGAATTGATCAACGTACCTTGACAGCTGGGCGGTGCGTGAGAGAGCCCTTCATTCTCAGCAGGGCGCCGCTCACCTTATCCTTGAAGGATGGGCGGCGCTTCTGGTGGTGCACTGGTGCGTGCGTGGTGTGGGTTGTGTGAGTTGTGTGGTGAGTGTGGTGAACTCGGCGTCGAGGGAAGATGCTACGACGGGGGCGAGTTGTGGTGGTGGTTCGTGGGGTAGCACGAGCACGACGACGGTATGTGAAAGGCATGATTATGGTCTTGTTGTTGGTGATATTCTTTAAAGATGTTTGGTTGTCAAGGTTGAAAGTAAAGTTGTGGAGTTGTGGAGTTGTTGTGGTATTCAAATCAGATTGTTTGTGATGTTGTTTAAGATGATTTTTGAGTATAGGTAGCGAGAATTCGAGATGATTATATACTTGATGGATGGAGGTGTTCAACCATTGCAGCCTCTATCAAAGGACGGATGTTCGTCACCAATGATGCCATCGCGACCAAGGGTTCATGTTGGCAGAGCACAGGGTCCAAGTAGATTGTGCAGATCAAGATGCTATGATGCCACTAGCCGCCGATCGTTCACGCAGTTCCTACAAGAACAAGTCCAAGAACTTGGAAGTGGGTTGTGGGACAAGGGTCCGGGGCACGTCATTGCTCCGATGGTGATTGGCTGGCGCCCACCATCCATGTCATCTCTATCGGCGATATTTTCGCCACTTCGATTCTGCCCCTTTGATACCGGCGCAGGGTCCTGGAACAATGCAGGGTCCTGCCGCAGTCAATGACTCTGATTGTCGTCATATGGTGGTCTTCCCGCTCACAGGGCTGAGCGATCCTAAACTCCTCAGGAGAATACCTAGCCGCATCCAAAAGAATCCAGAGATTACCAAGTTAGTGATCATTTGGACAAGCAGCTACGTTGGGAGTCCAAGCTTCCTCAGGATGACATAGTTCCTTTAGGAGTTGAGCACTGGCCGAATGTGAAAACAGGCCTGGAGAGGGCCCTGGTCATCAGCTGGCTTCGCACAGACAAGGCAGCGACAGCAGCAGCACCAAAATGTTGGAACTATAACATACACATTTTTGGTCCGTAGGTCACTGCGTTACCTGGAGGCGAACACTGTTCCGATTCCTTTCAGCAGGATGGAATCCCAGGGTTGATGTGGAAGCTTTACGAACAGACCATTGCTCTAGCTTGTTTGTCCATCAAAGGTTACGTGGGTTGAGGTAGCTTTGTGACTACAGCTGCGAAGGTTCAGGCGCGAACCTTCTATTAAGCTCTCGGGATGACCCTTGAGCTTTCTTTATCATTGTGATTTTAAGGCGACTATGTCGCATGCGGCCCCAAAGTGCTTCTTACTATTGGTTGTGGTTGACTCATCCGCCGTATCGGCCATTCGCTTCCTACTAACAATGAACGGTTGGCGTATGATTCTTGGATAACAAGCTTCACACTTGACTTGGAAAGAAGTACCGAAAACCTACGATGCGCTTGCGAGAAACAGCGCATCGAGCGGTTTAACGTGGTGATGTATGTTTAAGCATGAAACGCAGTCTCACTTTCTTGGAGCCATTTTGACATACCAGTTTGCATTTGGCATCCACCAACACCGGCGCTGTGGCTCAACTGAAGGGTAAAGACCAGCCAACCAAGTAAAGAAGAAGATGCAAGGCCGAAGTCAACCACCGTTGAACATATATACAGCTCGTATATCTGTGGCATCAGTGGCAGAGGCTGCTGTGATTCTCTGCCAATTAGATAAGGGCTCTATCATAAATGGGGCTCTGTTTGTTCCAGCAGCTTCACCCAACTGCCGATCCCATGCAGATGCAGGTCGTAGACACCATTTCCCCAATCTCCAATTGACGGTCAGCGATATCGGCCTTATCGCTGGACGGCACAGAAAATAGGCGGTAGGGAAAATATAACAAAAAATAATATTCACGAACGAAGACTGGTGAAGAGGGAAACAAGGCCAAGCCGTAGAGAAGCCAAAAATCAATCGGCGAAAGCGACCCGCACTGTCACTAGAATCAGATCATATACCGCAACAGCGACGCTTCGTCCTCACGTGGGACAGACTCGCCCACATAATGGCTGGCTCGCTGCTGCGGTGGACTCTCTGGCCATTGATTGCCGCCGTAGTGGCCGCGTTCGCCGTCGCTTATCGTCTCCAGCAGCCTCTCGTCGGCACGCAGCCCTCCAGTGCCACGACACCATCGTCGGCCGGGGACACGTACTGCTACCAGGGCATCACAACCCTCGACGATGACAGGCCCGAAGCCCGGTGCTTCTCCGTCGCTGACGGCTCGTTCAGCCATGTCTTAACCGACGACCAAGCAGCCGATCTCGAGCCTGCCCACGTCCACGCCAGCCCTGGATATGTGATCCCCGGGCTCTGGGAGGGACGGCCACGGCCACTTGCTTCAATACGGCGAATTTCTCCATTCGGTCGACCTTTTTGGGTGTGAGTCTCTTGAGGATATTCGTACCAGGGTCAAGGAGTATCTCAATGCCAACCCAGATGCCGGTTCCAAGGATCACTGGCTCAGAGGTGTTGGATGGGATCAAACCGCCTTTGGCCGCATGCCAACAGCTGTACGTCTAACGATTTCCCCCTCTCACTTCCCTTATTTCTTGTAGAACCCTCTACTGACCTTCATCCATTCAAGGCCGATGTCGAGCAAGATCCCCTTCTCAAGGGCAAGTTCTTGATGCTCGACCGCATCGACGTCCACTGCGTTTGGGTGTCCCAGTCCGTGCTGGACCTCCTCCCATCAGAACTTCCAGAGATCCCCGGAGGCGAAATCGTCCGTGACCCGGGCATGGGCGTCTTCTGCGACAATGCCATGGACTACATCACAAAAATCTGGCCGAAGCCCACCGACGAGTTCAAAGCCAGGACCGTCAAGACCGCCATGGCCAAGCTCAACCAGGTCGGCCTCGTCGGCATGCACGACGCGGGAGCAACACCGTCCACACATCGTCTCTACCAGAAGCTAGCCAAGACCGATGACTGGACAGTCCGTGTCTACGGCATGCTGGAGTGCGACAAGCGCAACTCCTTCTGCCCGGACGAAGCGGTACAGATCCACGACCCCGACTTCAAATTCACCGTCCGCAGCGTGAAGCTATTCGGCGGTTAGTCCTCGCTTCCCCGTCTAATAAACAATCCCGCTCCCCACCCTCTCCCCAGATTAGAGTTTACTGACCCCTTATTAGACGGGGCCCTCGGAAGCTGGGGAAGCGCCATGCTCGACCCGTACACAGACCACCCCTGGACCTCAGGCTCCCTCCTCATCAACGCCTCCGCCCTCACCCAGGTCGCCAAGTCCTGGGCCGCCGCCGGCTACCAGGTCAACATCCACGCCATCGGGGACCTCGCCAACCGCAACGCCGTCGACGCCCTCGAGGCCGCCCTCGGGCAGGAGTGCCCCGAGCACGCCGGCAACCTCGCCCGTTGCCAGTCCCTCCGCCGCTTCCGCATCGAGCACGCCCAGATCATCCACCCGGACGACCAGGACCGCATCCTCGCCCTCGGCATCATCCCCTCCATCCAGCCCACCCACGCCACCTCGGACTTCAAGTACGCCCAGGACCGCCTCGGCGCCGGCCGCCTCCGCTCCTCAGCCTACCGCATGAGGTCCCTCCTCCCCGCCCGCCCGTCCCTCGGCTCCGACTTCCCCGTCGAGCCCCCAACCCCTTCGAGGGCATCTACGCCGCCGTCACCCGCAGGAACCCTCACACAGGCAAGGGTCCCAGCGCCGCCGACCCGGATCTGGGCTTCCTCCCCGACGAGATCCTGTCCCTGAGGGAGACCCTCCTGGGGTTCACCCGCAGCCCGGCCTACGCGGCCTTCCTCGAGGCCAAGGCCGGCGTGATACGCGAGGGTGCCTTTGCTGATTGGGTCGTTCTGGACGAGCCGCTGGATCGGCTCTCCTTTGAAGACCTGCGCACTCTCAAGGTCAAGGAGACCTGGGTTGCGGGTAGGCGTGTCTACTCCAGTGATGATACCAATCTACCCTGACTTCCCACTCCAGAATTGGCTCAAAGGTAGGTCCTATCACCTCCATCTATATACAATTTGCTTCAGCGCTGTTTTGAGGGTGAAAAGGGCGAAGCACTTCAACTTTGTATACTTCATGGGGATCTGATGAAACTGATATTTATTTCGTCACATCATCGACCGAGCAGCTCGATGTGATTACATACATACTGACGCTTGCGAGGCCGTCACATTGCCGAGTTTCTTACCATAGAGTTGGTTGTGTAACTAGACAGCGTTCCTGCTAGATTCTAGAGCCAAGTGGCCATTCCAATATCAAAACTCCATACACCCATGCATCGACATCCCGTTTTCACCGCATTTATAACCCACGATTATTGTCCTCCACTCGTAGGAACCAGTCCTTTACGCTTTGACGACACACTTGCTTTCAAACCACTTGGCAAACTTGACCGTGGGAATATCCACGGCCCGCCAGAAGATGTCGGCCCACCAGATGACGGTTGGGATGCAAAAACAAGCACCCAGAAAAAAACCCGCGTTGTACTGGTACCCTTCCAGTCCCGTGACACTGTACGCCCAATTTTCAAAGTGATACCCGACGATGTGCATCGCTGGACCATGCATCAGATAGATGGCGTACGAGATCTTGCCGAAATATTGCACGACACCAGAATTAAAGAATCGCTGCCAAAACGCTGAATGTGCCACAGCATATATAAAGACAACTGCACCGATTCCCTGCCAATACCTGAATGGCTCAGCACCCCACCAAGTGGGAATAAGCGAAGTCAGATAGATCCATCCAGGGGTTATTTCACCTCGGCCATCTGGCTGGCCGAGGAGGTACAGGCCGAGAAGTGCGAGGGCATCCCAAAACCATGAAGTGGTACACTTGCGAGTGGTGCTCTTGTCGTTCTCATCCTTGGGCAATACAGGGTCGTGAGCACCTCGGATCAGATCATTTTCCGCGAGGAGCATGCCAGCCAAGAAAAGCAAGAAGTCCCATCTCGAGTTCCAGTATGTAAAGACGAAAACGCCGAAAACACTGAGGAGTCGCATTCGAGTCTGCAAGCGGGCAGTGCCAACAATGACGAGGAAAAGGTATAGAGAGCACCGATACTCAATAGGAATTGTCCAAAGATGGACATCGTACGCTAAGCAGAACCAATTAGCATCATCAAGGGTAGACATGATTCAAGTTTTAAACGTACCAACTCTACCACCACCGCCACCCCAATCCCAGACGTGAACAAACTTGAACATCTGAGATGCCCAATCACTCAACTGTTCGCGTGTAGTCTCCATTCTCCATGGATGCGGCTCCATGATGTTCTTGTGAAATTTACGATCCGTGGCAAACTGGCGAGTGTACTCAAAAAGCCCAAGGCGAAGGAACAGGATAACCATGAGAGTCGAGATCGCTGGGGGAAGATACAGGCGAATCAAACGTCGGAAGGTTAGCGAGCTGATGGTGTTGGAAAATTCGTTCCATTGTCCACTCCGGATAAGCTTGATGGGTCGGTAGCTCAAGGCGTAGCCGGAAATGACAAAGAAGACGCAGACAGCGGCCGGGCCTTGGTACCATAGTCGCAAGAAAGGAAGCTTGAGGATGTGATAGTTGGTTTCCCCGCAGCCATAACCTTCTGCGATGGTGAAAGCCTGGTAGGAGTAGTGGCAGAAGTAGACGAAAAGCGAAGCCAAACCTCGCATACCATCCAGGTATGAGGTAGGGAAGAGCTTGGCGGGACGACCAGTGTCCCTGACTATTCGGCCTTGGAGGAAACTGGGAATAAGGAAGATGAGAAATCGAACGAAGAGCTGTCGCCAGTGCAATGAGCCGAGCTTAACAGCTGGGGCAGCGAGAATCGGCAGCCACTGGGCTGTTTTGTCGTTGTTGGCGGGGTTGTTGAATTCATAGCTGGACTCGCTCTCCAGCTCTGAAGGCGACTTCTCTGACCTGTCGTCAAGAAGCCCCATCTTCTCCTGGCTTCCAGAAAGATCAAGGAGAGAAGGACGCTGCTGGCTCATGGCCAGACCTTGGCAGAGGAGGAAAAGACAAGAGGCTATAATCGACAGACGGGCAGAGCAGGCAATTAAAAAGGAAGAGGAAAGAAAAGAACAAGCTTAAGGCATGTGCTTAAACGTATGTGCTCCAGAATAGGCGGAGGTGTGTACCTCGGTAGTAGCTGATCGCTCAGTACGAGTTGATGGTGAAACGAGTAGGAAATGATTTCATCTAAACGTAGGTACAGGTCGGCAAGCACGGCTAGAAAAGAAGACGGCGTGGTACAGGAGGAAGGAACAGCCGAAGGAGTGACTGGCTGGATTATACAGAATCAAGACTGGCTTGGGAGAATGACGAGGGGCGGAGAGAGGCACATAGGCATGCACACAGGAAGCCCGAGGCCAGAGATGGTGAAAGGTAATGCAGTGGTGTTGAGTTTGGCCGACGACGAGGAGGGACAGAGGGGACGGGCAGAAGTCACGGGTACGAGGGTGGGCGGTGGTCTTTAGCAATTGGAGCCACAAATAAGGCAGAACAAGGCAGGTAAGGCTTTTGAATTCATGTCCCTACCGCAGCTGAGCTCTTCAGTCCAGATCGCCAGGAACCCCCTTATTAGTCGCATGCGGACAGCAACCGCCAGTGAGTGGTCAGGCCAGGCCGCCCCTGCTGAGGCTCCTTCACCTCACTTTCCTCATGCTATGTGTAAAATATTAGCGGCAGACCCACCACATTCCGGGGTAGGTGGCAACTATATGGCGCCTTCCTTCTCAGACAACGGAAAGAAGTGGCGGCAGTTGCGGCAGGCCCAGCCATTGGCACGAAGCCATCCACGGCCCAGCGACGACTGCAGCTTTCGCGTTCTTCAAGGCCGCCCGCGTCGCGTTGGCTTCGGCAACGGGCAGACGGAACCAGCATCACTAGCATTGGGGGGTCTCGAATAATGATCTTCACTGAAATGCAAACAGCGGGTTATCCTTTTCTTGATCCGGAGCATTCTACCCTCATCGATGCTCAATGACACAGCTTATCTGTAGATCACAACCACACGCCCACTTTTTAGCCCCGTCAGTGGGGCTCTGGAAAGAAAGACATGGATACGGGCTATGGGTCGTCAAGGTTTTGTTGGTCGTGAATTGTCTCCGTACGAAGCTGGTAAAACAGTGGTTGCCGCGCTGCATTCGGTCATGATGCGCACAGTGCTCCGACACAGAGACTGTATACATCTCATCCACACACGTACAGGGCTCGGGTGTCCGTTTGCCGTCTGACGGCCCTCCTCTTACTCCTGACTGGTTTTGCTTTTGGGCGCGTTCCCGCTTTGGTGCAATATTTGGCTGCACAGCTCAGCTCAGGCGCCAGCTGAGCGCCTTTGCGCATGAATGGAAATGATGAACGCAGAGATTTTGCCAATAGTGCTGGCCCAGCGTGATCTATCACATAATACAGGCTCTGAGCTTGCTGCCGTTAGTCGCCGCCAACCTGCAATACGGTGGTGTTCAGCTCTGCCTGTATGCGGACCAGATTGAGTGGCTTGAAACAAACCCGGCACCGACCTGAAGGACGCCGCAATCCGCGACAGAGATGCATCCAGCCTGTTGCATCGTTCTCATCCATCCGCCGGCCGCATCCCAATGCCTGCGCCGGGATGCCTGCCCAATACCATCCCGTCCGTCCCTTTTTGAGGTCCAGAGATGGCAGGCCCGAAATCCTTTTATAACCATTGAGCATCCACACTGCACGGTAGATCGGCCATTGCCCAGGGGCTAAGGGGGCTTCTATGCTACACTGCCGATGAGCTAGCCCCTGGTCGAATCCTACACACCAGCAGAATGCCCCGCTTAGCCAAGCGCACCCAATCACTTCATCGCTGGCGGTCCAAGTTCTGAAAGCTTGGCTTGGAACTTAGGAAAGCTTGGCCACCAGACTTCATCTATCGGGCACTCGCATCGGCAGTGCGAATTCATGGCACGCATCTCTTGGCATCAGCGAGTCATGCCTCCCTCTTTGCTCGCAGCATCACTTCCTCAAACTATCTACCCATAAATACAGCCATGCAGCCATGCAACAAGCAGAGCGCTGGCCGCACCAAGGGGGCATTCCCTACCTACCCAGGCCCAACAGTGGGTAATGAGAGAATTGGATGTATCAAGTCAAATGGCCCGGCCCACTTTTGAGCTGACGACGACTGCTCTCTCCTCGGCTGATGGATGGAAATGCCTTCCTTCGGTAGGTTGGTGGTCAAAAACATGGAGGGAATTGTGGGCTCCCTCTAGTGCTGTATCAGAATTGCATCACATCCCAGCCTCGCTCTGACCCTGTTCCCCCTAGCAACCTCGAGCTGGGCGAGAACTCTGTCAGAAACCCGTTACAGGCGCTGCCAGGAGTGACGTCTGTTGTTTCACCATGTTCACTCCAATATGGACCGCTCTCGACGTTGAAATGCAAGCGCTTTTCCTCATTTCGGCAACTGGCTAGCTCTCGGGTCGCGTACAGCTACAATGGAGGCCTAGTCCGAATTATTGATTTTAGCCCGCCGCGGTCCCGAGAGCATATCCTTATCCTAACTTTGTTCCTGGCAAGTGGCTGAAATAAAACATGGCACAGTGAAGCTCATTTTATCCAAGGCAGGGAACACTATCTTCTTAAACGTGATGATAAGAAAAGAACAGATTATTTCTACGACCTTGAACCTGGTATTGTGTGTATTATTGAGTTAAGTATTTTGACCTTGTGTTGAAATTCAATGCTGGACGTTCTGGGCGTGCCACGTTTTATGTCAGTCGCTTGCTTGGGCCATGAATTCAAATTCAAGTCGCACTGTCCAGCGACATGGTTGAGTGTACAAACTTGGCAAGGCTACGGAGAGTCAAAAATTTCTCTTCCTTGCGGGGTTCACCGGCCTGAAAACTCCTTCATCACAGAGTTATCAATTTTGGAGAGGACTGCTTCTCTGGTGACCGTCGCGTTCTCGGTGTATTTGACGCGGATTTCTTTGGCAACTTAGGACTCTGACCGTCGTCCATAGTGTCTAATCCCCACATCCAAGGACCAAGACCCATACGATCGAGGGAATGAATCCATCGGTCCTATCGAAGTGGAAGGGGTGAACGATCATTAGGAATTAGACGAGATCACAAAGAAGCAACTACACTCAGGAGTCATGAAGTACACAGTGCATTGAAAGGGCTTCAGCCACGAAAACAACCAACAGATCAACGCGAGCGAGTTAGGAGAACCTGCGCCAGACCTGGTCGCGGAGTTCAAGAAAGAGCAGACCCAAGTCAACGAGGAGAACGCAACACGAAGGGATAAGTACTCGAGGAAACGAGGCAGACTGCCCAAGCTCCTCACATCGGACTAATACCTCCCTAGAAACTCGCTCATTCAGTTAGTCAAGTCGGGTTTCACTTCAGTCGCTTCCTAATCGCGTGCCCTGCAAGGGAAGCAAGGGCAAGTGCCCCTGATCCAAAGAACATCCAATTAGCTGAGTATGGCAACGATCATTTCATATATGGCGACAATAAGGGTAAACAGGGGACTTCATCACTTGATCGAATTAGATACTTTCACCACGTACAGTTATGCATGCATATCGGAAACTGGTCAGATATAACCCAAATTCAGTTTTATTGTAGCGTGATCATTTGTTTTCATTAGTCTTGTTGTAAAGCATCCCAAACTCCGTGCCAAAACAAAAAAGCCAATTTCCCATTCCCAATGCCCAATGTGCGTAAATTTCTATGAAATCAGTGTTCCAACCAGTCGAGGAACTCAGGGGTGAAGTAGCTGACAATGATGGTAGCGCCAGCTCGCAGAATGCCCTCCGTCGACTCGAATGCCATGGTCTTGAGGTCGAAAACACCAGCCTTGGCACCAGCATGAATCATGGCAAACTCGCCACTAACCTGGTAGGCCGCTACAGGCATGTCTTTACCAATCTCCTTGGCGTCACTGATAATGTCGAGGTACTGGCTGGCCGGCTTGACCATGATGATATCGGCACCCTCGCCAATATCACGGTGCATTGCTCTGCGAGCGAGACCGCGTCCTCCAGGGGGAGTTGGTAGCACTTGCGGTCACCAAATGAGGGGGCCGAGCCAGCGGCGTCACGGAACGGTCCGTAGAGGCAACCGGAGAATTTGGCCGAGTAGGACATCAGGACAGTCTTGTGAGCAATCCCTTCCTCAATCAGCTTGAGCTTGATGGCCCGGATACGGCCATCATTCATATCGGAAGGTGCAACGCAGTGGGCACCAGCCTTGGCGTAGGCAATAGCAACGTCGGAAATGCGATCGACGGAGAGCTGGTTGTTGAGGCTGCCATCATCCCGAAGAATGCCACAGTGGCCGTGTGAGGTATATTCGCAGAGGCACACGTCGGTGCAGATGAACATTTGCGGGAAACGGCGACGGATCAGGCGAATGGCTCGGATCACGGGACCCTCGGGATCGTCAGCAGCACTTCCCAGGGCGTCCTTGCTTCCTGGCTTCATGGGCACTCCGAAGAGGATGACGGATCGGAGGCCCTTGCGGACAAGAGGCTCAAGGAAAGCAACAATCTTGTTGATGCCCAGTTGGTGTTGTCCCGGAAGCGAGGGGATCAGAACCATATCGTCATCGCCGTCGGTAATGAAGAGAGGGTAGATAAGCATGGACTAGCAATTAGAGTCGTTAGAACGGAGGAAGACACACTCCAATTGATAAGAAATTTTCTCACCTTGGTCAGCTGTCGCTCGGCTTGCCAGGCACGTGCTAGAGGATGGAAGTAGCCTCCATGAAGTTGGCTGGAGATATCCCCAGAGATGCTCACACTGGTGGCGGCAGTGCTCGCATATGACATGGCCCGCGAGATGTGAGATGTGCGGTCGTCCATGGTAGAAGCCTGAGAAGGTGGGGGGCCGGGTCGGCGGGGGCGGGACCATTGGAGTCACGCAGACTGAGATCCTGAACGAGGCTGGAGAAAGACATTGCTGGCTGTTGGTCTGAGGAAATACAGTCGTTGCAATCGGGAGTGGCGGTGCGCGAGGTCAAAGACGGGACCGAGGGACAGTTGGCTTTTCTCCTATCTGGCACTGGACCCTCTTTCTGAAAGTAAGGAGAGAAGGGAGCGTCAACAAATGCCGCCCGCCAGTGATGTTGATGTTACTCAGTCCGGGGACGTGGCACGGAGGGAATTTGATGCTTAGGTGGAGGAATTGAATGGGAAAGACAAGAGAGAAATATCTTTTTGGTGGATGGCGCAAATGTGTCCCAAAAAGTGCAGCCTCGGAACGCAGAATTCGCCTAAGGTCGGGAAGGTGGCCACCGTATTCGCAGCCAATCAGTTCCCCGCATTTTCCAATCCTGTGTCCTGCCACCGAGATTCCTCCGCCCTCTTCCGAGAGCGTGTGCGAGTAATATTGCATCTGATAGCTGGTCGCACCGGTTAGTTGCCACCATCCCCCGCTCCTGGAGCCAATTGCTTAGCCAAACCGCCTGGCTTTACTCTTTGTGTCCGGCATCGCCGCCGGCCAGCCTAGGCTAAGGGGGGAAACTATCCCATTCACCGGCCGGATAATTATGCCCAATTGGTACTTTGACCTGAACTGGAAGCGTCCAGAAGGAATTGTGGAGGCCGGAGTAATGCGAACCTTCCCGGCGGCCGGGAACCTTCAAGGCGAAAGGCTCTTCTCAAGTCATTCAAGATAGAGACTCGGAAACACTAACATAAGACTATTTCCCCAGACAACAGCAACAAGCTATTTATACACTCTTCCAAATTGTTAGTACATCTAATGGTATACTTGCAGCTGAGAACAGACTAGAATACGATCCTTTCCGGTCTCCCATATAGCCCCCGGAACCCCGCAGTCCGTAATAGTGAAATCCGGCGGCCTCGCAGAATATAAAATGGCTAGTAAATCTACCAATATGAATTTCTGGCCCAAGTTAAAATTTAGTTTTCACCCAGCAATCTTTTGCTATTCCAGCCTTTCTTCCCTTACTAAACAAGAGTTGTGACTGCGAGGAAGTATATAATCAAAGGAAGGCTAATCTTCTCATTTGAATGTTGATACAAGGATATGAAATTGGTGTTAGTTTTGGTAAAGTACAGCGATCGAATCTAGTAGACGCAATGAGATACAGTAGATGGCTTCTCCAGGCCGCCAACAACCTATACACCGCGAAGGAGAGTGTTATCCCGCTCGTCAAAGGGCGTATATCTCTCCCTCAGTACTTCCGCCACCGTCTTATTCACCTTGGCCTCGGGTTGCGCATAGCGTTGCTCCAGGGCCTTCGCTACCGGGCTGGCCTCGGACTCGGCCTCGGCCTCAACCCGTCCAAGGAGAGCATTAGCCTTCTCCTTGCCAGCCTCAATCGCCGACGCCAAAACACCCTTCGCCTCAGAGGCCTTCTCCTTCACAGCAGTCTCCACCTTTACGGCCTGACGATTAGCCCTCAGTCTAGCCTCGAGAATCTTGTCCTCGGCAGCCTGCTCGACGCTTCGTGCCTGCGCGGCCGCTTTGGTGTATGCGTTCTGTGCTGCTGCTGCGACGCCTTCGCCGGCTTCCACGGCCTTCGCATTGACCGTCTGGGCTCCTTCCGCGGGAGCCTCTCCAAATGCGTTTGCCCATAGGTTGGCAATACCGTCCTCAACGCCTTCCCGGATCTCGCTCCAGTCAGATCTCTGTACCCAGCGTACGGCGTTTTCTACTTCGTAATTCCATCGATCCTTGGCCACCTCAATGGAGGATAACCTCTGAGCTGCGGCAACTTCAGATCGAGTAGGCGGTAGAGGTGCGGGGAGGGGATCGATGAGTCCGTGGATGGCGATAGCTTGTGCGCGGAGAGAGGCGCCCTGCTGCTCGCGGTTGCGTTGATGAGCGAGGACAGAAAGGTAGGCGACGGATAGGGTCAGGGCGACACCACCGGTCTATTTAACGATTAGCTCATGCAGCAAGCGAGACAACAGTGCGTGAATCCCGTACAAATCCCGAGGCGAAGCCCATGATGGCAGTTCGCAACGGCAGGGAAGGATGAGGTAATTGTAGCCGGCAATGAAGGGCAATGACACGTCAACTCGGGTGTGCGCAATTGTTCCGGAATCAGACTCGAATGAACATGTTTGTTCTCGCACCAATTGACCGCCAGCGATGCTCTGCACGAGCTTGGTTGTGCCCGGGTGTATGGAGGGGGATAATTTTTGATGAGGTCGTGGATTTGCGTGCTGAGTCGTCGGTCGGCAGGGAAAACGTGCCGATCCGCGCCAGGCCAAAAATTTCCAGCACTGTGGGCAAATCCTCCCGTTGCATATGGCACAACACATGCGACCACTCCCACGCCAATTCGTCGCTACAGCCGCCACAGCCCTCCTAAAAAGATCTCCGGCTGTCTAGAGGGATAAATCGACATTCGAAATGGCTGGTGGCACCGTCAAATACCGCCATCTGAGCCGCGACTCGGCAGCACGCCAGGCCCTTCTTCGTGGTCTCGTCACACAGCTCGTCCAGCATGAGCACATCCAGACAACACACGCCAAGGCCAAGGAGGCACAAAGACTTGCTGAGAAGCTCATTACACTGGCGAAGAGGAATAATGAGCCCTGCAAAAGGTCCGCCCAGGGCATTCTATACGTTGGTCTCACCGAAGCCGAATCTCGAAATCGAACAATTTCCACTGACACTTTACTTTCTTCAGACTCCCCATCTTCTCCTACCGAAGCTCTTCGGCGAGCTACGAGAACGCTACTTGACACGCGAGGGTGGTTATACTCGTGTTGTTCGTACAGAGCCTCGCTCCAGCTACGACCAGGCCGAGACCTCCATTCTCGAGTTCGTTGACGGTCCCAAGGATACCCGCTTCATGATGACGGCGAAGACAGTGGCCAGAGATCGTTTATTAGGCCGAGATAGCACCCCTGTAACAAGAACAAACATCAAGAAGGTCACTCAGTTCCGCGGCAACGATGCATTTGAAGATATGGTGCGCCGGTTTATGGTGATGAACACCCAGGAACCAGATTCTACCCCTGCCTCCAAGCAAGAGTCAGAGTCTCTCAATGCCGAGTCGGACGAGATTGCAGAGAAGGAGAGCCATAAGAGTGCCACTATGGGCCCCATTATTGTGCCCAGGGTACACAAGAAGGCAGCAGCCAAGACCACACAGTCATAAAGCGAGAGGCTGAGCTGGGGATCAAGCATGTATTAATACTATGGGTGTAGGTAGTGCCACACCAATTATGTATGAAGTGTGTATATATAAATGCAATCTATTGGGCCTAAGCTATTAACATTTTCCAATCAACTTGGCACCTTTATCGGAACATTGTTGGATAGGTGTTTATCCCTCCCGCTTACCGCAGTCCCGAACAATGGTATATATGGGCGGCATGATGGAAGACGATTAAATCTGAGAAATTCCCGTTCTGATCTAAACGAAATCAAACGTGTCTCCCCTCTCCTGGATCATCTTTCCTACTCTCTTTGAACCAGCAATCCTCTCTAGCTTCATCACGTCATACTTGGAGAAAATGACACGGATGTTCCCTTGCCCTGGCTCAAGTCTCATATCTGCCTCGCTCTTGGCCAAGTAACCGCCAGCAATCTCGTTGTAGAAAACCGGATTGTCGGGGAGACTGTAAAATATGACCCTTTGCACGCCACGAAGTTGATATCGTCGGAAGTGATGTGCTCGCTCTGTATATAGAAGCACGCTGTGACGGCCATTCAAGAAGTGAGAGCGAGCCCGGGAGGCTTCAGGGACATCTGCATACTCCGATATAGCGCCAAATGGTATGCTGCTGACTTCTTGATCGTTCGCAAAATAATTTCGCACACGTACGAAATCAAGGTAGGAAGAAATGAAGATGATGGTCCCTGTAGCGTCTTTGCTCCGCTTCACCAACGATGGAATGATGGTCGATGTGAAATATTTGAATCTGGCATCAGGATCCTTGTCAACCGAAGGTGATTGGAACCGAGAGAATGTTTGCTTGGCCTTTATCCCAAGCTGTTGAAGAACTCCGGGGTATTCGATTTGCAACCGGCTTTTGCCAGCCCAGTTCTGGCAGTGGAGGCGGAACAGCTCTGCCAGCTCGGGAGTATTGAATGCAGAGAGCACGACAGTTTGACGGAAATGTTTTGCCCAATCCTCTAGATACCAACTCCTAACACGGCTAAAATCACAGTCATGAGCATCTTTAGGCTGAAGATTCAAGCTCTCAAAGATGGACTCAACGTGCTCCCAATTCTGCATCAGCAGCGCGTCGCTCTGGTCCATCACAACCAGCTCAATAGAGCTGAGGAAGTCATAGTCAACCTTCTTCTTGTCTTCTTCTGAGCCAATCGCCATTCGGAGACCCAATGGACTGGCTAAGAGAATATCCGAACTATAAAAGGGTGCGAAATATTTAATGGTTTTCCGCGTAAACTTGATACCCAATCGAAACATGTCGTCGTCATTTCCCTCGAATAGTTCAGTGAAATCTGCCGGTTTGTCGTCGCCAAAAATGTTGGATTTGTCAATGTAAGAGTCATCAAACCGCTTACGGTTTTCTTGCTGATCAGCCTCGTAGAGATCTCTGATGATATTTACGATCTGGGCACAAGAGTTGCGAGTTGGGAGCAAGAATAACACTTTGGGACGTGTAAATCCTTGATCTCGCAAATCTAGATCGGAGTTGTCACTCTCCTTTGCTAACTTATAGTTGTTCTTTATTACTCGGTCTCTTGTCCTGTTCTTGGTTAGTCGGGACAAGGGTTATTGGGCTTGTTGAGTGTACTTACTTGAGCACATGATTCAGTGCATGCAGGCAGGTAAGCTGTCTCAATTTATGCGCATTCCGCACATTTCGATCACAAAGAAGAATATCTTGGTATCCAAAGAGGAAGGAGCTGAATGCCTTCGCAGTGTCGTCCAAGTCCGAAAGATGCCTGCTTGCGGTCTCCCTCAATTTGTGCTTGAGTTTGAGGTCGCTCACTGACTGAGGTCGAGGGGTATCTATGGCCACATCGGAGCCGGGACTCATCAATGTCGCCCGCCAAGGTTTAACAACTGCCCGCTTCGTAGTCCATTCGCCTTCCTTGGCCGCTTTCACCCGTTTTGAGCTAACATCTGCATCAGGGTGTGCAAAATGAGTGTCAAAAGGGTTTGTTGAATCCTCCTCATCGTCAGAGTCCTCTTCTGGCTGTTCTTCGACTTCACCCTCAACATCCTCTCCTTCATCCGCCATGTCAAGATCTTTGGTTTCATTAGGCTCCTCTTCGAAATCCTCTTGGTTTTCAGAATCCGAAATTTCTGCCTTTGGAATATCAACTTTCGATGAATTATCCAACTTGCGTCTCTTTGCCTTGGGGCTATCACTGTCCCCAAAACCTTGGAGGAGAGCCATGTAAGGCCGAGTAGTGGGCTTTTCTTCAGACTCGGCATCTGAATCTGAGTCCTCATGAGACTCAGCTTCTTCAACATCAGAATTTTCTTCCCATTCGGATTCAGATCCAGACTCCCTATTCACCGTTGTAAGCTCTTCCGCAATCATCAATTTTTTTCTGGGAGGCATACTCTTCCTGATCAGCTAGCCGAGCACCATCAAAACGCCTTGTAGGTCCAAATCGGCCGGTTGCTCTACCACCACGGCCGCGCCCACGAACTCCTCTCCCACGCCCTCCCCGCCCTCTAAAATTGCCTCCTCTTCCTCGTGGCCCCATTTCAGATTATGAAGAGCCGTATGGCCCTCTGGTATAAAATTAATAGGTTAAAAGTGAGGTCTTCTTGCCTCTAACAATCATACCTAGCAAAAAAAAAAAGTTGGACGCTATCTAAGATTTCATCAGCCTTGCAGATGGCCCATATTTGCTGAGCCACAGATGGCGGGGCAGGTTGTACTAGCCACAAATCTCTTTCTTATCTTATCAACGCGCACACAACCCCCCAGCCCACTCACCCACACACAACGGGCGAAATTTTGTGAGTATCGGCTCGCGAGTAAACGAGACTGGACGCTGAGTCGCCTCCACTTCTGGGGACTTCAATCTTGGATCTTGCAACCTCACCACACCCCCCAACTATCGATCTCTGCCCAATATGGCCGCCGCTACTGAGAGATTCATCCATCTCTCGCGCCCTCTGGCCGCTACCAGCGCTGGTCTGCAGACCAACATTGCCCCGCTCACAGTCAACATCCAGCCACAGGTACCCCCCGCCCAAGCTCAGCAGACGATATCCCCTATGTCTCATCTAACCAAATTTCCTCTGGCAGGCTGTTCTGTCCATCCTCGACCACGCCGTACGACGAGATGCCCGCGATCCTTCCCAGCCCAGCCGCGTCATCGGTGCCCTCGTGGGCGTCCGATCCGAAGACGGCACCGAGGTCGAAGTCCGCTCCTGCTTCGCCATCCCACACACTGAGGAGGAGGACCAAGTCGAGGTCGATGTCGAGTACCAGAAGAACATGCTGGCCCTGACCCTCAAAGCCAACCCCCGCGAGTCTCTCCTCGGCTGGTACACCACCTCCCTCGAGCTCAACAACTTCAGCGCCCTGATCCAGAACTTCTTCGGGAGCCCCGACACTGGCACCTTCCCCCACCCCGCCATCCACCTCACCATGTCGACGGACCCCGGCGAGGGCATCGAGACGAGGTGCTACATCAGCGCCCCCGTCACCGTCAACGTCGACCGCGCCGCCGAGTGCTGCCTCTTCATGCAGGTGCCCCACAAGATGCTGTACGGCGACGCCGAGAGGAGCGCCCTCGGGGCCATCGCCAGCGCAAAGGATTCGGAGACCAGGACGGCGCCCCTCATTTCCGACGTCGAGAACCTCGGCCAGGCCCTCGAGCAGACCATCTCCCTACTCGACAGGGTCAGCGAGTGGGTCAACGGCGTCCTGGACGAGGACGAGGAGCCCAACAACGCCCTAGGCCAGTACCTCATGAGCGCCCTCTCGCTCACCCCCAAGGTCGATGCCTCTCAGATCGAGCACGACTTCAACAACCATATCCAGGACGTCCTCATGGTCAGCTACCTGGCTAACACCATCCGCACTCAGATTGACTTGTCTCAACGCTTAGCTACGGCTAACATTGTTAGCGTTGAGAAGGAGGGCGAGAACAAGGGTGAGGGAGAGAAGAGCGGAGGACAGCGCGGCGGCAAGCGTGGCGGCCGTGGTGGTGGCCGTGGTGGTGGTCAACAGAGGGAATCCCGGGAGCCTCGAGAGCCCCGGGAACCCACAGAGTAAGGGTATTTCAGGTAGGTTTGGCGGGGATGGTAACGTTTACGTGAGGTTCAATGAAAGCTACGATCCATGTTACCTATAAAAATCATTTGGGCGTTGTGGTTAGCCGGTTTACGGCTCGGGACATATAGATGTGAACAAATGAAATTCATTTATCACTGAAATGTATTTTACTTGACCATGACGAACAATATTGTTAATTTTATCTATTGAGCGCCAAAGCCTATAGGAAATATGCATATCATTAAAGCCGCCCTATCCACCAAAACGCCAATGTCTGACTAGGTAATACAAAGCCAGTCGATAATTCCTAGATGCCAGTGGCAGGCTTCTGTGGCAAAGTCGCCGGATTGCCGTAGGTGGGCAAGTGACCAAACATTTGATGCGGCGGTCCATTCGGGCGATTTGGCATAGCAGTCGTCATGTTGCCTGGGGGGTGTTGAATAGGGCCATGGTGCGGATTCTGAGGGGGGGGGAGGAGGATGTTGGACATAAGCGGCCGTTATGGGTTGGTGACTGGCATAGCCCGGAACGGAGTGATTAGATGCTTGTCGGATCATACCATAACCACCACCATATGGCTGTGGGGTGCCGCCTTGCTGGTATTGAGGGAAAGCGAGATGTGGTGATCCGATTTGGGGACTTCCGGTGTGTGACGTTGGCGCAGTGAAAGGGGGCTGAGGGGTGGAACCGGCTGGATAGTGTTGCCGCCTGGAATAAAGGATTGAGTTTTGGGATTGAAGGAGTGGTTCCTGTTATAACTCCCGGGGATGGGATGTTGGGTCTTTGGGTCATGTGGGTTAAGATTTGCTGGTAGCTGTCCAAAAGCATAGGGAATTCCCATGTGTGATTGAGCAGTCGGAGGCACGCTTCCACGGCCTTGGGGCCCATTGGGATTATAACCCGGTTGCCACGTTTGGGGCTGCGCACTTGCAGTGGCTGGAGCAGCCGGGGCAGGAGATCCATAAGAGTTCATAGGGCTGCCATGAGGTGGGTATCGTTGCTGTTGCACTTGTTGTGGTGGGGGGTACTGGGCCTATTCGTCAATACTTGTCATGGTCAGACTGATTGTGAGAGAACTTACTTGTGCCATTTGGTAATTAGGATACCCGGGGCTTAACACCATCCCAGATACAGCAGGATACCCTGTGTTCGGTTGAGTATACATCGGTGGCATTTGTCCTGGAAATGGCTGTGATGGGGGCCCCGGGTTGCCTTGAGGCGGGGCAGTTTGTTGTACCCATGTCTGCTGTTGAGGGCCCCAGTATGGGGTATAATGGTTTCTGGAATCAAAACTGTCCGAGTCGTCGCGCCTTTGTCTACCACTCTTTCCCCTTTTTCCAAGGTTAGACCGGTTTGCAGAGACAGAGCTGGCTCGCGACACTCCATTATCACCATCGCCATCTGTCTCGTTCGTTAGTAGGGGCGACAACACAATGACCCAATACGAACACATACCTGTTGGGGTGTCCTCCGAGCTGCCAAAAATCCTCTCTCTTGCCAGTTTATATATCTCTTCCCGTTCTTCCCGGGTGAGCCTGGTCTAGTTAGCGTTGTCCAGCACAAATTTTCAGAGTAATTGGATCAGTACTTTTGGTTGCCTTGTTTATCTTTCCCGTCCTTTCCATCACTTCCATCTTCAGAAGTGGGCTTAGAAGGGCTGGCGCTGATGAGACCTCCATCCTCATCTTGCCCACGCCTCATGATCTTCTTGGGCGCAATCACAGGTGGGGGCGTGCTGCTGGTGGGCTGGTTTGGTGCTGTGTCCCAATGTACTAGGGAAGTTGGAACCCGGCAAAACGGAGTCCTGAAGATTCGCACAGACCCGATGTTTGGCTCAAAAGAATGGGTCATGTGATAGTAATCCGCCAGTTTATGGGTCAACATTCGACAAAATGAATTTGATGGCGGGAGATCCATATAGGGTTCCCTAGAATATGGTTGATTAGCAAAAGTACTGGGCGGGAATGATACTGAGGGTAAACGAACTTGGAATTCTGTACAAAATCGATTACCTCTTTCTCCAACTTCAGAAGAAAGAGTCTATCCTTAGAGGAAGTTAGTGCCTCGATCAGTTTCTCGTCTGGGGCGTGCCGATATATCAAGTTCAAGGCATCGGGGTTTCCTTCGCCACTAGGTAACGAAGACATTCCTGGTCGAGCATTCGGATGCTGTTCAGACGATGTACTTTGTGGGGTCAAAACCCCTGGCTAGAGCTGCCTGGTGTGATGTGCAACAGCCTACGTTCGGAAATATCGCCCATTTGCACGCCTCTAGCTCGCAGGGCAAGATCGGAATCCATCCGGGAACCTGCTCCGAGAGATCCACGAACAGAAAACGCATCATCATCCTCTCCAGCAGCCTTGACACTAGCACTATCATCGGGGCGAAGAGACTCTTTCTCATCCAAGGCAAACGTCGTTCCAGACGTGATGCTCTTCCCATCTAAGCTTGGGGGCTTCGTTCCAAGCTCAGAGTTTGAGTCTGCCTTCTGAGATTCATCAGAGCCATTGTCTCTGCCGATGGCTGATTGCTGCCTATCGCCCACTACAGCAAGAACTCCGTTCACGGGAGACACACCAACATCTTTTGGTTGCAAGGTGAGATTCCCGAGAGAGTTGGTGACGTTATCAACCACCAAATTTCGAGGTTGTGTCAACAAAGACACTCGACCAGGCGTATTTAACGTCCGTTCAGCATTGGCAATGCCTGGGCCTGCTACAGGCGGGATCGCGCTCATCTTGGCAGAGGCTTCCTTCAATGTATTCGCAGTCGAAGAGGAGAGGATACCAAAGGAGTGTTCAACTGTGACTGTCGCGTGCACCTATATCTCATGAGTCAGCTCAGCCTGAAGAGCACCTAGGAGAATAGCACCGTGCTACATACCTTAGTTAGAGATGGCACTTGCAGCCCTTCTTGCATCCCCTAAGTCACTAGCTCGAGATACCACAATAAGAGATTATATATCCAAGGTTGTTGAGAACAGTTTGCTGTTCGATAAAAGGATCAACACCGGGACAAACGCCTCTAGTCGCAGCAGGCCAGGTCGGGAGGATGGAAACGAAAAGGACGGAAAATAGATGTAACAAGATGAGACAGCCAATTCAAGCAGACGAATCGAACAATACGGGCCAGTATAAAGAATGAGAAGTACCGGTTTTCATCGTCGTGACAGGGGGTGCTGCATCTTTTCTGTTTTTTCCCATTCGGTGAGACCTTCGTTCTCGGATGTGATGATGGTTGCTAACTGAGGGGCCAAGGCTTAGTCGGTCAACTTCGCTAATCAATGGTAATGGGTAAGGCGAGTGCAGAAGCCCAGCGTGTTAATGGGGCGAACGGTGAACAAGTCCAACGAGAATTCCCAGGACAGCATATGGGCTCTTGGCCGAGAGAAGGAGTGGGATGTTATGTGTAGTGGTTGGCTCGAGAGTTCAGGGGAGAGGAACACAGGGCGCGCAAGAAGTAGTGGCTAACAGCGTACCGTATTCCTGTTTTGGTTCTCTGATAGAGGGAACAGGCGGGTGTCGCAATAACGAGGCAACCGATGTGAGAGTGAGAGCTCAGTTAAGGCGAAATTCGGTGGCCTTGGTGGTGGGGAGCCAGTATGCACACAACGGTCAAGGCGATGCCATCAGACCGGCGGTAGTGGTTGGGCTGACAAGGGCGCTTTGCTCTTCGAGGAATATGCACAAAGCGGCAGGCAGGCACCGGTGCAAAGAGGCAACGAAACAGACAGCACAGTCTCCGTTCTCTCAATAACTGTCTGCTGCTGCAGGATCCTGGAACAAAACAAGTTGCCAATGATGGCTTGAAAGAGATGAATCTAGTGCTAGCAGAATCCTCAGCCTAGCAGACCACCAACAACAGAGGGGCTTCGCTGTGTGTGCGCCCAAATGTGGCTATAAGGTTAAGGGATTATGTCAGCGCCCAAGCAGAGCCCGATAAGCGATAAGCCAAATTGAAGCCCAGGAGTCTCAGGAAAATCAGATGTGAGTGACGCTTACCGGCGGATCACTATGTCCATTCAGCGCTCGGAATTCCGAATACCGCCTGTCCAATAATAGTCTCGACTTCCATTGGCCGTCGCCACAGCTTAGCAGTGCAGGAAGCATTCTCATTGTCTCTAACCAGACCACGGTATTGTCACGTGACTGACAGACTCCTGCTTTGGTTTTACATTGAGTTGCCAGCCTCTTGCTAAGTGAACAGTCCGGACTTGCAGTTTGGTTCTTTTTCCATCATCACGACAGTACTCATTTGTAGCCCTTCCATTCACCGCATCGCATCGTTCTATACTACAAGGACCGTGTGGATATGTATTCTAATCGGGGCCGTGGCGGCCCGTCGCGCTCAACGCCCGCGAATGTTCTGTGTCAAAAGTGCTTAAAACGAGATAGGTCTAAGATTCCTAGGTGCTTAACTGCTATGGTATTAACATTTCTAGCACGTCACTATTCATACGAGTGCAAGGTTCCGGCCCAGGAGCGCCCTTACACATCAAGACCTTCGCGGTCCCAGCAACTTCGCAACCCCAAGTTGATACCCAAACTAACTAATGATGCACTTAAGCCGCTTGAAGACAAGTAAGCACCGTCATGGCCCATTCGACAACCTTCTCATCGAACTCCTCTAATCACCATCCTAGGAAAGGGGTAGCTGATGAAGAGCTTGCAAAGAGGGAGGCGGAGAGGGCTAGGAAGAGAGAGGCGGAAGAACGTGAGGACAGAGCCCTGCGCTCAGAAACAAGACACCGCAGATCTCCCTCAACGGACTCTGTGTCCACTATTTCAACTGCTGCTTCCGCCGATTCTCGAAGGAAGCAGGAACATGACCGAAATCGCAGTGCAGAGACATCATCCAGAGGTCGTCGTCTGGAAGATAGGCGCAGCCGTTCACCTCAAAGCTCGAGGTCCCCTGGCAGAGATAGCGTCTCACCCCCGCGTGAGAACTCAAAACGATCTTACCGAGACAGAGACAAGGGAGCTCCCCGCGACTCAGAATCTGATCAAAGGTCTAAACGCAGGCGGTACTCTGAAGATTCAAAGTCTTCTCATGGCTCGGATCGACACTCTGAGCCAAGGCATTTTCCAAGAGATCGTAGAGACCAGGGCGAAAGGCACATCCGAAGCAATCAAAACCCGGGGGCTCGGTCCAGAGGAGGATTTAACGACAGAGGTGGGAGGCGCCACGAGCACGGTGTAGGAGAAGAGAGAGAACGAAGCCTCAGCCCCTTTAGCAAGCGGGAGGCGATGACGCGTGGGAGAGGTTGAGATGACGTGGTATATAGAATGGGTATCAACATGCGAATTTGGGATACACACGTCCAACTGTCCTGTCGAAGCAAGGGGAATGACGTACAGGCTTGGATATAGACCGCCTATACCTCGTCTTCTTCCTGTTCCCTTCTCTCTTCTTCCTCCTCCATCTCTCTGACCCTCAGGCCCTCGACCAGAGCCACTCCATCCATCCCAGCCGCCTCACCGTCCACGTCCCCATTCTCCTTCCCAGGTGCTGTTTTGGTCGCTTTCTGAGCTGCCGTAATTCTTTCGCGAACTAGTCTAGCAATTGCATTATCCGTCCGCGTGTTCAATATCTCCATCTTTTGTTCTAGATTTCTCTTCAGATCCCAATTCGGCTTCTTGGGCTGAAGTTTGAAGAGGTCGACACCCTTGTCATCTTTTGCTTCTTCCTCAGCATGTGCTCTTACTTCCTCTTCGACCTCTGCTGCCTGTTCTTCCAGCGTAGCCTTCTCAAGCGCGAGAGTCGGCGGTGCCTCGAAGCCAAGCTTAGGGCCACGGGTTTCGGGATCGTAATTTCGACCAGAGAGATGTTTCGTTGACACGTCCGCTTGTTCGAACGGGGATCGCGCCCGGTCGGATTCTGGTGCGACAATCTCGTCGTTGGGCTGCTTTCTCTTCAGGTTTCTTAGGTTGGCGAGCCGAGCCTTGCGGTCGTCAGAGGCCGCGCTCAAGCTTGTGAGCGAAGACATAATGTTTGGTGCCTTGGCGGGGTCTCAAAAGGTGTTTCCGACTATATTTGGCTGATGTCAATGGCTGTGCACATGGAGATGCTGAATGTCTCTCTTATTCGCTTCGATTGGATGTTGTTTGCTTGGGGTCTTCATAAGCTCTGTCACAAAGTAAAATCTATGTGGGGCGCTCTTTGCGCTCCACGCTAAAACTATAGTGGGTACTCCTCGATAAGAGATACTTTTTCACTACCTCATTTATCGAATAGCACCGGGCTCACAGGCTGTACTTTTAAAGTACCACCACTAACTCCCGGGTAAGCGATCGACGCAATGGCATTTCCTTGCACCTTTTTTTTCAAGAACCATCATTCCAGGTAACGCAATGCAGTCAACGTGACATTTTCCCTCATAATATCTCTTCATAGAACTCTCACATTCGCAAAATGGTGAGATAGTTCTGCGGCTAACACAACCCGAATTTGGCGAGATGAAGACAGCATATATCTGTCGCGCTTGCGAACGAAAGCTTAAAGCACCACCTGTAGCCCAAGCCAACAGGTGTCTGGTTAGGCAACCAGCACGATGGTTCACGAATAATGCGGCCGTTCCTAGCTCCCGAGAAGATGCGGGCGGCTGGACTCAAAGCCACGGAGAAAGAAATCGTTTCGATGTTGCAGATTCGGGTCTGTTTGTGGCGCCCACGAAGGACAAGCAGAGCCAGCGTTCACAAACAGGCAATAGGAAAAAAGGCCGATTGATCGATAATAGCGAGGTTTTGAAGGCTCTCCAAGGATCGCCGGTATCTGCGCCTGAAGCACCAAACACCAATCGGCACGCTGCGACCAAATCTCGGCCAAAACGTGCTCCCGCTCAAACAAGACTTCCCTACCGCAGGACCAAATCAGGGGCAATTTTTCGTCGACAAGACCACAAGGCTATCAAAGAGAAGAAACGAATGATAAGGGAAATTCAGTGGGCTCAGATCAAGATGTCCATCCAAGATCAGCCCAGGTCCGATTTTCTTCGTAACCGAAAAGCATTTGTCTACTGGAAAAAGCATTTTGTGAGATTACACCACTGGAAAAGTAATCCTCGAAGGCCGGCTTGGTTCAAAACTGGCGCGTGGCTATGGAATCACAAGAATTTGCAGGACATGCAGCGTGCTTGGGAGGCCCTGGATGTTCACACCCGGGAAGAAACTTGGCCAGGCTTGATGCTCTCAACCTTGTTCTCGCGTCCTGATCAAGTACACCGTGTACTATATGCCACTTTAAACCCCTTGCCGCCCTCTTACGCCGTTCAAGATGCGTTTTCAGTCATTGTGACAATCCTGTCCGAAAAGCAGTCCGGGGATCGCATGCTACACCAAAGACAGACCGAAATTTCAGAGCTCGTGCAAAAATTGTTGGGTTTAGCATCGGACTCATATCACCCATTTACGCAAGCCTCCCTGGGAATTTTCGCTAAGCGCTCCTCCAACTTCCATGTAAAAATAGCATATGATGCATTGAAGGCTGCCAACATTTCATTGAGCCACAATACGTCGATTCAATATGCCAGCAAATTGGCCGCTTATACGGACTCTGATGGTGACAAGTACAAAAAAGCTTCATTAAGCATCCTTCTCGATGCTGCCGACAATGGCCTGGACCTCAACTCTCCCAAGGTGGCACCTTCTATTAGCAAGTTACTTCGCTGTGGCCACTCAAAGGGCCGCCAGGATGAATTTTCACCAGATGCCGCGTTGCATGATTTGATTGAAAGAGGGTTCCTCCCAAACACCGCTCACACGAACTCCTTACTCGGTACTCTGTGTCGACGTGGCCAGGTTGATGAGGCCGTGAAACTCGCCAGGCTGTTTATCCAAAATGGGATTGATTTAGGCACTCGCTTTTATCACGAGTTGTTCAGTGCTGTCAGAGACGGTCACCGAAGTGAATACTTGGGAGAGGTACTCGAACTGATGAAATCAGCGGGTATGAAAGAAGAGATGGTTTTGGACAAGATTCTTTCTGCTGTCTATTCCTTTTGCGCAAACGAATTCCGAGCGAAAAAGTACAGTCCCGTGCAGGAAATGCAACCGTTTCTCCATATGCTTCAGTTATATGAGAAAAAGTTCCCTCTTGGACCACTTCAACGACTCATCCCTGAATCATTGCCACTGCTCCTCATGCCGAAGTCAGAGGCATCCGACCCTAAGGTCTCGAGCGTGTGGGAATACGAACGAACAGTATTGGCAATTGCTAGAAAGCATGTTTCTTACATGAGCGAGAAACCTCTGCATCCAAGCATGGATACCATCGGCATTATGTTCAAAGCCTACATTCTGAGCTCATGGCGACAGCCTTATGAGCTTCTGGCTTTGTACCAACATTTTAAGGAAATGCTTGAGAGTGGCGACAGCTTCGCCCGCGCATTGGTTAGTCGACAAAAATCTCGTGTGCATAACTCCTTCCTATATGCCATGTTATCCCATCAAGGGCTAGTCCGGCCAGCTCTTCAGGTCTTTGGCGACATGTTACATGACGAGCTGTGGGAGCCAAATGCAGATGGCTCAACCTCTGCCTCGCAACGAACCCCCTGCCACCCCGAGCCCAGTATCTACACTTACGGCGTTTTGCTAGACGGGTTGTCAAGGCGAAAGGAGATGACAATGATGAACCAGATTATGAAAATCATGGAGGAGAATCACCTCAAGCCAAATCTGGTGACTATGAACACGCACATCAAGAGCCAGGCTATGGCTCAGAATGTGAGCACGGTAGTCAAGTTAATGCAGTCCCTAGAGGCCCGCGGCTTTGAACCCGACCAGTTCACGCTCGATGCTTTCGGGAAGCTGCACGACAAGCACAAGAAACGAGCATTGAAAATGATGCAGCGTATCATTGATGCAAAATCCAAACTCCTCCAGCAACAAGAAATTAACCAAGAGCCTGCGGCTCGTTGATAGTCTGCAAATATCCTCCCAGGCGCCTGAAAGGATTCAGGATGCTATTTTTCAACCTCCTGAATATTGTAAATACACCAACCAGCTTTCTCCCTTGTATTATAAAGATAGACATAGAGATATGCATTTTCGTAGAAAACAAGCCATCCTATATAAGGAAGCTGGAAATTCATTCTCCTACCAAAATAGGAATTCTCCGCAATATATTTGAAATCGGGATTTTATTCTTATAATCAACGTTTCAAGGGACGTGGCCGCTCCCCTTTGTAGATCCAGTCTTGAAGTCGATATATGTAGCCTACCCTATACGCTAGCCATGGGTAGAACGAATAACAGTCTGTATTAAATCGTCAAGCTGGCTGACGGATCCTCTCCGGGAAATATCCATGCTGTTCTCATTGAAGATTTTGGCTTGTTGATTGACGAATGCTATTGTTAGGTGTGCCAAAATGCCTGATCCAGAGCTGTCGCAGTTCACCACTGTTTTCCGGGCATCCGAACCACGCCGCGCAAGACGGGGTCGGCAACCCCTATCGTGTACATCCTGCCAGAAGCGCAAGTCACGATGTGATAGGCGACAGCCGTGTGGCGCCTGCGAAAAGAGAGGCGATGTCGCCTCGTGCAAGTTCGGACCGCCTGGCGCCGCGGAATCTGCTCGGGGACGGCGGCAGGAGATGCAGTCCCGGCTGGCCAAGCTGGAGGAGATGGTGAAAGGCTTAGCCGATGAGTCGGCGAGGCTGAAGAGCGGCTCGACTCAAAACGAACCGCTCTCTGGAAACCAGACCTCCGCCGCCCCTCTGGCTAACACCGACTTCGTCCAAAGTGGTGATAGCTCCGGCAGCAGCTCGGAGTCTAGGTTCCTGGGCCCGACAAATTGGGAGGCCTTGGTCGACAGCATCCATGATATCAAGTCCATCCTGGAGGCAGAGCAAGATGGATGGGACGAGGACAGGCAGAATGAAGACGAGGCGCCCCAGCCAGAAGATAATGATATCATCTTTGGGGATGTCGAGCCCGTGACGATCGCCGAGGTGCTTGACATGCTTCCCTCTCGCCAGGACACCGACCGGGCCATCGGCGCCTATTTCAATGCCAAGTTCATTGCGGTGCCGTTCATCCATACAAATCATTTTAGGAGGACATACAACGCTTTCTGGGACAAGCCGACCTCTGCCAACCTTCTCTGGATCAGCATCCTACTTTGCATTGTCAGTGTAGGAACCATGATCCTCAGACTCAAGAGCACCTCCCCAACCTCCCCAGAAGCCATTGGCCGCTCCCGGGCCTACATGTCCATGGCCGCCCGATGCCTCGTCAGCGGGAGATATCTGAAAGCAAAGGTGTACTCAGTGGAAGCCATGTTGATGTATGCCCACGCCCGCAACGCCCAGAAGGTAGATGCAGATCCCATCATCTGGCAGCTCTACGGGCTTGCAATCCGCGTCGCCCAGAGACGCGGATATCACCGTGATCCCATTAAGGCCTCGTTTAAACTCAGCCCCTACGAGGCCGAGATGAGACGTCGAGTTTGGTTCACCCTGCGCTCATACGACATGCTTGCCTCGTATCAGCAGGGCATGCCCAACATGGTACATGAGGATGGCTACGACACGGATCACCCGATGAATCTGACCGATGACGACTTCGACGAAGATAGTGTGGTCCTGAACCCCAGGCCAGTTATCGACCCATTCCCCATCACTTTCTATGTTCAAAAGTCGAAACTCCTACCAATGCTCCGCCGGGTCATGAGCCATGCCCTGGGCATCAAGCCGTTGACATTCCTACAGGCACAAGGAATCGCGGGGGAGCTGGGCGAATGGCACACGACCATGCCACCCTGTCTACGATATCGTAGTTTCCGTGAGACATCATTCACAGACCCCAACTACACCATCATGCACAGGATCATGCTGGAACTGTTGTACCGGATCAACATGTGCAATCTATTCCGCCCATTCATCGTCGACCCCAACCCCTCTGCAAAAGCGACGACCGGCAAGCGCGCAATCGAACTCTGTCGCGACGCAGCACTGGGCATGCTACAGATCCACATCGAGCTCGATCGCGAGATCCAGCCCGGCGGCAGGTTCTTCGAGGAGCGGTACATGGTGTCCAGCCTGTCCCTCCACGACTTCCTGGTAGCCTCCATGACGCTCTGCATTGAGCTGACCCAGTTCGCACACCTCAGGTACGTTGCACTTCTTCTCGTAATCAAAGCCTAGCATAGCCCCCCCTTCCCCTCCCCAAACCGTGGTTGCATTGGCTGACAGCCCACAACAACAAAATAGCGCCGAGGAAAGGGCTGATCGCATCGCCATCCTCTGGACATCATACCGGATGTGGCTGGCGAGGAGCAAGGACTCCGCAGACGCGCTGCACGGGTCCAAGGTCCTCCGGGCCATCCTCAGCCGGATTGACACGACGACCACGGCCAGCCCGTCGTCCGGCCCCGCGTCGTCATCGACAGCCCGCACGCTGCAGTCTGACAACGACACAGCCAGGACAACCCAGTCGAGCCAGGAGCTGGCCTCCGAGCTTGGCATCTCCGAGGCCAACTTCACCAACATGCTCAACTTTGACGATCTGCCGTCCCTTGAGACCGTCTTTACGAACAACAACGAGACCACTTATTGGGTCAGTACGAATCTTTGCTTGTCAATGCAACTTGAGACTTTCATGTTCGTTATTATTCTCCAAGAATGGTTTCTGACCGCCTTCTAGGGTTCCATGGACCGATATCTACGTCAAGACACGTCGGTAGAGGTCTGCCTCGATTTGCCATACCTTGATCTTGGGATCGGCAAGTCTGGGGGTGTGTGATGACGCTTGCTGCATGGCTGTAGCAAAGCAGCTTAGTATGAACTTGACTATCGGCTAAATCAAGCCTATGGTAGTTGTCCCTCATCAAATGCAGCCTTTGTTATGGAAACACGGGTGGTCGCAGAAGCGGCCACCCGTTGGCCCTTTGCAAAAGAGACCTGGAATGAAGCTGCAAGACCCTTCTACAATGCTGTGCATCATATTTGCTTTCCTGCCATCCAATCATTTAGGAATGAAAGTCATCTCGAGAGCATGTTGCTATAAATTCACCGAGCGAGCGAGCAGGTTCGAGTTGAATAAATTGTAAAAATTGATAAAATAAAAGACCATCGCTTTTTCTTTTACCCACTCCATATTCATATCATAATCACCTATCTAATGCATGCATATCATGAAGACTGCTCCCACCGTAGGTATCTAGCATTACAAGACCATTTCGTCGTTGCACAATCCCATACCGTCCAAGTGTAGAACGATATAACAAATAAAAAGAATAAAGATAAGAATAGAGATCAAATAAGAAAAAAATAAGAAAAATAAGAAAAGCGCGAACGGACCAACCAACACAATCACACACAACCGGCATATCGATTGTGAAGGTTGGAGGGGTATCTGTCAAGGCGACCTGTGAAGCAAAGGCGATCTATGTAGCAACGCCACGAAGGACACGCGCAGGGTTCCCAGCAACGACTGTGAAAGGCGGGACATCCTAAAATCGAACAAGTTAGAAGGGGATACAGCAC
Organism: Clonostachys chloroleuca; assembly: GCA_037952775.1. NCBI lineage: Eukaryota > Fungi > Ascomycota > Sordariomycetes > Hypocreales > Bionectriaceae > Clonostachys > Clonostachys chloroleuca. Next base: position 17,555,384 of record JBANAY010000003.1, on the reverse strand, counting down.
ATGCTTGTTGATTGCGCCTGACTCACCTTGGTCACCACCGAACCAGCACCAACAGTGCTGCCCTTCCCGATGGTTTTCCCTGCCAGAATCATGGCTCCGCCGGCGATCCAACAGTCTGGCTCGATTGTAACGCCTTTGCCTGACTGTGGTCCCTGGCCGCCTTGACGTCGTTTGGGGTCAATTGGTAAGGTCGCAGTGAAGATACTAACGTTAGGGCCAATGACACAGTTATCTCCAATCTTGACCTCACAGACGTCATTGATTGTACAGTTTCTTCCTATTGAGACGTGACTGCCAATGGTGATGTTGTAACCATAGTCACACGTAAACGGAGTCTCAACGGCCACGTTTCGGCCAACCCGCCCAACATGTGTCCCAGGCGTTGCTTCTGACAAAGCTATCCGCACCGGGTCGCGTGGCTGAAGAATCTCGAGAAACAGGCGAATCCTTTCGCTCGTTGAGAGTCCGTTTGAGGGAGGTGCTGTAAGATTGTTGAACCGCCAGCATGCTGTGGCACAGCGCTCACGCTCTAGGCACAACTCCTTGTCAAAAGGATAAAATTGTCGACCTGAGAGCATTTCTTCCTTCTGCGTCCGCCTGTGGGGGTGGGGGTACTGTGAGTGAGACAAAGCAAGCTGAGCTGCCACCTGGGCGTTTGACGATTGGGGCTGGCCCGGCGGCGCTGGGCTGCTGGTTCTGGTAGCATGGAGGATATTGATCTGAGGCAGTTGGTTCCCTGGATGAGGTGTTTCGGGTTCTGATCTACTCAAATCGTGCATTGGAGGCACGCGCTGGTATTCCTTGGCCATTCTGTCGGCGAATGATGGAGGTTGAGGGTTTGCGCTCACTGGGGTAGGGAACGCATTCGCGGGCGTGTATGGTATCGCGGACAGTTTATTATCAGGGCTAGCCACGGACGCGCTTGGTATTGTTGATGCTGTAGGACGGTCATCATCCGAGACCAACGGGCGGCCTTGTGGGGGGTCAATCCTGAGGGCCTGGCCTCGATAGTGTGGGAGGGGTTCGCGCTTTACGGGCTGGTTTCCATAGGGACCTTGCTGTGGCATGCCATATGCACCGGGTGGTACATAGCTTGGATCTTTTGATTCTAATGGAACCGTGGGCAGTTTGTTTTCGGGCTTCTGCCATCCAGGGCCCCTCTGCGGAGGGTACCCAGCACACTCAAAACCTCCTCGCAGGCAATTCGCACCTATCTATGGTTAGCATATCTGGCAAAGAAGCCTTGCAGTTGCAGAGCTGCATATGTATACACGTACACTGAGGTTTTTGCTCATCACATTTCTTCTTTCTCTTACGGCAAGTCATGCAGCCTGTCTTTGTCCGATTACTGAAATTGCGCTTTCTTTTCTTAGGGTCGTGCTGAAGAATTGAATTCTGCCGGCTGTCAGGTGTATATTGGCTTTCGTACACCGATCCAGACTTGTCATCAGCTTCCGGGCTTGAATTAGGGTAGTCTTCACGGGGACTTGGACCGATAGAAGCTCGAGGGTTGTCCATATGCCTGAGCGGCGGGGATGCCATGACATGGTGTGACTCATATGGGCTCTTTTCGGTGGACTGTTGATGGCGCCATGGTCCATTGTCTCGCGGGTCCGGAGATCCATGCGAACGGTCTTTTCGCGGAGTGCTGAAAGAGTCTCGATGGTCGCCGTGCGGCGGGACTGTGGCTGTATCAGGAGTGCGCTCCTGCGTGATCCCTTCTCGCCTATTTTCAACTGAAGATGATCGCTTCCTTTTCAGCGAACTCTCGGAATCAGACACGGTCGATATCTGTGGGCGTGGGCGATCAAAGCTCGACTTTCGGCCAGCTTGCTCACTAGATGCAGCTGGCCTGGGTTCATCCACGGGGACGGGATCAGATACTTTGCTCGGAGGCTCTGAAGTTTTCGGGGAGCCCCCATTTAGCGCAGTAAAGGTCGACATTATGTGTGAAATACAAGATAATCCTGAGCCGTTACCAGAACGCTCAATATGTTAAGTATAATTCAGGTTCAAGGGGGATCCAATAGAGATTAAAGAGACGCTTTTCTATTGCGCTGAATTCAAACAGTAATGCCCCAGCAGGAAGACATGTACCGGACAAGATGCTCAATTGAGAGCAACGTTTTGACCCAACCAAGGCCAAGTGAGCATGAATGAATAAAGTTGAGATGGAGAGTCCTGGGCGCTAAACAATTAAATCGGTAAGCCCAATGAGTTGCTGTCGGGGAATGCGAGAACCGGCCTGCGCAAACAACAAAATCTCAATCGGTGAAGCGTCGCGACGGAGCCCCGTCAGATTTTAGGCCCGTTTCGCTGCGTTCCAATCGCCCTGAAATTCCTTGGGTACCACTTCGGCAAAGGGCTCGGTACCCGCCTCAAGATTCTCGAGATGCCTGCGGTGACGGTGCTAGGAAGTTGATTCACCGGGATGTGCTCGAGAGAGCTGGGAACGCAAAAGACAGGTTGGGCCTGGAGGTTCCGAGGTTGGCCGCGCTTGGTGTGGAAGCTTTGACGCGCGACTACGGCGCTGCGGTTGATGCGGCTGGGCGATTCAAGGCACTGAGCTGAGTCAAAACATGGGGAGGGATCAAGTAAGAGCCGTCGATGAAGGTGTCGCAGCTCACTTTAAAGATTGTACACCTCGAGGGCAAGAGGCGCAAAGCCAGTCGTCTCGAGTCCGGCGACCGACTGGGAGATTAAGTGAGGGCGTGGGCCGAAATGGTGATGGGAAGGAGAGGAAAAGAGCTTGCACAAGCGGGTTGGTGATGATATGCCCAGGGACGGGGGTGGGCGGCAGCTGCAGGACAAAGGCCATTAATAGCCCCCCGTAAGGTCGCCCGTCATAGTAAGAGAGACAGGCAGGCCGCTGGAGGCCCGTAGGGTGTGCATCTAATCAGAGGCAGACGTCAGGTACGTCCCAGCACCAGCACCAGGCAAGAGCGAACCGGGGAAAAGAGCCTAGGCAGGCACTATGAACGCGGGAGGGAGGTACCTTGCTGAGGTGCCTTCCTTCAGTTGCCAGCTGCCAACTTGGCCAGCCGCGTATCGCCTGGAGGCTACCAAGAGCTCCCAGCCAGAACCATGTCTGCATCTGTGCAAGGCCAGACCGGCTTGCATCCATTGGGATTTGGCTTGCAGGGGATGGGAACTGCCCTCGATGGTTGGGGTGCCTTGGAGAGTGCCGGCTGATCTTTGATTAAGCCCGGGACCTGGTCGTTCTCGCTCACAGTTGGGCGGCAAGGCGCTTCGCTCCAGACGCTGGAGGCTAGTGTGTCACAGCGACCTGGCCCAGCGTGGACGCCCCCACCCATTCTCCGTACCGGGTACATGAGGCTACTCGCCATACCCCTCCCCCTGTTCTCTCAGAGCCCCTTGGTGTCGTTAATTTTCTGGATGCCCTCCACCTTCCGCTGCCCCATATGCAAGCAACCTATCGACAGCTGTACGTACCCTCTGCTCTGTCTGGACCGTACCTACGGAGCGAGATTTTCGCGGCGGTCTTGCCCCGAAGAACGCAGAAAGCAGAGCTAGAGCCAGCAGAGGCTTCCAATCCCTCCCTGCGGACAAGAGCCCCTCGTTCCGGATCTCCCTGCCCTGACTGATCTGATCTCTGTCACGGCGGGAAGCAGGGGAGGACGTCTTCAATTAGTCATTTAGGCTCGACTACCACTCTGTCTCCCGCACCATCACTTGTCACCTGTCAGCAAAATTCACCCGAGCGACGTTACTAGCACGGCCACTCCCTTCAACTGGTCTTAGATGCCAATGCCGATGTCAATGCCAGCGCCAACACGACACAATGGCTACCCATGCCATGGCACGGTGATGGCATGGTGGGATCACGTATGAGCCTGGAGAGTCATCACCGTTAGTGACACTAGAACAGAAGAAGAAACCACCATCTCAATGGTTGGAGGTAGCTCCGGTTTTCTACAGTACCACCCAACGCGGCTCTCCACTCGACCTCGGCCTCCAGAGGGAGGTCGAACCTCTCAAGCTCAAGCTCAAGGGACCAACGGTACTGGCGGTAGTACGCAGGGGCACCAACTGCAACTAGAAATGCCGCGCTAGCACACTTGCCCTGTCCCTCTGCCCGGCCCCGCTCCGTTCACACCCTGCACTCATCCATCCTCCACACCTCGAGCACGTCGCAATTCCCTCCCGAGAAAAACGATCGACACTGTGGTGGTTGTCAGTGATGCGGCGAGGTGCAAGGCTGCTTCATAGCTCTGTGGGTTATGTGACTACAATCTTAGTCTGCATCTGATTACAGAGCCGGTCAACAACTCGAGCTGCCGTCTTCTGCTCGGCTCTCCTCCCCCGGCTGGCGAGCAGACGGTCTGCCCATCCTGAGGATCGATTCCTGCAGCCCTTGGAGACTAACGGCGCGGACCTTGGAGGCATTGACAGTTGAGGATCATACCCAATGGTATCAGGACGACAGCCGCCGTTCTCGTGGCATGAACCGGCCAGAGCTTTGGAATGGACCCTCCCAGCGCCCTTCGAATTGGGATCGTGGCGGCGCATGGCGTTGAGCCCTGTCCATCCTCCCACTGATGTGAAATGGCCAATGGGTCGTTTGACGCCAGCTCGGTTAAAAACAAGAAATGGGCGCTAATAAGGGCAGAGAGACTCTGCTAGTGCCCCATCTGCTCTGCGGCGTTGTGAGGCCTGTCTGGCTGATTTCAGCTTCCCGCACGCTGACGGTCGCACTAACATCTTCCTGGCATGGAGTGGTCTGTGTGAGACTCCTCCATCGTATTCTTCGTGCCCAATCACGGCTGCTGGACCACATATTTGACATTGCGACGCAGCCAATGAAACATCTGGGGACAGGGATGATGCTAACGCCGCGCCTAGCACCCATCTCTGGATCCGCGGCTGTGTCGACCGTGCACGCTAAACGTCCACAACGTTTTCTTCAGCGGCCTCTCTCCAAGGCGTCTGTGGCAGAGCCGGCTGGTGGCTTTGCCTGTCACAGGAACAATATCACAAGTCCGTGACACGTCTCCTCAGGATGTGATGCTAGCCCGTTCAGGAGGTCTGTAGCTTTGGCACAGCGCTAGTGCCATTCCAAACCGTCAAAACGGGTCGAGCTCCTCTGTGTGCCCTGGTCTCAAATAAACTTGGTCTTTACCTTATGTGTCCGTCAGCCACACCTCCATGCCGCGCGATGCATTATTGCATGGGCCAAAGGTCCCAACTCGCCAGGCGTTGGGATTCTGGTTAACCACCCCCGGCATCGTGTTTCCTTCCTGGGCGTGATGCACCTACTAATACATACTATTCTTCTTCATCCTTTCTGGCAAACCAACACACATACATAGCGCGGGCCGGGCACAAACTATCTCCCACGTCACCCACCTTCCGCCTTGAGCGGCAGGGCTGGTAAAATTAGAACAGATGCGCCATGCCACATTCTGTACCTGGAGGGAATACTACTCCACGGCATGTAGCTAGCCATCACTATGGAATCATATAAATGTGGCTCCTAGGGAACACCGGTCTAGGCCAGGGCGCTGGGAGCAAGCAAGGAAGCTGTTGCAGATGATGGGTAGCATTTTGGCCATCATTGGCACGGACGCATTTCCAATGAGACAGGAAGATATATGGCCGCAATGCTAAGCTGCCAATAACGTCCGGTCCGCCTTTTCACCCGATCCGACACGTCTTACTCCGTTGGCCATGCCTGATTGGACCCAGGGCATGCTGCATATGCCTACTTGGAATGTGAGAGTCTTCCTGAAGGAGAGCAACATCAAACGGGGTGCAGCATGCGATTGTTTCTGTGGCAGACGCGCATTTGGACTTGGCACCCTCGGAGAAGGACCACATGGAGGGGTGCCAACACACCGCCTATGGTCAACCAGCCGAAGTCTGTCTTCTGTGCTATCGACGCCTCCCGGCCATCGACCTCGTGGAGTTAGCACAGTAGGCTGAAAAGGCGGCGGTTGGCGGCACGAAGCCGAGCACCTTGTTAGGGGAAGCGACCACCCCGTATCTTCACATGCAGTCACCGTTCACCTGCACAGTAAGGCTGCGCGCGTCCGCACAGTCGAGTACGCCATCACCTGATAACCGCTCGACAACCACACGAGGCACCTCCCATTCACCTGAGGATTGAGCAAGGTAATAAACTTGGCGGGGCCCTGATATCGACGCCCACTACTACAGCATGCCAAATGCGCCTTGGTGAAGTACGTTATACAAATGAAAGGACCTCCAGCGGCAGTGGGGCTCCATTGATCCCTGCCTGTGCTAGAAGAAGGATAGAAAGTCGTGGGAGCAGATTCGTTGTCTCTTTTCTTCTCCAAGAAGGGCGCCTAAGTCGCATCCCTTCTACCGAGTCTTGATTCAGACTTCCTGTTGGGGTCGTTCCGTCAATGTGACCTCCCGCCTTCCAAAGCGTTCCAACCGCCAAGTGACCAGGACATTTAGACGCAGCATCATGACCTCGACGCCGTTGAATGATGCGATACGAAATACGTCTCAGACGTGTCCACACCTCAGCACTGTCAAATAAACCAATGCTACTGCGAAATAAAGCAAGTGATTAGGAATGGGTCTGCCTAGCCGGGCCGAAGTAAAGAATACGAACAAGAAACAATATCCCACATGCGCTACATACTGCAGATGACATGAGTGCCCCTTGAACGACCATATGCTAACATCCACAGGGAAATGAGACAAAAGCCGGACCTAGTACTACTGTCACGATATGACAGTCACATAATACAGACAATTGCACTTAACAGCACATCCCCTGTGATTGATCGCTGTAGATGGCCCAATTGGACTTAACACGTAGGCGCTCACTCGGAGGAGGTTGCATCAGACTCCACCCCTTATAACGTGTAATACTACATGGTGGCGGAGGGACATGATATGTATGTCGCTGCGACGTTCTCGTCTAGATCTGGCGACAATCCCTTGGGCAGTGCATGTCTCGGCCGAAAACATTAACATTAGTCAAGTGAGATGGGGTGGGAGGGAATCCTTCCTTTGTGTCCCCAAGTGTGAAAGCCAACAAATCCGGAATGTCATCTTATCCATCTTGCAATTACAATATAGAACCTGAGTGGGTTTCTCGCTCACAACAAACCCTCGCCATCCCTGAAGGGCTCAGTCACAGAGCAAGTGTGATTGGCATGCGGCGACCGGGAAATCGCCTGGCCCACCTCAGAAAACCCCCGTACGTATCTTTTAATAGCAAGGCATTGTGAAGGGAAGAGTCCAAGTTTAGGCAACAATGAATCATATCCCAGGGTGTATGCGGGCGCGTGGGCGGGAGAAAAGAGTGTAGCTTGGGGCGGCTCGGCGATTCCTCACCTCTCAATGCCACATGGGGACGACATGACAATAGAGACCAGGGAGAGGAGGCAGAGAGATGTTTGGGGTTGCAGGGCGGCGAGCCAATGGACTGCGCTCCCCCGGCGGTCTGGTGGGACAATCATCTAGATATATCTACAATACGCATCTGCCCTTCCACGGAGGAGGATGAAGCAGGGTCCGCAAAGCTGGCCCGGTGGTCGCGAGCGCCTATTCTATTATCTACCTACTGCATCCAGATGACTGAGATCCGCGAGGCACATCAACGGCACGGCGCTTCTTTGCATGAGATCCAAGAATAGGAAGAACCCTTTTTTTTTCTCTCTTCTTTTGCCCTTGCCCACCGCAAGCAACCAGTCAGCAGCCGGTCCAGTACTCCAATAGGCCAATTGATCTTCTCGCGCCCGTCCAATGACAACCACTGTGACGGGTACAACCGCCCACTAATAAGCGCCCGGCTCGCGGTTTTCTAGAACCTCTCACCCCAGACCAAGCGCTCAACCTCCAAGCGATCCATTGTTCGTGGCTAGGCCAACAACCACACCCTCTCAACGATGCACCTTGGTCGTTGAGATGCCAATGGCTCATGGCCCGGCCCTATTTTCGTCTCATGCAGGTCATCAGAGACTAGCGGGCAACACAGCGACCTTGCGCACCCAAACCCATGGCAGCGGCTACGCATGTGTAGCGCCGCATGCAACCGTCTGGGCGCCTCGATGCCGGGCGCATGGCAAGGGCATGACGCACCCAAAGCGTCCCTCTACCCAGTGGTACGGGACCGTTATCCGCGCCCAGATCCGCCATGTGGAAAGCCCATCATCTCTCCCTGCGGAACGGCCAGGATTTGGGGGTCCTTTGATTCGACCACCCCTTCGAGGATGGATGTCGTCCCGCCCGGGCGGCTATATCTCGACCTCGGCGGCTGGTCTCTGCGAAACGAGGCCTCGGAAGCTCCATCTATCAACGTCATCTTGGAGATTCACGGCGCCTCCGATTGGAACTCGCAGGTTCTAATCTATCCTTTCCCCAGAGGCATGTAGGGCACCACACGCGCCCACCTCGCACACCCATCTCCGGACCCTCTCCTGCATGCTGGTTACCGCCCAACGTCTCTCCTGGACACCCACCCAAGATCGGGGGGATCTCCAAGAACCAACATGTCTCCCACCGAGCTGGATATAGTCTCCGTGACAGGTAGACTCCCCCAGCTTGCAGTCTGCACACGCCCCTCCATGAGGCCGGCGCCTCGTTCGCACGGCACTGGGGATATGCTATTTTGAGGCTCCAGCCTCCATGCAGGCGCCGACGAGCTGCAGGGGGTTAATTAAGACGTCAGTCGTTGTCACACGCCCGCCTGCGGTGAGATATGTGAGCAGTCTTGAACCTGTCGAGTCCTGCGCGGGATATGCTCTATTCCTCCGTGAGCTAAAAGGGGGATCTCGCAGGCCGGCTAAACGGTGTTGGCTGAACCCCAGAGTGCATATGAAGCTCTGGCCCATCCTTGATATCACAGTTTGGTGTTTCACTTGACCAGCAGGTCTGGGAAAAGAATAGTTACGGTGAGATACTCATCTCACACGGATCGTTGTGAATAATTATTCTTTTAATCATTAGGATATGTAAAACCGTATCCATCTGAGTGGCGGTATCAAAGCTGGCCTCCTTATACATACCCATGGCCCCGTGAGGTAGGGTGGGAAACAAACCCAAACGCTAATACGTGATGATAGGAGAAGTCGACAGACCCAGGCAGAGAGCACCCTGGTGTGACTCCACCGGAATCGCTGTCACTAAAAAACAGATCCTACTACTTTTTCTGTCGCTTCGAACTTTTGTCGCTCGCAGTACTTAGCACGCTTGCACTACGCTTCTGCGCGGCACCGCTGCTCCCTGGTCGTGCGGCTTTACTCTCCACCCCAATCTCCTCCTCATCCTCCTCCTCCTCCTTTTGAGCGCCCGTTGCTTTGGTATTTTTAGCAGCATCATCTTCTTCGACGTCATCTGAGTCGGGTGAATCAGGCTTTGAGGCCGCTTCTGCCTCAGGGGCTGTAGTGACAGCACCCTTCTCTACGTTCTCCTTAGAAGCATCCTCTTGCGCCTTTGAGTTCTCACTATCAGGTGGAGCATTGGCTTTTTCTCGCTCAGCTTTCTTGGCAAGCTCAATTTTGATTTCCCCATCGAGCTTATCAGAAACCTTGCGAGCTTCTAGGAGGCTGTTGACAGCTCCCAGAAGCTGCTCATACTGTAATGTTGTAGCAGATGTGGGCATTGCCAGCTTGCTTGGCACATCCAGTTCATTGAGAGTGTTGTTGATGCGTAGTTGTTGCTGGTTAGACTTGTGAGAGAACAGTTTGTTGATTTTCTCTGTTCGGAATGTAGGGCCAGAACCCAGCCGGTCATGATGCGTAACACCATAGATTGCCTCCTCCTTCTCAGTAAGCTTCGGCCGCTCGGCAGGCGGCTGCTGGGTTTGTGATTGGCCTTTCTTGTTTGCTGCAGTAGGTGTTCCAGTTGCTGGAGGTTCGCGATTTCCGGTAGACGGACCAGTGCTCTCCCGCCTGCCAGAGTCCTGGACGGGAGCTTGTGGAGGCCCGGGATTCGAAGGGCTTGCTCCTTCGGGTCCGGGTAGCGTCTTGCGTTTCTTGGATGACGCATTCATAAGCGTACCAAGAAGCGTTTGAAGACCGGCGGATGATTTGAAGCTGCTGATATCTGTCTCTGCGTGGGGATAATCCAGACGGCTATACAGCTCTCTTCGCTCCTCGTTAAAGCGCTCACTCCGAGCTAGTATGCGTTTTATCTCCAGAAGAAGGGACTCCTCCTCGCGAGCCTCTTCTCTCGACCGTGTAAATGCATTCAGAGCAAAGTTCTTCCGCATCTTCTCTTGCTCCGGATTGAAATGTGCCATTAGTTCATGCAATGCGAACTCAGGCTGCGTCATGTACTGAACAGGCTTCTGGACTGCCATCATCTTCGCCGCCACCTCGTAATAACGGGCTTTTAAATCCTCCATAGTGCGAGCCTGAGTGTCCGGCAACGGGACGATAGCCTTACTCTCATCGCCGTTTTCGTTGGCTTCACCATTAGTTGCTGGGGGTGTCCACTCGTATCGGTCCCAAATCAAAGGCCACCGCAAATCAAACGCCTTCGCCAGATCCAGGAGGTAATCGGTCTCGTCTTTCGTCCAGGTCTCGCTAGTCAGTGTTTGGGCGTACTGGTCGTCGCTGTATTGTGGGACGGAGACTTGTGCGTTGAACTTTGCGAAAGAGGAATCTTCCATTTCATCTTGCGCGGGTGCTTGCCCCTCTTGAGTGCCATTCTCCTCCTTCAGCTCTTCCGCAGGAGAGCCCTGGTTTTCCTGTTTCTCCTCTATCCGTCTCCAGTGCTTTAAAATTAGAGTAGAGTCATTGCGTGCTGAGTTCCGGAACGATCGCATCTCCCATCGTGAGGCCGGTTTGCGGTTAGCAAATCGTCTCTTTTTGAACTGGGTCACCTCCGGCACGATCGCGATGGGGTTGTCGCCGCCAAGATTGTGCACCTCGCGGGCAAGGCCTTTAAGATTCGGTCGGGGAGCTGCGAGCCTCTGTTTTTTGTTCGGTCGCGTGCCGGATGCGCCCTCCGAAAGGTTTAACACATCACGAACGTCGGATGAGCTCATGTTGGCGGCCGGCGGGATGTGGAAGGGCCTCAATTACTGTGCTGAATATTAAATCGCGTCGATGCGCAACATCTGGTCATGGATTTCGATGGCCCTTGTTGATGAAATTCGATAGCGGTGGTTCATATATGACTTTTAAAGACGACGGCGCAATTGGGTTGCAAAGCTGGAAGCTGAATTGTGACGCGGGTTGTTATCAGCACGTGACTTCGATACCCCTGGCGGCGTCCCTTTTCCTGAACGTGGCAGCTTCGCACTCCATGTGAAGGCCCTCTGCGCATCCACCCCCGAGCTCTCACACGATCAGCCACCGTCTAATATACTCCATTGGGTGCATCGCCGGAGTGTTGAAGATTAGATCTCCTTTGCGAAAATCTTCATCTCAAAGCGTCCCTCAAAATGAGAGCTTTCCTCCCATTGTTGTCGCTGGCCTCCGCGGTCCAAGCTCTCCACTTCTACGTCGACCCTGCGACGCCCAAGTGCTTCTTCGAGGACCTCCCCAAGGGCACGCTGGTCGTTGGACATTATACAGCTCAGGAGTGGGATGATCGTTCAGATGTGTGGCAGGAGCACACGGGTATCAGCATTTACATCTCCGTGGATGTACGTCGTCCAACATAAGTCGGTCCCTCGTCTACCAGGGAGAGAGCTAACACAAGCATTTAGGAGTTGTTCGACAATGATCACCGTGTAGTCTCGCAAAGAGGCTCATCATCGGGACGCTTTACGTTCTCAGCTGCTGAGGCAGGCAACCACCGAATTTGCTTCACCCCCAACTCGAACTCTGGTCGCACTTCATGGTTGTCCGCCGCCGAAGACCACGGAGGAATCAAACTTAAGCTTGATCTCGTCATTGGTGAGACAAACGAGATTCACAGCACAGACAAGACGAAGCTTGAAGACATTACATCCCGAATCCAGGACTTGAATGCCAGGCTTAGGGACGTTAGGCGGGAGCAGGTCTTCCAACGAGTAAGTATCCAACTGATACGTTTCACGTCTGACCACAATGCTAACCAATATATAGGAACGAGAAGCCGAATTCAGAGATCAGTCGGAGGCCACCAATGGCCGTGTCATTCGATGGATTCTCATTCAACTGGCAGTCCTTGGTGTCACATGTGCTTGGCAGCTCTCCCACCTGAGGTCGTTCTTCATCAAGCAGAAGCTCACATAAAGGTTAACGCGGAAAAGGAACGTCGTTGTACATGAGCAGGCTTGAAGTTATGCTACGTGAATAAGTCTAGTGTTTTCGGGGCGAAAAGGAGAAAAGAGTGTCATCATCATTGGCGAGCATATAGGGAACATTCCAATACTTGTCATTAATTTTTTTATTCCAGACGCTGTAGTGTGTACTATTATCAATGTCATTGTTAGATCACGGGAAAGCAGGTCTTAGCGTAAAGCAATCGCTTTCATTCATTAAGATTTTGCCGGCAATAACTCCCAGCTTTGAAGTAGCTTTCTATCCATCCTCACAAATCCTTGCTAGAATCTCAAAAGACCCAGCTCTATTACCCCTCGCACGTCTTCGTGTACACCTCTTTCAAGACGTTAAACCAGTTCTTCGAAAACATATTATGGACAAAGTGTTGAAAGGGGAAAGTAAAAGAATGAACATATAATAATAAGACCCAATGCACGCTTCTCGACCATCGTGCGCCGTACTGCACAACATCCTGAACAAGTTTCAATGGACTCGTTGAAATGCCAGAGAAAAAGACTGGGCGAAAAGGCTTCCGGGTCGCGAGACTAATGCAGGCTGTGTGCAGTGCGCTTTCGCTTCATGATAATGAACATGTCCCTCCGAAATGACAAAAAAATCTAGAAGACCTGTGTGGCTTGAGCCGATCTGTTTGCTCAACAGAAGCCCAAGGACAGCAGAAGATTATTTCCAACTTCGACCTCAAGAGCGTCCCAACACGCCCAGAGATACTGACTGATGACCACGTGCCCGAGTCATTTCGCTAGGAAAGGGTAGATATATGTTACATCATTACAACCAAACCCCAACACTCCGCAGCTGAATAAGGGTGGTCTGACATATAAATGTCTCCCCCAGTAGAAATATATCTCAATAAATCGCCGAGCTACTGGCGATTGCGGACTTTTGGCGATGAAATCACCTAACCACAGCAGATGCTCTTCATGAGCTTCTGGAAGCCACTTGGTTGGGGCTCAGCTGGTCGTGGGCTCGGCTGGGCGGGTTGAGTCTGGCTCTGCTGGGGACCTCTCTGCTGCGGCAGGTTCTGGGTGCTGTTCTGGAATTGTGCCTGCGTCGAGCCAGCCGGTGTAGGCATGTCCCGGCCACCCCCCACCGCGCTGTTTCGTGGAGCCGACAATGCGCCTGGGGCGTTTGTTCGATCTCTCAGCTGCTTGTTCGGTTTGTTCTGTGAAGGAGTGGGGGGTTGCGCGGCGTTTAAACGGTGCACTGTCAAGTTCTGGGGTGTTTGGTGAGAGCTCATATTCGCCTGGCGACTCCCGCTGTGGAGCTCTACCTGAGAGGGACCCAGGCGGTTTGGGTGATAGGCATTGTTGTGGCTCTTGCTGTCCCAGCCCTTTCCCGAATCCTTAGAGATCTTCATCCAGTCGTATTCACCATCCTCGACCTCCCCGGTATTCTTGAGAGCTTGAGTAAACAACTCCCGGAGATAGTCATAATCGGGCGTATCTTCGAATCCCAAGTTTCGTACGTAAGTAAGATACTTCGAGAACTCCTCGGGGAATCCCTCGCAAAGATCCTTGATAGCAGTGGTCTGCTTCTTCTCTCCGATCTTCTCGTACTTCTGCTTGTTTGTAGCAGCTTTCAGACCTTGCCAGGGCAATCCGCCGCGCAAGAAATACATGAAAACATGTCCTAGAGCCTCGAGGTCATCCCTTCGCGACTGCTCTCGGCCCAAATGTGTGTTGATGCTCATATAACGAGCAGTGCCTGAAAGTGATTTGCGCTCGCGGTATGGAATATGTTGCTTCGTCTTCGGGTCACGATATTGCTTTGCCATACCGAAATCGACAACGTGAATGACATTGGAGGCTTTGGTTCCAGGGCGACCAATGAGGAAGTTGTCTGGCTTGATGTCACGATAGATGAGATGTTTTTCGTGGATTGTCTGTACCCTCGAAAGCATCTGCTTCGCAACCATCACAACCGTCTTGATGGAGAACCTTCGGCCGCAATGATCAAAAAGGTCTTCAAGAGAGGGACCGAGGAGATCGATAACGAGGATGTTGTGGAGACCCTCCTGTCCAAAGTAGTAGACGTTGGGAATGCCAGCTAGTGTCGTTAGTACTCGTAGCCAGCCATACAATTAATTGATCAACTTACGGCATCCAACGAGGATCTTGTATGTTCTATATTCATCTCGGAGTTGAGGTGCATCACTCTTTCGGGGTTCCTGGTTGCTGATTAGCACGTAGATGGGAGCTGATGGGAATGGGCCGGACGAACAAATTTGATGGCGACCTGCTGGTTGTTGAGCAGATTGGTGCCTTCGAAAATCACGCCAAAAGATCCCTCTCCGATTTTCTTTCCGACACGATAGTGAACGCCGACGACGTTCGATGATGATGATGCCATGATGATTGTTTGATGGATCAATAGTGTACCATTTGATTGTGGAAGGTGGGAAAAGGGGTATTGCTTGTTCGGTTACGGTCGCGTTGGGTGTCGGAGGATCGTGATGTACAAGAACTCGAAAACTTGCAATAAGTCGACTCCAAGGAATGCTGACAATTAAAGAAGATAAAACTGCGATTAAAATGTCAGTGTCGGTGTCACACGAATGTTTTAAATGATAAGAGAAAAAATAGCAAGTGGTGCAGACTCGGATTATTGATGGAAAAGAATGTCTAGCTAAGCTGGGCTATGCCCAGCTTGTAGATCCTGGCCTGTTTGCATGGACCACTGATCTGCTGATGCGGCAAATAGTTGGAGCCACCGTGCCGAAAAACCAGTAGAACCCCGGTGAGGCCAGTGGAGATGTGTTGGCTGTCAACCCAACATTGGTCTGACCAATTCCGGGTCCAGGGCGTCCTTGGGTTCCATTGAGGATATGGAAGTGTAACTCGCACACGACACGGCCACAGTGGTTAGGGGCTCCATTGGGTCACGGCACAGTGGACGTGTGCGAAGTAGAAGGCTGTGCAGAACAAGCCTTACTACCCAGCAGGCGGTGAAGGTATGGGAAAAGGGATACCAGACTGGAGGCGCGCCGTACTTGCCTTTGTGATTAAAAAAGAGAGAATGGCCAACTGCTGTGTACTCGGTATTCGACTCCTTGTGGTATTATCGTGGTCGGTGCTATTCGGGATGCTCGTCCAGTCGGGGCTGGGAAAGGCTGTGACGAAGCCTCCCAGTTGTAGTGTTGTCGACAGGAGCAAACCAGGAGGTTGTGTTGGGTTGGGGAGGTCGAGAGAAAGAGGTTGAATGAAGGGAAGAGAAGGTTGAGAAAATGGCTTTGGCTGGAGGAAAAGGGAAAGGGGAGAGAAGGGCAGGCACGGGCGCTGCTATTGCCTGAGGTGGGTAGGTGCCAACGGGCAATCAAACAGTGCCCTGGTTGGCGGAGAGTGAGTACCAGGCTAGGTGGCCAGGCACAGACAGGCAAGCGCTGGCGGCAGTACAGGGTGCCAGCGGCCAATGCCAGCGCCGAAGCTAGGTCGCTTGCGAGGCCCGCCTGAGATGTCTGCCAATGCAGCACCTGTCAGGAGGTACCTCAATAGGTACCTACCCCAGACCGCCTACTGGATTGGAGGTAGGCCAGGAACAGGGGTGCGAGGCCGCTTTCACTGATCTGGGACGGGCTGCAGCCGGCGGCCAACTACGCCTAGCACGCTATGGACCACAACGAGCTCCGAGAAAACGCACTATCTAGCGGCGAGTGGCAACCTGCAAGACAAGATCATCAACCTGCGTACGCGCACTCATCAAGGAGGAGGATGTGTGGGCTCGAAAATCTACTGATCCGCCGTATAATGGACTCCGAGCGGCCAGTCCGTGCGGTGAGGTGAATTGCAGTACCGCAAGTTCTAATACGTTGTTAGGGGTTCTCCGGGGGACCAGCTTGGAATGGAAGTGGAAAAGTTCGACATCTAGAGCCTGGGTCATGCCCCTGCTCATTTGCTTGGCGCCTGTTATTAGTTAGCGGCGCAGGTACGAGGGGGCGGATGGCACTATTCGTGCAAAAGATGCTGCCGCCCCGCCCCAATATTAGCGGCCTTCCAGTGCTTCTTGCTGCGCGCGCCCAGCCAATCACACCGGGCTTGGCTGCTGGGTCCTCCGGTCTTTCAAGACCTGGGCGTCCCGGTGTTTGCATTGAACATGATGAAATGATCATCTTAAACCCAAGATCTGCCCGGACCAGTTGCAAACGTTCATAAGTGACCGTCTCTTTGACAGCTGATTACTACCCACCACGCCGGCATCCGATCACTTCTAGACTCACACCCCGGACATGACTCTCTGCCGACCTACCCAAGTGGGTGACGTTGAAATTCAGACACTTAAACATTAAGCTAAGTGCTTATTGTCCACTCTGCGGCCGGTATTGTTAGATTATTGAGTGCCAAGAACACATGCGTGAGAGATAAAACAGCGTATACTATTGCTTTATTTCGTCGTATACTGCTGAATTCTTCTGTCCACCATGGAAAGTAATCTGTTCATAAACACTCTTCTATTGGATGTCTCATTTCTCCGAAACCATCCACTTGCTACCTACCTGAGTAGTCACTTGCTCACTCAGGCAGGTCGGCCGTCGCCTGGACCGCCTAGCGTCGATACCCGTCTGCTGTACTGGTCTTCTGTGCCTAGACGAGGTCACCGCTAAGCTTGTTGCAGGCTAGTAACCCCCAGCCCGATTCTTCCTACAGTCCAGATCCATCTTCAGTTCTCTTCATGCGCAGGTTGATCTATGATCCAAGATCATGAATTCGATGAAATCTCGGGGTATTCATGGAGGACCAAAGATCTTCCCCAAAACTCTTCCATATATCACCAATCCCCTTCAGTTCTATCAACAATCCATTGAAGGGGCTCTGGAGAAGTCGTAGTTAATACCACAGACTTAGTATGCTTGCTGCTCTAGCAACGGTGAGCCCGAGGAATGCTGAATGCCAGGGGACCTGATTGAACCAGGAAAATTCCTGCGGGTAGGACCGAGCCAATAAACAGGCGAACAGGTCAATGGGGCCAATTCGTGCATTTTCATATTGCTTCCCTCTCCGCTCGGCCATTGTCTAGGACAGAGTCTCTTGACAAAGCTTTGGCCGAAACAAGCCACGACTCGAGACTTGAATCGTTAAGGCATCTAAGGAGGTCCTTTTAATCCACCAGCAAGCCCTACGTACCCCATTCTACACACCGATTTGCCTACCGATTCTCCTCATTTTCCTTGTTTGCCAATTTGTTAACTATGCCCAATAGCTACTGCCGTCAATTGACACGACAAGCATCTCATTAAGGATATCACCGGCTGGTTTTGGTAGGGGTTTTTTGTGTCAACCGCGAGCCGATTTCTCCAATCAGATCAAGCTCGGAAAATGCTCATTCAGGGTCTGATGTTTCCATATAGGCAGATAACATCGAAACTGCATCTATAAAGATTTCAATTGAAGGCTTTTCTTTCAACCAAGTAGTATTGTGTTCCCCCGTTGATTCCCACGACAGGACCATCCCCCAATTGATGAGTCACGCCGTCGGAGAGCTCCCCACCTGATACTACGCTAACCTGTACTTTGTCAATTGTTTCCGCCGGCATCAATCACTGACCTACTTCGATGATAATAACCCGTGACTGAATGATTCCATTCTTTGCTTGTTGGTGTATCTTCCGGTTTGCATGAAATATTATCTCCCGCGTTGCTGCAAATGACCCTCTTCCGAATACTAATGGGAATTTCTACATGACGTAGGAATTGGAAGCAAAAGATGGGGTATTGGTTACTCACGCTTATGCTAGGTAGTACTATGTTAGCCAAACAACCGCCATTGCGTGCTATATGCGGGTATTTACTGTCTAGCTAATATGTCAAAGTCCATAGACCGGTAGCAGAGGCTACTTCTTAGCTATTATTATTCCCAATCAATGGGCTCAATAGGGCTGTCACTGCTTATCAATCATGCCTGGTTCCCCCTCACTTACATTGACGATATCGGCTGTCGGCCGATCCACTGGAACTGGAAGGTTCATGAGGTAATTATATGAAGATCGCTTCTCATGACTACAATGTCTCTTTCCTGGTCCTTTTACCCATCATCCTGTTCCTTCTTCCAAATAGTCCAGACTTGAAGCACACCTATCCTCCACCCATACCGTTGGAACCACCAAACACCAGGCACAATGTCTAAGCCAGACGATGTTCCGCCAATGACTTATCGATTCCTGGGCCGCTCTGGTCTTCAGGTTTCGTCCATTTCGCTTGGAGGATGGTTGACTTATGGTGGTCATGTGGACAGAGGTATATTTGGTTCTCTGTCATAACATGGGGAATGGACCATTACTGACTGAAACGACTAGAGGGCACTTTCAAGTGCATGAAGGCCGCCTATGATGCCGGAGTGAACTTCTTTGACTGTGCTGAGGTTTATTCTGCCGGAGAGTCTGAGGTCGTAATGGGTGAGGCCATCAGGAAGTTTGGCTGGAAGCGTAATGATCTGGTCATCTCCACCAAGGTGGGTTTCCCTAGTCCACGCCGTGATTGGGAGTGAACCGACAACTGACACGAGCTGTTCCAGCTGTACTGGGGAGGCGCGTTTGGCGATAATATTGTCAACAACAAGGGCCTGTCTAGAAAGCACATCGTTGAGGGTACCGACGCCTCACTGAAGCGTCTTGGGCTCGAGTATGTCGACCTTATTTACGCGCACAGGCCCGACCGCCGTACTCCCATTGAAGAGACCGTCCGTGCCTTTAACCACATCATCGATAAGGGCAAGGCTCTGTACTGGGGTACCTCCGAATGGAACGCCGATGAAATTGCCCAGGCCTGGCGATACGCAGACAAGCTGAACCTCATTGGTCCTCTCATGGAGCAGCCAGCCTACAACATGCTGGAGCGCCAGAAGGTTGAGAGAGAGTATGCACACCTGTACCGCGAGACCGGTCTTGGCCTTACCGTTTTCTCGCCCCTTCAGAAGGGTATCCTCACGGGCAAGTACAAGAACGGTATTCCCGAGGGATCGCGATTCGCGCAGACACAACTGGACTTCGTTGCCAAGTTCCATAAGAACAAACCCCAAGGAGAAGTGGGATGCCATCATTGAGAAGGTGAACAGGCTGGAGCCCATTGCCGAGAAACTCGGAATTAAGCTGGCGACTGCTCAGGTTCCGGTTCTCAAAGGTCTGCAGCAGTACCAGAGCGTACGCCGGCCGTCGAGCTATCCCAGGGAGGTTATTACTACAGCTTGCCTTCAAACTCAGCAGGGATAAAGTAATAGACTGTACTCTTACCAGCAGCCAGGATAAGATTAATCTGCTCTCTCCCGGAGATAGTTAAAATAACTAGATTAATTCCCCGGAGTATATACTATAAGCTTTTAGGATTAAAATAATTTATAATCTGAATCTAAATATTCAGAGATTTATATATAGATTTTAGTTAATATATATAAATTTATCTATATATTTTAAGGGGAAATCAGATATAGTTCTGAATAAAATAAGGATACTATAGGTGCCTCTTACTCGTGATATCTGCAAGGCCAGGAGGCGAGGTGGACAGGGAGATGAGGTGCGTTAGCGACCAGCCCACTCGTAGCATCAAAGATGGCGCAGGAAAAGTCGAGCCGCTCCTTGACGTTCGTGCTCACGCTGGTTTTCTGTGTGCTATCGCAGGCATTGAATAACATCCATCTGAGCATTGTGTTCACAAGAGCTTTGCGTGTAATAGAATTATGAGCAGGGCAGTCATTGGCTCGATCCGCTACATGGCAATAAGATGATCACCGTTGGCATTGATTCACAACTAGAGGAGACTTCTACATGACAATGGAGTCTCCAAGTCAGCCAGTCATTCTTTGTAACAAGAATTAATAATTGCTATAAGCAGTGATTCACAGTTAATATCTCGTATAGATCTCTTAATATAATACCATAATGAATCTGATTCATATTGATATCGGTAATCACCTCAGGCAGTGATTCACGTATAGAACCTCTGATTAATTCACTTCATATCTCAATAGGACATAAAAAGAGAACTATAAAGATTCCTACATCCTCCTCTTTCCATCCACCTCTCACTTCCAACCTCTAACCAGAACCTCAACAAATTTCTCAGCTATATACTTTTATCTCCTCAAAGCTCTCTCTCATACTTGCACAGGTATAACCTTTCCTTCACAACGATTTCCCCAGCTAACACTATGATACAGCGCTATCGTCATTTCTTGGGGACCCCAAACCGTATCTAGAAGGTATGTTATATTCATTCTCTTAAATAAAAATGAGATACTTATTTTTTGCTCGCGAGATACTCACTTTTTGCTCTTTCGCTCAGACAAGAACGCTTAACTTCGACAACCCCTCCGTGTGATTTACACTCCCTCTGTATAATCATCACAAAACGAATTTATGCTTCATTTCCAGTGGTCGAGTATCCCCTTTCAAATTGCAAACGGTAAGTCATTTCCCTTTCAGAAGATAATATCAAATATTAACTTTGCCACAGCTTCACCATGGCCCAGCGTACCAGTACGTCGAGGCCACAGATCCCTCAGGAACAACTGAGGGCAATCATCACGACGCAGCCTTATGTCTTTGATGACACCGACAAGAAGCTTCCAGATGCATTCAAGAACAAGATTCCGTCGAGATTCAAGATCAGAGGCAATTTTCATCTAAACAAAGGCAATGAAGGGTATTTGGTCAAGACAGGTGGGGAAAACAACGAATGGGGACACGCGAGATTCTATCAGGGTGATGCTTTTATTGACAGTAAAATACCACATAATCCGTTCTGACTATAAGCTCCAAACACTAACTGCGTCCAACAGTTCTTATTCCAATGAACATCGTCAAAGTTGGTGAGAAATGGAGACCCATCCTCGAGAGGATCTCAGCCTCCCAAGTCACCAGCTACTCTCTGAATCGATGGACAACGGCTACGGCAGGCTCGGTCCTAGAGAATTTCGTTCGGTCGTTTTGGCGATGTCTATCAAACCAGAAGTCCACACTCGTCGAACTTGGGCTACCAGAAAACGATTTGAGACTAATGATTGCTGGTGACAATCTCGTCAAGAACGTCAACCTTATCACCAGTGGCTTCACGCCTAAAGTAAAAGAGCTTATGGCGAATGGAAACTTCAGTGAGGGCGATATCCAATCCCTACCTCGAGTCACCAATTCGTGGCCAGATCCTGGATGCTTTGGTATATACCTACGAGCATATAAGCTTCCGCCACGCTGGGGAGCTTATGGTGGCCAAACCACTCGTGACTTCTCCGACCGTAACTCGGACCATGATAATAGTGTTGACACTCAGAGATCTCCGCACTATAATATCGCCAAAAAAGCTCAAAAAGAAGATCGTTATATGATTCCTATCATAATATGGACCCGGGCCCAGTCACAGAGCATCACACATGAAGTCGTCCAGATGGCCGAACAAACAGTTATCTCTATGATGAACTCTTACCACGACTGGGTGAAGTACAGATCATCTGCTGTTATGGCCATCGATCCCCAACTCTATACACGATGGAGCTTTCTCGACACAGTCACTCAGCATGCCAGAGTCAATTCTGGATGGCCTGAGCTTAACTACATTGGCTGCAATATGCAATCCCCAATTTTTCACCTACATTTAGCATCACCAATCCACTGCATCCCTATTTCTACACCTCTTCCAAGGGATCGTCCTATGACAACCTATCGAAAAGCACGCTTTTTAAGACCTTTCCGGTCTGAACATGGAACTACCGTTATGACAGTGAATTTCGATTTCAAGGTCTCAGGTAAGAGAAGTAAAAGGCATTTTTCGATTTCACCGGAAACGGCTGCTGCCAACAACCTCCGAGACCTAATCCCAGTATATCTGGTTTTCGAAATAATGCAAGACAAGCGCCCACATGACAACCCGTATCTTGGGTGCCCAAAGATGGGCCCATTCAAAGGATTTGAAGACGCGTCTAAGCTTGGCATTCGGTTGGAATGGTTTGATGAAGCAAAAAACGAGTGGCTGTCACTTCCCATCCGGCGGAAAGACTTTGCAGGTGCTTTCCTGCAAGGAGTCAAGTCTGGAAATCAAGAGCAGGCCATTACCCCATGGCGCCAGACTATGAGTCTTATACAACTACTTGAAGGCATTCGGTATAAGAAGCCTTTGGATGGATTTGCAGAAGTTGCCACATATTCGTTTTCCGGGTTCTTGGAACTGAAGAGGGACCATCTCAAACAAACGGCATCATGGGTACCTCGACCATTCAAGACCCTACAACCCCCTCCGGAGAGATCCAATTACACTGATAATTGTGCCCAAATGGCTGCACTTTGTCGCAATACAAACACTGTGACTAATGTCTCCGAGCGGCCCAAAACCACAGATGACATATGGAAGACCGATCCGGTTGCTGCTAGGCAAGCCACCAGAACTAGGAGCGCCCTTTGTGACCTATGCGTCTACATGTGGCGGAAGAATTCTGAATCTCAATGTATCCAGGACCAGCGTCCAGGTTATGAAGCTTCCTGTACGGCCTGCTCCATCCTCAACCGCCCATGCACGTGGACGGCACAGAAAGATCGCCTAAACGCAGGTGATACCTTTCGGTACGTCCACGATCCTCGTGGGATAATCCCAGGTCCAGCTAACTACCACCTGTCCTTCTACAGTACAGTGCCAAGAAATGGTATCGATATTGCCACTGAGGTTTACGCCCCATTTGAGGGTCGAGAAGGTCTTTTGGTAGCTATAGGCATGGATGATGAAGAAGATGAGTCCGTAGAAGGCGTCGATGTCGACGAGGACTGATAGGAGAAGAGTGATTTTGAGTTCATATTGGTTGAGTACCCAAAGAACAATGGGATACGGCGGTAAAACGTGACAGATAGTAAAGGAAGAAAGTACAATATTGATCACTAATTCTTTCCAAAATTCGCAATGAATCGTAATTACTGACGATGAATAATTAACAAAGATACACCAAGAAATCATTGGAATATCTCTTAGAACAACCTAGAGCTCTTGAAAGACTCTCACTAAAATTATTAGGAAAATAAAAACTCAATACTCAGTATTACCGTAAAAAATGCACATGCAATTCTCAACCGCTGGTAGATTTCTCATATATTTATATTAAGCTCTATATAATGGGCCTAAATGTAAGACTCTTGGCTCCTTTCTGGAGGTCTTCGCCTTCCAGGGACTTGTTCGTAGCAACGTCTCTGGCTGCATCTGAACCCGCGACTATGACTTAGAAAGAAGGGCTTCCCTTCTCATATAGACCAGTTGTATTAGTTGTATAATGATCTTCTAATAAATATGTAGATATTTCGCAGAAACACTTGCTATGCTTGACTTTCATTGTTGAGTGAATCTTTGGTCAAGATTTGATATTGCTATAGAGGAATTTGGAACCAGCCATAATCCTAAACTTAATCTATTGATATCGCAAGACATTGTACCCTCGACTACATGCTTGCAGGTGGAGTTATCAGTGGTATTTTGGTTCTTCAGATGCTATTGAAATTTAGGGTACTCATCTGATGATTATATATCGTGTGTTTTCTTTTATAGAATATATATGGTCTGTGATATTCTTAACGAGAATATGTGGTAACTAGATGGCAATATAAGTGAAGATGTTGCTAGTATACTGTAATGGTTCCAAGGATCTTCATACCTTTTGTATAATACATTATATGTAGTAACTTACTTTGGGTCTCGTCTTAGCTTCTTCTAAAGAAGAATTGATCACCGACACTGCGTAGAAGTGCGAGCCCATCGTCGGTGGTGGAGGTTTTTATAGAGACCTGCCTAACTCTGTCGAATATACTGGACACGAAAGTTCTCCGTTATCCTTCGGATTAATGAGACCGGCGTTTCTTTGCCGGTGGAGGGGATGGGGCCGGTGTCCTGGCCGGTGTCGAGACAAGCGAGATTGAGGTGGAGGAGGAGGAAGTTGTTGAGGAGGGAGGCTCGGCTACAGCCTTGAATAAAATGGTCACTGTTGGCCGCATATCTAGCCTAGGTGGCCCAGGTTCCGGACTTGTTTCATCAAGCTCATGGGCGAGGCCCTCTGCAATATCCCAATTCTATATAATTTGTTAGTGCTTGGAAATACGGTTTTGCCCCAGGGACCGTACTTTATGCTTGATATTATTATAATGTTTCCGCAATTTTCCTTCGCTCAGAGAATTCTGCGTGCCAGTGCAATCAATGCCTTCGACAAGGCACTTGCCATTCTTCACTTCGTCTAAGGACAGGGACCAGTCCATAGTTGAATTTGAGAGATGGGCCACAAACTGCCCGAGTCGATCTTTTCTCACACTTTCTCGAAGGAGATCGAGGCGAGCATCTCCTTCCTCCATGAGGGCCTCAACTAACTACAATTAACATGAAACTCAATATACCTAGGTATCTAAGTATTAACCTACGAGAAGGAGGCGAAAGTAAGTCGAATTGAACGACTTCTGGAAGGGGCGGAGGGGTTGGGGCTGCGGGAGGAGGCGAGAAATCGGGCCACTCAATGTCCCAATCAGGGGCAGGAGCGGAAGGGTCGACAGCAGAGAGAGACATCTTTCCAGAAGTAGGTACATATAGAGATAAATCATACCTAGGGACAAAGAAAGAAGAGACAAAATTCAAAAAGTTCATGGTAGCCCCGTGGGTCTTCCGGTAGAGGGCATGGCGCTTCACAAGGAAGGAGCAGACTGCTCCTTCCATCTCAACGACAATTCTAGACACACTGCAAAGACTGTCCCACTGTGACCCAGAAATACCTTTAAAATCCAGTTCCAATGACCTGAATATAATTTCGGATTTGAACGAAGAGCAAATCATTTCCCATTTGCTCGGCGAGGCTCATGAATCTATGCCCGAAGATGCTGAGCATGATGGGGTCGACCTCCCTGTTCTCTACTCCGTTTTGCGATCTGGATAGTGTTAGCTAGCGACCAGGCTCTGAATATACAAGACCGTGATGCTGGCAGGCCATCATAGGGGTAGGCAAAGCTGACGAAGCCGGGGTTTTACGTATATACGATCCAACTTACCTGCTCGAGGCTGCTCGAAGCAGCAGCTGTTGATCACATTCATCAGCATCGCGGCGGAGAGGATCTGACTTACCTGCCTAAGGCTGCTCGAGGCAGCAGCTGTTGATTGCATTCGCCTGTATCACGGCGGATAGGATCAGATTTACCTGCTCGGGGCAGTAGCTGTTAATTGTATTTATTAGTATTGCGGCAGATCGGATCAGACTTACCTGTCTGAGGCCGCTTGAAGCTGCAGCTGTTGAACGTATTTATTAGTATTGTGGCGGATAGGATCAAACTTACCTGCTTGAGGCTGCTTGAGGGTTCGGCTGTTGATCGTATTTATCTGGATTGCGGTGGAAAGGATCAGACTTACCTTCTCGAGGTTGCTCGAGGCTGCGGCTATTGATCGTATTTATCAGTATCACGGTCAGCGAGATCAAGGAGGGGTCTGACTGACCTGCCTGTTGCTGTAGCTGCTGATCCTATTCTCGAGAGTCAGTGTGGATAGGATCAAACTTTTACCTGCTTGAGGCCCCTTGAGGCTGTAGTTGTTGATTGTATTTATCTAGATCGCGGTTAGCGGGATCAAGGAAGGGTCTGACTGACCTGCCCGAGGCTGTGGCTGTTGATTGCATTCATTAGTAATGCGGCGGATACGATTAGACTTACCTGCTTGAGGCCGCTCGAGGCTGCGGCCGTTGATCGTATTCATCAGTATCACGGCGGATAGGATCGAGATTACCTGCTTGAGGCTGCGGCTGTTGATTGTATTTATAAGGTTCATAACATACGCGCGTACACTTCCTTACTATACCACGAAACGCCTTCCTTGAGCTTCACGATGGTATTATCGATGACGGGATAACCCGAGGGCTAATTTTCTCTCGACCAGTAGCTGATTGTTTGAGAATCCAGCAGCTAATAGCTGTTGATGTGTGGAGTAACCTACCCTCAATTAAATATATAAAGCTGGAAGCTGTATCCAGCCCCTGAAGGGGTCAGATAACACCTTCTCTTTTCCAGCTTTGCCTAATAATACCTAGAGTTTGATATAAATCCCAATGTCAGTACCGCCATCACTGGCGCCAGCAGTCCGGAACAGGTGTATGAGAATATCAGGGCTTTGGACGCGGTGGAGAAGATCACACCTGAAATCAAGGCAGAGATCGACGAAATCCTGGAAAACAAGCCCCCGGCTGTTGAGTACAACTTCTAAAATTTAAAAAAAAAAAACCAAAAAAAAACAGATATACGCCTCGTCTGCGGCAATCCGCATCGATTGGGCCATGGGAAACTTACAGCCAATTTGGCTATCTGACCAGAGTAATCGTCATATAGAAGCATTTTAGAGATGAACTCCGAATAGAAACCAGTTTCTCAGCCTCATCCTTATGGTGAACCACAACGTGATTACATTGCGAGGCAAGGGACAACTTATGAGATCTGACATCTTGATGAATCTATAAAAATAAGAGTCTCTTTTCTTTGGCTAAACGACCGCCCTGAGCTCTCGTGAACATAATGAGGCTCTGTAATCATGGATCCTAGGAAAAGCCAAGAGCATTCTTGAGAATGAAACTAAATGTGAATTCATGTCCATCTCAATACCGTGAGCCTTATGTGCGGGGGCTTACCAACAGCTTTAACCGGACTGACTCAATCTAGGAAGCACTTCCATTCAGATTTTGGTACTAATTATCCCCTTTCCAGACAGCTTGTTCAGGACTCATCGCCCATGCGGCGCTGTGAAGACCTCAGGGTCGAGCATCCCTTGATTGCTGCTCTGGTGAGCTCACATCTTCTTCGCTCTTGATACCATTTCAGCAACTGATATTCAAAGGCGACATTCGTCCTCGAGGCGTTCTGTCAACCGAATATGAGTCCTGACTGTTCTATGGTGTCTAGCTGACTGATTAGGATGAAGGCTATGACTGATCAGCACAATCCATGGTACGTAGCCTGACCACACCATTTTAGGAAGCAACTCGCGGTGCGCACTGTGGGAACAAGGAACAAGGAATAGAAATCAGGGGCCGGAGAAGACTTACGATAGCAGTTATAGCACCATGTATCGTCTGGAGGCGGAGAATAAATACCTTTGACAGTCTAACAGGGTATGTATCTTGTTGGGCAAGAACTCCCCAACAATTTTGATCAAGCTTGCCCGCCATGTTCATCAATCCCTTATTTGGTCATCTTTTTCTTGGATTTTCTGAAGTTGCACTATTGAGTTCGTGATCCTGGAGAGTCGTATCGGGCGCTCAAAGCCCTCTTCCCCGTGCCGAGGCTCAGGTCTTCCCCCGTCCCTGAATTCATTTCATGAGGATGCAGAGCACGCGACAATCCAATCATCTCACCAAGGTCAAAATTACTTTATGGGGATATTTGATCGACCGTTGCTGATGAATTCAACGTATCTACACATGGATATTACATGGCAAAATACCGAGATACGTGAACTAATAGCGCCGATATTTACAGTGTCGCAAGACGATAGATATGAAGAAATAATATTCAAAGTATTTCATTGGTTTAATCCTATAAGGCAACGCTATAGACAGGCCCGAAACATCGGATAATAGTATGTGAATATGAGTATTGCGTCGTTTACAGCTTGGCCTTTGTCTGTGCCTTCTTCATGATGGGCTCCATCTTGGTGGCCTTCATGACATCGCCCTTGACCTTGAGCTTTCCTGACATGAACAGGCGCTGGGCATTGGCCTTGCCGCTGACTAGCTTGCCGAAGTCCTCGTCCGAGAGAGAGAGGGTGACTGTCCCACCACGGGTCAGCATACGGTTCGCACATTGTGAAGCGGTTCTCCTTCGGAGGTGAGGGGAAGAACCGCAGTACAGCGGAATGCTTTACTCACCAGTGGGCTTCTCGCCGAGACCGCTGCTGACCTTGCCGGTCTCCTTGAGGTCGATGTTCCAGCTCGCGGTCTCGCCGGCCTTGTTCTTGAGTGTGAAGGCGAAGACGGCACCGCCCTGTTTGATGGCGTCCTTGCGCTCGCTGTCGCTCGAGTTCAGGGCTGCGTTGATGACGTCGAAGGCCTCGGAGGCAGGGAACTTGTCTGTGCGGTGCGAATTCGTCAGCGTCTGCTATGCTGTTTTACTGGTTGAGCTGAAGTTGGTTTGATGTACTTACCGTCCTTGAGAGCCATTTTGGTATTATTAGCTGGTATTGAAGGGGATGGGAGATCGAAAATAACCGGTGAAATGGAGCGGCAGAGAAGCTGGGAGAGTGTAGCAGTTGTTGGTCCAAAGTTTCGTGGAGGAATTGGACCCTAGTTAAATGCGACAGACGGTCGCAATGGAACGGTCCAATTTGGGAGGTACTTCGACATGCATGTGACGCGAGCCTCGGCGGTTTATTCTTCTTACATCATGTGGAATGTCTCCAAATTTCCCCACACATCAGGACGGTTTCCAAGCCGAGGGACGTCTCAGTAGGCTAAACCCTCATGCGGTACTCCATGCGATCTCATTGCCTAGATAGACTAGATTTATCATCCGGGGCATCTGAGATCTTCAACACTGATGGT
Organism: Clonostachys chloroleuca; assembly: GCA_037952775.1. Taxonomy (NCBI): domain Eukaryota; kingdom Fungi; phylum Ascomycota; class Sordariomycetes; order Hypocreales; family Bionectriaceae; genus Clonostachys; species Clonostachys chloroleuca. Next base: position 17,526,663 of record JBANAY010000003.1, on the reverse strand, counting down.
GACGTTTGCCAGCAAATGAGTAAGAAATTGGCGCGTTTGCCTCGTGCATTAGCCCCAATATCAAGTAGATACGACAAAAACGTTTGCCCTGGCTATTTGTTGGTTTGTGTTGCATCTGCACGTTCCTCCTCTTAGGTCACATTTACCGAGTCACTACGAGCCATACTGTCTGGCCTGGCTACTTACTCTCGAATCATTTATGGAATGGGCATAGAATAAAAGTCGTATCCTTTTATTTTCTATAATCTGATCTGTCTATTTTATGAGATTGTGTGTATTCTTAACTATTTATACATGATAGCATGGCGCATTTACCTCATAGCCGTCTATACGGGTGCCAACCAGCGCCTTCGGGGGTGGAAAAACCTAGTTTACATGATTATACATGGAAAATAGCAACAGACAAAATTACAAATGCCACGAAGGCAGTGCAAAGTTTCTCGTCTGGGGCCAGTTCCTTTGTCTAAATTATCCTTGTTAGCAACATAAAAATAGGGAGACAAAGCCAGAGCTAAAAGAAGGTTCATGCTTACCGAGTCAAAAGAAGAACCGTCGTCCTCTTTCTTCGTTCATTAATATCCTCGTCTGCCGTGAGTCGTAGCCAGTCACCCAATGCAGCCTTCATGTCCGTCTCGCTCTTGCCAAGCACATTGATACCGCGCTCCATGCATGCGATCCGCAGCTCCTCCTTGATGAGGCCTGTGATGCCGCCATCTTCTATCAATTTCTTGTCATCGCCCTCGAGGAACGCCAGTCGCCAGTAGCCTTTGGCCAGCCACATGCCGGGGGGAATGAATTTAAGGTGTTCCCAGGGTGCGCCGGAGAGGTAAAGACTTCGGAGTACATGATTTCTAGCTGTATGCTTGGAGAGACCGGCAGTCAGGGCTCCTGCCGGAGCTTTGGCCTCGAATTGCTCAAACGCGAGCTTGCGCCTCGCCTCGGCTTTCTCGAGATGTCGCGATGTGAGCATAGGAGGGCGGCACGGTATTGGTACGAGGCCGGAGAGTACGAGAATGACAAAGGGCGACATCTCCCCTGCGATTAGCAGTAAAAGTCCAAAAGCAGGTAGGCGGATCATATCATGGCGCACGCGCCAGAATAAGACCCAATCTGCACGCGAAAACGTCCGTGGCACATGGTGAGGCTTGAAGACGGAGGGGTGATCCTCTTTAGGAGTGTTTTTTAGTCTGTCAGCGAGAAGCCGACGGTTCGCAAGGACGTTCTTGAAGCCATCCTTGAAAAAGTAGAGGTACGCCTTGCCCAGGGCGATGTAGTATTGGATCGCTTGGTCGTATGCTTCTCGGATCGGAATGGTGATGGGAGGTGGCCGACACTGAGCGGGGGATTCAATTTCGCATTCTCAGGTTTCTTGGTCAACTGCGCTCTCCGGGATCTGGCATCGTGGCTCGAATACCGCACTTGCGATGATGATGGTAGTTGACTGAGGAGATTTTGGACAGCTGGCGCGTTTGCGAAAGGTCGAATTCCGAAAAGTCCGCTACTGTTGTGAACGCAATGCTGCAATGGCGCAATTGCACTCGGATTCATGATTCGCGACTGAGAACGCGAAAGCATGATTGCATGTAGCGACATGGCAACGGCAATCCCAATAAAGTATCTTGACGACGTGCCGTGTCTAGGATTTAATTGACGATCGATGTTATCGATCGCTATCGATAAGCATCCCACTACACCCACAAGGAGGTTTTCAACCACCACCGCCTTGATGAAACATGGATACTACCCTGATATCATAAAGGTGTCTTGCTCGTGAAATATGACCGTTCCCTCAATTGACATATTGAATAGGTTTATGTACTTAGAGTTTGAGTATTGGAGAATACTGTACTCCAGCTGAGATACCTCTTAAATGGCATTGAAACGTACCTGGTTGATACGGTTTTGCTCTTTGAAAAGGAAGCACAGGAATACCAGCTCACGGTTTTCTATTGATCTGGATCTGCTGCGGTTTGGAAATAGACTTGGCATTGTAACAAGTATATTATATATTTCAAGAAGAAGAATTGCCTTGAGAAGGAATCATAATGCTCAACTGCTGTATTTTTGATGACGCCATCAGGCTAAAACATTCATTATTCAAAATTGCTTACCTCCACCTACTTTTGTGGATGCAGAGATCAGTTTTCACAAAGCCACACCAGGCACCACATCTATCCAGCGTATTAGAGTGTCATCATGGTATTTCACTTATATCCCGTGCATTGGAGGCTATCAAGGCGCTGATAATTACACGAGTAGGTTCACGCAGACGCATCCAATTTTGTTGAAGGCGTCACGAAAGAGGAGGCATACGAACAGGTTTTGCTTCAAGCCGAGGGCCTGTTCCATGGTCAGCGTAATTGGGTAAGTCAACTTACACATAGAGCTCAGCGTCTCGGGTTTCAGTTGCTATCTTGTTACTCACAAGAAATTTTTCTTTTGATTTAGGTCTGGTACGTTGGGTTGCCTTCGTAAATTTCTGATAGCCGAGTTGCTGAATGGTTGCTAGTAATCTCGCAAATGCCGCCTCACTACTGTGGCATGCCTACAAATCTTTGCCTGCCCCAAGCAAGGAAGTCAATTGGGCTGGTAGGACCTCAAAAACATGACCTATTGTTGCGAAGAATATCACGTTGATCTCCGTCACACTTAGGATTTTATGTGAGAGACCTGTCGTCATCAACGCCTCAGCTTATTCTTGGTCCCTTTCAGGGCAAAGTCGCATGCCAGACGATTGCGTTTGGTCGGGGTGTCTGCGGGGCAGCCGCCGAGTCACAGTCTACTCAGCTGGTAAAGGATGTGGAACAGTTCCCGGGACATATAGCCTGTGATGGCGACAGTAAGAGCGAGATCGTTGTCCCCATCATTGCCGGCGAGTCAAAGACAGTCGTGGCCATTATTGACATTGACTGTGCCGAGCTGAACGGGTTTGATGAGGTGGATAAGAAGCATTTGGAAGATCTTGCCGCTTTACTTGCCAAGAGCTGCGATTGGTAGAAAGTGAGTTGTTTGTAGTTAGAGATAAATTGGAGGTCTAACAGTCATACCAAGTATCCCGGGATGTCTCGGGATGATGGAAACCGCTTTTGTCCCTTGTCTTCACTTGACGTAACTGGAACGGCGATGCATTGACTATCAGCTCTTGGCAAGAACTAGATACTACTGCCTTGTGGGACGTGATGTTTCCTCATTGTTAGACGAATCGTGCTGGCGTATCCGTGGTAACCCAGCAATCAGGGTTTTCCCCTGTTTACATAGGTTCGAGTCAGGCCTCATGAGTTTGCTTTACTTCGGCATTGGGAGGACAGTGTAACGTTGATTGCATCGGGGAATTTGCTATCCATCTATGTCCGGCCCACAGTGATTGCTGTCTCTCTTGCTAATTTGACATGTCCTCTGAAGGCATTGCTTAGTGGTGACGAGGATCGGGAGTTGCTGCCGGGGCGTCGCAAGCCGAATGGCCTGCGCCATCGCGCCAAGTTGCCGATGGCAACCTTATTTGTCCACTGGCAAGAGAAGCGCTAGAAAATTCAATGCGTGCATGAACGCGACAGAGTCTGTGAGGGAGAGGTGGGGACTGAAGCACCACTTCTTCCTGCGCAATATGATCCGTGGGGATGCGATCATCAAGGAGACTCGCACCACTTGTGGCTGTGGCCTGCGCTGGGCTGCACTCTGCCGACGGTGGTAGGGAGTAAGCACCCACCGTTTCAGCAGACGCAGGGCGCCCTCAAGGGGGATGCCAATGGTTGGAGCTCTACCCTCATTGCCTCGCCATGAAAGCTTATGCCGGCTCTCCTGATGGGCAAGGAGCTAGTTTGTAACATGATTGATGCATATTATGATTATTATCATGGAATCCATAATTGGCACCTCCCAATATCCAGATCTTGATTCATCGGAGTCTCGATAGTGGAGAGCCAAGTGGGCTGGGAAGGCTGTAAACAGCATGATGCCAGGCACTGGTCGATGAACTACAGGGGTAAGCGCGTCCGAGGGGCTCAGAACAGTGTTTAGAGCCCGGATCCTGGTCAATAAACCCCAGCCCCCCGTTTCTCTGGCAAGCTGGGCGGCCCAGCCACCGCCTGCTAGGGGCACTGTCATCCTGGTGTAGGGGCTTCGACTAAGCTCCCCAGCCACGCCCCGTTGAAGGTTACAGCACCTGCTATCATCGGAACACAGCGCTCTTCCAATGGTGGATGCAAAGCAGGCTGCACAACATCACCTACCGTGCAACCACCACGTCTTTCTTCTCTTCCCATCCAATTCCCTAACCAACCCAGTCTCTCTTTCTCTGGACATTATCGGGCTGGACACTTCACATTCCTGGAGGAGAGAGGGAGTCGGTTCTTTTTACTTCATCTTTTCTTTACTGACTTTCCCACCTTCATTCCAGCACAACGTCACTCACTCTCTCCACGCTAAAGCCGTCACCCCGCGGACCCAAGCGACTAACGCCTATGTAAACAAAAAAGCTGCCACCTTGAACTTTCACAGCTCGTTGCGACCGGCTGTTTAATAGCAATGGCGTCCCCAACGAAAGCACACGTCCTCAATGGAGCTCACACAGCCGGCATCTTCGCAGACATGTCTGTCGACGGCCCCGAAATCGGCACCTTGGTGCTTATTGTTGATCGAGCAAAGAACCTGCCCAACAGGAAAACAATCGGGAAGCAGGACCCTTACTGCGCTGCGAGGCTAGGAAAGGAGGCCAAAAAGACGAAAACAGATGTTCGTGGTGGCCAAACGCCAAAATGGTAAGTATTCATCCTCCCATCAGTATGCTAGAAACAAGCAGACATTGGAAGTCATAATGCGGCTGATCTCTAACATTTCCGATGCAGGGACCAGGAATTGCGTTTCACAGTCCATGACGGCCCTGACTACTACCAATTGAAGATGTCGATATTTACGGACGATAAGAGGACAGATTTGATCGGAGAGTCGTGGATCGACCTAAAGGGCATTATTGTTCCCGGCGGTGGTCAGAATGATATGTGGCAGACTCTAACCTGCCGGGGAAAATATGCTGGCGAGATCCGGATGGAAATCACATTCTACGACTCCCGACCGAAGCCTGAAAAGCCTGCTGCTAGACCCAGAGTGCAGGCTGCTGCTCCTGACATGGAGGGCGGCTCTATGAAGCAGAAGACCCCCGTGAAGCGTCGACCTCTACCATCAGATCCCGTCACAGGAGAGGCCCCTTCTCCGGCTGCCGCCGCTCCATCTCCAGCGCAGCAACGAGTACCTGCAGTGCCTGACCAGTATCAAACTCCACCACGGTCCCATGGTAGACACCAGTCTCATACAGGATATTCAGCAAACAACTCTCCCGCTCCGGGCGCAGAGTACAACACCCCACCATCTGGATATCGGCAAGCACATCCGGACCAGTATTCCCCATCACCAAAAGGTCCTTCTCGGATGGATCGGCAACCTAGCCGTCCTGTTGATTCCTACGATGTTTCTCCTCACCACCATGGCGACCGAGACTACGGAGCAGGGCAGATAGTCCAATCTATTGAGCCCCGGGGCATTCCTCGGCGGGAGCACCATGATTTACATATGAGCGAGCCCAATCAGTTACAGTTCGCAAGCCCAAGCGATGATGAACGGCCGCCGCCTCCTCCAGCCCATAGAACACGACAGAGTGTCGGACCCCAAGAGATTGGCTATCGCAACAATTACGATCCGCCACCCCAGAAGGGAACGTCTCCTATGCCCATGCGATACGATGTGCTGAAGAATGAAGCACACAGATACTCAATGCCCGCAAATTCGGGTAGACCTTCAATGCGCGGCCATGATTCTGCACCAGCAGCGGCGAATGCAGTGGCGCACTACAACAGAATCGAATACGATGTACCACCTCAAAGGCAGTACTCTTACGACCCGTCCTATGATCCCCACCATAGGCACATGCAAGCAACTGTGGAAGATGTTCCTGAGTCGCCGACAGGCCATTATGAGCATGACACGTACAGGTATAACGCACCAGCGCCTGGGTATGAGGAGGAGGATTACCACCGTAGCTACGAACAAGTCCCAAGTCCAGCGCCCTTGAATTTGAGAGTTACGCCGCGAAATTCGCCTTCTCCTCGACCCAGGGCCTCCACGAGTGAAATCCAGCACGGCTACCAAATACAGAGCTCCTCCCATACAGGAAGGGAATTTTCGACTAGTCCTGGCCGTGAATTTTACGGCAATCCGCACAGCAGCCAGACACATTTTGAATCTCCTGATGAATGGGCCCTCCAGCGAGTAGGCTCATCAGATTATGCCCACGCCGATATGCCCCCTTCTTTGGTACCTGGTGTTGACCCAAATGTGGCTCGGGAGATCTCGGATCGTATGCAAGAAGAGCGATATGATGATCGCAGACTGAGCTACCAGGGTGCACTGGTTCCAACAACAAGGGGTCGCCATATGTCCGAACCTCCACCATCGTACGGCCACAACCAGCCCAACCATGGATATAGTTTCGATTCTCAGCAGGCTGAGAGACCTGTTGAGAGACATTCCGAGATCACCTATTCCGGTGGCTCCGAGATGGCTTTGACTAGGATTCGAAATGCTTCGCCGAATCCGGTCCCAAACACCAATCACGCCATTAGGAGGAAGTCTGTGAGCCCGGCACCACCTCCATCAGATTCTAGGAGGGTCTCGGACGTGCCATTTGGACCTGATTCGTTCAATGCGTTTAACTCAAACATTCCGCCGCCGCAGGACGATGTCTTGGGCCCCGACCCGGATGCTCGGATCATCACGCACGATGGGAAGGAAGTCGACCCTTCTGATCACCTTCCGGTCGAATCCTGGGCCCCTGAGCCCGAATCGAAGTCAAAGCAGCAATCTTCTGACGCCCGGTCCAGACCAGCCCCGAATGGCGCACAACCTATGCCACCCAGTGGAAGGAGACAGCTCCGTATTGCAGCACGGCCTTCGCAGCCGCCAGCCGCGCCACGTCCATCTTATGGTCCACAGGAGCTTGTAACAACAGTCACCCCCGGAAGGAACAGACTGCAAAAGAAGTCAAATAGAACTTCAGCGGCTTATATACAAGGCGGGTCAAGTCCTTTGGCGCCCATTGGCCCAGACAACTTCCAGGATCGCCCTGGACAATATACCCCAACCCGTGGTGGGCAGCGGATGAGCCACTGGGAACATCAAAATGAGAACTACGCGCCTCGTCAAGGCTCTGCGCCCCCAATTCCAGCAAAAGTTCCGTTGCCAGTAATGAGTGGTGCCAATGGGGGAGGGGCCGAGTGTTTGGCTCTGGTCCATGAAATGCAAGCTATCGATATTGGCACAGGTAGGTCACGCCGACACGGGGGCTACTAGAGCAATAAGATAAACGGCAACGTTGAACTTTTGTACCATACTTTTTTTTTTTCAACATCTTGGTTCTAGGCTATAAGGAAGGGGAGGTTCAGGTCTGAGATTTTATGGCGCTCGGTTTTCACACAATTTGGGTAAGGTAGGGAGGGTCATAACAGGTATTCAATGATGATTAGAAAACATGGAGAGGGATGATAGACATACGAATAGAAATTGCTTCAGTATATACTCGGACCTTTTTCATGCTGGTTGGTGATAGCTAATTGGACGAGTACCTGAGAACTCGCAGTGGGTCGTTGTTGTTTGACGGTTCACTGTCTCGAGCTGCTGGTCCTTTCCTAACGCGGAATAGTACCAGGAACCCCACAGCATTTTTATCTTATCGGCATTGGAAGTAAAAAAGTTTCCAAGATGCTCTGTCCAACCACCACCGTAAACCGCCAAATCCAATCTTTCAAGAAATCACGACAAGACAGTGACAATGGCGGCGCAGGTGGGACCTTTACCACAGCTTAAGCTGCCATCAGGCCCAACTCCCATCACAGCAGAGCAGCGTTACTGGAAGACCTTCAAGAACCAGCTGCTTATTCCTTCGCCGACTAGCTACCCAATCACCCACATCTCGTACAACAGCGACTCTTTCGCGGTCACCACGGGAACCCGCGTCCAGATTTACTCGAACAGGACCCGAAAGCTCCTCAAGAGCATCACTCGCTTCGGCGATGTCGCGCGCAGCGGAGAGATCAGAAGAGATGGAAGGGTGCTGGTTGCGGGCGATGATACTGGCAAGATCCAGGTGTTTGACGTGAACTCGCGTGCGATCCTCAAGACGTGGACCACCCACAAGCAGCCCGTCTGGGTCACCAAATTTTCGCCGACGGACCTCACGACGCTTCTCAGCGCAAGCGACGACAGAACCGTGAGGCTCTGGGACCTGCCGAGCAACGAACCCACCACGACTTTTGTCGGCCACAATGACTACGTGCGCTGCGCCAACTTCATGCCTGGAACCATGTCCAACATGATCGTCTCGGGCAGCTACGACTCGACGGTGAAGCTCTGGGATCCCAGGACGGGGAACAATACTGCCGTCATGGCTTTCAAGCATGCTGCCCCGGTGGAGGATGTGCTCTCGCTACCATCAGGAACCACGGTCCTCGCGGCCGCAGAGAACTCTGTCAGCGTCTTGGACCTGGTTGCGGCCCGCCCCCTGCACATGATAACCAACCACCAGAAGACTGTCACGTCTCTTAGCCTAGCATCCGGCGGTCGCCGTCTCGTTACTGGTGGCCTGGAGGGGCACGTCAAGGTTTTCGAGACGACGGGGTGGAACGTTGTGTTCAGCACAAAGTACCAGTCCCCCGTCCTGTCAGTGAACGTGATCCCATCAAGCGATGGCGTGGACGCGGATGACCGCCACCTCGCCGTGGGTATGCAGTCGGGAGTTCTCAGCGTGCGCACCCGTAGGACGGGTGCCGAGGCAACCCGCGAGCGCGAGCGTGAGAAGGAGATGGCGGCTCTGGTAGCAGGAACCATAGATGCTCACGATGCGAAGAAATCGAAGCGCAAGCGAAGAGTCGCCGCATCTCAACGGCTGGACCTCGTCGGCGAGGGAGCCGACGTCGTCATCGCAAACGAGCCACGCGCATTCAAGAAGAAGGAGCGCGGCTGGCAGAAGGACCTCCGTCACGCCAAATATTCCCGGGCCCTGGATCTGGTGCTGGACAAGCAGTCTCCAGAATACTCGTCTCTTAATGTCCTCACATTACTCCTGGCTCTTCGCCACCGCAGCGCCCTTCGAGAAGCTCTCGAATCACGAGATGAACAGAGCGTGCAGCCGGTGCTAAAATGGGTATGCGGGCACATATGCGACCCTCGGTACGTGAGTGTTTGCGTCGAGGCAGGCCTGCACCTTCTGGATCTCTATGCCGAGTTTGTTGGCGGTTCTACAGAGTTGTACGAGGGCTTCCGCACATTAAGTCGGAGAGTGTCGAACGCGGTGGAGACAGCGCAAAGTGCTTGCCAAACAACCGGTATGCTGGAGAGCTTGAGTGCCGGTATACTATGAGCGCGCTTGGGGGGAAAAGAAGGGTAATTGCAAGCAGGGAAACGGGTGCCTGGCCCCGTATGCATTGCGCTGGCGTTCAGGATGGGATCGGAGTTGATTTGGATTTCTAAAATACAGGCGGTAGGAGAGAAGGTAGAGTAGGATACAATGTGACGGAGAGCTCTGACGGGCCTCGGTTGTTTTATATTATTCAAAACTCACAATTCAGCTCCCAACTCGAGCTGTTCTACGTTAATACTCAATCTCCACTGGCATACTTTCATTTATTCAGTCCGATGTGGTCTGAACTGCTTTGGACGTGGCTGCATGAAAGCAAACCGACGTGTAACCAGTTTGTATACACTACGGCTGTTGTTCGCCCCCAAGAGTGGCCTCCCGCAGCCATTTCAGTGTCATGTACTGTTACAAAAGGCAGAGTAACCCAAGAATACGTGTGGCTTCCCATCATAATCCGGCATTAGTTCGTTCAATTGCGAGCGTTGCTGGCTAAGCATTCCCTCGTCCACTCAACAAAATATGCCTAATGGTCACCTGAGGCTGGCCAATCCTCATCTCTGCCTCAGCCTCACTTGTTCGATCAGCTAGTTACACTGATAGGATACTGACATGCGTGTGTATGACCTGCCAACGCCGGTATCCACTCGTTGGGCCAACAGCGGCGATCTGAGGTGATTGTGAGCGGCTTCTGATAATCATGGGTTGGCCTCCTGCATGACAATTGCTGCCTACAAGGGCAAAGCCATCTATCCTGGTTTTACAAATACACTCCTCCACGTCCTGCTGGTTTCTGTTTTTTTTTTCTTTCTTCATCGCTCAAACCATTGTTTGTTTAACTTTTCATCCATCACTCCCACCCCCAACTCGGCGTTTCTTGAAGATAAGTTGTATTCCACTGAACATGGATTCTGTGGGAAAAAAGGCCTTGGTCTCGCTCAAGACCTGGTACGCACATCTGCGCCCGAATACTGTAGACATCGTCGGCGACTTTGCTGGCAAGGAGCTTTTTCTCATCCACGGCGAGTCTCTTCTTCGGCACTGCCTCGACGAGGTAGACTTCCACGGTCAGTACAGGTCTTCAAAGCCCCATTCCCCGAGAACGAAATCTCACACGCGAAGATAGATAATTTCCAGCTCCTGCACGCTGTCTGGGCCGTCGAGGACTTCTTGAGCAAGCTGTGCAAGAGAGGATGCAACTTCGACATCATCTTCTTCAGCAACACGGAGCTTCTCTGTGCACCCAATACCTGCAGGCCCCGGGACAGGTACAAATACCAGCTTGCTCGGACACTTCTCATACAGCACTTGAAGAATATCTTCTCGGTTGTATTTGACGGCATGAGGCACGTATACGAGTACAACGATATGAACGATCCGGGCTTCGAAAAGTATATCAAGACGCACACGGTTCACTTCGTCCTGTGTCACGAAGGTGTTGACGAGGATGACGAGGATACCATCTCTCTCCGCTTGCTGATCTACCAGTTCATACGGTCGCACAAAAATGTTGCGATCATCAACTCTGTCGAGTTTCGAAGCTCCAAGGTGCGTTTTGCATGATCCAAATTTAGATAACTTATTTGGGGTTTCTCACATGTTTCTCAGGCATTCTTCCCAATGATAAGTGGAACTACAAGCCGCACCCCAAATTTGAAGTTGAAGATCAAGGTCGAAGAAGCATATGAGTTGGAAGAGTCTATTTTTGAGAGGCTTCCTGAGAAGATCGACCGCTTGCCAGCTGAGCATGGCAACTTCACTCTTCGAATGGCTATCAGCGTTGCTACCTGCCAGGCCTTACGAGGCGATGCAGAAGACAATAGAGAGGAGGTGGATGAGCGTATCAGCGCCTTCATGCTACATCTGGCTATTCTGCATGTATGCAGTCTTCTGGATCGCCAGATTGAATCCCACCCACCAAACTCGCCAGACGACGTAGACTTTCTCCGCTCGTTCTGCGAGACGGCCCATCTAATGGTATTGAAACGGCATACCATCTACGACAACTGCGAGGCCAATGGTTCTCTGTGGGACCTCTACGATCTGCTAGATGGGCGGGTGTTCTTCCACGTCCTGGCAAGATTGAGACGAAAGGAACCCTTCCCGGAGAATATCTTGACATTGGCCGGTGCATTGCTGCAACTGGTGTTGGATAAGGAAACCTCTCCTCTGGATCACCTCCCTACAGCTTCTACGACGACAGAAATCGATATCTCTCAGCATAAGCAGCCCGAAACGAGCGTGTTGGAGTTCAGCCACCCGGCACTGGACGACTTCCTCAGCGACATCAACCTTAAGATAGCCCCAGAGACGCGAGACCCGACTTCGGACGTTGTCTTTGAAGACCTGACGCACTGGCACAACGCACGCAAGAGGCTCGTTCTACCCAGGATACCCTCGAGGGTCGGCTTCCTCGGCAGAAAGCGGCAGCAGAAGATGATGGCCGACATGATGGCGTACTCTGCCAGCTTGACCAACGCCCAGGGGAAGTCTCTCGAGCCAGAGATCATCATTGCAGCCTCGAAGAAGCCCAAGCCATCGAACAACAGGAAGAATAACAACAATTCGGTGCCGCAGAGCAATGGGAAGAAGGCTTCCGGGGGCAGGGCGAGCGCTCTCAAAGCCGCAGCTGAGTGCCGTGAACTCAAGACTCTAAAGAAACAAAAAGACGAGGCCAGGTACTGGGACAGGGAGTGTTCCGTGTACGAAAAGGACCCCGACTTGGTGAGCCGCTACTGGAAAGCCTTGAAATTTGCCCAGAGCAAGTCATCAGGCGAGGGCACGAAGGCTCTAGTTTCTGAAGTTGATGTGTACATGTGCAATGTGCTATGCAAGATATGGAGCATGGAAGGGATGAGCAGGAACTCGGCCTCAACTCACCACCGGGGATACTACATTATCGCAATGTTGTGGAACTGTATGCGGAAATGTTCCAACAATCAGTCCCTCACGCCAGAAGTGGCAGATGCTCTCACGCGGCTGAACAAGCATCTAAAGATGCCCTCTTTGCCCTTCCCCTTTTCCACCCCCAGCAGAAGCTTACCTTTCAGATTTGATCTGGAGGCGCTGAGGGCAATGAAGGAAGTGCAGGTTGATGCCCAAGCCCTGCAGCTCGAATACGCTGGCCCGTACATGGATCGGCGGTTCGATTCTCGACCAGATGATCGTGTTCAATTTGAACCCGACGCGTGGCAGAGGCAAGTGCTGGACTCCATTGACGAGGATGACAGCTTGATCGTCGTGGCGCCGACCTCCGCCGGAAAAACCTTCATATCCTTCTACGCAATGAAGAAGATTCTGGAGTCTGACGACGATTCGGTCATCGTCTACGTAGCCCCAACCAAGGCTCTGGTCAATCAGATTGCCGCCGAGATCAACGCACGCTTCTCAAAGGACTACAGCAAGTCAAAGGTGTCGGCCAAATCAGTCTGGGCAATTCACACAAGAGACTATCGAGTCAACACCCCCACAGAATGCCAGATATTGGTCACAGTGCCTCAAATGCTGCAAATCATGCTCCTCTCACCCAGCAACGCGACCGGCCCAAGGGCTTGGTCGAAGAGAGTGAAACGGATCATCTTTGACGAAGTTCACTGTATCGGCCAGAATGAAGACGGCGTGGTATGGGAGCAGCTCCTGCTGCTAGCCCCATGCCCCATCATCGCGCTGTCCGCCACGATTGGAAATCCAGGAGAGTTTCAGGATTGGCTTCAGGCAACCCAAGTGAAAAAGGGGCGCAAGATGAAGCTTGTCGTCCACAATGTCCGTTACTCAGATTTGAGGAAGTTCATTTACAAACCATCCAAAGACTTCACTTTCCAAGGCTTACGGAAGATACGAAAACTGCCCGTTCCAGGTTTGGACGAAGGTCCACAGCTCTGCCAGAATCTGAAGTTCATCCATCCCATTGCGGCGCTTATTGATCGTAATAGAGGTGCCCTCGGCGACCTCAGCCTCGAGGCGAGGGACTGCTTTAATCTGTGGACGGAACTAGGCAAGACTCTGTCCAATGATGATATGCGAAAATACGAGATTGACGGTCCCGCGAAAGCCTTGCCAACTGTCATCACCAAGTCCGACGTGAGAAAGTGGGAAGAAAGCCTCAAGTCAAGGCTTTTGCACCTAATCCAGCAAGATCCATCAGCTTTCGAAAGGCTCAAGAGTAAGCTAGGACAGGCTTTGGAAGTAGAGCCTAGCATGCAGGATCCAGTGACAATATCCAGTGAACCTATGAATCATAAGGAGGCATTGTTTGAATTGGCCTGCGATTTGCATCAACAAGATGCCTTGCCGGCTCTGGCATTCAGCTATGACCGAACAGAATGCGAAAAACAAGTACAACACGTCGTCAAAAAGTTAGAAGAGGCAGAGAATGTCTGGAAAGAATCAAGCCCGGAATGGAGGCGAACAATGGATCGCTACCAAGCGTGGCAACGAGGAAATGAGAAGAGGTCGGGAAACGAGTCCAAAAAGACCAAGGCTTCTCAGAAAACAAAGAATAAGGATGGCGATGCGGATAAGCTGTCAAAGATGGATATTGTTCAATCAGAGGCAAGTGTCGAGCTCAGCCCCTGGGAGTGTTTCGACCCAGATGGCCCCTTGGACCAGTTTAGCTTTGCGGACAAGTTGAAACTGCAGCTTTCCGAGCTGAACGAACACCTAGGAAAACTGAAGGACGAAAATCTCAAACGTTGGATGATTGAGGCTCTCCGACGTGGAGTTGGTGTTCATCACGCAGGTATCAATCGACGATACAGACAAATGTAGGCTTCAGTAACCCCCTCCCGATGCTACAAACACGGATTCTTCCAAGTGAGCATTTGTAATGACTAATTTCTCCCTTCATAGTGTTGAAATTCTCTTCCGCAAGGGCTACCTCAGGCTCGTTATCGCGACCGGCACACTGGCTCTTGGTATCAACATGCCCTGCAAGACTGTTGTTTTCAGCGGCGACTCGATCTTTCTCACGGCCCAAAACTACCGACAGGCATCCGGCCGAGCTGGCCGTAGAGGCTTCGACCTCTTGGGGAATGTTGTCTTCAACGGCATCCCCAAAGAACGTGTCTACGAGATCATGTCCTCCCGACTGCCTGACCTCCGCGGCCAGTTCTGCATCTCAACAAGTCTCATCCTCCGATTATTCGGTCTTCTCCATGGGACTAACAACGGAGACGTTGCAGTCGACTCCATGAACGCTCTTCTGTCTCAGACGCGAATCTTTGCAGGAGGCCCCGAGGCAAAGGGGGCTGTAAAGCATCACTTGCGATTCTCGATCGACTACCTGCGACGGCATCACCTGCTGTCAGCAACAGGAGCGCCTCTCAACTTTGCAGGCTTAATAGGCCATCTCTATTTCACTGAAAACTCCGTCTTTGCGTTTCATTCCCTTCTCAAAGGCGGGTATTTCCACAACCTTTGCGCCAGAATCGACATCAATCGTGAAGAAGTTTTGCTCGAGTTGATGCTCGTCCTAAGCCACTTGTTCAACCGCATCCCCGTCAAACGAAGCGACGCCTTCGTCGAATCATTACACCGATCCTCTTCGGTCGTCTTCCTCCCACGCCTGCCGGCTTCAGCAGAGAAGCTACTACTACTGGAGCATAACGCAGAGACACTGAGAATCTTCAGAGGCTACGTAAGCTCCTACATCTCCCATAACCTCGCCAACCAGCCGGACTGCACCCTCCCCTTCTCAGGGCGAGCCGTGGGGGCTGCGAATACGCCCCGACAGCCTGTCTTCGCTCCTGGCAAACCGCCCGCCACGATCCGGTCGCCGTTTGTCGCCCTCTCCGGGTTCGACGACACATTCAAGTCGATCCACGACCTCTGCTCCACCGTCCGCGGCGGAGTCTTCCTCGAGGAGTCCGCCATACCTTACATCCCCGTCTGGCCCCGCGAGACCGCCACGGAGCACAACGCCTACCTGTACGACTTCTACAAGCACGCCTCCATGAGCGTCCTGGTGCGCGACAACCGCATCAAGGACGGCGACGTGTGGTTCCTGCTCAAGGACTTCTCTTTAACTCTTGCGGCCATCGTGTCCAGCCTCGAGGGTCTCGCGGGTAGCCAGGCGGGAGATGACGGCGAGGATGGCAAGCAGCAAGGGTTCGGCGAGCATGAGTTTGGCGAGAACGAGGCCGAAGCCCGTGAGATCAGCAGGGAGGAAGCGACACAATTACGGGTGAAGAAACCAAAGGCTGCACCAAAGGACAGCTGGGATGATAGTGACGAGGAGGAGGGGGACGAGCTGAAGACTGCTTCTTCAGCACCGACGATCTGGAACAATCGTGATGCGGACGCACCCGCATGGCAACGGGACGGTCAAGGGTTGGCCAACGTGTTGAAGGCCTTTGTATGCCTACACGAGGATTTCACTGAGAAATTTAAGCGAGAATGGGCGTGAGGAATGACCACTGTCTTTTTTCTGTCATCCCTCATTAGACTTAAGTAATGAAAGACACCCAGTTTAGATAAGTACCCCTAGGGAATGAAAGTGATGAATTATTCAAGATGATATTTATCTGCAGTTTGCTTTACAACGGAGAAAAAAAACTCCATGGAAAGAAGATTGATCATTGACTATCTATTTATCATTCAACGAAAAGCAATACCACCCGCGCCTGGTCCCAGTGACTCAGTCCCGAGCTGCCCCCTCGCTGGTGCCAATTGAATCAACTTCTCACCTCGTGTCACAACTCCCACCACGTCATATCAATCAAATCTCCTGGGTATCCAATTCCGACTGAGTACCGTATGCTGAAGCTCGTAAAGGGAAAACCAAATAGACAGACATGCAATAAGACAGATGCTACTCCAAAAAGCATGAGAAAAAAATAAGAGCCAAGGGAATATAGAGAATGATGTGCGTATCTATAAACTGGGACCAAAACCCTTTCTCCATAGTCTCGACAATGATCAGGTTTGCACCTTGATGAGGATAAGAAAAAAGACGAACATGGATTTGTAAAGACAACTTCGGAGAACCTAAATCTGCGTTGACATATCGGCCAAAATATCCAGACTGATATAAGTTTGGGCCGTCAAAAGTTTGCAAAACCGTGGCTATCGCAATGTCGGCAAATGCTTAGAAAAGACCGTCAAAAAATAAATTGTTGCTGAAAATTGTGAACATGCATAACTTGCGGGTGCGAGCCGGAATCCTTTTCGTTTGCAAATCGATCCCCGGTAACTATATTAAAGATGCTTCCCCAGCTTAATGATAAATCAAATTTCCGCCGCCTTCTGTTTGGTTTTAAAAAGTGCTTGTTGCAATCCAAGAACGCCGTTGCCATGTTGACACAGTAAATGATTCGACAAGAGATAAAAAAAAGCGAGTGTCTTGCCCATAACGCCACTATCATGTTCAATTTCCCAAAGCCCTCAATTAGGGGCTGACGTGTTGTAGGGCTCCCGCATTCTTGGTGAGATAGGCGGGGTTCCGTGGCCTTGATTGAGTATTACATGACTCATATGGGGAGTGGCAGTCGCGGAAGCCCGCGGTTGGGTCGTGCTGGTGTGGCTTGAGAAACTAGAATTTGTTCGAGGAGGTTCAGGGGAGAACAGGTCTCGTTGCAAGCCCTCCAAGATGATCATGTCAAACCTTAAAGAGCTTGTTGCCGTAGCTGACTGTTTCAGAAATGCAATTGTCTTATGGAAGAGTGTTTTCAGCAAGTGTTCCGGAACAAAACCACCCAGAAGAGGGTCTTTGAAGGCAGCAGAAAGAACAAGGAGGTTTCCCCATTGTCTAATATCAGCAGTTAGCAGCCTGGAAATAAAAAAAAAAGATGGTGTTCGATATACTTACGCATGAGCGGTTCCGAACACATTCGTGATAATAGGGCGCTGGTCGCCCAGGCCATGAAAAGCCCTGGTGCTCTCAATCAACGCATTGATACCCTTACGAGCCAGCTCAATCATTGCCGGGTCAATCTCTTTCAGCGACTTAGTGTCCGGATGAATGAACGGAGCGATGATGCCAGATCGGAATTCCGACCATCTTGATGAGGGGTCATCCACATCTTCCTGTACTCCATTCTTAACTGAGTACGAAAATTGAAGAATTTGCCTCACAAAGGGGCGGTACGTGATGACTTGAGCACCCCAGTACTTAGCCCGTAGGCGAGCTGAAAGGATATCCTCGCCGGGCGGATCGTCTTCCTTGAAAGACAAACTAGGCGCAACCCAGTGCATGCCCGATACGGCATCCGCAACCAAATCCACATTTTGGAACTTGTTGTCGTTGATGGACCCATCGGGATCATCAGGCGCGTAGAACATGCGATGGATGCTATTCAAGTGGGTCCTGAGATATAATTGACCCGGGTAGCTATCCAGAATTCGCTGGTCAAAGCCTGCCATGAGAATCATACTTGGATGCGGCATGTCGTCTTCGTACGAGAGCAACCCAGATGGTGGCAATGGGAACTCGGCAATGAGATCACTAGTTCGACGATCAGTAGCAGTTCGAGAATCACGGTCATGGTGTGAAGTCTTACCTCTCAAGCTGAAGGCACGTCCAAAAAGCTAGCGCAAGATTATTGTACTTTGGCTGCACAATAAATTCATTCTTCTTCTTCTTAAAAGCTTGCAATTTATCAAGGCTCCTAGAACGCAAAACATCATTAGCACAACGACATTGAAAGGAAGAGTAGAAGACAAACTTACGGTCGCATGAGAACTTGTAGCTGATGGCTGGCCTTATGGATGAAGGCAAAACTCTCCAGAGGCCGACCCAGCTGTCCCTGGTAAAGACTGGCAAAAATGTTGGCATACACATTCTTCATGTTATTGTATGAACCAGTAAGATTGCCCAGGATGTCAGTGGCATAAGCAAAATATTCCAGCCCTGGGATCACATCGAAATTCTTCTTCAGGCTATAGCCTGGCCGAGTGTGGCCGGAGGTCCCATGTACAGATGGCCGTCTGCTGTGGCTCCCTCGGCCGGCTTGGTCCATGGGTGAAGCCTGGGCTGGGGATTGTGAGTAAGAATGAGGCCCGGGAGGAGATCCTTGGCTAGGTGAAGATGGTGGGATGACACCATTACGAATGCTCGGGCTTCCGTGAGAACCAGAGTCAGACGTAGGTTGAGGGTGAACTACATCAGGAATGTTGTCTCGATGCATACAAATCTTTCCCAGTGCGAGAATCGTAAGCACGAGTGCACTGTGAACTGAACGGGTTGGCTTTCCAGTCCTAATCGGCCCGGGAGTCATCGGAGTCTCGCTTCCATCAGGTCCAGGGGAGCGCTTGCGCTTTGATCCGGTTTGTTCTGTCGGCGTTGGCGTTGGCGTGGAAGCAAACGCAAAAGCTGGCTTGACGGCTTGAGGTTTGGCCGATCGTGGGTGCGACATGGGAAGATTGTCGAGAAACTGTCGAACCCAATTCTCCAGAGTTTTTGGAGTGATAATCGGATGCATATTGAGAATGTTATCCTTAAAACTTTCAACATATGCCCAGACTTTCAGCTCAGTAAAATCAGGAGTGCCATCAAAAGCCAGCACACCTCCCTTGTACTCGACCATATCAGGCGGGCTTAAACCTCCAACAAGTCCAAAATCGGCGGCAGGTGACGGTGATGCCATATCCGAGGAATTGTCATCGGCGATGTCCACGGTACCATGATTTTCGGGTTCCTTGACGATATGTCGGTAACTGTGGTTATCCTCTCCGCGTCCATAAACCAGCAACGGCCCGCGACTTTGCTCCACGCTAATAGGATACTCAGAGATATAGCGAATTCCCACCTTCTCAACATGCTTCCGTGTCAACTCCCGGATCGACGGCCATTCCAGCAGGAGGCCAGCCAGCGTAGTATGATTCATCGGAATCGCCGGCTCACCAGGCGGTATTGGTCGGCCAGGTTCTGCTTCTGCTTCTTCCTCGTTCATCGAGGGGAGCGTAGCGGGTGGGTAGTCAGGGTCCTGTGCCTCAGCCCCCTGGGGTTGAGGTTGCGCCTGTGTCTGCGACTGCGCTTGAGCCTGTCCTTGCGCTTGCGCCTGTGCCTGCGCCTGTGCCTGCGCCTGTGCCTGTGCTTGTTCTTGTGCTTGCGCCTGCGCCCGTGCCTGTTCTTGTGCCTCTGCCTGTGCTTGCGGTTGAGGCTGAGTTTGTAAGTGAAGTTGCGGCGGTTGCGGCTGAGGCTGATAATACCCCGGTTCGCCGCCACCAGCATGACCATTAACAATCGGCGACTGTTGCACCGGTTTTGCTTCCTCCTCGCCCACAGGGTCGTTTTTTATCGGTACCAACATCGGCGCTGGGTTGGAAAGGGCGCCTCCTTTCAGTGCCTTTTCCACTGTCGTCAACCTGTTGTCCATTCTGTCGAAACGCTCAACCAGGGCGACCAAGGTGTTCTGCATTGAGGTAATGCCCTCCAAAATATCGGCCTGCGCCTTGTCCGTGCTATAGTCCTTGTCAGCCATATACACTTATGCGCCGTGGTCCAGATTGGATTTTCCTACGCTTTTGGAACCGGGTCGCGGTATCGACATTCGAGACCTTTGTCTCGACAGGTTTTGCACGGTTTCGTTTCGTCACATTTTGCTTTCAGTTGGCGGCATTGATCGCAAGCCTATGCTCTCCAATTGTCAGTTCAATGTCATTTACAAGGTAGACAAGCGCTTCCGGCGCAAATATAGGGAGAGCCCCGACCTGAGATGCGCGCGTGTTCTTTTTCTTTGCGGGAATGCTAGAGGGGTACACTGAGTAGTATGGATCGCTGTTGGAAGAATATGATGTATGCGGTGGCTCATATTGGGCTTGTTGTGCCACAGGAGTCGGCGGTGGGTAGCTGGGCGGCCGATAGCCTCCCGGCACCGGGTGACCGTTGTCGTAGTTCATGTGTCGAGGCTGGTTGTCAGGGTATGAGGGAGGCGGCGGGAGGGAGTGATGGGGGGTCGGTGGGTGCTGTCCGGACGAGATATCAGTCGCATGCCCCGTCGAGCTCGACCGCCGAGAGTCGTCGTGAGGTTCCCTCTTCACCAAAGACGGATCCCGAGGTGGATAGGACTGCTGGTAAGGCCCTTGCGCTGGGGAGACGGGGTGGTGGTGATGCTGCTGCTGCTGCTGCGGTTGGTAGTGATCATGCATTGGAGCGTAAGGCTCCTGATCATGATGGCGACGATCAGGCTCGGGGTGATGCGACACTGGGCTGGGATGAACCGGAGTAGGCGGCGCAGAGTGAAGGTCGGCGGGACGGGGCGTGAAGGACGCGTAGGGCGGCTGTGGGTGGTTATGCACGCGCGGAAGAGGAAGAGGGTTCGTCGTCGAGCTATGGGGGCGCGGCAACGATGGGACGCCGCCGTGAGGACCAGAAGTCGACGACCATGAGAGACGGTGACGCTGCTGGTGGTCGGGAGGTGCTGGCTCCATGATGCGTAGGAGGCAACGCTGTACGTACTTAGGGTACTATATATGTACAGGCGCAGAACACGGACGCATACTCAGCGGAGGACGGACGAGGCGAGGCACTAGATGAAGCAGGGTCCACAGAGAGATGGCCGGCCATAGAAGGGTATCTGGGGAGAGGCTCGAGAAGCTACCAGAGCGCACAGTAAGGTAAACGTCTGGCAGTACGTATCGGCAGACGAGAGGGTGAGGTCCGTGATTGGGTCCCAAGCAGCCCGGGCTTCTGGGGTTGGCTTGACTCGCGCGCACGCAGTTGGCCGACCAAGCTTGCTTTGACTGGCGGGCGGGAGAGGTTAGCAAACCAGACGAGGGCAACACCACAGGAGATGTGTCAGAGCGGAAACCAGGTCCAGCTCGGCACGCGCGCACAGTACACACGCCAATGGGTCCCCCGCAATAGCCGAGCCCAACAGAAGGCCTCTCTTGGAGGCGAAAGGTGGCAGGGCGGGCAGGTCAGGACAGGGCAGGGTAGGTACCAAGCGGGCAGGCTGCAGGGCAGGTTGAGACGAACCGACCGGCCAGAGCAGATATTACGGCGAGGAGGGATCTGCAGTTGGGCAGAGATGGATGGAGCTTGTCTCCGTCTGCCTCGGACTCGCTCGAACACACAGAGCTCCGCACCAGCACCAGCTCAATACAGCGGTACTGTACTACTATGGAGGTCCGACTGTCAAAGGTGGAGCCAAAGCTCCTTTGCTGGGTCTCGTACGAGTGAGATCAGCAGCTTGGGGGGTGTGGGAAGAGAGAAAAAAGAGGCCAGTCGACCTTGAATGAGTCGCGGGCGAGACACTGGCGAGCTGGTTGATGGGCAGGAGTATGAAGCTACTAAAACTCCACTCCACGCGCGGTTTGGTTGGGCGACACAAACGGAGGAAGACGGAGGCGGGCGGCGAGAAAATGCGGCGACGAAGGCCAGCCGGCGAAAGTGACGTTGCCCAGATCTGGCGGAAACGTGAGAGGTGAGACAGCAGACCTACAATTACGCTCGACGAGGGTGCTGGTGCTGGCCTGGGTGGCCATGTCGAACAAGGATCATGGTCTGGCCCGGACCCTTGGCAGAACTGGGGGTGACAGAACCAAGGTAGCCTCTCAGAATCAGAAGAAGGGGGTTTGAACGAGCTCTTTTTGGCGCAGGCAGAGGGCCCTGGTCTCCACGAGTCCAAATAGCACGCGCTCGTTGGTACCCGTCCAGGGTGCGACTTTGGGGTCCTCTTTTATTTTCTTTTTCCTCCAAGAGTCCCCCATTGCAATATCTTGAGCTCCATCACGAGCAGCGCGGCCCTGTCTCTCAGATGATCCATTCTTTCCATGTCGTAGCCGCCTACCTGGGACGGAAGGATAGGCATCGGTGCTGGGCGTCCAGGAGGCAGAACCTGTCTCCCGGAGCCAGCCATCAGTAGGCCGCGATTCCTAGACAGAGCGAGCGGACATCGCATGTGGGGTCGAGAGTGGGTGCCTGAGGCTTCTCAAGATCATTCGGCTTGGACCAAACACGGGCCAGGAGATGGTCGAGGCATGGTACGCCCTTGACGCCGCATTGCTCCTGTTGGTGTCTGGGTGGGCGGAACCTCAAGTCGCACGCACATCCATTTTGCTGTTGGCTTGCTGGGGGAGGTACTTGCCCAGACCGGTACGTACTCTGCTTGCCTCACTGCTCACCTCTGTGTGGTTACCGTTTGGGTGGGCTGACCGACGGTACCGATCCGGGCGTCCTTCCTTGTTGGACACACTGATATCATCTTTCAGATAATTGTGCATTCACCTTCTTCCCCAGTCTAACAGTCATGGCTAGCGAGCGCGCTGACAACTAGCACACCATTCCGTCCCTCATGTCGGTGAGAGTCTCTGCCAGAGGCGAGGCATGTGAGGCATAAATTGCCCCCAGCGCGAATCGCGTCAACTGCAAAAGCATTCAACACCGCAATTTGAGCAAAAGGCGGGCACTCCACCGTGGGAAAATTGCGGCTGAGGGCAAGCGGAGACGTTGTCATCGAGAGAAGCGCACTGAGGGTGGTGGCAGGTAGTGGTGGTCAGGCTGGTTCAGGGCTACTGGTGGTGGTGTGGAGGCCCCAAACAGCAACAGTGGAGGTGTTCAATATATCGCAGCTATTAATAATTTCATAGTCCGGACCGCAAACACACAAACAATCCACTAATTATTATTGCATCCATGGCATTGCTCGAGCTTTAGAGCTGGAAGGAGAGTGTCCGAAGCGCAGACCTCGAGCGCTGAGACCATGTCCGGGGAAGTGTTACATCCCCAGAGTTTGGCGTTTTCATATGCCATTGCCTACGTTTGCCTGTTCAGGAAGTGTTAGCCAGGCCGTTGACAGCCTGGCACACGACTTGGGTATGGGCGCTGTGGGAGGCACCAAGACACGCCATAATTTCCAGGGACACAGGGCAGCAAGGTGGTAGCGGAAGACCCACTTTGTTTGAGTATCGTGGAGCAGCTCCAAGACACCCCAAGACCTAATTACCTTCAGGCTATATGCTTGGATGTGACTTCGATCCAGCCAGATGCCCTGGGTACAAGGCAATGTATCTACTATGTAGTATCATGGAAATCCTCCCCAATCAGCTATCCCCAAAGCTTTGTCTACAGTATCTCAAGGCATCCAAATGGTTTGCTGATCCCTAACCAACCAGAGGAGTTGTTGGCGAGAGGGCGGGATTTATTCCTTGCTCCTTCATCACTCGTTACCCTGCAGCTTCTCACATCCTTATCAAGTCATCAATGCAGCAATAATAATCGCATACGTAACTACTATGTCATGCCATGGTCTAGCCTGGTTGTGCCTTTGAGAGGAGGTTCTCTCAGTATGCCTTTGACCAGCACTAGACACCCAGGGTATGACCTAGACAGATACAAGTAATACTAACAAAGTAGTCAGCCAATCAGCCAATATTCCGATCAAGCCCTTCTTTTTATGTTCTTTTTTTCTTGGCTCCCGTCCAGCAGCAGTACACCCTTTACTCCATCATCGGTGACTTTGTTCAATAGAGTATGTCTCAAAAGCTTGAGAGTACCTAGGCGGAAGGACGTACCCAATGATTGGTACTTTGTACTACCTGCGACGTAACTCGACACAGTCACATGATCGCAACAGACGTGTCAATCACCCGGGTGGGAGGAGATAACGTGGGTACCTTAGCCATAGCAGCTAAGGCGGAAGTACATTTAAACTCTCGGCTCAGGTTCATATCGGAAAGCTCTCATAATCCGGTCTCTCCACGCCGGGCTCAGATACGTCAGGGAGTACTTAGTAGATTCGCACTCATGCTTTGGTTATAACAACTTGGTTCATAGCATTGGCTCTATCTCATGGGCATTACCGTTCCCGCTATTACGACGCGGGTGTGCTTGGCGTCGGTGATGATGGAAATCCAGCGGGCTTAGCTCGGAGCCTGGATGGGTGCAAATACCCGAAGGGGGAACCAACCACATGACCACATGTTGATAAGATTGGTAGGATGGAGGAATTAATAATTCGCAGGCTTTTATGATCGCTGCTCTTGCGTATGACAAGTGATAGCGCCGCCGCCCGTGCATCTCGCGTCACGCAGCAGACGGCCAACTCCATGATTGGCCTCGTTCATACGCTCGTGACATGTGCAAATGTCATGTGCTGGCTTCTGGCTAGTTGAATGGCCGTCTCCATCGAAATGCCCGCCGGTACCTGGATGTACCGCAACAACACACCATGCCCTAGAGCCTATTGGGGCAGAAGGGGGGAGGATGTAACTTAGGCCGTACGTAGCTTCCTCACGAGCCGTCCCGTTGGCAGCATGGAAAAGCACAAGTCACCCAAATTGCATCCATCGATGTATCGCACTTGCCTCTGCTCGCCTCTGCCTGAGTCAGCACAGCGCAGCATCCATCCTGATCCACCACCTCCCCAAGCAAGTGACAGCCAATGCTGTCGCGATCAAGGTTGCAGTTGTATGTATTCCTACGCCAGCTGGCCTGGATACGATGTGATAGCATCCGCAGCCTGCCTTGCCTTCGTATGCACTACACCGTTCGGGCCTGGCGCATATGCTGCAACTTGCCGCTACGCTGCATCGGGTTTATCGGCCTGCTACCTGGATCTGTCAACGATGGCCATCAGACTTTCACTTCACGCCCGCCTGGTGTGACGACTGTCCAAATCAAGCTCCAGCTGCTGGAGATTGGTCATACGATGTCCGGCCAGATTAACCTTGCCTTTCCGAAATCCCCAGGGTACTCGCAACCTAGTACCAGGTAAGCTACTGTATTATCCCACCAGCCGACTCGCTATCGCCTCGTGCCGCAAGATACCTTCCATTTTATTTTTGGGGGTTTATGCATCTCCGCTTTCCCTGGAGCTGATACAGGGAGAGGTATTGATCTGGTCCCTACGTGGCGAGGTCACATTCTCTGCTGTCGTGGTCAGCTTGACAGACATGGGCGACGCGGCGAGTGGAAAAAAGGCTTCCTCCTATCAGAAACGCTGCTCCAAACGCCTCCCAAGGTTTTGTACAACGATGAACCTGTTCGCCGAAGGGTGCTTCCCCGCATTACCAACCTCCCAGTGCGTTGCAGGCTGTTCCCTGTCTGCCTTGCATAATGTATTATGCTCAGCTAGCGTCTGAACGGCGGTCGCGGGCTCGCGTTTCTTTCGAACACGTGCTGAATACATGCGTGGTCCTGGAGTATTTCCTGTAGACAAGCAATAGTGTCCATTCCGCTGGTCAGCGTCCGTTTGCCCGCTACGCTTCCGCTTTTCAACAAGGCTCGTGATGGCTCGAATTATTGTCAGTCTTCACTAAATAAACGAGACCGCACTTAGGAAGGCACTTTGGTGACATCCGGTACTCATGGTATCATCAGACCTAGTCCAGTGCAGAGCCGGCTTATCTATGCAGAAGAATATGGGCTTTCGCCATGTTGGCCGGCCGGCTCAGAGGAGGGGGCCAAAGGTGAATGTTCTTTATGCCGCATCGAGATTTCGACCAGCCTCCCAAAACCAATTGAAATGAAATGCAACTGGGTTGGGTTGTGACACACGCTACGCCATCGCATCAACGGCTCCGTGGCATTTCGGCCGATCTTTGAAACGGTTCACTTTCCCTGCCACAGCATAAAAAAACGGTTCGTTCACCACACCTTTTACGTATTTGTATACCCCTGGACCAAGCCGCTTATTAAGGACCAGGGTGTCGACTTATTACTAGCGACGAGACAATATGAGCATATCTTGATAGCCTTCATTCATAAGTCGCTGGTGCCAAGGGTCGACCACTACGTACCGAGTTGGGAGAATCAATTCCAAAATAAGTCATCAAAAGCAATGAGAATGAGGTAGCCCGGCGAGATTGGGACATGGAGCACGACTCACCAGACAGTCTTCATCATCAAACATCCATGTCTCCGAAGCCTTGAGCCATTACTATCCATGGCAATCCGAGCTGATAGGTCGCAAGGCAATTTCCACGCCCTTGGTTTTGAGGTCTTTGCCCAGCCAGGTGCGAGAGGCTGAAGCGACTGTCACCATCTGGACTTGCATGGACAGGAGTCGCCCCCAGGTCACCCATCTGACAGAACTAGCGCCAACAGGAGGCAGCCTTTGGGTTTATTTTCGCTAGCAAACGTCAGACAAGTTCTTCGATTTTTGTCTCAGGCCAGGGCGCTGTCCCCTTCCCTGCCCTGCCCTCGCCAAGGCAGAGAGGGACCGACGACACGGGTCTGGGTCTTGTCTGGCAGGCCATGCGACAGCTGCCCTGTGCCCCCTGCTCCGAACCAGAAGCGAAGCTCTCCCAGCCTCGACGGTAAGCCGGCCCAACATTCTCGCGCCAGAGCTTCCACCCTCCCGAAACGCCGATGCAAAGCCAAGAATGTAACCGTGAGGATTGGTATCGGGCAGCCGCCCCCATGAAGGTCCCCAGACCTTTTCACCAACCAGGAGTGGTACGACTTGGAGCCCCCCTCTCCTCTGATTTGTCATTTTATGCGGACCTAGCATTGTCTGAGAAAGGATGGGCAACCAACACTTCACGTGAAGGTTTGTTGCTGCGGGACCCTCTGCCCACGGTCCAACTGCAATCTAGAAACAAACAGCGGTCAAGGACCTGAACCAACGGCAAAGACAGAAGAGGAAGCTACGCTTAGACTATATACTAACCTAACCTACTAGTAGCCATGACGCTATTATCTTCCCCTCCATCAGAAACAAGCTAGGTCTGGCTGAGTGGTCACTGCCAAGCAGACAACTACGACACACCAACGTGCATTGCATAATTGGGCGGTAAGTAAAGTACCACCATCCGAGGAGAATAATGCCTGTGGGTGATCATGCAATGTCAAACACTTGTGTATCTGAGGGTCTCATCGATACATGGCACCTAGTGCCCAACGGGAGAGTAATACTTAGTGCAGCTTGCATAGCGCGCATGTGGTGCTCCGTCGGATAAGGAACTAGTTCTGTCGGGTAGCCACCACAGTAGCCGTCACTACTGCATGCTTACCGGCGTATGAGACGGAAAATAGCAACGGAGGCCAGTTGAACCCTTCCCCACCTCACCCCCGGTGAAGTCTTGCGGCGCCAGCCCAGATGGCAGCGCAGTTTTGCTCGCACTTGGCTTCCTATTGTCACTGGAGAGGGCGCGAGTCGCCGTGTTTCAGTGCCAGGCGATCTCCACAATGAGACCTGCCCGTAGGTTTGATTAAACGTTCATTTCCAGAATTTCCTGGACTGGGGGCTTGGAAGCCACAACTCCACCGCGGTGTCGTAATGTTACCCCGTCTCCAGATTGTTATGCCGCAGCAAAGGACCAGACGTCATGCTATGCCGTTAGTTGGAGGTTGGAGTGGTGGAAGGGGTGTGTGGGTGTTGATGCTGCTACCTGCGATGATCTAACACCGAGCAAGGCCGGCCATGGTGGTTGGATCTACATCCCCATTCTTGCCAGGCACTGAAATACCTAATATGAAGGATGGTAACAATGTGTCAATGACAACAAAGCGAGGGTATGTACCGCGCATACAGGCTGCTGATTAGGGGCTTATTGTGTAAAAAAGGCGGAGGAGTGGTCATACTGGTTGGTCTGTGGTCATCGATGACTGATTCACAGTCTTAGATTCCAGTGAGATTTTGCTTTATAGCTACCGCAGATGAGACTTACAGGACCACAACGGAGGGGAAGAGACACAGAAAGACGCGCATAAGCACCCCGGATGCATACAGGACCCTTCAAACGGCAGAGTGACAGGAGGCCACCAGCTGCAGCCCATGTAAGAACGGGTATGTACATTCTTGGACTTGGGATGAGGTATATTGTCAGCCATCCATCACCACCACATCCACGGCTGGCCGAGCTGTTGATGCCTAACGGACCAAGCCGTGTCAGCCTTCATATTCAACACTGTCCTCAGAAGTACCTCTCCATCAACCCGAAAAAGAAACGGCAAAATAGGCGGGAATTTTCATCAGAAACGAAACTTGTGCAACCAATCACTGCAGTGGAAGCCGAGGCCAGCCACATGTCTCACGTAGACTCATGTAAACGCACGTCCCGTACAACACGCAGTCCATGTATGTGCATATACATATTACATAGATACCCTACCCAAGGCGAGTATTGGTCGAGAGTGTTTTTGGCTTGCCAACCAACCCCTGCGTTGCTGGTGCCGGTAGCTGTCTACCTAGCAAGAGTCATTCGAGAGCCACCAGAAACAGGGGACTAGACGAACGGTAGTTCCTCAATGGTTGATCTATGATGGCATGGTCCAGCTGTCGAAACTGAATTTTTGCCTTGAAGCAAGCCAGGGTCCACTCCTTACCAGGTTTCTGGGAACCAGTAATCCTGTTAGCAGATCGGCCAAGAAGCCCATCACCAATCACTGTCCGACAACCGATCTTCCGGACTTGTTTTTCCAGCATGGGAGGCGGTACATACATACACACACATACTTGATGGGCTCCTTAGCTCCCGGTTCCCTCCCTCCCACGAGAGACAACCAGCTGGTCAAGCCGGAGCCCACTAGATGGCCAAAGGGTCCATCTATCTGCAGTTGGGGGTTCAGCTGACGATGAACGGTATCTCTTGGCCAAGCGGAGCGGCCGGTGGTTGCCAGAGAATTCCTCAGGCAGCAGGATAAAAGGTCCCCTCGTGCTGATTCATGTGCACCATGATATGCGGTCTAACGGCACGAAGTGGGAGGCCAGCGGCCGTTGCGATTTTCCATGTGTACGTACAGAGGTACTATATCTCGCATTCAGCTGTCATGGGGCAGCCAGACTACTGTACAGCTGCAGCCGCTCCGATATGGCCCTCTTTTTACAGTAGGGCATCTACATGTACAGACCTGCGCAGTCCACATGAACCGGGGCGCCCGCTACGCCCGCTACCGTAATCGCCATCTAATACGAATACCAGCTAGAACTAACGACGAACAAGGAGAGAAGGAAAAAATTAGAGAAAAATTCTCCGCTATGCCAGATGTCTCGGCATTCCCACCACCCAAAGTGTCGGGCTCTGGGTCTCTCCTCGTACCTTGCACAGCGGAATCCACATAAAAGAAGGATCGTGAGGGGCCCCTCCTGGCCTCCCTTCTGCTAGTATCCGGGTAGCCATGCGTTCCTCGGGCGGGTGTATGTACTCCCACCGCCATGTCAGTCGATTGGCTTCGTCAACAAAGGCGAGCGGACTATCTATCGACGTAGTGTGGTACTAAGGCGACGCCAAGCGGAGGCCCCCCCTTCGCGGTTAACCCGAGACTGTGGAAATTCCCCTCTCCCCTTCCCTCCTCGTGTTCCCGATCTAACCGCAGTAGATCCTAGAAGGCAAATTATTCAAATTTCAGTGAATTTTTTTTCCAAGTAGGCTGGATTACGCAATTAAAGCTCATCTTAGGTTAATGATATAAGCGTACAGCGAGATGGTTAGTTCCTTTCGGCACACCCTGGTAATGGCCACTCGCTCAATGCCACACCAGATGGACGTGAATGAATCGGAGTGGACTGAAACTTGCGCTGCCGACCGTGTCATGGACTGGGTCTAGGTTAACCCAGACTCAATAATTGACGTCGATGTTGTCGATAGTTACAGACGAGGCGAGGCTGGGTCCGTACGGGATGAAGCCGGGCATGACTCTAGGGGCAGACATAGGGGTAGATCTGTAATTTTTCACGAGTTGTGTACCAGTAAATGGTACATATAGAGAAAAATCAGCACAACTAGTTCGTAGGTAGTGCGTTTCTGTTTATATGCCCCTGATGTCATTGTATCTGTACCGCTTCATACATCGAGCAAGCCTCTCGACATGTACAAACACATGTACGTACCAGATCAGTTCTGATGAGGATCAGTATGATTCTCTCCGCGGCCTAAACCGATCGTCTCGCTATGCACTCCTATTGCACGGGTAAATGAACGTTCTTCGTCGCAGCCAGCGCAGATCATATGCTCCCAACGAGCTTGCTGCCCAAGGTCTTTAGGGTAGGAGGCCTGATCGCCAATCCCCTCCACAGATCTCCGTAGATGAAACGTAGGAGTGAGTTCTTGTCGGCCAACAGCGGTTTAAGCCAAGCACTAGGGGCATATGGGATGAAAAGTGTGGTATCGCGGTATTTCACATGTCATGAGAATCTTCACTTTTTGCCACCCTTCGCCTCTTGCGAGATGGAGCCCTCACCCCTGGTTCTTGGTCGCCAGCTCCTGAAGGTACCACGAATCGCCTCGTTACCGCGTCACTGGGGGCAGCACCTTCACCTCCGTCTAGGCCCTCGGTGAATACCAAATCTCCGTGACGGCCAAGTACCTCTCTGCTAGCTTCCTCGAGCAAAATTCCAAACGCAAGAAGAGCCGTCTCGTCCATACTGCGCTCATTGACGTCCAGGGTATCCTCCTCTGATGCCTGGCGATGCAGACTACCATAGCAGCGACTAGTATACGAGTGTATGGCCTTGAGCAGGTCGCTCTCGGGTAGTACACTCTGGCCAGCTCGCGGGAGGTCTCGCACATGAGACTTGTAGATGTCATGCTCTTCATAGCGCTGGGGTGCCTCTTTCCGTCGGAAGAGGATTTCGTCCGGGCCAAAGGGCACTTCTTTGGTAGAGTAAAGTGTTTGGGTGGTTGGAGCATCGCCTTCCAGACGGCCATGCCTGTTGGATAATTTTCCTGAATCGAGATCAGTGACTTGGCTCTGGCTGGCAATGAGGATATCAACTTTATATGCATACCTGCAACAGCATCAAACACTGTGGCTTGACGACGTTGGCTTGTTGGTTGGAACGACTCCGGCTCATGGCCTTCCTCACGCCTCCACGTTGGAGGTGCATCCCCTTCTGAGTCCATCGTGCGTAGTATGCGTATTTTCCATGTGAATTTTCTCTCTTGCTTTGATGGTTGAGTTTTTTAGGTTGCTGATATAAGCCCGAAGTTGAACTTGCTTATTCGAGGATTTTAGATATTCAATTTTCAACAAACTCGTGAATGTACTTGATAAGGAACTTTTTATCCAAGGAAGGACATAGCAATCGGTTGTTCGTTTTCTTATGTAGATAGAGAGGGTAAGCCATGAATAACCTCAAAGGGCTACAAAGGCCCTTTGAATCGAATAATGATGTTGGAACGAGGTTGAATTGATGAAAGTTGCAGTTAAAACTTGGGTGTGGGGTAGGTCGAAGTCATGGTTTGGCCTATCCAGTCGCCCACCTGAAACACGTCATAAGCATCCAGCCGCCACCATCCATCGTCAACTCTTGGAAACCAACCCCCGGGTCGTGAGATTCACAAGACTCCCGGCCGCAAAGCTCAGATGAATGCAGGCTCGCCTTCTTGCCCGCGAGACGGGTGACTTGTCTCCCCGCGACTTCGCGCTCGCCCACACCACAGAACTGCTTCGCTCATTCGCACCAGCACCGCAACATCGCTTCAATGGCGAGCTGGCACCGGATCAACAACCAACCGTCGTCCAAGACCGGCCTCACAACATCCGCGCCCATGGCGCCGGCGTCAGCAGCCTCGCGGTAGACAAGTTCGACGGCCGTCTCCTGATCTCGGGCGGCGCAGAGGGGAACATCAAGCTCTGGGACCTCGAAAGCTGCGCCAACCCGCACCAAGTCCACACGTTCAGACCAGTGAGCACGATTGCGCGGTCAACCAGCGAACAGCGCGGAAGCGGCCACACCCACGGCATAACATACCTCGCCTTCTACCCCTTCGACTCGAACGCGTTCCTCTCGAGCTCGTATGACAAGTCGCTGAAGCTGTGGTCCACGGAGCGATCGACCCTCTCTGCCAGCTTCGACCTGAACGCGACGATATACTCGCACTCGACAAGCCCGATAGCCGACCATCTTCTTGTTGCCTGCGCGACTCAGCACTCCCATGTCCGGCTCGTGGACCTCAAATCCGGCTCGGCCGTCCAAGCCCTCGTTGCTCACGGCGGGCCCGTCCTGTCCACGGCCTGGAGCCCCCGCCACGACCACATACTCGCCACAGGCCACGCCGATGGGAAAGTGCGCGTCTGGGACATTCGCAGAGCCGGCGGCGTGCTCTCTCTGCTCGACCAGGAGGACTCTCTCGGCGTCGTTCACAAATACCGGCACGCCGTCGCGGCCGGGATCAACCCCGACCAGGTGACTCGCTTCCGTGCGTCTGCGCGGGCGCACGACGAGGCCGTGAACGGACTCCAGTGGACGAGTGATGGGAACTACATCATATCCTCCGGATTAGACGACCGGATCAGGGTCTGGGATGCCGCCACGGGGGCCAACACTCTGACCAGTTTTGGCCCGCTGATACAGAATCGACATGCGCGCACGGCGAGCATAGTGGTCACCCCTGCGGGCATGTCGGAACGAGAAGTCCTCATCTGGGCGAATGACCAGGAGATCCTCCTTTTCCACCTTCGCGACGGAACGCTCCTCACGCGGTTGCGAAGCCCGGGGACGATCAACCCCGCGGGACCCAGGTCTAACGAACTGGGGAGGAACCGCATCTCCAGCATTGTATGGCGCAGTGCCGGTGGAGGGAGGGCCTCCACCGGGCCTTTGATGGGCGGGGGGAACTCAACTGGTGCGATATACAGCGCCCATCTTGACGGACACATTAGAGCTTGGGCGCCGCAGGTTCCTGGCGAAGAGGAGGACGAGGATGAGGAAGACGCTGGGGAAGATGAGGAAGTTAAAAGGAGGAAAAGGAAAGCGGTTGATTCTGCCTATAGAAGTCTCATGGGGACACAAATCACGTTTACGTAGAGAGATGAGGGAAGAAAGCAGTTGGACTCAAAATTGGCAGGTGGCTCAAGTACGCCTTTATGAAATCTCATCAGTTGTTTATCAGACCCGTACCATGAATTCTCTGTGCTGTTGTTGTTCGTCACGAAACGTGCTATCTGAACAGCCGCAAGTGAAATAAATAACGAAAGAGAGGTATATCAATAACTTTGTAAATCTAAGGAAGTGTCTTGGCTAATAGCATATTTCATTATCTCATGAATTCCGTTAAACGCCCCTCCATTCCCGAATCAAACCACAACAACGAGACAAAGCCAGCCATCTGGATACGCCGCCTCCCTCATCAAGCTCTCCAGCGGCGCCTGGAACGGCACGGGAGCCCCATGAAGAATCAAACCGGCCAGGATCGGATCCCGAGTGCTGGGGAACAGCATCGGCATCAGCTTCTTGAGCGCCTGCCCCAGGAGCTGGGGCTTGCGGTCCGGCCCCACGGCGGGGACGAGGGCCTGGACGACCTTGAAGGAGCCCGCGGCGGCCTCTGATGGCGCGGAGGATGACGACATGGGCGACGAGGGGATGTAGATGCGCACGGGGACGTTCCTCAGCGCGGTGGGCGCGTTGAGGAGCCGGGAGTTGATGCGGCTGAAGGTGGCATAGTCGTTGTCGACGACCGAGTTCCACAGCTGGGTGGTGTGGTCCTTGGACATCTTCATGATCTGGTTGGCGTTGCCATTTCGGATGAAGTCAGCCTGGGTTGTTGAGTTAGCGCACATCGAGACTTGAAAGGGTTTCCGAAGAGACTCGCTTCTTTGACAGAGTTGATGAAGGTATCCCCGATATCCCACCCGACGCCGTCGTTAACGGTGAGCCTCCAAGGGAGATGGGGCTGATAGAGATCTACTAACAGGCCGACGGCCAGGTTCCTCAGCTGTACGTCCTCGAAGTGGAAGCTTGAGCAGGGCGTGCTGAAGAAGGCCGAGAGACGGGGGAGCAGCAGCGCCAAGTAGCTGAAGCGCGGCACGCTGACGATGAAAGGGCTGGTGGGGGATGACGGATGGGTGATGTGAAGCGGGATGCGGGCATTCCAGAGCGTTTGGGGAATGGAAGCGCTCATTCTTGTATCTATATGACGAAATGAGAAATACAAGAAGATGGGCTACGAGTGATGAAATGAATGGCGGGCTTGATGCATTGGTGAAGTTCGCTGGTCGATGATACTGCGCAGGCCAGGCAACGGCCAGGTCCAGCGTTTTGGTTGTTGAAAGCAATCGCTAAGTGCCCCGTAATCTAGATAATTAGCGACCGTGCATGCTTTCGACCACATTTGATATACATAGCTTGTCTAAACATCATACATAATACGAGATTGAAAATAAAACTCGAGGAACAGTTTCAATCAGAATTGATTAATAGGACCTGTAGATTAGCAGGAATTTTGAATTATGGACACTTGATGTTATATTGATATTGAGTATGAAGTAAGAATACCACTTCAACGTCTTACATCAATTAAGATTTCAACATATCACTCATCATGGAACAGTGAATTAGAGATAATTTTCGTTTAAGCTATTCAAACTAGTGATATAAGCTACATCAAAATCCGCGATAATCATTAGAATCATCAATCATTCCGACGACAACACCATATCCCAAGAGCTCGCGCCACTGGTCGTCGTAGACATAAGATTGTGTGAGACACTTAGTGGGAGTGAGTCTTGTCACCACCGATGGTCTTGCTGCCGTCGAGGTTGCTGTCAACTCGGGGGTCGAGCTTGTTCAGCAGGTCGGACTTGTGAGGGCCGGCAGTGTTGGGGGCAGGGCCGGTGGAGCGGGTGTTGGGGACGTTGGAGCTTCCGAGACCAGTGGTACCAGTGGTTCCGGTGGTCTTGCCGTGGGCAGCACGGTGGTCCCTGTCAGAGTCGACGCGGGGGTCGGCGGCGTTGGCAGCACGGGATGAGTGAGGTCCGTGGGTGCCCTCGGGAGCACCAGTGGTGTGGCCGTGGGTGGTAGAGCCCAGAGTATTGCCATGGGTGGTGCCGTGAGTGGTGCCGTGAGTGGTAGAGCCAAGAGTGTTATCGTGAGTGGTGCGTCCGGTGGTAGTGCCAAAGGTATCACCGTGGGTGGTGCGCTGGGTGGAACCGCCGAGAGTGTCGGTGGTGGCATCACGCTGAGGGTTCAGGCCCAGGTTCTTGCTGTGGTCGCGGTCAGAGTCGACGCGAGGGTCGGCCTTGTTCAGCAGATTGCTGTTGTGAGGACCATCAGTCTTAGAGGCGGGACCGCTGACACCACGGTTGGCACCAGTTGTGCCGAAGGCACCCTCCTGGGTTCCAACGCCATGGTGGGTTGGCTCATGGACGCCAGTGGTGTGGCGAGAGGACTCAAGTCCAGAGGACTGGATGCCAGATGACTCAAAGCCAGATGACTGGAGGCCAGTTGTGTTGCCGGCGGCGGCACGGTGATCCCTATCGGAGTCAATGCGGGGGTCGGCAGCGTTGGCCAGGCGGGAGTTGTGGTGGCCGTGGGTGCCCTCAGGGACGTTAGATCCGAATCCGCTCATGATGAAGTTTGTTGGGGTAAGGTATTGAACTTTAAAAAAGTAGTGTGGTCGTCTAGGACGTTGTGAGAGATGTTTGAAGTTGTTGTTGTAGTGTTTGGTATCGAAGTGATGAGATATGAAAGTAGCTTCGTGAGGACAACGCTCGCTTTATATAGAGATTTGGGAGCAATGAGTTACAAGCCTCACCGAGAAAGTAACATGAGTTGCAAACAAGGACGTGCTACCATCGATCGACGCCTCCGTGTTGAGCACGAACTAGTCCGCTCGGGAGAGACCCTGATCGAACGTCATAGTGGGAATCGTGGACTGAGGTTTAGGCGCTTCAGAGCAAGTGGTGACGTCGAGATGAAGCAAGCTGGGCATTGTGAGATTGGATACGGCCGTCTGGTCACGCCCAACCAGAGTACTAACAGATCACATCAGCGGAGAGATGTGGCGCTCGGCAACACAAGAGTTCCAATGGCTTGGCAAATTAGCCAAGCTCAGAAGGAGTTGGGGATTCAGATGTGGGGAGCCGGTGACGGATGGTATTGCGCGTCTTGACTAGACTACACGAACAATACTGAGCAATTGTGCCGTTGTCTCTGAAACAGCGATGTAAGCCTCAACCCGGATGTGTACTGGTTACCTGCATGTGCCTTGCTTCTCTAGCTTCCTTGTGCCGTCGAATCGGGAGTAGATCCCGGATGCTAGACCGTACTTAGAAAGATAGGTAAATATCATAGCATCATACATTTGTTGATAGCTG
The DNA here is from genome assembly GCA_037952775.1 of Clonostachys chloroleuca. Lineage (NCBI taxonomy): Eukaryota > Fungi > Ascomycota > Sordariomycetes > Hypocreales > Bionectriaceae > Clonostachys > Clonostachys chloroleuca. The sequence goes on along the minus strand of JBANAY010000003.1, from coordinate 17,490,346 downwards.
TGGCTGGTGCGTTGAGCAATCCTGCCAGGCATTCGAGTGGCTGGTGCTCTTGACCTGGGTGTAACGGCAGTGGTCGTATTCCTCCGCCAGTCGGTAAGCTTCCAGTCACACACCGCAAAGGTGCAAGCCAATTTCCTCACGATGAGCTCATGGATCCTGGGTTTTCCGGTGGCGCAAAGGCATTTCGCGACCGAACGAGCCAAGGAGTGATCAAGGAGCGGGAGAAAGAGAGTGGGGAAGAAGACGGACGGGATGACGCTATCGATATGTGGGATCTGCACAAGTTATGCCTAATGTGTGTGTTCCCCCCTCAATGGTTAACGAGGATCTCGATCTCTCTGCCCCAGACTTCAAATAACCGGGCAGAAGGTCTGGAACCGGCCCCAGCTCGCCATGCTAGCGAGAAGCACGTTGTAGGTTTCGCAATAGCTTGGTTCCTGAACGTGGCCCCATGACCTTCCGCGTTTAGGGTCACGTGCATTGTCTCAAGCAGCGAGATCGCCTGCTAAGTCGGACAAAAGAAGTGGATGCTGGAGGAGGGACAGAGAGTTTCCGCGAAAATCCTCCACGGCACGGGAATCTGGCGTAAATTATGCCATTATATACGCCGGAATTGAAACTATCGACCCGCTGAAAGGGAGTAATGTCGGGAAATTGATCATGTACAGATGGAGATCAACACAGTTTGGGATGCGAGAATCTTCAAATTTTCAAATCACCGTTTTTCAATTTAGATTCATAGGTATTATATGACTTAGGAAGGAAAGGGTATTAAAACAGTTGTTGAGAAGCAAGACATAGAGAACCACATTAACCACGACCGCTAAATCCACAATCTAACCCCTCTAAATAAGCTATCATTCACGCTGATGGTGTCTGTAGATGCTGCATTAGATTCCCCTTGGCAAATCGCAAACCCCTTGGCAGAGCCGACCTTCCTTTTCCAATCTGATAGATCCTTAGATTTTGACAAACGCAATCGAAGTGACCTGACTGATCCCGTTCATTCGTGTATTTCGTTTCATCATTTAGCGCTAGGAGCTCTTCAACATCGCCGAAGCTCTTAGACGTAGCTGCGGTGCCACCGGCGGTGATGAGTACGGGGCTCAGTTGTGTGGTGGCGGCGGGCCCAGAAGAGGTCGAAGACGGCAGAGGCGAGCCAGACGATGGCCGACAAGAAGGCGAAGGCGACGACAGCCTTGAACTTGCCGCATGGGTCGTCGCCGTACAGGCGAACGTTGCTCCAGTTGAACGCGGAGCCACACGCACTTCCATTGAGATTCTACGGGGACAAGAGTCAGCAACGCGCCAGGCATGGAGAGAGAGCGGTGACACGGGAATGAGGGGCAGAGAACTGTAAAGTTGGTGGTGAGGGAACACTTACGTCAACGAGGAGACCGAAAGCTGCCCACCAGCACAGGCTGATGATAATGTCGAGGACCCAGCTGAAGTGTCCACCGGCAAGGAAGACCCATATCACGGGTATGAACAGCGATAGACCGGCAATGGTCTCCGTGTAAATGAACCGGCCCAGCGCCCAAGAGGAGGCGCCACGGGATTCGTGGAGGATCTGCCCGTTGACACCGGCAACGATGGCGGCAAAGGCAATCTGCGCTAGACGCAAGATCAGGTTGACAAGGGATCCCAAAGCCATGATGGTGGTTGGTAAATGTCTTCTAAAAGAAAATGTCTCTTTGCTCGCAACTGCGAATGGTCGAAGGTAGCCAAGGGGTTGTGTTGTTCTAGATAGAGCACACGCAAAATCTATACAAGACTGGGTGATACGAGTCTATGTACCTGATACTACACGGACGTTCAGATGAGAGTTGGGCACAGCATGGGATTAAATGTGCCTGACGGTGAGTGAGGCGAGCCCTTACCACCCCGGCCAAGACATACGTAGTGCCCTGGGGAAGAGTCACCACATGACGGATTCAGATCAATACCTTGGGTTTGCATTGAATGGCTCGGCCAAGCAGGTTTTTGCACTCTGCTTGGGTGCAAAGAAAACGCCTAGCAAGGATGCAGCTTCTTGGGGGTAGGGAAGGGTGTGTGCCGTGATGGCCAACCAGAGCTGGTCTCACCAGTCCAGCCGGTAGCTTGATCTCGATATTGATTGGCGGCTGGTGATGTGTGCGAAGCTGATTTGCCTGTGGCTCAAGCATAGCTGGTTGTCCGGATGAGGTCATACGCTGTTCGTATTGGGCTGCCATGGCGCCGGGCGGGGGAGAAGCCTGTAGGGTTGCACAGCAAGGCAATCCAGGGAGAGATCTGAATCAGAGGGGTGGATAGTGCATGAATTACGTCGTTCTGCCCAAACCTCAGACTCTTTGTGTGATTGCTTGCTTTTCCCATTCATGAAACCGGGAGACAGCTTGCCTTGTTAGCCCATGGTCATGTTCATGGGACCTAGACCTGACGTATGCAGGCGCTGATCCTTGGTGACTAAGCGCTGCCCAGCCCTGTAGCCTCAGCGACCAAGACCGCTAGTAGGAGCCTTACGTAACTTTGATGCAGCAAATGTAAGCGCAGCCCAAATGATTACGTCGTCATTGTCATGCTACGCGACGAAATTTGATGTGGTGCTATCTCTTTCGTCTTAGCACTCTCGCTGCTCTTGCTCAGACTCTCTCTGCAGGGGCAGGGAATGGTTCACTTAGGTGATTGAGATGCTGCCGCACGCCTATGGGTAGATCAGTCACAATCAGGTAGTACGGATGCACTCGTTGGTCTCCTGATTTCCGATCTCACAATGTCACAAATTTCATCCATGGAATTGAAATTACCCCTCAAGTTCTTCAACCAGTCATGGAATTGGTTGCCAGTCTACCAAAACCTATGGTATTTCTTTGGCCATTTGGAGAGCCTAGCCTTGATCATCTAACTTCACTTGAGTTTGGTTGGGTTTATCCAAGTTATTCAACTGAAATATTAGTGGCACATAGAATTCGCAAACTCTTATCTGGCACTGTATATACCATGAGGACTATGACGAGAGGATTTTTGAAGATTGATTAGAGTCGTGTGCTTTGAAGTGATCCAAGATTTTGCTGAGAATTGCTCGTTACAGTTGGCCTGACTACGCCGGTTACGTTTAATTGGCGGTGATAGTGTTCAAATCTAGGGGCTAGAGATATAGGTCCTCTGATAGAACAACTCGCTCTTGTACACGACAGGATTGAAGAATGCAGAGAAGCAACCCATCTCCCTGGGTACTGAGACTATATCAATCCCACAGGATGGCTTTTTTTCCTACCTCTTCTATTACAGCCAGAAGCTATTTTTATCGTTGCTCTCATATTTGGGCAAGGTATAATAGTCATATTTCTGCATAATGTAATTCGATGCTAGGTGCTCAGTCATAAAAGCAGCGCTGCTCAGGTCACATTTCGATATGTCATTGGGTTTGGACTACGACACAAACGCCGGCTGCTATTGCGCAACTGCTCTATAGCTTGGGTCGGCCGTGATGAACCGGTCCGCCGCCATACACAATCGCTGAGTCCATGCCCAAGCCTGTTTCCGGGCTGGTCATCGGACTAGAATCTAGACCAATGTTGCTGCACTGCGCAAACCGCTTGTGGACGTCACAAGCCACAGGATCGCCGTCCGTTTGAGCATCAGCGTACAGTAGCAGTGACGCCAGCAGCTGCGCCGTCTGCCAAACATGGTCTCTGGCGTTTCTCATTAGCTCGTCTGGAGACTCGCTGAGGAGGCGGCGCTCGATGACATCCCATCTCTGGATCGGGTTCCAGACGGGCAGGTTTGCATGTCCTGGGCCCTGGAACGCTGCAGCCCTTTGAACGAAGCTCCTTAGTGCATCCAATGTCTCCTTGCCAGCAGCAGGATGCCTCACAGTCTTGACGAAGTCGGTGCAAAGCACATTTGTAGTACCTTCCCAGATCGGGAGCACTGCACAATCTCGCCAGAGCCGAGAGATGTTGAGGTGCTCTTGTTCCGCATTGTTCAGATATCCAACGCCGCCCAGGGCCTCCATGCAGGAGAAGAGAATAGAAACTGATTCCTGGCACACATAGGCCTTGGTCAATTGGGTCAGGATCCGGATGAGGCCAGCGACGTGTTCCTGCGGGGGTGTCAATGCATCTAGTACCTTAGTCTTCTCCCCAGCCATAGCTCTCCCATCGTTGTTATGCTCTGAAAGCCCGAGAACGTAGGATGTGAAGATAGTGAGCATCATCATGCCTCGGTACTGAACAAACATGTCGGACAGAGTGTGCATATGCAGCACGCTGTCCGTTAATTTCGTTCTGCGCCCTTTGCCCTCGCTGATATCTCTCACACGGGCATAAGCTCGCGCAATACTTAGACCGCGGCCGACGTAGCCAACAGCCGCCACTGCAGAATGAACTCTCGTGATCGCGAGAATAGTCCGGACTTCATTTACACCATGGCCTTCCTCGCCAATCATCCAAGCGCGCATGTCCTCTAGCACAAGCTCGGCAGTTGGCAGAGACCGAGTTCCAACCTTGTCTTTCAGTCTCTGAATCCGGACCCCGTTCAACTGCCCTCGATTATCTACGGAACCGCCAACACTTTTGCGCATTGGAGCGAAAAACGCCGATAGCGCACCCCTCGGAGTCTTGGCAAGTAGAATCGTCATTTGCGAGTCCGTGGCGGACGAGAACCACTTGAAACCATTGATACTCCAAGGACCCAGTCGTGCCTCTTCCCCTCCCACCACGGTCTCAGAGGCGTCTGGCTTATGCTCTGCTCTCGTCTCAGTCTGGGACACGTCGCTCCCACCGGTCCTCTCTGTCATCCACTGCCCACTCGTCCATGCTGTCTTTGGGTCTCGCGAGAGGAGACGTCGCAGCGCGGCTCGGAACACGAGGCGTTGTTCGTCCGACATGCTAGGTTGCGCCGTGGAAGCGAGGTGTGTTTGCAGCACGCGAGCCGCCCCATCTTGCATAGCTGATGGGCATGTAACGTTGGCACAAGAGGGCTCCCACAATAGCAGTCGTAGGAATTGTAGCGGTCGCGAGAAAGGTCCATACTCTGCGTCGTAGCCCGTAGCCACAAATCTACTTATACATCAGCACGTGCCTAACCGCCTGCAGTTGTTGAAATAGGATAAGCGGGCTTACCTTTTCTTTATCCCAAAGTCTTGTAACTGACGCCACCCTTCCCCCGTCACTAGTTCCCCAGTCCATTGGCCGAAGACATCTCGCCCTGAGCCTCTCAGAAAGGGGGGTTTAGCTCGGCATCGGAGATCCAACGGAAAATCTGGTCAGAGATAACCTCATCGCCAAGAGATTCTACTTCGTGTTGCGTTGCAGAGATGACATGTGCTGGCAAGAAAACTAACGACCAGTATTAATGGTAAGTAACTACCGAGATGTCTTCTAGAAGGAGTGAGCCCAACAAGGATAGCACGGGATAGACATACGTTTGAAGCACCGTTGATAAGTAGCATCGCGAAAATGGTTTTCCAGGGAAGGGGCCTGCTGGAAGAAACCCTTATCAGCGCCAGATGCCATTCTGCTCCAGGCTACTCCGTGCAACTGCAACAGAGCGGCATTTGATGGGATATGGGGGAGTTGATCTACGACAGAGAGACGTCTGTTTTATCTGCAAAATACGCTCACAACCAGGGCCCCTCCTCAACGGCACCCTCGTCCAGAACCCTCATCCACACCATCCGTTCCTGGCTTGCTTTCTATGATCTGGTGACGAGGGGAACGGACAGAGTTCCGCGCCACACCAACGAGGTGGACGCCAAATGGTGGAAACCTGGGGCAGTTGGCGGAACGTAGGTAGGGGCGGGGACTGACTGCGACGGCGACCGTTGTCTAGTCTTTTACATGGATACATGGTATATAGTAATAAGACCATAATTCGCAGCCAACATCACCAACATGAACATGTTCTCGACCATCAGGTTCCAAGAGTGGTTAGATAGATCCATGGCGGTCGACTTGGTTGGCTGTGGGCCGCGGAATGTTTCCTTCCCTGGTCTAGGCTCAAATCTTGGTAAGTGCGGAATTGAGACCGGTGGTGGTTGAGTTGATTTGGACCTCGGAAAAATTACCTCGCTCGTGCGCACAGCCTGGGGCAGAGGCAGAGATAGAGGCAGAGACATGTGTTCGTGAGGTTTTGCGCGAGACGGTCTGTGGGTGTGGGTGAGGTGAGTGAGGCTGATGAGCGATGTCTAAATAAAGCATGTGATTGGGAATAGAAACCGAAACCGCAATTAGCACGCGGATCGGATCCAGCGTGAAAGAGCCATATGTACTACTCTTCAGCTGGATTTGTACAGACTGTGGCTGAACACATACGTTGGCAGTTCAGCCAGGCCTCCGGTATTGGACAGGTAGGAGGAATTGGCACTAAATCGGTAATAAAAAAGGACTTGGGTAGATCCTCTTATTACCTGACTGCATACTAGGGCTCGTGTCTAAGTATATCCATGGCATCGGTATTGGCCTGCTCCCATTTGAGGGACCTGGTCCGACGGATAGTGGCCCGCCCAGACATGTCCAAGGAGCCGCGCACATATTGATGTCTATATCTGAACCTGAGGTAAGGCGAGCGACGTGATGCGATTTGATGCGATGCGATGCAATGCAATTGGGGTATCCGTACTGTGCGTTGGCTCCAAGGGACAAACAGGGGAGTCACTCGGCATTTGCTGGATGCGTTGTCGATTGCAATGTGGGCGCAAGGGACATGTTCACGCAAGGCAGACACCACCTGTTGGTTCTATCCCGCAGTGGCGAGACTCACGTTCCCGCGAGCAAAGAAAAAAGACCCAAAAGTCTGCCCATCGACGCAGATGACTGCCGGAGAGTCGGGCACAGGATATGGCACCGACGCGGGTGCTGAGCCACCTGTGTCAAGTGCTACGATGCCATCTGAGACCAGACATGCCAAGCAGCGTTGAGATCCGTCGCTAACAATAACAGCTCCCGTTCCAACTCTGACTCTGACGCAGCGTGCTGGCATGCCCGTCTTTATCGAGCCCCCACGACCCGGAGCGGCCCCATGCGTCCATTACCAGCCCACCGCAGCTGGTTTGATGGCTCCATGCAGGTCTTATTTGTGAGTGCATATTTGCCGTGTTTTATGTTTGTTAGCTGGGTCTGTGGATGTCACCACACCTATTTTCTCCCCTATTCACTGATTAGCCGTCATGTTGGCGTCTTAATTTAGGCGGATGGATCCAAATCTGCCCTTCTGAGCACGCAAAAGGAGGAGGACGAAGCAGAAAGAACGCTGAGATGGACCTTTTGGATCTCGTAACTCGTCCGGGATGACATGTCCACTGCCTCAGAGCATCAATTCCCGTCCGCTAGTCATGCGGCTGGGCCATTGACCAGTAAATCGCCCCTGTTCTTCGCCCGGGTTCTATTTCGACTTGAGTCAAATCCGGGTCCTTTGCGACAGCCGGTTGCGACAGAGGCAGCAAATAATGGCATTCGTCCTCGGGACTGGTTGTAGTTTGCCTCGCCACTGCTCATCGTTGATCTAAAGTCCATCAGCATGGCCTCAGCCACCTCTGTTGCCCAACAGCCCATAAGCCACCATCAATAGGATGGCAGTTCCTAAGACGGGCGCTTGTTCCTATCAGCATCTTAGTGCCGATCCCGTCGAAATCGCCCCCCTTTTGCTATGTAGCCAGGCGCTCTCCCGTGGACCCCAACATATGTATCCCTAAGCTAAGCATGCAATGTATGCGCGCCATCGCACCGCGAATAAAGAATGCCGATCGAGTGGAATCTGTCGACGACCCGTGCCGCTCTGCCAAGCACAGTCATCGCCTGTTGGCGTTCTAACTGGACAGCTGCCTAGCCCTAGCTATATGATGCCTTACAAAGCTGTAGCGGCCCCTTCCGGAGAACTCTTATAAGGCAGACCAATCCGACCAACTGTTCCTCTGTTGCAGACTAATGCGGGATGAACTCTCTTCAATTGCATTCACACCTATGCCCTACTGCTGTGTCGACTACTAGGGCTCACTATGCGGATTGCTGTAGCCGGTGGAGGTGGCCTGGGGTGCCTCCTGGCCTCGCAGATATCGCGAGCAAAGAGCGCCCACAGCGTCCTTGTTTTATCCAGAACTGTATCCGATTTTCCCTCAACATGTATAGACAAATTTGTATTAGGACTAACATTGCATTAGCCGAAGCCCATATACGAGTCTCTGGACATCCAGGTCCAGATTGTGGACTATTTCATCCCCGAAAGCTTGCAATACGCACTCCGGGGAGTTGACCTGGTCATTTCAACCGTCTCCGGGAGAGAACAGATCAATCTCATTCTGGCCGCCGGCGAGGGCACGGTCCGTCACTTTGTCCCTGCCGAGTTCGAAGGCAAGCTGTGGCAACGACCGCCCTGGGACGGCTCGACGGCCGGCGCATCAGCCCACGCTTTGGCATTGCTGCAGACCTTTGAGAACCGGAACCTGATGAAGTATACTGTCTTCTCCTGCGGGGTGCTCATGGAGATCTTCCACCCGCTGGGCCTGGGCAGCTTCGACATTGGCTTCCGCGCCGGCGTATCCCACCCGGGCAGCTACTTGCTCAACGTCCCCGAAGCCACGGCCGAATACGCCGGGCAGAACGCTCAAGGCCAGCCCCCGAGCAGTATATGTTTAACGTCAGTCTACGACCTTGTCCACTTTGTCGTTTTGGCGCTCGAGCTGGGGCTGGACGCCTGGCCACGTGAATTCACCCTTCGCGGAGACCGCCTGTCCGTCCAAGAACTTGTAGAGACGTACGGCATTGCACGCAACGGTAAGTTGGCACCCCCTTGCCCAAAGTTGGTGGGTCGAAGCCAGACTAACGAGTTTCTTTATCTTGTTTTTCTATCCCGCAGTGACATTCAGCTACATCGCTCAGGTTTACTCCAGCGCCCAGCTTTTTCTAACTTATTATTCCCAGAACCGGGACGAGCTGAAAGCCGGCTATTATCGACGGCTCATGGCCACGGCAGACGGGCGATACGATTTCCAAGAGGCCACACTCAACGAGACGCTCCAGAACAACCACATGATGGATTTCGTCCCCATGACTTTCGCGCAATGGCTCGACAAGATCTAGATTTCTCTTAGGGGCACCTCTATTGAGAGCACCGGCCCCAAAGGTCCATTTTGGCCACTTACAATGGATGAGATGAACTCGTTTCGGGAATGCCGGACAGGACCGAAAACCGAAGAATATAGCGCAGCGCAGGACGCAAAGACGGAGCAAACACAGCTTTACTCGTTACCTAGTCGTTAGACGGCCTTCCTCCAGGCGGGGAGAAATTCTAACAACCACTTCTTCATTTTCGTATCCCTTACGGCATGAAAATCCCCGTTTGTTTGGGGGCTTGTTGGTCGCTCAGTATACCGCTTTTCGAAAAGAATAAAACAAAATAAAAAACCAATAAAGGAAGAAAATGGTACTTTCTCACTTTTTTGCACGCCTGTCTATCCACCCACACCCAACACCAAAGTCCCAACGCCTGCTTGTCAGCTTGCCCTCTGCCGGTTCATTGGCCCCCTGCTGGCATTGCCCTATCCGACGATCGCCCATGAGGCTCCCCCCTGACGGTGTGTGTGCCACGCTGACCACTTGCCTGTCGTGCTTACTCAAGCCTGGTCTATCCCCAGAGTGTCGAGCCTGCTCGGCGCTTAAACCTTCATACGGATAATCGTACTACAAGACATACGCGGCATGCAAAGGTCCAAATGAAACAATCCTCACCGGTTACACCGTGGGATGAGAATGTGGGATGAGATGAGATGAGATGAGATTGTATTGTTGAGATGTGAAATCGGCGTTAGGGGTTGATTGTGTTGCTCGGTCCCGGGGTTTGGTAACGAGGATGGATGAGGGATTGATGGAGCGAATATCAATTTAAATTTTTTTTTTCTTTCATTTGCCTCTTTGGTCGCTTGACAACTAACCATAGACTCATCATTTTTGATCTTCTGCGCTTATCTATTCAAACCCTTATATTGCTGACTCTCCATCGACTGGTTTAGAAACGGCCACGTCTGGATCAAACTCCTCCCCATACTCGGTTACGATCCAGAGGCAGAACTTCTCCCACTCCACCTGCCACTCCTTGATCCTCTTCGCCTTGATCCCGTCACCCAAGCTCGCCTCCTTAACCCCCTTGATCCATTCAGCTTGGCCCTCGTCCTCGAACGCGGACCACCTAACGCTGTTCTCCGCCAAGCTGCCCAGGCCCGCGAGCCCCAAGTTGTCCCAACCCTGCAGAGCTTGCCAAAAGTCGTGGGACATGCCGGACGTATCCTGACCCAACATGGCCGGGTCATCATTGCATAAGCTGCAGGGAACCCCGCGGGCTAGCAGTGCGGGAAGTGGGTGCGCTGTGATGGAGGCGCATAGACGAAGAACCTCATTGGAAATCGGGCACGACTCGACCAGAATACGCTTCTCCTTGACCATGTCGATAAGTAGCGGGTGTTTGTAGAGACTGTAGGCGTGTCCAATCCTTCGCGTACCAAGAAGAATAGCATCGTACAAGTTTGAATCAGTTGCGGTTCCATCACCAAGTGTTTCTCCAGCATGGAAGAAAAACGGCAGGTTAATCCCTTCCTCAGCGCATTGCTTGCGGAACCAGAATAGCTCAGGCAGCAGATCAACAAGTGGCCGACCGAAGTCTTCGAAGCCTACCACATCGTATCCAGCGATGAGATGAGGAAATTGGATCTTTGTGGTGATGCAATGATCCATGCTTTCTACCAAAGGCCGGGTTGGGTTGCTTCGTAGGCTGGTCCAAATGGTGGTGAGTCCCCAGAAGCCTTCACCTTCTGGAGAAGCCTTGAATCGGGCAACCTCTTCTTCAATAACTTGGAACATATGAGTATAGTCCTTCTCTGGTTCCTCTTGGCGGTCGCGGCAGTAGTTTAGCGACCAGGTGAATCTTGACGATTCCATTAGAATTGAGTCACAATAGGGGGGAGGGACTTGTACTTACCGTAGTTCAGCCCAATTTACTCCATCGTTCTTCAGAACACTCATAAGACGTCGAAGAAAGGCACGGTAAATGGGCTCGTAATGGATGATGGAGTCCACTACGACGAAGCACTTCCCAAACTTATCCCAAATGGCATCGAGTCCATGGTGATGCTCGTGGCTATCCACCAAACCCAAGGTGCAACGGCTTTTCAGCCACTTGAGGAAACCCGCCCGGCCTCCGTCAGGGAATGCATCAGCCGCATGCGTGAGAAGTATAAAGGTGCCTGGCTTGTAATCTTCGGTCCAGGGGGAACCTTCCGTGTTCTCCTTTGCTTTATAGCGAAACAGAAGGCCTGCATCGTCCTTGGCGGCCTGGCTGGTGATGCCACGGTCACTGGACATGTGTATGCCGGGGGTTTGCAGCATAAAATCAAGAAGAAAATCAAAGTCAACCATAGCGTCCATATGTGCGTGTAGCAGAGAGCCCTTGGGCATCCGGCGGATAATCTTCCAAAGCGCAGTGCTCTCCATACGGTCTTTGGCAAGCATGAACATCATGCCCGGGAAGATGCGCTCGTGCTGGGTTTGAGCCATCTCTTCCTCCACACTGGCTGTCCATACCGTCTGCTTCTCCATCTCCTTGATGCGGTCGACAATAGTACATGCCCGTTTGGCAATGGGGGAAAGGGAGGCGCGGAACGAGGCATCAGAGCGTGAGGTCTTCTCCTGTTCCATCAAGCTACCCCTCCCGGCGAGATACTTTTGGAGGAAGGGATCCTCTTTTGAGGGAATGCCCTGGGAGACCTCCTCCCATTCTTCATTTGAGAAGGACATTTTAGCTGATTTGGCGCAGTTCAGCAGTGGTCAATACAGATGATGGGGCACCTTCAATGTGTGTCTCTCGGCAGCAGTGGATAGGCACGCAATTCTCCTTGATCAAGCAGAGATGAAGGTGTTCTGCTTGTTGGGCACTATGCTTTTCCTCTGCGTCTCTCTCCGCGACAAGGCCCAGACAATAAATATCTCTGTGTACGACGAGGAAACGTGAAAGAGACGGATGACGCTCGTGGGCAAAATTGAATGGGGAGTGAGCTATGTACAGGTTAACAATCTACCTAGGCTTCTCCTACTAATATTGTTCGCCGGATACCTCCTCTGCTTGAGGACTTTAGTATCGATATTATGGATCTCACAGGCGTCATTCAGAGGCGGGGAAAAGAGCTACAGAAGGTTTAGTGAGTGAGTCAACGGTTCCACAAGCTACAGGCAGCTGCCTATTGCGGGCTCTTTTCTCCTTGAGCACCAGTAGCGTAATGCTAGCGAGAGACTTAATCCGACATGAATCTGTAGTGACGCTACAAGTAGCTCTTTATCTAAGCCAATATCACCACCACCTTCTATCGGGCGGCGCCCTCCGACATCCAGCCAACTTTTACGCTTGAAGAGCGACCTCATCTCTTGAAGCTCCACTGCCCTTCTTCCACCCTTCCGTCTCGTCTCGCCTTTTCACAGCGACGCTCTCCTTGCCAACAGGCCCAAATCCACCGCCTCCCGGTGTCAATATACGGATCCTCTCTCCCGCCTTCATCGCAGCACTATTCTTAGCTCCCATATTGATGTGTCGCTCCTCGAAAACCTTCTCGCGAGAGTGGTCATCACCTTCATGAAACGCCTTTATCGACTCCTCCCAACTGACAGCCTTCTCTACATTTCTAATCCACAGGTTCAGGCCACACTCGCCATCCTCACCTCCCTTAAGGCCGTAAGGATGATATACTCGTCTTTCGCTAAGAATAGAGACTTGTAGTGGGATGCGGAATTCGATATCCCGGATCACGCCGTGTCCGCCCCGATGTTGGCCTTTGCCACCGGACCCTTCCCGAATGGAAAACTCGCGAAGCAGCACAGGATAGCGACGTTCAAAGATCTCGGAATCGGTGATTCTGGTGTTGGTCATGTGAACATGCACACCGTCAGTTCCAACCCACGTAGGTCCGGCGCCGCTGCCGCCCGCAATTGTCTCGTAGTATCCGAATCCCTTTACGGCATCCTGCCCAGACTGGTTCCCGCCAAACCCAAAGGTGAGGTTGTTGCAGCATCCTTGGCTCGCGGCACAAGCTTCAAACGCCTTGAGGATCACGTCGGTGATTCGCTGGCTAGTGAGCACGTTGCCGCCTACAACCGCTGCGCCGGGCGAGGGCGAAAGTATTGATTTCGGAGGGATCCTCACATGGATCGGCTTCAAACATCCTTGGTTCAATGGGATATCCTCAGATATGAGGCACCGTAAACAGTATATGATGGCGCTGTATGTGATCGCCTGTGGGGCGTTGATGTTTCCATAGACTTCAGCCCCTGTTCCCTCGAAATCAAACTCGGCCTCGCCCTTCTCACGGTCAATCTTGACTTTGAGCCTGATGGGACTGCCGTCGTCCATGTAGTCGACTGCCGAGAGATCCTTGCCTTCGAACCGCTCACTTACTTCCTTGAGCAGTCTTCGGACGCAAAGCTCTGCGTTCTTCTGGATGTTCACCATGTAAAACTGAACAGTCTCTTGTCCATACTCCTCAATCAGAGTCTCAATGAGCGAGATTCCCTTTTGGTTAGCTGACACCTGAGCCCTGAGGTCATTGATGTTGTCCGCAAGGGTACGAGTACCGCTGCAACCAGGATACCTGGCCGGCTCATCGTAGAACAGCTCAATGACGCGCTTCTCATCAAACTTTCCTCCGCTGACCAACTTTTCACTCCGAATCGATGCTCCCTCTTGGAACAGTTCCCTCGAATGCGGTGGCATGCTACCAGCGCTGATGCCACCAATATCGGCATGATGGGCTCGGGATGCCGCGTAGAAAAGGATTTCCTCCCCTTTGGAATCAAAGGCCGGCATCATCAGTGTCACGTCAGGAAGATGGGTGCCGCCGTAAGACGGATGGTTGGAAATTATGACATCCCCCTTATTCAGTTTACCCCTCCAAATCTCGGCCTGGCAACGAACAAATGTGGACATTGAGCCGAGGTGGACGGGGAGATGAGGTGCGTTGGCAACCAGCCCGCCCGTAGCATCAAAGATGGCACAGGAAAAGTCGAGACGCTCCTTCACGTTCGTACTCACACTGGTCTTCTGGAGACTCCTGCCCATCTGCTCGGCGATGGACATGAATCTATGACCGAAGATACTGAGCATGATAGGGTCGACCTCCTTGTTCTCTACTCCAGTTTGCGACCTAGATAATGTTAGCTGGTAACCAGGCCCTAAATATGCAATAGGGTTCAACTTACGATTCCTTCGAGTTGCTGTATTCCAAATCGATGATGACGTGAGTTTCTGTGACGAGTGCTTGTGACTTTGGCGTGACAACAATGGTCTGTGTTCCATCTGCGAGTATGGCCGGCCCCTTCACCACATCACCAACATCCAAATTCTCCAGTTTGAATATCGGTGTGTCGAGCCTACCCTCTCCAAAATAGACCTGTTGACTTCCATGCCTCTTGCTCTCAGCCACATCCTGCTTCTTAATTACCTTCAGCTGCTCGTCTACGGTCTTTTCCTTGTGCCTGAAGCTCTTTCCGATTCCTCGGACTCTGATATCGTCCACAATGATATCCCGCTCGTCCAGAGTGAAGCCAAACTCGTACTGATGCTGCTTGACAAATGCCTGGCCAAACGACCAGTCGTTGCCGTCGAAATATTGCTTAGCTTCCTCCTCGGAAGGTTTGATTATCATGAGTGCCGATTCCGTTCCGCGATAGCGCATGTTGAGGTACTCTTCGAATCCAATCTCATTGTCGTTGAACCCCTGATCAGCCAGACTCTCTCTCGACTTTTCTTTGAGCTTCCGCATTCTCTCTTTGAGTTCATCTACCACTTTGCCATTATCTTCCCAGGTGTTCGAGTCCGGCTCCTGCCGTTCATCCACCACATCAGCCAGGGCCATCCCGTAGGCAGAGAGAACAGAGGAATATCGGTGGACCAGGATCTGCCGGATACCAAGAGACTCGGCAATGGCAACGGCGTGCTGGCCGCCCGCACCGCCAAACGTCGCCAGTCGATGCTTCGAGGAGTCGTGGCCCTTCGCCTCGGTGATGGAGCGGATGGGCCTCGTCATCGTCTCGTTGGCCACGGTGAGGAATCCATGGGCCACTTCATCCACCGAGAGATTCGTGACGGTTTCCTCGTTGACCTGGTCGGCGAGCTCCTGGAGGACCCGCTTGCTTGCTTCAGGATCAAGGCCCTGGTCCTCATTTTCGCCAAAGATCTTCGGGAAGAATTCGGGGAGGAGACGCCCGAGATACAGGTTCGCGTCGGTCACGGTCGCCGGACCGCCCTTTCGATAGCATGCCGGTCCTGGGTGTGCCCCAGCCGACTCGGGGCCGACCACGAAGAGGCCGTTGCGCCAGAAAAGCCTGGAGCCGCCACCTGCAGCGACGGTGTTAATGTCCAGCTGGGGAGCTTGGATGGAAATCCCGGCGGTCGTGGTCTCAAAAACATGCTCGTAGCGACCTTCGCCGTAGCGAGACACGTCTGTGCTTGTTCCGCCCTAAGGATCATTTCATGTCAGTCTCACAGCCCCCTTGAACTCTAAGATTTTGCGGGGGGATGTCCGAGTACCATGTCAAATCCAATGACAGGAATCTTGGTGTTGTTGTCATAGGATGTGGTGGCATAACCGACCACGCCGCCAGCTGGGCCAGACAAGATAGCCTTGAGGCCAGTGAACTTCTCAACGTCAACCAGACCACCATCGCTCTGCATGAACTCACATCTGGCGCCTTTTGCGCCCCTCTCTTCCTTGACACTTCGTGTTCCCAGCCCACCCTCGAAACCTGCTGAGAATCCATCAATGTACTTCTTGATTGCGGGTGTTAGGTATGCATCAGCGCAGACTGAAGTTGCTCGGGGAACAAGCTTGATCATCGGCATCAGCTCATGGCTAAGTGAAATGTTTGAGAAACCGACTTCCCTTGCCACACGGCCGATCAAGGCCTCATGGTCGGGATATGTGTACCCGTGGAGCAAGCACACAGCAATGCTACGGATCCCCTGATCATATACGATCTTGAGCTTCCTCCGCACCTCATCCTCATCGGCACGCTTGAGGACGCGGACAGTCTCCCCGGAGAGGCCTCTCACCAGTGTCTTACCTGCAGCTTCCTGCGTGCCCACTTGGGCCTCCGGCTCCGAGGTCTTCCTCTCAGGGTCCTCTGCATAGTCCTCCAGTGTGACCCGCTCCTGGATCTCAATTACCGTCTCATAGAGCACGTCCGGTTTCCGAATGGCCAGGTCAAAGATCTTCGGCCGGCTCTGGTTTCCGATCGTCAGGCAGTCCTTGAAACCTTCCGTGACAACCATGGCCATCTTCTCTCCCTTGCGTTCGAGGAGAGCATTCGTCGCGACGGTCGTACCCATCCGAATAGACTCGATCTGTGACGTATCCAGGGCTTCGCCGCGGGGGATCTCGCGCCCGAGGAAATGGGACATTATGCGCCTGATGCCCTCGAGCGGCGCATCTTTGTAATTGGCAGGGTCCTCCGAGAGGAGCTTGATGATGATCTCCTTGCCATCTTGCTCACCCACGCAGTCGGTAAATGTACCACCGCGATCAATGGCAATCCTGATGCCCCGCTCCTTTGTGTCTTCTACGGCAGTCATGGCGAAGTCGGTATCAATGATATGGCAAGTTCACGTGCCGCGGCTGGCCTCTTCGTCCAAGTTGGAATCACACAATTTGGCCTCAGTTGCAGCGGGGAATGTAACGGGGAATTATCCCAGGTGATCAAGATAGAGAGAGGCACGGCCGAGTGGTTAGCCGCAGCTGCCAGAGGCGTATGCATATGCAACACCTCGGGGCAGATGCTGAATTCTACGATGACAAATCGGACGTAAATCCCCAATGGCGATGACACAATGCTCCAACGCCTTATCCCTCAATATAGTATGTATGCATGCCTGTATTAATAGCTCACATGACGATGCACCAGTTGAAGGATCGGCCTGATTCCAAATACACTGGTGCAACGAAGATGGGTCAAGTCAGAAATATCGGGCCAGATCTGAGTTTTTCGGGTCAATGACGAGGAAAACCAGGAAAGGGCCTCCGACAAGTTCGGACACGGGCTACACAGAAACAAGACTAAATTCCTGGAATGTAGAGTGACTTATTGAAGGATTACCTCTGAATGATGTCAATGGGCAGGGGCGCAAATGGATAAGGGAAAACGGGGCCCTGGTTTACGGAGTACCTACTAACCTTATATTGAATAGAACCAAAAGGGGTCCAAGGGATCAGGACTCAAGTCGAAGAGGCATCACGTGATGAAACCAGACACTCGTCTGTTCTTCTATTTCTCTTCCATCAGAACGGAAAAGGGGGTACTAGTACTCGCACTGGCCAGCAGCAGACTGGACTGGCTCAGCTAGTGCTAAGACATGCAGCAGCCAAGGCCCGGAATTGTTGAGTCAGGGAAAACCCAAACTTTCCTTTCTTTGTCCATGGACAGAGCTACACAATGGAAATACCCAGACACAAAAGAAAGAATGCAGGGGACATGGGGAAAATGAGATTGATCATTGAACCAAACCGGGATACCCGTGCTGGCGCCCAGTTTCGGCAAAGCCTTGGGGGATTTCAACTGGGATTCTCTATATGAACGAAGGTCGGCCGATAGCTTGCGGTACCAGCGGAAAACTTTACAGCCGCTCAACAAGAACATAGCATGCCTGTGCGACATGATAGCTGACTTGTCCTTTTTTTTTTTCCTGCTCTTGCATTTTCGGTGGAATCCTGGGGCGAGAACTGGACGGACACTACCGCCAAATACGAGAACCGGGGTGGGTTAGCAGCAAGTGAGTGATCAGCTCACCCAACATACAGCGTGCGCCCTCGAGCTTGCTTTGCACATAACTACCTAACCTTGCGTGTATGTATGGCCTAACCCATCCATCCGCCTGGGCACAAGCACACCACGGTATGGTATGGTGCGTGGGCTGGCCGGGTCAACAGGACCTGCTGTCCACCGCTAGTTCGCTGGCATGTGAATGAATCAGTTGGGCTCGGAGGCGCCATACGGCACTGGGTATTCAGAGGCGTTGATCTAGTCTAGGGCAATGGGGGAAGAAGAAGGAGGCGAAAAAGGAAAAAGTCCTCCCTTCGCAGAGATGGTACCGATCAGAGACATATCATCGGCCAGGCCATGGCACCAGAGACATGACTTGCCGTTGTGCTAATAATACCTTGCACACAAGACGTACCTACATACACACAGTGGAAAGGACTAGAACACTAACACGAAAGGGCGAGCAGGTTAGCAGGTCCCAACATCGGGACATCCAGACCCCCTGGCCCGGGTTCTGGGCCCAATTTTTGCAACGATAAGATCGCCGCGTTGACCGCGTGTTCGCTCCATTTAGGACCAATGTCACCTGCCCGCCAACGTACATACATTTCGTGCCCAGACTGTTATTGCCGCTGGGGGAAAACTCTGTCTGCAGGGAAGAGAGTCAGAAACCCCGGTCTGCTGTCTGCATTGCTTTGTTTTCGGGGTCTGTTGGGTGCCTTTGGCAAATCCTTGCTGGGCAGGAGAGCGTAGAGGCTGCTGGCTGCTGGTACGGAATTGGCCTCTGACGACGTCACCTCAGCGCTGCGGTGGTGGCTCAATACCGGCCGAAGACTCACTGTGGCTGCGAGCTTTGCTGCTTACACAGCGCTGGCCTCCCACTAGATGGGGCTGACAAAACAGAGTACTGACGGCGGCCACCGCTTTCGGAGCCTTGCGCCCCCCGGCTGGTGCGGCGGCAACACCCCCAAGACCCCTCCCCTTTAGCCTCCAGCCGCCGCCACCCCCCAAGGGTTCACCCCCCAGCCCGCATGTCCAATCAAGTCGGGACAGCATAAACAATGCGGAACAGCACCAGCGGCTGCACCCATCTTGGGTTTGTACGTGCATGGTCGACTGTAACCTATCCGACCGATATGCATGCAGCAGACCTCCCTCCTTTGTGCCATGTATCTGCCCTGCATAGTCCCTCGCGAATGGAGACTGCCCATCCATCTACAGGGCCTCTTGTCCACCAGCGCTAGGCCGGAGCGGCCTGTAGTCCTGACTGGCTCCACTGCCGCCCGGCTGGAACTTCCAGCCCGTCCATTGGAAGTACCTTGCGTATCGCAACTAAGACATCCCGTCTGAGTCTCTGAATCTCGACGGTTCCACATGATTCGGTGACCAGGAAAGGCTGGGGCCATGGTCGAAATTACGATTTCAGGTAAGGCCATCCCCGGGAGGCGAGCACCCCGACTCCACCGAGAGACAAGGGCCCGATCCCAGTGACTCTTGACCCTCGTCGATGCCTTGTTGGCTTGCTCTCCGTAATTAGTAGTCGTCCTATAAAGGCCGACAGCCCCGTACCGCTGACGCATTCGCTTGCAGCCTTCGCTCTCCCTCCGACATCCATTCTATCCTCCCTCATTGCATCCTCTCTACGCTCTATCCCTCACGGCCGTCGTCGTTCTCTCTTACACACTCTCATTCCGCCTTCTCGACACCCGCCGGTCCTCGAGATCCCTTCGGTAGAGCAACTCCTCCCACCGCTCCCACTCTCTCACACAGCCTCCTCACCCAACGCCCATCATGGCTGGAAAGAAGATCCGTTGCAACGCCACCGAGTGCCGCGAACGAGCCCAGCTCATCGTTGGCGACTGCAGCTTCTGCCAGGGCCACTTCTGCAGCAAGCACCGTCTGCTGGAGGATCATAAGTGCAGCGGTCTCGAAGACGTAAGTTCCACCGCCGCCACTTCCCGAGCCTAAAGAGCCGTTCTAACGCAGCCGTTTCTGCCAGTGCAAAACGCAATCCCACGCCCGCAACGCCGCCCAGCTCGAATCCGAGCGCACTCAGGTCATCCGAGGCGTATAGAATTGTGTTCTGCCTGTTTCTCTGAGAAATGAGAAGGGTCACCGGCCGAGTGTGTCTCCAACCCCGACCCTCGGATACACACGGGCTAGCCGCGTTCGGCAAGGCAGTTCCATCACCCGAATGGCTCCCTTCGCAATCAGCACCAGCCCATGCGAGCGTCCCCAACCACAGAGGACCAATTCCTCCGTCCTCCTCCTCACCGACTACAACACCAAATGTGTTTCTTCTTTATTTCGAATATAACGAGTACGATTTTATGATTGGATTAGCGAAGGGAAAGGGCCTATTCTGGGGAACCGCATGCCACCTACACCTGTTCGCTTCTGAATGGGGAGAAAGGGAGGGCGTGCGCTGTTGTGCATGAATGATACAGGCCGCAATTGTACTTTACTACAATCCTAACTATGCGAGGCGTCGTAATGAGCTGGCGCTTTTTCTATGGGCATTGTTTACATGGGCACGCCGCATGGGGGTGCCCGGATGCTTTGTTTTGTTAATTTTGACATTTGTTTGACCAAATTCTTACTATATTTGCTTCAAACAAAGATATTATTACTACCATGTTTGAACACAAATCATTTAATCAATTTTCTGCCATTCGCTGTCCGTGGAATGCTCCCTTTGGTGCGCGACAGGCTGGAACCGATGAACCTTGACTGACCTCTGACCCGTGTCGGCTTCTGACTCGTACGACCAAGGTTGGTCATTACTCAGCTGCAGGAATTCGCTGGGTGCGAGGCGTTATCTGGTGGGTATATGGTATCAACGTGTGAGTCGCCCTCGAATGGCGGAAACAAGGATCAGCCAGCTAGATCCAATAGCGCCGACCCGGTGGTCCCCTGATGGTCATAAAGTCGGGCTCTGGGTTGCTTGGCTTGCAGTCGTGCAGGGCATTCCTGCATTAAACGCGCAGCCGATCGCTGCCCACTCAGCTGCCAATCGCTAAGGTATGCTTTCGGTTGGAGGTGGGTGGTCAGTTGCCGGGGTGGACCGGAGCGGCATCATGCATGCGGGGGGCAGGATAGGAGGGAGGGGGACCCCTGGGATATTCTTCTAATGTTGTCTCGTGAGACCTTCAATTCGCTGTGGGCTGTTTCCACTTGCAGGATGCTGCGCTGTCATTCCACCTCCTCCTGCTTGACAACGAACTCCGTCTTAATTACCTCCTCCTCCTCCTTCTTCCCCTGGGCCAATGCATCCTCGCCTTGAACATGCTCCATCTCAGCCTTGATCCTGCGGCCCTCGGACAGTTTTTTCCGGTCCGCAGCCTTGCATAGTCCCCGGAGTCCGACCTCGCAGTCGCCGCACCGTCGACCCTGGGGCAGGCACACCTTCTGCCCAAGCCCAACGAGGAGAGAATTGATCTCCCGCCACCTGTCCTTGGGCAGCCATGACTGCAGCGCAAGTCTTGTTTCCTCGGGGTTTTTGGTGTTGTTCCAGCCCCAGAGGTTCGTGATCCGGTGGACGTGCACGTCGACACCGATGCCCTCTGTGCGATTCCACGCCACTGATAAGCACAGATACCCCATTTTGGGCCCGACGCCCGGCAGTGATGTCAAGCCCTCGATCGTGTCCGGTATATCACCATTCCATTTGTCACGAAGAATCTCCGCTGCCTGCTTCAGGTACCTACAAATGTCACGAGCGAGCCACGTATGTCAGCCACCTGGGATAGTTTGGGGAGCGTTAGGCAGCGAAGGGGGTCGCTTCATACTTTGTCTTGTTATTGTGGAATCCCACCGCCCATATCATCTCGTTCAACAGCTTGGGGTCCACGGCCAGCATGTTGTCCAGGTTCAGCCCGACCGGGGCGCCCTCCTTGTACGGGGAGCTCAGTCTGGAGCCGCTTCATGGCCACCGCGTTGACCGTATCTTTGGTCTGACTTGAGAGCATCAAGGCCACCAGCGTGTGGAACCTCTGGTCCTTCTCCGACGCACTCCTGTCTGCCAGGCGCTCGCATCCCATGGTATCCACCGCAGCTCCGTGAGCGGCGCCGCCGGGTGCCCTCATTTGCCGTATAAGCCCGTAGATCTCCTCCCAGTCCGACGGCGGCTCTACCTTGACCTCTCCCGTAGTAGCATTTGTAACTTTTCGAGCGGGTTTGCGTACTCGTCGAACGGCCGCTTTGGTCTCTGACACCGATACCGCACCCTCCACCAGTTCCGTCTTGATCACTTTCACTGGTGATGTCGTACTTGCAACCCTCCGTCGTTTCTTGGCTGGTGTCGTGAAGATATCCTCGACGTCGGGGGTGGGTGCACCATTCTGCTGTTGGGATACTACCGCCGTGGTGGTTGCCGTGTAGGCGAATCGAGCCAGCGAGAGCGCGTCGTACGTCGGGGGGCGATGGAGGGCTCGATACTTTGTCGAACAGCTTCGACGTATCTCTCGATACCCTAGATGTCCTCATCGTAGTGATTCTGTGAAAGAACTCATTTAACTTTCAAGAAACAACGCCAGCCAAACTGCGAAGCACGCAAAGATTCCTGGATATTCTGACGCGTTGATTGGAAGGACGCAAGAATGGATCCTAGATACTCTCTCCTAGCCATTCAGAAGCTCTCAATTACTCTCTTGCTTCTTGCGTGCTCTGGCAGCTTACCCTACACCTTCACACCCCCTATTCCTCCTGACAGGGCGACGAATTTGATTCTGCTCTCTTTCGCCAATGCTTAATAAGTTGCGCACTAATACGGCTTAGATGCATGCTGGATGCCTGTCCTTACTGTGATCAGAGCCATCTGCATCGAACCATCAAGGTGCCAACAGCCCAGTCTACGGAGTGGTATAAATTGGGGAGCTCATCCACCGGAGGGACGCCCTCTTCTTCTTAGAACATCACGGTTCATTTTAGAGCTTTGTAATGACAATGGCTTTTATTATTCACATATGTTCAAATTTTTAACTTAATTATTTTACAGGTTTTGTACCCTTTTTATAGCGTGCGCATATCAACAACAGCACGGATGCAGTCACCGCCCTTCATGGTCTCGAAGGCATTGTTCATCTCACCGAGAGTCTTGCGGTGGGTGATGAACTCGTCGACCTTGAGGCTACCCTTGAGGTAGTCCTCGACGAGGCCGGGCAGCTGGGTGCGGCCCTTGATGCCACCGAAGGCACAGCCCTTCCAAACACGGCCGGTGACGAGCTGGAACGGCCGGGTGGCGATCTCCTGGCCGGCGGCAGCAACACCGATGACGATGCTCTGTCCCCAACCCTTGTGGCAAGCCTCCAGAGCTGCGCGCATGACATTGACGTTGCCAGTGCAGTCGAAGGTGTAGTCCAGACCACCGTCAGTCATCTCAATGAGCTTGTCCTGGATGGTCTGGCCGTCCTTGAGCTCGAGAGGGTTGACGAAGTCGGTGGCGCCGAACTTCTCGCCCCAGGCCTTCTTGTCGTTGTTCACGTCAACGACGATGATCTTGCCGGCCTTGTTCTGGGCAGCGCCCTGGACGACGGAGAGACCGACGCAGCCGGCACCGAAGACGGCGACGGTGGAGCCCTCCTCGACGTTGGCAGTGACGGTGGCAGCGCCGTAGCCGGTGGTGATGCCGCAGCCGAGCAGGCAGGTGCGGTCCATGGGAGCATCCTGCTTGACGGCGACCACTGAGATGTCGGCGACGACGGTGTACTGTGAGAAGGTGGAGGTACCCATGAAGTGAAGGAGATCCTGGCCCTTGGCCCTGAAGCGGGATGTGCCGTCGGGCATCAGACCCTTGCCCTGTGTAGCGCGGATCTTGCCGCAGAGGTTGGTCTTGCCAGACTTGCAGAACTTGCATTCCCTGCACTCGGGGGTGCTGCATTGCACGGTTAGCTAACTTTCCAAATTCGAACCGATCGGGGGAGGGGTTGGGGGGTTTTCGTACTAAAGAGCGACAACGTGGTCACCAGGCTTGACGTTGGTGACGCCCTCACCAACAGACTCGACGTAACCGGCACCCTCGTGTCCGAGGACGATGGGGAAAGCACCCTCGGGGTCCTTGCCGGACAGGGTGTAGGCATCTGCAGAAGCCGAAGGTCAGTTTTGATGAATCTGGTAATGAGTGGGTGAGTGAATCGCTGGTTGGTCTCACCTGTGTGGCAAACACCAGTGTAGTAAATCTGGATTCGGACCTCGTGGGCTCTGGGAGGGAGGACCTCGATGTCCTCAATGCTGAGGGGTTGGCCAGCTCCCCAGGCGACGGCGGCCTTGCAGGTGATAGTCTATTCAAGCGAACCCGAAGGCTCTGGTTAGCTGGGCTTTCTCACGAGAGCTTCACTGTGGTGACGAATGTGAGTGAGGGGTCGCAGAGGGGTGAGTCGCACCTTTCCAACAGTATCAGCCATTGTATGATGTCACTAAGAGGTGAGGCTCTAGGTGAGGGTTGGAGGGGGATTGGGTACGTGAAATTGACAGAATCAAAGCTTGAGTAGACGACGAGTCGGAGCTACCGTCAATGTTGTTATATAGGTAGGAGGAAAAGCAAACCAGCTTCCGAGCTTGCCTTTCACATTCGTTTACTTTCCGATCACCGAAGAGCGCCGAGAATAGTTACCCCGCTGCGGAGGGGAAGATTTAACTCAGGAGCGCGTAGGCTAACCTAGTTCAACAAAGATAACCAGATCTCAATGCATGTTGCCAATGATTGGCTTAGAATAATGGGGAAAATACCAGAGAGGGGGCAGCTCTGCCTGTATTAGTGAAAACCCCTCCGAACAACGGGAAGCCAGCCGATGGCTATTGGTAGGAAGCATTCTGGGCTCAGATTAGGTAGCACTATTACATAGCGCTTTTCGTCCACGACATATTGCCACTGTCCCAGCAGCCTTGGGCATATCGTGGATGCTATGGATGCCAAACCCCGACTGATTAAGAATCCGGCGATTGGGGACAATACTCGGGGAGTGAGTCATTACGATGGGTATTTGTAGATACGGACGCTGGGCTAGACCGTGAGAGATGGGGCTACGGGTATTCTTGCTCGGTTAGTCCTGAGATAAGTTTTAAGCATGTTGTAGCTCCAAGTTGTCCTTGGAACAAGAGAATCCCATCCTGGCTGTGCTGGGTAACTACTCCCGAGTGTGCGGGTTTCATTCTACTGTTTTCTATAAATACTTCCTGATTGCGCAACTTTGTTCCTGTACATGATCTTGCTCTCTGACCTGACCCATACGTTAAAATGATGTTTTGATCACAGAGAGCTGTCTATACACCCCATTTTAATTTAGTAAGTCTCGGCATCACCTGCCTGGTACTTAGATTCCAAACGGATGAGTTCCTTCTGTTGGAGCAATCGCATACATGATTGTCTCTAGGTTAGGCGTGGTCTAATCGTGCACAGACGTTCCAGCACCAAGGTGAACTGAGGACTGGACGGTTACCTGTGTGATGGCCGGGTAAATTTCGGGTGGATAGCTCTGGTCGCGGTAGCTCTCAAAAAAATACCCAAGCACGCGTTTCGCACTGACTGACGTCTTTGTCGTTCAAATGTGATATGTGCACTGAGTGATCAAAGGCCCCCCTTGCTTTCAATCGTGCTTTCATGTCGCATCCTGATCGCGCGACACAAGGCACGGAGAAGCCTTCGAGACGTCGCTGCGCGGCCTGCAGTCATCACCATCATTCCCATTCGACCACCTCACATCCAAAATCTTCCCCTACGACAACGGCATCGGTATCGAAGAAGACAAAGAAGTCGACACCGACCACCATGGCTAACCGATTCATTGTCCCGGACTCGAGTCCCCCGGGCAGCCCAAGCCCTTCAATGCCATCTCAAACACCCCAGAGACACTCGGGACTCCCGACCTTTGGTGATCTCCCATCAACCACACCTGCTGGCCCACCACCCCCATCTTCAGTCGCATCTTTCACACCAGCTGGGGCGCCTTCCGACTCGTATCTTGGTAGTTCCATAATGCGTAGTATGGCCGGACAACCTACACCAAACTTTGGCGGCAGCAACTTTGCCCGAGATAGCACACGAACGAACCTGTTTGGTCGCAGTGAGAAGTCAAATGCTCCACTGGGCCGCTCGATAGGACCAAGAGGAAGACCTGCCTCAGGTCTCAGCAGACAATATAATATGGGGGATTTCGAGCCTGATGAGGATCTTGACGAGGATGCCGAGGGAGAGGAGGATATCCAACCCCCTCCGGGCAGTTTGTTCCGGAGTTCGTTTGCGCAAAAGCATATCGGCAATAAAGAGATGGAAGATGAGATCGAGCGAGCAATCACTCGCGACCTCGATCTAGAAGAGGATAACTACGACGATGAACAGGAAGAGGGGGAGGAGGAGGAGGAGGAGGAGGAGGAGGAAGAGGAAGAGGAAGAAAGACAGGTCCGCTACCAGGATCATGGATTAGAGGATGATGTGTCTGAAGATGCAGATGGCTCTGGGGACGAGGCTGATATGTTTCTGAATATGCGCCACGATGACCGACCTTATGGGCAGCCAGTCATCGGTGAAGAATCGGATTTGATGATGCTCAACACACCAGCAGCAAGTAATAGGGTCCGAAAGGAAGCAGAGAGCCTGTACCGACAGTCGACCGCGCTCTTGGGATCATCTGGACGCAACCGAGGCTTCGAGTTTGCCTCTATTGCACGGGAATTTTATACTTCATTCGACATCGCAAAGCTCGTTGAGCCCCCTCATTTAATTTTGGAGACCGAGAGCATAATCTGCCGGTTGTATGATGAAGGGGTTGGCACGAGTGAGGATGAAGAAAGACTGGACGACTCCCTAGCCAATGCTACCTTCCGCCTCGTTACCTTGTGGAATGAATTCGCCGCCAGGCTTCCAAAGGAAGGGGAGCGCCTGGCTTATGTTGGGCCTGGCCCTACAGATTCCGCATTTGAAAAGGCAGCCTATGTCGCTCATTTGATACTGCGATTACACCATACTCGATTCTTGGGCGATGGGGCAGGAGATCAAAAGATTCCACCTGTCCCCGAGGCATTATTGGACTGGCTCCGAACCTCACACAATTTGTATCCTGATCAAGCTCGAAATGTGCGCTACTACCAACCAAGCCCTGCTTCTCACAGCCTCTTCTGGCAGACCGTGCGAAACTCTCTCTTAAGAGGTGAGCTAGCGGATGCGATTGATCTACTTCGAAATGCTGGGTGGGAGTCTGTGACTAGGGGCCCGAGGCGGGAACCTGCATACACTGGCAAGGCTTTGGAGAATGTGAAGCGGTTCGTTGCTACCTGCTGCGAGACTTTGGAGCTGTGTCCTGCCACGAAGTCTGACTGGGACATCAAAAATAGTAGCTGGACGCTCTTCAGAATTCAGGCACGTGGAGCACGGGATAAAATGACGGTATTCGCCGAGGGCACAGATCACTTCCGCAACTCGGAAGACGACCAGGCTTTGCCACCTATGGGTCTGTCTATGTCTACCATGGCTAGAAAATCGACTAGCCAACTTCCATGGGACATTTATGAGAATCTGCAAGCAGTGTACGGGATCGTGCTCGGAAACAACGAGGCCATCATCGATACGGCGCAGGATTGGTGCGAGGCAACTGTCGGCATGTTTGCTTGGTGGGACGAAAAGTCTGACCAGCAGAATGCGATTGGATTTACTCAACAGCGTGATCTTCTCGCCTCGACGTTTAGGCAAAATGACCTGGAAGGTTACTTCGATCGTCTCACTGCGACATTCCATTATGTCCTGCAGTCGGATCTTGTGCCAAATGCAATGAATCCCGTTGAAGTTGCTATTGCATCTGCTTTTGAAGGCAATGTTGAAGGTGTTATTGGCTTCTTGCGCGCATGGTCTCTTCCTGTGGCGAGCTCAGTGGCTGAAATTGCTTCGTTGGGGCGCTGGCTGCCCATCACCGAGGCTAAGAAACCCCTTCTCATGGACAACCTTGACATGGAAGATCTCGAGATTCTCAATATCCCGCAACCCACGCTCGATGATATTGAGGGTGTCAAGGATAGCACTCTCGAGGCTTACGCAAGGCAGCTTGCTGGTATTGAACACTTGTCTCCTCAGCGCGAAGGCTGGGAGCTGGCCATTCAAGTCCTTGGTCGAATGGATGCGACCGAGAAGTCCGAAACAACAGTAGGAGAGCTGCTGAGGGACATTCTCAAGACCCTGGATGAGCATTCGAGCTCAACGGTTGACAAAATGTGGAGGATTCTAAATGAACTTGGGTTGATTAATTTCGCAGAAGAGACTGCAGAGGTATGAGACATCCCCTTTAAAACTGTCCGAGAATCTTAGACTAACATGGGCGTTAGACATATGCGGATATATTGTCACAGGAATCGCACAGATTTGGCGAGGCCTTGTGGTACTACGCACTATCGCACCGCACTGACAAGGTTCGAGAGGTGCTCAACCTGCTAATTTCATACTCGTTAATCCAATCTACGGTGTACCCCGCAGAGAAGGATCTGGACGTGGAACTTAAAAACCTGCTGCGAAAGCGAGGAGAGACACTTGAAAGACGTGCAGAGCAAGACCTGGAGGCGGCACAGCTCCTCGGTCGCATGATGAGTGGTTACGCAACACTGCGTAAATTCTATGAGCTTAGAGACGAATTGCAGTCCAAAGGGCTGTCCTCCTCGAAAACCCTGGCTTTGAAAAAGCAGGCCGCCTTTGCTCTTGTGGCAGTCGTTTCCAGCTCTGATGATAATATCCGCGGTGGGCTGTACGACGACGCTAGAGATGCCGTGGTAAGCGAGGACTTCTTATTGGCACTCCTGGGAGAGGCAACCGTCTTCATCCACCAATCACCGACTGCCATCACTCTTGAGCAAATCGATATCCTGCTGAAGGCTGTCGAGGATATTCAGACTGTCGGCTCACGGGTGTATTCAGCATGTGAGGAGTTTTTCGATCTGGTTCTTTCGTCAGGTCAAGGACTGAAGGGGTCGAAGCCATCTGATCTGATGCAAAAATCGACGATGTCGTTGGGCGGCAGCTACATAATGAGCGGCAGCTCCATGTTGACAAACCATTTCCATAAATCTGTGGCTGCCGGCGGGACAATCCAGAGAGGCTGGGATTGGAGGAAAGAATTCTCTGCCTCAACAAAGGCAGAGGATGTCCTGCGAAAGCTGCGGCTGGGTCTTGCCAAGGACCTGGCTACGCTGTGGCTGGATGACGCTGACGGTGCTGTTGCCTGGTGAAGCAAAGAATGAAGCCTGGAGTGTTCGGAGGACGGCACTCGGAAACTTGGAAACTTGGAATTTCGCTGCAAGGATGCATGCTGTGTGGATTAAGGAAGCTGGCGCGCATTTGGGACGGTTAGAGATACATGGCTCTTAAAATTTGTTGATAGTAATTGAAATCCGACTATTAGATTCACACCTAAAACGTATCTGAAATAAACGGCCAGGTCCAGATCCAAACCCCTCGTATCTCAGGATAGAGAACGAATCAGTTCTTCTTGTTTGTGATACGCGACTTACAGCGTGGATCTTCCTCGGATAGCTTACCCGGGAGCAAGAGAAGAGCCGATACGAGCTGGGTCACTGTTTGTCACATTCTCTTAGGGTCGTTCTTTGTTGTTCCACCCCGTCTCGCGAAGACCTCCATTGCTTCCATTTACTAAGGATTGGTTCAGATGTGTTAATCTAGTTAGCCTGTTATTTCCGCGTATTTTTATATCAATCATGAACAGAATGCCTCACTTTAAATATTTACACCAAAGACAACTAGATCGACTTGAACAGATGTTACCACAAATCTTCGAGATAGTCATATATAATTTGGAATGCAATACTCGTTCTTATATCCTAAAATATTTGGATTGCTAGCAGTGAAAATAAAAGGTGAAATTTTTTGGGCTTATTTTCATGGCAATACGCACGCGCCGCTCGTTGATATTGTAGGACAGGTCTCAGCGATTTTTGAAACTTCCAAAGAATGTTCAATTTTCAAGCTACTCGAATATACATTTTGTGTATCTACAAGAAATTCAATCAGTACCTGGGTTCAAGCGAAATCTGATTGGGTGCTGACCAGCCGACTTATTGACGGCAGCTCGATACATGTGGCATAGTACAAACTTCTAGAATTCTTCCATACAATATCATTCGGATAAGTCCCCTGATCTCAAAAAGAATTAGGAATCATGTGCAAATTCGAATCGAGTCATTCCTAGACTACTAAATAATGGGTTATGAGCCATGTTATTCATCACGGTCAATGCTCGTTCGGCGGCATCTCAAAATTTTATACACCATTCAAGGAAAACAAGTACAAGATGAGAAGAGAAGAAATACTAATTCAATTAAGATCCTTCGTAATATACCGAATTTAGTCTTATAAGTCGTGCGGAGTTGTTGTTGAACACGTAGAAATATGAATTGTGAAAGATGAGACAGACACAAACGTTATCCAGAGCATTGCTCCTCAAAGAAACCGACAAGGAATTTCTCACATATTTTGCATAGAATGAGCTCTGTACTAACCTTTTTAATTATCAGAGCCTAGTGTTTCAGAGATTATTAAAAATTGAATCTTTCACGAGAAATTCATCGAAGAAACTGTGTTCCTAGAAAGCGTCTGAATTGTAACGTAATACGACCAGTACATTTTGATAGCCTGCCGACCAAAAACTCGTCTCTTACAGTATTTATCGATATCTAGACTATAAGGTAAACAACCAAGAAGTGTCGTGCAAGCGAAGTAATATCAATTTGGCAGCATCGCATTAATGCCGAGGCGCCTCTATTGCGTCGAGCCACGGCATATGCTGACCACAACTGAGGAGCGTGTATTCGTAATTTCAAAGCCCATAAATAGACATTCTATCTGTCAAATTGATTCGGGACCAAATAAGAAAAAGGCGATCTCTTATATGTCAGTTGAACTTGACCTAGGCATTTAGATCTAGGATGGTTGCTCCTCAGCAGTCGACCCTTTGAGAGAACCCCGACTCCGAGTAAAAAGCACGTGGGACTTCATTCATCGATTATCTCTCTCTCTTGCCCTATGCTTGAATTTGGTTTTAGTCTCCGGGCGAGAGTTGCATGATCAATGCTTGCCTAACCGAAAGGTCGTGTGTGAAGAATTGTGGACGGGATTTTCCTGAGTCCAAACTCCACAACGGCAACTCGCCGACAGCTTGCAGCGCAGCATCCTGCCGCTTCCAACCTGATGCTCTCGTGATTCCTTTTTCGCGAAAAATCGAAGTCTGCCACGATTCCGCCATGCTTTGTCCTGGGCTGCTCGAGCTTGTGCTCCTCGAGCCGTCGCCGAAGATCGGACCAGCGGCGATCCACTTTGAAGGCGTGCTCCAATCCCGTTCGGGTAATTTACAATTACTAGACGCCCCAAAAATTTCCCCAGATGCGTCTGAATCTCTCGTCTTAAACCTCTACCCGAACACCAAGATTTTCTCAGCCTGGGGGGAATTGGCACTATGGCACCAATTCTCATGGCCAGCCGCTCGGGCAGCGCACTGGCGGTATGCCCCTCCCCCTCTCCCACGTCCAAGCCCCTCCTAGAGCCACACTGACACTCATCGCAGCAAGTCCTGCGACGACGCACCGCCGGCCCCGGAGCATCACGACTTATGGCCATCACCGCCTCCTCCGCCCGCAGACACCTCTCCACGGCCCAATCGCTGCCTCCGACCTATGAGAAGCTCTTCAACAAGTACACCGAAGTCCGACGGGTCCTC
Organism: Clonostachys chloroleuca; assembly: GCA_037952775.1. Lineage (NCBI taxonomy): Eukaryota > Fungi > Ascomycota > Sordariomycetes > Hypocreales > Bionectriaceae > Clonostachys > Clonostachys chloroleuca. The sequence continues at coordinate 17,458,875 of JBANAY010000003.1, read as the reverse complement.
GGAAAGCAGCGCCTGACCCTCGCCGAGAAGATCCTCTACAGCCACCTGCACAACGTCGAGGAGTCGCTGCTCAACAACACCGACAATGGCCGCAGTATCCGGGGCAGGGCCAACCTGCGCCTCAACCCCGACCGTGTCAACATGCAGGATGCTTCCGCCCAGATGGCTCTGCTCCAATTCATGTCCTGCAACCTGGCCCGCCCTGCTATCCCCGCCAGCATCCACTGCGACCATCTGATTGTTGGATACAAGGGTGCCGAGGGTGATCTGGAAGCTGGTATTCAGACTAACAAGGAGGTTTTCGAATTCCTCGAGTCTGCCGCCCGCAAGTATGGTATGGACTTCTGGCCTCCTGGAGCTGGTATCATCCACCAGACCGTCCTAGAAAACTACGCCCTGCCCGGTCTGATGATGCTCGGAACCGATAGTCATAGTCCCAACGCCGGTGGCCTCACCACCATCACCATCGGTGTTGGAGGTGCTGACGCAGTCGAGGCCCTTGTTGGTGCTCCCTGGGAACTCAAGGCTCCCAAGATCCTTGGTGTTGAGTTGACTGGCAAGCTGAATGACTGGGTGTCTCCCAAGGACGTCATTCTTCGATTAGCGGGCGAATTGACTGTTCGCGGTGGAACCGGATCTATTATCGAGTATTTTGGTTCTGGTGTCGAGACCCTAAGTTTGACTGGCAAGTCGACTATCTGCAATATGGTTCGTTGTCTCATACTGCTCCCTTAATTAATGCTACATATAAGTGCTAACCACTTCACGCAGGGGCAAGTTTTCCCAACCGTCCATAACGAGAACCTCATTAGGGTCCTCTGTTTTAATCTCAGACTAACCTTTCGTATAATATAGTGCCGAGGTAGGAGCGACCACCTCCATTTTCCCCTACACAGATTCATCTGCTCGATACCTGGAAGCCACCAGCCGAAGTCAAGCAGTTCGCAACATTGAAACCCTGCAGAAATTCCCCGGCAGCGGCGCTGACAAGGACGCCTATTTCCGATTCAGCGCAGACGAAGGAGCTGAGTATGACCAGGTTATCCGAATTGACCTCTCCACACTTGAGCCTCATATCAACGGCCCCTTCACTCCTGATCTCGCAATCCCCCTCTCCAAGTTCAAGGAGACTGTCAAGGACCAGCAGTGGCCCGAGAAGCTCTCCGCCGGCCTGATTGGCAGCTGCACCAACAGCTCGTACGAGGATATGACTCGTGTCGAGAGTTTGTTGAAGCAGGCTGCCGCTGCCGGCCTCAAGCCCTCCGCCGACTTCTACATCACACCTGGAAGCGAGCAGATCCGCGCTACCCTCGAACGTGACGGGACTCTCGAGACATTCGAGGGCGCCGGCGGAATCGTCCTCTCCAACGCTTGTGGCCCCTGCATCGGTCAGTGGAAGCGCAAGGACGGCGTCGAGAAGGGCACCCCCAACGCCATCCTGACCTCGTACAACCGCAACTTCCGCGGCCGCAACGACGGCAACCCCGACACCATGAACTTCCTCGCCTCGCCCGAGATCGTCACAGCCATGGCTTTCGCCGGGTCAACCACCTTCAACCCCATGACGGACGTGATCAAGACCCCAGACGGCAAGGACTTCAGGTTCTCCGCGCCCCACGGCCTCGAGGGCCCCGAGACCCCCTTCGAGCCCGGCAGCGAGTCCCTCCGCGTCCTGTCCCAGGAGGCCGACGCCAACACCCAGGTCGCCATCTCCCCCACCTCGGAGCGCCTCGCCTTCCTCGACCCCTTTCCCCCCTTCCCCGGATCCGACCTCTCCGGCCTCCGCGTCCTGGTCAAGATCACGGGCAAGTGCACCACCGACACCATCTCCGCGGCCGGGCCCTGGCTCAAGTACAAGGGCCACCTCCCCAACATCAGCACAAACACCCTCAACACCGCCATCAACGCCGAGACGGGCGAGGTCAACGCCGCCTACGACCTAGACGGCTCCAAGCACACCATCCCCGACCTCGGCCAGCTCTGGAAGGACCGCGGCCAGGAGTGGCTCGTCGTCGCCGAGCACAACTACGGTGAGGGGTCCGCCCGCGAGCACGCCGCCCTCCAGCCCCGCTACCTCGGCGCCCGCATCGTCCTCGTCAAGTCCTTTGCGCGCATCCACGAGACCAACCTCAAGAAGCAGGGGGTCGTGCCCCTTACCTTCGAGAACGAGGCCGACTTTGACAAGATCGCCGCAGGGGACCAGGTCGCCACCGTGGGGCTCTACGAGATGCTCCAGAACGGCGGCAAGGGCACCGTCCAGGTCAAGGTCACCAAGGACTCGGGCGAGGAGATCCTCATCCCCACCAAGCACGCCGTCACCAAGGACCAGGCCGGCTTCATCCTGGCCGGCAGCGCTCTGAACCTGCTGTCCAAGGGCCTGTAGGAAGGCGGCTTTCGCCGCTTGCTGACCGGTCTATCTTTCTTTTTCCCTTTCCTTATACGTTGTTATATTGACTCATACATATATACCACCGTGTTTTGGATCTAGCTTGTCGAATTTAGAGGCGTTGAAAAAGGGGGGCTGGCAAAAAAAGAAGGCAGTGGAATCATTCTCAATGACATCGCTGAATCTTATTAAATATGTTTTCTCGTTTACCCATTTTGTATAAAGTGCCATCTACCCAGCTACCCATCACCGTTTGAAGTGATGCTCCAGGTGAAGATACACCATACCCAAGTTAAGCTCCCACTGTATAATCTGCCCTATCCCAGCTCAGAGAGTGCTCGTTTGCCCTCTATGCAAATAGCCTGTAGGTAAATATGTGGCCATCTGTTAGTTACAGAACACGGTCCTCCCTCGGAAGGACTGAAGATGAAACTCTAAATAGAATAGTAAGCAATCTCGGAAGGGCCTTCTCTATATCTTCTCTACCAGGAGTTGACTACCCCGCGCGCCCCCTCGACTGTTGCCTAGCTGCCAGCAAAAACTCCGTGTGCCCATGTCCCTATGTCTCTGGGTATCATTGACTCCTCCAATGAATTATCCCGAGCTCATAAATTGATTGTTAAAAAAATCGAAAAAAGTCCTTTGCCCTCTGACGCCTTCAATAAAGTCTGCCGTAAGCGTAACCGGGCATTAAGAAATAGATGCGCTACCCAAGAAAAGAAAACCGAGTTCACATGATCCTGGTAAATCGGCTTTGTGTTACGCTTGTTTCATCGAATTGTAGAACTCCTCAGTTTGCCGCATGAACTTCGAGGCCAGCTGTCTTTGCGCGATTTCCTTCTTGGTGAGAGGTCTTTTATCAACCTCTAATTGCTGCTTCACTCGTTCTCGGCGCTGCATAGTAGAGTCCACTGTATCCTTCCTGGTTCTTGCGTCGCGAAGCCTGCCGCAAAACTTCAGCCAAGCAGGGTTCTCTTTAACATATGATGGGAGATCATCTTCTGGGACGTCGCCAAAATCGAGGGATCTCTGATGCGTCCAAGGCTCTGGATCTTTCCTCCTGGGACCTCTTTCCCGAAGCCCGTTATCACTCGGCCGAGATATTTTGTCTTGTTGCGACTTTAACCACCGTTGTCTCTCTCTGACTCTTCCAAACCATTTCTTTCGAGCTCCTGGAGGTCGAAGGGCGAGCTTTTTTCGGTACCACTCCTCCGATCGCTCATGCATTCCTTGAATCGCTGGGTCTCGGTGCAGATAGAGGCGATCGTCTAATTGCGACCTATCGCTGCCTTTCTTGCCATGTCCAAAAGCACGTACACCTTTCGGCGGTGATGAGGCTCCAGGCTGTGCATATATTAAAGCATCAAATGCGTCGGAATCAAAGGCTTTTTTCTCCGGGTTTACCCGAAGCCTTGGTCTCGATGCCGCTAGGTGGGCAAAACCGTTCGTAAGAACAGGAGCAGGCGTGATCGGACGAGCTTCGTCGACACCATCCACTGTCACGTTTTGGTTTGCCGGACCAGCTCCACCACCATTTACCATAAGAGCCCGAGTTGCAGGCCCAGGCTCGTTATTCCCGTTCATCATTACAATGGGCCTTGGAGTCTCGGTCTCCCCATCAACCATGATGACTGAACCCGCTGAGCCAACGCTCTCATCCAGATCCATCATGACAACTGGGCTCGCTGACCCAGTATCACCATCCTCATATAGGTTTACTGGGCTCGCCGAGTTAGCTTGATCATCCTTATTTAACGTCAAAACTGGGCTCGCTAAGCTGGTGTCATCATCATCATCATCCACAATGACAACCGGACTCTGAGGATTAAGAGTATATCCGTTGGGAAGTATAACAGGGTGACGTGATGTGACAAGTACAGCGGTATGAGGCATCCCATTGATTGTAAACTTCTTGATGATGGGGTTTTTTAACGTACCCAACGACTTCAGCGTTGTACCTGCGTCCTTACCACTCCCGATAGGGCCTGCCTGCTTCCGCTTCCCCAACGTGCCATTAGGAACACCATTTTCTGAGTCTAGATTTGTAGCAGAAGTATAGCCAGAACCCGGCGTTGATTCTTGGTAAGTTGTAGGCCTGGCACTGGATTGCGACTTTGGTGTGGAGGAAGAGCTTCGCATTTCAATAGCCTGCACCGACGTAGGGGTAGATTTGAGGGCACGGTTGTCCTTGCGAACGCTGGAAGATTTAGTAGCCGGCTGCATGGAAACAGTTGAAGTTGGCGTGGTACCGTTCTTGCTCGTTTTGGGCTTGGCCACCCCACTATCAGAGCGAAGCAGGCCAGGGGAAGGAGACGCGCTGATTTCATTACGGAACCCATTCATGACGGGCCCAGAATTCGCCTGGCTATTCTGCGGCCTTGGGGCACGTACGATGTCTTTAAATAACACGAGGGGGTTGTTTGTGGTGGACAGCATGTCTGTTGGCGGCCTCTGGCCGTAGTTAACGAACGCAGTCGTAGGTTCTGAGACTTGATTGACGCCGGCAGGGAGACTGCCATTCACGGGGTGACCGTTGGGGTTGCCGGTGTCTATAGTGATAGAGGAAGAACGTTGCTGCTCCTTCAGGCCCGGGTTGGTGCTCTTGCCTGCATTTGCAACGGAAGGTGATGCGCAAGAGACAGATCGTTTGATCGAGTTCCAGCCAGCAGAGTTAGCATGTGACTTGGCTGGGGGTTCTCTTGATTAGACGCAGACTTGGGCGAGTTGAATTCGTGTCTGCAAATTACTGGCGAGGAACCGGCTGAAGGTGTCTTTTCCGGCGCGGGGCGGGAGTGAGGCGCGAAGGCCCTTTTGGTCCTCTTGGTCTTGACTTTCTTAGCACTTGAACTAGGCGTGTGCTGATGATGATGATGGGCGCTGTTGGGTGTCCCTGCGGTATAAGAATGGGGATGGGTGTGAGAATTGGAGTTCGCATTGGTGGTGGCAGTAGCAGTAGCGGTGGTTGTGGTCGTGGTTGTGGCGGTAACAGTGACAGTAATACTGCCACCGCCAGCACCAGCACCAGCACTCCCTTTGTTGCTTGTGCCGTTGGCGTGGCTCGTGGTGCTATTGGTGTTAGTAGTCGTCGTGGTAGTGCTAGCACCGGGATTGAAGCTGGCATTGATGCCGTTGTTGACAGCACCTATGCCGTTGCTGTGCATACCAGCGCCATTTGGTCTTGGGTGGTGGTTGTTGGGGGTAGCATTGTGTTGCTGCGATGTAGCTTTGCCTGAGTTGAGATAGTAGTGCGCGTTTGGCGCGCCATTTGGAGTAACCCCGCTAAACGAGGTCCCTGGGCTCGGGGCCCTGGGAATATCCAGCGTATTCTAGCATGGCGGAGAGGCAACAATAGGGGGAAAAGTGCCACCCTCGCAGGAGACGAGAAGGTGTATCAGGTGTCTGTTTGAACTACCGCGCTCTCAACATGCCGCGGAAACGCCAAACAGGCACAAAGCGATGGAGCTGTTCAAAACTGAAATGGATAGAACCTGGCCTAGACAATACTCGACGCATTAGCATGATGAGACCAGAATAAATTCGGCGCAACCAAAGCAGAAATAACACAACATGTCGAAGTCAGATCTTTTCAGTTTATTTTCGAGCCTTCATCCGTGGAACAGCAGCGGTTACGACAACACCTCAGAACAGCAACCCGAGAGGATCAGTTGTCAAAACTCAGCGCCCCCCTGCATTCGCACTGTTGGCCACGGCCTTTCGTCTGGACCCATAGCGCGTTTGGGATCCAAACACCATGTTGTGGCCTGCGTGTTGATGAGTGTCTGGCAGCCGGGGCTCAGATGCCAAATAAGACACACATGAGTCCACAGATAACGAGGCTTATCCAGACACGGCAGTAAGGCAAGAAAAGACAAGCCGGAGCCGCTAATCTGCTGCCATCCACCAAAATAGTAGTGTCGCTGAGCGAGGTGTTGAAGCACCCAGAAGGTTCCGCTAAGTCAGACCTTTTACCATCGGCATCATTCGATTGGCATGTTGGTGTATAGGCAGTGGGCAAGTCAAGCATGTTCTGGATTCTACTTACTGAGTGTCGGGAATGCCCAATGAAGCCGGGAGAGTCGAGGAGATTCCGATAGGCTCTTGCGCTTTTGGCCAGCGTTCAGTCGGCTGGATAAGTGGAAATGGGCGAAACGCCCAGAGAAAGCGCGTTTGCGCGCAACAGCACCAAGCCGTGTCAAGCGTCAGAGACACGGCCGCTGCACATAGCCTGACAAAAGACCATGTCTAGGGGGCGGATTCTACTGATGTGATGCGATGCGCGGCGTCCCGATCCAAGTTCAAAGGTCGTGTTCAGCCAGAAAGTTTGTTTGTACACGTGAGTGGTGAAAAGCAATCGCGAAAGCCGGAGCACACCGACCACGTCTCCCACCCAAGAAAAGAGACAGATAAGCCGTATGACGATAATGCAAATAAGAATAAAAATAAAAGGCCAGTGGAATAAGGCAGGATCCGACCCAACGACACACCGCAGGGGAGGCCAGACAGATCTTCCCGCGTGTTTTTGCTGATGGGAGGCCAAGGAAATGCGGCAGAAGAGTAAAGTTGGTAATTAAGCAAGTAGGAGTGGAGGCTATGCGTGTTATGGTCGATGGAGGGTTCCGTAACGGGCGAAGCGCCTAGGGGGGACCAGCCCCGGCGGGAATTCAATCATTCAGGTGGGGGGGGGGGGGGTCCTAGGCCACCGCAGCTCCCAACTAATGGCAGAGGGCCTGCTGACTGGCCCAGCGCACGCAACCTGCCCAGCGCTCTCTTATTTTTGTCTCCGATATGGCCCAAGCGCCGGCGACCGTCCATCCTACCACCTCCCAAGTGCAGCAGGAACGTGCCACCACCCGTCCGAGCCGTGGCCTTTGCCTCCAGCGTCTCGCTAATTGCCTGACGCCCGGGCCTTCCATCCACATAGCCAAGCGCCATTACTAGTCACGCGCCATGACTGCTCTCTGCATCTCACCCTTGGCCTGCCTTCAAGTTGGGATCCAATGATGAGATCGCAGGTACTTTAGGCCTTTCCCAAGTAATCGCCACCCGCAATAGCATATGCGGCTCAAGTTGAGAAATCCATGTGTCCTTCGAAATGCAGCCAGGAACTAACCTAGCGGAGAGTCTCTATTCGAAATTCGCACTGTAGGTCTAGCTGCTGGCATATTATTCATTCCACAGAGCATGGCCCGATTTGCCGATCTCATCTCACCCTGCCTCTCTTCTTCAAACGGCTGCTCTTTGTTCTTGGATCAGATTACTAATTCAATGATGGGAAACCTACGACACCCGAGCCACGAGGAGCATCGCGTGCTACAGGTAATACAACAGCTGATGAGATCCTGCATGTGCAAAGGGCGGTTGGTGCAGGGGTGAGAAGCCTTGTCTACCTAACTTAATCAGAAGATATTGGACTGCATTGGGGAACTACAACGCTCTCTTCTCTGCCGCCTCTCAGTCCTCTCTGTGCGACGCTGGCCATTGGCGGAACCGCTCGCCTAATATTATTCAATACTACCACACCCACTCAGAACGGAACTTTTTTACCCGCCATCTACCCAATGAGTTCACGGGACATTGGGAGTCACCTGTCGCTAGCAACGCCGCGCACGGCCATCATCAGCCTTGGGTCTAGGTTGGTCAAAAACGCTGGTTCAAGTGTTCCAAGCCATATTACCGACTGATAGATCGAAAACCCGGCGTTCGAACAGTCCTACACCGATTTCGTGAGGGAAAAAGAGTAAGATGAATGATTGATGCAGACATGATCCAGGATAAGCCGAATATCCTTTCGGGGGAAAATGGGTCGAACCCAAGAACGATTGTTTTTCGCACGACCGCAAAACAGCCATCGATGTCTTGATGATCTAGCATGATGATAGATTGTCTAGGAAAATTTAGATAGGGTGATGGATCCTTACTCGTGCTGCGAAATCAGCATATAACCACGTACACTCGAAGGGTCACTGCCTCAACTGTCCCACATGCCAGGGCTCAGTCCAAAAGCAGGTAAGGAAATGATTGCTCGCAAGTCAGCATCAGTCCACAGACATGCTCGCAATGTATTCAACCAGGACACCAATTTTTTTTCTTAATTTTCCCTCATCGCATTAAAACTATGCCGGCAAGTGTGTCTAATAACAACGAATAATCAGTTGTCAGACGCGAGGTTGGCATATTAGGTTCACTTCCTCCTTCAAACTCTAGGGTACCAGGGTTAGGGTTACACTGTGTAGAAGAAATCATTTGATCAGTCCGAGGCTCCCAACAGCAAGCATCCGCGACAGTAGCCTGCCGGCGATAAGACAAGGAGGGGAAAACAATATGATATGAAACAGCCAAGAGATACGCCGCGATCAACATAGTGCCTCGGTGGCCAACTCTCAGTCATTTCAATACCTATGTACTGTGGAGTGAGATTATAGTCTAGGAAAGTATAGTGGCATACGAGCTGAACATGTCACTATCGAACAGAACCAATGCACGTCAACGAATACACCATTAGGAATATCAGTGTTGTCTTTCTTAAGCCATTCATAGATCAAATATCTGTTCAATTTATTTCATCAGAAAAGTGCTGATGTTGAAGGGTTCGGACGAGCCATCGGGGCAAAATCGGAATGGTTTTTCGTAGAAGATGCTTTTTGCAATGCTAAGTTACTGACCAGATACCGATGCTGACCTGGGAATGAAAGACTGGAAAGAAGGCTACAATATACATGCCCTGTGAGTATCTAAAATGTAATCGATCCTCTTTCACGATAACTATTCTGATACGCCAAAATTTCGAAGGGGGCAGTGGACGAGACTGGAACTAAGCCTGCGTTTTATCCACTTTTGAGTGTTTTGCCACCTTGGAGATGTGATATCCGGTTAGTCTTTCTCACCTGATAAGCCATTATTTCACTGCATTTAATTTTTGGCCGATTCAACCTATTGCCAGCATGGGATTGCTATGGAATCTCCGGCCAGAATAGGCTTGGATGAGAATCAGAGTTGCAACCACTAGATTCCAGGCGTGAGTGTGGGCAGGCCTCTGATTGGCCCTGTGTTTTAAGGGTCTTCATGCCGCCACCCGTTTTATCGGATAATATATTCATCCGGCGGGGTGATTCCAGAACTTGCGTTCCGGCGTCGGAGGGGCACTAGTCAGGCAGGACTCATCTTCGTCCCGAGTGGAAAATCTTTCGACGGTTGAACAAGAAAAACCGCGGCATCATGGCGACCTATTCGAAGAGTGATACTCATACTGAGTCCCAGATCTACCTCTCGACACGAGGCGGTGATTACGGTGTATGTTATTTTCTTGTCTTTTGCCATTGGTACCGTTCAGTCGCTAATTCACTATTGCCAGCTTTCATTTGAGAATGTGGTCTTGAAGGGACTCGCTGCAGATGGCGGTCTTTTTCTGCCTCACGAGATCCCCTCTGCAAAGGATTGGGTATGTCTCTCCCAGACTGATAGCCCTGGCCAAATTTTCCCAAGACGCCTTGTCTGGACAATTGGCATTGGCTGCAACCCCCTGAATGACGATCCCTAGGGGTCTAACAAATCCAATAGGAGAGCTGGAAAGATCTGTCCTACACAGAGTTGGCATTGAAGATCTTCAGCCTATACATTTCAACATCCGAGATCCCAACTGATGACCTGAGAGCTCTAATTGAGCGGAGTTATTCCACATTCCGCTCAAAAGATGTCACTCCATTGGTTCACCTGCATGATAACATCCATCTGCTGGAACTTTTCCACGGCCCCAGTTTCTCCTTCAAGGACTGCGCCCTGCAGTTCTTGGGTAATCTTTTCGAGTATCTTCTCGCCCGTAAGAATGAGGGAAAGGAAGGCAATGGTAAATTTTAATGACCGTACCCCCTGTTATGTCAAGAGACTGACAGGAGAGCAGATAGACACCACCTGACCATTGTCGGCGCTACTAGCGGTGATGTAAGTCATGGCCCTCTATATGTGCACTTCATTTAGCTGACATTCCATTAGACTGGATCTGCAGCTATCTATGGTCTTCGAGGCAAGAAGGACGTATCGGTTGTTATCCTGCACCCCAAGGGCCGTATTAGCCCCATCCAGGAAGCACAGATGACGACCTGCCCTGATGCGAACGTTCACAACGTCGCCGTGACTGGAACCTTCGATGATTGCCAGGACATCGTTAAGGCACTGTTCGGAGATGCCGACACAAACAAGGCTTTGAAGCTTGGTGCCGTCAACTCGATCAACTTTTCGCGAATTCTCGCCCAGATTGTTTACTACTTCTACTCATACTTCCAACTCGCCAAGACGTCTTCCACATTTAAGGTTGGCGACAAAGTGCGATTTGTGGTTCCCACCGGAAACTTCGTCAGTTTGCAACCCTACCCCAGCCCGTCGATAGCAGCATGAGCTAATTAATTGAATTAGGGTGACATCTTGGCTGGTTACTTTGCTACCCGCATGGGTCTCCCTGTGGACAAGCTTGTCATTGCCACAAACGAGAACGACATTCTTGACCGATTCTGGAAGACAGGCCGATATGAGAAGAATGGGCCAGCTCCCAGCTCTGAGGCCAATGGAGATAACAATGACGACGGCGTGAAGGAGACTCTTAGCCCCGCAATGGACATCCTCGTCTCGAGCAACTTCGAACGCCTCCTCTGGTTCCTCGCATACGAGTTCGCCGCCACTGTTGGAATGGACGAGGAGTTCAACAGGAAGCAGGCTGGCCAGGAGGTCAGCGTATGGCTCAAGGACCTCAAGCAAAAGGGAGGCTTTGGCCCCGTTTACCAAGACGTGCTCACCTCCGCACGAAAGACGTTCGAGAGTGAGAGGGTGAGCGATGCCCAGACTCTGGAGACCATCAAGTTATTTTACGAGAAGATCCACTATGTTCTCGATCCTCACTCCGCCGTCGGTGCCGCAGCTACCCTCCGATCCGTTGAGCGAGCTGGAGCCGAGATCCCCCACATCTCTCTCTCAACAGCCCACCCGGCCAAGTTTGCCGATGCCGTCGAACAAGCCCTCAAGGACGAGACGGGCTTTAACTTCGAGAAGGAGGTGCTGCCCGAGGAGTTTGTTGGGCTTGATAAGCTTCCCAGGCGTGTGACTACCATCGAGAACAGCTGGCAGGCAGTTGGAAAGCTGGTTGAGGAGCGCGTGACAGAGGAGCTCAAGGCTAAGAGCGGTTAAGATAAAAAAGATTTGGATAGACTTGCATTTTTGTTTCACATACCTGTGTTGTTGTCATTCCCACCAGCATTTCCATCATAATGAAGAGTATGAGAATGGCGCATAGATTTCAAGAGCAACAAAGATGGGGCAAACCCATTCACAACATGCTTGCTTTGGACTTAAAATAGGCAGTCGAATACTGGCTTCAAAAATCCGAGTAGAAGGACTATTTGATCTAGCAATTACGGCCAGGTGGCGACGGCTGCATAACTGTATATGTTATCATTATGACTTAGGTTGAACCTCGAATATGCGTGAACTTTCCTTTGATTTGTTTGAATTGTAGGCCTTCTGAGCTTGTCACAAACTTCGTGAATCTTCCATAGCCTTAGAGACAAATCGACTGTGCATGGCCTTACTTGGTGCCTCGCAGTGAACTTGGAGTGGCAGGCGGAAGAACAAGATGCCATACGGCTTGCATGACAATTCCACGTGGCGAGACAGGTGATAAAATGGCAGATGTATGAGTGATAGATAGTTATCGAAAGTCGGTTCACTGCCCAATAATAATAGTAGGCACCGACCTACCTACCTAATTAAGGCCGATGCATCGGCATGTCTTGGTGGGGCCTTGGTTTGGAGGGGCGACTACCAGGGCGTGTTCCAAGTTAGTTGTCCATTGACTGCTCCACGCTTGGTTGATCCGACCCTCAACACATCACGTCTACACAGAGCTGCCCTCCAGCTTCGACATTGCTGAACTGCGCGCACGTCTTTGCGCCCATATCGCCGTACAACAGACCCGTTGCTTTGTTCAAAGGTCCCCTGATCTCGCGACGAGGCCACAATCAAAGCTTCCCACTCTAGTCTCCGGCAGACCTAGCCTGACCTGGGCTCGACTTCGCGATGGACTTCTTGAAGTCCGCCGTGGCTTCGGCCATGGCCTCTGGCCCTCCTTTTCCATACACCTACGGCGACAAGGTCGACATCGACGAGTCTATCTGGACCCTACACAACGGAACAAAGAGGGTACCCAACCCCCCCCCCCCCTCGCCAACCAGCTATCCCTTCCTAGCTAACATGCTCCCATTAGGAGGATGGCTCAAACTGCAGCATCTTTTCTTTCGACATCCCTGCCAACAAATCCCTCTTACCGCTGGCGAAAAACGCGCTCAAGAAATTACGAACCCTCCGTCACCCCGGCGTACTCAAGGTCCACGATACCGTCGAGGTACGAAGTCTCCGTACTCATCCGCTCGAACCGGTCCCGAGAGCTGACATAAACACCAGACCGAAACGAAACTATTGATCGCGACCGAGCGCGTTGTTCCCTTACGATGGCATATACGAAGAAAGAGCTTAAGTCCCGAGACCATCAAATGGGGTCTGCACGGGATTGCGGTACGATCATGGTTTCCCTTCGCTAGCTAATAAGGCAGCCATGCTAATACCTCTCCCAGCGCACGATCAAGTTCATAAATGGCGATGCGTCATCTATACATGGCAGCCTCAAAGTTGGGTCTATCTACACTTCAGAGAGCGGAGAGTGGAAGCTGGGTGGATTCGAGGTGCTGAGCAGTATTAAAGACGACGAGTCCGTCATATACGTAAGGGCGCTTCATTTTTTTTAATGAATCGGGAGGCACTACAATCGGAACGCTGACAAAATTGTTAGACTTATGGCTCTTTGGTACCCGACTCTCCTCGTTATTCTCCCCCGAGGTCGCACAAAACGGATGGGAGGTAATCAAGAAACATCCACAGACGGCTGTCGATGCCTTTGATTTTGGCATCTTGGTATTCGAGGTCTTTAATGGAGAATATCACGGCACAGACCAGGCTGGGCAGACCAAGAATGTCCCCCTTCCATGCAGTCAAGCTACAGGCGACTTTGCAATAACAATCCGAAGGCTCGTATCAGTGTCGGAAACTTCTTGGATCAGGGTGTTCGGACCGGTTCCTTCTTTGACAATTCCCTGATCAAGTTGACAGAAGGAATCGATAACCTGGGGGTGAAAACACCGGAAGAGCGCGAAGAATTTCTTAGGTAAGAAGCGCCCTGAGCTTGGAATCGTTTCTAGTCAGTTGAGTCTAACCGTACATATAGTGATCTGGATCAGCTTAGCGACGACTTCCCCGAAGACTTCTTCAAGCTCAAAGTGTTACCGGAGCTGATCAAGTCAGTTGAATATGGTGGCGGCGGGCCAAAGGCTCTCAGTGTCATCTTCAAGATTGCTACCAAAATGTCTAATGAGGATTTTGAGAGCAAGATCACCCCCTTTGTTGTTCGAGCGTTTTTGAATCCTGATCGCGCCCTTCGAGTTTGTCTGTTAGATAACCTGCATTTAATGATTGATCGGATACCGCAGAAGATTGTCAATGACAAAATATTTCCCCAGCTGGTCAGTTTTTTCGTTCCTATCAAAATATGCCCCATTTTTCTCTAACCTGAAAGGAATATTCAGGTCACTGGGTTTACGGATGTCGCACCGGTTGTCCGTGAACAGACGCTCAAGTCTGTTCTTGTGATTGTCCCTAAGCTTTCAGATCGAACGATTAATGGTGATCTACTAAAGCAACTTGCCAAGACTGCAAATGACGAGCAGCCTGGAATTCGCACAAACACTACCATTTGCCTGGGAAAGATCTCTAAGCATCTAGGCTCATCTACAAGATCCAAGGTGCTAACCGCGGCGTTCAGTCGCTCATTGAGGGACCCATTTGTGCCTGCGAGGAACGCCGCCCTCATGGCTCTTGGAGCGACAGTCGAGCACTTCAGCGACGAGGACTGCGCAGGAAAGATTCTCCCTGTCGTGTGCCCTCTACTCATGGACAAGGACAAGCTTGTTCGGGACTCTGCCAATCGTACAGTCGATACGTATCTTGTCAGAATCCGCAAGGCAGCTTCGGAAATTCCGGATACTACGACAACGGCACCTCAACCTTCGATTAGCGGTATCGCATCGCCGAACGTGACCCAGGGGGAGGTTGCTGGCTGGACGGGATGGGCTATTTCATCATTCACAAACAAGCTGTCTGCGTCGGCCGGTAGCATGCAAGCTACAAATGGAAACCTAGTCTCTCCACAGTCCTCACCAGCACTGGATCCACGCAAGTCGGGAGGTGCAAATACCCCTCTAACAGCTTCCCGTGTCACCTCACCAAACCCTACAACGGTAGCACGAGCTTTCTTCCCGCCTGAGGAGCCACAGGATGATGCGGGTGATGGCTGGGGCGATATGGCCGACGATGACGATGACGGTTTCTCCGAGAAGCCGTCCTCATCTGCTGGCCAGAAGAACTCCACACCAACAGTTGCCGCCGCACCATTTGATGATGGCGGTGAGCCTGACTTTGCAAGCTGGCTAGAACAGCGAGCAAAAGGTCCAGCAAAATCAAAGCCTCTCCCTAAAGGTCTCGCAAAGTCCACCACAACCGCGGCGGGAGCGAAGAAGACGGTCACGAAACCAGTTGCAAAACCGGCCGCAAAGCCCCTAGCTGCAAAGAAGATCAATATGGCGCCAAAGGCATCGGCAGACGACGACGAGGGCTGGGGAGACGGTTGGTGATCTTCTTGCCAACTATTAATGAATGCCTTATGAGATACATATATATTGACGAGAGCGAAGTATACATTGGCGTCAAGGGGGGTATTAAAATTGCAATTATTTTCTTCCTAACTCCCACCTCCATACTAGCTTGCTCAACTCGACTCTATCTACCTATGGATTTATGGATCGGTGACCAAACCCCTTTTCTATATTGTGAGAGACGAGGAGGAGCTTTTAGTACTTTAGCAAGCGTACATATTGAGGTCCTAATTCCTTCTCCTGGGTACACAGCATACAATATTTACCAATATTTACATAGATTTGGATAATTATGTCTATCAATGATACCTCTGGTGTTGTGTCTAGTAAATCGAGTGATGCTGTAGTTGTCAATTGTATAGAACGACTATGCATTGGTATCCGCGTCAGGGGGGTTGAGGAGATACTGCCGTGATCATGTTAGCTTTGTGTTGCCGAACTAATGTGTTGCCGAACTAAGACCATGTTGTGTGGTGGTGGCCGCAAGGGAATCTTGAGTTGCGTTGTGTGTAGTGGTTGAGCTTCCTATTGCGTTGAGGTTAGCATCGTCTTGGGCGCGCTGGGATGTTGGGTGGCGTGAGCATGTTGTACTGTTTTGTAGTGTTAGCTGCAGTAACAGTGTTGTAAGGTATAATTCCTTCCCCAGCACTATTAAGCATGATGTAAAGATACAGCCTCTCGTTGTAGTATATAGAGAGTGGTAACATGATCGTTTTTAGGAGCATTATTTTATAATCAGAACTATGTCCATTTGAAGATTATGATATGGGAAGAAGTTATCCTTTGATGGGAATGTCTATGGTAATTAGTTCTTGGTTGAGATCTGATCTGCTGGTATATTGACCCTTCATTTGCCCTAACAGCTAAGTATATGTAGCGTATTGGACATACCACTGACACATACGACCATACCTATTCGAGAACACGCGATCCCGTCCGCTCTCGCCTAGTTAAACGGATAAGGGGCCGATTAGTAGTTGGGTCGGTGACGACCAGCGAATACCGGCTGTTGTATGTTTTTTTCGTGTTTTTTATATTTTTTTATAATTCTATGTTTTCGATGTGGATACTACTCTGGTAATGCTAGAAGGAATGTAGAACGGCATTAATGTGGGGGCACTATCGGCGCCAAGAACTTAGGGAATCGATAACACATGGGCAAAAAAAAAGTAGCTCGCCATTCCCAACCACAACGCCATTCCTCCCCACCGAAAGCAAAATCCCCCCTCCGGATCACATACAAATTTCCGGGGAAAAAAACGAACCGCGAACGTCCGAAATCATGGCTCAGGGCGCCATCAAGATGTCGACCAAGGCCCCGGCCACCAAGGTCGCCCACTCGAAGAAGCAGGCCTCCAAGATCACCAAGCCCAAGCAGCGCAGCAAGGGCAACCCTGACAAAGTCCACCGCAAGTTCACGTCCGGCATGACGGCGCGCACCGAGGCGCTCCTGGGCGAGCGCGCCGGCCACCTCGAGCTGATCGGCCAGGGAAAGAAGGGCAAGAAGGTAGCGAAGGCGGGCGGATCAAAGAGATTTGGTTAGATTGGGGGGGAAATTGCATGTTCTTCCTTTTCGCCAAATAGATCACCCTGATCATTTGTCGTTTTCTTGCGGGTTCCTTCTTTTTCAATTTTTTATTTTACAGCTTGAGACGACTATCGAGCTAGGACATGGCGTTTTTATTTTGCTCAGCGGGGTCTTTATTGGTTTCTATTATAGACTCGGCAAATCTCTATATATCCTGAGCGGTCAAGTTTACGGGAACAGCCTCACTCGATGGTGGCGATATCAAACGAACGGCCCTCGGCAACTGCGGTGAGGATCGCCGTGACAACCTTGAAGTCTCGATCGACGTCCACCTTCCAGTTCGACACGGCGATCCGCACGGCCTTGTCGCCCTTCCAGGCCGTCCCGCTCACATACATCTGCCTGGTCTGGTTGATCTCCTCGACGAGTCTGGCGTTGAGCTCCGGCTTCTTGGCGCGGAAGAGGACAATGATGAACACCTCGTCCAGATCCGCGTTGGGTAGCAGCTCGTAGTGGTCTGAGTCGCGGAGGAAGGCGGCCAGCCTGCGTGAGAGCTGGACCATGTTGGACACGAGCTTGGCGAAGCCGGGGCGGCCTTCGCTGAGGAGGGCGGCGTAGGCGGGGAGCGCCCGGAAGCGGCGCGAGTTCTCGAGGCCGATGTTTAGAGGCGACGGGATCGTGGCCGCGGACGAGGATGCGAGATAGGCGGCGTTGGGGTTCACGAAGACATTCTGGAGTGTAGATAGCGAGCGGGTGAAGAACATGCCGCAATCATACGGCTGTTTGTTTGTGCGTTAGCTCAGCTGATATCGAGTCAAAAATTGGAGGAATGGGTGGAAGTTCGTCCTTCCCCTTACCACATTCAGGACCTTGTGACCGTCCACTGTGATACTGTCGGCCAATTCCAGCCCAGCCACTCGTTCGTGCAAGAGCTTGTATTCGTCGTTGGCTTCCAACACTCGGGCAAAAATACCAAATGCTATACAACGTGCTGGTTAGCTCTGAGACATAATCGCGCTCTTCTCTGGAATCGAGAAGCTTAAGGGATCTTTTACCTCCATCCACATGAATCCAAGCTCCGTACTGGTCAGCAAGAGCCCTGACCCTCTCCATCTCCTCCAGACCATAGGTCCCGTACCGTCCCGTGTTCACCTCGCCCGCGCTGATGGCAATGATGCTCGCCGTGCGGGGCCTCTTCAGGTGCTCCTCCAGCGCGGCGAAATCGAGCCGCCACGGCTCATCGTCAGACAGCCGCAGCTCCTTCACGGACTGCCTCCCCAGGCCGACGACGCTCGCCGCCTTGGACAGGGAGCTGTGGCCCGCGCTCGTGAGCACCTGGATCTCCTCCACGCCCGCCCTGACGCAGGCGCCCAGGATGCCGAGCTCGCCCACCGCCGGGGCCCCGTCGCCCAGACGCCTCGCGAGCACAGCCTCCCGCCCGCAGGCCAGGCCGAGCACGTTGCTCCCCGTGGCGCCCGTGGTCAGCGTCCTGCCGGGCCACTCGCCTCCTCCCAGGCGGAGCAGCGACGTGAGCATCTCGAGGGCCTTATCCTCGACGGCGGTCGCCACCGTCTGCGCGGGGAGGTGGACCTGGACGTTCTGGTCCATGTGGGAGACGACGCCGTCGGCCCACTGCGAGACGGGGAGGGCGCCACCAGTGACGAAGCCATAGTACCGCCCGGAGCGGCCTTGGCCGTTAAGCGCGGGCAGGATGTCCCGGGTGATGTGGCCGACGACGGCCTCGGCGGGCGCGCCGGCGAGGTAGGACGCGGACTGGATGGAGGGGAGCGACGCCTCCGCCGCCTTGATAGATTCCTGGGATGGGAGCGTGGGGTGGTCCAGGGTGTCGGCGTGGCGGTCGACACACCTCTTCAGCTCGGACAGCTGGGTCTCGGTCTCAAAGTAGTCGGTCATCCTTTCTTCTTCTTCCCTTTTTGCTGTGGGTGATTTGACAGAATGGTGGTCCGGAGTGGGTTGCCATTTTTATATGATCTCGGGGTTTCGTGTGAGTCTTTGAGCTGCCGGTGTCGCCCAGCTGCCTGCCAATTTCGGGAAGTGGTAAAACGGCTTCAGAGATCCGCTTTCATGGACTATTCCACTAGTAGAAGGAAATGTGAGAAACTAGTAGCAATTTAAACGAGTAGGATTGGGCAAACGGGACGCTTTTCTCTCTCTCCGTTCTGACCGCTCTGTCCGGTATACCCGCGCGCGCGGTAATGGCGTCGGACTTCAGGCTTCGGAGTTCAGGCTATTATTAGGGTCAACGACCGGCCGTACATATTTGTAGGCCGTAGCCAAGACGGGCCGGGAAAGGGGCGGCGGCCGTTGCGGACTGTAAAACTGGTGTGATGAGTGTATCGTTTATTGGTATCACTATATCGATGATTGCTATTCATAATATCACATATAGAGAACAGATAACCAGGAAGTTTCTCAAGTCTAGCCAATAATACAAAAACGACGCTTGGGGGGCTCGTAGCACATCCCCCGAAAAGACGAAAGGTCACACGGTCCAGATTCCAGTGGCCCTGGGCATCGGTCCGTTGTGATTGTCATATCTAAGTGAATCTCCACGATCCGCCGAGAAACATAGCAGCAGAGCGGTAGAGGAACAAGAGGCGCGCTCCTTTAATGAGGAGCGCTCTAGGCGTCGGTGGGATACAACTTAGCATCCCGCAGTCGTCGCCATGTTGTCGTATTGAGTATATACGGTATATAAACAGGATTCACCTGCCTATAGCTTCGCGCTCTCGCCGACGGCACCAATCTTGAGTTTCTCGCCGTACTTCTTTAGTACGTGCTCGTTGTGGTATTTCCAAAAAGGCTTGGTGGCATTCTTGCCAGCAAAGCGCTTGAGAATCTTGGCGCCGCCAGGGTGCTCCTCCAGAAAGTCTGCAGGTCGGTACGTTAGTAAACATAGTTCTAGCATGATCAGGTGACGTCGAGGGAACAAGGGCGGAACAAGGGCGGAAGTCGAAAGACCGGGAAGGACGGGCAAGGCACTAGAACTCAACTGGTTATATCGAAGACTTCGTTCTCAACAATAATCCACATGCCATCCTTCTCATCCTTGTGCTTGGCCACCTCGGCCGCGGTGTATGTTTGCGACATGGTGTGACGTGATCAGGCCAGAAAGTCCCGGGGGATAGGGGTGCTGAAAGATGGACGGATCGGAGCGCGTGTTCGAAGCTAGCGATCGTCTATTGTATATGTCTCCGTTGGGGAGTGCCGTGTCTAGGAGCGAGAAGTATTATGTATGGATTGAGGGGGAAGAGAGGCCGAAGGAGACGGGACTGGGCCGGTCGCATTTTTGTAGCCTGTGGCCTGTCCTGGGGAGGCGCAATGCCTCGGCATGTGCCAACGGCGGAACCGAATCCGCCAAAATCTGGGGGAGCTGGCGGCCAGCGACAGGCTTTTGGGGGGTTCAGGGAGGGGCAGCCCGCTAGGACACGCGCCCCCCACCGCTACAGCCAGTAGGAAGAGGCCAATTCGTCAGTGAGTCCAGCGTCTGGAGCCAGCTGATAAGGCCGTTCTGCAGGTCTCGAGTGTCTTGACGCCATCCGCGAAATTATGTCATACGCTGTCGCACTTATTGACTGATCAGACATCCTCGGCAGAAGCTGCACCTCACCTCACCCATGTTCACCGGCAAATATACCTCCCTGCAATTAAGAGCCGCCGCCGCATAGTGTTCGGCTAGGTATTTATTCTGATTCAAGACCTGTGCTATCTTATCGACGTACGTATGGTAGAATTCATTACACAAATAGTCATAATTCATCATCTAGTAGTATACATGAATAGACAGTAAACACCAGTCTTTATCCAATTGGCTACAGACGGAAGAGCTGTCTTCCTATTAGGACCTCCCTGAGCTCACTTGCCCGTGATTGGCCGGTGCGATACGGACTCTCGTTGCGTCGTTGCAGAGCCTCTGGCATCCATTCCTTCATCTTCTCTATCCGATTCTCATTCTGTAAGGTGAATTAGCTACCAGCTTGCTCAACCCATTTATGGCTTGGTTTTTTAGCACTCTGTCCGTGGTGTGATGACTTACCGAGGGATGTGTACTCAGCAGCTCTGGCACCTCCTGGCCTCCCCGCCGAGCAAGGCTCTGCATGCGTTCCCAGTAACCTATCGCCGCCCTGGGGTCGAAGCCTGCCTCGGCCATCATCATGAGGCCAATGTAGTCTGCCTCGCTCTCCATCTTTCGTGTCATTGGTAGGCTGAACAGATAATTCTGAATGAATCGCCCTCCTGATAAACTCCATAGGCCAAATAGAACCAGTCCGGGAAGGGCGCCAATCAAGAAGAACAAGCTCCCCGATGTCAGGTTGGCCACACACGCGGCCGACATGCGCTCTGCGCTGTGGGCGGCAACAGCATGTGCAATCTCGTGGCCCATTACCGCCGCAAGGGCATCTCGGTTCCCACAGACCCTGATCAAGCCGCTGTACACAAATAATCGATTGCCTGGTGTGACGAAAGCGTTCGCGGTTCCTGGAAAATGAGGATTTGTTAGCTGCCAGACGGAAAACGTTCCCCAGAGAGGGACAACAGGGCAATAGTAAGGGGCACAATCGTACGTTCGTCATCAATCACATGTACCACCCATTCACGGTCTTTCATCCCACTGACAGGAATGAGCTGCTCCATGACCTCTTGCACAACCCTCACACGCCGGTCCCTCGGCGGCAGGAAGCGTCCCCCTCCTCCTCAATCTCCTTGGCGATGGCATCGGCGTTAGCTGACCCCAGTATGTCCAAGAAGCCCTCCCCCAGGAAGTTGAACCGCCGGCGGCCAGTGACTGGCACCGTCTGTGAGTTGGCCAGGTAGAAGGCCACGGCCGCACCAACACACCCGACGACGAAGAGTTTGGAGTTCCGGCTGCGGCCTGCATTCTGGAAGCGGTCTGCGGCCTTGTGGGACAGGAGAGGGCGGGCTTCCTGCAGCCTTCGTTGCAGCTCGCTGGGGTCGATGTTCCGGCGCCTCTGGGTCGGCGAGTAGAAGCGAGGGCGGGCTGAGCGTGCGACTGTGGCACACGGCAAGGGTGGGAGGGGGAGGATCGCGGCCTTGGCGGGACGGGCGAGGCAGCGCTGCCGGAGCAGGCGCGGGGCCAGCATCTCTCTGGCCGTCTAGCAGAGGCGGGAATCGCAGGTCGAGGATCGCAAGTTACGGGTGTCGAGGCAGCAGAGCAGTGGTGGTGGTGACAGTCAACAAGAGCCCCAGCCGGCTCAACCTCTCACCACTGGCGTCACACCTGTTGGCGCCTTTCCAGTTCCAGTTATGTAGCCTTGTCACCTGCAAGCCCGAGTCTCGGGCGTTTTAGTGCAACGGGGCAATGGTTTGTGCACGGCTGCAGGCAGTTGACTGGCCCCACAGCTGATCTCATGGATCTAGGCACTCTCTATCAGCTTCGCGGTGGATCCGGACCCTTACCTGCTTTCAAATCCGTCCTCGAGGTTCACCACCCCAACCATGTTAGTTGCCGGGGCCGTCTGACAGCTACTTCTCTTGCAATTTCGATGATGACAGGATCCTTTTGTGTGACCGTTATGTTCCCAAGCTCCATCTTGGCCGATTCGGCTCGTTCCAAGCATGCCACGCGTGCATAGCTGGGCTTCAATATAATCCAATCATTGTTAACCCAGCATAGGATTTCTTTGCCAAGCACGCCCATGGATCACCTTGCGTCCAATTGTGTCCGATGCAACTACCGGAAGGATTTATTCTCCACGGAGTTCTTAAGCTAAGGTACCTAGTTACCATACGAACACCCTAGGCCGAAGCCCCAAGCCATGCCTGACGTTTCTCACTCTGAACTCGCGTCAGTCTCCGAGTATTCCGTAACCCTGACAGTGACTCTTGTCCCCCACTAACTCCCTAGTCGTTTCTCACCTCTTCTTCTGATTTTATTCACTATTTCGTCTCCCCAGCTTTCATCCCCTACTTCACCAGTATCTCTTCTGTCCTTAAACTCGCCATAACCGTTGTCGCTCCCCAAGAGAAAGAACCCCAAAATGACTTCCATTTCCTCCAAGGATGAGGCTACCGCTTCTCTCATCCAGCAGTCATTCAAACCCTCAGACAACCCGGAACACCCCAGCATCCAGGCCGTCGTCGACAAGCTCGGCCTCAGCCCACACATCGAGGGCGGCTACTACAAGGTCACAGACATATCCCCGAGCACCATCCCGTCCCCGTACCCGCTCACCCCCCGCTCAAAGGAGACCCTCGCCCTGGCTGGCACCTCCGAGGCCGAGAGCGACGCCTCGGTCCGCCTCATGTCCACGACCATCTTCTACTACCTCACCCCGAACCGGCCCCAGGGCACCTTCCACGCCAACCGGAGCCGGATCATCCACACTCTGCACCACGGCCGCGGGCGCTACGTCCTCATACACCCGGACGGGCGCCTGGAGACCTTCGTCGTCGGGTCGAACATCGGCGCTGGGGAGAGGCTGTCCTGGGTGGTCGAGGGCGGGGTGTGGAAGGCCAGCTTCCTCCTACCCAGCGAGGAGGCGGACGCCAGCGAGGAGGGCCTTCTCATCTCCGAGACCGTTGTGCCTGGCTTCGACTACCTGGATCACGAGTTCCTCACACCGGAAGCTTTCAGTGGCTTGCTTCCTGAAGATACGGCCTCCAAGTTGGAGTGGTTGGTAAGGGAGCAGGAGGAGAAGGAGTCGGCAGCCCAGACTGAAACAATCATTCAAACCGATATTCTCGAAGCTGGTGGTTCTGTGGGGAACAACATAACCCCACGGCTGTCCCAAGTCAGTTCTGAAGAGGCATTCTTAGCAGAAGTGGAGTCTGATACCTAGATGAGAACTCGCTGCGATCAAAGAACCAAATTAGAAAGGGAACGGCGAAAAAGAGCTTCGACAGACCATTGATTCGGCCGCTTTCGATATCCAAACGCACATAGCTCAGAAGATATAATTGCAAAGATAACATGAAGAAACGATCGACGAACAACAATCAGATCGCAGCTGAATCCTTTCAATGTCCAAGTTAAATGTAATTAAATTTGAGGACCAAATATGCATACTGTAACCCGAGAAAGGAAAGACGGTGTCCCATCTCCCCCATTCTCGACTAACGTGATCTATTCCATGTATGTACACTGGTCATACAATTTCAAGAGTAGAAGGCTTCGTCTATCCAACTCCGTCGTCATCACTCCTGAGAGGATGTCTCCAAATAATTCAACTTCGTCGTAAAATATGCCGCCATAAATCCGCTCACTGCTTTTGAGGGGGTATAGATATACTCTTCGAGTCGTCTAACAACCGAAATACGGCTGCGAGCCAAGATGGGCTAATATTGTAAAAAAGAAAATGAAAATAATGGGAAAATGCCAAAAGGGAAACAAAAAGATATTAAACGAGAGAACGTTGACGTCGTGTCACATCCATTAAATAAATTTGGTCTGGTTTCCTTCTTCCTCCGAGTGCCGGGCGAGCCCTCGCGTTGCTTGCGCTTTAGAAGTCGCTCAGTCGAGGGCTGCTCGCTCTGCTCTCCTCCGCGCTGCCAGCGACCGACAAGTAAGTTTGGTCGATCCGGAAGATCCAGTCCATCTTATCCCGCTCACTCCTGGCCGCAAATAGCCAGGTGTTGTCGGTGCCATATATGGCAAAAACTGCCGCCTGCATCCTCTCACTGAGGCGCTGGAGACCTTCGCCATTGGTTGATCGGTCATTCGATCCAGTCCATACCGTAGATATCACCCTGCCCGATGCCGTGCGCCGGTGTCCTGGGGTGAAATCTGCGCCCCCATTCCGCCCTGGAGGTTGGTCGTAGTCGTCAGGGCCATGCAAAAGTCCGAGAACTCCCGGTTGGCTGTCAACGCGCGAATTACGCAGGCTCACAAGACCGACCTCGTCTCCGTCTGTAGCTGAATGGATGTGGAGGTAGGGACGACGTAGCTCCACGAACCTCTTCACCCAGCGAGTTGAGTTGTCGTTAGGAACAAGAAGATAACCTCCCTTAAGGACCTTGGGGTTCTTCGGCACGCGGATAATTGTCGTGATCAAGCTTGGGGGAAGAGGAGCCTCTACTGCAACTCCGTCTTCAGGGGGTGCCGTGTTCGCCGGGCTGAGAATGTTTGTCAAAGGGTCGGGGAATTTGTTCCATAATTTCACACAACGCTCTAAAAGGTCGGTTTGGATATCGTTGTACTCCCGCTCAACCTGAGGCTCTTCTGACGGGGCAGTCTCCTCCGCTGGCTTCTCTTCCTGCTCCTCGGTTTCTTCATCGTCGCCATGAATAGAAGGTGCTGGCGACGTGTCCGGCGTATCATTCAAAAGGTCGTCATCATTGGGGATGATAGGCTTGAGTTCTGGAGACGGCTCCGGCTCCGGTTCCTTCACCTTTGTGTAGTTATTGGACTCATCCATACCCATCTTGTTGAGAATGGTTTCCATGGTCCCAACTTCAGTGGCACGGCGCCGCTTCTGACGAGCGCGGATGAAGTCGCTCACCAACGACACCCCGCGAGGAGCCCAGCTCTTCAGGTTCTCTTCGCCCTTGACGTAGTCGTGCTGGCTGTTCATCCTCCAAAGATCGCCGATTCTCTTAATTGGGGCGGGACGCATTGTGAGGGTGAAGATGCCAGTCGATGATCGCACAAACCGGGCATTCTTGAACAGCGAAGAGAAGACCGATGTCTGCCGGACAAAGGTTCTAGGCAGTATCTGCACACAGACTTTTTGTGAAAACTTCATGGGCTCGGCCAGCTTCTCTGAACTGATTTCCCATGCGACCGTCAGCTGGACTCGGTACTTGTCGGCAGTAACCCGGTCAAGCAGCAGAGAGCCGTGCAAGCTAGAGTCCCATTGTGCGCTGACGTTAATGCAGCGGGTTCCATTGGCATTCTCTCGGAAGACTGGGTTCGAGGCCAGCTTCAGGGAGACAAAAGGCTCGTTGCTTGTCATGTTGGGCATCTTGCCAGCGGAGTCTAGAAGCTCTATCTTACCGATTCGGACTGACGTTACGTCTCCCCAGGGCAAGGCATCTCCGGAGCTGTGCGAGATGTCGATGCTAACACGCCTTTGCAGACCTTGGTGGAGCTGGAACGTGCCGGTATCCAGTTCACTTGTCTGGGCCACTTCGACCGGCGCATACTCGCCTATTTCATCCAGCTCTTTTATCTGGATCCGAGACAGAATATCGTGCTTTTCTTGGGTGAAGAACTGGGTCTCGTTAATTCGTGAACCAGATCCGTTGGCCATGGGAGAGCTGTCACGCATATCATCCCAGCTGAGTAGCTTGTCGAGATGCATTGAGGTGACATTTGCGAAGATCGCTGCTCTCAAGGTGACATCAGATGGAGCCGAAAGAGGAACGCTCATGCTATGAACGCTCCCAAATCGGACCGGACCCTCGTCGAATTCATTTATCATCTGAGTTGTTGTGATGCCGTCTTCCTCAGAGATACCAGGAATAAAGAGCTGGGCATGTACCTCTGTGCCCTCGCGTTCAGCGAACCCAATCAGCTCATGCATGACGACATTGAACTTAAGAGTATTTGAAGGTGCTCGAGCGTGTGAAGGCTCGAGAGATAGCTTGATGATACCAATGGTACTTGATGTATACGGAGACAATACCTCAAGCGCAAAATCCTGGACTCTGCTCTCAAATACAGCTCGGAGTGGCACCTCTGCCTCTCCGACGAGAGTATAAGAAGGCATGCAGGCCTCCACGAAAGGATTGTCGAGACTCAGGTGTTGTGCATACTCGGGCTGGTCCAAGTACTGGTGCATCTGCCTCATGATTCGCACGCGTTCCAAGAGCTTGTTAAGACTCCAAAGCCGGACGACGCCATTTCGGTAGTCGACGACCCTGATGCCGATACACGGCTTAGGCGCTTCCTCGAGAGCAATGTCATCGCTCTCGTCCGTCAGGCCATTCAGCATCATGTCATAGGACGAGCATACGGAATGCCCGACATCCACGACTGTGAACTGGAAAACGACACTCTCATCAAGCTCATTGCTCATGATCTGCGCCTCTTTCAACGTGGCGGCGCTTTGCAGGACGGCTTCGGCCATCTTGACGTAGTGTCTGCTCCGCCAGACTTTGATGACATCCTTTGCGCGATTGACTTCCTCCTCCGAGAGCTTCGGATTGGCCTTGGGTCGTTTCAAAGGGTCCATCTTCTCGATCTTCTCCTCGTACTTCTTGCGCTGAAGATTGAGCTGTTTCTGCATATCCTCCTTCAGCTCTTTCAAGGTATTTTCCATCCTGACCTTTTCCTTCTTGATTTCCTCAACCTCGACGTTTGCGGCCTCCGCGTTCTTGAGCTGCTCCTGGAACTCCTCTTTCTGTCTTTCAAGCTGATTTTGTAGCTCTTCACGTACATCTTTCAGCTTGTCGTCAGAATCGCCTTGTCGCGGTGTAGAGGGCATCGTCAGAGCAGTATCAAGAGAGAAGTTGTCAATCGTGCCCGTAGACAAGTACTTTTCTCTAATCGGGTACGAGGTGACAGACTCTGAATCCTCTCCATCTTCTCGGCCCTGAACACGCTCTGCCTTGCCTTCTGAACGTCCTCAAACAGCGCATTCAACTCCTCATCCGTCAGGCTAGTAAAGTTTTGCTCTGTCCCAAGAATAGCGCCAGCAGCCTCCCTCCGAGCAAGAGACCAGTCCGAGTCTCGTCCTCCACGTCCAAACGCGGCAGGTGAGTCGGGTCTCGAATCGGCAAAATCGGACACTCTACTAATTGTCCTCTCGTGCCCAGATCGCATGGGGCTCGGCGATGGCGTTGGCCTATCTATCAGCTGACTTGCCGTCACCGAGTGTCGCAGCAAGCTGCCGCCAACTCCACCCTCCGCTCTTTCTGCTCTGGCTTCCATGGGATGGTTGAATCGGAAGATGTGGAAATCGCCCAAAATCACTCGGTATCCCGAGTGCAGTTGTGTAGGTTCTGCAATCCGTTTGCCATTAACCATAACGGATGCCCCCTCCGATGGGAAGACTGTCACCGTGCCATCTGACGCATTTTCGAAAGTACAGTGGTCGTGCAAAATACGTGTGCCGTTCAACCGGATGTTGGCCTGGTGGTCGGCGTTTGTATCCATGTTGCCTACAGTGGTCGTGCCAGGTTTGAGGTTGTACACGAGACATTCGGCCAGTAAAGGATCATCAGACAAGTTGACCAAATGGGGCATCTTCTTTGGCGTCGATAAACCAATGAATCCCTTTTCAATGCTGATTCCCAGTTCTTCCAAAGCAGCCTCACGCTCCTTGTGGATTTCTTCCGTCTTCAGAAGCTTCTCCTCCCATGTTTGGTTCAGGTCTGTCAGTAGTTTCTCGCTCTGGCTGAGTTGCTCCGCGATTTCGGCCTTGGAAACCTTCTTGACGGTACCATCGGCACCAGTAATGCTGACCATTTGCTTTTCTAGTGGCGTGTTTGGGTCATACATCTCGTCAGCAGGCACGGCAGCGCCAGCAACACCGCCAGGGACACCTCCGCCCAGCTTGCTTCGGAGCAGAGCTAGCTCTTCCTTGAGTTCACGGATCATGCGGGCGTTGGCATCTTCGTTGACGACAGCGTGGTTCTTGATACGTTTAGCCGAGTCGGCGTATCGCAGAGTACTCAGCGTCTCATCGTAGTTGATGTCTGCAGGACTGATGGCCGCAATCATCGCCGTCATACTGTTTCCACCGAGCGAGTCCTTGAGCAGCCAGGTCAAAACACTGTCTCGATACGGCACTTGGCCTGAGCCCTTCTTCTTCTTGCCAGTAGACATATCAGCCAATGCCGCAATGACACGGCCAAGGGTAGAAAGAGATCGGTTGATTTCCGCACCCTCCTTCAAACGCGCACCAGTCGCTCCGGTCGAATTGGCTCTTTCCGAACCAGCCAAATCGACCAGACTGATCTTGGCAACCTTCTCGGCCTCCATCTTCGTCTCAATGTCCTTCTTCTTCTGCGTCAACATCAACGTGAAGACAGCGTGACTTCGACTGGATGTTTCGTTCATGTTTGTCGCCGCCACTGTTCTGGCCTTGTTACCCTCGTCCATCAAGTGCTCAATCTCCTGGAAGCCGGTAACAACTAGCTTTGCCAAGTCTTCTACGTAGGGTCCAGTAGAGGGATGTTCACGGACTTTCAGGCCGCTCTTGGTTGACGGGTTGAGCAAATCGCGGACTCGTTCGTTGTAAATCTCGAGGTAGGAAACCTCCACCGTGCACTTGGTGACACCATCCGCCTGGATGGTCTGGATGCGGTTGAACATCTCCTGGCAAATCATGGGGATAATTCCCACCTCCTTGCCATATCCCATCATGGAATACGACTTTCCGGACCCGGTCTGGCCATATGCGAAAATACAGTTGTTGTACCCATCGAAAGCGTTGTCGAGCAACGGGGCTCCAAGATCATCGAAGAGGTTGTTCTGTCCCGCATAGTTGCTATCAGCTTTGTTGAAGGACCAGTATGACCTGTCGAATGCGAAAGATTTCGGCTGGTTGTCCTTGGCGCTGCCCTTGCCTTGGTGTCCGTCGGGTACTGTGATGATAGTCTGGTTGTCCTTCATTTCCACAATCCGCTTCGCTCCTCTGTCCATTTCTAGATCCAACTGTCAGCCCCATCCGTCGCGCGTTATCGCGGAGCAAAGTTTAAGCATACCTCTGCTGTTAAACGGCCGCACCCTCACCACCACCTTAATGTTGCCACCTCCGCCGGGCGCCATGATTGCTCGAGTTGATGCGGGGACCCAGCTTGGCCCCCTACGAAGGTTTTGTGGCTTCGGTCAACGTTGTCAGAACAACCCGCTGGCTCCCAGGTTCCGTCTAGACGCTGGCTGTATTTCCACCTCGGTGCGTGTGTTGACTCGTCTACCGCATCATCCGTAAGACAATTCAATATTAGAAGCGCCCTATGCCCAGCTTGCGCCGGTGCGGAACAGGATAGACAATGGGCAGCAAGCGACACCGTACTCGTTTGTCGGGAGATGCACTAGGTCGAGCTGTAGCTTTCGAAAATAGTCGCAGGTGATACTAGCTGAGGGAACGTGGGGTTCGTACGAGTTCCGTGGTTTGTATGCTGCTGTTTACAGACAAGGAAAAAGTAATTATGATATGGACGAAACAGAAGCACTAGTGCAGCACGCACACCTCTAAATCCACCTGGAATCCCACGACTCAACTTGTACGTATCTCATGAAACGCGGTCGCGGGCCGGATGGGCGTGATACTGCAGATGCGCACGTGAAATTGCCCACCCCCTTCCACCAGCCGGGTATTAGCCGGCGCTGCCTGGCCTCCGCCAAAAGCCTAGCACGCACCCAGGCTCTCACACCCCGAGTTTTATTAACGACGTAATCTGGGCTTCGTATCCTGGCCGATGCATAATGTTTACCCTCGCTTGGTGATGGCGACTCTCTGCAATCTTAAGTAAGTCAATTTATGAATTTCTCAACTCGCAATGCAGGTCATGTCTTTCGGCCTTCTTCTTACGGCGGCCCCTTCTTCAACAGTATTCACTTGTAGGTATTCTTAGCTCAGTTGACCAGCACCCTTGCAGATGAATCTCTGCGCTTTGTCGACTTCTCCTATTTTTTAAAAAAATGTGTGCGCAAACCCCTTGCAATAATGAAATAAGTATATATACTGCCTCTTTCGATGGAGGAACTCTGGCCCAAACAACCACCGGTATAACCACGCATGCCGACTGTGAACTTTGTGCGTACATAGCAGCGCAAATGCCAACCTTCCATTGGTCACGCGCCAGTGAGCTATAGACTGCCATTGTATTCAAAATACCAGGCTTGCCTAGTAGTCTTCCAAGAAATTCTTCTCACGGGGCAACACCCTTCCTTCGCATAAAGCCGAGTCATCTCCTCCTGCGGGATGGTCAATGCATGTACCTCACACGCAGCTTTGCGAAGTCTTCATTGGTGGGTTGGTCGCACTTAATGCAGCCTCTCTGAGATGCCTCTCAGAAGACGGGGAGCGACTGGCCAGCGGTGGTGAATGGGGCCAGAGCTGTATGACATGCGTCTTGGTTGCTGCGGAGTCTCTACTCTGATGATGCTGTGGTTCCGAATTCCTCCTCACGCAGGGAGGTTGTTTGTGAGACTGTGTCTTACTTGACCAATCAGCCGAAACTTGATGCCGGAGCTCGTTGAGTAGTTGAAAAAGTTTGCTCGATTGTGATCTTGATCCCACGGGCTTCACTCCTTGTTTATCTTCTTCTCAAAACTCATCTCATACCGGTCTACGTTTAGGGGTCCGGTGGACCATAGTACTAGCGCTTGTATATGGACCGAAGCTGCCTGGGTAGAGGTCGAAGGCGCAGTTGGAGCAGAAGGAGCGTCTGCTCTGGCTGTGATATATCCAATGACGTTGACCCATTCACCAACACGGGTCTGTTCTTCTCCCAAAGTCTCTAGGACAAGACTCACGTCCACATGAGCCGTGACATTGGTGTCTCTAGGGTATGCATGCGCGAGCTGAAGAATTGCACCCCTTGTTGAATATGCAAGCACACTGCACCACCAGATCATCAGCCTTGCAAGGAAAAAATAAGAATGGAAGATCTGTCAATAGTCTGTTTCACTGCATATTGGCGGCGAAACTATGCGAACCGGATCATTTGTTTGCACATACCAACCAAGGAAGCGCACCTTGTCATGAACTGCGTATGCCGGCAACTGTGACAGTAGGCATAGCTGAGAGGGTATAGGACCACGAGACATTACCGCGTAAATCTGTGCCGGATTTCACACCTTATTTCAAGACTATAGGCGCCATATATGCGAGAACAGGCAATGATCTCATCGACCAAGGATAGATTGAGAACTCGGCTGGTCCCAGGACTGGAAAGCAGTCACGGGTAGTGCAGGATTTGGAGCCACTTACCAAGTGTGACGTGAGCTCCACAGTGCTATTTCGCATACCACAACACTGTGTCGCGATACCCTTTAATAGCACGACATCTGCCAACACCTGATTATGAGGTTATTTGCCGTATCTGCCATACTATCGTTCCAGTCTCCTCACAATCCAAGCAACTCGATATTCATCTCCGATCGCAATGGCTTCCGACGGCTTTCCTCGGTATCTCTACAAAATAGTCCCGACGGCTCCCCCGGAGCCCTTGCCTCAAGAATATCCTCTCTCAGAGCTAGACCAGACCGATGGCTTTGTTCATTTGAGCACTGACGAGCAGGTAGGTGGTGTGAATGAAACGCAACATCACATGGGCTTGCTGACAGGTCGTAGGTACCGAACACCTGTGACCTTTTCTTTACCCAGACCACCCAGCTCTGGGTGCTGAAGCTGGAGTTTGCCCCAATCAAGGCTGATATAAAGTGGGAGGGCGGCTTCCCCCACCTGTACGCCAACTTTGGAGCCAAGCAAGTAGTTTCCGTCAACAAATTCAGCAGGTCAGAGGATCAGAAGTGGAGTGAAAACATGAAGGGCTCTACGTGGTTGGAATAGCGGCTTCCGTCCAATTTATTTTTTATATTTCGGATTTTCAAACCAAGGTCCTCGTAATAGCTTGAGCTGAATATATCTACATATATCTGCCCCCTCTAGTTTTTGGTTGTATTGAGCTCTATGAAATTTGACACCCTTGTTGTCTCCCGAGGATGCTCATGCCTTGAGGCCCAAATCCTTCTCTACCATACCCTTGCAGATGGGGTGGTAAAAGTCTTGGTTCTTCTTGAATGTCTCCAGCGCAAGCTCGCGGTTGACTTTGTTCAGCTCGCGGAACAGAGGTCGGACAAACTTCATGCGGCCCACCTGTCCGAGAAGTTCGGCAACACCAGCGTAGGAAGATGAGTCTGAACCTTTCATGGCGATGACATAGTAGGCCGATTTGAGCTCGACATTCTGCGAGGTCGTGAACTCGTACACTTCGCCGAGTAGTTTCGCCCTTTCCGCACTTAAAGCTTTCTGCTGCTGGATCGTCTCAAGGAAGACGAGCTTCTGATTCCCAGTGAAGGATTCGACATCTTTGGCGTTTGGCTCGAAGGACTAAAGTAACAACAATAGTAAGTATAGATCACATACGAAGGGGCAGGTGTTAAGTCGAGTATAACAAGCGGAGAGAAACTCACTTCATCTTCCCACTTGGCAGCCAACTCATAGCACTGGTTGGCTAAACTAGTGTCGAAAGTAGGCTTGGGTGGGAGACCCGGAGTGTAGAGTCGGCCTTCCCAGTCAATGTCCTTGATCTTAAGCTTGATCTCCTCATCGCCAAGGTTGTTGAAAAAGTCCATGAAGGTATCACGGAACTCAAAAGAGTCCAGGGATTTCCCTGACCACTTCGTGAAGTAATGGGGAATGAACTTATCGAAGTTAGGGCGGCCGACAACTCGTTCAAGATAATACACAAGGTGGAAACCCTTCTCGTAAGCGATGGTGCTGTATACATCCTCGGGATCGACGTTATCATGGCTAATGATGAGTTTGGTGTACTCATGATCCCCACCAAAGTGCTTCACAGCGTCCTCTGGATAACGTTAGCAAAATTATATGCAGGTCCTTTGGAAAGGAGGCGTAAGGGAAGGGTTACCAAGGGCTTTCCAGCCAAGGATGGCAGAGAAGTCAAACTCGGCGTCGCCATGAATTACGGCTTGGATACGGCGCTCAAGATACATAGTCCAACCCTCATTGAGCCAGCTAGTGGGAATCAGCAAGGGGCCTTGGATTGCGATGGCCAATGTCGGAGATTAACTCACAAATGCTCCCAGCTGGCATTGGAAACCAGATTGCCACTCCAGCTATGGCTGAGCTCGTGGGCAATCACGTCGACATTTTGACGGTCGCCGCTGATGATAGTTGGTGTAGCGAATGTATAGATGGGGTTCTCCATCCCTTGATTAGAATTAGCATTAAGAAGCATATGATAGGATCATATTTTATGCATTTACCTCCGTAAGGGAAGCTGGGGGGAAGAATTAACACATTATAAGCCCCCCACTTGTAGGGGAAGACGAGCTTCTCAGCAACCTCCATGAACTTCTCCATGTCTCTTTCGAGCTCCCACTTACAGCCCTCGAGCTCATTTGGGCCGGTGGCGACGACGGATCGCGGACCAATCGGTGCGGTAACAATGTCACCGGAGGCAACGGCAAAGAGATAGGAAGGGATGGGGACCTTTTGCTCGAACTTGTACAGCTTAGACACGCCAGGGGTTGCTTCATGATCCCCGACAGGAACACCACTAGCTACCACGGGCAGAGTGGAAGTCAGATTGAACGTAAAGGGAGATTTGACGTCAGGTGTATCTTGGCAGGGGAATATGGAGCGGGCATTGATAGCCTGGCACTGAGAGAACATGTAGGGGTGCTTCTTATTGGAAGTTTGCGCAGGCGTAAGCCATTGCAGGGCAGTACACTTCTCAGTCGTTTCCAAATCAATGGTCAAATTGATAATCTCGCCCTTGGGAGCGCCTCCAGGGACGGAGATGTGCAGAGGGGCGCCGAGGGGTTCAGAATGGGGCTTCAGCTCCCACTGGGACTCGACCGAGTTCACATTGATGGAGGAGACCTTGACATGTCTCGAGTCAAGAACAACCTCGGTGCTCTCCTTATCGGTCTGAGATTCGAGTTGGAGAACGACGGACCCCTTGAGACGCTTGGCGTCGAAGTCGAGGGTGAAGTTGGCGGTGGTGTGCTTAGTGCGCCACTCCCCGTAGTTGGATTTGGTGCTTGGGTCCCGGACAGCCATGGTCACCGATGATGCAAAGGATCGCTGACAGGATTTGATGTTGACAGTGAAAGTTGTGTGTTGCTTGGTGAGACCTGCTCGCTTTAGAATTGACGAGAGCCACGACATGAGCAACTGCTCTTTTCCACTTCACCGAGAAAAACACGTCAGAGCCGAGACAAGCCGTCCAGTCTGCACCTAACCCACTTGCTTGATCGTTGAAGCTTCCTCATCGGTTGGTTGTTCCAGCGCTCATGCCTAAACGGGACAGCGAGTCACGTGCGACCAAGTGCGAGCTGGGCCGTGGTTCCGTCGCAGCTAAACTCTTATCACGATCATAATCTCACATCAAACTTTCATAATCTTATG
Source organism: Clonostachys chloroleuca (assembly GCA_037952775.1). Classification (NCBI taxonomy): domain Eukaryota; kingdom Fungi; phylum Ascomycota; class Sordariomycetes; order Hypocreales; family Bionectriaceae; genus Clonostachys; species Clonostachys chloroleuca. The sequence goes on along the minus strand of JBANAY010000003.1, from coordinate 17,424,183 downwards.
CGGCTGTCCTTATAATCATGATGAGGACCATAGGATGCTCATTGAGGGACTTATTCACATGAACCTGTTTCATGCTGCGCTATTGATCCGCTGCTGATGCTTGGTAAGTGAGGGAGGGAGCAAACTGAGCGAAAAGGACCACATCTATTCATCAGAGTAAAAGCCCGTCCAAACTGGAAGATCGCAATTTGAACTAGGATCGTGAGGCTGCATTGTCCGCTCGGAGATGCTACGATTCTCAGCATTCCATGGAGTGGAGAGAGCTGCCTCGGCGTGTGAGCTATCAAGACAGCTGAATGCGTTACCGCTCAGAAAAAGGTTAAAGCCCCGTTTTAGACTTCGGATGAAATTTTCACTGCCTTGGAATGAGCGTCCGCGGATCCCTCCTCCGCAGATGGGTTTGGTATCTTATTCTCTTGGAAGAGGAGCCTCCACTGCTGTGCATGGTGGATGGATTTGATGTCTGCCAAGGACACTCAAATAGCGACATCTTGGGCGATGACGAACACATAGGCCAAATTCACTATAGCTTTCTGTAATCTCTTACTTGCATGGTAATCACTTATGAGCATGATACCATGTAGTTTCGCTTCCAACTGGCTGGTCCCTGTAGCAAGCGGAGGTGTTTGCCATCGGAGTTTCACCCCGGATTTCTTCCACTACAATTCACGAAAGACGCCATTGTTGAGATCAATGAACCAGGCCCTGTTGGCGTGGATGGCGACACCACGATAACGAAAACGAATCTTGACCCACCTGGGCGTGGCTACAGGGCTGGCAAGTCTGATGGGTAAGAGGGTTTGGGCAACGAGGGATTGTTTCAAGTTTCCCATGTGGCCATGATGCTTCCAGGGTCCAAAACCGGGGAAACTGGTTATGAAGAGAGATGCAGCTCTTACAAAGAGTGATTGAGCCTGTTTTAGCTGTTGATGACATCCGCAGAGCAGGGGGCTCATTCCGTGCATTCGGCCAGGCATCTAATGATATCATGAACAGCATTCTGTCGGCATACAGTGGATAGCTAATCATCAAGAGCAGCCAAACCTAGGCTGCAGTGAATGGAAACATGGATCTGATGAAAGGATTTCCTCTTGGGATGCCTCGCTGTGGGGCTAGTATTCCTTCACTGGGACATCAGGAACCGGAGACAAGCTCCCGTCATCATCTGACAACATCCCACGATGCAAGCCTTTGATTAATCAACGCCAAAAGCACGAGGCCGCAGGTGGTGGCCTTCATGGGCAATGGGGGTAGAAAGAACCTGAGCTAAAGACCCCGGTGCTGCTGTTTGCCAACCCAACCCAGGGCTTCGCCTGCTAGGAGCGGCCGTCTGTGGGCCCTCTTCAATTTGGCAGAGAAGATCGAAAGAGTGCCCTTCTACTCATCTGGCTGCTGGGCCTTGTAAAAAGGAGGTTGGTCCCGGGAGTGAGGTTGTCCGAGCGTGCGTGCTGGTGCAGTTCCTGCAGAATCACTGGCCAAGGGTCACAAACCATCCGATTGGTAATACCTGCTGTGCATGTGCATGTGCACTGCTTCTAGAATCATGACGCCGGGAATAAATGAAATTTCTGCACGTGTGTATTGGCGGGCCTGTAAGCTGTTGCGCCTGCTTCCTGTTAACCTGCAGGTGCGTGGATATGGACGGACGCGGCCCAAGAAGGGCCAAGCTGGACAAGGGCAGCACATGGGAATCGAGTGTAAGCGAGTTGGTGCGTGCTTATAGTCAAGCCGGGACGCTTGATTAGTGGCCAATGCCCGACAAGCAGCCAAAATGCGAATTGACAGGGACCGAATGCGTGGTAATTAGGTGCAGGACAGGCAGGGAGTAGTTGGGACGAGGCCCAACACCACGCCGGGTTGGGAACGCGGAACAGGGCTCGCCGGGGAAGCAGCACTAGGTTATGATAGCAGGCCGATGACTGACGAGAATCTTGGTCATAGTAATACAGTCGTTCATCCACCGGTGACCACCGCTAACCCACCATCATGGTCCAGGCCATGAGCGCAGGGCCATTGTCGGGGATTTGGCTTGTGGGTAATAACGGGTAGTAGTAAGTCGATGGGTCACCCCCGGGCGGGTTTGAGCCGTTTGCCATCATCAGCCGTCTCGGAGGCTTCTCATTGCTCCAGGAGAGAGGGCGACAGAGAGCACGGGACAACCAAGGCCCTTTACCGACGGTCGCTCACCGTAGACTAGGCTGGGGAAGGCCCTTCCATGTAATCGGCAGTGGCCACTACTTGAATGTGCGATGTGCTGTTGAATGAATTGTACAGGCAAGTACCAAGGGCTGGCATCAGGGAGCATTCAGGTACTATCCAAGTACAGGTAGTAGCCACTGAGGTAGGTGATTGCAGCTTGGGTATAGGTAGGTACGAACATAATAGGACGGAATATTATGGCGGAAGGAAGGAACCACATCAACCTAGTGCTAATGAAGCGATCACCTCAGTAAGTCCGATTCACTGATGGCACTGCAGAACCAGAATCACCAGACCACCAGCGACTTTGGCTCTGCACTAATGCGGCAGAACCACCTCACAACGTTCCTTCAGCACAACTCCAACCAAGGCTGTGCTATCTATATCCGTCTGACGTCCCTGTAATGGCAATGGTCCGCCGCTACATCCAAGAGCCTGCCTCATGTACGTAGCGGGGAGACGAAACCCAGTTTTTACGGTGGATAAAGGTCATGAAACATGCCTCGGGCGAGTGAGAAGTTCTCTCGACGCCGGCAGACATGCATGTGTTGCACCAGATTGCGGCGAGACCAGGGATCCCAGCGTTTTATCCTGTCCCCTCATTGTCAGCATCCCTGTCAATGCCCGCAAACCGGGCTAGGATGCCAGGGGATTTAGCCCAGTCTGGACAACCTCTATATACCTGTCCGCTCTCGTCTCGTCTCGCCCCGCCCCGCCAATGCATTGGGATGTCCTCGAGCCCCTGATTGACTCGACCTTGTGCGAGCTTCTTCTTCAAGATGGGTGACCAGCGAGCAGAGTGCCAACCGCTAGGCACACCACACCCCCCAATGCGACTCTTGCAGCTCTCCTCGTCGTCGTTGGTGCGAGAGGAGTGCTACGACCCTTCCTATTGTTTCATCTGAGACTTGCCTTGCTGCTGCAAGGGATAACGACCATGACGACGACGGCCAAGAAGATGATGTATGATGATGCACGAATGCTACACGCCCAGCCATGCCTATTCTTATGCACAATGCAATGTGCCAGTTGCTGCTCCCCACACTTTCTGTCGGCTGGTTGGTCTCTTCTGGTAGCCCTGGTCACCATTGCCTGGTCGGTGGTGAGAGGCGCTCGCCGGTTGAACGTCTTGGATCCTTGGGGGCCTGGGGCGGGTTACGATCCTGGTTCCCGGCCGCCACCCTCGCCCCTTGGAGGCTTCTTGAAGCAGGGTTCTTTCGGGCATCGCACTAACTAACCTTCTGAGACTGCGAGCAGCTGTTGGAAAGAAAGTACGTACAGAGTTATTCTAGTACTCCGCCTGAGCTTGATCTTGGCACGTCCTAGTTCCGAATGCTACCAACAAGGAGTGGACAGGCACCGAGAAAATAATAATATCTGAGCGCTACCCATTCTAGATCTTGGATTTAACCTTCCACCTCTCCCACCGTCCGAGGATAGAGTCGTGTTTGAAACAACGACTGATTGGAGCCAGTCTCTTCTCAAACACCATGGCCCACATTGCTGCTTGTATGGCGGGAAACCGTTCAAGCATTTCACTTCAGACAATCGCCAGGAGCGAGTCGGTAGGTTCTGCCCTCTATTCCTCCAACGTAGTCTGCACAGACTAGATACGCTCGGAACAGAACACTAACTCACCTCGTGGTGCATCAGCCAATGCCCTCCCACTCTGGCTCGCCCACGCCTTCGCACCCGTTGAGAATGCAGCAGGGACAGGAGCAGCCAAAAAGATACCAGTTCTTCCCCCGAGAGACCCAGCTTCCAGTTCTCAATAGCAACAAAGCCCTGGATCCCGAGAAGGCATACGCCTTTGCAATGGCTCAAAAGGTCAACCGATCCGAGAGGCAAGCCGGCTCCCCAGGGCAACGATCTGGTGCCAGTTCATCCATGTCCATGCGACGACGCAAACCTAGTATGCCAGACATTGAACCCAGCCCTAATTTCATAGACATAGACAAGCCAATGGATTCCCGTATGTATTTCATGATCCTTATTCTATCCCTGGTACTAATGGAGTGCCAGCCACAATCCCCGGGCGACCGCCGTTGCATGAGAGGTCGAATAGCGCGCCTGGAGGCGACGGGAAGGAGCCTATCGAGAGGAAGCCACGGATTTATCACCAACCGGAAAGTGATGAAAGTGCCGCCTCGAGAACCAAGCCTCTCGAGAAGAAGCGTTCAGTTTCAAATCGTCGGGGAGCGTCACCAAAACGCCTTGCCCCCATAGTAATTCCTCAATTTGTTTCGAAACCTCGCAGACTACTATCCAAAAGGTCCTTCAGTCACCTTCGATCAGGGAGTGTGTCTGAGGAGAGTTTAAGATCCAACCAGTTAACCCAGCAGTCGAATGGGCGTAGCCCGCCCACTCCTCCAACTGCGTCCGCGACGGATTTGACCAGTCCATATTCAGCAGCCACTCCGCACTCAGCACGCCTAAACCCATTGCTCACGAAGCCTTTGCCCACGCCCATGTCAGCTCCAGCATCCCAGTCGCAGTGGGCATCAAGCAGACCTTGGGCCGAAGTGTCTACACCAGCGCCAGTGGTAGAAGAACCAGCTCCGCAGTCAGCCTCGCAACCAGCAGCACCTAGCAAACCCCACCCAACCTCATCCTCTCATCACCGACGAGGAGCTTCTGAATCTATCATGGACCGAGGCCGCCCCAGAAAACGAACCAGCTCTCGAAATAAGAATGGATCCGAGCCTCGACAATCCGTTCCTGTCCCGGAGGAGACCATTGCGCAAACTACATTTGACAAGCTTCCTAGTGGCTCGCGGCCCGAACACGCAGCGGCCAATATGACAACAAGCCAAGCTGCTAGCCTGCAGAGACAAGCATTGCGGCAAGCAATGCAATTCGAGGTGCTAAGTGCTGGGGACGTGGAAGCACTCTCAAAGGTAAGATTGGCACCAAGCTCAACGAGTACATAAAATGAGTCCGACTAACAAGCAATGTCAAGGAGCTTCACCGATTGGATGAAAGGACTCAGTATCTTCGTAATACATACAACTCGATCCGGGCAGGGCGACGTAATTTACAGGAGCGAATCTGCCAATTTCATCGTATTGCCCGTGTGGCCAAGTACAGCTGCGACACCATGCTAAAACAGGAAGAGGCTCTGGCAGACCTCGATGCCTGCATTGATGAATGGGTGAACAAGTTGGAACGAGCCGAAGACCGCCGCACACGAATCAGACAGAAGCTGCTTGAGCATGTTGCAGCAGCAGCGATCATGTCTATCCCCGATATGGTAAAGACGACAGTGACAGAGGGGAGCGAAGAAACCTCCGAACAATCAGCGGAGAACCATACACCTACGTTACACGGAATTTTCACGCCTCCCAGGTCACCATCAAGGAATGCGTCTCCAGCCAGCTCTGCCTCGCCGCCCCGGTTGGCCGCGCATGTACCCAGCACAATCCTTGAACAGCCTGTTGTAGAAGCAGAAGAAGAAGAGAGCTTCAACGAGACTCAGGTACAGGCTTCGTCAGCATCTGTGGTATCAACCTCCTCGAAGCGTGAAGAAGTTCAGAGCATTCGAGTGTACGCCGGTGATGATATTTACACTTTGCTGGCTGATGTGGAGAGTGAGATGACCAAGATGAGACACAGCGTGAATGAGGCGATTCGCGAAGCTCTGCCGGAGACAGAGCCAACTTCAGAACTGGAGCATGACAGGAGCGCTGAGCTACTTTGCGGGCTCGAAGAGTTGACAATTCCTGACCTTGTGGGGAGAAGGAGATCTCTTAGCAGCCCGCTCCCTAATTCACCACCAGCGCCTCCCCCTCCCATCAAGGACTTTCCCATTAAGAAGAGATACTCACGAGATGTGAGTTCTATGTTATAAAGAGCCCAAAGTGGTATGGGCAGGAAGACATTACACATCATGACGATTCCTCTTTGTTTACTATCTCTCCCTATCTCTCCTTGTCTTATTTCTCATGATTGATAGAACTCTACATATCTACACAAGTAGCTAGCTACCTACCTACCTACCCAGTATTTCTAGTGGTAATTTACGAATCATCCAATCTCACTGCATCCTCTTTCTCTTGCTGTCATGAAATCGTCCACCATTCGATCCTTAGGTCATTCCTCGGCAGGACCTCGTGAGGGGCAGTCATTTAACCCACCCTCTTGAGTATAATCCAAGCACCCCCTGCTAGTTTGTGAAGTTGCATGGGAATGCCAGAAGCAGAGATCTGAAACAAGACTATTGATTAAGGAGGCAGGCGTGTCCTGCATTAGGGCGGGCCTGTGCTTGATTTGGCAGGCCACTAAACCTTTGGGGGCTGTCAAGTCCATCCAGGGCATTGCATGGATTGCACACGAGAAATAATGGACCTCCGGCAATGGGCCATGAACGACTTGCTATGCAGACGGATAGGCCTTTCTCGGTCACATCTCAACACAGCACCTCCTGCACCTCCATGTGCATTCATCACGGCCAGAAAAGGTCATCACGTCGCAGTGGCTAGGACTAGCTGATGTAACTGCATACAACTTAATTGCTCTACTAAAAACAGAGCTACATGGGCTGTTCGTTATCGTGATGGGGGTTACTGCCAACGCACAGCATGGATCAGTGGTAAACTGCCATCACTATTGACTGTCCTATAGCACATGGCGATTATTGTCTATGGCATTGTTGCCACTGCTACCTGACACTTGTAGTTGTCTCAAAGTCCGTGATTTCGGAGGCTCAGTAGTGCTCACGCCCCCACGACAGAAGCCATATCCACGCCTCTTATACGTGGCAGTGCCAAACTGAGACGGGATGTCCGAATAACGGTAGCCTTTGGCGCATGACTTCCGAAAAATCGAGGTCAAGGACAAGAAGCTAGAAATCTTTTTATAGGTGGAAAGGTAACGTGGAGATTTCGCTTACAGAAGGCGAATCGGTTGATCAGCAGCTGGCCCGGGGGTCGGTCTGGACGAAACGGCCCCGACTCCCACCTCCATGAAACAGCGATTTGGGCACGTTGACAAATCCTCCGGTGCTGAGCGAGGTAGCGCGCGCAGATCCCGATGAGATGGTCAAGGAGGGCGCTTGGATCACGTCTCCAGGTTCATGAATCGTGGCCCCGAGACAAGAGCTGCCTTTGCTGGTAGGTCGATATGGCACAACATCGATCAAAGTGCATTTATTTTACAAGGACCGGGACCCTTACGAATCGCCCAAATCGGCTCGGTTGACGCTTTGACAGGAGCTAGGCAACCGAAGGTTATCAGCCCGGACCAACGCCGCTACGAGCGGGTGCTAAGGCGAACTAACTACATAGGCCCTGTGAGAGAGGTTCTCTGAGACTCGGTCGCCCATCCCGGAATGCGTTAGGTACGCCTAGGGCGAAACAGGCTGAGGGTAGCCGCCTGCTCCAATGGTGGGGAGCTGAAAGAGCGTTCGTGAGAGAGCTTCGGCTAGCTAGACGAGCTTCGAGGCTCTCTGGTCTCGCGCTTGAGATGTGACGAGAGAACTTCTGCAAGCGGTCCTTTGAGAAAGGCGGTGACCCATGTCGGTGGCTCTTTTGACCTCCATCTACCAAAGCGTCAAAACCTTGCCGCGGGATCGCCCGGGATCACGTTGCACCCAGGTCAGGCCTCGCGGTATTCTCGTAAAGGAAGGAAAGTTCCCAATGCCGAGTCCTCAGGATCGTCGGGGTGGGATGTCAGGAAGAAGGATGATCAGTTTGCTGCCACGGTGTCACCGCTGTGCCTTAGCTTTGCCGCATCCATCGCCCAGTAAGAGATCTGCCGAATCATGCTGTGCTAGGTAGGTGCCGAGAGGACAGAGACGGGCTTGGAAAGCAGGTGCCTAGTTGCTACCTTGAACAAAGCCGAAGTCCTTCGTTTCTGTACAAGAGGGTACTTCTTGGATCGAGAGAGTACAAACTTGTACATCTGACAGTTGGAAGGCGCATGTATCCCCAGTTTGTGCCATTTCCGACTCCATTGCGCAACCTTTGGATGTAAGATGAGCCCATGGCTCAATATCATCCTTTGATTGTTGTTTGGTGAAGTGTTCCAAATGAGCTATCCCGCAACTAGCCATTTCAACCATGCAAGGTCTCGTAGGCCTGGCTGATTTGGTGTTCTTCCACTCGTAATCAGTGCGTCATAGACGAGACCGCCCTTCAACGAGCCTGGGTTGCCGATGCCAAATGGGAGAAAATAAAATGTGTTCATTCAACATAAATATATATCGTATTAGTATACCATGGCAATGCTTTGTGCACCACGTCTCTAATCATTTATGTGTCTCATGCCCAACGCCGCACCCGTGCCCGCAAAGGTGCCTCATAAAAACATTCGTGAAGAAGAGAAAACGCAACCCGAAACTCCTGGATGATCATACAAACCCATCAGTGCGTTACCAGCCTCACGGCTTGAAGCATAAGCCCGAATATCAGTCCTCTGGCGACTTCTTCGATTTGGAGACAGTCAAACACACGGCCAAGTGCCTCGCTTGTTGCCGCCTGTCCCATGACGCCCATCAACGCCGCGGGAACGCCACTTCGGATAAGCAATTGCCTGGCCCTGACTCTTAGCTTCTCCTTCTCTTCCGCGGTCATTTCCGCAGGCCAGTTTGCTCGCTCTGCTTCTGTGGGCATGGCGTTCTCCCTCATCATACGGAGCTGTTCAGCAATTCCGGCATCCGAAGTGTTGGCATCAAGCACCGATGATTGAATAAGGTTTTGTACCGTGAGCAACGAAGGGTTACCAGGGCGGAGTAAAAAAGACTTTGCGGCTGTGAGAAGCGTTCGGCGGATATTCCATGCTGAAGATAATGTGTACATCTCATTGATCACGGCAAAAATCAGCTCCACAGCAACTCGCGTCTCGCCCTCAGTGAGTTGTGAATATTGCCGACTGGGTTGAGTTGAGCTTTTCCGAGCACCCGCCGAGAGAGGGAACGAAGGTGTGCCAGGTGAGATGGCTTGGTTGCGTGTATCCAGCCTGGGGAGGCTTTTGCTCGACTTGACACCCGATTCCCCGTTGCCGGGAAACACATAATCATCTGATATTTCGTCCGGGTGCGGAGGAAGCCTTAGGTCACTTAAGCTCATGGATGAGGGCGACCGCGTTGGAGCCAAGCTGGAGGCCCTGCTGTGCTCGTGGCTCTGCCGCCCGCTGGCAAGTCCTGATGATGAATGGTTACGCTCGGAACGGCCAACTCTAGTGGCTTCCATGTCGTAATCTCCTGGCTGAGACTGGTAGCTGGGACGTCTCTCCATAGGCGGCATCTTGCCAGGTTGCGTTGAGATGACGGACGATCGCTCACTATCCATACTTGCTCGCTCGGACCTTACAGGTGACTTGGTATCTAAACGGGCGGGGGTGGAGAGCGAGAGGCGGCTTGCGCTTGCGCTGGCAGTGAGATCAACCGACTGGCTGGTGTTTTTGCGATTGAGCCCTGGGAAGTTACCGAAAACATTCTGAACTCCACCGACAAGCTGTTTGCCACTCTCCATCGCGCCTTTCGGTCCCGTCAGTGCGTCCATCATGTTCTTTCCCATGGTGTCCCAGGCGAACTTTGACTCAGATTGAGTATGAGTATGACCTTTCGATTTCTCCAAAAAGCGCTTCATTCCCTCACTCTCCGCCAAAGACGCATACCAACACGCATCGCGCAGGTATCTTTCCAGTTCTCCACGTAAGGACTGTCGTGTGTGAACCTTCCAGCTTGGTAGGTCTGTATGTAGTTCAGTGAATGCAGTAGCGCCCGAAATGGCTGCGATTCTGCGCAGAATCTCGTGCAGGGTTTCAAAGTCAGAGTATCTTCTCACAATCATCCACCCAGAGTAGTGAGAAGAGGAAGGTTCCACCTGAATCAAGTAGTCCCAGTTTGGCTTGGTTCGAATTCGGGACTGATCACCCGCATCATCGTGGATTGTGAAGTTAGCGTTATGTAAAGTCAGCGGAGGCTTCTTCGGTTGTGGCATATCCTCATCAAGCTCTTCGTCTCGAACCGGAGGTGCTATTTGGTCAAAGCTTGTGAAATGGGCGATCGGCTTTGGTGGTGAGGTCTCTAGGCTAGGTATATCTGAGGGCGACCCTGGTGTTAGCGGAGTAGGGAGGGTTTCGGTTCTTGAGACGGTGGAAGGGTTTGACTGGACCGACGACTCTCCAGTGGAAAATGACTTCTTGTGGTGGTCAGCGTTCACCAAATCTATCCCCGCGGGCCTGTCCATTGAAGGCCGAACAGTAGATGCCCGGTCTCTGTTGGTGTGTACACCATTGGTCTTCTTGATATTCTCCGCGACCACTTCCGCCTCCTCATCTGCCTTGCTTAATTTCTTCTTATGAGTTTGCACCCCGTCCTTGCGGCGCATTTCTGCGGATGAACGCCCTGGCTTTGCTATGCTGATGTTCCCAATATTTCCATCCATGTCAGCAAATGCATTTGGCATTGAGTCTCTGCCTGTCTGCATGCCAACATCGATGGCCTGATTAAGATCAGGCTCTCCGGCTTCGAGGAGATAGACGATCCATCCGTTGATCCATTCAGCCTTAGAACAGGTTTGCAGTGTGGCCTCAAGGATTGTGTTGCTAATTATCTCCCGGAAGAAAATTCTGACGGGGTCACAGTCTAACGAGCTCCGATCCAGGTACTGCAGCAGATCCTCAGCGACCATCTTAAACTTGGTGGCTTGCTGATTATGATTGAGAAGATTTGCGAGGTGACAGTCTGGGTGAGCAGCGAGGTAAACAGCAATCACTTCTTCTGCTTTCATAGTGCTCTCCGGAGGTAGGTCTGCAAACGCTGCGGATAATTCGGACATGAACACAATGACAATCGAGGCTGAGTTGGTGAGAAGATCTAAGAAAGCATCGGCCGGTCTTTTGCGATACAAATGGTTCGAGATCGCCAGGAAATAGGAAGTCAAAGATTTTCGGGCTGCAAGAGGGAATGCATGGTCATTTGGTATAATCGGATTATACCAGTGCTTCACATAGTCTCGAATCGCGGCATCGATCAGGCCACTCAGCGCTTCTTTAGTCTCTGGTCGGAAATCGTCAAGAGCTTTCATAATCACGTGCTCCTCTTCTCCGTTACTCTTTTTCGCTTTTGGTTCATTTTCCTTCTTCTCGAGGTGAAGCCTTTCCAGCACGTCAATCCCCTTCTCGCCCCTGATGGCCCTAGAAACCTCCGGATTCCGCGCCTCCCAAGAGATGAAGCCTAGAATGCCACCGACGGCGCCGATAAGAACCAGGCCTAATCGACCAAATATTATATAGACCACCGAGGCGAATCCGACAGATATGCTGGCAAGAGTAGCGGGGGTGGCTGTAGACACGAATTGGAGAGCTTTGGTAGCCAGTGGCTCTTCCGCAGCTCCAAGAGAAGCTGTCGCGGGTTCCAGCGGGATCGTTCCCTTCCCTTCTGACGCTAATTTCTCGTCATCCGCTGTAGAATTTGCTGGTGAATGAAATTCAGGCGATTCGTCGGAATGGTCGTTTGCGCCGGGTGCGCTCTGTAGAGTCGCATCTTGACCACCAGCTACGCTCATTGGGGCAGCAGCTGGTCCAGAGTCCCCGGCCATGGAATAGTGATGTTGCTTTTATGTCGTTTCCGAACGAATACGCTTGGAAGAAGTCAGCCGCATTTCAAGACTTGTCATCTGAGGAACGGGTGATGCTCTTCAATCCGAGAGAGCGCGGTGGTGGGTTGGTGCGGCCGTGGTTGCGATCGGAAGAGATGAGGCAATGGAGGACAGACCATGGCCAAGCTTTCTGCTTCGGATGTTCAGGGGCTTACTTGCAACAGCAGCCCCGTTTCCAGTGAATATCGGTGGTAATTATGGGTCGCAGTGGACCTGCAAGGCGAGGTTAAGAATAGAACTGGTCGGAAATCTCCCATGAGCTCTACCAGGTTGTTAATTAGGGTCATGGGAAGGATAGGGATAGCTGGGTAGTAGATAACAGATCCCACTAGTCGCAGCCGCGAAGTATAACGTGGTGCTCAATGTCTTAAACACACTATCCAACTGTTAACGACGGCGGAAAGTTGGCGCGGACGACGTTGCGGAGATCTGGCCCTTCCAGCTAACAAAGGTGCCTACCTATACGTACCTTCTTACTCGCCTAATAACGCCAGCTACGATTCCAGTGGCACTGTCACGTGCATCTCTTCCGACGCGTCTCCTAGCTTTACGCCATAGACGACCTGTAGTCGCCGTTGCAACCGCGTTGCAGACGACATTTTCTTTATCAACAGTTACTCTTTTTGTGAGAATCGACGAACACCATGGCCAGATTCGGGAAAAAGCGACGCGCCAGCTCAGTCGAAGATGGAGACGAAATGGAAGAGCCAATGACCAATGCGCCAAAGAAAACGAAGAGCAACGCCGCTGGTGCACCGGCATCGGGCAAGGATGATGAAGGCAATCCTTTCTGGGAGGTAATACATCTCTCTGGAGCACTACGAAGCGGCAAACAGCTAATCTCAGGACAGCTCTCGAACAAGCGTCGTGTCGGCATCTCGGAATTCAAGAAGATGTGCTTTATCAATGTCCGAGAATTCTATGAAAAGGATGGCAAAAATCTCCCGGGAAAGAAGGTAGGCAATTCTACAATATATCCTTTTTTGTGCATCAATGGTCCAAGCAGGGCGCTAAAGGATATCCAGGGGATTTCGCTGTCTGTTGAGCAATACGCCGCATTCCTCAAGGCCGTCCCGGGCATCAATGCTGCCCTCCGCGAGCTCGGGCACCCCGTGGACGATCTAGACGAGAGCGCCGAACATGTAAAGGTGTCCAAAGAATCGAAAGCAAAGGCCAAGGCAGCCAAGACCAACTTTGAAGCTACCAGCGACGAAGATAATGCTGATTAGGGCTCGCCATGCTGGTCGGAATTTTTATTAAATGGGGGAAGGATTTGAAGGCCATTATGATTTCATTATGCTGCTTATAGTGTGCGCTGGAGTTTTAGGTGTTCAACCAAGTGGATGGTTTCAGATACCCTGGGGGAGGACCATTAAGATCGCTCATGCTGCGGCTGAGTCAGGTTTTAAGAAAATATATGCCTGGTTTTGATGTCTTGCGAGCATTGCTATTACTCCCACGGTAAAGGGGTGGTGTTAACTAGCTGTTGCGACAGCTCTAGACCATGCGAGGCAGAGCCACTTTTCATCTGAGAAGCTCGTGTCAGCCGGAATTACTGTCACCGCAGCAATCGCAATCCTCTTTGCGAGCGACGGAATATGCAGTATAGCAGCAACAGCTCTCACTTTAGAAGCAACAGCAGTCACATTCAGAGCAACAGCGCTGCGCCTCGCGTTACGTGTGGAATGGCCTATTAATTAATGTTCCCCACAACAGCAACCCCTAACTCCTGAACTCAACCTCCTCATACGTGGGTGCCGCTAATAATAACGCTGTATTAGCGAAAGATCAACGCCGTTATTGGGCCGCGACGCACTAATTGGCATTATCTAGCATCATCCGTTCTCCTTGCCTCGCTGTCCAGACCTCCCGTCTCTTTTATCGTCGTCCAGCGCCCGCCGACCATACGTCTCTCCTTTGGCTCCATCCTCACAGTTCTTATTTTTCTGTCTAGATCTTACCGGATAATTTGTTCCATTATTGTAATTATTTTCCTTCATTTGTGCTTTCTTCACTCAACACTCGATTTTCCTGAATGGGACCAAGGCATAACGACGTACTCTAATTTTCATTCATCAACGGCCTCTCTATCATCATTGCTATTTCATTGATATTCAGAATCGGCATTGATTTCAGTTAATGATATAGCGCTTGAGCATCTTCTGGCTTACCTCAGCTCACGAAAAGGGCAAAGACGAGTCATCAAACTCACAGCCATGAGCCTGCTGGAACGCTGGGGCCTAAGGCATGTCGAATCTGTGGACGATTACCTGAGCGTATTGATCCCTCTTGACAAGGCCCATCTGTACAGCCACTCTGCCAAACAAGGCCGGGCAGGGTCTGCCTCCCGCAGAGAGGATACGGAAGTTGGCGATGCTGACGAGGAAAAGGATGGCGAGAATGAAACATCCGGCATGCTCCATGGCCATGCTGGCGAATACAGCATTGAAGGCCTAAGAAAGGAAATGAGACAAGGGAATCAAGGGAAATGGACGAGCAATGAGAGTATGTTGTTCCAACCTTTGCCAGGTGACCAAACTGAGAATACTAACAAGAGAGCAGTCAAGTCAAAACTTATCAATAAGGCGTTACAGGACATTGGAATGGGCACGTATAATTGGCAGTTGTTTGCACTTTGCGGCTTTGGGTGGTTTGCAGATAAGTAAGGATGATCATTTTCTTTAACCGATACGAGACAATCTGGCTAATTTACATTACCTAGTTTATGGTTGCAGGTGAGAACCATGTTGGAAACCCGCGTTTCTCCGGGCGTGTGCTAACTTGGTCTCAGGGTGCTTCTTTAACCTTACCCTCGCTCTCAGCAGAGTTTGGTGTATCTGAAAAGACAGTCCGATACACTACAAGCGCCCTTTTCGTGGGCCTTGCGCTCGGAAGCTTCTCGTGGGGCATTGGCTCTGATTATGTTGGCCGCCGTGTTCCGTTCAATGTCACTCTTCTCATTGCCAGTGTGTTTGGCATCGCGACAGCTTATCAGCAGAGTTGGGGGGCGTGTGCTTTTTCTATGCTGCAATGGGTTTTGGTGTAGGCGGCAGTCTACCGGTCGATGGCGCCCTCTTCCTCGAGTTTCTCCCCGATGCGTCCAGCGCTCTTTTGACAGTACTATCTGTCTGGTGGCCTATTGGCCAGCTAGTCTCTTCGCTCATTGCCTGGTTCTTCATCGCACAGTGGCCTGCTGAGCAAGGCTGGCGATATTTCCTGGTTACGATTGGCCTCATGACCTTTACCATGTTTGCCATTCGGTTTTTCGTGTTCAGACTTCTCGAGTCGCCAAAGTATCTACTCAGCAAGGGCAGGCAGCATGAGGCTGTCGCCGTCATCCACGGTGTCGCATACAGAAATAAAACTCGAACTTGGCTGACATCCGAAATCATGGACGAAGTTGCGGCTGAGGATGATAGTGCGATGGGCTACGAGGAACAAGAATACAAGAATTCATCTTCCGAAAACCCCCTCGTGCAGAAGATCAAAGGCCTCTACTCCTCTGATAAACTCAAGCTGCTCTTCAAGGATAAGAAGTTGGGCCTCGCAACAGGACTTATGTGGTTCTGCTGGACAGCTATTGGAATGGGTTACCCGTTGTTCAACGCTTTCCTTCCCCAGTATTTTGCCCGGTACAGTGGCAAGGGTGAGGGCGGCAGCGTGCATTCGGAGACGTCTCCCATCACCGGCGAGACTTATCGGAACTACGCAATCACATCTGTATTCGGTGTGCCTGGCAGTCTCATTGCCGCCTACCTCGTCGACCATCCCTCCCCTTTCTTCGGTCGGCGAGGTACCCTTGCCTCCTCGACCCTTATCTCAGCCGTATTTCTCTTCTTCTTCGTCGTCTGGGGCAACACTTCCACCAAGCAGCTCATTTTCTCCTGCGTCGGCTCCTTCTCCCAAAATATCATGTACGGCGTGCTCTACGCCTTCACCCCCGAAATCTTCCCTACCCCAGTCCGAGGCGCTGGTTCCGGCGTGGCCAGCTTTCTAAACCGAGTAGCGGGGCTCTTTGCCCCCGTGATAGCGGCAAACGCTCCTGGAGATGGTGCTGATATGCCCATTTATTTGTCCGCGATACTAATTCTAATGGCATTCGTGTCGATTTGCTGCATCCCCATCGAAACTAGAGGGGCGCAGAGATTATAGGAGAATCTACTCATTTGAACCAAGTAAAATCTACCCATACGCAGAGCATCTATTCCTTTTACCATAGAGACCAGATGCCCACCTATTTTTTCACC
The DNA here is from genome assembly GCA_037952775.1 of Clonostachys chloroleuca. Taxonomy (NCBI): domain Eukaryota; kingdom Fungi; phylum Ascomycota; class Sordariomycetes; order Hypocreales; family Bionectriaceae; genus Clonostachys; species Clonostachys chloroleuca. The sequence goes on along the minus strand of JBANAY010000003.1, from coordinate 17,408,135 downwards.
ATCTACGAAATTGCAAGTTGAATAACCCTAGGATCGCACGTAAATTTTTACATTTCAGGGGAGAACAAACGGTTCTATCTCTCATAGGTAGACTCCATTCTAAGCATGCCATATCTATAGTTTACACAAATTGTACATTATGAATCATCTCGTTCCTTTGGCACCTGCAGGTGCGTCGACCCTTCTCCGTTTAAAAGACGTACCCAAGGCGTCTCTGACCATCGGGTCCGCACGGATTGTGTTTTGCACCAACCACTCCTTCATCTTTCCACGGAGGTTAGCTGTAGCCTCTTTGTCATTTCTAAACGGTGCTGTCTCCATGTCCATCAGTCGGCCTGAATCAGCTTCTAGGGTTCTTGCTGTGGCCTCAAGTCGATCCAAATTTTGGGCCAAGGCCTTCTCTCCTTCATGAGCTGCCGCTTGCCCCTTTTGCCAGTATGTTGCCACCAGAGGTCCGATTTGCGACATTGCAATATAAGTTGTGATAGTGACTTTCCGCGCAAGAGTGATTATTTGAAAGGGTAGGTAGGGCGGATGCGAAGTCACCCTGGGGATAATGGCATTCACCGTGTTCAGAATGACGGGGAAGCCTGGGCGCGTGACGGTGTGCACCTCGAAGGTGCAAAGAATGATCAGGATAAGCCACCTGTAGAACTGGCCAAACTCCAAGTATCCGAACAAGCTCAGCACATAGATGGTAGCTGCGGCAAACCCGTAATGTGGCAAAATGACCTGAAGGACACCACGCACGACAAAATCGTGGATAGACCTCGTCTTCTGCCACCTCAGGATGTCCGGGCCGAAGCGCTCATAGGCAAAGCGCTTAGCTTGATCTTGGAGTGTCTCGCTGGCCACCTTGAGGTGCAGAAAGTACTCAGCTGTACTGGACGCATCGCCGGTGGTCTTGTCGGGGTGGTGGAGAGCTGCTAGGCGGCGGAACCGTGACTTGATATCTCGGTCGACGGCTGAGAAGGAGACGCCGAGGTCGGTGTAAAAGGAGGATTGTTTCTGGATTTCGTAGTCGGCTTCGTAGATGGTATATAGGAGGTAGGCGGCGACGACGAGGATGTGTATTTTCCGTCGGTGGCTAGCATATCGAGGTGAGCCTGGCTGAGGCTTTGGGTCCCCGGCTCGTATCGTTAGACCGTAGAATATACTTTGGAGCCATGATGTCGCAAGCTATATTTCAAGAGAAAGAGGTTAGCCGACTGCCAATAAACAAACAAAACGTCTATCTCATCTGTAAAGAAAGCAGATGAAGGCTGCGGAAGAACTCACGTTGGGGAGAAAGGACCAGCCCAAGATCGCTAGAAGATTGGACATGGTGGATGGTAGGCAGCCACCGCCCCGGCACAACAGAACGTAGGTAAGAGAAAAGGACGGGCGTCGGCGGGTGAGGTTGACCGTTGACGAAGCTGCGGTGAATGTAACGTAAGAGAATAATAAGAGTTGTGAAAGAAAGAAAAGAGCGGCGAACACAATGTGTCCTGAAGTTGTTGAAGGGCAGCGATATGAACAACTTGGCCGTTACAGCTGGTACTTGGTATGTGCAGGTGTGACACAATCGCGCGCCAGTGATTTTAGACATGGATGTAAGTGGCGGGTCCCTAACCGGAAATCATGGTAAGTATACATGTAGTAGATTCACTGCTACTGCCTGCTTATAAATACATTGAGATACTTGAGGCCCCACAACGCTTTCTTCCTATCATAGGCGCCTTGTTGGCGATTGTCACTCGGCAGATGGATGCGCAAGCAGCCGCTGTAATCTTGCGGCTTCTACTGTCAGTCGGAGAGGCCATATAGCATTCCCCGATGTGCTAAACATCAATATCACTTATTAAAAAATAAAAAATCAGGGAAAAGAGGAGCACAAGGCTGTTCCAGGTTCAAAGATATGTGCCCCTATGGCTTCAAATGACGGTAGGCTCATTGGACGTAGGCCCTGGACGCGGCAGAAAACAAGCAGCGGAAGGAACCGTGGAACAAGTCACAGCATTTAAGGTTCATCAACAAGTCTTTTTCCTTCTTGGCAAACACAAACGCAGCAAACACAGGCAATCATGGGGGTTGGAGGGGCATGGCGGCGGCAAGGATCCACCCAGTTGTCGATTTGGGGGTAATGGGTTGCCTCCTTAGTGGCGGCCCCTGCCACTACCCATCAAATATGCTACCTAAACTAATGGGCGTGGTGGGAATTGATTTCACCAAGGACCAAGTTCTCGGCCAACGTATCCCAGAGCTATAAAGAAATCGCCGCAACCCTTGAGGTGGTTACCGTATATTCGGTTATTATCTTCCAGTGGCAGCCTCATCCCCGTTTCCTCAGGGTTCTCGCTCTTCCCCCCACTCGCAAGATCCGCGTCATCCTGATGACCGCGACCAGCTAAAGCAAGCTGCTTCTGGTACAGAGCGCAGGAGGATGTTGATCAGCCGCATAGGGGCAGCGGCCCTGGCTATCGCAGCTGGTGAGTAAATGGAAGCGCTCGAATTACGAGCACTATACCTTTCCAGTTGCCTTATCCCGAAGCTCACCAAATTGACCAGCCCTCCCGAGCCTTGTCCTAAGCGAAGAACAGCCCAGAGCAGCCAGCGTCCAGTCAACCTTTGTGTCCCCCGATAAATCGCTCTCATTCGCCTTTTCTGTCCCTGAAGACGAGGACAATGACTTTTATTTCACATTGCGCGTCCACCGCGACTTCTCCTGGGGCGCTGTCGGCCTCGGCACCGATGATATGCCAGGCGCACTGATTTTCATGATATACGACAACCGAAACGGCGAAAGCGTCACCTTCTCCCCCGCCTTGCCAATGGTCACTACGAACCACAATACTATCCTCAACTCGAGGTGGATGAACTGCCAGGCACTGGTATCATCTCTGAAAAATACATGGTGTATCAGGGTCGGTGCAGGAAAAACTGCCGAACATGGCCGCTGCGAGGCAATACGTTTGGGTCCATCGATGTCAATTCTACGACACAAAAGGCCATCTGGGCCTTGGGTATGATGGAAGACTTCGCCAGCGACAAGCCCTGGCAGGGTATCAAGTACCATCAACAATATGGAACCTTTACGATCGATATGGCGCGAACGCACGGCGCAACAGAGCCTCCAACTCTCGACGGGAATTCTCGAAATGAAGGCACGACACTTGACATCGAACATGTAAACAAGTCGGATGTTCAGTCAACCATGCATGCTGTGTTTATGATTCTTGCAATTGTCGGATTGATGCCTCTCGCAGTGGTGCTATTGAGACTTGGCGGAGCTGTCAGGTGGCATGCCCTAATCCAAGCTGTCTCTCTGGTTTTCCTCCTGGCCGGGTTGGCCATGGGTGTCATGACCAGTTTTCGATACACAAGAGTAATTCCCCCAACCAAACACCAGTGGAAGATTCAGAATCTGCATGTACTGACCTGCGATAGTCCCAAAAATTTAATTCATATCACCAGATTCTTGGCTTCCTACTCACAGCCTTCTTCCTCTGCCAATATGCGCTCGGCTTTTTCAATCATCGACAATATCGGCAGACTGGCATTATGTCTAAATACAATGCTGTCCATGTTTGGTTTGGCAGAGTAGTTATCCTGATCGCCATCATGAATGCTTTCTTGTATGTCATCTCTTTGATATGGACAACATTGGTGATAGTTGCTAACTTGTGTCCAAAGCGGCTTTACATTCGCTCTGAATCGCAAATACGGTATGGTCCTCGCCGGGCTTATCATTATGGTCTGCGTTGCCAGTCTTATCGTGATCATTGGCCGTCAATGGCTCGATAAAAGACGAGGCATCACTCCACAGGGCCCGTATCCCAGCCCACGTTCTCCGTACAACGACTCCCCCTCAACACCAAACCAGCATGGTCCAAGCCGGGCACAGTGGCCATCTGGAATGGGCTATTTCCCATCCGAACCCCCTCCACGGTATGAGTCTACACTGGAGGATGACTCTATCTCACAACGACAAACCATAGGGCTCCGCCCACTATCTTCATGGAGAAATTCTCGACCGAGTAACCCTCGACGAAACGACGCAAGTTCTAGTCCTGGAATTGGCGGTACACAGTCCCCCCGGGAGTTGTTGTAATAAGATATCACGTGTATTTTTTTATTTTTTTTGGTTTGGCGTTGCTTTGCTGGTTGTTCACCAAATTATTGTATATATACAGAGAACCCATCCAATGAGCTGTGCATAGCTACTGATGTCTAGTCATGATATGATGAAAATTGCATTTCTAACGATGTTCTAATATTCCTAAACATAATCCCTCAACTTTGTCACATTTTCTAAAATAGAGATAACTAAAGGACATACATGTGTCCAAGTGAGGTAGACCATGCTCATCAAGCAACCTTGGTGAGATACCCCGGCCAACCCCACGACGCCGATCTTGCTCCGAGATCCAGTATTGCATCAACAGGAGCTCTAAATGGACAACACAGAGCAAAACCAGTAGGAATCGGCCAAATACTCAGCATGTCGAACTGCGGGACCGGATTGGACAGACCATATTCTTAATTATTCGAGGTTATAAAAGTTGGTATAACAGTGCTTGTTCACAGACATGCCAAAGACACTCCACTTACCCATGGCAGCGTTATCGCTCCATTTGATTGGTTGCGCTCAATTGTTCGACCAGGCTTGTTCATCGAAGCAAGTAATTTATCTCCTACTACCCTCCGGACTGAGCAGGGAAGTGAGCGAGTTTTCAAACCAAAGTCAAATCAATTGAAGATCTCTCAACATGTTGACTGTCAATATTGGCGATGCCCACATCTCAGTCACCGCAGAGCCCTTGTCACAAGAGGCTTTTGCACCATTTGGCGATGTCATCACCAACCCCCGGCCAGATGTGCATCCATCCGCCTTTGCCTCACAACCAAAGGACTCCATGCCCTCGAACGCGGTCTCGGCGAACCAAGGCACTGCTATCCAATATCTAGCCGTGAGCCACATACGCAATCTATATTCTCAGGCACCCTCCGGCCAGGGCCAGCCAAAGATGACCATGTTTGTCTGCGCTACGCGGGAGCTGGACCCATCCGCCTCAGGCGCCGCCTCTCAAGGCCAATTCAAGGTGCGCCTCCTGGAACGCCATCCCTTCACCACCCAGACCTTCACCCCCTCTCGTCGTCAGCCTCCACCTACCTGGTCATCGTTGCACCCAGTCTACAGCCCAGCGCTGCCGACAAAGACCTACCGACGCCCAGCGGGGACGACCTACCCGGTAGAGGTCTGCCGGACATCCATCGGCTGAAGGCCTTTGTGGCTACTAGCAACCAAGCTGTGACCTATGGAGCCGGTACGTGGCACGCTCCGATGGCTGTTCTTGGGAAGCGAGGGGCTGCACTGGATTTTGTTGTGTATCAGTTTGGGAGCGGGCATGGGATTGAGGATTGTCAATTGGTTGCTTTTGAGTCTGAGCAAAAACAAGAGCCTAGGATAGCAGTCGAGGTGCCTTGGCCGAAGTCTAAGCAGAAACTGTAAGGAGATAATTGAAGAAGCCAAATTACTCGGAGATTGGATACGAAAGAAACAAGATACACCAAATTAGACGATCCATAATTGATTCAGCCTCACTTCGCTCTCTAGGGATATCGTAGCCAAGCAATAGTCGCAGTCACTACCATTAGTCAGCTCGTATATGTAAAATGGACAGGAGTAACCCACGCCGAGGGCTGTGCAGGGTATAAAGAAGATGAGGACCATCAGAAATTGGGTGTTCTACACTTTTAGCACAGGCTGAGCAAAATGACAGAAGCCATTCCAGAAGACAAGAGCCACAAGCTCGCGGATCTCTCTGGCGTCGAGCTGCGTCCCGGGGAAAATCCGTATACTGCCTTCATTAGTGCCTGTAACAACGACCACGTAGGTGATTCCAAAACAATGCAAACGGACCAAATCTAACACAGGAGCCCTTCCTTACAGAAAGAAATACAAGCCCTTTATTCTGTCCACAGGACAAAGAGGAATGCCCAACAGAGGGAGAAGTTTGTCTCTAATGAGTTCAAGGAACTTGCCATTGACCAGCACCTCCTGAGACTTGAAAACCCTGATATTTATCCGGGATTCGTCGATGAGCGGAATTGTTTTGTTATTTGGGCCAGACCTCCAGAGCATGTGATCCGGCTGGCTGCCAAGGTGCAGGATTTGCTGAAACAGAAAGCACCGAGTGAGTCACGATATCCAGGAAGCCAGCCTTGCCCCACGAATTACAATTGGCTTTATAGAGAGACGCCTTTTATCACGGTAGCTAACTATACTATTATTTAAACAGCCATTTGGTTGATGCCAACGCAAAGGATGCATATGACGACGCTCGAGGTGGCCTTCTCCAAAACTCCGCAGGAGATTGGAGCTCTCGTGTCCACGATCCAGCCCAGCATTCCGAAGATTGCGAGTTATACGCACACTCATAGATCTCGACTTGTGAAGCCGATAATATCCTATGATTTGTCTGCTTTTGCCCTCTCTTTCCTCCCAGCCGCCGGGGAGCCTATAGTCTCACCGCCACCTGTGGACCCCGATGTCGCCGAAGGAGTCGTCGAGGGTGACGAGTACACTTACCACCATGTCCGCCAGGATGTCTTCAATCTCGTCAAGGCTGGAGGAGTTCAGGTAGGGTCCAGGTATCAGGTGCCCAGCGCTCATATCACGCTGGGCAGATATCTAACTCAGGATGACCATGACACCCCTGAGAAGCGAAAGCAGTGGGTGGATGCTATTGATGAGATCAATGACTGGCTGAAGAATGAGATTTGGGATGAGAAGGATGCGGAGTACGTTGGCGAGTGGATTGTTGGTCAAGAGAGAGGCTTGGACTGCCGTTCTGGGTCCCTTTGGTATGGGCATGGCCGAACTTTGCTACTCGGTGAGGGTTTCTAGACTTAGTGGTGGACAACTTAGATGCGAACCAATACATTCTCATAGATCAGGCCGAATAAGTGGCAGTTACATTATTCGATTTCTACCCAGAGGGCAGAATGAACACATGCAAATATCTCAAGAGGCTCAGCCGGAAGTTTCAAGCTTCAATATAGCATCAACAAGGCAGATGGGGTAACAGGAATTAAGCACAGAGACTTTTTTTTATTCGTTCCCTATGAACCCTTCCTCATAATCATGAGGACATGAACCTCCTTTCGCCAGTGTCCATGATGCCCATATGCCGCAAGGAGAAGCACTGAAAAGCGTAGTAGTAGTGACCCGAATTCTCAACACATTTAGAACACCAAAGCAGCACCCTTTGTCTTCTTGTCACCACTGCCGAGTTTGTTAGCATGCCATGGCTACGCACGGGGATCGGAAGCGGGATGTCATACCCCAGCTCGAAGTGCTTGCAGCGCTTGAGGGCCAGCTGGCACTTGGTCTTGCACTTGACGCACTCCAGTCTCAGGACAACCTTCTTGGTAGTCTTGGCCTTCTTGTGGAAGACGGGCTTGGTCTGACCACCATAACCGGACTGCTTGCGGTCGTAACGGCGCTTTCCCTGAGCGAACAGCGAGGCCTTGCCGGCCTTGTACTGGGTGACCTTGTGCTGGGTGTGCTTGCGGCACTCCTTGCCCTTGCAGTAGGTGTTTCGGGTCTTGGGGATGTTGACCTAGTAATGCCCTCTAGTCAGCCTCCGTGGTCATCTCCAAGTGTTCCTCTTGTGTGCAGGTGCTTCCTGATAGATCCCGATCGATGTTTTGCTTCAAGTATTCCGGCAATTTCAAATTCGATATTTGCGCATGCAGTGATATTCGGATGTAAAGCGCTTTGAATTGGAATTATGGCTGCCTCGCCCTCTCCTATACCCCAAGCCGGATGGATTTCTGTCGAGGCCGACATGCTGTGTAAATTTGTCGTCGCGCGCAAAGAGTTGAGAGCCCGGAGAATACGAGCAGAGAACAATCGATCATGAAAAGGAATCGCTCGGGATGCAATCTGTAAAGGCAAATCATAGGGGAAGATAACTTACCATTTTGGCGGCTGGATGTCGTGTAGTGCCTTGAGTGTTTGGTGATGCAAAGTTCCGAAACCTGGGTGGAATTTGGAGGTTTTGGTGATTTCTGGCTTTGTGGGCAGCTAGGGCCGCCCCACTCTGCCCACTTGAAGAAAGTGTGGCTCGCTCACCATGAGCCACACTTGAGACCTTATTTCCAAGGCATAAACAGCCACATGCAAGCTAAGCTCTGGGACGTGAGTCTTGGCAAAACTGCCCCACCATTGCGCCAAGGGGGAACCCTCTGGCCAGCGTTGCCATTAAGGTGCTACGTCGCTGGATGCTGCATTCATTGTAGTTGACGAGAGAAGGGCAATTGGCAACACGAAACTCCGCGCAACCATGGATCCATACTCCGCCGAAGGTGAACTGATAAACATTCACAACCATTTCCTCCAAGGCCAGTTCCAGGAGGTTGTGGATTTCGACACATCGTCGTTCTCCGAGAACAATGCCCTTCCCGCCCGCATCCTCCAACTAAGAGCACGCATTGCTCTTGGTCAGGGCCAGGAGGTTCTAGGCGAAGTCAAGGGCGCGAAGGAACCCGAACTTGAGGCTGTTGGAGCACTGGCCGAGTTTTCTCTCGGCAAGACAGACTCCGCTGTTAGCACAATCGAGAAGTTGGCGGTGTCAGCTGCTGATAATGTGACGGTCGAGATCCTCGGTGGCACAGTCCTCCAGGCTGCTGGAAAGACAGACGATGCCCTGGCGCTTCTCTCGCAGCACTCAGGAAGCCGTAAGTTTGTGCGACATTCACATGGCGGGTACAAGCGCTAACACAGATCCTAGTTGATGCCGTTGCCCTCATTATCCAAATCTACCTCTACCAGAACAGAACCGATCTCGCCTTAAAAGAAGTCAGCGCAGCCCGGCGATGGGCCCAGGACAGTCTCCTGGTCAACTTGGCAGAGTCCTGGGTCGGACTTCGAGTAGTCAGTGCACACACTTGATGAGGTTCTGGCTCCAGAGTGCTAACCTTGCATAGGGCGGAGAGAAGTACCAACAGGCGTTCTACGTTTATGAAGAGCTTGCTCAGGCACCTTCCACCTCGTCGATATATAGCCTTGTTTCCCAAGCAGTGTGCGAGCTGCATCTTGGCCGTACCGAAGAGTCCCAGGCTGCACTGGAAGAAGCCTTGAAGAAGGACCCCACCTACGCCGAAGCAATTGCGAATCTGCTTGTCCTCAAGGCAGTAACTGGCCAGGACACCTCAGAACTAACCGAGTATGTGAATAAAAAAAATTGAACAGATATCTAGGGCTATACTAACGTATTTGTAGATCATTGGCGAAGGCCGCCCCCAAGCACGATTTCTTGACGACTCTGGAGGCAAAGAGTGACCTATTTGATAAGGCGGCGGCAAAGTACAAGGCAAAAGTTTCTGCGTAATTAGACTGGTAGGCATGCGTGAATGAAGACTGTGATTTTGGCGCCAATACAGTGAGAACTTGGTTTAATGCATTCATCTGCTGTCTGGCAAATATAAGCGTGATTGATCTCCTCGAGCTTCGCATTACATGAGCCAGGTCTTATGTTACCAGGGTAATTAAAGTCCCCCAAAAAACTCCCTATGCGTTTCCAAACCCCCCTGCTGTGGTTGAATTCAAAGCTTAACCGGACTGTAGTCATTTCGATCATAGCTTGTCGTCACTCTTCATCTTCGAACGCTGGTCTCGTCGTTGTTGTCATTAGTACCGAAAAATTCATCGATTTCCATCATCTTCTCCTCTACCGAGAGGAACCGTATCCGTTCAGGAGGGCTGAAATAACCCCGAACATCTATGTTTGGTGCGGAGTTTGCTTTGCGGTGCGGCGAGAGAGACGAGGCGGCCTTGTATTGAAGATGAGGGTTAGCCATGCGTCCCTAGTTCGTCGGAGCGAACCTTGGGTTTACTTCTCTATTGTTGCGGCCATGTTTCTTGTCACGGCGACTCTTGGTCGGAGCCTCGGGCTCATCTGATTCGGAATCGGATGGCGCTAGGTAATTTCGAACATGGTTCCAAAAGGCCTTGACCTCTTCGGGATCTCTCTGGTTGGTGTTGCTATCCTGAGGTTGCTTATCCTCAGTATTGGCTTGGATTCCTCTAGCGCCGTTGTGATTGGCCTTCTGTGGGGTGGTGGCTTCGTCACGCTTGAGTTGCGGTTGAGCTTCCTGGCTCGGCGTCTCTGGGCCCCTCAATATTTTCTGTAAGTCTTCAGGCAACGGTGTTTCGCCTCCGCTGCTTCTGAAGACGACACGGGTCTTGGAAGAGCCTGAACTAGTCTCTTGTTCGTCAAGGCAACGATAAAGCGGCTTGTCACGGGCAAAATACTGCTGATACTTGAGGAATGTTAAAGAGTCCCCTTCAACGCCAGGTACTGTTTGTGGGATATTCGGAGGCTTCTGGTACGAGGAATCCGGTGATGGTGACGACACAGGACTGACTGGCTGCTTGCTTTTGGATGAGGTGCTGCCGGCGGATAAGTTGGACATAGACGACATGGTCGAAATGTCATCAGAAGACTCCAGCTTGGCAACGAGCGCTTTCACAAAACCATTAGCCCCCGCCTTAGCCTTTGGCTCTTGGCATGTCTGTGCGGGCGACGTTCGCTGTCCAAGATTTGATGAGAAGCTGCCTGTGAGTCCTTTGTGTTCTCTTCCCCGGTTGATGATAGCTTCATCCTTGCTTCTTTGGCTCTTGGAAGGCGTTGGGAGGCCTAAATGAGATGGGTCAGCCATTGTTGTTAGCTTCCCAGGCTTGTGGCGACTTCATCGTTGTAGAGGAAAGAGAAAGAAGAGAAGTTGGGAATGTTTAACCTTGCGAGGAATATACTGACCCTTTGGATCAAACCGTTATCACTTCTGAGGTCAGAGGTGAGCAGCAGGTGAGAAGAAGGGTGAGTGTTAAACGATACCTAAGTTTCTCGGAAGTACATGTCCTTAAGCACTTTCACCAACACCAAATCTAGGTACTCCATCGAGGGAGAACAGATGACAAAGCTATTTATTATGCTTTGGGACCATGGCAGACAAAGGCGGTGTCTCAAAGAATGAGAAGACTCTTTCACATTACTATTCATACCCATGGTACCGTTCATAGTCTGCGCCAAACAAAGAGAAAAACCGGTTTCTTAGCAGTTGTTATTCCAGAGCTAGAGCGCCACCGAATGTACTTATTCAAAAGCACAAAATGAGCAAGATAGGAATAAGGTTTAGGCACGTACCCGTTACCAGTGGCTTTTGCTGTTTGTCACTGCGGTAAAAGGAAGACCGCCCTTGACTTCACCAGCAATCGCTATTTGAGGATTACGGTGGTGAACTACGTAGAAAAATAATTGGGGATGCATGTCATCACGATTGTTTGAAATAGTAGATTATAGCCAAGTGAAACCCGTCACTGTTTCTGTTTTTTTTTGAGGTTATCATTGTGAATTCATCTATACATTCGCTTATCCCAGCCAAAGACGTATCCTGACCATAATCGTAAAATTCGTCTCTTCCATATGTCCCAGGTTCCTCGTTTCAGGCACCAGAACGCCCCTGCAATCCAATAATCCCAGGGTGGCCTCTATTGTGTTGTTACCGTTCGCTCTAAATTGACAGTCTATTTCTTCTTGTTGGGGAACTTGGGAGATCCAATGTCAGCACCTCGGAGCTTGACATTGAGGACTCGCTCCATGTTTGCCAAGACCTTCTGATCTGGTGCGGCGGTGCCCCTCTCGAACTCGCTGACGATGGTCTGGGTGGTGTTGCACTTGGTGGCAAGGTCCTTCTGGGTCATCTTGGGCTCCATCTTCTGGCGGGTCTGGGAGATGGCGTCGCCAACGACCTTGCCTACGGTGTTGGGCTTGATGATGTCGTCGGATCGGTCGACCTTTGTCAGACGCTGACCCTCTCCGCTGCCGGTAGCCTGTATCAGTCGCAATTAGCCCGCCTATCTTTGCACAAGGGTTACACTTGACCGGGTCGGGTCTGGCAAACGAATAACGGCTCGGGGAGAAGGGAACAACATACTGCGTTGGCTGTGCCGTACTTCTTCTCGGTGGAAATGATGCCACCCGTTCGTTGGGCTGCATTGAGAGCGGCCTTTCCACGAATGACAGTCTCACGCTGGGAAGCACCAGATCCACGGGTCTTGCTTCCAATCTTGGTGACGTCGTCCCAGTCAGACATTTTTGCGGATTATTCGATGGAATTGAGCTTCTGGGAGGTTACTGCGAATATGTTCGACGTCGTCGAGATAGAGCTGAGGATGCAGAGATGGATGGAGTTGGGTGTCTTCGTCGATCGCGTGTGTTGGGTTGTGGGGGCAAGGCATCCAGCTATATACGGCTACGGCATGACCCCACCACCGTCATTTTGGGGCGATGCTGGTTGACTCAACCGGCGGGGGACCCGCGCTGGGGCGGTGCGCGGCCAATGCGAAGGTGGCCGTGGAAGGTGCTAGATTTCCAAGGAAGAAAGCTGGGATCTGTGTCACGTGAGCACGTTGGTGTGGGAGAAGCTTTTCAGGAGCTCATTTGGATACCAGCATCTCTCGAGAGAAGAATGGTCACTAATATAGCAAAATACTTATAAATTAATAATTTCAGGTAGCACTAGAGCTGCATTAATATCTGTGAGCAAAGAGAAAATGCACGGGAATATGTGCTAGATCTCTTGGAAGGGCAACCCATGTCGGCCTAAAACAGAAGTGACATGGATACACAAGGCGGAATGCTCGACTGCTACCTAAGTCGAGTGGGGGGAAGTGGCCCGGGGGTAGAAGTGGCCCACCTAATTTTTGGCCTGCGCGTCTACCCTAAGTCACACACATCATAACAAAAACAATAACAAAAGCTTTAATTCGTGTTTTACGAGCAAAATAGCTATATATTCGGAATCAGAAATTAATTCTGCGATTAATGATATACTTGCCGGCTTATCTGCACGCGTTGCTGCAAAGAAATAGGCAATTCCTTGTACAACGCTTAGACGACGATTGGAAGAGGGCTTGACACGCGCACAAGCGCACGAACACCAACAACGCCTCTCGAAGGCGGAGGAAGAGAGAGTCAGGAGATGGATCGTATCTTAAGAATCACTGGGATACGCACCTACGCATCGACAGCTTCGATATATCGCTTCCCAGATCCTTCAAGGTCGGAAGGATCTCGAGCCTCTCGGCAGGTCCTGGGTCAACTAGTTTCTTAGCCGTCAGGAGGGCCTAGGAGTTAAGATTGGAAAGCGAATAGCGTCAGCTAGGCTCAATGGAGCCAATCCTGAGAATATTAATAGGTTCTTTAATAACTATGACTCGGTCTCTTGGATCAAACCGGAGAATACGTGGAACGCTGACGAGGCTGGTATTATGGAGGGATATGGTCTCAACAGCCTCGTCATCGGCTCTGACGAAGGAAGCTGTAAGTATACAGTTCTTAAAGGGAACCAAGAGAGGGCTTGGGTCACGCTCGTTGAGGCTATTTCCGCTGTTGGAGAGACCCTAACTCCTTGTGTTGTGTTTAAAGGTGAAGCGGTGCAGCAACAGTGGTTCAAAGATAACTTCAATGAGAAGTGGCTATTTGCAATATCGCAAAATGGATGGATTAGCAACGCCCTCGCGCTTGAGTGGCTTCAACGAGTGTTTATTCCGGAAACTGCTCCTGCTGATCCCTCCGAGGCTCGGCTGCTGATAGTTGACGGCCACGGCTCACACGCAACGCCGGAATTTATGTGGGAATGCTTCCAAAACAATATCTTCCTTCTCTTCTTACCTGCATACACCTCGCACGTCTTGCAGCCGCTCGACTTGGGTGTGTTTTCTGCACTGAAAGCGGCCTATCGAAGACATCTAGAGCGGCTCGATGAAATGCTCGATTCGACTACGATTGGAAAGGCCAACTTCCTCGAATGTTATGCCAAAGCTCGTAAGGAGGCTCTAACAGCGAAGAATATCAAGTCAGGATTTCGGGCTACAGGAATTTATCCTCTAAACCGCCGGAAGGTGCTCCTAAGCAGCCAAGTCATAGCCACAGCCAAGGCGCCCTCAACACCACAAAAGCCGGCCCAGAAGGATAAATACGACCTTCAAACATCTCGAAATGGCCTTCAAGTTGTTGACACTATGAGGTATCTATGCCCTGCTAGCCCCTGTACGAGAAGGCTGCTCACACGATATAGCCATAAGGCGGCGCGAACGATCGATTCATTAAGTGTTCAACTGGTCTTGAAAGATCGGGAATTAGAGGCCCAAAAGGCCCTGAATGAACGCCTAAGTCATAAGAAGCGTAGAGCCGTTGAACCAGATAAGAATGAGATTTTCTGCTCACTTGCGCAGATAAAAGACGTACAAGGTGGGCTTGACGAATTGAGGAGGAAGAGGCAGCGCGTACGGAAGCCACGAACCTCTAATGATGATAATACCAATGCCACCATAATCGTCGCGACGAGCTGATCACAATGGTATAATTTTCATAGCTATTGGAGTTGAATTTATATAGTAATTATTAAGTTGCATCATCAAGACTGTTAAAAATGTGTGGCATTTGGGGTGGGCCACTTCTACCCCCGGGCCACTTCCCCCACTCGACTTATCGATTTCAATGTCACCCAGTTGGCAACTCACAGCCACCCCCTACCCGGTAGTTGCCAAATCTTCGCATTTATTGGATTATAGACGCTGTGCTATTAATTGTTCAAAAATAGCCCCTCGACTTCAATGTTCTTTTTGCCTGGCGAGATCTCGTGATCGGTTCGGTGTGGCGCATGGCACCCGGGAGGAGATCTAGTTAGGTACCTAGACATAGATGCTAGGTGGCTTGTTGCCTGAACTTTTGAGAATGCCATATCAAGTAGGTAACACGTTGTGGTTGCATCACCACCTTCCAACAGCGTGATTGCAAGTTTTTCCTTCCAATTACTTCATTGGCAGTGACGAATATTCCCTTCCATTTCTTGGGATTGACTCTGCATTACCTCCTTAAGTGTTCATGGCAGGGGTCATTCTGCTCAATTGTCCTCCGTAATTGCCCCGCAGCCCGAGTTCTTTACAAATGCCTACAAGAGGTGAATGGGAGACAAGGGAAATACGCATTTGAAAAGATAATAAACTTCAGGGCTTCTTGCTAATTGTTAGTCAAGGCGCTACGGATAGATAAGGCGTTGGATAACGTGCCACACCTACGAGAGACGCAACCGCTTTTCTCAAGATGCACCATCCACGAGTAGTGCCCTCTTGAGAACTATTAATACCATTGGGTCGTGCGAATTTGGGTACATGTTCAAGCGAAAGGCCAAGCAGCTAGTTCATCGAGCTACAATGTTCAGTCGATAATTCAATGTCATACAGCAAAGCTGATTACCTCGTGGCTGACCAACTGGTTAGTCAACATGAAGACACCAAGATATCTCTCAAACTGAATATGTTGTCGGAGCTGGAAGTCTGGAATAGGACAAACGAGGGGCAGCATCTGAATGTAGGTAATTGCCCGTGTTATCTCAAGCTATAATTGCACGCCGATGCAACGACTGGGATCGCCAGACGAATCAGCGCCGTGGTCACAACCGGAGGTATGCGGTAGTCCTGATGAAGCGCCTACCCGTTGTGCCCCCGCGTCCACTCACCACACCAAGACACACACATCATCGATCACCACAACGTCATTTATCAATAGCTGCTACCCCGCCATTGGCGCATCGGCGGCCGGCCTGGGCCAGATTGTGCCCGATTTTGGGTTGGACCTTTACCCCGCTGTACCACCTTGAAAATGCATAAATAATGTGAGGGAGGTAGCGCTCCTCTGGCTGTTTCCTTTTCTTGAGCTACCTAGCTAGATTTTGTTTATCCCCTGGAAAATTCATAGTTTTGAACGAATTCCTTAGTCAAGATGCCTCTCACTGGTCACTGTCTCTGCAAGGCCGTCACTTACACAGCTAACGTCGACGCACCCCTCCTCACTGGCTACGACCACTGCGACGATTGCCAGCGTCAGGTTCGTCTTCCCTAGGTCTACCTATGTAGCTATGACTCCATTCCAAAACTGCTTCTAACCATTGCCTATAGAGCGGATCTACCTATTGTAAGACAAATTCTCCCGAGTGTGGCCATTTCCAGTTTAATTGGCATACCCTCATTTGTCCGAGCGCAGGCTAATAATACCAGCTCTCGTCGCTGTCGTCCCAAAGGACAAACTCACAATCAATGGTCCTATAAAGAAGTGGGAGGGCAAGGGATCTTCGGGCAAATCTGTCTGGCGCCTCTTTTGTTCCGAGTGCGGCTCACCCATCGCTCACGATCCTGACGCTGCTCCCGAGATTATCGCCCTCAAGGGTGGCACCTTGGACACGGAGATCAAGAAGACTCTTAAGCCTGTAATACTCCCACGCAGCAAAATATTCCACTTGCTTTCGCTGACATTTCCGCGCTTAGGATACCGAAATTTGGACCGTTGGCAAACTCCCTTTCTGCCAGGAACATCTTGCAAAACCCTTCACCCATATGCCCGAGTAAAGGCAATCCTACCTGGCCGGTGCCAAGTTGGTTGCCCTGGAACATGTTGGATATGTCATCTAAATGGAAAACGACCATATACTATTTTGCACTTGGAGCGTGCGTGGGGATATTGGGTTAGTGGCGTATAGTGAGGTTGCTTGAATGAGATGTGATGCTCTAAGTATCAACAGAAGTGATTGCCTGAGATTAGGAGTAGGACGGTTGCAAGGACAAGGAGTAGTAAAGCCAGAAATCGATTAATGATATTTATGCACTACTTAGGTCGCGAGTGAGTAAAGCCAGAATTTGATTAATGATATTTATGCACTACTAAAGTCGTGAGTGAAAAAAGCCTGGACTGCGTCACCGTTTCACATGCTTTGCTATTTACATGGCCCAAGCCGCCAATAATCCCAATACAACCAGACCAACACTTGCAACACGTGTGTTGGCGTTGCTCTTCGTTTTGAATTCATGACCAAGAGCGTCGCGGGCGGGGGCCTTTGGAGTGGGTTTCCCAGTTTTGGTGATGAATCCGCCCAATTGATGCCCTGAGTTGACGACAATTGCTTCGTCTGTGGAATGACCAAGACTTGCGCCGATTGAATTTTCAGAAGCAAGATCGAAATCTTCGGACATGATTTTCGTTTGCGGAGGCAAGCAGTCATGTGAGCCAGAGACACCATTCGCACTGATCACTGCCGAGAGCTGGTCCTCATCGGACTCTACTTCATTGGTGCCTTCATCCGCGTCCTCTTCATGGATGCCCTCTTCCTTGTCGTCCTCATCATTGGCATCTTTTCCCTCAGACTCTTCTTTGTTGATGTCATCAGATGCTTTTTTAGTGGAATCCACCTCAATAGACGGTTCATCCTCGAAATCCTCATCAAACTCATCGTCGTCAGACTCCTCTTCGTCAAAAAAGCCCTCTTCATCAGATTCATCATCGTCGGACTCCTCCTCTTCGTCAAAAAAGTCCTCTTCGTCAGAATCATCATCATCGGATTCCTCCTCATCTGACTCCTCATCGTCAGACTCTTCTTCGTCAAACTCTAATTCATCGGGCTCTTCGAGTGTATCCCATTTGATGGACACATCCAAATCGGAATCATCTCCATCGGGAGCTACCGAGGCCGATGTGCTTCGGTCGCAAAGACTTTGAACAAGAGAAAGAGTGACATCGTCAATGAGGTAAGGGGAAGAAGCCAAGTCACGTTTGCCGTTGGAATGATAGGTGACTCGATCCCAGCATCTATGGCATGTGATCCAGCTGCTGATGATATCTCTTTCACACAGGCAATCTCTGTTGACACGGAGATGAGACTCGGAATGTTTTTCTTGGCAAGCTTCGATAATGGTCCACATGTTCTGACAAGACGGGTCGATACCGTACTCGCTCTGTGAGTGGAAGGGAGCTCCTGGAACGTGGAGACCGGGAACAATGGGGGCTGGGTTGATGCCAGAGGGCGGCCCATTGGCAGAGAGAGAGGGAACACTCATGGTGAATGATTTGATGGAGTGGAAGCTCAGAAGTTAAGATGTATGTGTAATGATTCCAAAAAAGTATGGTGAGACTTGGCCAAGAATGGATGCGGAAGAGCTCTATTGTATGGTGATGAGAAGAGAAAAGAAGAGAAGAGGAAGAAGAGACCGAGAAACGAGCGGGGGATATATCTTCTCAAGTCACGTAGGCGTGCCTTCCAATTTTGCGTTTCTTGCCTCCGTCCATTTGGGAGATTCGAGACTGGAAACCGCGGCTGCAGGAGCCCTGGCAACCGATAACGTGCAAATGCAAGTGGCGCAACTAGATGAGGTTTCGCGAAGAAGGAGCAACCAGCTGCCGCCTCACAGTAGAAGAGAGAGGACAGAAAGTCCCATCAAGCAGAGAAGCGACCTCCTGGAGCTACGACTATGGGAGACAGCTCCACTTTCTGGAAGCTCCTTCTGAACACTGCCAGTCTGGCTCGCCTCCACGGTGAAGCAGCTCGCGGTTCCGCATTGGTATCCGCTGGGACAGCACCCAGCGACAGAGCCGCCTTCCTCCCCGCAGAGAAACCATCCGCCAGCACACGTACCTGTCGCAGCGGCTGGCACGTTGCTGGCAGCAACCACTACCGTAACGCCATTTGACACCAGTGTGGTGGAAGAAGGAGCAGGGCATGAATGTGTTTCGCATTCTCGATCAGTTTGGCAGCAGCCGCCGCCATGAGTGGCCAAGCAGCCGTAAAAACCAGTCGGGCAGCCAGTCTGTGTGTCAGGAGCAGAGGTGGTAGTATCAGTCACTGTTGGCCGCCAAGGAGCCTCTCCAGTCGCTGTGGCCGAGCTAGAAACTGTTCGGGTAGCGGAGGTAATAGGCTGAGTCGTTGACTGGACTGAGGAAAGGCTTGTCGTGGTTTGTGTGCTTGTGACAGTCGTCACGGTAGGCCGGGATGAAGTGTTTTGAACCTGCGTTGTTGTTGGCGCTGTCGAAACTACCTCTGTCACGCCTGTTGTTGGTTGTCAGCCCTTGGTAGTCCATCGCCACTCCGTTTCATCGTTGTGGTACGAAGAGATAGGTACTTACATCCTATGCCCTGGCAAATGTATCCCTGGAGACAGCAGCCGCCACCGAGGGACGATGGACAGCTCACAGCGCTCGTGGGGCAGCTTCCTACCCCCCTCCACATTGTACGCCGTCTGGACAGCACGCGACACTGGCCACATTGGAATCTGCGACAGATGTGCAGTACGTCCCCTTCTGACAGCACTTATTAGCGGCTCCGATATCTTCGCAGCTGTTCATGTCAGATGGACACGAGGATCGCTTCTCTAAAATGGCCAGCATTTCCGCTGCCCTTCGCATCATGTTCTCCCGCGTTTCATCAATGTGAGGTGCAAAGGCTCGCTGGAAGAACCTAGAAGAGCTGTTCGTTCGCTCTGATTCGCCATTTCCGTCGTCTACGCCGGGAAGGAGCGGAGTGCCATAAATGCCAATGGGGAAGCTCCCAGGCGGCGCAAATGCGAGATGCTCTGGGAAGATCTTCTCATTTGAGTCAGGCGCGAGCTTCTTGAGCGCGGTAGGCTGCGGGTTGGCTGCAACCTGGGTGAGCAAGGTAAGCAGCGATGGAGGCAGCAGTAAAATGCCTCTGGGTGCTACCATTTTAATGCGTATCGACTGAAGATTGAAGGTTTTCTTCGTCGTCGGGGTTGGTGCTGTGAAGCTGCTGATGGACGCTGCTAATGATGAATTGCTGATGAATGGTGCGGTGGGCTTATTTCATCCTTTAATTGAGTATTTCAACCGGAGTAACAGGACAGGCTCTTTCCAGAACCGAATTCAATCCGTTCAGTGAAAGAAGGACTATTTTCTGGTGCGATGACTGTTTCTCTAAAGTACGGCATGAATTTGCTAGACGTTCGTGTTGTTTGGTGGAGGCAGCCTCTATTAAAACAAATCTTGGTGGCTGGGCAACCCGCCGGCCGTTCGGGATTGAACATGGCATCCTTGCGAGATACAACCCGCCAAATTAGAACGTTGTGTATCCCCCTTTCTCTACTTTCGACATGAAGATAGGTATTGTACTATGGGAATTTTGCACTCACCACAGTGACAAGGTTGGCACCCCTTTCTGTATGGTCTCAGAATCAAACGCTGTTTGGTGTGCTGCAGCGCTTGGAATGGCTATTTTGGAGCCATCGACGTCACTCTTCCTAATTAGGGAAATATTTGGCGTGGTTCGATGCAATTGTTCTGTCTGGGTATATTTCATAAGTTGTCCAAATATCCTACCCTAAAGCGCTTCTAGAATTACTATAGTCATGTAGTATGTTACATCATGAATGTTCTCTGAACACCCTTTCTATATATTGTACAGATTGCAGGTTCATCAAAACGTGGCTAAAATATTGAATCCTCCACTTTCTCCTGGGAAGGTTCAGAAGTGTCTGAAGGGGTTCTCTTCTTTAAAGGTTTAACACTAGGTTTTGCTTGTCCCTTAACAAAGGAATGGCAAAGTAAGCCAGCAGCGACGCTGACATTCAAACTATCGATGCAACTGTCCTGAAGGAAACGAGGAACGGAAAGCTCATAGTCTGCCGCGACTTTCAGGTCCTTTGAGAGCCCGTAGCCTTCATTGCCCAAAACCAGGATGCATGGCTTCTCATTGAGCGGCTGATCATACTCGACATCACTTGACGAGATGAATTTATCACCATGCTTTTGAGCCAGCTTCTTATCCGGAGCGGCTACTGCCGCATATGATACCCAACCGGCTTTCCTTGATTCTTCGAGGAAGGATACCGGGGAGTCGACTGTGAAGATGGTCATTTCTTCTACAGCTCCGGCAGCAGACTTTAAAACAACTGGGCTGAGCTTGGCAGAGTTGCGATTTGTGATGCCAACCGCATCGGCTCCGAAATAGCTCGCAGTACGTAGAAGAGCACCGAGATTTCCCGGGTCAAGGATTTCGTTCAGGAGTAATACGTAGGGCTTGGCGGTGACGGAGCTTGACCGAGGAATGAACGATTCAGTGCCATTTACGGCCTCCTCCTCTTTACTTTGATGATCAATCTTGACGTGAAACCCCAGCCGAGAAGGGTTTTCCTCGAGCGGACCTAGAGCAGTGATGGGAAGTTGAGGGATGGGTGAGGTCTCCAGTACAAAGCCGTTGTGGGGTCTGCCCTGGCTCATCTTGTCCATGAGGCGCTGGTCTTCGGTTGGGACAATAGTAATGGGCACGCCTTGCATTTTTGCCAACCTCGAGATTATTTCGTTATCCTTCGATTCCTGTCGATTTTCACCACCATAAATGTATAGGTTGTAAAGTTTCCGCCTTCCTTGGTCTAGCGCCGCTTTGACGACTGACTTTCCGTATAGGAATTGGGATGCTGCAGTGGTGTATTTAATGGTCATGGGCATGAATTTTCCAAGTCTTTCACGCGGCGCAGGCATCATCATCTTCAGCGCGCTGTTGGTATCCTCTCGTCTCTCCCGACTGAATAAGTTGAAACCATCTCTACTAGATCTTGAATTTGTTGGTCCACGTCGAAAAGCCCTCGGCTGCTCCGTAGGTTGAGTATCTTCGACATTGCCGTGGAATCGTTTTGCAAAGTCGGCGCTTGATGGTCTATCGAGCTTGGTGGCGGGTGGTATGTTCGCATTGTCTCGTGGGTATCGTGGTTCACGTCTGAAGCCCCCTCTTATGGGACGAGGTCGTACCGGCTCATCAATTTTACTGACGAGATGCTGAAGTGAGCCATGTTTCATCTGATATACAAGGCTTTTCTTGCCAAATTCGGAGTCAGGGTCGTTGAACCGCTTGCGTCTTGTCTTCCGGCCTGTACCAGTCTCTTCCTCTTCCTTTTTTTTTTAAGCTTTCTTATTAGCCTCAATTGCTGTCGCTTTGAGCCGGCCCCCTCAAGAGCCTTTTCAGTGAGGCTCTGGGATTCTTTGTCATCGCGGCGTCCTCGCGTGCTTGGTGCTCGGGGCCTCACTTCTCCATATTGGACCCTTTCTGATCGGCGAAGCCCACGATGAATCGCTGACAGGCTGGCGAAGCGAATCGAAGCAGGGATAGGGGCGTGAATGGGAGAAAATTTCGAAAACCGAAAGGGTAGGCCCAAGGTCTTACTCTGCAGTGAGCGCATCATCGCATCATCTAAGACTTGACTCCAGTCATGACCCTCTCTAGAGAGCTGGCGCAAGATGCACTTGAGCCAGCTTTTTTTTCTGCCGCCTCGGTGGAGGCTCGATATGGGCGGTGAGGCGAAACTTGCGCTACGGTTGGCTCTAGGGCTGCATTAATTCCCACTTCACGGTTGTACTTCTTTATAGGGGGAAGTCCTGCTGTAGCACATCGTCACTTCGAGGATTGTACAGATATCCACAGTTGGAAACAAAACTCTATAGATTCAGCAATTCACAATAGCAAAATTCTACAAGTAGCCGACCACATAAATGAAAATTCCTTGATGTCGCCTCTTTAGCAAGGGGTTTGCGTGGGTCAACCTTGCTGGCCCACCAGTCGCATCGCTGGTAATTAGTGCCTAGACGCGTTTAGAGAGACGGGTCGTGTACAGTGCACCTGCTCCGGTATACTTGACACCCATATGAGCCTTTCTTCAGTCGCTCTTCACATTGCCATGGCCTTGCTTTCACATCTATTTCGCGCAATGTAAATCAATTAGACTCCTTTAATCTTATGCCATGTTTTGTATATTTCCTTTTCTTTCACTTTCCCCTGCAACTACAGCGAAATACACCAAACCGAACTGCCAGACCCACGCCCTAGCCGAAGCGATTTCGATCTGAACTCGACAAACACGAAGACGTTGCGCGATAGGGTGCTGTCTACAGCACGCTCTCGCAAGGAAGCTTCGACATGAGCGAGCCCGTCCCTGAGAGCTCTCCGTCGCCCAGTTTGCGCCATCATAGTGTTAAGCTGGCCGATACAGCGAGCCCTGTCATGGATCATGGACAAGACGAACCAATAGCCGACGCTCCAATCCGTGAGAGCTCTGTTTCGTCAACTTTGAACCAGACTGTATTGGATATAGTGGACACAGCGGGTTTGGCTACAAATACGGACGACGAAGACTCTATGAGCCTGGATACTGCAAGCCCAAAGCAACAAAACACACAAATCCATGTTGAACTACGGCCGCTGCCCTCACATCTGCGCGCGCAGTACGTCAACACTCAGAGTGATATTGTGGAAAGGGTCATTCAGGAGGAGGTGCTGGAAAATGGGGAGGTAAAATATCATGTAGAGTTTACAGATGGTCGCGAGGAACAGGTATGTGCCAAATTCTCTGCTTTTTGTCTTTGGAGAAGAACCCAAATGCATCTTGCCTCTTTGCCTTTCTTGCTCTCCTCATACACCTTGCCTTTTTTCAACTTGTCATCACACGGCCCTTAGATCTCTTCATCACTTTGAAACTTTACACACCTTCTCCTCACCTTCTCGAAACAGAGACAATACTCCATCACCTACTTCCTTAGCTCAAACCTCACCCTTCTCCACTTCAGCACTTCCTGCTAACTCAAACTCCCAAGGTTGATCATAGTACACTGAATAATTACGAAACTGGAGCCGCTGCGCTGATGGCATTCTATCAACCTGCTAATGCAGGTAAAAGAAAGCGATCAGATGACGATAATTGGATCTCTGATTCGGTTAGCGTTGGATCAGACTTGCTAGACTTTGATCAAAATGAGGAACTCGACATTAAGTCAAGCCCGGATGTCATCTCTCGCCAACCTCGACTTCGGAGTTTGAGACCAGGCAGCAGTCGGCGGAGCTCCCATATTCAACACAGTCCATCTGACCTGGAAGATGAGAAACCAAAGAAGGATTTACCTACACGCACCTTGAGGGCACGACCTCAAAAGATCATAGATTATCGAGACGAGCTTGCAGGTGATCCTATCCCTCAGTCGGATGGTGATGATGATCCTCCTTTTATTACTTCAGATATTGTTCAAGCTAAGGCCAAGACGCGCCGCTCACGCCTTCAACAACGCTCACAGAGGTTGTCGCGTCACCCCAAACCATCCGGCAAGCGACGAAGTCCTGACTCAGATATTGAGTTCGAGGCCCCTCGCCGATCTTCTCGGGCCACTAGGAATCAACAGTTCATGCAAGACGGGGTAGATGAAGATGATGCGTTCGAGCTTGTGGACGATAAAGGGCAAGGAGCGCCTAGAGTCATCTCAATCCGAGAGACATTTCAGCCGTGCGATTCTACTTTTGTCTCCGTTCACATGGAAACTTGCCATACTTGTAATGGAACAAAGAACAAAGGCCAACTAGTTCACTGCCAGGGTTGCAGTTTGTCATACCATAAAAATTGTCTTGGTTTCCGAAGTGGCCGAGAGCACATGGTTACGAAAGTTGGAGAAGAGAACTTCGTCTTGCAATGCCGCTTTTGTATCGGCGTCCACGGGAAGAAAGATCGAATCGCGCCTAAATATGGTACTTGCCAAGACTGCCACACAGATGGCAAAGCCTGTGCTCCTTTTTCATCCAAGAAAACTGCACGACAAGAGGAAAAGCTTCGCGACGAGAATGGCGGGGTTGATCCCATTACTCCTGTCTCAGAAAATCTGCTCAACAATGCGGATCTTGTCCTGTTCAGATGCAAGGGCTGTCATCGAGGGTGGCATCTCAAGCACTTGCCACCTCACGGCGACGGCTCTACGAAGATAGGAACTGATCTGCGGGCCGAGCAGCTCAAGGATTATTCAATTGACTGGCTCTGCAATGACTGTGGCCTGATGACACAGAAAATCCACCGTCTAGTTGCCTGGAGACCAACTAAACAAAGTCAATCCTCAGCAAACTCCGATTCCCCTGTCTTGTTACATTCGGATGTGAGTGAGGATAAAAAAGAATACTTGGTCAAGTGGGAAAACCTCTCTTATGCTCACTGCTCATGGAAGCCTGGAGCATGGGTTTATGGTGTAATTGCTCCGACATCTCGTGTGTCTTTCGCCAAGAGGGATGCGGAGCGGAGCTTAATGAGCATGAACGAGAGAGACGCTATTCCCGACGAGTATCTGATGCCCGAGATTATACTCGACATCAAAATGGCGAGCTCTGCCCCAAAGCCGAATTCCAAGGAAGAGCAGCTGGCAAGCGTTTCTCATATCAGGAAGATATTCGTTAAATATCAAGGACTTAGTTATGATGACGTGGTTTGGGCTTCGCCCCCAAGCAAGGATATGGAACAACATTTCCACGAAGCTTTTCTCTCTGCTTTTTGCGACTATGTCGAAGGCAAATATTTTAAGCACGAGCCCTACTCTAAGATTCGGGACCGGGTCAATAAATACAAAGAGGCCGAGTTCACTGAAGTCGATGTACAGCCCGCGGGTTTGACAAGAGGCAAACTCATGGGCTATCAACTGGAAGGCCTCAACTGGCTTCTGGGAAATTACCACGGAAACCGAAGCGTTGTTTTGGCAGATGAAATGGGTCTCGGAAAGACTGTGCAGGTGGTCAGTTTGGTGGCCTCTCTAGTTCAGGATTCCCCGAAGGTAAGATGATCTCACGGCTCAACACTTCTTCCGTACTAACATGCTATAGTGTTGGCCTTTCCTCATTGTTGTCCCCAATGCCACATGCCCGAACTGGCGACGGGAGTTCAAGCAGTGGACACCAGAATTACGTGTTGTCACCTATCATGGAGGCAAGGTACCTCAGGATTTGGCGTACAAGTATGAACTCTTCCCTGGTGGGTCAACCGAAATGAAGGCGCATGTTGTCATCATGTCATATGACTCTGCTGCTGATCCACAGACTCGAATTCTCTTCAAGCCTGTCCATTGGGCTGGTCTGGTGGTAGATGAAGGCCAGCGGCTCAAGAATGACCAAAATCTACTCTACCTGGCCCTCATGGCCATGAAAATACCTTTCCGTGTTCTCCTAACAGGAACACCATTGCAAAACAACAAGCGAGAACTCTTTAACCTGATTCAATTCATTGACGAGACACAAGATGCAGCGGAACTTGACGAACAGTACCAGGTGCTTGACAAGGAGACGCTGCCCAAGTTACACGAGCAAATACGACCATATTTTCTGAGGCGAACGAAAGCTGGAGTCCTCAAATTCCTACCGCCCATGGCGCAAATCATTGTTCCTCTCACAATGACTGTTATCCAAGAGAAACTTTCTAAAAGCATTCTGGCCAAAAATCCTCAGCTGATCAAGGCTATGTTTGCCAACACCAAAATTAGCAAGAAGGAGCGTGGGAGTCTGAACAATATTCTGATGCAACTTCGGAAGTGTCTCTGTCACCCTTTTGTGTATTCAGACGCAATCGAAGAACGCCATCACGACCCGGAAATCATACACCAGAACTTGGTCCAGGCTTCCTCGAAGCTCATACTTCTCGAGCTCATGTTGCCAAAACTCAAGGAACGCGGTCATAGAGTCCTCATCTTTAGCCAGTTCCTCGACCAGCTCAACATTGTCGAGGATTTTCTTACCGGTATGGGCTACGGATTTCGCAGACTAGACGGCACCATCAGTAGTTTGGAGAAGCAAAGGCGAATCGATGCATTTAACGCACCTGATTCAGAACTCTTTGCATTTCTTTTATCGACTCGAGCTGGAGGCGTAGGTATCAACCTCGCGACTGCTGATACCGTCATCATCATGGACCCCGATTTTAATCCGCATCAAGATCTCCAAGCATTATCACGCGCTCACCGAATAGGACAGAAAAAGAAAGTTTTATGTTTCCAGCTGGTGACAAAAGATTCAGCTGAAGAGCGGATCATGCAAATTGGACGGAAGAAAATGGCTTTAGACCACGCTCTTATTGAAACCATGGATGATCAGGATATAGATGGAGACGACCTGGAATCCATTATCAAGCATGGAGCCCAGGCCCTGTTCAGCGAAGATTATCAGAAAACTGCAATTCGGTATGACTCAGCGTCGGTTGATAAGCTTTTGGATCGTTCAGAGATGGATCAAGAGATGCCCGATCAAAAGGAAGAGGGCTCGGCAGAGCAATTCAACTTTGCCAAAGTATGGTCGAATGATGCATCCGGATTTCAAGATAGCCTGGGCTTAGAGGAGAGCGAGGCTCCCGAACCCATCAACTCGAGCGTCTGGGATCAGATATTGGCACAACGAGAAGAGGAGGCTAGGAAACAGGCAGAGGCCAACCGGGAAGTTCTGGGCCGTGGTGGAAGAAGACGAATGGTAAGCTACCTAGTTGCCATGGCGCGAAATGAGACGTGCCAGTGGCTAGTTTTCTGACATGACTATAGGCGAAGCCGATCAATTACAAACCTGTCACTATCGCACAAGCAACAGGGGCCGAATCTCAAGGGTCCTCAGACGAAGATGAGTTCTCTGGCAGTGACATGTCCGACGAATCTGAGGATGACGAGGCGGCTCTCTCCAAAGGTAAACGACGAAAACCAACCCCAACACAAACCATCACACCAGCATCCACCCCGACAAAAAAGGGCCCACCAAAGAGTAGTAGTAACAACATGCAACAGCAGAAGTCGGCACAGAAATCTCCCAACTCCAACCCAAAGAAGCCCGTCCACAAAACGGCCAACGGCGGAGGAAACGAGACGCGTACGCCACAGAACAAGCACAAAAAACAGAAAACGCACGGTGGCCATACCTCCCACCTACTTACACCCCCACGACAGTCTCCCAAACCATCACTGGAGTCCCGAATGGCTTCACACCCCAAGGCCAAGGCCAAATCCCACAAAACATCCCCGTCCTCCGTTCAAACGGCAGAGTAGCGGTTGAGCATCGAGGGGGTGGTCACCACCCGCACGCACCAAATACTAATTTGATGCCACCACTTACACCTAGCAATGTACCACTAACGCTACCTCATCCTTCAGAGGCAGATTTACGAGTTGAACTAGATCGCTTGAATCGTTCTATGGTGGACCTGAGCACAAGAGAGAAAATGAAGACGGAATTGCTGCAACACATAATGAGGACCGGAGCGGCAAGGGGTACCCGGATGATGACCTAGAGTAATGACGAACGTGTTTGGGATGCATTAATTGCACGGAAGCAGACTCGCAGATGACTTGCGTTGCCCAGCAGTTCCGTGCTCCCCTACCCCTGTTCTTAACCCTTCTATGCGGACGGGAATGGCTAGCTTATGGCTTAACGAAGAAACACAGAGAGGATATTTATTCACACCGCCGGGAAGCGGAATGGCTCAATATGCAGCTAGGGAAGTTGTACGAAGGTGGAGGGGTGCCTGATCTAGAATACAGCTGGCTGAGAATCGATCTGATTGATCCATATCATTTGGTCCTGTGGCAAGACCCGTTGTTTGCTGCAAACACCCGTCTGCCTCCACTTTAGCGTTTGAATCGCACGCTCACATCTAGACAGACCGAAACGCTCATACCGCTGCCGCCTATACCTGTGATTTTAAAGAACGTGCGATGTCTTGTTTCTGTGCCATTCCGCAGAAACCCTAGTGAATGTGGCTGGCAGCACTGCATGTGCTTCGCTGGCAAAGTGACAATCCCATCCAAATAACGGGCGCAGCCAAGCCTTCCATACCTATATTACGGTCCCCCTTTCTCCTTCATTGTAGTATGTGAATTTGCCCACACGGCAACCATAGTACTCGTCTTGACTCGACCTTGAAAGCACCTACCCTTGACTCTTCTAGTTATAATGCCTTGCCAACAGCCCAGCTCTGCAACTACGTTGAATTACGACTATTATGGCCGCCCAGGCTCACACAGCTTGGGCAGCACCCGTTATAGTATGCTAAGTCACCAGGTCGCTCAAGCTGGTTGGTCTTCTCAGCCTTCTCAAGGCCCTTACGGTTGGTCCAACCCCCAGCCGTTGGCGTTTGATTCCAAGAACTGGTCGACCAGTTACATCCCAGCATCACCTTCATCGATCAAGGCGGGTTCCACCGGTTCATGGGTGGAGCAAGCGTCGTCGAAGTCTTCCTATTACCTAGATAGGGGGAATGGAAAAGTTACACGACTGGTGCCAGCTGATCAGCTGCCGCCGATGAACGAGATTCCTCGAATGGAGAACAAGACTCAGGGCATGGATGTCCTGCCACCCTTGCCAGGTAATCCGCGTGTGGTTATGGGAGACACACATCAAGCAATCACATTCAAGGTAGGTCAAGGTGCGGAACACTGAATGGCTTCTGACTGATAGTTACGGTAGGAGAATACAAACCTCGCGCTTCAACAGGTACGAAGACAAACCCCAAGCTCTAAAGAACGGATCGTGCGACCCCAGAAAGCTATATAAAAGATGTTTTAACTGACAGGACTAGGTCCAGAAGCACCAGAAGCCAAAAAAGCAGGATAAGGAGTACTGCGACAAGTGGGTTCACGAAGGTGTCTGTGCCTTCACCCAGCAGGGTTGCCGGTACAAGCATGAGATGCCATACGACAAGGCGACCCAGCAGTCCCTTGGTCTGTTTCACGGTCTGCCGGCCTGGTGGAAGAGGAAGCAGGCGGAGATACATCGCCAGCAGGAGTTCAAGAACGCCGCGAAGCGCCGCACCTTGTCTAACCCGTACCAGGCAGGGGCACCGGCTCTTCTGGAGGCGCCTCCTCCCGCGGATGGGGCAAAGGCCTGTTCTGTGCCTATCGCCAGTACCCCTTGGAACAGTGGCTCGTGGGAGGAGCGTGCGAGCGTGAAGGATTTGACGAAGCATTGTGAGTCTGGGCTTGTGTGTAAATGACCTTGAAGACTCGGAACTGACAGTGAGACAGCGGATTATGCTCATTCGACTGGCCCATATCGATGCCCTTACGGTGCCATCCAACCACCTTCTAGATGCCGCAAGCAGCAATTTAGTCGGCCATAAGCTCGCCATGTGAGCCTTATTGGTTGAGGCGCTGAGTACAAGGCTAGTTGTCGGGAAGAAGAATACGAAGTGAATGAAGTGATGATGTCTAAGAGGATAGGGAGAGAGGGGTAGCGTTGTCAGAGGTTACTATCCATATAAAGGGCGGCATATTTCTGTATGAATGCCATATCTATATGGGCAAATGAAGCACATGACTGGGAAGAGGATATACTTGACAGAACTCGCAGAGATTGGCGAGGGGATTGTACTTTGGGAGAAATGTGAAAACATGTTTTGAGAGTATGGCTAAATGAAAAGCTGCTGGCAGTCAAGAAAATAAGCTTAATCAACAATTCATATGGTGATTTGAGAAAAGTAAGACAATTTCCGATGAGTGAAGCAATCTAAGGCTGGGTTTTGAAGGAGGGAGGATGCCTAGTTGAGTGGGTGACATAAAACATGATGCACCAAATACGTCGCCCTAATCTCATGAAAGTAAATAATAGGCATAATAATCCTTTTGAACAACTATTATGATAAGCGAAAGTTTTGTTTTACTTTACTTTACTTGACTTTCTTCTTTCTTTTGGGTTCCCTCTTAAATTACCTAGTGTGATAAATAACTACTACAGAGATAATCTTCGTGACCATGATGAGCTACTTTTTATGTCATCCCTTTTGCCACATGTAGTATAGCGCGGGTAAATCCCGGCCAATCACACTACACCAGGCAGCCTTACCAACGTCAGGCAGGCGCTGGGGATGACTGGAGAGGCGTCAAGCTCCGAGAGCTTGGTCTTTATTCTGTCCTTCACTCTCACTCGCTTGACTCCGGAACCTACCAATCCCGCCATCGATCGGTCGTGGTGGAATGAGCAGGGTCCTGGTTTTCTCAGTCTGTGGTTCTCTTCGCTTTTATCTCGTCGAATTGTCTGCGTAACTACCTACTGGTCACGCAAGTCACTGCACGCCTAATCACGCCCACAATTGCCCCTCCATAACCCAACTCTCGTCGCCGGAGCAGGCAGCGACGGCAACCGAACAAGCCACAACAAAGCTCCTTTCTAGATCACTCAGGCAGGCGGGCGTCTCGAATACAGGATGGAGCAGCTTTCATCCGTATTGACGAGCTATCCGCCAGCTTCGGCCTCGTCCACCTCCCACAAACAGCAGGATGAACTTGCCAGGGTCTACCTCTCCGCCATCGCCAAGCTATCTGCCTCTAATAAAAGGCTTATTTTGGAGCAACCGGAGGCATTTCTCAAGGTGAGAGGGACGTTTCACCGCAGGCTCTTTCCAACCAACTAACCGGAATTTGACACAGCTCCTTGATCCTGCTAAGAACTCGATCGGCTATCTCTTCGTCCTCAATACTATACTGAATGCCTCCGAACCTCGAATAGGACGACCCTCCCTGCTGGATGCAATTGTCGTCTTCCTTCTCAGTTTCGACCCCAT
Organism: Clonostachys chloroleuca; assembly: GCA_037952775.1. NCBI lineage: Eukaryota > Fungi > Ascomycota > Sordariomycetes > Hypocreales > Bionectriaceae > Clonostachys > Clonostachys chloroleuca. The sequence continues at coordinate 17,376,931 of JBANAY010000003.1, read as the reverse complement.
CCAGATTCGATACGTAGGGAATTACTTACTTCCATTGCTCGAAGCGGTTGGAACCGGAAAGCTCTTTCCCGTACGATATACTCTACAATGCTCTATTGAGACTCTTGCTGACTTGAGACATAGCCTCGAGTTGCTGTCGAAATTCTTGCTACGGCCATGCTCCGTTTAGATTCCAACGCTTCAATGTTTACATCGACACATCTGCTCCTGGCAACCTACGCGTACGAGACGGACTGCGTGGAACCGGCCCTCAAAGTTCTCGAGCGAGACATTACGACCTACCCGATCGCAGCACAGAAGGAGCAGCGGTTCTTATGTGACCCTGAACTTCCGCTCACGAGTTTCATTTCGGTACAGACTGGGCTGACAGCTCCAGTGAAGGCGACAACTGTGTTGGAGTACGACTTTATCCGTGGTTTGATCTACATGTCGAGGCGCGAATGGACAAAGGCTCGAAAAGCCCTAGAGCGGGTCATTGCCTATCCGACGAAAGATAAAGGTGTCAGCAAAATCATGATCGACGCGCACAAGAAGTGGTTGCTGGTTGGTCTCCTCAGTGATGGTGAGGCCCCGCAATTCCCTGGATATACATCAGCTGCGGCGAAATCGGCATACAATATCATGGCCTCAGGCTATCGTGAAGTGGCGTCCACATTTAGCTCACCGAAGGCAATCGACTTCGTGAACGAGGTCATATCAAACCGCCCCATTTGGTTGGAAGATGGAAACGTGAGCCTTATCCAAGAAGTTCAGGTTGCATACCAGAAGTGGCAAATCCTCAACCTTCGACGGATCTACCGAGAAGTCTCCATATACAAAATTCAGGAGTCAACGTCAAGCGGCGAGACAGGAGAGCCCTTGGCCAATCCGCAACAAGTTATTAGCCTTGTGCAAAGCATGATTGACAGCAAAGCGCTCAAGGGAGAGATTACAGTTGGTCCGGACAGCGAAAGCTTCCTCACGTTCCAAGGCGAGCAGGAATGGTCGTCGGAGAAGGATTTCGCCGGGGAGATCGCACAAGCTCACCACAATATCAACCTTCTAAGCCAGGAGTACAAAGCGTCGAATGAACGTTTGAGCGGCCATAGGGACTACGTTCGGTTCATGATTCGCGAACTGAAGCGGGCTGACAAGGATGATTCCGACGCGGGTGGTTTTGATGCTCAGATCGAGGATGAAGACCTCATGAATGATATTGTCCATCATGGTTGACATCACAATGGGCTTCTGAAGAATAAATAGACCCGGTTTTACATTTGGGGCGGCGCTGCCTTACGATGAGGCAACCCGTCTACAACACTAGGGAGCGATATATGCTTATGGGGAAACTCGATACATAGTCACTTTTACGATGGCCGTAAAAAGCTCAAGGCTACCTAGACAAGATGATGAGCGAATTGTTAATGATGAATATGATTGATCATGAAGTTGGCATATATGCCTGACCCGAGCGAAAGTGAACTCGAATTTTGATCGACTCGGCCGAATCCTCTGCTTGTCTCTTCTTGTCTCGACCTGGCTCCGAGGAGATATGAGCCACATGTGAGGCAGGGACTTGTGTGACACATCTCCTTGTCTGTCTCAATTTTCTTTCTTTTCACAGTCTTTTTCTGGTAGGTTGTTTATCACTACGCACAATACGTTCCCTCCACTCGACGTTTGGTAAAATGTCTTGGGAGAGGTGCATGGGTGGGGGCATTTTGTATTACGGAAGAGAATAAGCACATCGTGGCTGAGAATTGATCAAAGACCGCCATTTCCAAAAAGCAAGTTTAGCGGACTGATCATGTCGTCTATGATTGGACATTGGCTGCAATATTCTATCCGGGTTATTATGTCGGTACTACCCTAGGTAAGTAGAGAGCAAGACGAAACTGGCACCTCGCTGCTCGGGTGCATCAATGGTAATGTCATGAAGGCTTCATTCCGTCGCAGACCCGAAACCAGACGCTGGATCTCGGCCTATCTTTCTGTCTACGGCCATTCAGATTGCGGGATTCGCAGGAAAAATGCACCTCCTGCATATCTACCCAGGCAAGGGAGCGTAGTGCCAGGAAACGCACATATGATACAGCAGCAGCTAGTGTGGCTTAGAGCCCGCGCCCACCCCAAGCTGCATCGCGACATGACGACACGGGTATGACCCGCCGGTGAGCCGCAAAAACATCTACGATACCTGCGTCCTACGGATGGAAAATTTGCTCTTCGGGTGGGCAAAACCAAAACCGGTGAGTGTACGGAAACGCAGACAGCGCACGTACGTAGCACTGTCGCGTCGTTGTGTGGAGGGGGACAGCTCTGCAGCTGGTTGTCTGGTGATGTGCTCGCTGCTGCCTTGTGACGCTGCGGGGTTAAAATAAGGGCCACTGACGGGCCAGACACAGCGGTGCAATTGGGCAGCACGGCGGCATCTGGACCCAATCAGAAGCAGCACCGGGCCCCTGGCAGCAGGCGAACCAATTGCGAACCGTCCCAGCTGCTGTCTCGACGGGCCTACAGGGTCTTCGGAGCGGTGCTGCTCGTGCTTTTTCTACCATACAGCCGTTGGTGCTGGGCCCGCCTCACTGTCCGGGCGGCGCAGCGAGGCGTCCAGCATCGCCTCAATTCCACTCTCGATGCTGTGCTGCCTGACCGGAGCATGACTTCAAACGACTGACCTACGTAGCCCATCTCTGTTCGTTGCCCATCTCAATTCATTACGAGCTGGGATTCCCCAAGTGCGACCGCTTCTCTTTGCCACTGTCTGAATTCTGCCTTTTCATTTCCACATCGTCGGCCTCACTGCCACTTGTAGCTGGCCGCCTTCTTACACATCCAAGAAAAGAGTCTGGTTCATGGTTGCCTGTGGCGCGTGCGGGTTCGTACTACGGCGCAGCTTGTATCATCGCCTGGCTTCTTGTCCGACCACGCCCAAGGCATCGTTTCCCTCAAACCGTTCCCGCTGTGATTCCTGCCCAGCCGCCCGGAGCCGAAGCCGAAGCCTTCTTTGGCTCAGAGCAGCTCTCGCCCTGGCGCTTATCTCGAGACGTCCGCAGTTCCTGCTCGCTCCCTGACCCTTTCCAGGCCGCGCAGAGAGCCCCAGGACATTTGCGCTTCCTCCCAATCCAACTCAGCACAGCGGAAACCCATTTAGAACACCACCTGCCTCGCAAGTGAAAAGGTCCTCGGTCAATAGGCCACTGCCACTGGGCCCCAGCTTCGACCACGGCAGCAGATCCAGCCTGGCCTGCATCTCGGCCACTCTCTTCAATGTATTCCTTCATGCACAATGCCGCGCCTGGCATGGAATCCCACGGCGGCCAGTTTGGCTCCCAGGACAATCACTTTGAGGACGCCCTCCCCATTCCAAACCTAGACCGGAGAGATGGGTCCGAGTCCATGCAGAATTGGCTTGCCAAGGATGCGCCGTGGGCTCCTTCGACGGTCTTCAGCAATGGCACAGTCCCATACCTGAGAACTTCGCCTGCATTCCACGGTTACAGGAGCAACATCATCCCCTCAGACTGCGGCGAGACACAGCCTGATGATTCCGGTTATGGAAAGAGTATCGAAACCACCTCTATCCGTGGCGATGACCATTACCCCTCCGCCTTGGGCTTCGAAAACGACCTTGGTGGTCTCCATCTCGTTGCACCAGAAGCACTTGACCAGCAACCTGGGTCCCAATTCTCGGCTGACACCCTCATGTCGCCAGATGGGTTGACTTGCGATTGTTGTAATAAAACATTCAAGAATAAATCCGAGCTCAAGTATGTCTCTGTTTGTCCCATTTCTATCTAGCCCTAGATTCTAATAGCATACAGAAAACACTGTGCTCGTAAATCCAGACCATTTACATGTGACCGCAACGGCTGCAGCAAGAGCCAGGTCGGCTTTGCCTCCAACAACGACCTCGTGCGACACAAACGGACCGTCCACGGCGATAACCTCAAGGGCCGGACATACATCTGCACCAACGGGGACTGTGCGAAGGAGACCCCTCCGAAGAAATGGCCCAGAACCGATAACTTCCGTTCACATCTGAAGAGGGTCCACAAGATTGAGCAGGTCGGCGACATGGACTTGCAGCGTTATCTATATGAGTATGTGTCCCAATAAAGCCTTGCAACCCAAGTAATGGTGCTGATACTTCTCATTAAAGACCCATTCCCGAGGATCTACAGGGTTTGGGAGCCAAGTTACACGAGCCATCGACTCTCCACACTGAATCATTATTCGCCGGTGCACCACACACTAGGGCTGAACACATTGCCGAGTTTGCGAACACAGACGCTTTCCCAGCAGCCTCCGAGACACCACTCTACACTCCTGATGGCTCGCTCGAGGGTATCAACCCATACTCTGGGAACGGGTTCCTCGAGGTGCCACAAGATGACTCATTTGGCAGCCACATGAACCCGGCCGCCTTTGGCTCTCATCCTTCTGCAGAGAGCTTCCCGCGCTCAATCACCCCCAGCTCAATGATGAGCACCGGTGCCAAGGTCGAGCCTTCCGAGTCGGCATACGAGGCTAACCTTGGCTCACAAGAGTCCGTCTCATCAGAGAGCGTCGCAGACGGAGAGCAATTCGCTGCCCTCGACGATGACGATGAAAATGAGAAGGGGGAGTCGAAATCAATGAGGACAAGTTTGAAGAATACTTCAGTAGCTTGCCCCAGGCCAAGAAGCTCGAGTTCCTTGCTTCGGTGCCCGCAACGATGTTGCAAGCAGCATTGCGTCAAAAGGAAGAAGCCCCCGAAACGGATGCGTCTCAATCCTCCGCCGCCAGCATCAAGGGCAAGGTGGAGTGCAACCTTTGCGGGAAGGTATTCGTCAGGCCATGCGAGCTCAGGTATCTACCATCAGCATACATCACCAGTGACTTTGGACACATTACTAACGTGGCACAGGAAACACAGCAAGCGGCATGAAAAGCCTTACGGATGTACAGTCTATCAATGTGAGAAGACATTCGGTAGCAAAAACGACTGGAAAAGACACGAAGGCCAACAACACACCCCGCTTGAGACGTGGGCATGTGATAGGAGCTGCGGAAAGGTGTTCGGCAGCCGTGACCAGTTCAACTTGCACTTGGAGGGCTCTCATCCTGAGATGAGTCCCCCTACCAAGGAGGCGAAGCTCGAGGACAACAGGCAGAACATGCACTCCATGTCCTCGTTCTGGTGCGGGTTCTGCCGCTGCATGGTAGCCTTTGCCAGCGACACAACCGACCCCCAGGGTGTTCGGTTCGATCACATCGACGACCACTTCATGGGCCGCCGCGAGCAGCCCAAGATGAACATTTCGGAGTGGCTGCACATGGAAATTGCGCACGCCGAACGCAAGGCGCCGGCCAAGCGTGCCTCGAACAAGGAAGGCAACATGCGGAAAAGAAAGCTGAGTGCGGCATCCGATGCACGCCCTTCCAAACAGCCACATACTAGCGTTGTTTGAGACATTTTTCCTTTTTGATTTCTTCCCTTTTTCCCTTGTTACGAGAATGATGGTACATTTAATGAACGATCTTGGGCCATCTCCATTCTTACTCTTTCTCCTTTTTTGTTAGGGGGGATTTTGGATACCGGTCCAGCTCGCTTGAGGAAGCGGTCATACGTTAATGACGGGCATCAGCTCAACCTATATAACCGATATTTTCATGAAAATTATGATGATGACGATGATGCGCGGAAAGCAGGTCAAAAGCGATGGAAGGCGTTTTGGGAATAACTATCTATCACATTTTGCTACCGGGCGAGGGTTTTTCCAGAACCCTTCCCTCATTTTACTTTAGGACATCTATCTATTTACTCTACTTAGCTTACGAACCTGGCTCGAAATGATCAACAGCCAATTTCCAAAATATCCCTGTGCCAAAACCTGCAAGTGACCTTGATCCTTGATAATAACATATCAATCATTCTGTTGTCTTGCCCTGGGCCGCCTGAAATGAGCCTATGCATTACGGGCGAACTCCCAAAAGTCAGGTCACCCATTTTTATTCATGCATGTCTCAGGCGGGGGTATGTCTGGACACAACTGTGTGAGTACACGACGGTTTTTTTGGTTTTTTTTTTTTTTTTTTGGGGGGGGGGGGGGGGGGGGGAACCCCCGCAAAACCTGGGCGACTACCCAGGCCGGGACCTAACTGTCTGGCTTTGCCCATCAGCTCGTAGGCGCCCAGGACAAGCCATCTTTTCCCATTCTTCACTTGTCATTTGGCGTGGAGCCCGCCTCGGTCAGAAAGAGAGACCTACCTAGCCTAGTATTGGAGCGGGTAGCGAGTCTTGGGGGCTGAAGGATCCATAGGGGGATTGCGCGTGGCGTTGGCTGAGAGAACATTTCAGACGCAGGTGGCAGAAATAGGCATGTGAACTCGCATGAGAAGCGAAAACAGTCCAGGCAGCCACTGAAGCAGAGTGTCTCACCCGCCCCATCTTCTCTCACTCACGTCCTGGTCTGGGCTAGATGCGTAAACATGGCTGAAGGAGAAGGGTGTTTGCGAAGCTAGAAAGGTGTTGAGGCGTTCGATGGCGGCTAGAGAAGGGGGAGGGGAAGGGAACAACCCAATAGTCAAAGCCAATCACATATCATTTTGACTCTCTGGTTCAGTTGGGCATCGGTGATAAGTATTTTCGTAGGTGAGGATGCATGGGACTAAGATGGCTACTGGAAAAAGATTGCGTATGTAGTGGATTTTGCTTTTTCCCCATGCGGGAGGTATACCACTTTGCCGGAATCGACGTTGTTATCAAGCGAGCTTGGCCAGTGCGGTCCCCGCACGTCTCACGATTCAGTTGTGGATTCACACCAGGAGCCGATCAAGGAGGGGGGCGGGTGAGAGATGTGATCTTCTTCTCTCGCGCTCGCGCTGGGGAGGGGATTTCTGGTATGGCGGGCTTGGCTTTTTGACAGATGCTGTACGGTGCATATGCCATGACGTTCTGGTGGCACACACACACACACTCACGTATATACACGATGGTACTACACAGCGCGGTCCTTCCCCGTGCCGTCGTTCGATGGGCAGCTGTGTCCCAGGATCTAGCGCGGCCTCGTGAATAGCATTTTTGTTTAGACTAGCCGGCTCCTACGGTCAGCCGCTGGTGTTGATCGATGCTGCCGTCTGCTCGTGCGTCTGCTGGTGAGACCGCGGATGCAGTGCCTGGCTGTTTCCAGGAGGGATCTTCCTCGAGCTGAGCCAGTTGTCCAGCCGTCCAGCCCACACCCGAGGCGCAAGATCAAAGCCCGCAAAATCGTGCTTAAGGGTTCCGAATAGGCACACCATGACAAGTTTACATGAACTCAAGCTTCTAGCCCCGATTTGAGTCCTTGCGGGGCAAAACTAACCGCCTGGCCGGGGTGTCGGAGTGGGTATCGGGAGGCGTGGGTCATCCCAGGTGGGCCGTAGGGTTGTACAACAAGTCGATAATGTGGGAAAGAGTGCACCTTGCTTTTTTCTCCTTTTCCTTCTCTTAGTGTTAGGGAAAAAGGGAAAGGGGGGAAGGTGACCGGGAAACCGCCCCATACAGGCTGTCCCAAAAGCTCACTTCCTGGCACAGGTGGCCGGTGGGGATGTCGGTGCCTAGGAGGTGTGAAAGGTAAGACAACCTGAACGACCAACAGCATAATGCAAAAGAGTGGTGGGGACTGGGAAGGGGGAAAAGGGGGGAGCACAACGAAAGCACGTACCCAGCGATCATCATCTTGCTCCATTTCATGCACGGCAAACAGCAGACAGACCTGGTTTGGCATTTGACTGCTCGGAAGATCCAACTCTCCTCATCCCTGGTACTTGATAGAATGGGTCTTGTTATCCCTGGAGGAAGCTTTCTGGGAACCCCTGACCTGGCACGGGCTAGCCATATCTTTGGGAATCCGGCATCTGCAAGTGAGAGGATGGGGGTTTTGGTAATATGGCCACATGCAGCAGCCAGCAGGTGGTCCTGTCTCCAGGCAGAATGACGGCACATTTCCTTGTCAAATTGCGCTGCCACACCTCGGGCGCAGGCGAGCAGGACGATCGATGGAGGCCAGCCAGAACCCAGGACGTGCAGACCCCTACAAGGCGAGAGGGCGCCATGCAGATTCGACGTGACGCAAGCTGGGTTGTTAAATTAACGCCTGCAGTCCAATCTCGATTTGGTGTGCGCACGCCAACGTCGGTCGGGTTGCTCAGTGCAGACGGCATCTCGACACAGCGGTGCGCCCTGCAGCTGGTGCGCATGTCGGAAATTTTGGTGACCTGATAACCAGACTCTCGACCGGTGCGCTAGCGGGTGGAGACTCTGGAAGCCACTGAGCGTAGATATTCACACATGGCTGCAACGGGAGAAGCAGTTGGGTTGGGAAAAAGCAAAACTTGTCAAAAGGCAGTGACGCGACGGAGAACTTTGATCCAAAGTTCCGTCCGATTATAGCGGGCCCGGAGTAGCGATATCCGGCCGTATGATTGGCTGTGGTCTTGGCCCGCGGGTGGTGGAGCACTACGGCGTGTCCCGACGACGATCGCGGATTACTCTGTCTGGCCCAGTGCTTGCTTAGCGGTCTAGCAGGCTATTGGGCCCCCCTAAGCCCCTAGCGCACGGCACGCTCAGCCCCAGCGGCACCCTAATCTAAGGTAAGGTCAACTACAAGTGCTTGTACTCTCAGCATACCGCTTCTGTCGCGTGTGCTCTCCCATCCTCAGCCCGTATCCGGTACTTGGCGTCTCTTCCTACGTAAATAGTAGGTAATAAAAACCCTCTGGAGGCGGCGGCTGGCGGCTAACACCACGTGGGGGACTGGCCGGGCGAATGAGCTTCCGTCCTGGCCCCTCTCTAGAGGTGCCATCAGACAACCTTAACCAACAGCTTCTGGGTCATACTGCTAACTTACCTACAAACCTATGTGATGTACCTACCTCAAGGCAAAACACGTACCAGCCAGCAGTCGTCCCACCGCCCAGGAAAGAGCAGAGACATTGTAGGCGAGGCGCCGACCAGGCGATCATCTCCACTCACCCCTCCACCTGCATCGTCTCCAGCAAACCTGTCCGCTGTCTGTCTCCATACCTGCAGATGACGATAGCGCCATGTCCCGCAGCATTCCAACATGATGTTCCTGTTCTAGTCCCTCTACGTCCTCTTGTCTCCATATACTTCTGGCCCCACATAGGGATTCTTCGCCGGACCTAGTTGTTTTGTCCCCTATTGGTTGCTCTCGTCATTTCTTGTCTCCTATTGGTCACTCTCATCTGGACCATAAAGTACCATGCTTGGGTACTGTACAACAGAGTCACATTCTTTCCCAAATCACTCGACAGAAATCCAACAATGAATCCGATTCTAGGCCTGATCGCCTTACAACTCCCAGTCAGGCCATCCTCTCTCACAGGCACCATCCCTGATGGTTCTGTTGGTTCTCATTTCCGTGTTTTCTTCCGTCTGCTATGCCCTACGCTTTCTCCTTCTCCAGATCTGATGAAACACAGACTCTACCAGTGGTCCTCGTTCTATTATTATCACGGATAATTATAATTATCGTCGCTGAGTTCGCTCTGACGCACATCTCACCTCCCCTCCCACTCCACTACACACAGACCTCAGCCCCGTACTAGCCTGGCGGCAAGAAGTAGGTCTAGAAAATAAGAAAACAGTTCCATCGTGGAACTTTCTGGGGCAAGAGGATACAAAGATGGGCTCCGGGGGGGGGGGCGTGAAAGCCCATTCGCTGTGTCAAAAGCATGGCGTAGCTGGTGCACTACCCGTAGTGAAGACTCGGCCTTGGTTCGCGAACCATTCGCTACCATCTCGCTCTGTCGAATGCCAAGAAGCGAATGGTCAGCAGCATCCAGGGTGAGAGATCCTGGTCCATGAACCGGCAATCTGAAAAACCACCCGGCCACTGGATTCAGCTAGCTAGGACAGCTGTATGCCATGTATCTATGCCCAGAGATGTTTTCCATACCCTCAGGTGTGCATCTAATAGTAAGGAACTAAGTAATTGCTGGCTCGAGTGACTTCCCAATGTCCGCGGAGTGAGTTGGACTTGTTGTACCGTGAGGCTCTGCGGTGGGCCTTAGGTAGAGTAGGTCTCGAGTGAGATAGAAGGTATGGGAGCTTCTGCTGGCACCCGGGGAGTCGTCCAGTGCCCGGCCCACGTTTCATTCATCAGTTTCTTATCCTATTCCCCTTACGTCTCCATTTCCTATACCATACATACATTCTCGTCGTCTGCGAAAAGATATATAACTTGCCCTGCCTCTTTGCCTCTGCCCTTTGGATTCCTCGACAAGCATCTCCCACCTACACACTCCTGTCCTCAGACAAGCAACTGTCTCTAGATCCAGTACAACGTATGACCTTTATTGACCTTTATTACACAAGATTGAGATTTCAAGCATACATCCCCAGACAAGACCCCCCTTGCCAGCAGCCATCGCCCTACTCGGATTTTTCCCCCTGCAATCCAACCAATTGATTCCTTACCTCTTCTCTTCTTGCTACCATGGACTTCAACAGTCCATATGGTATGTTGGACGGCGAGAACGGATACTCTCACGCCGACGCTGACTATCAACCCCTTGACTTGTCGGCTCTCGACCCAACTCTAGGGGAAGACGGGAGTCTGGCCTCTTATGAACAAGCTACAATCCGAAGGTTCCTCGAGGAAGACGACTCACGCCGGTTGTGGGAGATGAACCCGACTCATTGGCCTGAAACCCCCTCTATGGGAACGATCAGTTACCCCGCTACCCCTACACTCGAGCCCAATGATCGATCCTCCACACCCGGTTCCCTTCGACTGCCCTCGCTTCCACCAAACAGCTCCCGTCCCGTCACACGAGGGAATCTCCAGCGGTATGGAGAGTCTCAACGCCCTCTGACTCCACTTGACTCTGCTCCCCTGACCTCCGCGCCGGGAGCCTTTAGCGAGGAGGAGCATTCCACTCCTCGAGCCGCCCTCATGGGTCTCAGCATCACAGAAGACACTCGAGATGCAGTGGGAAATACTATCCATGTCCAGACGTCGAATCTGTTCCCATCGTCCAGGCTTAGCCTGGGACCAAATGCCAACAACCCCTTTCCCCTGAGGGAGCAAAACCTCCCAGTCAAAGCTGTCGAAACCATAGAACCCGTCTCCCTCATGTCCCCGCCAATGCAGCCGTATTCCCTCCCGAATCCCTCCTTCACAAGACCACTGACCGCGGTCAGTGGTCCATCGAAGCCCAAAAACACCGGCAAGAACAAGAACAAGAACAAGAAGCAACAACCAAAGACCTCCGGCCGTACCAGGGTCCTGAAGCCTAGTCAGGGGTCGACAGTCAAGGACAACCTGAAGGCCAACACTGCCAGCAACATGTCCAACGGCAAGTTCACTGCCCCCATCAGCCGGCAGCGCGACTGGGAGTGCAAGCACTGCGACTTCTCGAGCAAGGACCACATCACCCTCAAGAAGCACGAGAAGTCGAACCACGTCGGCCCCTTTTCCTGCATCTTCGAATTCGCCGGGTGCAACGACAGGTTCTCCGCCAAGAACGAGTGGAAGCGCCACGTCCTCTGCGGGCACGTCGTCAGCAAGGTCAACGTCTGCTCCTACGGCGTCTGCGCCGACGACAACGACAAGCCCTCCAACACCAAGTACATCGACGTCCAGGGCAGGCAGTTCAACCGCAAGGACCTCTACGACTGCCACATGCGCCGCGTGCACACCCACCCGACAACCGAGAATCAGACCCTCGAGGAGTGGGAGTGCATGCTCAAGGCCCTGCTGAGGCAGTCGTGGCACATCCGCTGCTCGACCCCGACATACATGGAGTGCCCAAGCCCCGGCTGCAACCTCTCCTTCGAGGGCGACGACGCCTGGGACCAGCGGATGGAGCACACCGCCCGCCACATGGAGAAGGCCGCCACCGGCGAGGCTGACGACATCGTCATCGGCGGCGACAACGACCACACCCTCATCGATTGGGCTTCGCTCCCCGAGGTTGGTGTCATCAAGCGCGTCGACGGCGAGTGGGAGGTCTGCTTCGCTTCCAACAACAGGAAGACCCAGTCTCAGTACAACAAGCGCAAGTAAGCTTCAATCTGAACACTTGTACTTCCATGCCTTGCTCGATCTAGTTAAGGGGAAGAACCCCCTTGTTTCACTCCCCATTCTTGGGCTCACTCTCTTTTACTTTTCCTTGATGTCAATAACCTTCTTTTTTTTTTTTTCTATTCCTGCCTTCTTTTCTCCTCGTCGCTCGTTCTTACTTTCCCTTTTTGGCTTCTTCTCTTTTTTTGGCTTCTTCTTCCCTCTTTTTGCTTCTTTTTTTGGTTCATGTTCGATTCTTCCTTTTCTCAATATCGACACTCCTTTATCAATGAAATGTTCGCACGGATGCTTTGTTTCGGGAATCAGGCTAGTTTTGGGTATTGGGCGGAGAAAGGTTTTCAAAATTCAGAAAAAAATAAGGATACCATCTTCATGTATTAGCATAGGAGTCGGAATTTCTCAAACTTAACTCTCAGGTTTTATGATGTGTCGTTGGTTTTCATGGGCAATGAGTCTATTGTCAGATATGACTCCCAGACTTTGTTTACTGCTTTTAATCCACTGCTAAATAAGCAATACATTCTCTTATGTGTGCGACATCTAACTATGCTCATCCCGACTCTCTGCATTTGCATGGGTAAATTGAAAGCGTAGTTTGTACCGAGGACTGAGTAGCATTAGTCTAAGATATACAATTTGTTTTTCTCTGAAAGCTAATGGGTTATCCCTGAGTATCTTACATTCGATTAATCATGTCCTAAACTACTAGTATTGCCATGATGCCCTACTGCCATACCGTCGTCTCAAGGTTTGATCTTGTTGCGTTCGCTTTCTCATCGCTCTTCGTCTTATAAAAAAAACCATCCGCCTCAAACAGTAAAAGGGAAGAACAGACCGAACTCAAAATTCTCATAATTGCTAGACTTCCATATTCCGAATATAAAACAAAAGGGGTGTGTATATGAGCTTAGACACATAACACTGGGCGGTTCTTGGGCTGATGGAACTGTTCTTCTCGTTAAGCGGTTGATTTCACTTCCAGACTTCTCGAAGCCTGTGCATGCGGCTTGCTTCCCATGTTCCTTTGGGCTCGACGTTGCTGTCTTAGCTTGCACTCTATGGCATAGCCAGGCTCGTTTGCCTTGCGCCATTCGATCCATGCTTCGTATGCCTGCTGGTTGCCGGGGTCAGGCACCCGGGGCTTGGGCACTGGGTGTCTCTGAGCAGGGGCATTTGTTGGAAAATGAGGTCCTTGAGAGGCGTTCATCGGGTGCATGGTTGCTGGCTTCTGGAACGATGTGGTAGATCCGAGAGTAGGATTCAGGGGCTCCATTGGTGGCCCTGCAAGCGCAGGCATCATGCCCGGGAACATTGGAGGCACCGACAGTGTGCCGGACCAGGCCCCATTCGACATACCGACTGGCATTGGGCCTACATGCTGGGCTGGTGCTGAGTTAGGGGTGCTCCATGCCATAGCAGGATTGGTGTACAATTGGGGAATAGGCTTCACGATAGGCTGCTCAGGAAATTGAGAATGCAAGAAAGGAAGTGGTATGTCCCCCAATGTGGCTCCAGGGTCAAACATGGCGAAGGGAAGTCCACTTTGGATAGGCAGAGAAAGGGTGTCTTGACCGTACCCCTTGTTATGTACCGCCTCCAACGGCTGCGCAACGGGGCTGGGATTAAAATATCCTTGGAGATCAGGACGCAGAGGCTTCTTTGGTTGGATGCTCTCAGCATCTGGTGAGGCCCCAGCAACAAGGGAGAAAAATTCTCTGGCTCTTGGGTTGAAGGTAGATCCTGAGGAAGAACTGCTATCTCCCCTCGTACGAGAACTCAGGTGGCCATTCTAAGGCATGCTGGCATATCCCGAATCCGAGGAAGTATTTTTGCCCATCCCGGATCCTCCAACTCCCACCCATTTGCTGCTCTTTTCGGGCTGAAAGTCTTTCATTTCGATGCCTTGAGATGTTTGGTCTTTGTTCATATTTTTGTGCAAGCGTTGAAGCATTCTTCCAAAGGCATCGCTGACTCCATCGCTGGCAAGGCCTCCTTCAGTATTTCTGCCTCGCTCGTGACTCAGAAGGTTCACTTTATTCTCGGGTTCACGTGGAGCCGAAAGACTTGTTTTCTGTTTCAGCATGTTGATGTCTGGAGTAGGGCTTCCAGAGAGAATTATCTCAACCGATGATGATCTGGTCGTGTTTTCGGTGGTCGAGTCTTCGTACATGGAGCTGAATGTTTCGGGTCTTTTCATTTTCTTCGGAGTCGCGCCGGCCCCTCTGAGTGCTGCAGCAAGCTGTTCATGTTGATCCTGACCCAAGAATGAAAAGCTGCTATCCTTTCGAGCTTTATGCATTCCCATATGGCGAATCTCTACAACATCATTCATGTTGGATGCTGTTGAGTAAGTAGCATCAGAACGACCTTGGGTCGCAGGCTGACCACCACCACCACAAAAAGGAACAATCTCGATGATGCTCATTCCCCATGGTTTGTCTCCATTCTCAATCGCCTGGTTCGACCTGATCGCACCTAGGCCCCTACCTCCCGTCTCGTTGCAGTTGGTTCCGTCTACTGCTTCGGCAGATGAGGGATGCCAATTTCGAGGCCGTGGTTGAGAGGGATCTGCATTCAAGGTATTCAGAAAGCTTGCATCAGAAGGGAAAAGTTGCATTCGGTTCTCAGCACTGTCTCGCTGTACCGGCAATTCTCTTCTTGGGGCCTTCTTGGCAGCAAAGTCCGGGTAAGTCGACTCGTCAGATCCGGTCTGACTGCCGCGTTGGCGCCAGTCTGGGTTATTCATAGCCTCGAAAAACTTGGACACTGAGGAGCGCTCATCGTTTTCGGCTCCTCCTGCAGCCCCAAGACCAATCCGAGGCGGCAATACTCCATGGTGAGAACTCTGATCTTCGCTAGAACTTGTCTGCACGGAACGTCTGAGCCTAAAAGGCCTCGCCCTTCCAGTAACGGAGCCCACTAGACTCAGAGTTAGACCACTTTCAATGGTTTGGGTTCTCTTTCCTTACTTGATAGAGAGGGTTTCTCGGGCTTCTTCTTCGTGTTGATCGATAATATGCGGAGCAATGCAAATAAAAGCTAGGGCCGACCCTAGTCACAACTGACAACAAGTTAATCACAGTACTGGCCATTGTCTTGACATGGAGGCAGCTCTACCTAGCAAGAGCGCTGACGCCGAATTCACAGAAAGCGTATCAGAATAGTATTCCAATGAGGTCACAATTCAGAAACAATGAAGAAGCCGATTTTTTAGAAACTTGCTAAGAAAAGAACACCCTCGAACTACAACCTGACGGTGCGTAGGATTGAGTTCAATCGCTGTGTCAGAGATGTCGAGAGAAAGAAGGGAAAATCAGATGAGGCCTTTCGTTTCGATGTTGGGACGAAAGCAGGCCGATCAGCAAAAATGCAGAGCAGCCAGGAATCAACACGCGTTGGAGCTGATGTTAGGAGGGCCGGGCATGTAGGATAATGACGGCTATGATGGCATGAAATTGGGCAAGGAAGTCGTCCTAATTCTGTCAGGAGGGCGCTTCTTGCTTTGGCCGTAAATAGTAGCACGATAGTCGAACAGTAAGGTTCCAAAAAGGGAGGCGGAACGATGATGAAAAGAGAAGATAGCTGACGACGAAGCCAAAGAGCTGGTTGAGGCGATCCTTCAAGAAGATCTTGAGGAGGTGTAGATGTGTCGGTGGGTGAGTAAGAAGGGAAGAATGGTAGGCCAGTATTTATATGCAGAAGGTGCTCTGGTACCCAAACACCCATTTTCAGCGTACTGGATTTGCTGGAGTCAAGGTGAGAGCGAGGTGAGAATGATGTGAAGTGGTGGCTTTAGGCAGCAGGAAACGCCCTCGAGCTGGTTGCTGGGCTGGCTCCCTCGAGGGGAAAGCGCAGCACTGCCAAACCACCTACTAAGTCATACCTAGGCAGAATCGGTACTTGCTGCACATTGTCCTATTGGAAGTGGCCTGTTTAGCTTCAGTGCATGAGGTCGGCGTGGGGATTTCTTTGGTAGGTCCTCAGGTAGAGTTTTGAATGGGTAGAATATCTCGCTTAGAACAAGTACAGTACAATCGAAAGCCAGGTGCCCAATGCACATCATCAATCTTGCCGCTCATCATTTCATGGATCTCAATCAGACAGCTCCCAATCATTCTCGCCCGCCCCCGCCGATCGAAACTACCCTTGGTAAGCCTGGCCAGACATGTAGGTTCCGAACGCTTTCTGTGGAAAGTATCAGTTCGAGTCCAGGAGTGACATCAACACATAAGAACCAGCACGTACCGCGTTTCTTGTCTGGATGTATACAGTGCCCGGGCCAGTGAACTTGCAGACAAGGCCTTCGCCAGAGGCAATACCGGAGATGATGCCCCCAGAGGCAATTCTCTCCATTACATACTTGACGTTCCAAGCAATGAGGTGGCCGTTGTCAACAATATACTTCTCACCTTCCACAAGCTACCCATCGAGCGTCAGCCAAAGTGTCCGTACCACGGTTTTAAGGAAATACTCACGTCTTTGCGGATGATGGCGCCAAAACTGGTAACCCACAAGAGACCCTTCCCACTGATCTTGTACACCCAAAGCCCCTCGCCGCTGAACATGGCCTTCCCGAGACCCTGGCGCTTATAGTCCTTGATGACGCCTTGGGTCGAAGCCAAGTAAGCGTCATGCCCTACGGACCAATGCTCGTTTCCGTTCAGGCGAATGCTCGTAATATCGCCAAGCATCCAAGGTGCCAATAAGACTTCGCCGGGGCCGATGAAGGTCGAGGTTCCCAGCTCACCACCAGCAATCATCTTCTTCACACTGAACTTCACAGCACCCTTGAGTGTGACGGTCGGTGACATGGCAATCATAGCACCTAGAATTCAACAAGTTTAGACCCAGTCCACCACACATAGCAGGGAGAATACAGGTGTTTGGGGAAACCTACCCGGCTTGCCCTCAAGTGGGCAGCCCATTGCTAACTGAATAGTAAGAATGGTGTTCGAATCACGGTGGCTGATTCGGTAGCTTCCTCCGTTGAATGTTCCAACATCATCGTGTGTAGCTGCTGCGCCCACGAACTGTCCCGCAGGTGGAGCTCCAGCAGTGTGGTTGATAGGACTGGCAACCATCTGTTGCTGCGGCTGCTGCGGTTGCTGCTGCAGTGGCGATTGTATCTCCTGCTGTTTCTTTTCGGGGAGATAATCTGCGTCCGCATTGGGGAATGGTGGAGGGGCATCTCCTTGGGGCGACGCAAAAGGTGTTGTCGAGGACGGACGATATGCCATACCGGGTTGTGAAGATTGCTGCTGAGGCGAAGGCTGAGCCTGGGCCAGAGGAGCCGAGGGCGGTGGCGGGTATTGCGCCTGGCCGGAATATCGAAGTGTCGGAGATGGTGTGTTCTGGGATGGTGGTGGGGGATACTGTTGACCCGAACCTAACGGCGATGCTTGTGAGGGCGGCGGGGGGTAGCTCGTCGCCTGGCCGGGCAAAGGCGATTGCTGAGCACCCGGGGGCGGTGGGTAGTTGGTCGGCTGTCCGGGCGAGGACTGGGAGGGGGGCGGAGGATAGTATTGCGTCGATTGCGCAGGGGAAGCTTGCGATGGTGGAGGGGCATATTGGGGTAGCTGCGCCGAAGGTGAAGCTTCCAACGAAGCTCGGTCAGTCGTGGATATCTTCAATTGGGCTCATTCTCTGTAACCATGGGAAGCAACGAACCTGGGCCTTGCGCGCCGGGGGGAGCTATGCAGTTGCGGTTAGCCGTCATACCTCCAACCAGCTTGCCGGAGAGGTAGGCAACATGGGCATCAAGGACTCACGAGGATAATGGGGTTGCTGTCCAGACATTGCGGGGGAGTCGAAGTCGCAGATCCGGAACCACGTATAACAAGGCTACGAGAAGCAAGACGAGGGAGATGTCTTCGCGACAGTAACACAACGAGATGCCGTGAGGAGTGGCAGAGGTTGCTCAATATGTTTCAAGGGTGGCGGGTAGGCAAAATCAAGGCGCATAAGGAATCAGGTTGCTTGCTTGGGTTGTAGTCCAAGTGGCTCCATCCGCTGCAACCAGACCAACTACAGCTCCTATCACACCTAACCTATAGCAGGTCGGATCTTAAGGCCCAGGATCCCGCGTGGCTTCTATGAATGAATAAAATTGATAATTCTCTCCCTGCTCGCTGCTGTAGCCGCCTGGTTGCCCACTTACTCTCATGGATATAGTGTTGTGGTGCGCGTAGACAACTCAAATAACTCGCATGCCTCGAGGAGGCCTCAACACGTTGCGTACTCATCGCTGCCTCTAAGCGCCAAGCTGCATCGTCTTTGTTTACTTCACACGGCTTACGTAGGTCCGGTCCATTTAGACTCTGGTTGGTGTGTACCAGGGCCCCGTCCAAGCTCTCAAGGCAGCCAATCCTAGCTGAGACCAGCAGCGCTTGGTTCAAAACGTGGCCCTGAAGAGGAATCAATCAGATGCAATTGCTGTTCGTCCTGGTGCAACCTCTAGCGCGGGGAACCTATCTACACCAATGGCCATTGCGGGAGCCAATGAGGAAACATTGAAGCTCTGCGAAGACGAGCTTTGTGCTGGAACAAGCTTAATTATTGGTCTGCCATGGCCCACTGGATTGACGAGATCCGATATTGTATCTGGCAACTATTTTCGCACTGCCGAGCCGGGAAGATGGGGGCCGAATCTCGAAGCCTTCAGTCTTCAGCAAAAGACCCTCTCTTTTCTACCTGGGAACTCACCTGAACTATTGAAAATGGGAGCCTTAAGACAACCTGCAGTCTGCTCCACGCGTGTATGCGAGACACGGGCCTCACCGTCATCCATGTGCACTAGTTGGTTTGCTATTTGTCAAGATGTATTTTCTTTCAGCGAACCGGTGTCCCTCCCTCACTCAATGACATGCTCGTGGCATACAAGACGGGTCGGCCCAAGATTGGCACCAGGATCCATCTTCCTCTGCTCAGAGGAAGGGGGACAAGGCCTAAATAGCACGGACGTCGACAGGCCTATTTGCATGCGTGAGATGATCGGAGCAATTGCTACGAGAGGTAAGCAACGGCGGCACATGCATCTTGGTTCTGGCCGCTCGGCGATCCCTGCGAGAGCCGCCCCTCCAGTCCAGGGCGCTGGGAAAGGCGTCGAGCGATTCATCTCAACAGAAGAATAAGACAGGTCATGCGGGCTTTGCTCTGTCGCCTGAAAGCGGAGCTGGGCCAGAGAGTCGGGACTCTGGCGTTCTCAGCCCGTATTCCAGAATGGTGCTTTGGCATTCCACGTGGAGTCAGCTCGCAGCCCAGCAACACGCCCGGCTCGTGCGTGCGAAGATAAGATTGCCATCGATGCGGTGTGCAACCAACTCAGACCATTAATGCGGGACCACAGCAGCCGTCAATACGGAAATCTGGAGTTGATTTGCTGCCGGATAGGTGATGCTGAGGGTTGAGGCTTCTTCTCAGCTAGCCAGTCACGTCGCGCGGAAGAGAGACATCAGGAACCTCGGACATAGTGGGGATTCACGTTTGCAGATCCTACTCGGGTTATGTCTCATCTGATCATGATTGATTGGTGCTGGCCAGAAAGCTATTGGAAGTTGGCCCTTTTCCTCTCGCTGCCAATCAGGGTGCAGTGCCCCTTCACCGTGCTTGCTTCGAAGTCGACAGCAGCAACTGTGACGTCTGAGGCAGATACTGGAGAGCAATCCGTGTACCGAGAGCGGAATTCGTGTAAACTATGTTGGCCTAGTAGCGGTTGTAGGCGTGCTCTTGGTCCCTCTAGTTTGAACAGGGGGTTCGGAGCAGAGACAAAGTGGGCGCGCCTCTGTCCTCTGGTCTCTCCTGGCCGAAATGTCCCCTGGACATAGTATATTGCATTCATGGTCACAATTGGGGGTCTGTCTGCGAGGCCGATCTGCGCGCATTGCACCCAAAAGTGCATAATAATACCAGCGACCCGGGACGTCGGTACACGACTGTGCGTTCATAAGACTGGACCTGTCTGCCGGTACCAACAACCAGGGACTGCAACACAATACGGAGTGCCCCTGGATGGATGCAATGTCCTTGGTCGACTGCGATTCATTCCATGCGTGCCCCACCTTCGGCATATCAGACTATCTCTGCTCTAGCTCGCTCTTGTAATTTCCAGCCCCAGATACTGCCGGCGCCGTTCTGGGGCGCACCATCATTGGATCGCGGGCGCCCTGGCGAAGCCCCTTGCAACAGCTGAAGGCAATGGCGTGCGTCGCTGGTGCACACACACACACCTCGCCCTCGAGCGTTTCGATCGACAGCTCGAGGAGAGGATGTGCAGATCGACCATGGTGAGCAATCTATAGCCCGACCAGTTGGTTGACATGCGATTCCGCTTGGGGCAGGACGGAGGTGGTTTGGGAGCCCCGTGGGCGAATCCTTCAAGAGTTTCGGGCTTAGGAGCCTTAGCAGGCTGATTGAAGGAGCAGGTGTAAAATGGCCATTGGATCCCTGGCGATAGCGCCCTGATTTAGCCCGGCGACTCCCCTCAGCGGCTTGGGGCCCAGCCTGTTTGCAGGCGCTAGTTGGAAACTTCCCCACCGATAGAGCATTCCGATCTTCCAGGATGCTGCATTGACTGGCCATCAGACTTATTGCTTATTGTACTTGTGGTGTTGCACTGCACCTGCAGCAGACCACGCGGTCGTCAGCGGTCCACTGTGTCGGTTCTCTCTTTGTCTGGCTGCCTGCTTGTCTGTGCGTCAGGACGAGTCTCGACCTGGTCCTCTCCCATTGCCCAGAACCAACATCGTGTTCCGTCCACAGGTAGTGTCTCCCAATGGCCTCCCTACGCCTCCGGCTCGAAATTCGATAGTGAAAAGGAGCACCTGGCCCGGGGTCCACACCCTACTGCGCTTGTCATCCCCAGTCTGTACCGTCGCAAGCTTGCAACGCCGGCCTGGGCCGGGTATCGTGCAGAGTCGACCCATCCTTGCCTGGGCAGGAGGACTAACTGCCCGCACCAGCGCCAGCACTGGTCCAGCCTCGACGCCAATGCGCACCTCTAAACTAGCGTGAGCTGCTTCTTACAGATTGACAACTCCGATCCCTACCTGGGCACTACGGAGGTAGTCTGCGCAGGCTTGCTGATCTGGCTGATTAGTAGAGGTGCCGGCTGGCTGGGCTGTAAAACAAAAAGTCGAACTAACCAGAGTCTCCGCAACGGCGCCAGCCATCAAAAGTCAGGCTACATCATCCTCCAGCTGACGGTCTAAATAATTCCTCCACCCCCATCGCTCCATGGCCCGGCAATCTGGTTGCTTCACCTGCTGTCGACGGCTCTCGGTTCTTGAGAAAGCGCATGGATGGACGCTTCGAGAATGCCCCCGAGAGGACGATGGAATTTCACAACGACGACGTTGACCACCAGGCTTCGTCTTCACTAGCCAACCAGCATCTGCCCCAGCATATCCCCGTGGAGACGGGCAACACCAGACGGCGACGGGACTCGTCTTTATCGAACTGGACGCGGAAACGGCACCGCGCAAACCTCCAAACTCACCTGCATATCGAGAAGCTGGCCTACAGTCTGAGGCGGCAGACTCTCGAAACTAAGTCATCAGGCCCGCCTGTCCAATCGCTCGTGCCGTTATCAACACTCATCCTCCAAGATGGCGACCTCAGTGGCGTACCCAGCCGTTCAACACCCATTATCGACAGTCGCCAAGGCACCCTAACACAACCATCAGTCGCAACCGACTGGGCATGCCACCCGAATACTCACTTGGGAATCGTATCAGATCATGTAGTTCCTAGCCTAGGACAGACACCCTCATGTCAACCTGGATCACACAATAAATCAGTTTCCCAGCCCTCAAGCGCCCAAATACTCAACCCGGTCATGGAAGTAGACGACTCTCCCATCGAAGTAGATGACAACCTCGTGGACCCGGATGAGGGCTATTTTGACAAGGCCCAGAAGGAGGTCGATGAGGCACTCTCTGTATTATCCAGCCATCGAAAAAGCGGGCGACTTCCCTACCGATCTTCCCAAGAGGCGGCCTTGAACTGTCCCCATGCTATCCGCAACATCCCGCGCATGCGGAGGCGGAAACACAAGGTTGACAAGCGACAACATCGAGCACTGTCCGAATCTTCACAAACGGCCAGACAAGCCAGAACGAGCGATGCTGCAGGGCCATCCACCGTACCTATGTCTTCCGACACACGAGATATTCTCATGAGGATCGGCAGAGATCATCACGCGTCTAGACTGAGCGCGGGAGAAGAACACCCAGGAGTATGACGGACGACTTATTGATTTTTCATGAATAGGAGACGAAGTCAAAGATGGAGCGAAATTATTTCCGGCGAAAAAGGCGTTACAACACAATTGAGGTTAGACGTGGGGACAGTCGCCAGCAGAGTCCATTTCAACAGCCCTTGGCTGTACTTGGGGGAAATCTAAGGTATGCAAGTACCCGTGTGTGCTCCGCCGAGTGAGCGTTCATGCTGGACTTGAACACATCCACCAGGGGTTCATATTAAGACATTAAAGAACGTGTTCTATCGGCGTCGAGGATTTTGCTATTGGGAATCATTGCGGGTTACATAGCCGGTGTCTGGATATAGGCGTTCATCTTTGGGCTTGCGATTTCGGGAGGAGATACCTACATACCACGGAGTTGATTGAATTAACTGTACTAGTAATATACGGTGGCAGCTTGCCACTTCAACCATCATCAGGCCGTTCCCCAGTGAAGCTTAAGGTCCAAGGCCTCGGATGGTCTACTAATGGCTACCTAGTAGACATGGAGGCCTACCTACCTCCTCATCTCTGGGAGAGACCAGTGCTTTCCCGCCGAGATAGCTGCCTAGCCTTACCTGAGATGGGTAGGCAAACGTGCCGGAGATATAGAAGCCGTGGCAAATCACGCTAGGCACATGTCTATCAACCTGTGAGCCTGCCTAGGTGGGTGCTAGCATCTAACCTTCTTCACCCGCTTCTTAGGAGAGACAACAAACAGGCCCGATTTTGGAGGAGCTGTCACAGCAGGATTGCTTGTTAGAGTTCGGCCGAATTGCGGAGAAGGAACGAACTCTAAGAGGCTCTTTCCTTCCCTCTGATACGCGGTGGCCGTCTCAAACCTTAATCTCGGGATGATTAGCCCAGGACATGCCATAAGGCGTGCTGTAGCCTGCGGCCGAGGTAGAGCACTACCTCACTGCATGTGCCGCCTGCCGAAAGCCGCCGTGCACTGGCACTCGGAGGCAGGCAGAGAGGACTGGACCCTTCTCATGGACCTGCCCGATCTCATGCAAGGGCTCGGGCTAGAGGGTTCGAGAGCTCGGATTCCCGCTGGTCTGTCTCTAGCCGCCAACGTCTGTTCTGCAAGCTGCCCGCAATGGCCAAAACGGCGGGCAGAATCGAACCTACAGGAGGTGCCTATTGGTTCACCCTGACCGCGACGGCCCGCCGAAAGGGAGACATCGGCGTATCTGTCAAATGCCCGGCCGCTACCTGCTGCATGCACATGGACGTGTAGCACGAGGGATGGGCATGTAGACGGTAATCGTCTAGACCAGGCCGGACTTGGAGCGAGCAGGCCAAAGATGAGGGAAGCCAAGCCGAGGCAAGGCTTCATTCAGTGTTTCGCCACGGCCCAACTCAACTCAACTCGACTGAATTCATTCGCTCACCAAGACGAGGAGGGAGGCTGCAAATCCCATCCGTGCATGTCCCCATCCGTGCATGTCCCCATCCGTGCAGAGAGCTCTTCAGATCCCTTCCCTTTGCACCCTTTGCGTTCGTCCGCTGCGGATAATGATCGCTCCCTTGGTTTGCACTATGGATCGATTGGTCAAGGCTCTGCGCTGTGGCAAGACGAGGCTGGCCAATCCCGCATGTGCATCCCGGCTCGCGGATGTGGCGGCCATGGGACAGCTATACCAGCTCTCGGATTGATTAAAGTCAGGTCAATCTAACTTTCTCTAGATGTGAGCGGGTCAGGTATGTGCATCATAACCAATGCCTGGTTGTCCGGGTTGCTTGCCCGACTGGAATGCCGCCGCTGCTTCTATCATCTTCAGACATTCCACAAAACCCCCGGCCAAGACCATCAACACCACCCGTTGCTATCGCTACCTGCATTTCCTGAAATCTTCAATTCGGCGTGAACTGTTTTGGTTTCATGTTGATGCCTGCCTGCTTTCGAAAACCCTCATTACCCGTCGGACGCTTGCTTGCTCCTCAGCTGGGCTTGTTTCCCTTGTTCTCCAAAGGCAATGCTCTCCTCATGACATTGACGAAACCTTCTCTGCTCAGAGAATACTCTCGCTCCGTCCTACCTCATCTGGCTTGAGCTATCCAAGGCAGTTGCAACATCAGCAGCCCACTGAATGACTTCTGAGGGTTGGAAGTCGCCCGACATGGGCTCTTGGGGTATGCCATATCGCATCGAGGGGGCGAGCGCGACCCGAATTACTTCTCATGGCAGGACAACGAAGGCGGTGCCACGGATGACACCAATGATCTCTTTGGGCAATATGTCGACCTGGACAACCTGGATATGCAAGGCCTCTCATTCATTACGACATCTACGGAGCCCTTCGCCTTGACCTCAACCGTCCCAAGGAACACTGCCGACCCGTTTCTGATAGATCAACCTCCTGAGAGCATAGGCTCATCGACAACAGATGAACTGGATTTTCTCTCCAATAGCTCTCAGGTAGGACCTCCTGTCTCCGCAACTCACAATGTCAACTCAGGCAACTTTGCTGCGGCTGAGAGTGAGTTGCCAGAGGAAACTGGTCATGAACCTGTCGGTCGCAACTCCATGTCTGACACGGAGCTACCTCGACTCGAAGGCATATCTCTCAGTTCCCCGACGAAGAAGAATGCGAATACGTCGGTCTCTCAGCCGCCATCGCCAACACCTCCCAAGACCGTCAATCGGAAACCAAATAGTTTTATCCAAGCCGTCGGCGCAACTCTGCGTAAAGCCACAAACCGAGTCAAGAACAGGAAGCCACTGCCAGACAGGCCAGGATCTCCTACGTTCGAAATGCAAATCAATGCCCCCAGGACTAGGCCTCGCCAAGTTGACCTCGCAGTCAAAACAGCGTCAATCTCTCCCCCCATCCGCCAAGGAGTTCCCGACAGCTTCATTCATGGATCTTGTGATGACCCGTTCGCTGACATGCCCTCCATGCCACCACAGTCGAACATGCGATACTTATACCAAGAGAGTGTCAGTCCGACAACAATCGACCCCCCATCTATTGACGGGGACGGCACACCATACCCCTTAAGCAATGCTAGGTCGGCCGACCCCTCTTGGGATCATCATCAACAGCATCACTCTGGATCAATTTCATCCATAAATGGGCAGCAGTGGAATGATGGCGGGATGATGGTAGACCCTTCCACGAATTGGTGGGATTACACCGGCCTTCAGGATTCCCAAAACATGCATCAAAAGAATGCCGAAATGAACTTTGCTGTGCACGCTCAGCAAGCTGAGCTCCCATATAAGTACGCATCTCTTCCTGACACAAGCACTTCGGGTCTCATGATACAAATGCCACAAACACGCCCACCCCAAAACTCGGTTGGCGAACTCAAAATGACTGCGCAAACACACCTACCCCCTCCGCCCCCAATCCCTGCTACCGAACGCCCGCACCGGCCACCTCGCGCACCATCATCTGGTGCCCGGTACGCTTCATCATCTAGGGCGCGGCATCCCTCCTGCTCGCCCGTCCGCAAGGCTCGAGCTCCTTCAGCCTCACCAACCCGCACGCCTGTTCATCCGCAGAGCCGGCATAGCTCCGGGGGCTCTATCTCCTCTGTGCGGAGTGCATCCTGCCGCTTGCCGGGGAGTATGCCTGGAACTCCATGCAGCGTGCGCAAGAGACGCTCTCGGGAACCCAGCGGAAGTGGGGAGATTGGATTTGTCAACTTCACACCAAATGATGGAACAGTGCTGATGACAGGTGTTGCACCCAGTGGGAGCTCCAAGACAAAAGCAAGGCGTGAGAAAGAAGCCCTAGAGCGCCGGAGGAAACTGAGCGAAGCTGCTATCAAGGCCGTTGCCGCAGCCGGAGGGGATGTAGAGCGACTCATGCAACAGGGTTTTGCAATTTAATCAAGCTGACGAAGAAAGGCCGCTTTGGAGAATGCCCCTCTTCTTCTTTTCTATTCCTATGCCCAGCTTCTCAGAGAAGCCATTACGATCACCGCAGCCCGGCCTGCCTATTTCCTTGCCTCATTACCTGTATCCCCCTATGTCCGAATTACTCCCAGTTCTCCATTGACGGATTCTATTTCCTTTGTCTATTTTCCCTCTTCTTCTTTAACCTCCATCTAGCAGCTAATGTTTTAACTCGCTTTGTACTTCATCGATACTACTGCGTCTAGACGAGCTTGAGCCATAATATCCAAGACGACGGCGACGGTGAACCTTTTTTGGACAAATCTTTTTGTACTGCCTGCTTTCATTCTCGAAGATATAAAATATGATTTTAATCTATAAAACGCATGCCTATCGTCCGTTCACCTTGCTATCTACGTTCATTCCTTCAGTCGATGTATTATATTAGTAGTTACGACGGTGTGGATCACCCACATACATTTGATAGCCTAGATAGACGAGCGCACAATATAATACACACATCTTGTAACATCTATCACATTCAATTTCAGAGAAGGATGCAGTAGTTCTTTTACCATTTTTATTTATATTTTCCCCATAAACGTCCTATCCAGAATAGGCCACTAGGAAAGAGTAGCAGCCTACAGAAACCAGCCCTAGATACAGTAGGTAGGCAACGGAATCGCGGTTACAAGGTGGCAAGACGGGGTCCACGCAAGCCAGGAAGGAAAAGAACAAGAGCAAGGAAAATGAATCCAAAAGAAAGATAAAATCCACCGGTACTGTAATCGTTCATCGCGATATTCTCTCCGCCACCATTTATGGTTTTAAATCAAGGAGAAAATAATGTGTGTTGTTGAGGATGGAATCCTGTGTCCGGTACTCTATACTAAACAGCTTCCGGAGCCGACTAAACCAGTCAGAGCCTTTATTTGCTTCACCAACGCCAGTGTCATCGCAGACGCCACTCCCATGCTTGAAAGCCCTGCCCGAAAAAAAAAACATATCGGGATCAGGGGTAATAGACGAAAAACAAGATTGGGAAATTCAAGAAAGTTCCCAGGCAACTCGGTCGGGGAAAGTGGCGACTGGCAGCAAGCCAACGGAGCCCATCTCTGGGCTTGTTATGAATCGCCAGTTTCCGACGAGACCAGCTGTAGTTGTCAAAGCCGTCGCCGTCGACATTCAACTCAAGTGAGTAGATTTCATTTCTGAGGCAGATGCCTTCAGCGAGCTGCGTGGGCTACGGGTAGTCGCCAAAAATTGATACAAAACATTTGCTTATTTCTCAAGTAGAGACACTACCTAATGGTCGTAGCCAGCTCCACGTTGCCAGGGGCTATTAAGATGGTCAGCTTCATAGTTGTGAATTAAAGAACGCGGAACGTATTACCTTGCATTGTTTTGTTGCCTGAATGAGGCTGGGCTAGCAGTGTGCTGTGTTCTAGCTTGACCCAATGATGTTGCCGAAGCATTATAGGGGCTTGGTGATGCGGATCGGAAAGGACTCTCCGGTCGTGCCGCGGGGAACAAAGGCATTGAAGGGTTCACAGGAGACCTGGCTCCTGCACGCATGTCCATCTGGGACTGGTCTGTTCGTCGACGCATGCTTGTGGCAGACAGAGACTCGTCGTCATCCATGTCCATGTGCTTGTAGCCGCTCTTATCACCACGTGCTGTCGCAGCAAGAGCGTCCAGCTCGGTGGTCGTGTTCAACTGTGACTGAGACTTCATGAACGATGCACGGTCATCGGCCATGAACTGGTAACGAGCATCGGGGTTCTTGCGGAAGAAGATGAGAGTGGTGGAGATGATGATCATCAGAAGCAGCACGAGAGCAAAGACGGCATTCAGAACGAAGAAAACGACACCGACAACACCAACCACGAGGGCAGGAGCGCCAAAAACATTGGTGTAGAGAAGAAGGAAGATAGAGTTGACAAAGTTAACAGCACAGATGGAAATATTGAACGAATTAGTGCTCTTGTCCATCCAGGGGCGGAGAACAGAGGCCGCGATCAAAGCACCAGCTTCAATGATGATGAAGCCAATCGCCTGGGCAATACCACTGCCCTGAGCGAGAGAGACGAACAAGGCCTTGATGAAAGTGTAGACCAGGGTTGGGACAACGAAGTAGTAGGCAGAAGCGCGGTACTGGATGTACAGGAAACCCCACTTGTTCAAAGCCTGGGGGTCCGAGAAGAGAATATAGGCCGGGTTGCGATGCATGGCAACAGATCGTCGAGCAATGCTAATGACCTTGAAAGAGCCCCAGCCCAGGGTGCCGATCATACCGAGCAGGAAGAAGACAGCAAGGACCACCAGGGCGGGTGAATCTTTCTGAGTAAACTCCCAGGTGCAGAGAATGCACATCTGGGGGAATCCAATCAGAGTGGCACGAAACAGGATACCCTTGAGAATGGTGAGCCAGCCGTTGCGGAACTCAACAAACTTCTCACCAGAAATCCACTTCTTCTTAGCACACAGTTCGAGAATACCCTTGAACGCGGCAACAATTAGAATGGTGAAGACAACGAAAAGGATGAAGAAAACCAGTCCAGTCAAGAACAGGTTGGTGGATTCGATCTTCGATCTGTAGGCCACACGCTGGATTCCGTACACAAGATAACCGCCGGATTCTGTCACAATGTTTGCGCGCTTGGCCAAGCTTGAGTACGTTGGCAGACTCCTAGGCACCATGGCGGCCGCACGATTGAACAAGCTGACAGTTTCACTGCCGGATCCAATGCTCCTGAGGGCGAGAGCTCTCTTCTCGACCTGGACGGACTTGGTGCCAAGGTTATCGAAAAGAGTTCCAGGGTCACCACCAGTAGCACGCTGGTACCAAGTGAAGATGGTCTGCATGAAGCCCACGTTGATAATACCCATGGACCACTGGAAGTTCTGGGTCCATGACTGAACAATGGGGGGAGGGGAACGGCCGTCAGACCTACGATGGCCTGGCCTTGGAAGTAGGCGAAAAGAGACAGAGAATTGGCGGCAATGTGGGAAGCAGTGTTGGAGTGGCCGAGACCCGACACAATAGCGGAGGAAATCAATCCAAGACCAGCGATGATGGCGGTCGCCCACTTGACCCCCAACAAGTCAACAGTCTTTCCGTTGGAGAAGTTGGCTTCGACGCATGCAATACTCTCTGTCTGACCAGTAAGATTAATGTAAACACGAACCTTGGCGTCGATGTCGGGAACCGTGTATGCGATGCCGGGAATCTGGCTGGCGGCATCACCGGGGACGCTGAGCGCGTGCTCAAAGTCCAAGGGACCCGTGTTCATTGGACAAAGACCACCAAGGTCTTCCGCGAGTTTGCAGGGGTCGATCGTTTCTGTGAGGAATCGGTAACCATAGGCTGTGATCGAGATGTCGAAGGTAACCTTTCCCTGGACTGAGGAAGTGGCCGTCAGGGCGAAGTTGGCCTTGTTGTCTCCTGGTGTATACTTGACGTCGAACAGAGACGCGGAAAACATGGAGTCATCCTGGCAAATGTTCAGAGATTGAGACATCAAGGCTCGCTCTGCGGCAGCGACCGTAAACATGGTCGCTGCCGCGGAGAAGAGGGTTTGGCCAATTGACCAACGCATTCTGACGGGTCCGTAGCTGTCGTTGACGATTCAGGTGGGCGAAGTGTGATCTGAATCTTATGCTTCCAAGGGAACTCGGTTGGATCAGTTGACTCTATCGTTTGGCTGGTATTCGTTCATGCGACGGGTCTATGTTGATGTCGATGGCGGTTGCGTTGGGAAGTGGATCGGGGCAGACCTGGGTCGAGAGCGACAGCTGGAATGTGAGAAGCGAGCGAGAGGAATACGCCCGAGGGCAAAACGAGGAGTGTTGGATGGCGCGGCAGTTCGGTGGTCGGCAGGTCGACTGAAACGAAAGGCAGAAGAAGTTGTGCCGGCAAAGCTGAAGGAGAAGCTGGACAAAGCGAGTGGTGAGAGGTCGAGGAAAAAAAGACGCTCCCGTGATTAGCCCGATGTGAATGGGTGGTGGCAGGTTGTGATCACATCAAAAGGGCAGTGGATGGATGGAAAGGCAAGGTTTGGGTGGAGGAACTGGCGTTGTGATGAAATGAATGCAGCCAAGCGGAAGCAAAGGGGTAAAGTCAGTCGACCAACCTGCTGTGGCCCTGACACGGCGGCAATGATTGGGGGGTGTGAGAGACCAGGAATGCACCTTCCCAGCCTGTTTGGGCACATGGCAGCTGGTCACCTACGTTAGTGCCTTGGTACCAGCTCGTTGCGCGCATGATCCGGGTGGCAGTGCAATACCCAAGCTTTGCGCCAAGAATAAGGGGGTGGCATGTACCCTTGGCAGCCCCGGCACGGCGATCTCGTATCTGGCCTAACAAAGCTACTTGCCGCCCCCCTTCTGCTACCCCTGACTGCCAGGTCCTGCGCTCTCTGGCTTGGACCAGGAATTTATTGCTCTACCTCTGCTAATTCGCCTGGCTAACCCATTCAGTCAGCGCAGACTAATGCTTGACGAAGAGGCCCGCTCAAGCCCAGTTGAGTCGTTTGCGGTCGCCGAATCAATCAGTCTAGGCGGTGGTGGTTGGGCAGCCTGTCCAGAAGGGCACGGCTCCAGGTACTCGCGTACTTGATGATCCAGGTGCTGGAAAGCGAGCAGCCTTTCGTGTCCGGCTTCCCTCACGAGCTCGGCTATTGTGATCGAGTCACCGCCCTCGTGTTTCCCTTTCTTGGCCGTCGCTAGAGGGCAACCAAAGACAACAGAGGGAAACCGCCCCAGGCCAATAAACACCTCGCACCTCCAATACGCAGGTGCACGTTGGCGTGCAAGATTCCAGTCCATCCGAGTCGACGAGCCCTATACATATTATTGGCAATTAGTCGCCCGAGCTAGCACTCTAGCCAGAGCTCTCGTCCTCGTCCACATAGATTACGTAGTGCGCGCGCGCGCAGCATGTGAGCCGCCCAGAAACCGGAGTCAATTCCAATGACCATCCACTTTGTCGTATGTACGCCACACGCTGTTTGATTGTTTGTTCTGGGCGCCTTCCAAGACCAAGTGCCAACCCCCTCCCTCCCTCTCCCGTCCCACTCTTTGCTTCCATGTCCACGCCGTTGCCCCCCTGGCCCAAACACGAAGATCAATCACCGCAACAGCCTCTCCGGTCCTAAAAATACGGAAAAGCGGTCCCAGTCTCATGCATCTGGCGAAAATTAGATGGATCGTGGGAATCACAACAGGCGGAAACGTCTGACAGCAGAAAAAGTCCCGGTGGATGCTCCCAATACCCCATGGCCGGGGGAAAATGATGGGATGAATGCGATAAAACCTCTGACATGGGCGCGACACCATGGCCTCTCCATGGTTGATGCAGGTCTTCATACCCACCGTCAGGCGGGTAAGTCCAGCGGCTGTCACTCATAATACAAGCCAAGTGAACGTGCGGTGCGGTGGTAGTTTTGCACTGCCTCCCATCCCTTCATTCTATAGTCCGAGCAGGGTTCCACCCGAACAAAGCGAATGATATGATATTACTACATGAAGCAATCCTACCGGCTGGGCCCAGCTTCCTTGTTCAAGCAATCCTTTGTCAACCAAAAGACCAAAGGTCGCTCGTCGACGCGCGCCTCCAAAACGCACAATGTCAGAATAGCCGGCTCATCTTTCTATCTAGAATCGTAGACACACACCATCGTCGAAGTTGTGGAGTTTTGCATGCTAAACGCGCTGTCCGATCCACTAGCACAATTCCCATCCCACCCGCTAATCCTAGCATCCCTACTTCGAAAGCTCGCTGCCAATCAATGCACAGCTGCGTCTCGTTAGACAATGCCTCTGAATTCCTAGCCTACGCCAACTGGCATGCCTTCTGAGACATAATTGAGTTCATCCGCAAATGCAGTCACGTACACCGTAAATCCCATCAGATCGCTCAAGAGTTTATCTCCTATTTTCTATTCCATACCAGGTTGCGGTAAGACCTAACTAACCTTACCCATGTAAACTAACCCGTACGTAGATGTGCCTGCTCCGATCATCTCAAATACAAACAAATTAAGCAGATTTTGATCTGGATACTACTCTAATGCAATGCTTAATGTATCGTCTAGGAGGCCTTGATAAGAAATCCCAATGCAGTCCTAAATGCAATCCCAAAGCCTCATGCAATATCCCGAATGCCGTCATTAGATATCGAAAAGCCCAAAGCCAGTCCCAACAAGCTTCATTAAGCTCACAGGACATCCCACTGTGTATTCCACGGCTCGTTTCTCTTAGATACGTCCACTCCGTGCTTGTAATTCGTCAGCAGCTCCTCCTGGTCCACGCCGCAGTGAGTCTGCCCATCTCTCCCGATGAACCAGCCTAGCCCGTATGTCACATCGGTGTCGAGCTTCTTGGCCATTTGCGCGGCGCTAAACTTTGACGTGCCCACGAAGGTGTACAGCATCTTGCTCTGGTGGATAAAGGCCAGTGTGGACGCGATAGTGTTGGGCTGTCGGGGGAGAAAGGGGTGCCGCCTGCGCAGGAAAACGATTGTCGCGACAATGGTCATGTAGAGCAGGGTGAACATTGTTAGGCCAAACAGGAAGTAGAACGAGCGGATAGTTTCTAGACCACTCTTGACCGCCTCCTCCCGGCCCGAGGTCATCATTCCGTTCAAGAAGCCCTTGCCATCGACCGTTGCCAGACCGGTCACCAAGACTGTCAAGAACTCGGCCATGACAGAGCCACTTCCCACGAAGAACATGAGCAAATGACCATTAAACAGTGCCTTCAACGGAAGGTATCCGAAGGGCAAGGCGGTGTAATCCAAAGTCAGGGTTTTGGGGTGCGCGTGTCGTCGTGAGAGTATATAATAGGGTTCCATCATGCGAACTGCCGTGTCCATGGCATTCCATGACAACTTGAGGCAGACGGCCAATGCAGTGACAGCCCAAGGGGCTTTATCCGTAACTATATCAGCAGCCGAGAACAAGAAGGCAGGAACAAATCCCATGAAGAGCAACAGGCCGATGATGAAAGGGACACCCCCTGCCGGGCGAAGGCTCAGTGGGTGGGGGTTGTTGGAGAGATGAATATCTTGATACTTGTCTCTCTCCTGGCTACTCGGGGGATTATCAACATCCGGGGCGAGAGATGAGTTACGAAGAATATATCTGTGATGTTTGAGTTTATGGTGTATATCCTTCGGGGTTGCAGTGTCCATGTCCTTAAAATCCATCAAAATATGGCTCACGACAGCCATGGATGCCAAGCCCGCGATTCCTTGGACATCCGCGCTCAAGCCTGAGCGTCGTCTTTGGAGTATGTAGAAGAGTATACATGCACCGACTGCACAGACGCCGAGAACCGATGTGAGAAGCCGCGACCAGACTGGCGAAAAGGCAATTATCTTCTCTGTTTCAGGGTGAGCTATTCGTTGACGCCGGTCAGGAGTCAGGACCAGCGATGCTGAAGCAAAGGTCGGCACTAACGAGGCAGCAAACGTAGCCGACACCGACGACAATGCGACTGCGTAGTGACCAACTTTGAGAGCACGGAATGGGCGCCAGAAGGCGAAACTCGTCACGTAGTCGACATTAATCGATTCGGCTGCCAATGCGCCTTCCGGCTTAGACATTTGATAGTACGCCTCCAATCTCCTCACTTCAAAGTCTGTGAATTGCCACAGAACGCCATAAATGACTGCTATCAGCGTGGGCCCAAACTTGATCATAATATAGAGCCAGCCGGGGACCTTTTCAGGGGAGTCGAAGCTGACTAGAGGGTTGGACTTGTTGTACTTCTGGTAGAGCACCTCTTGCATAACGGCAAGGCCTACGGAGAGGAACACCAGCATCATCAACCACGGCCAGCACATCGGAAATGGTTTCCAATTCGGCTGTGGATAAAACACCCGGGTCTGTCCATTTTGATCATAGAGAGTAGATCGGCGGGATTCAACGGGTGCTATCCCTATCGGTCCCTCCATGGAGCTCAAGTCAGCTCCGGCCACAGCTCCGTCTCCGTCTCCATCGCCAGCGCCGTCTTCCTCCATGATTACTTGTATGACTTCACCCCGCTTATTGGCACGATCCTGGCCCGCAGCCCTAATGCTTTCTGACCGGCCAAGTCGCCTGCTAGTCATTCGGCTCATCCTACTGGAGAACGACTGGGAGAAGCTGCGCTGGGCTGTGGTTGTCTGGGGCAGAAGCTCTGTGTCCCGGACAACGACCTCGGGCTTGAAGCCTTCGCCAATCCCGCCCGTGAGCTGCCCCTGGGCCTCCTGCTTTTGGAGCATTTGGACGAATTCCTCGTCATGGGGGCTCATCGGACCTAGCGACGCCGTGAGGTCGAAAACAGGCCCCTCCTCGTGGATGGTGTCGTGCTGCACGGTTGCAAACCCCATAGGTGCTGCCGAACCCAGAAGCGACAGGTCATACTCCTCCTCGTCAATGGTCTGCGGTGCTGACCGTTTCAAGTGCGAGACCAGACTCGTTTTTCGCCCGAGTTTCTTAGAAGCGGACCGGAAGGGCTGTCCATTTGAATCCCCGACGGGCGAATAGCCCGACCCGTACTGGTTGGTCCAGGATCCCGTCCATGAGGGCGTCGGGGGGGTAGTGTGAGGGCTGTAGGAACTGCCATGCCATATGTTTCCGCGCTGGTGTATTGGCCTCTCCGGGAGTCCAGAGAGACCATCGACTCGCGGGGAATCAAGGTGTGAGCGGGCGCATCGTAGGGATTCGAGTCGAAGTCGCTGAGGGCGGAAATGTTGGAGGCGCGATGCGTCAAGTGGTGGTTGGGGTCATCTCGCATGGGCTCCTTGCTCACACTATTAAGGTACGCCATAGCCCAGAGGGGTCAGCATGGCGATCAGGCGATAGCGATTCGTCGTGCTCTGTGATCCAGTGGCAGGCAATGCCCGACCGACAAGACCCTGGGATTGCGAGAACAGCAGGTAATAGTGATCTGGGGGGATGCGAGCACCGGTAACGGGTGGTGGGGGCTTACGGCCAGCACTCAAGGTGCCAGGGACGGTTCGATTCGGCAGGGGCTTTCGAGATGGTTTGCGCCGAGATCAGGGCACGGTCAACAGCATAAAAACTGGGAAAGAAGAAGAAGCGAAATCGTGTTCACGGAGCGGTTCACGGAGTGAGAAGACCTTTTACATATGAGCTGAAAGACAGGACTACGGGAGACAGGCACGCCCGAGAGCACAGGAGAAGCGGCTGAAAGCGCCAAGGAGCTGAGCTAGCGCCATCCTGTAGGCTGACTCCTGCCAAACGGTCGGTTTACGGGGGCCCCGCGCCAGCATCCAGCAGCCATTAGCACTAGAAGCATCCCACTACCGCCATTGGGTAAGGGTGTGCATCCGGAATGCGTTGCTCTCGGGCCAGACGGATCTAGGCCTTGCACGTTCACGATCGTGGTGAGGCAGAAGCAGCAGGACAAAGCACTCTGTTTACGGATTTTCCCAGGACTGGGGCATCGAAGAGGCATTTCTTCAATGTGCTGCGGGAAAATCATGTTGGACACTGGGGAACCACCTCTCTTCCTCCACATCCATCCTACGGGCATGCACTGCCTACCTGCGTCGAACCAGGGACCATAATTTCTTAAGTGATGATCAATACCTTCCCACAGGATAGAACGGATTTAGAGTAAGCTATAGGATCAGGCACCCGCTCAGCATCGTCACATTTGGCACTCCTTACTTAACCCAGGTATTTCAGAGGCACAGGCTGAGCTGCATAGAACATGCGGCGTGGATTAGTAGTACTTCTCTGTGACCTTGGGTGGGTATATTGTGTCCAGGTCGATAGGACCTGTCCTATCGACCTAGTGGCGGCCGCAGGTGCCCAACCTACCCTGTGGCGCTTCCACCACCAACGCCTTCACCTATTTGTGGCCGGCATGACAAAAGGTGATGCGCTATAGATGAGCTTGCAGTTACTGAATACATGCCTCGTGTTGGGAAGCAGTGTTTCTCAATGTGGGGGTCTCGGTCTTCTGATGCATCAACTGACCTCGCATTTGGTAACATTTTCCCAGCATGACTTGATCTCAACGACAAGAGTTAGCTGCGGAAGGACGATAGCAGGAAAGGGCTGATCCTCCTCAGTCAGCCCTACGGCCCGGCTGATATCTAGCCATCCCTTCAAGCTTTGTACCTGGAAGTACCGGCCTGGATTGCATTCTAGATCGCCCACCACACCAATACGAGCTGCACTTCAGATCAATAGATCGGCGCCGTCAAACCTCGCTACTACGGTCCAGCATAATCACAAATAGACGGTAAGAGCCTGAGCAAAGCTTGTTCTATTTTTGGTATTGTAACTATCTAATTAGGAGTGACCCCAAAGCCACAGCTTCAATGGGGGCGTGAGGAAATTTATCTTTCTTTTTATATCTAAACTCAAATTCAGGCAACCCAACGCCTCATAATATGTCACCGAGTAAGTCTACTTCGGCCGTGTATGGGACAAGGAACCAACAATATATTCTAATGCCGACCAAAATTGCCAAGTAATCGCTGAAAACAAGGACTGGAGCCAGTCAAGGGAATCGTTCATAATGCAAGCCGAG
Organism: Clonostachys chloroleuca; assembly: GCA_037952775.1. NCBI lineage: Eukaryota > Fungi > Ascomycota > Sordariomycetes > Hypocreales > Bionectriaceae > Clonostachys > Clonostachys chloroleuca. The sequence continues at coordinate 17,340,243 of JBANAY010000003.1, read as the reverse complement.
TGTCTGATCAACACGCCTCTCTAACCGGCTACCACTACCACCAGAGTATGTACGTGCATAGCAAAATAGGCACGAGGGACACCCATGCACCGGCAGCTCTGAGAACACGTGCAGCAGAAACCTGTCCGCAGCAGTTCCAGTCATATGTGACGTTGTTCATCTGGGCTGCAACTTCGAAAACCGAACCGGGAGGGTCACCGTAATTGTAGTAGTCGACATTGAGCACATTTGGTGCGCGGCCCCAGTCCGATCGGCAGTTGTTGGCAGCCATGCCCAGGCTCCCGTTACCCGTTGCATTGTTGGTCTGGTTGAGTAGAGAAACCGCAGGGACAAGCAGCTGGGTAGAGAAGACATTGAACTCGGCATTCAGGTTGTGGTTCATGATGTACAAGCGATTCCGAGCGGACTCGTCACTCAAATCCGGCGGTCGCTGTACAGTGCATGGGAAGTCTGCGTCGGTTGGGTCGAACGGTGTCTCCCACACCTGCGAGAACTCATCCAATAGCCATGGATACTCGTTTTGATCGGCGCTGTAGTCTAGGAACATTATGACACGCTTGCCCCTAACAATAAGGTACTCGAGGGTCGGCCAGTCGTCGTAGGACATGGGCAGGTATGGCGCCTGGTAGGTGTATGTCGTGATGCCAGATTGCTCAATATACGGAGCATACAGGGATGGATGTGAGTAGTTGCCATTGCCGAGCAGGATGGTCACGACATCGTATGGATGGGCAGCCACCCACTCCGTAACCTCAGACAACCATTCGTTAATAGGGCCAGCATCAAGAAGGTCGCATGATGTGTGACAGAAATGAGGCACAGAGCCGTTTACAGGAAACTGGATCTGGGCCTGCAGAAAGCGAACACCATCGTCGAGCTGGGTCTTGACAGGCAGTTCTTGGTTGGAGCCAGTATTGCCAGGTCGGACAAACGGAGAATTGTGGCACCCTACAGCCGTGATGTTGCTGTACTTGCGTGTGCAAAGCTCGACGTAGCCGTTGCATGGCTGAGTGTTTGTTGGCGCTGCAGAGCTGCTCGTTGACGAGGCTGTTGCATTTCCAGCTGTCGTCGTCGATATGGATGACTCTGTTGATGACAGGCGCTCTGTAAAGGTTCCAGTGACGGAAGCACTCGTCGCGCCTGTCAGAGTAATCTTGGAATTGTACGTAGTATAAATGCTGCTTGGAGGCCCGGTCGCTACACTGGTTTTGGTTCTGGTTCCAGTGAAGAAGCTCAGGTCCGAGGTGTCGGAGAAACTGATAGACTGCGCTGCAGCATGGCCCCAAAGCAGTGGCAGGAGCAACACTGCCGTGTGGCCTAGAGATACCGCCTGGTTGAGGCGCATCTTGGGTGGTTTTGGTGAGCCCCGGGCTCGGCAAAGAGGATGAAGTGGGTAGTTTGCAAATATGTGTAAGGTTTGTGTGTGTAGGCGAGGTTCCTCAAGACCGCCCCATCGCAAGCAAGGTAAGGCTGAGAAGATATGGGATGAAGGAAACCCGGGGGATCACTGATGGGAGAGCAACGCCAGTTGGATTTTTGTGTCCAAACTGAACTGAACAGCAGAAAGTTTCCCGGAATGACTTGCAATGCGAAATTCGGATGGCCTTGAGCTCAAGTGGAACCTATGACGGCAGAGGTCACGCTAAGCGGCATGTAGTGTGAAAAAGTAATACTTTAAAGAAAGGACGAGACACGCGTCTTGCCTTAGATGATGGTTACTATGTAACTCACACACAAATTACGCAGGGGAGCCAAGACTCACCAAGCCCCTAGACCTGCTGAAGGGCTGTGCTCTGTTATTGTTTTGCAATCTGGGCCTTGGCTGGGCTTGATTTGTGTGCAGATGCCCGTTGATGAATTGTCAGCGGCAAAGGTGGACCAGGACATCCATCCCTTGCCATGTTTGCCTAAACGCTGTGATACATAGTGTCCGAGTGTCTTCCGGATCCCCATCAGGTTCTGGGCCGCCTGCCGTGTCTCACTGTCCTGTTCATTAGACCAAATTAACATGGTATAAGGATGGGCGGTTTGGCGGCGACTATCCGTGGGTATCAATGGATATCAATGCTGATGATCCGGTAGATCAAACCCATCTCAGCAGGCATCGGTGAAAACTCAGCTAGAGCCCCCTTGTCTGCGAGATGATGAACGGCATGGCATGTCTTGGGTTCTGAGTCGTGCCATTTGTTGCCGAGATACCGTTGACGCGTACACTCACAGGGCGGAGCCATCGTGGATACGAGCTTGGGCCCGTCTCCTGAGCCAAGCCCTTGTGGTGGATGGAAACTTTATTCAGACAGTCGGACTGGCTCAAAAATGGAAGGGGTTTCTCTGGGTGTACAGTAATTCTGGTTCGGCGAATTTGTGCTTGAGTGAACACATAAGCAGCACAATACAGTACTTACTGGAACCACTCGAATATGCCGTCTCTAGAAGGCGTCTGTCCGTGAGCCTGCTCTACAGGTAGGACCAACTTGGAAGGGACGAGGGTGGCACAGGGTTGATCTACTGGTCCTCCGATTAATGCCAGATGGAGGGGTGGCTTGCCGCTTGCCAGGCCCTAGCTCCACTGATGCCAGGGGGGAGCGGATGGGATGGGACGGTGGGTTTCATGCAGGCCTTGCACCTACAGACGTGCACCGTCTAGGCCAGGTCGGGACTCAGACAGTGGTCTCGGCACCACTAACAGATACGCCAGCCAATCAGAACACCCCCTGCCGCATTGCCGTGCCGACAAATGACGTCGATCAGAATTGTTCTTGGGCCGCTGTCCACTGTTCCACCAGGCACGTACATAGTAGATTTTTAGCAGGTAATGTACCTGGAAGCGTTCCGTGATTGATGCAAATGCTCCACCATCCAAGCTTTCAGTAGCAGCATTCTTGTTTGCCTGGCCTGCCCACTTTGCCTCAGATAACTCTCCGTTCGCCATAATTGTTCCTCCGCCGTGGTTGCTTGTCACCTCTGGGTGTCATGGTTTGATATTGCCCGTCTCTGGAATCTGTCGTGTCCAATCTCGCCCAATTCGCATCCCATCATTCCCCAATAAGTGCTGCTTGCCAGCAACCAGCTCGCACAATGCGCGGGCCTCCAGCTCGACGCAACACCACTATTGTGGCTGCTGTTTTCTACTTCATCACCATTCCATTTCTGATTATGGTCTCTCTTGGAAACACCCACATCAACCCTATTCTCAACGACATATATTTTTTCAAGCTCGATGTCTCCCAGATCATCCCTATCTCAGTTGAAAACTCCAACCTACTCAACTCGGTGGCTCGGAGCCTGGGACTCCATGACTTCTATCAGGTTGGCCTGTGGAACTTCTGTGAAGGCTACAATAATGAGTAAGCTACACATCCCCATTATCCTATGTGGCTTTGTTGCCCAACAGCAGCTTTTGAAGCATCGTGAAGCTGATTGCGTTTGTCCAGGGGCGTAACCTACTGCTCCTCGCCGGTGCCCTTGTACTGGTTTAACCCGGTAGAAGTTCTTGTCAGTGAGCTTCTTGCAGGCGCCAAGATTGCTCTCCCCTCTGCCGTAACTACCATCCTCACGCTTCTCAGGCTGGGATCACAGGTCATGATGGCATTCTTCACAGCTGGCACGGCTCTGAATTTTGTCTTGATATTCTTGACCCCCCTGGCGCTGTGCACACGCTGGTTCTCCCTGGCCCTCTCCATCCTAGGCGTAATCTCATCCATCCTCGTGGGCGTGGCTGCCATCATCGCCACAGTCATCACCGTTGCCGCCAAGGTGGCCCTCACAGCTCAGGATGAGCTCAACATCAGTGCTGAAATCGGCATCAAGATGTTCGTGTTCATGTGGATCGCCGCCGTCCTTAGTGTCCTTGCCCTCTTCCTTCATCTGGCCATGGGTTGCTGTTGCAAACCCCAGAAGCGAGGTGCTGCATCCGAGGATGGGACGCCCGAGGTTAGGGAAAAGCCAAGCAAGGTGAATTTGCCCAGCTTTGTTCGGCGGAGGCGAGGAGCTCCAGCTGAAGGTGATACGTCACCTTCGAACTAAATCAAAGACCAAATTCCCGCGTACAATCACACTCCCCACCCATAATATGGGTTCCTTAAGCTAGGGGAAGGGTCCAAAGACTAAAGACCGTCATAATCACAAGAAAAAACAACGACACATAGACATGTATTGTGGCTCCTGTCCTACGCATGCTTGCTATTTAGGGCATAGATTTATAAGAGAGCCTTCAAATCACCGTTATACCATAGATTTAGATTTAAAATGCAATTTACTTTCTCTAATAAAAAACCAAGTCTAAAAATATGCCCCTTTCATGCCTGCCGATAATAAATACTGAGTTGTGGCCGCAGTGCCAACATATACCAACGCCCTCATCAAATAACATTCTGTATTCCCCCAAATTCCCAACCCGATTTTGTTACACACCGAATTCGCCTAATTATCTCAAAATTCATGCTTATCAAGCATGCCCATATCATTTTCGTTTTCGTTCCTTCATTCATTCATCGTCTCTCATTCACCCAATCCCCGCACCTGTCAAGGACGAAGCAGTGATTCATCGCCATCACCAGCGTCTTCAGCTCCGAGTTCTTGATACCGTCCACAGTTAACCAGTTAGGATAACGATCCGGCGTTAGCGCATTGAACAAATCTCTGAATGCCGCATCCCAAGCCTCATTGGCCATGGAGATGAGAGAGACACCGAGTGGCCAGATCGCACCGATCCCCACGAGCGTCTGGAGCCATTGCATGTCATAGACCTCCGAGGTCCGGGACACTTCGACTTCGTCTAATCTCCGGAGCTGATGCTCGGCCACGTCCTCGATCCTCTCTTTCTCGGACCAAGTCGATGTGATGGGAAACTCCCTGTTCGTCACGAACCCCTCGCTTGGACCCGGCCAATCCTCCGGGTCCACATCCCAGAGCCACCGCTCATCAACCCGGATGATGACGGCGGGCTTTTTGTCCTTTGAGTTGATGAACTTGTTGAGCGGCACCTTCGTGATATCCACGTCCTCCGGGAGAACGACGCGATGATTCAAGGCCTTGAGGCTCTCAAGAAACTCGGCGCGGCCCTCCCCGCTAAGATACCCGTATTCCTTTTCTTCGAAAGTCCACTCGCTTTCTCCTTTTCCTTTTCCGCCCCATCTTCCGCCGTACCTGAAGGCCTCAGTCGGATGGAAGTCCCAGATGATGAGCTCGCCGGGGTAGTCCTCGTTGAACTGGTTCGTCTGCTCGATGAGCTCGTCAAACCATTCACCTAGAGTCCCCCAAAAGGTCCTGTCTCTCAGGGCGCCGTGGCACGTGCGGAACCTCCCGCCCGGGCCCCTCATGATGCGCGCGTCGAGCACCCGGGCGCCCCCGTTGCGCAGCTGGTCGTATAGCGTGGCCTCCTGCGTCACGGTGTTCCACCAGGAGCCCGGGATGCCGCCCGCGGCCTTGTACATGCCGGCGTGGTGGCTGCGGCCGAGCACGATCTCGCGGAGGGGCTTGTGGCCCATGTCGTCGACCATGGCCTGCATCCACGCCGCGGGCCCATCGTTGGTGACGAAATCCCCCTCTGTGCCGGCGAGGATGAAGCCGACGCCGTATGGGGATACTCTCGCTCCTAGGTTGAACTCGGCTCCCTTGTGGTGGTTCATGACCTCGAGGTCCTCGAGGAACCGAATCCAAGGGTAGTGCGGGTTCCCGGATCGAGATTCCAGCATGAAGGACATGGGCTTGCTGGTGCCCTCTATGTGGTAGGCGACCTCACCGGCGGAATCTTCAAACGAGTCGAACAGACCGTTGTTGGTCGGCCTTGCGAGAACAGCGATGGACTCGCCGGGCTCGATGTACTCGGGCCACCTATCCTCCCAGGCGCTCATGCGGTAGGAGTGATAGTACCCTTTGCGCCAGCGGTAAGGCGTGGCGTTGATCATATTGATACACCGACCCGATTTGTAGTCAAGCTCTCTTGAGCAACGCCCTATGTCGGCCCTAAAGTCTCGGCGCTTTAGTTTGGCCGTGTCAGCCGTGGCAACTGACACGTTAGATCGCTGCATGCCATATTGGCCATTGTTTGGCCCGGGAGACTGCACTGGTTCCCCTGTTGGGAGAATAGGGAGGGAGGATTTCCCGGTGGCATCCTCAACAACAACGACGTTGTTCATAGATAGGGGGCCCGGTTGATCCAAGGTTTTAACAGCCTCGGATATTCCAGGGACTGGAGACCCGATAGCCAAACTCGCAGCAAATATGGCGAGAAGGCTTGAAGGAATCATGATGAAATGAAAATAATAGAAACAGTATAGTACAACAGTATAGTACAATAACAAATGAAGATAACCCTCTGGCTTTAAATGAGAGCGTAGGTCATAGGTTATTGAGAGAAAGATGTTGTACAAGAAATTGTAGGATGTCTGGATATTGCAAAGATGTGTGAGGAGAGTGATAGAAAGAAAGAGTTGCAAAAATGTCAATGTGCTGCTTTGTCCTTGGTTTTATTACCTCTATTGGTAGCACCAAAGTTTGTTCTCTTTTTTTCTCGCCCCATGCTCGTAAACTCCAAGTAAGAGAGTTTATCTAGGACGAAGTCTTATGGTAACAAGGTTGAAGACACATGTATACATTTCTGCGCCCCGCGTTGCTGTATGGGCTTGGAGGCTGATATTGAGTTTCGTGAGATAGTAAATTCCATTGGAACAGTCAGTATAGCATCGATACATATATGACTAAGGTCACAGTTGCTCTAAATACCAAACATGCACTGACTTGAACGTAAGTGTTATTGGAAGGCAAGAATTGCTCGTATGGCTGCTGATGAGAATAGAATACATTGATGAGTCGAATGGTAGAGCTTCAGGAAGATAGGAAAGCAAGAACCAGGGAAGGTTTGGTATGAATTCTCTGTAAGTTTTCCTCAACACCACCACCGGGCAATTAGTCGGTGTTTGTTGCACCCTCTACCCGGCCGACAATGTTGTACCTCTTGGAGAAGAAGGTGATCCAGTCATCCAAGACCTTCTTCTCGCCGTCAGGCAAGTCTTGCCAATTTGCACTGACATCTTCTGGCTTGACTGATGACTTTCCAAGTGCTCTCGAGGCATCCTTGCCGGCGAAAACTGGTGCGAATCCAAATCAGCATCCCTACAAATGCATAAGGCGTAAGATGTGGTGTGAGAATGACTATAACTCACCGTGGTATGAGCCACCAGGTTGATAGGCCTTGTTGCCAGTCACATCGTACACTTTACCCTGTGTTGAAACCATGTTAGATTGATGGCGTACTGGGCATTGGCGCAGGGCAATTAATAGAAGACTGGGGTCAAGACTGTGTAGGACAAAGAGTAAAACCACATGCCTTGATAGCGACATAGCATTTTTGCCCCTCGGCGCCTGTAAAATACCAGTTAGCGTTTTGCATGGCTCGGTGATTCCTCGCTGTAAAGACAAGTATTCATTTCAATCCAGGTGGACTTGCCATTCGCTTTGGCCAGCTCCGCAAGAGAAATAGGGTCATCCTTGGGAGGGTCCAGGTTCACCGGAGCTTTGGGCTCGAACTTGCCACTCATATTTGCGGATAGCAGAAAACGGCTGTGTGCGTTATGTTGGGTGATTGTGAGAAGCTTTAATGTCGTAATTCCGTCTTTTCACAACTGCGAGCGGATGATGGTGGGCTGGAGCAAGTGGGCTCGTTCAGTATTTATCGGGGAGGCGGGGTAGATGCAGGAGCGATAGGGTGGGGATATCAACAGGTGCCGAGCTCTAAATAGAGCCGCTGGAAATGATGCAAGAACCTCTCACAAGCACTACACCTACCTATGATTCAGGCGCCTGAGGTTCTGTGAGGTTGAATTGGCAGGTTGCTTCCGACAAAATAACTAGAATCAGTAATGAGGAATTATAGTACAATCCCTTCCATATTCCATTCCAAACTCATCTTATTTGTATGTAAGCACAATACTCATCATCATAGTACCTATCCATGGGCCAGCTCTTCTAATTCTATCTTCAAGCACTTCAATTGGTGGGAAGCCCGCAAAATGCCGAGGTGGCGGATAGCCTCGAGCATCCAGCATGTGGGCAACCAATTTCTGTCACCAGGCTCAATCAAGATACTAGCTCATCATCATAATGAATAAAAAATTAAATGAGAACTTGTATTTAAGCAATCTCATGAGTTTTTAATTTATCCATGATTACCTTAAGACCCAAGATGATCAGGAGCTTTGCACCTCCTTGGTTTAGAATATTGATAGGCCGTGATTAGTCATGCTCCAGATTTCCTAGGCTCCGTCATGAACCACAAAGAAGAACATCCACCCTGCCCTCCCAAGCCTAATGACGGCTCGTCGCCTGGCATCTAAATTGCGATTTCACCATGTCCGTCGCCGCGGTCGCCTCCCTACGGCCAATTCGCGGCCAATGCCTTCGCCAGGCTCGTACAGGCCTCCTGGCGCTCACTCTCACATCCCGGTCTGCGACCCTCAGCATCCGCATGACCGTCCCATTGCAACCGATATACCAGCGATACCAATCTACTGTCAAGGAGGCCGAGCCCGGGAACGAGGGGGACAAACAAACGGGGAAGAAACCGGAGAAGCAGAAGTTGACTTTCCGCCAGTTCTGGGGGCGAGCTCTCGCAGTTAGCCTGCGCAATCTCGCCTTCGCCATGAGCCCCAAAGGCGTGCGACAAGGATTCCGCGAGAATCCCGTCTTGATCAGTGTAATTCTACTCGTGTATGTGCCAATCCCACCGCGTTATACACCGCTTGTCACAATACTCGAAACTCGAACGTGTAGCTGACCTGACGCAGCTTGATTTTTTCAGCCGTTTATGGCACTATCCAAGTCCGTGCCTTCTATAAGCTCTTCTACAGCCAGCAATGGAGCAGATACCCCGAGCCAGTCGCAACAACCCTTCGACGGGCGGTTTACTTTACCACCGTCAGCCCCGACCCGGAACGAGCGCTCAAGTTCTACAAGAAGGCAATGGCCGAGACCAAGCAGATTGGGTTGGATCCTTTCACCGATGAGGTTGTCGGAATCAGGATTATGGTCGCTTTCTGGCTCGAGAAGATTGGAAACTTCTCCCAGGCAATCGAGGTTCTCGAGGCTGTACGTAGAGACTGTCTGGAGTGGGTTGAGAACATGGAGAAGCAGGCCGCAAATGGCGAAATCAATGAGCAAGGAAGGCTGAAGGCAGTAGTTCCTTTAGACTCGACTGCACCCGTCTATTCAGCTCTGAATGACGAGACGAAGCCCCATTTGAAAGAGCAAGAGCTCGAGACTCTATGGCGGAGGCGCGAGCGACTCTTGTCAAAGGCCGTCTCCATTAGCGTGAAGCTTGGCGAGATCTTCGCAGATGAGCATGTCCTCGACCCCGACAACTCTCACCTCCACCTAGTCTGGTCTGTCGAAACGACCCTGAAAGAGTTCCGACGACGAAAGGAGGAAGGCCCCAAGCCGGGCGAACAGAGCTGGCTCACCCCCACCGAGGTCGGCAGCACCATGGAATCACTCGGCCGCGACTACGAGCGCAAGTCGCAGTTCCACCTGGCGATCCCGCTGTTCTTCCAGGCACTCCACAACTGCGAGAGCCCCTGCCATCGCGCCGTCATCATGAACAACCTGTCGGCCTGCTTTGCCCAGCATCCCCTCTACAGCCCCGCCGCGGGAGGCAACCCCGAGACCGAGTCTCTCAAGGACCTCTTCGCATCCTCCATGCCCAACACCCGCCAGGACTGCCTCGAGGCGGCTTCGAACTGGGCCAACAACGCCTACTTCCATGCCAAGGATGTCAAGGGGGACGATCGCACAGCCGAGTGCGACGAGGCGTGCGCCACCGCCCTCTGCAACTGGGGAGACGTGGCCGCTATGCAGGGCAAGACTGATCTTGCTCGGAAGAAGTACGAGCAGTGTGTCGAGCTGAGCAACAAGCTCGGGTTCGCCGAGGGAGCCAAGACTGCGCAGGATGGCTTGAAGAGACTGCGTGCGGCCACATCCAAGTCATAGATAGGCTGGTTCTTCTAAATCATCACAACTCCAATTTCTAGCCGGTTTTTTATCCGCCAGCTGTATTAACGACTGGTCTCTACTTCGTTGTAGGTTGCCTATTTCCCTAGAACGCCAGACGTTCCTCATGTTCTTGTAAGATATTTATGGTAGCATATGATGAGAAAAAGGGATCAATACAAATGAGCCAATGATAGTCGACATGAATTCTACCAAGTGAATCATAGCTTGCCCTTAGTAGCACATTTTGAATCCCCTAGACAATCATCATTATGTAGCATTGGCCATCTATCTGAAAACGAGGACAAAAACCACATGTCATTGCAAGAGAAAACGATCCCTCCATTAACTCATGAAGGAGCCGAGAAGTTGTAATCCCACCAACAACCCAAATACTCTCATTCTTTAAGGACGTAAATAAAACTCCATAAACCGAACCAACGCTAAACGCCTTCTTGTTGCACGATGTGGCCCTTATATTGACCATCTCACAAATTCCTTAAGACATCTTCTGCCTCTTCGTATCTAGGCCGTCTGTGCCCGGTTCCACCTTGGGGATCGCATTTGCCGGGACATCGGCCAGGGCCGGGCGCTTCATGGTGGGTTGTTTAAACGAGTTCCTGTTGCTAAGAGGACTCGCTGATATGCTCGGTGCGCCGATCCGGCGGGTTTGGTCCAGATTAGGATGAATCACGTTCCCTCTGGTACCCTGACTGCCTGGAATTGAGGGTCTAACTGGGGTGAAGCTACTGGTGTTCCCCGACTGCGCCTGACTGCTTGTAGGAGCAACGTGCTGCCCGTTCCTGGCTAGAGGCCTGGACGATGTGTGGTCTATTCCGGGTGTTTTGCGGATCGATGGGCTCTCTGCCTTCGGGTTGAACATTTGTTGGCCGCGTGGAGCACCAAGCTGGGCATTATTCTCCCCGGGATTGTTCGAATCGGTTATTTGGCTAACGGCTTTAGCAGAAAAGAAGCCAACAGTCTCGGGAATGCCTGCAGGGGCTGCTGGGGCTGGTTCATTCGCAAAGGATCGGTTTTGAGGAACGGGGTTTGGGCGCTTAGCCTGATCAGCCGCTCCATTTCCTGCAGCCGATGTAATATATCGGGGTTGAGCTTGGTTGGGTGTTTGTGGTGGGCGAGGGGGCATCGGTCTTGGGGGATTGGGCTGATGCTTCACCGGCGGATCTGGGGCTGGGGCCGTGGTCTCCTCAGGCGGGTCATCCTCTGGCACACAGAAATCGGCCTCGTCGAGTTCTAGAATAATTCAGCATTCAGCTCTTCAAACGCATCAGACGGAAGCGTACCTCCAATCAGGTCCTCAAACGAGTCAGACCAAGGCAGATTAGGTAGGGCCTCTGGAGCAGGAGGTACATTAGAAACCTTTTGCTCCTTGACCTCCTCCTTTTTGACGAAATCAGCATGCCGGTGCAGATTATTCTGATCAAACTTCCTGACTGGCTCCGCCTTGACCTTGATCACCTGCTTCACATATTCCTTGTCATAGATGCAGTTTCCCAGGACGTTCCCAAAGCTTCGAAGTGCTCGCTTCAATCCGTCCGTGGTACCCTCCTTCTTGGCCTTTTCAAACGCCATGGCCTTGTTCTTTGCGTTCTCAATGGACCCGTACCCGACATCTTCATGGTAGGTCCCGTCTCGGAGCGTGACGCGAACGGTAACAGACAGGCCAACATTTACCTTCTGGGACTGCGGGTTCTCGTCGGCATAGTCGACTTGGATCTGCTGTATGGAAGACGACCATCCGTTGAAGCCAAACACTTCGTTCGCGAGGGAGATGCACTTCTCGGCCGTCAGGTAGTGGACGCGCTGGCCACCTGGGCCCGCCCGTGCCGAAATGTATTCCGGGCCGAGCTGCCTATCGAGTTTCTGAGAGATCGTTGCAATCTCCTTTGCCGTCCATGCTGAAATCCTGGGCCTCGTTTCTTCGAATGGGTTCTCCCACGATTGGTGCTGATCGCCTGGACTGAATTCACGATTGTGTTAGTTATCGACCACCGACACGCGCTAGTAGAGAAACGTGCACTTACGCAGGCATAGCGACGATCTAGCGAGACAAGGCAATCATTTAAGATTGTAAGCTCCTGTTCGGTTGAAAGTATCGGGAGAAGCAAAGATGTAGCGCCGGCGTGAATGACTGGTGCTGGGTTAGATCGGGTTCTGATGCTGTTGCCTGCATTCACGCGTCGCGGAGTGGGTGGGTAGAGCTGTGAGAATCGAACGCCAAGTCACGTGATTCAATATGACTGGGCCTCCCGTGCTTTGATGACGGGGAAAGCTTCCGATTAGACATACATACTCATCATGGAAGTAAGACATTATTTCTTGTCGTTTTGGGAAGCTACAGATGTAAGGTTTAGTGATCGAACATCAGGAAACGCAGGGCGAGAAAGCTCAGCTAACAACACAACGTAGATAAATTTGAAGTGGTAATATCAAGTCAAACACCAAAGGAAATACTTTAAGTTCTAGAGAAAACAGTACTAGAGACTATTGGCTATGTTTCCCAGAGCACCCGCCCTGGTTTATAAAATGTGCATTGTTTTTTGTGCCATTTGTTTCTCAACAACCCCTCGTCTTGGTCAAAGGCCGCCCAAATCAAATGCCCTGTAAGAGAACGTGGTGTAGAAACTTGTATAATGAGTAACACCACAAGATACAAAACGCCAAACCATCCTTATAGCCGTGAAATGCAACGCTGCAAGTCTATGCTGCTCCTTGATGCCAAAATAATCATCATATGTCGTTATGAATGCTCGTACCCTCGATGCAATGCCAATTTCCTCCACTTACTATAAAGTCGTCTTGAAGCTGAGTTGCTTACCAAGGCCCTACACGGACAGGAGAACCATAAGCACCAGACATGAGTTGGTTCAGGATTGATTCCCGCTCGTTGGGACCAGAAGCCGGATTCATGTTGTGACCCATCCATCCGACATTGTTGGCCATTGCAGAAACAGCAGTCTGGAGACGATTACCAGACTGTTGGTTATGGCGAGTAAGCTTCTCATCCCAACCAGCAGAATGCAGATTAAATCCTCCTCCTCGTTTAGCAGCTTCGTTCACTACAAGCTCCCACGCCTTTGAGATGTCTTCATAGGCATTATCCTTGTGATGGCGGTAAGCCTGCGGGTTCCAATCAGGGAGTTCGTGAAGTAGGCCGGTTGCGTAGTCGAGGAATTCCAGGGACTTGGTCGGCTGGGTTTCATTGGGAGGGAGGAACTGGGGTGTGAAGTCGGACAGGGCATCCAAAAGAGCGACAAGAGAGTCCTTAACCCTGTAGTAGGTGTATTCCGGGCTGGATTCACCATAAGGAACCGACTCCTTCAACTTCCGACGATAGTCGTCCAAAACAGTGATAGCTGAATTGACGGTAGGACGAGGAGCACCAGAGGTTACTTCCTGGCCGATTTCTGGGTGGCGTTCGCAGATACGTTCCAGTACAGTGCGTAGTTGGGCGGTATCCAGGGTTTCCAGGAGTCGTGGGAGGCTGAGTGGCCTGCCGATAACCTCATGAGATCGGAATTTTTTCGATGGTCGAGAGAGGGTTCGAGCAGAAATTGCGGGAGAAGTAGATGCCATGGACTCGTCACCATCCTCATCGGCCTTTCGCTTTCGGGTCGCCATGTTTTGGAGTGGAGAGACTAAATTTGCGTTAACAATTTCCCCTTCTTCGAAACCTCGATGGGAATGAGGCAGTCGAAAAAAGCATGGGAGAATTCGGGGATAAAACTCACCAGATCGCTGAGGAGACAAGCGAGGGTTTTCGTGCTGATGGGGGAAAACAGGAGGCTGCGGTGACAGCAGAACGTTCATGATGATCAACAAGGAAGAACGGTAAGATCAATGCCCAAGTCAATCGAGCCAAACAGCAATACAGCAGCGACAGACAAATGTTGGTCAAGAATGCAGTTCAACAACAAGTAAGGTCAAGCTCTAACGCAAACAAAAAAAAATAATAAAATCTTGAGGATTTGTGGCCGTCGCCGCCGTGCGTTGGAGGTTGTGCGGGTGGAGTTGTTGCAAATGAGGAGTCGGTAGGTATGGAGTGGTTGGGCTGAAAAGGCTTTGATCACCCTCGCATAAAGCGAGAGATAAAAGAAGGAGAAAATGTCGAGGCGGTCAGCTCTGAGCCGGATGGGAACCCCGTCGCAGCTTATATGAGCGTGAGACTGTGACGCAGTCGGCTAGTAGGTTCGCACAAGCAACAGGCGAGAGGAGTTGCGTTGTTGTGGAAGGGAAAGTGCCGGGACACAAGGGCGAAGCATGAGGAGATCATGGTCTCAGGTGCTTAGTCCTGGGGGCTAAGCGGACGACGACGCTAAGCTTCGCACGTGACGCCAAGCTAGGCGCTTGTTTACAGTTGCACCCCGATGGTCTCCCAGGGTGCCACTGCCCAGCTGCATCCCCTCCATTTGGGACCACTGGGTACTCTAGCTGGTACAGGTGTGTTACAGCATTAAAAAGCACCCATGCGAAACGCATTATGCATTCTCTCCCAGCGCACCGAAAGGGGTAAAAGGTCCATGGAAGCAATCTCGCTGGCGTACGGCCCTGGACCAAATAATCCACACTACCACCTTAATACCAGCACTTGGACTGCCCTTGTTACCGCCAGTTCACCAATATCCGCATGTGACTTCACCCCCCAACAGAGTACCACTAGTCCGGTTTGCAATGGTGTACGCCGAGAGGCTACCTGCTTCGGGAGTGACGACTCAGTAATCAGACTGGGTGGTGTTCTCAATGGGTGTGGTGAGCTGCGTGCCACCACGTAGCTGCAATACGAAGCCCATCCTCGCCCAGAATAAACCGATTGTATCGCCATCATCCAATTTGTGGCATGTTTATCAAATCCCCGATGCCTTCAAACTTCCCCAGTATATCTTACGGCAGGGGTTTGCTGCAAACCGATGCAAAGTTGCATAAAAAAAATACTAAGGCACGGAATAAAATGCATTAGAAATTATGTGAAGAAAAACCGGGGTATGAACAACTGAGTAGTATCAGTTGGAGGCATCATTGACGATACTCGAGACCTAGAGCTGATGAATCTTCTGGGGAGCGGCCAAAGCGGTTACGTTGCCTGGCTACCCGGTGCCTAGTATCCAGAGCACGGGTACCAATTCCTCCACTCCTCTTGGTCCAATAATCCAGCTGCAAGCGAGGACCCACATCCCGCCAAGCTCACTTGCGGGGCCCATCAAGCCCCACCCGAGAAAAACGGCTACTTATCTTATCAAGTATGCGAATTGAGGTTGCAAAGGAAAAAAAATCCAAACCACCCGAGACGAGGCCGGCAAGGACAAGGACTCACCTCAACAACACAGTCTGCCAGAATTAATTGGCAAAAATCATCCTTCCACCTCCCACAACACCTTGGCTTGGAGATTCTAAGAGCCATGGCATCCAGCGAGGAGAGGTCCGTCAGTCCGGAGGCCAATGGCGCCGAGACCAAGCCCAAGTCCTCAAGCAAGCGCAAGAACACGACCGACGAAATCGAAATCGACCTTGCCGCACCCGAGCCCCCCTCCAAGCGCGCCAAGCGTGCCCTCAAGAAGGGAAAATCCGCGTCGTCCAAGAAATCCGGCAAGGACGACGACCACGACCTCCTGGACGGCGAGGACGAGGCCGCCGAGGCCGACGGCAAGCCGAAGCGGTCGGAGCACGGGGTCTGGATCGGAAACCTCCCCTTTTCAATCACGGCGACGATGCTCAAGACCTGGCTGGTCAGCAACTCGGGCGGCGTCATAACTGACGAGTCCATCACCCGGATAAAGATCCCGACGACCAAGACCACGGGCCGCGACAAGGCCGCCAAGCCGGTGAACAAGGGATTCGCCTTTGTGGACTTCTCGGAGATCGGACCAAAAGTCTCCGCCATTGCGCTGTCGGAGAACGACCTCGCCGGCCGTAAGCTCCTAATCAAGGACGCAAAGTCATTCGAGGGCCGCCCCAAGAAGGAGCCGGAGCCCGTGGTGGCGGGCGAGCAGTCAAAGGACGGGTCTCTTCAGCAGAAGGATGCGTTCAAGCAGCACGAGAACGCCAGCAGGAAGGTGTTTGTCGGCAACATGAGCTTCAAGGCTACCGAGGAGGATCTGTACAGAAATTTCGAGAAGTGCGGCGAGATTGAGTTCGTCAAGCTCGCCACGTTCGAGGATACCGGAAAATGCAAGGGCTTCGGCTGGGTCAAGTTCAAAGAGCCCGAGGCAGCCGCCTGGGCCGTCAAGGGCTTCGTCAAGATCAAGGAAAAGGTGGAGACGGAGGCAGATTTCAAGGACGAGGAGGATGGCGATGACGAGAAGCCACAAGAAAAGCAGTTCAAGACGAGAAAGTGGTGGGTGAACAGGATGTTCGGGCGGGAGCTGAAACTGGAACTGGCAGAAGATGACCATGTACGGTACAAGAAGCGATTCGGCAAGGATGCAAAGAAAGATGACGGGAATGAGGGGCGTGGAAAGGGCAGGCAGCCTCGATCAAGAGGCCAGGATGCGAATGACGGACCAACGGAAAGGAAGGAGCTGCGGGCTGCTGATGATATTCAAGTTGCCAAGTTGACTGGAGCGGTGGTGAAGTCGACGGGAACAAAGGTCACGTTCGATTAGTATATTGTTTCTATTTCTACGGTATTCTGGGTGTAAAAATATATCCGTCATATTCCAATACTCGCTGGATTAATTCACGTCTGCGCAGAAGGTTTGCATCGAATTGGTGAGGTGAGAACAGCACCGGTTAGCGCGAGTCCCCTCACCCCGCATCAGTGATCTACTACGTAAAGTCATTCATTCCAGACATGTTGTTCAGAAAACACCACGCTCAATATCTTCAGTACAAAGAAAGAGATACATCTCACGACCAACATGTACGAGGCTGTTATTGTCTTTACGCTGGATACCACCTGTCCATGGTACGTAGTCCCCATCCTGGCTCTAGAGGACTCGATATTAACCCAACAACAGGACATTTCTAGCCAAGAAGAGGTGAGATCTATCCACGTCATTAATAACTTTCCCACTCAGGAAATGGAACCAAAATAACCTCTAAATCGGCGTCCAACCCAGGCTCGATGACGCCCTCGCCAAGGTCCGGGCGTCCCAAGCTTCCCCGGACGTCACATTCACCGTCCGCTACGATTCATTCCAGCTCCATCCGGATCTCCCTGAAACGGTTGACAAGCAAGAATGGTACCTCCGCAACATGCACATGGACAACCCCGACGCCCAGAAGCTCTACCAGGCGCACATGTCTGATCAGTTCGAGCCGCTGGGCATCACCCTGTGCTTCGACGGCACCATAGGGAACACCTTCCAGGCCCACCGCGTGATCCAGTATTTCCAGGAGGAGAAGGGCCCGGAGACTGCGAGCCGCCTCGTTGACGGCCTCTTCATGAGATATCTCACGGAGGCGAAGAACCCAACCAGCGAGGAGACGCTGGTGGAGAGCTGCGTGGAGGCCGGCATCGACAGGGAAGAGGCGACGGCGGTCGTGCGCGACCAATCCAAGAAGGAGGCCGAGGTGAAGCGGGGCATGCGAGATGTCGCAATGGACATCGACTCTGTCCCCAGCGTCAGGTTCGAGGGCAGGCGGAGAGACATCACAATACGGGGGGCGAAGGAGGTGCCTGATTACATCAAGACCCTGGAGACGATCATCAAGGACAGTTCTTAAGCAAGTTTTTGAGACAAAGGACAGTATTTCAATTCCAGGAGTGTCGGGGCTGTAGTTGTGTGTCTGGCTATTCCAGAATTTCGCACACAAGTAAACGTTGGATACATGAAGAGAAGGAGTAATAAGAATAAAACAAATGAAAGAAATGTTAATGAACGGAAGAACGACGCTGTCGTAATCATCATCATTACAGTAAAAAGTCATAATCGTAAAAAATCAGCGACCCTGTAGCCCCCAGAAATAAAAACCGAACCGTTAATTATTATACCTTATGCCCTCGCAAAAAGCAGAGGTACCATAAGGCTCTGGGATTCAGGGCCCCTGTGGTCCTCGATGACTTCCATGCCACAGCCAGTAAACTCCCGGCTGGCCATGAACCTGCAGGCCGCGACGGCCTCGGCCTGCTGGTTGGTGGATTTCCTCCCGCTGTAGAATTCGCGGCTGAGCTTCGTCAACACCGCTTGTTTAGCCTTGCGCAGGGCGCTTATACGCGCGCCGGCATCCTCCGCGAAGTGGCGGTGGGCCTCTTCCTGCTCAATATTGCGCTGCACAGTGGAGATGCCCTCGTCGGGAGGAGTTGAGCGACGGCCGGAGGGATCATATATTGCCGGTTGTAGTAGAACCGGCTTGGGGTCGTTGTTAAGAATTGGTCCGATAATGGGGATATGCACAGTAGAGGCGCGGCTGCCCTCGTACTCGAAAGATCGGTTCAAGGTAGGGGGGATTCCTTGCGTTTGTGGCGCCGGAAGGAAAGTGAAGATTTGATTGAAAGTGGGAGCGGGAAGGATGACTGCTCAGAAACTTCGGAGGATGTATAGTCGTCGCTGTCATATTTAGGATGCTTTCTGCGACGTCGCGAGTGCTTCCTAGTAAATTTCGTTGTGAAGCCTAGGCTTGATTCTGATCCGTAAGTTGATTCTTGAGGCAGGCCATAGAGGATATCTCGCTCTTCGTCGCAGAGATGGAAAGCGTTAAATTCTTCGTCGAGGAGGTCTCTGCTGGCAGCCTCCGCGGCAGCACTTGGGAAGGAAAGATCTTCCGAGCTGTCGCTGCTGACGAAGCTGGCTTCTGATGATGCCGCGGTGGAGCTGCTTCGCGACCATAATGAATCCTTGTCCAGGGGAGACAGAGCCTCATCCCAGTTGCCCTTGTTTGTGAGCACGACATTTGCAAAGTCGAACTCCTTGACGGTATCCCGGTGTGATCTGATCAATCCCTTGAGCTGCGGCGCATTCATAGCCGCATTGCGGATTTGCAGGAAGCGTAGCTTTGGGAAATGGATCTGGGACCGCATTGGGATCTCTGGCAGAGGTGACATGGGAGATGTTACCTCGTGAAATAGTTTCCTGGAGACCTTGCCCGGCGCAAAGAGAGGATCGTCTGAGAGGGCCACTGGGCAGGGTCCTTTGCTGCCTCGCCATGTGAAGCTCAGCTTCTCAAGCGTTGGCGCAAATGAGCGAAGGTAATCATCGATGACCTTCAGGTGATCAAGCCCGGGGGATGCACCATAAAAGTCCCAGGCTTCGACTGAAATGTACAACTTCTTGATCTGCTTCCATCTGCGCGAAGAGGATGGAACAGACCCATAGCCTGGGACATGGCGCAAGTAGTTGAATGCGCCAGGGTGGACTGAAGACAGGGATAGCTTAGAGAGCTTGGTCAAGGGTGCGCGCTCTAGAGAGATGCGTAAACTGATGAGAGCATAGTCAACAATGTTCCTTCTGTACCTCTCTTGAGGCTCTTGGCCGGGACACCAGACAGTCAGATGTCTCATGTTGGGCATCGACTTCATGGCATTGATGAAGCTGGGAACATTGGTGGCGGAGTGGAACAAGGGAGGATATTGCTGCGTCAAGATCTCACCCAGCTGTGAGTTGCCGTATTTTGGGCGGACCAGGACCTGGCTGAGACTTGTAAGTGGTGTATATAGAAATGAGATCTCATTGCCGGTCTCAGGGTGAATCAGTGGCGGGAGAAAGGTATCCTCGGAGTGAGGAAAGTAAAAGGTGAGATGTTCGATGTGCTGGCCGATGCGAGCAAGTGCTGTAAGTCTGCATTGCTTGGTGAAGGTACTGGGGGTGAAGGTCACATGAACGCGAGTAAAGAGACGCTTTGTGACCTGGCTACAGCAGGAGGATGAGGTTGATCGGAGGGCACAGATATCTGCAGTCGACAGATATGGGAAGAGGTGGTTCTTGAAGCGATCGCTTCTCAGAAGGGTGGAAAACAGCTGCTCGGTGGAGGACGCCATGACTCTGGCATTGCTTGGGAACCAACTATCTGAATCAATTTCCAAGATGCGCAAAGGCAAAGGGTCCGAACACTAGCTGAGGGTACAGGGCTTGCAATAGTTTGTTTGTCTTGGGTTCTTCTTTGGGGGTCTGGAGTGTGGCGGTGCGTTGCGGTGGAGGGCAGCAACGATAGGTTGGAACAGGAGAGAAACAGATGTCTCGGGGCTCATATAACAATTGAAAAGGACAATTGAAGAAAGAAAGCAGATTTGGGACCAGCCAGTTGATTTCACAAATATCATACACTTTACTGTGGGGAAAACAAAAGCAGGAGAGAGCACGAAAGGATGGCCGCATCAAAGGGCCGGATTCTTAAGTTTAAGAGCGATCAATAGCAGTCCCACACAAAATCAGCGTCGAGGCGAAGGGTCGGAACCCTGTCGTGCTCCCCTCTCGGTTGTTCGAGAGAGGAGGAAGCAAAAGATCCGGTGCATCGCGAAACCCGCCCAAGCCAGAATCGACTGGCCAGTGAGTCACGACAAGCCAGACGGTATGCATCTAGACGGGGGGATGGGACCAAGTAGTGGTGGTGCCACGGGAGGTTTCGCGACCGTGTTGTCATCGCGCACGCCACGCTGGTTGGCCGGCAAAGGCCTCAATGCCCCGCATGCAGCATGGTCCCCCCGTGCCGGCTGCAGAGTGTCTCATGGTCGCAGCAGCGCTGGCCAGTCGGATGGGCATCGGCTTGAAGCTTGCAGATGGTGGGGAAGATGGACCAGGATGGCCGGGCCCCAAAAAGGCAAATGGCTGGGACGAAGGAGCGACCCTTTCGGGCCACTTGCCAACAACGCGGGATGTGGGTCCGCTCCAGAAAAGAGGCTCTGGCCAATCACACACCCAGCGCCGCGCTGCTTGCGACGCGACAGCCGTTTGATCGACGCGCATCGCTTCGCGGCTGGCGCCTGTAGGCGCGATGTGTATAAGTCGGATTTCACAACATTGGCAGCAGTATATAAGGCGCCGCCGGGGGCGTTGCTGCGCGACGTCTGGGGCGTGATATTCGCGCAGTTGCCGCTCCCAAAACAGGCCGGCCTCGAATTTTCGGATCTTCTCTAGGGGAATTCGGTGCAAATCATCTGTGCAGCCCTATTCCACGCGCTGTAAGGAGCCAGACCTATGCAAGACCGCGCTGGCAGCCTCCGACTCGCCAGTCGGTGTCCTATCCACGATCAAGCACACCGGACTGGACCCACACCACCCGCCTCAAACATGGAGAGCATTTGGCCATGAGCACCGCCCGTGGCATATAGCATGGCATGATCCCCAGGGCCCTGGATGCCACTGTCTGCCGCTGCACCTCCACCACCAGACAGCCTTGGTTTCGTGACTGGTGCTGCATCCCCCAAAAATTCCAGCTGCCAGCAAAGCCCGCAGCCCCTGCTTCGCCCGTCCCGAAACCTGTGTGATACACCCTTCAGAGCCCTCTACTGCGTATTCGGTAACTGGAACACCCTGTTGGTATGTAGTCACTGCAGTCCCATTGACGATTTGTTGTCCTGCGGATCTGCGCCAGTCCGCTGGAACACAGACCGTCATGCAAGCCAGGTATGATGAATCAATCCAACGTCGACCGGCCTACTTGAAGAAAATTCTTTCAAACGACCAGGCTGGCCCTGAACTACAGCCCTCCAGGATCCAATAGCTATCCCCAATTCCGCCTCGTAGTATCTCAGGCCGGGCATGTTCACTAAGTTTACTTCAATGCGGTACCATGCGCCCACTGACGTGGCTCATTGGGGCCGCCTGTGCGTTGCGTTCGTTTGTCACACTCCAGGGATCATAATTTTCTGTTTCCCCTGTCGCTGTGGCTGTTACACCAGGTCTTCTCAAGAACAAACGAGATGTGAGACCCCGACCGATAGTTACGGATGCTAGTGCTGGGTATTTTTATCTACCCTGAAAGTGACTAGATCACTATTTAGATGACTCGTATTCGCTGTCCTGCCATTCCGATGATTTTTTTTCTTTTACACCGAATAATGATCCCTGGAAAATGTGCGTACTAAACACTATTCATCCCTTGTATTTGATTTTTTTTTCGCACAAACTATGACTCCAACGTCTAACCCTTGAAGACCGACTATTGCGATAGGTATGGGTTACCATGTAAACCCGCGGTAAACGTGTATTGAATGATGCCTCTGCAGACGCTCCCATGACGCGCTATTTCTTACCTTTTGTGCGGTAATTCTATAATGATAATTTGCCAACCGAGCAACATTCCCATAAAACTTTTGAAACACCCCTGCCCGATGCGATCTCCATAGAACTTGACATGTACACAATTACATTAGAGTTCAGCCGGTGGCTCAAACCTAGCTGTTCCTCCCACGGCCTCCTCTGCCCCTACCCCTTCCTCTGCCACCACTACCACCACCACCACCACGCCCTCCTGCACGTGACCCACCTCTGCTCGATCCAGATTGATTGGATGGGCGCCCGCTGTCTCCGTTCCAGGATGTTGGCATTTGGTGCGGTGGGGGTGGTGGCACGCGATGATAGTCCCGAGCAGGGGGACGGGGCGGCAATGACGGAGGTGGCCTCGCTGGTAAAGAATCAATGGACGACGCACCAGGGGGTGGTCGAGCATCATAAGATGACCGCAGATGTGGTGGAGGGTCTGAAGGTGGAGGTCCAGGAGGAAGGGGAGGTTGCCAAGAAGCACCAGCGGGCGCATTCCGTGGCATTTGGATGTTGCTCGCCATTCGAATGGCGCCCACATTGCCACGTTTGGCTGGGGGCCTCCTACCCAGAAACTCGACGTCTGAGTCGTCGCTCTCTGAATAATGAACTGCAGCACCCCTAGCTGCACGGCCTCTGATTTTTACCTGTGATTTCTGCGCGACACTGGGCCCATTAGCCAAACGGGTAGCTTCTCCTTCGACGGTCAGTGAATTGCAGCCCGAATCCACATATCTGCTTCGATTTTTGAGGGACCACGTGGGGTTTGATGCTGAACCTCGCCTATCCGGACAGTCGGACGAGTAGTGCAAGGTATCACCACATAGTCCGCATGATGGCTGGAGCTCCTGCACGACCTGGATGGGTGAGTCATCAGGCGAAAATGACCGCCAAACCTCTGTGCATTCATCCTCGAGGTGATCGTCGGCGCCACAAAAGCTACAGGCCAGTCCCTCCTCCTTGGTCAAGGCTAGCTTCTCTTGACAATCAGCGGCACCATGACCAAGTTGACGACATTTCCCGCACCTGGCCCTGGTAGGGCAGCTAAAGTTCCAGTGCCCATCGCTCCTGCAGAACTTACAAGCCGCCTTGGAACAATTGGTTGAGAGGTGTCCCGCGCCCCCACACCGAAGACACATGATGGCGGATTCGCTCGCGCTGGGAAAGTATTTTCGAATCATAGCCATTTCTTCCTCTGCAACTACAGGGTGGCTTGTGTCGTCCGAGGTCCTTTCATCAACAAGGTCTTGTTGGGAAGCAACGGGATTTCCGTTGGGCTCTAGGGTACTTGGCGCAGTAAGGGGCGTTCCAACCGGTGGCTCATATTCCTCCTCGCTCTCCGAGACAAGGTCTATGGTCTCCTTTGCCGTTGGGGGTTGCTGGTTCCTGGAATTACCGGTCTTCGGAGGCGGTCTAGACTGTTGAGGAAGGTTCATCGACCTTACTTGGCTCTCAAGAGCTCCGGATTCTTCAACTTGTTTCGCAGCCTGCTTAGCGTTCCGCTTCTTCTTCGTCTTCAAGCCTGAATTCATATCAAGGTAGTGCATGTAGGCTGACTGGATGAGAGTCGGCGTCAGCAAAGGTCCATATGTGGCATTGTGAACGCAAAAGACGGTCACCCAATCTTTGAAACGAACGTCCCACGAACCCTCCCTCTTATTAGAAAACACAGGAAGCGCAAAGGTGGCGTCCTTGTCATTGTATACCGGTCCATTTGGAGGAATGAATGCCCCGGATTGCTTTGCTTTCGCAGTGTTTTGCACACTGTCCATGGTTACCTCCGGTGCTGAAGGTTGGTCTAGTTGGTCCCTCGTTTCGTCAATCTCTCCCTCCTCGGACGCGCCAGAGCCCGTTGATCCGGTCCGGGTGGACGATCTAGTTTTCGCACGTTTGTGCGGGTGAGAAATGCCTTCCGCCACGTGTGAACCATTCGAGGCGGGGCGCGACCTCTTTTGACCCTGAGGGGCCTCATCTTCACTTGAGGATAGGGTGAGAACGTCACCAAGGAGGCCGTCGTCTTCTAAACTCATAGTGAAAATAGCCCAGCCAGCGGTGGTAACCTGTGCAGCCCGTTTGCACGTGTCAAGGGGATATCGGTAGGTATTGTGTGAAAGGGAGAGATACCGGCGGTTCCTTAGGCCGCTGGGAAGGCAAGCGAGTCCCTCGGGTACCTACTGTGCAATACGCAGGAGCAACCTAGCTAGTTCGAGTACAATGGCCAGTACTAAAGCGCCCTGGGTTCGAGTTGTTCAGCCAGTTGATACCATCCGAGGAGTTCTCCTTGGTAGATGCTCAGTCCTAAAGACTGTCGCTCTGGTGGAAAAGCGTTGTTCCGCCTGTGATTGGTATCCACCCACCAGTGGTGCACCGAAACACCTGTCCTCTCGCCTTGACCAGAGGTCTGGGTGTTTTGAGCTTTGAGGAATCAGGAATAGCTTGGGAAAATCGAACTTGGCAAATCAGCAGGGCCTGCAATTTATGTTCCCCAGGTCGTGTTGCGTCAGGCCTGCATGCAGATTCGGCCTAAGGCTCACGAAACGTTTCCTGATACCTGAGTGCCGATAAAAAATTACTGGTCCAATCAACGTCTTCGCTTAGTGTATTACCGAATATTAACCACCCTTGTCATCCTCCGAACCAGTCTTGCCAGAACATTCCTCAGTGACAAGCAGACACACCGATACTCGTGTCCGTTGTAGCTGTCTGCTTGGGCTGCGCTAGGGAGGTACTTGTCAATGCCTGTGATTTGCTCATATAACTTGGCCGGGCTACCAGGCCGCTATGCTAGGGCGGGCTTCTAGATCCATCTCCGGAATACGGTCGGTCCTGCTCTGGGCTCGAGGGGCCCATCCCTGGCTCAGGTAGAGCGGCCTGACGCCTGCCGACCCCTTTCAAGTCCCAGGTGGCCAGCGAGATCGCGAAGTAAACGAAGCTGCGTATAATCACACGATCTCGAACCAGCCCATCTGGAATCATGAGCAGTGCAGGGTAGCACGGGCGATGCTGGCCTCGATCAGCTGTCTCATCGAATCGGCTGTCACTCCAGACACATATTACAGCGGGCGGGGCAACTGCCTGCTTTAGTGAAGCTCCCCCAAGTTCCTCGCAACCTACAGGCAATAAAAGCCCCCGATGCAGGGCTGCAGCGTGGGTCCCTGAAGCCACCTACCGATTGGAACCCCTTCCTGCCTGCCCATCGAGCGACATTGGAGCCTCTCATCAATAGGAGCAGTCCCACGCGTCACCTGTCATTTTCACACTTGCCATCGTCACCAACATCATATTCCCCCTCATCCGACCCCCGACTGGATGAGCCGCCTGCTCTAATTCATTCCTCCCTGTATTAATCCGTTTATCTAATTCTAGCCTTTCGTTTATCCATTTTGCAATTTCCAGCTGGCCTTATCATCAGGGGCACGCCATTACTTATCCTCCCTCCACTTCCAGAACCATATTCTACACCACCCGCCTTCAAACTTCACGCTGCCGCCGCATCTCAGGTCGCCGCCGAAGTTGCACCCGTCATCCAAGGCTCTTCATTGACCGTTCGTTCACCTTCCGCAGTGCTTCACCTGGCTTGTCCCTCTTTCCCATAGCTACCGCCGCCCGTGGAAGAGTTCTAGTTTCGGCCGCTCCTTTATGAGCATCCCCAAACAACCCGAAGCCATCCCCGACAATACCGCCAAGCTGTCTTCCCCAATCCTCCTCCAGCGCACCGTCACCTTTGACGCGGGCAACGACCCCCGCGGAACGGAAGCGCCTATCTCAACATGTCCGATCGAAACACCGGAGCTCGAAGGAGGAGATCTAGCAGCATCCTCCAAGTTTATCATGAACCCCCCGAGACCCTCGAGCAGATCAGCGATCAGGCATCTCTGCCGAACTTGAACGCAAACTGGACTAACGCCAAAGGTAAACCTCCTTAGCCCCTTCCCCTCTCCTATCGTCGTCCGCTTCAAGGCCAAAGTGGCTGACATTTATACTCTCTACCTGCGTCGTGTAGGAGCATGGACGATTCACCTTGTCCTTATAGCTGGCCTTAAAATCTTCTACGACGTCATCCCCGGTGTCTCACAGGAGACCTCATGGACGCTGACCAATATCACGTATATGTTTGGCTCATACATCATGTTCCATCACGTTCGCGGGGTTCCCTTCGACTTCAACAGTGGTGCCTTCGACAATCTCAACATGTGGGAGCAGATCGACAACGGAGCTCAATACACCCCGACCAAGAAGTTCCTGCTCAGTGTGCCGATCATGTTGTTTCTACTGAGCACGCACTATACCCACTACGATTTGGCATACTTCTCTATCAATTTCCTTGCAGTACTTGGGGTCGTTATCCCTAAACTTCCTTTTGTACGTTGGCTCAAACTATCGTCACTTGTACCCACACCCTCCAACCCCCAAATTTGTTTGTTTGTTTGTTTGTTTATTTATTGCCCATCCACCTTACATAGTATCCCATTTTCAGGAGCTGACTTTTCAATTTCTCCAGAGTCATCGGATGCGCTTCGGGCTTTTCTCAGGAGTTCCCGAAGAATAGGTCATGGATGGATGTGGGCGTTTGGGTAAGATACCTGGCGGGGCGTACCGATTTCGAAACTGAAAAAGAGAGGAACACAGGACGCAGAATAAGATGGCAAAAGATTGTTGATTTAATCATATCATAGCGAACATTTCCGCAGCGCGGGGTTCTCGGTACCCTTGTACTATATTCACACCCAGCGCTAAGGAGATGAATTGGATTTTCTCTCTCTGCACTACTTATCTCTCTTCAGGCACTCATAAGTGATGTTCGCGACTCCCAAGGACCTTGGTGGCTGGGGGATTTAGGTTGGTCATGGAGCCCCTTAACCCGCAAGATGGTTTGCTCTCGCAGGTATAAGAGGTTTACCAAAGCTTGTTTTTCATCCTAAACGACGATCCAACTGGGCTATTGGCTAGAGGAGGATGCTAGTTGCGGCCTTACTAGCTCCAACACGCTCTATTTATCGCGATGTTGAGCAATTGAGTTTGGCCAGTTGATCTCCCTCACTTGCTAGGCAACGCGCTTTCCCGTCAGGAAGACGCGATGGCTCGAGTGATTTCGTGAGAGTTTCTCTCTATAAAATGAGGCACTCCGTCAACAGGTTGAAGAAGTCAAATCGAGTCTATCTACACTCGTTTTCCCTACCGGCGCTGAGTTGCCAAGCCCCCTGTTCGTTATAACTCTATTTGTTAAACTGCTCGCCCACCATGCGTCCCAATAGCATCTTGGCTGCTCTGGCCATCTTCAATGGCCTGGCCTCTGCCAGCGCAATCATTTACCCCAAGCATGGTGAAAAGGACATCTTCAAGCATGATGGCCACAAGGACCACCACAAGTACAAGGACTACTTCAAGAACCACCACGGGGACAAGCACCACAAGGATAAGCACCGCAAGGACGACCACGTTGAGGTTGACCAGTTCAAGTTCAAGGATGACTTCAAGTGCCCTTACAAGCATGAACACGGCAAGCCCTGCCATCACCATTACCATAAGCCCGAGAAGCATCACCACCATCACTGCGAGGGTGGCCACTGTGGCAGGAAGTCCTGCCACGAGTGCAACGGCGAGTGGGCCAAGCCCGGATGCCAGCATTGCAAGCCTGAGAGGCCTTGCCACGGCCCTGACTGTCACCGTCACCACAAGTACGTGGACGTTGAGGTCATCAAGGAGAAGTCCAAGGACAGGCCGCAGCACGTTGAGGTAATCAAGGAGCTCAAGGAGAAGGAGAAGGAGGTTCTAATCAAGGAGCTCATTGAGAAGGAGAAGGAGAAGGAGATCATCAAGGAAAAGGAGAAGGAGAAGGAGAAGCCGTGCACCAAGGTGGAGACCAAGGTCAAGGTTGAGACCAAGGTTGAGACTAAGCCTTGCACCACCGTCGTCCACAAGACCACTGCTGCTCCATCTCCCCCTTGCACCTCTCTGCCCGCTCCCCCAGCCAAGAACGTCACGCCTCCAATTCCTTGCCCCAAACCTCCGGCTCCTTGCCCAGTTCCCGTTCCTGTACCCCAGCCGGCTCCTCAGCAGCCTTCGCCATCTTGCCCCCAGCCTCAGCAGCCCAAGCCCTCTTCGGGGCCTGCACCAGCTCTGGCACCTGCTCCTGCTCCTGCTCCTTGCCCTCAGCCGCAGCCTCAACCTCAACCTCAACCTCAACCTCAGCAGCCTCAGCAACCTCAGCAACCTCAGCAACCTCAGCAACCTCAGCAACCTCAGCAACCTCAGCAACCTCAGCAACCTCAGCAACCTCAGCAACCTCAGCAACCTCAGCAACCTCAGCAACCTCAGCAACCTCAGCAACCTCAGCAACCTCAGCAACCTCAGCAACCTCAGCAGCCTCAGCAGCCCAAGCCCTCTTCGGCACCAGCTCCTGCTCCTTGCCCTCAACCTCAACCCCAGCCCCAACCCCAGCCCCAGCCTCAGCCTCAGCAGCCTTGTCCCCAGCCGGCCCCCGCACCCAAGCCTGCACCAGCACCGGCTCCGGCTCCTGCTCCAGCTCCCGCCCCAGCTCCCGCCCCAGCACCGGCACCAGCACCCCCAGCTCCTATTCGTCCACCACCAGCTCCTCCTTCCAACAACATCAGCGGCCCCAGCAGCCCAGTTCCGCTCCCCGTTGCTGCTGGTGCGAAGAGCGCCATCTCCCTTGGCACTCTCGCCATCAGTCTTGTTCTGAGCTACTTCCTGTTCTAAGGTGGCCAAGAACCAAAAACACCCAGAGATTGGGCCTCATAGCAATCTCTATAGGCGTCGTCCTGCTATTCCGTTCCCTGGACGGCATGCCAAGCAAAAGGAGCGAGAGAAGAGCGTAGGAGGTGACAAAATAGGTGTTGATTTGTAATTAAAATAGGAAGGGAATCTTTGGAGACCCAACTTCGCATAATTGGGCTAATTCGTTTACAACTCGTTCATATTTGCCTTCAGGGGTAGCATAAAGAGTAACACTGTAACTACTACATGCCTCCTCTATTGACGCCAGTTTAACCTCTCCAAAGAGAATCAACTCTGAATATAAGACTTGTTGACTTGAAAGCATAACTTGACGCTGCACATTGAACGTTGATGGCGTCGTTCAATCCATTTGTTTGCGTAGGTGAGAATGACTTGGCACTTCGCAACCTAGCTTACGAATACGACACTAAACCACACGCTTTTATCATGAGACTTGATTTTGAATTTGTTTTGTATTGAATTGTTTTTTGTGGTTTGTCTAGTGAGGGGATCTGAAAGTATAGTCCGCTCTGTATAAAACTATACTTGAGCCCAAAGGGCCAAGAAAAAGAAGAAAGAAAAGAAATAGAAAGAAAAGAAGAAGAAATGGAAAAACAGGCTGTCGCTCTTGCTGATCCGGGAAATAATTAACACTGCTAACTCCGACGATTGGGACAGCGACAAAGTGTCCAAGCCCTGTATTGTTGCGCTGCTGGATAAAATGAATCCCCTGCAACATGAGACACGCTTTTTCAGGATATGTATAGATTCAATATGAAGGCCGTTCAATGACTGGGTATTTTAAAGAAATGAGAAAATAAGGAAATGTGCCTTCCTACTGGTGAGGTTAGTACTTTGTTTTCTTGAGATCGGAATAGAGGACTTGCTCACCTATAAGACAACTATGGTCTATTGAGAGCCATAGTATAGGACTTGCTCAACAAGCTCCAGTTTTAGTAGGAGACGTTGTCGCCAACCTTGCGCTCGGCGTTTCTTCGCTCGCGGCGGCCGGCGCAGCAGGTAAAGAGCATGAGGATGAAGGCGATGGCGGAGGCGATGGCGACGGCCAGGGAGAGGTAGTAGGTGACGCCGTACTTGGAGGAGCCGACCTCGGCGTCCTTGATGGCCTTCTCGAGGCTCTTGAACATGACGGCGTCGATGACGAGGGCGCAGATGTTGACACCCGCGGCGAGCAGGCTGACGAGCGTGGCCATGATGGAGACGCAGGTGCCCTCGGGGAGGCTGAGGAGGAAGGCGATGAAGGTGACGCCGGAGCCGATGGGGTGCATGATGAGGGCGACGCTCAGGGCCTTGAGGCCCGTCTCGGTCTCCCAGCTCCAGCTGTTGGTGGGCTGGGCGATGGTCTTCATGATGTCGGCGGCGTCATAGCCGATCTTGGCCTTGGTGCATTGGAAGCTGTAGGAAGAGATGGGGTCAGTATACTTTGAGGTCGTCCAGGTTGCCGCCATGTATGAAGAGACTTACACGCTGTCAACCTCCCAACAGTATCCAAGCACACCGAACCAGGCATTGTTGCCCGTCGTCAGGCTGAGGGTAGTGAATGAGAGAGACTTCTGGTTCGCCACGGGTGCCGAGATGTTGATGACGATGGTGAGGATCAGGGCCGCCATAAGAATGAACGACCCGATGAAGTGTACTGCGCTTCCGAAGCTCATTGTGACTGATGTTGCTATAGTCTATTTGGTGTGTTTGTTCCTCTCAATGGTTCCCGTGTTTCTCAAAAGCTACTTTGGATGTAGGCTGAGTTTGTATACAGGTGATGGTAGAGGTATGCAGGTATATATATAAAGTCGCACAGTTGTCGGGTGTGGTATAAATAAATGCGAGGGAGAGCCGATGACGACAACCTTCCTCCCTATAGAATGTCTTGCAAGGTCCGATGCAAGGAATGTGCTATGCTTGTCTACTGAGCCAACGTTTGTCTCGAATGTATTACTGGGGAGGACCGTCTGAGACTTTATTTATAGAGAACAGGAGGATCTTTGGCTGGGGTCGATCTGGCCAAGGCTTGCGCACACGGCACGATCGACCCTTGTCGCATCCCCGGCAGCTAAGAATTGTCGGCCCCAAACTGAGCCTCCCCTGCCCGTCTGCAGCGTCATGCAGCCGGCACTTGGGGGGAGGTGTCCACGGCCTGTGTGGCTGCAGAGAGTCAGAATGCCGTGGTGACACGGGCGTTCCGACGAGCAACGAGCAACGCACGCCGGCCACTGTGTCAACGCTGTCTTGGAGGGCACTAATGCAGATACTGTGTACAAAGACACGCAATCACGGCCCGAAGCCGAGTCGTGAAAAAAAGGAAATAGGAGAAATTGGAGCCATCAATCAAGCGTCGTCGTCACTCCGCCCTCCGACTGTGGCTGGACTGCTGAGCCAACGGCCAACTAAGCTCAGCATCTCTCAGCCCTGGTGAGGCGTCCAAAGCACTAAATCGGGGCATCCATCCATCGGCGACCCCTGATCCAGCAATGGTTTGGCTATCGTTACGCTCCAGACAGATGCGGCCTCAGACGCGGATTACTGCATCAGACTCAGATAGACACACATAATACAGGCTCAATTGCTAACGTGACAGACAACCTCTCGGGTTGCAGTTCGGAGAAATCGCATGAGCCACATGAAGCATATAGCCCCTGGTTCTGCACGAAAATAGAAGCACCAATCAATCCGTCTCCCGTCTGTGGGGAGCCATGACACACGCCAGTAAAGTTACTTGTGTGGATCAATCTGCTGAGAACTTATGTTGGAGTCGGTATCATTCACGTTGACAGGTGAAACCATGAAACCACTGTTCCCACTGTTGGGATGAATCCCCGACTGTATTGCATGTCGCATTACTCTGTACCATCGCGACCGATGCCGATCAATATCACCGCCCTGCGGTCCAATTCATTGTTCCGAGTCGTGCCCTGGGCTTAATCTCCGTGCGAATTGATCCGTTCTGCTGCTAAGTCGGACGGTGAACGAGGCCTGTGAGAATCCATGTTTGTTCCAGGTTATGTCGCGCCGTCCCTTCCAAGGACGGAACAGCCAAAGAGATAGCTAAGTATTGACTTTTATTATTGGATTTTTATTCAATAATTGTTGTTCTGGGAACCCTGAATGCTGGTCCAACGAGCAAACAGACCCCACCTCCTAATTGCTCATTCGTATGAACATGACGAGCCTCTGTGCGGCGTTGGTCGCTCGACGCGTGGCACAGGCTGAGGTGAGGTAGAACGCGATGAGCAAGAATGGTCAAAAATTGGCATCAAATCCCTGCGAGTTCCCTGCGGGGTGCCTCCAAGTTCCATCTTATTGATGCCACGCGTATCCCAGGTCTGCTCGTTCTCAATTTCTCTAGTGGTTGAAAAGTCGTGTGATCCCATCCACTGGAATTCTAATCTTACGGCATTCCGGCCTGATGACGGCTGTAATTCCCAACTAAACTCGCTGCTTACTTCGAGCTCGAGTAGGCGTAGGTTACTGGTCTTTTATTTCATTAACAGTCCCTCATGTATCAAGGTGGGCAGACTGATGGGTAGTTGGGAGGCTCCGAGGTCCACCGGGACTTTCGTTGCCCTTGTCAGGTGTATTTCCAGTATGCGATGATGGCCGTGTGGCCCGTCTCGCATCGCCAAATAATTTTTGTTTCAACTGCCTTTGTGCGTTTACTTCTTCCACGGTATGTTGAATTTTGCCTGGAATCCATTTAGACGTTGTGCGACGGGACGTGATTTTCGGGATGGGGGTTCGAGTATCAGCGTCGCCATCCCATCTCGATAATCCCGCCTTTGCTACATTGTTGGGGAGGGACTGCGCCAGAGTGCTGGACATGAATGTCTCCCCCTGGGCTAGGTTTTTCGGCCAAGACTGGTGCAGTTGCGTGTTCGCAAAGGTTCCGGCGTGGTTGTAGTCGCGTTCGGCGTAGATGTTTATCTGGAAGGTTCTCCGCTCCTCGCTGGTTGCAGTTTGGTTGACACCGCTTCTGCTCACATTGATTGTCGGTTTCGTTCCGTCGAGACGCCTGGGCTGGGCCAGGTCGGAGAATGAGAGATCGGGGCTGTCTCCTTGTTCCAATGCGTACGTCATCGGGCTTGCTGCGAGGAGTTTACTGGCCGTCTCGGGGGTTTTCGCGACAGATATGAAGTTGGCGTGGTAGTCCTACCGCCCACGAGATCTCGTCAGTAATAAGTCAAAGTCTGTAATCATCTGCGGTGGATGCTGGCGGGGTATTGCTATCGATTCCATGCCAGTTTCAACTTACAGGTGTCCTCTTGAACACTTCAATTGGGCCATGTTGTTCCAGAACTTGTAGGATGGACCTGCGTTCTGCAAAGGTCACTGGAGTTGGCGAGACGAGAACGCGGAAGCTCCGATCTCGATACGAGAGGTTCCCGGTCACCCAGCGACTTCGCGCAGCCATGATTGGGTCTGATCAGGTATCCCCTCCTACGTATGCTGCTACCTGCACAACAGCTGGGGCGCTTTGTGATGCAGGAGCCTTAGAATAGCCTTTTCACTTATCAATGGGGTTCGTACTTAGAGTTTCCGCCTGTGGATCTCTGAGCAAAGACGCTACATTATGCGCAAGCCCCGATACCCTATACCTGTTTGAATGCACCAGGTTTCGATGAAAGCATCAAGCCATGTTCATAGGGATCAGTCACTTTTTAAAGCGCATATACGACTACAGACACCTTTAGTGTTGGGTTTCCAGTTGTTTAATGTATCATATTCTTCCATGCGGTATTGTCAACAATCCGGAATCCTCATATCCTTGACTTCAATACATTCCCTCGCTCGTGGCAACTGTCGTTTAGAGTACTTGATAGCAGAAATGAAGAGAATAAAACGTAATGATAGACCGCGAGAATAAAAAGCTACACACGGTTCAAAGAAAAACCTCAAAATTAAAAATTAAATATGGCGGGACAGAGGTTTGAGGACTGGGCATGCTGCGTAGATCAATCAGCTTTAAACTGGAGGGCACTTGAACGGTTAGATCCACATTGGGGTTGGCGCTGCCAGTGCCTGTTTCGACCATTGTTCGAGAAGCTTGAGCTGATCAAACCAGCCATTCGCATTTACCTTCGACCTTACTATTGATCGAAAACAAATCGCCCAGCTTGGCACCTCTACCACTACAAGCTGAAGACGGTTCCGTCATTAACCACAGGCCATCGGGTAGCCCTCCGATGTATTGACTGATGCGCCCAGCTTGCGTTTCGCGAGTCTCAAGGCGGCGATCTCGTCTTGCCCGAGCTTGGCAGCAACCATCTCGCCAGCCTTAACAACCGAAGGAACTCTCGCCCGTCATGTCGACCCCGACTCCCATGAAGCATGGCGTTTCCCAACAAGGACGCACGCCCTCACAGCTCGCAGCCGCGACACCGCCAGTCTCGACACCCTTCTCCAACCCTGCCCAAGCAGCCTTCTCCCCCACGGCCCACGGTCGTCCCCTCAGCATGTTAAGAAATCCCCGGCCACGATTCTGGGCAACATGCCTCCAGGCGCCTTGAACTTCGACAGTCCCTCGACATTGGCAGCATTTGGCGGCCAGGCGTTTACCGACCATGAGTTTGAACAGCAGAAGCAACGCTTCGAGCAACAAAACCAGCAGGAACGCGCGTTCGCATCCGAGGCAGACAAACTCAAACGATTAGAAGACATCCTGAGTGTTCTCAATGTCAGTACAAACTGCCAAGAAGAGTAACCTCTCCTACAAACGACAAGACGCTAACAATTTGTAGAAGAAGAAGGGCCTGGTTAGCGAGGTCGGGTTGGAGCGTCTCGCCGAGCGGAACGGGTTCGATTGCCTGAAAGAAGACACAATAGTTTCAGGAGGCCGAAAGCTGAAAACACTGGTTATAGCAGGGTCCAGCACTCAGATTGACATCGTTTTGGACAACAACATCGTTCAGCATGTCACTCTCGCATTTCCCGGGCTGCCGGAGCCCACGGCACGGCTTATGGAGCCGGCTAGCCAGATCCTTCTCCGGGACTTGAAGTTGCGGCCGAAACAGAGCCCATTGACCAAGGAGCTGGATAAATTCGCGTCAAATTTGGAAAGATTGGCAAAGCTTGATCAGCTCAGTATTGTGGAGGCTGGCTTCATCTGCCACGAGGCTCTGACAGGCATCTATAAAAGTCTACAGAGACTTCACGAATGGGACATATCGAAACTCCGAGAGCAACCGTTATATTCCGGAAAACCGCAGCAATTTCTGGCATTGCAAGCTATGTGCTCGGGACATGGTGTTCCTCTTTTGCATGCACGAGACCGTGTTGGATTAGCTTTGCAATATTGGAAGGAGCGCCGTTTTCTCCCACCCTCAGACGACAAGACTGCGACATATGCCAGTGACGAGGAAAAAGTATGGTCTATTGTCATGGAGTGCGCAGCTATGGAAGGCCTTTCGGAGGCCCCAGCCAGGGTCTCGGATGATTGGATCTCCAAGACAATTCTAAAAGGAGGTGTTATGACCACCGACCCCCTGGACATTCACTCTCTGGACTGGCAGGAACCTGATACGGTGGCCCTACCTCCCCCGAAGAAGGAAAGAAGGATAAAGGCGTGGACATACTTCAGCCAGATATGATGACCACCAAGCGAGTGCCCCAGGTCAAGTTTACGGCGACGTTTGACCCCCCGGTCATTCTCACCCACAGCGACTGGCTTCGACTGTACGAGTTTGTCAATATCGAGGCGCCGACGCAATTTTCTTTCCCACCTACTTTTGATGTGATGCACTTCCCTATACCCCCAGGATCGACTCACGACCCTAGCGAATTGCGTACTATTACGCGACAGAGGCGGGTCCGCGTCTTTGACAAGGATGGCAAGGAGCATGAAAAGACACACAAGAATACCCTGTTCAATTATAAGCGAATTTATGGTATGTCGATTCAAGAGCTAAACTTTGCCCACCCAAAGCAGCTTCTCGCCATGCTGCCACTCCTAAGGCAATACGCCTTTCTTTCCATTCTGCTGGAAAATAGCTTCGGCAGCAAGACTCAGAATTATGAAGCGAACGGTTCCCAAGAGAAACAAGATCTTGGAGCGGACCAGGTCAAGAGCACCAAGACAGAGGACGCCGAACTGGAGATGTTCCTTCAACAATCTCGTGAAAACGGTGCTAAGGAGCCCCAATCAGCACCGGAACCCGAGGAAGGGGAGACCAATATGGATGTCATCCTCTGGGTCCATCCCACTCCACGTTTGAAGGTCGTCTTCCCATTCAGATCAGCAACAGCAAATGTTGAGATGAATATTCTTCAGAATGGCATTGTGGAGATTACTAATGATAATATCCTTACCCCCGAGGGCCAGGATAACGAGGAGACACGAAAAGATAAGGGAAAGGCACTCACGAGAGCAGATCTGGGCAAGACTCTCGAGTACCTGGAGGATCTGTGCAAGTGGACAGAATGGATTCGCACCAGGTTATCCTGAACCGACCTCTTGGAGAGGCTTCGAGTGCAACCGGCATGTATTGATACCCCCGATAATACCAAAGTATGAAGACTGCAAAGTCTCAGTTCCCGAGTCAGCTCCCTCCCGTTCCATCGGCAATTGTTCTTGCGTGCTCCTTACACAGTCCTTTCCCGCCACGGGTTTTGGGTGGCTTGCGCCCACCTGCAGGAGCCGGGCGGGGATCGACGTATCGTCTGTCGACTTTGGTCGTATTCAAATCGTAATGTCTCAGGCCCAAGATCCAATAAACTGTCAATACCACCGTCGGGCCCGATCCGACGCCGCAGACCAAAGACACTGCGGCTGCAAGGACCCTCACTCCCCGTCTGCGCCCATCCATATCCATCAATCGCTGATCAACACCCACTGCGCGCCATCATCACCTTTTTACGTCCTGCATTTCTTCAGCCTGTCCCCATGCCGTAGCGTGATTCGCCATGTGAGAACAGAGCCTGGCCTCTCCCGCCCCCAAGCGTTCCGTGCTAATCTGCCTCGTGCCATGCGCCGTTCGGCACTGCTTGTGCCCCCCGCGGATGCCTGCTCCGTGCAACCCAACCACGTATTCGAAGGAGATTTAAGAGGCTCGAACATGTTGCGCGTAACACAAAGGGCCCCGAGCCTCTCGCCCTCTTATCCAAGCCTTCTGTCGATTTTCATCTCTCCTTGCTACATAATACGAGAGCTCTCGACACCCTAAGATTTGGGAACCAACACCAATCGGTTTTTTTCTTTTTCTGGTTTCGACTCACAAGCGCCGTCCTTTCTTCAACTCTGAAACTTGTCTCCCCACACAAACACCACCAACCCCAGATTGTCAGGATGCCCAAGAAGCCATATCCAATCTCCTCTCCCCTCAGGACTACACAGTCTACAGACAACATGCCGCCGGCCGGTTCTCACACGTCGACTCCTCCTCCACCGCACCCACAGCAGCAGCATCAACTAAGACGCAGCCTGCGCACCGTACCCTCCGACATGTTCTCGCCCGTCTCCCCAGGCCCTTCCTCCCCGCCGCCGCCGGTACCACGCCGTCCAAGCAGCGCCAGCCCCGTCCACCACGACGCACAGCAGCATTACTCCCCCCTCTTCCACTACCTCCTCGTTAGTAAACGACGACGACGGACCCCACCGAGCCTCCCTCTCCGTCCAGCCCCTCGCGGTCTCGTGGCCTCGCCCGGACTCCACGATCCTCCCCGGCTCGGACGGGGGCGACCCCTTCCTCCTGGACCCGCGACACTTCACCGCCGTCGTGCGCCGCGGCGACACCGTCCAGTACTGGCTGCCCGTCGAGCTGGTCATCAGGGGCCAGCCGGGACGGAGGTGCGTTCCGGAGGGTCACTGGGAGCGCCTCGTGGACCTGGCCGAGGACGTGAGCGTCTGCACCAACGCCGGCGAGCAGAGCGGTGGGAATGTGCAGCTCGTGACGGCGTGGTGCCATGCCAGGGAGCTGGCTAGGAATGGGGAACATGTGAATTACGAGACTACTCGGGAATGAGATGTTTACTTTGGCAATGGTGGCCTATCTGTGGACGCACATGGCCGACGAGAGAATCGAATGGCCTGTAAGAAGAGCCACTTAGGAAACAAGTCTGGGATTAAGAATGTGGCCGGGATTGATGTGCGATACGGATTCGGCGGTTCACAATGGCTAACTAGTCCACATGTAGACATATAATTAACTTCAATTCGAAATCTAAAGAGGGACAGCCGGCCTTTTAAATCCAGGTGAAATAAAAAAGAGACAGTTCATAATCCAGTGGGGCGCATCTATATTCTCAATTCTGTTCCCAGCCTAAACTACACCAAACCGCGTTGGGCTCTTCTTCTTCAAGACAGAAACCAAAGCCACCTAGATGGAGAACAAGTAGACATAAGAAAATTCTCCAAACATTAAGTAATTTGAAACAAGACGCTGCTGTATAAAGCACTCAGGACGTCCAAAACCTGGTATCGATCGTCTACAGGAAGAAAGCGAGGGCAATACCCATGGCACCGACCAGGCTGACACCAACCTTGGCAGCACCGGCCTTGACAGCGCTGGTGGTGACAGGTGAGGTGCTGACGGGAGCAGTGGCTTGGTTGACGGCGCTGGTAACGACACCACCGGAAGAGCCGGCAGCCTTGGAGGTAGCGGCAGAGCCGGACTGGACGGCCTGGCTCTGGGCACCGCTTTGGACGGCCTGGCTCTGAGCACCGCTCTGGGCGCCACCGGTGGGCTGGCTCTGGCCACCCTTGGACTGACCGGGCACGAGAGTGACGGTAGCGGGGGCGCTGGCAACACCAGTCTTGGTCTTGTCCTGCTGCTCGCAGACGGGGCAGTAGGTCTTGGTGACAACGGACTGGGTGGGGACACCGTTGGAGACTCCAGTGGTGGTGTAGGTGGTGGTGAAGGTCTCACGCTTGGCAGTGCCAGTGGTGGTGGCAGAGACGGGGCAGACGGTGGTGTACCAGGGGACGGTCTCAGTGATGGTCCAGCTTCCCTTGCCGTTGGCGGGGCAGTTGACGACGGTAGGAGGGCACTGGGTAACGGTGCGGATCTGGGTCTTGTAGACGGTGGAGGTGGTGACAGGGACAGCAGGGCAGACAGTGGTGTACAGATCAACAGTCTCAGTGACAACATAAGGACCGTTACCGGCAGGGCAGTTGGTGACAGTAGGAGGGCACTGGGTGACAGTGCGGACCTGGGTCGTCCTGACAGTGGAGGTGGTCATAGGAATGTCGCCAGAGCCAGTGCTCGTGACACCAGCACCAGTCTGCTGGCCGTTACCACCAGTGGGGTTGACACTGGCACCGGTCTGCTGGCCGTTGCCGCCTGCGGTCGAGGAAGCAGAAGCGTTGCCATTGCCGCCAGCAGTAGAGGTAGCAGAGGCGTTGCCGTTGCCGCCAGCAGTGGAGGTAGAAGCATTGCCGTTACCACCAGCAGTGGAAGAGGCAGCACCGGTGTTGGTGGACTGACCAGCGGTGTTGGTACCTGTAGCACCGGCACCAGGGGTGGTGGTGGCAGAAGCGTTCCCTCCAGGAGTGGTGGTGCCAGAAACACCAGGAGTGAAGGGACCAGTGGAGGCAGCAGGAGTGGTAGAGTCAGACTCAATGATGGTGGGAAGAGCGCTGAAAGAGTCAGTAGGCTCCTCCGTGGCAGAAGGAGTAGCCACGGGGGTAGTGGAGCTTGAAGCGTTGCCTCCGGGAGTGGTGGTGCCTGAAGCGTTGCCTCCGGGGGTAGTGGTACCCGAGACACCGGCACCAGGGGTGGTGGTGGCAGAAGCATTGCCTCCGGGGGTGGTGGTGCCGGAAGCTCCAGGAGTGAAAGGACCGGTGGTGGAGGCATCGGGGGTGCTGGTGTCAGACTCAATGATGGTGGGCAGAGGAGTGAAGTCTGAATCTGTGGCAGAAGGAGTGACCTCGGGAGTGGTGGTTCCAGAAGCTCCAGGAGTGCCGGTGGCGGAGGGAGTAGCACCAGGGGTAGAGACATCTGAGGCCGAAGGAGTAGCTCCGGGTGTGGAAACATCAGAGGCATCGGGAGTGCTGGAGGCAGAAGGAGTAGCTCCGGGGGTAGAGACATCGGATGCTGAGGGAGTAGCTCCAGGAGTAGAGATATCCGAAGCATCGGGAGTGCTGGAGGCAGAAGGAGTAGCTCCGGGGGTAGAAACGTCAGATGCGGAAGGAGTAGCTCCAGGAGTAGAGACATCCGAAGCATCGGGAGTACTAGAAGCAGATGGAGTAGCTCCGGGGGTAGAAACGTCAGATGCGGAAGGAGTAGCTCCAGGAGTAGAAACGTCAGATGCCGAGGGAGTAGCTCCGGGGGTGGAAACGTCTGAGGCATCGGGAGTGCTGGAAGCAGAGGGAGTACCAGCGGGGGTGCTGGAGGCAGAGACACCAGGAGTGGTAGAGGCCGGGGGAGTGCTGCCAGGTGTGCTCACATCATCATCATCGCACTCATCATCGGGGAGGGGAGTGCTGGTGGCGCTAGGAGTGGCAGTTCCGCTGGGCGTAGCCGTACCGGTGGGAGGAGCAGTTCCGCTGGGAGTGCTGGCAGGGGCACTAGGGGTGCTGTCTGGGGTGCTGACGGGAGTGCTGAGATCATCGTCGTCGCAAAAGTCGAGATCATCATCATCGGGAATTGGTGTGACAATTGAGCTGGCGGCGGCGGTAGTGGTGCTGATGATAGCAACGGAAGAGGTGTCGATACCACGCATCTCAAACTTGACGGCCGAAGCACTGCTGGACAAAGCCAGGGCCACAGCCGTGACCTTGAGCAAGGACGGGGCCATTTTTGTGTGCAAGAGAGTGTGGTTGTGTATTAATTATAAGTTTGTATGAGCGAGTGTATTGACGATTGCTACGTCAGTAGTAAGTGAGCAAAGGCTCTGTCGACGAGGACTGAAGTGCTTGAGGATGATATCCGCGTGGGGAAGGAAGGAGGAAAGAAACATGAGAGACGCGGGCAGTTCTCGCTTTTGAGAGT
This sequence comes from Clonostachys chloroleuca, assembly GCA_037952775.1. Classification (NCBI taxonomy): domain Eukaryota; kingdom Fungi; phylum Ascomycota; class Sordariomycetes; order Hypocreales; family Bionectriaceae; genus Clonostachys; species Clonostachys chloroleuca. Next base: position 17,299,427 of record JBANAY010000003.1, on the reverse strand, counting down.
GTCCGTGACTGCGAGCGCAGAGCATCCATCCAAGGTATGGAGCCATGCCCATCTCCGCCGATGAGACTATTGAAGATGGCTTCAGCGAAGCCCCCGCTAGAGCTGCAGGAGGTCGCTGGCTCAGAACTTCGTCATTGCTAATAGGCACACCCTTGCAAGTGGGTATGGTCGAGATCGATGCCCATGCTGGCTCGGAACGACCCAATGGGAATGGTCGCCAGGCCGGTGAGTCTTGCCCGATCTTTCTGGCCAGGGGTGTATCCAGACTCTCTATCTGCCCTTGGCGGTCAGCCTGGCGTCTGTGACCGTTGTTTATGTCGACCTAGCTCCACGGCTGAGGTCGCTTCCTCTTCCTAGTGTGAGCGTGGTGGTGTGAGGCTAATGCAGGAACGTCAGTGCGCCGTCCACATTAGACGTAGGCCTTTTCCCTTCACACAGCTGATAAGCCACTGGGCGAGAGTCATGGCCTTGTTCATCTCATTGTTTGACGGCTGGTTTTTGCAGGGTGTGTGCATAGCCCTGTGTGAAATTGCTCTAGTCCGTAACGGTGATTTCTGATGACAGGAAATCATCCAGGCTGTTTGCTGGTGTAAGTTCAATATATCGGTCAACAATTGCCTCGAGATGGGTTGGATCCAGTATATGGAATTTTCGCTCCCATCCCTGATACCAGGGTAGTTCTGTTAGGTTTCTCCCGTTGTTCCGATCATGTCTTTGCCCATCTGGATCATTTAATTGGCTCCAAGGTCTTGTCTTGCTCATCGTCTCGCAGCAAACACAACACACGTGTTGATGCTACCGATTGTCCATGCTAACATGGACACGGACCCCACCTAGTTTCGAGGTTTTCACGACCAGAGCACTGGTTAGCAAGGATATGAGCCAATCGGACCACACCTTGTCCCCGCCCTGGAAGATAGCCTCTTTTGCCATGCAGCTAAGTCGTAAGCAGGCACCAGCAGCGCGGTAACCAGCTTGCCAGCTTCCTCGTTCAGTATGAGGCAGACAATAAAGTCGCTCCCAGACCGGAGTTCCCAGATGATGGGTGCCAAAATCTCTCTCGGCCAGGCGAACCGAAAACGTGCGCGGCTAGGATGCCGATCAATACCACATCGATAAGACTTGGGCAACGATCGTGATCTTGGTAAGCGGAGATTGGATATCATTTTTCACACTGGGAGCACGAGAGCTCCAGCGGACTCAGCTCAGCGGCTGACAACACAGCCGCGATCAGAGCTGTCAGCGGAGCTTCATCGCGGCCGCCCATTGTGTCCGCTGCAGGGCCGTTGACAAAGGCGAAAGGGGGCGCAGAATCAGGCCGGGAAGGCTCGTGGATGTGCCCGTCGATGGAGCCGATGAGCCTCTGCCAGTTTCAAAAAACAGGTTATCGAAAGCCACGACCCGTTGTGGCGCCCTTCACGGCTGCGTGGTGGAAGTTAAGTTAAATTGGTGGCTGAAAGGCCGGCATGCGGTTGGTCCATCGTGGCCGGGTGCCTGCCAAGACCTTAGGGCTAGCGCCAGGGCCAATGGATGGCGCTCCTGCCGCCACACCCTGCTCTACAGCGCACCTGCACGTCGAGGCAACTGCAGCCTTCAGGGGAGGTGCAGCTGGGAGCTGGAATCGATAGTACGCCAGGCTATTCGGCACCTGTGAAGCAATATTGCCTAAGTAGCTGGCGGTTATTGTTCAGGCAAATGCTAGCTGCTTTCTGCCCGGCTCCAGCATAATATCAGTTGCATAAAGATGTCCATCCCTCCCCTCCAGTGCTCCCCGTGCTTCTCTCTCCTGGCCCGGGCACCAGCATCGTCTCCTGAGCGTTTGTTCCGCACCACCGTGCTATCATTCATTTCCCTCAGCTCCCTGGTCCTGCCACTGAGGACGCTATGCCCTCTACCAGCTAGAGTATGGCCGATCGGGAGCCGGCAAGCATGGCCGCATCAAGTTATGAGCTGCGATGGTGGTCACTGATAACCCCTGAAGCCCACTGATCATCTCGCCCCCACCCGTGCAAGCACGCACATGAAATCGCACTGCAAAAGCTTGGTGCGGCGATTATCTCTGTTTCTCAGCCTGGGCCTCCGGGAGTAAGCCAGGGGGCCCTTGACCTCGCTTGTTCTTGGCTTCTCACTGCCGAGCAGAGTGGCGAGCACTGACCGGTCTAGGACGTTCTGCACAACCACGCACGCTGATTTGAGTCACTTCCGGTTTTTTCTTCTACTTTCTCGTCCCGGGTCCGTGGTTGGAGCCTAGATTTGGCTAGCATGATTGATGGTCACTCTCCATCAACCAGTTGTGCAATCGATGCCCATCAAATCTCCACATTGTAAGCCTAACCATCCAGCCTTCCGCCCAGCTGGAAGCCGCGGACGACGCCACTATCAAATTGCCAAGGGACAAGATGTAGTAGTTGAGATAAACAAAATTTTGTTTTTCAAAGTAGCGGTTCGCGTATGTAGGTAAGCCGTGCGTGTAACGAATGCCCTGCCCTAGGTGAAATGAGGTTCAGCCGTTCAGGATGCCACTTTTCGCTATCGGGTCCTCTCTGCCTGCAGGCGACACGTCAAAACTCGGACAACTTGTGTGTGTGACATTCTGATGTACCTGCAGGAGTCACAGCGAGGCGTTCCGACGACATTGCGTCGGCGTGCTGCAAGGCCCCTTAATGATTACTGTGGCTGACGGCCAACCAACGCCGCTCACGCTCCTTTCCCAACTATTGAGCGAGCTAAGGTGTATTCGTTCCCCCTTGCCCAGCCTGGGTCACGGCTCGCCTGCCAGCCTGCACGCGGAGCGTCCTTTTCACTTCACCGTAAGGCAGATTGCGCCCAGTGCCTCCTTTCCCGAAGGAGGAAATGTGATGGCTTTGTTCTCTTTTGTCTAATAATAGTATTACATGTGAGCGCTGTATCGTTTGGCGAACCTCGTAATCAAGATAGTGGCGTTTGCAGTGCATTGATGGTGGTACAGAGGAAAGGGGCCCGCGGCGACCTTGGACCCTCCTAGGCTCCTAGTCTCTTCTTCCCTCGAATTGGGAGTCAACCGGATCCTCGCCTTTCCATTCGTTCATCTTTCCTTTCGTGGGCGGCTTGTCACTGTCCTTGTACAGGACGACAAAGTCGCGGATCGCTGAAGCTGCCGGTCTCTCGGCCTTGCCCTCGAGCGTGGCCCGCCGCACGCGAACCCACGTATGCTTGTCCAGCAGTATGTAGACGAACCCCCTGCGGTCCAGAGCGATAAGCTTCCTGAGACGCTGCTCCCCCTCGCCCTCCCGCCGAGTGACGACCTCTATGGTCGCCCTGAGGGGGCTCACTTCCTCAGCCGGCACCTCCATCACGTCATGGAGGATGAGCCTCCGGATCCATACCTCCCCCTTTACCGATGTGGCAACCATGGTCCAGACGGCCTGTGATATCTGGACGCGCCGTCTCCAGTCCTCAGCCGTCCAGGACAGCCAGTCGATCTGCGTGTCCGCCTTGGTAATCTTGGGTGCGTGCTGCAGCGGCTGTCCCTCCAGCTCCTTGGCTTTCCACCCGGCATCCACGTAGGGTGGGATGTGGGCGCCATCTCTCAGCCCTTGGACTAGTAGATCCGCGCCCTCCATTGCTAATTTACGATTCACACGCGACAGCGTCGGGTGTTGTATGATTCTCATACCCGGCGACGGGGTTTGAGCAAGCACGGTGCCGTGATCTATCTTTTCTTCATCCAGCGTCTGGAGTGACGCCCCCATGAACTGGTCTCCCCGCAGCACAGCATGATGAATGGGGGCTGGCCCACGAAGACTAATTGCTGTGTCAGTGATGTGATGAACTTAACACCGTGCCGGAAACATTATGGAGTGAACACGTACTCTGGGAGGAATGAGGGATGTACATTTAAACCGCCGTATTTGACACTTCTCAGTATTCTTTTGGGAACGAACAGCCCGAAGGACACGACTATAATCAGATTGATTGATTTGGGTGGCTGTGTAATATTAGCTTCTGAGAGTTTCCCGAAAACGATCAAAAGGCCGTTTGTAGATCCTGGTCCCCCTACCTCCCAGTTTGTAAAGGTGTTTATTGAATATGTTGAGAGCCCCAAACCCTCCGCTGCTCTCATCATCGGTGCTACACACTGATTAGTACTGAACTTTAAAAAGAATATCAGGACATCTTTAGAACGAGATACAACATGACTTACTTTCGATCTTCAACTTCCGTCCTCTGCCACTTGGTTTCGGGGGAAGCAGCACACACTCAATGCTCTCAACGAGCCCGTTGTTGTATGTCATCTCCTCATGAAGCGCATGCAGAGACTCGGTGCTGACGTTGTCCGTGCCGCAAAACAGGATGCGCAACGGTTCTGACATCTTACCGCTGGTGGTCCTGTACAGGCTGGTCTCATGCTGGCTTTTCCACCTCCTTTGCGCAGCCCCCTGTCTCGCCAGCGCGAAGGTTGACCTGCCGAGCGAACGAAGCATCTCTGACAACCATTGATATGATTGACGCAGAAATAAATAAAGAAGAGTGGCCCGTTCTCGCGACGTGCCGTAATTGACGATGCTTCTGGGGCTGCAGTCTTTTCTTCCTTAAGAGTGGTGACACAGTGAGAATTGCGTTTAGTGCATTGACGGTTATATGCATATTTCAACTCCAGCGATGCACAAGTCGTAGATGTGCCATAAACAGGAGGTTTTCATCATCATCTAATTAAAAAAAAATTAAAAAATACATCTATTCTATCGTCCAATCGCAAGCTACTGTCCAAGTGATGTCATCCAGCTTCACATCCCAAAAGGGTTGCGAAACGATAGCTATACTGCCCTGCGTAACAATGGATTTCCTCCCCAGGTCCACCACTCTGCCCTCGCCCGCGAGAATGAAGTTCTGTTGTTCCTGCGGCTCACTGAGTTTGGTTCCCCGAACAAGGTTCATGGCCGTTCCGGGACGCAATTCGTCCACCCTGATACGAAATGTAAACTCGACGTTGCCGTCCTTCCCCTCCCCCTCCCGTACCTCTGAAAGCCACCCTTGCAGCCCTGCAGCCAACCCACCGGGAACATATTTCTGTCCACGACGTCGTGGCGAAAAAAATTCGGGCAGTTCCGCGATTGGCACGTCGTCTTCGAGAGGCTTGAAGCGAGGGGGTGCTCGGAATGTGGGTTGCTGAGGGCCATGGTCCTGCATCGCCGTCTCCAGATCAGACAGGTCGGGGCTGCCGTCACTTCCACGGTCCCCAGCGAAGTCGGACCGCGGGGAGTTATCCTCAATCGCCTGTTGGAGTTTCTCCTGGAAAAGGTCCTCACCCAGTTGATCGCTTGCTTGGGGACTAGACGTAGGGAGGGGTGAGATGGAGATTTTGCGTCTCTTGGCTAGAGGTGAAGAGGGCAGGGGTTCCTCCAAGTCTCCATCAATGGAATTATAACGCCATGAACTTTGCGCCACTTCATCCTGGGATAATTCGTGAACCAGAGAGCCTGAAGGTATCACAGATTCAACCTCAATCGATTCCTCCAAGGACATATGCCCTCGAGTCCGCCGAGGGAGCTCCTCACGGGCCACCTCCAACTCTCCGAGACTCTCATGGTCATCATCTACGGAATAAGACTCCGGTCCGGAAAATCCACCCAGATCATTCTCATCCACATCCTCAATACTCCTCGATGCTTGGGTTGCCCGTGTGCCCGAGGAGGCGAAACGAGGCGTAGGCTGGAACCTTGGTGCCTGAGACGACTGTGTCGAGCGCTTAGGCAAGAGGAACTTGCTCGCTGCTGGGGTCTATCGCAGAGCGTCAATTTCTCTCTCCAGAGGACTTCGCATGGATTGTACCCTCGCGGGACTGCTACTCCATGTAGGGTAGCGAGATGGTTGGGGTTGCCTTACTCGCGGTGTTGAACTCATAGCGTCATGGAATGTGGGCTGCACGCATTGCCCGAACGCACGGCAGGGGGAGGCACAGGGAGATAAAGTTGCCTGATCTCATTATCAGTCCGAATGTACGACGGCCATTCTTGTTGAAAATGTACATATGTTCAAAAGAGGTCGTGTAACCCAACCGCACAAGGAGAGAGAAACCCGAAGGTGAGACGCTCTTGTGCTTAACTAACTCTGGGCATTTTGGTGGGGCGGGTCATGGCACACTGCTGTCGTGATACAAACGAAAGTGTCAAAGCGGGCACATTTCGCTCAGGTCCAAAGTGTTTGCTTCATTTAAATAACTCATTACTACTACCATTTCTCTCTAGACGGAAAATAAAAATATTCACGATTCATCAAGTTAGAACAATTTTTTCTTAGACACGTTATTAAACTGCTCCTGGCTTGCGCTCCCCCAACCACCATCTTCTCCTAGCTGGCCACCTCACAAGGCTGTTAAATGATTTCATGTTTTCTTTCGTAGGCGTACATAAGGTCGTCCAAAGACCTCTTCTCATAGTGCCTCGCAGTGCAGAAAGACCGCGGAATAAGATATCTCAACACCAACGCCGTACTGGGCATCTTGTCTGTGCCCTCTTTAAACTCTTTACCCCTAGCCCAGTATCATGCTGAAAATTATGCGCCGTTTTGACAGACGAGAAATTAACGAAAAGAAACGAAGCATTATAAGAGAATGTCCCACAATCATAGTACACTGTATTCCTCCCCGTGAAACAGGCCAAAGTTGACCACAAATGCGACTGATAACGCGATGCCAGTTGATGGCCGAAGTGATCAACTACATTCCCATGGAAACAGGCGTCGAAGTACAGCCTGGCTTGTGGTAGATGCCGAGGCCTGCAATTGTCATGAAATTCGAAAAAAATGTGAGAAATGCAGATATATTGACAGAAGCGCCTCCCGATTCTAGTACAAGGGTGGAGGAAAGTTTAGCCATAAGCAAGTTCAAAGCCTGAAGCATGGCCTGGGTTTGTGGGTTCAGAATCTTTGACAGGGTGCAGCATGATTGAGGGGAGGCATGGGCGGCCATGCTTCCTCTCCCACTGGGCACCACCGATGTTGGTGTCGGTCCAGCCCATCCAGTTGTTGTAAAGGCGATTGGGTGGTTCTGCACGATAATACCAAGTGACGCCCTGATACCGTCGCTCGCGTCCCCAGCCCATGGGACTGCCGTATCCACCGCTCTCGCCATGGACGCCTGGGTTGAACCACTTGTTGAGAAACTTGCCGTCCCACTCTCTATCCATGAATACAGGGTGAGGAGCAAAGACTGCCTTGAAACCATGCAGGAGTGCCACGGTTTGAGGGGTCATCTCAGAAGCCACGTGGTTGCCGCGCATGTTCTCCACGTGCATGACATCTAACAAGCGCTTAGAGACTCGAGACTGCGTAACAATAGTGGTACGGCGAGGAACATCTTCAGAATGATGTGTCTCATCATTGTAACCCCAGACATGAGACCCGATGATCCAGTTACTGTGAATAGGGTTGAAGATTGGCCCGACGGTAATCATGTCAGCTTCCTCTCCAACACCCCAGGTGTAGTCATCCTCTTCGGGGGTCTTGGTGGGTGGTTTCGGGCCAACAGGGTTAATAAATGGCAGGTCGGGGGGCCCCATACAGTGCCGGTCTTGTGGCGAGATTCAACGTCCTTGCGGAACGTCGTGTCGTAATCACCATGGTACTCTGGGACGTACCAGCGCTCGCTTCGTTCCCACAAGCCTCTACGTGGCTGTTTGCGTGCGAAACCAGACAGTTTCTCGAGGAGGTCATAGTGATGCCCGGTGTAGCGAAAGTCCATCTCCCAATTCCAAATGAAGTCGAACTCAGGATGGTCGTGGCTGAACTTTTGGACTGAAAGCCACTGGGCTGTGTGAACGGTCCTTTCGTTTTCATCCTTGAGTTCGGTGTAAATGTCCCAAACGACCTCGTCGTTCCAGAGAACGGTGATGCCGTGGAATTCATCCGGGATGTTTTCACGGATGACCCTCTGGTGCGTCTCAGAATCGTCGAAGATTCGCAGCTCGCGGTCCTTGACATGGACGAGGAGGAAAACTTCATACTCTCCTCCAGACTTCAGCGACAGTTCGTTGATCATAGCACGAATCACCTGTTTGTCATTCTCGGTGTATTTTTTCCCAGTATAGGACCGAAGTAGAATCGCTGTGCGGTTTTCTTTGACGAAGTCGCTGCTGTCGGACCGAATCTCGGGATAGGTCTCCTCAGTAAACCGTGTCTTGATTTTGGGAGCACCATTGAGTCCATGAGTTACAGTCTCGTCTGGTTTGGACGTCTCGGAGTAAGCTTCGAGATATGGGTTCTTGCGACTCTTCTTGAGATCGAAACGTCTTGCGTTCTTGTGAACACATTTTCGCTGGAGGTCACCCCAATTGACATTGTCCCAGTTGATGGGCGCGAGCTCACCACCGGGGTTCTTCTTCTTTTGCTGCACATAGCCATATTGGCCTAGACGTGTTTCCCGCTCCCAGCAGAGATTGGCATCCATGTCCAAGACGTCGTAGCTTCCAAATTTAGGGGATGGGAATCGGCTGGGACGTCCCTTGAAGACCAGGACATCTTCGACAAACTCTCCAGTGGCGCCGATGCAGGGGACGTAAGGCGCATGGTTGGCGGTCTTCCATGTGTCACTGTTGTAGTCGGGAAATGGGTTGAAGCGAACTGGCTTGTCCTCAGTGAACTGCAAATGAACGTTGGGGTCTTCCCTCAATTGTTGTGCGTGCTTCGCAGTTCGGTTATCCTTGTAGTCAAGAGTTTTGACTGTATTGCCGTAGATCAGGTTTGACGATGGGGAGCTGGCGATATATAGGTCAGTCTCATGATAGTCCAGTCTCGATAATTTGATCGGGAAATACTCACTCTGCGGTGATTCGGTAAGAATAGCGCCATAGTTTCCTCATGTCTTTTTCGGCGAGAAGCCTGCTAATGGTGCCCGCATCTCGGTCCTTCCCATCGGTCTCGTATCCTGGTTCGACATCGTCATAGTCTTCCTTATCATCAGCTTCCTTCCAATCCCTGATATCTTCAATGTCAACATCCCATTTGTTCTTGACTTCAGGGACATCGAAGAACCCGGCACCCGGTGGCTTGTTTTGGTCGACAAAACTGTCGGGCTGTTCAACGTGATTGTCGACCTTATCGACCTGATTGTCTACAGGCTTATTGTTGGCATTGTCGTTCGATTCGGGGTTCTGAAGATGTGGTACAGGGTGGAAGTGAGGCGCCGATGACGAGAAAAGGAAAAAGTAGCCGGCGGAGACCAAGAACAGAGCGACGAGCAATGTTCTCGGTCGCGCCCGGGCCAATAGACGGCGTGGCTGCGTATTTAACATTTTGTCCATCCCACGCAGGCTCGAGGGAGGATGGTGATATGTGGTAAAGGCTTGTTGAGTGTGGCCAACCCGAGAGGTCAGGCCTGAATCCGAGCTTGATATGAACAGTCAAGATCAACCCGCGTGACGAGATATATCGAACGCCTCAAAAGTGCATGATTTGAGTATAGTCAGGACTGCCAGATATATGATAGTACAGTAGCGACAGTGGCAGAATTGAACAGCGTCCAGACAAGAAAATTAATGCGCGGGTCTGTCAGGGAGGGGTCGGGAGTCGAAGCTGTCTCTGCTCGTTTTGATCGGTTCGCGGCGCAGGGGTAAAATTAGGACACCGTTCCGGGCTGGAATAGAAATGGATAAAAGAGTGACACGACTTCTGTCAAAGAAGTCTCAAGTGGAGCGATACTGGAGGCGATCGCTGCGCAGCTGCGTCCAACTTGCGAACGAAGCGGGAGTAACTCGAGAGATGCCACCTTGTGGGATGGGGTTTGTAGGAGGCGGAAGAGATACAGGAGGTGAGAGAAAACGATGATGATTTGGAGGTTACGATTATTTAGTCTCTTGGCACTTTTGCTCGTGCCAATGGCCCAATACCACACTGTGGTATTACCGCCTACCTTAAGGGGGTAATGTGGCAGGTACAGTTGGCCACAGTAGATTCCCAGGGGGTGGGGGTCCTGCAATGCGGGTACCACATATCCATCCATTAATATCAGGTAGGGGGAAATGCCGGAAGCGAGGCCAAACCCTCCAGACTGGCAAACTGGCAGCCATCGAGAAATCAAAGCTGACGGGAATTGCCCCTACTTTTCTGGAAAGTGGGTGGGACCAGAGTTCATCGCGCGAACCTCCACGTTGGAATACTATGAGCCATCTTCATGCCGCGAGAGAGGCTTCTTGAGAAGTGTCCCTCGGAGCGCGCGCCCTCCCCCTAATACGATCGTCGTCCAGGAGAACTGGCTGCGCTAGTGGTGGGGCTTTGATAGGACACAGCGAAACATGATGTGGATAAAAAGAGGAGGAAACCTGTGTTCTGCACTGTACCACGGAGTCCACGCGCGTGCTATGTCGATAGTCCCATAATAGGCTGCGTGTATGGATGGTCCCTCAGAGCCGTCAATAACCTTGGGCATTGTGGGTTCAGGTGGTGACCCAGCGTATGATTCCAGAAGTTTCAGGAGTCCGCCAATTGACCATTGGTCCCTGGATATACGTATGCTGAGAGCCCTAACATTTTTGATACAATCCTGACGCCACGGAAACCCGCTGACAAGTACGTGTCCAGCAACGTGGAAATGAAGACATGGAATGCCGAAACGATGCCAAAATTACGGTGTTGTTATCTCCAGCAAGAGCAATAATGACCATCTTACAACATACCTACCTAGGTACATAGGGGCTGGAGGCATCCAACGGGTCTAGAAGGGCTCAGGTAATTAATTAGCCTATCGATCCCACCGCTAAAACATCCATCCATTTGGGCAGTTGAAGGCAATACAACGCCTGGAAGCCGGTAGAAGAAACACCTGTTGCCTCGCATGGCAAACAGGGTTGTGCAGTGGAACCGTTTTTTTACGTTCGCCGCCTTGCATCCATTGTGCTCTGAAATTAGGTACATGGAGTTGGTCGTTTTATTTTGCCACCATCTCGTACCAAGCAGTGTCAACTCTGACCAACATGCTGGATACGAGCGCAGGTGTTAGTACATAATCAGCCCCTTTCAGGACCACCAATGGCAGCGTTAGGTGACCGCCACAGCCAGATCACGGGAGTTGGGTCGTATTATGGCCATGCCCCGAGAATAAGCTTCACCTACTGGCAGATTGTCAGCAGTGCCGAGCTACCCAGCAGAGCGAGTCTCGATGAACTTGGTGAGCTCTTCCCACACACCCCTGCTTATCCTTGGACGTCAAATACGAAGATCCATACTCGGTAAGGTAGGTCGCCCATCGACACAAGCATGTCCAGCACTCCACGGCTCCCGTGACATGGAAGATGTGTCCTTCTGAAGCATGCGCAAATTGAAGCTAGGCCTGGCTGCCAACTGCCGCAGTAGGCGCCGTCGTCCAGTCTACAAGCAATAGCGTCCTGCGAGGCTGTCTGTCTTCTAGCCTCGATTGATAGTCAGATTTCTAGAAATCGATAGCTCGTGCAGCACAGTGGGGATATCAGGGACACGATTGGCTGGAGTATCTATCATTTTGAAAATGATCTCATTAGTATTAGATAGTGCTACTCAAATTAACAAATCAGAATATCCAGTCGCTAAAGAAGACGACCAGTTCGTCCATGCATTCGTCCCGGTCCAAGCCTTTCGTAGAAGACTGACCGCCATACTCCAGAACTCCTTGTTGGTTGATGCTGAGATCGCTCATCAAAGCATGCCACGAGAGCCCCTCGATTAAACAAAATAGATCAAGCCCGCAATAAGATATAGAAACGGTTTAAAGATAGAGAAGACAATTGCGATCAAGCATACGATGAGGGGCTGCTTTGGGGGTATAATCAAACAAAAAGGTAACAAAAAGATCGAGTAAAAATGCCAACCATAACTCCACATCGCTTAACATGAATTGTACAAAAGTGACGGATAAATGATACCAAGAGTGATAGTAAAGCTCGTAAGATGCTGTCCATAGAAGCATAGATTATTTTATCATGACATCAAGCCCAGTCTTGTTGAGCGTTTGTTCATGATGGGGGGACCTTGCCCATATGCATTAGGTGAAAGGCCCATACCTGGGCCGGATCTCATTGCAGCTGGAGGACCATATCCCGGGCGGGAGGAGCTGGGTCCAGTTCCGCGCGGGCTGTACGCCGTGTATGCTGCTCCATAAGCAGCGAAACCTGGTCTCTGTTGTGGTTGTGGTGCTTCGTTCGGAGAGCCGAGTGGAGAGGGGCCATGTCTTGATGGCTGCGAGTATGGGTTGTGGTTGAGAGGTGGCCTGCCACCGAAGTTCCTGGGTTGAGGAGGCTGGCTTCTGTTTCTGTTCAGAGCATCTTGTTCACAATATTGCTTCCCGCCTAACTCGAAGTAACCATCCGAAAGCGATCGCCCACAATCGTGACAGCAGAAGCAGCCAATGTGATATTTAGTCGAGACTTCATCCTCGATGTAGTGACCTTCGATACCTCTGTCACACGTTGCGCAGAGGCTACCGTTGAGCGCGTGGTAGTGTCGCTCACAGTATGGCTTGTCGTTGAGCACATAGAATTCGGCAGAAGTGAATGGTTCCGAGCAGGAGGCGCACACGAAACACGCCTTGTGGTACTTCCCCGTCAGCCGGCCATCGGCGGAAGAAATACTCTTGCCTGTGATCGCAAGACTACAAGCCTTGCAGTTGCCCCTAGATCGAGGTGAAGCGAGTGGTTGTTCGGGCGATGTTCCAAATCGAGGACTTTCGGGTGGGAAATAAGAGCCTTGAGGAGATAGTTGGGGATGGGTATTGGAACGAGATGCTGGGATTGGTGTTGGCATTGGCGGCGTCATGAGGTGGTTCGAAAAGTCTTTGCTTGCATCGTCATGTCGGTAGTTTTGCGAGCTTGGGCTTGGGCCGTCAAGTGGGGATAAGCTACGAGGTGATTTGGATATGGGAGAGGGCGATCGTGGTGCAGCCTCGGTATCGACCTCGAGGCCCTTTGTTTGCATGCTATCCATGGACATTTGCACGTCGCCGATTAGCTTGTCGATATTAGTATCACTCGAGGCTTGGCCCTGAGCCTGATAGCCTGCTGAACTTGTTCGTGAGCTCGCATAACTGGGTTGACTGAACCCAGAGTAACCTGAGGATGTGGAATCTGAAGGGGTGTGGTAAGGATTGCTGATGCCAAACTCGGCCGCAAGGTCAACAGACGCCAGATTCATAGAAGCGGGCTGAATCAAGCTCTTGCGCGGCGGCGGTTTGCGAGATGTCACTGGTCCCATAGATGGTTTCCGGCTATGGGCCTCGGTTTGCGCGCCCAGCCGGTCATTTCGTGTTCCTGGAGCTGACGGCGTTCGTGCGGGAGCATCTGTTGATTTTGAAGCCTTGGGAAAGGTCTCAGAACGGGTGATATTTCCCAATGGCGGAGGAGTCAGCGCTCCCTCCGTTCTTGCAGGTGGACCGAAGCCATCGTAGGTCGTCTTCAAGGGCGATTTCGGTGGCAAGGAAGCATCGTAATGCTCGTCTGAGGAAACCGACGACCTCGATCCATGGCCGCTGTCAGGTCGTTCCAAGTTGATCGAGACCGGCGAGAGGGAATCCTTGGACGCCTTCGGAAATTCAATAAGTGACGGCCTCCGCTCGGTATCGAATGGGCCTGGGGCAATGGTGTTCATTCGCTCGAGGAATCCAGCACTCGGAACACCTGGGCTCGGAATCGGCTCTGTTGTAAAGCCATCCTTCTGACCAAAGCCCCAGCCCAACGTGGGTGTAGATTTTGCGCTTCCCCAGGTTGAGTTGAGTGCATCATTATGACTCGGCGGGAGTTCCAGACTCTCGCTGGAAGATGGTCGCTCCTGAGAGTCGATTTGAGTGGTATCCAGCGCCCTGGTGGTGGAAGGCGCATATAATTGATCTAATTATGTCTGTAAGCAAATGTCCGGTTCCTTTCCAGATGCGGCCCTCCCAGCTGAAAAGAAAGACGTACTAGCAATGCCAGTGTTCACAGGCAAAGGTTTACGGCCAAGCTTTGTTGGTGGAGCCGTATCAGGTGGGCGACTCATGGTATCGTATTTCTCTAATAGCGGTGATGCTTGGCCTCTTGTCAGCACGAAGTTTAAAGTCGAATCGGACATGTCGATCGGCATACCTTTCTGCGCTGGTTCTGAAGGGCTGCAAATATGCTCCCCCATCATTGATATCTCGACCTGGGCGCCGCATTGCGAACATTTGATGGTCGGCAGTAATACCGACTCCCTGCCCAGTGTCGCCATGGTGATGATCAGAGTCTGAGATTGCTATGCTTGGTTCTGAATCGTCATCGGAATAATTGTATGATAAATTCGGGCTCGCGAATTAGACCAGTTAAAGAGCGACTTCGGGAAGACGTGGTGTGCGATGGGTATAAGATCGGTATTCCTGCTTCGGTAGAGTCCCGTCCCCCTAGACCATTGGGGTACCAAAATATGAATGAATGAAAATGCAAGAATTAATGCGATCAATGGGAGGCGAGCGATCAGAACCCTTCCTCCTCTCTGCCTCCCCGAGATCCCAATGGACAAAGGCGCAACAGGCTCGAAGCTGTATATGCAGGCAGATTGTCATCAAGGAATACGCTTCATGCTCGGGGTAGGCTGGCAATCGGATCGGCAAACCAAATACGCAAAACAAAAAAAGAAAAAGGAAGATTAGGTGAAGCCGATGACCTGAAAATCAGACGGCGACATGGGAGAATATGAAGAGGCGGCCGGCAACAACAACCAGGGACTTTGATGCTGTATTATTACTTTGCGAGGTACGTACCACGACATGGAGGCTCGGAGGACCAACTAAGACCTACCTTAGCAGTTAGAAAGAATGGATCTCGGTGCTTCAAGTCACCTTACCTACTAAAGAGGGTTGCTAAGGGGTGGGACCCCTGCGTTTCCCCTGGCGTTCGCATGGGCGTGTAATAGGTGTGTCCCTGGATCTCGACAGGGGTCCCATGCAATCTGGCGGTGGTACGAGGATAAGGTAGGAGGGATATTTGTACGAGCACGTCCCAATCACACGAGCCCATCCAACGAGCCTCCGTGTTGACTTATTATTCATCTGGATGCTTCCCGATGGACTTTGGGCGAGCAGGATGACGAGAGACTGGCCGTGGGCGTGCCACAGCCACGCCTGCAGAGGAGACATGCTTCAATAGTATTGGGTTGACACACAGCCAAGTGGACATGATTGAAAGGGAAGTCGTGTCAAGGGACACCCCACACAATACTAGTAAGTATTTCGCCGCCTGGTGTCTGGCCTGGAGCCCTCCCTTGTGGGCGGAGAGATTGCAGAGCAACATCGTCAAGGCCAATGAGGATGAGGAAGCCTGCATGAGCTGCTCCGTCCAACTGCCATGATCTCAGATACATCGACCACACACGAGGCCTCACCCATCTCAGCCTGCTCATCGCTTGTCTTCTGGCCCAGCCAACGGGACAGCCGTCGTGAGCACTTGAGCGGCTGCGTGCACAGATGTCGGTTTAGAATGATGACCCCGTGTGCCGCCAACCAAGAATCTGCCTCCGGAGAAGCTACTGTGAACGTGCATATGAGACCCCTAACCGGACTAAAAAGTCTCCTCCATCGCAGGAGCAGGACCTTAGACCGCCACAAACGAGCACAGACAGGGACTGGACGCACCCTTGGCCCGCCCTGGCTGAAGCCCTAGCAAAAGCATGTTGCCTGTCATGCTGCTGTTCGCTGCTGGCCCCTCTTGGATCAAGCATCTAATTAATAACGCTTCTTCATCAAACTCCATGTCCGAATGGGGATGCCCCAGCTCCCATTGCCAGAGACTAGCACACCGGCAATTTTTAGCCACCTCGTCGATGGATCCGACGTCATTTAGAACAACTGGCGGCCTACTTAGGAGCAACTATCTGCACTGCGGTTTGTGCTATGCGGGTTGGCATGCCTCTATGTATGGTCACGTTGCACATGGCAGAGCGCAACTCTCAGGCAAGCCACCAGCGTTGGCCTCGTCTTATCGCTCCCACCATAGTGAATGTGGCCTCGCCGTGGATTGATTCTGGCCAGCGGGGCGTGCTCGCAATGTGTTCAGATGACTGGAGTCTGGCACTGATTCCACCGAATGAAGAGGTGCCCTAATGCCTCCTGCGACATTGTGATACCCCTGCCCGCAACACCACCTTATTCCACATCTACGGAGGGTCCATCCTCCAACAGCGATCATCAATTCCGTTTTTGGCCCGAGGGTGTCATCCACACCATTGAATATTAATCGGCGCCAATGAGACAGCACAACGGATGTTGGATGCGAACCACGGGTTCGTCGTCTTCCAGATTGCGCAAAGCCCTCCCAGCCAATTGAGTGTCCGGTCTGTGACTCCGTCGTAGATGGCAGCAAGCCACAAGCGTCAATACTCAACCAAGGCGAACAATTATCGGCATGTGTGTGTGTTGTTGGCGCCACCACCAAGCCAATAAGCACCAGGAAATCACCTGCATGATCTTAGCCAGCCATTGAGCCCGGCCCATTACTCTCCTCCGATCGAGCTATGCAGTGCCCCGTGATTCGAATTCATGCCTCGCTCTCGTAAGATGGTGTAGAACAGATTAATATCCAAGTCAATGCTAGTGACGATGATTTTCGACTATAATGTCCGAAACCCACCTTCCTGGGACAGCAGGTAGCATCGTTTTACCATTCTCACTTGAGACATGCCCCCCCGCGCCGAGCCAAGTGAACTTCTTGTCCCAGTAAGTGAGGAGCACACAGGCACAGGCTAGTCGCTTATTAGGGAGACTTGCCAACGTGCTGGGCCATGCCTGTGCCGTTTGGTAATTACCAGCCAGAAGACAAGACAAATTGATCTCCACCAGGAGCCAAGGGGTAATGAACGGAGTCCCCTTTCGCACAGACAACATCAACATAGCGCCAGTCTGTCCTGTTAGTGCCTTCGATCATGATCGCCGGCCAGCACGGACATTGAGGGGATTGCCCGAAGTGAGCGAGGGACCCGGCCGTCGACAGCATGCCAATAGGATTCTGCATACATAGATAATGTATTACGACGTCGGTTGGATGCACCTGGCACATCATCGCTCGTGTGCCTCGCCCGCAACATCCGACCTAGCGCCATTCGCACATCGTAGCTGGCCTCTCCAGTGCGGGCTGCAGGTATATCGCGCGCCGACCGCCGCAACCGCAGCCCGCTCTGCCCAATTCCGGGTCTGCCCAAGTGTCGTAGAAGTAACGGACAATTGCTCAATCCCGATAATAGCTCTCACCGCTGTATCAGTGCTGCTCTTGGCAGATACAACACCGTTATCTTACGTACCACTTGCCCCAACATATCGCATGTTATCCACTTCCGCACAACGAGGGAATACACTATAATAATCTGGCCAGCTTCCGACACTTCCACTTCTTCTCTTCCTTTCTTTCCAACCCACCAACACTATTGTCTTAGGACCCAAGTTTCTTGCTCCAGAGCAACCCTCAATCAAAACCCCATAGTCCAATCCCTCGCAGCTTACCACCAGCTGGTATCACTGCCCCGCTACCCCGCGATCTCCGATTCGGACTTCGTCAACAGCCACATAAAGTACAGATCGAGGGCTCATAACCTCGATCACTTAAGTCGCCAAGACGTTCTCCAATCTCCTTAACTCGTAAGTCCCATGAGTCTCAGCGAAGATTGCGAATGGCCTGTTAACATTCTTCTGCAGCGTTCACAACCCGTTCAGCGGATCCCGCCGCTCAGCCGCCCCTGGTGGAGCAGCGGACTCGATCGATACTCAGTAAAGGTCCAAACTACAATAAGACCTTCTGACAATAATCTCCGGATTCCAATTAGCCAACATGGCCCCTCACGCAGAGGAGCATGCGGGATCCGCTAACGGGGGTAACTCCAACGGAAACGGGAGCACTGTCCAGACTGCCGCCTATGATGTCTTCACAGTCAACTCTCCCAATGTCACTTATACGGATAGCGAAATCAAGTCCAAGTACACCTATCGTACTACCCAGGTCGAAACAAACCCGGATGGCAAGTTCGTGGCCACCCCGACTGAGACTCTGTACGACTTCAAGGTCGAAAGGAAGGTGCCCAAGACCGGTATGATGCTTGTCGGCTGGGGCGGTAACAACGGTACGACTGTCACCGCCGGTATCATTGCCAACCGCCGCAACCTCGTCTGGCCGACCAAGGAGGGACAGCAGGAGGCCAATTACTATGGCTCCGTTGTCATGGGCTCCACAATGAAGCTGGGAACCGATGCCAAAACTCACAAGGATGTCAATATTCCTTTCCATCAGATCTTGCCCATGGTCCACCCAATGATCTTGTCATTGGCGGCTGGGACATTAGCAAGCTGAACCTTGCTGAGGCTATGGATCGTTCCAAGGTTCTGGAGCCCGGCCTCAAGGCTCTGGTTCAAAAGGAAATGGCCTCTTACGTCCCATTGCCTTCCATTTACTACCCTGACTTCATTGCTGCCAACCAGGAGGACCGTGCCGACAATTTGATCCAAGGTAGCAAGGCTTCTCTGGCCCACGTTGAGCATTTGCGCAAAGACATTCGAGAGTTCAAAGAAAAGAATGGTCTTGACAAAGTCATCGTGATGTGGACGGCCAACACCGAACGTTATGCCGACATCATCGAGGGTGTGAATGATACCGCTGATAACCTCCTCAAGTCGATTGAGCAGGGCCATGAGGAGGTCTCCCCCTCCACCGTTTTCGCCGTGGCCTGTATCCTTGAGAACACTCCCTTTATCAACGGATCTCCCCAGAACACCTTTGTTCCCGGTGCTATTGAGTTGGCGGAGAAGCACAATGCCTACATTGGCGGAGATGACTTCAAGTCTGGCCAGACCAAGATGAAATCCGCTCTTGTTGACTTCCTCATCAGTGCCGGCATCAAGCTGACCTCCATCGCCAGCTACAATCACCTGGGTAACAACGATGGTAAGAACCTGAGCTCCCATAAGCAGTTCCGCTCCAAGGAGATCTCCAAGTCCAATGTCGTGGATGACATGGTTGAAGCCAACCATGTTCTCTACAAGAAGGGCGAGCACCCCGATCACTGCGTCGTGATCAAGTATATGCCCGCTGTAGCCGACAACAAGCGTGCCTTGGATGAGTACTATGCTGAGATTTTCCTCGGTGGTCACCAGACTATTTCGTAAGTCTAACCAGATTCCGTACATGCAAGATGTAGTCCATTAACATTCCCCCAGGCTGTTCAACATTTGCGAGGACTCTCTGCTGGCCTCGCCCCTGATCATCGACTTGGTTGTCATAGCCGAAATGATGACCCGTATCCAGTGGAAGGCTGCCTCCGCCAATGGCTCCGACACTGGCGATTTCAAGAACTTCCATAGTGTTCTCAGCGTCCTGAGCTACATGCTCAAGGCTCCGTTGACTCCCCCGGAACTCCGGTTGTCAATGCTCTTGCCAAGCAGCGCGCAGCCGTCACCAACATCTTCCGCGCCTGCGTTGGTCTCGAGCCCGAGTCTGACATGACCCTCGAGCACAAGCTTTTCTAAGCTAGTTCCTACTTGATCTTTGGCCTTTTTAGGCGTCGGACCTAACGTCCAATTCCTGTCCTTTCCGAATTGAAATTTGATACGTGATGGTCTTCATCATGAAACACAGTCATTACCGATAAACCAATATAACAAACTAAATAGGTGGAAATGGTGCCATTGTGCGCTCGCATATACAAATACTAGCTATTTCTCACCCCCAAAAACACCACTAGACCTGATCTGTGACAATATGTGTGATAGAAGAGGTGTTCTCAGATGCCACTCTGAAATAACCAGCCTTGGTAGTCGCTGCGTGGTGCAAGTTGAAGATATCCAACAAAGTGCAATAGCCAAATGCCACTCCGACATAACCTAGAGTATCGTAAAAAAGGGAAATAGCCTCAGTTTGAAGAATAGGCACATTTTGTATCAAATTCTGATTCTATGTGCCTCGATGGTGTTGGCCAGCTACATGTACCTAACAGCTGAAGTATGAGAATGAGGGGCAACAGCCACTGTGATGGCGCTCTGATCCCTAAGGTGGCTGATGTCCGCTGTAGCGCACGTGATCCAGCTTCCAAAGGTGGGTTACGTTTGGCCATCAACCCACAACCGCTACCTAACCAAACCACCAGCTACACTCGATCCTCACAGTAGACCCAGCGATGCGCAAAGCCCAACCGTCAACGGGGCGATCGGTTATTGACACTTAAGCTCATACAAGCTGCACCTTCGCCACAGGTTCTAGGCTTTCAACTCTAGCTTGTGTACTTGCAATCATGCGTACCATTCCGGCTTCGACCCGGCACCAGCCAACCTCGGCTTCGAAAGCCATCGTTGTAATCATCGAGAAATCAGCAATGCCTTACGTTTAAATGCCGGTTCATGGCCAACGACCGACCGTCGTATATCTATCGCGTATTTCAGGCGTGCATTACACCGATACTCGATCCCAGTGGCGGTCACACTGGGACCAGGACTACAGATTATTCCCTCCATGCATTTTTTTCCATGTCAAGGGACGCGGACGAGCGCATCGCTTCCAACCGTCGGTGTTTTTCAAACTCCGACCGTGCTGGTTGCTGTGAGTTTCGATAGTATTTTCTCCTAACTAGCTCGCTGGTGACGAATATCGGATAAGCTATGTCGGGGTGGCCAATTTTGTCTGGCTTTCCCCGCCGTTTAGATCACTACGTGATGGCGCAGCTGGGATACATCCGCCTTGCCCATGCGCCCCCAAATACTCATCCAACCCAGCAGGCCTCCTAGCCGTGACCAAGATTCTTCGTCAACGGGGAACTAATAAGTTATTCGAAGGGGAAACGGAGCAAATGGCCTGCGGGGGGCTACCCCGCATGGACGGACTGTTGTGCAACTACGGAAACCTGGATTTTCTCTTTGCCTCCTGTCGCCTTTTTTGATGCCTGGCTGTCAGCCTACCTGTCGGTCAACTTGCCCGTCAGACAAGTCGGCAATTGCCACCACTTCTAGAGTGTGTGCTGCATACAGGTTCAGGCGCGTGGCGAGCCTCTTCTCTTTCTGCCATGCTCCAAGTTTGTCCAGAATTATCCCAGCAGGCCTCACAAATGATGTTCCTCAGAACAGGCAGTTGAGACCTTGTGTGGAGAGTGGGGGATTCGTAAAATGATCCGGGAGGATCTCGTATATAGTGTGCGTTGATTGACTCACAAGCTCTACTGTCTACCTAGCCTTTGTCCATGACAGGCATGAGAAATGGGGGCAGGGAATTTCTGAGCGTGTACTGGTTGCACCAGAGCCAGCAACGACTTGCTCGGTCTTCCCTTGTGGTGCGCTAAGAAGATGGCTCCCACGCGGACATTTGATGCAGGTGGTTGGCTTAGCGGCAGTCCGCTGAAGAATGAGGGAGGGGAGGAATGGCTTTCGTCTTTCTGCAAGTGCATCAAGAGACCTCGCCTGCCATGGTCTATTGCTCTGGGCCAGATCCAGCTGCTCCCCTGGTGTAGTCGGCCGGGTCCCTGGCAGTGGCATTTAATCTCGTCTCAGTGGATGACAGAAGGTGTTTGCGACGCCAAAAAGCATCCAAATTCCCACACGTCGCATCCTCGGACAGTGCATTGCCTTTTTGTCATCATCCGCCGACCAGCACCACCCTCGTTCCGTTCCTGCAGCTCGCTTGCCTTTCATCTGTTCCTTGACGCTCAATAATTTTCGCGACTATTATCGCCGAGCAGCCGCTCTGCTTACTCTGATCTGCCTGCTTCATTGCAAGCAGACACGACCATTCGCAGCCTTGTGCTGGGGGGTGGTGCTCGGCTAAGGTACGGGCATTTAGTCTGGCGACCAACACTAAAAACTCAAATGGGGTGTCGCAATGGGGGATCTCCAGAGCCTCCACTACGTCGCCCTCGACCTGCTGCCATGAGAGACGCTGGGGATAACAATGACCACCGGCAAAGGGCTCGAGTTGGTAGGGGCCTAGACTCCTCGGATCAAACTGGAACACCTCCTCGCGGGCCCCGCAACAATTTTCCCAGTAGAAGCCGTCGACGCAGGCCCGGACGAAACGACCGTGCCTCGAACCCACAGCACCGCTCGACGGACGACCAGCCCGAAGACTATCAACGACAACCCTCCCCCGGTGACACCCGTCGAGCTGAGAAGAGTAATGACTTGATTCCGCGTTTCAGCGCCAAGTCCCACCGTGATCGAGAGGCTGAGGGCAGGTCTGGTCGCGACCGTGATCGAAATCTTTCGCCATCGTCATCCAAGCGACAACGAAGCCGGAGCTCCAGCCAGTCTTTCACGGCTTCGCAGCGGAAGAAGCGCAGGGGTTATCAGGGTCATCCTCGCAACAGGAACGACAATCGAGCCGAGCACAGCTTCAAGAGAGGTCGCAGACCTTCTTCGAAACATCGCCAGTCACCTCGCCCGCACGCGTCCCCATCCCGGGGCGAGAACGCTAATTCTCTGTCCAACCGCCATTCAAGCCCTGTGTCTCCCAGGGCTGCTGAGGACGGTGGCCATTCTGGCGGACAGGAGTCAAGACGTGTGAGAACAGACCACCATTCACACTCTCGAAGTCCATCCCCAACTGGTGACGATCGTCACGCGTCCAGGAACTCCCGCCGGTCATCATTTGAACGCTACCAGCAGCCGCACTCTGCGACCACAGAGGCCCCACCAAACACTGAAGAGGGTGGCCATCATCCCGAGGATTCTAGGGCTCACACATCCGACTCACCCCCGATCCATCCAGACCGAAGGCGTTGGGGTGAAGCCCACAGACCCAATAGTCCGCCCCAACCAGAGTTCAATGATAAGATGGGCTCACAAGCATCACACAGAAGAGGGCACCATCCCAAATACTCTCAAAAACAATCCTACCGTGGAGATTCCCGCCCCTACCCCCTTCCCCTCCCCGTGTAGGTTCATACCATGACTCACCTTCGCAATCATCATATGGGCCCAGACGAGGCAGTTGGGGTGGTGCATCGTACTCGCCCCCACAGTAAGTCGACATCCAATTTCCGGCTATTAACTTTTGCTAATATATGATCTAGTCAATATCCATACAACGAAGGATCAGGTTCCTATCCGCCATCTGGCGGCCCAGCAGGATACTATCATCAAAATCCTCCTCGCTCACCCTCGTACTCAGGGCCGCCACCAGGAAATCACCGCGGGCATCGAGGCGGGTCCCGGGGTGGTGCCCCTTATCAAGGGCGGAACCATCGAGGATCTAACTATAAGAATGGGAACTTTGGTCCAGGCAATCATTCACAATCTTCGCGAGGCCACTATTCGCAAGAGGAACCCCACGAAGATGATGAAATCCATATGGAAGAGGAACCCCACGAAGATGATGAAATCCATATGGAAGACGAACCTACGAACGGCGATCCCGAGATAAATGAGGACACTTTCCGACCACAGGATGACGACGAAGGGGCTTCCAATCAAGCGGATCAACCAACAGCTATTCCCCGGGGACCATCAGGAAGGCCACCGCCAACCGGGCCAAGTAGGCAGTCAAACTCGTCTGCCAAGTTCAGCTTCGCCTTTAAAGCATCAAAGCCTGCTGCCACTGCCCCGAAACCCGAAATCTCACAGAAATTCAATGCCGCTCCTCAACGTGATAAGGAGTCAACTAAATCAACTCAGCAACCCCAACATGACCCGGCACCGCCAAGATTTGCGCCTACTGAGCCAGCATCCGCGCGTCACCGTAATGAAGGCAGAGGAAGAGGTCCACCCGACGAGCCCAGGGACGGGCCCAGGGTTGCACCCAGAATGCGAAAAGTGAAAAAAATCATACGAAGACCGAAAATCCGCCCGAGTCTCCCTCAAGAGCTAGCAACATCCAGCTCTGTCTTCTTCAGGAAACCGGGCAATGAGTCCGTCGTAGGCTCTGGTACATATGGCAAAGTTTTCAAAGGTTTGAATGTCTATACCAAAGGCCTGGTCGCCCTCAAGCGCATACGCATGGAAGGAGAGCGAGATGGTTTTCCTGTCACTGCTGTCCGCGAGATCAAGCTACTACAATCTCTTCGGCACACAAACATAGTCAACCTGCAGGAGGTCATGGTTGAGAAGAATGATTGTTTCATGGTGTTTGAGTATCTATCCCATGATTTAACGGGCTTGCTAAATCACCCAACTTTCAAGATGGAACCCGCACAGAAGAAACATATGGCAAAGCAATTGTTTGAAGCGCTTGATTACCTACATACGAGAGGGGTCCTTCATCGCGACATCAAAGCCGCGAATATTCTAGTGAGCAACGAAGGCGTGTTGAAACTTGCTGATTTTGGCCTGGCCCGCTTCTACGCCAAGCACCACCAGCTTGACTACACCAACCGAGTCATCACGATATGGTACCGATCACCAGAGCTTTTGCTGGGAGAGACGAAATATACTGCCGCTGTGGATGTTTGGAGTGCCGCCTGCGTCATGGTTGAAATCTTCACGCGGCACGCCATCTTTGCAGGTGACGGGACAGAGCTCAGTCAATTGGATAAGATCTACAACATTCTTGGCACCCCGAACCGGCAGGACTGGCCTGGCCTTGTGGATATGGCATGGTTCGAACTTCTGAGACCAACCGCGAGGAGGAAGAATGTATTTGCAGAAAAGTACGGGGAGCGCGTCACGCCCGCCGCGTTCGACCTCCTCTCCGCCATGTTTCGATACGACCCAGCTGCTCGTCCAAACGCGGCCGAGGTCCTCCAGCATCCCTACTTTACCACAGAAGAGCCGCTACCGAAGCAAGCGCTAGAGTAAGTTGCCCACGTCATATTATCAAAGGGTTGCAGTTTCAAGATGACAGCTATGCTAACGTGTATCCCAACAGGCTGAAGAGTATCGATGGAGACTGGCACGAGTTCGAGTCCAAAGCCCTGCGCAAAGAAAACGAGAGGCGGGATCGCGAGGCTCGCAAGGCCAGTAAGGATGCCGCCGCTGCTAGTCGTGCGAGGGATAAGAAGCGATCGCACGACAGCATCGACCAATCGAGAGACCCGAAGAGGATACATATGGGTGCAACGACAGACGATGCCGCCCCAGTGACGGCGGTCGAAAACGTCCCGGAGACGTCTAACCTTGAGGAGCACTAAAATCATCAGGCGGCGTTGTATGGAACAAGAGAAAAAAAGTTACACCGTGGGGGGGATATTTCGGGTCATACGATACCCGTCGCATTATGGCGGCAAGGGAGGGGGAGGGTTGGTAGTTTGTTTATTCCAGTCGACATACGTGTTTCTAATTGTTGAGGGTTCTTATACGGCGTTGCGAAATCCTTGGGGACGGGGGGCTGCTTTGAATCGGATCACATCAGCATCGTATGGCGGGATTGTTTTGATGCCAGTATATCATATCTATTATGCCAGTTTAAGTAGTCCTACTTTCCGGGCTAGCACATATCTTAAATAATGTGGAATCATCTTGCCACCGATCGTTCGCAGCCATTCTGAGACAATATATATGTATACCGACAAAAAATGAAGTCGTAATAGCCTCCTTCAGTCTACCCATCCGTAATCCCGCAACGGGTACAGTTATCCTCCTTAGAAACTTCAATATTTCCAATGCAAAGGTGCCCAGGATGGCTAGGTCGGCGAGTTTGCTTCTCTCGTCCTCCTCGTTTTGTTAAACCGATTTGTTTTCGTCATGAGTCATATAGGTCATAAGATCATAAGTAGGGCGGGACGTTGTTCATCATGGCGAACTCTGATGTGAGACACCACACCCCGTTTCTCTTCCATAGCGACGAGCCACTTAATTCTACTCGTGCATGGTCATAAAAATGAAACAGAAAACCCCCTTTTCTGTAACAGCTCCTCAACCTCTCTGGTTCCAAGTTGGAGACAGCCAGGTATCGTTCAAAAAGAATTCTCATTAGCCTTGCCTTTAACATCCGTATTACGGAGAATGCTTCGGAGGCTTCCCTCGGCGCGCCCTGAGGACTTGCTTGATGCGTCAGATGATTTCCAAGGGATCCAGCTCCCAAAGGAAGTCAAAAGGCTGGGTTCTCGGTCAAGGTGCGATACTGCCCCCTTGGCGGCCACAAGTCTCCCAATACTCTGCTGACCAGAAAGCAAACATTGCCGGTCGCGCTGAGAGTCTGGTCCCGAAGCCGAGCCTTCAGGACCGGTGCGAATTTCAAGCTGGCTAGTTGAGGCCTGGGGGAGGGCAGGCTCGCTAGTTAGAGCACCTGAAGAGTTTCGGGGAGAAGACGAGTCCATTGGTGCCGAACTTTGACCTGTGCCATCTATAAGGGCCAGAGACATTGACTTTTTTCGTTGCATTGTGTTTTTTGGTCCTTTGTCGTCTTGGCCGCGGTTTTCAAATGCGTCGCTATGCATAGAACTGGTTGGGGTTGTGGCCTCGGACTCCCTTCTAGCGGTTCGGCCACGAACCTGGTCCGCTAACTCAGCAGCCGACTTCTTCTTGGATATCTCGTCATCGGACGATCGGCTGGATGATATGATTGTTTCCAAAGTTCCCATGGCCCGACTGCTGGGACGCGCTCCATGCCGCCTTCTGCGATTTCGTTTCATATTATGTTCGTCGTCAGCTGACACAACTTGAAGTGTTGGGCCCTGAGTATCTTGACCAGAACCAGGACCTTCAAGAAAAGAAGAACCTGAACCATGTGGGGCGTAATGAACCTCATACTGGTTGCTAAGAGAATACCTCGACTTGGCACAGATCTCTGCAATACGATCCAAATCGGCGTTGATGTCGGATCGCCCTTCTTGAGGTTCGATATTGGAGATGAAGTTCTTGAAACTGAACGCGTCTACGGGTGGAAGCCTCGCCTCGCTATGAGCATCTATGGCGAGCTTGCTCTCGCGAGCGCGGACCATTCGACTCAACATCCCAGTCCCGGCTGATGAAATTGCTGCAAATGGCAGGACTGATCTTTCTGAAGTGGTAGAGCCCCCGCGTGGAGGGATAGTTCCAGAACTAGGATTATGGAAGTTATTGGCAGGACGGTTCGGCACGGGGGAGTAGTAACTGCGAACGATGACTGGTTCCGAATAAGTACTACTCTGAGCTCCGGATGATTTAGCGTAGCGATGCCGACTCGGGAAATTGTTGTTGAGCTCTCTCAGGGCAGATGTACGGTGCTGGGCAGTCGAGTCGTCAACGGGAATAGGTTTGCCCTCGGCAGTGGATGGTACAAGGCTCGTAGAGGAGAGATTGGCTTGGTGGGCTCGAATGAAGGAGTAGGGAAAGGCACTTTGGCGCGAATCGGCGGCCGGGCGGCTTATGGAAGAGGAGGCATCAGATGAGTTTCGTTGATGCTGTCGAGGAGGTCGTGTTTGAGAAGGTGGGGAGGGAGGAGACTCGTATGGCTGATCTGAAGACATGGCGATGAGTACCACCGAGGCTGTTTATACACTTTTACGTGGCAGGGTCCAGTGCTAGGGTCGAGATGTCTTTGACTAGAGGAGGGGAAACCGGCGGGTCATCAAGAGTGGCGTCGGTGTGTCGGTGTTGTGCTGTCCTGCAGGGGCATCGCTGGCCAGTGTCCGCGTCAGTATTGAGATGGCCGTATTGTGGAAAGACAGAATGTAGAAGAACTCCTGCCGCCAGCAGCAGTGCCTCGAAGCTTCTGCTGAAACCGGAAACAAGCAAAAGCCTCCAGCAACAGACCGGGGCGGAAACAAAGAGCCGACAATGTAACAACAGGCAGGAGCCAAATCTGCAGAGACCGCCGTGCGAACTGTTTGCCGGGGTATGGCAAATCGACGGAGTTGCAAGTATGGAGTAGTGTGTATTAGATACGACGACACTTTTGTCGAGGATTTGGGGAAGTCTTAGACAGACCACGACGGGGTTCTGGGGTGCAGTTGAGGGTGGGGCGGGGGAGCTTTGGTTGGCGGCACAGCAAACAGAGGTGCTAATTCAACATTGGCCCAGAAACTGGCCAACGAGGAGGCGCGGAATGGGAGGACAAGGGACGACGGGCGAGGATTGGCACGACTTTCGACGAACGGGAGACGGCCAATATTGGGAGGGGGAGCGGAGGTGTTTGATGCAAAGTGTCGTGGCTGCCGATGACTCGCAAACAGCAACAAGAGCCGGACAGGGCCAGTGGAAATGGTGGTTTCTGGGAGGGGCGGAGATGCCCCGCTCTGTCTCCAATTGGCTGCTTTGAATGGCTGGACGCGGTTTGATGGCGAGGCGGTCCAGGGTCGTTTCCCTGTCTCTGCCATCAACCACATCCAGTATGGCTGATCTTGTGCCTGTGGCTAGTCTGAACAAGCAGGGCGAGACGAGCTAAGCTTCGCCAGGGCGTCAAGGCGAGAGGTAAGCAGGAGGCAGGAAGCAAGCAGGAAGCAAGCAGGAAGCCGGCGCTGATGAGGGCGTCTCCATCAATAGCGAGCGCAGCTGTCGGGAGAGACCAGCTCAAAAGTCCCTTGTTCGACCTGCCGCCGCTCCCTATTCCGAGGATTGCTTCGGCCGTGCTGGATGCTGTGCTCGCTTGCTGTCTGGTGTGTTATCGTTACTGTACATATCTACATGGGAGGTGGGGTTTGGTGTCAACCACCGAATACGACCTGTCGTCCGGTCCAGCTGTACTAAGAATTTGGCTCTTGAAGTAGCAGGTCAAAGTCATGCTATTCATTATGGCTTGGCGTGTATTTAGCTGTATGCAAGCCATGTATTGTACGTGGACGCAATCGGTCAATCCCAGTAATAATTGCCTCTCACTATTGCCTCCAGATAATACAGCTTCCCTGATCAGCGTCCTATTCACCGAGTACCTACTTGGCGGCAGCGAATTGCACTTTCATCCGTTTCACTCTCTGCTTTTCGTGACGCAGGCCCCTTCCAGAACGGCAAGTGCTCAATCTTCTGCGTGGTGAAATTCATGCGGCTCGGACGAGAACCCACTACAAATGCCAGAGCAACAGATGCCCATGTCTCGCCTGGCCTTGCTGGCCCCCTCTTGGTATTCAGCTGTTCGGGACAGATGGATATGTTTCCTCCCCGCTAGATCGAGGGGAAATATTGCTATCGACCATTCATGGATGTTTCAAGGCTTAGAAGGCAATGGTGGTATGCAGTGCGGGGCCGCGGAAGCAAGCCTAGTAAATTCGGTTTGCGTGTAGTACAACCTTGGATCCTTTGAACAGATACCCGGAAGTTCTCGAGGGGTCCTTTTCAACCTTCCACCACATCTTCCCGCAAGCACTATGTATGTGAGCGCCTCTCCCCCCTTCCCCCCGGTTTGACTCATATACACACCCTTGTGGGCGTAGGTACGCCACGTACACGGTGTGCTATGCCACGTTGTCTTCCGGGTCTCGATTGCGGCAAGGGTGTTGACGCATTGTGTTGTGTGGTCCCCTTTGCGATCGGCACGCTGACACTCGCCGATGAGGTGTACGCCGGTCTGACCCCTCCTGCAGATAGCAACCTCAAGGTGAGACTTGTATAGAGTGACTAAGATCCTGGGAATCCCGGTTAATGTATCCAAACTAGTCAAATCCCTTGTTTCTCCTCCTTCTCCCCAAATTTAGCGTCCTTGGCGAGGCGGTTTGTAATGGACGAGGGTCAATCGCCCACCATCCTACAGAGACACATTAAGAGCAATTGATCAGGCCACATGCTTTCTTTACCACAACCGACTAGTATCTCAATGGATGCCATAGATTGGCTAAAAAAAAAACTTCATTAACTATAAATAAGATATGGCTAGCCTAACATTACAAGGACTTCGGAGAGGAAGGAGAAAACTATGGTTGGCGAGGACTCGCTACCGCCGTTTGAGACCCTACTGGGTCACCCGGAAAGGATGCCTTCCGGAATCCTAGATCTCGCCAGAATACCGGTGCTCATCTCATTCCACGGGTAGGTGTGTTCAGCGAATTGGCTGAGCCATGGTACCGTACCCTACGCCACCTGTCTGGACTCGTTCAGAATACACACCAGGTGCTCTGCGCATCGCAGTGTTTCCATGGTGCATCTGTTCCCGCCGGTCGTAGTAGACGAACAGAAGGTAAAATGCGTGAATGTGCCCAGGGATGTATCCAAGGAGGGTGAGGCAGATGTTGATGAGAAGATCTGGGTGTCTGGTTAGCAATTCAACAACATAAACGCGGAATACCGCGTAAGACCAACTCACCTGCACCGCAACCAGCGACGAGGAAAACCCCGAGGGGCGGGACTAAGCCATCTCGTCAGTGGTGCGAATTACCCTTTCATAAAACATGTGCCAACTCACAGAGGATAGTGAGGAGAACTAGGCAGACGGCCGCGGCAGCACCCATGATGAATTTCTCGAAAGTGGATGGATAGGTTGTAGGGTAGGTGAGTCTCAGTTCTCAGCGTAGTGAGGGACACAAAGTGGGTGTACTAGTAAGAAGCACGTATTTTTAAAAGATGAGTTGAAAAATGACGGTTGGTTGGTGATATGGAATAAGAATAACACTGGAACGCACTCGTACCACTGAGAGAGCCTTAAAAGCCAATTCTGTGATTCACGGCCGTGGCGGCGCGTGTAATGACGTATACCATCGCATGACGTACCAGGAGGCAAGATGCCAGCGTTGGCCGGCGACATGCTATAATGCAAATCATGTGAATGCCGTTAAACTAAGCCGATGGCCCTGGCAGGATCCAGAACTCTTCTAGAGCAACGTCCCACACCTGGGAACTATCGCTTTCCGATTCTTCCCCAATCACTGCCGTTATCCGTGTTTCCTTGTCGCCGTGGAGTTGAACTAGAGCTGGCCATTCGAGCGACACCGCTGACTGCTATAGCAGCATCAAGGTTTTGGGTGGCAAGGTAGACAGCCAGCGCTAGGAAACGGAAATTTCGGACTCTCTTATTTCGCAGCTCATTTTTTTCTCCTGACTTATGTCTTTCATGCTTCCTAGCGGCACCGAATGAACGCTCTGTTGTCGCCACATATAATTTCGGCAGCACGCTGGGTAGTACGGCTGGCTGGGCTTACTGAGGCTCATAAATTAATGAGCCGCCAAGGTAACACAGCCTACCACGTACAACAAGGGTGCCAGAGTTATGCAGCTGACGCCTCAGCAACAACTGAGCACTCTTGGTAGTTATGTTGTTTTGGCGCGGAAAGATGGCTTCCCTTAGCCCACGAGAAGAGGTCTTGTTGAGCCCAGGCACGACTGTCTCAATTGGAGGAGAACTAACACGGCAGAAATCATTGGCTTAAGAGGCACCCGGTTTCCAAGCACTTAACTACTAATTGCTGGCCTGCCTAGGTAGCTTCTGGTATAGAATAAATCCTAGGGGCCCGTGACACGAATAAACCCGAAAATATGGACCCGAGGCTCAACACTGGATTATTCTCAAATAATGCGTCCCATTGGTAGGTACTGAGCAATGAGGGCTGCCAGCGCGGTACATTCCTGGACGCCGCGCACATACATAGGCAAAAGGCATCCTAACTGAAATACCTCCTTGCCTGGCATGTGCCTACTAGCTTACATAGCGATGTGATTGGGACTGGTATTATTAATGAGGGGGATAGGATTTCGTGCCACCGAAGTGCCCGCAACCACAATACGATGTACCTGGAAATATCACATTATCCATCCATCCATCCAGGAGAGGTACAGTACCAGCTTTCTGGAGAAGTCCTGGCGCGGGTGTACCCCTG
Source organism: Clonostachys chloroleuca (assembly GCA_037952775.1). Lineage (NCBI taxonomy): Eukaryota > Fungi > Ascomycota > Sordariomycetes > Hypocreales > Bionectriaceae > Clonostachys > Clonostachys chloroleuca. The sequence continues at coordinate 17,267,864 of JBANAY010000003.1, read as the reverse complement.
GTTCTTTACAGGTGGATGGGATGGGTCTGGTAGCGGCCCACGGCATGCTTACCAGTTGGCCCAGTGGTCACCTTTTTTACGCGGTTTTAAATCCCATCTACTGTGCTAATATTAAACCAGCTCAAGTGAGGTACCTAGCACCGCTAAGGCATCTACCTGAGTGTTGGGTATCTATCCAGCCGAGAGCTGCTGCTGACCCTGACACTCAACCTCCAATCTGATGTTTGGTATTGCAGAATCACTCTTCCTTTTTACCCGCTGCTCAATTTGGTCTTTTGCCCCAATACGCATACCACACAGTCGCCTTTTTGCAATTAGGAAAAGGGCCACAGCTGCTCCTGGAAACGTGCAGACGGGCCCGGTGTTGAGGCCCATATACTTGGATAGCCCGTACAGGAGCACCGGTATTGGCGCCCTCCCTAGGTACCGCTGTATTACCGCTGTACCGCTGTACCGCTGCACCGCCGCACCGCCGCACCACCGCTATCATCGCCATGCGCTGGGAACAGCCACAGCGGTTGACTCGTTGATCGGTCGCCTGTGAGAAGCCGTACTGGTACACCCCCACATCCTCCACCAACGGTTTGCTTCCCTGTGGCGGGCACCTCCTGAAGCTTTCGACGCTTGGTGGCCTTCTTTTTGAAACCTCAAACCATCCTGATCAGGACATCCTCACAACCACCTCCCCATCCACCACTCAGCATCTCCCGCCCTGCCTCCTGTTCCTCCCACGAGCCGGCTGGGTCACAGGCTGCAGCTCTTCTTGCATTCGTTGGCAGATTGACTGATTTCCCACCAAGCGGGCTGTCTGGTTGTCTACACCGACCGCTCTAACGGTCCCTCCAGTCGCTGTCGAGAGTTGCCGTCCGCATCACGCAACCGACTAGCATCATGTCTTCGCAGCCGCTTCCTGCGTTCACTGTCGACCGCTACGTCGTCATCCATGTTGCGACCACCTGTGACGAACACGGCGTCTATGTGACCAAGGATTCCGCAGAGGTCATCGAACTTGGATGGATTTTAATTGATGCCAACACTCTCGAGGAGGTCAGTATCCTCTCACTTCCTCATGGCGCTGCCGATGCCGTTACCTATCTTCTCTCGTTGCCTCAAGCTGACTCCGATCTTTGCATATATAGCTTGCCCATGAGAGTGTGCTTGTGAAGCCTGTCAACACCCCTATCACCCCATTATGCAGTAAGTTGCCAAGTCCTGCTAGCTCCTGACGTGTGCCGTCTCCAATTTCGTGCCCTCGGCTTGCCTTGCCTCCTCGCCAAACTCAAGTGCGAATTCCGGACCCTTCCATCTTCAATTTACTGACAAAGCGTCTTCCGCAGCGAGCCTGACAACTCTCACTTGGGAACATGTCCGAAACGCGGGTACCTTTAGAGATGCTATCTCTCGATTCGACACTTTTGCCATTGAACACTTGACGTCCAAGAACCTCGATTTCGTCTTTGTCACCCTCGATGCCTGGGACCTTCGTGTTCAGCTTCCCCGTGAAGCTCGTGACAAGGCGGTTGTCCTCCCTCCATACCTGCAGCACTCCCGTACCTTCGATCTGCGAACCGAGTACCAGCGATGGCAACAGCACCACCCCGAATCACTGCCGTTTGGCCCCTCCATGCTGTCAAATATCTGTGCAGCTCTGGAGGTAGAGCCCGTGCAGTCGAGCGCGCCTATCAAACACAACCTGCCTTTCCATTTGCAGGCGTTGGCCCCGGCGTCCCCTCGACGTGCCATGGAAGAGGCCATCACACTCGCTAGGGTTCTCCGTGGCTTGATCCGAAAGTCGCAGCCGCGACAGGAGCATCCTGATGTTTTGTCCAGGCCCATGGATGCCCGTGCTGATGTTCGTGCATTCTTGTCTGAGCGAAGCAAGGTTCTTCACATGTCCGGTCTTCCTCATGATACCACCCAATCCGAGTTGGAAAGTTGGTTCACTCAGTTCGGTGGCCGCCCGATTGCTTTCTGGACTCTCCGCACTCCCGAACAGCACAAGCCTACCGGTACCGGCTTCGCCGTGTTCTCCTCTCATGAGGAAGTAAGTTTACCTTCCGCACTCAGCTTGAAACTCAGCTGTCTTTCCATCTGCTGCTGTAACCTGTGTGCAACCAATGGAACTAACCGTCTGCTGTCTAGGCCGCCGAGAGCTTGTGTATGAATGGACGTGCCCTCAATGAGAAAGCGATTGAAGTTTCTCCATCGTCAAGTCGGGTCTTGGATCGTGCCCAGGATATTCTCACCCCATTCCCTCCCAGTAAAAACCGACCTCGCCCGGGTGACTGGACTTGCCCCTCCTGCGGTTTCTCGAATTTCCAGCGCAGAACGGCTTGCTTCCGATGCTCTTTCCCTGCCGCCGGGTCTGGACCTCAAGGTGGTGCCGATATGGGAGGGCCTGGCTCCTATAACTATGGCTATGGTCCTCCAGCTATGGTGCCCCCCCTCATCACGGTGGACACCACGGACATATGGGCCACGGTGGCCGCATGGGTGGCAGCGGTGTCGTTCCATTCCGTGCCGGAGACTGGAAGTGCGGAAACGAGGTTTGTGGTTATCACAACTTCGCCAAGAATGTGTGCTGTCTTCGATGTGGTGCTAGCCGTGCTGGTGCTGCTGTTGTCGCCGACTCTGGTTATCCCTCCGGCATGGACAACTCATCTCAATACAGCGTGAGCCAAAGCTCAATGGCCGGAACTCCCGGACCCGGCCCTGGACCTGGACCTTTTGCTTCTGGTAACTCGTTCGGCTCTGGCGCTGGCGGATACAACCAGCACTTCGGCGGTCCACCAAGCCACTTCTTGCCCTCTGGTCTCGCTGGCGGTGCTGGTGCATACCCCAGCTCCTTGAACACTCAAGGATTTGGTCCTGCTCCTGGTGCCCAGTCGGCTGGACCTTTTGACAGTCGGGCTGCCGAGGCTGCCTTCCAGTCTGCGACCAATGGACCTGCCTCTGCAGGACCTTCGAACAACTTCTACAACAGCAGCAACAACGGCGGAGGCGAGAGCGACCCGTTCGCCTTCCTTTCTAGTGGAATTGGTGGGCTGTCAGTGAGCGGCAGCGACGGTCGCCAGAACGGCGGCTCGGCTCCTCCCAGCAAGTCGCCTGCTTAGGCTGACAACGCTGGTTGTCCCACCTGAGTCCGAGGGGGTCACTCCCACGGTATTATCAGGCCTCATTTCGGCATTTGATCGGTCGCTTCTGATTTTCCTGCTGTCCACGGAAAGGCTTTGGGGTAATGAACATAGATTGCATTTTGACCTTTGCCAGATACCTTTCCGGATGGACTGGAACCTTGCTTGGTTTCTACAAGAAGGCAAGGTGTGGGCTTTACAGTGTGTTTGGTATTGGAAGGTTGGATCGGAGTGATGGATTATTCTTGTTTTGCTGGCGAGCATGGGTGAAATAAAAAACGGTGGGATGGCTGGAAAACGAAAAGTGACACTACTATTTTTACGGCTGTTCTGGGCCGACGACATGTTTTATCGGCACAGTACCAGCTGCGAGAAATTGTCTCTCCCGCCGACAAGGCCTGTTCTTATTTTTTTTTTCCATTCCGCTGGGGATGACTGGGAGGGGGGTCCGGCTTTGGTTGATTCATTTGGGACATGATATATATTGCTGGAATCATTGTTCCGGACGTGCGGGTGCATAGCGACAGGAGTGAAAAAAGGGGGAGGGTATTTTCTCGGCCGCGTTCTCTGACTTGAAAACATCAAACAACTATTTTTCAGTCCGCCCGGGTTGTGTTCTTTATTTTTCGCTCGGCTTTCCACCGCTCTTCATGTCATTTTCTCTCATCGTGCTTTCTATCTCGAGTCATTTTTCTTTTCTTTTCTTCCACTGCCTCTATTCCTCTCATTCTCATCATTGGGAAATCGCAATTCACCTTTGTGTGTGTTTCTCGATAACCCAGCTCTTCAGACCTCTATATCACTTTTTGTGTTTTCATTTTCCTTTTCTCTCTATTTTGTATGCTTCATTTGGACGCGCGGACATCTGGGTAAGCGGCGGAGTGCTCTACATGGAGGGAAATTTGGCGAGGGAGTCGGGGAGCTCTTTGGAATCTGGAAACCTGGCCGGCTGGTATCCACGCCTGCTGGACGGTGCTGGGGGTGTTTTTTTTTTCATTGAATGCCGATACCTCACCACACATAAAACAATCATGGGTTCTTTTTCGGGGAGAGACTAGCAGGGGAAAACATGCCTTCTAGGGCTTTGGTGTCAAAGCGAAGAAGAAAGGATAAGGGGGAGGGCCCGTGGAGCCGGAACTTCGCGCTTTTTGTCGATAATCTTCTGTGAACTTTTCTTTCATAAAAGGGTTATGCCACAGATAATGCGTGCGTGCTTCAAACGGAGCGGATGGAGAGGGCGGAGGCATTCTATCTATGCTTCCCCTCATACTATATAGAGATCTTATCTGTCAGAGAAGTCCACCGCATGTTGTTTGTGATGAGGAAAATTGATCTCTTCTTTTTTTACACACTGGTCAGAATACAACGTGCCAGCTGCTGTTCAGATCACGATGGCCATCCTTGATTTTGTTACACTTCTCTTACGTACAAGTCTGACCTTTCGTTTAGAGGTCCTCCATGGCAGCATCCTCATCCTCATCCTCGCTATCGTCGTCGATATCATCGCCTTCGTTATCATCGTCGTCGTCGTCCGTAGCTGTATTTTCGTCTTCCTCGTTATCAACATCATCGTCTTCCGCAGCTGCGTTTGCCCCTTCTACAGCGAGGGCCATGGCTCTCTGATTCTCTCTTTCTCCGAGCCACTCCTCCCAGTCAAAGTCATCCTCAAATTGATCATCCCCATATTCCTGCCAGGCCTGAGCACACAGAACCTCGTCCTCATCGAGTTCAGGCGCCATTCCAATAAGAGCAGTGCCGATAAAGCTTTGCCATCCCTCCTTATCACTGACTGGAGGGACTGTCGACTCGTGGTTTGCTGGGCACGGCGGCATCACGTAACCGCGGGCAATTTCATCATTTGGATTATACGGCGCACCCTCGTCGGAGTCGGAGTCGGCATCTTCGTCCATCCAGGCCTGAGCGCGCAGGTTTTCGTCCGCGTCGTCTTCGATGAGGGTTTGCCGCTCCTCCTCGGTGAGCTTCGCCCATCGTTTCTTCATGACATGCCGCTTCTTCCAATGGTGAGTCGTATCCATGTGCTCGAGAGCTTTCTCCTCATTAGGAATGTACATTTCCTCCTCCGTAGGGACCAGGTTCTCGCCCGTCTTCCAGTCGAAATAACCCCAGAGGATCATATGGGGAAGGTGCTTGTCAAGTTCAAGGCCGCGTAAAACAGCCTCAAGGGGGACGAGCTCGTCAAGACGCTGGAGGTGAGTGCTCCCTTTGCCCCATCCCTCGTAGTGTCCTGTGCCAACCTCGTGAAACGGGACGTCGTGTATCTCTCGGCCATAGTAGTCGTGACCCCAGTGGTCCGGTGGCATCTGCATATCATACTGAACCTTGAGCTGCAAGATCTCGGGAAGAGTGGTAAATCTCTTGCGCATGAGTAGTTGCCACAGGGGGTACAGGCCGCGCTGGCCCATCATCAGATGGAGCAACTCCAAAGTGTTGGGGCCGTAGACGGGATCGTTGAAATGCATTCCTAGCTTGACAAAGAAGAGTTGCGCATTGTAGAGGTCAATATCTGTCCAGATTTCCTTATTGTGCATTAAGGCTCGTCGTTGAGTGTTGGTAGACAGGTCCATGAGTAGCCACATCCTGAGAAGAGTCGTATACATCGTCTTAGGCAGGCGGTGCCCGTTGCGGGCCATGATGGCAACAATGTCCCTAGAGCAACGATCTCGAGTCCACAGAAGGTGATAGTACTTCAGACCGGGGATGGAGCGGATTTTCTTTGGCTCTGGCTCCTCCTGTTCCTCGCCATCCCACGCGCGGCCCCGCGGATCCGACATCAGAAGAGGCTTGTACAGCCTGTACGGAAACGTCGCGCCAGCTTTCGGGAATCGGTATGCGGTCCATGTGCGGATGCTCGACAGCATATAGTTATGTATGAAAGTATGAAATGTCCGACAAGAAAGGAATAGGCTTATCATATCTCGAGGGGCGAGATGCTTGCCAAGCTCAACAGCAAGGACTGGATGGCTGCAGAGCGCAGTAAGAATATCTCGTTGTTCGGGGTCCGGTGTTTCGACAACGCGTTCGTCTGAAGGTTTCAGATACGGATCTCTCCCTCCAAAAAATCTTTGCAAAGCTTCATCTGTGAAGGTGAACTTCAAGCGTGCAAGACCATCGATGATTTCCGTTTCAGTTGAAACATGTAATTCGCCTTCCCCCACTCGCTCGAATCACCATCGTCTGTAGCCTCCACAGATCCAGATGCCGAACTGGCATCGTCCGCCTCTTCTGAAGCCGTGTCTTGATCGCTCTCCTTATCTGTAGTTGTATCGTCCTCCTGTAGAGCTGTATCGTCCTCTTGTAAAGCTGTATCATCGTCTTCTGAAGCCGTATCTTCCTCACTATCCTCTTCTGAAGTTGTACTGTGATCACTATCCTTTGCCGGAGCTGGCCCTTGCCCATTCTCCCCCCTGAGAAAGTGTTGACCCCACTGGTAAACCTCCTCCCGGCCTTGCCTCCTGAGATTCTTCCGATGGTCTTCCATAAGCTCTCGGATGGCGTACACTTTGATGGCCTCGATCACCTCATTAGCGGTGACTGGACCTTCCTGTTGCCGGTGTTGGCTGCGAAGCTGCTGAAGTGCTACGTGGGCTAGGAGCTGCGACTCGTCCTGGTCCAGGCCCTCGCGGTTTTGCACGAGATCGACGAGTTCGTTCAAGCCTACAGGAAGTGCCATCTCATCATCCGGGATGCCAACATCACCGTCGTGATGAGGTCCCAGAGTAGGAGCCGACATGGTGATCAACGATGACTGGTAGATGGCGATAGCAAAGAAGACGAGGTCATGTTAAGATAAATGGTAAAAGTTGCAGGTATGATTCGTGTTGAAAATAATGTAAATCAAAACGCGGGATTGTTGTTGTGGTAGAGTTGAGTGGCCAAGCGCATCGTTGAAGTTGACTCTGAGTGGGTTGTTATAGTGACTGGGAGCTTATTGTCTGCATGTAAATAAACGGGACAATAGAAAGTCGACAATAGGCCGCACCCATTGAAAAACAAGTAGGGTAAGCCGTGAGGGAGGTGGGAAATCGGAAGTTCCGCCAGACAGCTGGTGACGTCTGCTGGCGGACCTGAACACAAACAATTGGAACTTGCACCCGCTCCAGCTATCAATTTCAAGTTCTTATTTCATTTGCTTCTTGATTTTCTTCAAGTGTTTGTAAGGATATTAACTAGGTAGTAAATGGGACATCTCGACCATGGTCTGGCGCAACAAATGCGAGGTCCCCTGAGGCAACGAGCCGACTCGCCTGCACTCCCTGGATAGGCCAGCTCCACTCCTTTACACCGGGTATGACTTATGTAGTCTCAAGCTTGTCGATGTAGGATCATCCAAAACCAGCATATGCCCTTATCGGTCCAACTCATCCACTGGCAGTTCGCCATCATCTTTGCCAACGATAGATTCCGCAACCTTCCAGACCTGGAGGAGGTTGTCTTCGGCTGAACTGGCGACAAGCCAAGGCTCATTCGGGTTCCAGCTGAAGTCGGCCAAGTGGTTGGTGTGACCGCCATGCATGAACAGCCTAGATGAAAAGCAACCGATTAGTCAAGAACAAAGAAAAACGAATGTGATGCGGGTCGTCTTACAGCTCAGGAGGGCCATCGTCCTGATCATCGGGCAGTTGTTCCTCGCCAATGCGAGAGAGATCCCAGAAAATAATGCGGCGGTCGTAACTACCACTACCCAAAATGCCGGCCTCGGTAGGATGCCACGACAACGATGTCACAGCATCGTTGTGTCCCTCCAGTGTATGAACCTTTTCCTTGACATTTCTCAAGTCCCAGATGCCAATGGTCTTGTCTGCAGAGGCAGTTGCTACTAATACTTCAGAGTGAGGGTTAAATGCGAGAGCGTTGATAGCATCTAGGTGACCCTTTTTAGCCACAACGGCTGCTTTGTCAGTCTCGCTATGTCGGATATCGACAATTTGAAGCGTTTGATCATCAGATACGGAGCCGATAAAGTTCTTCGAGATGGGATGATACTGAACATCATTGACGATTTGCGTGTGGTGCGTGTAAATTCTGCTGGGCTTGAGAATCTTGGAATCGGCTTCCAGCTTCTTCAGGTCCCTGAGACCAGTTAGCAAATGCAACTAACGGCACGGTAAGGATCAAAAATCTTACCAAAGACACATGGTCTTGTCTTCACTACCCGATGCAAGACCGCCCTCCTCATGAGGATTCCAGTTGAGACCGAAACCCTCGGACTTGTGGCCTACCAACTCGATCTGAGGGTTGAATTTGCCAACAGAGGTAGGGGGAACCAGGGGGTGCTTAGTGCGGTCAAAGATGAGAATTTTGCCATCGACGCAAAAGGTAGCAATGATGTCGGGGTTTTGTGGTTGATAGCGGGCCTTGTTCACTTCTCCTGGGTGCTCAATCTTGTGCACAATGTCGCATTTGATGGCTGCGACATCGCCAGACTTTCCATACCCGCCGATCTCACCACGTTCCTCATCATAGTCATTAGGGTTAGGGGCAACGGCCTTTGGGATTTGCACATCGGCAATTTGGAGGTAGTTGGGGCTGTCATCAGATGTGTGAGTTCCTAGCAGGAGGCGGTGGGTGCGGTAGTTGGCGCCCTCTGGCTCCTTGATATCAGGAAACCACTGAACAGTCAGAGTTGGCCATGTGAGAGCTTTCCTGCGATAGAAATTAGCCAGGGACACTAAAGGTAAGGAGAGGGCCGAGAGGCGAGTCCTCCTACAAGCCTCGCATTTGCGTCTTACCCCAAAATCATATCGTACAAGAAAGGGCTGTTTTTCTTCCACGTCTTGTACTCTGAAATTAAATGGTTAGCAATGCTGGTTCTTGAAGCTGAAGTTGCAGTCCTATACCCTCATTGATCAGGCGCTCCGCCTGATCGTCATCATCCTCGTGCATCTCAACTGCGGGAGAGCATTAGCATCGCATTTATGACCACCATCTGTTGAGCTGGCGGAAAGCGGTAAGTTCGCCTTACCATCGGGGTCGTGGTCAATTTGTGTAGGAGCCATGATGTCCTGCTGCGACCGACTACTCCAAGTCTCAACTTTGACAGCAAACACACGAAATCCTTGACAGTGCAAATTGGTGTGTTGGTGAGCTCTGGGTGTTGGTGAAGATTGAAGATGCGCTCGGCAAGCTGCAGCGCTGTGAGAACCAATGACAGCGGAAAACTGAACTAAGCTTGCACGCGTTGCGCGTAAATGGGAGCGAGCAGGGCAGCCAATCAGAGGAGGCCTGCAGCTGCTCTGAGGCGCCAGCAAAATCCACCAGCGCATTGGGGCGAGGGGCAAGTTCCAGGGGTGTCTGTGGCGTAGCGAGAGGCTGAAGACGGCAGAGACCCCTCCACTGTTTTGAGTTCGTGCCAGCTATGGTGGGGACGTAGGTATCTCCCAAATGTGCCCAAAGTACCGCTTAGCCGTTGGGGCTGCCACGGGTTACCTTGCTCGCCGTATGAGTGACCCGCGTAAGGCTCCCCGGAACAGTCATCGCTGGCGACAAACGAACACACTTCGAGAGGCCATCGCAAGGTTTTATTTTACTCTCTACCACCCACCCAGCGTTTATGCGCTGCCTTTCCTCCTAACTTTACTACGTTAATTTTCTCCGATTTCGACTCCTTTTTTTCTGGGTAGTTCTTTGGATTCACACTGTTGCCCTTCGCTTCTCTCATATTGCATTCGCGAACGGAGTGTGGACGGCTTTGGTTCTTGTTCTACCTTATTCGATCTGTCGCAACACCGCGCGTGTCTGACCCTGCGACCCTGCCACGAACCTCCATCTACCATCTCGTCGACCCAGATTGGGTCGTTATTAAGCTCCCATCATGGGGTTCGTCTCCCGCTCGGACCTTGCTAGCAATGCTCGAACCATGCTGACCCCTCAACAGTGTCCCCAAGTTCTTCAGATGGATTTCCGAGCGGTATCCTGCGATCTCCCAGCTGATTGCAGAGAACCGCATACCCGAATTTGATTGTTTATATGTCCGATACTTCTGAACCACACGAATGCATCGCAGGCGACTGACAGCTTTTCTAGCTCGACATGAACGGTATCATTCACAACTGTACGCACAAAGATGCGGGCGAAGACACCATGTTCCGATTAAGCGAGGAGGAAATGTTCATCAGAATATTCAACTACATCGAGCATCTCTTTGGAAAGATCAAGCCGAAACAGCTCTTCTTCATGGCCATTGATGGTGTTGCACCTCGAGCCAAGATGAACCAACAGCGAGCCCGACGATTCCGTACCGCTCTCGATGCAGAGAAAGCCCGTGAAAAGGCTGTGCAGGAAGGGTTGGAGCTGCCAAAGGAGGAACCCTTTGACAGTAATTGTATTACCCCTGGTAGGGTACTCGTTCTTCGAGATGCTGGATTATAGTTAGCTGACTTTGAACAGGAACCGAGTTCATGGCAAAGTTGTCGCAACAGCTGCGATATTTTGTCAACAAGAAGATATCTGAAGATGCTGATTGGCAAGGTTGCGAAATTGTTCTCTCTGGCCATGAAGTGCCAGGAGAAGGAGAGCACAAGATCATGGAGTACATTCGAAACGCCAAATCGCAACCCAACTACGACCCCAACGTCCGCCACTGTCTGTACGGTCTCGATGCTGATCTTATCATGCTGGGACTTCTCAGCCACGATCCTCATTTCTGTCTTTTACGTGAAGAAGTTACTTTTGGAAGAGCTTCCAAGACTAAGTCCAAAGAACTCGAACACCAAAATTTCTATCTGCTTCATCTCTGCATAGTAAGAGAGTATCTAGAGTTAGAATTTCAAGAACTCAAGACGGACAACTCCCTTGGATTTCCGTTCGATTTAGAGCGCGTCATCGATGACTTTATCCTGATGGCCTTCTTCGTTGGAAACGATTTCTTGCCAAATCTGCCCGGCTTGCACATCAACGAAGGAGCGTTGGCCAACATGTTCCGGATTTACAAAAAGGTGCTTCCAAAGTGTGATGGATACCTTAATGAAAACGGCGTTATCAACATCCCTCGTTTGAAGCATCTTCTTGCAGAGCTTGAAAGCCTCGAGCTCGAAAACTTTGAGAACGACGTGTCTGATGAGAAATGGTACGCTTCAAAACAAATGGAGAAGAAGCTTGCCGGCAAGTCGGCCGCCCACTACAAGACACCCAAAGGAGGACAGTTGGTGATTACCTCTGCGCAGAGAGATCTCTGGAAACAGAAAATCCGACCTTTCATCTCGAAACGATCTGACAACGAGCTCGATTTGGGCACTGACCTGAAGGCTGAGGATCGCAAATTCGCCCAAGACTTGGCAGATTCCATGCATCTTGATTGGTCGACTCAGGAGGACGACGATGGCCGTCGGCATCTCATATTGGCATTCCCCCCAAAACCTGCAGGCGATGACGACGATGACGACGAAGAGGAAGAGGAGGGAAATCTGGCTGCTTACCGGGTTATGAAGACATACGACAAAGCCATGGTTGTCGATGTCACCGCCGAAGATGCACAGAAGCAGTACGAAAAGCTGTACCAAGAGAAGCATCAAGCTTGGAAGACCAAGTACTATCTTCAAAAGTTTGAAGAATGGGCCCCTGAAAAGTACGAAAATGAGCTCTTGGCTCTTTGCGAAAACTACGTTCAAGGTCTACAATGGGTCTTGTTCTACTATTACAAAGGAATTGCATCTTGGCCATGGTTTTACTCTTACCACTATTCACCTTTGATCTCAGGTAAAGTCGCTTTCAAAGGAGAAATTGGAGTTATTGCTGACTTAATTTATCAGATGTCGTGAAGGGAGCCGGCGCAGACCTCAAATTTCAAAAGGGGCAGCCTTTCAGGCCTTATGAGCAACTCATGGGCGTTTTGCCCGATCGGAGTAAGAAGATTGTGCCCGTGGCATACCACGACTTGATGACGAACCCAAGTTCACCTATCATCGACTTTTATCCCCGAGACTTTGTGCTGGACATGAATGGTAAAAAGATGGATTGGGAGGCTGTTGTCAAGATTCCCTTCATTGACGAGAAACGGCTTCTTTCTGCCATGGGGCCCAAGAACGAGCTTCTTACTGATGACGAAAAAGCCAGAAATGGTTTTGGAGTCCCTATCAAGTTCACGTACTCGCCGGAAGTCAACTTTACGTTCCCATCACCCCTGCCCGGCGTTTTCCCTGATATCCCCAATTGCCGTTGCATTGAGAATATCTTCGACTTGCCTGATATGGAGGGTCTTGAGTATGTGTCTGGGTTGGCGAACGGGGCTTTGGTTAGCGTCGAGGCTCTTGCAGGCTTTCCTTCACTGTATACTCTTCCTCACACAGCGCAGTTGGTCGCGGGTTACGGCATCAATGTCTTCCAACAAGACAGCCGAAACCCAAGCGTTGTTGTCACCCTTACCGAGACCGAGAAGCGTGCTAAAGTTGAGACCTGGAAGGCACGATTGGGCCAGCGCTGCTTTGTGGGATACCCGTTCTTGCAGGAAGCCAAGATCATGGCTGTTCGTGATGAACTCTTCAGTTTCGAACTGTCAGAAGATGGCACTTCTGTGATCACTAAAGACCATAACAACAGGGAGGCCGCTGATTGGGCTAAGGAAGCTGAATTTACTGAAAATTGGCATGGAAAGCGGCTCGGTGTGACCATTGGACAGGTCGAATGTCTGGTTTATGTCCACATGCTTAAGGGCCTGATCCGGACTGAAGAGGGTGCGCTGATCAAGGACTACGCCGAAAACCAAAGCCTGAAAAGTCTCTATGCTGGGCAGACTATTGTGGACGAAGTCGCGAACGAAGATACGCGATTCATCGAGAAGGCAGCCCTGCCGATTGAGGAGGAATTTACTCAAGGAACACGCGCATTCTTTCTAGGCGATTACGCCTACGGACGACCCTTAGAGGTCACGGGCCATGTCGACAAGAAGGCTGAAATTGTTGTCAGCCTGTTGAAAAACAAGGAGCCCGAATTTGCTCGGTCCATCATCCACGAAGCTGAAAAGATGAATCCCTACACCCCATCATTTGCCGTTGCGAAGAATCTGGGAATGCACCCATTGGTTCTGAGCAAGATCACATCGTCTTTCCAGGTTCACAGTTCGGCTGGGCTGAAACTGAATCTGGGACTCAACTTGAAATTTGAGGGGAGGAAGCAAAAAGTCCTTGGCTATTCGAGGAAGTCGCATACTGGATGGGAGTTTAGCAATCTTGCGATCAAGTTGATTGCTGACTACATGGTCCAGTTCCCCGACTTTTTCGCTGCCATTCAAAAGCAGGCGCAGAAGAGCGATATTCTGGAGACTGACCTCTGGAACGACCCAGCTGTCGCTTCCCAGCGCGTCAAGGACATTAGCGCCTGGCTAAAGAAGCAAGAAACGAGCAAATTCGAAAAGGTTCCCCTCGAGGCGGAGCAGCTTGACTCCGAGGTGGTTATGGCACTCGCCAAGGTTGGAGAGCAGGCATTCCAAGCATCCCAAGATGTTGAGATAAGAAAGCTACGCAGTGTGCCACGATCAGCACTTCTCAAGCCAACTGACGCAGAACTTGTCCTCGGCAACCAAAACTTTTCGCTTGGCGACCGAGTGACATTTGTTGCTGCTGCTGGCAAAGTACCAATTGCAACCCGAGGAACCGTGGTGGGAATCAGCCGTACCGCCACGGCACTACTCCTGGATGTTGTGTGGGATACCTCTTTTATGAGCGGCACGACATTGAATGAGAGAGCCCCTATGTTCCGTGGCCAGACTGTTGCCTCATCATCTGTGCTCAATACTTCGCAGAAACAAGTGGTTTCAGCCTCGAGCAAATCTCAGCAGCAGCGTCGCAATGTTCCTATAACCAAGTTAGGATCTTATGGATCCGTGGGAGTTACCCAGTACACCGATGCTCCTACTCCCGCTCCACTTAGGGGAGGATGGCGAGGAGCTTTGAACGGAAGTGGATCGCATGGTCGTGGCGGCCGGGGAGGGAGCCCTAACAATGGACAACGTGGTGGAGGACCTCCTCAGCTGGTTCACAGCACTCTTGTCTATCGCGGAGGACCCGAAGGCAATGACCAAACCCGTCACACAAATGGCCATGGCGGTAGAGGTAGCCCCCATCCTCGCGGAGGTGCTAGAGGTCGTGGTGGGCAGCAAGGAGGATATGTCCCTGCCCCTCAATCAGGGCCGACCCCCGAGTCAGGAGCTATGTATAGTAACGTGCCTCCTCCGGCAAATCTCGACAGTGCTCGTGGAAGAGGTCGTGGAAGAGGTCGTGGTGGGAGAGGCCGAGGCCGAGGCCGAGGAGGGTCTGCGCCAAACCACGATGCTTGAGCACAAACATGACATCATTGTGTATGAAGGTATATTTTTTTGAGAGAGGATTCAACTGAGTCCTTTTTTTTTCTAGCCCTCTCTTAGAAATCCGGCCGCTTGGAGTTGCTGTGCTGCAATGTTTTCACGAAATGGGCTTGTTTAACTTGTTTGTACATGATAGACGTTGCATGGCATGGCATGGGATGACATAGATTGGGCAGGTTGGTTTTTATCTCAAGCGAACTAAATATACCATGAGTACATCGCATATTTGCCTGGAAAAATAAAATCAATTCTGGAGCTTATACCCGATTTCTACACAGTAAAGACACTGAAATGACATGATCCCGAACGCCTACGCGCATATAATTGTACCTCAGATCGCTTTTTGCAAATTCAGCACGCTACCGTCTAATTCTTCTTCTTTATAGATGGGAGAGAGAAGGGAGCGCTGACTCCTCCTTTGATTGCCTTCCAGAACCCAATGTCTTGATTCTGGTTCCAGGTCAGGAGACCGAACCAGGGTTGGACATTGTAGTGTAGCTTCAGCTTCACATTCTCGGTGTCGGCGATCTTTCTGCTTGGATGTGTAATCTGATACTTTGGTCGCTGGTTTCTGAGAGAAAGAATGCCCCTTTTGTGGTTTATGAGTTAGCTTTTGTAGAGTAGGTGTTCAGGGTTGAACATCCGATTGACATACCTGTCAGGAGCAACCGTCTTGCCCTTGGCAGACTTCTTCAGCTTCTTCATGGTGGCCGGGCCAATGTTCTTCAAGTGATCAGCGCTGGGGTTCGTGATGATGGAATCCCAGATGACAGCCTCATTGGTGGCATTCACGCCGCCCTTCGCGGCAGGCCACTCGGCAGTCACGTAGACGAAGACCTGCTTCGTGTTCCAGGTGAAGAGCTGGGACAGGTCCGCATCGAGGGAGAACTTGATGATCGCGTACTCCTCCTGGACGCTGGAGTAGTAGTGTGGGCGACCCTTGACGACTTGGAGGTTCTGGACCTTGAGGGTGCCGGTGGGCGCGCGCTCCGCGTACAAGTCGGTGGCGGCGATGAAGCATCCTAGAACGAAGGCGACGGTGGTGAAGAAGCCGAAGACCGACTGGAAGCGGTTGAGGGTGTTATGCATGGTGAGCGGTAGCACGGTAGACCATTCGACAATTGACGGGATCGGAAATGTTTGTGGAAGAGGAAAAGTAAGTGAGTAAGTGGCCCGGCTGGTGCCGTTGTTGCGCTGATGGAGGTTTGAGGTGTCTGGACACGTTTCTGGGGGAAGATGCGTAGCTTGAGATTAGGTGGGGCACGACCCTTCAAAGCTTCCCATTGTAGACTCAAGACCTGCTTCACTTATATGGGACCTGGGCGTCTGCTAATCCAAGTACTGAACCGGATAGACTAATCTAGATATCCAGAGCGTAAGTGAGGGGCAAAGTTCACTTGATCATACTGATCGCCTCTTGCAAATGGCACTTCTTACTGTTGGATGATAGCCGCTGTCCATGTCAACAAATGTACGCATATGTATACCTGTCCACAATTGCAGGTCGTACAACAGTCATATAACCCTATGTACCTCACCTAGGCACATGTAATATTCAGATGCAAATAACCACAGCCATGCAAGGTTTGTGCCGGCTCTGAAATGGCAATATGTAGAATCGCAATAAGTTTTAAACGGACTGCCAGGCACTTTACACTTGCAGGGCGTGCTTGGGCGAGTCTTAGTGGGTTCCAGTGGGCCGGCGCTGGAACAAGCATCCCGCCCCACTAACCTTTACGGTTTTAGGGTGTACAGCAGGCGCATTTATGGAAGGACCAACCCATGCACGATCGCCAGGCAGTGCCTAAAATATTGCTGCATCTATCAAGGCCAAGATCAAATCTTCTACCACCTGATCAACCTCCTGCATAACTCTAGCCACCCTAATTCTTGTCCCTCCCGCCGCACGAAATTTCGCATAATATCACTATCTTGTTTGGCCAAACCGGACCTGGCTGACTTTCCCCTGTGTCAGACTGGCACCCACTGGTTGCGATCTTACGAATTCAGACAATGGGTGCCGACCTGTTCAGCCAAAACCTGCCGAACCACGCCTCTGGTATTGTTCCCTGGACCAAATGATAGGGGAGTGCGGGAGGGGACTTTCCAGCCAAGATGAACACGCTGGTATGCTTCCTCTTCCCCAAAACCCCATAGACATTACACAGCGCCGCTCAGGTCGCTCACATACACACAGAAGAGAATCGGCGAAAGCATCGTTAGGCCCATGAACACGCTAGGTCGTTCGAGGCATACGAAGCCAACTGACGAATCCTCCGACAAACGGCAGAAAACCGAGGCTGAGCCCGAACGTTCCCTCCACAAGTCGCCTTTCTTTCCACCGACCCCCCAACAGAAGATCCCATCCTCCGTCTACAGTGCCTCGCAAGATGACCCGCACGAGATCCAAAGCATTTCAAGTGTCGGGAAGAGCTCTACAGTCGCAGCCACTGTTCAAGAATTCCGCACGACCAACACCAAAAGTCGAAGCCGTTCGAACCGAGTCCGAAAAAGTCGGCAAATGAGCAAGGAAGATCTCACGACAGCCGGACTCAAAAGCCCGATGAGCCGTTCAGTCTATTCGGACAGCCCAGATGTTCTTTCGATAGCCGAAATCCCACCGGCGAACGTAGTGTCTGACGTGCTAGGAAGTCAATCTAATGGAAAGCGAAGTCGGCCAACTGGAATCACTGAACCTCCCGTCAAACGACCTAGGATAAGTGTCGATCAAGAACCCATCGAGGTTATGTCTGAAGACGAGCTACAGGCTCCCTACAAGAATAACACTTTGGATTCGAAGAAGATGACTAATTTCACGAGTTTTGACGAGAGGAAGCTTGTGCGAACCACGAAGAAAGGTGACATCCGAGCCACAAAGTTTCAGTCTCCGAATTCTTCGGGTAGCAAAACCCACAAAGAAGAGTCTGCAATATACTTGAGAAGCGCTGTTTCAGGCACCTTCACGTGGGAAGCCAAGCAAAATGAAGTACACCGGTTTTTCTTAAGTGGTTCAGGAACTGAAAGGTCATTCAAGTTTCAGCTCGGGGAGGAAAAGGACGAGTTGCGATGGCTTCAGCTGAATTTCGAGAAATTGCTCAAACTTCGATATGCTGTGCCAATCAGCCGCTTTGCGGTCGTATCAAGATCCGTTTGCCCAGGTCAACCTGCAAGCCTTTACCTTGAGTTTGAAGATGCTCAAAGTTGCGAACGATTCATCCATCAGCTCCCTCGGAAAGAAATAATGATAGATGAAGATGAAGAAGATCCGTAAGTTCTGCAAACTGAAACACGGGTCAATCATAAGCCACTAATTGATCCTCAAAGGTTAATGCCAGAAAAAGCGTTCAGTCATGCGCGTAAACAGGCTTATAAGAAGAATGCTTCAGAGAGTAAAAGTTCGACCATCAAACCATCCAGAGAGAGACAGCAGTTTGTGGTTGAGATTTCAGCTCAATCACCAAGACGCCGGTTTTTAGAGGAAGCGAAACCAGTGCAACGAGAGAAACTTACGGACAAACTTGCGCGCTCTGTTAAGGAATCCAATAAGACTCCAAATAGATCCAGTGCATTCGATATCGAATCTATCTCGCCAGTTGAGACTCTCTCCCCGTCATATCGGATAAGAAGGCGCGCAACAAGACAGTCTTCCCCCATTCTTCCCCCAGAAATCTTTGACCGTTGGACCACGAAAAATCCGAGTTGGAGAGAGATATGGACCAAATCTCTTGTGTATCCCAGCACTGGCAAGAACCGGGCTACAGTAGATGCTGACGACATCCCGAGGTTGGACGAGGGCGAGTTCCTCAATGACAACATCATCACTTTTTATCTTCGCCATCTCCAGATTAAACTTGAAGCTGAGGCCCCTTCAATGCTAAAGAAGGTACATATTTTCAGTAGCTTCTTTTTCGAGACGCTGAAATCTGCAAAGAAATACGAGGGTGTAAAAAGTTGGACGGCTAAGATTGATCTATTCTCGTATGACTACATTGTAGTCCCTGTCAACGAACATGCACATTGGTACTTGGCCATTATTTGCAACCCTGGAATGACTTTACCTGCTGAAAAGAGACCTCAAATAAATGCTCCGCAAACAGACAACGAGTTTGGCGAAGACTCAACAAGGGATTCGACTCAGATGCCAAGTGTCGAACGCGGTGTTGAATCTATCTCGCTTGAGGATATTGCACCCCTCCCTCCAACCGCGGAAATCGCGGATGAGACAACCGATCTCTCAGAACCGGCACTCGCGGCGGGAAAAAAGAAATCACGGAAGTCAATTTCTCATATCAGGCAAAAACTTGATCCCTCTGAACCAAGAATCATCACACTCGACTCTCTGGGGAAAGCGCACTCGCCCACTTGCAGAATTCTCAAAGAATATCTTGGGGATGAGGCCAAAGACAAAAAGGGCGTGGAACTGAGCGCCAGCCCTCCCGGCATGACTGGGAAAGGCATTCCTGAACAAGACAACTTCTGTGACTGTGGTGTTTTTGTGCTTGGATACATGGAGGCCTTTCTACAGGATCCAGATGAGGCATATCGCAAGCTACTTCACAAAGAGCGTGTTGACTGGAATATCAACCCTTCGAACTTAAGGAATCAAATCAGAGACCTTATTTTTACGTTGCAAAAAGAACAGCAAGAGCAGATAAACCGGGGAAGAGAAGCGAAACGGGCTGCCTGGCGGGAGAAGAAGGGCTCAATGACACCAAGTCAATCATCTCGACCTCACACTCAACGCGCTTCGTCTCAGGGTCCGCTGGTTGGACAGCCGGCATCCGAAAACTCAAAGCTTGTGTCATCTCCGGGGCTTCCTCCCCCGCTCCTATTAAACGGTGTCTCAAACGGCCCGGTAAGGCAACAAATAGCCTCCTCCCCAGCAAAAATCGAACGGCCCGAGACATCTGGGGTCGAAGTCACTCGACACCGGTTTGTCAAACCGCTACCAGATAGCTCGAGTGATGCTCTAGTAGAGAATCTAAGCTATCGAAATTCGAGTGCTTCTCCAACCAAAATCAAGCAACCCAAGTTATCAGATCTTGCGAAAAAGGCTCCGCTCAAATTCGTTAGCCCCCTCACAGACAGCTCCACTGATACTATGAAAGGCAAAAACCAGCCATCCGTTTCTCCAAACGCTGTCTCTCACAGCGCCCAACGGGTCGAACAAAATGGGGATTTATGCAAACCGGGGAACCAAATCTTAGCCGAGCCTGTTCAGATATCAGTAGAGGCAAGTGACGGCGAGGAAGCAAATTCCCCGTCTCATGAGAGGCATCGAAAAAAGAAGAAAAGAAAGAAGACCCATGGTCATGAGTCTTCCCACGCTGGTATCAAAGACGTCCCTGAGGGGGACGCGGCTCCGGAGCATCCACAATACGACGGCATTAACCGATCCACTGATCCGATGTAAGGCAAAATTGTGTTTGTCCGCCATCTTTCGTGCCAGCTCTGGGCAACTGCTGTTCGGATATTTTGCAACAAGCAAAGCTCTGGGAGTACATGTGCAATCACAAATGGATCTTTTCTTTACCAGTGTAGCAGAATAGCAAATTAGAATCGGCGGAAGGAGAATTTTAGATGACAAAGCCTTACGTTGTTCACTAAACAGACCATTTTAATATACATATCGAGCAGCAACAAGCAGGAACTACATTGCGCACTGGCCGGCCCCGATATAGGAAACTGACTACGAGTATAAGAAGAACGCTCGATCTTTTGACTTATTTGAAAGACGACATGAGATGGTAGATTTACAAGATATGATAGTGTATGAACGCCTTTGTGATAATTCTATGTTTTCCCCGGTACTCCTAATTCAGCCCTCCTCGTCCGTGCTATTATCAACGCCGTTCGCTGATACAACCGGTCGTATCCTGGGGACTTCAAACACAACTCCTCCATTACGCGCGCCATCAAAAATCTTCCACCGACCGAACCTATGTTCCTTGCTCACTGCGGCGATAACACAAATCCCATCCTTTCCTCGGTCGCCACGCTCAAACACCGTGATCCCGTTTACCACACCAACAATAGGGCGGGAAGATGCAGCCCCAGCATTAGGCGTAACCCCATTGGCCTGATTGCTAGGTTCTGGGCTGGAAAGAACTCCAAGGGATTCGATCCTTCGCTTGTCCTCGCTCAGTTGCCATACCCGAACATACCCATCCCAACTCCCGCTGAAGAAGACATCTGAGTATGGTATCGTCCGTAAAGCAGTGATCGGTCGAGGTGGAGGTGCCGCGACAACATTATCACTTGCGATAGCTGAAGCCGACCCTTCTGTAGGTCCAGGAGCTGGGTCAACTCCATGGGCCAGTGATTCTAAGTAGACAGGCTTCTTTTTCTGAACACTCCACAAAGCAATTGTACCGTTGTCGCTGCCAGTGATGAATAAATCGTCATCGATCATGGCAATGCGGTCCATGCTGCCTTCATGGAGTAAGGAGCGGGGATTGACACCAGGCTTTGGTTTCTTGTCCACAGCACCACCCCTAAAAACAAGTTGCGATTCCTCGAGGACCTTCCATAGTCGGGCGGTACGGTCACGAGCTCCTACGCTGACGCAACGCTCTTGGGCGAGAGCGTCAATATCGACTACCTCATCCTGGTGGCCGAACAGAGTCTCGACGTAGGCTAATTCGTCCAGACTCCATACCTTGACGGTGCGGTCTTTGGAACAGGAATACAGCTGGTTCGTTCCTCTCCGAAACGCCAGACCGGTGATTGCATCGCGGTGGTGGTTGAAGACCTTGACAGGCTTCAGGGTCTCAGCATCGTGGACAATGAGCTTTCTATCTGCGCCACCGGTGACAACATATCGGCCATCTGGCGAAGCAGCAATGGCCATGATTGGACCGGTGTGTCTCTGGTAGTTCTTCTCCTTCTTCTTGCCAGTGCTGCCTCTAATCCAGGACTCCACTTCCGGTCTCTTTCTCGGGGGGCGGGTGGCTTCTTCGGTTTTCGCTTCGTGGTCTGAGGATATTGATTTTGCGGGAGATCCTGGGTTCTCCACTTGTGAATGTGTAAATCTTTAGTTGCAGTGTAGAAGTAAGGCGCGCTGGAAGTGATGGAGGTGACGGGGCCGGTGTTGGTGCGGAAAAAAGTTTGCGAAGCTTTGTCTATAGCCAGTTCAGAGCCCAATTGGCGATAGACCTTTCCCTTGGTCTCTGCCACGTCCTCCTGCAGTCGCTCGGCGATCAGATCTCGGTCAATGTCTGCCGCGTCGAAGCCAGCCTCGTCCACGTGCTCCTTGACATTCTCCAGATAGCGCTCTGCGAGCCTCAATCTCTTTTCGGCGGCGGTCTCGCCTTCGTTGTCAGAGTCGCTGGCTTCCGAGGACCCGGACGCATTGGAAAGGCCCTCGAAGCTCTCGTCATCGTCCGATTCGCTACCAGAGATGGACTCGTCCCTTTCCTCACGGCGGCTCGCGGGGTTCGCAGGCGCCTTGCCGGATGATTTGGGGCCTCCATTGGCAAGTCTCTTTTTGGGAAACTCGGGAGCTACGGGCCTCTTTCTCTTCTTCTGAGAGCTCGGGGCTGTGAAAAAGGAAGACATGGTCGCGGGTAAAGAAAAGAAGATTGCCTGTACTGGCACTGGCAATCCCGCCCAATACAGGATAATTTTCTTAGCAGTCGTTCTTCCAACTTTTTTTTTCCTTAGTGCAGAATTGGGATCCACAGAAAATCCATCCCGCTTATCGATTGTGCAAACTCAAGGTACGTACCCAAAAGATCGGCCATTTGCTTTTCCGGTGCGAAGGCGGTCACTGAGCATGATGGTGGATGCATGGGAGAAGGCGGGCTGCTACGACCAGTGACGCGCGCAAGCGCTACAGCCTAATGGTAGCTCTGGGTGACTTCAAGCAGCTATCCTGATAAAGCACCACACAACTGCCTTTCCCATCACCCCTCCACCAACACAGAAATCGCAACATTGCCCAAAAATCAAGATGTAAGGACCACTTTTCAATACCAAACTCGCTCGACGTGGGCTTACACTCTTCCAGGGAGGTTCTACTCGGCATCACAGGCAAGGACTTCACTCTCATTGCAGCTTCCAAAGCTGCCATGCGAGGTCCAACCACCTTCAAGGCTTCCGACGACAAGACAAGGGCGCTAAACAAACACACTCTCCTTGCATTCTCTGGAGAGCCTGGAGACACCGGTATGAGATGCCACTGCCGTCGATATTGTGGGGGGAAGATGTGCTAAGAGTTGTTGTGACATCTAGTCCAGTTCGCCGAATACATTCAGAGAAACGCACAGCTCTACTCTATGCGCAACGAAACCGATCTGTCACCCTCCGGACTAGCACACTTCGTCCGCGGAGAGCTCGCATCGAGCCTACGATCCCGAAAGCCCTATAATGTCAACCTCCTCATGGGCGGCGTGGACCCCATCACTGGCAAGCCCGCTCTGTACTGGCTGGATTACCTTGCCTCACTCGTGGACGTGCCCTACGCCGCTCACGGCTACGCACAGTATGTTCTCCGCATGCTCTCCTCTCTCGATAATTTACCTAGCTTGTTCCCGATAGCTAACTCTACTCTCCAAAGATACTACTGCCTGTCGCTTCTGGACAAGCACCACCACCCCGATATTACCCTAGGCCAGGGCATCAAGCTCCTGACTATGTGCGTTGATGAGCTGAAGAGGAGGTTACCGATCGACTTCAAGGGCATGGTCGTCAAGGCCGTCAAGGCAGACGGCATCGTCGACATAGAATTCGACGACGACCGGGTGGTAAAGTGTCCTTGAATGAGGAGTATGAGGGGGAAACTCGGGAGGCTAGCCAACATGTACTTTAGTCTAATTGGAGGCTGGAAAGGTAATTCATACAGCATGACCTTGACGTGCAATGCTTCGTTGTGTGGGCTCTGAAGAAACGGCACAGGCTGCCTCGAATAGATATCTCTCCTGCACCAATATAAAGGGAAAAGCGGTTCAGACAACAGATAGCTCGCTTAGAACGAATGTGCAAGTCTAGGTTCTCTAATCCACCTGAGCGGTGGGATCTTGGATGGATAGAGTTGGCCGCAAGGATGCTGATATGCTCCATTGTGGCAGCGGACGGTCTCTAATATTA
Organism: Clonostachys chloroleuca; assembly: GCA_037952775.1. NCBI lineage: Eukaryota > Fungi > Ascomycota > Sordariomycetes > Hypocreales > Bionectriaceae > Clonostachys > Clonostachys chloroleuca. The sequence continues at coordinate 17,244,326 of JBANAY010000003.1, read as the reverse complement.
TGCAGTATCTTCCATAGTTGGGACATAAAATACCTGCAGGGGAGGTTATACATCTAAAATGATGTCTCTCTACCTACTATATATATGTGGGTACTAAGCTATCGTCAGGGCTTAGGAAAGATCTTAAAAGGATTGCAGTACGTATTCTAGAAGTTTTACTTAGTTCTATCCCTAATCTGTTACCCATTTTCAAATGGCAAGCAGAAGCAAGCAAGATGTAGGTAACAGTGGAAATGGCACACTTAAGCAATCTCTTAACAATTACTTGATCAGCTATCTTTCATAGCTAGCTATGCAATTACTGAAACAAGATTAAAGGGGGGAAAAACGTCAAGGTATAACCATTGATGATCTACAGTCTCTGCTTAGAATTAGCTACTTTTTGGATATTATGTGTGTATTTGGGTGTGTATTTGGGTCTTTATTTGAGTCTTCATTTGGGTCGGTTTGTATTTATCAAATCACCTCGCCCATCTAGGCAACATATATCCACTGTTTGCGTTGTCTGAGTATCCTTGTCCTGAGATATCTCAGAATTGGCAACAGTGAAACTATGAGCAACCGCCTTCCGGAACTTTTGTGGCATGCGGTTGGAAATCTCTCCTAGCAGGGTAGCTCTTTTGACGGAAATTATCCGAACCTCCATCTGTGGCTGGTTTGGATGAAAAGGGGTGTTACACAATAGGATCACACAAAAAGGAGGGAGTCGCGTGGGCGAAAGGGTGTCGAAAAGGGGGATCAGCCCTTGGGTAGTCTGCTGTCTTGATCCAACCACCTATAACCGAAGATTCAATATTGGTCTTACCAATGCGACGGTACCGTTGAGGCGGAAGTCAATTGGCCAAGTTACCAAGCAGACCAGCCACTTCTTGTACAACGATATGAAGCGTTGACCAAAACGAACCAAGGCGGAAAGTCTCTTGGTAATTGCCGATATTGAGTTCCAGGCTAGAGTGCACCTCTTCGAGGACTAGAGGCACGCTATTTGGGTGCGTATCGTGGAAGTCTCTTGGGCCCTGTAGTCTGTAGGTACTATCACATGGATGGTGCAATGGCAGTTGGCTACGAGTTACCGCTATTTACCTAGCTAGCCTGCATATGTACATATATGGCTGACAGGCATGGGGCTCCCGGTAGATTGGAAGTTGGTCCAAGGCGCACACTTTCGTCAGGCAGGCTTTCTCCAACGCAGGAGACGAATGACAAATTCTGCCGGATACCAGGATGCTAGCTGAAAGAACAATGATGCAACTTCGCCCGTAGGTGTGATTAATCCCCTATGGCTGGGTGGTCAGATGCCCGGGGAGACCGGGGGGGTCTGACGTCGGGAGCTGAGATGGATCTGTCTGCCTGGCATTTTCGACGGCGGGCCGCCAGGTAGCAAGTACCAGGCACATCTTCTCGAAGACCCTGGGATGGCGTAGAAAGATCTGCCCTCTGTGGCAACAGCTCCTGGTCCCACCGGGCTGCTGCGAGATACCTCTGCGCAAGAGCTGCAAAGACTTCGTAGCAGACAGAGACCACGTCGGTGCTGGTGAGGTGCGATTGAGACGCAGCGCTGCTTACGAGGCCTGTAGTACCGCCTACCTGCTGTTAGCCTGTGATCGCCCCAGGGAGACATGGACAGGCGTCAAATTGTCCAAGATTTGTACCCTGGTACCACTAGCCCCTCCAGTTGACGATGGGCTCGTGCCCAAAATTCTCACCGCCCGGCCCCGGCGCTGGTGCCACTAGCCTTTTTCGACACGACCAATTTTTTTCGCTTTTGCCCCCCGATTTTTATCGTCCCTTTTCCTCTTTTCTCTCACAACAACCCCTTCCCAACATTCTCATAACCCTTCTCCCCTCATCCGTGCCATTTCCAAGGGCATTCCGTTTTCTTTCTTGTTTGTTTTCTTTGAAGAGTCTGCGCGTTCTTCGAGGGAAATCTGCAAGTATCACGTCCAAATCCTGCTTTACGACGAAGAAAAAGTAATTTGTTAGAGGGAAATTTGCCAGAGAGCCGTTACTCTCATCTTCCCTCATTTTCCATTTCACTGCTTTCGCTTCGCATCATCGAAACCTCGTTCGGTTTTACTTTCCTTCTTTCACTCTCCTTTCATCTGAGAGTGATTGCACGACGAAACACTTGGGTTGCATCACGAACTGTACATGATCCACTGAGTTTTTCCAACTTTCCATCGTCTATCATCATCGAATATGGCGGACCAACTCAACATGGGTGGGCTCAACCTGGGCCCTGAGGGCCAAGGAGGCCCTCCTTCCGGAGCTCGCTCTTACATTCCCCCTCATATGCGCAACCGCCAGCCGAATGGACCTGCCCCCGTTAACGGCGGTGGTCCTCCCCCAGCGGCGGCTGCTCAGGGACCCGCCAACGGTCTGGGCAACAGCTCCTGGGCTGGGTAAGCCTAACCAACCCATCCAAAACCTCAGTTCATTTGTATTAACATGACTCGCAGCCAAAACCAAAACTTCCCTGCCCGCCAAGGAAACTGGAGCAACGGCCCAGAGGGCGCTGCCCCCGGCGGCAACAACTACCAGAACAACAACAACCGACGCGGTGGTTGGAGCGGTGGTGGTGGTCGTGGCGGCTACGGCGGAGGATATGAGGGCGGCCACGGTGGTGGCGGCGGCGGCAACTACTCTGCTCGAGGCTCCGGCGATGGACAGTGGAGGGACGGCAAGCACATCCCTGGCCCAGCCAACCCCAGAGTCGAGCGTGAGCTCTTTGGTACCATCGACGACCCTTCCAAGCAGCACACTGGTATCAACTTCGAGAAGTATGACGACATTCCCGTTGAGGCTTCTGGACGTGACGTGCCAGAGCCTGTCAACCAGTTCCTTAGCCCTCCTCTGGATGAGCATCTGTGCCGCAACATCGAGCTCGCTCACTACAAGGTCCCCACACCTGTCCAGAAGTACTCCATTCCCATTGTCTCGGGTGGCCGTGATCTGATGGCCTGTGCCCAGACTGGTTCGGGTAAAACTGGTGGTTTCCTCTTCCCTATCCTTTCTCAAGCGTTCCTGAACGGGCCTTCACCTGTCCCTGCCTCTGCCGGTGGTGGTGGTGGTTTCGGACGTCAGCGCAAGGCCTACCCTACTTCTCTGATCCTTGCCCCTACCCGAGAACTGGTCTCTCAGATTTATGATGAGTCTCGAAAATTCGCCTACCGATCCTGGGTTCGGCCCTGCGTCGTCTACGGTGGTGCCGATATTGGCTCTCAGCTCCGTCAAATTGAGCGTGGCTGCGATCTGCTTGTTGCTACTCCCGGACGATTGGTCGATCTCATAGAGCGTGGTCGCATCTCCCTTTGCAACATCAAGTACCTGGTTCTTGACGAGGCTGATCGTATGTTGGACATGGGTTTCGAGCCTCAAATTCGCCGCATTGTCGAGGGTGAGGATATGCCCGCCGTTGCCGACCGCCAGACTCTGATGTTCTCGGCCACCTTCCCCCGCGATATCCAGATGCTCGCCAGGGACTTCCTTAAGGACTACGTTTTCCTTTCCGTCGGTCGTGTCGGTTCTACCTCTGAGAACATTACTCAGCGCATCGAATACGTCGAAGATGTTGACAAGCGCTCTGTCCTCCTTGATATTCTCCACACCCATGCCGGCGGCCTGACCCTCATCTTTGTCGAGACCAAGCGCATGGCGGACTCTCTCTCCGATTTCCTCATTAACCAGAACTTCCCTGCCACCTCCATTCACGGTGATCGTACCCAGCGTGAACGTGAGCGTGCCCTGGAATTCTTCCGAAATGGACGCTGCCCCATCCTCGTTGCCACTGCCGTTGCTGCCCGTGGTCTCGATATCCCCAATGTCACACACGTTGTCAACTATGACTTGCCTACTGACATTGATGACTACGTCCACCGTATTGGTCGTACTGGTCGTGCTGGAAACACGGGTATTGCCACTGCCTTCTTCAACCGTGGCAACCGTGGTGTCGTCAGAGAGCTTATGGAGCTCCTCAAGGAAGCCAACCAGGAGATCCCAGCCTTCCTCGAGACTGTCGCTCGCGAATCATCCTTCGGCGGTGGCCGCGGTGGCCGACCTCGTGGCGGTGGTGGGCGTGGCGGCGGTGCCAACCGCGACTTCCGTAAGTTTGGCGGAGGTGGCTTTGGTGGTAACAGCGGAGGTGGTGGCGGCTTCAACGGTCCTCAAGGGGGCGGCTTTGGCGGCAACTACAACGGACCTCCTCAGGGTGGTGCTGGCTACGGCGGCGGCGGTTACAGCGGCGGTGGTGGTGGTGGTGGTGGTGGCGGCGGCAACTTTGGCGGCAGCTACGGCAACCCTGGTGGTCCCGGAAGCCAGTCGTCCTGGTGGTAAAAACCCAACCAGGTGTTCCGGTCGCTCTATCCCGCCGATACGATGGCGACCGATTGTCGCTACTCTGCATGCGACAAAACCTCTGCCGCATCATTGATGATGATGATGATGACGGCATCATTTTGATTTCACATCTTTTCTTATCACTTGCATCTGTTTTCTTGTTTGTTTTTCTTATTTCTTTTGTTCTCTTACGACACGGCGAACATCTATGACCTACGAGGGCGGTATCAGTGCCCTGACAAGCTGGCGAAAAGCAGCAATGGTTTTAGGGCCTTTCACGAAGTATGTGATAGATTGCATTTCTTTTGATTTTCGAAACCACTCTCGAATGATACCCTTAGACCGAGATTTGGGGGAACTTGAAGAAACACCGGCAGAATCGTGGTGTTAGGTGGATCTAGGAAAGATCTAGATCCGAACAAAGAGCCTCACGATTTTCATGTTTCTGCTGTTTATCAGGGTTTCCCTGACAGGGACATTTTCTCGCTTTCACGATAGAGGGTCATAGCATCGCCGTGCAATCATAGACAAAAGGGGGTTACTCGGTTCTCTGGTCGAATGTGCTCGACGGTCCCCAAGGTGAAGGATGGATATATGGGGCTATGAGCATAGACTAGGCATATGGACGGATGGTTGGTCAGCAGACGGGTTTTAAGTCTGTTTTTTCATGCACAAGGAGCTCGGTCGAAGCCGCCCAGCATATGAGATTATGATTTTTAGGGTCAGGGGCGGAGTCGATCAGGAGCTCATCTTGCTCTTTCGGAGGTCATTCTTGGCCAGGACTGGAGGCATGTCATGATGTAGCTGGGAGGGCTGCTACATCACAGCCTGGAAGACAGGACAAGGCCACGAGATTTACGAATTCTGTCCCCGTGATAGATGGACAACGACAAACCAGAGGAGGCTGAGAAGTCCTAGGACAAAAAAAGTAAAGGTTATTATCTAATTGGAATTCTAAACTTTTGATGATTTCATCCGACTTCCCCGTTACCTTAAAAATGTGAATGTATGCCGAAAAGGTCCCTTCTAGGTAAACCGCGCCGAATTTCCTCTATTCCAGATGCCGATTTTCTGCCAGGGCTCTTTCTTAGGACCAAGTGGGGTTTGCCATGACGAAAGCCGGCGGCTGGGGTTGGGTTGGCAGTTGAGGTCGCCGGGGTATGGCAGCGGGGTCCAGATAAATGGCATGCCAGCTAAGGTAGGCGCCCATCACATTCACGACCTTCCAACAACCCGCAACACCGCGTGCAGGCTCCCGTTCACGACCGCTCGGAGCCTCGGTTCCTCGCAAAATCCGCCTGTTTGAATCAAATTTGTGATTTCGGGGCCTCGTCCAACGTTATCCTCCTCTCAAACCACGTGGCTGGAACAGAGGCAGGCACCCCAACCTAGCCGCCGCTCCCGTCCCTACCTCACGACACAACCGCTCAGCCTCGCGAATATTTGGCACACGCGATGGGTTTACTTGAGTCTCTCGATGCCGGCCTCGGGGACCTGGCAGGGCAGTGGAACATTTACTCCACCGGAATAGTGACGGTTCTGATCGCCCTCGTTGGGTACCGAGTTCTCACTGCGACGGAGCCAGATGTCCACCCAATGCTCCTCGCCAGGCAGTCGCTGGCATCGCCAGTGCGCCAGGAGGGTGAGAGTCCCGTGTACCGCTCGCAAGCTGCCCCTCATGGGATGCCTCTGAACAGCGGCTTGGGGGTCAAGGATCCTGGTGCGTCAAAGTGGACCAGAGGTCGCGATGGCGATCTGAGAGATGTGTGGAGGAAAGCGGTTGCAGGGAGCGAGAGTGGCGCCAAAGGCCAGTTGTGGACTGTCCTTGGATCCCAACGAAAGATCGAGCACAAGCTAGGTACATATGCTGCACCCCCAACTCCAGATAATAGCAAGTGGCTCATGAAATTTTCTCTCCAGAGGATATTACCCGTCAGATCAATCTCATTGGACAGCACATTGCGGAACAGGGAGGCATCAGGGTTGCCATCTACCTGCCCAACTCCATCGAGCTCCTTGTTACACTTTTCGCCTGCAGCTTTTATCCCAACCTGACGACCATTCTGATCCCCTTCGACGTGTCCAAGGATGAGCTTGTCTCCATGCTACGTCGTTCTGCCGTCGATACAGTGGTCACAGCCCCCGGCGCTTTCCCCTTCGATACTGTTGTCGCAGCATACCCGGCCCTAAGGCAACTCATCTGGGTTGTCGACGAGGGAAGCAGTCATCTCGACTGGAATGAGGTCCCTGAGGGCACGGGCGGCAGCGTGAACGTCGCAACCTGGCAGGACATTGTCAACGATGCGCCAGCTGACGCTGGCCGTGAGCTACCTCCTTTGGACTCGGACCCAAGCAAGGTCCCCAAGGACGTTGTGGTATTCTGGCAGACTAAATCCGGTCAAATCGAAGAAATGGTTCGCTTCAGCCAAGGCAATCTGGTCTCTGGTATCGCCGGGCAACTCGCCAGTCTGCCGCCCAAGGCGCGCCTTGGTCCTACTGACGTGTTCCTACCTGCCACTTCTCTTGCGAATGAGCACACCCTATCCTTGACACTGGCCGCACTCTACTCAAATGCCTCCATCGCTTTGAACTCGGTTGCCGGAAAGTCTACCGACCTGGTCCTTGCTACGCAGGGTATTGCTCCCACTGTAATTGTTGCTGCCCCAGAGACCCTTCTCAAGTCGCACAAGGAAAGCGCCAGCAAGCTTGCCGGCCTTGGCAATCTCTCCCATACGTTGGCTACTCGCCAACTTGCCCTGGATGGCGTGTTCTCGACCTCAAACGCTTTCTCTGGATTCAGTGCCGCGTCCCGTCCCACCATTGGTGCTTCTTCCCCATCCCTTCGTCTCATCTATGTCGCGGAGCGGGCCGGGGCCAATACCCCTCACCTATCTTCCCAAGTACTATCCGATCTGCGTATCTTCACAGGCGCACGAGTCATTTACGCCTTGACAGCGGCCAAGGTTGCCGGCGCTGTTGCCCAGACGGCATTTTTCGACTACCGGGTTGATGCCGACGGCACGGGCCACTTTGGGGCACCTCTCACCAGCGTTGAGGTGCGCCTCAGAGACTCTGGAGCTCTACGAACTACCGACGAAAAGTCCGAGGGCGAGGTATGTATTCTTTTTTATTCAAACATGTTGCGTTTGATTATAACTAACACGAGTTTCTTAGATTATTGTCAACGGACCCGCCGTGTCTGGTGGTGAAACCAGCCTTGGTGTCAACGGGAGGATTAGGGGTGACCAAACCTTGGCATATGCATAAGGGGTAGGCAGCGATTCACTCACTGAGCGAGCGGGTTATGAAATTTCCGTGGCTACTTTCTTGGGCTCTCTCTCGAGGCTTCAAAGCACCGAGTGGGGGTGGGACTATAGCGAGGATATGAATGGAGGAAAATTCAACGGCTATAGTATCTACGTATATTTGCTTCTCATCTTGACTACCTTAGATCGAAACAGAGATCTTTCATCTAACAGCGGCCACACTCCTCAGCCGTACTGAATGCCGCCTACCCCACGCCAATGCCAAGAGACTTCTGCCGTGAGATCCATCTCGGCTTAAGAGCAAAGCGTCCGGCTCATTTTGAACAGGCGCCGCATTGTGGCCATGGCATGCATAAGACCAATGTACCAACGTATGTGGCTTCCACAGGAGGAAACCAAGAAACACGATCAATAATACTACCTAATAATAGTGGCGTGTGCTGCATGTGCATGTCGGGAGTTGGCGCTTTTAATTAGAAAGCCTTCCAGGAACGGACATCGTTCAGCGCAAGACTGAGCCTGGAGATGGGTGGAAACTGGTCGTCAGTGTGCCAGGCCCCCGGAAGCATCATTTCCACCCCTCCCCCTCTCCCACTTGTGCTTGCTGATGGGTGCATATGCCTGCCGTGGCTTATTCCGGGCAGAGATTGTGCAGGCACATTCCAGGTGGTATTCGTATTGGACGGGGATTGAAGCTATACACGAACCTCACAGTAGAGCGGGTGGTATATACCTAGCTATACATCAGCAGAGTGCCTGCAGTAAATAAAGGTTACTAATAAAGTGACGGGCCAGTGGCGGGATGCAGGCTGTCGTTTATCGCAGATGGTAGCGGCTAAGGATTTAGGAGGCATCCATCTCAACTGCCACGTTCTGCCCCTACCCGCGTGGTGCTGGGTGCGACCACGGCAGTCTGACAGGCACCTGCACGTCGCTGGCTCAAAACAGCGCTGCAGGCAGCCATCGCATCAAGCATCTTGGGAGCCTCCTGCATGCGCCCGCGTGCATGCAGGGAGCACACACCTTCATCTCGTCCGCCATCGTCCCGTCATCACCGCCGCTGCCGTCGACGGATTGGATGGGATGTTGACTGGCGCACTACCCGGTCAATCCCCCCACAGCCCGCCTGGACCAACGCAATATTCCTTTGGCCTTAGCACGTAGCGGTCGTAATAATGCTCTGGTCGTGTGCACGCTCTTTGCGGGCCGCCGCCTGATCAAGGGTCCGTCCTGGGATGCGATCCCCTTTTTTCCTCGCTGTTGGCTCACACCACAATAACTACCAACTGCACCGCTGCTTCTCATCCCGTCATAGATTCAATATTGCCGTCCGTCAATTGGTTAGATCCGCCTGCTTGCCTGCCAACCTGCCTCCTCGCTTGCTCGATCGATTGATCAATTAATTAATTGACGGATAATTCATTAGCTCGCTTGCTTCCCTTTCCATTACTTTCTTCCTTATTCCTGGGCCTTATCAATCACTTTATCTATCTACTATCTTCAACGGGGGTTGTCCGGCTCTTTGAAAACTCCGTTCACCACATACATTCATAACAACGCCAGCCTAGAGAAACCTACGCATCGATCGACGGCCCAAAAAAGACATGCCTGCGGCCGAGTGACGATCCATGCATTGAAACGAGAATCATCACGAATAGATCCGAACAGAGCCTCTCTCCTCAACCCCCATCTCTGCGCCAACCGTCCATCCTAGAATGAAAAAGTTTACCCAGATCCTCACGCGGCGAATCACGCGCTCAACGACGCCTGACTACGAATCGGCTGCGCCCTTTGAGTCCAACTGCTTCCACCAGCTCACATCCACGCGCCTTGCCAAAGGAGACAGCTTCAAGCGCCCGGCGCCTCGCTCCGGCTCCAGTCGCATCCTCGCCGACGACGCTCACTTCGACGACATATGCTGGACATGTAAGGGCATCGACTTCCCCAAAGTCCTGGACTGGCAACCAGGCGACCGACGCCCATGGATCCCTCTCGCCCACACCCTCAGCCCCGAGTTCCCCGACTGCCCCTACTGCTCGTTTTTCCGCCAGCTCATTGGGTTCGATCCGGGCGCCGACGGGTCCAGCAAGTTCACCCCCTACCTGCGTATCCGGCAAGCTTTCGAGAGGCTCGGCGTGAAGGAGAAGCATGAGCTGGGAGGCGCCGTCATATTCGAGGTTACGACCAAGAACAAGAGCCTGCTGGAGGGGTACATCATCAAGATGGCAGATGACGAGGTGGATCTCGCTACCTATGAGAGCTGCCCTCGCAGACCTGAGCTTCGGGGACGCACCGTCACAGCCTTGGTAGATGCCGCATTACCGAAGACTTGGATCGACTTCTGCAAGGACAACCATACCACTGGCGATTGTGTAAGATCCGAGCCTCCAGTTGAAGGGCTGCGATTGATCGATTGCGAAACGAACAAAGTAGTCTGCGTTGATGATCTCGACTCAGCGTCACCAGAATACGTCACACTCAGTACCTCCCTGGGGAATGGAGGACGAGAATTGTTGGAAGAAGACGTCCTCGAAAACGATGTGCCATTACTATTCAAGGATTCGATCCAGATCACCACCTCTCTCGGCTTTCAGTATCTTTGGATAAGCCAAATCTGCCTCGCCAAGTTGGAGGAAACCGAAAGACAAAAACAACTTGATCTCACCGGCGAAATTTTTGCCCAGTCAGCTCTCACAATTGTTGTAGCCGCAGATATTGGTCTCAACGACGGCATTCCTGGAATTAGCACACCGCGCGAACCACAGCTCTCATTGAAAACCCAGGACACCGTTTTTACAACAAGCCTGTTGCGCCCCGATCTAGAAGTCAGCGGCTCTCGGTGGGCTTCGGGTGGTTGGAGCTTTCAGGAAGGCCTTCTCTCCCGGAGGCGACTGGTCTTTACCCCATCCCAGATCTATTTCCAATGCCGCACCCTCCACTGCCACGAAACCCTCTCATTACCCCTTCAGTATGCCCCTGGCCTGAACCTAGGCCGAATATTCCCTGACGGAGGTGCCGGTACTAGACCAGAAATTCTCAGCAAGCACATCCAGACGTATCTCACCAAAGACTTCGAGTTTCCAGAGGACCGATTAAAAGCTTTCCAAGGTGTTCTTCGCCACTATTCAAAGATTCCCCGCGGGGTGAACAACTTCCTAGGCTTGCCACTCTTCAATGTGGACGATTTCGCTCAGGAGCCAGTTGCTAACAGAACGTCTCAGCTCGCCGTTGCATTGGGCTGGACGCCAGAGCGGGTGTCGCCTTCACCCTACCTCGATCCCCTCATCCTCTCACACGAAGGCCACTATCCCTCTTGGACTTGGTTGTCATGGTATCCCCGCCCAGGACACAGTCAGTCCAACCAAACCTTCCGCTTTAATCTGGTTGAGGAGAGCAAGGCGCGCCCCTTGGATGGGGTATCTGCACCCTCAAAGATGAAGATATCAGTTGGCTTTGAAGGCGGGAAATTGCTATCGTGGGAGGATGATGAAACAGCGTTGTCAACTGAGATTGAGCCCATCAAGTTTTTGAGGTTGTCCACCTTCTGTGTTGACATTCGGCTCACAAAAGATGAGGAGAATCTAATCATCATCGGTCTTGGCGTCAATCCCCAAGCCAAGGATGCCATCAAGGGCTGGTTGCGCTCCTCCCATTCTTCGCTCACATCGCTCGCATCCCCGGACTCCTCGACGACTTCCGACGCAGACTCTTTGCCCAATGGTGAACACAAGCTTACCGGCATACTTCTCTCCGGGCGTGGATGGCGTGGGCCCGCCAAGAAGACGGTCACGCTCCTCATATGCGGCCCGAAACGTGTGGGAAGCGAAGAAGACCGCCTAGTCAGATTAGGCTTGCTATCCATCACATATGCCGACTTCATATCCACCGACGACAAGACGGCAAAGTTAGAAGGCGTCGTCTTGAATGATGCCGGGGGCAAGGGCGATATTGATCTCCGAATGCGCGAGGTCGACCTCTACTAATGCGGCCACCCCTGGCTCATCTTTCTCCTTGTCTCTTATATTTTCCTTTTCTCGTCACGCCCACCTCCATTGAGCTATGAGTTGTAGACTAATTACTGGATGCGGATCCAACAGTTTAATCAGATATTTTTTTCTTTGTTCGTATATATACACACGGATACATATACATATACATATACATACATATATATTATTATGTGTGGGGGGGACCGGAGACAAGAGGCATGAAACACACCGCAGCGAGCTTGATTTTTGCTTTATTTCTTTTATTTTATCCATTAGAGAGGGGGGTGTTGGCTACTGATATGTTTTTTGAAGAGGGTTGGCATGATTCCCAGAGCTCATGATTACCTATGTATCGTATGTTCAAAAGGTTCGGTTCTGGAAGAAAGGGGAGTTTTACGGTACTTTGCAGGGTCGCTGTTGACGACGCAAAAGAAAAAATTTTATTAACACAATCGATTTCCCTTCGCTTCATTATTTATAAAGAAAAAGTGGTCTAGTTCATTTCCATAATCAGTCTCTTGGTGAGGTCGTCCTGCACCCAGTTGACGACCCGGCTCCCGACGTCGCCAATAAGCCGGTCGTAGTGCGGCCCGGGGAAGAAGAGGCCGCAGTGGGCACCCACCTCGTCCATCCCGTCCATGTACACGTCCACCCACGTTCGGTCTCTCACCCCGTTCGTTTTGCTGGGGGTGACGCAGAACTTCTTCCTCTTCTTCTTCTGCTGCTCTCCCTCCCTGGGAGTGGACACTTCGATTGACGGCGAGCGCGGGTGGACCTCCTCGACGGTGGACAGCTTCTCAGCAATCTGCTCAAAGACCTCCTCGTTTTGCGTGACCGGCTGGGTTGGCGGATCTGCTGCTGCTTCCAGGCTGTCCCTCTGCTTCTGGGCCTCCAGCTGGGCCTCCAACTCCCGCTTCGCCTGCTTCTCCTGCTTCTCCTGTTCTTTCTGGGCCTTCCTACGGCGTTTCTCCTCGATTTTCTGTCTCTCCCGGACGGCGCGGCCGTGGTCCTTGACGGCTTGATCGTGGGCTTTCTTCTGGCGCTTGAACTCCTTCTCTGCCTGCTTGCGTGCGTCCTTGTCCGTGTATTGATCAAAGTCGGGGGTCTCGAGGGGTGTAGGTGGGTCGGGAACAGGAGGCAGGTTGCTATCGGGCGTGCCGATGTGGTCCAGTGTCGTCGTGCTATCAGCTATGGTGGTGGTAGCAGCCGTGGTGATTTGGTCAAGCGTAAAGATGCTGCCGGCCGTGGTGGTGTTATCAGGCGTGGTGATGGTATCAACGCTGGCTGTGTCGGGCTCTGGCTCCACTTCGTCCATGGGGATAGGTTCCAACTCTTGCATAGAGAGACGACTCAGATCCCTTTCCACTTTATGAGTTGCCGGTTGGTCGATTTCGACTGGCGCAAATCCTGCCTCTTTCATCTTGCTCTCTGCGAGAGAGGGGGCGGTTGGCAATCCGCCGTCGCTGTTCCCCAGCGTGGAAGTGCTGAGTGTTGACGTCTGTATTGAGGATGCCACCGTGTCTCCTTCCCAGTTATTTCCGGGTTCTATTGATGATGATATAGCTTCGGGAAGTGCCGGTGCGGCTGGTGTCGCCTCTCTCGAGTCCACAGATTTGGCTTCGGGGCTCTTTGGTTGTTTGTGGCGGCCTGAGGAGAGGGTATAGTAGTTGACGAACCGCACCTTGACATACTTTCCCTCGGGGTGCCCATCATTCAGGGCCTGAAGCTCATCTATATCCTCCAGTGATCGGATTCTATCATATCGCAAGCGCAACCCCGAAAAGTCAGCAAGACAACCGCCGTATTCTATGTGAGAAAGCACATGTTTCGCAGTGGCATTCATAAGGCCCTCGGACCTATGCTTCTTTGCAAAATTGACGATACGTTTCATAAAGGGAGCCTCCCTGAACGGATTATCGTTGAAGAATGGCGGATCAAACAGGGGATCAGTGGTTTCACGACGGTTGGGGGGCTGATAGCCCACCTGCTCCGAGGGATATTGATGGTTGGATGACTCTCCCTGTTGGTCGCCTGGCGGCGATGCGGCGGGTTGGAACAAACTTGATATACCAGCAACAACTATCCCAGGGTGGAGGCCGAGAAATGGCGTGTCGAGGGCGATGGTGCCCAGAATCCGATGCTTGAATGGATACCTCTGATAGGGACTACGATTCGGCTATATACGTGCATGTTAGTGCTTGCCACAGGTTCTCAAAGGCGTGGTCCGTATCTTGGTCGGACAGCGATGAGGAGCGTACCATCAGAACAACGTCTGCAGCGAGAATTCCTCCCATGGAATGGCCAACGAGAATCACGTCTGTGGTGGGTGACTCATGAGGTGCGAGCCATTCACTGAAGTTGTCTCTGGCCACTTCGATGGCGCGATACGTTTTATATCGCGGGTAGACTTTGGAATGGATGACATGAGAGTCTGCCAACGCAGACCGCAGAAAGGCGTGGACATGGTAGGGGAAGGATCTGAAGGACTGGTCATTGCCGTAAAACCCATGGATGTAGATGACGAGAAGCGTTCGACGTTGGTCCGATTCTGAAACTACCGAGCATATTGACTGGGTCGATGAGGTGCGAGGGTCAGCAGAGAGCAGTGAGGAGCCATGGCCCTTGTTCAGACTATAGGGGGACGGGACTGGCGATGTGCTTGAGGTTTCTGGTTCATATGGGGGTGGTGGTGGGTAGAGAGAGGATGAGGCTGCTGAGGGAGGTTTCGATGGGGGATGAGACATGATGCAGGTTATCTGTTGGGGCCGGCTGCGAGGCCAGAGTCACCTCCTCTAAAGCGATAACATCAAATGCCTCGATGTCCAATAAGAGATATAACCCCGCTAGCAAGGATTCCATGGAAGCTGGGTATAATAATAGTTCTTGGAGAGGTCGATGTGGAGGATAAGGGAATTCCAAACAGGCAGGAAGGGGCGTACCGAGTAAGTTACAACGCTGCTCATGATCTTCGTCATCCAGGAGGCAGGGCGGGGGCGGGGCACCCATGAAATATCACATGTATTGGTGGTTACCCTAAAGCAGAGCACATCGCGGTTGCATTTGTGGCTAAAAGGATAATTACAACGGTCCAGGTCGTTGATACACCTTTTAAAACTCACTTGTTGTGTCAGTTGGCGCCTATATGCGTGCTTTCCTATATACTTCGAACACGGCAAACTCTGAATGTGCCTGTCTCCGGTTCTAAAACACCGTTGGTCTTTTAATCCATTTAGATGGCCGGTCCTAGTAGCCTGTGTGCCAACAATTATAAACCCAACCCGGAATTCGGGTTGGCTACAGCTACCATATAACTAATTGATTAGCAGGTAACTTATCGGAAAATGTCACCATAAACATCAACCAAGCATCTCGGACACGAGCGAGAGCCTTCTTCTTCCATATCGAAAGCAATCTAGGTACCGGCTGGAGACACTTATGGCCATACCCCGGCCTGGGCCTCGCCTCGCCTCGCCAAGGGGCTGGACTACTGTTGAACTACTGGGAGTGATCCGCTAACAATTCGTAATGCTTTCGTGTGCTGTGAGGCTGTGTTGCCTGTCTTCCACCCCGTGCACGTAGTAGTCGGCAGCCACAATCGGTGACGGAAATAACCCGGGACGGTGTTCCGGGCCAGGGAAGCGCTTGTGCAACGTGTGCTCGTGGTATGAATGTTCATATTCCTCTCCCAGGGAGTGAATAACGCCCAAGTACGGAGCACTTGGGTTGTGATGCATATCTTATCAAACCTGTGGTGTCTTGTGGGACCAGTTTCCGGTGTTAAACATCCCGATGCCTCCTACGAGGGTGGATGCCAGGTAATGCTGTTGAAAGTGCAAAACCTGCTTGCCCAACATAGATGCAGCTTTGGAATAAACTTGTTGGAATCTGGATAGTCTTCTGCTTTCTCATTAAAGGATGGGCACTCCACATTTATAGGCCCGTACATCAAACATACCTTAAAGGCACCGCGTAATCACCTACGTTATCAATCAAGTAGCTACACGCATGTGCCAAAACCGCGAGGTGCAGTGCGTGGGTGCTGTGCCAGTCGTGGTGCACTGATATATCTACGTGTACATGATGAATATGCACACACCATATATATTTGCCAAGACACGTAAGACCAGGACAGGTACTTTGAATTGCCGCCAATCACGTGATTGTGCTACCAGAAAGGGGAACAGGTAGCACAGAATAGGTAGGGATTGATGTGGTTCTGACTATTATTGTTTGCAGCCACGCAATCCTTTTTTGGCCTCCCCACCGATGCATTCATGTTTGAGACCAGTTAATTACTCATGGACCCGGCAGTGAGACATGCACACACGAATCGCGTGGAGAAGAGATCTATCAATATCATAACACAACATGGGCGAGGCGTTCGTCGCCGGGAATGACTGCAGTGCTACGGAGACGGCGCCAAGGATGGCCTGCCAAGCCCAAACAGCCCACGTATCCATCCATCTGCACCTGGATGAGTTGTACATCGTTGGAGGGTGGATTGATGACACTGGAATGTGCAATGGGAATACGAGATGGGTTGAGGGAATCGGGCTGTGGGTGTGTACCTTGCTAGATGGGCCGACTGGGCAGCCAGAAGGTGATTAATTGGTCTCAGTGGGCATTCCTACAGTGCCAGTAAACAAAGCATCGTTGCAATGCGGTGCAAGTAAGACCATCCCATCACAGTGCAGTGACAGCCAGAAATCTCCTTGTCGCCTCGGTCGTGGAGCAATTGCGAAAGGGGATTGGGGGCTGTCTTCCTCCGTTGGTGAGGTGGAGGAAGGAATGCAAGCGCAAGGAGCATCATTGATTGTATCGTCACTGCAGAAGCACTGGTCAGGTACAGGCACAGGCACAGGCACAGGCCAGGCACAGGCTCAGGCACAGGCACCAGCTCACCAGGGCTCCAGCCAAGGAACCTGGCGCTAACCCTGCTGGCCTTGGCCCACGCACCGTTCGACCGTTTCTTCACGTCGTATTCTCAGGTCGCCTTGCCGTGATTGGCCGAAGCTTGTGCCAAACTTCCTCAAGCGAAATTAGGCCTTCCACATCCCGTAGGTGGCATGTTAGGTTGGCGGTTGTTACGGGGGACATCGTATTATCGGTTGTTCCATAGAACAGCACAGAGTAGATTTTGCAGCCCGTGCCTCATTTACCGTAGTAGACCATTCCTGACCCGGCCTTACTCATACCTCCCTCTCCCATCGAGGTTGCGTGCTCTGATGGCTCTTCTCTTCTAGCCCACGGTCGCTCATTCATTCATTCCCCCACCCCCTAGGCCAGCATATCTTTGGCCTTCGCTACGCTCTCTTGTTTCCTGGCCTGTTGCTGTGGTCAGACAATTGATGAAATATACCGGCAGCAGTGCTGCGAACCAGTGTCCCAGGGACTTATTCTACCTTTGAAGTTCTCGCCGGACGCAGTGAGCAGAACAGGACGCGAGATCGAGACGAGGGACCTGCCAACACCAAGGGAAAAACTTGAGGGATTAGCGCGCGCCAGCACACCAGAGCGAGGACAGACGGATAGGCAAGAAGAGGAAGACACAGGGAAGTCTGGGAGCAATTGCGAAAGTCGGAGGGACTCAGTTGGAATATATTGGCCGAAGACTCTCGAAGTGTGCAGATCACAAGTCCGACCGACACCCGTTTCGCCCAGGACCATGAATGCACATGCAGTTGGCTGCCGACAACGACACTCATTGAAAGACTAGAATACGTCAAGAAGGACCGACGAAGACCAGCCGCGCAACCAGCCGTCCGGGAATCCACTCATTGCTCTTCTCCCCTCACCCTCTCCTTACTCGGCCTACGCCTCCTGCTTAGGCCTCAATTTCCCACGCTCACATTCGTTCATTTCTTGATCCAGCCACTCACTCGACGATTCATTCCTTTGACGCAGCACATCCAAACACACGCAGCACACGCACAAGCACGTCGTGTGCCATTGAGCCTGGACTGGACGCTTGCCCCTGTGAAGCGCTGTGGCACCGGTCTGATTAGCTGCTACGTAATAGTGGGTGGCAGCCATTCCGGGGCCACTAAAACGACCTACGCACCCTAAACAGGATCTAGTTGGTGCGGCGCTGCTCTTTCGCAAGCCACCCCGGAAGCCAGCCATGACTAACGACCAGCAACCACCACCGCCTGCAGAGCGTGCGGCTGTACTTGTGCCGTCGCTCGCCCCGGCCGAGCATGACGACTCTGTTCCTTTCCAACACTCCCCTCGCTCCAACCAAGCTGTCTCGGAAGACACTGCCTCCCACGCTCATTCCCACTGGCAGTCTCACCTCCGCCGTCGCTTTGCACATTCGCGCCAGCATCTGTCCTCGTTTCCGACATCATCTCCCGACCACGAGCTTGAGACTGCCCACGATTCGGACGCGAACAACCACAACGCCGACGATCTTTCCCTTCGTTCAGATAGCCCAGAGGCGCAACAAAACCACCGGATCGACCAAGCCCCCAAGGCGGATGCAGATGCCCAGCCAGCCGATTCGGAACCTTCTCTCGTTCCCCGGGTCGTCCAGACCGTTGAAATTGTTCGCGTGGTAGACTCACAGGGCCAAGTGATAGAGACCCAAACGATCTACCCATCTGCCGACTCCGGCACCACGGATTCTCCTGCGGGAGAAACCGCCGTCATTTCAGCTCCAGGTTCTTCGGGGACCGCTGCCCCAGGGACTGTCCCCGGGGCAAGCGACAGTGCCCCGTATCCCACCACCACCTCGGTGCACTCAGATGCAACGGCTTCGCCCGAAACTGCGACGGCTTCTGCAACATCTTCAGGAGACACACAATCTCTTGCACCCACCACGTCTGGCACCGGCCTGCCGATTTTGTCCGCTTCTATTCCTTCGCTATCCACCATTTCTACCTCTCTTCCCTCGCAAAACGCCACCAACAGTACGTCCTCCCAGTCAATTGACAAGTCCATCAATCACTTCGTTTGGACAGGCTAACTCATTCTGTCACAGCTCCTATCTCTAGCAACTCTTCCTCGACATCTAGCCCGACCACACCTGCCAGCACGCCGACTCAGTCTTTGACAATACTCTCCTTTTCTTCTACTCCGACCGCTTCGACATTGACTAGTTCAGAGTCAACGATTTCAAGTTCCACCGAGTCCTGGTCGTCTTCAGACTCTGAGTGGTCGTCATATCCTATCGCGACTGGCACTGGTGTTGGGCGAGGTAGAAATGGGGGAGGAGGGGACAGTCCGGCTTCCACCTCAATCGCGGCCGGCGATTCCAATGCTGGTAGCAACAGTGGTGGGAGTAGCGGCGGTATCAACCTGACCCAGCAGGAAAAGCAGATTGTCGGTGGCGTTGTGGGTGGTGTTGCAGCTGCCGCATTTTTCCTTCTCTTCATCTTGATGGCAATCAAGTGGAAGAAGAGGCGTAATGACGTGCAGGAACTAATCGGTGAGGGTGGCATCGGCTCTCGTGGTCTTCCCTCACCCCGCGGAGTTGGCGGAGGCGGGGATGCCCCTCCCATGGCTCAGCGCTCATCATCTTTCGGCGTTGCAGGCGCTTTCGCTAGCTTTACTGGCCGCAAGAGC
The DNA here is from genome assembly GCA_037952775.1 of Clonostachys chloroleuca. Taxonomy (NCBI): domain Eukaryota; kingdom Fungi; phylum Ascomycota; class Sordariomycetes; order Hypocreales; family Bionectriaceae; genus Clonostachys; species Clonostachys chloroleuca. Next base: position 17,225,173 of record JBANAY010000003.1, on the reverse strand, counting down.
CAGCCTCCACCACCAGAAGAATCAGGCGAGAGGGGCTTCTATCGCGTTTCAGGTCGAAAGCTGCCTTCTGTCTTGCAACACGGCGGCGATGGCTACTCGGACCCCAGGCGCCATAGTACCGGGAGCGGGTCAACTGGGTGGCATCGAGGATCCCAGGCTTTTGAGCCTTCAACTACATCGCCTCTCCAGCTGGGATCGCCTATGCGCCCTGTGAGCGGAGTTGCGATAATGCGTTCTGGCCCTGCCCGTACCCCAGTCACAGAGCAGAACCCATTTGCTGACCCTCCCTCACCCACGAGTTTTCCGCTACCGCCTGACGCCCACAGTTTTGACCGTGGCCCTCACGACGAAAGGGGAGGCCCAGCAGGGTTCAAATTCCAGGAGTCGATTTAATCACGATGTCGGGAACTTCCCGTCACTTCCACTCATTTAGCGCAATTTTCTCATGTATCGGCGCGGACCGAGCCCTGCATTTCTCATTTTCATTCTGCACCATCAGAGCGTAGAGCTTGGCGTTGGATTATCATTCTATTCATTTCATGGGAAAATTTGGCCTACTGATAGATATCAAGGAACAGCTATATAACCTGAAGGAAATAGTCATTTCCCTTAGGGTGTTAATTGTAATTTTTGGTGTACTGAGGCGCAATGATGACTTGGCTGGCGCTGTGGGTGGTGGACTTGGCCTGCTATATATGTCTTTACAAATACATATACATATTGTGGGTTGGAGCCCATGACACTATCATGTACATAGAAAAAGCTTGTGGGCTATTTTCCCTCAATGACACAAACCTCCTCACGGGGTTGAGATATTTGGCTCAGCCATTACATTGAAGCGAACCACGATGCTTATGTGAGATGACTGAGTGCCTTCAGCTGTCTAGTGCTTTGGACCCCATCTCTCCATATGGAAATAGCTAAGCAGAACGACCAACTTAAAGGCGGTATTATTTTTGGAATTGTGGTTTTGATGTTGAGTTGGCTGAGTGAGATGGTCGGATGCTTATATGACTTGAGGTTTTGTCATTGGGGTGGCTCAGTCTGAGGCTCTAAAAACGATTGTAGAACTAAAATCTTGGTCAGATCTATGCTTCGTAGATCTGCAACAAGGCGCTATCGATTTCGATCTTGTCACGATGGATTTGTCAGCGGAAGACGAACACAAGGGGAGTCGTATTCGTCTTTTGACATTCCAACCCTGAGGGCGTGAGGCCGGGGAGGCTGAGGACCATGTCTAGAAACGCCCGTGTGCATACAGTAGAGCTACCTCGTGCAGGATGGGAAGAAAGAGCTTGATCTTGCCGTCCAATGATTTCATCAAACCCCCATATTTTGAGAGCCGGTCTCTGTGTCTCGTAGGAGCTTGGCACTCGTATTCTTATTGCTCCTGTTCTCTTATTGGCTGGTTGCCTCACAGCAGAGGACCGGGTGGCTCCGGTGGACGGCGTGGATATCGCTCTGGGCGATGAGAGTCGGCCATGGATCTAAGCCACTGGCGGGGATCATGTAGACGCACTGCCAGTGTGATGGCCACAAAACATGGATTGATCCCGGCGCAACCGGCAGCTTTGCCAGCGGTGCATGCCGAGCTGGCTGCCTTGGCCAGGACCCTGCCCGAGCGATTGCTCAATTCTGATTCCTCGGGAACGGGAACTTGAGGGCTCGACAACGGCCCAGGGAATGGAAAGGCTCTGACTGACGTATCATGGCAGGGCTCAGGACTGTGCGTCACTGTCGTTCTACCTGCAGGGTCAGGCAGGTCGAGGAAAGAGCGTACAGATTGCCTACATCCAAGTCCGTCAGTTGGTGGGTTGCACCCTCCCTCCATCGCACCTTCCCCACCGTTCCGCCGTTCCAGGCTGATGGGCGTTTATAGTGCGGAAACTGAACCCCACCCCTGGCTTCCTACTTTGTCAATCGCGACGACGTCTCACTCTTAAATATTTAAATTTCCCTTGTACGTCTCCCTCTTTGCTTGCTAATCCGACCAATCTCCTTCCCCGGTCCAGCATGGGAACGTTCCTCGACTTCTGCGACCTTGTTTTCCGCCCCGAATATATATATCAATCAACGGCTGGTTCGGTGCCTGAGTCGGCTTAACGATGGGGCCCCGGGCTTTTTAGGTGCATACACCCTCAGCAGCTCGTGCGCCGATCTTATATCCGCCATCCTTGAGTCCGCCACTCCATTGACGAACGCCCTTCACGACCTTACGATCCATCCTGGGTTTTGATTCTTTCGAGAACGAAGCAGGCGAACCGAACCGACTCGAACCGATCACACCGCAATTGATAAGTCGCAGAACAGCCTCTGCTGGCGTAACCAATATCATGGAGAGCCTCGGTTTCTCCATGCCTGGGGCTGGTATGCCCGGGTTGAACCAGCAGGAGCAACAGGGGAAGCAGCATTCTCAAGCCTATGGAAACATCCTGCCGGACGGGCTGCCATTGGTTCAGCCTCTCCCGCTTGATTATTCCCGTCAATTATACTCGGACCCTCAAGACCAGATGGCGATTGACGATCCCCAAGATTCCAAGAGAAGGAGGATTGCGAGGGTGAGTTTCCCAAGAGGCTCATTAGGAGGAAGAGTGCCGTGGCCAGTTGGCAACGAGATACTGATGGTGGTACTTGTCCCCTTGGTGTATAGGCGTGCGACATGTGTCGCAAGAAGAAGATCAAATGTGACGGGAAAATGCCCGCGTGCACACAGTGTCTCAACTACAAAACGGAATGTATCTTCACTCAGGTGGAGAAGAAGCGTGCTCCTCCTAAGGGGTAAGTGCTGATCATGGCGCTTTCTTGGCCCCAATGTCGTTGATATTGACGGTGCTTTTCTGGGGCTAGAGCCAAATATATCGAAGGCCTGGAGAACCGTCTCAGTCGCATGGAACATCTTCTGAGGTTATCAGGTGCGCCGTCTTCTTTGCCTTTGTCACTATCTTGCTTCTGTGTGAACAAATTCTAACAGCCACTCTCGCGGGCTTCAGGATTATTGGGCGAGGATGAGGAATCCGACCTGGGCGTTCTCGAGAAGAAACTAATGCAGATGCGCCGGGAATCAGGGCAAGACTCCATTACAGCTCTCTCAGCACCCTCGTCGCCCACTCTGGTTCCATCTACCAACGAGGGCAGCGATTCCCCTCCACGGAGTCTTGATGCAAGATCAGATGTCTCGAAGACACGAACGAGTTTGTCCGTTGATGAAGGGCGCAAATCTTTCGGTTCAGATGACCCAAAAGCTGGGATGGAGGATCAAGTCGAGTCTTTGTCCGAGATGATGTGTTCCCTGGTAACAAATAACACCGGGGAGACAAGATATATTGGTTTGCTTTTCCTTGTATTGGTTATTTCAACACCTGCTCACCCGATCCTAGGTTCTTCTTCCGGATTTTCAATTTTCTCTCCCAAGGGGATCGAGTGGGTCAATTCGAAAACAGGAGACGGTTCATTCCAAACCATGATCACCGAAGTCTCTGTTGATGACCATAAATGGACCAATTGGAAACCTGAGGTCTTTGCTGATGTGTTTAGGCGACCCGTCTTCCGTCATCTCCCACCCAAAGAGGAAGCACTCTCTCTTCTTCAGGACTATTTCGAAAACTTCAATTGCATGTGCCCTTTGTTTCACCAGCCAACTTTTATGCATCTCGTCGAGCGGCAGTACTCGTCAGACCCTTATCAAGGCTCTGGCTGGTGGGCTAGTCTCAACTGCGCTTTGGCCATCTCCCATCGATTACGATTTATGAGCAACTTAGGATCTGAAGATGAAGATGCTAGGGCGTGGGGTCATATTAAGAATGCTTTGGGCGTTTTCTCTGAACTCACGATGCGGAATACTGACCTACTTAGTGTTCAAGCTCTGACTGGAATGGCACTTTTCATGCAAGGAACACCCAATCCACAGCCGAGTTTCTTGCTGGTGGCAGCGGCTATTCGACTGTCCCATACCATTGGGTTGCACAAACGGGGCACTGGGTTTAATTTGAACCCTATCGAGATCGAGCAACGGAAGCGAGTTTTTTGGATCGCATATATGCTCGATAAGGACCTTTGCCTTCGAGCTGGGCGGCCTCCTGCACAAGACGATGATGATATGAACGTCGACCTTCCTGACGAGGATCCTCCCGACTGTATCGGGAACATTCCATTGGCTGACGGAAAGGGTAAGATGAATCTGTTCCGCGTTATGTGCGAATTCTCCGTCATTGAGAGTAACGTGTACAAACGACTGTACGCAACCAAGGCAGCGAAACAATCGGATGGAGAGCTTCTTAGTGCCATTGGAGAGCTCGACCAACAGCTTGAGGACTGGAAGAATAAGATTCCAACCGACTTCCGCCCAGAACACGAGATCAGAGCCAGCCACACCCCTCTAATAATTCACGTGGTCATGCTGCATTTTGCATACTATAACTGCCTCACAACGATTCACCGGATGTCTGTTCACCATGGATTTTGGACTAGTAGACTGTCCAACTATGCGCTTCAAGGACTGAACACCCGTGCCTTGAATCCGCGGGTTTACTCATCCGCTTCGCTCTGCACAGGTGCTGCAAGAGCCTCAATCTCCTTATTGAAATACATGCCCCAAGGAGATTTTAACTGCGTCTGGTAAGTGCTATTGGGCGCACTTAGCTTTTAATTCTGCTGATGCTGACTGGTTGTCAAGGATGATTTTATATTTCCCAGTGTCCGCATTGATGACACTCTTCGCTAATATCTTGAACAACCCACTGGATCCAAAGGTGAAGAGTGATATTCGGTTGATGAACCTAGTGGTTAATTTCCTGTCTATGCTCGGTCAAGAGGCAGAGCAGGGTGGTGTGCATCGCATGCTGGGGGTGTGTTCTGAGTTTGAACGAATCGCGAAAATAGTCGTTGAAAAGGCTGAAAAGGAACCTCGACGCAAACGCAAAAACGCTGAAGAATCCACCAAGGGGACGCCATCAGCTGCTTCGGATGCATCGATTACCTCAGCTCCAACTTTGAGTGCTAGCAAGAATGACCAGACAAAATCCACTCCCCGAACAACGATAGCATTAACGCCAACACCTGCTGCTTCGAGCACAGAACCAATTGATACTGAAGACCGGACGCCACCATATTCGAAACATGGTCATGATGAGCCTTCCCATATACTTGGAACGGGCTTTGGAGCCAGCGCGGATCCGTCCATCTCAGCCAGTTGGCCAAATGACTTTTCTCTGCTCGGAAGTGGAGGCTTTGAAGCCTTTGGCGACCCTTCAGCTTTTTCTTCAGGGGCAGAAATCCCTGGTAGTGACCCAGGGGCGTCTTTCGCGCTGCCTCTTTTGCCACAAGATCTTTTCTCATTACCGATGACACTAGACTGGAATTGGGCCGAACTCAGTGGTGGAGCATATCCTACTGTTGAGAATGGAATGTTCGGTGGCAATATGCAGGGCCAGCGTGAGCAGTGACGAGACAGTAGAAAAGAGAATAAACGCCCAAGGCTGGCCTGAGGACAACAAAACAAGCAAGTTGATCATCACGTAATGTGCAAAGTCCATGTTTTGATTTGGGAATAATGTAATCGTTTTAGTAACTTGGGTATGACGAAATGACAATCACAATCTGTTCATGGACAAAAGGAGTAGTTGATTTTTGTTATTTTCTAAAAAAAAAAGAGTTGTCAAACCATGGGCACCAATTGATGTGGGAATTCTACTGGTATCTACACCATCAAACCCAGCCTCATGGGAGAAATTTGCAATTGTCTGAATTTGCTCCGCCTCGGGAGTTTGTTCAGATCCTGTTGCTCAGTACAAATATATTCCAAGCAGCCCTGATTGATCTGTCTGCTCCACCCCGATCGCTTCCAACCCCCCCCCCCCCTTCTTCTTCTGCGCTGCATCTTTAGTTTTGATATAATAAAGCTGTAAAAATTCCACAAGGATGAAAGAGGAAAAAGAGAGAAAAGAAGAAAAAGAAGAAGAAGAGAGAGCGGAAAACATGCCGCTCGTGTCCCCAAAATGAAGACAGCAATGCACAAAAGCCAAAACCCAAAAAAAGACAAATGTAGGATGATCGAGTAGTTGAGAATGATGAGAGCAAAAACAAAAGGGGGGAAACTCCTTGATCCCCCTTGACCGTCAAGCTCCCCCCAAATGTGAGTGTCATCCACTTCCTAAAACGCCGTGCTTGATTAGAGGAGAAAGAGGCAAAATTTGCGAGAAGAGACGGAATGTCCTCCTTTTCCGTCAATATGCATGAATCCAGCCGTCCTGCCTGACTCTGCCTGGGACGCCTCTTCCTTTTTTCGTGTATCGTAAAAAAAAAATCCTGTACAAGTTACCAAACCAAATTCAAACCATTTTCCCACCCATGCGTGCAATGAATGCCGTGGAGCCAATGTGAGTGTTTTTCCCAAAGGGAGCTCCATTATTTGGCTCCGACGGTGTGAGGATGACAAGACTAGAAGAAAGGAAGGAGAGAGAAGAAGAGAAAGAGAGAAATATCGGTGGAAATGGCTTGTGGCCAGCCTTTTCAGGCACCGACCATTCCCGGACCGTAGCTCTGTTGGCGCATAGGGTTCGGGTATGGCGATGCGTTGCCAGCGTTCTAATTGAAAGTTAGATGCTTCCAGCGGGAGGTTTTGGAGAATTGGTATGGATACGAACCTTCTTTCGTCGCTTTTGGGACCCTTCACCTTCTCCTGTAGAGTATCCAGCAGCGTCATCATCATCGGCGTAGCCTCTATAACCGTCATAGCTGTCCGGTTTGTAACTTCGCTTGTTGCCGCGCGTCCTGCTCGGATCCTGTCCTGCCGCAAGCTGCTGCTTGGATCGTGCGATGTTTGTAGGAGTCGATCCTCCCAATGGAGTGCCTGGCGTAGCGAGCTTGCCCCCTGATAGCTTCGAGCCATCACCGGTAAAGGGTGCCAAATCCCCCAAAACCGAGGTGTCCCACACGTCCTTGGGCAACGAGCCCTTCGCCATGGTCATCGCGCGAGGGAGAGCTGCTAGGGTGGCGTCTGATAAACCTCGTCCGATTTCGCGGTTGTTAACCTCGAGAGAATGCCAGTCTTCATCTGCGGCGTATACCAAGGCCATAAACTCAGAGTGAGCGCCCTCAGGCTTCTTGTGTTCCCCGAATGAACCGGCGACTCCTAATCGCTTCAAGTGACCCTTGTATGTCTTACGCAGTGCGTTCTTTTCGCCATTCGGCTTTTCTCGTGCGACTTGGGAAGCGAGGCCGGTCAAATTGAACATCTCGTACAGATCCTCGGTCATTCGAGGAAGCGATTCGAGATGCGCTGCAGGATAAGCTAGTTAACAAACACTGTCTGGGCCAAGAAGCGTGCAACAAGGGGCTCGCTCCGTGGCGGGCAGGTGAGAAAAGAAGCAGAGGTAGTCTTACGAGTCTGGCAGAGCAGGTACTTCTCGCCCACATCAAGATGCAGGTCCTCGATGCCTAACCTGTGCCCCTCGAGTTGGACCTTTTTCGAGTCACGTTCACCCTCGTCCTCGAGAGCGCGCTTGCGCTTGTTAGGGGAGTCATCGTTGGCGGCGATGTCAGTCTGGGAGGTGCTTCCGGTGACGCTGTGCGCGGGAGTAGGGAGGGTGTTGGCGGTCATCGTCGTTGAGTTCGGATTGATGGCGTCAGAAGAGTTTGCTGGTGACACTTGCGAAGGGCTTTGGGGAGTTCGTGGGTGGAACGACATGATGGAGATGCCCTCGAATCAAGGGGGGTAATGATCGTGTGAGGCGAGTCGCGCCTAGGTCGCCGACCAAGGTGCCGAGTCGCTCCGCTCAGGTAGCCGTCATGCAATGTGCTGATGTCAAATTTCCTCCTCGCGCTGACGGCGGTGAAATGGCGGGAAGGGCGGAGGGCGGCACCACAGTCGAAAATGCGCTGGGGAGCCGTATCGGAATCGTAGGGTCGCTGGTCCCGGAAAGTCGCTTTTAGGGGGGGGGGTTTCCGTGGATGGGGTGGTGTTTGAGGGAGATTGATGAAGTGGCTGCGAGGTGGTGATGGAGAGATGAAGGTGGAGTTGAGAAGAGGGAAACTTCGGAGCCTGAAAGACTAGGCAGTGGCAGCGTCTAGTGGCTGTCAGTGGCAGTCCAGCGTGCATCGGACGCACTCACACCACACAAAGACCGCCACACAGGGGCGTGGGAACAGGCCCAGGCGCGATCAGGGGCCCACCTCACCGGGCCCATCGTCCGTCTTCCACCAATGGGCACCGCCCGACGCTCTGCGCTGGGCCGAGTCACATGACCCGCGGTGGAATTTTACGGCCGCCCTTGACGGTTGGGTACAAAAGGAAGTCACCAGGGCGGATTTTTCTCCCCTCTTCTCTCATACAATTAAAATCCAAAGCCACCACGCTCGCTGTATATTTTGCTCGCCAGCCTACCATGACTCTGGTCAACTCCATGCTGCTGACGACTCCGACGCCGTGGCCAGAAAAAGCCTATAACCTTGCCAAAAACCATCATCACGAGGGCCCCTCGTGCGGCTGCCATGATGCGGTGATGACCTGATGCAAGTAACATACCAACTTCCCGTCTGATATGATGGCATTTTCCACAGAATGCCTCCGGCCAAGCCATTCCACTTTCAGGCAATCATACCCACCAATGCCATCCAGCTACCCTTTGGTTTCCGCTGCCATCGGCACTTCCACGTGCACTGTATTTTTTTCACATTAATCGGTCCATCCTTTCCGCCCCTCTCATTCCATTGTCGTTTCAGGGCCTTCATTGTCCCGACACACAAAGGTGAGCAGCAACCATTATGCGTCTTCTCCTTCCTGAGCATGCATGACCACCCGCCGGCTCCCACTTGATGAGATTTTGAACATCTGGTAAACCGACCATCCACGGATGTAGTTTGCGACCTGGCCGCCCTTGTGCGCCACGCGTCGCTAACCGCCTGGTTGCAGGAGGAAACACCACGGCAATTTAAATCTGAAGCTTGGGCCACGAATCTTAGCCAAGAATATCTCGTTTCCATACACCTCCAGGGACCGCGGCTAATAGTTTCGCTCTCCGCCAAGTAGATCTAGGACCTATATTTGAAAAGCCCCGTCCGACTAGGACCACGTCCGCTTATGTTGGTCCCGGACAAGGTGACACAGCGTACCCCGTAAACTCAAGAGCAAGACTAAGCGTGCCCTTCACTGGCTTCGCCGTCTGGGGGGACGATCGATCAAGGCGGCTCCCGGATCTTCACCCTCCTCCAAGTACCAACCCCACTTTTCCCGCGGATCAGTTTAGGCAGTATGACCTTCACCATCTGCCAACGTCATGTGCCACACTCGGCTAAGGATATCGCTTTTCAGTGTCTCAATAATACCCAGAGGACTTGCTTGATATGTCCACAACATGGTCTGTTCGAAAACGCAACCCTGAGTCACGCGTGTCTACCTGCCCTAAGTCCATGACGTCCTACTCACAATGTTGTAGTGGAACATTTGGCTGGTAGGAAGTTCAGCCATCCCACCCTGTCGGAAATTCTAAGATCTCAGAGCCATCAAATCGAGGCGTAGACGTCGTACACGCCTGAGTAGATTGCGGAGAAGTTATTCTGGGACACTGCTGTTGTGAAAACATAGCACGTGTAACCAAGACAACATAATTAGGCACAGGATCTCAAACTTGGTAGATGAGTAGTAGCGCACAGTTTCATCGTATGTGAATAACCCAGATAGGTAAGTACTGCTTGCTCGGATAGCGCCCCTTGGGCTCAATATCCGCGAGGACGAGTGGTATGCTCTACTTCGCAAAAACCAAACCAACCAACCCCCCTCCAAACAAGAACACCGAATAACCAAATGGATATATATCCAATTTTCAATGCTCTGACACTCAATCCATCAAAATTCATCAATATCATCTTTCACGCAATGCTGTTACCGTCTGGTTTTGCAAAGGAGAAGTATCAAAGGAGAAGTGTCAAAAAAACCCCGAGCCAAACACCCCGTGTTGTGAAGGCGAAATGTGGTCCCTGGGGCAAACACACCCAGCCCTAGACCGAAAATCCAAACCCAATCCTAAACCTAAAGCCTAAACCCAAACCCATGCAAGAAGACGGGGAATCAAGTGTGGAAATATGTACACAATAAAAGTGAAAAGAATAAAAAAAACCAGTTGAATCATGAGCAACATAAGAACGGGACGCCTGTGGCATCCCGTGTGGATCCGATCCCTTGGAAAAACAAAAGATAGAAGCCCCTTAATGGTTAGCGTATGGCAGGACGGTTGGCTCATAATAGCCGCCTAGCGGAGGGTTAGAACTGCCATGTTGTTGGTAGCTCGCGGCAGCCAGAGCTTGGGCAGTCGGGAGAGAGTGGTATGGGGAGCTGTCCCGAGATGACCGCGTGATGAGACCGTTTGAGTCCGGAATTTGGGGCGGGGGGTAACTTGTAGGGTACATCGAAGGGTTCGTGTAGTGGGGAGAGCCAGTGCGATCCTGGCCTAAAAGTCCCGAGGTCTCAGTTGATGAATGGCCGCCTGGCCGGTATTGATTGCCTGGTTCCAGACCTGCCGAGAATGTTGTAGCTGGGGTGAATCGAGTCCTGCTGCCGAGCCCAATTCCTGAAGGTGAGTTAGATGGTCCGGCTGTTAATTTGTTAGACAACCGGAAAATCAGCTAAGGGAGTTGTAAGTGGAAACTTACCAGGATAGTACTCTCCGTCATAGCCACTGCTCGGCGCTGGATACATGGGTTGCTGGCAATCAGCCATGGATGAGTGAGCAGAGTTGGCTCTGGGACGATCAGCTGAGTCCCTGAAGTGAGGAGAAGGCAAGGGGCGATTCCCTTGGAATGGAGTCGACATTCTAGAGTTGGCGCCCAATGACGATGTGATATAATAGGGGAACCTCTCGCTAGAGCTAGATGAAAGATTCGAGGCCACGTCTGAATTCCCTGCCCCGTGGCCGAATCCTACGCCATCGAAAGGTGGCGTGAGGCCTGGGGACGTTCTTCCCTCCAAATTGGAACGCCGTACATCTACCATCAATTGCCTGGCCATCGGTCCTCGGTTATAGCCTTGTTGACCGAGATCTGGAGATGTTGATAGGGAATGAGCATAACCATGGACGGCTCCGTAGGGCGAGTGTAACGCCTGTACGGTATCGAACTCGTCGGGGACGGCTCTCATCCGGATGACCCTATCCCGGTCTTCTACATTTAGACGCTTGATCTTGGCCCGCCTTTTAGTGACAAAATAAAGTCAGTATTGTTCCCATTGGCAAAACTCAGTTGTGCTAAGGGCTTACCTGTTTTGGAACCAGACTTGTACCTGGCGTGGGCTTAACCCAGGGATTTGCCTGGACAACCGGTCACGATGTGCCGCATCTGGGTGTGGTTGTTTGACGAATTCGCTCATGAGGAAACGGGTTTGTTGATGAGTAAGTCTTTATATATCCCGAGTTAGCACGCCTTTGTCAGGGGTCCTCCATTTTGTGATGGTCCCTCCCATACCTGAATCGCTTCATTTTCCGACGTGCGGCGACTCGCTCCGAAGCGGACCGTAGTCGCTGTGAGTGCTCGCTTTCGCCATCGAAAAGATCGTCGTCGTCCATACAATCATCGTCATCGTCTTTGAGACTTGTTTCCATCCTTGGGACCACGGTGATCCCTCCCGATTCATTACGCTCTGGCAGATTGCCCCCAGAACTAGAACCGTCGCCATGCACAAGTGCCCGGGCACTTCTTTCAGAGAGTGACGCCTTGTAAGCGGTTGGTTGTGGAAGAATTGCGCCCGAGAAAGCTGAGACGCGATGCTGGTTGCTCTCCAGGTCAGGGATCGCTGCGGTTTTCTCTTCCATGGCGGATGGCGACAAGCGGACTACTGATTTTGCGCCCTCGTCTGACTGTTGGTCAGGATACCGTGACTGCCATCCCGACTGCCTTGATGACGGAGAAGATGCAAAAAGGGTAGACATGCGTGGGCTTGGTAGTCCTCGTAGAGGCTGGCTTGGCCTATCCAAACGCCACAACGAGTGCTCCGTGTCGCGAAACTGAGTCACAAGCATTAGGAGAAGTTTTCTGTTTCCGTGAACAAAGAAAGCAACTGGGTATCGTAACCGGAGCTCTGCGAAGGCTGCAGGAAGCTAAGGAGAAGCTAAGAAATACAGCAAACGGCAGAGACCAGTTGTAGTCGTCGGGAATATTGCAAGGTCGAGTAAGGAAAATTGTCCAGAAATTGTTTCTGGTCAGCAGAGGGAGGGGATGACAGGGAGCGACGAGGGGTAAGTACCCGAATCGTGATGAGAACCAGCTATAGAATTCGTCGAAGGGCTGAAAAAACACCTGGCTCTTGGACTAAGATAAATAAAGTCGTTGCTGGTTGCCGTTTCCGGGGGTATATGCCGAGAATCAACTGGCGGTAAGTATACAAATCAACCCTTGTGGGAACGTTAGAAGATTGATGGTGGAAGGTCAAGAACAGGAGAAGAGTTTGGTTTTGAGAAGTGAAGTGACGTGGGTGTGTGGCACTTGTATTGATCAAATACACGAAAGCCGGCTGGGGGAGGTGAACGATGCCAGCAGCTATCCGTCGAAAGATGAGGGACAAGGGGTGAACACGGCAGGCGGAGGTATAGTATGTGTATTAGAGTATGAGTGACATGAAGTAGAGGGCGGATGACCCGGTCACTATTTGTGAAGGGAATTTTGTATAAGTGCGCACACACAAGGCGGGTGGGCGGGCGGACAGGCGAGATGATCGGCCGAGACGGGGGGGGGGGGTGGGTTTCTCGTTTGCTTCTGCTTCTCGCTCCGGTACAGATATTCTATTAATACAGACGGTATTGTGGTGGGATAGGAGTGTATGGGTACATGAGCTCGGCCTATGCGGTTTACGTCCAGATCCGCGCTTGCAAGGATCGCGGAGGTGGGAGTAGTAAACAAGGTGTGTGGCTCGTCGCTCCAGGCCAGGGCTACTACACACTACCACGGCTGCTACTCATCGAAGCAAGAGTTGGGGCTGAGGATTGGGGGCACAGTCATTGATGGAAAGGAGAGGAGAGGAACCGACATCACAATGCACTTGTTTATTAGCATGTTCTTTGAACTCAACAGAGGGCCGATGGTTTGTTTGAAAGGCGAGCTGGGGCTTGACCATCTGCTTGGAGGAGTTACGCACCAAACCCGGCCTGGGTAAATACGCGCTATCAAGAGATCACTTCCAAGGGGCGTGCATAGGCTGGAAAGATCCGGGGTATTACTGTGGTGGAAGAGATGATATCATACAACATCACCAGATTGATGGGCATGATTCCATTAATAGCGCCAGACTCGACTGCGCGGGTGAAGGTATTCACTTCATCACCACCCACACAGCTTTGGGACGGGAGATAACCTCCGATAATGTGCATGCGTGACACATGACGGGGATGGTGATGGCAGTTGCCAAGTTGCTGCTTCTCCCGAGAACGCTATGAGGCCGGCGGTTTTCGTTCCCTTGCAGGATTCACCAAAGCCACAGGGCTAACCATTAACGCTGTGTCCCGAAATGGCGGCTGGGTCCTACATATGACATGGCTTGTTAGTGGCGGCCTCTCAGTGGCCATTGAGGACCCATCCACTGGCGGACGTAGCTCGTGTACACGCCACACTTAGGTGAATACTTCGACACACGGCTCCTTGCAAAAGGGATCTTTGAGTTCGAGTACGAGATGCCATAGCGGGGAGTCCTTGGGCCACCCTCGACGGGAGGATGCTGCTGCTGCTGCTTCATGCTGGCTAGACAGGCTCACGCCAAGCGAGGTATCAACGAAACGTAACCCATTCCTGGTCTCAGCCTTCTCGAATACAAAGAGAATGCCTCAAGATCATCGCCGGGCCAGGGGGGAATGTGGTGCCTTCAGTTCCCAAGCCGTGTAATCAATGTTCTCCGCTCGCGTAAGACAGGAGACATCGCAACAAAGGGCTATCCTCAAAATCTTGGGGTCAATAATGCCCGGCTCCAGCAAGGGTTGTTTTGACATGAACTGGACCGTGCCGTATATTAAACAAGCGATCTTAGGCCTTGGCCTTGCTTGCAAACTCGCGTGGAGGCCACGCCACCAGCAGCCCTTGGGCTGATAATTATGGTTAGCACACATGTTGGGTAGAGCAGGCTTGAGTGGGCAATAACGGTGACTGGGATTCGTCAACGGGGAAGACAACCTTGGGGCTAGTTAGAAGCTAGAAGCCAATTCCAATCGGCAGCGAACAATATTGGATTCTGTGGGTCTCAGCAGGGATAGGGACGGGAAGTGCCAGGGGCATGGGCTTGAGCCATGCAGTATGCCTCCACGGCGACTCTCTGGTAGAGCCAAGGATATGATTTGAGGGGGGGCACAGGCCACGCCCAGGGTCGTGGCCTGTGATCTAGGTACCTGGGCATGGGGGGAGAAAGGGCTCTGGCTCTTAGCGATAGGGTTTCGGCTTCTTTGATACGGCCATCGAAACATGATACTAGAAACAGCTGTGCCGGCAGCATGCCAGATGTGTTTGCGGGGGTCGTGCTTGTTCAGGCTACGTCGCTTTGACTGCTCGAGAGCGCAGCTCAGCTCACATGACAAGGTCGCCGGCTGTCAACCATGATGGGACGAAAATGCTACCCTATCAACACTCAAGTCCATTTGGGAGCCGAAGTTGATGGCAATGGAGCGAGGCTTGCCGCACGGGGCTGGTCGGTTCTTGATCACCAACAACGAGCGCGAACTGGTCTGACATTGGATGGTTAATATAGAGCACATGTCGCTTGGAACGAAATGCACATACAATAATACATGGCACGGCATGGCAGCAACCGAGGGCGCACGCATCATCATTGGTGCTGAAGACCCAGGGACTAGTCACATTAAGCTCTCCCAGCTGCGACCAGGCGACTGAGCTGAGATGGCCGTGCTCGAGGCAGTCTCCAAAAATAACCCTCGCCCCAAGGCGAGATGATGGGATGGCGATCGGTGGGAGAGAGGGGGCCAAACCCGGCACTTTGGGGACTGCCATATGGGAGGCAAAAGGCTACCAAGGGTGTATAGGGCTGTTTCCTATTGTGGCATGCGGTGTCTGAGATAGATTGCGGGCTAGGTAGTCAGAGGTGAACCTGCATACATGTTGAATTGGGTTGCATTTCCATTCTCTTTCGCCAGATGACCCCGAAAAAAGAAGTGTAGCTCGCAGCGGGAAGGCTCTCGCGCCAGGCGGCCGTTTTCTTGCCGGAGGGAGGAACTTGTGAGACATCTTAAGGTGGAAATCCCAGTCGCCAATGTCAAGACATTTGTACAAAATGCTTGATTCGCCGCGATTGGCCAGCCCGTGCAGACCCTGGACGCCGGCAACCGCTCTGCCATGCTCCCCATCCCTAGTACACCTGCTAAGCATTTTGCATCTAGCCAAGCTGGCTCTAGCGACGTCCTCTGGCTGCGGGCAAGGCGACTCCCCTTGTCCCAGCTCGCAGCCCTCCAAGAATGAGCCCGTGAGATGATGTACCAGGCGTGCCTGAATACGGGGTGGGGTGCTCGCACATGTCCCCTGATTGGTAACAGACTAATTGCAATGCAATGCGCGTATACATGCCGCTCCCATGTCGCCGCCTTTTCGGCCACTACTCGACATAGCTTGATATGCCGATCCTCTTCGGTTTGGCTACAGCAAGTAGGACCATCCTTGCTTCGGTAGATGCAGCACCAGCAAGACAGAACGCGCCTCCTTTCCGTCGGTAATTACTGGTGGTCCGCGATAGGCTCAGGCCTCGAAATACCGAGTTTGTCCTCCGAGTCCAATACCAGATGTAAAAGGGCTGGTGTTTGTATTGAACTTGGCCAGAGCCAGCAGCATTTATGGCGGGCTTAGCTGCTGGTACTGCCGACCACAGATTGCTCCTGGTCTGGTTGACTGTGTGGGTTAGATGCCGTTCCTGCTCATCGCTTGCACGCACACAGGCTTTGAGATATAAAAAAAGGACTTTGACTCACGAGAAACCCATCTCAACTCGAACCTTAATCTCCCACCACTCGGCCACCTACATCGTCCACCAGAGGACCAAGGATAAGGACCTGTGACCAGGTTCCATCATTCACACATGATGCAGGTACGATGAGATTGATTGTTGCAGTTCCCCCCAGTGCACCATGTAGGTCTCTGGTAGGCATGGCCGCTACAACGGTAAGGCAGGTACGCTTGGCATTGGAAGGTGCCAACTACCTTGTCGAGGCAAGAACTTCCAAGCCTCCTTTCGTGCCCAACACTGCCCGCTGGGGAAATTGCCAAACCATCCCACCTGGCTGGACTGTACCTGCCGTCCCGTCACTCAGAACCAAGGAAGGTGCCTGATCATAGGAACCGGATGGCCCATTCACTTCACTAATGGCCGGCATTGCTCTTCTGCTGGCTTGATGGCAGCTCCCCTAGTGTTTGATGTGGGAAATACGTCTGTCTCATTTATTACCACCGGGTTTCGGGGTTACCATTCCCGGCAAGTCACCTGGACCGTTCCATTCATAGCGCACCCGTTTTTCTCGGCCATTTCCTCATCTGTGTCCCGAAGTAGGGAGCAACACCAGCCGTCGCCTGGTTGGCTTTCTTTGTGGAGGAGCCTTCTGTCTTTGTCCACTTGGCGCAGGCTCAATTTAATCGTCTGATTGAGGGGGTGATCAGGCATTCATCCCCAGCTGCACCCGGGGTCGAGAAAATAGCAGTGCATACTGATTGGTGACACCATTCAGCAGCTCGCAGCATAGCACCGCAAGCGCCTGCTCTGTCTCCGTCGCCTTGAGGCAGGCTCCCGAGTCGGAGCACCAACGAGATAAACAGCATGAGCAGATGCTATTGGAACTTGAAAGTGATATTTCTTCCCGTGCGCCCGCTAGTTCAAGGCCGGTTTCTCTTGGCAAAACGACACTATCCAAAGCTGCCGCCCGTCCTGTGTCTAGGATAGTTGTAGGTGCTGCTTGTTCTGGTCTCTCGTTCTGTTAGGAGTATCTTTGAAATTGTCCTAATCTGGTCCGACCTCCGATGGTAACCAAGAGCTCCGGAATCTGCAAGCCTGGGCTAGGCGGCCGTCCAAACAGTCGCATTGTTCAATGAGCCCGGACGATGGGTGGCCACATCCATGTACAAGCACGTCGCCGCTCAATCGGCAATTGCCTAAGACATCAAGGTGGGCTGGCCCTCAGACCATCCTCTGGCCCGTATTGCAGACGGAAAAAAGTTCTTTGGAGCTACGTCCTGGGCGTGGACAAATGCCCCAGCTCCCGACCCTGCCGTTTTCAATCTACCCCGTACATGGTAGAAACCTACTAAGGTATGCAGTTCTCGGCCCTCGTGCAGCCTTCTTTGCGATTGATTCAACGAGTCAGAAGGTGGGATACCGCCCTCCCTTATTGGAACCTATTGGGGTGTCCTTGAGTCAGAGATCCTGGCCTGGTATGGCCAAAGCCGATTTGCTTTATCCAACCAGCCACCATTGATATATTAACTACGATCCTTCTATAGAGCGGAAGAGTAAATGTCACTTGACTTTGTTGATCATGACAAATGTAAGCGTGTATACATGCACAAATGACCACGTTGGCACCGTCCGATATTCAACTTCGGAAGTAACCAGACACGGGAACCATCCACAGCAACAAACCTACCCGGTAAGGCAGTGAACAAGATGTTGATAGCCTGCTTCTCGCAATGATCAAGTTGTTGTTGATTGTCCCTAGAGCTTCCTTCAACTAGCTTACTGTGCTGCCTTAAGGTCAATTAGAGATAGGCTAACATTAAAGACTGGTTGCTCAAACGTAGAAAACTCTCCTCTTCGCGGCTCCTTCGGAATTCGCTCTTGTTCTCGTAGACGAAACCGCCACGCGCATACTCTTATCCTAGCCCTATTATTTTGGGAGGTGGATGGCACACCCCCTCTTAGCCCGGAGGCAAAAAAACTATCGTCTCGACATGCTGCAGGACATGAAGTCGAAAATAGAAACGCACCATTTTGTGATAGGATCTCCACGCAGCTCCCAAACACCTCCATGGATGGGGGAATTGCCGAATACCACCACGGCTTGACTTTGATCGTGGTTCGGCCGAACCCCCTGCAAGACTGTTGGAGAGTTCAAGTCAAAGCCATCCAAAGGGCCTTCATTCCCACCCCCTATGCCATTAACTCAAAGTGGTAGTGTGAATTTCCGCCTTCTCCTACCTTGCATTGCCCGATGCAAGCTGGTTGACCTACCGTCATGCTCAACTTTGGGACCATACCATCTCCGTCGGGAGGCAATACAGGGGGTTTCGCCAAATGTCTCACGAGTTGACCAGTCAAACGGGCGCTCTATGCGAGTTGTGCCGTCACCCACTACCTCGCCTTATCTTAGAGATACTTATTTTCCTCAAACATCAGTTGATTTTCTAGCTCCAAGTGGGGTTCATAGGTCAAGAATCCTGAATGGTGCCAAAGTCCTCTTGAAATATAAGAATGGATGGCGACTGTAACAATCCAGTCGTCAAGCCCTACCTCGCTTCCTCGGGTATGCGCACCTAGCCTCTTCGTTCTTGTTCTTTTTCAATATACTTGAATAAGGACCCTTTGCCAGAGGGACGACAGTCGTGTGTTACGAATTGCTTGATGAGGAGTGGACTGATGATGCTCAACAATTCCACTTTCATGAATTCTCGCAGGGTCACATTGATCCTCCGCCTAGTTGTAAGGACCAAACCAAGGCTGCGAGGACACTGAAATAGAACTTATCAAGGCGTTTATATGGCTACCCTAGAATGATGTGCGTAACTAGTAGTCGTAGAAACCCTTGCCACTCTTCTTGCCTAGCCATCCAGCATCCACCATCTTGCCCAATAGGACGCTCGGGCGGTATTTGGAATCTCCCGTCTCTTCGTGCAGAACTTTCATGATGGCCAGGCAGGTGTCCAAACCGATGAAATCAGCGAGCTGCAGAGGACCCATAGGAACATTGGTACCGTTCTTCATAATGGCATCTATCGAGTCTCTGTCGCCAACCCCGGTCTCCAGACAGATGACGGCCTCATTAATATATGGCATGAGGATACGGTTTGCCAGGAACCCAGGAGAGTCAGCAGACACTGAGGTGATCTTCCCCATCTTCTTGCAAAACTCCACAGCAGTTTCCAGAGTCTCCTTGCTCGTCTGCAGGCCGCTGATGATCTCCACACCCTTTTGCACGGGAACTGGGTTCATGAAGTGGGTGGACACAACTCGAGACGAGGCTGATGTATCAGTTGGATCAGACGTGGTAGCTGCTGCAATCTTTGTGATTGAGATAGATGAGGTGTTAGTGGCCAGGATAGCATGCTTGGGGCATATCTCGGCCAATTGCTTGAAGATGTCAAACTTGAGCTGCGGAATCTCGGGAACAGCCTCAATCACAAAATCAACGGAAGAAAGGTCTTCTATCTTGGTGCTAGGCGCAAGGAGAGAACGAGCTTGATCAGCCTGGTCCTGTGTGATTCTTGATTTCGAGACATCCTTGGCCAGTAGCTTCTCTGGAGCTTTAGGTTAGCAGGATTTCACACATGACGTGCAAGTGATGCTCCAAACCCACCTGCAAATGCAATGCCCTTTGCCAATGACTTCTCAGATGCATCAATGAGTGATACTGGGACCTGTGCTCTTTGTGCGGCGACAAGGGCTATGCCCAGACCCTTTTGTTTGCTGGATTAGCTTCCGATGTCTCCCTTCACATGCTTGTACACTGCTAATTGTACACTGCTTACCATCTGTCCAGCGCCGATAACACCCAGCCGCTTGACTTCAGCTGCATGCTGTCGCGGGGTCGTGCTGAAGTTGCGCACCTGGCGCAAAGCACGGGGGAATTGCTGTCGCATCATTGACACGGCCATTTTATTCTTCTTGGTGATAACGAAAAGGCAAGGTGGGAGGAAGCTGGACGGCAGAGCTGTATGTTTGTAGGCGGGTATAATTGCGGGTAACCTCGGCTCTGTAGGCGTAACTTACCCCGGATCCGGGACGGGCTGGCCTCGGCTTATCGCGCTAACAGAGACCACCTACGATAAGCTATCGGCACTGACCGCGCTCCAATTTACGCGGGTTCTGGCAAAACGCGTCAGACGCGTGTCCGCCTCTCGATAGAGGGGAGCAGGAAGCCACCAAAAATATTTTCCCATTGTCGATGCCCATGACGATCTAATATCAAGCTGCCCGTAACTGATTTGTAGATCAGGATGGAGATGCCCGATGGCACCGTGGATGTAGTCCATCCTGAAGTCCGGGCTCATATCAACAGTCTTGTTTCTGCGGTAAGTTTGCACTCTCAATGAACTGTCTGCGAATAGGTATCTGATGGGACATGGTTAGCTGGGAGGTATCAGCGCCGAGGACGACGATGGCCGGTACCAGCTCGGAGACGATGCACTGGAAGTTCTGCGAGATTTGAAACGATGGATACGATTTTACGACGAGAAGACGAACCGGATGGATGTCGCACGATGCATCTACGAGGCCAACCTGATCGAGGGCGACCTTCTCCCGATTCTTGCAACCTGGCCCGAGAACGAGATGGACAGCAAATACAAATCGAGAATAGCTCTTGCATGCTTCGAGCTCATGGTGCCTCTGACCTGGCCGATGGAGCGTGACAAGGAGCGGATGACTGTGAACCATCATCGCCACATCCCCGTGCTTGAGCTTGCCCAGGTCGCTTATAAACGGGCCATCGTCAACTTTGACGGCGCTAGGATCCTCCATGCTGCTGTGAGAGTGGCACTGCCGTCAATGGCCATCCCCATTGGGGAAAGGACTCAGCGAGACCAGGGCATAATCAAGCTCGTGCTCTTCCTCCTCCGCAATGTTGCTGCCATCGCCCTGCCTCTTGGGGCCAAGGACGACGGCGAGGAGTCGCAGATATCGAGATCCGTGACCATCGACGCCTTCTCATACCAGGACATTTTCCACGTCCTCCTCACACTGGCTTCCAACATGGGCGACGAATTCCGCACCGAGGATACGACCGTGATGGAAATCATCTACCACTTGGTCAAACGAGTCAATACCAGCACCTTATTCGTGGACGAGAAGCAGCTCTACAAAGCCAAGGACAACGAGCTGGCGGAATTGATGAAGAAGGAGGAGGCAATGCTTAAATCCTACACCCGACCGACACGCCATAATCGCTTCGGAACCATGATATGGGTGAAGCGGGAGGATGGTAAGATGACGACGGTCACAGGCCAGGAGGCCCTGGTTGACGCCGCGGCCCGAACACGGAAGATGGACAGCACAAAGACGTTCAAGCCGCCACGCCGCGGAAAGAAGGAGGACAAGCTGGACGCGGAGTTTGGGCGGCCCCCGAAGCTCAATGCCAGGGCCAACGGCCAGCTCCGTGCCTTCACCGAAGAGTTCCTGGACTCGGGCTTTAACCCGTTGTTCTCGCATATCAGGAGGACTCTGGACCGCGAGGCAACGTATGTTCTCCAGCATCACCGGCGCCAGTTTTTCTATCTGGTCGGCTGGTTTCTCGAAGCAGAGCGCATGAGGAGGAAAACGAAGAAGGAAAACGCCCCCAAGGGCACGGAGGAAGAAGTGTCCAGCTTCAACCTGGTGGCTGGGGTTCTCAACCAGGAAATGTTCATCACCCTGAACAAGGGTCTCCACGAATCTTACGAATACAAAGACTGGCACGAGCTCACCGCCGTCATGCGGTGCTTCACGCAGATCCTCCTCACTGTGCAGGAAATGTACACCAGCGGACACGAGGGCGATGAGGAGATCGCTGAAAACATCCTCAGCCGCTTGTTCTACGAGGAGACGACGCACGACGCAATCGCCAGCATCATCAGAACCTACAAAGACCAAGGATTCGACTATCTTGATGCAGCCACTGAGCTTGTTCACCAGTTCCTCCGCATCTTGGAGATGTACTCGAAGCAGAATGTCGACATGCAGGTCCGTTCACGGAAGAGAACGCGCCGGAAGAAGAAGGATGCCAACGGAGAAGCCGGCGGGAGAGATGGTGATGCGGACGACGACGAATCTGGGGACGACCAGAAGGAGGCCGAGCGGACCATCAAGGAGAGGAAATTCGATTTTCACCGATTCTGTGGTCGCTTCAGCTCACAAGGTGTTGTCGATACATTTGTGAAGTTTACTAAATACTACCGAGACTTGACAGATGCTCAGCTAAAGCGAGCGCATCGATTCTTTTACCGCGTGGCCTTCAAGCAAGAGATGAGTGTCATGTTGTTCCGCGTGGACATTGTTCACCTGCTCTACAACATGATCAAGGGCCCTGAGCCCCTGGATAAATCCTCAAGCACATACAAAGAGTGGACGGAGCTTGTCAAGCAGATTCTCCGAAAGTGTTTCAAGAAAATCGAGGAGCGACCTGAGCTCATTGTCGAGCTGCTCTTCAGCAAAATCCAGAGCACCGCATACTATCTCGAGTTCGGCTATGAAAAACAAACCAGCTCAACAAAAACCCAGGCAAAGCCAGGCGCGGAGCTTGAATTTAAGCATACAGAGGAAAAGGATCGCCAGATCGCCATTGTCGTCGGCGCTTTACTTGACAAGAACCAGGCAGATCACATTGCTTGGTTAAAGGGTGTACTCAGCAGTGCTGAGAGTGAGCGTAGAGCTTGGGCCGCTGCCGAAGACGCTCGAGCCGCAGAAGATGATCCGTTCGACGATGAGATTGAGACTCAGGGGGCCTTGTTGAAAGCGCCACCAGTGATCCGTAAGTTTTCCAAATTTTCAAGCCTTTATAATGACCACCCCACCCGGCTAACATACTACAGGTGTTGAACCAGATGATGATGCGCGGAAAACTGCCGTATTCAAAAACTCTCATCTTCGCCTGTTGATGACCGTTGCTGGTTTCGAGCGCGAAGAACCGGCATCCGAGGAGACGCCCGATTCATCTTGGGTCATTCCTCCTCAAGTGTCTGCCGAAACCCTCAAGGACACCCTCCACTACATCAACCAGGCGGAATTCAGCCCCCCGGTCTTTGACGAAGGGGTTCTGGCTGAGAATATGCTCAAGCGCAAGACCGTGCCGCGGAAGAAGGCAGCATACGATGACGACGACGAGAACGACGACGATGATGGCATCGATGACGACCTCTTGTTCCCCATGGGCGGCCCGACCGCAAGAAAGGCGATCGACGACCCGAAGAAGCCAAAGAAGAAGCGCCTCCGCAGGAAACAGAAGGACTCGGAAGATCAGGAGATCGACGACGACGAGCTGAACGAGAAGGCGCGGAAGAGGCGGGAGCGCGAGAAGGAGAAGGCGCGGAAGATCAAGTCGGCTCTCTATGTTAAAGAGGGCGACGACGACTTCGATTCAGACGAGGATGACGAGTTCTTTGCCCGTGAGCGGGCCATAGCCGCTCGCGCGGAGCAGGCTGCTGCTGGTCTCTCCTTCTCAGACAAGCCGAAATCAACCTCGGAAGGCAAAAAGAAGCGGAAATCTGAGATGCTTCTGGGTGATGACGACGAAGAGGGAGACGATGGACTGGACCTTGCAAGAAGAGCGCTGAACAGTGACAGCAGCGCCGAAGAAAGCGAGGGTGACGATGCCCCCGTCGGCAGGACTAACGGTGATATAGAGGGGAGGAAGAGACGGCGTATGAGCGAGGACGAAGACGGAGACTCCAATACTGAGGACAACATTTCGGATAACGATGTCGATGTGGATATGGAAGACTCAACTGAAAAAGCAACAACCCAAGACGTGGATGAGGATGGGGAAGAGGAGGTGGAACGACCCGTAGTAGCAAGACGGCCAAGGGTCAAGGGTGGGTTTGTCATAGATAGCGATGATGAGGATTAATTTCATGAGATTTCACTAAGGAACAAAGGGAGTTTGGGAGCGGGCGACGGTATCTGTCAATGATGATTATATAGATTGATATTTGGGTATTGTTATGCAAACAGTATATCTTGTTAATTCAGCTATTTCTAATTGGGTATCGGGGAAAAGGGTAGCATCTACAACAGCCGTAACGTCATATCCGAAACCAAAATTCTATATAGCCTCAATACCAGGCTGCGTTTATTTTTGAGGTTTCTGCACCTTTCAAACTTGTTAAAGAACCGACTTTTTGATTTAAGAGTGACCAGCTCGAGAAGAACTTGCCACTCTTATATCCACACTTTTTCTTCTTGTTGCCGTGCTGTGTCCACTGTGGATTTGGCTCAAGTCCGCAAAGTCTTCTTGACTTTTGCGAGGGTCCCCAGGGCTGGCGAAGACGCTGTCGTGGAGTTCTGGGCGGAGATGAGACTCCTGTTGCGAACATTGCCCGCCGACAGAGGCTGCAGTGTCATTACTATCGCGTCGATCATCGACACTGGCACACGATCCTCCCCAAGCCCCGCCGATACCTTCCATTGTGAATGGTGAAGCCGTGGGAGCGTCGAGGATTGCAAGTTCCTCTGGTCGCAGGATACGAGGAAGAAGGAAAGTACGAACAGGGATAAGGAGGAAGATGAAAATGGGAAAGCCGACGGCGGCGATCGTCTGTGTGATGGCGAAGGTCGCAGCAAACCCGAACAACTCGATGCCGACGAAAATCCAGATAGCAGCACGGCGTTTAATTGTTTTCAGTTCGGCGGTGGCCGGCGTCAGGGCCTTGTCCCGGGCCAGGAAAACGATCTTGGCAGTGATTCCGTTGCCCTCCAGGGCTTGGATACCCATCACGAAGAAAAGACCGGCCATGACACCATGAGGTATGAGGTGCAGAACGACAAGAAGAGGGCCGGTCATCGTACCAAGTGTCAGGAGGCCCTGGGCGAGATTAGAGACTCGCTGTTCCACTACGTGGGTTGCTTCAAAATAGTATCCGCCTTTGTCTTCGCCTTTCTCGTCAACCTTCCTAACCGGCATGGTGACGCACAACGACTCAGTGTGGAAGGGGGCTTGGGGAATGAGGCCATTTGGAAAAGGCAACCCAAGAATACCGGCTACACCGGTAGTCAGCCCGAGGAGAAATAAATCCCAGTGGAAGCCAGCAGGCTTTCGCAATGGAAACTCACTTCCCTGGGCAATCAGAGACGAAACTATTTATCAAATATTAGTCAAAAACATCTATGCGATATACCATGCCGAGTTGGAAGACTAACCGTTATGATCGAACCAAAACAAGACTGTCAATAGGACAGCAAAGGGTAAGGCGAGAAAGATGTCGCCGACGCTCATATCCCAAAAGTTGACAAGCCAGTTTCTACTGCTGTTGGTGGGCATGAAGGCAATACTTGTCGGAAGAACCTCGAGATGAACTTTGGCCATCCGACCAATATGAACAAATCCGGTGAAAAAGACGATGGTGAGAGGGGTGCCATAATCTTTCAAGAAAACGCGGATCCAATGCTGGAAAAGACTGCTGTTTCCCAAGGCGCCACATAGGTACGCTACCATGAAGACAAGCAATGCGATAACAATAGAGAGGTAGAACGCGCTGTCGTCTCCTAGGCGTTCCAACACCTGTACTCCCTTCTGAAGATATATGAAGGCCACGTAGAAGCCGAAGATGTCGCAAGGGAAACGAGTGACCCATCGAAGCCAATTACATGAGTTCGTAATAGCCAAAATCCAATGGAGTATTAAAGACCATCTTGATTCCATGTTAGCAGACAAATCTTAGAGCTTATCAAGGTTACATCTTGAGTACGATGCCCTTACATCCCAATCCAGGCCATGAAGCCAATATAGTTGATGCCGGTCGGTTGCATAATATTGTAAACAGTGCTGGATAGAAACATGTCAATTTGATTGAAGTGGAAAAGGGGAGAACTGAAGAGAACTTACTAATTGAATACGGTAATGGGGCCTGTGGATGAGTATCAATCTCTAGTAGCAGTATAGTTAGGGTGATAGCTACTTACCAGTAACTCCCACGATGACAAGTGGTTGTGCAGCGAAGAATGAAAAGACCACAGACCCAAGCACGGACGCCAGCAATACCTCGTTGACACCATATTCAGTGCCAGTGTTTTGGAACATATCCAAGGAAAAGGCAAGGGCCGGAAGGATACTGTAGTAAGGAGAGTTCTCGAGTCAGCACATTATTGAAATCCGCCTAACCCACCCGTATGGGGATTGAGATTCTCCTTCGAGTAAAAAAAAAAAAAAAAATCAGAAGAAGGGAGTCACATACTTTGCAAAATACATATAAACTGTCGCTGGAATAACGCGATAGTCCCAAGCGTCTGTCCAGTCGCTCAAGAAGAATGGGGCTCTGCGTCTAAGATCATTGATCATCCCTCGAAAGGGATGGATTTTCCACCACGAATCATGTTCGGAGGACATAGCGACTGCTGAAAGATTGCTCCTATCTTCCCCCGACGGGAACTGAGCTTCAGTATCTTGTCGTGGTAGAGTCTCGGAACGGTGGCCGCGAGGCGTTGTGGTATTTTGGGTCATGATGGATGATAGTTGTTGCTTCTCGATGACACCACTTTGTGATATGTTATAAATAAAGTGAGCCTAGGCTAGAATCATGAAACATTGAATAGGAATAAAGGGAGAATCAACGTTGGGCTTCTGTTCGTGTCCATGCGGTCTCAGTGCCGAGCTTATGTGTTTTGAGAAGAGCATATATCCAAGAAAAGAAACGTAGCCTCCAAATTTAGGCAATAAGGAAAACACAGAAATCGGATCGACGACTGGGAACCAGAGTCCATATGGGGTACGACTCATGAATGGGTGGCGAGGTGGCATGAGATGATTCGAGGGAGCAAAGTAGGAATCAATCAACGCCAACCCAATTCCGCCTGAATATCGCCTGATCGAGCAATGCGCCCACAGGCAATTGAGCTGCTGCCTGAAGAGAAGACGGAGAAAAATGATATATATCTCGCCGAGATGCTTGCAAAAGAGTTGGCAGACTGACAATCTGCCAATAAGAAGTTTGTATCAAGTTCCCGGCCTAGGTACGTACCTTTCAGCAGAGCCAGCTTGTTGGGACATGGAGCAGGAGCATGACACAGTGACGACCTGTTCGTTCCTTCCATGTGATTTTAAGGTGGGTTATTAGTGAGAAAAAGGCAAGAGAACCCTCGCCAGCCTATCATGCACTAGTATCATCGGGACCACCTTATTTCCGCCTCAATGGTACCTTGGAGCAAACCCAACGTTGTGATTGCTGCGTCGGGTCACTTCCTATATCCGTGTTGTGCTAATGTCGTCATTTCCGGCTTGAATATATACATATATATATATATATTTTTGGATAATATAATCACCCACGTACATGGGGAGGAGCCCAGTCTAGTGGGGAGTTATCACTTTCTCACATATGGTCCATTCTGGGGTCCTGGAACTTTTCTGGCCAATCAAGACTCTCCGTTATCATCATCACAATTTCACCGTTTGCGATGGGATGATGCACAAAAGTATATGTCATAGAATAGAGTAAATAGAGGGTTTATTACCTCATAGCGACGGGCTCCCTCCTCCAAGACATGAGCTCCCCCCACCGATGCGACTCAACCCCGGCGCATGCAAGGGTCGGGGAAGCTACTGTGACTACTCTTCTTCTGCGATGACTTCCGAGTGTATGAACAAAATGCAAGCTTGTATATTTCCAAGAGTTCTGTTTTGTTACTGACATAAAAGTCTACAGTTCTAGTCCTATATTACACTACAGTACAGCACAGCTTAACGGAGGTTCCCTCTCCTGCCCTAACAAAGCGAAGGACCAAGAGGGCGGTATACAAAAGGGAACGGTCCCCGTTCGTCAGCAGAGTTGAGAGTACAGGTGCCCCATGTAATAAAAATTATGGGCCCATGTCTTTTGTGAAGTTAGGTCCTCAACGAGGATCCTTGTTGCCTCCGAGTATACCTCGTCACCTGCTTGCAACTTCATCCGATGACAGCTGTTGCGTAGCTGGTGCTGGGGCAGGAGGCTCCTGAGGTGTATCAGTTTCCTCGCCCCGAGGAGGAGGTGGTTGGGGACTGTCTGGCCCGCCGCTAAAGTACTTCTCGAAGTCTTCATACTCTCCCCAAGGTCGCTTGCCGAGGATCCGTACCATGTCGTCCCGGACCAGCACTTCCTTCTTCAAGAGCTCTTCTGCGATCAGTCCGACCTCCTTCTTCTTCTCCGTGAGCAGATCACGGCACCGCTTGTAAGCCTCCTCGACAATGCGATGGACTTCTTGGTCTATTTGCTGGGCAGTGGACTCGGCGAATGGCTTGACCATGCGGTTGGGATCGTTCTCAAAATGGACCGGCCCAACCTTCTCTGACATTCCCCACTGCGTAACCATGTTTCGCGCCATCTGGGACACCTTCTTGAAGTCATCACTTGCGCCAGTAGTCACTGTCGGGAAGTGAAGCTCCTCTGACACTCGGCCACCCATCGTCATAGCCATGCGGTCCATGAGTTGGTTGACATTCATAAGATAAGCATCCTGGGGTAGGTACTGAGCATAGCCAAGGGCTCCTTGGCCACGTGGAATAATCGACACCTTAAGGAGAGGGTCGGCATGTTCCAAGAACCATCCGCAAATGGCGTGGCCAGCTTCGTGGTAAGCCACAGTCTTCTTCTCCTCGGGCTTCAGAACAAGTGACTTGCGTTCCAAGCCACCAATGACACGCTCGATTGCCTGCTCAAAATGCTTCATCTTAACCTCATCGGCGTTGGCTCGCGCGGCTACAAAAATTTAGGTTTCGCTCATGATAATCACCGTCAAGGCCAGTGTGAAAAGTAAAAAAGATTGTCACTTACCAATTAGGGCAGCTTCATTGACGACATTCGAGATGTCAGCTCCGGAGAATCCAGGGGTTAGAGTAGCGAGGCGACCAATAAGTTGCTCGTGATCTTCGTTCGTAACAATCTTCTTCAGGTATACCTCGAAGATTTCCTTTCGACCCTTCATTGTAGGGCGGTCAATGTAAATGTGCCTGTCAAAACGACCTGGACGCATCAGCGCCTTGTCCAAGACGTCAGCACGGTTGGTACCGGCTAGAACCACAACCTGCTCCCGAGTATTGAAACCATCCATTTCTGTGAGAATCTGGTTGAGTGTAGCTTCTCGTTCATCATTGCCTCCGAAACCACGACCACTCTCCTGTCTCGCGCGTCCAATGGCATCGATTTCGTCAATGAAGATAATGCAAGGAGCGTTCTTCCTTCCCTCCGCGAAGAGGTCTCGTACACGAGATGGACCGACACCAACAAACATTTCTACAAATTCGGAACCGCTGACGCTGAAGAAGGGCACGCCTGACTCTCCTGCAGTAGCCTTGGCAAGAAGAGTCTTACCGGTTCCAGGAGGCCCAGCCAGGATGGCACCACGAGGAATCTTGGCACCTAGCTTCTCGAATTTCTCTGGCTGCTTGAGGAAACTCACGAATTCCATGATTTCAACCTTGGCTTCTTCCAATCCTGCGACGTCTGTGAATTTGACCTTCACATCGCTCTCTGCATTGAATTTCTTGGCCTTGCTCTTGCCAAAGCTGAAGACGCCACCGCTGCCACCAGCTCGTCCACCCATTGATCGCTGAGTGTAGATGATCAAACCAATGAACAGGAGAGTTGGCCCAAAGGCCAGGAAGAGATTGCCCAATGTGCTGCCACCGGACTCGTAGCTCACAGGTATCCTTTGGGACGAGGGAATGCCGAGTTCTGCCTGAGCCTGGTCGAGATTTCTTTCGAAGCTTTCAACTGAACCGATTGAGGCGGCGTAATGTCGACCACCGTTCGCTTCTTGTGCCTCAGGGTGCAGCTCCACGCGGACCTTTGAACCATTAATGACGACAAATTTCTGAACCAGGCCCTTGTCCAAGAAGGCCGTCCTCATTTCCTGCCATGTGATTTCCTTATCAGGAGCGGAGGTGAAGTAGTCCCACAGGAACAAAGTCAGTAGAATCAAAACGGTTGATTGCACGGCTTCATTCCACTGTATTCCGTTGCCCCCTCCACCACCTCCACCACCTTTGCCATCGCCCGACGGTTGAGGGTTTGACTGGCCTGGCCTAGTTGTGTTTGAGTGTTGTTGCGAAGCTTGGGACTGCTTTCCAGCTTCGGTCTCGCTGGCTTGTTCTGAATCTTGATTCTTCGAAGACTGCTCCTTTTCACTCCTCTGTTGCTGATCAAGATCCGAGTTCGGCCTAAACATCCCTTGGCTGTCTTGAAGGGCTTGCCACTCTGCTACTCGGGAAGCGGTGACGACAACGGCTCTTAGTAACCGGCCCTTGTCGATGATCGAGAGCCGGCCGGAGCCTTCTCTCATCTTAATAAGAAGTTCTCGTGTTTCCATGGGTGTTCCGGTATGTTGGAGCGCCTCTAGAACACCCTCGATACTTGACTTTTGCGCCTCAGGAAGCCGTTGAATAAAGGCATCGAGTTGAGCCAATTCTGACTTTGATAAGTGAATCCACCCTTCCGGGAGGCGCATCGTGGGCTTCGGCGCCGCATTTTGTTTTTGGTCTTCTGGGGAGTTCTGGTTCTGGCTGTTCTTGGGATCGTTAGGTTTCGGCGAGTTTGTCGAATACAATCGCCACGGAGCATCCGCGCGCACTGGTAACGTTCCGAATGGGGTCGACCGCGAGACAATTGAAGGGCGCAATGTCCTGCTGATTCGCGCAGTCTGGGAGAGGCGGGACAGGCGAGCCAACTGGCTGGATTGGCGGAGGTATCTGGACATGGTGGGCGGCGGTGCTATAGGCGAACGGCGGATCGGTCGGAGGGAGGGAGAATCAAATCGTTGGCACCCACCTCAGTCATGAGGTATGATCGAAAGAGCTGACACTCTGCGCATGAAAGTTTTTAGGTGCAGAGCATCAAAAGGTTGGGAGAGGGAATTGCGACGCCAACGCACGTAGTGAATGACACCATGCAGAATGCTCTAGTGGTGGAACGAAGCTTGACGTTGGAGTGGAAAATCTCCAGTGTCACGTGGTCTAGGCGGGACTTTGCTTGTTCAGCACCATTCGGACCTCGGACTTTGACTACAACTCTTAGATGTGTAACTCCGCAACTTAGATATTCCCGGTTGATAAAATTCGACCAGTACTTTGAATGAAGGTGTAGGCGTTATTTTGATCATTTTCATATGATTAGGATCCTCTGGAAAATTGGGGGAGGTTCTGGCTGGCTTTGGGGATCGACCTAGAAGGATAGGCGGGTACAGGTATTATAAAATTCTTATTACAATGGACCGAATATCGCCACTGCCTTTAACGGGTATTGTGATCCGCTTCCCGTCATTTGAAAATATTGTGAAGTCAGACTCCTCGGTGGTCTTGTCAGATCCAGGAGCCATGTCTGGCCAATCTCGCCATACCGTCAACTGGGCCTTTGTACAAAATGTATGGCTTAAACAGAATTGAACGATTCGTCGGGCTTGGTTCTCATCTCCTAATTCCATAAGAAGGATTTTGGGACGGAGTGTTTGGGCAAGATCCAGTAGTCTTGCGTAAAAAATATCTTCATGTCGTAACCCGGCAGGAGCAGGAGGCATACCATCTCCCGGGACCAATGCAAGACGAGGCTCATACTTCCGTGCAGAGTACCCCATTTGTCCCCGGCCGTAATTCCAGACATTTCTAGAGATATACGGGGGGTTAGAGATCATGATATCCCACGGCAGTCCAGTGAACTGTTGCATATCCGTGTCACGAAATATGTCGGCTTTCTGAAAGGATAGCGCTTGCTTGTCATTCGATGAAGCCATGCATCCCCGTGCCACATTGTACCTCGCATTCTCCTTGGCAAGCTCGAGAGCTACCGGTGATATGTCTACGCCGCATACTTCAAGGGATCGAACTGATCGTTGAAGAGTGGAAAATAATTGCAAGGGAATGCATCCAGTCCCCGTGCAGAAGTCGATGATGCGAAGATTGCCCAGCTCGGAGAGCTTTTGTCCTAGCAATTCCCCCGACTCTAGAAGCTCTTGGAGATAGCATACGTATGCCTCAGTCTCTGGGCGAGGTATCAAAACTCCTGGTTTGCATTTGATATCCAGGGACCCAAACGGCTGCGTGCCAAGTAGATACTGAAGGGGAACACCTCGCCCCCTCTTCTGGCACAGTCTCTCAAGGTGTCTTTTGCGATTGAGCCTGACTGTTTTGGCGACGTGCTCGCGAATCCATCGAAGCTCGTTGAAGGCTGAGTTTAAATCCCGGCATGCTGGTAGCAGAGCGGCAAGTTCAGGCGAATGACCCAAAGCGCTACGAATTAGCTGGGGGGCTATTCGCGGCATTGACTTGCGTTGCACAGGCTGTTTGGGAGCATATTGTCTTGAGGTGAAGAAGGGCGCTCGTTCCGTAAGCCATTATTTGTAGGTTTTTCACTATCAGAAATACATAGTCCCTGCTGCCCGGAATGATAGGATGGTACTTGTGGAGCGCCGACCGCTAAGTTTTTTCGCGCCCAAGGCTGAACCTAGACTGCAGGGGCCACCCTTAATTCAGGCGCGAAGACCGACCTGCGCTGCGAATTTGGTGGTGAGCCTTGTTCGATTGATTCTTTTGTCTGAGGGTCCACCACAGGCGACTTCCCTCTCCGATATTCATCGCCTTCCTCGTTTCAAACTTAGCCATTTATTTTCATCTTAGTACTTCCTGGGGGTTCTATCTTTTCTTTCTTGCTTGCTTGCCAAACACTTCAGCGTTGCTCGTTCTTGCCACCTTCATTCGCCCACGTCAGCCTCTTTCCTCCAGCTGCAATCATGAACGCGCCCGATCGGTAAGTAGTTTGATTTGTTCAGTCAGGGTGCTTTGGTTGAGGTTGATTGCTTCCATTCACCATGAGGCCTACATTCTCTCATGTCTGGCGCCAAGCGGCGGAGAATCTCAGATTGGCCTCAACCAACTCTCACCCCCAAGACTATTCCCTCTGTCGTTTCCATTTCATATAAGCCATGTGGCCATCCTATTCAGTACCTGTAATCACCAAAATACTATTCCCCTTATGTGGATTTGTCCGTTTTCCTCAAGCTACCTACACATTTTTGTCTTAAAACTGGCAACATGGCGGGCTGTAACCAGAAGCACCACAATATACAAGATGACCCGTTGGACTTGCCACCTTACCATCACTTGAACATTGCTAACCATTCCTTAGTTTCGAGCTGTTCTTGCTCGGTGAAGGCGAGAAAAAGATTGAGGAAAATGTATATTCTGGTAAAATATCTCTCTACAACTCCCTTGTGCTCCCTGGTGTTGACTGTCTGTCTAGGGATGGCCAACACGTCCGATTTTGTTCTCAAGAAAGAGGATCATACCTTAGGTAACCTCCTCTCTGAGCACCTTAAGGCTCATCCTAATGTAATGATGGCTGGCTACAAAAGTGAGTTATCCCCAAACCGAGCATTTCCCATTTCCGCCACTCACATGCGTAGTCGCGCACCCCAACGTGCCGGAGCTCTTCATACGAGTGCAAACGGATGGAACAGTTTCACCACGTGACGTATTCACATCAGTCTGTGAAAAACTCATCAACCAACTCGAGATGTTGCATCAAGAGTTCACACGAGAGTGGGAGTTGAGACGTATCACCAACACAGGAGAGCAGGGGAACATGCAGGCAAACGGGCAGTAAAGCGTTGCAAGAGCCCTAACTTGTCCTACTTATCGGCGTTAAGTAATTTAGGCTATGGATAATATGAATATATCCTTGGAATCTTACTTTCGTGTTCAAAGCCATGCAAGCAGATCAATGCCCAAGTAGCATGATGTCTCCTTCGTGACCCTTTCCGGGCCAGTGGGTAAATGGTGCGTCATGTTCAAAAGCGA
Source organism: Clonostachys chloroleuca (assembly GCA_037952775.1). NCBI lineage: Eukaryota > Fungi > Ascomycota > Sordariomycetes > Hypocreales > Bionectriaceae > Clonostachys > Clonostachys chloroleuca. The sequence continues at coordinate 17,191,499 of JBANAY010000003.1, read as the reverse complement.
AAATTGACCAGGACGTATGGGATGCTTGGGTAGTAGTGAATCATTAATATTGAAGCTCCTTTTTGTATTTTTTTTATGGTAGGATTCGTATTTTGGGGACCGCTTCCAGGACAAAATGCCAATCAATCAATCAACCCATCATGCTGCTCCTTCAGGGCCTTCGCCACCGGGAATCAGCTGTAAAAATGCATTAGCCAGACAAACTCATCATGGATAGCTGGGCAAATATACCATGCAGATATTGTTTCCGTTTAAGAGAATCTTGGGGAGCTTGGTGTGATTGCCCGAGTAGTCACTGAGTGAATTGTTAAAATCAGATCGTAGGATACCTGTAGTGCAAGAAGTGGTCTCTTACAACTCTGTCACGTCCTCCAAAACCATGTCTTGATGCCAAATTAGAATAGCGCTCACGAGCTGGAAGGAATAGGTAGCACATACTGACGTAGTCGTCGAACCCGAGGAGAGTGCCGCTGAATTCTGTAATCTCATGTCAGTACTGCACATGATATCCATGAGAACAGCTCGGACCCTTGTCGCCCTTCATAATGACCCAAATCCTTGACCCGACACATTTGTCAATAAGCTCTACTCACATGTTAACGTTTGCGTCTCACTGATTGGAAGAAGTTAAATGAGGTCAAGGCAAACTCACCGAGGGGTAGCAACTGAGACGCCATTGTGTGGAATAGCCTTGATTTGACTGAGTGGCTTAATTCTCCAAGGACCTTGGTGTTTGAGTTCTGGAAAAGGTTTTGTGTGTAAAGCCGTGATGGTGATGTTGAATGGCCTTAAGTCAGGCCTCTCACTACCCAGTATATTTCGACGCTGCCCCTCTGTGGGAGAAGCCTGCTCAGCGCCTTTCGACCCACCATCCACTTAACACGACAGCACGTGCGGTCGCGACAATGACTAAGCACATCCAGTCCCAATCACGATAGAAATCGCTTGTTATTCATGAGGAGCGGCCCCTCTTCATGTGCGAATGGTTGCATGCAGGACGGTGGGAGCTTCTTTCGCACCCGCCATGTCTATTGGCTATGGTGGATTGTGTGCTCCGATAATGCGTTATTCATCGCTCTCACATCCCTCACACTACTTACAGTAGGTTTGGTGTGTACACGTTGCTACTCTTGCTGATGCTTTGAACCTTGCTTGACCGTGTCGTTGTGCCCCCCTCATTTCATACACCCGCTTTTGTATCTCTAACTCCCAAATATAGGAAATATTTGAACCGAGCCCTCCGTTACAAAATGAACCATCACTTATGGAATCCAAGTGTTGGCATTCGCTTCTCCTCAGGTCCTGAAACTAAGACCCCGCTGTACCCAATACTCAATGTATCCCGCTACGTCGAGAACCTGACCATTACCGACGAAGACCTAGCCATAAAGTGTGAAGGCAATAATAAGCACAGCGACACTTCCGATTCCGCGGCCGGGCTGGAAATCGCTAGCCCGATTCTGAGTCTAGAACCGATCGAGCATGATGCACATAGTCCGCTTTCTGTCGTTGATGGCGACTCTCCTGCTGTCGAGGATGTAGCTCCCACCAAGATATTTGGTCCTCCTTCGACTTCGCTCCCATACAAGATCTCCCCAGAACTCTTTTACAAAGCCCGAGACGCCAAAGAAGGGTCACCGGAGTCATTCTGGTCCCACACGATGTACAACATGACCAAGGATGACGGGGTCAAGAATGACGGGATCAAGAATGACGGGACCAAGAATTACGGGACCAAGGTAAACGTCAAGGTCCATTACTGCCGGTCAAAACAAACAATGGAAACCACCTGCCAGAGTTATTTTCTAGGCGAGAGCTTATTGGGGTTTGATATGGAGTGGCAAGCGTGGGCAACTAAAACAGCAGGGGTGCGCAGCAATGTCGCCCTAATACAGCTTGCAAGCGAGAGTCATATCGGACTTTTCCACATCGCCTTGTTTCCAAAGGATGATTTTGTTGCGCCGACGTTTCGAAAAATCATGGAGGATCCGAATGTCAGCAAAGCTGGCGTTAATATTCGGGGTGACTGTACAAGGCTGAAGAAGTTCCTCGGGGTAGAAACTCGGGGGATCTTCGAGCTCAGTCATCTCTATAAAGTGGTCAAGTATTCACAGGAGCTGCATCCCCCAAAGTTAAATAAGACTGTTGTGAGCATGGCAACTCAGGTGGGCGAGTTTTTACACCTGCCAATCTTCAAAGGTGACAACGTGCGATCCAGTGATTGGAGCGTCGCTCTAAAGGAGCGCCAGATAAAGTGTAGGTATACTCTGTCTAATATGGCAAGCTCGGTCTGTTCCATCTTGGCTGACAAGCAGTAGATGCGGCTTCAGACGCTTACGCCGCCGTCCAATTATACCACGTTATGGAAGAGCAGAGGCTTCAACTTGACCCAGTCCCCCCTCGCCCACACCATGCTGAATTAGAACTACCTTTGCAGCTTGCAACGAAAGTGGACGAGGTTGAGCAGGAAAAAGAAGTAAAAGCATCAACCTCTGATGGGGTGGAGTCAGAAGGAAAAGCGACTCCGTCCACTTCTGACCCGGCGGAACCGGGACAAGAGGACGAAGAACGTTCTCCTGCCGGGGAAGCAGCCAAGAAGTTGAAGGAGGAACACGTACCCAAGTCTGTTGGAACCAATGATGCGTCGGTTCAGACCAACCTGGCCCCTCCAACACCGAAACGCTCGCCCCCAGTGAAACAGATTGATTCTCGAATACAGGCAGCCGAACTACGATTGAACCAGTATCGTCGTTCCAAGCGTACAGCAGTCCAAGTTGGCCCATCTTTTCTTCGAGCATACTACATCTGGTATGACAATGAGAGCTTGAACCCGGAGAAGATTGCACAGATAATGAGAGACCCTCCACTCAAACTCAACACCGTAACAGGATACATTCTAGGCGCTGTCGCCACTGAAAGACTTCCATTCAGTACGGAGAGAATGAGGAAAGAGATCATCTCTACTCTTCCTCCTGCTGTTATGGGATTGGCCAAGTATCGCAGGGTTGTCGACGCTTGCAAGACTGCACCATCCGATTTATAGCTCGGAAACCTTTTTGGAAAGATGAGAGAGCATTTGCATTGAAACTGCTGTCATTTCTTATATATATAGAAAAGCGATACCCTTTAGCGCCGTCTAGCATGGATTTCATCATACATGATGTGATCTTTTTCTTTCAAAATATCTACCCTCTAAGAAGCAAATAAACCTCTCCCTCTGTTGATCTGTACCTTTTTATCCTCGCCACCACTGACAATGCCCCATGTGGTGTCCCAAGCAACACCCAGTACCTTGGCACCATCACCAGCGGCAGGGAGTTTCTTCTCTTTCAGCCACTCTCGGCCGATGGTGTAAACCGGCTCGCTTACACTACCGCCACCTTCCTCCAGTGCACTGTGGCGCACGCTTCTAAGATCCCATACCCGACAGGTGCTGTCGTATGAACCTGATACTAGCGAGTAGTCATTATCGGGAGATGGTGCCAAGGACGACACCATGTTGACGTGGCCCCTGAGGGTCATCACAACTGTCGACTTGGCAGACTCCCTGGGGTCCAGCAGGGTAATGTGCCTGGCTGATGAACCAGCGGCGATTAAGGAACCGGGCAAGGCAATAGCAGAGAGAATGGGATGTAATGTGGTCAGTCGAGACACTTCGCGCGAAGTGGTCAAGTCAATCGTCTTAACCGTGTGGTCCTTAGAGGCACTGTAAGCCACCGTACTGTCGTTGGGATGGAAGACGGCCGCCGTGACTGGCTCGTCGTGCGCCGCGATCATGGCCAGCGGGCCACGCTGTGCGGTGTTTGCGGCGCTGGAGAGCTTCGTCTTCTTGCTGCTGTGAGCCGACGGCAGGGTTTCGGGGTCGGCCTGGGGAGCCGTCTTCTTGGAGGATGACCACAAGCCAATGCGCCCATCCGATGAAGCGGTGAGAATCCGGCCAGTAGAGCCGTTCACCGCGAGGGAGTTGATGGCCTTCTCGTGGCCCCAAAGTTCCATGTTCGGCTTCAAGGATCCTGAGAACCCATCGCTCGACTCGGTGTAGTCCCAGATGACGACCTTGCGGTCCAGGCCGGCGGAGGCGATCTGCTTTGGTGAGAGCCACTTGACTGCGTCGAGACGGAGAGTGTGTCCGCCGCCGCGACCAGCTGCCGACGTGGCGATTGTCTCGCCGGAGGGGTTCCATACCCTCACCAAGCCATCGTATGAAGCACTCGCAATCCTGTCGTTGACGGAGGCGCCCAGACCAGCAGGCGATGTAGAAGAAAGCACGTCGACGTCGCCAACCCAGTCGTCATGTTCAAAGCTCGCCTCGTAGACTGGGGGAATTAGACTGCGCACGTACTGTAGAGTCAGAGTCGTTTCCGAGGAAAGCCCATTGGCGGAGAGATATTCTTCAATGCTGGTGCGGAGGAAGGTTCCGTTTGCGAGAAAATCTAGAGGGATGGGGGAGCTCGTGTTGAGCATCGACTCGGAGTTGAGAATGCGTGAGAGGCCATAGCGCTTGATATCTGTGAAGAGTTAGATCTAGTCCCATTTTCTCATGTCTCCATAGGCTATTCACCTCCGGGGACAAGCAATTGCTGCCCAGACTCTGGAAGTTGCAGATCTGGTTCAGTGGTGGTGAAGATGACTTTCACCTGCGCAGGTGAGGTGTCGATCTCCATAGCTATGAAGCAAGCCGAAAATTTCGAAACCAATAGAGAAATTAGATGCGACGTTGTTCCGAAAGAGTCAAGGAGTCATAGGAATTCGTCGCACACCGCAGAGGAGGATATGCTGGCTTAGGCGGTTGCGAAGCGATAAGTCATGGGCACCCATTACCTTGTCCCAAATTTTTTTTCCTCGAGTCTGTCAGCCTTGCATGGGAGACCCACAGCGGGGAAAGTTGGCATTCAGCAGCCAATGAGTGCATGGGATCTGAGAACAAGGCTGAGCCTCTCTGATTCAGATCAAGATCTACCTATAAATCGTTGATGGATTTGTCTCCCTCTCTATCACTTAGCTCAATTTCGGATTATCTTCTCAAGTGGGTTACAGGAGAACTCGGTTATCGAATGGAGGAGTGGTTATGAACAGTGTCAAATGAATTAAAGTAGCAATGTGTGCTGTATTGTCTCTCGAGTGTATGTTATTAGCACTCAATAATCCGACAATACCGGTCGCAGACCCAAAAATAAGCAGCTGGATGTCTGGGTGTCTCAATTTCAATGCCACCCACTTGGTTTCCGCTGAAATTCTCGATAAGACATTTATTCGTTTATAGAGACGTGTCTTGGGACTGGAATGGCTGACACACGAATCCAATGGATTAAGGTTCGTCAAAAATAGACATCAATTACGTTTATCGGCCAGCCGTGAGCTGAGGGCTTCTCTGACCGAATTGCTACCCAATTGCAAGGGAAGGGGAAATGATCACAACATTGAGTTTAATTACTGCTCGTACTTGAGGGTAGCAGCCAACGGGGCGAGGGTGCATCGAACACGTTCTGGGCGTCAGTGACGGTAGTCGGGCAAGCCGACGTTGCCCCTCCGCCCCCTCTTCTTCGGTGGAATCGTCTAGGGATAGCTAGACGCAACTTCTTCTCTTTACCGTATCGCTTGTATCCCAATCTATTCCATTGGGCATCTTGAGCATCATGTGGGTTGCCGACGAGTCTCGTGGCTGTCCAATGACCAAGTGAGGAGACCCTCCCCGCATTGTATGGCTTTTCAGTATCACTTGACCCCACAATGGCAATGTCATAATCGCCATTCGTATACACCAACTCGGAGTAGATGCGGAGGTTGCTGCAGGCGTGACCCTCCCAAGGCTCCCTCGGCTGTTAGTACAGGACCTGGCAAGTCCAAGGCACCAAATGTTGGAACCCGTTCGCGGTGAATCTCGCCAGAACTAGCTCTCTGCATTGGCGGTAGAGTGGGGGCTCTCCACCCAACGAACATGTATGATGCTACACCATTGCGTCGTTGAGTTTGGTGCAGGACCAAGGCAGCGTAAATCAGAGCAGCCGACGGTTTACAGAAGCCGAGAATTGGCAATGCAGAGATATGGCCTGCATACGAATACTACATTGCCCTTGTTTCCGGAGCAGGCTGGGAGGGAGCAAGCGACATGCACCTGCCCTGGCTCAGGTCCAACCACCGATAGCTGTGACGCTAGTTCATTCATCATAATGTATGTCATATCGATTACTAGCCCCCATCCCTTGACTAACATTGTCATGACGATATAAGAGGATCGGGCCCAGCCAGCACCAACCAGCATCAGCAAATTTAGCCTGAGCAAGGTTCCTAGACCGTTCTCTGCTAGCACTAAGCTCTCCTACTGGCGATTAGTGTTGTTTTTCTTGGGGCACGGTCCACTGAATGCAGGTAGCACCAGGAACTGTTCCATACTCCCACGACCGAGCTCTCATCGTCGCGCCTCTCTCCGCCTTGTGGAATTTTTGTTCTTCCATCCAACGGAATCTTCTGTCTTCTCTTGCCTGGGTGCAGCCGGAATCGCGCTTCGTTGTTGTGCCATTTCAGACTCTTGCCGCGACCAGCGCTAGAGGCAGGCGCAAAGCACCGCAGCCAAGGCAAACGGTCCCCAGCAGCAAAGATCGCCGATTGGACGGGGAGCTGAACAGCACCAACCCCGGGCTTGCCTGACCAGATTCTACGTCACAAACCACCTCACCCGACGCGCTGTTTCTTTCTGCAGCTTCTCCTTCCCTCTGCACTCTTCGCGAGCACTCCCGCAAGCCTGTGCGCACGTTGAAAATTCACTTCTCCCCTAGCAATCCGCTCCCAACACAGCTGTCTCGCTTAGCCTAGACGCAATGGCTCAAGACGGTGAGCCCGCTCGCGATGTGAAGAACCATCTTCTCTTTGAGATCGCGACCGAGGTAGCCCACAGAGGTAAGCCATCCAAGCTGCGCGCTCGCTTTAGCACGATTCTCTAACAAGCATTCCTCAGTTGGTGGCATTTACTCCGTTCTTAAATCTAAGGCTCCTGTGACGACTGCCGAATATGGCGACAGATATACCCTCATCGGGCCTCTGAACCACCAATCGGTACGATTTGGAACTTGAAAAGAAAACCAGCAATTGATGGGCATGATTCTAAACTTGCAGTAGGCAGCAGTCGAGGTTGAAGAGATAGAACCCACCAACCCAGCAATCGCGCTCACAATGGCGTCCATGAAGGAGCGCGGAATTGGCATTATCTACGGCCGATGGCTGATTGAGGGCGCGCCCCGGGTAATCCTCATCGATACCAAAACAGCCTACGGATACATGGATGAATGGAAGGCGGACCTCTGGAACGTCGCCAGCATTCCCTCCCCTCCGGGCGATGAGGAAACCAACGAGACGATCGTTTTCGGATATTTGGTCGCTTGGTTTCTTGGAGAGGTAAGTGCTCCCGTTCCTCCAACAGAGTTGTATCTCGTATATTTAGGATGGCTATTAACTCCCAGGATAGTTTGTCTGCCACGAAAAGACCAAGGCCGTGATTGCCCACTTCCACGAGTGGCTGGCGGGTGTTGCGCTACCACTGACCAAGAGGCGCAAGATCGATGTGACCACCATCTTCACTACTCATGCAACCTTGCTGGGACGATATCTCTGTGCCGGATCCGTGGATTTCTACAACAACCTTCAATGGTTTGATGTCGATGCCGAGGCTGGAAAACGCGGCATCTATCATCGATACTGTATTGAAAGGGCTGCCGCCCACTCCTGTGACGTCTTCACTACTGTTTCCCACATCACTGCCTACGAGTCTGAACACCTCCTCAAGCGTAAACCTGACGGGGTTCTGCCAAATGGATTGAACGTGACCAAGTTCTCAGCAGTGCATGAGTTTCAAAACCTCCACCAACAGGCCAAGGAAAAAATCCATGACTTCGTGCGGGGGCATTTTTACGGACACTACGACTTCGAGCCCGACAACACCCTTTACGTGTTCACCGCCGGTCGATACGAGTTCAGGAACAAGGGAGTGGACATGTTTATTGAATCTCTTGCCCGGCTCAATCATCGTCTAAAGGACGCCGGGAGCAAGATAACGGTCGTGGCTTTTATTATCATGCCAGCACAGACTACTTCATTGACTGTTGAAGCTCTGAAAGGCCAAGCTGTGATCAAGTCACTCAGGGATACCACCCATGTCATTGAGCAAAGCATTGGACGGCGTATCTTCGAACGATCACTCAAGTGGCATGAGGGTGACCCGATGCCTGACGAGAAGGAACTGATTTCTAGCCAAGATAGAATTCTCCTACGACGCCGCCTTTTCGCAATGAAGAGGCACGGCCTGCCCCCGATTGTCACCCATAACATGGTGAACGACCATGAAGACCCTATTTTGAATCAAATTCGGAGGGTCGAACTTTTCAACCATCCCTCTGACCGCGTCAAGGTTGTCTTCCATCCCGAGTTCCTGAACTCGGCCAACCCTGTCTTGCCACTTGACTACGATGACTTTGTGCGAGGATGCCACATGGGCATTTTCGCTTCCTACTATGAGCCCTGGGGATATACGCCAGCAGAATGCACGGTCATGGGTGTTCCAAGTATTACTAGCAATCTTTCTGGCTTTGGATGCTACATGGAGGAACTCATTGAGAATTCCAGTGACTACGGAATTTACATTGTGGACAGGCGAACCAAGGGCGTTGATGACTCAGTGAACCAGCTCGCCTCGTACATGTTTGACTTCTGTGGCAAGAGCCGACGTCAGCGTATCAATCAGAGAAACCGCACGGAGCGTCTCAGTGACCTTTTGGACTGGAAACGAATGGGAATGGAGTATGTCAAAGCTCGACAGCTCGCTCTGCGCCGGGCCTACCCCGATTCATTCATCGGGGATGACGAAGAAGGGGACTTTATCCCTGGTGTCGATGTGAAGATCTCTCGGCCATTCTCAGTTCCAGGATCACCCAGGGATCGAAGTGGGATGATGACACCCGGCGACTTTGCTAGTCTCCAGGAAGGCCGCGAAGGGCTGAATACGGAGGATTATGTCGCATGGAAACTGCCGTAAGTACCCATTTGTGACACTTTGAGATCTGCATAGTTGTTAACAGCCATTGTAGTGAAGAAGAGGATCCAGACGAGTATCCCTTTCCCCTGACCCTTCGTCACAAGCAACCCGATATTGAAGAAGGCGAAGCTCCAGTACCGCAAACCAGTGATTAAGAGCACTGTTTTCCCCGCTGCCACCCCGCCAACTACACCCGGCATTTTGGTTGATTTCTTGTTTCGAGTTGCGATGAGTATGTGCTTTCGGATCGACATAGTCTCAGATTTCGGAGGGGTTACTCTATCGAGAGTGAGTTTTTCATGCATTATCAGGATATCGCATAATTTAAACATGTTTGTGCTTGCCTACGAAAATCCTGTTTTCGAAGTTCTCTGGTGAAACGATACACGATCTAAATCTGTTTCTCCGAAACCGTGGCGCATAGTTGAAATGTGGATAAATCGCATCACATGAGACCTCGCCCAACTGTGAATGTGTTTCAAGTAGTCGTTTTCGGACTGCTTACAAATGTCTACGAGCAACAAGATGCATCCCGCGTCTCATTATGGTGAATTCGTATCTGTATTGGGCTATGAGAGTACGTTTGGACCGTGCATTCACAACACAATGCATTAACGAAACGACGACCGAAGATGAATATCCCCACACATTAGTCGGGGTTTCCTTTGCATAGATGCTGATGGATTTAGCTCGTTGTTTAAAGCACGGACAAAGGCAATTGAATCGGCCGCTTTTTGACTTGGGCATCGCAAGGATGCCACGCGGCCACGAAGCGTGTAAAACCGCGGTTTCTTTTTTTTTACAATGCCATCCCCAGCAACAGCATCATCATCATCACCAACATCGGGCTGGGCCCAAAGAAGTAATATCTTGTTCGTCTGCCGGTGAGGGCGGGAGGATTCGAATTTCTTGCATAAGCTCACCTGTTATATACATACCAAGGTCGCGCCTCGTCTGATCAAATTGGCACTCTGGCAGGGCGGGGACCTGAAGACGGAAGCTCTGGTGGTCCGTGATTCCTATGGAGATAGGAAACTGGCAGCTTACTTCGGTACAATTAATAGCAACTCCGCCGTGGGCAGGGTCAGGTAGCCTTCCCCTGCCCATACCCCCAACGCTTTCGCTCGCCACGCAAGGGCCCGAGCTTCGAGGCTGCACTGTGCAGGTACATTTCCCACGAGATGATTAATCACCCGCAGGGCATTGAAATGGGCAGAGAGAGCGCGCAATCGTGCAGGTCTGTGTGGCTCGAGGTCCGGTCCCTGCTCTAAGCGATGTTGTATGACATGGGTCCGCCCAGGGAACTTGAAACGCTGCGCGAGGAGGGATAACCCATATTGTGTATGATCTCCTCTATCGTTCGATATGCAGGCAGCTCAAGCTACAATATCCCCGGCTTTTTTCGCATCTCGTACCTTGACGCAAGTCCCTTTCGGAAGTGTCCAAAAAGGTTTCAGGGGTGTGGTCGCAGGTACCTCATCGGAGTGAGTTGATTGTCTGCGTTTCATTCAAGCGCCCACGATTGGTAAAGCGTTTCCCAGACGCTGAGCTTAGGAGGGACAGCACTGCTTCAATTGGACAATACGTAGCACAGAATCTTCTCTTCGGACTCCAGAATGCTCGAGAGATCAGGACACAAATGACCCCAGGGTGGATCTCCAGGGATATCATTATGACCGTCCTGACAGTGGGTTCCTCCCACGCTGTGCTGGTTTATAGTGCGGTAGAGCTTCGTGGGAAGATAATCTCCGATTCATCTACCGTTGATTAGGTTCTGGGCGTCTCATAAATACGGTGAGAGCTTCCGTTGGCATGGTGAGGCAGATGTCCACTCAGCAATCTCGCTACTAACAAAACATTTCTACTATGTACGCTACCATTGTTCTAGAAACGTTACCCTATTAGTGGTCACACGAGATCAGCTCGCAGATCCAGAGCAGCCTTCGTATGAGCCATGGCTTCCAGCTAATCTAGTAACTTCATGGGTTTCTGAGGATGGTACTTTTGAGTGCTGGGGAATCTGTTTGGGCCCTTCTATAGGTGCAATGAAGGGCTGCTCCAAGTGTTGGGCACGTTAATTAGCTTGGCCATGTGTGAAATAAACCAATTGACCTTCAATCTGGCCAATTGATATCAGCCTAGGATGAGCCGAGCTGAGGATAATTATCATCGAGGAATCGCCTGAAGGCCATAATCACTTACCGTGAGAGTCATTAGGAAGAATATGACGACTATTTGATACCGAGTTGGGAACTTATATCTCAATGATTAGCATGGGGATACTGAGAGCACCTCGTAGGAATGGAGGCATAAGATCGAACTAGAGTCCCGGTTCTCCCACTTCGGCTTCTTCTTCAGTGAACCTACCACTTGTATCTAGCTATGACGAAATAGAAGGTCGCTCAGCTAACACCGAAAACGGGTAGATTCGGATCGGATGACTGGGGAGTCCTGCAATGGTAGATACGATGAGATATGAGAGGAGGTCTGCGTGTTTGATTGACAGTCGCAGGTATAGGCAAGTCGGCGTGGGGGGTGACGATACGGCCAGTCAACGGGCGCTTGGAGACAGCTTCGGGCGGTTTGGCAAATAGGTCAATCAAGGTGTGTGGGCCCCGTCCCGCTGCCTTGCTGCAGGTGTCAGGTACACGTTGTCGCTGTCATCTGCTGTCATTGTCAATCACAATGTCAAATAGAGGAGCTCCAATACCCACGGAGGAAGACGGCCGAGCAAGTGGACGGTCGGACCGCGCGCTGAACGGGCCAGAATGGATCCGCCGAGAGCATGCATGGCATATCCTAGGTGCATGCAGAGATGGCCTGTGTGAAAACTGCTTGCTTGGCTTTAGTAATATCCCCTGGTACTCAACAAAAGTCATATGATCTGATCCGGGCTCTCTCCACGCCATGGAAGAGGCATCCCGAGGCTTGAGAGCTTGATAGAGACCCGCTGAGTAATAAGGCCAGAGAGATCAAGGCGCCAACTTGCGGCTCCTGCTTCCTGCTCTGATTCCTCCGGCTCGTCTTCGTGTGCGCTCTAGCTTGGCATCTTCATCCATGGCCTGCCGGGGCTGAATTCACCTGACTGTCCTTGGTGCTATTTATTGCTAGTGCCAGCTTTCAGCCCAGTGAAGATAAAACAGAGCCAAGAGAAACTGATTGGAAAAGAGCAGAGATCTTGGGCTAGCTCAGTCAACCTTACTCACCGACATCCAGATCGGATTGGCTAGGCCCTATCGCCCCAAAACGGTGCTACGCATCAATTGGAAACAACGGCCTCTACAACGGCCTGAGGCTGGTTCCCACCTTTCCGCCAGCTGGAAAACCTCCAGTCGAGCTGGAGCAGTCGAGCTGGAGAGCGAACTGGGCGACCAACCAGGGTGCTCCCCATGTGTTCGTGCGTCTTCGTGTGTGGGGGGACCAGCGACTAAGAGCCAGGGAGCCAGGCCAATCCAGCATGAAAACGGGCAGAGGACCACCCCTGACTAGTCTCTTAGGACCACCCACCACCCATGGACATCGCGTCTCAGGCGAGGCTCCCCAAATCCTGGATTCTGCCCTGGGAAAACTAGCATCTCTTGAGAGGACGGAGTGGAGGGCGCCGCCGGTGAGGGCCAAGGCAATCTCTACCTTGATCGACGAGTGCTCGTGGTGTCCCAAGTCCCATTTCTGCGCCAGAGTGGAATCATACTGTGCTCGGGAGAAGAATACCTCTGCGAGGTACTTGGGACGACCGGCCAGGTCCCTCCGGAGCGGGATTGAAGGGGGGGCCAGGGGCCCAGTCGTGCAGGTACCCGACGCTACGACATTGTTGGCAGGATACGGACGGCACTTGGGATGGGAGCATTGAGCTGCGATTCCCAAATACCACCTCGACCGGCCTGCGTACGGGCACCACGAAGGGGCACAGGCTTTCTATAAAGCGCCGGGCCGCTTCGTACTGCACATCGACTAATACGTGCCCCAATTGGCCCTCTGGAGAGGATTTGCCCCCAAGGATCTACGCCCCGAGCACATACACTTGCCTAGTGAAGCAGGAGAGAGAGGGAAAAGGATGGGAATCAGGGTCCAGGTAGACACACACATACAGAGCAAAGACTCGGCCGAGCCGTTTTCCTTCCCACAGTGACCTCTTTCCACGGCGCCCCCACCTGGCCGGACGGACCACGAGATGCGAAAATTGAGCTAGAATGAAAATCAAACGGTTATTGCATGCTCTCATTTAACATAGCTGAAAAAGCTAGCCAAGGCAGCCTCCGATCGGTTGCCATCCTTGCTCGAAGCTCGTCCCCCTAATTTGCCCAGAACCCCCCCCCCCCCCCCCCCCGACGGCGCCCGCTCGCCAAGTAGCTACGCCGGACGTGCTGCACGGGGTGCACAAGGGGATCGGTTTCACCAGTTCCTAGACAGGCAGCCGTACCATGGGCAAGATTCTCAATCGGAAATCGAGAGACAGAACAAAAAGGACGATCGTGTGCGTACAGTACGTGTCTGCCATCCATGTACATACATGCCCAGCATGGAGGTGTGTAGAGTAGCATCGGGGTTCGTGCCCTTTCCTCTATCATCCCGGTCCTGAAACCCAAAAGTAAGATCTGACTGCCTGCGTGATCGCATCTCGCTCTTGGGTAGCAGTAGTACGTGTAGCTCAGACTCCGTAGCCTGGGTGGTACCAGCGTAGGCCAATGGTGGCCTCCGACGCGGTGAGGGGCCTTGGCAGCTCGCCTTGGGATTGGCTGATGCCGCCGCGTTAGCTGTTGAGATGTTGCATACATGGTTTCTCATTAGAGGTGGAGGAGAGACAGAGTCAAGTCATTATTTGGTGGCTGTCGAGCTAGAGTTAGTTTCATTATGCTATGCATCTGTCCCGCTGCTGCACAGAACCATTGCATGACGTACAAGACAGAGTTCCTGACTTTCTTTTTCTGGTGCACAAATCGAGATCATATGCGGTTGGGCTTTGAACGCAGAGGCAGGGATGTGAAACAGTCTAACAGAATGGTAGGCAAATAAGGCTGCAGTGTAAAAATGATGTATTCAAAATTTCAGATCAAGGAGATTAAACTAATTGTGCGAAGTGATATCATGTTGTGCCTATATTGGCATCTTCAAAACAAAACGTGAGAATAAAAAATAAAAAAAGAAATCGTCTCTCAAACATAATAGCAGCAAGATTGCTTTGCCGTGTGTGTGCTGCTTCCCATCCAAAACGCCATGTCTTACGACCCATAGATCCGTCCCATGCCGAGATGAACGCCAATTGTGTGCCTTGTCTCGGTTTAAGACATGCTAAAAAAGATGTGTGCGCCTGAACCCCATGCTTTTCCATAAATCAAAATTCCAAAAATGTCAAAAGATTGTTTCTACTTCCGGCCAAAGCGGAGACTCAGCTTCGTCTTGACACCTGGTGATTCAGGAATGGAAGATTTCGTGAAGTGCATCGACCTTCGCGCCACTTTCGCCAGGTCGTGATATGCGAAGCTCTTGGCGCTTTGCGGAGTCATTGGTGAGTACTCATCGTCATCTGGTCGGTGCATGGGAGTGGAGCATGTGGAAATGCTGAGTTGGGACTGTGACGCAGCCTCGCTCATGAAGGGCCTGCTTCGCCGCCTTGAAAGAGTCATGCGTTTAAGCATTGACGGTGTTCGTGGGCGCTCTTGGTCGAGGGGGTTGTTGCCTCGAAGCTTGTTGAGGAGAATGGATCGCTGTCGAGAAACGAAGGTTGTGTCTTGCTAGAGGGAATGCTTGTAGTGGTGTGGGAACGAGAGGATCGGGTGCTTGGCAGCTTTGGACCTGTTGTGATGATAGAGAGCCTGCCTCGTGCTCCAACAGGTGCTGTAGATGTCCTCTGGATCTTCTGGATCTCAACTCGCTGGACGTCATGAGGCCCGAGCTGTGAAGAGGGCGAGAGGGAGCGGCGAGGCAGGTCAATGATGGATGGTTTTCCCTGCCATACCACATTCACAACGATGGCAATGTCCTCGTGGCTGTGCCCTGTCCTTGGTGAGCTAGCTGGTGATGATTCAGAGTCAAAGTCGGACAGGTAGTCGGAGAAGTCGTCCGCCGATGAAGAAGCATCCTCCTCGGATGAGAGATACACATCGTGAGGAGCTGTCCCAGGGGATAACGGAGGCTGTTCATCAACAAGCCCAGGCTTAGTACTAATCAAAGGCTCGAGGAACTTCGAGTTTCGCATGTTGCTCCGTGTTGGAAGACTTGGTGCCCTTAACCTGAGATCGTCGGAGGTTGACATCGTGATGAGATGGTGGTGTGGGTGACGGTTGGTGTGAAGAAGTGGTATTCGACCTGGTGAGAACGGAACAGTTCTTACAAATTGGAGGTGGTAGATCTTCTATAGAGGTGTCGTAATGAGTATTCTCGCCACTGTTCCAAAAAAATGATGCCGGGTGCTTAGGGATGGTCAACGTCCTGGAGCGAAAAGGTGTTGCGAAGTGAAGATGATATATATAAGCTCCGTTCTCAGAAGGAGCTTCAAACCAAGACGAGAGGGCTGTGGTTGTGAAGAGGCGAAGTGTACAGAATGGGAGAGGGCCGTCGGGCTTATAAGTGGCGAGGTGGAGGTAGAACCAGCTCCCAACTCTTACTGCCCAGTATAAGAAGAGAATTGGCCAGAAGGAAGGCAAGAATGGAAACGGAGGGGGCTGCTAGTGATATAAAGGAAGTGTGAGACCACTTGGAATGATGTGTCTCTGGGAGAAGTTCGTCCACACCCCGCAAGGACGGGTAATATGAGAAGCAGATACTCTTAAGGGGCGTTTGGTCCATGGCTTCGACGTCGGGCCTTGCATGGGTGGATTGCATGGGGCGTCCCTCGTTGGCGTCGAGCGATCGAGAAACGACCCTGCCCACCACCAAAAACCAATCCACCTCCTGATACGAGTGTCGCAGTGCGCAGGGCAGCATTGAGCACTGTGTACAAGGCCCGCCCTGGGGCCTGTACCTTCCAACCTGATCTCCACCTGCCGCCGCAATGCAGGCCCACCCCGCAGGGAAGGCACGTCGGTCCCACCTAGCCACCCTTGCACCTTCCTCTCCCCTTGATGGAATGGGAAGGGGACAGCTTGGGCCATGACGGACTGAACCAGACGAGCCTTCACCGTCCAGGTGCTACCCCTCAATCCGCGAGCTGCACGCAATTGTTTCAAGTCTACGAGCAATTACGGCTCAGGTGCTCCATCTAGCCACTGGGCGAGGGAGAACGACCGCTCCACCTGACACTAAATCGTCTTACCATCATGGTATCACTGTGCCTCTCGGCCTGGGCGGTTTCGGCGGCTCCAGCCAGCCAAAATGCCCTACTTTCGCGATCCAAGAGGCGAACCAACGGAGAGACCTAAATCTAAGGCGAAGCCGACCGTCATCTTCGCGCCAACAATTATTACGCAGACCGCTATCGCTGTCAGAAACAGGCGGCACGCTCGGCCATTGAGCATGTCAAACACTACCCAGTTGCCATCCGCGAAAGGACGGGACGAAAATGTGTGTCGTTAAGTCAGGCCGTCCAACATAAATAAGTTAGGCTGGCTGCTGGGAAAGGGAACCAACGTGCCAACTTGCCTCTACCTGCTAGCCCGTGGGAGCCATGTAAATCATGGGCAGGGGGGTCCAATAAGCTGTGCCCCTGTTCGGTTGAGTCGTTGATCATAGTGCCGTCGAATGAAGCCAATCATTGGATTCCTACCTTGCCCGCTCACTCACCTCACTCAGTGGATGCCAAGCCTGCGTCCGAGCTAGGCTACGCTGATGCTAAACATGGCATGAGGCTGTACGGCACTAGCCCTGCTGAACAAACCTCGTTGGTTTGGCATTTTATTCTTAGTTGCCGTTCTTCTACGCGTCTCGACATCTATATCTTACAAAAGGCAGACGCCATTGTAGAATCATGTGCCCCAATGTGGCTGCTGCGGGCGTCGTTCGGCTGCAGAAGCACTAGCGGCCATTCTCGTCCCTTGGTGTGTCGATTACCGCCGCCCTTGGCTGGAATCCGGCCGGCTGAGACGGTTCCTTGCAGATAGACGGCCACAGTGTACCGGCTGCAAGAAATGCGATGCACATGTATTGGTTTTCCAAGCTTTTGACTGGAGACATTGCGTGCGTGTATTGCACATCATAGCCATTAGGGAGGATAGCTGTTGCCGCCGACTTATGTTCTTGGCACGATATGACTGACTGAAGCAAGGCGCCAACGCACCAGAATGTGGCCCTCACTTACACCACCAGGCCGAGCTTGGGTTCTTTGCTGGCGGCTACTGCTGCAAAGATGCGTCGCCCAATCGCCAGTGTTGCACCCAAGCATTGGACTGCAGCGACCGGGTCGAGATGCGGTGCCAGCCTCCTCTTCCGCAGTTTCCTGCCTGCTAATGCACTCCATTTTCGTTCATTAATGCCAGTATTAACGAGACTCGGGGTATATTAAACAGCATGAATAGAAGCGCAGAAGCGAGTCGTCCGTCATACAGCATTATTACTGCAGGTTGCAATATGACGGGGATTTTTTCCTTTACCACTAACTGCGGTGCTCCACAGGACAAGTCACCACCAGATGCATTTCGGCCTGCTCCTACATAATACCTACTACGCCGTTACAGATCAGACGGGCTGGGTGACATTGCTAAATGGCGAAATGACACAAGACGGACCCTCCTAGTCCCTCCTGCCGCATGGCTGGCTCTGGTCCTGGTGTACAAGAAGAGCCTGGTGGGCGATCCCAAGTGCTTGCAGACCGACATTTGCGCGATGCGACCCTCCCATCCCATGGCGATGCAAATTTTCTCCATCGTGTTTTCACACACCTACATCCACATTTGACTGGCACTCGATAGCATAGTGCCAGCACTGGGCGTTCAGCAAGGTTTCTTCCATGGGGATTAAACATTTCAGGCATTCATATTCACCCCAGAAAAAGAAAGTACGGAGATAAGAAAGTGACATCAGCACAAGAGAACATACCCATATTTAGACGGCAGAGGTGAGTAAAAAAAGAACGACGCCGGACATAAACTGGAACTAACACCATCTGGTTGGAAAGTTGCCCCATCCAGTAGCATGAGCTGTTGCCAAGTCCCTAGATTGGGTGGGGGGTCTAGGTGTGGTATCACACTCCAAGTCACGACACAGTGAGTGGAAATGCCGGTGGTAGCACCAGTTTCCATCCTTGCTATCTCAAATGGTAGACCGGAGGAAAAAGGTCACCGTTGGAAACTTTCTGATCCTTTTGGCCCGGAGACTCACGTCTTCCCGAAAAGAGACAAGATGCCTAACTGAAGACGGTTGGGGCTGTTGCTATTACTATCTCACCCTCCCCAGTTCTCTACTATCAAATCCTCCGTTTGTTGGTCTTGACTAATATGTAAACCACGACCTAAATCAAGACAATAAGAATTGCCGTCCTCCATTAGTTGCAGATCCAGCTTTGATCTGAGGCGAAAGCGAGCCCATGGATTGGATCGGTCCCGGGTCGGTCTTTGGATGGCATGCGCCGTTTGGAGAAGGATTTTGATTTGGTGTGCCTCAGAGCCATCTGCTGAACATCCATCGTTCACACCAGACGAAAGAGTCCCCACCACACACTTGCACTCACACACTAACTCAATGTACCTTCTCCCCAAATGCAGGTGGGCATGATGGAGCCCATACGGTGCGTTGTTCGTGTTTTCATCTGTCCTAAATTCTGGGACACAACCACCACGAGGAATGAGATGAAGTACCTACCTCCGTTTCAGGGATAGCGGTGAGTGGTGGCTACGGGCGGTAAATCTGATCGAGCGCGATCTCAGAGCTATGATACGATCGGTCCTGTTTAATGATTTATCTTGCCATGTCATGCCTCTTCGCCAGCCCCATTATTCCCACCTGAAGTCTACAGACAGGACAATGCAGGCACCTGCCCAAGTGCCTTACATGTGCATAGGTGTGAATGGTACGTCCAAACCTCATTGACCAGTGTGGCAATGTGGGTATGCGCATCTGCAAAGCCATGCCTATCACCGCCTAATTCACGTTCATTCCGAGATAATGCCCTTCCTCCGTGCCACGGTTGGTGCATCAAGCATCACCCAGCGTAGATGCGGCTAAGCCGAAGTCTGCACCTGGGAGTCGGCGCACGAAGGGCCGAGAGAAAAAGAAGAACGGACAGAGTAGCAGGTAGCATCACTCATTTCTCAACCGACGCATCATGTGGCCACAGCCAACCAATTACAAGATAACCTTCTTATCACAGCCAGGCACCGTACCATGAGGAATAGCGTTGCAGAGTGGCTTCCCTCGCGTGCCCCCAAAAACTGACGTAATAAGCCCGCCTTACTTCAGCGCTATCCAATGGTCTGGAGACTGGCGCCCTCAGCCACGTTGCCACCGGTATCTAAGCCCGGTAGTTGATCTGGGGGTGGCTGGAGACGCCACATCGCATTCCGATGCAGGGTTGGTTCCCGGAAGAGGAAGACGTGTGGCGTCACATTTCAGATCACTGGTGCTTAGGGCCTTCGTATCGATCTAGAACCGGCGGTTCATCCCAGCTTCTGGTTCCCCAGAAATTTAGGTTCCCGTATTTGTCTCTGGCTTCTTCAAACTGTGTACAATGGCCTGCGATGACCAAGGCTGAACCCCCTTGGAAGACGCCTGCAGAGATGTAGATCAAGGATGTCATCTGATGTGTTCACAGCCCGCGGCCGGCACTGGCTCCAGCTAAATCGCCGAGCGGCCTCACGAGGGCGCTGGTGGCATAATACATCATCTTAATTTACAATGGTCCCTTTGTTTAATATACAGAGTTCATTACCTAACCAAGCGATAAACACTAGTTCTAATAATCGATCGGTCCTTTGGGCTGGTCTCTCTAGACAATGGGGCTTGTATTAGGCTGTCGACAAACCTTTGCAGTGCCGTTTTTCTGACAGCTACTTGCGCGGCATCGAACAGACAATAGGTCGTCATTAAGTTCCTGTCTGGCAAGACTATTGCATATTGCCTGCCAGAGCCACCCTTGATATGAATAGTCGTGCTGTAATCGAATGACTGCCGCATCCCTTCCTGTGGCGCTGTAGCTGCCTATCAATCCACCCCTTCCATCAAGGGGGCGTGCAAACGTCCCACTCCCAATCCAATGTGAATGCTCAAAGTTCAACTGCCCACGACCCAGGCATTGGAAAAACTACCACCGATCCGATACTGCGAAAAGGGCATCTCAGAATTGAACAGAACAGATCGTCAGTAGCGCGGTCTGCCAGACACTTCTTGGAAGTTGGAAGTTGAGTGGCCATGGTTGCATTGACGGCTTGGGAGCATTGTACCTTACTATTATGGTAGCCAATTGCCCCAGTATCGGGGAGACCTATTGATTAAGTGGTAATCTGAGGGAACGTTGCAGTTTTGTGCCGCAAAACCCCCACGGAAAGCATTTGTACTCATGTATTTCTGATAACCGAGTCATACTTCAGCGTGACGACGAAATTTAGGCAGCTCAAAACAACCACCTAAATGATTTTTTTTATTTAAACTTATACAGTGTCATGAATCCATGGGGACTATATTCCGTGTTCGTCTAGTTGTTACTACCGTATTTGCACATATGAATGTGTGAAGTGCTATCATCGGCCACTTTGATGAAACTTTAGGGTAGGCGGGCTACCGCAAGTTGAGACGGAGTGACGGTTGTCAGGTCATTCAATGAGAGAGTGTTGTTCCCATATAGTAATGGACAAGGTTCAGAAAATTTGCCGTATTTTATATTTGTATACTGATGCAGAAAGGCCATGCTAGGGCACCCGAAGAGATCGTAGAATGATGATCCAGCGCCAGCGATTGGACGTCTGCGCAATGGAGAATTATCTAGGTGGATGAGGTTTTGACACACCTTGACACCTCATTGTTGAAAACATTCTAGGGCAAGGCATAACAATATTTGAGGTCATACGGTGTCTGAATGCTAGGTTCACTAGGCACCCAGGGAAGAATAATTTCGGACGCGATCCCAGCTTCGGAGAGGGCATTTCAAATATCGGTATGGAGTTGCTCGTACTACCTGGCACCTTATTCTCCCAACTTCAACCCGACCGAGGAAGTGTTTTGCGTAGCTCAATGCATTTGCCAAGCGTAACGGGTGCAATAACAGAGACTATCTTGATTTGGACTTTGATGGCTTCTTAGAGTGGTGTGTGGTCTAATTTGGAGGTCGGGTGGCAAGTACAATGTGACACTTCCGTCACGCTGGAATGATTGGAGAGGAGCCGCCAGAATGAGTGCACAAGATGAAAATTTTTATTAAAAGAAACAAAAAGGAAGAAGCACAGGTGGGTGGGGAGAAAAGGGCGAAAGGAAAACTAAGAAAGAAAAGAAAAGTGTAGAATAACCTATCAGGTAACATGTACCATCTAAGCCCCTTTTTTGTACAATATTATGACCTAAATTCTTATCAATAATAAAAAGCACAATAGTAAGAAGATGACAGAATATTTACATTATTCAGCTGAATATTATCTTATTCCTACGTTGACTGTTGTGATATTGTGTCGAAATTTAACGTTGGAGGTTCTGGGGGTGCCATGTTTTATGCTAGTCAAGCGGCTGGCAAGCAATGTATCTTCTGTGGCCCTGAGCTTTAGTCTTCCAATCAAGACGTCGGAACTACGATTAGTGATGTCGTTGGGCTGTTTAATTTACCTTGGCCTTCAAGGCCCGGCCGTTATTGGATACAGCCCTCATGTGATACAAATATGATATAAACCTGCAGCCCTGCTGCTGGCCTACTGGCCTATAGGAAGCAATAGTTAATGCAAGCAGTATTTGTGGCGTCTGCGAGAAGCAAGTAGCCCGCCTGCTAGTATCAGGCTGGAAGATACTTGCTGCCTCAAGCGACTGAGATAAAACATGGCATGCCATAGCTCTTTTCGTTCAAGCCAGAGACTTCGTTTTCTTATTGTTTATACCAAAAACAATAAGAATAAACTGATCAATTATTTTGTAATATATTTAGCTTGATATTATGTCTATCCCTAGGTTAATTGTTTTGATGTTGTATCGAAATTCAACGCTGGATGAAGGATTTAGTAAGCCATATGTTGTTTCAGCCACTTGTGTCGAACCAACACATTTTTGAACAGGGATCGGTATGCGGGTAGGTGTGATACGAAGTCTCGTGAACATAAGCCAAATCTTTCCCCGCCCGCTCCTTATTACAAAAGTTCTTTTGTTTTCGTTCCCCTCTCTTGATCCTCTCCTAACCTTAGAGAGATCATATTCACTGACCCCCTCTCCAACGGAGTTGAACCATGGGGTTCATCAAACGTTTCCTGAAGCGGCCGTCTTCTTCTGTTGCCCAACAAGAAAGAGACCGTGAAACTGCCCCACTCGACCCTTCACAGCCCGTTACAGATCCTATCACGCCTAGTTTTCCAGACGGTGTGAAAGTCTTACACGACTGTCCTGATGCTATTGTGGATATTGTCTTTGTTCATGGCTTATCGGGAAATCGCACGAGCACTTGGACCGCAGACGGAGGGGGAGGGGGAGCGGGAGCGGGAGACGGGCGAGCTGAACCCTGGCCCAAGACGCTCCTTCCGGTCAAAATCAACCGAGCCCGAATACTCACGTACGGATACGATGCATATATTGTGTTGAGATCAGCAGTGGCAGGAGCGAACCGGCTAATTGACCACGCTACGAACCTCGTCACAGATTTGACAGCTGACAGGGCAGGTGCCGCCTCGTCTCGCCCTATCATCTTCGTCGCCCACAGCCTAGGGGGTCTTGTCTGCAAGGAGGCCATCCTGATCTCGCGAGACAACCCGGAACGACGTCGCCAAGATATTTTTTTAAATCTCAAAGGCATCATCTTCATGAGTACTCCTCATAAAGGGGCCTGGATGGCTGATTGGGCCAAGGTGCCCGCTTCTGCTCTCGGCTTGTTCAAGTCAACCAACAGATCACTTCTCCGGATTCTGGAAACTGATGACCAACTGCTTGAGTCTATTCAACTCAGATTCTTGGCGATGGTACGGCAACAGCGTGAAGCAGGAAGAAAGCTCGAGGTCCGTTGCTTTTTTGAGGAGCTGCCTCTTCCTGTAGTTGGAAAAGTTGTGTCTAAAGAGTCAGCTACTTTCGAGGGTTACGACCCGATCAGCATCCACGCAAATCATAGAGATATGGTTAAATTCTCCTCCGCCGAAGAGAACGGATTCAAGAGACTTGTCGGGGAGCTATTAATTTTGACATCGGAGATCGGCGAGAGGAACGAGCCGCTTTCAGCACGGAGAGATCTAACCACGGAAGCCAAGGGGAGCAATGTATTTACCACCAGTCAGTCGAATTAAAATACTCCCAAGTCCTGCCACTTGGCGACTAACATTACACCAGAGCATACCAAACACTATCTTCCATTTCCAAAAAGCAGAAATTTTGTAGGCCGCCAGGAGATAATCGACAACCTTCTGCAGCTCGTCTTCGCCAATTCAGATCACCAACGGGTCGCCCTTGTCGGACTAGGCGGGATGGGTAAAACTCAGATTGCTCTGCGAATCGCACATCTGATGAAGAATAATGAACTTGAACAGAGAAATTACTCAGTCCTCTGGATCTCCGCCTTCAGCATGGCCAGTTTTGAGCAAGCGTGTACTGCAATCATTAGAGATTTTGCAATTCCAAGCGCTGCAGACGAAGACCCTAAACAAATAGTCCGAGACTTTCTCAGCTCTGACAGGGCCGGAAAATGGTTTCTTATCATTGATAATGCTGATGATATGGCCATTTTATATGGACCAGAGGACCAACCAGGAGGAATCATCAATTTCCTTCCTGATAGTGACAGCGGGCCGATCTTGTTCACAACAAGATCCCGTGAGGTTGCCACCAATGTCACGGTCAATATCCTTGAACTTCCCGAGATGAGTTTGGCAGAGGCAAAAGACCTTTTAGGGAAATCTTTAATTGACAACAATCAAATAAAAGATGGTGGCCTCGTCGACGAGCTTTTGCAGACGCTCACTCACTTACCCCTTGCCATCGCGCAAGCATCGGCATACATGAATCAGAAAAAGGTGTCAATCAAAGACTACATCCAGCTTTTCCAGAACACAGATCAGGATATGATAGAGCTATTGAGGTGCAGGTTTCGCGACGGCAGCCATTACCAAAGAGATCAGGGCGCGGTCGCCACTACATGGATAGTATCTTTCAACCAGATTCGCGACACAGATGAGGATGCTGCAAGACTGCTGCAGTTTGTAGCTTGCATTGAGCCCAAATCCATACCTCGGACCATGCTGCCTAGTCTAGGGTCTGAACAAAGGATGACAAGCGCAATCGGCACCCTTTGTGGATACGGTTTCCTAAGTCAACGAGAAGACAGCGCGATATACGATATGCATAGTCTAGTGCATCTGGCCACACAATTATGGACTGCAAGTCATGACCCTGAGAGAGAACAGTCACAGGCAGCAATAACGCACCTCACTGAGCTTTTCCCAACTGGTGACTGGGAGCATCGTGAGCTGTGGCGACAATACTTCCCGCATGCTCTCAAAGTCCTTCACACAGCACCGGATGACCAGAGTAAAGAGATATGTGAATTGGCATGCTATGTTAGCATGTGCCTGATTCAAGATGGGCGGGTGAAAGAAGCGGTTGAACTGCTAGAGCGTGTGGTTATATCTCAAGAGAAGAGATCACCAGAAGATGATCTTGATCGACTAGCCTCACAGCAATCACTCGCAGGAGCATACCAAGCCTACGGAGAAGTAAAGAAAGCAGTCAAACTGCTTGAGCATGTGGTTACAGTGGAAGAGAAGATATTCCCAGAGGATCACCCAGATCTATTATACTCACAGCAATCACTCGCAGGAGCATACCAAGCCTACGGAGAAGTAAAGAAAGCAGTCGAACTGCATGAGCATGTGGTTACAGTGGAAGAGAAGATATTCCCAGAGGATCACCCAGATCTATTATACTCACAGTATGAACTCGCAGGAGCATACCGAGATAACGGAGAAGGAGAGAAAGCAGTCAAACTGCTTGAGCATGTGGTTACAGTGGAAGAGAAGATACTACCAGAGGATCACCCAGATCGATTAGCCTCGCAGCATCAACTCGCAGAAGCATACCATCTCAACGGAGAAAGAGATAAAGCAGTCGAATTGCTAAAGCACGTGGTTGCAATTAAAGAGAAGATACTACCAGAGGACAACCCAGCTCGATTAGCCTCACAGCTTCTCCTCGCACAAGCATACCGAGATGGTGGACGGACACAGAATGCAACCAAACTACTATGGCATGTGCTTAGGGTTAGAGGGAAAGGTATTATCAGCCGACCACCCAGATTTGTTTGACTCATGGTATACATACGCAAGAGTATCAGAAGATAAAGGAAACATAACTGAAGCAATTGGAACGCTCGATTATTTGGTTGAAATTCAGAGTGAGGTATTACCAGAGGGTCACCCATCTCTATTAAAATCACAGCATGCACTCGCACGAGTATACAGAGCTGACGGGCAAACAAAGAAGGCAATTGATCTTCTGACTCATGTGATTATGATGAGGGAGAAAACATGCTCGGAAAACCACCCTTTATTGGTAGACTCTCGGGAGCTGCTCTTTGCCTTCACAGATGATTCGCTTGAATCACGGAGAAAATATGACCCTTATTGGTACATTAGCTAGCAGAAAAAGAGGACTGGAGAGTCAGTTGTAGCAGCCAATCGCACCATAGGCTTTTCATTGTGTAATAGTAAACAGATAATATTATCTAATAATTGCTCAATGACTTATTACTAGTATTATCATCATCATTATTATTCATTATTGTTTATCAATATCGTGGCCTCTATCAACTTTGCAGCCCCTGTTGATCTGACACCCACTTGCTTGGTTACACCACCGTGGCCCATAGTATTCAAGGTGAAATGGCGATTGAAATGGGATAAGTAGAACTTAAGACGCGAGTAATATATATTACAAAATTCTTGTACTTGCTGTGATCGATGAGTGGAAGCATTATCCATGACGAGGACTGATTGTAGTTTTTGGCCACAGGTTAGAATGGAGTAATAGCTGCTCGCAAATCCTATCCGCTGAGCCTAGCAATACTCGCGAGGGAAGAATGCCTGCCTGCGTGTACGCTATGAGAATCTGGAATGTTTGGCCACGATGCAATTAATATACTAACACCTCGAAGAGCCCGGCCGAAGGGTCTAGCCCCTACGCGTTTTTATCGCATCCAGAGTCGTCAATATGGTAGGAATGAAACGAAAATACTTGTTTGCATCAACAGAAGTGGCGCAGGTGCCGACTTCGCTCCGCTCCAATTGTCGAGCCGTCGTATTCGTCGAACTCACAGACATCAGAGCTCTGCTGACGCTGGATATGGTTACGGTAGTCTCACAAGCATCACGCAGCAAATTTACCATCTCCTCTTAGTGCAGAAGCTATTTACTTGATCATTCAGCAAGGCGACAACAGAGGGATGTTAACATTATCAGTGGTTCATGGGCGGCTGGGGGAGGGGGAGCTCTCGTAGTTCCAAAGCAATGCAGATTCAATCTGGCTCCGTGAATCGTGCGATTTTAGATGATACTGATATCAATAAAACAAAACCTAAAAAAAAAAATTTGTAGCTTCTCTTTGATTGAGCGTGTCATCCATGTGCTGGGGCCATGCTAATCTTCTCCTAAAGTTGGGATGTTAGCATTGAACAGAATCGAACGTCGGACCTTGGTGGAGCAACTTACTGTATCGTTTTAAATAGACTAAATGTCCCGAAGGACACTGAGGGCTAATTAGTTTTCATATATATACATACCTAGCTGAGTCCCCGCCAAGTGTGGGGCTAGCAGCAATGACTGACATGTAATTCCTGTCCACGTCCTTTTCCATGTCCTCGCAGCGCAACGTCTTCACCAGGCCTCTTGGAGCAAAGAACCCAAACAGCGCATTTCAAGCAACAAAACAAGAAAGCATTGGACGCAACCAACTTTTGGAGGGGCGTCGGGTTGTATTTATCGATGAAACCCGGGTGGAATGAAAACCCCTCACTTTAGGGCTGCAAACACTTTAATGGTGGGTGGGCCAAACCGGAATGGCGCTGATGCGCATCTATCATGCGTATTGACCTTCTGAGTCTAGCCATTGCCATGATCTCCGTAATAAACGCATCTTGCCGATTGTTTAATGCGGCTGTTTAAAACCACGGTCGCTTAGCTACGACCATTTCGTAGCCACTCTCTACATAGGGAATGTGTATCTCGTTCAGCAGCAGGTCGACGCGAAGAGCTTTGCGTACAGTCAAGAATGATTGGCTTTAGGTAACTGCTGACAGACATATAGATAAAGACGTTCTTTCTGTCTAGATACCTCGAGTTTTTGAATCATTGTAAGGTATTCACATATATATGAATTGGGAAGTGGTAAGATTACATACCTCTATTATAGATGCTTCTAGTGACTCCTTCCCTCTTGATTATATTCTCAAATGCTTGGCGTGATTTACACCGCAAAGATCTTGAGTAGATACTACCTGCGCCTCCTTTGTTTACCTGTGACGAACGGGACGAGGCCACGAGGAAGATTCAAGCTTACTTGACATTGGGTCCCGAAGAAATACATCATGGAACTCCAGTCGCTTGGGACTAGTAGTCATCCTGCAATCATTAGAAGGGGTATCAGTTAATATTCGATTGATTGTTAGAACAGACGCATATACATCAGGGCGTAGATCAGCAGCTTCTCCTTGGAGGGTAGGAGCTAAAAGGTAGGTATTAGGTCGACCTGGTGCTTGTGGAGCTTTACGATGCATACATGTATGTTACATTGAGATCAGTAGCAGGATCGAACCGGTTGACCGACCATGCCATGAACCTCGTCACAGATTTGATAGTTGCATAGGACTGATCTTCCACTTCTCAATTTGGATTTGCAGTGGGGATACAAGGATCGAGAGAACAATCTCAAGTGCCCGGTTGGAAGCTTCAACCTATCAATATACCTTAGCAACCAAAGCAGCTTTGGTCTGTGACCAGTCGGCTTCAGTAACGATAGTAGGCCAACCATCATTGCTGCCATTGGCTACGAGCACAATGTTTGAATTTCCTTCTCCAATAGTAAAGGGTAAGTCAACTCAAACTTGGCATGCGAACTCACGGGGAAGTTCGAAAACACTCAAGTCCCTTTATGCGATTGGATTTGGCACTCATGTCTGTCATGTACTCTCCAACTTTCCTTTCCACCAGTGTCGCGATGACATGTCTCATCCTCTCGTCTGACTTATATCCCTTAGTAAACTTTTGCTTTCGTTTCTTCTGATACTCCCGTTATGTGCGATGCGAACCAGAAATTCGATCAAACGTCGTCGAGATCACTGACGCCCTCATTAAGTTCGTCTTCCTCTCTCGTTGGCAGCCTCGAGAGCGCATCGGGCACGACGTTCGTTTTCCCTGGCACGTACCTGACATCAACATGGAACTGACTCAGGAACATCGACGAGTTCATTAGCCTGGGATTTGCCTTGACCATGTCTGTTGTGTTCATATTTGTATGATCAATGAGTCCCGTCAGAGCTGCGTGATCGGAAAGAACTATTGGTGCTCTTCAAGGTAGGTAGTTGCTATATATGCGCCTGGGTGATAAAGCAGAAGCAATGAGACACTACATTGATGAGCAGAGCGTCATCTACGATAACCATAACAGTACAGAAACAACGACGATATAATTCGATGGCATAGAGTGTATTGTCTGTTTATTTGTCTACTCTCGGCCTGGGTAAATTAACATACTCATCACCACACCCAAAAAGTAGCAGAACTAGACATTTGGTGTCTCATCTCTTCTGTCACCCGGATGGTACCGCCTCGTAAATCACAGGCCGTTCTCCTTGATCCAGAGATGGGCATGTCATGCTATAGCGGTGGGCAAGGGACATCCTTGCTCTGGTAATTATCATTCCGACTAGAAAACAGACCATTGCTACCTAAACGCCGATGATTAAATCCATTGTCTGCATTAATTTGTTGAGCTCCTCCATGTTCCCCCATAGAGGATCTTTGACTTTTGGTACATCAGCTCGTCTTCCATAAGAGTTCTTGGACTTCCCGATAATGGCTACAAGTGTCTAGCACCTGTGCAATGCCGTAAAGCGTTGTCCTTGCATGGGACCCAAGATCTTAGGCCCACCTGGTTTGCATTCCCTGACCAACGCATAAAACAGAGGCATCAAAAACATTGTTGGTATCTTGCCACAAAACCTTCATTTACCTCCACAAATCACGATTCGATGCAAAGGAGTCTCCGCCACTGCTCTTTGGCCTCCATGAGTCGGTAGAACCCGAAAATCTGCTGTCTGAGCCCCCAAAAGGATTCTCTTGCTTGATGGGAACAGCCAAAAAGGCACCCGTTCCATTCCCAACCATGACGCTTCTTCTGGCCTCACCGGCATCCCAAGCTCCTCTGGAAAGCTCTGCCCCAAGACCATAGCTGCTTCCTGGCCTGCCTGTGTCGCAGTGACCGAAGTCCATGTGGGCAGAGGAGTTGACACGCGAAAAATTCCAGCTCCCTAGTTCATCGCTCTTGGTAAACACCTCGAGCGTGTGTGTCGGAGGTGGAGCATACCTGGGGTTCCCGGTGGCGAAAGGGTTGTTAGAACTGAGCCGGTTCGGACTGGGAGGTGTTATATTGGAAAGTGGCCGACGATGAGCTTGGGGTGGTGATAGCGAATGGCCGCTAGGAGCTTCTGGGATTTTTAAGGAGGGAAGTAGTGGTCCCGATGTGGATGCTGTGAAACTTCGGGATCTGGCGCGATTTGACGCAAAAGCAGCCCCAGGAGGAGTGAGACCTTGAAGCTGTATAGGCATGGTCTCGTCAAGGACGTAGAGCTTACGTAGCCTCGGCAATCCACCTCCAAGAATAGACGAGGCAAGGTAGCTGTAGTAGCCGCTCTCAAGATCCGAGTAGGGGCCTGTGCGAGAAGGCCCTGAAATTTCAAAATGTAGAGTGTCAAGCGTCTTGGAGGCCAATGGGCGTATGCCAGCACCATTGGGGAATGGCTCGGATATCTGCGTTTGCAAGGATAAAGACTTGAGTCTGGTGCCCCTCAGAAGAATCTCCTGCGTGCTTGAAGGGTGCACTCCGGTGTTAAGAAGCTCCAACACCTTCAAGGCTTGCTGTGTCTCCTGCCAGGCCAAGTACGATATAATTCCGGTGACGGTCACATGAGGGATGTCTCGCAGGACCAGCTTCTCAAGAGGAGGTAAAGATGGCATTCCGTCTTCACATATCAATACCTGATCTGTCAGGCTGTCAGTCCGTGAAACCTGGAACGCGCGAAGGTTCGAGAGAGAGGATAACACGTTTCTCAAAGTAATGGGGTCGATACGGATATTGTCCAGTTCGAGGACCTCCAGCTGCGTCCAGATCCGACCCGTCGATAATTCTGCCAAACTGCGTTCTGAACCTCTGCTATAGGTCATCTTGCGAATGCCGGGACAGCGGGCCTGGACCTCGAGGCGAAGAGTGGTGTAACTGGGCTCATCAGAGAACATGCCCTCTGGTAGGTCAACATAATGCAGGTTAGGAAGAACTGCTATGGTTTGGGCCAGCTCAACATGGCAGGACTCGCGAATCATGTAGGGAATCTTTAGGTATTGGACTAGCTTTCCAAGCCGTGTTGGATCGTCGCGCACGGTGCGTCGCAGCAGGCGCAATCTGGCCTGTGCCGGATCCTCGGGGATCGCATTTCGATCGAAACGCGACTTCTTTCGTTTTTCTGCCAGTTCGGCTTCCCGATCGCAGTAGTGGACGGGGTCGATGCGTATGCTGTGATATCTAGATTGGTAGGCAGGCGGTCAGGGAGGCCGCACAGACAGCTAATGGTGGATGGGAAACTCACAGGACTGGCACGCCAGCTTTGCGCCATGATTTGCACACAAGAAGGCAGTGCGATAATAGCAGCAAGTCGCAGAGCATGCAGGCGCTATCAACAGCGCTGCTCTCGCAAGTTTCGTAGCTCTCATCGAGTGAGTGGGGGCACACAAACGAGAATATGCGCTGGAGTACTCTGGACGGAAGGATAGCAAGAAGCTGTGGTGAGCGAAAGGTAGGTTGGGGCTCATAGAGGGATTTATTGAAAGGTTTCCGGCCTTCGGAAGCTTGCTGGCCGTTGCCATTGCTATTGTTGCCACTGCGACTGTTGCCTTTGATTTTGTCGCCTCTGCTAGTGATGCTCTTTCTTAACTTGCGTACGAACGACGACATGATGGTTGCTGGTGGGGTGGGGTACGCTGTCACAAGTCTGGATCGGGGAGGAAGAGAGAAGGGGAGGATAGGTAGGATTAGATATTAAGACAAGGGAGAGAGAAACACAGAGATGACGCCGGCCAAAGCCCGCGAGCAGCAGCAGCTGATGGGATGGGAGGTGGTAATTAATGTCTGTCGGGAGTCGTTGCTTCCCCTCTACTACGGGCAGCTGCAGGGTGCCACCAATCAATCCACTTGGCCGTCAGGTTAGGCGGGCGCCATGCCACAGGTAGGGCAGCTGCCGTTGCCGTTCATATCATGCTCGTGAGCGCCCAAAATCCATCCTGACCGGGGTTCCAGTGGCCTACGGAGCTAGCTCCAGGTACCTAAGGTAGGTATTGCCCAGAAATCATTGACTGGCTGCTTCGCGAGCCGATTGAACCCCGGACTACAAGAGCGCGCCAGCCAACGAGCCCGCCCGCTAGAACTTTAGGCCCGCGTTTCGCAGCCTGTAGAGGCATATTGCGATATAAATACCACTCCGTAAAGGCAGCCGAATCCGCTGGCATCGGCGCTGAAACTCGCGCAGAGGAAAAACGTTGGAGACTCTCTAAATTACCTGTACAATGTCCTCTGGACCTCGGCACCCTCAATTACTAGAGTACAGCGACGATTCGCACCTCCGACACCCGTGTTCTCCTCCAGGACATATGTAAGCTCTATCACTAGCCTGGTTATTCCTGGGCAATAATATGGGGGCCGTTCTACCCAACGCCAGAACCTTTGGGTGTGATTTAATCCCACGAGCGCTTACACAGAGATATGCAGGGGCGGCCTGTTGGCCAGAGCAAGCCCACTGCTCAAACAACCTGATGAATTTTAATTGTTCAAGTGAAAATGTGCCAGACGCGTGTGATCCAGTCAATCATCTCACTGTTTCGGAGGCCCAGGCCCACTGGTGATCACCACCAACACCCATTCGTTCGGTCTTCGCCTGCAGCCCTCAGGGATCACCAATGGTTGGTGACGTGAGGGATCGTGGGCGAACTGGAGTCGCAACCGGCCGGACTAGAATGAGATATAGGAATAATAATGACCTAGAATAGTCACACTTTTCTGTATTTATAGACGAACGGGGGCACTCTATCTGAGAAGTGTATCCAGCTACCTATTTTGTGATCCTATATATTGGGACAAGGTATCCGGCCACTCTCCTGGATGATGACGCCTTGGCGATCCCCCAGGTTTGCCGGTACCCTTACCACCAAGAGATCCTTCTCCGCGGATTGGTTACATTGGCTCTGCTGGAAAGCATGGAGGTGGTTAAAGATCGACTGTAGGAATTTCTTGGCCACCATTATGCCCTCTCATCTCGCCTCTATCGGCTTTTCCCCTGTAGCGAAGTTGTGCTCGTGTTGCGAGACCTTTCCCAGACTGGTTTTCAAGACCCTTTTGCGTTGGCTGGATACCCTGATCCACGTTCCACGCTAGAATTCAAGACCTGTTTCAGATATAGCTGGTGTGGGTAACAGCCCTCATTATTGAACCAAATTGAATACGTAGCTCCAGAATAAATCATAACAACTAAACATATTTTACACCAGATCCAGAACTGATTAAGAGCACCACTTTGCCCGGTTCTTCGTCCAAACACATCCTCGAGGTGCATCTGTATATACAGCAAGCACTGAGAACTATTAAGGGAGCCGATAGGCTACTGAACCTCTCCCGCAGATACAAGAGCCTTATGTTCCATTCCTTTTTCCCTGTCTTTGAAGAATCAAACCCAGACCTGTGCCATCCCCCAGTTCGCCTGATGCAACAAGATGTAGACATTAAGTTCGCACTCCCATTATCATGAGTAAGTCAAGAGATGTGCCCCCCACCTCTTGTTTGTATGTTGGTTTCGTCCGACAGAAATAAGCCCCAAAACTATTCTCCTGGAAAATCCGTCTCCAAAATTTCATTTGATAAATACGCATACTTTCCCAGTCACCTCGAGATTTTTGTACACTTCGAAACGCCCGTATTTGATATTGACGAGAGTCACTTGTCCTTTCGGAATGTATCAATAATGGAACCGTCGGACACTATGTGGTGCTTAGGCCTTGCGGGAGCGGGTGGTGGCACCGTTCGTCTTGCTACCGTTGGGCTTGGCACCAGTGGTCTTGCCATTTGCCTTTCCGCTGACAGCCTCGGCGACGTGCAGAGGGTCGGGAAGAGGAGCCTGGCTCATGCGGCGCAGAGACGCACGGGTAGTCTTGGTGGGGTTCTTCTTGTAAGTCGCGAGATAGAAGGAGATGAACAGGACCAAGTAGGAGCTGAGAATTGCGATTCCAGCAAAAGCGGCGAACTCCTCACCAGCGCACTTGCCAGCATTGGGCATCCAGGGGAAGTAGGTGGACGAGAAGTAAGTGTACGAGGCGAAGTAAACAAAGCCTATCAGAATAGGTTAGTCTTGAGCCTGGCTGACCAATAATTGGGTGTCCGCGGGAAATCTTACCAAGATCAATGATGAACTGGATGATCTGGAAGCGGGTAACCCACTCCTTCCACCAGATACGGATACCACGGGCGCTCTGGAAGTAGTACCAGTACATGACAACGTGAACCCCAAGGTTGAGAGTGATGGGAACCCAAGAGACAGCAGTCGAGCCGATGAGCTGGGTGTAGCAGAGAAGAGCGGTAGCGCCATGGTGGTAGCAGTGGAGGAAGGCTGTTATAATGGAACTCGTTAGACCTCAAGTCACAAAATAAATGTGTTGGGAAGGAGAACATACTGAGAGGCTTCTTCTTGAGGAAGAGGAAGACAGTGTCGAGCAGCTCAAGATACTTGGTCAGGTAGGTAAGCTGGAAACGCAAGGTTAGTAACTGGACAGTGAGGTTTTGGTTGGCTCGTTCGGGATAGGAAACCTACATAGTACAGGACAACGAGGTGCTGGGTCCAGCCGCCATCGTGGTGGCAGATGGCGTGGAAGATGCCCCCGCGAACAACGGTGGGAAGAAGTTCCTCGAAATAGAGAGCAAGAAGAATGGCACTGACGGCCGTAAGCACAAAATTGTGAATTAAAAAGAGAGTCTTGAGTTTAAAGGGCTCGCGGTTGCGCATCGCCTCTCGGCCGCCGAAGATGATGGCATAGTAGACGACAATGAAGATTGAGGTCGACTTGAGAGTGGACATAGGTGTCTCGAAAGGCACAAACTTGAACTCATCGGCCGAGTAGCCCAGGAGAGGCGTCCAGCAGAACTTGTCGAAGAGGGACCACAGGTGGATGCCAAATGGGCGATCGAGGGTCGGCAGAGGAATCTGCTCAAAGAGCGTTGGGGAAGTCGACATGATGGGCGAGACAATCGGGTTGGATTCTTGTCAGATAGGTTACGATGGTGTATGTACCGAAGAGGGATCTGAACACGATTGCAACAGAATCGCGCGCCGAGGGCTTGCAGACGACGTGTACAACTAAGGTTGTAAGAAACAAAGAAGCAGGATTGAAGGAATGACGAGAAGAGAAGCGAGCGCAAGACGGGGCGCCGCGGGTTGACTTGCGCCGGAACCTTTTTGTGTTAGGAAAGAAAAGTTAAAGAGAAGTTTGCGGTAAGAAGAGGGAAACAAAGTATGTAAGGGCAAGAGACAGATTGCCGTCAAAAAGGGGAAATTTCGCACGCCCAGCAAAACCGCGGTCCTGCCGCGACGGACGGACTCCACGAGCTCATTTTGAGGTACAGGATACTTTTCAGAAGTGCCCCGCTAGTCTAGAACTGGCCTAGCAGCCCCCCTTAATGTGGCCATCATCAGAGTCGGAGGGCACATAGACCCGGCGAACCTTTCATCATGCAGATGTTAGGCATTGACGTATACGCCCGATGCATTCAATGTGACGGCCTGCGGGAGCGGCGGACTCCAGCCAGATCATGGGGCGCAATTGCTGCAGGTCAATTGAAAGCGAGGAACCGATGCAACCGATCCTCCGCACCTGGTGTCCTAGGTAGGGCGGGCAGTGTAAGTCAGACTGCGCCATGTCCGCTGCGGGATAGCGTCACTGGTCAGGGGACAAGTACTGGATACTTGGAGCGAGAAATCGATCGCTGGGTGGTGATTTGCCTGCAAAAGGGGCCTTGGCAAGGCCCGACCGAGTCTCCCGACCAGTAGACGTACGTAAGGTAGGCGGCCCATTTAGCATGTGATGTGCTGGATCAGCCCCAACTGCGAGCAGTGCAACAATAAACAGCGTTGTATTGGTCCAACCCGCCGGGCAACCCAGAAGGCCATCCCCTACCTGGAGTGCTCTGTGATCGGGTCCCGCCGAGACAAAACGTGACCTTTGCCCAGATTCTAATTATTAATGTCCGTCCCTTGTTCGCCTGCCAATTGACCTGCTCTTGTGCAGCAGGAGTAATTGCCCGTTCATGCCTGGTGCCTCGGCAGCCTTGAGGCTTTCGGGGGTAGTTGACTTTCCTACCCCGATCTTTTCGAGGGTCCCAAAGTCTATCCGCGCCAACAGCTGTGCGAGGTCATGTTAAGACTGTAGCACCTATAGGAGATGCAATACAACAACAGCCCTCAGGGATTGGAAACGTGGGCATTATGGGTGCTACCAATTAGCAGTGAAATGTAGCGTCGCTGCCATTAGCGATCGTCCCCAGATCTTGGTAATGATAATTGCCTATTTATCAATTGGTACCATCTCCTCCTCATCATGGTGTATTGTTCCCATATGCTAGCCTGCTAGCCTGCGTTTATACTTTCGTTCGAAGCCAAAAGTATACCACCAGCCCATGTCATAAGGCTTTGGGACTTTTGACAGGGTTCGCGCCTTGTCACGAACTTGTCGTATCCAAGGCTGCGAGCGAAGTGGACGGATCGTTAAATACGATGTGCCACGACATTGAATTGAGCCTATTCCCTATATTCAGGACTTGCTAGGCGTCAGCCATTGATCAGGTGCGGGATGCGTTGAGTGGGTGGTCGCTGACCCTGGAGAGCACCCGGTCTAAACCGATCCCTCCCAGCGGCTCAAATACCTGTCCACGCCGCCTCAGTAAACCATTGACGGTCAGCCTGCAAAGGAAAAGAAGAATTCACCCCAAAGGGACCAGGCGTTCCCCTTCGAGGCAGACTCGCGATAGATCGGCAACCCAATTGACCACAAATGGGTGCTGCAGCCATGGCCTGACTGGAATGCCTCATCACAGCGCCGTCATGTCGCTTCCTCCTACGGTTGCTCCCGACAGCCCATGAGGACGAATTGGAGCACCCCTAAATGAAAGCTCCCCATAAAGGTCAGCACGACGGAACAGGCTGCCCAGTCGTGGTGGGGGCAGCCACACCGTGCTGGAGGTGCCCAAAAACCACCAGAGACCTGTCGGAACCGCACTGTTCCCGCCAATCACAGCTGCAAATTCCCGATTAGTCACGCTGCAGCCCTGCAAAAGTGACCCATTCCGCTCGCTGCAATCGAACCATCTGCTACCACATCATCCGGAATCCAACGAAGAGCGAAAAAAATACCCAACCGCTAGTTCGCTCATAACACTCCCTCCGGAACCACTCCACCCCTCGCCACTCAATTCTCTCTCTCGACATCAACCACAAAACAACCTCCCGTCATGCAGTCCGCCGTCCTCCTCCGTGCTGCTGCTCGCAGCGCCTCCATGACCGTCGCCCGCGCCAGCGTCGCCACCCGCCCTGCTCCTCTCGTGGCCCGCTCCGCCGTCATGAGCTTCAGCACCACCGTCCCTCGCCGATCCGGCCACGAGGAGACCTTCGAGGAGTTCACTGCCAGGTGAGCAGCCGCTTCCGGGAACCGTTTGTCGAGGGCAATTGGGGCAACACGGCATGTCGGATTCACTGGGACGAATTGGTCGAGCAAATGAATGCGTGCATCGTCGTCGGTCGCTGGATTTTTTGGAGTGGCGTGAAACCACTCAACGGCTCAACCACGCGATATCCCCCCGACCGACCCAATTGCCCTCGCCGGCGCCCCAACAACGCAATGCATCGCACTCAATTGCTAATACCGATGCTTGCTGCAGGTTCGAGAAGGAGTTTGACAGCGTCCAGGATGTTTTCGAGTTGCAGGTATGTGCGGAACACGCAGCTTCTCAAATCTCGGCTATTGTTTGCATCCGGCTGATCGCTTCCCACTTTAGCGCAACCTCAACAACGCCTTCGCCTACGATCTCGTCCCTTCACCCGCCGTCGTCGCCGCAGCTCTCAAGGCCGCCAGAAGGGTAAACGACTTCGCTACCGCTGTCCGAATTTTTGAGGGTACGTTGCTGCCAGTCCCGCCGTATGGGCCCACTGCTCTACCGGGTCCACGGACGGACGGACGGGAAAGAGGGAGGACATATGAATGAAGGGAAATGTGCCATGTCACCCTGGAACAGACTGCTAACTCGAGACAACTCTTTAGGCATCAAGTCCAAGGTCGAGAACAAGGGCCAGTACGAGCAGTACCTCGAGGACCTCAAGCCCCTGCGAGAGGAGCTCGGTATCCCGCTGAAGGAGGATCTGTACCCCGAGTCACAGTAAAGAGAAAAGGGCTACAAAGCAGTTGCTGTTCCTACCGGGACTACTGTAATTTTTATATTTAGAGGAGTGGGAAAGCTGAGCGCGTGGTACGATGCGAGATGCCGGCTGAGGCGGTTGTTCAATTTCATACTGTTATATTAGCTTGCATTTCCATCATCATTCTCCGTCTGACGTGTGCCCCCCATCCTTGTGTCAAATTTACAATCAATTCGGGTATATCGATCCCCAGTTCTCTATAAACTCAGGGTTAAAGCTCACACCACAGGCTCCCTCATCTACCGTATCCCACCCTGCTCTGCGGATTAATCTATGTACGTGCAGCAGGAAACTATCATGTTTGGCAATGATCTGCCTACGAACAAGATCAAATCGAGATATTACATGTCGGGTTGTTTAGTCGCGAAGGTGAGAGAACCGTCCATTGCCAGGCTGCACTCCTGTGGCATTATCATATGCTGGCACTGGGCTTCCAGCTCTACTTGATGCTCCAAATGCCGTCCGCCCGGGGCGCGGGCTCATCATGCCCATACGTGGACTTCGCGGAACGCTGACCTGTCGGGTCTCGCGTCGTCCGTTTTTCAACTGGCGTAGTTCTTCACGCGCGCGGTCCAACTCCATCTCCCTATCTTTAAGACGGGTTTGTAGGTCAGATATCTGGCGTAGATACTCTCGAGCCGCGTTGTTGCTGTTGATCTCATGAATACTTCTCAGATTGTCCGAGGCTTTCTTCTT
The DNA here is from genome assembly GCA_037952775.1 of Clonostachys chloroleuca. NCBI lineage: Eukaryota > Fungi > Ascomycota > Sordariomycetes > Hypocreales > Bionectriaceae > Clonostachys > Clonostachys chloroleuca. The sequence continues at coordinate 17,152,977 of JBANAY010000003.1, read as the reverse complement.
TAAATCTTCACTGGCCTCCTTCAATGTCTGGTTTTCCGCTCTCAGGGCGGACGTCGAGGCCGTTGCATCCTGGTAGAGTTGTCGAACATATTCTTCATTCTTATGCGAAGTTTCTAGGCGTTTCTCAAGAACCTGCACCTTGGCATTGGTCTCCTGAATCAGCTTCTCGTTCTCTCCTGCAGGTGACTCCTTCATGAGACGGGCAACAGCTTCCTCCAACTGTGCTATTTTCTGTCGATTTTTATCATCTGTTGCTTGAGAAGCTTCTTTATTCGCTTGTAGCGCAGCCTCTGCCTTGTGCGCGTCAGTCTCAAATTTAGTGCGGTCTTGAAGAGCCGCCCGGTGAGACTCGTAAGCCCTATCGTTGGTTCTTTGAAACTCCTTGACTTGCTTCTCCAGTCCAGATATGACATCTTTATATTGTGATTCGCGGTTGTTCATCTCCACAACACGGCCAGCCTCAGCCACCTACTAGAGTTAGCCAAATGAAGATGACGATTAGAGTAGCGCTACCGAACCTTCTCAGCAATCTTCTCCATTACATCTAACGATATTGTGATTTGGTCGTCAACAGTGGTCCTGCCAACAGCAGTGAACTCCACGCTTTCAAGTAAATCCCTGACTTGATCGCTCAGGGGTGGAATATCTAATACAACACGCGAGGGGCCGCTTGTTGAGTTTATTCTTTGTCTTTTAGTGTCAGGGTCCTCGTCGTCGTCCTATATTGTTATTAGTCAGAAGAACGAAAACCAGTGCAGAATTTCTGTCTCACAAGCCTGTGTTTGCGACCATTGTCTTGGTCCAAATACCCCTCCAAGGACATCTGTCCCATTTCTTGGGAGTTAGTGAATGCGTCGAGTGCATGTGGGGGAATGGTAACTGGCTCCCAAAGAATGGCCTGCGTGTCATCATTTAAAAAGTCGGAAAATATCGCGGCGACCTTGTGAGGCTCCATAAGCCGTGGGGGGTCTCTGAAGGTATCTCTGATTTGGACAATAGCATACAAAAGAGCGTTCCGCCGCTCTAGATTGCCATCAGTATCCGAGATTTCTAGTGACAGATGCTCGATTGAGTAGGCTGTTGCCAGCCTGAGAACCAAGGGCTTGGCTTTGCCTCGGTTGTCCCATGCGAGCGCCTGCGAGATGGGCGAATCCTGGAAGGAATTGTCATAGCCCAGAACCACATCGTACTCAAAAGCGTCGATAGTACTTTCAGAGGGGACAAGAGTAAGTCGGACAGCTGAATCCTTGAACTCATTTTTGGACTTATATTCGAGAGCATCGCAGATACATTCTAACTCCAGATAGTCTGCAAGATCACAGAGCATGCGGAGGATATTAGGTGAGCGCGCGACAATGAGCGCCTGGGTATCTGTTTTGGTACGCAGAAAAAGCTCGTAGATGAAGTTCAGCTTTGAATTCGCATCCAATGAATACTTGACTTTGTCTTCTGCAGGCATGTCCTTCACCAAGGGACCAATAATGTCCTGGGGGTAGTCGCAAATGTTTTGAAGGTCGCTAAATAACGTATCAATCTTTTCAACCAGATACTTGTCCGGTTCGGTAAAAGTGTCCTGTGTAAACTTGGAGCCAAATTCGGTGATGTCTTTTCTGGATTTGAGAAGGACCTCATCATATAAAGAACGGATGCTTGATTGGAAGGGGATCGTGACGACGTAGTTAATTTGAAGCGCGTTTTGAGCCAACGCTGGCGATGAAGATGAAGCTTGCTCGGCATCGGTTTGCGGGAGCTGTGCCATCGATATAGAATTGCTGGAACTCACACCTGGAAGGGAACCAAAAGCTTCGTTTCCCGATATAGGGATGACGGGAAGTACAATCTTTTCAGCCTCTGTCGGTCTGCTGATATCAGCAGGGGAAACAGTGACAGGCTCGACATCCTGAGCTTGCGGGGGCATAAGAGCCATAGTAATGGGCTCAGAGCCACCATATGCTTGGTTGATGATGTCGCGCATCGAATCTGTGGCCGATCTTTGTGGTATCTCTGTTGAAGAGGCTAGCTCTCCCCCAATATGAGGAAGCTCAGTCGGCGCTGATGTCCACGGAGGAGCTTGGGAGAGGAACTCTGACGAGACACCTGGGTTCGATAAGTCGCCACGGGCCTCTGATGCTCCGCTCGAAGCCAATCCCAGCGATAGCGATGGGCCAGCTTCTACCATCGACTCTGCCTGCTGAGGTTCTGCGACCACTTCATCATCAGAGTCCCAGAGGTTCTGTAACTCAGTGATCGCCGAAACCTCGTGATTGTCCGAGGACGTGGAGGCTGTGGGAAACATCTCTGTGGATGAAAAATGGTGATTTTCCCTGCCCCAGGAGTCTAATATCTCTTGCACAATATCGCTTGCAGATTGGCGCAAAGAGCCACCCAGACGAGATCGGTGTTCCCGAGGTATAGTTTGGTCTGAGACGCTGTTGGTTGGCGCGCCACTTTGTCCAATGGCCCTGGACCCACTTTTTGAGGAACGTGCTGAGGCGTCCAGGGATCCAGAGAGCGTATGGTGATTGTCAGAAGATGACTGGTCTGGATGAGGATTTTCAGTGCCTTTCCCAATTGTGCCTCCCTGAGCTGACTTTGTCTGCTGTGACTCAACAGAACCGTCCTGCTTGTCCGTGAACTGATCTTGTGAGCAACCTTCCGAATCACCCAATGGAATGCACTCTGGTTCGGTGGGATCCAGGGGTTCCTGTGATTCCTCCCGAAAGATATTTTCTTGTTGAATCTCAATACGCTCCCGACTGCTGATTTCTGAGACGCCTTGCTCTACGAAGGAACCACAATTGTAATTTTCACGACTTCCTCTATTCGGGCCCGATTCAGTGAGCCGTTCGCCCGTAAATATAACGGAAGGGCTTGCAGATGGAAGCCGCTGAGATCCGGTCTCTTTGCCACCTGGCGAAATGCTATCAAATGATACTTCTCCCGCCTGTAGTCGTGATACCTCTGCCTCGAGCAGTAGCTCCGGTACCTCAGGCCGAACCTCTTTTGGCTCAAGTGGTGGCCGGTACGCCTCAGATGGTTCTGTTCTCTCCAAATGTGGCTCTAGGGCCTCAGTGGCGTCTTCTGATAACTGTGGTAGGGATTCTTGTGCTGCCTCGGGGTGAACTTCTTCCGCTCGTTGTGCTGCTTGTGGAGTCTCCGGTGGCTCTGTTCTTTGAAGAGAAGACTCTTTGGCGCTAGAGGTTACTTCTGTTACCTCACCTAGCAAATACGGGGCTGGAATAGATCTCCTTCCCTTAGAGCCTCTATCTGGCGGTTCTGGGGATGGCTCTGGCGTAGTCTCTAGCGACTCAAATGACTCTGCAGTAGGAAATGTTTCTTTTCCCTCGGGGAACGCCCGCGATGCGTCGAGTAACGGCTGTGGTGTTTGTAGTACTGACTGTGGCGGTCTCGATTCTTCAAGCTGTTCGTTTGTCCCAACTACTGTTCTAGTCTCTTCTTTGTTATCGAACCGTGAAGTATCAGCGGTTAAATCGGCCTTTTGAAATGACTGATTTGGTGATGAAGTTGCTTCAGCACTTTGCCCACCGTCAGCACCAGCAGGATTGAACTCTTCGTCCAGGAACTTTGGATCAGTGTCCGCAGATCTTGCCTGGAAAGCGGGTTCGGGTGCTTTCTCGATATCACGAGAGGAAACTTGGTTGATAGGACTACCAGCTACCCTCCCGGAATTTGTCTCCCGAAAAGATTGGGACCCTTCCTCCTCTTCACAATCCCCTGAAGAGCTTTGAGGAACCTGATTGCTGGGCGTCTCTTTGCTCGGCTCCTTGGCACAATTCAAGGTAGAGCTTTGAGGCTCTTGAGAGACTTCAAGACGTTCTTCAACGGGCCTGGTCTGCTCCTTACGAACGGTATCCTTTGGTCTAGCTGTCTCAAGGGCACTGTTCGCGCTTTCGCAAACCAGCTCACTTGAGAGACAGTCGCTAGCGTTGTCTTCAGGCGAGGGGCCGCTAAGATATGTACTAAAAGGGTTGAGATGGGCTTGCGCAGCCTGCGAAAGCCGATCACTTGGTTCTTTAAGAGGCTGAGGGCTGGGTGCGTCTAAAGAGCCTAAGAACCTAGGTGTCTGTCTTCCCAAGAAGGACGGGGTTGCCCGAGCGCTATCTTCTATGGTCGATCTCAGTTCCTCACGCTGCACTGATTCTTCGATCTGTTGTGATACAAGGCGATTTGGTGCGTAACCCGACCGAGGCACTGGGGTAAACTGAGGAGAATCTTGGCTATGGTGGTCCTGTACCTCAAGCTGATTGGGCTGATGCGATGGGATATCACGACTGGCGTCAGAAGAGGTTATACTCCGATTCTCATTTGGTAGATTTTCGTTTGAACTTTTCTGGAAGCTTGCGCTATCGTGACGCTGAGTGTAGTTACTCTCTTGGGTTTGATCCTGCGAGTCTGGAATAACAATCTCTATGCCAACAACTTGGACTGGATCCGCATTCGGGAGGGAAGCAGTGAGGCTGGATGGGTCTTCAGAGTCCGGTATAGTACGATAACTCAGTTGTGGCGAAAGAGGGTCTAATTCAGGGATTGGTTGGGATGATAGAGCGGTGGCTTGGCTGGCGCCGTAAGTGCGTCGATACTCGGCGGGATTGAAGCTTGGGCTTGCTTGAATCTCAACTGAGAGAGTCTTCTTGGTAGCGGGTTTTGACGATGTCGCGGTAATAGGCTCGACAGGCTCAACCGAGGCGCTTGGTAGCGACGGCGAGGGGCTTACGATGTGATTAAGCTTCGTTTTCTTTCGCACAGGCTCGAGGTCTGATTCATCAGCTGTTGGCGACCTGCTCCTTACAAGTTGCGATTGTGTAGTATTTGATTCTTGTGAAGCTTCTGCTCCCCGAAAGGATTGACTAGGATCCGGCCCAACGTCTTGTGTTTCGTCCTTAGATTGTCGACGGGAGGGTGATGATTTCTGCTTTTTGGCTCTAGCTCTCTTCTTCTCCTGCCATTCATCCCTAGCTTCCTTGGTGACGTCGCGGCTCTTTGCCTACCGATTAAGAAGATGATGTGGTTAGCGACTTCGTATGCGCCCACACGTGTAAAAGCATGATAGCTTACCCAGGTGGGATCGTAAGATTTCCCCGTGTCTGGATTATCTTCCCAGTCTATCAAGTACTCAACCTTGCCCCGCACTCTCCTCTCGTCTATGATATCTTTGATAACGTACCAGCCGGACTCTTCCTCGTCGTCGTCGGCTGGGGGCGCAGCAGATATTACAGGCTTGGACTTTTTGGTCTGTTTCTTGCGAACTCGGCGGGGCATTGACCTGGGTGATTTTGGTTAGCAAGATGCCAGAGACGATGGCGGCGACTATCCGAGTGCAGCCATGGATAGACTCGTAGCAGCCTGTGGGCAGGTAGTGCCAGCCAGTTGCTGTGATGTAAGTCGCGATCGTGCGTCGCCCCCTTGATAGACCAACGCGGGTGTTTGTGTTGGTTGACTTACAAGTTGGTTGCTGGTTAGCGGGAACCAAAGCTCTCCACTATGCTGCCTTAGGTAATAGAGTATGGGGGGGGTCGATTCACTGTAAAAACAAGGGGTCCGTCGCAAGTGGCCAGTGCGCGTGTGGGCTGGCCACGCTCATGGGTGGAGGCAAGGACTGCCCTAGACAGGAGAAGGCCAATCACGTGCGAGCTCCTGCCTGACTTTTCGCTAGGCCCGGCAATCTGGATTCTGGCGCGAGGGACTGATCAGGCAAGTCTGAGGAATCGCTTGGATAAAATGCTACCTTGACAAGGAGAGCAACCGCTGTGCTGTAGCTTGTTAGTTAGGTATATTTGTCGAGCTAACGACCGCTGCAGCACTCCAAAAACCTATCTGGTTCCAAGAGAAATGCCTGTGCGGGAAGTAGGTATTGGGCACAGAGGGCACTGCTGGAAATGCAAAGGGGAGGAGATGAAGACGTTGAGGATGGGGAAGGCTGAGAAGTGGCTCGCGCTTTCAGGCTGGGGTGGTCGATGTTTATGAAAGTCGGGACCGCATTGTACACTTACGGCGTGTGTTTATGCTATGAGTTGGCACGTTGTGTGTGCCTAAACCTTTGCGGTTGGGTGCGTACCTGTCGGTGGCCAAGCGTCGGCAGCTTGCTTTAGACTGGACACGGTGGTGGTAGGGCAATGTTGGGTCGGGAGGTTAGGTGCGCGCCGAGGGTACCTGCCTACATTGCAAGTATTAAGGCAGGCGGCAGGTTGGTTAGGGAACGACGTCGGTGGTTCTTACCTGTGGGCAATTTGTGTTACCACATAGTGGCCGAGGTCGACGACGACGTTTGTTCATCGCGCAGCTGGCACGAGCTCCTTCCTCCAGCTTCTATGTGATCCAGCCCGTTCTGTTGCACTAGTCTGCCTAGTCCCAGGTACCTGACCTGGGTACCTCTTAGTGTCATCACGGTTTGTCCTTTTTAACAGTCGTTATTACTTCAACTGAAGACCTTCTTGTGCCGATGGATTACTTGGACCATGCTTATCTACATTCCACAAGACTGTCACCTTCACCAATAAGATGCCCAGTACCCTTCCCGGACTTATTGTTGGAGTTCTGCAGACACCTCTTAAGAACAGAGCCTCTCGTTGACCCATTACGAACACTTTTATTTATCCTTGTTACACAGCTCTCCGAGCTGATAAATCACAGCGACCAGCACAAACTCCGATAACTCGGTATCCAAGTCCCATATCTACGTCGCTTGGGTTCCAAAGATCTCCTCCTCGACCGCTGCAAGATCCACCTCGAACAAAGATCCCCCGTACCGTAACAACTCATTCTCTATGCGCATGCGGTGTAGACGAACGGCAAGCTTGGCTCTCTGGTTCAGCTCCGAGCAAGCAGTCAAAACATTTCGGATCACTGGCAAATTCCCAGCGTCTCTAATGCGCTTGTCCAATGCTGCTACGGACTCGTCGATAAGTCCGGCATCATAGTCTATCCAGTCGTGGTGTGTATGTAGAGAAACCGTTAAATTATTGGCAATCAAGATCACCAGGGCTGCCTGATATGCGCAGGTCACGCTCCTACTTCTGGTCAGAACCTAGCTTCCTTCGGATGTGCCTAGGTGCGAGTCTTTGAAGAACGGGATAGGACTCACCATACCAGCCCGGTATCGCTCGGGCTTATCAGGTTAATCAGTTTGATACCCAATCTTGCTGTCTGCAAAAAGTCCTGCCAAGCTTCCGAGCGCACCATTGGGACTGAGTTATCAGTACCAAGAGTTAAATCTCCCGGATTGACAAATTGATCGCTGAATTCCGTAAGCTGTTGAATCCACACTGCATCGCGGGCATGGATTCTGTGTGCCATGAACAGACAGTGACCACATGTTGAGTGGATTGATATGAGATGCCTGAGCATGTTTCCGCCCATTGAGAGGCTAAGCTTGTCCGCCTGGAACTCGCTAGGCAAACTTGATCTCCAGTGCCGGATCATCTGTTGAACCCTTCTCGATGCAGCCTGGTGCTGCTCTTGCGATAGCTTCTTTGCGCGAACTGAAAAAGTCCAATCGTAAACTTTAGCCTGTATACGTGCGAGCTGGACTCGGTGGTGGAAGAAATTAAGACTCAAAGTTCCATCGCTTGAAACCAAGGTTCCTGGCGCATACTCTGCGACAGTGTTTGTGGGTATGTCGACATCATAGTCGTTGTCTTGCAGGCAGTAGGGCTCAATGGCACGCATCGATATGTCCTTGTCGAGGATGTAAGCTATCCAGAACAACCTATCTCCCTGGGCAGCTGTTTCGGGATCCATGTAAGCCTTTGCCTCCTTAGTATGGAGTCTCAATCGGTGGACTAGCTTTATTGCTGTTGCGATCAAAACACATGACGGATAGGGATTCGAGGTATAAAGAAACAAAATCACCAGTCCCAGGACGACCTGGAGCCCCTTCAGATCCTCTGATCGTGTCACCAAACCGTTGAGTACGGATTGCGCGTTGCTGATGTACGTGGTGGCCGCCAACTCGCTATCGACACGCTCCTGTTTATCTGTTTGACGCAAGGATAATGCGAGAACCACGTTCACGGCAGCCCAAGTTGCTTCGTCACGCCCTAGGGGCTGATTGTACCACCTCTCGAGCATGATCATGAAATCCGGCTGATGAAATAAGGGTATGGCCTTATTGAAACCCGCAAAATAGCTCTCCACATCGGGAAGAATCTCAGAAAGGGGTGGCAACGAATGCTCGCTTTCTCGATGTAATACAACAGACGACTCGCCAGTCATGCGCGCCAAAGTGCCCCCGGGCGGAAACGAGGTAGGCTCATTGAGCTCATAGCTGCCATCATTAGAACGAGATTCTCTATCCCAACTCGATAATGGGCTCTGTATGCCCGCCTGGTTTTTGTAATCCATGCGGGCCTCGATTGCAGCCAGGCGGCTCTCCAGATAATCCAGACGGTTTATCTCGGCCGGTTCACTAGATCTCGTCAATTTCCATTCAATCTCTTCTTCTTAATCTTGGGTTTGTTGCCTCACGTAAATTGGGGCTTGGTGATGGTCTTCTTGGCTTTTACGCCAGGGGTCCAAACGCAGGGGACTTTCTGAGTGACACAGTTGGAGCATTTCGGCTGTTGAGTGTCGCACTTAATCTTTTTGCGACAGCAGAAATCGCAGGCCTAGAGCAAGGCAGAAGGTCAGTCTTCAGCGGGAATTCGGGTCAGAACAAATCATAAGGGTGCTGAAAAGGGTACCGTTCGTCTCCCAAGCGGCCGTCCACCTTTCTTGGGCTCCATTGCCTCTTCTAGAAATACAGACCAAAGGACGGGAGCGAGTCGTCGGCAGTGTCTATAAATGCGGAGCGGTTAAGAAGGAAACTACAACACCACCCAGAGCCTGCTCATTTGTGCACACTGCTGTGATGTCCGTATGCATGCGTAAATAAGAAATTTTTAGATGAATGGTGTAAATTGTACGATGTGATCTACAAGTTCAAGGAAGACAGAAAGCAGCAAGCACACAGAGCTGTCCGGAGTCCGGTCGGACACACCGTCGGGAGGAACTCCGGAAGAAATATGAGGAGTGCGCGCGCAAACTGACAAAGCAAAGCACAGCCCCCGGCAGATAATCAGATTCTCTATGGGCATGGGTGGGTGGAATGCCGTCTCGCTTACTCCGTCCATTACATTTCCACACCGTCCAGCCCCACCGTCAAAAGGCGCGAGCTTTGGATGCTCTCCCTTCTATTGACCAGCTCCTCGGCATCCCAGTTCGCCCAGACAAATTTGCTCTTCAGGAACTTGGCCTCCTCCGATGCAAGCCATACGCAGGCTTGGCCAGGGAGCTCAACTACAGGGAGATATGTGGGTTAGCTAGGTGCATTTGCACAGTGTCGGCGTCGGCTTCAGTTCGACGTCGGGAGCACCAACTTACCTTCGTCTTGTCCGATCAGATCAGAGCCCGGCCCTCCAATCTCCGTCGCAACGACTCCAGGGTGCAGGTTGACAGTGTGCAGTCGAGGGTTCTCGGCTCCAAGGTATTCTATGACCTTAAGTTGCGCAGCCTTGCTGGCCGTGTATGCTGCCATCCCAGCCATCGGCTGGATATGTACAAGACCCGCCGAGATGTTGATGAGGATTGGCGCCGAGCCTGCAAACGATACGAAGGCCTGTGTGGCATGGAGGGTAGTCGTGACGTTAGTCTCGAACATGGAAGAGAAACTCTCCGCCGTGTATTTGAGGGCAGGGGTTGGAGGAGCCATGGCACCCGCATTGTTGACAAGAATGTCGAGCTTCCCGACCTCTGCGACAATTCTAGAAAAGGCAGCCTCAACCTCCTCTCGCTTTATGAGGTCGGCAACCTCATACAGGACTTGGATCTCTGAGGGGTTGGCGGCTTGGGCCAGGATGGCCTCCTTGCTCGCCTCTAGCCTGTCCAGTCGGCGGCCGAGGATAGTGACGGACTTGGCGCCTGCTTGAGCGAATGCAATAGCTGCTGCCTTTCCGATTCCAGTGCCTCCTCCAGTTACGATGACATTCTGGTCCGCAGCTGATAGCTCAGGGCGTTTAGGTGAGATGGCTTCGTAGGGCTTATTGTGCCATTTTTCGGTGAAGGAAACCCATGTGGGAACCACGACGTCCTGGCTAGCTGGCATTTTAACGAAGAGGTTTGTATGAAGATGTTCTCAATTATGTTACTCGAAGTGAACTTGTCGGATACGATATCCAGTCGAGGATAGCATTTATCCAAGAATTAAATACTTCTCTCGACTAATAATTGGAGAGTGATATCTTTGCGGAGTCCGATCGTAATCAATCACAAATAAAAGCTTTGGAAGTATACATACTTGAGGAGTCCGGACCTGATTTCTCAGTTTTCGGTCTTGGACGTCCGGTTCGACAGTCATTATGGGAGGTGAGGATTTGTCCGCCGGAGTCCGGTCGGAACTGAAGTATTATGCAAAGCGACACTTGACTCAGCTGAGATGTCATGATTCACAAGACGGAATCAACTAGATTCGATGTAAGACAGCATTAACAATAGTTCGGTATGTCTGTATCCGAAGCATACTTGGGAACTACAAATACAGTACGCTTGTTGCTTGGCTCTCATCTTCAACACAACAAGATACAAACACCAAAACGGACATTCTCCTATTTCTTCCAAATAGCAATCAAAGTTTCAACCAACATCTGATAACACAATGGTTGCTAAATACGCCAAGGATCAGCCAGAGGGCTTCGTTAACCGTATTCAGCGGGTTGCCATCGTTGGTGTAAGTGAGACCACGTCGTCTTCACAGATCCTCGTTCGCTGATGAAATCATTATTAGGCCGGAGGCCAACTCGGTCGTCACATCACGGAAGAATTGCTCAAGACAGGCCAGCACACGATCACGGCCGTTACCAGGGCCGGCGGAAACTCAACATTTCCAGAGGGTGTGATCCCTGCTGCTGTCGACTACACTGACGAGAGTGCGCTGGTATCCGCTCTCAAGGGACAACAATTCCTTATCATTACCTTGCCACACGATGCTGCCCCTGAAACTCACGCAAATATTGTCGAGGCGGCAGGCAAGGCTGGTGTACCATACGTCATGCCCAATGTTTATACCTGTGACATTGTCGTCAACAATAAATCGCTTGGTGATGAGGTTATGCTCGGACAGAAGCTTCGTCCGATCGTTGAGCACATTGAACAAGTTGGAAAGAGTTCCTGGACAGTCCTCGTGACCAGCCTCTGGTACGAGTTCAGTCTGGCGTGCCCGCCCGACTGGTTCGGCTTCGATGTCGCCAAGCGAGAGGTCACCTTCTTCGACGACGGCGAGCGCAAGATCAACACTTCCTCCTGGCCGTTCATCGGAAAGACGGTGGCCGCATTCCTCAGCCTCAAGGAGCTCCCAGAGAACGAGGATGACGATTCTCTCACCGTCTCCTCCTTCCAGAACAAGCCGCTGTATACATCGAGCTTCTTCATCTCTCAGCGAGATATGCTGGACAGCATTCACCGCGTATCGGGTACCTCTGACAAGGACTGGACCATAAAGAAGGAGGCGAGCAGCAAGCGAGTTGCCGATGGACAAGCTCTCCTGGCGACGGGAGACCTCCGAGGGCTGGCAAGAATGTACTATTCTCGGATGTTCTTCCCGGGAACAGAGGGGACATACCAGGATAAGCTGCATACCAAGGCTCTGGGACTCTCTGAAGATGATTTGGACCAGGCAACAAAGCGGGCTCTGGCTATGGTTGAGTCTAACTGGCGTCCCATGTAATGAGATACTGTGGGTGGGTGGTTTGATTTTGAAATATTCATGCAAAATCACCTCGATCTGTTCCGACACTGTGCAATCCTGTTTTACTTGTTAATTTTAAACCCCCAAACATCAAATATTTGCAATTTTTTTAATGGCAAGTGAAGGAAGAATATTAGATTACGTTGCAGCAAACGGCTTCAAGACAGCAGTTTTAGGAACAAATACGACATGGCCACCTTGGCCCAATTTCATTCTACCTATAAAATATTTTCAAATTAATGGATGTATCTATAGAACAGTAGATTTCCCAGTTCTTATAATTTATCTAAGGCTTGCGATCTATGCGAGTTGGTAGAGGTCGTAGGTTGAGTATAGGGTAAGCCATCCGTGCAGTGAGGAATGTCAAATCTTAAAAACGGCTTCCATCAGCCGCCCGGACTGGACCAATGTTGATCAATCAAGCGTGATTGTAACACCTGTGTCCTGCCACGCTCCACCATCTTGCATACACTTGTTTAGTCACTCTCAATCCTCTTCAATAAGGTCGTATTAAACCAATGCGCAAATGGGCTTTTTCGACTCAGCCATAGCAACATGTCAGCCAGCTTTGAATTCAGCCAATAGGTCGCTTCGCCGGCGGCAGCCAGCCTGTGAAGAGACCCAAGGTATGTCCATCATCAACCGGTCGCATTTCTCATTGGAAACTAAATATGCACCCAAGGAGTTTGCTTGCTTTTCATATGATGAAAACCACCAATTTCATCTCGATGATTCATCTATACAGTATTACTACCCGCCTATTCTGGGCGCGGACCTGTCCAAGGGGTTTGAGACTTTCCAGAAGCAGGATGATTCCAAAGATGAACATCTGGATAGCCTGCTCAAGACCATCATCGACCATGAGCAGAAAGAGGGCAAGAAGATCGATGCTAACGTGGTGACGTGGAGAGGAATGATTACAAAGGTAGAGTGTTCCGCAGAATAGCGCCGTCTATGAGCCTCGCATCTGACATAAAGAAATCTAGATCATGGCCACGCCGTTTGAAACGAGGGATGGGTGAGTGCGCAATGTGTTCGTCTCTAAGGCTAAATTCTCACATCGGTGGTACAGCTTTGAAATGAACGCCACGTTGTATCAGGTATGGTTGATCCCTTGAGCCCCCGGAAGATCTTGACTGATGAGAATTACCAATGAAAGGACTGCCTGTAAGTCACAATCTTCCACTAACTTACTGGATATTCTCTTCAATGAAACTCAGCCATACTAATAAGCACTCAGCTTCATTGAGGAGAGCCACAAGCACAAAATGGAATCCAGAGCCAATGAGAAAGGGCCGGCTAAACGACGAGGTCCTCCTTTGGAAGTCATGCAGTTCTGGGGTAGGTCTCCATCTTTCTCTCTGACAAGGGGCCTATGAACACAGACTTACCAGCTACTTCTCAAGGCTACAAGTTCGAAACGCTGGCAACCCTTCCGAAGACATGGGCTGAGACCTCGCGCGACTATATCGAAGAGCGCGAGAATCATGTCGTCAACAACAAGGCTCAGTACTGCTCCGTCGTTCGCACCGGGATCGGAAAGACGGTGATGTGTCTCGGTGGTGAAGTTGATGCCAGTAAGTGTCAACCGCATTCTCAGCCCCCCCTTGCTTAGAGGAGGGAAAAAGATAAAGATCATAATGAATAAGAGACAGAACGATATGGATCTTACTGATGTATCCAAACATGAAATAGTCTGGGACTCAAAACCACTCATCCAAGGAAGCCCGACAAACTGGGTCGAGCTGAAGACGTCCGCTGAGATCCGAGGACCCCAGGACAGGGACTACTTCCACCGCAAGCTCATGAAGTTTTGGATCCAGTCCTTCCTGCTAGGCGTCCCTAAGATCATCGTCGGCTTCAGGACTCGCGATGGCATTCTCTCCAGTGTCGACGAGATTGAGACGCAGAGCATACCGCAAATCGTCAACTCCCAGCCGAACCCGTCGTGGAACGCTGACATGTGTGTCAACTTTGCTGGCATATTCTTGGAATGTAAGTGTACTCATCCCTTATTCTCGCCGATGCTGGCGCTGACGATGTGAACCTAAATCAGGGTTAACTCAAAACATCAATGACGAGGGGGTGTGGAGGATATCTCGAAAGCCACAGTCACCTATCATTGAGGTGTACAGAGTGCAGGACACCGGCCATGGTGACATTCTCTCCGAGGAATTCAAGAACTGGAGGATCAAGCTGGCTATGAAACAGCAAGATGAGCAGATTGAAGGCTGACCGTATGCGTGATTCCTTCAGCCAAAGCCGAAGTTCATGGACAGACAGTTGCACAATACACGTTGAGCGCTGCTATGTATCTTATATTCAATCAGATGAATTGGTCATCTATGTAATTGGGACTCTATCTACCAAGTAATTCAAACCACAACTAAATCCGATAAACGCCGTTCTCATGTACATTATATCAAGTCATCAGGCAACATGAGCCATCAGGGTATCATGTGCAAAAGGCACCCTCGTACCAGACTTCATCCAGTCCTCGCGATTCCCATGCCGAAAGTTTGGGGCATCGCTCTCCTGCTCCCGCGAATTAGGTTTTAAATCAATAATCAACTCCGCCATGCAGTACAAAAAGTCACAAACAGTAAATAGTACAGATCCAAGATGGCGGGACTCGCCCATCATCTGTAAGGGTTTCGGTTCCCTCCTGATCTTGCTGGGAACAAGAAAATTATTTATTTTCTCATTTTCCACCGAATTTTCCCTCCCATTGATGGAGGAAGCATGCCTCTCGGTTGAGTTTAGGCCGCAGGCCATCGAATGCGAAGACCTTCAGCCCAACGGTTGTAGAGGACATCTGAAAGCTGCTTGCAATGCTCCATACCAGACCTCATCTCCCGTCCGGGATACTTGGACTCAATTATGGATTGTTCCTTCTCATTGAAGCCCTCAGAGGCAGGGGATTCCCCCTGCCGGCGTCTATGGCTCTTCAGATGAGGATTGTTTGAGCTAAGAACAAGCTTCGTAGGGCTAGTCATAGGCGTCGAGCTCTTAATGATGACGGTTCCTTGAGGAGTCCCATCGTCAGGTATCTTCCTAGATGGCTTATCAAGTAAAGCGCCATTGAGCTTCTTGTCTTGCGACATAGAAGTGAGAAGATTGTTGACGAGATGATACGCGCCTTCCGGGTCGACGGCATCTAGAGCCGCAAACGCATCAGACAGCTTAGCCAGGGCCTCGCGTTTTTGCATTGCAGAAGTTTGGGCATGTAGCTCAGAGAGACTGGGCTCGATGGCTTTGTTGTAAAGTCTGCGCCCAAGAATTGCCTCCTTCCCATAGGGTTCAATAGGCGCCGCGGCTGCTGGTTGCGCGTTCTCGTCGCAAAAGACGTCGTCGGGAGAGCCAGGTCGCCCAGCCTCTCCTCTTGTAGAGCTATCTGAAGGAACCCTGCGGAATAGGCGCATGGTCGAACCAGAGTTTCCGAATGACATGTCGGGCTGAAGGGGTCTCTTAGCCACAACCGAGCCTCGGGGCAAGCTGTTCCTGGGGGAGCCAGTGGAATGCATAGCTGACACCTGTGCCATTGATGGGGTTCGCCGAACTGTGGATTTACGTATCGTTCCAACAGCGGGAGAGGCTGAGCCCAAGGGAGCATCCTTGAGGTCAAGTCTGCGCATGGAGTCCTCGGTAGCCAACATGGAGGATGGCTTTCGGTGGTGCCTGATGGTTGGTCGCTTGGGTGGTGCGACAGATTTGACTGTGTCAAAGATCCATTCTTCCTCATCATCCTTGGGCGAAATAGTTTGTAGAGTCTCCTGATAGTAGATTGGGTGCCTCTGGCGATTTTGGTTTGCATCCCACATCTGTCTTCGTGCGATGAGCTCCTGCAGGGCCTCGACCTTGCCGGCAGAACGAATGAAGCGATGGCGCAATAGCTCCTTTGCAGTTGGTCGGCGATCGTAGTCCTTAATGAGACATTGAGATACAAAGTCTCTGAATTCTTTGCTGAAATGGCCCTCTAGGGCTGGGGGAGGATTCTTGGGGATGTGGAATAGCACCTTCATAGGATGAATATGTGCTAGTGGCGGCTCGCCGTTCGCCATCTCCATGGCAGTAATGCCCAAAGACCAAATGTCAGCCTTGAAGCTGTACCCATCTTGCTGTATAACCTCCGGGGCCATCCAGAATGGAGTTCCAACAAATGTGTTGCGCTGCGATTTGATATTGGTCAGCTGGGCAGCGACGCCGAAATCTGCCAGCTTCACTTTGCCGGATTCTGAAAGCAGGACGTTGGCGGCTTTGATGTCTCGGTGGATTTTGCCTTCCTGGTGCAAGTACTGAATGCCTAGAAGCAATTCGCGACATACAATGGCAATATGGGTCTCGCTGAAGTTGGCCGGTTTGAGCTAGGTATCTAGTTAGCAAATGCTCGAACGTGGCCAAGGAGGGTTCGGCAATACCAAATCAAGGCATGAGCCACCACCGAGATACTCCATGACAATCCATAACTTGTGACCTCGGAGAAACGAGCACTTATACTGGGTCACAAACGGGCTGGCGCAGGTGCTGAGGACGGCTATTTCGGCCTGAATGTCTTGAATATCATCATCGTTGGATTCGAGATCGATCTGCAAGTGGTGGAATTAGAATCAGGTTGTATAATTGGGGGCAGGAATAAGCTCACATGCTTGATGGCGACAGTTTCTCCTGTTGCTTTCTCAATACCTTTGTATACCACACCAAAGCTTCCACCTGCGCGAGATGGTGAGTTAGCAAATAAGACATCACAAAAGCGGGTGTAAGTTGAACTTACGGCCAAGTTCCTCGAGAACCTGGTAGTGGTCGGCCAAACCCTCGGCAGCCATCTTGGATCAACCTCAACCGTAGTTCTATCTCGGAAGCTATCGAGGACAGAGAAGAGAACAATCACTGAGAGGCAGAGCCTGGCGCCGCTGGTGTTTGCTGAACCCCGTCACTTGGTGCGAGGCAATTGGTGTGACGACGGAAGAGACGATAGTAGGTCAGATGAGCGACGGATGGGATGGACATTATTTACACTCGCTGATCATTTTACAAGCAATGCAGGCCCAAGCGGGTTGTCCTGGGATACTGCTACCAGGATCGTCCGGGGTGCCTGTCAGCAGGTCTGGGCACAACCTCTAGAACCATTCAGTGGGTCCCGCAGGCGCTCGCAGGCGTGCAGCAACCACCAGGTTGGGCTCCTGTGCCTGAGAGTACATGGATGGTACTTCGCTGGCCTGCTCCAGATGCCGCTGGGCGCAGGTACCGGCCAACGAACCAGGGTTGCAGCTAAATTATGCGCCCAGCCGTCACCAACGTCATCAGCTGCGACAACAGTGTTGCATGGCATTAGAAACATTGAAACCAACCCAAACGAACCAGCACCACATCGCATCGCATATATGAACCTAGCAGTGGCAGCTGGCCAGTTCGCGGCAGCTGCCCAGCTCACACCGATCATGCTCTTTTCTTTTCTTCAGCTTGGCCAGTCCATGCCCGCACTGCATATCGGGATTTCGCTTCCACCAGGTAGCGCAAATCCCATCTCAAATTGCGACGCCCGCTTCGGAGTTGACCATGCCCATTGTCAGAGCAACCATCAGCCCCTCCACCACCCAGCGAGTACCTGAAATTATGAAACAGTTCCCGAAAGGCTACCAAATTGCCTATTCGCGCTGGACTGCTCTATGCGTCCGATGTGTTAGGCGGCATGTCTCATTTGACACATCAAATAGCAGCTACCGATCCGCACGGCTGTAAGGCATCAAACAGATGCGGATTTCGACATGGCAAATTGCATCAATTATTTGGAAGCTCAACATGGAGCTTCAATTCCAGCGTATCTTTGATGCACTGCAGAACCCCAGATTGCAAAAAGCAGACGTCCGACTCTGAATCAGCCACCACCCGCCGACTGAGACAACGGGGATATGGGCTGCTATAAGGTTAACATTATGCAAAGGAAGTATAGATCTCCAGCGATCCACCAGTGACCAGAGCATCATCTACTATGTATATATATCCAAACACAAATATGGTTTGACTCCAGGCGCTTGAACTATAAGCGCATCAACAGTCGGCACACCAACATGTTCGAACTACATCGGCAATGAGAAAACAACATTCATTTATGCGAACTGCGACACGGGTCAAACCCATCATTGAGGCATTACCACTGCCGAAATCTCAGTATTAGATGCTTTTGCTTACCCTGAAACAACACAAAAAATCGATTTCAAGGCTGCCATCCCTGCTCTACTTCCCAGGAAGTTTTGCCTTGCACAGACCTACCTACCTGTACGACATCCCTGATGCCAAAGCCCCACTACCAATCGCTCTGCTCCGGCTCCAGCTTGGGATTACCTTGACGCCTTTGAGCCAAGCATTGCTTCAGCAACAACAGCCACAAAATGTGATAGAGAAAATGCTCACTTTTTCAAAAGAACCCCGTAAACGTAGCTGAGCCTTGCATTGCAGGATGCAGTCTTGGATCAAGACTTTTGTGTGTGAATGTTCCTACAGTCTAAATTGTCTCGGACAAGGTATTCCCAGATTCATACAACAGAAGCGACCAATAGCAAGTGGTGCCTAGAGGTTTATAGATTTGTTTTTTCTCATGTATCATGTCTGACACGACAACGGGTTGTGGCACGTCTATTCAATGAGATCTAACAGAGCAGGTCTATTCAATGATAGGACTCTGCAAGTATTTGGATCTTCATCAAGCCAACGGAGAGAACAAGCACAATTGGCATGAGTATTAGGCATACTTTCAATGAAGCCTCTGTACCGAGGATGCTGGGGTAGAGGCGAGAATTGGGATCCTACTGTATTATGTAAAATCATACAGCTGGGGATTTGCCAAGACTACCGGAGCAGCTGATCTCACAAGCCAATAGTCTCCCTTTCCCGGGCAGCCCCTTTGTCGCACTCGTATCGCATCGAGTATGAGATGAGTGAAACCGAGACTGGCACGAGAAGCTAACAGCTGGGGGCCGTCAGGTGGCTACCCGCTACCCGTTTGAGGGCGCCTCGCTGCAGCGGGCAATGTGAGATTGGGTTTTTCTACGTACGAACACTGTGCAGCATGCTCACACGGATACCGCACCTACTATACACGCGACTTGTGCATCTTTACCAAGTTTGCAACTAACCTCATTTCATGTACCGCCGCGTCTGACGACAATCCAGCAGTTCCCCTTCGGGATCGGCGAGGCTTTGCATAAACCTCCCTCACTGATTCGATCATGGCCCTTGGGGGCTTGGCCTGGGGCCTCCGGGGCCCACCAGCTACCGGTGGGCTAGCGCTTCTCCAGAGCCACCGCTGCTGCCCGCTTGCATGAAGCCGTTGCCCAGGCGACAACAGGCCACCCGATTGGGCTTTTCTCAACAGAGCACCCAACCGTGGGCGCCAGTCAATAGCTGGGCTTCGTCGACGGAGCGCATATAGCATTGCAGCAACAAGCGAAAACAGTTCATGCGAAACTGAGCTGTTCTTGTGCGCACAAATTACCGACCAAACCACTTGCACCCGCCCCAAACTCGCCTTGTGTGCTTCGCTTGAACCGTTCCTCTCACCTGCTTCTCACCGACACCGAAACTACGGCGTATTTCCACGACTATCGTTTGTGCCTCGACTTTCGTTTCGCTCGCTCGCTATCGGCCAGACCTAATTTAGCTCCCCCTTGCTTTGCGATGCTGTTTGACTTTCCGACTGCTTGAATTTTGTTCCGACGGGGCTGGATTGTGGTAGCTGCACCTAGCTATTGTTCGAACAAAGGCCACCACACTGATCCCTCCCTCGGCCAGTTCTGTCGCCATAACAAGCTTGGCTTGATTCTGGTGCTAATCCATCCTCTGCCATGGCGCCTGCACCACCGCCGGTCCCCGTGCGGTTTCCTTGCTGGTGCCGAGCTGTGTATTCTTGGGGAGGCGAAGTAGGCAGTTTCTCAATACCCCATCTCACGGCCTTTTCTGCGAGGGCCTTGCCTTCATTCTATTTGCATGACTGACATCTCCCACGCAGTCTAAACGAGACCTCGGCTTCATCGAGGGCGATTTGATCGAGTGCCTCAACGCTGGTGACGGCTCCTGGTGGGTGGGAAGACTCTACCGAGACCGGAGATCCGTTGGTTCTTTCCCTTCCAACTTTGTCGAGGTTCTTCCCGCCGAATTTCGACCTACAACCAAGTCCGTGAGCCCTCTGCCCGACAGCAACACACCCAGCCCGAAAAATGGACCGCAAAAGTCAAGAACTTTCAGGAAGCCCTTCGAGGCGTATGCCAAGGCCCCTCACTACACCACGGCGAAGCAGCCTGAGGTCTTCAAGGAGGTGATCAAGCCTCGCCAGCGCGAAAATTCAGGGCAGTCTTTTGCAAACAGGTCGTCGCCAGATGATATATCACGAGCGCCATCCCCGGCACCCAGCCAGTTGCGGCATCATAACTCCATCACACACCAGCCTGAGCCACCCTCGTCTCACCATTACGGATCCAGAGCCGTTTCGCCAGCACCTACTTTGACCCGACAATACGACCACAGAGCCGTTTCGCCAGCACCTACTCTGACCCGGCAATACGACCACAGAGCTCCATCACCGGCGCCTCCGTTGAGTAGACACCATGACCCCAGAGCAATGTCACCAGCACCGCCCTTAAGCAGGCACTATGACCCTAGAGCTGTGTCGCCAGCCCCTCCGTTAGCTCGACACCACGATCCTAGAGCACCATCACCCGCACCTCCATCGGCTCAATATCATGATCCTAGAGCACCATCACCAGGACCTACCTTCGATCACTACCATGATCCTAGGGCAACTTCTCCAGCACCCACTCTACCCCGCCATCACGACCCCAGGGCACCCTCGCCAGCACCTACTTTCAACCGATATCATGATCCGAGAGCTCCTTCGCCAGTCCCAACATTTACCGGCCATCATTCTCGAGGACCCTCACCTGCCCCATCCTTTCATCGTCACTCTAGCTTTGTCGCTGAACCTTTACGCAGCGACTCTCCACCACCGCCACCGCCTCCTCATCGCCATGTTGCTCACAGTAACAACAAGAAAGAGACGACGGAGTTCCGAGACACACCCATACGATTTATCACGCCATGGTTCCAATGGTTCATACGCCCCCTACAACCCTTATGTCATGAGTCGTCAAAATTCTCATGCCTCATATCATGAGCCGGCAGCTCTTTCAAGGAATAATTCACATGCATCCTATAGTCAGGATCGTTATAATTCTGAGAATGCAGGCCACCATACTCCACGAGCTGTATCTCCCCATCCCGAGACTTCGCATTTGACACCATCACCATTGAGAGAGGCCATGGATGGTGTCATGGAGCAGTTGGGTGAGCTCCAAGGCTTTGGCCATTCGGACGATATGGAATCTACTGGTCAGCCGTTAGAACCATGGGGGCCGGATTCGTTTGGCTCAGTACAGAGCCAATCCCGGGGGAGAACGCGCGAGCACGCCGCCAGACCTTTGACCTCAATGGGCTTGCCCAGCTCAGATGAGGGGTACGAGACCTGGAGTGGCGGCTCGTCTAAAGAAGCCTCGTTTTCACATGGCAATAACGGTAAATCAGGCCAGCCTCCCGAACTTAGCAATTATGTTGAAAGGATGGAAAAGAGATTCCGGGCTCTGCATAAGAACAACCCCAAGACACCTTCGGAAGCCCCTGATGATGACATGCCACCACCTCCTCCACCAAAGGGTCAACCGTTCGAGCGTCCCAAGTCCTCTATGGGTAGCTTCAGTAGCAGCTCGTCTGCTCCCCGTCGCAAACTTCGGGCTCGGAAATCGGCATATGAGATTGGTCAAGGTATTTCTAGGACTTTCACAACCAAGACGAATTCGACTCAGGCATCCTCGGGCAACCAGAGCAACACCAGTGCATCGACTCAGAGCAGTGGTAGGACCCTGTGGAGCGGAGCATCGGCAAGTGGCTTCAGTTCAACGAGTGCTGGAAGCATGGCACGAAACCACCGTCGATCTCAGAGCGCCTTTGGGACTAGAGATTCCGAGGCTGAAAGACCTGATAGCCCCTTCACTGGCGTCACGTACCACAGCAGCCATGCAACAGAGGCTCAAGCGACCGCGCGTCCAACTTCCCAAGCTAGTTTCCACAACGAGTCTGGCTTGGGTGGCCTTGTGCAGCCCAAAGCACCAAAGCGCAACATTTTCAAGAAGATCTTTGAGTCGGCTCGAACAGGTGTTGCTACAAGCCGCGGAAGCCTTGCTGGGGGGACGCTGGGAGGAGAACGAGCTCGTGCCAATACTCTGGGCCAATCCTTGCCTTTGGGCTCATCACCAATGACCGGCATTGGGAACTCCCGTATGGGCCGAGACAATGCTAGAGATATGGGGTTGGGAAGTGGAGTAGACTGGGTTCAGGTCCGCCGAGATGTTAATCGATCAAACTCGCTCAGTAAGAACGAAAGGAGTGAGCGTAAGGAACGTTGCCAGATGCTCGATCATCCCACGTTGAATCCCGTTGACGAATTATATGAGGCTGTGGAGGGTGATGAAGGAGCAGATGGATCTACAGTCATTGATGCCATCAACTACCAATCCATTAATCTGAGCCAGGTCGACAAAAACTCAAGGTTCATTGCTGGGCTCCCACCCCTTACGACATCAATCACCCTAGCCACGATGTACGTCTGCAGACCTTACCGAAGTGACGTGCAGCGACTGCGAGGAATCTTTACTTGGGTTGCTGAGAAGATCTGTTGGGAAGAGGATTTCGAAGGGAACATCGACACCCGCCAAGTCATCCAGAGCAAGAAGGCCTGTGCCGAGGAGTACGCCGTCTTGGTTATGGAAATGTGCAATGCGATCGGGATTCATTGCGAAATTGTGCGGGGGTATCTCAAGACTCCTGGTGATGTGGCCGACTTGAACATGATGCCAAGGCCCAACCACTGGTGGAATGCCGTTGTCGTGGACAACGAGTGGCGTATCATTGACTGCTGCTTGGCAAGCCCCTCCAATCCTCGGCGTGGCCAGTACTCGAACGCACCAAACGCGACAGCAGACCCTTTCTGGTTCCTTGCCCGGCCTCTAGAAGCGTGCTGGACTCATGTTCCTGACCACCATGACCAGCAACACATCGTTCCTCCGGTGGCGCATGAGACTCTCCTCAACTTGCCCTGTACCACCCCGGCTTTCTTCCGGGAAGGCATTGAGATGGTGGACTACAACACATCCATGAACAGAATTGAGGATCTGGAAATGGTCCATATCAAGTTTAACGTGCCTGCCGATGTTGAAATAGCTGCCGAAGTGGAAACGAGGGCATTCTCAAGGGACTCGGACGGTGACGTATTTGAAAGCGGCGACTCTGTCACCAAACGAGCCTTAGCTCAAGCGGAATGGTTCAATGGCGTCAAGAGATATACAGTCAAAGCCTTGCTCCCGGGTGACGAAGGCCAGGGGAAGTTGAAGATCTATGCGGGTAAAAGAGGGCTCATGCACAGCATTAAGGACATTCCTCATCCTCTGGCTTTTACACTGCCCATCATTCACACAGGCGAGAACCCGCCATATGACTTCGTCACCAGGCATCCAACTCCCCACGCGCAGCGACATGACATTTATGTGGTGCAGCCACAATGCCAAAAACTAGCCTTGAACAACACATTCGTGTTTGCCATTCGCCAGCACCCCAGCTCATTGTCTTCAGGGCCTCAGTCATCGTTGACACCTTCATCGAATCCCGGCGGAACAAGCCCTGTTCCATTCCTCCGTCCTGGGTCTGCTATGAGCATGACTGCCTCGATGAGTGGTACGGGCTCCAACCCAAGCTCAGCTAGTGGAACTGTAGCAGGAAAGAAGCCTGCCAAGCTGGCCATCCAAACTCCAGGAGGGAAGATTCTCCGTCTTATGCGGAAGGAGGATCGAAAGGGAATCAGTGTTGGCAGCAGGGTTCTTGGCAGCGATGATGATGTTAGCGATGGCGGAACATGGGAGACCATCATCAAATGCTCGGAGAAGGGTACTTGGAGAGGCCTGGTGCTTGCCGATCGCACGGCAAGATGGTGTGTGTTTGCAGAGTGGGTGTGCGTCGGTTAGTCGAACTAATTCAACTTGGATCTCGACGGGGAATATCATCGCTTATAATAGTTTCGGAATACGCGAGGGGACAACACATGGGGAGGTGAGAGGAAGAAAGAAGGGCACGGGGTTCCTCTGGAGTAGCGGCATTGTTCATATATCAGGATGGGCTGCGGACATTCAGCATACTTCCGGCGTTTGGATTTCAATATTGGACTTACGTTTTCAACCGATGACGTGGCTGATCGCATTTGGTGTAAGGGTGGTCAATGGAAAAGACATCTGCACTGGAGCATTGTGATTTCATTTATTTTCTGTCTTTTTTCCTATTCTGAGTCCTGTCTCTTCATCTGGATTGTCAAGGGGTGTATATATCTGGCGTTCATAGATGCATGTGCTGGAATTTGGTGACATTTCTTCATGTCAACATCACTGCGATATTTTAATGACGATTCTTCAATCAAACCACACGATGCAGGTGATAGTGCTTGATGCTCGTAAAAGGAGAGAATGAGACGTTGTGAGGCGCGGCTCCGCTTCTGCCAGCAAGCAGCCTTGGACTGTTATGCGGTTGATATGTGCTTCAATGCTCTCTTGGCCAGTCCATGCGCCAATCGATAAGATAGGCAATAAGGGACATGGATAAAATGAACAGTGCCCACTACAGTGGTCTTACAGCGTTGGGAGGCTTACCCTCTTTGGGACATAACGTGGATCCTCACTTCAACCTCCGAAAGACTGTCCCGCGACTCGACACGCCAAGACACGAACCCTTTGCGCCTCACGCTCGTCGCCGCACTTCCTGGAACCGGCGACCACCATGTGCTCTTGACCCAGGCGCAGCGGAAACTAGACAACCGCGTCTCATGAAGCCTGTGAGATGACGTACGCAGGCTCACTGCCGTCCGGGCAGTCGCTGTATCCTGGCCAGCCTCCACCTCAGCAACACCACCTCCAGCAGCAGCAGCAGCAGCAGCAGCAGCAACACCACCCAGCGAACTATTCCCCGGCGCAGCAGTATGCACCGCAGCCTTCTTACCAAGGCCACTCCCAGTTCCAGGCCCAGCAGCTCATGTACCACCAACCTCAGCAGCTCCAATCGCTACCTCAACAACCGCCGCAGCCTCAGCCTCACCAGCGACAGCAGAATCCGTACGCGCAGCCGCAGGTGTTCCAGAACCAGCAGCTCCCCTTCGACTTCAACAACGGCTTCCAACAGCCTCAGATACCGGGCGCAGAGAACCCATGGGCATACAATAATGTTTCCTCGTATGGAAATGGAAGCGTGGCGGACGGAGGCCTCGGTGGCAGCATGCAGATGCAGGTTGACGGCCAATACATGGCATCCCCCAACGCGAATGCCATGTGGCAGCAAAAGCAACTTCAGCAACCGGAACAGATGAGACACCAGAGTCTTCCGCAGGCCTCATACACCGCCGGCGTTCAACCTATACCGGGGCCCCAATCTCGCACCGTGTCGATGCCGTCAGCTTCGCAGGTACGACCCCAAGGCCAGATACATCAGATGGGCGGGAAGCGGCATCAAAGTTTGCAAGAACACCAATTACAACCACAAGCGCAGCCCCAGATTGCCCGCCATGCGTCCATCCAGCACCATGGACCTCCACAGTCGCCGATTTCGCCGCAAGCTTCGTCGATGATGCCCCAACAGCGCCAGCTCCAGCCGGGACTTGTACCGACACCTGGACAATATCGCCAGCATCCTCAACAACACTACCAGGATCCGCGACAAGCGCAAATCCAACCGCAACAGGTTCCGGCTCCGCGGCGCGCTTCGGCGTCATCACCGTTGCAACCACAGCATCGACCGCGGCCACAAGCCCAGCAGCGTCCTGCTGCACCGCAGCCAACCGCGCAACTAATAGCTCAGCAGCCTCCACAACCTATTTCGCAACCATCGTCTCGACCCCATCCGCAAGCGACTCCTGAGCCCCAAACTCCGGTCTCTGAACATCAGTTCCAAACGCCAGCCCAGCCTCAGATGCAGTTTGTAAACTTGCAGGATATACAGAAAACGCCCTTGACCCCATCTACGAGCGCCATCAACACCCAAGTGAGCTCTAATTTCGCAAGCAGCCCGGTGTCGCAGCCACTATCAGTCCCAAGAAAGTCCTCTGGCGAGCTTCCGAGACCATCACAGGGAAAGGCACCACCCCAGTCCATGACCCCGCAAGGCATTCGCAAATCCGCATCCCAGTCTCCAGCAATGACGGCCAGCAGGTTATCAAGCAAATCGCCGGCAATTTCATCCAAGGCTGCACCCCATACGATGACCCCAACTATTATCTGTCTAGCAGAAGAGTTGATCACCAAAGCTCGCTCCATGGCCCCGACAATCGCTTCCTCGCTCAACTCGGCTGATGTTGAGGAATATCAGAAACTTGTTGGCACCGGATTGGCATGTCTGGAGACTGCTCTTCAAAGTCAAGGCTTATCGCCAAGGCATGAAGCACGACTTCGTCTTCGGTACGCGGTTGTATTGCAGGAGGAGACTGAGAACTTAATGGAGGCAGAGACAACATTAAGCAAGGGTATTACTCTGTGTGATAAGGTACAGTGATTCTCTAACCTGATTTGAAGTGATGAAAAGCAAGACTGACTTGAGCTAACAGCATCGAATGCTCGATCTGAAATATTGTATGCAACATTCTATGATGAAGGTTCTCTTCCAGCGGAATCGGAAAGCAGCCCTGAAGGCCCTAGACCAGCATATCAAGGACTGTGATGCGTAAGTTCTATACCATAAGACTGTATTGGACTAGTAGTATGCTGACATTCAGACGTTAGATATCAACACGTCCATTGGTCATACGCCTTCCGCCTACTCAAGGCCTCATTTTACATGGAGGCAGGCAATGCTGCCGATGCCACCGCGCTAGACAACCTCCGTGCCATTCAATCCTTTGCCCACCACCGGGGTGACGCCGCATTCAGCGTGTTTGCCTCCTTGACGGAGGCTCTTGTGCTATTAAAAACATCAAAGGGAAGCCCTGAAATGATCCAGAACTGTATGGCTCAGGCAGCCAAGTATCAATTAGACCCAAGTGTCCAGATTCCTCAACTTGAGCTGTTCTCACTACTTGTGGGATTTCTAACAAGCTTGCATCGCCAAAAACACGAAGACACCGTCGAGCGTCTTCGTGCCTTGCAGAAGAAGATTGACAGTTGGCAAGATCCAAGGTCAAAGGCTGATTTCCGCTTACCTGTCAAAAAACACATCCCTGCGTCGCAAACTATAAGCAAAGATACGTCGGCTGTTATCTGTCCAGGAGTAGAAGATGGAGACTCAGATCACTTGGTTGTATCGTTCATGTCTCAGATGGAGTCCACACTGCTAGTGTATGTCACACCAACCCATCCTTTATTCTCTTCGAAGTCAAATCGGCGGAGTACTAATATCGTTGCAGGTTTGCATTGGGTGGTTTGACATATCTTCATAAACCCAGTTCTTCTGGGAAGAACCAATCCCACGATCTTTGGCGCCAGGGACTACGGGTTCTCTCTCACTGTAAGCAGTCTTGCTTTAGTTTCATTCATCCTCGCAATTCGTTCAATGGAAACTCACACCGTCACAGGGGACACATCAGGAACTACCGGCGGGCCACCCGCCATTCTCAGCCAAGCGGTCAAACAGAAGATGTGGCGAACCGACATGCAGTGCTTCCTAAATATACTCCTAGGTCTTCTTGCAGCTAGTCAGTGCAGGTGGGACGTTGCCATGAAGCATTCAGAAACAGCGGAGAGTCATTGGCACATATCCACGAAACAGGAGATGCTGAAAGCTTATCTGATCTATCTGAAGGGCGCCTGCCATCAGGGCACCGGCTGCTTTGACGCCGCCCTCAGCTACTTTAGGGACGATTCACTGGCCATTGAGGCAGGCAACCCAGCACCAAAGGCGCCCCAACGTCATCTTGCACTGCTGGCTGCAATGAACCAACTGTGGATCATGCAACGACCGTCTCACCAAGACGACAGCGCAACGGTCGAGCTCATCAGTGAGCTTGACCCTCTATGCAGGCCACACCCAAATATCGAGATTCGGGGCACATGGCAGAGTGTCCTGGCGGCGGTGGTCACCAACCCACCCCGGCAGCGGAATCAGCGCAAGGAGGATGCAGGGCAAGCCCTCTCCAACATCAAGGGGAACATCCTCGCAACCACCATCGGGCTCGTCATCGCCCGCGACCTCTTGTACAACAATCTCCTCGGCGAGCAGGCATGGAAGTGCATGCAGGCGGCCGCAACCTGGGCGGGCCGGAGCGGGAACCCCCTGTGGCAGAGCGTCGTCGACGGCATCATCGCCGAGTTCTCCGACGCCAGGAACGAGAAGGAACAGTCGAGGAAGTTTTGGGAAAGGGGGTTGAGGAAGCGAAAAATGCATTTGCTCGGAGTTCCTGAGACCAAGCGTTCTTTCTTTGTCGTGTCGTGTTACAGGCGTATATGGGTAAATGATGTCCAAGTATTGGTAGCATTTTTTGTTGGACAGGGACGAAAATTCGTCGAAGAGAAAAATATTATCTGGGCTGGTTTCTTGTCTGAGCCGGGGAAAGGAGTATCAAAGACATCTATGGCAGATCTAGGTATAGAAATAGTTGCCTTGCGAGCATGCTTGGTCATAATTGATTGTACCTGCTATCAGGCGGGCTTTTCTTCTGATCGTACAGATGAAGGTGTATTGATAATCCCATTGTGCTGAAGGATGATTGGAGTTGGCTGTGCGACCCTTGAGGAGGGGTTAAAATTGCTGTGCAGTATGCACCAAAGTCCACCCCGTGTTACCATGACCCACGTGTAAGCTTTTCAAGGTAAGGCTAGGTACTGAGTGCATGATGACCATCTGGCAAAGCTAGCAACCCTTCTGATGAAGCCAAACTTGCTGTGCTTCCTTGGGGTCCAGAAAACTACATAAGCTACTGTGGTGGCCGTTGGCGGCTTGCCAAAGCACCTAGCAACGGCTACAGCGTGAGGTTACAACGGCTGTGCAGCACCGCTAGAGAGGCAAACGGTAAAATCTTACATCACTTCGATAGGGTCCGAATAGTTGGCAAGGGTCCGACGAAAGTTAGTTCACAGGGCGTCGGGCTCGAAACCGCTCATGGTGGGAGTCATAGGCAAGCATGCAAGGTCATACACAGTTCCATTCATCAAAGGGAGGTATGCAGATAGGTTTCAAGCCTTTCAAGGCATTTATTCTGGTTGTTTGCTCTAGGTATCGTGCCTTCTACCGCAAAATAAACAAAGATGCCAACCCTCAACGCCCTATTAACTCCTCGCAAATGACAAAGGTCTAAGAATCAACTGATTCTTGACAGACTGAATGCTCAATATTTTTTCCCCGATTCTTCTTCCTAGGTCGGTGCTTCTTCTTGGGTTGAGGTTTCTTCTGAGGCGAGGCTTCCTCCTGAGTAAAAGGTTCTCCCTAAGTAAAAGGTTCTTCCTAAGTAGAAGGTCCTCCCTAAGTAGAAGGTTCTCCCTAAGTCGATGTACCTTCAAGTGCCGCATCCGCTTCCTTCAAATCTTCGCAAAGTTGGTCTTCGCCTAGTCAGGTGAATAACGTATACCTTCCTTCGTTTTGATTACTTTCGAGAGAAACCGGGAGGAGGAGCTTGAAACCCTGGGGGAGGTGAAAAGCCCGGGGGTGCACCAGGTGATAAGCCTGGCACACCAGCTGCTCCAGCTGCTCCAGGAGGAGGAGTGCCAGGGAAGCCAGGGGGAGGTGCAACAGGAAAGCCCTGAGGGACTGGGGAGCCGGTGGGCGGTCTGAAGCCGCCATGTCCAGGATGAAAGTCGGCCGGGTTGTTAAAGCCGCCGGGCTGGCCCTGGGGGGGTCGAGCGGGAAGTCCTGAAGGGGCTGGGGGAGGGGAGCTGATCCACGACCGATGCCGGTTGGCGGTGGGACGGGATGGCCATAGGGAGGAGGCCCACGGGTAACAGCTTGGGGGGCGAATCCAGCGGCGGGTGCGTGGGAAGGTGCAGGAATAGGCACAGCACCAGGGGCCATTGATGAAGGGTCAAAGCCGGCAGGATGGGGAGGAGGAGCCTGGGTGTTTGGGGCAGGTGTAGAGAGAAATGCGGGAGGGACGGGCTGGGTCTCGGGAACGATACCACGGCCCTTTGCCTGAGAGGCAAGTTCACGCTCAGCTTTATCACCGTGCCGCTCACCTTTTCCGTCCTTCTTGAAGGCGTACTGAACAGAGACCTCCTTTGAGAGGATGTACTGGCCGTGAAGGTTCTGGATAGCTTCATCGGCGCTTTCGAATTCACCGAAACTGAGGAAGGCGTAGCCCTTGCTCGAACCGTTGTCGTCGCGAGCGACCTTAGGCAAATTGGCAATGCGTCCGAAGTTGCTGAAAGTGTCGTAGAGAATCTTCTCGTCGACCATTGGGTCCAAGTTACCAACGAACAGGTTGGCGCCGACCTCGTTCGCCTTTTGCTTATCGGCGGAGGCCTTGTTGACACGGAGATTCTTGCTGTAGAGCTTGACTCCGTTGATGCATTTGGCGGCGTAGTCGGCATCTTCAGCGGATCGGAATTCGACAAAGCCAAAACCCTGATGCGACTGGGTGACTCGGTCGCGGGGCATATGGACATTCTGGATGGGACCCATTTGGACCATGATCTCGTAAATCATGGCGGGGGTGGCCCGCTCGTCAATGTTTCCGATGTAGACGGTAGCATCTTTGTCTTGCTCCCTGTGGAAGAAAAGAAAGTCAGCCAAGGGTTCCAATCTCGAGATATGCTGCTGTAGGAATCCAGATCCCGGGAGGAATTGCATACCAGTGGCGGTTTTGCGCCATGATGGATGTAGGTAAGGGTACTCCTGGCCCTGCGTGGGAAGTTGAAAGGTGTGAAAATAAAGAAGCGGAATCTCTGCTTTGAAGTGATTGATCAAGAAAAATCTTCCCCGTCACCCCCGTTGATGTTTTTTCTGTTGTTGTTTACACCCAAGTTCAAGGTGAGGTGAAGTTGAGCCTGGGAATTTTTAGCGTAGCTTTCGCACGCGTTTTACCGGGGAAGATCCGAGCTCGAAATTTTGTGACGTTGACCTCAGATCGATCCCAAGTTCCTCAGACGCTCTATCCCTCCGTCGGCGAAACCAGCTTGGGTTAGTTTTAATTCTTTGGCCATTTGGGAGACCAATACCATACGATCTCTGCACCTCAAGCCATCATCTGCCCAGCATGTTTGCCCTCTCCGAAGAGTCCAAGGTTCGATAGCCCAACCCATAAGACCACACAAACCATCCGGACATGACCCTGATATTTGAGCCACAGGAGCGCATTGTCAAGCTCATTGACATCTCCCGTGTCGCTATTCACTAGTAAGACGCCCCGTCTATCCTCTCTGCTCATGCTGTTCCTCCTACTAACAACGCTCAGTGGCTACCTCCCCTTGATCCTCTACCTCGGTGCGCTCGAAACATACGAAGCAACCTCTTCAACTTACCCGTTAAGGCGTCAAGGATACAAATATCTAATTAACTCACAGGCTACACCCGCAGCAACCCTCGCCCATCCGTCATCCGGTATGTGTCCTCCCAGGACCATCTTTCGGCCCAAGCTAACACCAATACCAGCCTTCTCTCTCCTCTCTCCTAGAAAAAGTCAACGACAACGAAGACTACGCGGTATTTTGGGCCCTAGATATGTTAGATGGGATATGGAGTGGCGTAACAGAAGAATCATGAGCGTGTCTGGCGCTGGGGGAATCCTGCACTTGGCTGCAGACTGGCCACAAAACTCAGACCTTGTAATAACCACCGCCCTGCTGGACGGCAGCTTGTACGATTATATACACACACATCATACTATTCCGAACTAAACAAAAAATTTACGATTCCAAAATTCCCCATGTCTCTATAGCCATTAAAATGTTATTCTAGAGATGCATATATGCGTGGGCCGAATTAATGCACTTTGGTTGCTAAGCTTCGGGACTTGCGCCCGCTCATCGGGCCCATAAATTTTTTTCCCGCTTTGAACCAAACATCACCACCGGCGTCATTGTCCCCTTTCTTGCCATTGCGACCTCGAGGATGTAAATAAGGGCTCGACATCCATCCAGCAGGCGCTGATGGTCCAAACTAACAATGCGGGAATCTCTCCCGCGGCCGTCGAGTCCATCGCGGGCCTCTCGGCCGGCGCCGTCTCGACCTTGGTCGTCCACCCGCTCGACATCGTAAAGACCCGCATGCAACGTACGTCCGTCCGCGCAACGCCAGCCGCAAGGCAGGTTGACGAGTTTAGAAACAAAAGCAGGAGATTTTGGGGAGCCATATAGCTAACGAATCTCTCCTTCTCCAGTCCAACAACGCAATGTCCCGCCCGCCGAGCGCCCATCCATGTGGGGTCTCGTCCGCTCGATGACGAACCACCACAACCCCCTCGCCGCGCTCTACCGCGGCCTCACGCCCAACCTCATCGGCAACGCCTCCTCCTGGGCCAGCTTCTTCTTCTTCAAAGCCCGCGTCGAGCGCGCCCTCAAGTTCTGGAGGGGGCGCGACAGGCCCACGGCGGCCGACTACCTCATCTCCCCCGCCGTCGCGGGCGCCGTCACCACGGCCCTCACCAACCCCATCTGGGTCATCAAGACGCGCATGCTGTCGAGCGATAAAGGTGCCGAGGGCGCGTACCCGTCCACGGCGGCCGGATTCCGCGCCATCCTGAGGTCCGAGGGCGTCCGCGGCTTCTACCGGGGACTGGGCGTCTCGCTCATCGGCGTCTCCCACGGCGCCGTCCAGTTCGCCGTCTACGAGCCTGCCAAGCGCATGTACGTCGCGTCGCGCGACGACCCGGACGCGCCCATCCGCACCGAAGCCACCATGCTAATCTCGGGCGGCG
Organism: Clonostachys chloroleuca; assembly: GCA_037952775.1. Taxonomy (NCBI): domain Eukaryota; kingdom Fungi; phylum Ascomycota; class Sordariomycetes; order Hypocreales; family Bionectriaceae; genus Clonostachys; species Clonostachys chloroleuca. The sequence goes on along the minus strand of JBANAY010000003.1, from coordinate 17,120,332 downwards.
CAAAGCTCGTCGCCGGCGCCGTCACCTACCCGTACCAGGTCCTGCGCAGCCGCCTGCAGAACTACCAGTCCGAGGAGCGCTTTGGCCAGGGATTCCGCGGCGTCGTTCGCAAGACGTGGAGGGAGGAGGGCGTCAGAGGCTTCTATCGAGGTCTCGTCCCGGGCGTCATCAGGGTGATGCCAGCAACCTGGGTAACCTTCTTGGTGTACGAAAATGTCAAGTTCTACCTGCCTCAGTGGCTGGCTTGAATCACACTCTTGCTCTTTTACCTCTCGGGGCGTTTTCTCGGAGCGTTGGACTTGAAGAACAAGACCCTCGTTTTCACTAGCAAATAGACTAATATTTGAATCACTTTGAATATATCTCGGCTTGTCCGTACAATCTACCTACCTTACGTGCCCCCTCGAGTTGATGGTTCTCCATTCTTCCCGTGCGATATACCCCTCCTTCTTTTGCATCAACGACACACAAATACGAGGCTACCGAAATCGCATGGCTTCCTACCAGGGCTGGACCAACGGACAAGAGTTTGCCGGGTTACGCACGCAAGTCTGGAGCCAACTCTGCCCAAAATGACCAGGGTTGCTTTCGCGCCTATTATTTCCCCAAAGGGGAATTCGACCAACTCGCGCCCAAAGGAGAATACCGTATTTCCAGACTGCTCTGTTGAGCCCGTCCGTCTTCTGTTGGCCCTGTTTTCTCGCGGCCTGATCGGTCAGATCAGGCATTGCTCATTCATTGTTGCAAGGGTGGCGCTTCGAAAATCAAACCTGGCGCATACCGGAGCCCAGAAGCGAAGAGTGCGTGGGGTTGCAATGCTTCATACCTACCGTACTATGTACAACATGCCCCCATGGCCATGGGGGTGACAATGGGCCTCTTGTTCTGACATGTCACAAATAAGGAGTTGCATGGGTGCCTGGATGAAGGGCTGAAAATAGTGACATTGCAAATTGCGATTTCAGCCGCCTGTTCCCAAAGATGGCTCAGAGGGGGAAGCAAGGAACATACCGGGAAGCCATTTGCGGCGGCTTGCTCCTGGGGAAGCCATCGTGGCTTGCTCACGGGAACAGACACACGAGGTTCGTCCCTACCTTTGATCTTGTTCCTGGTCCTTGGTCCACTGAGCGATGCAACCGCTCCGGACCCCGCCGACAAGATCGGCTCAAGCTTACCAAGGACCACACTCTGTCGTGATATCCGATTCGAAGGATCTGTATCCATCCCGGCGGTGCCCTAGTGCCCAGTCGGGGGGTTCGGTCATCAATCACCCAACGACGGGGGTGCAGTGCGCATGCGAGAAACCTCAGGGTGAGGCTGTCGCTCATGACGTTCGACCCTGGCATACCTCCAAATCAGTCCTGACCTGCATTGCCAGTACGTCGTTCCACTTACTATTTTCCATTTGTCAATCGCTGTGTAAGCTTTCGAGCACCGCCGCATAACGTTGCATTTTGGGCAGCTTTTAAATTTTTTTACTCATTCACCCTACGCCCTCTCTGAGTGGAGCGACACTAGGCAAAATTCCATAGCGGCGAGCATATCATGCAGGACTTGGCCGGCAAGCATGGCAAGGGTTTGTGACGGGTCTGGCGGACCTCAATCTCAAACTCCACCGTACTGCAACCCCGAGCAAAGCCGGGAGCCAGGTATCTTGATTTTTAACGGGACCAGTCTCGTAATATGGTTCGGGAGTGTCAACAAGGCGTCGGCGCGCCTCGGGACATGCAAGCAGGACGATCAAGACGCCAATCTCACGGCAATCCCATATGACGATACGAGGCGAAGCAAGGGATGCCAATGCAGGGCGAGGCAAGGCTGAAGGTAAGAGAGGGAACGTCTGCACAGAGGGCGAGAACCCCCGGCAGCTCAGCGAGAATCCCGACCCTCTGTTCCCTCTTACCCGGCTCTTTGCCTGGGTCAATCTATCCCGGTATGCGTCGGTCTAGCGATTTGAAGTCGGGTGGAATTCGCTGTTCAGACCGGTCAGCTGCGCCGCTTCTGGAATGAGGCAGGTAAACAGCATGGGGCCAGGGAAGGGGGAGGAAAAACTCAATGCTCGTTCCCCGAAGCATAGCCTCACATTGATGACAATGCTACCCCAGCATCCCAGAGACGGCCGTCTCCGCCTGACGCAAAAACCCCTTCCGCCTACCTGGTAGAACAGGGCTGTAGAAGTGTTGTGCGCGTCCGGTATTGGGGGGTAGCATCCAGCCGCCATGGGTGCGATCTGGGATGTGATCCGGAGAGCTCTTGTTGGTCGTTGGTGAGTAGCACAATGCTACCCAGAGGATGACTCGTCGAAAGGGCCGTATAACGCCGGTTGGTCCTGGGGGGCGCAAGGCTCAATGCGGAGAGAAAGAGGGGGGAGGAAAGATCGCCCAGATTTGCACTTCGTCCCGGCATGAGCCTTGTCCAACATGTTTGAATTGAGATCTCTCCGTGCAAGCAAAAGAAAAACACAAAAGCGGAGGTGTAAGTCTTGCTGGCAGAAGAAAATATAACATCACAGGCTCAAGCCCCACCGAGAACCAGGATCAGATTTTCCCGTCTTCACGCCCCCATCCAGGGGAGGGAGGGATACATGAGTGAAAATCTTGCAAAAGTAGAATACTTTGAGCCGGGTCTGGGTGCCAGGGGCAAGGGAGGGGAGGGGGAGGCCTGGAGCTTGTCTTGCGGAATGATCAGTCTGGTTGTCCAGACGGGGAACACTTGGCAGAGATTGTGAAACCTGGAGGAGTTTGTTGGTCGGCAGGCAAGATAGAAGAGTGACGAACGGATAGACAACCCTTACCCCATCAAGGTTGCTCAGCCAGGTATCTGATGGTGTGGCCACACCCAGCCACAAGGTCTAGTGGTGGGCTAGATTCAGATGTATTGACACCGATCGTGAGGGCCAAAGCGAAGTCTGGAAATCGGGAGACTTAAGCAGCGGGGCTTGCCGATGAGAAAACAGGCACGGTGCGACGACGTAAGGGGAACACTCTCTCAAAACGGAATATCAGACGCAAGCCTCCCGCACTGTTGAGCTCAGCTTGGGCTCGGAGGCAGGGGACAAGACAGATCAGGGAAGTAACGTAGTGTCGTAGAGTCCGTACGTGATGCTGGGAACTGTGCTTTCGGTCCTGGTACAGACTATCGCCATGGGGTGCTGTCGTACAGTCATCTCCTCGGAAGAGGAAGGACATCGCCGTGGTGAAGCGACAACTCCTTCGCAACGCGACAACACGCAGTCAGGGTTGCTGGTCATGTACCTAAGCCGATTCAGCATGCAATTGCATGGTTTAGGCCTTAAGCGCACCTCCCATGAAGCCAGAGTGTGGAAAGATAAGTCTGCCCTTACCCTGCTGGCTGCATGTGTGAGGCAACATGATATGTCTCGTCGAGGAAACGCCTTGACCGGCATGGAGCCAATGCTGGAGAAACCGCTTCTGGAGATGGCAGAGCGCCTCATTGACGAGGGAGGGTACCTGCGGCGGGCTGGATCAGCTCGATCTGTAGGGAGACAGGCATTTGTTGGGCTTCTCGTCTATCTTGCGAGGTGCAGAATTAAGCTGCAGGGCAACAAGTGCGGTGTGGGTTTGATCTTCGCTCTGGTGGGCTTGTAATCCACATACATGTTCATTGGTAATTGCACTGGTCTATTTCGTCTGTGGTGGCTCTGGAAGGAGCGGTTCGGCAGTGAACTGCGCCCGCCACAGCCCTACACTAGCATAGAGGGAAAGTACGACCTACATTAATACCACTACTTGCAAACAGAAGGGAGAACAAGTCTGTTGACCCTGCAGAACTCGTGATCTCTCCTCTCCTAACCTACACCAGGTGCTGGGACATCATGGTCTGCGCCCTCCGGTGACAGAACATGCACACGACTCAGCTGTGCAAATCCCACGCATCTTGAAGTCGGTCAAGAAGCAGATGCATGGGGAGTTGCAGCGTTGCATGGGAGATATCGCATCCGATGCGGTCTGGACCTTTCGGGGCAAACGTCATTTCTAACACGCAGCCGTATGCATGCGCTTCCACGTTGAGAGTATACGTACATAATATGCAAACTGTCTGTCTCAGCTTTCACCGCGATCGTCCTCGATTGGTTGGGGCGGGGATCTGGTGTAACAACGATGTTGTCCCTTTGTGCTTGTGTTACACGAATGGTGCATTGAATGATCAATGCCTTGGGACGACGGTTTGGTACCTGGGCTGTACCATGATGCGCGTGTGAGTGAACCTATGTCGGTCGGAGAAAAGGGAAAAAAAAAGATAGATGCAAATGGGGGGTAGTACATCTCAGTATTTCAGTCAGGAAAAGAAGCAAAATGATACCAGTCAAGAATGTAGATCACGATCTCAATGGGTTGGGTAATATTTTTTTCAATATTCCCCACCGAGAATATGACCATCGAAACATGAGGAGCCCAGTGACGATCCAATTCATGAGATCATCGATGTAGTGGATATCGACCAATTCTGCAGGCAATAGCTAAGGTATCAAAGTTGCGGTATAGGGTAATACTTGGTGGTTGGAAATAATAAAGCCGTCGGAGAGAAAGATCCATGGCCGTTGGAGGTGTACATAGGGCTACATTAGTTGTCTCAATGACAGCCAGGATGAGAACAAGCCTCCGCATTCCTGCATTGCGCCTGTGTAGGAGCTGGCTTGCGAGAAGAGAAAAGGGTGTGTGGAGAGCCTCACAACTGGACGAGGGTCGAGGTGGATGAGAGAATAAATGAATTGCTCTGAGCGATTGATCAATCGAGGTTCTCGTATGCGAACCAAACCAGAAAATGAAAGCATCGCCCAACTCACAGCCAACAATTTCGCAAATAGCTCCCGACATAGTGCTGGCTAACTTTTGCGCTCCAATTAGCTCCCGTTCTCCGCGGTCCACGATCCTTGCCAGGCCAAAGGGCCACGATAAACTCTGGTAGGTATCCAGTAGCAATTGGCACCAGGATTTGCCCACCAGCTCTCCCGTCGAGGCCGGAACCCAGGCGGGACGGGACGCTTTCTCACAATATCCGCCGTCTCTTGCCCCGTCCGTCCGTCCTCGGTTGAGCTGGGAAAGTCAATGGCGGCGGCCTATGACCCGCGCGCCGGTGGGTGCACGGTCTCAATCTAATCAAAATGGCCCATGACCAAGGCTAGAGCGCCAAGGCACGCACACGATGGGATGAGATGGGATGGGATCTGCCGTGGCCCCTTGCCTTGGGGCCCAGCACTAGCAGCTCACCATTCCCATTCCCCTGGGCCTCGCGACTGGGGCCCGGCTTCCGCTGCGAGAGGGGGAGGAGGAGAGAGCTCTACTGCTTTCGCTCTTACGTGCATGTGCCTGACGAACCACGCATGCTCCCCTGGGGCTGGGAGAACTTTCCAAGCCAGAGAGCGCGCATGCAGTAGGCCCAAGACATGTCGATTCTCTCAGATCCAGTAAGGTACAGACCGTAAACCCCTACAGTAGCGCCCAGCTAGCATCGGGAAATGTCTCTACTGCTGGGAAACCTGCCATCTGCCCTCTGGGTTTCTGGCGCTTTGGCCGCCTGGCCTGGGGGCGTGTGATCTAGAAGTGTGATGGGCGAGTTGGTGATGGTTGATTGATTTGCTTAGCGTCGCTCGCTAGCCTTGTTATCTCAGCCTTCAAACCCAGACCACACCCCCGGCGCTCGTCTTTCCCATTCGTCGCGCGGGCTGTCTCTGGTGACCGCTTGGATGATGGCCCAGGAGTGCCGAGATTTCACATCTTGGGGGTGGTCTGGGTGATAGGGCCTCACCTAGGTCGATTCAGCAAGCCCGACCAGATGCCTTGGATTATAGTGATCGTCAGCCATGCGCATCCGATCGAGTGATTACCTACGCAGGATCTACCAGTAATCTCTGGGCCCCTTACACCCACCGCGGGCAGCCTGGCCCTGTTTCCGCATTGCCGGTCGGGGGGGGGGGGGGGCTATGAAGCATGTTGCCTCTCCTCGCTTGGTCGAAACTAAGGCGAATGGTGTTGTTGGCCGGTTGTGCATGGCGAGCCTGTTTTCGATGAACGCAGGTGAGCCACCCAAACCCAAAGTCCCGGGCGCGCCCCTCTCCTTTGAGCATGCAGTTTGCATCCATCCCATCTGATAATGTGAGCCGTCCTAGATGGATCGCCGGCGGCCCCAGTAGAGCCCAGATCCCGCCCCCTGAGGGAGAAGAGATTGAGTGACGCCCACACAACGATAAAACATGATGGGTATATTTTCTTTCTTACAGAAAATACGGGCTCTGGTAAATTGTCACGTAGCATTGTGAGGGATGGGCCCTTTCCGAGACAATACACATCTTTTATTAGAATCTTTCCCATCTCAATACAGATGAGGCCTGAGCGCCGCCGTGTCTTTGCGCCAGGCACCAACAAAGACAACAACAATACCTCCAACACCACCACCGCAGCATTGTCCCACGACACCCTTTCAAAGCTAGGATGACGGAGTTGGTGTCTATTCGTGCAATCCGGCACGCAGGGTTCCCGTGAGGCTATCGTCATGGGGGAACAACGCCATCATCTCCCCCTCTCCACCGCCACCTGACTCTCCTTCTAAGCGAGGGGCAGCCCCGGCATTCGTCGACCCTATGCCGGGATAGAGTTGACTTATCGACAAGTAGCCGTTTGTGGTCATACCTACATAGATTCGCATTTCATCTTCGTATTTTTGCTTCTTTCCAGATCCAAGGGGAGGGGGGATTAAAGCCAGACCCCGCTGGTGGATGCAGTTTGCCGAAAAGGTTCATGATGGAATCTAGGTATAGATCGCTTTCGGCTTGGCATGCGAGCTGCAGCGGTAGCGCTGTGATATGGCACAGGCCTGTTGGTTGGGATGAATTGAGGCCCAATGGAAATCCTCCGAGCGAGCGGCAGGCAGTAAGCAACCCACGGAGCCGGGTCAAGTCCCGGGCAGGGTTGTGGCTGGCTCAGTTCTGTAGCTGGTGGTGTACTATGTCGATGTGCACTCATGGGAGTATGTACCATTCGGGACGAGAAAGAGGGTGAGTCAAGATAGAAACATGAATGAGATCCTGTCATATCTCACATGCATTGCCAAGCTGTGGCAGACATTTGTGTCTGCTTCCCCACAGCACCCCGACACTCGCTATTTCTTTTTTACGACCATGTTGCGAGTGAGGCTGCATGGCTGGGGCAGGGCTATTCATTGATTGGCGGGGAATGAGACAATGCCGCGTAGATCGTCTGCTGGGTTGGAGCGGAGGAGGCGAGAATGAGATCCATGCATCATCTTTCTTGGAATCTCAAGCTGGGATGACGAAATGTGTAGAGAATCGTAGGCGAGATCTCATGAAAGAATAATGTGGAGGAATGAGAGATTGCGGCCCTGAACAGGGATACTCACATTTCCGAGCCATCGGGTCCCGTTTGAGGAAATACGCCAGTGTATCATCAACCAATGGGTCTCTGACGAGGGGAGGAGGCGGAAGAGGAGCGGCGTGGTCCATGGACGGTACTTGAGCCTGGGGAGAGACAGGCACATGCATGAGGGGCCATGTTTGAGCCAGTGACTCTCCCTCTTCAGCCTATAGAAGCTCAAAACAGCGTGTGAGAGTGACCGGGTAGCAAAGATGCCGCTCAATAGCTGAACACAACTGAAGTGGAGGCATTGCCTGCAGGTCCCTTAATTGGCCGAGTGGCCAATGGCTGGGAGTGAATGTTACGTACGAAAGCTAGAGTAACAATTGGTTGATTTTTCGAAACCTGCCAATGTTGAATAGGTAGTTGTGCTCATCAGAGCTGAGGAGTTGTGCAGGTGGCCAAGGATACAGCAGCCCAATGTACAACCGGGATTATACCTAGTAAACGCCTTGCCCCTACGCACTATGTAGCACGGTCCGTTCGGTGGGTTACGATGCGTCGCATCACGATGTCGCAATGGATTAAACTTTCGGGGGAAAGATTCCACAACGGGAACGCAGTGCGGCATGGGCAGTGGTGATCGGTGATAATGAGCGGTTCTCGATCCGGGAGATCATAGCCCACGGGCCCGAGAGTAACCTAAGGTGGATGGGGTTGTAGATAGTGAAGCTCTCGTGTTGAGAAAACAACTGGTTAAATCCCAGATCCCGGCTGGGTTTGGAGCATGGGTGCGAGAATCTGTGGTAGACACCATCCCAAATAATGATCTAAATATGCCTGGCCGGCGTGGTGGAGGCTGAGAAACGCCACATCTCAAGGGGTTGTTGGGTTAGTACTGCTTCGTCCCCCCTTTCAACTCGCTGGCCACTGGTTCTCTTCAAACTATTCTGTCCCGAGAGTGAGGGCCCGAAGATTATCGGCCTTGGACCTATCACATCTCACAAGATCAAGGGGATGGAGGGGCGAGGGTTGCCCATGCCATTACATCAAAGTAATCTCTTTTCACCCCTGCACGGCATAACTGTCAGCAACCCCCAATAGAGAGAAGAGAGAAGAGTTACAGCATTCTGGCCAGGACCAGAACCCCTCCCAAATGCTCCCCAACAGGTCAGTGTGAGAGGATTGGGAATAAAGGTTGGGCGCGCGATACGCCTGGAATAAGAAAAAAAAAAACAATGTTTTTGTGACCAGTCATGGTGCAAGCTTTGGTTTGGGAATTGACATGGCTTTGGGTAAGCGATAGAGATCAGGGGGGTTACATCCGTTCCCCAAGTATGTGTCACCCCAGTGATTAAGAATAAGGAAGGATGCATGCTGCGTTCACTAATTGACGTCTCGTCTCGTCACAATACCTACAGCGTGGGAAGGACGCTGAGAGGGACAAGTCCGAGCATGCCACGACACTCTGCCGCTGTCTGATCTAGTTCGCCGTGATCGAGCCAACTGCTGCTTCATTGCTTCACGTGAGATTGCGTTCATGTCCTTGAGATGGGGTAATATATGGGCCAAGAGCACAACTTGGTCGTCCGGGCCACCCTTTGGCCCTGGCTGCGTGACAGCAGAGGCACAGAGGCGACCCTAGAGGGAGGGCCAGATGGACGGATGGCTGGACAAGGCGCTGCTAGTGTTGACACGGAGTACGGATGCATGGGTTTCCTTTCCCACAACAGGGCAGGTCGAAAAACTAGGTAGTTCAGTGCTACTCATAGCGGCAAGCTGGTTGACTTGTGTACCAGCGCCGCCCATTTCTGTTGGTACCCGCGAGGAGGGAACGTGCCTGCATACAGAGCACAAGCCTCTCCTCTCAGGGGGAAGGGGGCAGCATTACCAAGTTTTGTGCTTGTTGTGAGAGATGTCCTCGCCTCCCAGACCCAGGGGTCCGTCATCGCTCTGGCCCCGGCGTTCAGCACTAACCCCCACACTCGACGCACAGCGTGCACGTACAACTGCTTTTTTAAGCAGTATGGGGGTCCGGCGTGCGACTCTGCGCGTATGCTGGGGATAACTCATCGCGAGAGTCAAACGAGATGCGGACTCGATGGATTGATGCGATGCGATGTGATGCGGATGCGCTGTTCACAATATAATTTCACGGAGGCGATGCTCATCACCTCAAAATCAGCCCATCTCGGGATGCACTCTCCAGTATTGCATTACAACGACCGTCGTGTCAGCCATTAGAAGGCTGTGATGCAGAGTCATCGGAGGTTTGGTGGGCATGCATCCCCTGTTCTCGAGCTGTGGCGATCAGCCGAGCAGAGGGGAGTTGCAGCGAAGCACTGCATCATCACGGGAACTGAAGAGTTTGGGAATGGGTCGGATTGCATATTGGACCAAATAGTGGAAAAAAAAAGGCACCAGGCCCCCGTTGTCAAGATTAGATTCGATATGCGACTGATGACATTCAACGCACCTCACGCAGGTCGCAGGCCCAGCGGCAGCCCACACGTCAGGAAACATGCTCTCATGCGCGTTACACACTTGAAGCCCACTCAGTTGCATTGGTCGTCGGGCTGTGATTGGGCGATCCCAGATCCCATCATCCCGGATGTGGCAGGTTTGTCTATCGGCACGCCTGCGTGGGGCTCCATGCACTTGAAGTTGGGGAGACGACACGCCTCCTGCGGAAACAGGGCCTTCCCTTGGCGCTGGTATTCCCGTAGCAATTATGCGGTAGATGTAGGATGGATTTTATTGCCTTACCTAGCCGCCGCCTGCTATTTCCGTGATGCCGAAATTTTTTTCTGACCGGCCTGCATCTTGGGCAATGCGATGCGTGCAGGCACAAGCGAGCGCCTCCGCGGAATGGGGAACGGGTAGCTGGAGCTGGTGGCCGCCGTCTGGGAAGGACTGTGCTCCAGATTGCTACATACCTAGATAGGCAGATGAGATCTCCAGGGCGGAACAGCTGGTAGGTCGTAATGTGTAGATTGGCAACCCGGCTAGCAGTGTCGATCTGCGGTGGTTGAAGCAGCAGCCACAGGGTCCGTGGCCCGTTGGTGGGCACCACCGTACCGTCTCTCAGGTCGCTAAGCGGAAAACTGCCGCCACCATTTCCAGCTTTCCTCACTCAGAGGTGCCCAAAGGGGTTAGCCTTGGCTCAGACGCAGTAGACGCCGTTTGCTGGTAGCAGCAGAAGGAAGCGGCCGTCCATCCCCAGGGTGTGGTGGGGCCATTGGCGTGAGAAAAGAAGGCTAGCTTGCATCGGGCCTAGCATCATCCTTTCGGGGATTTTCTGGGGCTCTGGCTCGCTAAGGTTGCTCCTTACACCACCTCAGCTACATGGCGAGAGCCAGTGCCAGAGCCAGACTGGTCGACGGCACGCGCTGAGGTGCTTTGCCAATCCAGCATGTAGGGAGGCTCAAGGCTGTGGTGCGCGATACAGATATAGTGTTTATGCTGCATGCCGGCAGCATGTACGGCCACTCCTGCTGCGCTCGGCTGGGAGCCCTTGCGTCAATGCAGTGGCCATAGATCTCCGTCAGCAGTTCCTGTCGTCAGCCACCACCCACTATTATATTCTCCGTGACAGACATCGGCTGCACCGTACCGGGACGGCCACGAGCTGAAGACGCCGAGGAGAACTGAGCAAAATTAGATGACGATAGATTCATGCTACCAATCTGGTGTTCTGCACGGCACATGCCCTCGTGCAGCCATTGGACGGGCGCCAGGTCTCAGAATGAGACAGCTGGGCCAGGTTCTTCGCCACAGCGCCCGTAGCTCAAACATGTACAACATGCACTCCTCCCCGCTGTGCGTGGAGATGGAGATGATGAGAGTGGGCTACTGTGGCCAGCTGGCAACGCTCTCTCCCTCTCCTTCGCTCGCCTCGCTGTCGCCATCTATTCCGCAAAGGGGGTTTCCAGGTCTGCGGCTTTTAATTGATATCCACGTGTGAAGTTCCTTTGCACCTGATCAGCCCAGGTGCGTCCTAACAGTTGCTCCTAGACGTATCTCGTCATAGTCCTATCCGTTAAGGCAGGCAAGTGGCATGTGCTGAATGATCGCCCAGATCCGCCAGAGCGACGGGCCCTAATCGGCTGGTGGGCTGGCACTAATTCTAAGCATGCCTTGGCCAGCCAGCCAGCTGGAATCAACAAATTACAACGTCAATTGTGGAGCCTGCGCCAGTCCCAGGCTCCTCATTGCTTGTCACGAGACGGGGTGAGGGGACGACGGGTTCTCGCCCAGCGCACGCGTTTGCAATGCGGAGAAGCTCCTTAGGTTGGTTTCCTCCCTTGGGTTTGGTTCTGGTTCTGGTTCTGGTTCTAGTTCTAGTTCACCTCAACTGCTGTGAGTTTAGTTCAGGCAACGACTGCTTTGCAAACCCTCTAGCGTCCCCCTTGCCGGCTGACAGCGGCCAGCTTGGAGCGAAGGCGCCATGCCGACGACGCCCAGGAGGTTTGCGGCCTAGCAGATCACGACTAGCCCAGCAATAAACGCGCCGTTTAGTCTCTCTGGATCAGGGAGGGTCTGACTTAACGACGATGGCAACTGATTTAGTGGCCGCTAGGGCACGTAATCCCCTCTACTGCCTCGTCTACCCGAAGCGTCGCTGACACAAGGGGAGGAAACGGTCGAGCCTCGCGTTGCTGGATATAGCAATTGCCGGGCCCAATACCCAGGACCTCCCTATCGATCCCGAAGACATCCAGCGCGCTGCGCAGGTGGTGGTGGCGGTGGTATATGACGCAGTCGTTGCATCCCGACGAAGGGGACGTCGGGACCGCCAGGCGCAATTTCCTGCATCCATCCGGGCTCGCCTCATCTCAGAGCATTGCGCCCACCAGCCTGGACCGAGCCATGAATCAATCCCGTTCGTCTGCACGAAGCCGCCACCGCCGATGATCTATCAGCCACCGGCCGTATTCCTGGGAGTGCGCAGCCCGCGCCCAGCTCGACAGGCACCTCGGACGCTGGATTAAAAGGCCCGCGATATAATATTTGATCGCTGGGCGAGTTATGTGAGGGACGGCCAACCCCGTCGTCGGTCCAGTGGGATGGTGCCTGGAGAGAGGGTGTCGGCATCGTGCAGGGATCCCTTGTCTCGGAGCGAGCCCGCACAGGCCCTACCTTATGTAGTGCTCCTCCTAGCTCCAAGCTCTCTCTCTTTGCAATTCTCCTGCTGGACTGGATGGCCAGGCAAGGTACATCGGAACTGTGCCTAGCAGACGGATGCAAGCAGCAGCAAATAGCGCCCAAGCGCCCCTGGTGCTGGGTTGATAACCCTGCTCGCTGCACCGATGAGGCCCCTTGCACAGATCACCGGCTGCTCTGGCACACCTCTTCACACCCCCGTTGGCCCAAATCAACTCTCCCCCACTCTGGCTCGGTGCTTTCATAGGTAGTCATGCACAGCTGCACACACATAAACGCACACACACACACACATATACGTACGTACTGTGGTGCGTCCTCACCCCCACACCCGTTTTCTGAGACCTACCCTGGCTGGCCAATGGGGAGACAAGAAGCTGATGCGGAAACAACTCGCCCAGCTTCGTCATTGGCTGCTGCCGCTTTCCTGCCTCTGCTATACTATATGTTTCAGTGTCATACCGTTCCCCAGCCCGCAATTGGGAGAGCTCGCTGGACGTTGACTGGCGACGCTGCTGATACATGGCCGCTGTGGGAACGCACCGGCCGTTCGAGGTCAACCAAATGTCTTATTACACGTGAACTAGACACGGGAATCCCCAGACATGTCTAGCACAAAACGACCACACAAAACGGCCTCAACCGTCCCGCCTAGTCTTGGATTGAACCACCACTGAGCCCGTTAGGGTTCCTTCTCAGTGCCAGGAGCGTGGCCCCCCCTCCCCGGCGACCTCACAACGATACATACTATGTAGGTAGGTGGTGAGTGCTCCTGGCTGCATTCAGGAGCCTTCGTCCTGTTACCCAACCAAGCTCGGCTCAATGCTTGCCCGGAGCTCCCTCGTCTCTGCCCATGTAGTCTGATGCTACCTACCAGTGGTACGTACTGTAACCGATCTAAATTTTGTACAGTAGATGGGCTGAATGCAATACCTTACTCCAGTCTGTCGGATGTGGCATTTTCCCCACCACCATTTGGGCTTGGAACCCCTGCCCAAGAATAGTCCCGGCAAACAAGGCCTTGCTATGTATGAGCTCCATCCACACTATGCTTTTTTACCTCGCAGTCATTAAATAGGACCTGCGAGCTTGGGTCAGAATCTCTTGAGTGGGGTACGTAGGGGGGGGGGTGTATGCTTTCGCAGTCTGGTACATTATGTCTTGACCGGCCCGGGTATCTTGGTATAGTTCCTTTTACCAGCATCTTGAGTCTCCCCCCCCCCCTACCGACCACCAGCGGCCACCCTCATCTGTAATGAATGGTACCCTGCCGAGAAGTATTCGCAACCCGGGTGTGTAGTCGTCGCATCTGGGTTGAGAAATCTACTGGGAACACGCCGCTTGGGCCTATCCTATGATCTCCTCACCCCCTACACACCCTCCCCTGTGCAGAGAATCCTGACCCAGACGATTGGCTACCCCATCCCTGCTGCACATCTTGCATAGAGAGTCTTTCTACCAGATCGTAGCCCAGCTTAATGATCTTTCTTGAAAACACATAAAATATCGACTGCTCCTCTACTTTCCCATTTCCAGTGCCATCTCAACCGTCTACTTCTCCCAGACGTAACCTTTCTTTAATCAGCTAACGGGTGGTCATTTGTCTTTTGTTCCTTTCTTCATCAGTACTGTTTCTCAATCTCGAAGACAAGTCAACTACTTGGTAGTCTACTTGACATACATCACACTTTGCAAGATACTCATCTCTTGGCCTCTTCAAATCGCAAAGAAGATAGCCTGTCAACCAATTCGACCCACGCCTTTGGAGCTCTACCTACAAGCACTTTTCCGGAACAACATTACTACTTTGTGAGCAACTCGATTGTATCTTCACTCATAAAACCCAGTATCGCGAACAATGGCCCTCTCATCTCAACCAGCGGGGCACCCAAACTGGGGACGTTGGTCCCAACCAGTCGGCCATGAGTATGCGATGATTCCTGACAATCAAAGTATGATGGTATACTCCTCGCGCCAACCATCTCCTGAATACGTCAACCGTCAGGTCATGGTCCAGCAGTACATGGCACCTTACACATCCGCCCACGTTCCTGCCATGACCGCAGCTCACTACTCGCCATCTACGACGAGCTATGCGCCCTACACCAGCCCTCTCCAGATTGGCACGGCACCCGTCTCTTACTCCCAACGGTATGATAGCCACCAGGAGACCAGGTCTATCATGTCTGATGATAGCAACTCTCGGCTTTACCATCGGGAGGATGTTAAGCCTGCTTTCGACAGCACCGCTATGTCCCCTTCGCCCTCGCAGTGCAGCAACTATTCTGTCAAGAGGGAGCCAACTATTCCAGAGCAGACCATCAACGCCAAGGTCATCACCGCCAACGAGACAATCAACCCGAACAACAAAGTCGACTTCCACACCGAAATCGATCAGCTCATGAAGACTCTCCAGCACGATGAGCCAGAGAACGAGGCGCAATCTCCCGCTCAGGTCCCTACACCTGCTCCGTCTCCCAAGTACGAGGAGTGTGACAAGCAAGGTACACCACCTTGCTCCAGCCCTGCAAAAGTCCACAATGCGCGACCCAAGAAGTACACTTGCAACGGCCCCAACTGCAACAAGAGCTTCAGTCAAAAGACACACCTGGAAATCCACCGCCGAACACACAGTGGATTGAGACCATATGTAGGCAGCATAGGAATTCATTCGTGATCGATACACCTTGAGCTAACTCTAATAGGTCTGTGATTATGCCGGATGTGGTCTCACCTTCTCCCAGCTGGGCAATCTGAAGGTAATGCCAACCGTATATCATTCCGCCGTAGACCGTCCATACTAATACTCTCTTAGACTCACAAGCGCCGTCACACCGGGGACAAGCCTTTCAAGTGCAGCAAATGTGACAAGACATTCGCCCAGCGGGGTAATGTCAAGTCTCACGAGGAGACGCACGAGGGCCTGAAGCCATTTGTTTGTATTCTGGACAACTGTGACAAGAAGTTCTCCCAGCTTGGCAACATGAAGGTATGTGACACCTCCAAGCCACAGTAAATCCTAACCTGACCAACATCACGCAGACCCATCAGAACAACTTCCACAAGGATGCCCTTCAGGACCTTACCCAGAAGTTTGTCAAGTTCAACCTTGAGAACCACATCCCTGAGGAGTACCGCACTCTCTACTCGTACTTCAAGGCCCATTACAAGAACAGCAACAAGGGCATCAAGGGCCGCGGAAAGGCCAGAAGAATCGCCGGTGGCCGCGACAGCAAGCCACGATCTACCACCCGAGGAGGCCGAAAGACCCAGGCGCCCGCGTACAAGCCGACCTCTCCCGCGTCCCAGCCTCAGTCGCCCGCAGCTGGACCGCTCTACCCAACCACCAGCGGTCCCATGCCAATGAGTGACACCGTCACCCGACACCGCCTTCCCACCGGCTTTACCCCTCATGTTTTCCCAATGGAGAACCACCACGCTCCCCACATGATGTACGATGATGCCCAGTCCCGCCAGGTCCACGGCCTCTACTAGATGTGTCGTGTACATGTCTTTCACCTGGGGCAAATCAGGGCCTTCACATTTGAGCTATACGAAACGATTTCACGGACAAGGAAAAGGAAAGAAAAATCCCCAAAAACCAGGTATTTGGCAAGGCGGAACGGCCCCAGACGATCCGCCTGCCGCAACGATTTATGATAGGAGGAAGACGGAGGTCTTATCGTCAAATTTCTCTCAGTTTTATCCAGCGAGGAGGTTCAGCGTCGTCGTTTTGTTCAGTTTGATTTTTTTTGTTTCTTGTTTTTCTTCGAGCGATCCTCGGACCACACTTTGGGTGGTCAAGATCTCGATCAACTGACCCAAATGGTGGGATCAGTAAAAGAAAGGTCCATTGGACCCTGCGGAGTTCCCACATGCTATTGCTGTGGAACGTGGGAGGCTGTCTGAACAACTTTTTTGTCTCGCTTACAAGGTGGAATATTTGTCTTCTTAGTTGGGCTGATTATTGCCCTGTCCTGTTCTGTTTCTGCCCTTTCTTCTTCCCTTTTTTACTTCAAACCCCCCTCGCCCTCACAGGAGCTCATCATCCTTCAAAAGCAGCACCTTGTCTTTCCCTACCAGCTCCAGGTCTAGGCACCTGCATGATGACGAGAGCTGCTTGACACTTGAGGCGTGGGGGGGCATATTTTTGTTGTCTTATTTTCTTTTCTTCTACTCGAGATATGTGCTCGAGTCTACATTTCGAAAAAGGAACGGGTTACGGCTGGCTGTCTGTGTTAGCGATTTCAGGCGGATGTATTCCGTAAGTATGTTGGATACTTTTTTTTTTTCTTCTTGTTATGGAGTTTTTTCTTTCTATCGGATTTGGTACAGGCTGCGTACATACAAGGGTTACTAGACTCTGCATTGGTCGGCAGCATTGAGCGAAAGGAGTCAATTCTTATTAGAGACTAGGTTCTTGCGGAAAGGGGGTTGTGTTTTTTTTTTTTTTTTACAATGGTCTTAATTCTCTCGAATTTTTTTTTTATCTGTCTCTACCTCTTTTGCATTTTGGTTGAAGTTGTAGCGGCACAGCCTGAAGACCCTTCAGAATGAATTCAAATATGATTATCATCAAGAGCAATACTCTTTCTCGCCCCTTTTCTGTGATACATTGGGCGGTGAACAAAAAATGCCAGAAGTTAGATTACGTCGTAGCTGGAGAGTGGCAGTGTGTGTGCACCCGCGGGTACCTTCTTGGGCATTGATAGCTGCGGTCGTCTCTATTACCAATGGAAATGAGATGTGATTTGTGATGAAGGTTTGGCTGTCGTGCCGGCCTTGAAACACCCACCCTTCTCAGCCCAGGGCTCGAGCTTCCTGAACGGTATGCGGTCCCCCAGCCCACCTTCTGCGAAACTGGGCATGCCTACAAGAGACGATGGGCCAGGTCTACATGCCAGATTGGGGAGGGGGGAGGCAAGATTACGGATGGGGAGGGGGTGGTGGTGGTGACTGGGCGCAACGCTGATGGGCAGTAACGCCGCGCTAGATCCCTGGTTGGAAATCGTATCTCCTCATAGAAAAGAAAAGATAACCGTTGAGATGGAAGGGGAGGGGGGCGCGATGATGACACTTGATCGAGGTTACACTTGAGCAAGCCGTTCAAGAAAAGAGAGACGCTGCTTGCTCACACCCCGCCATCAAGTCAGCCCCCCCGGTCTGTTTTTGCTGGCCTATGGCGAACCCCACGATGGGCAATATCGGAGGCGCGCATGGGTTAATATATGGGGAGGGTGTGGCTCGCATGTATTTCTAAACTGGGAACCCAGGACGCCGGAGATGGTCGTGCGCGCAGTATGCCTTATTCCCATGATCACGGTGGGCTTTTCGGTAATGGCGGGTTGGGTGGAGGCTGCATCGACACGGCCTTTGAGAGGCGGGTTGGGCATAAAAGATGTCACGGAAGCTCCCGGGATCTGGCCTGTCGACGTTACAGCCAAGGGGGAGGGGGGTGGAACGAGGTATGTAAGCTGTTTGGGGGCCGTTGGGACAAGATGGATTCTATTAATATGGATAGCAAACACCTAATAAGGTCTCCGAGGAGATGTCGGTGCTACGTATTGGCCTAGACGGTCGATAGCTGGACTCTGAAGCATCACATCATATAGCATCGAGGCGTTATTCGCAGCCAGCACTGGGGCACAGCCTTGAGTTGTTCATTCACAAGTCGTACGAGTATGTACGTATTCTTCATGCATGCGTGTATTCCAGCAGCAACTTAGCAGAACTGGCTAGCCGGTTGGTTACAGACGCTGGCCTTAGGCATGCAAGCTTGGTGTATTTGAAATTTGACCTTATATTTTCTTTTTAGAAGCGAATACAAAGAGACATATTCATTTCCTTCACCGCTACACATCATCTTGCATCGAAAACCTTTCTAGATCGATCGAAAATCATGATGAGGTGCAGCTTGGCGAGCTTGGCCGGAGCAAAACAGAGTGTAGGAAGATTCGCATGTTAGTTTGCCATATCGGATTGTGTCTCATATCGCGATCATATATTGCTGTCCGTCCCGCCTCTTGAAACGTCATTCTAAGCAAGGGGCACAAGGTGCGCGGCTATGCTAACGGTCCTTTCCCAGTCTAT
Source organism: Clonostachys chloroleuca (assembly GCA_037952775.1). Classification (NCBI taxonomy): domain Eukaryota; kingdom Fungi; phylum Ascomycota; class Sordariomycetes; order Hypocreales; family Bionectriaceae; genus Clonostachys; species Clonostachys chloroleuca. The sequence goes on along the minus strand of JBANAY010000003.1, from coordinate 17,101,748 downwards.
CCAATGAGATATTAAACTCCACGTGTTTGTGACATTTTCCTTTTGACAGCTAAGAGGCTGGGACTGGGGCTTCCTATAGGTAGAGAATCGTGGTCCATATGTGGATCACGACTCATGCTTGAGGCAGCGAGAACCGATGAAACGAGTGAGATGGTTGGCTGGAAGATTCGCCCCAAATGCCGTGTTATGCTTGCGCGGCTGAAACTTCAACTGCATCTTGACCATACAACAGAGTTGCCTTCCTGACCGGCGCTTGTTATATGTTATGCAGAGATAGACTCCATCTCCAGAGGACCTCTCACCAGGGGTCCAGTCGACGCCGATTCTTGGTGGGGGTCTATTAGCTTACCCCCCATGGAGGGTTGACACGAAGAGAATGTTATCCCCAGGCTGCAACTCATATGACTCTTCGCCCTCCAGCTCCCAGTCGGCGTCGTTAATCAAGACAAGGATTCCTGGTCGGCTGGGGTCAACCGATCCAAAGTGTCAGCGCCACGGTTTGCGAATCAGATGCTAGAAGCGCCAAATGCCAAGATTGCGTGGGAGGGGAAACTGGCGCCGACATTGGCGGCCGAATTATGACTGGGCATTGAAATGGAGGGAGAGTGTGAATAGAGGAGAGGGTGGGAGGTGCTCACAGGTGGTCGTCGAGAACAAAGAGCTCTTTTCTCTCGTCCTTCATCAGGTTCTCGCAGAGGTAGTTGATGAGGAATCCGATGTTGGACGGGCTGCCATCCTTGTCTAGGGCGGGGAGCGACAGCGAATGATGTCGCTCATCTGCGAAAAGAATTTCTAGGCCGCCTCTATGCACGATTCCATCAGCATGCTGTCTGACACGTCAAATTTCGCTCATCTTCGTTTCCAGCGAAAATTTTCATGGTTCTGGGCTGAACTTTCGGTGAGTTACGGCCAGCTAGATGAAAGCTTCCCGCCGGATCCCCGACGCAAGCATGAAGAGGCGTGCGATACAAATGAGCGGGCCCGACTTACGAGAACTCGATTTTGAGCGGGATCACAGGTTGGGGGTCACCGGCATTGCCTGGGGGGCCCATTGTAACAGAAGCAGCCTGGAAGCTTGAGGAAACTCAATCAGCTTTGTTTGCTGGCCGTTTCAAAGAGGCCAGGGAGAGGCGTATTATCGCAGTCAAGTGAGAACGAGTACGAGTGGGATAATTTGCCCACAGACAGAGAAATTGTGTCGTTGCAGCGAGAGCAACAGTCTATCTCAAGCATTGATGTATAAAGAATACCACTTGATTGGATGGTGGTTGGTCGGAAGGAGCAGGGCAGTATCGGCGCTCAAAGCGGCTAGAATAGCCGCCATCTGGCAACTTGGTTCTTTCCTCTTTGGCTAGTCGTAGTTTCCTCGTTCCCAAAGTGACGTGCATAAGAGGGCGCCAACCAGATCTGATTACCTAAGCAAAGCGCTCGCAAACCAAACCCCAACGGCACAATGGAGACAGCCAATCAGAGCCCAAGGATCTTCAATTTTCAGCATCACACTCTGAACCGCCACTATCGCCTGAGGCCCAGCCGAGGACATGGGGACGAAAGGGATATCGGTCGAGTATTTGGCAACCGGTGCTAACAGGCAGACGGCTGTCTCGGACTGGGGAAAAAGAGGAATCGTAGCCTTTGGTGCCGATCTCAACATAGCCCTATGGCGACCTCAGGTGAGTCTTACTGCACCTTTGGTGTGAAGGGTATCAATGGAAATCCCAGACTAACGGAGAAAATTTTAGGCCCAGACGCCTAGAGGTGTTACAAAACTGCTAAGTGGACATAAAGAGCTTGTCAAAGCGGTTTCTTTTTTGCCTGAGCGGGATGATGATGAGACAACATATCTTGTCTCAGGCTCAGATGACAAGTCGCTCATTTTATGGAAGGCAGCAGCCGGTTCTGAAGACTTCAAGATCATCCAGACTTCTTCGGAGCATGCTGGTCCTATAAATTGCATAGCAGCACATAGGGTTGCAGGCTTCGCAAGTAAATGGGTTATTGCAACAGGTAGCGCTGACGCTACTATCAAGGTCTGGGTCTTTCAGGATGACAGCCTTCAACTGGTTCAATCCATGCAAACAAAGCCCAAGTTCTTCCCTCTATCACTCGCACTGTCTACCCTGGGTCGAGATGGGGACGTGTTGGTGCTGGCCGCCGCTGGAACGCGTGATACTATCCAAATTCATACTGCTGGTTTGAGTGGCGAGGCCCCTGCATTCGAACTTGAAGCAACACTTACCGGCCACGACAGCTGGATTCGGTGGCTCTGTTTCACAAGAGAAACCAAAGATTCCGGCAGTGATTTGCTACTTGCGTCAGCGAGCCAGGACAAGTATATTCGGATCTGGAGAGTCCATGAAGGAGAAGAACTTCCGGCTCTGGCAGCCAAGGGTTCCGACCCGCTTAATGGTGCCTACCTCCCGGGAAAGTCGCCATCTAATAAGGCTTATAAGCTCAAGGCTGGAGGGAAACAATTTTCTGTTACGTTTGAAGCTCTTCTCCTCGGTCACGAAGATTGGATATACAGTGCAAAGTGGAACCATGCCAATGATAGGCTGCAGCTTCTTACCACTTCAGCAGATAACTCCTTGGCAATCTGGGAGCCAGATCCAAGCTCTGGAATCTGGATAAGTATCGTGAGGCTCGGTGAAATTAGCAGGGAGAAGGGTGCGACGACAGCAACGGGGAGTACTGGCGGGTTCTGGACAGGAATCTGGTCTCCGGATGGGCTCTCCGTTGCCTGTCTCGGTAGGACTGGTAGCTGGAGGAGGTGGCAATATGTGCCATCTGAAGATGCCTGGAGACCCTGCATCTCAATCTCCGGGCACACCAAGGCAGTTTCTGGTGTTTCTTGGTCTAAGAGCGGTGAATACCTACTCTCAGCCAGTCTTGACCAGACAACAAGACTGCACACTCAATGGAAAGCCGGTGGAGCCAATACATGGCATGAGATGTCACGACCTCAAATTCACGGATATGACCTCAACTGTATCGACTCATTGGGAACATCTCAATTTGTCTCAGGGGCCGACGAAAAATTGATGAGAGTCTTTAGCGAACCCAAGGCTGTGGCTTCGATGCTGAACCGGCTCGGTGGCCTTGGCCAGGAGGGGTTAGAGAATATGCCAGATGCAGCCAATATGCCCGTTTTAGGTCTGTCGAATAAGGCTATTAACGCAGTGGACGACGATCAAGAAATCGAGCCAGTTGATGACCGTGATCGCGAGGCTATGGACCCAGCGTCTATAGTGAAAAAGTCCTATCTCGAAATCGATCACCCGCCATACGAAGAGACCCTCTCTCGCCACACACTCTGGCCAGAGACCGAAAAGCTCTACGGTCATGGTTATGAAATATCATGCCTCACTACGAGTCACGATGGTAAGATTATCGCAAGCGCATGCAAGGCAAGCTCGACAAACCATGCCGTGATCCGTCTCTTTGAGACAGAGCGCTGGACAGAAATAAGACCGCCACTCACGGCACACTCGTTGACAGCAACTCGACTTCGATTTTCAGCTGATGACAAGTATCTCCTCAGTGTCGGTCGAGATCGACAATGGGCTGTTTTCGCGCGGGATTCCCAGGATATTCTCCAGTATCAACTCGTTCAGTCCAACCCGAAAGGCCACACGAGGATGATTCTTGACGCTGCATGGATGCCTTCCGTGAAACCAATTTTCGCCACCGCTGGACGAGACAAGCAAGTCCGGATCTGGGCTGGCACCGAGAATGAGAGTGGGCAGATGCAGTTCTCTCAAACAAAATCGATCCCTAGCGACTCTCCGGTCACCTCTATAGACTTCATGTCGCACCCGGTGGATGGAAAATACGTCCTAGCTGTAGGCACAGAAGCCGGTCGTCTAGACTTGTATGTCCTGACCGAAGACTCCGAGGTAACACAGGTCCCTCACTCCACAGAGTAAGTCCCTCCACTGCGTTCTCCCGTTTAACCTAGAAAGTTCTAACAGAACTGTCACCTATAGTTTAGATCTACCAAAAGCCGTCCTTCAACTCGCTTGGCAGCCTGCCACCAAAGAGGACAATGGAGGAACATATAAACTGGCAATTGCTGGAGACGATAGCTCGTTGAGACTATACGCGGTCGACAAGGAGTTCCTACGCTCTGTGGGCTCATAGAGCAGGTGGACTCTCCCTGTAGCCACTCTGCGAGCAGTTCCAGGGGTAAAAGTAAATAAAAAGTTGTTTCCTTAAATGTTTGCATTGCCTCTATGTGAATGTAGATGTCGTTTAATTAATCCCTAACCGAGAAAGCCGACGCTATGGCCTATGATGTTTAAAATAGCCTATGATAAAGAAGTAGAAGAAGAAGAGAAGAGAAGAAAAACGCCAAGTAATGCCAGAAAATCTACAACGTTCATCCCCCTTTCCAAAAATTAAGTATGCAAATCAATGCCTCATCCACCGTTCTCTCAACTCCCAAGCTTTCACAAGCCTAGAAACGTGGTCCTCTCCAGACGAAAGTTTTTTAAAGCTCGCGAGCAACAGTCTGGGCCAGCTTCTCCACGCTCGTCGTGGTCGTCTCCTGCAGCACGCTCGCGGACATCTCCTTGACCACCTCCATGGCCGCCTCGGCGACGTCGATGTGCTCGCCGTTGATGTAGTACCACGCGCGCCCGACGAGGAAGGAGATGTGGTGGGGGAGGTAGAGGATCGCGGCGATGAAGGTCAGGCTGAAAAGGAGGAAGAAGATGGAGTCTGGAGAGAGAGAGAGAGAGAAGGTTAGAAAGGGGGGTAATCGGAAAAAGGAGGTCGACTCCGAGGGTTCGGGGAACTCACAGAAGGCGAACTTCTCCCAGGGGGTGAACATGTATACGGCAAAGGTCAGCTCAAGGTGGTACTGCTTGAGCTGGAGCCATTTCTGGATGCTGCCTGATCGACCCATTGTTGGATATGTTCTTCGCGGCCAATTCGGAGGCCGTGCAGTTTCTTCGATGAAGGATAGTACCAGAAGCGGCGGGACGTCTCTGTTGATGCGTAGAAACAAGTGTCGAGAAGTGAGTCCCAGGTGGGTGGACTGGGCGCGTGATTGAAGGGTAAGTAAAGGGGATGGAAATGCTGATGTTATTACAGAAATGTTTTAATTGCAGTTTGCTAAGGATAGGGAAAACGGGCGGGTAGTAATATCAATTGGGTTGTGTCACAGGTCCCGTAACAGGTCTGACACGCTAAAATAACCCCCTGCCGGCCGGTGTTTTAGCACTGTCCGACGATCTATCCGTCCACCCACGCTCCCGGAAAGCGCACCTCGGCCGTTATCGTCCCCAAAGGATGGCAGCGTAACCCCAAGTTCAATGCGATGAGACTGTGCTAGAGCAAGTAAGCCCCGACATAGTATGCCATCATGGCCCTGTCGTTACTGTCGCGGCGCACGCAATGCCACCTGGCTAGGCTGCCCTCCACCGGGACCGCCCTCGCGAGGCCTTTCCATGTGGCCTTGGTGGCTCGCGCGAAGAGCCTGCCCCCGCGGCCAAAGCCGCCTCCTGAATCAGAGATTGAGGAGTCTTACCTCAAAGGCAGCGGCCCGGGTGGGCAAAAGATTGTACGTTCTGCCTCTCACAAGCTGTCGAAGCAACGGCACTAGCTAATCTGTACTTGCACGTGTGTAGAACAAAACCAATTCCGCCGTCCAACTCAAACACATCCCGACCGGTATAGTCGTAAAGTCACAAGCTACGAGATCCCGCGATCAGAATCGAAAACAAGCGCGCGAGATTCTGGCCCAAAAGATCGACGATTTACTCAATGGCGATCAGAGTCGCTCTGCTCGGGTTGGCGAAATTAAACAGAAGAAAGCGGCGAGTGCGGACAAGAAGAAACGACGTAAATATAAAAAGCTTGAGGAAGAGTCTACTGGCGCGGCCTCTACCGATGCACCAGGCGAACTTGATGGAAGCGAGGAGCAAAAGCCAGGCCACTTCAACATCGATGCAGGTGATACCATAAGTTCCAAATCAAAGGCACCATGATCTAGACAATACCAAACCACCATGACCACGAGGATATAGGCTTCCCTTTCGATCTACGTCACATCTGAGAAGTAGACTTTGTACATATATAAAACACACAATTATTTGACTGCTGCACTCTTCTAAAAGACAATTTTGTTTCAAACTTGCTTCATCACGTTCATCTTCCATTCGACGGGTCTAGCACGGAATGCAAAGTAATTGTATAATCAACCCAGCTTCTAACCTCCTAGGGGCCCGCATAACGCATCCGACTACAACATGGTGGCCATCATATCTTTTCTGAGAAAAGGCAACGCCCACTCCCGTGACCATTTCAAAAACTTTTCGTAAATATGAGACTCGTTTGTGACACGCGCGCAGCCCACCATTCCTTGCAAAGGCAGCAGCCACCTTTGTGATATTGGCATCCCTGTGCGGAGGGTGGATTGGTTCGTTTTGGGCGGTGCTGTATCGCTTAGAAGCACTTGCGGTGGACGATGCTGGGGCCGCTCTCGTCGTACTCCTGCTTGGAGATCCACATTTGCTGGAAGGTAGACAGAGAAGCCAGAATGGAACCACCGATCCAGACGGAGTACTTTCGCTCGGGAGGAGCAACAATCTTGACCTTCATGGAAGAAGGAGCAAGAGAGGTGATCTCCTTCTGCATACGGTCGGAGAGACCGGGGTACATGGTGGTACCACCAGACTGTTGACAATTGGTTAGCTTATTACGAACCACCACCAAAGTAAAGAAGGAATCGCTGCGTGAGACTCACCATGACAATGTTCAGGTAGAGATCCTTTCGGACATCGACATCGCACTTCATGATGGAGTTGAAAGTGGTGACGTGGATACCACCGCTCTCAAGACCCAGGACAGAAGGCTGGAAGAGAGCCTCAGGAGCACGGAATCGCTCGTTGCCAATGGTGATGACCTGACCGTCGGGAAGCTCGTAGGACTTCTCCAAGCTTGAGCTCTGGGCAGCAGTCTGGATCTCCTGCTCGAAGTCGAGGGCGACGTAGCAGAGCTTCTCCTTGATGTCACGGACGATTTCACGCTCGGCAGTAGTGGAGAAGGTGTAACCGCGCTCAGCCAGGATCTTCATGAGGTAGTCGGTAAGATCACGACCAGCCATATCGACACGGGCAATAGCGTGGGGAAGGGCGAAACCTTCGTAAATAGGGACAACGTGAGTGACACCATCACCGGAATCCAGAACGATACCTGTGGTACGACCGGAAGCGTACAGAGACAGGACGGCCTGGATAGAGACGTAGAAGGCGGGGGCGTTGAAGGTCTCGAAGACGATCTGGGTCATCTTCTCACGGTTGGACTTGGGGTTGATGGGGGCCTCAGTGAGCAGGACGGGGTGCTCCTCAGGAGCAACACGCAGCTCGTTGTAGAAAGTGTGATGCCAGATCTTCTCCATGTCGTCCCAGTTGGTGACAACACCGTGCTCAATGGGGTAGCGGAGAGTCAGGATACCACGCTTAGACTGAGCCTCGTCACCGACGTAGGAGTCCTTCTGGCCCATACCAATCATGATACTGCCAAACAGGTTAGGCTCAATGCTCTCAGCTACGGAAGCTCCCCCGATAAGGGGTCGCTCTGGTCAATTCGGAATTTCCAACTTACCCATGGTGACGGGGACGACCGACAATGGAGGCTGGCAAGAGAGGTCAGTCACAATCATCAACATAATCTCTGGCCAGCATGGCGATTGTGCTGGCAGCGCAAGGGGCATCAAAGTGGGGTACTCACGGAAAACAGCTCGAGGAGCATCATCACCGGCGAAACCGGCCTTGCACATACCCGAACTACCATCAAGTCAGACCTCTTGTTCTATCTCACGATGCTCACAGTGTAGGGAGGGCGGTAGCCTGGAAGGATGGTCGACGCGCCATTGGATTGGTCCCCGTCGAGACCTCCCAGCGCCCGCGCAGTGATGTCGGTGAGACGGGTGGCATGCTTACCCATTGTCGATGACGAGGGCGGCAACTTCTTCTACAAACGGGAGAACGGTTAGCAAGAATCTCAAGGTTCTATCGCGCGATGCTCAGAGGTCCTAATGCCTCAGGCGCGATAGGGGAACCGGCGGCGACGACGTACCCTCCATGGCTGCTGATTAGGTGGAAAACGGAGTTGTGGTAAAAGAGACGGGGGAGTGAAGAAAATGACGAGACGTAAAAGAGAAAAAAGAAAGCTCGAGGGATACAACGATCTCAAGAGCTAGCAGCGGATGAGGATGGTCGAACTGAGTGTAAACTCAAGGTCGAGAGAATGGGGGAAGGTTGGCTAGAGCAACGAAGTGGATGTGGAGGGGGGAAAGGAGGGAAGTGTCGCTGATGAGCCGTCGTCACGAGAAAGTTGTGGGCGGCCAGCTTGCGGGCGAAGTGCTGAGGTGGACCACTAAGACCAGAGACCACAGACCACAGCAGCCCAAAAGGACCCAGCCGGCCAAGTACCCAAGGAAGACACCGCCTACGTAACTGGGCTGGTACAGCAGCGTGGTTGTGTCTGAGTAAAAATCGTGGCAGAAAAACCGGGGGCAACTGCTTGCTGCTTTAAGCTGATTGGCTTGTGGTGGTGGCTGGGAGTTATATGCTGGAGCCGATTCAGCACCGTCGGCACCATAGCCTCCTTTCCCTCCGCCCAATTAAATACGGTGGGCTATCGGAGGCAGGAAGGGGCCGAATATGACTGCCTGGACTGGAACCTGCTGGACGCCCTCTTGCTCTGCCCGCCCGTTGCGTTCTTGGGCGTGGTGCACGTCAGCACGCACGCAATCCAGCTTACTCGCGCCAGTGTAGTTCCGCCACTTCCACGACTGCGCGGAGGACCAGAGACCGTCGTGTGCTGCCTTCACGATGCCAAGTCGGTACCTAATTCTGATAAGCTGCGTCCCCCATGGCAAGGGCCTACGGGGTGCCAGTAAGTAGCTGCCTATGGGTAATCTACTGCTACCTGCTGGCGAAGGTTCCACTCTGCTCGGTCGATTCGTCTAGGCCCCGATTTATAGCACCTCCTTCCACGACAGCTTCCAGCACGCGGAGCTGCCAGCTGATCGAATAATCAGCCAGGCGCATACTATGTAGATGCCTTCACTCGCCCGGCTACGTGACGCTACCTAAATATACCTAAGTACCTTAAGCCAATGCCCGCGCTGGGCATTGCTGCTGGCGTGCCCCCTTTTCAAGAAGCACTCGGAGCCGACCCAAGTACCAGGCAGGAAATTTAAGCAGGCAGGAACCAATGTGAAGATGGATGCCTTGTCGGATGGGGCAAGAGCGGTCATGGGCTGCTGTGGGCAACTCCCAGCACCATCTGCACGTTAGTAAGTTCGGTGAAGAGATGAAGAGATGAATTAAAGTAATATTTTGGTATGGATATGCTAAAAATAGGGGCGCATGTCGGGGGGAGGAGTCTGTATATGGACAGTACCTGCCTATCGACATTAATATCTGGCGATATAGGACGATTAATTTGGCATCCTGAAAGCTTCTTCCCGAGAGCGAAGCTCCCCCAAACGAGTAGGTAGCACCGCCGACCGCCCTCTCGTTCGCGTCTCGGCCGTGTACCGTGCCCAGCTCGACGAGATCCAGGACCCTTGGAGCCAGTCAAATTAGCTCCTCCAGTCCACAGGCGTTAGCGAACTGTCCTTGCTCGCCCTGTGGGACAAAAGTGCCTGCGCGTGGCTGGACGAGCTCGACAGAGGATTGGAGAGCATACCTATCCGCCTCTTCCAGCCCGCATACATTCATGCGCACATGCCTATCCATGTGGCCGTGTAAGTCATCCTGCCCTTTGCAATGCCCGTCTCATCCTGCCCACCCACCTACACCCCCTACGCGAGTACGGCGCATACGCAAGGCTACCAGCACAACCACCAGCCTCGTCAATGTCGCGGTCAGCATCATCCACATCCACTCTCTCGGGGCCACCCTCACGAGCAGCCAACCGGGGACTCTGGTGGAATTCCGCCGTATGTAGATGGGTTCTAAATGACATGTGTCCCCAACAAACTCCCCGCCCCCTGCCTATGCACTATACCTTGCCACTGGGGACTGGTCATTATTCATCTAACCTAATTAGATCTTGGCGAGATAAGTAGGCTCGTTGCTCTGTACCGATTTCCTTGTTTGGGGCCGAGAACGCATCAATTGGGTGCATCTCGCACTTCACCACCACGACTGCGGTTGCACCCACCATCCTTTGTAGATGATGCGGCCATCGCGCCGCTCGAAACAGACAGTAGCGAGTACAAAGCCCTACTTGGAGGGGTCAGCCAGCCAGACCAGCTGTTAAAGCGGCGTCGAGGGGCAATGTCGGTGGGGCAGAATTTTTTCGCCTCTTGTTCCAATTCTTTTAAATGTCGATTATCCGATTACATCCCACTAGCTGGTCCTGAGGTAAGCATTCTGGGGAGCTTCCGCGGGTCTGGCCCGACAGTCGTTCAGATGTCTCGGCCTATGATCTGTTCACAAGCATCTTAGCAGCCAGCTCATATCGCTGGTAAATCTGATTATTTTGGGAGCACGTCCACGGAGAGCCCAGCTTGCACCGCACGGGAGGGAAATCCTCCCACGACCCGTCGGTCTGTGCTGACCTGAGGTAGCTCGTTAATTGTGGGGTAGATTGTTCTTGAAACTTCCAGAAAGAGCATATCCAAGCACAAAGAAAAAAATTGGGCAGCCTCATAGGTGAATAAAAAAACAGATATCAAAACATCATCTTCCCTTCATGATCAAGATCTCTCTCACACCAAAAGTACCTCATAATTTTTCATTCAACAAATTCTCTTTATCTTAATTCGCAATAATGGGCGACAAACGATTAAATGATCTCCTCAAATGGAGTATCGAAAACACTGAGAACGCCCAGAGTGACCCCGCTGCCGGAGCACCAGCAACGAGGCCTCATACAGATCTCACACCCGATGTCATGGCCGCCCTCATGGGCGGCCCTTCCGAGGCTGACCTGATGAAAGCATCCATGGAGATCATCACATCCGCCGACGTCAGCGTTGAGGACAAGCTCATCGCATTCGACAATTTCGAGCAGCTCATCGAGTCGCTCGACAATGCGAACAACATCGCCAACATGGGCCTCTGGACGCCGCTGCTCGAGCAGCTCAAGCATGAGGAGGGCGAAATCCGCAAGATGGCCGCATGGTGCATTGGCACAGCTGTGCAGAACAACGTCAAGACCCAGGAGAAGCTGCTGGCCATGGGAGGCATCCCGTCACTGGTTGAGCTGGCGGTCAAGGAGGAGCACCCCGAGGATGTCCGAAGAAAAGCCATCTATGCTCTCAGCTCAGCCGTCAGGAACTATCAGCCAGCCATGGATGTGTTCGCCGATGAGCTGAACAAGGGCGGGCGAGCTACGGACAAGACTGATGCGACCAACATGGAAGCCATTGATGATATTATGGGCGACCTTCGAGCAAAGGCCAAGGCGTCCTCAGCATAGGCATGGCATTTGTTTCGACGAGTTAATGAGAAGTTATGATCATTTGTAGGAGTTTGGGCGTTCTTCTGACACAAGGAGCACACATGGAAGGGCTGGGGGGTCTATCAAACGGTACGGGAAAAAGGAGACAGAAAGAGTCAGGTTACGGCTCTAAGTAGGCAAGGATAGAGTCTTATTATACAACTTGTATACATCTATATTGTTTGTTTTTACATGCACAATAGTCTCACGTAGAGACCCTAATGACACAACCAGAATCATTGTTCCCAAATGTCTTCTAGTGTGTGGCCTTTCCATAGAAGGGGAAGCCAAGAGCTTCCATCAACAGCCGCCCATGGCGATCAGATGTGCCGGTGGTGTGAATGAAAATGTGGCAGCCTGGAATCAGCTTGTTGGGGTACATCTTTCAGGTGTTAGTAATACAGTATTCATACAGTGTCATTACTGTTGAGGGGCCTTACAGAAAAGTTGTATTCCATCTCTGGGAAGTATGACATCCACTCTGGTTCCATGCCAAAAGCGATATTGCCAGCGCTGTCGCCGCTGCTGGCCTTGACACCAGGCCAATCCTTGATTTTGGGCAGCACCAGGGTTACGAGCTTGTCAACAAACTCGTAGGCTGCATTTCCAGTCAAGGTGACCTTGGCTCCAGTCTTGTCACCCTTCTTCACACCCCACGGCATAACGTGGTGCTTGACTGTCGTGGTCTCGGGGAATTCCCCCGTGATAGCCTGGACAACAGATCGTGCTACTTGCAGATACTCCTTGTTCTCAGCCGCCAGCGGGGCATAAGAATTGACTGTCACTGCCGTAATCTCCGGGATGTTGTTGAAGTCGATGTCCCGCTCCAGGAGGCCCAATCGGGATGAACCTCCGCCTCGGGGTCCTCTCCGAGGACGGTTCTTGTGGTACGGCGAGGAGCCATCCCATTCCCTGAGCTCGCCTTTTTTTGACTCAACCGCCTCCTCTCCAGGAACCTTGTGCTGGTAGGTTAGGGTAAGGATATCAGGCGCAATTGTGCCATCGTACGTATGTCTAAGCCGAGGGACGTTGAAGGGTCCGGGTTTGAAATCTCGAGCCGTGGGATCGGAGGGAGCGGGCATCTGAACAGGATGAAGAGGGCCGCGGTAGTACTTGGGGGGATGATATTGGTATCTGAGAAAGTGGTTTGTCAGTAATGCAACTGCAACCTAGAGGTATAAATCGTCTTTACCGGTTGCCTGGAAGCTGCTTTCCCTTTGTACCTTCGGAATTGGACATACTCCATGCCTCCAATTGCGCTTTATCGGGCTGAGGTGTCGAAAATGAGGATGCTTGGTCAAGATCAGACAAGGCGTCGGGTTTCGTTGATGCAAATCTCCTGGCGCAAGAAGGAGCTAGAGGTGAAGTCAATTGTCTTCTGAGAAGAGAACTCGCCATGCGAGTCCCCTCGCGAGCCCCGGCCATGGTGAAGATATATTTGTCTGATTGGCTTGGAAAATCGGCCTTCAAGACGGCCTTGGATATCAAATTTCGAAGCTTGCCCAATTCGCGAACTGGCACTATCGTCACGTGCGTTAGGTGGTCCGTGCTTTTCCCGCTGTGCTGGTGCCACCCCAACCAGTTTCTAGAGGTACCTGCCTACCTGGTAGATACTCGAAGTCGCTTCACAGTAGGCATCTCATGGGCCTTCACTGCTCCAAGATACTCAAAGTCCAAGGAAGGAGGCCCATGCACATCTTCCATGCATAATAGTGAAGTTTCTATCGCTCTGGTGACGCTGTGTCTTCTCACTGGTTATTCAGCTGCGATGGTAAGACGAATACGAATAAACGAAGTTCATGCGCCACATTAACTGCTTCTATGGCGGTTGGTCCTGTGGCTAGATACATCAGCTCATAGGTGTCTTAAGGTCTTACATGTTTTTGTGACGATTTGTTTTTTTCCAACAAGTTCTAGCAGAGGCAGTTGAGCTTATATTTCGGGCCTTCCTATCCCAAGTCCCAAGCCAGGTATAGCGACTCGGTGCGGAAAGGACAAAGGGTCCTACCCACCAGTGTATACGTGAGCCACGCACTCAAGATGTTGGAGGCAGATTTCGAGTCAATGGCTGCCGGCTGGTGACCAATCAGCTGACGACGCATGCTGCCGAGACACCAAGCACGCTTCGAAATCAGCCCTCTCAGCCCGGGGAACTATGCTATAATGGGAACTCTGGGCGGCAACCCGGCGTCGGCCTTAGACAGGCTACCAGAGTTAGAGTCAAAGGATTGTCTGTGCATAACGTACTCCCGTACCGTGCTTCCAAGGGTCACACTCTAGGCATGCCTTTTGCGGGACAACGATCGTCGAGGACCCTTTGCCCCACGCCATGGCTCAATCGTGATACCATGGAAACGCCCACGCCTCGCAGTGCAGCACATTAGATGCCGTGCAATTAGGTAATGTTTTGGTTGGTCCAGTGCCTGAATGATTAGAGTTGATGCCATGGGAAAGTGTCCTTAGCTGGCCCCGTCCGGACGCTTCAAGATCCCGCGAGGTACGTACCGTGTACATGTCAGGTACATGTCCAAATATAAATGCGGACCAAAATGGAGCCTCCGCCCCAAAATAAGAGAGTTGCATCAAGGTACAGGGCAGGCAACTCTTATTCGGCTCTTAAAGCCTGCCCGCAGAGGCAACACGATTTCCAGGGTCCGCCACCAATTTAATGGTCTAATAGGGCCGTCTGCCGAGCCTCAGCGGCGCATCCAGCTCCTCCTCACTTCTCGTTCTCCTCCTTCAGTCTTATGATACCCGGCTCTCAATACTGTGAGAGGCAGCGCGTCTTTTCTTGTTTCTACCATTCGTCTCTTTTGTGAACAGTCCGTTTCTTGTTGAATTATCGCTCCTTGGCCTGTCTTTTCCAAACGGTTCGTCTCGTCGCAAGCCATCCACCCACCACGACTCGACCCCTCCTACAGTCCGTCCACCCTCCACACCTCCTACCCGCCTCTAAGCGACGGCTTCCCGCCCAACGAGTTCACTTAGCACCAGACTTTTACGTCGCGCACCCTCGATCGACCGGCCGAGCGGCCAACAACTGGTCGCTTACGCCTTGTCTTGAGAATGTCGGGGACCTGAAAAGCGATTGACCAAAATCAAAACGGCCTTCCCCAGCCCAAAAACATCACTTGATACCCCCGAAACCACGACCGACGCACCACTTTTCGTCTCATAATACGCAGCGCAGTCCCCTAGCGGTTGAGGAAGAGTGTGAAGATGAAGGAATTTCCACGCAAATTTCTCAGTCTTCGTGACAAGAACAATCCACACCAACGAAGCAAATCAGCTCCGCCTGGAGGCAAGGTATGTTTCCGCTGTATCGCGGAGCTTCTGTGCTGTACTAATGCAACCAATTAGCCTCGTACATCAACCTCTGAAACGTTTCGATCTCTCTGGAAAAACAACAATCAAGGCAAAAATGGCCAAGCGAAGGAAGAGCCTGCAGCTGACAAGGTTAGCGCGCTCTTAAATTCATCCAAGTACCAGCCTTCCTCTAACGAATTGCAGGTCAAGGAGATACAAGACAAGCTCGAAGAAGCCGGAACGGCATACATAACCCCCGATCACATAAAGGCCATCCTGGCCACGAGATTCGCCGATGGAGACGTAGACAAAACGGTCGAATTCATTCAAATAGAGCAGAAGGCATACAAAGGAACAATCGTTCCATACGATCCTCATGTTGAAATGGTAGGCGCTGAGAACCGAGGAAATGTTACCTGCTATCTTGATTCCCTACTTTTCGCCATGTTCGCCAAGATGGACGCATTCGAGTGTGTTTTGAAAAACAATTTTCCTCCGGAAGATAGCAGGCATAAATTGGTCAACCTTCTTCGAATCTGGGTGAACATGCTGCGTTCTGGAAAACTCATTCGGACGGATATGGTATGTTTCCAAGGTTTCATACTTACCGAAATGTTGCTTACAATTTTTAGATGCAAATCATACAAGAATCACTGGCAGAATGTGGGTGGTCAGACGCCAGAGAGCTTGAACAGCAGGATACCTCCGAAGCATTTGCATTCATCACAGAAACGCTCCAGCTTCCTCTCCTTTCATTACAGGTGGATTTATTTCACCATGGAAGGAGGGATGATGACGATCACAAAGTCGTATTCGAGCGATTGCTCAATCTAGCCATCCCTCCTGACACTGACGGGCGCGGCATCAGACTGGAGGACTGTCTGGAAGAGTACTTCAATGCCAGGGTGGATGTCCTAAGAGATAGCGAAGAAGCGAAGAAGTCAGGGTTGGAAGAAAAGACTGAGAGCGGGATGCTTATCAACCGGAATACGATCCGCGTAACGACTAATGATGGTACCTCGTCAACTGTTGTGGTGTCATCCCCAGTCTCCATAACCCCACCAGCTCTATCCGAGACATCAACCCAGCCGAGCTTAGGAAACGAGGAGACTATTACGTTGCAACGCGTCGAGTCAGTAAAGGAGCCTGCTAGGGAAGGCGGTCCGGTTCAGGGACAATTGACAAACCGACAGCGGTCAACAAGCGTTATTCAAAACGTCCTCATCAACAATTCAGGGCCACCAACAACGACTGATGATCCAACGTTCTTACAGCGGGCCAAGAGCAAGGGCTCGACTGTGATCAAAGCGGTCACTATTCCAGCTTGGCAATTTTTCCGACTTATTCGTAAGTGAAGAGCGGCGTCTTCTTATGGTATAGAGCTAACGACGTGTATAGCGTGGCATGCTGTGACCAGTAGCGAGCCAAAGAACGATATTGAGGTTGCTATGAACTTTGACCAACGGCCAGTTGTCGGAATTTGTCTCAAACGATACACTATGACAGAATCCGGGGAGCCGAAGAGGCACAACACCTATATTGATATCCCGGATAGTCTCCGTCTACCACATTTTATGCTCGCAGACAGTTCCTCTGACAAGGACAGCGACTCGGTCCCAGCATTGGAGACTGACTACAAGCTAGTGCTCCAATCTGTCATTTGTCATCGTGGAGACTCTGTACAAAGCGGCCATTACATCTCATTCGCCCGGGTGGCTCCTAAACTGCTCACGGACAATAGGAGGCACGACTTCGATCCGCCCCCCGATTACGAAGAAGCCGTTTGGGTCCGATTTGACGATCTGGATTTGGCTCATCGTGTCAACTATGTGGGTGACATCAAAGAAGCATTGAAGACAGAGATGCCCTATCTTCTCTTCTACCAGGTTGTTCCCATGGCGGATAGTCCCTCCACGGTGAACACTGAACCCGAGCCACCATCTTACGAGGACTTCAGAGCCAGTATTGAGCTCTCGAGGCCACCTTCAACTGTTTACTCCGGTGAGACTGCGGTAAAACATCAATCGGAGCTTCTGTCTGAAAGTACTATCATCGAAGGAGTACCAAATCCTTCACCTAGCGAGCCTCCCAGTGTACGCCTCTCCACCGAAGACACTCAATTTCGAGAGAGCACCGACGCTACAGAGACTACATACACTACAGATACCACGAGACCAAATTCTTACTCAGACACAACAGAAAATGAGTCTCGCCGCCCCAGCATAAACCTCACCGAGTCCACAGTGGTCACGCCTGCAATCACCCCTGACCGCCTCAACTCACCCTTGTTGAACCCTGTTGATGAATCTACAGCGTCTCGGCTGTCACGTGCGGCAGCCAGATTCGCTTCAAAGGGAGGGAAAAGTCGGTCAGGGAGTCAAACGGGGGAGAATCGCGTCAGTAAAATGAGCCGTGTGGCTGGATTGATGATGCGACCCAGCAAGGAGCCAATTGGGGAACCTACCGTACTTGACATTACAGCGAACGATGGCAATGAGCGCGTCAGCTCCGAGAATAATGCTCAGGGTACCGACGTACCTTCTGACAACGAGAAACCACATCGTCATTCCCATAACCACAAGCATGGGCATAGACACTCGAGATGGAAAGAGTCAGACAAGGGTCATAAAGCAAAGAGTGGCGAACAGCCTGAACGAGAATGCTCGGTGATGTGAGCTCTGCTTTTTCTAAATATGCGTACATTTCAATTCTTCTCTTGCCGGGTATCATCCGCCCGGCTCTTTTCAGCCCGTTCTCAGGAAGGTTTCAGGGGGTTGAATTGAGCGACACGGAATCATATGATATGCCACTCAAGACATGGAATTACAGAGGATCAAAAGGCATTTCAATTACACCAACAGCATAAAGGGGAAAATACCTAGAGAAATCGGTATGAGATACCAATGGCAGTGTTTACAATAGCATGGCGTTGCGGGTTTGATATTATCATGAGTAGCACCAGTATTGGCTACTAACTCGGTAATTTGATTTTTTTGGCAAGCAAGTTAGCCGGTACGAGGACACAGGGATTCATGTTTCCAAAAGAAATTCCCACATAGGCAAAAGTTGTTAGAGTTTGAAACAGAATATCATCAACCATGTTTCTGGCCACCTGCTCCTCTATTTCCGATATACACAATACATGAAGAGAGATAACGTCTTTTTGAACATACAACCTCCAGCCGCCTCGTGCGCCAAAATAGTCGCACTTAACTCATGGTATCTCCTTCTCCAGAGATCATGACCAGCCACGTACAAGAGGAACACCTATCCTGGTCCCATTTATAATATACACAGGCAATCCGAGTCTCCCGTTTCATCCGTCCAAGAGACCGGACTCCATCGCCGTTTGGCGTCAGGGGATGCCCATCACCGGCCAAAGACGAGACATGCGAACATTGTGCCCCCAAATGGGGGAGATGCCAAATAATTAAGACATTTTGATCGAGAAGAAAAAGGAATTTTGGAGAAGCGGGGGCCTCTTGATGTTCGTGTGCTCGTGCTTTGGTGGAAGTTTGCATTACATTACCTCTTCCACCAAGGAGAACCGGGGGCATCTGTCCTCACAACAGAGCTGGGTTTGCCATTGTTCTCACATCCACCCTAGTTGTTTAGAAGGGGATGTTAGGAGGGGTGGGCGCACCACCTGCGGCCTCCTGCTGGTCCTGTAACTCTTCAGGGGCAGCCTCAATGGAGACGCCGAGACCAAGCTTGGCGGTTTGCTAATTAATAGTATCAGTATCGTCTCTTCGGAAATTGGACAACCAACATACCGTAAAGTGGTCGATATCGGCGGCAAAGGTCATCATGACGGGAGGGGCAACACGCTTCTCCAAAAGGCAGCTCAGCTTGCCCTTGGAGTCGACCTGGGCACGGAAAGTAGACATGCGGAAATCGTACTTGGCGCCAATTGTGGTCACACCCTCCTTCTGAATGCCACCACCCATCATACCGCCAGGAGAAGGAACAAGGCCGAGAGACATCTCAACGCCGGCCTGGACACGATCAGACAGTCTGCGCCAGAAGGATGTGCTCAGGGTACCCATGGCAGCTTGGAGTTGAGCCGTGGCGATCCAGTCGTTGGACTTGTATCGGGCAGCATATGAGACGGCGCACTCGGGACCTTGGGTCAGAGCAGGGCGCTGCCAGAGAGCTTCCAGACCAAGAGCGAGCTTGGGAGTAACGGACTGCAGGTAGCTTCCAATGAAGATTCCGGTAACACCACCCTCGAGGTAAGAAGGGTTCAACATCTTGAGAGAGGCACTGAAATCATCTCCAGTATACTCATGTTCGAACTGAGCCATGTCCTGGCCTCCGGGAGCAAGTTGCAGTTGTGACTTGGAAACAAACTTGTCGGACCAGCGCCAGTTGAATCGACCGGACAAAGAGCCCTCATTGTCGAGGTTGCCTTGGCAAAATACCTATTGTTCAATTATTGGTCAGCAAGTAACCGGAGGAGAGATGTTTCGGGTGATCCGAAAGCGCTTACCTTGCTTGTCCCGAACATAGCAGCAAAGGTGTAAGGGTTGATGCGCTCGCCCATTGCAAACTGGTGAGAGACCTGGAACAGGGGGTTCATGCTGAAGATCTTGGTAAGATCGGCGCGGAGGCCGGTGAACATGGAGTTGTTGAGGAAGACATCGCGCTGGATCTCCTTTGATAAGGTCTCAATAGTACCGGGATTTGGCAGACCGAGCTTTGCTCTGCGTTCGTTGAAAGAATTGAGCGCATCTCCAAGAGGCGACACCACGGGATTATTGAGGAGAGCGGTCGTTAATGAGTCTAGTGAGGAGGCCATGATCGCGTCTGGGCTTTCGCAGCGAGCAAGGACAGAGTGTGGAGGAGAGAAAAAGAGGGCGTAACGCCTAGAGGCAGTCGGGGCGGAATCGACTGGCACTGAGGCTACGGGCGGCTAGACGGAGGGGAGAAGTAAACCCAATCGAAACCAGTGCTGAAATTGCTGCACTGGCGGCGTGATGATGGAGCTCAGAACCGGGCGCTCGCACTGGTGATGAAACTGGAGAATATTTTCAAGACGTCGGTGCTCGGCTGGTGGGCCACTCTTTTTCGAGCTAAGTTGCCTTGTACACCTCACCATCTTGCTTGCGGGCGACCAGCTGCTGCCCTCCACTCCGGCATGCGGATGGATGTTTTTCCGTGGGCGTCATTCCAGGCTTTCTGTAGGGCCGCGGGTGGACGATGACGCCTGAGTGTTGGTGAGGTCTTCAGCTAGCAGGCGCTAAAATAGCACCGGTAGAAGTACCATCTACCCTGTACATGATGGCATTTCTGCGGTCTAAAGAAGTAGCCTCTACTTACATGGCCCCCCTCTGACGCTCTGGCCTCGCAACTTCCTTACACTTCCACCATCACACATCCAGTTTACCGAAACTGTTATACGGCACGGGCTGTTATCAGTCTGCACCATCTCATTTTCCAAGTGCAAGCCCAAAGTGTTTCTCTCCCCATTCTTCATTTCAGCACCTCCTTGCCCCCATCTACTTGCGCCCTACATTATTTTTGTCTTATTTCGTCATTGGAAGTGTAGGTTAGTAGCACAAAGCTCCGACAATATCCGACTGCCCCCTTCCACAGCCACCCGACACTTTGGATCAAAGTCTCTGTGCGCTGGCTCTTCAGCTGCAAGAGTTTTTGCCTTATTGAAAGTCACTGCGGCTTGCTTACTACCTACCCAAGAGTTTGCCGGTGAATTACTTGTTAACTCATTTTGCCCAGCTGAGACAAATCAGACTGTCATTGACACCGTTATACCTGCGTATTAGCCTGGATCAGTATTCACTCGCGGTCTGTCAAGTGGAGGATTCTCTTTAGGGTTATAGCTTCCGCATCGACGCAGGCGTGATCATGGACACCTTGCTGTAAGTGGCTCCAAAATTATTGTTCAAAGAAAATACAAATTTTATATTCTTGGGTGTTGGTCTTCGAATAAACCAGACCCGACCCAGGAAATCTGTGGCCACACCTCGGAGATCAGCTCTCAAAACAGGACCTGGTCTAAAGCTCCCAAAATGTGGATTGAGATTAACGACAGATCGATAGAACCGCTGAAATTGCGGCTAACGCCCCCGATACCGTCGCAAGAGCTCAACTTTTATCGACGGTATTCACGATGTTACTGCGGATCAAGATATGGCACCGGCCCAGCTTTACAGTACCATGTCTGGCCGCCTTTTCCACTCTGGCCGGATTGCTATTGTGATGGTTGGCCCGCCTGCCCGTGGGAAAACGTAAGATCTACGTCCGAATACACCATTTAGTAAGATCAAGCTGCTAACTCCTAATACCAGCCATATTTGTGTGTCCATGGCCCGTTACCTTCAGTGGCTGGGTGTGAAGACTCGCATCTTCCATCTTGGCGATTATCGCCGGGCCACCATTGGCCCTGAAGGCACGGTCCCTGAAGACTACTTTTTCCCCAATGCGTCTCCGTCATCCATAATTCTCCGGCAAAAGATCCTGAAAAAGTGCCGTGAGGACATATATGCCTGGTTAAACCATGAAAACGGACAAGTTGCGATCTATGATGCTGTCAACCCAACAGCCAGTGGGCGGAGATCACTGGCCAAAGAATTTGCCAACCATGATGTTCAGGTAACCTTCATAAATAGCGTCTTGACAGAGCATAGGTTGACATTTTTTAGACACTTTTCATTGAGTCATATGTGGACGATGAACGAATTCTGCGGGAGAATGCACGAAATGTCAAGATATCATCACCGGATGTGAGATTACCAGTCCTAATTCTGAGACGTGCTTCTAATCCAAAGGAACTAGTTTGCTGGTATGGATCCTGACAAGGCCGCTGAGCTCTACCTTAAGCGGATCGAAATGAGGATTCCGATGTTTGAAACAATGAATGAAAAGGAGCTCAACTATATCAAGATGATAAACGCCGGCGCCAAGTTCTTCTACAACAACGTCAGCTTTAATTACCTGTCCCACAGAATTGTCTTCTACCTCACAAATCTCCACATCAAATCACGCACCACATTCTTCGCTCGAGCGGGAACCACAGCCGAAGGAGAAGATTCTTACAAGTCTGACGGACCTCTATGTGATGAGGGAAGAGCCTACGCCGAAAAAATGGCGGAGACTCTTTTTAAACACCGTGAGCAAGAACATGCAGAGAAGGTTGAAAAGGGTGACCAGGCACCCCTCAGACCTCTATCCGTATGGACCTCGACTAGACTTAGGACAGTCCAGACGGCCGATTATATCAAGGATAAAGGTTTCACAGTCAGACAGAGGTCACAGATGAGCCAGATCAACCCGGGGGCATGCGAGAAAATGCCAGAGCGTTTGATCCGCCAACTGTACCCCGATGAAGTTGAGAAGCATGAGCTGGATCCATATCATCATCGATATCCACGAGCAGAGGTATGTATTCGGTCTATGCGAGATGAAGATGCTGAGTATTGACACGATGAATAGTCTTACCACGACCTTGCTGTCCGCCTTGAACCTATTATCCTGGAGCTTGAACGAGAGCAGAACGACTTGCTCATCATAGCCCACGAATCGGTCCTTCGAGTTCTCTACGCTTATCTGATGCATTGTTCTACTATGGACATTCCGTTCCTTAAGTTTCCCCGCGATGAGATTATTGAAATCATTCCGGCTGCATATCAAAATGAAGCCAAACGCATCCATATTCCAGGGCTCGACCCACGAGTTCTTGTTAGCTCACCTGGATTCTTCAATGGGACACCTGGCGCGGCAAGTCTTTCGAGTATGCTTGCAACGGGGACACCCACTGGCAACCTAAGCGGCCATGTGACACCAAATGTTGATGGACTGAGCAGTCCTCCAGATACGTCTGTGGAACGGCCGCCGGAGAAGGTCATTAACACAGCAAAGGACATGGTGGCGGACAAGGTAGATGATGAGGACTAAACAATAGTTTAGTCAGATTAGAAACAACCCGGAAAATATGATATTAATTTCAATTCCTAATCTGGTTCCCCCTAACACCTAGCCCGTGATGTCTCAAGCGATCAGAGGAAACGAGGTTTCGACGAGCCCCCTATTTGTCCCAAGTCAAGAGTGTCACCACCCTTAAGCAATGGTGGCTTAACATCTTACCCGTAATAGGGGAATCCTGACCACGGCCTGTCCTAGATCACTGGCAGGAGCTGGCCGCCAAGCCTCTCATGTGTCTCTCTGCCCGTGTGACTATCATGCGCAGTTAGAATGTAGTACTACTGCCATATCGAGAGCTCTGCAGACTACGGAGTTACGTATGAGTGACTGAATGAATAAAACCATCATGCAGTATGATAAGCAAGGCGAGACAGAGAGCTGAAAAAACTTTCCTTGTCCTCTTCCTTGGCGGATCTTACCGGCTTGTCTTGGCTCGCCTGCAGGAAAGTGCAGCAGCCACATATTTCAGCTCAGTTGCCCCTAAGAGAAGCAAGCAGGGGTGTAGATTCTGCTGGCTGTTGGCATTTGATCTCATAGGTCTATCTCATTTGCGCCTTATACATCCAGATTTTTCCATTTGTTCCATTAGGTGATTTGGTTACACAAAGCTGAGCTGAATCCAAACCTTCTCGAAGCGGTAAAGAGGGTTTCCGCCCCCATTTACAATCCCCAACGATGGGTTCTTACATGTAAGGTCGTATAATCTGCTTAACAAAAGCAATAGCCATTGGATACTCGTGAGCCCATGATCTGACACAGAAACCCACCCGATAGTCGATGTAAACATGCATCCGGACGCTGAAACTCGCTTCTGGTTGCAGTTGCTTGGACATCAGGGTGGGGGGCAGGTTGGACAAATGGCACAGTCTACATAGTACCTCTGCAACACACACACATCCATTTTATCGAAAAAGGTGGCGTCACGTACATGCAGGCTGATGAACGAAGCAAAGAAAGGGTAGGGTCGGCAATGGCCGCCCAGATACATCATCACTTTTGGCGTCAACGATAGTTTCAGGACGGGACACGGAACACGGAACAGACGGCTAGGGTTCTAATCTCAGGGAGCCAGTCTCGAGAATGAGGCTGCCTGTGCAGAAGAAGAGAAAATTCTATTCCCTGCCACTCGCTTTCACAGGAACAAGTCCCGAAACAAGGAGGGTGTGCATGAGTGATCGCCGCCGGACTTCAGCCCTTGCTCAAACACATAAGACATGCAGGGCCCAGAACCTTTTTCTTTTGCGTTATAAATCGGATACGGGCTGATTGGGTGCCATGTGTTGCGTCCATTGTCCTGTTCCTCCTGGGTCGCGCATAAGTGCCGTTTTTTTTCCTTTCCTTTCTTTTCTTATTCTCTGCCGTGTCTTTGGCACCTCTGTGCCGCAGGCTAGCCTTATCTCGACCAGGGGTGGGAAAACGGAGGGTTCTGGAGGGAAGAAGGACGTCGAGTGAGATGTCAAAGCAGCCACACGGCAGGTTCCTGCTAGGTTTCCTATACCTTGTTCGAGGGTTGGTTTTTTTGCCCTTCACGTGAAGGATGTCGTGACATGGCTGGGCAGTCGTACTATTCGCTGGCAGCCCAACCAGCGCGGCAGGCAGGATTGACTCGCATGGACGCGTCTGACTTGAGCTGGAAGTAGAAGCGAAGAGCCAGGGCATCGAGAGGCAAAAGAGGGTCACTTGAGCATAGGATAGGCCAATGATGCTGGCGCAGGGGGGGCATTGTTACACAAGGACCCAGACGTTGTTGACGCTTTCGAACCAGATGCATGTCAACTTCGAGTTCACTGCGTGGCAGTGTAACTTGTTGGTCGGGTCTCGTTGGGGCTTTCTCTCTGGCCGAGAGGCACAAGTCAGTGTCTCTCTGGCATTGGACCGACTGTGGAATTTGGAAGTGCTCTCTGGCCACGGCAGAGCGACATGGGCTTCAGCAGATGACAGATCACCGCCATCTTGACATCTCGCTAGCCTGGGAACTAGGTATGTACATGCGCATGTATGCAGAGCTGTCTGGCAAGTGTGAATGCCCGGCGTGCTCCAATGTAGGTACCCAATTGCATGCGGACGGGCTGGTCGAGGGTTGGGGAGTGGAGCGGCAGAGCCCATTGCCTGGTCCTAAGCGCTCACGGCAGGTGCTAGCTCACACATGCACATTGGGACGTATGGTCTGGATGGACGAGGGTGAGTGTCTAGATATCAGAAAGCTGTCGCTGATGCAGCTGTTTCACGATGGTGAGACCCGAAAGGACATTTGGGCGCCACATTGCTAAGCTGTCCAATTGAGGCAGCCAATTGGCCCGGCGGTGCGGTGATCAGGCAGCTCTGCGTGCATGCTAGTGCGAGCCAGAACGCTTCTTCCCCTTCTTTCTGGTAGCTCTACCTTTGCTCGATCCTCTCGGTTGCTTTCCCGCCACTCCTGACCTTGCAGCGTCTGGCCCGGGTCGGCGTCTAACTCAGTCTAGGTACGGATTGGTGAGCATTTCTTCAAGTCAGGTGAATGGGAAAAGGGCCGGGCTGGCGGGTCGAACAGCACGTTGGATGGAGCTCCTGCCCCGAGGCCGCCGTCCGTAGTGCGAATGGACGGACGCTGGTAGGTTCAGCAATGTGGGAATAGGCCCCATAGTATAGCGGGTGGGGACACGGCGTTTTGCTTTGGCTGATGACCCAACCTAAAATCAGATGTTAGCGTTGCATGGAGGGCCCAGGAGGGTCATGAGACCAGAAGAATGCTGTCTCCAACGCTGACCGAGACCCTCGATCGTGCGTGCGAGGAGAATAGGGGTGGTGGTGTGCGTACGCTGGCAGCTCTGCAAGGTATGGATGCAATGTATGTACGTGTGAATGGATGAACAATGAATGCATGTACATACAGACGCTTGACTCTGTCCAGCGCAAATCCCTCCCACATCAGCCATCTCTACCACCCTGCCTCCCGTCACATACATCGGTAGGCACAGCATGCACCTGGGCGATGACACGGGATTGTCGCATTGCGTCCTTGCAGACAGTCAATTGGCATCCGCATGCAGGCCAAGTGGCGAGCTCATAGGCCGGATACGGTTTCCAGGCGCTGTCACTCTTATTATTTATTATTATTAGGCCTCACCTCCATCGCATGTGACGTTTGGCCAGTCATGACGTATGTAGCTAAGTGGCCACCACGCAGCCATCCAGGCGGGCGACATAAATAACAGTGCACTAGGACACGAGCCTAGCTTCTGGGTTGTGCGCTATAACCTTGCTATTCTTTAATTGATTGTGATAGAACGCGGTAGAAGCATGTAATAACCTTGTATTCTGGACATAGTACCGATACCTAGCTGTAGTAAACTTTGTCGCATGCCTCCCTATGTCGCGCGCCCTCTTTGGTGTGCAATAATTTATGTCATGCACTCAAGGACCAGGACCAATGGCCCACCAACAGGAGCCGATCCCTTGGTAGCTCAAGCACACGCAGCCTGCATTTGCCCACTTGGGCTACTATCGTGTGATTTGTGAGACTTGGGGCCTGGTGCGTGCGTGCGTGTGTTTGCGAGCGTTTAAAGAGACCACCGATTCCCTTTCTGGGACACAGACTTGCAGTGTAGCCTGTAATATAAACAGCTCATGTGGCAAGGGGAGTGAGCACCCAGCAGATGCCTCTCATCCCTTGCTGAGAGGCTCGAATTGGCCTTGGATTGCCTCGTTCTTGCTTTCCCTCAGGTGGGGTCGAGGTGGGGTTTCATCATATTCCTCGTCTCTTTTGCTGCCCACATGACTTGGGAGGCAATGCCAGGCCCAGCTCTAAACCAGGTAATACCTGTAGACAAAGGGGGCCTGTGGGTGCGGTGTTAGGGCTTAAGGCCTCGGTTTGCAGCGGTGCGGACAGCGAGTACCGCGCCACTGGGCGCGGGAGGTTGGAGATGGGATCTGGCCAAGAGGGCATGACCCCACTTGTGATGCAGCTTCGGAATGTGCGCAGTAGCTTTGTAATGTGGATGGCGAGTGGAGAGCGAGAGCTGTTGGGAGGGAGAGACCTTGTGCGGAAGACGAGGGACGTTGCGGAGTGGGTTGCAGCACATCGAACGCGAGCTCGATCTCGGAGCGGGGAGGCCAGGACACTGTCGAGGGCAGAAAGGGCCACTCCCGATCCATTGAGCCCATTACGCTGGTTCTCGAGGGGAAGATATGCAGCTAGATGCCAAGCGGCTCAGACGAGGAACTTCGTTGGGGGTTAGGATAGGCTGTATCGACCAATCTACCTCCGTAGGGCGATGCACAATCCGCCCTGGAGACCATCGCCGGCTGGGACTGATCGGCGCCAGCGAATTCTGGGATGCCAGTCGAGGGTGGAGCTGCCTAATGCTGACCAAAATATCCATCTCAATAGGCAGCTTAGCGGTGCGGTAGCCTGCTGGAAAGGCCAGGCCAGGGAGGTCGGGGAGCTCAGGTCGGCCAGCACAAGCCCCCGCGGGAGTCGGGAGCTGCTCAGGATCTGGCGGATGCCGTGCTTGGGGCACTGAACCCAAAGAATCTAGCGAGGGAGGCGTGTCCATTCAGCCCAGCCCAGCGTTTCTGTCTCGGCCGGTACGCCAGCAGGTCACCCTCGACCGTCTCCTCCGGCGCGATGGGGTTGGCTCGGTTGAGCTGGGGTAGGCTTCCGGAGGGGGCAGCAGCATCCTCCCCATCGCCATGGGATTTGTTTTCGGCGCCGACGCTCCTCGCTTACCTTTCCATATCAGACTCCCTCGCTTATACGTGTACCTTCCCCCAGCCAACCATTTCGTCTCAGATGTGACATGACGCATCGAACGTTCGCTAAAATCTACAGGCCGTCCACCTAGTGGTTGCGGAGCATTCGCTCAAGGGTTGGGAGCTAGGTCCTGCTAGTGTCCTAGCCGAGTTGAGATCTTGGGGTCATCAGTCTGGGAAAAAGAAAGGAAAGAAAAGCTTCAGATCCAGGATGCGACGCCAAAGGTAGGTGGAATGAGTAGGTAAACAATATATACTTTTGACTTGTGTTTGCACATGGAGGACAGCATGGACTTGCTCCGCAAAAAGAAGTCGAGGACGGGAAAAAAACATCTCGTCATGGATGGTACCCGCGCACCAGAGCAAACACGGGAACCCCTCACTTACCCTTACCCCCAATGGCTCAACGCAGGATGCACGGAGGGGGAGGGATATGCCGAAGGGGAAGGGTTGGATAGCTACTTATAATCACTCCAACGTAGATAGCCCGTGATGCTAGGAACCAGCCTGCTCAATTCTGTGAGGGGAACTATCTGTGTGAGCAGGGTGAGGTCGCTCTGGATGCCTTTGCCCCGCATCGTGTTGCTTCTGCTCATGGGGTTCTGAGGCTACCTGCCTAGCTCCAGAGACCCAAATGGCCGTGCCTGATGTTGGTTAGTGGGTTAAACCTGGTACAGGCGGCTTCGCCCACCAAGCGCCAAATGGAGCATGGAGCACAGGCAATATTGGCACCGTAATTAGAGACTTGTTCGTGATACCCACTTAAATCAGATATCTGGTGACCGGGACGGAGTTCGACTAGGTACCCCCGAGAAAAAGAGAGGTACATGCATTTCTCCAAGCTCCCTAGCTCGCAGCATGCTCTTGGTCATGTCTGTCCTGTTCTCGCGGGTGGACCAAGACATGACGGGAGCTGTGACGATGAGGCCAGAGACGGAGGGCAGTCGGAGGAGCAGCACCGGCTGTAGCACCACTGCTGGCTACCTCCTACCTAATGACAACCCATTCCTGGCAGGATTTCTCCAAATGTAAAGAATTGACCTTTAATATTGACTCCATTCCTTGTCTTGGCTGTCGATGGCATCCTTGCATTGGTACATGGTATTGAACTGATTTTAGTGGTTGGTCCCTGGTTCCCTCATGTGAGGCGTGTGCCCATGTGACCAGCACCATTCTGCGCGCATGTACCAATCCTCGAGCTACCTGACCTACGAAAACGACCTCTATCCTGATTACCTACCTACCTCCCTCTCCAAATTGTATTTCCCGGACAAGCTGCAAGCCGCCTGCATTTATTGCCGTGCACCGCGGTGTGAATTACCGTCCCCGTCTGCTGGCTCTCGAGCGGTCTGTACCGGTATACGAGACCTCCCAAGGTGCACAAAGTTGCAAAGTCGTACGTCTGGCCTGGGCACTCTACCCGCATACCACTATCACCTACCGAACCCACCTGACATCGGGAGCTACCATCTCCTGGCCTGTGCCCCCCTGGCTGGTCTACCGCCGTTTGTGCCATCTCCCTCCGTCATCGACCAGCCGGAAGATATTTCATCGCAAGGCTGTTGTTGGATTGTCGTGACTGCGACTGGCTGCCCTGCCTGCTACATCTGATCGTTCCTGCCCATCGACCTGCACCGCTCCCTGCCTGCCATCCGGCACCACAAGTTGGAGCGGCTCCTCGCGCGTCCGATACCTGGGGGATTTTCTTGCCTGCTGGTTCCGTTGCAGTCGCAGTCACAGCACCTCCAAAGCCCGTTCTGCCCAATAGAAGCTGACGGCAAGCTGGTAAGCACCCATCTCTCACACTTTCTTCCCCGTCTCGTCCAGTCATGCCAAGCCTAGGGCTCTGGTTCACGTTATTCTCACCCGTCCCTTCTCGCAAGTCAATCGCCGGTCCGTCGCTTCTTGGCGGGCTGGAGATGCGAGGCTCAGTGGCCTGGGGCTGTTGTTATTATTCCCCGTCCCTTCAATTCTCCCTCGCCCATTGTGCCATGCACTCTGCGTCTTGGCCAGGCCCCAGCCAGCCCAAGGAGCTATGGACAGTGTCTCTCCACCCCCCTCAGGCGCCAGACGCTGCAAGCATAGGTGAGGTAGGTAGGCGTCTGCCCTCCGAACGACCCCCTGGTGTTCGGTCGCCTGTCACGAGCGCGCTACATCAAGCACCCCGCCCCCTCCACTGCTAGAGCGACCCGCCCTTCCCCTCTAACAGCCCAGCCCAGCCCAGGCCAACCGCCAGCCCAGCTTTTGTGCCTCACCATCACTCAACTCTCTTTTACCTGACCATACCTCACCTAATTACCTCCCTCCCTCCCGCACGCAAATCCCCATTTCATTTCCCTCCCGAGTCCTGCACGCCGACTCACCCTCTCGAGTTCCCTTTATGGACACCTGGATCTACCTAAACAGCACACAGATGAGATACCCTGCTGTACGCGAACTCACCTTTTCGGCTCCCTAGCTTCTTCTTCGTCCCTCGTCCGGTTTCTCAGCTGCCGCCCACCAGCCCGCACTGGCCTCAAGCTTTGGTGCTGTTCAGTCTCCTCCCAACTGGGTGCTGCGTCACATACGAACACCACGAAGCTACCGCATCCTTGCTGCTGCTTGTGCTGCCCGCCCCCCCTCTTTTACAGGTACAGTTCCCGGAGCGTTTCTTTTTTCATCTCTTCCTCTTCCTCTCCATTGTCCTTGTCGTCCTGGCCCCGAACTTTCCTTTCGTATGCATTGGTGAAAATTCGCCTCGTGCTACTTTCTTCTCAAAGCAGTGCATTGTGCACGCTGCCACACCCCTCCACCTGGCCATCCCTCCGTCCCAACCTGCATTGCCACCCTTTGTGACTTGCTCCTCAGGTTGTTCCTTTGTCCATCCCGAGGGGCTCTTAATACCTGACGCGCTCCCCCATATAACTTGGGTTTTTCTTCCCTCCCTCTCTTGCCGGCCGTCACCTCAGCCCCGCACACCCCCCCCCCTCTCTTTCGCCAGCCGAGCCTGTGTCACCAAAGCTTTTTGTCATTTTCTTTTCGACTACCGTGGCCATCACGCATCTTGCAAACCGAACTTTCTAGCCCGTGCCAGCGACTTCTTTCAATTGTTCAAGCGTACTAAGACTCTCTGCTGCAGCGCCGAAACGCCAACCCAGACCTGCTGCCACTGTTCTACGCTACAGTGGTCACGAGGCATCAATTCTCTTCACCATTGTCGGAATACTCGAGCTGTTTCGACCGAATCTGCACACCGAAAAAGCCTCGTTCTTGCCAGCGGTTGGCGAAGCGAAAAGTTGTCTGGGGAGTTCACACATACCCTTAACGTCCTCGACCATCTTTTAGTTGCCCATCACGGCGTACTCCCAGAGAGCTACTTTTGCGCCTTCATTCTCCTCGCATTCGCGGACCTCCTTGACCAAAATCTGGTAGTCTGCGCTTGGAGCGAACCACCGCAACAATGTCGTCGCACCGGCCTAACGCTTTAAATAGCCTGAGAATGGGAGGTGAGTTCTTAATCTGGCGGCTAATCTGCACTTGCGTGCTTTTCTTACCTGGGATGTACCTGACTGTATTTTAGAGGTTATCCGCGAGAAAGTTCAGGACGGCATCACAGGCGAGACCAGAGATTTGCAATACACGCAATGCAAGATTGTTGGCAATGGATCTTTCGGCGTGGTGTTCCAGACCAAGCTTTCTCCTACTGGAGAGGATGCCGCCATCAAGCGTGTTCTTCAGGACAAGAGATTCAAGGTGATTACATCCCATACGCTTATCTTGAGCTCACATAGACTGACATGATATCCTCAGAACCGCGAGCTCCAAATCATGCGAATTGTCCGCCACCCGAACATCGTACAACTGAAGGCCTTCTACTACTCCAACG
This sequence comes from Clonostachys chloroleuca, assembly GCA_037952775.1. NCBI lineage: Eukaryota > Fungi > Ascomycota > Sordariomycetes > Hypocreales > Bionectriaceae > Clonostachys > Clonostachys chloroleuca. Next base: position 17,070,442 of record JBANAY010000003.1, on the reverse strand, counting down.
GTGAACGCGTAAGTTGTCAGCCCGACCCTTGACCAGCATACCGTGGACTATTGCTGACTTTGGCTGTAGCGAGACGAGGTTTACCTCAACCTGGTTCAAGAGTTTGTTCCCGAGACGGTCTATCGAGCATCCCGCTTTTTCAACAAGATGAAGATCCCCATGCCTATTCTGGAAGTTAAGCTGTACATCTACCAGCTGTTCCGAGCACTTGCGTACATCCACTCCCAGGGCATCTGCCATCGTGACATCAAGCCTCAAAACCTTCTCTTGGACCCCAACAGCGGAGTTCTCAAGCTCTGTGATTTCGGCAGCGCGAAGATCCTGGTTCCGAACGAACCGAACGTGTCGTACATCTGCTCGCGTTACTATCGCGCCCCGGAACTTATTTTCGGTGCTACAAACTACACTACTAAAATAGGTGAGACAATAATCCCCTTTGGGCCTCTCTTTCTCGAACACTGAGGCTTTGCATTTTCGTGAGAGATCGGCACCATTTGCTAACGTGTTTCTAGATGTGTGGTCGACTGGATGCGTCATGGCCGAGCTCATGTTGGGGCAACCTCTCTTCCCTGGAGAGTCGGGAATCGACCAGCTTGTGGAGATCATCAAGGTTCTGGGTACTCCCACCCGTGAGCAGATTCGGACCATGAACCCGAACTACATGGAACATCGGTTCCCACAGATCAAGCCACATCCCTTCAATAAGGTGTTCCGCAAGGCCGATGCCAATGCGATTGATCTTATTGCTAAGCTGCTGGAGTACCCCGACCGAGAGACAAACTGCCATTGATGCCATGGTGCACCCATTCTTCGACGAACTGCGCGATCCTGCCACGAAACTGCCCGACTCGAGGCATGGCACCGGACAACTTCGGGACCTACCTGATTTGTTCGATTTTTCACGACATGGTAAGTAAAATATTCTCCTACTAACATGACATGATTTGTTAGCTAACGATTGCAGAATTGTCGATTGCGCCATTACTGAACCAGCAACTGGTCCCATCGCATATGCGCCCTGTCCTAGCCTCTCGAGGTCTTGATATTGACAACTTCACGCCGCTGACCAAGGAAGAAATGATGGCAAAGCTCGATTGAGCGTGCTAAGCCTGGCGAGATTGATAGAAAACTCCCCTGCATTGCTATAGCACAACATGTGGTTATGAGATGCCTACCATTGATATTGCATGCCGGCAAGGGACATGGAGTGAAGAGTGCGTCTGTTTGTTCGTTACTGGGATCGGACCGACGAATAGACGGCAGCAGAAATGTATGTCGAGGCTCAATGTGTTAGTGCCAGGAATGCACAAGAAGTTCGACGCTGGAGGCCGGAGGATGAACTTGGACGGGGTGCAAAAAAGCCTATGAGGCCGCTGCCTCTGGAGAGGGTTACCGGGCCATTGTGTATGCCCCCGTCGGTCACGCTTTCTTGGGCGCCACAGGGGGTGAGGCGTTAGGAAGCAAGGTTACATGGCATGTCACAGGGTATTACGTTTTTTTAGACCAAGTTTCGGTTCATGACAGAGATGGCTCTCTATTTGTTCTCCTTGTTATCTTTCGTCCTCTTTCTCCAAGGACCAGTGTTGAAATTGTCGTGGAAGATGCGGGCATGCAGATTGTGCGTGTTTCCTTTTTATACTGAAATTGAAGGGAATCTGTCGCGCGATCCATGCGCCACTGGACTGGTTACCACCCATTCTGCCCGGCTTGCTCTAATGGCGGCTAGGTTTTCTCTATTCGCTTGGTGGAGAGTAGACATACTCCTAACATACACGATTTCTGCTGTCTGTTGACTAGCATTGTCACATTGGAGGGAGGGTTTAACGACACATCGATTATTTATGGGAAACGCCCGAGGGTCTTCAGTTTTGATATGCTATGATACTTTCTTTGGGGGTTTAAAAAAAGTAGACACCAGGAACGAGGAGAAAAAAAAATCTATGGGCTGAACAAGCCTAAACCAACGCTTTCAGGGGTACCCTATTATTCTTTGCCATGTGCGCGGTGAACAATTACCAAGACCGTCAATGTCCATCAATAAGGTAGGCAGGTTGCACTTCCACTTAGGCATTCTGAAAAGCTGGGTGCCTTGCAAGCGGCTAAGATACAACATGGCACACCAGAGCACTTTTCGTGTAAGCTAGAGACCTCATTCTCTTATTAATCATATTTCAAACAATGATAAATTATATTGATAACTAGGCTAATTGTTTTGATATTGTGTCGAAATTTGAGACTGTATAGAGGCTTTGGTGTGCCATACTTTATGTTAGCCACTTGCCTTCAGCTGCAGAACTGCTTGGTTGGTTGACCCTTATACAAAGCCAGCAACGCGTGTACTAGGCTAGAATTTTGAATTTTATGCATTACATGCTGGGCTAGTGATTAAGCAAGACATATATATATAAAACACAAAGGAGACCACATGTGATTGTACTCGAAAGACACGCGGTTTCAAAAGATGGCGCATGTGGCTCACCCTTGATGCCTCAGGCAAGAAGTCCCGGAAAGCCTCCAGGGCGCTGCTCCACTGGAAACTAGCACCTGCATCCATCCGCGGTACAGGCACTGCCAAGGCTACGACTTTTGACGCGCGCAGATCGTGTGTTGGCGCATTGGCCGTCTTTTTTTAGGCTCTGGGTCGACTCTCCCGATTCTCAACTTTAACCTCCCCCTGACCGAGCAACCTCCATTATTATTGTTAATTCTGTCCAATTCTGGTATAAATTTTTCAGGATGGGTGACTACGACAGACGCCAGTCAGGTGGCCACCATCGCAAACGGAGATATAGAGGTGAGTCCCTCGAGCTTTAGTCCCTCGAGCTTTAGTGATGATGTGGAATTGCTAACGAAGATCTCTGTCTAGATGACGATGACCACTACGATCGAAGAAACCAGCGACGGCGGACGGATTCAGCACCGCTTCCTGTCAGGGTCCGACGCCAGCTCTTGAGCATTGCAGATTCGCCAATGCGCCGATGGTCCGAGGAGGTTCAAAACATTGCCTTCATGGTTACAGATAACTATGACGACGAGAATCTGCGCAGCACTTTCACAAAGCTCGCGATGCAGCTTCATCTTGAGCAGCCGCTCAAGACTCCCTTCGTGGCCGCTGTGCTCCTGGTTGCCAACACGCGCAAGTCCGAATTGCTTGGCGAGTTTCTCACGACGCTGGCGCAGAGCATCGAGTCGAAGATTGCCCTTGGAGAATGGAGGGACGTGAAGCTGCATTTGAAGCTCCTTGCTTGCTTGCAGTCCACTTTGGAGGGAGACGGCCTCTTCCCTCTGCTGGATGAGCTCTTCAACCGTGCTGCTGACCTTCAAACCGCCAGTTCCGATGACGTGAGTTGCGGCCGTGTCCAGACGAAGCGCTCTATTGCTAATGATATACCAGACTATTGGAACCGAATTAGTGAAGATCATCCAGCTTACTATCCCATACATCATGGTGTCGTCGGCGCAGGGTCAATTCCACCAGAAGGCTGCTGAACTGATGGAGAAGACTGACATCATCGCGTCCGAGCCGCATGCGCTACAAGCCCTTGTCGACCCCTTCCTCCCCGAGAGCGAGAATAAATCGAGCACTGCCTCACCAAGTTTATGCATGTTGCTGCAGAAGCAGCTCCAGGCCGAGGCTGGAAAGAACTGGGCGCTTGCCTGCTTACCTCGCCCCTGGGAAATGCCACTGGAGGACGTCGAGCTCCAAGAGAAGCTTTCCAGCCCACCCAAGCATCCTCTTCCAGCTATCAATATCCCCGTGACAGTCATTGCGGGGCCTCATCCTCTCTTCCCTGAGGTTTACTTTTCTGTTTATGCCGACCAGGATACTCAGTCTGTCCCGCCATCAACCAGCATTGCCTCCTCTTTGATTCGCGATGGGCTTGTTGATACGATCAATATCCTAAACTTCAACCGAAATGTTACAGCACGCTATCTTATGGATTTAGATTGCTACTTTGCGGAGGGAACGTTCGTTAAGCGGGCAACACCTTTCGATGAGTTGCGTAATTTCCCTTCGAATAGCTCGACATGGAAACCGGAGGATGTGGCCGTCGATACCGTTTTCTCCCAGATTTTCCAGCTTCCTAAGCCCGAATGCAAGCTTGTCTACTACCACTCCGTTTTGACGGAGGCTTGCAAACTGGCCCCGGCTGCCATCGCACCAAGCTTGGGCAGGGCTATTCGATTTCTCTACCGGAACAATCCCCGGATGGATTTGGAGTTGAGTTACCGTTTCCTCGATTGGTTCTCGCATCATTTGAGTAACTTTGGCTTTACCTGGAAGTGGGCCGAGTGGACGTCTGATACGGATCTGCCTGAACGTCACCCTTGCATTTGGTTTCTCAAGGGTGCTCTCGATAAGGAGGTCCGATTGAGCTTCGCCCAGAGAATCCAGAAGACCCTGCCACCGGAGTATCAAAAGTTCGTGGGCCCAGAGAAGGAGAAAGATGTGCCCGACTTCAAGTTTAAGAATCCTGGTATGTGCATTTCCTCTAACCGTATCTCTTTTGTATGTCTGGCGACTAATACTAGGACTATAGACACACCATTCTCCAAAGAAGGTCAAGAAATCGGAGCGCTTTTGAGACGAAAGGCTGCCGATGAGGAATTTGAGCCCCTCATCGAGAGTATTCACGCCCAAGCTACGGAGCAAGCATTGGATCCCCTCGTGGCCAGCACTGATGTGTTCATGACTGCTGTCTGCTGGGTGGGTTCCAAGTCGCTCAGTCACGTACTTGCATGCATCGATCGTACCAAGCTCAGACTCCTTGACGTTGGAGCGAAATCGGAAGCAGCTCGATCGCAGATCGTCACCTCCGTCATGGATTACTGGCAGGCTCACCCGGGAATTGCCTTGTCCATCATCGAGAAGCTCCTGAACTACTCTGTGCTTACACCCTTCTCCGTCATTGACTGGGCGCTCGCTGCTGCCACGCCTTCCAATGGCACGGATAGCGGGTTCTCCCTCGCCCAGCCACACGTGTTTGAACTCGTCTCTCACACTGTCGCCAAGGTTACGACCCGCGTGCGCCAGCTGTACACCTCTTCAGATGTCGATGAGGAGGGCCGCGCAAAGGAGACAAAGGCGATGAGGGAGCTGTTCCAGGCGATGAACGACGCCCTGTCCAGCTGGGCGGCCGGCAGCAAAGACGAAATGATGGAGGACGGCGACGGCACCACTTCCGAGGAAGCCATGACCCGGAGGTGGGGTCAGAGATGGCTTCGCGTCTTCCAGCGCAAGGCGGCAATCGAGGAGGCGTTCTTGCTTGAGGCGGGCAAGACTGCATCCGCAAAGGCCGATGACTCGGCGGACGCTGAGCTCATAGCTTAGAGCGGCATGGAGCAGAAAGATTAGGTGAAAATTGTGTAACATTAGCGCCAAGAGGATTTGATCTTTTTTTTTTCTAGTAGGTAAAAGGTACGAGTGCGAGTTTCCAGAAGCTGGTTAGATGGAGACTTTTTATCATATGGCTGGGCTTGTTGACGAACCGCAGATGGCCAGAATGCCAAGGGCGGTTGATTTTCTACCCCCGAACACAACACCCCATGGAGTCATCGTGGGATGAGAGCCTGGGCTGGCCAATTGTTCCTGTCCCAGGGAACTGGCTCAGCGCTCGCTCTTTGTGTTTTGAGGGACTAGCTAGGGAAGTATTTTGATAGTTCTGAGATAATAAAAGCCAGGCTGGGGAGCAATGCCCCCTTTTCTCAATTGATGAGTGCATTTCTCGCCAGATCAGACTTTGGAATTGTGAGGCGAGCTAGTTTACTTTACCTAGCAAGACGCAGTATTCAATGTGCAACTAGCAATGCCGTGAATTCGAAATATCTCCTGAGGCCCAGCCTTTCCATTGGCCCTCAACTCCGGATGTGTGTACATGTATTCCTAAAGTGTCCAGTTCATATCCCTGCCTGACTGGAACCGAAAAAGTCTTGCTACGTCATAAAAGTCTTGTTTGTATACCCTGGAAACGCCCAAAAAAAAAACCAATCAATCTGGGGTATCATTCTCATTGTTGTCCTGGCCTTCACCCCGATGCCCTGGACTAGATTCATCTGGCTCCGTCAGACTATCAAATTCCGCCTGATTGGCTGGGGGAGGATCGTCCCGTCGACTGTGCGCGGTTCCTCCTGGATGGACGCTTCCCCGAGCCGCTTGAGTTTTTCTAGTAGGTGGCTGTGATGATAGAGTTAGCAAATGTATGTTGTCAGAGATTGGATGTGCACAGCGCCGAAATTGGTTTAGATGGTGCCGAAAGGATACTGTTGGTGCTGAATGGTTGTTTTGTAATACGGCGGGACTGCTTGATGCTTCCGATATACCTTGAGACGAATGGCTTGTCTCTATGCTGTATCTAGATCTGCTAGATCTAAGAGTTCTGCAGTCATATGCCGTCTGAGATGATCGCACAGCTGCATCTGCCTCGCTAGAGGCGTGCCGGAGGGTTGGGGGTTGTTGGAATATTACTGTTATAAGGAACGGGGGAAAGTAAACATACTTTACTGGGAGATGGCCACGGGTGCCTTCGGTCATTGCAAGCTGCACTCGGCTGTGCTGCTGCTCATGAGCATGGAAGTGCTCGTTTATCAGGGCCTTGCAATCCTCCTCATCCCCTCCGCGCACCATGTAGTCGCAGTCTTCCTCATCGCAGGTCCACGCGTTATCAGGACCTCGAGGAACTGTTGACGGTATCTTGTCTGCTCGGATAACCAATCTAATGGGATCAACAGACGCGAAAGAGCTTTCGCCCTCATCCGAATCATCACACTCTTATCGTTGCTCTCATCATTATCCGAGAAGTAATGTGATTTCTTAGCCTCTCGGGCTAAAGGTGACTCGGAATCACTCTCGATATCAGAGTAGTGCCGTTTCTTGGTGCTGGTCGCTGGCCGAAGGGTGGATTTACCAGCCCGCCTAAAAGATGTGCTCTTTCCCACCCTTGGTGTCTCGGGAATGTCATCGTGGGCTTCCGAGTCGTCGTCAACGAGGGCAGATGCGGTGTCAATAACTTGATTTGTTGCAGTCCGGGGGTAGAATGGCTTAGACTTCCGAGGAACAATAAGAAAAGGAAACTTATCGGGCGCAAGCGCTACGGGCTCGAATTTTGTTTTCGCCAGCTGCTGTATATATGCGTAAATTTCGGACCCGGAATATTTCTTCTTGTCCAGTACTTGTAGTAATCGAGCAGCGTTGAAGTGAAAAACTTCCTCAACGGGAGCCCGGTGTGCGCCAGGGCCAGCTCTGTAATTGGGAAATTTATTTCCGAAGTAGATTTTATTCAGAATCTGAGTTTTAGTGGGGGGTTTCTTCTTTTGAGACAATTCATCAAATGCGTCTTCAAGAACTTCTAGCAACGAATTGAAGGGGTTTTGATCGTTAGTTGACGCTGAAGGGACAGGCAGTATCTTTTTCCCATTCTGAGCCGATTCTGAAGGTGTACTTTTTTGAGTTATCTTAGGAACTGGGTTGTTTGATTTGGATCTCGAGCGAGTAGCTCGTGAATGTATCGGGATCGTTGTTGTGGCCGCCTGTTCTGGCGTTGGCGCGTCCTCGATAGTGACGACACTGGACCCAGATCTCGTTCTTGTTGATCTTAGTGTTTGGGCTCCCTTGCGTGTAGTATGAGCAGTGCTGTCGGAATTAACAGATGATTCTTTGTGTGATCTCGGGGGTGCCTCGTTCACTGAAGAGCCTGTCGTGGAGGGCGGTGCCTGATTCTTGAGCGGGCTTCTCAGGGCTTTCCAAGTCTTGTCATATGTCTCCTACATCTACGATTAGCAATCAAGATGATTGATAGGAATGAGAGACGAGAACTTGCCTTGTGGTTGCTGGTAAGCCACCTGTATAGATATGTCTTTTTCCAGTCGTTGTATTCTTCATCAGTCTTTAGGAACTGGCACAGGAGAAAAGGAGCGATCTCATTGCACCGGGCAGCAACCTCCTCGACGGTTGAGCCATCCCCTACCCTAATAGCATACTATAGAACATACTGGTCAGTCAATCTGCACGCTGTAATTGTCTGGGGCGAACACACCTGAAGAAATACGGGCGCAAGTCTCTCAATAGGATCGGATGTATTCGACGTCTTTGAATGCCGATTCAGAGTTTGTGCCCCAAAGGTATCGTATATATCGTAAATCGTATAGTATAGTTTGATTGCTTCGCGGATCTTTCGGTGCATTAGTTGATACGCAGGAGCTGGATTGACCTCGAACCATCCACCTTGGCCTGCAACCCACAGGACCTGGAGGCTCGGTGGTTCGCCTTTGGCGTCTTCTCCGGGTGCTTCACCAATCGAGTAGAGACTACACGAGTTGATCTGAATGGGGACTTCGTTCTTGAACCTGCCAACCACTGCACGCAAGGTTAACTGATGATTCGTGGCAGGAGATGAGGGAGGGAGACCACGTACAATATTCTCTTTGGTCGTCCTCATCAATGACCATAGTGCCGCGCACGATGAAGGGCCCATCTAGGAGGACATTCAGCGCATTCTCCAGAGCGGTCCCGTCCTTATTGAGAACAACAGCGTCCCTCAGCTCGAAGCACGGCCACGGGTTCGAGGCTGTCTCAGGGGGCAAGGTACGCAAGACCGTTGACTCCTCACGCCATCGAATGCGGCTAAAGTCCACCGTCTCAACGCTCGAATCTGAATCTTTCCGGGACCTTCTAGCCATGTTGGAATGTGTTGCGATCGGGTAGGGTGCGATGGAACGAGAGCCGCGGCGGCTGTGGTGGGGTTATGGTCGTGAAAGCCTGAGCGAAGCCGGCGGTGCGGGACCATAGGCTGGGCGGCTTTCCAAATGGAAGTAGGGAAAGCTCAGGGTGTCATGGGGGAATAGCAATGCCAGCCAGTGACGAGTGCATCCTACTGTGAGTTGCTGCTGAGATTGCGACTTGAATTGAGGTGAGTTGGAAGACAGTCGCGTGTGAACCGCTCTTATCGGTCAATCGATAAACCTCAGCGCGAGTCCGCCCACTATAGCGTCAGCAGCCGCTCATTTAGGACGGAACCTTGTCAGGATGTTGTAAGTCCCAGCCTACTGATCTGATGAATCTCCAAAGTCATGTGCACGTTTGTTTAAGCTTGTCAATAGTAGCTCTTCTCTGGAAAAGGGAATTGATTGATGTTCAATTTGCATTGTTCATCTATTGTTCGTGGGTCGCTCGGCAGGAAGCCGCCACTATGAATGCCGTGAATGTATAGCAGTAGATGTGCCCCACTCACTCCTTCTGGTGCCGCCAACTTGATGGTTGTCGCAGGCTAATTTTTTTTTTGAGCAGGCAGAAGGTCGAACAGGCTGCTCCACATACACTTTGCGAACAGCGGCCTTGCAGGCCTTGATCCTCTTTTAAAATAGTTTGCCGGTTTTCGCGAAGCTTTGCGCTCCACTCCCAGACTTTTTTCCCCTTCCAGACGCACTGCCTGGCGCAATCCCCTGGTTGCGGCGGTTGGATCCGTATGCCACGCGCTGAGACGCTGATCAAGATGGCTTCAGAAGTCATCCGAGAAGGCTGCCTGGGTATGTCCACATGGAGGTTTAGCCGCTGGCTTTTCTTTGCTCCCCCGTATACTTCGTTCGAACTATTCGCTAACATCAAGCTTTGCCTTGCTGCTTAGCTATCAATAAGCCTTGTGGCATGAGCTCCGCGCAGGTCATTCGGGAGTGCCAGATCGTCTTCAGCCCGTCCGCCGTATTCAAGCCTCTTATCGGATCCGAATTAGACAGAGCTCGCAATGACAAGGGTTATGCTACCGGCAAGCGGTTGAAGAGACAGAAACCATTGGTGAAAATGGGCCATGGCGGTACACTTGACCCTCTTGCGACCGGCGTCTTGATTTTGGGGATTGGGTCTGGCACCAAGGCTCTTCCGCAGTTTCTGAACTGTGTCAAGACATACGAGACCACGGTCCTTTTCGGCGCAAGCACAGATACTTACGATCGTGTGGGTCGCATCATCAACAAACGCCCGTACGAACACATCACGAAGGAAAAGGTCCTCAAGGCTATGGAGGCGTTCAAGGGGAAGCAGAAGCAGGTCCCGCCCCTGTTCTCGGCACTCAAAATGAACGGAAAGCCTCTGTACGAATATGCGCGCGAAGGAAAGCCAATTCCTCGTGAGATTGAGGCCCGGGAAGTTGAGGTCAGCGAACTAGAACTTGTAGAATGGTACGAACCAGGAAAGCACAACCACAGATGGCCGACGGAGGAGGCTGAAGCAGCGGAGCGCAACATTGCTGAGCAGGTTTGGCGACTCAAGAAGCAACAGGAAACATCGAAAAATCTCACACCGGAAGAGAAGGAGGAGGATAACCAGGCAATCGAAGCCCACGAAAACTTTAAGCGCAAATTCGAGGAGAGGCAAGACTCTCTGATCAAGGATCAGCCCCCCAAGAAGCGAAATCGTCAGGAAAAGCACCCCGCCATGATGTCGGGTGCTCTGGGCAAACTTCCCCGTGGTCTCTCTGACAAGGGCCGCGACCTAATTCCAGCCGCGCCCGATGCAAGCACACCTCCTCCCTGGAGCGATGAAGGCCCGCCTGCTGCGAAGATTCGCATGACCGTTTCATCTGGATATTATGTTCGTAGCTTTTGCCACGATCTCGGGGCTGAGCTAGATTCGGCGGGCCTCATGGCTGAGCTTTGTCGCAGCCGGCAAAGTGACTTCACGGTTGGGGGTACCACTTGTCTTGAGTTTGACGATTTGGCCAAAGGAGAGGAAGTCTGGGGCCCAAAGGTGAGCGACATGCTTGACCGTTGGAACGCTGAGCCCGGAAGTCAATGGCAACTACTGCCAAAAGAGAAGAAGATAAGGCCAAGCCGACCCCAGGAGGATGTTTCCAACATTGAAGAGAAGCCCCTTGAACCAGGGAACAAACCTTCACATAGACCGAGCCCTCCTGAACCACAGTCAAAATCCGCAGAGGGAACTTCATCGCCTCGCAAGGCAGTGAATGGCGAACGCCGCGAACGAAGTGACGATGAAAAGTCTTGGAACGGTATTGAAGACTGAGGTGCACACAGTAAGGAAGAAGAAAAAGGAGTGAAAGGAAAGCATGTAACGATTTTGTTTTGGGTTCGGTTCATTAGGTCAGACGTTGAACACGATTACCTGGGGAGTCCACGACTCTCACAACCATATTTGCCACTATTTCAAGAACAGCCGTCGTCTCGCGATATGTGAATTAGATAGTCTTTTCCTTTGCTACCCCGGTTTTCTTACCCAAACTCATTATATTTAATACATAACGAACATGACTTCTTCGTTGGCCATCCTCGTTGGCTTCTGACATTGATAAATCTATAATGTATGAAGTGAATCTCTCACCCCCGAAGCATGATTTTTTTTGTCCCCCCCAACGCCGTTAATCCCAATATCCCATTGCGTATCATCGTACCCATACCCTCGTCAAATCACTCGTCAAGCAGAGTCCGCACATGCTCGATCCTGGCCAGTGCCGTTTCCAGCCTCTCCAGCCGTCGTCTCTTCTCCACGTCCCTCTTCTCCAGCTCCCCAACCCGCTCCTCAAGATGTGCCCTCGCCCTGCGCTCATCGGCAACCATATTATTGGCCTGCTCGAAAAGCGAGACGCTCAGGTCCTCAATCTCCTTGCTCGTGGCCGTCAGCCGCCCCTCCGCCTCCTTCCGCAGCAGCTTCTCCCGCGAGAGGGCCCTGAGGAGCTCCCGCGTCTGCTTGTCCGGGGGCGCCGTGTCCTGCGCGTGCGACGTCGGCACGCTGTTGATGCGGTGCAGCTGGGGCGGCCGGTCGCCGCCGCCGACATGGAGGGTTGGATTCGTGAACGATCGGGTTGGGTGATGGGGGGCCAGGCCGTCGCCCGGCCCCCGCGGGATCCTCGCCCCCGGATTATCGTTGTTCTTGGGCGGGGGCGGCGGAGGGGCCTGGTCTTGCGAGCGCAGCTTGGTGAGCTCCTCCTCGTAGCCGGCCCATCGCTCGGCGGCCGCTGAGGCCTTCTCGTTGAGCGTGCGGATCTGGGCCTCGAGCTCGGCGATGCGGGCTTGGGCCTGGGAGAGCTCGGCCTGGGTCTCTTCGGGGGAGGGGAGGCTGTCCCCGCAGTTTGGGCAGCTCGGCAGGCTTGTCGTGGTCGTCATCGTCGTTGCTGAGAGCTTGGTGGGAGCTGTGGTGGTGGTGCTGGTGGGGAGCGGCGAGGCCATGGTTACCACCATGGTGGTTGACATGGCATGGATTCCCAGGATAAGGAGGCTGGCAGGGTCAATGTGTGGACGTCTCCAACGGCACACAAAATCTCGTTTAGCCAAGAGGCAGCCTGGATGCGGGCAGGAGGGGTGATTGCTACTGCTGGCGTCGAAACTAGGTGTGAATTGCCGCCGGAGCCCTGTCGATCATCTGTTAGGGATTCTTCTGGTGGTGGCGTCGAGTCAAATTAATTTTACGGCTCCAGCTCAGCCTAAGCGCCACAACAGCGAAACCCAACATCACACGTGTGCCAAGCGCGATTCAACCACGACAGACCAATAATGACCATTGTATTTGACGATAAGTCATCTTTATCGAATTAAATTCCATGCAAATTGTTTCGCTGTTTCTCTATCTTTTATTGATATGGACGGTGGTGGATGTCGAATTATCCGTTGATTGCCGAAATCATACCACCATGAACACTCTTCGTATAAAAAGTTGCAGTGTAGTGTGTTCGCAACTCTTCTCTTGTCTCACGGTTGCCGGCTGCGACATTCCCATATTTGATCTATATTTGATCGTTTCCGATCTGGACCTCAATCCAAGGACTTTTGGGTTTGATTTATGATTAGGAGCTCAGCGCGGTGGCGATCACTTCAGCTCGGTTTCGCGACCTTTCTTAATTCGCTAACGCCAGTTTCTGGGTCTTTGAATTCCTTCCAGCTCACTGGAACCATGTCGTTTCCAGCTTCACTTGTCGCCATAATGACTCCAAGCTCATTCTGTGCTGTAGACAAATAGTAGTTTGCTTGGTCACCAAGCGAAATCTGCATGCTTGTCAATACAATGTCTCATATATACTGATATGGCTCAGCATATCCCTATGCATGAATTTAGTGGTGAAGCTTGAAGGATGAACTCACAACTTGTGCCCGGACAATGTCGCCTGGCTTGAAAGACTCGTAGATCTTCACCTTGTCCTTCTCCGTCGCCCGCACATCCTGAACCCGGATAACTCCCTGCCACTCCGTCTGCAGAACAGTATCTCCAACTTGCTTGATCATGACGATGGCTTGCTTTGGCATCAGACGTAATACCTGGGCTAGAACAACGTTGCCAACATCGGGTAGGACCTCACGCCGGCTTCCGTGACGCGCGACTGAGATAGTAGCCAGTTCGTCCTTCGGTACAGCTGCACCGGTGATCTTGTTTAGCCTTTTGGCAGGCCCGGGAGCTTTTTCTGGGGCTACAATGGAAACCTGGCCCATTAATGAGGAAACGACATTGCCTTGGAATATGTGTGTTCCCGAGCCCGGCGCAAACTTGGTGACGGGACCAAGCACTTGGCCAGGCAAGGCGACGGACTTGACTCCGTCAGTAGCCATCTATACCCAGTAGCTTTTCGGTACAGTAATGAGTGCCCCGTGGATTTTTGCGTTTGGTTATTGGGGTTTGCAATTCACGGCGTCCAGAATCTGGCCTTGCGACAGCCCTTTCTTTCTACCTGGCTGCAGAATGTTGATGCTTTGCTCTGTTGAAAAATGCGCCCCACCAATGCGATAAGATAAGTAGACTTATCTAATCTGAGTTTTCCTCTTAGAGCCTCATCGTTATCAGAGAGAGCGTCAATGTCGAACATGCTTGGGTAATACTTGATCTATGTCGCTTGTTCAAATCCAAATAGGCTGTAGTTGAAGATGGTATGGCGGGTTCATTTCGCATTCCAACACTCAACATTTACGATAGCTGGTTGCGAGCGACCTTCGCACATTCGGCACAGCTAACCCTAGAAACAAGACAATAAGGTGTATGATGTAAGCAATGAAAGATATATGCTTAATATTTTGGTATTAGACAGCTATTCACGATTCCCTATCTGTAAGCCATGTCACCATGGCATTTTGTGATGCCGATACCGACCCGGGCTGTGTTAGTCGCAGCGAATTCCAAACGCTGATCACAATCCCAATCTCCTTCAAGATACGCGTGTAGCTCCTCGTATAAGCTGGCCAGATTGGGCATTTGTTTCGAGGTACGAGGCCCTGCCGATTCGGAGCCGTAGGATGGTTCTTCGGCACCACATTCCGTGGCACTACAGGTAATTAGTCACCTCACCGCACTCTTATTAAGTCCGAAATCCGTGCTCGATCGCCAGATCCATGATCCGTCCAATCGTTGCCAATGCTTGGAAATACAAAGGAAGGCAACCGAAAAATTCTCATTAGGCATCAGCTGCGTCTTCGTCAGGCGGCGGTATCGTACTCGTTCCGCCTCCCTCAGTTGCCGAGTAAGCGTCGCATGGGCACTGGACCGAACCGAAACCGAAATGGTCCACGCTTTGGCAGCCGGGTCGGGATTGGGGATCCCGTTTCCAAAGCCTGAGTTGATGAGGGCTGAGTTCAGTTTATACTGGATCCGTCTAGCTCGTTGACAGCGTTGAACGACCCGCCAATCTCCCATCCCCAGCTCTTCTGCCAAGACAATTGGACAACGAAGCTTTCAAAGTGCAGAAGTGGTGGAGTGTGGATCTGGAGTTAATGAGCTGCTTGGTAATACAGGCCACCCTTGGGAAAGGCAAGGTCCACTGGCTAATTAATGGGATACAGAAACCGTTTAAGCCACAACGGTCGAATTAGCCTGATGGGATAGAGGCATGACTGTTTGCGTATGCGTATGGTACATTATGGTATCCGCGTCGATATTCCCCGGTTGAATTGTCTATCTGCAGCATGACTCTCAACAAGATGGTGGAGGTCACAAGCTGCTATATAAGGTGCTGACACACCACCAGCCAGCTTCGTGGACAAGGGAGGAATTTTCAGACCTGCCTAATCGCAATGGCCTTGCCGTTTGCCCATGTGTATCGAGTCCCCGTATTTCCAATAGGCGACCTAATACGAATAGAGCAGTAAACCACCGACAATGGTGCAGTGGCAATCGTAGGCCGGGCTCCCGTCCGGCCCACCCTCCATGACTCTTGAGTATGACATCCCCTACATACAGCTGGTCACCTTGTTGCCTGCTCTCCGATGATACGCACAACTTGGCTCGCGCTTTTCCAATGCCCGCTCCTTTCCCCGCAACCCGAGGCCCCTGATTTGCTTCAAGTAGCCGTGGTGCCCTGTCCCTTCGGAAGCTTGGCAGCCGAATCGACAACCTGTTTGTTGGTTTGAATAAAAACCACAACCCATCGCATCTCACGCCTAACCCCAATTGTCTGGATCATCTTGAACTGGTCCCCACGTAGTGGCGCTCGACAGATCATCCATCCGATAGTTAATGACAGCGCGGTAGAGGGTTGAACCTGGGTCCTTCTTACCTATACATACTCTTTGAATACTGGTCGACTTTGAAATGCCCCATAGTTGCGCATTGGTTTCCATCTGACGTACGGAGCAAGTCTTGGCAATCGTGGTTGTCGCATCGCAACCAAGTTGGCAAGTGGCCGCCATACACAACAGCCAGCACCAACTAGACACAACTGGTGACCATGTCGGGGCCCACGAGTGATGAGGAAAACAGGGAGCTTCAGGCGCAACCTGCAGACGTCCAGGCCGCAGCCCTTGAGCCCACAATCTCGCATGACCCCGAGCCCGAAGACGTCGTCGTCTCCCGGGTCCAGAGCCGCAAGGAGGATGAAGACAGCGGGAAGACGCCCAGCAATCTGACGCCGTCGATTGGAGACGAGAAGGGCGACGGGGACGCCATCTCTTCAGCACCGCGTCTCAACTCGGACTCGGACGTTGAGGATGAGAAGCCTCGGGCCAAGCTCACAACCACCAAGAGCTACGCGACCGATGCCACTGCCACTTCGGCCGGTCCCGAGCCTGCGCAAGGTGGGAAGAAGGGCTGGCGCAGGATCATCAACCCTTTGAGATGGGGGAGCATCCCACCAGTCCCCGAGGAGAGGATCGTCTCGAGGGAGTACAAGGCCAGCTTCCTGAGCAAGATGGTTTTCGCCTGGATGGCGCCCATCATGACAGCAGGGTACAAGAGAGAGCTGGATGCCAAGGACATATGGTCAGTGAACCCGGACAGAGCCGCTGACCCCATGACGGCAAAGGTCAAGGAGGCATTCAAGAAGCACGTTGATAAGGGGGCCAAGAACCCTCTCTTCTGGGCGCTCCACGATTCATTCTTTGGAGAGTTCTACGTCGGCGCCTTCTTTGCCATAGTATCGTCAATCCTTCAGACCTTGTCGCCTTTTGTCCTGCGTTATCTCATTTCGTTCGCTAGTGAGGCATGGATCGCCACGCAAACCGGCAGAGACGGTCCCCCCATTGGTAACGGAATCGGACTTGCTATTGGAATCACTGTGATGCAAGTGCTTCAGAGTGTTTCCATCAACCACTTTGTTTACAACGGCATGATGGTGGGAGGCGAATCGCGTGGTGTCCTCATTGGATTGATATACGAGAAGTCGATGCTCATCTCTGGGCGCGCAAGAGCTGGAGATGTCCAGATTGAAGGAGCGACTCAGGCTGGAGGAGAGGACAAGTCCCCCGACGCCGACGCTGCGGCTGATTCCAAGAAGAAAAAGAAGAAGGAAGACAAAAAGGCCAAAGCCAAAGGACAGGGAGAGCCGGACATGACTGGCTGGGGAAACGGCCGCATCACCAATTTGATGAGTGTCGATACCTATCGTATTGATCAGGCATCTGGCTTGTTCCACATGGTCTGGACCGCCCCAGTTTCGCTCATCATCACAATCGTCCTTCTCATCATCAACATCTCTTATAACGCTCTGGCAGGTCTCGGCCTCCTAGTGATTGGTGCACCGCTTCTCACCAGGGCCATCCGCAGTCTGTTCCGGAGGAGAAGGGAGATCAACAAGATCACTGACCAGCGAGTTTCCCTTACTCAAGAAATCATCCAGTCCGTCAAGTTTGTGAAATTCTTTGGCTGGGAGAAGGCATTCTTGGGCCATCTGCAGGACTATCGTAACAAGGAGATCTCTGCCATCCAGGTACTCCTTGCTATCAGGAATGCAATCAACGCAGTGAGCATGTCGCTTCCAGTCTTTGCCTCCATGCTTTCGTTCATCAGCTACTCCTACACGAGGCCAGATCTTCCTGCTGCTCAGGTCTTCTCCTCCCTGGCCCTGTTCAACGGTCTCCGTCTTCCTCTCAACTTGATTCCCCTGGTTCTCAGTCAGGCCATCGATGCCTGGGGTTCCATGGGCAGAATCCAAGAGTTCTTGCTGGCAGAGGAGATGGAGGAGGACATTGTTCACAAGGACGATGGCCCCAATGCAGTTGAACTGCACAACGCGGCTTTCACGTGGGAAAAGACACCTGCGAAAGAAAAGAGCGATGAGAAAGAGAAGGATACCAAGAAACCCAAGAAAGAAATTGCCAAAGACGGACCCCAGGATCCCGAACCCGTCAAGGAGACATCGGAGAGAGAACCGTTCAAGATTCACGACCTCGACATCGAAATTGGCCGAAACGAGTTGATCGCTGTCATTGGTTCGGTTGGCAGCGGAAAGAGCTCATTGCTCTCTGCTCTTGCTGGAGAAATGCGAAAGACAAGCGGTGAAGTTGTATTTGGTGCCTCGCGAGCGTTCTGCCCCCAGTATGCCTGGATCCAAAACGCGACAGTGCAGAACAACATTACTTTTGGGCGCGATCTCGATAAGCCGTGGTACAAGGAAGTGATCCACGCGTAAGTGTTCACACAGAATTTCCATTGTCTGCTACAAGAGACTAACATAAGTGATGCTTCAGGTGCGCTCTCCAGGCCGATCTCGACATGCTCCCTAATGGTGACCAGACGGAGATTGGTGAGCGAGGCATTACCATCTCCGGTGGCCAAAAACAACGTATCAATATTGCAAGAGCCATCTATTTTGATGCCGATATTGTCCTAATGGACGATCCCTTGAGCGCAGTCGATGCCCACGTTGGACGCCATATCTTTGACCACGCTATCCTTGGCTTGCTCAAGGACAAGTGTCGCGTCCTCGCAACACACCAGCTTTGGGTGCTGAACCGATGTGACAGGATTGTGTGGATGGAAAACGGGAGAATCCAGGCTATCGATACATTCCAGAACCTCATGCAGAACCACCAGGGCTTCCAGACACTGATGGAGACTACTTCTGTCGAAAAGGAAAAGGAAGAGATAAAGGAGGACGGAGACGACGAGGGAGGCGACAATGCTCTTACAAAGAAAACAACGAAGAAGAACAAGAAGGGAGCCGCCCTCATGCAGCAGGAAGAGCGGGCAGTTGCCAGTGTGCCCTGGTCAGTGTATGGTGATTACGTCCGCGCCTCAGGTTCCATCTTCAACGGGCCTTTTGTCATCTTTCTCCTCATTCTCTCTCAGGGATCCAACATCACCACCAGCTTGTGGCTTTCCTACTGGACCTCAGACAAGTATGGCCTCTCCAAGGGCCAGTATATTGGTATATATGCTGGTCTAGGTGCCGTCCAGGCTCTCCTGATGTACTTCTTCTCCGTGATGCTGTCCGTTCTTGGAACGAAATCCAGCAAAACCATGCTACAGGAAGCTGTCACGCGGGTTTTGCGTGCCCCCATGTCATTCTTCGACACGACGCCCCTGGGCCGCATCACCAACAGGTTCTCTCGCGATGTCGACGTCATGGACAACAATCTCACGGATGCCATCAGGATGTTCTTCTTCACCATCGCCATGGTCACGGCCGTGTTTGCTCTCATCATTGCCTACTTCCACTACTTTGCCGTGGCTCTTGTGCCAATGTACTTCTTGTTCATGTTCTCGGCATCGTACTACCGCGCCTCGGCCCGAGAGGTAAAGCGATTCGAATCCGTCCTGCGTTCAAACGTCTTCGCAAAGTTTGGAGAGGGCCTGAGTGGTATTTCTTCGATCCGGGCCTACGGTCTTCGGGACCGCTTCATTGCCGACCTTCGCAAGTCCATTGACGAGATGAACGCCGCGTACTACTTGACCTTTTCCAACCAGCGCTGGCTCTCCATGAGGCTGGACAACATTGGCAATGCCCTCATCTTCACCGTGGGCATCCTGATTGTCACATCTCGCTTCAGCGTGGACCCCTCCATTGGTGGTCTTGTCTTAAGTTACATCCTGTCCATTGCCCAGATGCTCCAGTTCTCTGTTCGTCAATTGGCAGAAGTCGAGAACGGAATGAACGCCGTCGAGCGTCTCCGATACTACGGCAGGGAGCTGGAAGAGGAGGCACCCCTCCACACAGTCGATGTCCGCCCCAGCTGGCCCGAGAAGGGCGAGATCATATTCGACAAGGTCGAGATGAGATACCGCGCCAACCTGCCCCTCGTGCTCAGGGGCCTCTCCATGCACATCCAAGCCGGCGAGCGCATCGGCATCGTCGGGCGCACAGGCGCCGGCAAGAGCTCCATCATGAGCACCCTCTTCCGCCTCGTCGAGATCTCTGCGGGATCCATCACCGTCGACGGCCTCAACATCTCCACCATCGGCCTCCAGGACCTGCGCTCGCGCCTCGCCATCATCCCGCAGGACCCCACGCTGTTCCGCGGCACCATCCGCAGCAACCTCGACCCCTTCAGCGAGCACACGGACCTGGAGCTGTGGTCCGCCCTCCGCCAGGCCGACCTGGTCCCCGCCGACGCCAACACGGACACGGCCACAGCGTCCGACTCGTCCCACCTCCACCTCGACACCGTCGTCGAGGAGGACGGCCTCAACTTCTCCCTCGGCCAGCGCCAGCTCATGGCTCTCGCGCGCGCCCTCGTCCGCGGCTCCCAGATCATCGTGTGCGACGAGGCCACGTCGTCGGTGGACATGGAGACCGACGTCAAGATCCAGACCACCATGGCCACGGGCTTCAGGGGCAAGACACTCCTCTGCATCGCCCACCGACTGCGCACCATCGTCGGCTACGACCGCATCTGCGTCATGGACGCCGGGCAGATCGCCGAGCTTGACAGCCCGGCCGAGCTGTGGAAGAACGAGGGTGGCATCTTCAGGAGCATGTGCGATCGAAGCGGGATCCGGTTAGAGGATATCAAGGGGGCTAGGGAAGCCATGGAAGGGATTGTTAAAAGCGATGACGCCTGAGGTCGAGTGAGACATGGCTGTCTTGAAATGAGGATCACATACTAAAATAGACTTCACAGAACCGGGGTATTTCAAACAGTGTTTTAGAGAATGAAGAAAAAAACTCAACGGCGTTCGGGCTTTGTACAGTATAAAAAAGGCTAATCACTATTAATGGCTATGTCTAGCATCTCCTGTTTGAGATGATACCTATTCCAGAAAGGCAAAGGGAATTTTCAAAAGTGCAATAACAAACACAGGCTGTTCCAACCTCGCTATAACAATGTGGTATAAAATATATCCAAGTCCACACAGTCCAGTCCAATCCTGTCGTTCCGAGCTATGAAATTCAACGGTACTGCCCACCCCCAAGATGCGCAGAATGTCTCGATGTCGTGGAAGGCATCTGAGAAGGAGGGAAGGCGTTCGGGTCATCGGCAAGCAAATCGTCCAGATAGGCACTAGGGGCGCGCTGGCTGTGTGGGCGGTTGAGGTTGAGCGAAGTAGCGCTCAAATCTCGCCTAGCTGTGCCAACTACTTGAGGGGAATCGGGAGGTGTGCCTTGGAATGTGTTGCGGGAGCCGCCATGACCCCTTGAATCTGGTCGAAGATTTGTCATGCTAGTAGAGTGTCGTTGCGTCTGGTTGTTGGATCCTGCTCCGGCAGCGTAAAAACCAGAGGGAAGATAGGTAGATGCCCGGTTTCCAGGGGTTGTCGAATTAGCTGCGGTGGGAGAGAAGAAGAGGTTCGAGGCACTGGCGTTGGTCATGGATGGAACTGTACCACGCGTCGTCCTTCGGGGGTTGCGACCAGGCTGAGAAAGAGACATGGTTGAGTTCTGATCAGTGTACTTGTAGAAGGGTGCAGGCGGGGCAGGGAAGCCGGCCTTGGCATTCGTGTCGTGCTGAGCCTTCGCAGCACGTTCGACTGATCGATGAAGCAAAAGACCAACAATGACACGCCAGAGGAGAATGGCCAAGAAAAAGGCCCCCAAGATAGCTCCTACGGCAATAAAAACGGTTCCTTCCGGTGCGCGAGAATGCTGCATGAATGGGGCATTGACTGTCGGAGGAACGGCTGCAGGAGCATATGTTGGAACACCATACTTTCCTGTCAGCGACGCTGTGATGCGGATATTGCCTGAATCAGAATCCGAGGTTGAAGTTGTCTTCGAGGTAGTTGTTGAGGTCGTCGAAGTCTTTGAAGAAGATGACGTCGTCGAGCTTTTCTCCTCCTCGGTGGTTGTGGTTTTTTTCTCCTCGCTCGTAGTGGATGCTTTGTCCGTCGTGCTGGGCTTAGACTCCGACGTCGTGGCAGCTTGCGAGCTTGGCTGATTGGAGGTTTGTTGGGCTGAGGTCTGTTTGTCGTCCCCAGATGCCGTGGTTTTGTCCGTGCTGTCTTGAGCAAGAACAGGCTTTACGGCGATGAGGGCTGTCGATAATAGGGACGTATAGAGAAGCGACCGCTTCGAGGAGGGGGCGAAGGCGGGCATGATCGGTCGGTCGATGATAGAAAAGGTGGTCGAAAATCGCGTAGGTGGATTCGGAAATCGGTCGTGAGGACCTGAGGAAACGGCGGTGATCAAGTGCTCAAAACATGCGGAAAATAGACGATATAGCGCATAGGGTTGCGGCGTGCTGGAATGCAGAACGGATAAACGAATGGTGGCTGTGCCTCGGGGGCGACGTGGTGCGCGACGTGCGACAACCAGGAATGGCCCTGGGGATGAGTCAACTGGAGTTGCAGGGTGAGCGAAAATATATCAACAACGAAGGACTATAAGCAAGCAATGACGAGAGAAAAAGCAATGTCTGAAAAGAATGCTGGCGGCGGCGATCAGGCTAACGAAGCCATGAATGCATGGTGGTCTTGGATGGGGCGGAGAGACAAGAAGGAGAAGGGTTCAGCTGGTGGGTGGTGTTCGTGGGTGTGGGATGGAGGGAACGGGGCCCAAGAAAGAAGGACCAGACCCATCTGGGGCTCCTTCCAGTCCCTGGTTAGCGCTAAATTACCTCGACAGCTGGATCAACGAGAAAAGGAGGAGCGTGCATCTCCGAAACGCGTTAGACCGGCGTGAGCTTATGGGATGCCCTCGAACCAGGCCGTTTAGCGCGCTCCACAGTTGAAGAGCAGAAGCCGTCTGATTGGAGGTTAGCGCCCTGGCCAGGAGCAGATATCAGCGCTCCTCGTGGTTGGTGGTCGTCATCAGGGATCACGCCAGTTGGTATGCGCACTGAGGCACGCGAGTTTCACTAGTGAATGTTGGAGAACTATCGATCTAGGAGGGACAGACATATCTGTATTCTCCCTGCGGTTACTCACGTCTGCAATGCAATACCAATGTTCTACCAAGGAAACGTCACCAACAGGCCGCTGCCAGCTTCCCTCGCACTCGTCCCACCTCAGCGTCAACCGTAGGACATGACCTTGAGAGCAAGGAATCCCACCAAATTGCTGTCAGAAACAAGGGACCGCTAAGTCACCTCGACAGTCAAATAACAATGCTTCCTAGTATGTCATTATGGATAAAACTATAGCATAACTACTCAATAACTTATTATTCTTGCAAACTATCATCTATCAATACTGTGGCGTGTAGAAAGCTGAGATATAGAAACACCTCTAAAGTCCCTGTTATTCTGACGCCCGCTTGCCCACATCCCGAATCATGAATCACAAATAAAAACGCAGACGCTCCAGACAACCATAGATTCGTCATCCTGCTTGCGTGGTATTACCATCCCCGATTCTGATTGTTTCGGACGCTATAGCTGCATGTGATGTGTTGCTACAGAGACAATCCGCCGGTTGCCACCACCTCTATTAGCGTCCGGGGCCACTGCAAGCCGCGGAGAGCGTGGCCCAATTGACCTGTGAGATGAGAAGGGGTCCGTATTAGATGCACCTCCCATCTTTCCCAATTTAAGTCGACAGGTTTTCATGGCAAGAAAACTCGAGGAGACTGGGGCGGCCCAGCTATTCTCAGTGTCCTGTCGAGGTTTGCCAAGGCATCGATTATCACCAATGGTTGCTAGATGCCTCAGAAGCCGTAGACTCCCCACTCTGTACATAATGGGCACGTGACTAAGCATTTGACCGTGCCAAGGACCAGCCTGCCTAGGCTGAGGCGTCATAGCACATCAGCAGGCATCATCAACCGCAAAGCTCTCGACACCTATCTCGCTGTTCTTATTGCCCTGCCCTTCAACCGTTCGCAACGCCCTAGTCCACCCCTCAACAACCCTATAATCGAAAGGACTCATAATGGAGGAGGATCGCCTCTGGAAGTTCAGCAAGCCCGAGTGGCTGAACAGCGCCTGGGCTCGCAACACAGGTGTCTATAGCGCTGGCGCTCTCGTACGTTTCCCAAGCCCATTCTTGTGACAAGCCTGCCATCTATCGCCAGACATTCGCGGTGCGAAATAGAAAGGCTAGCGACTTTTGCGCTTAACTTTAGAACACGGGCTGACCTGTATTCTCTCACGATGTAGTTCGCCGTGGCCTTCTACGTGATGCTGGACTCGGCAGTCTGGTCGGGATCGACGATGAACGCCTCCGATGTCCACGTCAAATTCGTCGACTGGCTCCCCCTCATCTTCTCCAGCTTGGGAATGCTCATCATCAACTCGGTCGAGAAGCAGCGCCTGAGCGCGGATTCGTTCAGCTACAGCGGCTCCGGCGTCGCATGGAAGGCCCGCGTCGTCCTCTTCCTCGGTTTCGCCGCGTTGGCTGGCGGGATGGCCGGCGGTGTGACCGTCTTTGTGCTCAAGTTCGTTGTTCCGGGAGTACAGATGCCGGCTCTTAGCATGGGCATTGAGAACGTCGTGAGCAATGCGCTCGTCGGACTCAGGTAAGCACAGGCCGTCAAATGCGATTTTTGCCCGTACTGACTAGTCGAAAAAGCTCGGTTGTTCTCTGGGTGAGCCAGAACATGGAGGACGAGTACTCCTACAACCTCTCTCTGTAGGCTCAAGGCTGAGAGTTCCTTGAGAGACTACATCACCAGATATTGCCTCAGTTGTTGGGTAACCGGCGTCTTCCAAAGCTTTCTTTCACATGTTCAACGGGGGCATTAGTTTGTATATTATATTGCAATGCAATACAAGTAGGTGATGGGATGAAACCAAGACATCAGATGTATGGTTTTCCAGGGACTTGTGAGGATGGGGAGCAGTCAGATGCGCTTAGCTCCGAAGTTCCAGTGTTCGAATATTATTAAGCCAGTTTATTTGTTTATCATCATTTCCATCGACGGCTCTTAGTTGCTAGTCTTCTGCATAATGAGCGATTGAGTTGCAGACCATATCCCGTCGATCTCTGCAAGTCGCAAGGACAACATACCTGGGTAGATTGAGCTCACTCCACCGCTCAACGCTTGTTTAGGTGGTGAGTAGCAGGTTGCCCCTCCAAACCTGCAGGCTACTCTTACCTATCAACAAAAACACGACCAACAATCAATTCTCTTTTAACTTTCTCTCCCTACTAGAGAAGTCTCCAATATATTTAAAGCAATCGATATCACACCCATACTTAGATATCGATAACTTTTTTACCGTCACCATGGCTGACCGCAGCCGTGGAGCGACAACAAACTTCAACAGCAGCGCTGGAAGCACCTCATCCCGTCCTCGGGCGAGCGCCACTCTCGCCGGGGTTCGTCGCAACCTCTTTCAGACTCAGAATGCAAAGCCACGGCGGCCTGTAGCTCCATCCACACACTCTGCCGAAACGCTGAGGATTGAGGCCGAAGCGCCAGCCCCAGACACCTCAGAAATCGTCGTTCGCGATCGCCATGGAGAGATCGAATTCGGAGAGCCCCCTTCCCCCGATCTAGAGGATGAAGAAGAGTTGCCGCTAGACGACCACCAGGAAACGGAGCGTGAGTATTGGTGGGGCTTGGGATGAACTCGGATACCGTAGATAGGTACTGACTGGTTATTAGAGGAAAGGCAAAGACTAGCAGACGCAGTTAAGCACCATCAAATCAACAGCAGCTCCATGGCCGAACAACCAGAAGGTAGGCCATGTCCCATTTGGAAAATTCATTCATACATTTATTTTTCTAATCAATAAAACCCAGAACTCCTCGAGGCCGTGAGAGCAAGTCTTCGTGCTAAAGTAGCCGCTCTCTCAGAAGACAATTGGATGTATGAGCCAGAGGAGCAAGTTCGCACGCTCTGAGAAACTCACATTACATGTCTTGGCTTACCTTTCTTCCTATCCTATTCTATGGTGAGGCGCACAGGCCGCTCTTTAATATAGTGTACTTTGTTTAATCTAACCCAACTGGCGCGGGGCCGTCATTCCCACGCAGGGTCCTGCGCTGGGGCTGTTGGGCGCCGCCAGCACCTCCGCCAAACAGACCGCTCATCATGTCCATCAACGGGTTGCTCTGCCTTGGCCTCACGATTCCAAAGTACATCTCTCCAATGAGGTCCAAGGACTCCGACCATGCGCCGTCGGTTTCTGAAAGTTGTGTTGCGTACCTGGAAATAAGGCCCTTGAACACCTCCGGTGCTCCCCTTGAATAGCGAGGAGTAGCAGGCCAAGGAAGTTGAGAAGGGGCAGGCTAGGAAAGACACGGATGTCGGAACCCGAGCTGGAGACTGACTGGACACCGAGGCTATCGTTGTCATCGCTCAGGGCGCTTGTGAAGAGGCGGTAACTGGTGTTGGCGGCGCGGACGTTGCCCACTAGAAGATAGGGAATAATGGCACGGGCGGCGAATTGCGCAGCCAGGTGTACCTCTCCTTCCTTGTACCATTCATATTCCATCTTGACAAGTACTTCCGGCGAATCTCTCGTCCCAATGATCAGGTGTTTCTCTGCCTCGTATGTGTCGTGCTCCTCGGCAAACAACGAACCCGCAACATGGTGCAGCTCGGGATCGCCGGCAGGATACTCGCCGAATTTCGATGACCACCTAGGATAGAGGGCAGCAGGTCAGCCAAATACTCTAGAATGACTATGTTCTTGCTAGAATGAATTCCTTACGCCATCAACTCTGTGATAAATGTCTTCCTCGTCGGCTCTCCAGCTTCAAACAACCGAAGGCAAGTTAGAAGCCTGCCCTTGGCAGCAGCATCCGGCTTCAGCTCGGCCTGCTTGTACACATCCACCATCATGATGCACAGGTCGCCTCCACTGCCGCCCTGCCCGGCTTTCAGCAGCGATTGTGCTACATTGAAGAGGATGTCGATGGCGGCGGGCCAGTTCTGAGTCTTGATGTAGCGGGAAGCCGCCACGCGAGTCTGCTGCTGGGCTTCGTAGAAATCGCCATCGGTAATCTTCTCCTGCAAGCGGGCGACGATTCGGTCGACTTTGCTGGCCATGGTGGGCTGGGGTCCTGTTGGAGAAGTTGCGAACAAAAGGAATGACGATGCTGATTATTTCGGGTCCAGAGGTGACACCTAATGCTGAGGTGCCCTCCACTGGCGGGGTAGCGCCTGAATCGAGAGCTCAGGCCTTAATCTTGGCTTCAAGCTCCAGGTGGGGGTAGCGGTCAACCAGCTACCCTAGATATACATATGCCTTAGTACTGGCTGCGTCGACACTTCAACTTCGCAAATTGAGGAGATCAGGAGAAACATATTATTGGCTTTTCGATGTGTAACATCGGTTGGAGCCTCTACTTGTGAAATTCCATTTATCAACTAATGCGCTCTTGTGGTAACTTGTAAGTGCAACAACGTGAATTCAAAGCCCCATCATTCTTCCTCGGACTCTTCAGCTTGATTTTCTGTAAATACTCCGCCTTGGGCCTCGATTTATTCAATCCAACCACTTCCGGGAACTGGCGCCGGTTCATTCTGAACTTCAGACTGTAAGTCTTCATGAGCCTCTTCAGCTTGAGTCTCTGAAAGTACTTCGCCTTGAGTCTCAACCTCTTCAATCCGACCACTTCCGGGCACTAGCACTGGCTCATCCTGAACTTCAGGCTGTAATTCTTCTTGAGCCTCTTCGAAATGAATCTCCGAAACTGCTTCACTCTGAGTCTCAACCTCTTCAATCCAACCACTTCCAGGCACTGGGACTGATTCCTCCTGAACTTCGAGAGGTACTTCTTCCTGAGTCTCTTCAGCTTGAGGCTCGTCTTCGAATTCTCCCTCCATGAAAGTTTGCTCGGCAACTTCAAATTCATCGTCCTCTATCTCATCCCACTCAAAATCGAACTCGTCATCCACTTCGACGATGTCTGAATGTTGAATGTAATACCGATTGCAGGACTTTCGCACATCACTGCCTAAATCATCAAGTTTCTTGAGGCTCTCTACGGCTTTGCGATTGCGCCGTATGATCATTTCTCTGTCTCGAGCCCACATATCCGGCTCCCCATTGGCTGCTAGATAGACGATCCTTCGATGGCGAAAGTTAATGGAAATATTCACACCATTTCTTCGATTGGTGAATTGGCCCATCATTACTTTTACATACAGCTGCTGAGGCCGCAAGTTTCGGATGGCTTCGAGAATAGGAGATTTCTTGTCAAAAAAATTCACGAATGTGAAACTATCATTCTGGAGTCGGCTGGGCCGAATTTTGATCACTAGAGTTATGATATTAGGCGTGATGACCGTGGGAGCGCGAGATTCTTCTCGTCCAACCCCATGCTTCGCTTTTCCCCCGCTTTTCTGTGTCTTTCTCGAGAGTTTAGAAGCTGTGATGCTTGGATATAAAGGGACTGAATCCTTGTCGACAGGAGGAGGGTTGACTAAGATCTCGAGTGCCTCCTGCATGCTCCTCAATGTATCGTCACCAAACCGGTTGTGTTCAGCCTCAATGATAACATGTCGAAAGAGATGGTGGAATTTGCCAACATTTATGCGTGGCTCATCGAGCTCCTTTTTCTTCCTCCTTGATCTTGCTCGCCGTGTGCTGCTTTGGGGGTCATGCTCCTGGTAATCCCCGTCATTGGGATCGTCGCCTTCCAGGCTC
Organism: Clonostachys chloroleuca; assembly: GCA_037952775.1. Classification (NCBI taxonomy): domain Eukaryota; kingdom Fungi; phylum Ascomycota; class Sordariomycetes; order Hypocreales; family Bionectriaceae; genus Clonostachys; species Clonostachys chloroleuca. The sequence continues at coordinate 17,042,328 of JBANAY010000003.1, read as the reverse complement.
CCAGAAGTAGAGGAAGGAGAATCAAAAGCTACCAGTGCGTCGAGGTTGACGGGGGGTGGGCAGATGGCTGGGGGATCACGAAGGCGATAGAGAAATGTGTTTTCACTGTATAGGATTCGTGCCGCTTCTGGATAAAACGACTTGTTCAATCGTAGAACGCTGATTTCTAGCGACGGCCTGTCGGTGAAAGCCGGCCCTGTTTGCCGAGTGTTCCCATGTTTGTAAACCCTTTTCCAGCCATCAAAAACTGCGATTGGCATATTGGACCGCAAAAGATATCTGTAAATCTCTTCCCGTACCTCGAGAGGAATCGGAAAAATTCGACGCATTTTTTTACCCTTTTGAACGACGGGTGTTACATGGGCATCGTTCGAGAGTTGGATGTCATCATCTCCCGGAAGGACAAAGAAGGTTGACTTCGGAGGTCTCTTTTGAGGCCTGCTAGAGGACATTCTGTCGCTCGTATTCCAATCCGCATCGGATGGGTCAGGTATGGATGGAGGAGCAGCTTTTCTGGGAACTCTGGGGGTTTCATCTTGGCGAGAGATTTGTATAGCTGCAATGTCTGCTTTAGGTGCCCAAGCGAATCGAATAGGATCCAAACCATTCGCTCCGAAATCATCGGGATCTGGCATCTCTAGTGACGACTCTCCTACCAGATTGCAAAGCTCTGATGGATCTACTTCGGGTAGCCTGTTTTTCTTTCTTTTCTTGAACAATCTTTTGTTGGTTATGACAAGTTCATCGTCTGACTCGGATTTCCTCTTTCTTTCGCCCGCTCCATAGCTCATTGATGGTAGGTCCATTTTTGGAAAAGAGGTGGGTAGATTATGATCTCTCACCAGCACCAAAGTTGGACGGTTCGATGTGGAGGGGAAATGCTTGGTTGGAGAAGGTTCTTAGCTTAGCAAAGGGAGAAAGGTTTTACTGAGAGTTAGAGATGCAAGGAAGGAACTGGAAGTTGTGGTTAAGAAAAGGGAAGAGTGTTCACGAAGAGCATCACAAGTTGGTGGAGGATTTATACATGTTAGAGGAGGAAGAAAGGCAGGCATTCATAAGAGAGGAGGAAGGAACCGGTGGTATGCTGGCCCAATACGGAAGCAAACTACGAACATTGTGAAATTGAAAAACAAAATAATGATTTTTAGTTTTTAAAAAAATCTAACAGGACTGGTGTCGACAACAAGGAAAATGAAGATTGTGTAGCTGTGAGTATACTTGGAGTTGAGTAGGCGGGAGCCACTTTAGACCAATGGCCGATAGGCTTATCGATGGCTGATCGAGCCCCGCCATGAATTTTGGGTGGGTTGAGCCCCGCCAACTTTTTTTTCATGTGCTGCCTTGATGGTTTATCTGCCAAATTCCAACCAACGATTAGAAATACCCAAGTTACCGGCTTTACTCGAGGTGGCACCATACAGTTCCCAAGATGGCTCGAGGCAAGTGGATGTAAGAAAGACTGCGATATTGTGAAGAAGCCGTCTCCAAATCCACATGACTAACTCTGGATTGTAGCGACAAGAAGACGGCGCAGCATTTTACGCTGGTGCACCGGCCGCAAAATGATCCTCTTATCCACGATGAAGATGCACCCTCCATGGTGTTGAACCCTACGCAAACGTCGTCGCAGAAGAAAACTGGCGCATCGCAAATCAAACATCTCGATGATCTCGCTTCCGAGCTGGGTTCGGATGCGCAGCACATTCGCGACAACGAAGGTGAAGCAGCCAGTTATGGCGTTTACTTCGACGACACAGAATATGACTACATGCAACACTTGAGAGATCTCAACTCCGGGTCGGGAGGACAAGTCGTCTTTGTTGAGGCTGACGCGACGGGAAACAAGGGCAAGAAGAAGCAGAAGCAATCGTTAGATGAGGCGCTAAGAGACATGAGTCTGGATGGCAAGTCTGGGGTCGATTTGGATGATGAGCTGTTGCCCTCTAAAAACCTCACAAGGTTAACATATCAGGCCCAACAGAGTGTTCCGGACTCCATCGCTGGTTTCCAACCTGATATGGACCCCCGTTTGCGAGAGGCGCTTGAAGCACTGGAGGATGATGCTTACGTCGAGGACGACGATGACATATTCAAGGAGCTGACCAGCGACGGGAATGAATTGGATGATTACGAGTTCGAAGACTCACAACACAATGGAAATTATGAAGATGATGATGAGGGGTGGGAATCTGACGACACAGCAAAACCAACTAAAGAATTCAAGGACGAGGTGCCGAATCTCGTCAAGGTCGAGGCACAGCCCGAGCAGGGACCCTCCCAGGACTGGATGGAAGACTTCAAGCAGTTCAAGAAGGAGCAGAAGAGTGGGCGAGCTCCAGCTGCCCCCTCTGAATTGCAATCCCAATGGACAACCACGACAAACGGCGGCCGTCGCAAGAAGCGGAAAGGTGCCTTGACGGACAACTCAAGTTATTCAATGACATCCTCTTCGCTCATGCGCACTGACCAATTGACTCTACTGGACTCAAGATTCGACAAGATTGAGGAACAATACAACGAGGATATGGATGACATGGCCTCAATGTCCGCTGTATCGACGGCTTCTAGTGTCACAGGGCCTGTCCGTGGGGACTTTGAAGGGATTATGGACGACTTCTTAGGGAACTTTACAAAACCCGGAAAGCGAACATCTAAAAAGACCAAGGCACAAACAGGGCTAGAACAGCTCGATGAGATTCGGTCGGGATTGGGACCTCCCCGGATCCGTGGCCGCGGGTGAGATGAGACACAATAGTAAATACAAAATAGGATAAAATATTGAATGACAATGAATGACAGTAAGATAACGAAAGAAGTGTGTCCCACTTGACACTCGCATTCAGACGCATGAACGCACAGGATGATGAGAATCACGGTGAGTATATTTGGGGGTGGTCGGATCATCACGTGATGCACAAGGACAATGGTTGACTGTAGACCCACCGGGGGTTGGGATCCGTTCAAGCTATTGATGGATGGAGCAACAATAAGCTAGCTTCTTGAATGCCGGTGAAACGTGATTCCATTCAACAACTTCACTTTTTACTTCGCGTCCTCGCCTAACTCTCCGTCGCCCCTCGAACACGACCGAATCATTCGAACACCTATTTCCTTCTCCTAATGTACAAACGATCTCTTGGATGAGTGCGACGTCTGTTGCATCATCGGCCAAATGATCAGCAACCCTTTCTCCCAGTCGGCGCAGAGCCAGCCAGCAGTTAGCAATCCCTTTGCTGCTGCTGCGGCGAAGCCTGGCAAAAACGAACTCAACCCATTTGGTTTTGGTGGTGCAGGCGACTCGGCACGAGAAAAGCAGAACGGCAAGCGAAAGGGGGGCTAACAGACCAGAGCGACAACCAGGGATCGAAGCGCAAAGGCGGCAAGCAATCTCGCGACAAAGATGCCGCGGTGAGCGACAGCGACGCCAGCAAGCGAAAGCGCCGCGATGGCAATCAGAAATCTGCGCCGAAAAATTTCCTGCCCAACGGCAACGCGGGCGCAAAGAAGTTTCAGACTCGAAAGCCCCGGCATGAGAACGGTTCTGTCGCAGGCAATGCTACTGACGGATCCCGACCGAGCTCCTCCTCCAGCCAGGCATCCAACGAGATTGAAGGCACCACCGAGCCGCCAAAGGTCCCAAACACATCCGATCCGCATGCGAAGAAAGTGTACACCCAACTGCACAGCGATGGGATTAGCCCACCAAACTGGCCATCGCGTCCAGGCGATCCTCGGAATAAGTCTGCCATGGCCAAGTTTAGAGAGCGGTACGAGGGCTATCGCACAAAAGTACGCGCGTCATTGACCAAGGCTGGCTTAATCGACGACCCGACGAAGCGGAGAACTCTGGAAGATGCTATCGTCTTTCGTGGCATTTGCGAAGACATGTGTCCTGAATACGAAAAGATCCAACGTATTACCGAGCTTGATGTGCTCGGCCCTGAGAAGGACCCAAAGGACAATGTCGCCGCTACCCAAAGAATGGTCAAGAAATTGGCCCGCTCGGCTGCTGGCCAAGAGGCACCGTTGCCAATGGATGTACGTTCCGTACCTGCATTGCGGCGAACCCTGGACTACTTGATCGATGACCTCCTGAAAAACGACAAAAGCTTGCCTGGACTTCACGGATTCTTGTGGGACCGCACGAGAGCTATTCGCCGTGATTTTGCCTTCTTTTCTTCCTTGTCGCCTGACGAGCTTAAAACTCAAGTATATGTCCTGGAAAACATCGCACGATTTCACGTCACAGCACTTCATCTACTCTCTCAGGCTGGCAAAAAACCTGAAGACTTTGTTGAACAACAGGAGCTTGAGCAGCTTGGAAAGGCTCTCTTGTCACTCCGTGACCTTTACGACGATTGCAATGAGCAGGGGATCGCATGCGAGAATGAATCAGAGTTTCGAGCCTACTACCTTGTTTTCCATGCCCATGATCCAAATATCATGGAAGTTTTACAGAGGCAGTGGAGCCCACACCATTGGAAGAACTCGGATGAGGTTCGTACAGCAGTTTCGCTCGTGGAAGCTCTGCAGAACACCAAAGATTTCCATGGCCCGCTAAAGCCTGCCCCTGCGCTGGCCGCAGGTGGTCCTCTGCACTCCTACTTCCGGATAGTAGAGGACCAGGCGGTGTCTTACACCATGGCTTGTTTTGCCGAGTGTCATTTCGCTTCTCTTCGCCGCTCTATGCTCATCGCCGTTGTAAGGGCGTTGGCTAGGCCCAAAGACGAGACGAAAGATGTAAACGCCGAAGCTCTGAACCGCTTTCTCCGATTCGATACCATCGATGAGGCGATCGAGTTCGCGGAAGCCCATGGACTGGAATTCGAAGCAGATCCAGAGGCTCCGAATGATGCCGGGCGGCGACGGATTCTGCTCAAGCCCAGGCAGCAAGTTCCTCACATTCGATTACAGCATCAATACTCTCGGAAACTTGTTGAGCAGAAGCGAGGCTCACACACTCTCCCAAACGTCATTCATAATACAATATTCCCCAGCGGCCATGCTTCTGGAGCAAATGGCCTTCGAACCAACCCAGCTCTTACTGACTCTCAACCACCAATCAACACGACCAATTCGATCAAACCTGCTATTTCCAATGGCTTTCCACCACCGACTGCCCCGTCCATTTTCCAAGCACCAGCACAGGCCGCCAGCTCTTTGTCCACCGGGGTTGGATTTACAGGTAAGAATCTGGCCTCAAAGACGCTACTTGTTCGGCACCATATACTTTTGATCTCTGGGTGATATTGGTAGCTTGCTGAGTCGAGGATTTCAACCCATTTGAGGTATTGAACTATATGCCACGTCAGTTTTTGCTAATCTGCTTGCAGGATTTCCGGCACCATCCCAGCCAGCACCAGGATTCAGCTTTCCCAAAACACAGCCTCCAGCAGCTAACGTGTTTGCTCCTTCAAAACCATCAGACACGAAGCCATTGTTCAACCCCTTTGCCAGCGCTTTTCAGCCGTCTTCAGCCCCCACAGGTATCGCAGGTACACATCCAGTAGCGACTGGGGTTTCACAACCTGCAACAGCGTCTGGAACACCGGCGTCCAATCCATTCGCCAATGCTATACAGGCACAACCTCCTGCTAATTCATCACCGCCAAAGTTCCCAGCGCCATCAGTTCAAAACCCCCTCGCACCATCAAGTACTGCCACCCCGTTATCAGAGGTGAAAACAGGGTCACCTGCCTCAGTCCCAGGATCTGTACCAAGTACCCTATCGGGTGGGCAATTAGCCTCAGGTACCTCGATTCAATCCACGCCTGCATCATTAGTTCCTGCAAGCGGTTTGCTTCCGCCATCAGTTGGCCAAAAGCCATCATCACCTCTACTTAAATCTTCTGGTCTTAATTTCAAACCTACGGATGATGCTAGCCAGAGACCCCTATCTACCATCTCGGAGCATAAACCTGAAATCCCAAGTCAGAAGGGAGATCTATTTCCTTCTCTGCAGGCGGCAAAACCTGAGACAACACAGACAGCAGACATTCCTAAACCAGCTATTGACGCTGGCAGTGCCTTATCTGGCTCATCAGACGTAGCTAAATCGCTGCTAGGAACTGCATCTGCGCCACAACAGACCTTGACAGCCGCCCCTCCTTTGAAGCCTGCTTTCCCTCCACCGCCTCCAAGGGACTTGATGGGAGATTTCACCAAATGGTTTGTGTTGGGTGACAAAGGTCTTCTCGAAGAATTTCAGACCTTTGTTGTGGAGGATCTTGTGAGAGAGGTCTTTGATACATTTACCAAAGAGAAAGAAGAACAGAAACGGCGAGAAGAGGAGGAAGCAGCAAACGCTGAGGCGGATCGCTGGCGTATTTACAACCTGCGGCTAAAGTTTTTCTACAGGTGGAAGAGAAACGCTCGTAGCAAGAGACAACGCTTCCTTCTCCGGAGCGGACGAGAACAGATGCGAGAGTATTGGGAGGCTCAAAAAGAAGCCGAGAGAGAAGCAAAGTTGGAGGAGGAGCGGAAAGCAATCAAGGAAAAGAAGGAATTGGCTCGTAAGCCTGATGTTGATCATGCCGCCGAACTGCTGAGTGTGGTCAAGAGGCGTCGCGTTAGCAGAGCTCGTGAAGAGGAAAACCTGTTATCTTCCGGGGTCCTCTCGGGAGTGACAAACGAACGGGAGGCAGCGGCCAGGATCGTGCGACACGACAGCCCTGGGTCCGATGCTGTTTTCGAAAAACCAGCAAGACTATCGCCATCGAAAGTCGGAGTTAAAGAAGGAGCAAAGTCCAGGGCCCTTCGCGAACAATTACTCGGTATCCAACCTGCTGGATTCCGCCGCTCGCTGCCCAGCTCCTCGGTTAGGAGCAGCGCAAGCCCAACACCGCCCAAACACGTTAGTAGGGTTTCGGAGCGGTGGCGACTTAAAGCGATGGGATTTGTCCAGATGCCCGATGGCTCTGTCTTGCCCGAGTCGATTGCCGATGAGGTCTTGGCTAGTGGCAAGAAGTTCTGGACAGGTGCCCGGGCATCATCCTACAACCAGTCAGCATTCAATGTGTCAAGGGCCCACGCATCTTCTATTTCACGACCCAGAGCTTCATCATATAGCACGCCAAATCACAATGACCCGACTTCTGCAAGCCAAGCCTCTGGCCACCCCACCCCGACAACCCCTCAGGCCGACCATGAGATTAGCCACATTAAGAGAAAAAGATCATTCAATGACGACGGCGAGCTGTCAATACCAGATGCTAAGCAATCGCGGCCGCATAAGCGGACTGTGAGTGATCTGGTCGATATCGCAAGCAAGGTCAGAAGCCAGCACCAGGAGCTTAAGGCTATGCTTGATGATATGATGGGGGACGATTTAAGCGAGCAACTCCAAAGCGAAATCAACAGCAGAGGGACTACGCCATGGCAGGAAAGGTTTTAAATCGAAAATGTTTGAACACAACGGCTCGCATTTCCCAGAACGGGAGGTAGACGTCAAAATGGAGACGTATTATAATACGATGGAGGAGGTTCAAAGATGGAACTAGAAGGAGATATATACGACAGAGTCCTGCCTCACTATCCTTGGGTCTTTATCAGGCCCTTAATATCACTGGGTTTTGGGGTAGTAGAAATCGGTACAACAACAAAAAAGATACCCTTCAACAGCCCCGTCTTCTTGACAGGGTTTGTTATAACTTGTTTTTTTTTGGTTCGATTCCTTGCTCTTCAAGCGATTTTTGTATTGCCACTATAGGATCAGGCTTGATTTTCCTTTTGTTTCAGCATGGAGTAGCATAAGCATGGATAAGGGATTTACACGAAAGAAATGTGGATAGAACAATACGAAGCACGGTCAACGTGTACAACCGTCCAATCTACGCACCTTTCGCAAGAGTGAAGCATGTCATGAAGCCTTTGAAAATGTGGTATCATTAACTCGAAATTACAAACAATGCCTGTTCTATAAGACAGGCTCCCAAACAATCCGAAACCTATGCCCCTGATATATCTCTATTCTAACTCAAGGTCGCCAAGCTGGCGGTGGTGGCTGCGAAACCTGGAAGGGGCTGAACTCGGAGGGCAGCACGACCGGGCTGGACTTCTCCTCGTCCAAGTCGTCGCCGGCAGGCCGAGTCTCCGCCGCGGGTGCTGCATCTCTGGACCATCCGCGGCGCGGACCCCAAGGCTGGTAGGAGTAGCCCCTCTGAGTATTGTAGAGGGACTTCTGGACGACCTTTTGTCCGGTGTACAGGGCGGTGTCACCCGGTGTCGAGATGGCGAGCCCAGGGACGAAGCCGGTGGGAGGGTGGCCGTCCATGCTTGAGTACTCAGGGGGCTCGGCCGAGTCTGTCCGGGCACGGATGAGAGGGGCCGTGGAGGAGACGGAGATAGAGGAGATGGAGGAGGAGCCGGACCGGGAGTGAGGTGGCTCCTGCTCGGGCGAGCGTGTGAGGCTGGAGGTGAAATGGGCCGTCGGGGGCGGCGAGACCAGGGCTGTTGTGCTCGAGGTGGGAGTCGTGTACCAATTGGAGGGGGCGTGCCACTGGGCGGTGACGGGGTTCGAGTTGAGAGCAGCTCCGGGATCGATGTATTCCCCCTGATGATGCTCGACCATCTCCCTCTGCGTGGCTGCGAGCTCGCGGGGGAACCGTGGGGTGCGTGGAGTGACGCGGGTCTGGCAACGGAAGGAGAGGAGTGATGACCGGCTGTGAGGTGGTGATCTCTGGCGCCTGCGCATGAAGAAGAAGATGCAGCCGGAGACCAGAAGGAGGAAAGCTACGATGCCGATGACGATGCCGGCAATGGCAGCGGGCTTGAGTTTGCCTTTATCGGATTGGCTGGCGTCCTGGATGAGTGCTTTGCTGAACACGCTTTCACTGAGACCGAGAAGGCTCCCGGGAGACGGCTGGTTCTCACAGCCGGTCTTGATAGCCACGAGAACTATTTGTAGATTTGAGTGAGCCAAGGGAACAAGACTGCAACGGGATGGACGAGAACTGTCCAAACTTACAGTTTGAAAGGTACTTGTGCGAGCCGCTCGACTGGACACACCGAAGGCAGGTCTCGACCGAATGTGAAAGATCAGTAGATCCGTCCACAGCACAGTAGCCATCTGGGCTTTTGCTCGTTGGATCACTGGTGCCCGACTTCAAGACAACGTCGAGTCCCTCGCAGTAACTATCCTCCATGCAAGAACCTAAAGTCTCTGCTTGGCCATCGAGATGATCAAAAAGGCAGGAATCGAAAATATATCGAAGATGGTCTGGGTATTCGGTAAGCTCGCATATTATTGAATAGGCGGCATGTCACTTACAAAGAAACCACTGCTGATCGGTTTCGTCACCCTTGGAGAAGGAACTCTCCTGCAGGCAGGTGAGGCAAGACTGGAATAACTGGCCGTTGTATTTGCCAACGAAATCCTGGTCCTTGCAGGCGAGGCCATATGAAGAGCTTGGGCTTAGATGAGGTGCGCCAACACAGCTCGAGGCACATGGAGAGCCAGCGGTAACTTGAAGAGAAGCTGCAGGGCGAACGAACAGAAAAAGGAAAATAATAACGCCTGTTATCGACACATTTAAAGGAGAAGTGGTCATGTTGGGCCAGACACAATCTCAAAGAACATAGACCAGCTATGGAAGGGCCATCAGAGGCTGGCTCGGAGGGCTAGAATCAGAAGTGAAACAAGACGAACAGGTAGAAGAAACAAAGTATGCCAGATACCTATTGTCGAATGGGAAATGATCAGAAAGAGAAACAGGAAGGAGAATTAGAAGGAAAAGAAGCAAAGAAACATCAGTAGCATAATGTCAAGGGAAAGAAGTAAACGAATTAAGACAGTTGGTCCCGTAAGGCTGGAGAAGAAGGCGAAGCAGAGGCATCCCGTCAATCCAGTCATTCACATATCCACACCTCCATCCCGGCATGAGAAAGGTGAGGGAGGAAGGGGGTGTGCCAAGGACGGCCTGCCCAGTGAGAGGTCAACAATTAAGCCATACGCAGCCCGGCGGCATCGCATTAGTCTACCGGTTCGGCCTGTGGTCGCGTGTCAGGCAACCAGCCGTCCAGCCATGAAACTAGGAGGCTTCATAGCGCTTCCGATGCAGTGTGGATACATTGTGCCTGCATGCCGTGTCACAGTCTGCTTCCATACATATGATCAAGTCAGATGCAAGGGTTCGGGCGCCAGCTGGACACTACACAGTCTGATACGTAGCCAGACTCCGAAACAATGCACGAGACGCCCAATCACAGGCTGGATGCTCAGCGGGCGCTTAATAGTGCAAGCATCAGACACCGGGCACAAGTTGCAGAAAAATACAGAACAGAGGGACTAAACTCGTGAGCTTTGGGGGCGGGCGCTTAATCCCAGCAGTCTCACCCGATTCCCCTCACCCTCACTCTCACACCGGCACAAAGTTCATTTATATCGCCGCCATGGCGAGCACAGCCTACTTTTCCATAGATATTTGCCTGCAGATTTAGACTCTGTCTGTCTAACGCACACAATATCATTTATGAGTTCTGAGCAGATGCTGTTGGTCTCATCGTGACTAATGAGCCTATTGGTTCATGCTGCTTGACGCCGAACCTAAAGTGTTTACACGCCCACTTCATTCAACTTGATGCCCGGCCTGGAGTTCTATTAATAAGTTTAGTACTTTGGATCGAACCGCGAGCAGATGTCCGGCGACACGATGCACCTTCGCGCTCTGTGTCACCCAGCTGGAGAACCTGTGATACAATCCAACGGCCCAAAACGCGGCCGCATCAAGTTCACTATCCAATAGTAACCAACGGTTGGCCCATTAAGTACTTGCTTTATCTATACAGTATCTGCACATCTATCAATACGTCTGTTGACCGGTTAGGGGATTCATCATCTGACTATGGATGTGCATACATTGGGTGCACGCCGCTTCCCTTGCAAGACCTCCTGAGTACCTGTTCACGCTATTATAGCTAAGATTGAAAGGATACATGCTAAATCGTCATCTTTCATATTACTTGTATGTTCATGAGGAAGCAGAATACTCCCTTTTTGACCACTCCAAACTCCAGTTCAAAGAAAGGCTCCTAGCCAGCAAAGACAGAATCACAGCGCCGTCTTTCCGGCATTTGCTGAATACAACCCAGGTAAACTCAGCACCCGAATCTTCATCTAGTGTAGGCGCGATACGGACGGCTTTCGGCCCTTCTCATACAGCCATTTATTGTTCAATCCCACACTTGTTCGCTTGCCACCGCTTGGGCTGGGCGAGCCGGGGTCTGAAAACAAGTTGGCGGAGGCATTAGCTCCAAACGGGCTTGCACTGCCAAATGATGACCTCCTGCCGTTGACTGAGGTATCAAGACCCTTCTTGAACAATGGGCTGCCGATAGGACTGTACGGTGAGCCTGATCCTCCTTGAAACGCAGGACTCCCTCTACCAGAGAGAGGTGAGCTGGCAAAGCTACCTCGGCTCCCCACCGATCCTGCAATCGAGGGCGTTCTTGAGTATCGTGGAGGTGTGCTGAATTTCGCATCTGGGGTTGGGGCCGCAGAGGACGGGGGCAGGCCCAGAAGCTCTCTTTGCGCCGGGGTCAAGGCAATATCCGATAGGTCGTCCTCCTTTCGGACTAATGGTAAGCAGGCGAGGATGATGTTGGTGAACGGGATCAGCTGGAGGAGGAGCCATGCCCAGTCTAGATACGTGTGAAAAGCTACCGGCATCCTATTCCCGTGAGTTAGCACGCCATTCCACACGGATACTTGTAGTGCTAGGTTTAGATCGCCCGTACAAATTCTGGCAAAGCTTGAGTTTCGAGAATGCTTGGAGCAGCCAAATTGCGACAATCCCCCCTGCGCTGAATGCAATTTGTCTGATGTTCTTATCGGAGAACGTGGACGCGTTCCGGCGGCGAGTGATCTCGTCAAGGCGTGGGTGTCGCCATGTTCCAGGGCTGTCGGTGATGGAAGGATCTAGCACGGTCCGTGTCTTTACTGGAGTTGTCGTTGCCATGGTTGCTTGGCGGTGTATTACTGCGTTGAAACGAACGGCTTTTCGATCATCTGCCTACTGCTTTCTGTGAGCTCTTGTTTCATCCGGGCATGATTCCAGTGTGTGCTCACCCTCAATGTGCTGCGAAGAGAAAAAAGCAAAATTCAAAATTGTACAACTTTTACTTCTCTAGTATCCTGTTGGTTAGTAACTGCACGAGTGGCCCGAAGCCGGTGTTAAGCTGGTTGCTCCCTTGGGTGCTGGTTTGTTGATGTTTGTGAGCCTGGCAATGAAAGATTGCTGGTTGCAACCGCAACAAAGTAGAAATGGTGGCTGGAGCGAGGCGCACAGACCACCAGCCACACTCAGCGTGCCTTCTCATTTGCTGAGACGTGCCTTTGCGACACGCCGAGCTAAATTGTCGGCAGCTACGCTACAAGCTACCTGCTGCCGCCTCTAATGCGTACCGTCAAGCCCATCACTACAGTATCCGCGCGAATGGGTGTTACACGTAATCTTAGAAGCTACATGGTGCAAAATTTACGCCTCCAGGCCATCTGGTAGTGCACGCTGTCTTCGATTGAGAAGCCACCTGTGCATTCTTTCCTCTTCCCAACGAGAGTTATTCGACTAGTCGGAGCCATTGAGACTATTGCGGTTGCACGAACGCCTCGTTCCGGGTCGCAACACCACAATCCTCGCTCGACCGTCCAACAACCATCCATCCGCATTCGCCCTCATCGCAATGGCCGACTCACCGGCATCGGGTGCGGCAACGTCGGATGCAGAGCCCATGAGCTCTCCCGTACGGAAGTCATTCGCGTCACGCGCTCCTGATTTCGATGATGCATCGCGATTGACGGATGCTCCTGACGAGGCGTCGGAAAAGTCGTCTCGCTCCAAGGGCAAATCAGCTGGAAAAGACAGAGACAAGGACAAGGATAAAGACAAGGACAAGGACAAGGAAAAGGATTCTCAACCGCAATTTGGCAAGATACGCCATTTGAAGAAGGAAGACGGAGAGCCTCTCTGGCGAGAGGATATTCAGTACGATTTTCTTAAGGCTGTTTTTGATGACGACCAAAAGGTCTTTACGAATTCCTACGACCCAGAAGGACTCGGCAAGCAAAACTTTGCGGACCTGTACATCGACACCATGTCACGCAGCACAAAGACGAGTAAAGTCCTGCGTGATAAGCTCCTGAGTGATCGAGAGGCAGCCAAGGGGATGGCCATGGTCTGTCTTCTAGTCAATGTCGGACGCATGAACACCACCCTCAATTGTATGTGGTATCCGCTTCAGTTTCCCTGCATCGACTAGCCATTTTTAATACTGATCTTTGTATAGTCTTCCCAGAAATGCGCGCCCAGCTACGAACCTACCACGCGATCCCGTCGCTGCAAGCCCACCAGGACCCCCACGCATACAAACAGCTTCAAGATGCACCTCGATTAAAATCGATCCTCAAGGGCGGTGCTGAAGACAGAGATGAACCCAACTCTCTGGATAAGATTAAAGAACAAGACATCCCACGGACGAACCCCGTCAACCTCATCTTCGTCATGTGCAACGCAGCATCCAAAGTCGCCGAGTTGCATTTCCCGCGCCATCATGAATTCCACGATCTCATCATGAAGACGCATTATAGCAGTATGAGCCGTGCCAAGGCCTTCCTTTGGCTTATGTGGTTCTATCTCGAGTCAGATTTCACTGAAGAGGGCTGCGAGGAGAATCCGTTCGGGGCAGGCGTCGATTATGGTCTAGGCGTTGCCAATCAAGGCGTCCCAAAGCTGGAGAAGATGACGGATGAAGAGAAGAAGATGGAAAATATAGATCCCGAGGAGGAGATGGAGTTTGGCCGCGAGAAGCAAAAGATGCGAGCCAAGATTTTGGAGATGGACCAAGCTTACCTCAATGAGAGGGAAAACAGACGCGGAAAGATGAGACTTCCTTTCGCGGAAGATGGACCGGCAATTTTACCACGCATCAGACCTTCAAAGCACGAATCCGATATGGATAGCACAAGATCGACACCTCCTCCGAAGGGGCCGGTTCGCGCATCAGCTGCTGGTTCGACCCGCAGGGGAGCACCACTCAAGTACCAGATCATTGAAGGCTCTTCCCCAGCTCGCGGCACAGAAGGCGTCATGGCCCGAAAGCCCCGTCCCCCAACAGCTCACCAGCTCGCCGTGGAGCGCAACAGGCATGAGAGGGTTGAGTACATTCTTGAACGTGGGCTACGAAGGCAGCATCATAAGAGCCGAAAACTGAGGAGGCAACATGGGGCCGTGTTCCAGGCCTACAGGCGTGCCAAGGCCCATGCTGATCCTCTTGAAGATAGTGATATGGACGAGAACAGTCCCCGCAACCTGCAGTCTTCTCGCCAGCCTTTCCGTGAGAGGGGAATTGGAGGCCTAAGCCTTCTCTCAGCTGAAAAGGATGACTTTGGAGAGCAGGTCTTCTCCTACGCTGCCGCACTACGACGTGCGAACCGACGATTAGTCCGATGGGCTGACCGCGATGCGGCATTGGGGGTCGTCGCGCCCGTGAAGAGAAAGAAGCAACCTGGAGAGGGAGACGACGGCGATAAGACCGTGTTAGGCTTGGGGCAGGACGGCCTGTCGACTTCCGTGTCGAAGCTGAACGGCGATGTCAATGGCGATGTCTCCATGCTTGACATGGAGCTTGAGGACCAGACAGCTCTAGGGGATGATGAGAGAGCGGATGAGGACATGGATGATCCTGACCGGACAGAGGTAATGGGCGACTCAGACGCAGAATAGCGAGGCGTTGGAGCACGTGTCATGGGTATACCTTCGAATCCGTGTAATGGGTGATTGGTGTGGCAGAGGGTTATGAACACTGATTTTCGTCTTTGTACAACAAGCCGCCGTTTTGGTGCGGGGGTTCCTGGGCTAGGGTAGACAATGTGTTTGGCGTTATGGGTTTGAGCAATAGTACAGTATCAGAGTTGGAATTCTAAAATCAGGCCGCTCGCATTTTCGGGTGGCCCATGTTAGTTTCCTCAGCTACGAATACGTGCATAGGCAGTTTTACGGGTGATCGCCATTGGCCGACCCAGCAGCCATCTCTAGCGATGGCTAATTCGTAGATGGCTGACTTATAAATCTGCTCTTAAGACGAGAGATCGTTACAAACCCAACCTATTCATCTTCCATGAGAATGAGCGATGGTAATTAGTTGGAGCTAGAAGCCATCTTTCAAGACAGTGAACTTGTGGTGACCTGACCTCTCTATTTGCTGTTGGGATGAGCAATCGTTGTATGGTTAACCTGGCTACGCATCCAGCCAAGGCAGGTTTGAAGGCCACACCACATATATTGCATTTGACAGCCCCTTTGATGGTTCTTGGGGGGTAGTTTTTGACATCAAAGACAGAAAGCAGAGTAATAAAAAAGAAAATAAGCAAAGCAAAAAATACGCGGCTTGCGAGACTCGAACTCACGTCGAGTGCTTGGGAAGCACCCATGATAACCCCTACACCAAAGCCGCTAACTTGATGTGTTAGTAGCTGCAGTGTTCAATTTATATATATATACGGCATTACAAGCATCATCCATCACTACTATGAGAAGGTTCTCACCGGTTTTCGATGAAGGTTCTATAAATTCGCCAAATGGTCATTTGATATGACTTAAAATACCTTTGTTACCCTCAAAAAGCAAGTTTTTTTTAAAAGGAAAACATGATGTAGAAAGTTAGCAGGCGTAAGTGAAACTGCAACTCGTTATTTCTTGGCTCTCAAATCGTCACACCCAACTTTGTTAAGCATTGAAATTTTGAAACGCTGGCTACCTTTTATCCACAGTCTCTATCGGGAGTATATCCGTCTCGCCTCGCCCGGCTATGTACGCATGCATAGCTCTGAGCTCTAGCTGCTTCGTGATAATCCCAACTAGCAAGATGGCTATTCCCATGCAGATGCATCCAACCCATACACGAGCTATTTCACAAGCCATGAGAAAAATGAGTGAAATATACTGTAGTAGAACAAGCAGTTGTGTAGAAAGTTGACCAAATTGGGCAGACCTAGGAGGGCTGGAGTACTTGCCAATGCTTGACCTGCAGCATGCAGTTGTCTCCTTATTAGAAAGTAGAACAGGAATTGAAAAGGCTAAGCATCTGCATCTTTAATGAGCTCTTGCGAATGACCGGCCTTGGCCTGTGGGAACCGAAATACGTATATGTGGCTATCTACCTAGGTATGTCAACCTGGTAACGACGTACATGGTTAACCGTATGGAAACACCCCATCAACACCACCCGTCACTCCTCTATGGCCCCCACGACATCCTACTCTGTGATGGTGGGGGTCTTCTTTGTGGAATTTTTTTTAATGGTTGAGTCTTGTTCCTCAGTCTTATCCCGGCATTATGTATGCTGTGACCTATTTTGCCCCAACATTCCCGATTTTCTTCCCAGCATTCTTGAACCGTTGTGCAAGGCCTCGACGATACACGTAACCCAGCTCATCTTCATCCAAGCTTCCAAG
The DNA here is from genome assembly GCA_037952775.1 of Clonostachys chloroleuca. NCBI lineage: Eukaryota > Fungi > Ascomycota > Sordariomycetes > Hypocreales > Bionectriaceae > Clonostachys > Clonostachys chloroleuca. Next base: position 17,025,881 of record JBANAY010000003.1, on the reverse strand, counting down.
AAATGGGTGATTATCTCCGCATCGGAGGTAACAATATCGCGGGCTTCAAGCTCAGAGTGGTGAGAGTCGAGTGCGGATGGCGAGCGTGTCTAGTAGTAAGAGCGTGCAATGGCAGTGTTGGCCACGCTTACGATAATGAACAAGACGGAAAGGCGCATGATGAGGTTGATGAATAGCTAGCTTGTTTGCTAGCCTGGGGTCAAATAGCTCAACGGTTAAGAGGCTTTACCTGAAGAGCAAGTTATTAGATTGTATTGCTGTAGATCGTGCAGTGGTGGTTATCCAAGTATAAATCAGAAGTAAGTCCTTCCACTCAGCAAACATTGAATACAAAGCCATTATTACATTACACTTCGAACAGTTAATCTACTACACTAGGCCCAGCGGCGTATCGTGACAATCTCATCATCAGATAATCCACTTAGGAGATTCTTGGTATAACATGAAATCAGCCGTACATGTCGCTCGATAACTATCAACTGAATAGTAAATAGGGCCGACAATCCTCGCACAGGATCCTCCTTTTGGGAGTTTTATTTCCTTATCTTGGCGCATAAACATTCTCCATGTGTCAGCCTCGCATACAAGCAAGATGTTGGTATAAGGCAAGATCAACCTGGATGCCGCTCTATGATCACCAATTGAATGTTAAATGATGTGGGTAATTCTCAGCACAACATTCTCCTTTTGGGGGTCATTGGCGTATAGGCGTCCTCCATGCGCCAGCCTCACATATTTGCAAGATCTTGGTATACTTAATATAACATCTGCAAACTGCAGACGTCGGTCAATATCAATTAAATGGTAGCTAGTGCTGGTACTCCTCTAATTTGTGAATAATTCTTTCTCAACCGACTCCAGAAGAACTGTAACTGTCGCCTAGTCGACAGGCTCAAAGCTTCGAGAAACTTGTCGTGGACGGTGATCGCTGGTATTCATCCAGTTTTCAAAAGCATCGTCGCCCGGGCAAAGTGGGTGTAGTTGACTTGCCCCTTTGGAAAAGGAAACCATCCTTGAGTCCCCTGCAGCAATTTGCTCACCTTTGGCAAGTACGGGGTAGCCTTTACACACACCTCCTTCCGTGGCATTCCCAGGTCCTCGTCGCGCGTCCTGCTGAAGTAAACGACACTGTGCTCACTGAGAGATAGTTCCTTTTTATTGGAAAGTTAGGCATGACAATAGAACCTGGAAGTCACTAATACGAGTAAAGTAATATCGTTTTTTACGTCAATTGGTCGCTTGATGCAGCAAGAGCTCATAATACTCCGACTCTATATTACCCAGACATTCTGGTATCTCTCTTCTCCATTGTCGTGCCCAAGAAAATTACCAATCTACCAGAGAAAACACCAGATGGCTCTGAAAATACTTATGAAACGAATGATCATCTCCACTCTATACCTCATTTGAGAGTTTACCCTCGAATTCCGCGACTTCTCCTGTTTCCTGAGGAAGGGGAACCAAACTTCAAGATTGATCGCGCTCCCTCGGAGTAGCATCCCGAAATTGCATATTCGAAATACTGGATAAAGAAATTTGGTGAGCTGCAAGACCGTAGGCCTCCCGTATCATATCTATCAACTGAGCGTTTTAGCATGGAAAGTGGGAGCGCGTCCGATTGGCAGGAGCTCACTGGCTAAGAAAGTCCCTCCCAAAGGGACCGCGAGGGATCACAAGATCCAAGCTTCTGGCGCATCGCCGACCAATTCCAATTCGCCAAGGATAAAATCCGGGTAGGGTGGTCCTGGTATCCCTGCCGCGAGAATATCACGATGTGGCTGGCTATCCCTGGGTGATAAGCAGAGAGTGTTCCTCTGGGTATTCTGTCGTTATCGCCCGACGATGAAGCCCGATTGGGAGGTAAAAATCATTTCGTCAACTTTGCTATCATGCTGAAGGATCATGTTGCCTACAACACGTGAGATCTTGATACTAGGAATCCCGCATTGGTCTCCTCAATGTCTCATCTCCTCAGGGTAAATGCATCTCCTATGCTTCGACCCCATCATGCTAACTACGGGAAGGGTGTGGTCGTGAGAATATTCACTCTCTAGGGTTTCTCTTCAATCAAAAGTTCCTTCCTTGGCAGCACGCTCAGCAGAAAATCAGCCCGATAAAAGGATATCTGAAACCCTAAAAATTGATTCAGCTGGACGGCTGACAGTGAGAAGCGTTATGTTACATTTCGTGGATGCGACCTTGCAATCAGCAGGGCGAAGAGTCCGGGGTATGTCCCTAAAAGGCATCGGAGCCAAGACCAGGCCTAGAAGCTTGTACCCTTCTCTGGCCCGTTCATATTCAAGCTTATCGCCAAAGTGCAAGGATCGCCAAGAGAGGCAGTTGGGCTGGGCCTCAATTGAGACTGAGCTTGGGGCACTACTCAGGACGATCACCCATCCTTTATCTCTTCTCCGCACCACCGTATGGATGCAGTGGCCTTATTCTAGCCGACAAAAACCGATCACCCCTTCTTGACTTATCCCAGAAGAGAAGGCCACAACGCGCCAAGGGCATGGCAATGGAGGGCTGTGAGGGATCCTATCAGCATCGAGAGAAGGACCTTCGTTAATTGAGGTGGGGGACCCGAAGCTTGTCTACGTGACATCGCTTACTTGGACAGGCTCTTCTGCAGGATTGTGTTCCTTCCTGTCGTGGACGGATTTGTTCGATCAGGCTTCCAGTCTGTTTGGGAGGGGGTCGTAGTGCGTCGTCGTCATATGGCCATATACAAATGGCGCCCGCCGCTCTGCAACTGGCTCCCTCTTTCTCAAGGGTCCTTGCACAAGAGAAAGCCGCTCCTTATCAAAGTGTTTCTTTGGTGGGAGATTTGGGTGTGATTTCTTCTTCCAATTATTAAGGTAGCATTATCCTGCTCTCTCGCCGAGCTTCGGTGCTTTGACACTTGATCAAAGTAACCCCCTCTGCTACCGCTGCTGGGGTTCTCTAACAAGATGCCTGCTGGAGATGCTACTGATGGGATTGCCGGAGCCGAGCTTCGCGCTGAAGCCATTGATGAGAAGAGAAACTCACTGGCTATAGCTGAGACGACCCAGCATGCTGCGTCTCTCGCTGGCTCACAGGGCCACATCCCTTCTGATGGAGAAGCCCCTACTGCTGAGGACCTTGTCACCTTGCGCCGTGTTGCAACGAAGATTCCACTGAAACTCTTCTCAATCGCATTTATTGAGATGTGTGAACGGTTTTCGTACTACGGCACCACCATCGTCTGTAAGTTGAACACAGGGCGATGCGTCTATCCCTTGCCCAAGGCAACAAAAGACGCAAATTTACTAACGGCACATTTCATTTTAGTTACCAATTTCATCCAGCAGCCTCTTCCCGATGGTTCTACTACCGGTGCGGATCCAGATCAGCCCGGAGCTCTCGGTATGGGTCAACGAGCCAGCACAGGTCAGTATATATTGCCAAAACATCGCGAAAAGCTTCAAAATATTAAAAAAAAACCACCAGGATTAACTACATTTAATCAATTTTGGCAGTACATGATGCCTCTCTTCGGTGCCTACGTCGCAGATCAATATTTGGGTCGATATCGAACCATCAACTATGCCCTGGCCATAGATATCATCGGGCACATTATTCTCACGATGTCTGCGATCCCTGCGGTTATTAGCAACAAGAACGGCTCATTGGGAGCCATGATTGTCGGTATTCTTGTCATTGGCTTCGGTACTGGAGGTTTTCAAACCCAATGTGAACCCATTGATCGTGGAGCAGCTTGGAGAGCAGCATCTCCATGTCAAGACATTACCGAGTGGTGAGAGGGTCCTTGTGGATCCAGCAGTGACACACGAGCGAATCTATCTCTGGTTCTATTTCGCTATCAACACTGGGGCCCTTGCAGGGCAAATCTCCATGGTATGGGCCGAGAAATACGTTGGTTTTTGGCTTTCCTACACTCTGCCCACAATCATGTTGTGCCTCTGCCCTCTAGTGATGATTTGGGGCCGAAAGCGCTATGTTCGCCGCGAGGCAGGAGGTTCAGTTTTGGGCCCAGCAATGAAGACCTTCTTCCTTGCTAACAAGGGGCGCTGGTCTATCAACCCTTATCGAACCTGGAAGAACCTTCATGATGGGACCTTTTGGGACAGTGTCAAGCCGAGCAAATTCACCGACGAGACTCGACCTAAGTGGATGACTTTCAATGACGCTTGGGTTGATGAAGTCCGCCGTGGATTCAATGCCTGTGCTGTGTTCCTCTGGTTGCCTTTGTATTGGCTGTGCTATAACCAGAGTAAGTGATAACTATAAGTCCATGCTAAAGCTATCGTTGGCAACCAAAAACTGACTCACTTCCGTTAGCAAACAACAACCTTATATCCCAAGCTGCCGTTATGGAACTGCACGGAGTGCCCAACGATGTCATCACTAACCTCAACCCCTTTGCCCTTCTCATCTTCATCCCGCTCAACGACTTCTTCATCTATCCAGCTCTGCGCAAGTACGGCATCCGATTCACACCAATTAAGAAAATTGCGTGTGGTTTCATGGCCGCAACCACTGCTATGGTTTGGGCCGCCGTTGTCCAACACTATATTTATCAAACATCAGAGTGTGGCAAGTACGCAGCGGGTGAGGACTGTGCGCCAGCTCCCCTCAACGTCTGGATCCAATCCGGCCCCTACATCCTGATTGCTCTGTCCGAAGTCTTTGCCTCCATTACATCACTCGAGTACGCCTTCTCCAAGGCTCCCAAGAACATGCGATCCATGGTTCAGGCTTTTGCTCTCTTCATGACCTCCTTCTCGGCCGCTCTCGGCCAGGCCTTTGTCTCCCTGTCTGCCGACCCCCTTCTCGTCTGGAACTACACCGTCGTCGGATGCCTCGCCTTCGCCGGTGGCATTTGCTTCTATATCCAGTTTAGACACCTCGATAAGCAGGAGGATGAGCTCAACGAGCTTCCCGAGGGTCTCGTCGCGAACAAGGAGACTGGCATCGACGTTCCCCTGCACAAATCCGTGTCAGAGACCCAGAGAGGAGACGCGGTATAAGAGGCGGAGTTGCGCTGATCGTATTACGGAGATATTGTGATGTAGAGTTGTTAGCTCGATCAGATTTTCTTTCAAGGGTAGTCGACGGTTTTCTCCGCATCGTAACAAGATTGCAGAACAATCATGGACTCGGGACTTTAATTTCAGTTAGGATTAGGAATATTTATCCCTATTTCCCAAGCCACTAGCTGCCTGCAACTCATGCCCGAATCTCCCTCCCCCATTTGTCTTCAAATTCATGTGACCTCAGTAATAGGTAAATAACATATTTGGGTATTCCCTGATCACTGATCAGACAAGATCGCGAGATTCGTCTCTGGCTATTCTCTCTACTTGTTGTTATCGCTTATGACAACTTGACTCTGCATATCATGTTTTCTCCACCGAGTACCTGCAACTTTCCCAGACCACAACCTAGACCTCGCAGACGTGTCATCCCACTCTCTACCGAGATCGATCTTATCTATCCCCCACGTTTGAAGAGGTTCCTCGCCACAAACTGCAGGTCACCACCCCACTGCCCGGTCGACGGGTGCGCTAATCGACGCGATAAGAGAAGATCTTGCCATCATAATTCGTCCAAACTTTACATGAACATGGTAGGGAAAGAGGGGAGACATCGTAGCCTATAATAAATCGATTTGCTGTATTACAGTGATTTCTTTTTTTTAACCTATGCACCTTTCCTCTCTTTTTGCTGTCCTCGACGCCGACGCCATAAAGCCCCTTGAAACCAGGGGAACAAGCAGATTAGGCAAAAAAAGAAAAACAAACAATAAAAGATGACGGGGGATGGTCATGTTCCCTGAATAACAACGAACACTGATGCAGATCCGTTACGCTAAGTCCCAATGTAAGAAAATAGGTCATGAGTACACCCACCCCGATTCTCTGCCCTCATTTCCTTGCTTATCAAAATGACTCTTGAAGGTATGATTCTAAGCTCACACGGCTGTGACATAAATCGCACTCTGTCGTGTGTAGATGCGTGCAGGCGGAATATGCGGTTTACTGTATCGCCCCATGGCTGCTGATTGGCCATGTGCGGCCAACAAGAGCGACATGGGGTGTGAGAGAGGGGTTCCTGCAGGGAATGTCTGTCCAAAGGCTCAGCCACTCATTATGCAAGCCACTGCTCCTCATCTCTTTTGTTTCCCCGCATCACCAAGCCCTCGTCTTCTTCATCGTCGTCGTCATGGTCGTCGTCAATTCGTAATTGCTCGACAGAGGTGGCGGTGGCCTGAACACCATCGTCACCACCGTCCAGCTCGTCGGGATCCAGCATCCACGTCAGTCCATTGGCCTCCTCCTCCAGCGGGAACATCTCGCGAGCGTACTCTTCCAGTCCGCGGGGACCCTCCCACAGCTCCCATGCTTCGGAGGGGCAGCTCGCCTCCAGTTTGGCGTCGCCAAAGTATGGTGGCTGCTTCTTCGCGTCTGGCTCATCTGGGCGGAAGAGTTTTTCTAGAGCCTCCAGCTGTTCCCGGTATCCAGTCGGGATTCGCACCTTGACCTCGATTGCGCCTCTGACATAGCGCACTGGGCGCCCGACGCCGCGCGAGAAGACCTCACACGCCTCCTTCGGGGAGAGATACTCATACGCGAGAGCGATGCGTTCGTTGTGCCACTTGGAGACACCATCCTTGAATAGTTGCAGAATAGCAGGGCCCACATCGTGCTCCGCGTCCAACCAGGGCAATTTCGCATCCTCGTGGAATGGCGCCTGCCACACAAAAGACCCATCGTCCTGGAGCTCCATGCAGAATAGGGGATAGCGCAACGACGTGAAATTGTTGTTGTAAATTCCTGTGTACACAAATGTAGCGGGCAGCTTCAGCTGCCGTACATAGTCTTCCACCTTGTGCTTGCTCTCCCACAGTGGCAGCGAAGGCCACTCGGGGTTATAGGCGGCGTGGTCGGGCATGGAAGAATAGATGTAATGCTGCACGCCGGCCTTCTTGGCGGCGTCGGCGAGCGCGCGGCCAATCTCCAGCTCGTCGCCATAGAAGGTGGTGTTGATGAAGGCGAGCTGAGCGCCACGGAAGAGATTCGATATTAATTCATGATTGACGCCGACACCGGAGAGGGGACCGCTCTGAGTGACATCCTTGTTCTCCTCGGTAGGCTGGTGCCTCGTGTAGAGCTCCCCAACGATGACGGTGACATTGGGATTGGTCGACACCTCGGTGGCTATGACGCCCTCGAGATTCCTCAGCTGGGCGCGCACATGGTATCCGACGGCCGTTGCGTTGCGGATCAGAGACGCGGCTTGTCGACCAGCGGCATTGATAACGGCGATTGTCTTGTTGGGCGAATGCATAAATCTTTTTGGCGGGCGAAAGGTTAGGGAATTGTTCCGGGAGCCAGCGAGGGGCGAAGATTCAGAATACGAGAGGGTGTGCTTGTGGCCTGGTTGCTTGCGGTAGACGTTGTTTGCGAGGTCGTTTGTCGCAATGTGTATTGGGCTTGCGGCCGAGATGGCACCAGTAAGTTGAGCAGGCATGGCTCCGACCTCCCCTCTCGGTCGGAGGGTATAAACCGACATATGTATATGCCGATGCGTGCTCTTATAGGGGGGAGGGGGCCAGAATGGGATGTGACCAGGCCCAGGAACGAGGATTTTATCCTGCGAGTGCGCAATAGAGGGGCACCGTTATTGGGGGCACCAAGGCCGCCCGCCTGCGCAAATGGACGCCAGAGACGCCCGAATGCTCGTGCTCGCTGTGGGGAAGCGGAGCAGCGAAGGAGACCTGGATCAGCCCATGAATCGCAAAGTCAGTACGTAAAATGAATGTAAGGCGGCGGACCGGAGAGGATGGATTTACAAAGCCTAATGCAGAGTGGGCTGGTGGTGGGGTACAGGGCAAATACAAAAGCAACAGCAAAACAACAACACGGAACGTGCCTGGGGCTTGCTAGTGTGTGTGTGTTTGGAGGAGTGAAGGGTCGACGTTGTGTTCCCCGGACACGGTCGACAACAGGGAACAGCTTTGGTTGTGAGACCCGAGTGCAAGAGGAGCAGCAGCACCATATGTATACGGATGTATATGTAGGCAGCAACCCAAGCTCAGACGGGTAGGTAGTGATCAATTGGTGGGGAGAGACGAGTTGTAATACCAAGAACCCTTGGGGTTGAGAGACGGCGAAGAGAAGGGGGAGGGGGTGAGGAAACCCAGACAGCTAGGGAGAGAAGGACCGCGATGGGTCTCAGCCAAGGGCAGGACAAGCTAGCTCAATTATTACCCCAAGGAGCGAGCGAGCGAACATGCTAGATTTAGACATGCTAGCACATCAACCTGATGACCTCGAAGGCCCTGTCGGCTAATTGAATGCCGTTGTCGCTGGGATGGGGACTGATGGAGGGGGAAGGTGGGGAGAGAGAAGCTAGGCATATGAAATAGAGAGGAATGAGGTTGTAGTAGGGGAGCGATAGTAGGCTTGTAGAGTCGGCGACTTGTCTTGGGGGATTACTTACCTGCTTTGACGGCCCAGCAAGTGGTCGCAAGGCGAGTTGTGATATGCCAGTCGCCGGCTTTTATTCCGATGTGGGTATTACGTATAACGTAGCAGGGAGACGGGCCACCGACGAACCAGGCCTATATGGGACCAGACAGCGGAGAGGGGGCAGAGCTTTGGTGGCAGAGCGGCGAGGGAGAAGTGGGAAGGAAGAAAGAGAAGAGAGTCGCTAGACGTCGGGCTGAGATCGCGGGCAGGAAAGACATGGTATGCGAGGCGAGGCGAAGAAAGAAGAATAACAGGGCAAACAGTGTGCCGATAAGAAAAGTCGACGTAAAGACGGACCGGCTCTGAGTCTGTACCTGCCGGTCTGGCCTTACCCAGTAGAGTTTCGCGGGAGAGCGCCCGAGGTACCTTGCGAATTGCATGCAGGCGGCAGGCCTGAGCACAGACTGGCTGTAGGGTGCGAGAGATAACAGCCAGCGCGGGCTCTTCATTGGACAGATGGGCAGCTCTCGGCCAACTGAGACACCCCGTGACAGGAGCAGCGCATTACCTAAGGTAAGACGCTGTTTCTGGTACCTACCTATCTGTTGCTGCTGGCGAAACGTGCCAATGCGTGTAGCCTCACGACGCCAGCACCATTGGGGCAACGATGGCCACTCCAGAGGGCGAGTGCGTGTGAGTGCCAGAGCCCCAGTGGCCAGGGCAAGGCTCCAGCTACGTTAGTGCCCCTTCGGTGCCTACATTTGGTCAACGCATCCCTCCAGAACATGAGGTGGCTCGTCAATCAGATAACACACCAGGCGGCGCGCTTCACTCACACACCCCTGCTCTTGCGCCAGCGCCAGCACCACCAACATGCGCCAGCATCGTAGCTCCTCCCCCGCAGAGTCGAGGATAGAATTGTCTGTCCTGCACTGCATGTCGAAAGCTAGCTGTTTTGACTCGCTGTTGACCTAGGTAGGCTATGGCCATACATAGTAATTCTCCCGCACTGCCCACAGCCCGCGTCCAGCCACATACCCGCCAGCTTGGGAAACCATGCAATGGAATCTGGACATGTGTGCAATGTAAGTGCAGCGGACTCCCCGACCTGTTCAACCAGGTCCCCATCATTACCCAGACTTCCTATGTACAGGAACCGCTGTCATCATCATCGGTCAGTCACCACCGCCGCCTTGTAGATAAGCTCACCCCGTCCCACTTGCCATCTCGCCACCCTCCCTCTTGTCGCTCCCGAGCACCCGCTGCACATTACATTACATGTCAAGTCAGCCAGTCTTCTGGGACGCTCCGAAGCTATCCTTGCGTTCCCTCCATGCCTAGCAAATGTAGGTACATACATACTCTTGATACTGTCTTACATACCTAGTATGAACAAAGCTTTCCATGCCCACCAACAGCTCGTGGCTCCACATCTGCAGTAGGTTTTTGTTACTAAAAAAGGCGTCTCTGAGAACGGGAAGCGACTCCGAGCACAAAAGTGTATTCAAGAAGCGGCAACCCTCAACGAGATGTGTGTGCTGCCGCTCTCTAGTTGCATTGGCTAGTCTTGTGAGTGCACACAACTACTGTCGTATGTACCTACTAATATCAGACGTTCCAATCGGTGAATATGTGTGCTAGCGACCAGCTTGACAGGGCTAGGGGCCTGCTCCTCCAGGCGTCCAGGGTCCAGTCTATCCGGGGAGGCTCGTCAATAGGGTATGTACTTCTCAGACACCCAGGCCATCACCATCTTGATGTAAGGGATGTGCGTGGCATCCTCAGCCAGGGAGCATGCGTGTGCCTGCAAATCGGTTCGGCCGCTTACGCTTACCGACCGCTCCTCATGTACGTTACCGTCGTTTTGTCTCACGGGCGACGGGGAACGTGCTGGCCTTGCTGATGGAACATTCGATCGATAGTTCCACTGGTCGCATGACTGGCCGTGAAACAGGCGCTTTCCTGTCAAGAGCTTAACACAGTACGTATTTGCACAAACCCCTGGCCGACTCTTATCTATGCACTTTGCTAACTCGACCCGCGGCCGATCTCCTAGCGGGTGTCTGTCACTGTCTGTGTTGCCAGGACTGAGAAGGCCGTCATCCGCAGCCCTCCCATTCGCCTGCCGTGCGTTTCCATTACTCGATACCTTGCCTGCCCCGATTCACTAAAGATGGTCACGTTGCTCTTTCCATGGGCTGTTCTGGAGATGCGTTTCGATCGGACCCAGCACCCAGAAATTTTCACGGGATTATGTAAAAGTTTGGGGCCATCGCCAGTCAGAAAATTTTACGCCAAATCCATTTCTCATCTCTTTTATCAAGATACCTCGCCAGCCCTGCTGCCATTGGCTCGCTGCCCTCAATTTCGACATCAACCACGACGTGGCGGCCGAATACTCGGAACCCATTTCTACCGCTCGTAATATCTGCATCTCATTACGTTCTTAATTTTCTTTCACGTCACGAGGCCGCCGCAGAGCAAATTGCGCTGCTTCTAGGCCCTTCCCTCGACTTCACCGTAGGTTTTTGCCTTTGTAGGACAAGCAGCTTGTCCCTTTTCCGTTTCCGTCGCTACTTTCCGACGCCATCTTGACCCTTCGCTCTGCTCGCCCTTCAATGTCTCGTCTCCCTCCCGATGCTAGGCGGCTCCATCGTGGTGCTCCTCCCCAGGCTTAGGTAGGCACTTATGCACCCCCGGAATTGAGGGCTTCACAGACCACTTCCGGCCAATCATGCAGCGCCGTAACCCACACGCCCGCAGGAGGGGATATCCATGCAGGTTCTTGTGCATATGATGCACACCTCGTCTGGACTTTTGGCCGTTTGAAACCGATCCTCCAACAAACAATGTCATTATGTCTGTGGCCATCCAGAATTGCCTCGCCAGTCAAAATGGCTAGGAAGCCATGCCTCAACACCACCCACACGCTCTCCCCCTCTGCCGCAAACTATACGTACATGGTTCACCGTGCCTCGCTTCCATCCCAAATCGCCTGTCCAACAGGCCACAAGTAGAAGTCGGTGAGCGCCATCCCCGCCGGCCAAGTAGACCAAACAAGCTTCCTCATCGTACCCGGCTATGGGGGTGGACCATTCGTGATGGAGGCCTTGTTGGTTGCGGCACTACCAATCACTGGCCGGTATTGCGACATCACCCATTATCAGACTGCTGGCAAATTTTTCCCCTTCTCCACAGTCGGAGCGCCTAGCAAACGGGTGTGTCCAGCGAGCGGAGGTGATCGCTCTGGTAGGGGAACAAATTTAGCTTTGTGGTCGTTGGCCCGCGACTGTGAAGATTGCGTGAGCGTCACTTGTACGCACGTTCTCGCCGCTGCGATAAGCTAATGGCCATTGAGAATTCCATCATCCCGACGCCACACACACCACACGGCTAATTAACGCAGGGATCCTTATCTATCCTTGATCGAGGTGTGTCGTTCTGTGGTATGCCGTCATATGACAGGCACGTCTGATTGGCTTGTGCTTTGGAGTGAAATTTCCATCTCCGCGGAGCCTTTCCTCGGCGGAAAACTTTTCCGGCTCCGTCCTTAGATGCTGTGATAACCACCATGTTATGGCAAATTGCGCCCCAGGAGAGCTCTACCGGGTCTTGACGGGCCATGAATCGCTGTGATGGCATCTTGACGGATCGCTGTTATAGTATCTTGATGAGCTCGCAATACCTACTGGTCAGGTGTCGAGGGCAGAAGGGGGGGGGGGGGGGGGGGGGGGTTTTCTTGGATCGAGGAGTCCTAGATGGGCGTTGCTCTCCTCTGCTGGCTGGTTCAAGGGAATAGTCGGACTACTGCCGAATCATGCTACTTATGTCACGTAGAAACTGGCGACCATGTCTCGACTGGGGATCCCCCTTCTTGTAAGTTTTTTTTGAGTGCTGGGTCCTTGAACGATTACTACGCATTGCTATTGAATCGACGAACGAGCAAGGACCAGCGAGGAAGCGGGGAATCCGGACTCAACATGACTGAGGGCTAAGCTCGGACTGGGGTTCTTCATATCCCTTTTCGTCGTTGGCGCCGGGAAGCCTGGGGGAGAGATGTTTAATCATTCTCTGTGTACTTGATTGGTTGCTCGTAGAGGTTATCGTAACGTCGTTGCAGGAAGTGGTATTTCGAGGTAGGTCTTGCAAAGGCGATCACTGTCGGCACATCTACTATGAACGGCTAAAGTGATTTAAATTAGATTTTATGTCTTAAGAATACCCAGGATAACTCATAATTTCCTGATCCCGTACGAAATCTCCCGTCTTCTTTCATATATTCCAAAGCCTTCGTTAAAAACATCAGAACGTCTACTGCCGACAGGATGGGATTCACAATAGGGAGAATTCGAATAATGAATAATACCTCAGAGAGAGGGGAATCGACAAGAAACAATTGGATGAAGTGAGAATCTTTGAGGGAGGGCAAGAGTTACAAGAAGTGGAAGCCATAAGGTAGGGTGAGAACCGGCGAGTGCTCACACCCGCCAGCTGTTGACGGCCAGAAGCCATTGCCAGTACCTTGAGATTTATCCGGTTCCAGTGCGCCAGCTTTAAATGCCAGAAATGGGTTCCTGATCTCGTGCCTTCATGTTCCACGTCCCTGCATACTGGAAAAAGTGATATTGTGTGTTCAATTGATGGAATCGTGTATACACTCTCTTCTCCATACCTATTGTCTTTGCATTCAATATATTATTTGATTGGGCTTTCTAGATTTCCATACAATCAGAAAATTACATTTCCATAATTGTAGTGGCCATCAATATGGCATTCTATTGTGCGTAGTCGCCATTGAGCCATGAATGGCTTTTCATCCCGATCTCAAATCAGAAATCCGTGGCCCCTTCACTATTTAAGCCTCCAGGCCTCCAGCATTTCATCTTGAGTATCCCCTCTTTCATCCATGGTTTCTTCATGCTTTCGTATTTCTCATACTCAAATACTAAGCGCATTCCAGTTTTGTTGATCAGGCTACCATTTCTTTCCCGTCATCTTTCCGCCTAGAACAAGATAAGCTCGTACAGCAGTTCACAGAGTTCGGAGGCGACAGACCTCAAGACATTCGGGAACTTTGGCAACCCGGGCACTCCAGACGAGATGCCTTCGGGATACAAAGTGTCCCCCATCAAGGGCTACTCACATCTCTTCAAGCTTCTTGAAGGGAATGAGGAGCTCGAGAACACTCCTGTCCGGACTGAAGTGTTTTCTGGAACAATTCGACAGCACAACTTCATCACTAAAGGCGAAGTGATGCGCAAGCATGGCTCAACAATTGGCAAGGTTGGCCGCGTTTCTATCTGCAGAGACCAGAAGAATCTTCTCTCTGCCGTCCTCGATATCAAGAAGGACGAATACCAAGTCCTCGACTGCGAGACCAGAGACAGACTTGGAATGTTTCTCCAAGTCTACTGCCCCAAAAGAGCGGATTGGGTGATCACCGACAACGAAGAGACAACCATTGACACCTTCACCGACCGCAATCTGGAACTCACTCGACCTATCTCAGAGGAGCTGACTCTCCTTCCCAACCGCCTCCAGAGACTCTCTGACTTTTTCTACGAGCCCAATATAAGCAAGGCTGAGTACCTCCTCGTATCTCGGGTGCTTCAAGTCCAGGCCCATCGCGCCGCGGAGCTCGTCGACACCGTCTGCAAGCTCCAGCAGCCCAACACATCAGGAACCCAAATTATCGGATCCACAGGCGAGCATGCCCGTGAGTCTCCTCAAGGGAAGTGGGAGAAGACGCATCAAACTGCGAGACTGATGGAGCATCAGATGGAGGAGATGCGGCGCCACCAAGAAGTGTACCGGGAGCTTCTGGATGACAGCGCTCGCTCGGCCGAGAAAGTCACCGAGCGTCTTTCCACCGTCGTCGACAGAGTCGAGTCATTTCTTCACGAGGCCGACAGGGATCAGGTTCAACACATCCGCCAGCTCGAAGATGTCTCCATGCACGTCAAGTACACAATGGACAAAGTCCTCCAACAGCGGACCCCGGAGTCCACTCCGGCCAAGAAGCGCCTGCGATCTGAATCTCCGGGCATCTCAGATGAAGACCCGTCCGACTATACGGATGGCTCCGCCTACGAGCGATCACACAAGCGTGCTAAACATTAAGCTCTTGTGGTCATGAGTATTGTTGAGTATTATGCAATGAGTTTGATGGATTTTGCCCTGCTGGTTTCGGGGTAAAAGTGATTAATGTTTATGATAATGATAGGAATGAGGAAATGAGGAAATAAGAATCCATCTTCGGAAAACAAAGCTTCCTATTTATTTTCATTGAGTCTCCAAAAATGAATGATGTTTGGCCATGAGTCGTAGTCAGCGTATAGCACATAAAATCCCTGATTCAATGCCGCCGCCGTAGCTATTGGCCTCCAAAGATCAAGCATCTATTTTCAGGCTCGAGCACACTTGTTGGATATACCCCATGACCCTCAATTATTATGTCAAGTGGAAGTAATTCCATAGCTTTAAAGCCGCCATCGTGGTGGAAAGCCAAGATGGCTGTCTTTATTGACCATTCCAATATTCTCTGGAGCTGCAGTCATCTATGTTGGCCGGTTCAAAATGGTTGGAAGCACCCCCGAAAGGAGATCTTTTCTTCTTCTTCTTCTTCTTCTTCTTCTTTTTTTTTTTTTTTTTTTTTTGGGTTGGATGCAACCGAAGGAGTCAGTTGATTATACGGCAGACTGGCTTGCACACCGGACGTTGCATGGAACATCAACGTCCAGGATGGCGAAGGTTGGGCACCGTTCCATATCGCCATAAACTTTGACAATGCACTGATGGCAAAATTGCTACTTGGACGTCCTGAGACTGATGCTGACGTGGCTACCAAGCGTGTGATTGCCACTTACCACGGAACCAAAGTCATGATATTAAAGTTCCCGGGATTGGTCATTGTACGAATAAACGCCGGTCTCTGTCGGGGCTGATTTCGAAGGCCCGGGTATATCAACTCAAGTATGTTGGTACATTTAGGAGACGGACGCATATTCATTCTTTGGATCGAAGGGTCCTGGGAAAAGGAAAGTCGTAAATCAAGATTGGACCTGTGCCTAACACAAAAATCGAGTCTTTAGAAATGAGAAATAGGCAGCAGCTTATCGTGCCCAATATGTTGCATTGGAACACCATAATTCAATATCGCAGGAAACATTAGTCTCCATGGGTGAGATGCTTATATTCAACTTCCAATTCCACTTGATGATTACATACCGTAATACACTAGGCCCGCCTCAGCTGTGGCAAGCCAAAGCAGATACCATCAACGCCATATGACTGCTCGGTTAAGGTGCAACACGAAGGCATTGCAGTAGAGCTTATAGTCCTTTCGCACCACCAAATTAGTGCAGCGTAGATCTTTGTTCGTTGATCCTAGAGTATGTCGGTAGAGGTCTATCATTGTACCTTGCCCAAGATAGCAGGCCCATGCTTGCCTCTGTGCTACGACGAGAGGCAGTCCATGTCATCTTGTTCCAGTCTAAGACTGCAGTAATCGTTCCGTTGGCTACTACAATATACTCAGAAACACCCCTTTCAGGCGTTATTTCTGTATGCTAGGTATATCGTACATTGATCGTTAGAAGTAAAGTGACTCTGCTCGGCTACATTTGGTGTTACATCCCCCTCTACACTCCAGGCCTCTTGCGGCAGTATAAGCGTGTTCTGCAGAACTTCCGAGCCCTCCTTGTCCGCCAATTTCTGCTCGTTTTACTTTTTGAAGGAACTCCGCTCTTCAGTGGTTTCGGCCGATTGAGAGCGGTGAATTGACTGTGCTGGGCTACTTTCAATGTTTCATCCTCCCAATCACACTCGTGCGGCGGTATTAGCGTCTGCTGATACAACTGAGAAGACTTCTTCTCTGCTGATCCCTGCTTTAGCCGTTTATTCCTAGAAAATTTGATGCTCTCTAGCGGTAGTGATGTTGAAGGTAACAGAGAATCCAGAGTCTGTCGGTAAACTGGGGCGGAATATCGGATATTATTTTCATTGAAGATTTCGAGGATGCAATCTTCGATGAAGTGTTGAGTCTGGCTATGGCCCAAAGAAACACCATGCCTTTTTAGTAGGTCTGGTATCACGGACCGTCGAAGAATCTTCTCCCGAGTTAGTTGGATCTGGTTTCCAAGCTCCCCGAGTAAGTCCTTTCGCCACGAATTGGGGCACCGTCCTGGGAAGAGCCTATTCCACATGATAGACCATTTTACCTCATCACCCAAACCGCGTGAAATTCGATCGATAAGTTCAAGCTTATCAGTGGGAATGGCATCGGGGTCGAGAGCAGGTGGCTTGTTGCCGCAGCCCGTCCGCATGTGCTCTGTCCATTCGTTCTCCTCAGACCAACTAGTCTGGCAATTAGGGCAATAATATGTGCTGCAAGAGTGGGCTCGCTTAATGTGTTGCGTCAGATCTGAGGGCCGACGAAGTTTAGTTAAACAGCATTTCTGGTATCGGAAGGGGTCGAGACGGAAAAATGGGCACAGCATCTGCGGTTCGCTTCCCCCATGCTGCTCTTGACTAAACAAAGGTCTCTCCGCTAGATGATTGTGACATTCGTCTCCAAAGCTCTTGATCATTTTTCGAGGCGGCTCATGCTCGGCCCTGTCTTGGAACTGCGATATATCTAAAGATGCTTCCAATCCAGCCTGGTCTTTAATATCTTGTAATACCTCCACAGAAGGGATAATGTATGCGAGAAATGTTCCAGGAACTCCAAGAGCGATATGTCCATAAAAGTGGCCTGTTGATGCATCTATCACGGCGGCGCCGCAATCTCCTTTAGAAATTGGGGATTCGGTCAAGACAATGTGTATTTTCTGGAATGCCGTTTTACCAGATTGGCGGTATGATGTCGCGCCAGGTATGAGTCTACCTGAAACTGCACCTACAGCCGTGATGAGCATCACATCCTTCTCTGAACTACCAATAGCAGCTGCTTGTCGAATCTCGAGCATCGTGTGGCCATTCTTTGACTTGTCGCTATTCTTATCATATCTGGATGAACAGTGTTCATCGTTCGAACAGGAGAGGGGAGAGACTTATCCTCATGCGAAATAGTGATTAACAAATAACCAAGAGTGTGGTTCGGTTTGGGAAAGCTGGAGACCTCATGAGCCTCAATCTGTCTGCTGGGGCAAAGTAATTTTGCCGACTGGTGTAACTCGTCGCCAGACCTGTCGAGAATTTGTTCCTCTGGGCGCCTAAAACTCCAGCGGCGGTATGGTTCAAGTTGATACACACCATCCCAGGAAGATTCACTATCTGACGATTCAGATGATTCCCCTTTTTCGTCCAGGTCACTCTCGCCCAAGTTATCCCAAGAAGAAATGCTTCCCTCTATCTCAGAATCATATTCCTGGCCGTATTCATCGTGATCGCTTTCAAGCTCGAATTCGTCCAGATCTATCACTTCTTGACCAATAACGGGTTGGTCCTCTTTTATTAAGACATGTGCGACTGTGAGTTGATAGACGGCTCCTCCGAGCATGACAACAGGGCCGGCTGTGGCAGCCCGAAGATTGCCATTGTCATGGTTTTGGAAAAAGACTCGGACCCCCAAGTATTATCGAGCCTGTTTCTGAACCAGGTAGACTTCCGTCACTCTCCTGGTCTGGAAGTGACTCCTTCATGCATTTTATCGGTATCGTCTTCGCTTCAAGGCACAAGGCGCTGCATCCCAGCTTGAAGCCACGACTCTTCACTATCCCACTGTCGCTCACATATCTCTTAGCTTCGACCCGAATTTTTTCATCTATACAGCATATCATGACAGTTGGGACAGCTCTGCTTTCAGATAGTCCGATCATGTAATCTCTCAGGAAAAGAGGGTCGCCTTCAAGAAGCCCGCAATTCTCCAAGAGGTGCTCCAGCTCAGGAAGGATCCTCTTCTTGTCGATATCTTGAGCCGGGCCTTTTGTGAACCATGCTTTTAACCCGTTCATTTTCTTTGTTCCGGTATCGATATTAGAACCAATGGAAGCCACAGGGTCTGGCCAAGCTATGGCCCTCGATGATCGAAAGAGGCTGCTGGAGTTCGCTTCCAGTGCGAGAGTCGTGGAGGGCGCGCGGGTCCAAACGGTCTGTATTTTGGAGAATATTTTTTTTAGCTTCATGGGTTGCGGCCGATTTCGAATTCGATCGCTGTCTCTGAGCTGGATCCAATGTAGCTACTGCCGAGGTCATAGTTGGCGCTGTCATGGTCGGCGTCAGGAATCAGCAGTAACTAGGGCATCGAAGTTGAATTTCATGTACAAGCGTCAAACCAATGCTCGTGAATAAAATATGCAAGAGGATCTAGGGGGAGAAAAGAATGCTTTTGTACGATTAGCTCGCTAAAGTTGCACTTTCAATCTTCAGCTTACGCAGTTGGGGCGGAGCATCCATCTGCCACCATCACAATCCCAAGAACACCACACCATTTTTACCGCACCTACAGGAATTTATTGGAGCTTTTTCCAGAAGAAATTGAGGAATCCAGTCACTTGCTGATCGTAGCCCACCTATTTGTTGCTATATTCAAACTCTAGAAGCATGATATCTAGCAGCTCTTCGAAATCTTTCTCATTCGCAGCCCGCACAACCAATGATTTATTGGAGGCAAGTGCTTGTATTGATCCCTCTGGTGGCGTTTCTGCAAGCTGCGCCACCCTGCGCATCATCTTGGTAGGTGCACGATTCTCGTTACAGCCAGTAACAACGATGGATTTAACTCCCGATGTCGTATGCCGCCCTCAAGCCTCGAGCCATGGCATTTCAGCTGGAGCCAAGGCATTTCAGCTAGAGCCAAGGCGTTTCAGCCAGCGCTTAGCTTAGTTTCTATGTAGAAATTCAAGTTGTTTACATCATGAGACGGAGCGAGGCATCCTCTTACCTTTAGGCAGGCCATCCCAGAATTCATATTCCGATTACTTACACTTGCAACCAGTATAATGTGATAGCTATAACGACCCTATGCAGCAATAAGTATGCAGAGCAAAATCGATCCAGTCCCCGCAGATTCGATCCTGTCACTGCTGTGGGGGAATCGTCCGGATGACCAAAGACTTCGCACTGGAAGAACTCTTGCCACTCTCAACAAAACATCGTACTTGCATTACCTTCAACTCCAATACGGCTAATTTACCCGACTTCACAACCATGACTACGACGAACTACAAATAATTGAGTATGTTATTAGCAATATCAGATCGGGTGCAACAAAGGAGGCGATATTCTCGATGCTCGGGTCACGCGCGGGCTTCAATAAATTTCCCGATGAAATCTACGAGGATATTCTACACTTGACTGCTCGATTGCTCGTTATGTGCAATATAGGGCGTTTGATTAACCAAGCCAACCCTCGCCAGTACCTGGAATGGAAACGGACAAGCAATTTGCAAGGCGTCATCACTGCCCATTTTCGCCCGGAACCACAATTACAAGAGCGAACGAGACTTCCAAAAACCTTTGATGCATGGGCAGTTGAAAGAATTGGGGGTATATCTATCCAATTCACAGACAATCTCGCAGATCATCTACTCCTTGTAAACGACGACACGGCCGTACTTGTTTTCCACCATGTGTCCTTCTTGGAGCTGCAGACAAAGCAGTACGTATCCTATGTCGTCTTAGTATCGTAAATATGTCCTGGAAGTACACTGACATTATCTCGGAGGTCTCTTCTCCCCAAAGCTCTCGTCGATGAAACCTTTCGCACGCTCGCTCTACTCTTCCCACAATCCGAGTTTATGTCTACCCGTCGAGCGACGCGTGAAAAGCGGAACTGGTTCAAAAAGCTCTGTCAACACCATCTCAGTCGTCATCAATGCCAGGTGGATGATCAGCTTTTACGATGTGGAACATTGAAAGTGGACGCACGACAGATAGAAAGGTTCTAGTACTGGCGAGACCGCTTGGTGGTGCTCAAGTAGAGCTATGATGACGCCACACCCGGAACCCTGACTCAATGGTGGCTCGATAGGAGAAATGGCCCGCAGTGGTACACGTTCTGGATCGCCATCACTGTTTTGATAATTTCAACTATACTTGGCCTGATACAATGCATCCTGGGCACCCTCCAAGTTTACAAAGCTTATTATCCTTCATAAGGGGGAGGGCCTATAGGAGAGTGTCGGATGGTTTGATGATCATCACCTATTTGTCATTTCCAACCCTGTGTAACCATACAAATTCCAAACCAAAATCACACAACTTATTAGGCTCTTTTCCCCGCGGTGGAGGACAGGGATGGCGATTTCATAGTATCATGTTTGCCCTAGTCTCCTTTTCAGAAGCGTGAGTATTTCGAATACGGTATGCACTCGATTCAAAGTATTCAATTGATGACTGAAAGTGGTAGTTGTGGTTGCTTAGCTCACAGTGAGCTTGTACCTGGGTAGGCGAAATCGTTCGAATCACTATGTGTACTGCCACCAGTATTTTAGTGAATCAAAACAAAACCAAAAAGTCCAGTATATATATGAGCAGATATGAATATGACATAAGAATTATTAGGCATTCTACAATTCATGATTTCAGTCAAGTATGCTGGTCTGGCTAACTGTTAGGATAAACGTGTATTTGGTTGGTCGTGGGAGGTAATGGAGTACCCGCCCAGATTAGGCTTAGCTCTCAGCGTGCCTATTTCGCAACTAACGTTCGTCGCGTCTTCTACCATCTCGTCGCGTTAAGTGCTTCTCACCAAGCTCAACTCACAACCACGTTGCACCAAAATGCCCTCTGCAAAACCCCAAGAGAAAGGCGAGTCTTCCACAGCTGCCATCAAAGCATCACTGGATAACTCTTCAAATGGCCAGGCAAATTATGAGCTGCCATGGTAAGTCTCCCCAGCCAGAGCATATCAAAATATAGCAACGGCAAAAAAGTAACCAGTTCCCAGGGTTGAAAAGTACCGGCCAGTATTCCTTGACGATGTTGTCGGCAACACGGAGACTATCGAGCGGTTGAAAATCATTGCAAGAGAGGGCAACATGCCGCATGTCATTATTTCTGGCATGCCGGGCATCGGAAAGACGACCAGCGTGCTGTGTCTAGCAAGGCAGCTTCTCGGCGAATCTTACAAGGAAGCCGTGCTGGAGCTCAATGCCAGTGACGAGCGTGGTATTGATGTCGTCCGAAATCGTATCAAGGGTTTTGCACAGAAGAAGGTCACATTGCCAGCTGGGAGACACAAATTGGTCATCCTTGATGAGGCTGACAGCATGACCTCCGGAGCGCAGCAGGCACTGAGGCGGACGATGGAAATCTACTCCAACACGACACGGTTTGCCTTTGCTTGCAATCAATCCAACAAAATCATTGAACCTCTCCAGTCAAGATGCGCCATCCTGCGGTACGCAAAGCTTACCGATGCGCAAGTCGTTAAGCGTCTCATGCAGATCATCGAAGCCGAAAAGGTCGAATACAGCGACGATGGGCTGGCAGCCCTAGTATTCAGTGCCGAGGGAGACATGCGACAGGCCATCAACAATCTCCAATCTACATGGGCTGGTTTCGGCTTCGTCTCTGGCGACAACGTCTTCAAAGTGGTGGACTCCCCTCACCCAATCAAGGTGCAAGCTATGCTCAAAGCGTGCTATGAAGGAAACGTCGACTCAGCTCTAGACACGCTGCGGGAGCTCTGGAATCTCGGATACTCGAGTCACGACATCATTAGTACAATGTTCAAGGTGACAAAGACGATTCCGACGCTGAGCGAGCATTCCAAATTGGAGTTCATTAAAGAGATTGGTTTCACGCACATGAAGATTCTGGAAGGTGTTCAAACACTTTTGCAGCTCAGCGGGTGTGTCGTCAGGCTTTGCAAGATAAACATGGATCCCAAACGGTTCAAGACACCGGCCTAGATAAACAAGTTTGCATTATATTGGCGTTGGAGTTGGGCTGGTCTGAACCAGCGGTCCTGCTACGAAACAAATTCATGTGCCCTGTGGTGAGAGATATTACAAAAGTATGAGGATAGCGCATGAACTGATCCTCACTGCAAAATATACAAGATCTTTGGCAGTTCGCCCATATGGAACTACGATTTTTCATTTCTTCGAGCTGCAAGCTCCTCCTCGTATTGGTCCCATCTGGCCTTGTCCCTCATCATCCTCCTCTGCATCCTGACTTGGGCCTCATATTCCCTCAGTCGTGATTCAGCATTCAGCATTGCTCCGAGAACCATACCTGAGGATTGGATATATCTGAGAATAGTCTTGTGAGAACAGTGGTAATGAAATACGATATCAATGCCAACTCACACTTTGAACTGCAAGGTCGTTGACCTATACACGGGGGATCGAAGATATGCTAGACCTCCCAGGATGGCAGTTCCTAAACCCCATTTGCCGGCACCGATCATGGCACCTTTGCAAGCTTCCCAGGCGGCGTCATCCGCCTCCTCGTACTTCTTTGAGTCTGAGGTACGCATTGAGACGGCGACCGAATGGTGGACCAATTCGCCTTCACCTCTTAGTTAAGAATATTCAATTAGCAATTGAGGAAAGAAGAATCCTTTTTTTTTCCGCAATATAAAGTTGAACCGGAAGAGAGGGAAAAAGTAAGCGCTCGGTGAGCTTAGTATAATTTTGCGCCGTAGTATTGCACAAATGGCCTGATTTATGCTGCAGATACAGAATAGCGAGACTGAAGATAGGCAATTAGTGCTCGCTTGAATAGCAGAAGGCGAATTGGTAAAGAAAAGGATCAATCAATATAATCCCGAGTAGTAGTAAATCTCCGACAACATCAGGCTCAATCTCATCGGCCGTGAGATGGGTGAGGTCATGCGAGCAAGATGCCCGCCTCATGTGGCTTGAGCTTAACCCCCGATAAGGAGCTTTTCTTGCCGTGCCACCTCGATACAACGATAGACCCACTTGACAGGCTGAGCTAAAGCTTCCTGCCATAAAAGGCCTTGCACCGAGATCTTTTTTTCCGTTCTCAAAGATGACACGACACCAGCTTGTTTAGCAATGCCCACGCAAGCATTGCGGCCTGTCGCAGCCCCCAATCCGGCCTTCTCCAGTTCCACATGGACACCAGGCGGTTTTCCTTTTAAGCGTGCACCTTCCTTGTCATTGTTTCCCACCTGGAATCCTGTACCTCGTCACTCTGCATTTCCTTGTTTTGTAGCCAGCCATTCCTCTTCATCATGGACGCCGTACTGGACCACTACTTCCAGGCTCCTCCTGTCACAAGGTAAGCAAACCGCCAACCCGTCTTCTCTACGACTTGTTCTAACCGTGCTTCCCAGGACCTTCACTGCCATTACCGTTGTTCTATCGTTGGGCGTGATCCTAGGTGCCCTCTCAGACAAGACCTTCGCGTACTACCCGCTCTACGTGTACAAGTTCCCGCCCGAGATATGGCGATGCGTGACTGGATTCATGATAACCGGCTCCGGCATGAGCTTCCTCTTCCAGAGCTACCATCTCTTCATTTACATGAGCCAATTGGAAGTTGGCAACCCCAGATTTTCCAAGACTGAGGACTTTATTTGGTACCTCATGTGCGTAGGGGGTGCAATTCTGGTAGGTCCTATCGCCGTTCTCATCACCAATGTTCCCGTGCCTTTAGTTAGACAATACTCCCCCTCATATATCTGCCCGGATAGTGCTTTGCCTCTACAACTATCACGGTTCCTGGAAATGAGGAAGATTACCCCTGCATTGCGAGCTGGCCCAATATTCGCAAACCTCGGGTCAGTTTCGGGGTGCAGGCATGGTGGGATAGCTTATGGATGGCCCGCGTGATTTCCATTCACTTGGGTGGTTTTTTATGCTCCCTACATTTCAACATCGTTTTAGCTTAGCTTATATGTTTCTTGCTTCTTGCCAAAAAGCCCTAGAGAAGCTAATCAAGAATTTTTCATTCAGGGAATTAATCATCTCGTCGGATTTCCGTTCCCGTTCTTCCTAGACGCCCTGATCCTCGCCATGTGCTACACCACCACGCAGGAACAGCGGGGAATGAAGACCAAATTCCTCTTCATGTTCACTATCCCAGCCCAGCTGCTCCCATACTGCCTGATCCTGTTCAATCTCGTCTTCCCCGGAGGTGCCATCAGGATGATCCTGGAGATCTACGGGTTGATTGCCGCGCATCTCTTCGACTTCCTGACCAAGGTCTGGCCGCGATACGGTGGGAACGGGCGTAGCCTGCTGCCAACGCCACCTCTTCTGGCTACGCTGGTGAACTTTGTGAGCCAAAATCTTCCGAATCTGCAGGCCCGAATGGCCACTGCTCCAGCTCCTGAAAGCTCCTCATCGGGGTCCTCTACTGGCAGACCCGCAGGTTCGTCGGGTGGTCCTCTGCCAGATTCATGGCGAACAAGAGGTCCGGGCCACCGTCTGGGTTAGTAGCATTTCACGCTTGGCAAAGAAGAAAAAAATTTAGAGATTTGTAAAATTATGAAGAAAAAAAATTTAATAATCCAGTGAGCTAATTTAACTCTACTCCGTCTGCCATGTACCGTGTTCGTGTGCCAAAAACCCTCCAAACGCCTTCCCAATGATTGTTATTTACAGGGGAATTATTTCTATTAACAAATATGAAATACCGACTTGCCCGTCCACTCGATGATCATCATCTTTGGTTGTCATCGCTGGTCACCGTGATTGTCGGTGGTGTGTAAGTCTTGGGCCCCCGAAGTTTCGACAGGTTTGCCGGTGTGACAAGCGAAGGCATAGCAGGGCGTTCTTGGGGAGGTGGGTTTGGCGGGGGAGGAGGTACTGAAGAGCCGGCTTCACTCAACGCCCTGGCGTGAGTGCTGTATGTCTTAAGCGCGAAGGACTCTGGCGTGGTGGATGAATGGTTCCTTCGAGCTGCGGGCGCGGGTGCCGAGGGCGCATAGTTGACGGATGAACGCCCGAACTCTAAGGAGCGCGACGGTTGCGCGGCAGCAGCCTGCGGCACGTAGCGTGGCAAGCTGCTCTGGGATGGCCTGCTGGAGTGGACGGAGGGTCTGCCCGTACGCCTTTCCTCGTCCAACTTTTCCAGGTAGTCGAGTCCGCGGTGGCTCTGTTGGCTGTGGGAGCGGATGGAGGAGGACATGAAGCCTCCGTTGGGGGGCAGGATCGGGTCGGGTGAGTTGGCCTGGCTGGCGTGGTAGTCTGCCTTTTCGTTCTTCTCGATCTGCCTCTTTCTTCGTCGGTGCATGAAGAACAGGGCGATGCCACCGAGGACGAAGAGAGCCGCGCCAATGGCTATGCCCACGATGGCTCCAGTGGTCAGCGAGTTGGATCCAGCACCCTCGGGTCGGTCCAGGATGTTCTCGGTGGGTTCGGTGATGTTGATGCGGGTGCTCTGGAAGATTGTTCCGCTGAGGCTGAGTGTCTTGCCGGGCTCTGTCTTCTGCTGGCAGCCTGCCAGGAGTGCGATCATGACTGGGGTGGAGGTCAGCTTGGATATATCGTTTGCACTTGATTGTTGCGAAGACTTACAATTAGAGAGATATTTCTGATCCGAGGTTGCCTGGAGACATTTTACGCACGGCCATACCGCCTTCTCCTTAAATGCGCCAGAGGCCGCGTCGCAGTAGCCATACGTATCTGTCCGGCTGGCATTGAGATTGTCCTCGGTCAAGGGTCCCTTGAGGTTCTTGCAGGCATTGTCGAGAATGCAAGGCGAATTCATCTGGGTGGAAGCGGGGCTAGGAAGGCCGAACAGACATGTACTCGTGGCATAGCGAACGTTGTCTATCAAGTTCAACTGTTAGTGTGCTCAACGCTGGGTATGATTGGAGAGTTGAGTCATTCACATACAAAGATACCAGTGAATGTCCGACTCGCTGCCTTCCACCTTTTCGCTCTTGGCAAGACACTCGAGACAACTCTTGTACTTCTTTCCCTTGACATCGCTGCCAAAACTTGTATCCAGACAGGTGATGTCGGAGGAGTTTGTGGAAGAGGCTGCAGCGTCGAAAGCGTCCGTCTCGCCGTTGTCCAAGCACAGAGAGGCACAAGAGGAGCCAGGGGTGAACTCGAGGGCGAGAGAAAGGACGCTCAACGTCGACAAGACCAGGAAAAGAGCTGAAGATAATCGAGCCATGGTTGCGGAGTCTTATGTGGAGGGTGAGGTGAGAAGAGTGAGGTTGGCCCCAGGAGTTTAGTTTGGTATCATCCCAAGAGTTCCAGCATGGCGTGGTGACAGTTGCTCAAGACTAAACGGCCAACGGACTTATCTCAACCTTGAAGACCCTGACAAGAGATGGAATAGACAGGTCTACGAGGCTTATGGGCAGCGGTGGGAACAAGTATTATAAAGAATCGGGGATGGGTTGCATGCTTGACGAGGCAGCTAATTAGCCATGCACCCGTCCATGCATGTCAAGGATGTGGCTTGCTGGAAAGACCGCTCCGAGAATGGATCAGGAAAGCTAAAATCTTCCATACAGGAGATGGCAACCGACGATCAATCAAGATGCCGGCTCAGATGGCACCATGGGCAGCTGGGCGCTGGATGTTGCTGAAAATAGACACATGGCACCGGGGGCTGGGCCAATAGCTCGAGAGCTTGGCGAGCGGTAAGCCACGTAACGAGGCCCTTGACGCCAGGATACTGAGTCGCTTAAATCTGCGATTGTACGGGTTTCGCAGGTAATTGGCCCAGGAGAGACGCAGTCTCCCGGCGCTTGGAAGCGATTGAGTGGGTGAGGTCGTTCTAGACGGATGGGGCAAGATGAAAGAGGGCGGCCCCATCGGCGGCCCACCAGCAGACCCTTGGGAGGGGCTTGAGGGGTCTTCAGGCCGCTCAGTGCGCTGCGAGTGGTCAGGCAGCCCTGGAGCAGTGGCAGCAACCGCCGTGCCCTGGTCGTACCAGTGGGGAGGACGGGCATGACAGTGGACATCCGACATGGGCTTTATTGATGCTGGCTCATCCTCTTCCTCGCATATTATTTTTACTGTCTCTTCCCTGGTTGACTTCCCCAGATGGTGGGCCAGGCTGGAATCTGTCCATC
Source organism: Clonostachys chloroleuca (assembly GCA_037952775.1). Lineage (NCBI taxonomy): Eukaryota > Fungi > Ascomycota > Sordariomycetes > Hypocreales > Bionectriaceae > Clonostachys > Clonostachys chloroleuca. The sequence continues at coordinate 16,998,470 of JBANAY010000003.1, read as the reverse complement.
GTGGACAGTCTTTCTTTAGATCCGGTGTGTCGCCTAAATCTGATAGCTCGGGCCTGGCTTCGCTTCTGGCGAGGCCTGACTACTTACACCGTTGCATTGCAAGGTTCATCTGCTGTGGAGGGTAGATGGTCATCTATTCCTATGCCGCCACCCAGTCTTGATGCGCCATTATCAAGGTAGGTAGGGTGTCATCGTGCGGGAGAGTCTGGGCATGGCAGAACTTGCATTTGTCTTTGCATCTTGACGTAACACCATATTATGTCAAACACGTGGACTCAGAGGGTCGGTCCCTGTGCTGTGTGGCACTTTCTCAGGTGCTCCCGACCCCAAGCATGAGGTAAGAGCGAAGAGATCCCAGAGAGCGATGGAGCGTGAGGTAGAAGAGAGTCAGAAACATCTTCTTTTAGACAGGCCAAAATGAAGGGAGCCGTAGTCAGGGTCGACACGAGAAGAGAGGCCCCCAAGGGAGGTCAGGCAGTATTACCACCCACCTCTGAGAGAACTCATCCAGGAGCGTATAGCAGGGAGAAGTGTGCCATGGGTGCGAAACTGTTAACGCATGTACCTTGCTCTTGGCCTTTACGAGCTCCTCGTTCTCTTTTTGCGTCAAAAGAAGTGTTGGGAAGATCAGCGAGTTTAATAATTTTCGAAATGCCAATTCCAATGCACCGTCGACTAGTGACACCGGTGCACTGGTAACCCTACGAACCAACAACTTGGACCAACAGATGTGATGCTTCAACTCAGACCACTCACCATGGCACGGAATCCCACCACACGTCCCATCCGCATTCTCACACTATATTTCTGCCTCAAGTAGTGGGACAGGACGTTGCAGCCGGGCCGTGGTCGCAAGAGGGGAGCAGGACAACGAGCAGCATCGCATCATTCTGCACCCACATCCCCAATACAGCAGCAGGGTGGTTGAGTGACGGCTCGGCCCCCAATTGCAAGGAATCTGGCTGTGCGGGCGTCCTAAACGCTCTCTCTCCAGATCCCTGGCTTACACTCGTCAAGGAAACTTATTGTCATGTGGGCTCAATTGGCTGGCACGATGCAACACCAACACCCGGGCGCTTAACACCCTCCTGTCAGCTGCTGATTGGCCGGCTGCACGTTGACAGATGCAGCTTGTGGTAACTGTAACTAGACCCCACCGACTATTGTTACGCCAATGGTCTATTTTCCTACATGGTAGTCCACAAGTTATTCCTCAAATTGAGTGCAGAAAAGATGCCCCAGGAATAGTACCCAGACATGTAGGTACGGACATAGTACGGACTGCCCGGAGGCTTCCTCAAGTCAAGCCTCTCCCTCCCTGCCGCCCCTCGGCGTCTGTTTTTGCCGTCCAGGCCGGCCAGACAGCCAAGAAGGCCGTTGATTGGGACTGGGACTGCCCTGAGAAGCCCTGAGAATTGAGCTTAGGGTTGAGATGGGGATAGCACGAGGCCGTCCTTAGTCTATTCCACCAGGACGGTCGCCCGAACCAGAGCTCGGGAGCCGCCCGTCTAGCTGCAGTAGGAGTAGCTGGTCACTATTAGCTTTGACGACTGGCTCCTTTCTCGTCCTCAGCCCAGTTGATCTTCCCCTCATTCGATTCCCCAGTTTTCCGTAGACGCATGGCAGTTGGGTCGCAACTTCCCACTGGCCCCCGCGCGTGTGGCTGGCAGACTCGTACGGTGTGTGTTCCTGCTGTTGGTTCTAAATTTTCCCCTTCCGTGCCTCCACCGACTTGTGCAGCCCTTAAATATATTTGGTCTTGGCCTTTTTGCAGAATACCTCACGGCCAGTATCTGCGACCTAGAGGTCCCCGGCCTCTGCTCTCTGTCCCACGCTCCTCACGGTAAGGCCAGCGCACGGGGGAGGGCCCGCCGTCCGGGACACGATGAGGATCGGTTGCCTTCAATTCGCGCCGCAGGTCGGTGATGTTGACAGTAATCTCACTCGAGCCGATGAGATCCTGGCCAACGCCGACCCGGAGGGCCTGGATCTGCTTGTGCTGCCGGAGCTGGCTTTCTCTGGTAAGTGCTCCCAGTCGGAGTAGGTCGCATGGAAGAACGATGTGTCTCATCCTCCCCTCCCTGCTGTTACAGGTTATAATTTCAAGTCGCTGCAACACATTTCCCCCTATCTCGAGTCGCCCGCCTCCGGTATCAGTTCACTATGGTCGCGCTCCATGGCGCTCAAGTACGATTGCACCGTTGTTACAGGCTACCCGGAAAGGGTAGACAACGCCGATAGCTGGCCCGCCGACCCCGAATACTACAACTCCGCCCTGGTAATCAGCGATGATGGAGAGACGGTCGCCAACTACCGCAAGGCCAACCTGTATTATACGGACGTGACATGGGCGTTGGAAGGACCTGACGGTTTCTACCGGGGCCGTCTTCCCAATCTTGGCCCAACCGCAATAGGCATCTGTATGGATTTGAAGTGAGCACATCGCACATTATCGGATTTAACATGAAACTGACCATTCAACAGCCCTTACAAGTTTGAGGCCCCTTGGGATAAGTTCGAATTTGCCCACCATGTTTTGAACTCCGGTGCGCGGCTTGTGATTGTGTCCATGGCATGGTCAACCCATGATGAACCCACCGTGTACAACCTTCAACCGCAAGAGCCAGATACTTCGACGTTGATGTACTGGATTTCTCGCTTTGAGCCGGTTATTCAGGCCAGGTTGGATGAAGAAATCATCATAGTTTTTGCCAACCGCTCGGGAATGGAGAGCGAGGCTCTTTATACCGGCACTAGCACCGTTGTGGGAATCAAGTCTGGTGAGGTTCGCATATATGGAATCCTCGGCCGGTGCGACAATGAGCTTCTGGTTGTAGACACAGACGCGCCGCCTTTTGCCAAACTCGTACACCGTATAGGTGAACAAAACGGCGTCTCAGAGTCGTGTAATACTCCTAGTAGTGAAGAGTCCGACACGGCAGATGCCAGCAACGTCGGGCGTACTGGAGGAAGTTTGGACGACACTTCGCGCGAGTCTCCGAGTCGAGAATCCCGACAGAGTGACTCAAGTTCTAATCATGCCTACAAAAAGTCCAGCTCTTTCTCCCGAAGGGATGATCTCTCCATCAATGTATCTGGTCGGCCGAAAGGGCCACACGCAGCCCTGGAGAGCCCATTCGTTCATACACCGACCGCTCCGAGCCCTACCCCTTACCAAATTCGGCCTCAGCTTTTCATGCCTTCGGATGATTCAAGGTTGCAGCAATTCATCGAGCTCAATTCGTCTCCCAACCCACAACAAACTCAGGCCAGCATTGACGAGCCCAAGGCAGATGAACAAGATCTCTTGTCCGTACTAGACTCTAACTGGCTCCAGCCAGGTTCTCGGGGTTCTGTGTCTTCTACGTGCTCTTCCCTCCAGTACTGGATGCCATCGGCCCGTCCAAACGGCTTGGGCTTGTCAGTAGATGATCCGGTAGCGACACATCATGACTTCGAAAAGGGCGAGAGGGAGCGCAGCACACATCGAACTCCTCGTGTCGGCGTACTTGGGGCAAATTCGTCGCCTCAAATAGGTCCACCTTCATCCAAACGATCTCAGAGGCGAACTGCAGCCCCGAATGGCCAACGATCTCTATCTCAAGAACCTTCCTCCAATGACTACCGTCCAGGTAGTCAATCTCGTGTACTCAGAAGGTCAAACTCAGCAACTGCCATCACCTCTGAAGTGAAGACTATTAGTCGCCGAATGAGAAAAGTGACAATAGGCTCGGACATTGACCGCGGATACAGCCACTCTCAAACCAACAGTGTCAAGTTAAGAAGTCGTACGAGCACTGGCGAACTAAATGGCCGCAAAGTCGTCAGTCAACAACAGTCAATTCACCCCTTTACGCGCGACATAAAAACCCGCCAGCGGTCACTCTCGAGATCAGATGCAGTCCAGTCAGTGCCTTCTGTACCGTCTGGGAATTCTAAAAGTCGAGGCAGTTCAGTCGGACGTCATTCAACAACAACTTCTTACAGAACCGTTACGACGCCCATCTTGCAACCTGCACCACTCAGTCGGCTCATGGACCAATCAGTGCACAATCGAAGCCATGAGCGAACACCATCTAATGGCCGGGTGGAACCGTTGGATCGTGTTCAAAACATGTCAGCTTCAGTCGATTATACTAGGCCGGCCAGTCGGGGCCGACCGCGCGAAACCAAGACCATTGAAACCACAGGGGATCAAACAGGTCGAAAGCGAAGCCAGAACTCGAGGGTTGACCAAACTCCCCAGCCAGATCCGGTTGATCTCTCCCAATTCAGGCTCATAGAAGAGTATCCGTCGGCAAATTGTCCAGTGCATGGCTCCCGATCAAGATCCGGAACCGGTAGTCGACAACGCAATACCCCTAATTCAAGGTCCCGAGCACAGAACCAAGTATCGAGGCAGCCAGCGAATTCCAGCTACAACAATGTAGCGAACGGTTCGCCTCCCGTTAGAAGACGGCCCTCGAGGTTTGGAGTATCCCAAACCCCAGATACCCACAACTATTCACTTCAGTCCTCTCGTCCTTTAAGAGACTTACCTGGGCCCGAAATGATAGTACGGGCTGCGACCATTGGCCCAAGCCATGAGATTACAACCGAGCCATCTATTCCTCGGGGCAAAGACTCAATGGTCGCCGAACTAGAACCAAAGACGCCAGTTGCCATGGTTCTCGTGTTTGAACAGGAAGAAAAACCGATCCCACCATTGAAATGTGTTGATAGAAGCATCCACAACGAACCAATCATGAGACCGAGAAGTGCGGTCTGGTAAGTGGCATTGCACAGCGTTTTGGCATTCGCGCTATTGGCGACATTATGGCCTCATTCTATTTTGGATTCACAATTTTTGTTTATTCATCTTTCATAAATCCATTTATTTCTTTACTTCTTTTTGGATATGGAAATACAGCAACTCTGAGCGAGGCGTTGGACCCGAGATCCCATGGCACTTTGATGAACCACACTACAGGTACAACACCCCGCGCGGGGTTGATTTTGAGCGAACGTCATGTTTTATGAGAATTGACCTTTACTTCTTCCTCTGACCATTTGAGCCCTGTTCAAACCACCAAAACTCAGTGCATGATCTACCACCACAGAGCTAGACAGATATGGATAGCAACCATCTCGGAACAGCTGCCATGGCCCCCAAACACCAACATTGCCTCTTTGCCTTTCAGCAGGTACCCACGAAGGTGAGAACAAGGGTTCTTTCGGCACACCGTTCAGTGGCCAAATTCCGGACCAATGAGCGGGCGAAGACAAGGGGCCGGATCATAGCGGCGGCAGATGTGTGTGAATGCGGCAGGGATTATTGCAGACCAGCGGCCCGCGCTTTGCCTTGAATGGCCCAAGATTGAGCCAGCCCCTGGAAGCCCCCCACAGCTGCGCGCTTGCTCGACACTGCTTATTTGTCGAGAGCTGGCCCCCTCCCCAATCACCAGCGCCCCAACCCCCGTGATGAACACTCGCCCGCCGCTTTCCAGCCCACATTTGACCGCGGAAAGAGGTTCATAGTACGATTCGGAAGGCCTTTGGACCGTCCGGATCCCAAAATCACACTCTCTGTTGGCCCATGGTGCGTCGGGACCCGCCTCAATGCTCCATTGTGTCGTGTTCTAACCCTCCTCATGCCCAGCTCCCGGATTTCATCACACTCGATAGTATTGTCGCCCTGCGGTGGAATCCAGACTTGGACATCGCCCCATGCTTGGCCTGCACCTCATCACGCTGTTTTGCACCAACAAGTGTCTTGGGATCGTTGCAACCGTTCCTCGGCGGCGTCTAATTCCGATCTTATATTGCACCTGTGTACCCATCCACAGCTCTGCAGACGCCAAAGCTCTTGTTACTCAATCCCAGTGTCATGTAGCACAGGGCCGATCTGGAGCTGACTGCGCGCGCACAAAGAAGATAACGCATCCAACAAACCATCTCATAGCCATCAATCTCGGGCCTGGGCAGCCATCTGGAAGGCGTCGCTCCGCTGGGAGTTCCAACAGCCAAGGTCGCAGCACGAGCCATCACGAGTCAGCGGCAAGATGCAGATTCTAACCACATTCCTCGTCGCTGCCAGCGCAGTGCGGGCGGTCCTGGTGACCTCCGGCTCGACATGTTCCAGCAGCTGCGGCAATGTCCTGGATAGGACGGCCGAGGACGAAATGACCTGTTTGCAAGCCGGCTACGAAAAAGGTACCGGCGCAGTATTTAAGACTTGCCTCGAGTGCGAGATGTACAGTGACTACTCGAACGGCGAGGAATCGGACACCGCAGCGCTACTCTGTACGTCGCCGTACCGTCCATGCTATTTTCCAACTTGCTGTCCCATGCTAACAGGCGCAATCCCAGATAATATGCGATTTGCAATCAAAAATTGCCTATTCGAGGCTGAAGTCAACCAATGCATAACAGAGTATGATGAATCGCCCTCCCTCATCCCCACCCATGAGCCCGGCTGACTGGTGTGCACCTTGCAGGGAAGCATGCAAACTCTTCCAAAACTCCGTATTGTATGAAAACTCCAACGTCACGGATGGGGTACGAAATTATGAATTCTGTGCCTCCTGGCCACTCTCGGATACAAAACACTTGTCACAATGCAAGAGTTGTCTGCTGGCCAGAGATCAAGACTATTTGGCCAACTGTAAGCACTCTATTCCCTCTATGATAATCCGCTCCCATTACTGACGAGTGCGCTCGTGCACAGTTTTTACGGTTCTCCAGGGCGCTTGTGAGCAGCAGCCCGAACTCTCGTATACAGTTGCTATCGAGGGTGATATCTTCTCTACGACCATGGTTAATGTCACATCCCCAACACCCAAGGCGTCCATTGATCCAGCATGGTTTGACGATGGGCCATTGGATCTCAACGCGAAGGCAGGCATCGCTGCCGCCGGCTTCGTGTTTATTCTAATCATCATTGGCTTTTGTATCATTTGGCGAGGCAGGCGAAGACGAAGGGCCTTCTTGCGCGGCTACGAGACCAGGTTCAAGCGTAAGAACTGGCCTGCACCTCTGCAGACACAAACCATGCAGGAGACGACTGACACCCCGTTGAGCCAGCGGCCGCTCAAGTTCTGGGATGACTCCCCAGCATCGGAAGAACAGGCTTTCCCTCGCTACTTTTCACCGTACTCCTCACAGTTCAGCAGCCCCGTGAGTGGGACCGACGCGCAACCACAGAATCATCAATGGCCTCAGGCGCAGACTACGTCCGTGACTCCACGCAGCATAGGGCTAGCATTCGCAGGGGACTCGCCTGTGTACGGCGACTCCAAGGGCAAACAACCAGAGGAGGCATATGAGATGCATCATGTGGATAGCAGGCACAACAACAACAAATCAAATCTCAGCAGCGAGGTCGGTGGCTACGGCTTTCCGGCGGAGACAACAATCCCCTTCACGGATCAACAACAAATACACAACTCACATGGGAGACGGTACAGCGGGTCTTACCGGAATTTCTCAGGAAACAAAGGGGTGCAAATATAGCGATACGAATTGATAATTGGATGAGTGATGGACTTTGATTGGGTGCTAGGAGTTTGGTGGTAGTAATGTCGTCTTTTGTATAATTCCCTAGCTTCATCGCAGCGCTCGTTTGGAACATGGCAAGCGAGGGTACCTTTATCCAAGGGCTGCGGGTTTAGTCAACCAATGTACACACATGTTTATATGCAACTACCGTTTGCAATATCTCTGTTTTGGGATTAGCATTTGAGGTTGCGACTCTCAAAGTTTATGAGTCTATTTCACGATGCTGAAGCTAAATATGACTATCTCAGTCAGAATTCAACTTACGGCCTGGCGAGCTCCTTTTGTATGCAATCGTATGTCAAGACAGCCTACATCTATTTTTAATTGCATCCCTTCATAGGTACCTATTCTAGGTCAATTGCAAATTGTCTGCACTTTCTTCCTTTGTGTCCGTGTTGTTGAGGCTACCTACCCGGGAGCGTCTTTACCATCATGATACTTTGGGGCTAAAATCAGGGAACGAACGTTTTCAGTTGAAGATGGGTAAAGTAAAGTTTAATGCTCGCGTGGCCGGGTTCGTAAGAGATGAAGGTACTTTTTAGGGTTTTTGGCTAATGGGCGAGGTAAGCGCACTGTAGGGGTCCCTTTGGTTTAGACGATCACCACAAGAAACTTCGGGTGTGTACAGGATTTCAGCAATGGTCTACTTTTTAAACGAGGGTTTTGGTCCGTAGTATATGTCGACACAGAGTGACTACCTAGGTAGTTTATATTCAGATAGAAACAGACAGTCGTTGCGTTTTGGGGTTGCGACACAATGCGTTTGAGTAACCCGATACTCTTGTTGGGAGACGCTTGTGACGCCCTATCTGTCCGAGATACGAACTATTACACGGACACTCGTGACTGTCATGTGTTTCATGAAATCTAATAGTATCTACATACACCGTGGGCAGTCATACACTTCTCAAATATTTGGGCAAGCTGGGTTGTGAGTGATGTGAGTTGCGATTTGCAATTGGCACGAATTGCCAGGGTAGTTTTTGGCAGCTTTGAGTCTGAAAGGTTACTTGGGACTTTCCGAAATATAGCAGGGCCTGTAATTCCTATTGTCTAAATAATGAGAAGACCAGCTTGGACTGTCTGATGATACTGAGATGAAATAGGATCTTCATTTGCGCGACTGACCGCCTTGGGTGGGCCTCTATGTGTGGCTTGGGAGCTGTGGCGTTTGAGAGTCAGAGTCAAAATATCGAGTCGACCTCTCCACTTTTAACACCAGCCACATCTTGCTACTCGTGGACGAAGCTTTTGACCCACTCACAGAAAAAAAAAATTTGGAAGCTGTTCCATCGGCAAAACATCACCACCGACCGCAGGAAAATTCATCTTGCATCTGCCTTCCCGACGCAATTGTCTTCTCGAGAGTGGCTCCCGACGGTCGGTTACATTGTCAAAGAGGAATCAAACCGCGGAAATGACCATGGACGTGGTTTCCAAGCAGGAGGATGAGCACATCATCAAGCCACAGGCCGTGACACCTGCCATTGACACGAGCTCGTGGCCTCTCCTCCTCAAGAACTATGAAAAGCGTGAGTCCCGAATCGCTCGCGGGATGGTATATCTGGATCAGCCGTAGAGAATACTGACACATTGGCCCCTAGTTCTCGTGCGAACCGGCCACTTTACCCCAATCCCCAATGGCTGCTCGCCTCTGAAGCGCGACCTCAAGTCGTACATCAGCTCTGGTGTTATCAATCTCGACAAGCCTTCCAACCCTTCTAGTCACGAGGTCGTGTCCTGGGTTAAGCGCATCCTTCGGTTCGTTCCACCGCGTGATATTCTCGTTGTTTCTGGTCGCATTTTTTCTGACTGAGATTGGTTCTGTAGAGTTGAGAAGACTGGCCACAGTGGTACCCTCGACCCCAAGGTCACCGGATGCCTGATTGTTTGCATCGACCGTGCCACTCGACTGGTCAAGTCCCAGCAGGGAGCCGGAAAGGAGTACGTGTGCGTCATCCGCCTGCACGACAAGTTGCCCGGCGGCCAGCCTCAGTTCGCCAAGGCCCTCGAGACCCTGTCCGGCGCTCTCTTCCAGCGCCCCCCTGATCTCCGCTGTCAAGCGTCAGCTTCGAATCCGAACAATCTACGAGAGCAAGCTCATTGAGTTCGACAATGACCGCCACCTCGGTGTCTTCTGGGTCAGCTGCGAGGCCGGAACCTACATCCGTACCCTTTGTGTGCATCTTGGTCTCCTCCTTGGTGTCGGCGCTCACATGCAGGAGCTGCGACGTGTGCGCTCTGGTGCCATGGACGAGAACAAGCACCTCGTTACTCTGCACGATGTGCTCGACGCACAGTGGACGATGGACAACACTCGCGACGAGTCCTACCTCCGAAGGGTCATTGCTCCTCTGGAGACTCTCCTGACCGGATACAAGCGCCTGGTCGTCAAGGACAGCGCTGTCAACGCTGTGTGCTATGGTGCCAAGCTTATGCTTCCAGGTCTCCTCCGATACGGTAAGCGCCACAATTGAGTTTGAGGTGTTCTTTCTGACAGGTTTGGCTAACAACGTTTTACAGAATCGGGCATTGAGCACCACGAGGAGGTTGTTTTGATGACCACCAAGGGCGAAGCTATCGCACTGGGTATCGCACAAATGTCTACGGTCGAGATGTCAACGTGCGACCACGGCGTTGTTGCCAAGGTCAAGCGATGCATCATGGAGCGCGACCTGTACCCCCGCAGATGGGGCCTTGGACCTGTCGCCCAGGAGAAGAAGAAGCTCAAGGCTGATGGCAAGCTCGACAAGTTTGGACGACCCAACGACGCCACTCCTTCCAAGTGGACTTCAGAGTACCAGGACTTCAGCGCCTCAGATGCTGCTGCCGCCGCCGCCGCCGCCACCCCTCAGAAGCCAGTTGAGGTAGCCAAGGAGGAGGTAAAGGAGGAGCCCAGCACCCCTGCTGCTGATGATAGCGACAAGAAGAAGCGCAAGAAGCACGAAGGCGAGACACCCGATGAGAAGGCTGAGCGCAAGCGTCGGAAGGCTGAGAAAAAGGCCGCCAAGGCCGCAAAGAAGGCTGCCAAGGGCGAGGCCGACGACGAGGACAGCGACTAAGTGCAGGGAAAAGAGGGTGCCTGGATGCCTCCAAGGTTTTACCATTGATGGACTAGCAAAGTCAAACGGATCTCAGCCGCATTGTTTGCCTAGGAGCCTCCTCCGCTCTTGCTGTACCATTAAAAAAGGCTGGCTTTTACATGTTGGGATATGGCGTTGTTGGATTTCGATTTTTTGCTTCTGCATATCTTGGCTTGATTTTCAACGTTTTCAGACAAACCTTAGTATCTTGTTATTAGGAGTAGACGAGGCTGATATCTGAAAGAAACATTTGACCCAAAGAACATCCTGTACCGAGAACAACCGTTACTCGTGAGACTGTCTATCGTCTTGTGAGGCTTGAACGCATATTGCCAATAAGCTACATATACATGGATCAGAGATACCAGGGCAATTCGGAATATTAGTGAAGCGGTGGTGCACTGCAAACTACCTCCGCGCCCAATCCTCCGGACAATATCTGGGGCGTACCAAAGCTGCGGCGACGTGTCCGGAAGTGGTGATGCTTGGGAAGAGGCTTTTGAGCAAATGACCGCTTTGGTCTCGCCAAGAGCAGAAGGTGAGACAAGGCTCAGCGTTCCTCCGGGGCAAAAAAGCAAGAGACTGACTGACACGGTGCGATATTTTCGTATCCACACCAGTTCGTGCCGGAACGAGGTCCCCTTGAACCTTGACGGGCGGCAATCGGCAAGGCGATCTCTCAATGCGGAGCGGCGCCAGGCACACTTCAATGGCGCGGTTTGCCCCTACGATGTCTTGATAGAGAAACTCATCCAGTATTTCTGTCGGATGAAGCTTACCCCTCCTCCAAGGTTGAGCAAGTGAGACAGGAACTGCCACATCCGGACATTGGGTTCCTGGGTTTTGAACTTGTTCCTGATCTAATTCACGGTGTGGGATTGGGGATCTGCCTTGCCCCTCTAATGATGCTCGGCGAGAGAAACACCAGGCAAAGGACAGCCCACCTTGGGACCCGTATCTCATGGACTCACGGACTCGTGGACTCTTGGCTCTCATCATCTGCCAGAGATCGTCCTTGCTTGAGTGTGCCCAAGTGTCTTGTCTTTGTCTTGTCTCGCGCCCGGAATATTACCATTTCACAGGGTCGTGGAGTTGTTGAGCACTCGCATGCATTTTGGAAAACACGCGCAAAGGGAAATTTGAACAAGATTGTCCTGCAGGGGACAGGGTGGGGTATCTCACCAAACCAGCGTCGTCGTGATCCTTTATTGCATTCCTGTGTCTTTGGTCAACGTGAGCTAAGGCATGGCACGCAGTCGGAAACATGATGGACTTCCAAGAGGATAAAGACCCGACCATGGTACCGCCATGGAGTGAAAGAGGGGACTTACTTAGGCTTGTCCAGCAACCCTCTTTACTCTCCTTCTTGGCACAAGCCCTATCCAATACTTTCTAAGCCGCAAGAGCGTGAGAACATGATGGCCGTCCTCTCCGCCCTTCTGGGCTTCTTATATCTATCAGTTTGCACGTCAAGCACCCCTCTCTCACCTAGGGGAGGGCGTTCGCTAAACCTCAATGTCGTCAACAATGGCGGCCTTGGTTGGAGAATGCCATTCGACTTTCCGGACCCCTCAGTGATCCGGGGCCGGGATGGTAGGTGGTATGCCTTCGCAACCGAAGGCAACGGCAGGCCTGTCCAGGTGGCATACGCAGACGATTGTCTCGGGCAATGGCACCTGCTGGACCACAACCCTCTCCCGGACAGCTCGTGGACAAGCGGCCGCAACACCTGGGCCCCGGATGTCCGAGAACTCAATGATGGCAGCTACATCATGTACTTCACCGGGGAGGTGCCAAACAGCCACCGCCACTGCATCGGCATTGCCCGCTCCTGGGACATCTTGGGCCCCTACCGGCCTGACCCAAACCCCTGGATATGCCCTTATGACCAAGGAGGAGCCATCGATGCGTCCGGCTTCGTCGATCCCGGCTCTGGAGATCGATACGTCGTCTACAAGGTCGACGGCAACTCCCACGGGGCCCCTACGCCCTGCGGGACTGGCGTCGACGACCCCAACATGCGCACGCCCATCATGCTCCAGAGGGTTGGGCCAGACGGCTCAACCAAGCTGGGCGGCCCCATTGAGATCTTGAACCGTGTCCCTCACTTGGACGGCGCCCTGGTCGAGGCACCGAACCTGTCGCGCCGCCGGGATGGCACCTACGTGCTCTTCTACAGCAGCCACTGCTTCCAGGACCCCAGGTACGACGTCAAGTACGCCTACAGCGACAGGATCGAGGGCCCCTACGTCCGCGCGGGGGCCCCCTGCTCAGAGCTCCGTACTATGGCCTCCGTGCCCCTGGCGGAGCGACGAGCAGCGTCGATGAGCATGGCCATGAGTTCCTGGTCTTCCATGGCGATTGCGGGGACTCTCGACGGTGCCTGTACTCGGCAGAGTACTATTAACCGGAGCCTTGGCCGCTCTCAATTTCTCTCTTTTCTTCTTGTCATCATGTGTTTCAGTCCTGAGTCGGGGCAGTGGGCGGGTTGTGCTGAGTTCAGCATAGACCGCTCGTTGTGCTTTGGCACACCGCTCGGGTTCAGGATGGTATAGTTTGATTTTGTATATACTTGATTGAGTATGGATATTGCCTGCCTAGTAGTAATAATGATAATCATTTGTTCCCACTAAAGCGACGTTGAGCTGAGACACGGTCCGTTGCCTGCCTGGAGGAGAAAGTCAACGGACTCGGAGTGAGTGAAAAGTGGAACTATTGACACAGTGTCTACAGTGCAAGAAAATAGAAATCACACTGGGAACATGTCACTTGTATCATCCTCTCACTCAATTGACTCTATTTCTTGCTCATCGTCAAGGGTGCGATGATCCGGTGTGGGCTAGACAACTTACACGCAGGAGGAATAGGTATTTTCCCTGAATGATTTAGTGTGAGCACGCAGCGGAGAAACTGATGCCATTATCTTCTAACCTGATCCGCTAGATATCTCGCGCACATCGAATTACCAAGCAATCAAATTACCTTACCTACTTAGCTTCCACCGCTCCCGGGTCCCTGACAGGTCTATTTTACTATAGCCTTTCGCTCATTCGAATCTAGGAGCCATGGCCGGTCCTCGTTAGTACATTATCGGTCACGTTGCCCCGCATTCGGCCGCTTTTTCAAACTGCTTCCTATCGAATGGAACTGACCACCTTGCGTGTAGGAACCAAGGCTGATATCGAGCGTATCTTGAATAAACTCGACACAGCGGACGAGGGCAAACTTGGAAGCGCAGGTGAGTCGTTTTTAATATGCCTGCCGCAGATGCCTGCTCCTTTGGGCCCTAGCTGCAGTCTTAGAACGTTCACATGATCGGGGTCTGATCTGCGTCAACTTAGAACTCCAACAGCTGTTGACTCAGCTCCACACATCTACAAGGTCTCTCAGTGAAGACGCCCTGCAGTCACTGTTCTCGAGACGGGGAGTCCGTATCTTGGGTCAATATGCATTTCAAGATACAGCAAAGCCGGAGCACCTGCCTGCCCTACGGTGTCTCAACAATGTTCTCGTGAGGTCAAGCCCGTCGCGTCTCTTTTTGTCATCGGAGATTGGAGCAAACAAAATCGCGAGCCTTTTCAAGGTATATTAACAGCTCCCTGCGTATTTTCTGGTTCTTTCAGTGAGAGGCGCACATCTTCTGACAGCCCTTTGTCTATCTAGCGGCAAGACCCCGAGGATGATTTGGCTCTGTCAAACATCGTCATTTTCTCATGCCATGGAAACAGCCTTGATTTAACAGAGGTCCTCGAAAAAGATGGGCTTGCTACCAACGTCAACGCTGTGAGTTTCTCCTTTTCTCGTGATTTATATGCACGCCTTTTTGCAACTTCGAGTCTAACTGCGGGGGTCGAAACTGCGTGATAGATGATTGCTCGCTATGCGAAGTCTGGACCTTTTCCCACCGCAGAACTTACATCTCCTTCCGCAGCTAGTTTGAGGCTTCTTGCATCGCTTGCTTCGCGATATGAGTCGCAAGCGCACCTCTTCCTTGACTCGGTGGATCATGTGCTGGACATGCTGGCCAAGGTGACGGTTGGCTCGCCTCCTCTCGAACTTCCAGTCTCCCTGTTTGTCAACTGTTTGCCCGTCCTTCCAGTCCAGGAGAAGACAAAGATCTCCGTCGAGGCAATCGGTAAACTCGTTGAGATTCTGAAAGCATCTGTGGCTTCATATGCGACCCAAGAGGATGGCAAAGAAATCTTGCCCCTCTTGTTTGGCCTCCGACGCATCGCCCAGTCCGAGGCTACCGAGGCAAAGACTCACTTGAAGGCCAGCATCATACCTACAGACGAGGACCGCCACGAGGCCCTAGGAAAAGGTCAAACACTGCCGCACAAGATACTGAACCTGTCGAGCGAATCCGTATACCCCGAGGTCCGCGAAGTCATCATGTCATTGTTCTTCGAACTGTCAGATAAAGATCCGTCACTGTTTGTGCACAACGTCGGGTTTGGCAATGCTGCCGGCTATCTTTCCTCTCAGGGGATTGAAATCTCACAGAAAGATCTCGGAGCAGGGGCTTCCAACGCCCACATCAACCCGATCACAGGACAGAGGATCGATTCTGAGCCAAACACTATCCTACCAGAGATGACAGACGAGGAGAAGGAGCGCGAGGCTGAGCGTCTTTTTGTCTTGTTTGAACGGTATACATCCCCCACTCCCCCTCTCTCAAAAACTGAAACAACCAAAACCCTTTCATCCATGAAGTAATAGCTCTTTTACAGAATCAATTACTAACAACCGCTTTGTAGATTGAAAGCAACGGGCATAGTTGATGTCGAGAACCCGGTCGTGACAGCAGCTAGGGAGGGGAGGATAGAAGAGCTACCATCTGACGATGACGAGGAGGAAAAGAAAGATGTTAAGGGGAAATAAGGCGAGCTCCGAATTAGTTGCTTACTTGCCCAAACACGTCTCGATCTTGTCAAGGGTGTTAACATAATAAGGTGAATTATGTGTTTTATGTCTATACTTTCCGAATCATTAGATATATAGGCGATATGGCCACCCCATTCGAGCTGCAGATCTCATAATTTTGCTACCAGTGTAATTCCCCCAATACTGGCCATATAAATATCCCAACTACATGGATCCTCACACTTCTATTAATACATAAAGAGGGCCCCAGCCAATGCGCCAAGCAGCCCCCTCGATTTATAGCTTGCCCTTCAGGAGGTTGCCAATCATCTCCCTGCCGGTAATCCTAGTCGTCTTCCAGAGGGTCGGGATGTCGAGCGTGCTGGACAGCCCGTCGGCGAACCCGAAGAAGAGCATCGGGGGGATCCAGCCGCGCGCGTACTCGAGGGCGAAGCAGCTCTCGGGCATCTTGTACTGCTTGACGTCGCCGCGGCGCAGGTGGTGCACGCTGCCCTGGGGGTAGACCTCGGGCTCGTACTCGCCGGGGACGTAGGCCAGCTGCACGCCCGAGAGGATGTGGAAGTAGTCGTCGGCGGTGTGGCGGCCCGTGTGGCCCTCGGTGCCGACCGCGGTGCCAAAGACGATGAGGTACTCGGTGACGCCTTGTATTCCATGTTAGCTTTAGGTTTCCCCATTTGCTGGTAGTAAAGGGCGGGAAGAGTCAGGAGGTGGGACGTACTGGCATGGATGATGTACATGGCGCCCATGGCACCGCCGGCGTTGTTGAAGACCCAGTCCTCCTCGAGGTTGACGTGTGCGGGCGACCTCTCGCTGAGCTCGGAGACGATGTAGGACACGACGTCGCGCGTGTTGTTGCCGTGGGCGGCGATTGCGCGCTTGGACACGTCGCCCAGGTGGTCAATGTCGAAGATGTAGAACCGGTCGAGGTTCTGCTCGACCAGCCAGACGACCGCCGACAGCAGGCCGGTCATGACGGCGAAGATGGCCAGCAGGCGGCTGAGACCACCGCCGGCAGCGGCGGGCTGTGAACATGGTCAGTTTCTGACACATACAACTCTGTGGTGTGTATAGAGGACGAAGAGGAATAAACAAAAAACCAAGCGTTGGTAAAGGAAATCAGGGCAATTGGTGAATGATTGTCTCATGGCCTGCAAAACAGGCTCTGAAGTAGCAAATACTTTGAATTTTGCAATACATCATTTGATACCACGCTAGGGGAGAAATTCGAGAGAAAGAGTAATCTCACCTTCGACTTGGGTGGCATTGCGTCCTAGAGATGGGAAGAAAAGATGAAAAATAGATGGGAGGGTGTTCCAAGTAAAGAAAAGGGAGCGAATGAAGAAAAATCATACAGAGGGACGACAGCAATGGGTGCCAACCGAACCCGATATCTCCTGGATCCGGGGTGGGACGCGACATGGGGAAGACTAAGTGAGAGGCCCTGGATTCTGGTTCAGAGACCGGTTATTTTGCCTCGTCTCACCGCTCGGGACCCGAGAGGCCCGAATGGACCGATCGCCAAGTTCGTAGATCATAAGCGCTATCTCACTCATTCTCTGACAATTCACCGCAATGCGATTACCATCATAGTATCTGATCCGGTGGCTCTGGGGATGTCGTGATTTTAAGCATACAGTTAGTACGTTTAGTGGTTGAGAACGCCGGCGCATACACGTAACTTAAGTTTGCGTAGCATCGCGTCTATGGGCAACTTCTCGGAGCCAACCGGCTGCTTTGATTTTAGGAGATAGGCATTGGGAAGCATCCAACTATTGAGCCATGTGAATAGCAGAGTGGCCACCCCTACACGGGAGGTTATCTCAAGTAGAGGAGATAGTGCAACCACGATTGGCTGATACGTTTTCGTTGGAGGCACAAGACCTCTCACCACCCTTCGCCGTTTGATTGGATCATGGCAGCATTGCATCAGATCCCGCGGCTTGTGCTACGAACAGCACGCCCAAAGTCTTGGGATTCTAGGAGGGAACTCGGCATCTTCGCTGCGCAAGACTATGTTGCGTGTCCTGAGGACTACACCCCAGTGTTAGATGTTGAGGACAGACTTCACCGGCAATCACAAGCACTTATGACAAGGATCGAGACATGACTATGACAAAAAAGATTGAAAAACGAACGCTAAACGATGATCCCGTGCTAAACCAACTGTGAACCGCCATGCCCTGTCTGGTCCCGTGTAACACTATGCCTATGCTAATGATGATAAAATCTCCTGCTTGGTTGCTTAACCCGCATCGCCCCCGGAAACTCCAAACCAGTGATAGTGTGGCGATGTCGCCACTGATTGAGAAAACCCCACCTCTCAGCCTTATTTCTTCGGGAAGATCCTTTTCGTACCACCCACTTTACCCAGCTCGCCGAATCTATTTTTACTGTAATCGTCCTGTGCAGACACTCTCCTTTCGCCGCTCGCAAGCCTGACCTTTTCTTTCACGCTCTCTACCCAGGCCTTGCTCTCTTCGCTCATCTCCACCTTCTTTCCATTTGGGCCGGCAAGCCCTAGGAACGAGCTATCTTCCTCGCGCCAGCTCATACGTGAGTTCGTCATAGAGCGGTTGAATGAATCATCAGCAACCGCACTTTCGTCAAATCTCCTCGACACTAGGCCGGGGGTGGATTGACGAAGTCGTGGCGCCTCGCTGGTGGTCGACCCCACGCTCCTACGTGTCTTGCGCACAGCCAACGGTGACATGGGTGCTTCAAGAGCTGAAACGGAGCGGGAAGGTGGGCTTGATCCGATATCTGGTCCACGGCTCGCCGCCCGGGGAAGGTCTTGTACTTCCACCTTTGTATTCTCTGTTACAACAGAGCGGCGGCCATGGTGGCTGGCGTATTGGTTCAAATACTCGCTCAGGTCAGCCCATCCACCACCGACGCGGACCATGACCCGTTCGCCACTTTCACCAACGCACCGAATGGAAAGCTTTATAGGAGCTTCCCCAGTAGATCTTGCGAGGTGATAGACCTTGATATCCTGGCCTTTTGACTGCCTCGGCCTGGTAGTCTTGGCGGGAGACAGGGTAAAGGATGGTGTAGCATTTCGAGACAAGGCTGTTCGCGATGAGAGGCTCGACCTCGACCTGTTAAATGGCTCCTTGGATGGCTTCTTCCTCAGCTTGGGAAGCTGGAGGTCAGGGGGTTCAAGTTGATGGGAGGCTTCTCTGTCAGTTTTATCTTTGCTGGGATGCGGTCGATGATCTGGCTGATCTGCTGGTGAAGGTGCTGAGCCCCTAGACTCTCTCGACGCATGATTGGGCTTGCTGCCTCGGATACTGGATATGAATCATCAAAGAAGCTTTCCGAAAAGGAGCCCTCAACAGGGGTCCTTGGCTGCATTGAATCATCATAGTTGTCATACTCGTCCAGCCTAGAATCGTCAAGGGGCGAATCGGGTAATTCTCTCGAGCTTGTCTTGGGAGCTGGCGGTGAACTAGGCGGGCTAGCCTCGATATATTCCGCCTCGCGGACACGAGACTTGGCAACCCCGGGAGAGGCAGAAACCTCTGGAAAGTCACTTGACATGCCATCGAAACGCATCGAGGTATCGTGCAAGACTGTCGATCCCATAGACGAGACACTATCGCGCCTTGTCTCATTCCGGAGTGGCGGCAATTCTAGTTCTTCGTCCTCTTCCTCGCAAGGACTTAGGAGTCCTTCGTCGATTTCATCAAACTCAGGGTCAGCAAACCACTCCGAAGGACCCGAGGGCTGCAGATGAGAAAGCTCGTCGCTATCATTATCCACTTCTACATTTTCGACGCCGGTAGACGCTTGTAGTGAGAGCGCCAATGGAGCAGTTGGTCTTTCCGTATCTATCATATCCGAGGCGGTTGTAGCCGCAATACCAGCTGCAAGTTTTCGAGAGTGCTGAGGTGCTAGGCCATCACGAACGCCATCTAAGCCCAACCGCAATCTCAGCCCAAGTCCGACTTCCTCCTCGGGCGGCTGAATCTTGACTGTTGGGCTAAGAACATGATTGCCAACATTTTCCGGCGAGTCTGAATTGCTAGCATCCCGCGAGTCGGAGGCATCCAGAGGCTGGGGAGAGAGTTTTACAGCTTTAGGTAGCTCAGATGGCACCTCTAAACCATCCTTTTGAGGCGCTAGCGAAGAGGCTTGTTCGTCAATCGCAGAGAGTGCTAGAGGTTTGTCAGGGAGGTTAGCATCTGCTGTTCTGACGCTCACTTCCTGTTCTACCAGATGGCTGGATGGCCGCTCAACATGGCCCCATTCACTCTCTTGAATCCTGCACTCACAAGCCACGACCCAATCGCCGTATCCTTGCTCGAGGGCCTCCATGCGATCGAGCCACTCTTCAGGTAGTGTATCCGGCATACCCTCCAAACGATCCAACATATAATCTAACGTCGAACCTGGTTTTGTGATTTTCTTCTCGACCACGACCTTCATAACATTGAAATCGGATCGCGTCAAGCTGGGACCCCTAGAGCTACCACCATCCTCCAAAGGCGAGTTTGATGGTGGCGAAATGACATTCCACCCTGAACTCAAAGCGGCCTCTGCGTCTTCCAAGTCTAGCAAAAGCCCTGGTATTCTGTGAAGAACCGCGAGCCGGATAGTCCAGAGCCGAAGAAGTTGGTTCAGCCGGGCCAGGATTGGAAGCGTTTGTACCACAATAGCTGTAACCACCGCGGTGAGATCTTCCATCTTGACATAACTCGACATTGTTGAGAACCCAGAACGAATAGATGCTGGGGTTGTGGGCCTCGATAGCGGCATGATGTGGTTGTTCATGACATGGCTCTTCAGGTCGTCCACGGACAGAGCCTCGAGCTCATACTGGATGACCTCGATCCTCTCCTCATATCGCGCGATGTCGTCTGCTCGGACACATCCGATGTATTCTTGGCCTGCAGGCTCCGCGTCGGACCTCTTCAACCAGTCCAGTTTCCGCCTCGCGCTCGAGACCTCGAAGCCCGCTGGCCCAGCCGGGTTTGGCCAGTACCAATCCTTCAGCTCACGGGTCCATTCCCAAATCTTCTTGAATGAGATTGCCGTCTGCATGGCAAACTCGCACTCCGCGTTGGAAGCGCCATCTAAACAGGCCTTCAGCGGCCCCGTAGGCGATGCCAGTGCATCCACCACGGTGGCGGGAGAAATGTGTACGAGGATATCATTGGAGGGCCGCAGTAGTTTCGAAGGCGACTGGCCTCCGGAGGGTATCCTCACGGGGCGGAGGATCGGTGGAGGATCGTTCATCGTCACTGTTCGACGCTGCTCGGGGGTGCAAGGTTGATATCGCTAAGCCTTACTCCATCCCGTTGAATGGAGCGAAAGTGATGTCATTGGGGACAAGAGTCGCATTCGATGCTCATAGTCGATGGAGGAGATGTCGGTCAGTGGGGAGATGCCAGCGTGTTGGCAGAGGTCGGGCGGTCAGGGAAAACTCAGGAGATGGTATTTGGTCGGATGAAGGAGGAAGCTGGTCGGGTTAAGCAGAGGCAGTCTTGGCCAGCAAGTAAATACTAGCCAGCCTCCTTCTCATCGGCTGCAGGTGTCGCGTGGTGGGGAAGAGAACAGCGGGCAAAGACGGCAGCGCAAAGCATACATAGAGCAGATATGTAGTCAATGCGCGCTGAAACAGGGAATACGGGTGCTAGGCTGAAGTAGAACAAAGTAGTGAAACAGGTTTTGGACAAAAGAACGTAAGCCAGAAACTCGGTTGGCGGGACTAAACAGGTGTAAGAACTGAAATCGAAGAGAGCAAGAAGAGAAGGGAAGGTTGATGAACGAAGGGATGAGGCAGACCGCAGGCAGGGAGACGGATGACGATCGAAAAGCAAGATGGGGGAAAAATGAGGCGCCTGGCCGTGTGGCAGTGGTTTGCCGCCTGGCCTTTGGTACGCAGGGGGTACTTTGACCGTCTGCAGAATACGTGTCAATCAGGGGTACACAGGCAGTACATCCAACTGGCGCGCTATCAGTCGCGCCGGGCCTATAGCGGCTGCTGGTACGGCCCTCCCCTGCAATGCCGGCCTAACGCCGTCCAGTGTTATGCGCGGCAATAGAGACCAGGGTCTACGCTGCGCTGCTGATTCGCATGCGCACAGCTTGGCAGCTGCTTCCAAAGGAGTCAATTGGGTATGCTCGTCCGTGGGAAAAGCAATGGCCGCTACCACGGGACCAGCGGGCTGATAGAGACCTAACTGCCAAGCCAAACAAGGGAAGGAAGAGCAACCACCTCCACTCTACACACGTCACGTTCGGATAGCTATTGTATGCGCCCCGGAGGCCAATTGTGTGTTACGAGTTCAGCAATATCAAAGGGTGGCAATCCCAAAATTGAGTCGCGATCGTAATGGGAGGGGCGCTATTGTAATGGAGAGAGCAGGATGAGCTCCTAGCTTGTTGTTACCAAGGTACCTCTTTGTAAGATATATTAGACCTAAAATCTTAGAACAACAGACAACCGTCCGCCTGATCACCCAAGGAGGGAGCTGGGAGCTGGGGGCAGGCGCACTACTGAACACGCTATCGGCGATTTCGATTGGCGACTGCACGTCACCAGCGCCTCGCTCACAGCCATCACCTTACATGTATCATTTGACAACACATCGCCCACATTGTTGCATTCATATGCAAGATATGCACTTATCTCACGTGGTTGCCCATCTACCCAGCCCCTCACATTATCAATTTTTATGCAACGATGATAATTTTCACTTTTTGGCTAGATTTTAACTATAGGATCTAGATACGTATGTAAGAGTATCCTATGAGGTCTCTGAACATGTTCACAACCAGAGAATCTTACAATGGACAGACGTAAATATCTGGCAGAAGCCAACAGAGTACTTAACAAGAGAAAAATCAACAAACTCCAGAGCGCCTACCCAGATTTCTCATCATCCTCATGGCAATCGTCATGGTCGAACGGATCCAACTTTTCCCCAAACAAAGCCAAAACAAAAAAAAATTGCATAGGGGAAAAGAACAGAACGGAACAAAGAGCCGCCCCGAAAAAGTAAAGAACAAAAAAAAAACTCCGTACGCTGTTTAATGACAAGTCAAATCCTGAGCCCAATGCGGTCAATGATGTCCCAAAGTCTAATAAGAGAAGTTATATGTGCGAGAAAATTGCTTGGCTCGAATCCAGCGAGGAAGGAGGAAGCATAAGTTAAAGAATAGTGGAAAGAAGGAGAAAACAATTGAATCATAAGATGAGGAAACGTTTGTTAGCCAAGAACTGGCTGCGTAGTCATCGTAACATCCTCACTAACGGCAGGAGGGAAGACTCCAGGGCCAAAGTCGTCGGCACTAGCATTTACTCCCTCTGGAGGAAACTGAAGCCATTGGTCGACATCGAAATCGGCACCAGCAACAGCATTCCAATCGAACTCATCATGGCTTTGCATGAAGTCGAGGTCCATGTGTTCCATCTCACCATTCACCTCATCAGAGCCGCCGCTGGCACTAGGCGTGACACCGACATCAGTGTGTGGTGGAGAGTGACCCGCAGTCATGTCTAGGTCGGCAGCATTGATAGTGTTTGGAGGCATCATTGTCTTCGCTGGCTGAGGCGCCTTCTCATTAAAAAGAGACTCGGATGCCGTCATGTATGGGACATTTTCGGGTGGTGGTGTCTGAGCGCTGAATTCCACAGGCACTCGCTTCATCATGGCCAGGGTTGACGGGGCGATATGGGCATTGATATCGATGGCTGCCTTTCGTAGTGCCGCATCCAAAAAGCCAGTGGCATAGTCTGCCGCAGCGTATATATCGCGGAGCTTCTCCATCACTCGCATGCACTGGCGGAAACCATACGTTGCACGCTCCCTAGCATCGGCGACGGGATTCTTCATCTCCAGCAGATGAATAATCATAGCCGGCAGGATAACAGTAACACCGGTAGTTGGCAAGTAACGCTCAAGTTTGTGTGTGTGCAATTCGGATGCCATTCGAGTAATGTGCATAGCTGCATCACGAACTCTCAGCCGAGACATCTCCTGAACTTGGCGAGATGTGGTTGGAGTATGAGTAGGCGACGAAGGCAAGAACTGAGGGCGATGCAGAGCTGAAATGGTAGTGTAGTAGACCATGTGAAGAAGTGTTCGCTGAACAGCCCCTGTAGACTTGCCATTGCCAACCTCTAATGGTGTCAGGGTCCTATATTGGCAACATGTGGGGAGAGACTCGGCCCATGCCATAAGCTCCATATCTACTGTATGAACACCCTCCACGTTATCCAGCTGCTTATTGGGGAACAGCATCATTGTGCTATTCGTCGTGTTCTCGGGCTTCATCTTGTCTCTAATAAGGACAGAGTACTGCGCCTTCAGCATGTGGCTGATGCACACACATAGCTGGGCTTTCGCGATGCACATGATGGCCAGCTCCTTCTGCATGGCGGTATCACGCATGAGGACGCAATCCTGAGGAATGACCGTAATGTTGTCTGCGAGGGACTGGATCTCAAAATCTGCCTCTTCAAGCATGGGCACGTCGTAATCTTCGTCCTTTATCCTTGTGGGGCGTCGCATGCCAAGTGCTATAAGGCGATCTCGCATAAAGCAAGACCACCAAATCCGTTTCCAGAGCTTTTGCTTCGATACGCACATAGTTGTGGATCCTGGGTTGCGGTGAAGGCCGATGGTGTGGGCCAAAGAAATCGCAACACCCATCCAGTGCCAGGTATCCTTCTGATCATCAGGGGTCTCATACCAATACGTCATGAGGAGCAGAGCCTGAACAAGGACGAGTCGGTCGAGTTCATAGTCAAAGTCGTAGAGAAGCTAAGAGTGACATGTGTCAATATATGATTTGGTTACAAACAAGCAAACAATGTGGGTGCAACTCGAGGGCATGCGGACTCACCCTTGTTTTCTGGAAAAACGATTTACGTGCAGACTTGCGTGAGGGATAGCCCGCCTCACGCAGGTACTTCATGTCAACGAATGCCGTTGCGGAGAACATGACAGCCTGGTACAAAAACAAGCTGGTCTGGCCGTTGAGTCCGTCTCGGCGGTTGACAATGCTCAGGAACTCATGGATATCCATGAGGGGCATAAATGGATGCACGTACTCCACGTATGCCTGGAGCAGAGCATTCTGTAAGGGAATAGTGGGAAGGGTCAGAGCACCCTTGAAATGCAGATAGCTGACATCTTCCGGTGCGACTTTCGAGGGCAGAGGTCGCACAAATGGTGGCAGTTGGGCGTTTGCATCATGATCCTCCAGAGAACTGAGAAATTGAGCTGTGCGATTATCCTCAAAGAGTGCGGTGGCAGCTTGGATTACATTGTTAGTAGGCCACTGAGGAGTCGATTGCTGGCGTGGCTGTTGCTGCGGCGGTTGTGGTAGTGGCAACTGCTGCTGCTGCGATAAGAGCGGAGACTGAGACTGAGGCTGCGGGGCTCGTGAGGGATTCTCCGTGGCCGGCTGGAGCTTGTTGAGGAGAACGGAGTCATTTCGATATCCGGAGCGTTGGTCTGTACGATGACGTTCAGTTAGCACTGTGTTACCTCCCAACGCAGGCATCAAGCGAGACGCCGAGGATTGCTGGATCACATGCGAAAGGCGGAGAAGCCTGGCTCGCGATGAGATGACGCCAAGCTACCTAGGCGAGTCCAATTGAACCTTGGAGGTTTGTGGTTCGTGGTTGGAGGTGTGGGGTGAGGGCTGGCTGAGGCCTCGCAGGTGGGGCTCAGGCCAATTGGAGAGACGCCGAAATGCGGAGAATTGTCCTTTTCTATCGAATTCTCCAACAAGCGGCCATCTCCAGCGTCACCCCACTCCAGCCAATCACGAAGCCAGAAGCCAAGGGGCAAATGCTTTGGGGTTTCCACTTACAAATGAGATGTGGCACATGACTGTCAACCCCAGACAAGGGCAGGCGTGACACGCTGGATGCATCAGCGTCGCTGGAAGAGATGACAGATCCGCTGCTGGGACGCCTCAAGTCTGCGGCGCTGCTAATTGGCACGGGATGGCTATGTGCGGTGATCGATTTCGCGCGGAGTATTTGGGGGTCAGCCGTGGCCCCGGACTGCTGCTGCTGTCCCACGCTAGCGGTCAAAAGGTGTTTCCTTGAAAAAGGGGGTAAAGTTAGCCCAGTCAATTCTGAAAATATGTTCCATGGCATGTGTGATATCAAGGGGATTTTTGTGCGGTGCGCAGGGTCGTAATCTCTCTTTCCTTGCCCGTCATAGGGTTGAGGGATAATGCCTGGCAAAGAGATCCCATCGCCAACATGGATCGAAAACCCTGCTGCAGGAGAGAAAAAAAACCGAGCAATGTCCGTCAAGAATGGCGACGAATGCCCACTTTTAGACCGGCATCTCCGGACCTGGCATCGAGGGAATATTTTGGATTGAAGGGAATTCAACTCACTTCCTTCGACGGCTTTCTTGAACAATGCACTATCAGGGTGGGTTAGCACTCGGCCGGGCCAAAGGAGGCACAAATCGCTTTGCGTTTCTCCCAATCAAGTGACGCGACGTACTTCAACGTTATCCCAGCGGCAATTGCCGCAGGGGCTCTGCTCAACGACATCGCAGCGAACTTTCCGGGCGCGGCATGACACGCAGGCCATGGCAGCACGGCGCTTTGTCACTTTCTGCGAGCCATTGGCATCCGTAGCAGAAGAATTGGATCGTTTCTTGGTCGGTTTATCCCGGTCTGCCATCTTGCTAACATTTTCAGGTGGGGGTGAGCCGGCGGCCGACATATCTGAAGCGTCCGAAGCCATGGTTCTAGATGATCAAAACGTATTGATCGAGAAAATGTACTCGTTCCCAGGTGACGATCGGAAATGCGAAAGCTCCCGCCGAATGATGAGTTTAACGTATGGTTATGGAGGGCGAGTTTTGTCGCTCCCTGTCGAACTTATTCTAGAGCGTTTCGGTTCAACGGCCGTTTATTGAGATCCGGGAGAGTAAATGAGCAAAAATCCAAGGTCCAGGGACAGGCAGGTCCGGAATGAGTCGTCGAAAGCTATAATGAGTACAGAGTGCCAGCAAAGAACTGAGTGGAGAGTTGTCGCGAGGACGGTACAAATGATGACGACTAGGGCATTCGATGAAACTGTGACTCTAGTAGGAACACACTGCCCTGCTGGGATGTGATGACTACTGAGGAAGAGAACCTTCTGGGAGGTCTCGGACCTGGAAAACGAAGTGGCAGACTTGCAACCAGGAGGGGTTCACGATCCAGAAACGAAAGAGAAGTAGAAAAATCCGGGGGTGGATAGGGTGGGGGGGCTGGAGGATTATTATAACAACGCTCTCGTTGGTTTTTGTCGCTTCACGAGACTCTGCCATCCGCACTCGTCACTGCAAGAGTGGGTATCGACGGTACATGCTCTCCCAAGTACTCCACGCAAGACAGGGCCACGGCGACTGGGGCGGACTGCAACCCGTGCGGGTGTACACCCCTACATCCCTACCACAGTCCAACTCCCAGCATCACCGTGCGGCAAGTACCTATCCGCACACATGCTGGCCGCCCAGTTGGTCGTAGCCAGCCTGGGCTGTGGGCCTGGGGGCGCTTCCTAGTGGCATGTGGATATCGTTAGTGCTAATGGTGTTGTGCCAGTGGTGGGATTGCCTGGTCTGGGCAAGTGTGTATCCAGGGCCAGACCAGCGAGGACCTGGCTGGCGACAAGTGGATGACGGACATGAAGGGCATGGTGCTTAAGCAGGCTCGCTTGGCTTGGCAAGGTATATAAGTACCTTGCCTGTCTCAGCGGGCAGACAAAGCAACTCTCTCGTTCCGGGTTTGGCTGGATGGCTGACCGGTGATCAGGCTTGCTGATGGCAGCCACGGCTGTGTACAACCGTGATGTAGATATCAGCATCGGGCGCGGCAGGCCTTGCTGGAAAAGAGAGTCACATACGGTCAGTCAAAGTATGCTCGGGCCGCCGCTACACAAGAGCAAGCCCTGTTAAATATCTTCTCACCGTATGAAACCATCCACGTACATACCTTCGTAGCCCAGAACTGGGCTGCGGGACCACCTTGGAATTTGGAACTCCTAACACACCCCCTTCTGCCCCCGGTTCAGACTCCTGACTGACTCTTGTTCTTGCCCACTCTGCCCCTCCCGCTTCTCTAGCTGTTTTTTCTTCATCAACTTGGGTTTGGGAGGGGTGGAATTTGGGTCGCGGCTCCATAAGCTTGCGCTCGATGTTGTGGAGCAGCCAATGACCGGCCTTCAACCCTGGCCTCCTGAGGCTTCCGAGCTCCCTGTCCAGATCGAAGTCGCTGCGAGGCTCCATCTTCGATCCCAATACCTCATGCAAATCTCTTCGTGTCCAATTGACACTGTACGCACAGGCAGTTGCGTTGCGCTAGGCAAGTACCCTGATGATTCACCTCTCCACTCCACAATCCTGAGCCCTGGACAGCTGTCATGGTTGTAATTCCAGGCCGAAAACCCAAAACTCAAGCTCGGTGAGCGCTCTATGACATCGATCTCGAAGGACAGCGCAACCCTTCGGCCATAAGGAACACAGCCTTATTTGGATCGAATGAACTCATCGGCCTTTGGGGGGGGGGGGGGGGGGCAATCATGGTGGTTGCAGGACCACCATTAGGTCGGTAACTCTCGGCTCGGGGGAGAGGGAGCACCAGTGAAAAAGAGTGGGGATTGTTGCTACACTTCTCAAAACTTAGTAGGTAGGGCAATGAGGTGTCGCAGGCCCAAGGTCAGGAGTTGATCGCATAAACAAAAGCCCGGCCCGGCCACACCCAGCACCTCACCCACTCGGTTCTTGCGTGCTGGCCACGATGGCGGGATGTTTGTTTCCGGCGGGCTGTGGAGGGTCGGAACGTGGTGATACATTCAAGGCAAAATTTTCTAATCACCGGAACAAGAGAGAAAAAGATGCTAATTAAATCCAGGACCCACGAGCCGGCCAAGGAGAGGGCGGCGGGCGGCGACTATTATTTCGTAATTGCCTCTTCGCCTGCGCTGCATCCAACGGGGTCCCGCAATCCAAGAAACAATTGAGCCAGTTAGATCTTTTCGTCTTAACAAGGCCTTCCGCTTCCTGGAGGGTGCAGCGTGCATGTTCATGCTGGAACCACCGGATCCGATATCTGGAGCACATCCCGTCTTCATCCCCAGTTGCAGGGGGCCGTGGAAGGTAGCATGCTCCGGGTGTATGCGCAAGTATATGAATTTGTGGGCATTTGTCTGCAATTCTGACTGCATCGGCGATGGATGAATGCCTGGATAGGATTGGCTGTACTTAATATTCGGACCTGCGTGGTTCAGCCATGTTAGCTGGTGTTCGTGACCGCCCTTCCCTACCTAGAGCTCCAGTGAGCACGAATTTCCAGGTGAGTTCCACCGGAAGCTGACGTAATGACGGATATACGATTCGATAAGGACGATCCGATTGCGCCTTCTTATTCTAATTATTATGGAACCTCAACTCGACCTCGAGGGCCATCCGCCAGCAGACGGCCTCCAGATGCAACGCGCCAACCAAAGCCAACGGGCGACCTGCCACTCACACCGAGCCTGCCCCTGCTGCGCAGCAAGAATTAACCGGTGGACCTCCCGCTCACACACTGTCGCGTTCTTGGAGGGAGGGATGTGCACCATGGTTCAGCTTCTCCATGGGGTCTCCACGCAGAGGGCTTGGCACTCTTGCTCCGATCGGTAGCCGTTCGGCACTCCGACGCTTTGCCTCAGAAAGCTCTCGGATATAAACTGGCGGCCCGTCCATCTCCACCTCCATGACAACTGGTACAAGCCTCAGCATGTACCTTGTTGCAAGGGGTTTGATGCTGTAATTAAGTCCTGCTGCTGCCAGATGCGTAATTAACTGGGAGCTCGCTGCTACCTCGTGAGGGCGTGGCAGAGTAGATGTCCCCTCCTCATCATGACATCCTGCGAGCTGAGTGAGGGCAGTTCTCCCCGACCTACACCCGTAGTCTGAGATCGACCCTATTTCTTCCACCTTCGAAATCGGAATAGTTTAAGCCATTGTTTGTTTATTTTCCACCTCCAAGCCATCTTATACCAGGCAATGCCCTGCTCGGATTTCTTTTCCGGCCCTCACTCGAGGATCCCCTCCATGGTATCCTCGACCGTGGCCCCACCTCGGATCAGGCCCGAAGTCAAACAACCTATTTCTAATTCCCGTCGCCCAGTATGTATATGTCGATGGTTCGTCGATCAGGCTCTTGTCTAAGCGAAGCATGGAGCCTTTGGTGGCTTGAATCTTCCCGCCTTGGACTCGTGCTTCTTAAGCATAAGAGTCAAGGGGGCCCACCAGCATTGCATCAAATGGTTGCTTTGCTGAACAGCATGCACTATATACAGGAACTCATGGCTTATTTTACCACTACTATGTACCCTACCTATGGGATGATTGCATGTTCTCAGCGCTTGTCCACATCTTTCCAAAGTCTTGACTCTTGCAGATGGAAAGAAGCACCCGAAGCTCTCCCACTGTTAATGCCACGCAACTTCCCCCGGGTTATACCTCCAAGTGAGCATATCAAAACCAGGAACGCGCAATGGAGGTTATATTGGAATGAGCCTTGGCCGTTATTGCCAAGCCACAGTCAGAAGTGACTCAAGCTACAGAGCGGGATTGCTCAAGAATGCAGCCTGTTCCCTCGCACGAGCTTAACACGGAACATGGCAAACAAGAGAAATCGTGTCGGGTATAGGTGGATATCGAAAGGACGGAAGGCTTCTGCCATCCAGCCCGAGGCATATTCCCCGCCTTTGCTCCCTTCCTCCAATTCCTCCCGGCGATGGCTCGGCTCTCCCCTCAGCTCAGTCTCCATTGCGGGGGACGGGAGGAACCAGTCTGTGGGAGGAGTCACGAACCGGCCTGCTTTCCATGGATCGACGCTGGTTAGCTGGCATGGTCTATTCGATCAACGCAACCCTCAATTTCCCTTCCTCTGGGACGTTGGAGCCAGCATCGGAAAGGAACGGTCCGCAATACATGTGCAGCCAAGAAAAAACAAACAGGCTGGGAGCGAAGCACCTCAAACATGCAATACGGCATTGAGCAAGTACTGTGGCCGGTCAACATCGCGGAAGCATTCCGACGCAGCAGGCGGGCAGACGGGACGCAACCTTTCATTGCAGAGCTGAGCTGAACGTATGCTCTCAAACAAGCGATGATGAGGAAACCCACCCAACGTACGGCAAACCCCGCATCTCTACGGCCAAAGAGCATCACCAACATAACAAGTGGTCAGGAGGAAAAGGACGAAAATCATACGGCATAAGGATTCTATTAGCATCACATGTCTATTAGGCCCATGCTGGAAAAATTGTCCCAAGAAGGCGCCAGAAAAAAAAATTAAACCTAGTGGCGAAAAAGACCATCACCAACCGTCTGGCCATGGTCAACAAGGGCAGACAGGCACTCTCGCCCAATTTTCAACCCCTCGTGGGTACGCTTGGAGACCAGGGCGTCAATCAACCAGGTTGATGCCCACAAGTCTCCTCATTCCCCCTTACCCCACTCCGATGCCTGGACAAGCACCCCGCTACTCCCCGCACACCTCCAAGTTGAGGTTACAGCAGGTGGAATTGAGGTACCTGGCCAGGCTTACAGCTGGCTCCTGGTTGCCTCAAAGGATTGAGGGTCATACACATGTTGCTTGATGTATGCATCCAAAGCAACATCACCCCACTCTTCCCACTCGACCCATTGCTCCTCGGGGAGCTCTGACACGCCGTCCCTTCGGGCGGCCTTCATGGTCTCGCGTGCAACCACCAAACTTGCCTCGCGGACACGCTCGATGCGAGGATAGATGAGACCCAAGTGAACCTCCTCGGCGTTAAGTGCCTTGGCGAGAGAGGCAGCAGAGGTGTAGACCATCTCGTCGGTCACCTTAGTAGCCTTGGAGAGGATGGCTCCCAGACCCAGACCAGGGAAGACATAGACGTTGTTACCTTGGTTAGGATGATAGGTGACAGGACCCTCTGGGCCATCGACAGTGACGTTTTGGAAGGGAGAGCCCGAGGCAAAGATGGCAGTACCATCAGTCCATTGGATGGCTTGCTCAAAGGTGCACTCAGCCTTGGTCAGAGGGTTGCTGAGAGGGAAGAGGATAGGGCGACGGCCGGCACCGCCCTCATCGACCGAAGCCTTGAGGGCACGGATGATTGGTTCGGTGAAGACACCGAATGTGGCAGTCAGACCAACAAGAGCGGAGGGCTTGACATATTTGATAACCTCCTCAAGAGTCTTGTACTGGTTGCCATTGTTGTCAGTGCGAGCAAAGTACTTCTTGTGCTCAGCGAGGTTGTCACCACGGTCCTTGGTCACAAGACCCTTGGTGTCTACGAGCCAGAACTTGTCTCTGGCCTCGGCCTCTGAGAGACCCCTACGGGTATAATACTCCATGAGCTGCTTGGCAACACCGACACCAGCAGAACCAGCGCCCATGAAAACAAGGCGCTGCTCCTCGAGGGGTACGCCAGAAAGGTCTACGGCACCAATATATCTGGAAATGCGAGTTAGCTCGTCGTCTGATGAAGGGATATTACCAATGCAGAGCCTTACCCTGCAAGAACGACAGCACCAGTACCCTGGATGTCATCGTTGAAGCACCTCTGGGTGTGTCTATAACGGTCGAGGTACTTGAAGGCCTTCTCGGTCTCAAAGTCCTCGAACTGGACAACCATGTTGGGGTGAACCTCCTTTACAGCTGCCATGAACTCGTCCATGAAGTTACGCTGGTCCTCAGTGGACACTCGCTTCTGTCGCAGACCAAGATACAGGGGGTCTTTGAGATTGGTTTCGTTGTTGGTGCCACAGTCGAGGACAATTGGCAGGGTCTTGCCGGGGTGGATACCAGCGGCAGCTGTATAAAGAGCAAGCTTGCCAATCTATCAAACGCAGCTCGAGTCAGAACAAGCTACTCCCGGGGAATAACCTCTATATTTGGACTTACCGAGATACCAACACCATTCATTCCCAGGTCACCGAGACCCAGGATACGGGAACCGTCAGTCACGACGCAGATCTCAGGATCCCGGCAAGGCCAGTTCTCAAGCATTGTACGAATTGACTTTCGCTGCTTGATGGAAATGTACAGAGCCTCGGGACGAGTATATAATGTGGAGTACTGGAGGCAGACATCGCCGATGGTCGGAGTGTAGACCAGTGGCATCAACTCACGAACGTTGTCCATCAACAATCGGTAAAACAGATCGATGTTCTGCTCCTTGATGCTGGACAGGTATAGGTACTTGTCGATGTTGGTCTGGCGAGAATTGATCATCTTCATGCCACGCACACATTGCGTCTGCAGACTCTCAATCGTGTGGGGGAGGAGGCCGGTGAGGTTGTTGGCAACGCGCTCCTCTGGGGTAAAGGAGAGACCTGCATTGGATGCATATTAGCTCAGAACATCTCGAGCCGACTGGAACAGGCGATCGATGTGGGGGAAAAGACAATAACGAGATCCGAGGATGAGGTCACTTACCCTTGTTCCAGAAGGGCTGGCGGAGAAGAGGGTATCCAGCAGCCATGTTTCTTGAGATGTACTCGGTCTCCTTCTCTTGGCTGACCTGTGCGTAATGGTTCTGGGCGTATCCGCGGAGCTGGTCGAGAGATGCAGCCTTAATGCCTTCCTCAATGGCAGCAATGTCAACGTTGGACGTCATGGGATTGAAGTTGATCAATTTGCGGCCGGAAGAGGCTGCAGCTGTTGTTTTATGGCTGTGTCTTGGACCCGAGGCAACGGGAGAGGAGGGGGA
Organism: Clonostachys chloroleuca; assembly: GCA_037952775.1. NCBI lineage: Eukaryota > Fungi > Ascomycota > Sordariomycetes > Hypocreales > Bionectriaceae > Clonostachys > Clonostachys chloroleuca. The sequence goes on along the minus strand of JBANAY010000003.1, from coordinate 16,965,245 downwards.
CGTGGACCGAGGTGTGGGGATAGGCTCTGAGTGGGAGGTGCTGCTGCTGGCAATGCTGGCAGCGGTGGTAGTGATGGAGGGAGCGGTTTGGGTGGTCTCAGCTGGGGCTAGTGTTGATGCTGCTGTTCCAGTCGAAGCCATGGAAGTGGAGGAGAAAGAAGATGCAGGAGGGACGGAACCGTGCAAGCAACGACGCAACTGGCGACGATGGGTATTAATAAGAAGAGAAGAGACGACTGGGTGGCCTGACAACACGGTCGCCGGCGAGGTAGTGGGGAGACACAGACGATTTATCAGGAGCCCAGCTCCCAGGCGACTCTGCAGCCCCATGTGGTGAGCAGCAAGGCAAGCTTACCACAAATGAGCGGCACGGACAAGGGTGTGTGGAATGAGCCAGGGGAACCGCCTGCGAAGCAAATGCGACGGGAGGGAGAAATCGGAGAATGAATGAGGGACAGGCGGAATTGTCAGCACAAAAGGGAAGTTCATTAAAGGCAAAAACGAAGGCGGACGAGGCTTGATGGAAATTTGGCTGAGGATCTGGATCTCCAAGTGGAGTGACTAACAGCGTAGTGGGTTGCGACGAAACGGGGAGCGGCCCCGGTGCCGGAGACGAGGCCCCTTCACTGGGGTACAGCGCTGTGCATGGTACCCGAGAGGTACCCAGCGAAGTACCTCAAGTCTCTTTCCAAGCTGTGGGAGCCCATTCCCAGCGCTTGCAAAAGCCATGGCTACCCGACACCGACTAACCAAAATAAACTACAGCCTGCCTGCTAGCGCTGGCTCGCGATTCTAGCACAAGGTTATAGCTCTGGTGAAGCAGCAGCTAGTACTATGTATTGAGCTGATGGCCAACACGATGTATACCTATGCTGACCTGAGCCAGAGCTATCGCCAGCAACATGGCATGACATGACGAGACAGATGCGCGCAATAAATATTGACACCCGACTTTCAGGTCCGCAAGCGACATGGACGGTCCTCTAGGTCCAGGGGTTTGGGGTCCCCAGAGCACAGCCATCCATCCACTTCATCAACCGCCCGTCACCAGACCCCAAAACAAGATGCTCTTGCATGCCCGTCCCGAGCTTTGTTGCATTATGTTGCAGCTGACATGCCGCTAAAAGCTTTCGGAAAGGCGCTCCCTTCCCGCCCCCGCACGCACCGCCTTTTGGAATTACAAGGCAACAAAGAAAATTTGTTGGGCAGCATCTCATCACCGACGGGTTGCTCCCGTGTGACGACAACGCAGGTTAGCGGAATCGCCCTCTGGATTATCCCATGCCAGACCCGCACAGCCCATCTCATGGCGGTCACTGCGTAGTGTGCCTGCTAGAGCATTCAGCTGTCCCGATCAGAGAAATGGCTTGGGCTGCTCCTGGTTGTCCCCGATTCAACGGACGTTCTTTTCGGCCGCAGCTCCACATCCCCACCGGCGTCCGGACAACTTCCGGAGTATCGGTCACGAATTCAGCAAGAAGGGGTAATCCCGCCTTGAAGTGCCCAGGTCGGATTAATTGCCCATTTGGCGCACACTTGTGTCGTCGTGGGCATGAATGATGATGATTGTAATTATACCAACTGCACCCTCCAGTACAAGTAGGACGTAGGATATGGGAGAGACAGGAAGGCAGGCGGTCCAATGGGAAGGACAGGATGGCCCATCATTGCTGGGTCGTCGGGCTTGGGCCTCCTCCTCCTTCTTTCTGCCCAAAAGCGTAATTAGACAATGGTAAGGTTGTCTTCTCGTGTTGGAGATGTAATGAATAATCACGACACGTCTTGCCTGCCGAGTGAACCGGATCCCTTGGACCCCTGCCACCTGTAACGGCCCCAGTATGCAATTAGCACCCCTGACTCGCTCGGAAGGTTTGTATCTACCTGCAGCTATGTAGCACCCATCGCCGGCTCATCGGTCTGCCTGACGTGCATATTACACCACCTGTGGTAGGTATGCGACAGTTTCATACTTTTGAGTCCAGCCAAAGACTACCAGCTCAATCCGGGGCTACAGATGACCTTGACCACCTCGAATGCCATTGCAGTGGATTCGAAACCAACCGCTGCCAACAAAAACCACCCACAGGGGCAATCACATCACTACGAGGGAAAGGGGTGCAAATTGCCCTACAGCTCATTCCGAGTTCACCCGAAGGCTAACGCCACCAACCAACGGGAGTGATGGGGCGGCCTGACGGATAGTTTGTATGGGGAGACCAGGGGTCCTAGATGATGGGGAACAAGCATTAGTACGAGGTGGACGGCCATTAGGGCACGAATCGCACTGCCTCGCGATCTTTGGGAGAAAAAGAAGCAGTAAGAGGTTTTCCAGACTCCCCGCAATTCGCTACGTCCCGCTCCCTGGCTCTTTCGCACGCGATCACAAGCATGTCTCTCTCAGATGATCACTTTGAAAATTTTCTCAAATGCGGGCGGGCGTTATCAATCAGTCAGTCCTGCTATCTGCATGCATGTCGGAGATCTCCCATCTGTGTGCTCGTGTCTCTACCTACGTATGTATGCTTGCATGTGTTTTTCCCCGTCTCTTCCATCCCTCCGCCATTTGTACTCCGGCCTGTACCCAGCTTGTACCCTGATTTAGCATCACATGACCCCTATGACCTTAGCACCCTCCCACCAGCAGGGTACGCTCAGGGACAAGGGGGCCACTGCAATAGCGTCAAAGACCGCGATCTGTCTCAGCGGCGCCTATGTACTCATTTTCGTACCTGCAAACTACCTGACCAATAACCTGCCTACCTAGTAACGAGTGAGCAAGAGAGGTTCCGAATTGCGGAGGCGGGCGTGGTTTATCCTTCTGGGCGCTAGCGCACCAACAAAGTTTCCTGGGTGTTGGCCGTCTTTGGGAAGTCCTACCCTGGATGGGGGAATGTTAACCTGGATACTTATGTTGACACTATCAACAAAACTGAACGCAGCAAGGGGGAGGAATCTGATACGTCACTCCCCAACATCTTTGGCCGCCGTGTTGGAATAATTACGTAGTATCTGGAACATGGTATTATTTTGAGTGTCGCACAGCATTTCAATGGCTGGCAACTTCATGTAAGTGCATGGATCGGGATGTGTTTTAATCAAACAGTAAACCCTTTGTTGTTGAGTGGGTAGAGTCGGGAAGTCCGATTGTCCGCACCCCCGATTCATTATCTAGTTTTACAAAACCCTTCGGAGAATGTCCGCCCCGGGCTCTGGGGGGTTCCACATGCTTGATACTACCAGAGTTGAACCAGAGAAGTGACGCGGCAGGAATGAGCGATAATAAAGAGGTGTGGGTTTTTATGCATGTCCCGTTGCCATGCGTTCGGAGATGGTAGTGAGATGCCATCGTGGGGAGGGGCTACTGCAAACCCTTCCCGCCCACCCTAACATCATTACACATGTCAAAGAAGATGTTGTGGCTGCCTTACACATGATAAACTGTAGAATATTTCAAAAGACCCTATTCTGTATAGTGAGCGGCATGTGTCATAACATTACCCCCCTTTTATCCCACCATCTCCAAACCTATCCTGCTATCATACATGTCATTATTTTTCGTCGCGGGCCCCAAGCTGGACCGTCTTCTCCGTAGCTTTCTCGATCTTGGCCTTGACCTTATCATCCAAGAGTGCCCACCAGCGTCTAAGACCCTCCGCATATGATACCTCAGCGTCGGAAAGCTCGACCGGGGGGCCCTTAATCTGCGGGAGCATCTCCTCGTCACCCTTCTCGAAAACGGCCCAGGCCGAGTCCTCTGAGGTTCGGATCCCAAAGCCGCGCTTTCTAACCGACACAATCTGGAATTGACGCAGGAGCACCACATCGCCCACATGTACCGTCGGCAGGGATGCCTGGTGCGGGCGGAAGAAGTGCGCAACCACGACGGTGGATGGTGCACATGATGGATCTGTAAGTATCAGCTCAACCATGTAGTCGCGCGGGCCATTTTTCGGCCGTGATGGCTGCGGAGGGGTCGTCGTAGCAATGGCAAGGATGTTTGTCGTCTTCGAAGCCAGGTTTCGGAGCGACTTGAGGGGGGTAAAGTCTCCCAAGTTGGTTCGAAGATCCCTCGACAAACGTAGCTTCAATTCGGAGATTGGCTCGCCATCTGCGGTAGCGGTAGCTGCTGAGGAGCCGGCCACCGAAGGCGTCTTCAACAGCTCCGACGTAGAGGCCGGCGACTTGCTTCGACCCTTCCGGGTGGCCCCTGACGCTTGACTTCCGTGGGGCGTCTCTGGCGTAACACCATGTCGCGTGCTCCTCGTTGGCGTATGTGGAGACCCCGCCGCTTGGCCCACACCAGCTTCCACCTGGCTGCGGGTGATCCGACCTGTATGAATAACTGGGGGAGTCTTATGTTTTTGACGTGGTTCGGGTTCAGCCGCTCCCGTGTTGGCCTTTGCAAGCAAAATACTGGGATCCTGGTTGTGCGTACTCGTCGAATCAGAGGACAAACTCTTGCGGTGTCCCCGACTGCGCAAAGACTGCACTGTAATTAACATTTCCTGCTCTGGCTTTGCCGTAGCTTTTTTCCCTTCTCCACGGGCTCACTGGGAACAGACGTGGCAGTACCAGCCTCGGGCTGAAGAGTATCAACCATGGGTTTGTCCTGATACCCCTGTGACTCCGAAATGATTTGCTGCTCAGCCGCAAAAGAATATTCTGCGTCATGATCATGCTCGTCGTCGATTTGGTCAATATCCATAGCATCGTTTGGTGGTGATTCGTGTGGCGTAATCTCCTCCTCTGCTCTCTCCACATGTATTACCTCCTCCACCTCGACCGTATCCGCAACTGGTTGTGCCACTTCATCTGTTGTTTTTGCTTGCTGAGACATCTCGGTTGGAGGTAGCGAGCCTAAACCATCCTTGACCTCAATCTCATCCTGTACAGGGTCCGTTTGTTGGAGAGACTCTAATTGATTTGTCTCCTCTACTATTAGAGATGCCTCTTGCATCGCCGAATCTTCGCCGGCGCTGTCATTAGGCAAGTTTTTTGCATCGGTACTAGGGGTTGAAACAACAGGTAGCTCCACTGTAGGAACCTGGCCGGTTGGCGCGACGGCGGTATTTGAAGTGATTTCTGCAGAGACACTTTCTACAAGTTTTGGTGATGTCTGTTCAGTCGTCGGGGATGACGCTTTGCCTATACTCGCCCCCATTTTTTCATCGGTGGCCGAAAGGCCGCTCGGTTTGGAGGCTGAGACTGGTGAGGGCTGAGTTGCCTTTGTGAGTGGTAAATCGCTTGTTGCCGGCTGTTCTGGTATACCCGCGGTGAAAGATTGTTCCATATCGGTGGTAGATGTAGGTTCTTCCTGTTCTACGGCTGGCGGAACATCCAAATCCGTGTCAAGCTTTTCGTGGTTTGATTCATCTTTCTCCTGACTTGTAGCATCCTCAAAGGACGGTGAAGAGATTTCAGCTCTCATACCTTTACATTCAATCTCTTGGCTCTCTGTGACTTGAAATTCCTTTTCAGTACGTTGGATTTCTGGACTCTGCTCGCCCAGACCGACCACTGTTTGAGTTTGGGTTTGTGTTTGCCCGTTGGAAACTGTGGCCGTCTCCTGGCTCTCTTCATAATGTGTGATTGAATCGGCATGCGGTTCTGAATCTGTAGCCGCTAGTGGGTTCGACTGTGCTTGTGATTGTTTGCCCGAACTGACTAGTGTTTCCGGGACGGCAACAACACTATGTTCTGTCGCGCGATCGTTTGACTTATCTGGGTGGGCTGGAATTGGTTGCTCGGATGCATCCACGTTAATTGAAGCCGTTTCCTCTGCAGTGCCTTGCGTAAATGCTAGATTCGGCTCTTGTGATTCTCCGTTTTCTCCCAGAGCTTCCTGTTGGTGGGCGGAGATTATGGATGTATCTGGTTCATGTGCGTCTGCACTCTCCTTCGCCTCTGACTCCTCTTCATGGGGTTCCTGATGATCGAGCCCATCTTCGTCGTCAGAGTCGGACATAAGGTCGATAAATACCGGCTCTTGTGGGGGCGGTGGTGTTGAGTTGTCTGCTTCCTCCTCATATTCTTCTTCCTCTTCCTCATCATATTCTTCCTCGCCCTCTTCATAATATTCCTCTTCCTCATACCCATTAACGTTCGCTTCCTCTCTTTCATAGTATTCCTCTTCTTCCTGTTCCTCCTCGTCGTCGTCTTCTTCGTCCTGCTCTTCGCCAGACTCGGAATCAGAATCAGTCTGAGCATCTACAGGTACAAAGCCAGCAGCCCTGGCAGGACCTCCAATCTCTCCATCTTCATTGATGAAATGGCTGCTCTGTTCATCCGCGACATCGATAGGATTTTCAGCTCCAATTGGCCTATGCGGGCCATCCTCTTCACTCTCACTCCCGGCACTATCATCATCTTGGGCGGTGTCATAATTTCTCAGATCATAGTCCTCCCCAGCAATATCTGTACCTTCTTCAGATTCGTTGTCATCCATCTGAAAGTCCTCCCTGCCTTGCTGTAGGGCCTCTTGCTCACTGTCTTCCATGTGGTTGCGATCTGAATCTTCATCTTCGCTTTTCAGAGAGCTTCCTCGCAACTGGCCCTCGTCATCCTCGCGTTCGGCATTCCCTTCATCTGAAGATTGGTCTCCATCCGAAGAGCTGTCGATGATTTCCACAGGGTTGTTTAAGCTATTCGGGGCTGGTATCGGCGGATACACAGGCGCTGAAGACATAGGCAGCCAGTCATTCGATTGTATTGGGAAGGTCGAGAATGAATGATTTCCATGAGGTTCGCCATTGGGTAGATGTGAAAAACTAGCCATTGGTGGCTGGCTCTCTGCATATGTAGGGATAGGGGCAAATTGTAGATCATGATCTTCCAAAAACCTTCCAGCATCATTTTCCATAACTAGATCGGCGGCCTCTCCTGCCTCGTCAGTGAGAGCTGGGTCAATTGCATCATGTAGAAATTGATCCATAATATCATGTGGCTTTGACGCATCGTTACGGGAGAGACTATCAGGTCCTGGGCTGGTCTTTTCGAGCTCGCTTTGAGCATCCACTTCTGCCAATTGGAGGGAAGACCCTGTATCCCCAGAGGATTTCTGGTTTTGCTCAGTGTAATCTTGTGGCTCCTCCTCGGGTTCCGTTCTTGGTATGCAAGGTGAATTGAGTGTCGAAGCTCTTTGAGACGATAGAACTCTTGTTTCAGTAGCTTTTGACGGAACAGGCGAGGCTGAAGCTTTGGTACTCCTATCTTGTTCTTCTTTGCCTGCCACTGGGAGCCGCGATGGCGTTTCCATGAGAATATCGTGGGCATCCTTGTTTCCCGCCAGTGGTTCAGGTTCGACCTCGGGCGAATGTTCAGGCTCGGGGCTCGGGGTACGACTCGTGTATTTCCAATTGGCATTCATGCTGAAGCGCGGCCGCTTTTTATCCCTTTTCTTGCTCGGTACATCGTCATCGTGCTCGTTAAATATATCGAAACCACCCTCAAACAGTGATCCATATGAGATTCTAGCACGTTTCAAGAAAGCAGGAGATGCATATTCGTCTGCGTCGAAAGCTTCTGAAACCTGGCGCTTTCCGGTCAAGGGTACTTCAAGCCCGTCTCGTGGATGAATTGCAGGCTTTGGGGGCGTGTCGGTTGGGATTGGAATCAAGTGTTCGGGTTCGGAAACTGAAGGCGCTGTGAGTTCAGTCAATGGCGGATCGTTATCGATGCTCTCGGGGGAGTCGACGCTAATTATTTCTTCTTCCTGGCTGTCTGTCCTGCGAACCCGCATGCGCAGCCTACTTGAGAAGTTCATCTGCCATTGAAGCGTGTCTGGTCGCGTCGATGCAGGAGCTCCCTCAGTCCATCCAACCCCGGCCAAACTGAGCCGAACCTTATCACCACCTCCAATCCCAGTCGCGGCGACCGCCTTTCCCGCAGCGCCATGGAATTCCACTCGTACCTGGCCTTTGTTGCGTCGCAGCAGGAAATCGTGTTCGGCGAGCTTGAAGGCGATGGATTTGGTGACAATGCTGAATGGCCATGTGATAGTCACCTCACCATCGACAATGTGTGATGCGATATCTGAAAGATCTGGCTGGAGCTGCGCGATGGGCGTAGGGATGACCGCCTCTGAAAGATCGGGCTCGAGACCGCCGTTGTCCATGTTGACGGACCGTCGCGTACTATTAACGGATAGCTATCATAGGTCGTGACCTCACCAGAACCCTTGCTCGATAGATTATGACGGAGCGCAATCCGCAAAAGAAATGTAAGAAGCCTCAAGCGCGGTGTATTTCAAAAGGTGAATATCGCATCTTGCGATTTACGCGTCGAGGTGCTCGATCAGTTCCAGCACTTTAAATGAGCAGTTCATGTTGGTGGGAAGCACAAAGGAAAGTGGAGTTTAGCTGTCGCCTGCTAGCTTCACGTCTTCGGTGGGCTTCGGTGTGGAAGACAGCTGACCCGGTGAAAGAGTTTAAATGGCCCTAAGTACCGTCAGCCGCTGATCACATTACGCTCCAACTGAATAGGATAGGCACTATCTCACATCAGGCTTACCATTAATGTATCGCCGGGCATGGTTATTGTTTTGACTAGGTAAATAACTATTCAGTTGGCCGAGTAAGCAACAATCGTAGGTTTGCTTTCGACTAACCCTAGCTTCAACTCCAATCGATGCGGAAAGATCAACCAGTTTTTTCATTCTCCAAAACCGAGTGGTCAGGCGTTCAAGCTCAGTTTGCCTATCTAGTATTTATGAAGCATTCGTGGCTGGAGAAATACCTTTACTTGTGACTTGGCCTTGGGAATTATCGTGCGTTCCGAGCTTCTGCGGTTGAACAACAGGTTAGGCATCAGTTGAGATATAACCTGCGGATCTGCAACCAGCGAGTGGGATCTGTTGTTGAAAATATTCCTACCTTACAAAAACCTAGCTATGACGACAAAAATAGGCCTAGTGAGAGTTGAACCGCTTGACATGGAGCTCATTTGACGTCTGATCCCTGGCGGATTGAGAGCGGGATTGCTACGCAATAGTAATTATTCGTCACGACCGGAACGGACATGGTTTTCGTTACTGTTTGCTATGCTCATTCAACGCAAAGATTCATATCTGGATAGCAGCTGGTGAGTTGGAACAATGTGAATGGTTTTGTGTTATATTATCCACGTCTGAGGCCTAATCATTGGTTGGAAGCAAGAAATCACATCCTAACAGGGAATCCATGCTACTACCCCAGACGTTATTCTCTCGTTATGTTGGCAGGTTTTCGCTTGCTTGTAGCGGAATCCATCATCGCCATGGAACACAGGATGGTCTAGGGTGGGTTAGTAACAAGATCCAAAGCCTTGGCGATCTGGGGAGCTGGTCCACTTGGTAGGGCGCGAATGGCACCAAGTCCGCAAGTCCGAAGTCATTACGCCATCTGCACCAGAATGAGTAGATAGCCCCTCACCGCATTTGCCCGTATCTGGGAGGCTCCGATTTGGATTTGTCAGGAACAGACTCACAGTTGGCGAAACGGCATTGGTAGGGACCGTTGTACACCTGGACCCTGGCCCGCCTAGACCGGCTCGGGGTCCCTATCTGCCCTCCCACGCCAGATCTCCGACTGCCTATCCCTCCATAGAGATAATATTATTGCTTGTCTAGTGGCTGGCCTCTTGTGATTCTCTCCAGCAATCTTGTGTGAATCCGCTGTTGAATGGTCCCCCGTCCAAGCCGCAGCGTATTTATGCAAGACCGTTAGGATTCCAGCCGACGCCACCAATAAGAGTCTAGGGCTGAACTGCGCTGTACCTGCCAATCAATATGGCGCCGCCACCGGCAATCTCGCAGGCTGCTGGTCTCTCTCCTCCACGCGACCTTAGCCACCACTTTTCCCAGTCGACCAAGAACCGAGGCGCGAGTGCTGTCAAGCAGCTCTACAAGTTCTTCCAGATCCCTGGTGTTGGGAATCTTGCTGGAGGTACCTACTTTAATTCTTCTCACACCCATTGAATTGATTTCCTCTGACCCAATACACTGTAGGCTTGCCTAACCCCGGACTCTTTCCCTATGACACTCTCGAGGCTCAGGTAGCACTGCCTAATAGATGGCCTGTCGAAGTGAACAAGAATGGCTCGGCCGCGGCGCCAAAGCATGCCGCATCCCATTTCGTAATCCCTGCCAAGGATGATCAGGTCGACCTTTCAAAGAAAATTGACCTGGCGACAGCACTGCAGTATGGCACTGCGGGTGGCTACCCGCCGCTGCTCTCATTTGTTCGCCAGTTCATACGTAACCACCTCCATCCAAATGTGCCCTATCTCGACGGGCCGGAGGTCATCCTCACCACTGGCGCCACCGACGGTTTCTCCAAGGCCGTGGAGTTGATCGTCGAGCCGTGGGTTGCTGGCCGAGACCCTGTGGAGGATCGCCCAGGCATGCTCTGTGAAACATATGTGTACATGAATGCCCCCAATACGGCGCTTCCTAGGGGAGTGCAGGTCGTCCCCGTGGAGGTAGATTCTGAAGGCATGAGTGTTGATGGCCCAGGTGGTTTGAAGGATGTCCTTGAGAACTGGGATTACAGCAAAGGCCGACTGCCTCATTTCATCTACTCTGTAACGTGAGTCCCTCTTCCTTCGTGCGGATGCCGCTGAGTCCATATTAACCGTCCCATCACAGAACGGGCCACAACCCAACCGGTGGACTCCAGTCACTCGAAAGACGAAAGGCCATTTACGCGCTCTGCTGCAAGTATGATATTATTCTCATCGAGGACGAGCCATATTGGAATCTCCAATATCGCGTAGACAGAGACGGTCGGACACCATCGCAAGAGAAAGCTCATGGCCTATCCAAGTCTACCGGATACGAATTCCTGGACTCGCTGGTCCCTTCCTCCCTTAATCTGGATACCGAGGGCCGTGTTATTCGTGTGGACACATTTTCCAAGACCATCGCTCCAGGCTGCCGTCTTGGTTGGATCACTGCTCAACCTGCCTTTATTGAGCGTTTCCTTCGGTATGTAGACCCCCACCCCATCAGATCCCCCGAGACTATACCTGGCCGTCTAACAAATTGTAGAATCACAGAAACAAGCACACAGCAACCCTCTGGCTTCGTTCAGTCGCTGGTAGCTGAAGCCATGATGGGTCAGCAGCCTGAAGCAACAACTAGACGCTTTCACGCCCTCTCGCCCAAAGAGAAGGCATCGTTCGAGGGTTGGAGTATGGATGGCTGGGTTCGATGGCTCGCTGGTCTCCGCGGTGTTTACGAGGGCCGCATGGCCCAGATGTCCACCATCCTTGATGAGCACTCCTTTGAGCTCAAGCAATCCACCCCAGTCCGTGATTCTGATACCGAATGGGGTGTCATCACCAAGACTCGTCTGTTATCCTTCGACTGGCCAAAATGTGGTATGTTTATCTGGGTTCGTATCCATTTCGAGAACCACCCGCTGTGGCAGGCACGTGGAGAAGCGATAGGAGGGGAGGCCGGAGTCTTGGTCGATGGCCCATTGCTGGCCAAGGCTCTCATGGTATTCTTATCTCAGAAGCCATACCTCGTCCTTGCCGCCCCTGGTGCCATGTTTGGCGCCACTGCCGAGATTCAACGGGAGAGAACCTGGAAGTATTCCCGCTTGTGTTTTGCGGCCGAGGACGAGGACGTTGTTGGGCCGTGTGCAACGAGATACGTAACCGGTATCCAGAAATTCTGGAGAATCAAGAGCGTGGCGGAGATCAAGAAGCTGGTTGCGAAGTTGGACACCGAGAGTGTAGAGGAGCTTGAGCAAGGCATGGGCAACCTCGGTCTTATGGCTGGGTGCTAGGTCTTTTTTTATGAAGGAACGACATCACTTGTTTGTTTCACTTGGATATCATAAACTGGGTGGGATCATTCCTTGGGTGCCATAGAGTAGCTAGTCAACACATCATTCTATGCTTGCTACGAATATTGTGTCATGGAATGCACCGTGGATTTCATTGGACAAATCGGTTATGATTGAAATCTTCTGATTCATTTATGAGTTTTAAATCCTCCAGAAGCCATTGCGCCTCAATACCAAACCAAACAAATCCGTCCAAACACTTCAAAGAGTGCCGCCGAAACCTACTTCTGCACACCCAGCCAGTAAGTGGAATTTTTTTTACTCCTGCTTCTTTTGAGCGTCCTTGGCGAACACAGAAGCGTAGGGGTTCAGGCGCAACATGACCTGCTTGTTGCGCAGAGGGTTCTTCTTCTGGACAGCAGAGCGGCGAGTGACGGCCTCACCCTTGGGGGCGTTGAGAGAGCTCTGGATTTCAGAGCTGTTGATGAGACGGGTGAGATCGGCCTGGGAGACGACGTTGGAGGGGAGGAGGAAGTCGCGCTTGTGGGCGGAGGGCTCGGTGGTGGAGCCGTAGATCTCGTCCAGAGCCTTGAAGGCGGCGGAGGTCCAGATGACGAAGCGGCCGAGGTGACCACCGGGGGCGAGCTGGAGGAGGTTGAGGGCGGAGACGGGGCTGGTCTCGACACCGGGGATGTTGCGGAAGCCCTTGATGAGCTCCTTGCCGTCGACGGCGGCGTCGTAGACGACGAGAGGGCCGCGGCGCTGGCGGTGGCGGCGACCACGGAGCTTACCCTTACCGGCGCGGAGCTTCTTGGAGGCCTTGACCTTGTCCAGGTCAGGTCCGGCACCGACGGCCTTGAGGACAGCCAGGGAGCTGGCGGTCTTGGCACCAGCACCGGCCTCGAAGACGGCGGAGTCGACGACGAGGGGAACCTCAGGGATGCTCATGATCTGGTGACCGCGGGCCAGGAGAAGAGGAGCGGCAGCGGAGGCAGCGAGGGCAGAGACGGTAGCGTAACGCCTTTATCATAAATCAGTCAGTTTTCTTTTTCAAAACTTCCCCACTCGATCCAATTGCTCTTTGGGTTTCCACTCACTTCTGGCCCTGGTTGACCTTGACGTGCCACTTGCGCCAGATCTTGGTAGGGGCGAACATGCGACCGGAACGGCACATATTACCGAAGGCGGCCTGACCAGCACGGTGGGTACCACCACCAGAGACACGGGGATACGGGCAACAGCACGTCCTGTAAGTGAGGCTGTTAGATCTTGTTCATGATATGATAGTCGCCGTTTCCACGCAAAGCAAGCCTAGCTGGTTTCATCTGAATTGAGTAGACACCATTGCTGGTGCTAATCAACCACACAAAAATCCCATGCCACAAACCCTCCCCCGTCGACGAAGAAAAAAGAAGCACTAACCAGTTCCCCAGGACTCAGCAGAGGTCTGGTGACCGGCCTTCTCGCTCACGGAGTATGGCTGGCGCTTGTTCTTGGCGATACCAGTGTGAACCTGCTGGACGATATCCGGTCGGATAGGGCTGGAGAAGACAGCAGGAATGGGGTGGGTAGCTCCCGTGGGAGTACCATCTTTGCCGATGATCGAGACGGTAGGTCGCGAAGCCATTGTGAATGTGGGACTTGGACCTGGAAGGAAATACTCTGTTAGTATGTCTTGCTCGAGTTATCAAAGTTGAGTCGTAATGGCATAAAATCCTACCTCGGTCGTTGGGCGGCGTCGAAGTTGGTTGTTGAGAGAGGATGAATTTTGGCAACGGGGCGCACGATAAATTTCACCAGGGAATTTTGCACGCAATCTTTTTTGGTGGGCGGAGACCGACCCTAACCTTTGCGGTACGTGCCAGGAATGGCACTTTGTGGGTTGCTTCACGTGACTGCCCCTCATCACCCGACCCACAGTTACGACAGGGGTGCCTTCAGTCGGAGAGCAGCGAATATCTTCTATCGCTCTGACTGACGGAAGAAAAGTGACACTAAATTGATGAGAATTATGAGCAGAGACTATCTGCAATGACCGGAATAAAATAATGACGAATCCCCCTTAAAAAATCAATGATATGAAAGGCATCACTGGTTTATTTTTCCAGTTTTAGCCTTCAATGAAAGATGAATACCTGCCTGTCACAGCTCAGGAAACAAAGAGGATTAGACTTTGTTTTATCGATTCAATGCCACTTAGTTGCCTGGACGTTTGAAATGAGTACTAATGGCCAACCAAGTGCCGGTGATTAGTTGTGGCCCTCGAGATCAAGAACTTTCACAACATATAGTGACTAGATGGGACATAGACCAGTAAGGAGGTTTGATTTAAACTATATCACATAGACGTTACAAATGCTCCTCCAACTCCGCTGAAACCATGAGAGACACATCAATTTCTATGAGCAATTGGGTGCCATATGTACCAGCAATTTGAACCAGTACATATGTTAATGCTACACACGCTACAGCCGTATTTACTCTGCCTGACCGATTTTACCAAAGGCGGCCTTTTTGAGCGTCCCGTAATAACATTCCCTAACCTATCCCCTCTACAAGCCCGGCACCGACCTTTTTTCTCATGCTTGACATGGTTATGCTGCGATATAGGCGAGAATTCGTCGCCAGGCCAGCCCATCTTACGTGAAGCTGCGGCTTTGGCATACTTACGGATCAAGCCGTTCGCCACTCTACTTGATCGCGGTTCCGCCCATAAGGAAAGTTCGATTCACGCTGTAAGATATACGTGTTAACAAGCACTGTGTCAAGTAGGAAGCTCCAGGCTACGGCCTGCCAAGTTCCTCGACGGTAGCGATGGTTATAACCGATATCTTTCCTGAGATGGTCATGAATATCGACGCCGCCCAGGTGGTCGTTGTGGTCGTTGCCACGAGAGAATTGCTGGTATAGGCGATTGTTTTTACGGCGATTCTTAGTAATGCTCTCGGTTTTCTTACGTTGAGTAGCGTCTTGGAGCTCGCTGCCGGTGAAGAGGGATGTTGAGGTGGTTTTATGTGGTCAGACCACTCACGAACCCGAAATGTCATTCGCTCACCATCATCTTCAATCTTCTCAAAAGGGGGAAGATACGGAGATATTTGAGAATTTCCTGAAACGATGGAAAGGTCATATACTTGATGAAGGGGTCGGATGGTTGAATGTCCACAACTTGCGAGGTTTTCCAATGGTCTGCAAGTGATCTCTTTGGGGAAATCCCTATACTAATTAGGATCGCAAGCCAGATAAATATTTGCGCGGAGGTGAGAGGTGACCAAGCCCGGGTTGAGGCATCAGACGTTTTAGAGGTTTGGGAGTCTTGATGATTTTCAGCCGCATCCGTGACACTGCTTTCGTCGGGATCGTCAGAATTTTGAGGGTTGTGAGCCTTATCCGTGGTATCGCTCTCTTTAGCGTCATCGGGATCTTGAAGTCCGGACTGCGCCCACTCGTTCGTCCAACTTGCCCATTTCTCAGTGAGAGGCACGGGGCAATGTAGATGGAATAAATCGACGAGTTCATCCGGAAGCTACTGCATTGTGACTTCACGGTGTGCAGATTTGAAGGGATGAAAGTGAGAGCCGTCTTTCAAAACTACCTAGAAAGTGGCTAGTTATGACGTGGATTGGCAGCTGGAGCTAACTCCCATTAAGGGGTGTGGGGGCCGTTCGGAGCATCGTACCGTCTTAGAGACTATGCTGTAAGAACATGAATATTATTTTAATAAAAGCAACCGTTCTAGGGACATGAAAGCAAATGATGGGGTATAACGATACATGGTAAGCCAATTCTTTTTAAACCTATTCCCACTTGCTCCATTCCCGGATCAACCGGTCTACCTTTTCCTGTACATAGTCATCATAGTGGCCTGACCGATCTAGTTCCATGAGCTGGCCGTGAATGTCTGCTTCCACTTCCTGTCTTTCAAGCACTTTCGCCTCCAAGTATTTGGGATCATTTCGTCGACAGGCTTTCCGGAAAACCTCTCTCATCCTTTCCGAGTATAATTGGCATGTAGCCACCTCGAGTTTTTCTGGCTCTCGATAAAAATTTCTGGCAATTATGTTGTCGTCGCTGAGTTGTGGCCGGACCACCTCATCAAAACACTCCAAACAGACTGTGAACTGTGGTAAGAATTGCATAAAATGCCAATACGCATTGGGGACTGGGCTGTCCTCTCGACACTCTTCCACCATGGATAGTCGCTCAATCTTCGATGCAAGCGACGAGAGATCTGGAGTTGTCTTAGCTTTTAGTGCCTTATCCGACGTTGTCTCGAAGGTATCGAAGTAATGTGCGAACCGTTTCCGCCGAGGTGTGTAACGGAGAGCACAGACTCCATAGGAAGGCTCTGACCGCGAGTCCACCGGCACGAAAACATTACTGAGATTCGGAAGAAGTACTTCTACAGTCTTGGCACATTGGTAACAAACTGTGAAGTTCGACAGTAACCGCCTCTTCTTAGGGTCTCTGATTGTGAGCCAGTTTCGTAAAGCTTTTCGATCTCCGGGGCAGGCTTGGCTGCGAGAGACTGCCACGTCGTCAATCTCGTGGAAAAGTTGCAAGTCTGGCCAGCCATATTTGAGCGTGAGAAGCCAGGCGATTCTATACCATGGGCTTGAGCCAAAGTCACAAGAAATCGCTTTATCCGTGGGGCGAAGCATTGGCTGGAAAAGCGTTCGACACTCAGTATTGGCAAAGACGCCTTCGTAACAACTCGGACAGCAATTGAAGTTGGAACGAGGCAAAGTAAGCCAGTCCGTTTTCCCTGCTTTAGGTTTCTTGCGGGGACATTCTGGGAGAAGTGAGGGAACTTTATCACCTGTCCGACCTTCAGAATATCGCCGGTACGATCCCATATCTGATTCAGCTGGATGACGGTCTCGTTCCGGATCAAACGCAGGTACCTGCCACGATGAAGACGGATTTGCTGGTGAAACTGCTTTGGGCTTATCGAGACTTGGCTTTTCAAAGCTTGGTTCTTCGGGCATTGACACCACAGGCGGGAATTCTGGCATAGATATTGGTGGAATGGCATGCGTTCTTGGCTCTATGGCGCTTTGAGGGACCTGGGGATTCATCATCGTATCGTCATCATCTGGGTATGGTAGGGCCCGCTCCTCTTTTGTGATGGGGAATGTAGATGAAGGCTTGGGGGCGAAATTGGTGAGGATCTCTGGAGAAATTGGAACAATGTGCGGAGGTACCGGAGGTCCGCGAGAGCGAGATCGATCCCAGTCCCTGGGTGGCTGTTCGGGGCCAAGCGTCGATTCAATGTCCTGAGGTGGTACCGAGGAAGAATCTCGTCGATGGCGCCGCGATGTTGGAACTCCATGTTCGTCGCTAGATCGAGTGTCATCTCCACGCGCTGTGCTTTCCTTAGGCTTAGGTCTGGGTTCTCCTTCGACCCGGCTGCTGTCATCCCGCCGTCTGGGGGGATCTGCAGACCTCGACTCCATGTCGCTTCGTTTGTAAGCAGATGGCGGGAACCGGGCCGATTGAGGCTCGCCTCTATAACGAGGGCCATCGGGTTCATTTGACAAGCGGCTGTCCGAGCTTCTTGGGTCAATATGCAAGATAGGGCGGCTGCCTCTTGAAGGGCTGATGCTGTCTCTTCGCCCCCTTCTTTCGCGGCGGCGATCATCTATTACACTTGAATTTCGTCTAGGCCTTGTCTTGTTGGGACTGGATGTCGAGATTCCAAGGCCAGAATCGGCAAAGTCGCGTCCTCTTTGACCATTTCTGGTGCTGTCCACTGGAGGTGGGTGCTCTTGGCGATCGCGGGGATCGAATCTCTCCTGCCTGGTAGGAGACGTTCGGATTGTTTCAGGATCTCGTCTTTGCCTAGGTTCTGAATCTGGTACGCGGGGATCGAATCTCTCCTGCCTGGCGGTTGGAGATGTTCGAATTGTTTCAGGATCTCGTCTTTGCCGGGGTTCTGAATCTGGCACGCGTGGTCTCGATTTAGCTCGCCTTCTGGTGTCGATACTTTCATTTTTCTCTCGACGTCTTTCACTGCGTTCAGGGCCATGTTTATGTGTGGAGCTTGCCTCATCACAAGACCATTCGCCCGAGCTATCCTTTCCTTGTCGCTCGTGGTCTGAATCGTCTCCCTCCGACTTCTTGGAATCAGATACAGAGCTAGAGTTGGGAACGATGACGAAACGCCGTTCCGGGTTGTGTTCGTGGACTTCGAGTATTACGGGGTATTGTTCCACATCGCCTCGAGATGCTGGTTCCTCCTCAGGGTTTGAGGAGAGACTCACAGAGCCATATTCGCGGGCTAACGAATCTACCTCATCCTCAACGGAGGGTGGTGGGGGTCGGATCTGTGACGTTCTGTACGCTGGTAACTCTGTACCTCGGTAGTCGCGCTGGGGGGAACGTTGGGGGGAACGTGACAGCCTTGGCGATAATGGAGGGGTCAACGATCGAGAGGGACTAGTGTCTTGGGTTAGAATTCCTTTGTATTTGGGTAGCCAAGGTTGGGGGATGGAAGCCTTACGAATGGGTGTGCTTGGATCGCGAAGACACAAAGTAGCCCGCCTGCATCATAGACCCAATGTCGTGGTGTTCGTTCATCATGCACCTTCTTCAGTTGAGTTTCAAGTCAGGTAAACCATGACACGAACGATTAAAGTCCAAATAGGCGAGTCTGGACGAAGAAATGGATCTTCGAGGCAACCAAAGCACCGCGCAGAGGCGGAGGTGGCCGGATATTTGGTGGTTGTGGTGAAAAGGGCTTTCCTCGAGGTTGACCCAGAGTGTGCGCGGGTGGGAATGACGCAGCCTAATAATTCGCAGGTGGTGGGAGAAGGCAGTGGGCGACAATCCCTGCCCTGGTAAGGCTGGCAAGGTATCAGGCGCGTTATGCAGGAAACAGAGCACGATAGTAACAAAGGAAAAAAGAGCAGCAAGGACCAAGAGCAATGCGCAGTCGAATGTTTGACGGAAAGCAAATTGTACTGATTGAATGCTGCAGAGGGGGAGGACCTGGGATTGGCGCGGCGACCTTAAAACAGGCGTTGGAGCTGGGTGGGCATGATGGTGGATCTCGGTCAAAGATGACATCGTTCCTTGGTTGACGCCCGACTTCGATACGCTGCAAGTTCCCCGCCCACCCAACGTCCCAGCAGCGTATCTTCTCCAGGTACAGGCACTGCTGCGGATTAACGCAATGGAACCCTCCCCTTTGCAGCTAGGCAGTGCCTTGGCCGGCTGTTGTTCATTGGGTGCTTCAATTGTTTCATAAAGCACCTGCATATAGGTAGCTGTATACTAGGTAAGTATCAGTGCCACCTGTAGTCTCCAGGGACATGGCTGCCCTTTCTTTCTTCCGTGTGCGACGACTTGCCGCCTCCTCTCTAGTGCCTTCTGAGAAGCTGAGGGAACCTTGGCGAAAATGGGGCTCTTGTTCTTCACATGATATAAGCAAAAGTCTTGGTGTCTGGGGAGCTGCGAAAGCAACACGGACTACGCAACCACACAACCCGAATAGGCAAGACAAGGCCGTCCAAGTAGCCTGGTTGTCTGCCTAGATTGCTGCTGTTGCCACCACCGTCATGCCGACTCAGGCCTAAAATCTTGCTCTGCTCGCTACATATGCACTATCGAGGCACTGCACTGCCAACTGAGTGGCATTGGAATTGGTACATTCCCACATTCAACATTAATAGCATCCTGCTCATTTTCGAGCTGGGCGTGGTGTTATTACGTTACTGAGAACTAGGTAATGATGAGCACCCATTCAAGGGACAATTGTCACTTTCCATTCTTTCTTATCGTTCATTATTGCAGAAAGTGTACTGTTCATTACTGCTCGATGTTAAATTCTTCTGTCATTGACTCTTGCTGTTAGCCCCTCCGTTGCTGTATGATTTATCATAGAAACAGGGCTGCGACCCCACCACCATGCAGACTTACATCCACAGATGGTGGCATGGCGCTGAACAGATTGCGTGGAACATTTGTCTTGTCCAAATCTGCCCAAGCTGAGGCCGATATTGGCTTTATGCGTTAGCACCTGCTTGCAAACCGGCATGGAGTAGGAAGTCGTTGAGGTAGGAGGGGAACTCGCTCATTCATTGGATTGAGACATGTATCTTCTGCATGTTGAGCGCGTTCATTGAATTGATTTGGCGATGTGCATCTTCATGGTCCGATCGCTACTGCGATGGAACGCTCTTGAGCCAGCTATTTCAGGTGGTCTCGGTGTGGAGAGAAGGATTGTCTGCCTGTGCCAATAACTGTCCTCCGGGTCATCTTTCCGGATGTTGCGCATCAAGTTGCATTAATTTCTAGTGGAGTAAAGTATGCTGCAGATAGGCTGGTTTGGTTGAAGGACTGGTCGATAGGCGGTTTTCAGAAAGGCTCAGGCAGATGTCATGCAGCGGTTTGCTCTAGTCTTCCAGCAGATCTTCAATGTCCTTGTCATCCTTCTCGTCTTGTAACCTCCTCTCCTCTCTCTCCATCAGCTCTTTGATCATTTTTCTTTGTCTGATTCTGGCCTTCTGGCCCCATCTGGTTGCGGAAGACTTGCCCTCGTCCTCCTCGAAAAATTCATCCTCATCTTCGTCCAGGTTGATAGCAGCCCCGTTCTGTCCACGCAGCTGATTTGGTGAGATCTTGGCTCCCCTCTTCTCCTCCTCTTCCCTGTCCTTGCGTTCTTGCTCCTCCATGCTTTCGAACTGTCTCTTACCCAAGTATTTGAGGGCGTAGGGGCGGAGAAGCATGTAGCCGCCCACAATCACAATAAGCCGGATCCAACCTTGAATAGTCATATTCGCAAACGTTGAGTGCAAATTGTTTGACATGTTCTGTCCATACTTGGCCATCTGTAGGGTTATGCGGCCGAAGTCATTGAGCTTGTCCTGCTCAGACTGTTGAGTTTCTGACTGGGAATCCATGATGCGCAAATTGCTGAGTTTGTGTGAGATGAAAACGGGATGACTTTGTGTGTTTGCGCCGTTGTTGGTTCAGAAGCAGTCGCTAGTGGCACTGTGACGAATATAGGACAGATGTGGTAATTGAGGGAATTTGATCAAGTAGCTGTGTGACTTCTGAGATGACGAGGGAATTGAAGGCGCAATATGAGATTGGAGTATTGCAGGAGGGAAATGAGAGATATTTTGGGGGATCGTTGCCAGGTCATAGAGACCAGATGTCGATGCCCTTTAAGTTTTTTTTTTTTTTTTCGCGCCAGCTCTGATTGCCCGGCCCCCCCGAAAGTGGACTTTGATTCAATGTAATCGCATTGTTCTAGAAGGTATGAGCGCCGCGCAAGTGTTAGCGCTGAATACCTGTCCACTACCCACGGCTACCAGTCTGGTTTCATTGGACGCTTTGAGTACCTCATTTGTTCAATGTTAACAGCGAAACATCGTGCCGGCAGTAGTGCCCTGATGAACGAAAGCATACAGCCATTGTTCTTGGATCAAAGAAAAAGAAGACCAGAACTTTATACAAGATATTTTACCAATTGAATTACCTCATCTCCTCCATGACCTCGCATCGTCGTGGGTGGACGTAGGGAATATTCATCAGAGCAATGGATAGCATCACGTGATGATAGAGCTGTCCTTGCTGACCTATGACGGCTCCAGTAAAAGCCATTGAACGACCACCTCTACAGCCCCTGTCATTGGCATTGAGACCTCAGGGCTGGTACGTACCAGACTCGCCGTAAAATTTTGGTTGATTTGCCTTACGAGACCATCTCCAACATCCACCATTACCACCGACCCTTCTCTTCTGGGACGCCAATTTAGGTTCCTCCCTCGTTGCTTGCTTTCTAGATACCCTTAATTCATTCTAATTCGAACACTTGTCACAATGTCGGCAGCGTTCAGATCAATTGCGCCTTTTCTGCGCACGGCTCGCCATGGCCTCAAGAACGGCAATGTTAGCCCTCTCCAGTCTGCTCTGAAGAGACAAAATGCTGCTGGATTTATGAACGTCTACCGCACATATGCCGTCTTCGAGCGAACGAAGCCCCATGTTAACATTGGTACCATTGGCCACGTCGATCACGGAAAGGTAAGGATTTGGAAACCATTGCTGCCGGTTCGAACTTGGGAACGTGCGGGCTAACTCTCCCACTTCCACCTCTAGACAACCTTGTCTGCCGCCATCACCAAGCGCCAGGCTGAGAAGGGTCTGGCCAACTATCTCGAGTATGGTGCCATTGACAAGGCTCCTGAGGAGCGTGCCCGTGGTATTACTATCTCAACTGCCCACATCGAGTACGCCACCGACGCTCGCCACTACTCCCACGTTGACTGCCCTGGTCACGCCGATTACATCAAGAACATGATTACTGGTGCTGCCAACATGGATGGTGCTATTATCGTCGTTGCTGCTTCCGATGGTCAGATGCCCCAGACCCGTGAGCACTTGCTTCTCGCTCGCCAGGTCGGTGTCCAGAAGATTGTCGTTTTCGTCAACAAGGTCGATGCTGTCGATGACCCTGAAATGTTGGAGCTTGTCGAGATGGAGATGCGTGAGCTCCTCACCACTTACGGTTACGATGGTGACAACACCCCCGTCATCATGGGATCTGCCTTGATGGCCATGCAAAACCAGAAGCCCGAAATTGGTTCCCAGAAGATCGACGAGCTTCTCAAGGCTGTTGATGAGTGGATTCCCACCCCCGAGCGTGACATGGAGAAGCCCTTCCTCATGGCTGTTGAGGAAGTCTTCTCCATTGCTGGGCGTGGTACCGTTGTCTCCGGACGTGTGGAGCGAGGTGTTCTGAAGCGTGATGAGGAAATTGAGATTGTCGGTAAGGGCGGGGAGACCATCAAGACCAAGGTTACCGATATTGAGACTTTCAAGAAGTCTTGCGACCAGTCCCAGGCTGGTGACAACTCCGGTCTGCTCATTCGTGGTGTCCGCCGTGAGGACGTCCGCCGTGGTATGGTCGTTGCCAAGCCCGGCAGCGTCAAGGCCCACACCCAGTTCCTGGCCTCTCTATACGTCCTTACCAAGGAAGAAGGAGGCCGTCACAGCGGTTTCCAGCAGCACTACCGCCCTCAGCTTTACCTCCGAACCTCTGATGAGTCTGTTGACATGTCTTTCCCCGAGGGAACTGAGGATGCTGCCAGCAAGACTGTCATGCCTGGTGACAACGTTGAGATGGTTCTCACCATGGTTCACCCTAACGCTATCGAGGCCGGCCAGCGCTTCAACATCCGTGAGGGTGGCCGCACTGTTGCCACTGGTCTCATCACCCGTATTATCAAATAAATGCTTACAGGGAACGATACCAACTGATGTAAATGAGTCAAGGGTTCTTCATGTTTGATGACGTCCAGAAAATCCGGGGAGATTGTGTAAGATATCTAAAACCATGTACAATTACAAGTCTCCTATTTGCTAGGCGCTCGACTTAGCAATTTGTTTATATAGAGCTTGAAGCACCAATGCCTCTCCACTCTGCTTCTTGTCACATACTTTAGAACTCAAGGAGAGCACGAATACAAAAAAAAGTTGCAAACAATATTGAATACGTCTGGGATGAGATCGATTATTGTGAAGCTGCCAAGATGGCTTCCATTTATACACAACGGCTACAAGACTGAGCATGCCTGACCCTGGCGCACACAATCCACCACTTCACATCTTATTCGTTGGCTGAGCGAGAGAATTGAATCGATCGTGGAATGTCCCGAGGTTGATGTGGGTGTGGATGCAAATCACAGAGAGGCCATTGAAGTGGAAGGGTAGGTTTAAAGTTCCAATTCCATGGTATTCGTCTATCCCCGGAGGATGTTCAGCAGACGCGAGATCATCTCAAAATGAGGAAGCCATTAAACTCCAGTTCCAAACGGTCGCCATCCGAGTTATTTTTTGTGCGAAGCCATCACTCCCACCGTGCATCCATCACAATCCCCCCTTCTCGAATCGCCTTTCGTTAAAAACACGTTTATCGGTACTGGAGACTAGGTTAGTATAGGAGTTGCGGTCTCAATCGGATGTGGTTTCTGACCTTGTTGAAGCCAATGTCCTTAGCCTTCTCACGGAAGCACTGACGGCAAAGGTTCAGCTCGTACTTGCGGATAAGACCGGCCTTGTGCTTGCAGACGCGGCTATGAAAATAGTTATGTTAGCTATGGAAAAATGACGATCCCCAACAGCTGTCGTGGACGGGCCAAGATTTGCTCGATGGCATTGGGAATTGGTTTTTTTCGTACCAGCTGCGGGCGCCCTTGCCGTAGGTGCGCGGGCGCGAGTTCCAAACGCTCTCGTGAGACATGATTGTTGTGTGTCGTGTCGAAAGGTGGACGGGAAGTTGATTGATTTCGCGGTGGTGGAAGTGGGCGGGAAATTTTGTGTGAATTTCTCGAGAGGTACCTACAACCGATCGGAGGGTTGCCAGCCCCAGCCGGGCCCTGCAAACTTGGGTGTGCGCGAAAGTCACGTGAAGCTGACATGCTATCTACACGTGATCTGACTCTTCAGCCACGTCTCCGGACCCATCTCAAACAAAGGTCTCAGCCACACCGCTTTCCTTAGCCCCTCATGCCCCTCCACCGCCGTTTCCAGGCCGTGCCTCCCTTATGGAGCCAGGGATCTCCTGCGTGCAGCTCTTATTGGAGACAGTACAAGCTGTCTTCTTGAAAACGGATTACTACTTGAAAGCGGATTACCAACCCTCGATACGATTTTATTATATTAGTATCGCGGCCGGCAACACCGTGTCTGCCTTTCCTCTCCAACATCTTTCCTCCAATTATCTAATTGTTTCAACTATTGATCGGATACTTATCTTACAATGTTGGTCAAGTCCTTCTTGTTCGGCGCCCTAGCTGCCGCCGCCGCAGCTAACTCGGTCGTCATTGACCTTGTTCCATCCAACTTCGACAAGGTCGTCTTGAAGTCCGGCAAGCCCACACTCGTCGAATTCTTTGCTCCCTGGTGCGGCCACTGCAAGAATCTTGCTCCCACATATGAGGAGCTTGCCCAAAACTTTGGTCATGCCTTGGACAAGGTCCAAATCGCCAAGGTCGATGCCGATGCTGAGAAGAGCCTCGGCAAGCGATTCGGTATCCAGGGTTTCCCTACACTCAAGTGGTTCGATGGAAAGAGTGACAAGCCCGAGGACTACAACTCCGGTCGCGACCTGGACAGCCTCAGCAACTTCATTACAGAGAAGACTGGCGTCAAGCCCAGAAAGAAGGCTGAACTGCCTACCAGCGTCGAGATTCTGAACGACTCCAACTTTGACAAGACTGTCGGTGGCAAGCAGAACGTACTCGTCGCTTTCACTGCTCCCTGGTGTGGACGTAAGCTATTTCAATGACTCTCTTAACCTTGACAATAATTAACAATGCAATTATAGACTGCAAGAACCTCGCCCCTACCTGGGAGACCCTTGCGACCGATTTTGTTGGTGACGAGAATGTTGTTATTGCCAAGGTCGATGCCGACGCCGCGAGTGGAAAGAAGACTGCCAAGGCACATGGAGTCACTGGCTATCCCACCATCAAGTTCTTCCCCGCCGGAGACAAGGAGGGCCAAATCTACCAGGGCGGCCGCTCCGAGGAGGACTTCATCCAGTTCATCAACGAGAAGGCCGGCACCGACAGAATCGCTGGTGGATCTCTGAACAACCGTGCTGGCACCATTGAAGCTCTTGACAACATCATCTCCAAGCTGACCGGCACCAACCTTGCTGAGATTTCCAAGGAGGTCAAGACAAAGGCCGAGGAGTTCAAGGAGGGTGCTGACCTCAAGTACGCCCAGTACTACAACCGCGTTTTCGACAAGCTCAACGAGAGCGAGAACTACGCCCAAAAGGAGTTTGCCAGACTCCAGGGCCTTCTGGCCAAGACCGACGTTGCTGCTTCCAAGCGTGACGAGCTTAAGCGCAAGTCCAATGTCCTCCGCTTGTTCGTTGAGAAGCTCAAGCCTGCGCAGAAGGATGAGCTGTAAATATACCCACCTAGATTTTTGAAGGATGTAAAGTACCGCGCAGAAGATGTCAGAGCTACAAATAATGGTGAAAGGGATAAATTCAGAGCCTCGTTTGGGTGAGAGTTTAGTTAATGATTGACAAAATAAATTATTTGCATCTCAATATAAATCCCAAAGCATTGAAATCTGACCCCGTGATAACGTTGTGTTCCTCAATCAGATCCAATACGACACAATTGTGTAAGTTCCGGTGTTCCCATATCCTATTGCGGCTTGGAAGGGGTACCTTCACCCGCTTTGCTCTCTACTAGCTCTGCCTCGAGCTTGTCGATTCTCCTCGACATTTCGTCCACTTCGTGAGATGCATTAGTATGACGAGGAATTAAGGGGCAGGAGAGAGAGCTCACTCTTGGCAAATATCTCTGAGGAAACGCTGGCGAATTTGTTGGACAAGGAGTTGAGAAGTTCATCAACGGCAGCAGCGACATCAGGACGGGCTTCGTCCGAGGCCTATGTAGGGACATGTTGGTTAGTCGCATGGTTGGCAGCCTTGAGGGGCCTGGTAATTGAGTGCGATATCATGGCTTCAGCAACTAGACTCTCACCTGGGACTGCTCATTCGTGCTCGAATTGGGGTCGTTGGACGCCATTGTTGTCGATGAAGCGGAATTGAAGCTGGGCAGTGATACACGTATGTGTAATAAGATCGAGCCGGCAAGATTTCGTTCAGGATCAGACCTCTCCGCCGGTTTCAGTTACAATGAGTGATAGCAAGAACGTCGGTCTACCAACAAGGTGTTGACAGTTTACATGAGATGGGCTGCTATGGATCTGTTGTTAGAGGGGCAGGACCAGCCTGTTGGAGCTAACGACCCCGCCAACCCCCACTGAGCTACGTCTCGTGTCAGTGCTGAGTCCCCCAAGACAGGGGTAAATATCCGCCGTAGCCCGGTTCGTATCAAGGCTCGGCAACCTCAGGTTGAGGCTCCATCCACTCCAATCCAACATTAAGCTCATCCGACGACACGCCGTTTCTTCCCAGGTCGACAACATATCAGTTGCCGCCTTTCACTGAAGCGACAAGCGCATTGTTTCTCCATGGAAAGCGCGATTTAATACCGAAGATATAGGGTCCTCTCATCTGGCAGTTTGCCATCCAGCCAGGAAGACGTAATACATTGTAGCATGCAGCATCAAAAACCGGCGTCGTCGTTGGCGCCGTGCTAGCCATTCATCATGGCGAATTCTCAGCAGCAGTCGTTGGGGGTCATCATATTTGTCCTCTTTATTTGGATGATCCTCCCGGATTCCGACTACGGTACCCAATCACTCATCCTGTCCGATCTCGCGAGCGATCGATTGAAGGGCTTCCGCGGCGCCCTGGATGTGCTGAACCAGACACAATGGGGTGACTTCGCACCAGCAACGACGGAACCCACCGAGACCGACGAACCTAAATACTTGAATTTGACTGGATTTCGAGAGGAGGATGGCTTTGCTTGGGAAGACCTCGGGCTTTTTCGCGAAAAAGCACTGCGGCTGAGCCGCTATGCTATGTCCACGGGAACTCAACAGCTTTGGGATATTGGAGAGGGCTACCCGGCCTGGTCCAATCCCTCGGGAACACTACACGGGGAGTGGACACGCAAGGCAGGATCCGTTGTGCGGAATTACGATAGCTATAATCTCAGCCACAGCGTTCCCTCCATGGATTGGATACATGACCAGGTGGACTGGGCACGCAACATTACTGGCGAGTCGGGGAGGATGGTGCTCATGCTCGAAGGCAATAAAACTGTTACAGACTATGAGCAGCTGCCAGCCGAACAAGCCCCTCTCTCTGGTGGCCAGATACGTTCCATCAAGGGCACAGTCACTCTCGAGGATACCAGCGGGACTGGGATCAACTGGGAGATGCGGCTCTGGGGGGCTCATTGGCCTCGACAAGGTGTCATTCTCATGACAACCACGAGCGAAAAGTTTGACGGGATATTTGGCCTCCCTCACTTGGCACCGAGTGCTGACTTCTTTCAGAGCAGTCAGTTGCTGCTGAATCGGAGTGTGGACCATACTCTGACTAAAAAGGAGCAGAACACGTTTGTTGATCAGACCGCTCCTTGGAGCTCTGATATTGACAACCCACTTTATACAAAGCATCCTTCTCCGCATTGCGAACTTGTTCTGTATGCCCAGGTTCATCCACCAAGTCCAAAAGACTTGGGTGGTGATTCTAGGGATAGCTTGAACATGGTAGAAATGATTGAAGCAATTGAGTCGGAAATCAACTTCCCCAAAGGCGCCCCAGTCCCTACTGCTCCCGAATTGCAGATATCATCTGTTATCTACTCTCCGGACTGCAGCTTTTTCTTGGAAACTCAAGGACCACCAGATTTCCCTGCATCCGACTTCAAGCATCTGATGGGTTTGAAGAAGGAAATACATCTCCACCAAGTTAAATCTTGGCTCCTTATCTACGCTTTAGTGGTTTTTACTCAAGTCATTCTCTTGAAATCCCAGCTAGCAGAGACTTGTACTCCATCCACTATGGCCAGGGTCAGCTTCGGGACCGTCAGCGTGATGGTCCTCGTCGACGGCATGACGTTTACTGCGGCAGCCACCTGGGTATCCTCCGCTGCATCTACCTTCCTGCCGACCCTTGCAGTTATGTTTGCCGCCTTCCTCTCTATGACGATTGGGGGTAGCTTCTTGTCAAAGATCTACGAGGTCCAGCTGCCTGAAGGACGCAACCGTCGGGAAACATCCAATCCCGTCACCACAACCGCAACCCCTATACCTCAAGCCCCACTGACCTCGGATTCAGGTCCAATCCTGCCCGCTCCTGTGACGGCTGGACGTCCCCAGGTTGCCTCCTCGGGACCAATCATTGTCCCGTTCGATCAAGACATTGATGCTGAAATTGCCGAGGCGGCCGCCGCCCCCTGGCAGGCACTGCCCAGCAGGCAGGCCAACAAACCCGGGCAGAGGCGTTCTCTACTTTCCAAGCGATCATCGGGCGCTACGTTCTTCTCAGTCTTGGCATTAGTTTCCTCGCCATATCCTCGACGACCTGGTACCCCGGGGTGCGGTCCGCTTTTCTCAACATTTGTGCCCTGCTCTATCTCTCCCTATGGATGCCCCAGATCTACCGCAACGTTATGCGCAACTGCCGCCGCGCCCTGCGCTGGCAGTTCGTAGCCGGTCAGTCTGTACTCCGCGTTCTCCCTATAGCCTACTTCTGGGTCAAGCCCGATAACTTCCTCTACGCCCGAACCGAACCGCGTGCCTTCGTCTTCCTCCTCGGGTGGCTCTGGCTCCAGATCGTTATTCTCATCGCGCAGGATGTCGTGGGACCTCGCTTCGGAGTCCCCAAGAGGTGGACGCCCGAGGCGTGGGACTATCACCCTGTTCTCCGAGAAGACAACCTTGAAGCTGGTGGTCTGCCTATAGGCCTCGTGGACGACCACGGCGGCCTCGAACGCAGACGCAGCAGCGACCATAAGCGCCGCGGCTCCGAATCCAATACTCGAAGCATCGACTGCGCCATATGCAGGGAACTCCTTGAAGTCCCTGTCCTCAAGGCGGGCGAGGAGGCCGGTAGTGTTGCCGGTGCATTCGCCAGACGCATGTACATGGTAACGCCGTGTCGGCACATATTCCATAGTGATTGTTTGGAAGGATGGCTCAAGTTCAGGCTACAGTGTCCCATCTGCCGCGAAGAGCTTCCTCCGCTGTAATCATTCACAAGGTGTAATTAGATATAGTCATGCGCGTTTTCCATTGCTTAAAAACTATTTTTTGTATATGTACACCCCCCTATTATCCGACCAAAGCGTTTGCGTCAAGTACTTTTTTAGAAACCTTCTATAAGACATGTAGTTGCGTTACTGTAATGATGTACATATATATTTCCGGACCTAATAAAATTGTCCGATGGTTATTCACGTTTGTCTCTTCTCCAACATGGAAACGATTCCGAGTAATATGCTAGGTTGCCACTCCTTTAGGGAGGGCGAGGGCAAGCCTAGTCCTTTTAGAGGACAGGGCTGCTCCATCACGGTGTGTTCTGATCAATATTGTACTTACCAAGTGATCCGGGTAGATTTCCTCCGAGGGTCAAACTGTTGCGATGCGGCTATCATGCCGCGAGAGCCAATCTTTAGATCCGCAACTCGCGAGCGGAGATCGAGGTCGATCCCGTGAAGCGTCACTCTTCGTTCTTCAGGAATAAAGCTGCCTCCCTGGTATGTGGCAGGATCCTGGTACTCCTCCAGCTCCATGATCCACAGACCTATCCGGGCCGACAGCTCGCTGTCCCACATCCCCTCGCGCCTGGCGCTGGCTCGTAGCAGCTGGATAGCCTGTCGCCGGATAGCTTGGTCCCGACACTTAGTTGCCACGACGAACAGGGGGAACAATCCCGTGGTCGACGCTGAAGCTGGGCTTCAGATGGCAGTTTGAGGGTGATGTAGGCCTCCCCAACTGTGGGTCAATGTTGCTTTGTTGCAAGTGCTCGGAATCCGCGGCCAGTTCTGCAGCAGCAGCGCGGGCATCCTCCTCGAGGATGATTTCCCGGCCAAGCTTGATGATGGTTTTGAACAAGGGCACCACGGCGTCATACTCGATCTCGCTGCTGCAAAATAATGCCCTGAACACGATTTCGCTGTTGAGTTGTGCCATTTTCAAGACGGCCAAAGCTGACCTTTCCGAACCGCTCGTTTCTGGCAGATCTCGTGTCTCAAAAAGGGGTTGGAAGGCGGTTGTCCAGTTTTGAAGCTCTATTTGGATCCCTACGCCCTGAGCCATCCACTCCTTGGGGAAGAACTCTAACGGCCCGCTCTTCGCCTGCTGCAGGCTCTCGATAAACTGCATTCCGCGCATAAGTATCCGATCGTGAGCGAGCTGTGCCTCGACAAGTGTCGTGAATGATTTGAGCGGCTGGGAGTTGGCGGCGGGTTGCGGAAACATCTTGAAGAACGACGCGGAGTAAGCCTCGCAGGCTTCGGGGACAAGACGGAGAACGTAGGGCTCTGGGAAGTGGTAGGCCATGTCGTAGGTTTTTGCTTGGATGGCTTGTCGCATGAGCATGACGACAAGCTCTGGTTCGATAAAGTCCTTTGCTTCCTTCTGTTCTACTCCACCTTGCATCTTCTTCAAGAGCCCAAGCCCATTCTGAATTTGCACAATGGACTGTTTATGATCCCCGATGAAGGCATCGAAGGAGGCAAGGAGAACAGTAGCCATGAGTCTGACTCTGTTGTGTACGGGACTGGCAGGAAACATCAGAGCGTTGCAAGCCTTCGAATACTGCTGGACAGCCATCTGCCAGTGTTGTAGTACAGCCTCCGACTGGCTAGGATCCTTCTGTCGTGATAGAATAGCATTGTTGAATGTCTGCTCTAGTGTCTTGGAGAGGGCACCCAAGGCAACTGATGCGTGGCAGACAGCCGGTTCCGTATGGCATTCTTGAAGAACCCTGTTCCAGAAGACCGAGTCGAAGTAGCCGCAAAACGAAGATACGGCAGTAACACGGAACATCTCGAAGTAGTAAGGTTCAGAGCCATTGGTTGGTAAACCACTTGCCGGTCTGTATAGCGTAGGAGACGGTTCAACGGCGCCGTAGTGTTCAGGGGTCGATCTAGCCTGATTCCGTCGAGCAACACGACGAGGTGGTAAAATAACATACTTCTGAATTGGACCAGTCTTTGGGGCTGGAGCAACAGCATCTGGCTCGGCAGCTATAGCCACGGGTTTGGGAGCTATGCGAACGCCTTCCAATGGCAAGGCGTGTCGAGGGGGTGGGGGGTATCCTGTGCATTCTCTCCGGCTCTTGATGCATTGGGAACATGCCGGACGCTTCTCATCGCACTTTATCCTTCTCTGTCTGTGTAAGACGAGTTATGGTTAGTGGACTGAAACATTTACCTGGGGTTGGGGTATAGATGCGCGGGGAAGTCTCACTTGCAACTACTGCACCCCGTCTTCACCTTTGGTCTACTCCTTCGACTTGATCTCTCCCCCCGGTTGGAGTTGTCGATGCTGATCTGATGGGCAGGTCCTCCTCCGAGGGCGGGTTAGTCAGCGGGAACTGGCTGGAGGCAGCCATGGTGTTTGAGTGGTAAGGCAGAGGTGGAGTTCTGGTTTAGATGTCAGACGCGCATGCATATAAACAAAGAAGGTAGGCTATGAGCAACGGGAGAAAGTGGGAAGCTGCAGACTGCTTATATGGGGAACTGAGCGGTTGAGGGTCACGATACAATAGGTGCTGTCCCTAGCGATGAAGTTGGTCTGTGTGAGTGCCGTGTCATTAGTACATCGGTTAAGGTTGACGGTGACGGTACCGAATGAGGGTTAGGATTCCCTTCTGATACAAGAAACATGGAGAAGCGTTTCTGCAGGCGACAGCCGGCTAGCGGACGCTCAACAATGGAAGGAAGACACACCTTACTGAGGATGGAAAATCAACCACAGATCATCAGGATCGTAGGGAGAGGCGGCCAGGCTGCACGGCGGGTTTGCGTTGGGTAACGAGATGAAGCACCATGCACTAGTCGTGTATCCAGATTGCCTTAACACACCCTGACTATTGGCATAGGCAGAGGAAGGCTAAGAACCTGGGCAGCGGAGTGCCACCCTTGCTCGATCAACGGCGCCCTCGCACTCGGGATGCCTGTTTTTTAGCCAGGCGTTAGGCAGGCCTTGGCCTAGGTCTAGGTCCAGGTATTCGGCGAGGCAGCCCGCGGAGTTCCCTCGCTGAGGCCGTGCTTGGTAATCCGCCGGCGGCCTAGCAGCAACCATATCCATCCTTCAACCGCAGCCCGCACGCGCCTCTTGGGAGCCGTGGTGGCCCCAGCGAGAGCGCAATCCCTCCAGCGAGCCCACCCTTCACCGTCCGAGCCTACCTCCCTACTTGGGCCGACTGGGGCAGCGGGTGCCCGCCCTCACGGAAGCAGGCCCTAGTGACCGGCTGGCAGGGTCGTGCGTTTTAGGGCGGCCAGTGGCCACGAGGACGACATGACACCAAGGATTCAGAAGAAGCTTGGCAGGCGGACACGCCAAGAGACGAGACAGGATCATTTGCCGAGCTAACCAATTGAGAGGGCCCCTGGTAGGGCCAGAGCCAGCTCCTAGCCGGGTCGGCAGTTGGGGCGACTTCCGTGGACGTGGAAGGGTTGTGGGCAGTTTGGACGGCTGCTGACTGCTGGCCATGTGGCATCCGGGAGTCGCCAACAGCCTTATACAGGGTCGTCGAGGCGTGCTTACTCTCCAGTTTTCGCATCGAGTGCTGACATCTTGTTCTGGGCTGGGTTTACAGATCGGAAGCTGCTACCGCAAGTAGTGCGTCTCTTTTGGTGCTGGCTTTGTCCCCTCCTGGCCCAGACAATTAGTGCAAGGCTGAATGCTAGCCAAAATCCTTTCGTGTCCGAACATGGCCCAAATCCCGCCGGCTACAATTACAGCCGCCCCGTAGCACATGAACTGACACGGACATGCCGTACAGAAGGACCTCTGATCCTTTCGATGGCAATTTGCAGGCCGATCGAACCCGCCTTAAACCCGCCTTCGGTACCTGGGGATCTTTTTGTGTTGTCCCGCAGGGACGGACCAGATGGTCAATTAATTAATTAGGTACCTTCTGCACAGGGCAAATCAACTCCGGATCCAACCCTCCTTTCGTCTCCCAGGAATTGGCCTATGACACAGTTCTATCCTGGCGGGACCATCCCATCCCACAAGGCGGCCGTTCCCTCGGGCAGCTGTCCCAGTCTGCACACAAAAATCACACCCCGGGGGCTATCAATCTCGAAGTCTGGATAAACGTATTATTCGTTGGGGTTCCCCTGGCCACCATCCCCTGCCTAGGCTTCAGTCCATGTCCTCGAGTGGTTGGTGGTACATCCCGAAGCCCAGGTTTTGATATCTGTTTCACTAGGCGATTGACAGCTCGGGAAACCGGTAGGTTTGATTGGTCCCAGATGGCTAAACCCTCCGATCGTTGATTTGCTACCCCACCAAAGCTATTTATGGACTAGGGTTAACGTTAATCCGCACTGCCGAAGACGACGGCTCGCAACTTTTTGATGATGGCTTCCAAATTTAGGCCGTTCGCATGTTATGTACACACTCTTTCAGTTTCACGTTGCGTGTGCATCCTGCGCCTGATACAATGTCCGTCGAATCTACCGACCGGCCGCTCCCTGAGCGCTTCGCTTTTATCCACAATGGTGCGATAGCCGGTGCTGTCATTGCTCCCCTTGCGATGCTGCTCCCTCCCCGAAAAGTTGACCTCCGCTTCTTCGTCCTCGTCGGCACCTTCTCTCTCTCTACGAACTACCTGGCCTATGCGTATACTGGTACTTCAATCTACACACGATTTCAAAATCGCATCAGTCCCTTGTTCGACGTGGGCCTGCCCGCCGAAGCAAAGAAGACTCGACAGCTATTACAAGAGCATCGCCAGCGGGAAGCAGCGCTTAAGGGAACTCAGGGAAGCGAGGTTCAACAGAAGAGCGGGCTGGCCAAGGCCGTGGAGGACGTCTGGATGGGTGGTCAAGACGCTGATTGGCAGCAAAAACGGGCCGAGGAGCACCAGAAGAGCCTGGAGGAGGGCAAAGGTCTCTACGGCATCATCATAGACCAGATTTCGGATGTTTGGAGTGGTACCTGGAAGCCTCAGCCAAAGAAGACGGATAGCGAATCAACCCAGGCTCCGGCTTCTGAGAAGAAGTAAGAGTGACGGAATGACCGAACGGCGGGACCCTGTTCTGGTCCGTCAACTCATGCCGGATCACACGGCTGTATAACACCTGTATTATAGAATACCTGGAGCCTATGTTGAACTACCGGCTCTACATACTATTCTGTTCTAACGTACCGAACAGTACATGGAATGTGCTCCTTTTATGGGTACCATGAAGCATTGGTCTAGCTTCCTCCGCTGGTGGCAAATATCCGATTTCAAGCCTCAGCAAGGGCAGGTTCATAACTTGTGGATGCTGGCAATTGAGACAATGGGTCACTGCCCGAATGTAATTTTACGGTGTGTTGTGAAATAGGTAAACTGTTCAAAAGAGGAGGGGTGTGATGAAGAAGAGAAAAAAAAAATCTATCGGTATATACCTCGTCAATTGAACAACAATTTAGTGACGTACGTAACATCAACCCACCATCCCTGCACAGTACCTACATGCAGGGACCGAATTGATACAGTGACTCTGCATCCTCAGGTAAGAACACATGAATACAACGCAATAATCAGAGAAAATTAAATCGATATCGCGGGGGATTTTTGGTGCCCCGCGTTTTGTGATGAATATCTACCGTAATGACTGTGTGGGTATTTTAAGAAAGCTCCCGATATTGACCCGGGGCCATATGTATGTTGGTATGCGTCCTAATATTACCCGACGAGGTATTTGGGTCGGATGGCTTGTCTTCGCATGTGATTACGACTACTTTTGAGGCTGTGAACCCCAGCCGTGCCTCAACGTAGCTAACCCAGCCACTCTGCCGCAGCTGTGGATTAAATTCAAGCGCTGAGCCAGCTTGCTAGCAGAGGGGCCAAATATTTTGCCCACAATTTTTACATCCCTCTGTTGAGCCCAGCCCAGATGACATAATCGTGAATGGCTGTGCCTTGCCTACGTAATGTCATCCGCTCCGCACCCGTTGAGTGTTTCCAAAGTTAGAACACACTGAGGCTGGAGCAACAAGCGGCTGAGATGCAGCAGACCCTTATTGCCTTGGGCCACAGCGGGCTAGACGAGCTGTGGCTGGCCAACAGCAAGCCGTGAAGCCCCACCCACTGCAATACGAGCCAGCCTACGTAACTGTTTGTTTCGGGCGCCATTTACTGTTGATCATCGCAGCTTGAAT
Organism: Clonostachys chloroleuca; assembly: GCA_037952775.1. Taxonomy (NCBI): domain Eukaryota; kingdom Fungi; phylum Ascomycota; class Sordariomycetes; order Hypocreales; family Bionectriaceae; genus Clonostachys; species Clonostachys chloroleuca. The sequence continues at coordinate 16,929,693 of JBANAY010000003.1, read as the reverse complement.
TTAGGTTTGCCCGTGGTGTTATTGTTCGCGGGAGCATCGATCTAGATTCTTCTACAGACTGTCTTTCTTTTCTTGATACTGCTTTTCATTCTCTCGCTTTTTCGTCCGGCATTAGGAAACCGCGTTATTGAACGTTCCCCCTTTTCGCTCGCTGTATTCTTGACGCCCCAGCTGTCGTCCAGCACCACTAGCGGTTAGTCTGCAGTCGATATTCGCTCCATACATCTGCCCGTCAGCAAATCATAGCTCCTGGGGTGGTTGACTGACGTTTCAATGTTTCAGATTAGAAGCAAGCATTCCTGACGACTAGTGAAGAGGCTCAGCTCAGCCATTCTTGTGCGCTGCATCTGACATTCGCAAAATCGAATCGTAAAAATCGAATCATAACGCTCTAGCCGTCCTACTTTCGTTTTTTCCTTCTTCTTCATTGCCTTGATCCTTCTCGGCTTGTTATCGCAGCACCCGTCCTGCAGGACTTTTGCAGCACATCGGATCTAACCCACATTTCCGGCTTCCTTGGCCTCGAGCCACGCGCGTAATCATGGCCAGTAATCAATACTACAACTACGACCAGCAGCATCTGCCGCCGCTTCGGAATCACCAGTCTCCTTCGCCGTTATCGAATTTCGGCCAGCACGACGCGCCCTCGCCGCAAGCGACACCTGCACCGTCATACCACTCGAACTACCCTCCACCTGGCGCAACTCCTTATTCCAGCAACAGCCATCAGGATCTGCCAGCTCGTAGCGCCACGCAATCACCGTTCGCGACCGTCTTCGATGATAACGCATATCCTGCAAACTCCAGTTCGAGGCAGGATTTGATTTCCACGCCAAATGATATGTCGTCCCACCAGCAGGGCTACTACCAGCAGGATACTGGGTACTTCGGGGCCCAGGCAGGGTCCCCAAACCAGAGCCGAAACCCAGGCTCTACAGATGCCATCCTCCTGCAGGATCGACCGCACAAACATGACGCCGAGTCTGGATTTAACGATCACATCTATGATGCCCCCACCCGAGGGCCTTCCGGCCGAAAGAAGAAGGGAAAGAGAAAGGTGCAGCTGGGCGAGTTAGGCATGTTTGGATCCGATAAGAAGAGAATACCGTTCGTGGTCTATATCTTCACTATCGCACAGGTTGCCGTCTTTATTGCAGAGCTTGTCAAAATGGGTTCGTGGAGTCATTCCCTCTCTTCGGTTGGATGACTCTCAGATTTTGCTAACTTTCAGCATAGGCATGTTAACGGGCACTCCCATTATGATCAAGCCCCAGTTCAACTTTATGATCGGGCCATCGCCGTTTGTGATGATCAACATGGGTGCACGTTACGGCCCCTGTATGCGCCCTGTTCCCGAGATTGAGAATTGGAAGCCGACGGATGAGGACATCGCAAAAGGGAATCGGCCCTCCGTAGGCACACTGGTCAACTTCCCTTGCCCAAATGCGACAACTTCGGATAATATCTGTCCTTTGTGGGAAGCCTGTGGTTTCAATGAACCAGCAAGAGGTCAACCTAAATGGGGCGAGGTAGTCTCAGATCTACCGAGGCAGTGGTTCCGTTTCATCACTCCCATGTTTATGCATGCGGGCATTATTCACATTGCATTCAACATGTTGCTTCAGTTGACACTTGCAAGGGATATGGAAAAGGCTATCGGGTCAATTCGCTTTTTCATTGTCTACGTCAGTTCTGGTATCTTTGGGTTCGTCATGGGAGGCAACTATGGACCGCCCGTTGATGCTTCGACGGGTGCGTCTGGCGCTCTCTTCGGTATCTTGGCCCTTACCCTGCTCGACTTGCTCTACTCCTGGAAACAGCGAAAGAGTCCAGTGAAGGATTTGATGTTTATTTTGCTCGATGTCATCATCTCCTTCGTTCTTGGCCTGTTGCCTGGTCTAGACAACTTTGCTCACTTGGGAGGCTTTCTTTGCGGTTTGACCCTGGGCATTTCTGTCCTACACTCGCCCAACTCCCTGAGGCTCAAGATCGACAATGACGCCGCCTACTCAACTGTCCCAGGCGACTCAGAGCAAGAAGCCCAACCTTTCTTGAAGAACCCGGTTGGCTTCTTCAAAGGAAGAAAGCCACTCTGGTGGGCGTGGTGGCTGATTCGTGCAGGAGCTTTGGTTCTTGTCATCGTTGTCTTCATTGTTCTCATCAACAACTTCTACACTACCAGGGCCACCTGCAGCTGGTGCAAGTACCTCAGTTGCTTGGTAAGTCTCTCCTTTCCTATTTGGCCATGAAAGATTACTAACAGACTTCTAGCCTGTCAACAATTGGTGTGATGACTTTAAGTGGCAGTAATGAAATTGGGTGTTCTACCCATAATATAGGAGATCGAAGATCATGTTGGTGCTGCATCGCGCTACAGTCAGTAATTATATTGGGTGGGATACTGGAGAGTAGATAACGGGCTTGCACATCGCCGGCGTCATGAGCATAACATAGATTTGAAGAAATCAGGACTGGGTATTTCTTTTTTTGGTAATATCGGGAGCAGGGAAGGGAGGAGACACAATACTCGGATGAATTTTTCTTCCCCTGCCACGTACTTGAGGAGTTAGAGAACAATGAATGGCCTGATGAAAATGGTCGCATGGACATGTTGCAGCTCCCTGCCTTGGCGGAACATCTTGTGCATGGACTTACTAACAGAAACAAGGGTGTTGTAGCATTTGGTTCGACGAAGAACCCGATGCATACTCATAAGAAAGTATAATAAGGACTGACACTCCCGCACTGTCAATTTCAATATCTCTTCTCTGATACTTTCCCGACGTAATTTTACTTCTGGCGTCATGGTCCTTGCTCATAGTCTCGCTTGATCATGAGTCCTCCTAGACTAGCCACCGTCCTAGTTTGGTATGTATCTTACAGTCTATGCTTTCCATTGCCCAATTTTTTTTTCCAATTCACTCTTTTATGCTTTCTGATGATAAACTATTTTCACATGCATGGCTTACCTGAACGATCTATGTATCAATGTGGTTACACATGGTTTGGCTGATTCACAGCAATTACCTTCCCTAGAGCCTCAAACTTTACAATAATTCAATGAAAACTTGCTGACTCGTTGAGAAAACATAGATATGTCTTCAAATAGCTACTAAAATTCGAGGGAATGGAGATCTAGCAAGATCGCACGGAGGTAGGTTTGAGCGGTTGAGTAGGTGGTGAGGCAGGGGGAATATGCGGGGTCATCCCCAGAGATCTTACGACTACCTAAGGTACCTAGGTACTACCACTCGGGCGAGCATAACCGATGTGTAAGAAAGAAATTAATTAAACACAAATTTGGATTCGACTTGAAGTGCAATTCCTCGACATTAATAGTTATTGTTTCGCCTTGTTCCCTTTTCCGAAAGCCTGGCTATAGGCTCAAGTAGACGGTTGCAGCCGTAGTGAGCCCATGAGTTGGATGAGATACGGTTACGTGACGCCAAATCACGTGCTTGTGGGTCCCATTAAACTTCCGACGCGGGTCCTGACGCCTCAGTCACGTCAAGTCGCGTATCCCAGCAACGTGCTGGAGCTCAATCTTTCTTCGTTAGTGTCTGCTCAACCCTCCATGCTCAGTGTTGCTAATCCGCTTGTCTTCACGGGTTGGTAATTGAGCCATCACCCTCATTTTTCATCCGTCCGCTCTTCCGTTTCTTCCAGAGCTCTTCACAATGGCGACTGCAGTCCTTCCACAAAAACGTGTTCTGGGCGAGTCCCGCAACCACCAGAATGTCCCGTCGACGCCCTCTTCAGTCAAGAAACGCAAGACAGAGCCCTTCACGTCATCACCGGCCGCCCGGTTCACCAGCTCACAGAATAATAACCATCTTAAGCTAGGGTCAAGTCAACCCAAGAGTGTCTTCGAGTCTGAAGTCCTCGAGAAGCTCAGCCAAGATATTTCATCCCTGAAGCAAAGCAACGCAGAAAAGGATCAATCATGGGAACGCCCCCCAGTGGAAGACTTTGTACCAGAGCGAGACAGCCTCTGCTTCCAGTCAATCGAAGCAGAGGAGGGCACTCTACACGGTGGAAGGGCCACTGTCAAGTTGTTTGGTGTAAATGACAAGGGAAATTCAGTCATGCTACACGTTACTGATTTCAAACATTACCTCTATGTTCCAGCTCCTCAATCATTCCAGCCCAAGGACTGCCTAGCGTTCAAAACTTTTCTCGATTCGAAGATTGGTCTCCCCCAGCAAGTAATTCACGCCGTTGCGATGACGAACCGAGAAGATATTTACGGATTCCGGGGCAACAAGCCCAGCCCATACCTCAAAGTCACTGTCACCGACCCAAAACATATTCACAAAGTACGAACAGCCTTTGAGACCGGTGAAGGCAACTGGAAGGGTCTATGGAACGGGGCCGTAGATGGAATTAAGACCTACGATAATATTCAATACGTGCTTCGATTTATGGTCGACTGCAAGGTATGTTTGGATGCAAATTCCTTTCACTTTGTGGATGGCAACTTACACGTAACAGATTCAAGGCATGTCATGGGTCGAGGCCCCCGCCAAGTCCTACAAATTGATCGAGCACGGCCGACAGTCGAACTGTCAGATTGAGGCTGAAGTCAGCTATATCGATTTGATCGCACACAAACCCGAAGGTGAATGGGCCAGGATCGCCCCTCTCCGTACTCTATCCTTCGATATCGAATGTTGCGGTCGTAAAGGAATTTTCCCGGAAGCGAATCATGATCCCGTCATCCAGATTGCCAATATCGTTACCAAATATGGAGAGAAAAAGCCCTTCGTCCGGAATGTATTCTGCCTTGATACTACAAGTTCGATTGTGGCCACTCACATCCTCGAGTTCGAAAAGGAAGAAATGCTGCTCAGCGAATGGCAAAAGTTTATTGTTAAGGTTGACCCAGATGTCATCACCGGTTACAACATTGCAAATTTCGATATTCCATACTTGATTGATCGAGCCAAGCATCTCAAGGTTCATGGGTTTGAGTACTGGACTCGCATTCCAACCGAGCCATCCATACACAAGGACAAGAATCTCAACAGCAAGCAGATGGGTAACCGTGACACAAAGAGCACCAATATCAATGGACGGTTGCAGCTTGATCTTCTCCAACTCATTCAACGTGATCACCACCTTCGAAGTTATACCCTCAACTCTGTGTCTGCCCACTTCCTGGGAGAGCAAAAGGAGGATGTCCACTACACTATGATTACCGAACTTTTCAACGGAACACCCGAATCAAGGAGACGTCTTGCGCTTTACTGTTTGAAAGATGCATATCTACCTCAGAGGCTTATGGAAAAACTGTCCTGTTTGGAAAACTACACAGAAATGGCAAGAGTCACGGGTGTGCCATTCAACTTCCTGCTCTCTCGCGGACAGCAAATCAAGTTCGTCAGTCAGCTATTCCGAAAGGCGCTTGAACAAAAGCTGGTGATCCCCAACATTCAGTCCAAAGGCACAGATGAGCAGTATGAAGGTGCCACGGTCATTGAGCCCATCCGAGCATACTACGACGTGCCCATCGCTACCTTGGATTTCGCCTCACTGTATCCCAGTATCATGCAAGCACACAACCTATGCTACACAACTCTTGTAAACAAACAAGCTATCGAGGCTTTGGGCCTCAAGAAGGACGATGATTACATTGTCACTCCAAACGGCGACACTTTTGTGACGATAAAGCACAGAAAGGGTCTCCTAGCTCAGATTTTGGAAGAATTGCTGTCCGCACGAAAGCAAGCTAAACGGGAACTTGCCGTTGAAACCGACCCTTTCAAGAAAGCTGTGTTGAATGGTCGTCAGCTGGCTCTGAAAATCAGCGCAAACAGTGTATACGGTTTAACGGGTGCGACAACGGGTAAGCTCCCCTGCCTTGAGATCGCCAGTAGCACGACCAGTTTTGGTCGCCAGATGATCGAAAAGACCAAGGAGGAAGTGGAGAAGAAGTACACAATCGCAAATGGCTACACATTCGACGCGCAAGTCGTCTACGGAGACACCGATTCCGTCATGGTGAAATTCGGCACCAAGGACCTTGCTGAGGCCATGAAGCTGGGCGAAGAGGCTGCGCAATTTGTCTCGTCCAAGTTTGTTAAGCCAATTAAACTTGAGTTCGAGAAGGTGTATTACCCTTACCTGCTGATCAACAAGAAGCGTTACGCCGGACTGTTCTGGACGAGGCCCGAAAAGTACGACAAGATGGACACCAAAGGTATTGAGACTGTCCGTCGAGACAACTGCTTGCTTGTCCAAACAGTCATTGAGAAGGTGCTGCGGATGATCTTGATCGACAAGGATGTCTCAGGAGCTCAACAGTAAGTTAAACCCCCACGCCAACCTAGACAAAACCGAGACGGGACTCGTGCTAACAAGACATCAACAGATACGTCAAAGACACTGTGGCGGATCTGCTACAGAACAAGATCGACATGTCGAAACTTGTGATTACAAAGGCGCTCACCAAAACGGACGAGCAGTACGCAGCAAAGCAGGCTCATGTCGAGCTTGCGCAGCGTATGAAGAAGCGCGACGCAGGCTCGGCGCCCGGACTGGGTGACCGTGTGGCTTATGTCATGATCAGAGGAGCAGCAGGCGCGAAGAACTTTGAGAAGTCTGAGGATCCGATCTACGTCCTGGAGAACAATGTGCCAATCGACACCAAATACTACCTCGACAATCAGCTTGCGAAGCCGCTAACCCGTATCTTCGAGCCCATCTTGGGTGAGACAAAGGCGAGATCACTGCTGACGGGCGATCACACAAGAACGATATCCGTCGCAGCGCCGTCCGTCGGAGGACTGATGAAGTTTGCGAAGAAAACACAGACATGCATGGGTTGCAAAAAGCCTTTGACTGGAAAGGAGGAGAGCGGCGGCGCTGTCTGCTCCAACTGCTCGCCCCGAGTGGGCGAATTGTACAAGAAGACGCTTGATCGAGTTTCGGATCTCGAGGTGCGATTTGGGCGGCTCTGGACGCAATGCCAGAGGTGCCAGGGCAGCATGCACTGCGAGGTGATCTGCAGCAGCAAGGATTGCCCAATCTTCTACATGCGGATGAAGGCGAAGAAGGACTTGGAGGATGCGGGCAAAGAGCTATCGAGGTTTGATGCGGACCAGGCAGCAATATGGTGATGATCGGGCTGGTGTTGATCCTTTCCTTCCTACTCCAAGTATTACGAGTATTTAATTGGTTTAGACGGCGTCGCGGGCTGTGGGATGACGAGGCATATACTTGTTTGGCGTTTCTCCATGAATGATAAGGAATAATATCGCGCGGTGGAATTGGGCAGTTTGGTAGTTTTCAAGACAAATATGTGCTTGTCGCACCAAAATCCCCTTCCGAATCTCACTCAGTTCTCTGAAAGTTTTCCGATCCTGGAGCCGATAATCGGAGGGACTAGTCGTTTTTTACCCAAGATCGTTTATCAATCTAAGGTGGGAATAAATTCACAGCCGTGGTGTCGCACGGTGTGACCGTCGAAGGGCCGATGGAGAAGGGGGCGCGCTACCGGTAGGCGGATGAGGACGGGAGCAGTAGGTATTACACATTTACATCAAGTCACTGTTCGATGATAGCAGTATATATGTATGTGTAAGTCGGACATGCATGGCCTACATCTTGGGGGAGAGTGGGGAGGGCGCGAGATTCTCCCGCGGGCTAAAATGCAATGCAAGCAAGTTCGGTCGACAGTGGTGCGAAAAAAGGTGGGAACATGGAGGGGTGGGAGAAGGCAAAACATCTCGACTCCGAGATCGCAAAATCTCTCTTGCCCAGACGGAATGTGGCCCGCGGCCAAGAGGCGACTCAGTATAATTTGCCATGGCGCATTAACCGCGTGTTCGGGCAGGAAGTGGTGCTAGTGTAGTCCTCGGGTGAAGGAACGAGGTCAGCATTAGTAGAATCAAGAGTAGGACCGCCTCATTCCTCTCAGCCTGGTGCCGTCATACATATAGCTCGACGCAATTATTCGTGAGGAAACACGCGACAGCCCCTTCTCGAACACGGCGGGAGCGTCTCTGGCGGCGTGATTCTCCAGTGGCGTGGTGCTTCAGTAACGTGGTAGACGAATGAAGTGGAGTGCTTTTCGGAACGTAAGAAGGCAGCAAGGCAGCTGCTTTCGGGTTGATGAGGCCTTTGGCTTCAACAATTGAGTTTCCATTACTTGATATTAAGCATGGTTAGCTGCAGGGACCATCTCGCGGAGGCGCTGTAACGCAAATCGAGGTGGGGGAGAGTGAGGGGGGCAGGCTGCTAGGGGGCCTAAAGGAGCCTATGGGGAGCACTGGCCAGTGCTGGAGGTACTGGGAGCAGCGGCATCTTACACGCCAAGCGAGGCCGCATCTCTGGAGTCTGGCACCGACAACGGGGGCTCCAGGGCTCCAGGGGCCACAGCTGGAGAGCCTGTGGGTGCTCGGCGGCAGTCTTATCTCTGCCGAAACGTCATCTCAGCAAATCTTCTGAATAAGGGAATTGGGCACACTGGCCCGCAATTCGCCCGCCATTGGTGGAGCGAGCCAGCCGTGCAACGACGACAGGCTGAGCAATTAGTGTTGTCTGAAGCTTTCATGTCACAAGAATCGACTCGGTCGTCCATCCCTTCTTCGGCCGACCACCCCCCTAGCCATTGCTTCGGAAATCGAGTTGACGGGAGACGCGAGCCCAGCACAGCGTGGTGGAGGGTGGGCCATTCCGTTCCTCTCCGCAAACGATAATGGCAATCGTTTGTCAAAAGTTGTTGTCGTGCAACACCGATGTGAGCCCAGCCTAGGACTAGGATTGGGAAGTGGGAAGGAGGTCGGCAGATGCTACTGGGGGATCTTACTCTTTCAATTATAAAAGGGCCGCTTCCATCTCGACCAAAGTCTCTCTTGCTTTCTCTTCTTATCCCAAACCAACTGAGTGCAAAGTCGATCTCCTCGTCAAAGACATCTCCCCAAGACTCGATACGACATCCTCTATACACCACTACCACCCAAACGCACTACTCACAATGGCCAACCTTCCCTCCGAGCCCGAGTTCGAGCAGGCCTACAAGGGTGTGTATATCCAACAACGCTAGCACAACACCAAGAACACATCACGACTAACAAGAATCTCCTTTCAGAGCTTGTCAGCACCCTTGAGGACAGCACCCTCTTCCAGCAGCACCCCGAGTACCGCACCGCCCTCGAGGTTGCCGCCGTTCCTGAGCGTGTCATCCAGTTCCGCGTCGTCTGGGAGAACGACGCCGGCGAGCTCAAGGTCAACCGTGGTTTCCGTGTCCAGTACAACTCTGCCCTCGGCCCTTACAAGGGTGGTCTTCGATTCCACCCTTCCGTCAACCTGTCTATGTATGTTGCCCTGTCCATGTTGCAACAACCTATTCCTGGACCACCTATTGACTGAATGGGCTATAGCCTCAAGTTCCTTGGTTTCGAACAGACCTTCAAGAATGCCCTGACTGGCCTTAACATGGGCGGTGGCAAGGGTGGTGCTGATTTCGACCCCAAGGGCAAGAGCGATGCTGAAATCCGTCGCTTCTGCCAGTCTTTCATGCGCGAGCTGAGCAAGCACATTGGTGCCGACACTGATGTCCCTGCTGGTGATATCGGTGTTTCCGGCCGCGAAATCGGCTGGCTGTTCGGTGCCTACCGCCAGGCCCGTAACCGATGGGAGGGTGTCCTGACCGGCAAGGGCCTCACCTGGGGTGGCAGCTTGATCCGTCCTGGTAAGTTCAACTCTTCAGTTATGTTTGTTGAGGAAAAGGGACTAACAACTCTTGCAGAGGCTACTGGATACGGTCTTGTCTACTACGTTGAGCACATGCTCGAGGTTTCCGGCAACGGTACCTTCGCTGGCAAGCGTGTTGCCATCTCTGGATCTGGCAATGTCGCTCAGTACGCCGCCCTCAAGTGCATTGAGCTCGGCGCCAAGGTCGTCTCTCTCTCCGACTCTAAGGGTGCTCTCATTGCCGAGGGCGACAACGTCTTCACCCCCGAAGACATCAACACAATTGCCGGCCTCAAGGTCGAGCGCAAGGCTTTGACCGCCTTCGACCACCAGAGCAAGTTCCGCTACATTGAGGGTGCCCGTCCCTGGGTCCACGTCGGCAACGTCGACGTCGCTCTGCCATCCGCTACCCAGAACGAGGTCAGCAAGGAGGAGGCTGAAGTCCTCGTCAAGAACGGTGTCCTGGCCGTTGCTGAGGGTTCCAACATGGGCTGCACCCAGGAGGCTATTGACGTCTTCGAGGGTGAGCGCCGCGAGAAGGGTGCCAAGGCTGTCTGGTACGCCCCCGGAAAGGCTTCCAACTGCGGTGGTGTCGCCGTCTCTGGTCTCGAGATGGCCCAGAACAGCCAGCGCCTGCCCTGGACCGAGAAGGAGGTTGATGACAAGCTCAAGGACATCATGAAGAACGCCTTCTACAATGGTCTCGAGACTGCCAAGTCCTACGTCAAGTCCCAGGAGGGCGAGCTTCCCAGCCTGGTTGCTGGAAGCAACATTGCCGGCTTCGTCAAGGTCGCACGTGCCATGCACGACCAGGGCGACTGGTGGTCCAAGGCTTAAGTTGTCATGATTTAGCGTGTTATTTTGGTGTTTTTGGGATATCCTGGCATTGCATTCTTAAGTACCTGTTTTATTTTGCTTTCTGATGACATCGACGACCAAGCCAGTTGTTACATAGACAAGCTTTTAGAGGCGCTGCGGGTTGATTGGAACGGGACTGTCAGTGACGGAATTACGAATTTGTTTCATAGTGTTGGTTGCTCACTTCAATCACATCACGTCGCTATTACTTGAATCCACTTGCAGTGATATATAATAAATCCAAAGGCCGAGGTAGATGTTAGGCCACCTACACCATACCAAATTAACCATTTCTGACATTATACCATTATACAGCAAGTAATACAATAGAACAGAGCAATTGAAGATTTCATATACTATCATACATCTCTTACAGTGGGGGAATATGTGGCTGCGGCTCATTGTGGCGGCTGGAATCTCCAATAACCCCCGCATCAAATTAACCTTGAATTCCCCAAACGATCAAATAATTCCCAAGCCTCGGTTTTACCACATGCGGCTATTCAATTCCGCCACCTCCAACCTCCCTTCCCTCGGCATGTTGGAGGATTATAGAGGACCAACTTCACCTCACCCTACGGGCTGGATGAGAGCTCTTTCATTTATCTTATAAAAGATGTATTTCAAGCATCGCAGATCTTAATTGCCAGTGTTGCCAACGAAAATCAATCGCAGCGTTTCCAAGCAGTCGCCTCATCACCTCTTGTCCAATCTGTGAATTCATCGTATAAGATCAGTATTCATCATGGCTGGCCCACCTCCGCTGAAAGGCATCAAGGTCGTGGAGTTTGCAGGTCTTGCTCCAGGTATCTCATTCCCCTCCCTCCCTCATTATACATCAATGCAATCACACAAATGCTCATTCTTTAAGGTCCCTTTGCCGGCCTGCTCCTCGCCGAGGCCGGCGCCTCAGTCCTCCGTGTCGACCGCGCCGTCCCCGGCCAGACGCACACCCCTGGCGAACAGCCTCCCCCACCAACGACATGCTCTGCAGGCACAAGAGCTCCATCGCCGTCAACCTCAAGGACCCGCAGGGCGTCGCGCTGGTGAAGGAGCTCGTCTCCCAGTCGGACGTGCTCATCGACCCGTTCCGCCCGGGGGTCCTGGAGAAGCTGGGCCTCGGCCCGGACGCGCTCCTGGCGCTCAACCCGCGGCTCGTCTACGGGCGAATGACTGGGTTCCGCAGGGACGGCAAATACGCGGCCATGGCGGGCCACGACATCAACTACCTCGCCGTCTCGGGGGTCCTGGGCCTGCTGGGCCGTGACGGGGAGAAGCCGCACCCGCCGTGGAACATCCTCGCCGACTTCGCGGGAGGGGGCGCCACGCTCTTCCAGGGCGTGCTCATGGCGCTCCTCTCCCGCGGCAGCACGGGCCGCGGCCAGGTCGTCGAGGCCAACATGGTAGACGGGAGCTCGTACCTGGCCACGTTCCCGCGGCTGGCGCTCAAGACGCCGATGGGGAACCGGGGCCGCGGAAGGAACGTGCTCGACGGCGGGTGTCCCTGGTACGACACGTACGAGACCAAGGACGGTAAATACATGTCGGTGGGCGCGCTGGAGCCGCAGTTCTTCGCCGTGCTCGTGGAGGGGCTCGGGCTGGGCGGACGAGGGTGGGAGGAGGACCGGGCGGACGAGGCGAGGTGGCCGGAGCTGCGGAGACTGTTCGAGGAGCGGTTCCGGAGCAGGACGAGGGCGGAGTGGGAGGCCGTGTTTGACGGGACGGACGCCTGCTGCGTGCCGGTGCTGGAGTATGAGGAACTGGAGAAGGGCGGGGCGAGGGAGGGGGATCAGCGGCCGGCGGTTACGCTGCGTGAGACGCCGTGCCTGGCGGTGGCGCAGGGTGTGAGCCCGGAGCAGGCGGGCACTTACGGTCAAGGAGCTGGGGCGCAAGGTGACGGGTACGAGGGTTTTGCCTTGGGAGCTGGGGAGGGTGGCGAGGAGGCCCTGCGGCAGTGGGTTGGCTGGTCAAAGGGGAAGGAGTACGATGTTTCCAAGGGGGGTTTAATTTGGAAGAAGCAAGCGACGTCCAAGTTGTAGCTCGACCACACAGATTAAACAGTATATGTATATATATGTATCAAGGGGGTACATTTGAATGACACTGGGTGTGTAGGGAACTTAGAAAATAAGAAAAATTGGTCTGATCTAGGATATAGTCCACAAGTGTAGAAGGCATGGTAGAAAGCTGGGGTGAAAAGGTATAAAACTCCGACTCAAACCACCATCACAAATCTTCATGACGCCTTGGAAACCCGCCCACTATACAAAGCCTCCGCCATCATACGCCTCGTCGTGCCTCTCGAGAGGATGCATTAGTCGTCATCTTCGTCGCCGCTCTCTTCTCTATCTCAAGAGACATTCTAGTGGCGCAAAAAAAGATTTGTGACTGTTTGCCGCTTGCCACCATTAGGGATGCGATTGTTCGCTTGACATTGGCTCAGTGTGCCCAGCACCTGGCGAGCAGCGTGCGTAGAACTACTGAACCTGGCTGACGATTTCGCTCGCCTTGCCGAGGGATTCAACCATTTGCTGGCATTCCTTCCGTCTTCGGGTGGTGAAGTCGCTCTCTTTGAGGAGCTCATCTATCGAGTCAGTTCTGTACATGTTCTCGAGAAGTTCGCGCTGCATCTCGTCCTTGGTGAATCTGATGGCTGCGTTAGCATACTTGATAAAGCACAACCTTTGAAAGATAATATACATACTGGACGAGGTTGAGCATGATGGCCTTGGGCACCATGTCGATCATGGTGCGCTTAACAATATTGAAGTATGAGGCAATGAGCAGTTCTAAGCTTGTTAGCTGTGATGTCGCATTGAATACTTAATGCACATGATAAAGGGATGATTCAACGTACTGATGACCTCAACCTCAATGTTCTCACGCTCAGATAGAGTTCCTGAGGCCTTGAGAGTTGGCGGTGGGGCTTCCATGGCAGCGGCCTTCTTCTTGTTCTTGGCAGCGAAGAAACTTCCGAAGAATCCAGCGTTGGAACCTTCAGTATCTGGCACAGCAGGACTGGCCGCTCTGGCTGGGGTAGAAGAAGCAGGTAGAGGCTTGCCCGTCTTAGGGTCAACTTGCACAGGCTTGGCTTGGGTGTGGCGCTCATTTACAATCGCCATTGCCTACCATCAAATGTTAGCTGTGACTACAAATATCCGTAGGCTTCGGGACTTACTCGGTGACCGTTCAAGAAGTCGGGGTGGCCGGTGTTGATGTAGCAAGCCTCCATAGCAACCAGATCCTTGACGAGCTTATTGGTAGGCTCCATAACCTTCTTGAAGAAAGCGATGACGACTGTGTGCATCTTTTCCTTGAGTGAGGGGTAACGGCGGTAAAGCTGCTTACTGAGAAGGCCAGACAGAATTCGTACCAGTTCATCATAAACGAGCGAGACGCACTTCAAGCTTGGGTCCTCGACTCGCTTGATTTGCTGCTTGACAATAAGCTCAAAGGCGGTCGTGCCAACGAAAAGAGCAGGGGAAGAACCAGAAGAGTTGTACAGGATGGTGCGAATGTCCACATCCTTGACGACATCAAAAGGATCGAGAGCTTTCACACCATTTGCGTACAGCTCGTGGAAAACAAAGCTGATACGGGCACCACCAGAGAGTTCAGTGCTAGATAGCTCAGTGTTGTTACCGTCCAGCACTGTCCTCCACTCATTCGTGAATTCGGTGATGATGTTGAGCACGATGTTGGCGCTGTTGCCCAGCATTGAAGGGCCCAGGCTGTCTAGTTCAGTGGTGTATTTCTGAAGCGAGCTTGAAATGCGAGCCTTGATATCAGGCAGGGTCTGCTTGATGTGCATCATGAGAATGAGATTCAGCTTTCGCGCCAGATATGGGGTGCCGCAGTACGAGCTCTTATTTCGGTAAGCCTTGTGGTTCTCGAAAAAGTTCTTCTCAGCCTCAAGAGCGGCATTGATGGCCTTCTTATTGTCGATATCCCGCTGACCTCGGTTGACAACAGGGACATAGCCCAGCCGAAGAGGAATGACTCGGTTCGACAAAATGTCAATGACATCTGTACCCTCGTCCATCAGATCGACCTTGGTGAGGACACCAATCGTTCGCTGACCCTCGGGATCGACCTCTCTCGCGAGTTTCAGACCGTCAGAGTTGGCCAAGTCGATGTTTGCAGCTGTGACGGCGAGAATGATGGCGTTCGACTTTCCAATGTACTTGAGAACCATTTCGCGGATCTGTCGCTCAATGTCTCGAGGTTGGTCGCCGACAGGAACCTTTGTAAGACCAGGCAAATCCACCAAAGTTAATGTCAGGACGTTGGGGGAGTAGATTCGTAGGTTGATAGGGGCGGCTGAGATACCCATGTTGCGTCCAACCTTGGCATCAGTCTCTCGCGAAATCTCTTCTCGGATCTTGGTAAAGTCGTAGAATTTTTGGCCAGGGATGTGCAAGAACTCTCCCCACTCGTCGGCATTGGCAGCCTTGTCTGTGGCTGTGGAAATGTCTTCTTGCTTGACCCCATTTGATTGAGCAGGGCGGTTGATCAGCTGGAGAACGAGCGGTCGGCGAGTGACAATTCCTGATCCTCGAGGCAAACTATGGACGGAGAGTTAGATGATACGGAACAAGTAGTTGAGGAAACCATCCGACTTACAAGTCTCGTCCCACAATGTTCTCCAGGACGGAACTCTTACCGCTCGACTGGCTACCAACGACGGCGATCTGGGGAAGATCGATTGGGTTGTTGACACCGACCGTGGCGAACACATCTTGAAGCTTGTTCACAAGCCTGCGAGGGGGAGTCAGCTATCGGAGAGCGCATCATCTTGGAGAAGGGGGTTTGTCACGAACGTGATGAGGGCCGGGTCGGAGATGCCCCCTGTCGTAACAAGCGAACCGCTCATCGTGTTGACAAGCTCTCAAGCGTATAAATTATTGCGGTGTCTCCCTTGTTCCACCCAAGAAATGGGCTCGTTTGTATCGCGATCGGCCAATAGCCAGGATTCGAATAGCAGGCGGCGGATGGCGACAAGGGACCGAGGGGTCGGGGATGAACTCCTGAGTGTAGGCGTGCGCAAAAGGCGGCGGTGGGAAGCAAGCTGGGGGTGTATGCGCTGCCTAACGGCTAGAGATTTGATCAGTATCGTCAGGCAAGGAGTGTCAGCAGCTTAAGAGGGTGTCATACCCTGAGGTTGATGTTCTGAAAAATGGGAGAGGTCAGGAGGGGGCTCTCGCAAGTTGTTGTATTATATCTTCAGCCTAACCTAGCAGCCAAGTTACGTCGGTGCCCTGGTTGCTGGCAGTCGATGGTGGGTCCCCTCGGCTCCAGCCACGTGTGGCGAAGCTTCTACTCCCGACGCACGCAACTCACCCTGGATTTCCCAATGATTTGGAGATTTCGATGCTAGCAATAGTCACACGTGATTTGCCAAGCTAGGTATCTTATCTCCCAGCAACCTCCGGTACTTACCGCCTTTGAAGGGAGTTTGGAATCTAGAAGCCTGGAGAGCAACGTCACGCGCTGACGAACTGGCGGCCAGCACAATATCTCTTATAATGGTGCCTGGGCGAGGCTAACCCCGAAATTTCGTCTCACTTGGGTCAGCAGCTAGGGATTCGTCGAAATTGTCACAAGGGGGCAAATACGTGTGTGACAATGCGCCTGGTCGGCTCTCGAAATACCTAGATTATGCTTTCCTCATGTTTAATCATGCTGGAATGTGAAACGACTGCGAATCCGGAAAGAGGAACCTGCTAATGTTTTACCACACTCCTCATGATAAGGCCCATCCAAGTGGTGACATGGATATGCTATTTGCCTGTTGGCTATTGTCCCATGCACCTACATGGCATTTCCTCCTGTCAACAGAATCTTGACAATATGCCACAAATATGCAGTCGAAATACCCAAACCGGTTAAAATGAGTGATTGGACGTATTGAGCGACCTACCTTAAGAACCATACCTACCTACTCCCTGGTGGGATGCAACCAGGGAGCAACCTCGCAGCAATCCCCCGCAGCTCAAGCCTAGTGTAAGGGTTGGAAGCTCCCGCCTCATGAAGCCCAATCAACACGATGATATTCTTACACCGTGTGCCAGCTTCCTACATAGAAGGGTGATGCTTTTCAGTTAGGTATTTGCTCGTCTTCAGAGCCATCGCTTCAGACCATTTCGGATGAGCATTTCCATATCCAGACCCTTGTATCATCGGGTGCAGCAGTGCCCAAAGGGTCAAGGGGCACTCTTATCAGTGATCGATAGTGACTGGTATCCACCAACAGGTAGCATCCATTGCAGCGACAGCGGGCGGCAAGTAGCTGAAATACAACACTACAGGCCTAGGAGTGTTGTTTGATTGATAATTGCAACCATAATGAGAGGTAAACAATAAACCATTTTGTGATTCTATATTTGTAATTCAGTCAATATTCGGTTGAACTGCTGTTAATTCATCTTTGTGCCACGCTTTATCTGCCAACAGAGCGCTGGGCCTGCCTACCAAATAGGTAATTAGCGGATGGCGTTAGAGGTGAGGTCATTTATTACTGCACTGCCGAAGCCAGCGATGGTCACCTGGCGACTGCTGGCAAAGCTGCATGTGCAATCGGCTCAACTGTTCCTCCAACCACCCGTCACCACCACCTAATCCCATGCAAGTGATTCAAAGGCAAGATACTTCAACCCTCCTCCTCCCACAAACGACAAACACCAGCCATTTGGCACCGACGAAGGCTCAGGCCCACCTCAACAACCTCGCTCTTTCCTCAGCACCCACGCCGTATTTCGCTGCGTGCTTGGCCCGATACTGCTGTGACGCTTGGTCTCTGCCCGCTCTCGACCACGATTCGAGCTTGCCCTTAACGTAGCAGCCGCAACTGGACCCGAGAAATCTGAATGATATTTCCCACAGGCTCTTGCCCAGCTTCGCCATAGCCTCTTTCACTTCCACCGCGGTTCCTACCGCGAAGAGGCAGATCTGGACTCATCATCCCCAACCCGCTCCCATCCCGAGCACGCCTCCGACGACGACCCATCGCTCCATCGGTTGCCCCCCGTACCTTCCAGCAGGCTCGTCTCCGCACAACGTCACCCGGTACCTACGCCATCTTTAGATCCCGCGTCCAGGACAGCGGCTGCCTCTGCGAATATAGAATCTTCCGCGGCTCCCGTCTATCCAAACATCATCAATACCTCAGCCCAAGTTCTTGGGCGACGACGGCGATCCCCGTCCGACAGTCGGTCTGCTGCCTCGGGGTACCTCGACATTCGCTCGCTCATCGACCCTCCGTCCGAAAGCGAGGTTGAACAGCCTCACCCGAAACGCCAAAGGGGAGAGCACATGACCATGTTGAGCGACGGCGATGGTGCACTCCCCTCAAATGGCGGCCTTGTTACTCGCCCCAACGGTGCCGCTGGCCCCAGCGCACAGCACACATCTCAGATCAGTACGCCTAATGGGCACAACAAAGCAGGGCTGGGCATGAATGGGTCGTCAAATGGGGAAAGGCGTTCTTCAACCTACTTTGGTCATAATCGCGAGGAGGTCACAAGACTTCTCATCCAGGCTTTGTCAGATCTAGGTTACCAAGAGGCAGCCGGCAGTGTGTCTCGGGATAGTGGCTACGTACTGGAAAGCCCGACCGTTGTGTCCTTTAGGTCAGCAGTGCTCAGCGGCTCCTGGGGCCAAGCCGAGCAGCTGTTGCTTGGGGCCTCAGATTCGGAGGCCAATAGCCGTCAAGGGAATGGATTGGTCTTATCATCGGGCTCAGACCGGACCACGATGCGCTGCTCGCTTAGACAGCAGAAATTCTTGGAGCTGTTGGAGCAGCGAAATACCACGAAGGCACTCAGTGTGCTCCGCGAGGAGTTGACCCCATTATACAATGACACAACTAAACTACACTTTCTGTCTAGTTTGTTAATGTGTCACTCCTTTTCCGAACTGAAAGCTAAGACCAAGTGGGATGGAGCTCATGGGGAGTCTCGCAAAATATTGCTATCGCAACTTTCGAGTGAGTTTACATTCTGGGGGATGACATTTATGATCAAAAGCTAACTGAATACAGAATGCATCTCACCGTCAGTCATGCTGCCGGAGAACCGCCTTGCTACACTTCTTCAACAAGTCAAGCAGTCGCAGATTAATTCCTGTTTATATCACACGGAACCGTTATCTCCCTCACTGTACTCTGATCATTCTTGTCGTCGGGAAAATTTCCCAACTGAGTGCGCCGTTGAGCTGGGTAATTTGGATGGCGAAGTGTGGCAAGTGAAATTCTCGCCTGATGGATCAATGCTGGCAGCATGCGGGAGCGCTCGGGATGTTTTCGTTTGGGGTAAGAACTTCAACGTATTCTCGGTCCTAGGACATCATGGAGGTGGGGTTGGGAACGTCTCATGGAGTCCTGATAGCTCCATGATCGTTACATGTTCACAGGACAAACAATCCAGGCTATGGGACTTGCAGGTAAGCATCGGGTCCAGAACTATTGAGATTAATCGTACATGCTAACAGCCGACAGAAATCCGAACCCCTCCGAAAGTCTCAAAGGTATGGTGAGCCGGCCATTGGCTGTGTTTGGATAAACGACGGACGGTCATACGTGATCGGGACGCTCGATATCAACCGCAGCCTTACAACATATAACGTCCACAACGATGAATACATCGACTGGAACAAGAAGCACCGTGTTCAAGATCTCTGTGGATCCCCGGACGGCCGTTGGCTCGTCGCGGTAGATGACAACGAGACGGTTCATCTCTACAACACCATCACCCGCGAGTTGATCGACAGTATCAAACTCGAAAGTCGCCCAACCTCCATCTGCATAAGCCAGGACTCGCAGCATTTACTCGTCAACAGAGTGGATGGGGAGGCACAGCTGATCAACCTCACGACCAGGCAGCCAGTCCAAAAATTCCTTGGTCATACCGGGGGGAAGTACATGATCCGCAGCTCCCTAGGCGGTGCTAACGAGAGCTTTGTCATCAGCGGGAGTGAGGATGGCAACATCCTCATTTGGCATAAAGTAACTGGCGGTGTGGTTGAGCGGTTACAGGCCCACCGTCCTCGATGTAATGCTGTGGACTGGAAACCAGATGATCCTGCAATGTTGGCATCATGTGGTGACGATGGCAAAGTCAGAATGTGAGTTTGATCCTCCTCATTTGCTCTACAGATAATCGCTTTCTTCATTATACTAACAGTCACCCCAGATGGACAAGCAAAGCACGTGCAAGACCTGTGCGGGAAGATGATGGATATTATTTTGTAAACCAGGAGCCCTAGAGTTCTTGTCGAAATATCGGTGCCTCCTTTCTAAAGGAGGTCTTCTCCCTAAGAAAGATCAAAGAGCGACAATATCGATATATCATGGGATTGTAGGAGAGTACGCACAACTTTACAACTTTGAGGAGAGCTATCACCTGTTGGAATGGAACTTTGTTGGCCCAGGGTTGACAGGCTTTGGGGACGTAATGGTAGGGCACTCTAACGGCTTTTTACATTTCTTTTGGGGTTTACATTAACAAGGGCTCCTCACATGCGTATCTCTAACGGCGTTGAATGGGTGAATGGGGATGGTCATGGGAGACGGTCGGCAGGTTCCTTTGGCGCAGTTTGGTTTCTTGTAGACAGGGAATTCAAGTCTCAGCATACAGATGTGTATCGATAAACTTCATTGCTTCGCGGCGCAGCCTAGCATAATTAGCAGCAAGAAGGGAAAGATACGTGCTCACCTGACCAGAAACATGGCCACTTTGGAAATAAACGAGTCTGCAACCACCGTGATATCCGAAGGTATATAGTCTAAATAATCCAACCCCACACGTCAGAATGCACTGGCATCGTGCAGAGTGCGTCCTGATCGACGACACAGGGCCTCGAGTGTTAGGATCCTGTTCCTTCGGAGAGGCAGCGCGACTCATATGGCCTGCGATGTGCACCAAGGATCAAGCACCCACTGGAGCGGATACGTAATATCGAAATCCCATCCCGACTCCTACGGTTCAATACGAGGACGAATAAGACCAAGAATGGCAAAAAGATGCAATGGTTCCTGCATGAACGGGCCTCAGGTCCACCGTAGAAAATGCCATATATAAATATGCATATATATATATATATATATATTGCAGTTTTGCTGAACCAATGTGCATCCTACGAACGGACTCCGGCGGGAAGGGCTTGGGCCCTGCATTGGGGGCCGGTTCGCGTACCTGCGTCGTCCATGGACGAAACGCCCATCCTAAGCTGATGGGCACGGCAGGGCGCGGCGCGGTTTGATGCTCTGAATAGCAATGGTGGTGTTTGGCACCCCGTCTAAGAGGGCCGAGACAAGAGGCTAATGATGATAGACGCCAACCCCCAAGAAAATCCCAGAAAAAGGGACGAGCGGTCGGACCACCCTGTCCAACATGACCCATGATCCTTGCTTGTCCGTGCTTTCGCTCGATGCAAGTGCTTCTCTGGGGTGGAGCTTGGTCTTTGTCTTCAGCGCGCTATATTAGCCTGCCCCCAATAATGGAGGAGGAAGTTTGGAACCCCTAGGGAGAGTGGGTAAGAGATCGCCAAGCAGGAGGGGGGGGGGGGGGAACTATTCGAGGAATTTTGGGAGGCTTCCCAATGGGCAGACACACACACGCGCGCACGAGGGAAAGTCGGCAGGTCATCCCTCGATGGGACGGACCGAGATGGACGCCATTGAGCGAGCCATGGCCGCTAATTCAGATAGACTACTATGGTTCGTATCACGTCGTGGTGGTAGTGGTGCAATGCTACGTAGATGCGGACCGGCTATTGCGTCCAGGCGAAGCCCCCACACATGCCGAGGGTGATGCGATGACGGGCAGGAATGGAATGAGGGGGAATGTTGCGTCGGATAGGCCGTTTGTACTGTGACGCAACTGGCGATTTCGAGACAGCGCCCTGGCCTGGCAAAGTGACTCTGGGATCTTAGTTCGGATGAGTCGACAAGGTGAGATATCGCCGAAACTGCGCTGTAAGACGCTGAAGTGCGATATGGCAGCAACAGGAGAAACTCGCTAGACATGGAGGCCTCGCTCTTTGCACATTGCGTCTAGGCCAGAGTGAGCGAGACCAATGGGTCCAGGGGGAGGCCACTGTGGAGGAGGCCCGACGAAGAGGAGTTGTTGGTGTTGGTGTTGGTGCGCCCCTGGCGCCAATGCAGGAACAGAGGAGCCACCCCAGTCTGGCTGCTGGGCCAAGAGCAGTCCGTCGGGTCTGGTGACGCCCTGACTTGACGGTGGGATGCATTTGAGAGGAACAGGAAGGCCATCATTTCCCGCAGCAACGCCACCGAATGCCACCCCTCTGCTGACCGATGCACCTGGGTAGATAGGAGCAGATCTCGGAGATCATGGCACCGCGTCCAAGCTCGTGTCCGAAGCCCGACACTCAGTTTCTTGCCTTTCGGTTCGGTGACGGGACTCTGCGCTGACGCTCAACCTCGCCTCACCTAGCCTCCCAAAGCAGTGGTACAGACCGATCCTTCAGGAGCACGTTTGTATATATAGGTGTACGGGTATTGATTCGCGTATTACGACAGACAGTCTGGCTTGATACCCCGGATCGCCTGCACTAATAAAACCGTATTTTCAGCAACAATTCCCGTTTCGTGCGCCATGGGGGTGAGGCAATGACGGAGCCCGATGTGTCTATTCTCGTCGACAATAGGACCTGTTGATCCCCATCTTTTTCAGGTGTGCTGCAGTCTGAGACACAGGCGAGGTCCCTCTCGTACGATACGGCAGCTAGTCGTTTAGTAGTCGCCGGTGGTTACGGCTCAGGGAGAGTCATCTCCAGCTTGCTACCCCTTACTCCATTCGAGTATGTAATGTGATGGATTAGGATATATTGCCCAAGCCGGTGCTACGTGGGTGGTCACTGGTCAGTCGAAATGTCTCGGGGAGATCTGGGCGGGAATGCCTGATCGACTCCTGAATCCGGGCCTGATCCTGGCGCACAGGCCGGGCGGATGATCTCGGGGTAGAAGCACGCGTTCAGTGGGACATATGTTATCTTTGTTTGTCGGTAAATGGTTAGGTAGCACGGTGCCTTCTGGGCATGGATAACTGGCCATGGACATGTAATGGAGCTAGAGGGGGACTGCTCAAAATTCGATCCAGAAAGAGAGGTTCATCAGGCAAGGCCGGATCGCGTACAAAAAAGGGTATTTGTATCGTACATGGATACATTGTGCTTTCAGCTGTGGCCAAAAATATCTGAACGTCAGGAAAAAGCGTCATTATCCCCATCTGAATCCCCATCTGCTGGTCTAGCTTCATGTGGGAAGTTCACGACTATCTGACGGTCGGTGTGCTCATTGGAGGGCTGTACGGTAGTTCCCATCCGTGCATATGCTGGCCGACCATGGAGTTTGAGTCGTTTCTGCAGACCATGCTGCCCTTGGTCTTGTCGCACTTGAGAGCGTGACCACCCCGCCGATGCTGAGCAGAAGGGTTGATCCTTGTTCGACGCTGCCCCTCAGCCCCTAACCGTGGATCATTGATGCGTATCGAGGCAAAAGGTCAAGGAGTCCTTCGTGTAACGCAAATATGAGCTGCAGGCTACTGGGCTTGTGGGAAAGCCACATGTGCGTGGGGAGAGGCGGGCAGGAAGCATGAGAGCGAGATGGGGGGTCATGAGTGTAGCTATGCGTTGATGCAGTTCCAAGTGCAGTGTCTGAGACGGGCATGGCCGGACGGAGCGGTCCATTGATCATCCCTTGTCTCTGCTGCCATGTCTTTTGTTCTGTCTGGTCTTGTCTTGCCATGTCTCGCCTCGACCTTTGCCATCTACTTGTCCTCCACACCTCTTCCGACATCACTCCATCTCTCTCACCGCCGTATGCGTAAACTCGCTCGTTAGTTGACGCCAGCACTTGACAGCTCATGTGGCGAGAGATGAGCCAGCCCAGAATTCAAGCATTGACTATCAGCCATTCATCAGTCTAGCTTCAGATCCATCATCAGTTTTGGGCCACCTGCATACAGGCCTGCACCCACTTGCATTTTAGTATTACATGCCCTTATTTCTGCATGCCTATGTGCATACATGCACACCTGAGGCCCAGCCAAGCCAAACCGGGACTGGTGAAGGCGAGTCTCGT
Organism: Clonostachys chloroleuca; assembly: GCA_037952775.1. Classification (NCBI taxonomy): domain Eukaryota; kingdom Fungi; phylum Ascomycota; class Sordariomycetes; order Hypocreales; family Bionectriaceae; genus Clonostachys; species Clonostachys chloroleuca. The sequence continues at coordinate 16,906,037 of JBANAY010000003.1, read as the reverse complement.
TTTGCTACATCACGGCCACATGGGCTGGACTAGCGAGCGGTACTGACCCATCGTTCCATTGGTGGCTTGCTTTAGGCTGGCGACAGGTACCTGGATTAATACTAGTAACGAGGAGGCGGTTGGCTGGCACACATAAACTGAGAGTGGCAGCTCACCTCCATTCCCGTTCCAGTCTGCGCGGTAAACGCTTGTTGAGCACGATCAGCGTGGTGAGTATTCCTCTCCTGCATCCCGGCACCCACTTGTCATTGCGCATATGCAGCGCATAATGGAGTGCATAACATACTATGTATGCACGTGGATGCATGCACAGATTATGTGCCGCACAACCTCGCCCACCAGCCGGCCAAACCCATGCCTGGGCCATCTCGAGAGGGGCCTTCGCCATGTGCTTTCCAGGAACTCTGTCGTGGCATGGCGGGTCTGCCAGTGCAGCCACACGATCAAAGGAGGTCAGTAAACCCCAGGCTTCCTTATCAAGCGTAATATGATTGAAATATGAGCCAGCGGCTGAGACACCGCGCGACTCTGGGGGGTCTGGATAGCTATGACATCCATATCATATAGAATGTAAAAATACATGTGCTCCGTACATGTAAATATGCCCCAATGATTGGTAGATCGTCCATGCATATGAAATCCGTATCGTCGTAGGATATTCACGGTGTTCTGCGAGGCAATGGGCTGCAGTGCAATTCGGTTGGGATCTGCCCACCTCCTATACACTGCAGCAGTCGTTACCGACTCATGATTTACAAGTGCCTAACTGGGAAGACACTAGAAGAAGTAATTCGGTATGGAAGTCATCGGCCTGTCTCCATCCCATCCCTACCACACCTTGGATGGCGAAAATCCCAGATTCCCAGCTATTGGGCACGTCGAGCAAGGGTGCCGGCCGCAAACGCAAGGTACAACTCGGTTGCTGGACAACAACCACTTCGGCTCCGTAGTAGACTTACTCAAACAACCTAAAGTTGGGTAGGAAAATGCATGTTGGTTAGTAGCTGATGATGAAATACGGACCGAAGCCTCCAAAACCCCCTCCCGTCTCTCTAAGCTCTAGGCGCGGCGCAGGCATTTATTAGTAAATGGAGGTCGCTTGGGCACCTTCGGTCAGGGAGTAGCTCCCGAGAGCAAGAAGCCAGGCGGGAAATGGGCCAACCAGTTCAGACAAGCGAGGCCCTGTTAAAACGTGGAGCGCAGGACCACCCATCCATCCATGTTCGCTCTCACCGCAGCAGTGGCACATTTCCCATCAAGGGGTGACTCAAACTGGCACGGCTGAACAACGAGATGGCAGCAATAATGACAATTGCGTGCGTCGGCGGTGCATGATGGCCCTCAGACGGGCCACCTGCCTGCCGAGCACCGGCAGGTTGTCGCATGCCAAGCAAGTTGTCGCCTCTGAAACCGATCCAGCACCATCAGATAAGTCCCCATCCAAATGTGTAAGTAGGTGGTATTGCTGCGTGCAAGTCGGTCACACTGAGACCAAATCCCCAGGTTGCTGAAACTCGCCCTCAAACGCCCCCTACCACGGAACCTCCCATGGTGAGCAGCAGGGAGGCATGGGGAACCTGGTACAACTCTGTGCCTGAGTGGACGCAGCACTCAGCAGCTGGAGCGATGTGGTTGTGGAGCGACTTGAGTGTCGTGCGAAATTAACCTCCAACACACGGGAGCCACTGTGCCCACTTCCTGATGCAGCACCACCAAGGCCAATGCCTTTACCGCTAGCCCAAACCCGTCATTTGTGGACCACTTAGTAATTTCTACGACGCAGGGTGGACTGCAGTGTACCGACATGCTGCAGCAGACGACACGGGTCTTGGGCAGACTGTAGGGAAATCGCCCGGCTAAGCTGCCTATCTCTGTGGGCAAGAGGTACGTCCGCGGTAAGGGAAGTGCATGCCCGGCCTGGGTGCCTGCCAATAGAAAGCCCACCTCCCTCCCATCCGGTCCCAGGCAGGCAGTTCCTGCCTGGACCAGACCCGGAATGCTCTCTGCCGTGCCTTCCAAACCAGCATCACCCAGGAGGTGCCTGAGTCGCCGGCCGGCAGGTACCTTGCCCTCTCGCACGGCTGTACTGGTCGGGCTAGTGCGCCTAAGAGGCACTAGTTGCGCAGGCATGGAGTATAAGTCAGGTACCGTTGGTCGCTCGCGCCTACCTCAATTACCCCCAACCCAGCACGAGGTACGGAGCCTGTACGCACGACTGCACTTCCACTTCCACTTCCACTTCCACCCACTACAGCGCACTAGGCCTGGGACCGGGGTGGCGACCGGGGCCATTCTCAGACATTGCCCACTCTCTCCATCTGTTCATCACCCGTCATTCAATCCATCCACCCCCATCCATATCCAATTCCATCATTGTCCTCAGGAACCCTGCTCTTTCTTTCTTGGCCTGCGTTGACGAATCTTTCTCTTCTAGAGATCGTCGGCCGTCTCTTCTTCTCTCCTTCTCTATTAATATAACACTTGGGGTCGCGTTGACCTCGTTCTACGTATCAACCAATCTTTGATTCGCAAAGAGCCGCTCGCTTGACAAATTTCTATAAGCCACCCCGTCGCTTTTCAAAGACGTCTCTCACAGCATTAAGACGCATTAACCAGCCAACACCGACGCACATAGCCAAAACGCAAAGGAGCAGGAGCAGAGAGGAGAGAGAGAGAGGCGCACTCCCCTCAAGTCCGACTAAACAAGCATGCGTCGCTAATCCATCCCTCTACTGTCTCTTTGATCCCCGCTCTCTGTTCTTGATTTATCCCCAGAGCCCGTCCATTGCCTTTCCAACATGGACAACTTCGAGGGAACCCTCTTGGTTCCTCCCGACCGGGGCCAAATTTTGGGCAGGGCAGTTTGGAAGGTGAGCTAGAGTCCCTTTTGCGCATAGCATTGTAAGTACCGAACCCGTTAGAGTGCTAACCCCAATTGCCTTGTTCAGCCTCGCTATGTTATCGTGGGTCGCAGGCCAACTACTTTTCCCCGAGAACATCAGAGTAGCCCTAGCTACTCTGGGCTCATGTCCGCCAGTCGCATTGTCAATAGCAGCTCCAAGTCAAGCCCGAAAGCACTCATGGATGAACCCAGCATTGCGATTTTCAAGTCCAAGGTGAGTAGTGTGTTCGTGTTTATTCACTGGTGTTCTGCCCAATGCTTCCTTATCAACCTACTCTTTCTGTCTTTCCCTCTCGAAGTCTAACAAAACTCCTTCCCGTTCTAGGATGAAACGGAACCTATTCAACAATGGCCGATCAGTTGTGTGGTGGATTGCCAGGTTCAGATGCTGGCGAAACGCAAACAGAGCCATGTGCTTCCCACTCTTGTCATAACCCTGTCTGATAAAGAACGAAAGAGGCGATCTAGTCGAGCTGGAAGTCTTCTTCCTGCCAACAAGGATAGTAGCCCGACCTCCCTTTGGTTCCGCTCAACCCCTGAAGAGCCTTATCCTACCCTCCAAGATTGGGCAAGGTACATTATGTCCAGAAAGCGACCGATGAGCCCCGACGAAAGTCCTATAACCCCTACCTCATCGGTTACTTTCTCTCCACGACAACGAGAAGCATCCGATTACTTCCCTCGCCCTGGAAGCGGCCCGGCGAACCGAAGTCTTCATCACAAGAGCTCCAATGCAACATATTCGTCTGGTGCAAAGGAACGACCTACAACCTTTAGTTCCGAGTCCCCCAGCTTGAGATCAAAACGAAGCGACTTGTCTTCGCCGTCGAGTAACTTCCCAGGCTCGCACCAGGTGAACTTCGGTGTGCCGTCTCAGTACTATACCACAGTGTTACCGACAGATCTTCCTTCGCCTGTAACCACAACAGGGGACTATCATGGGGATTTTATCGAAGGGTGGACTTCTGCTCAGGGGCGCACCTCAACAATGAGTTCACCCGTTCAGGGACGTGATAGCATAAGCTACCATGCTCATAAAACTTCCCTGACGAGCTCCAGCTCTCCCCCAATGCCCAGGGAGACCATTCTCGACAGGGCTTTCCAGATGAGAAGCATGTCGGCATCGGAACAAATCCTGCCTGGTGAGGAGAAACTTAGCTCTGTCGCTCGGTTTGATGCTCTTATGCGTGATATGGATGAGAAGCGCAAACAGAGAGAAGCTGTAGAACGTTCCGAGAATTTGGCGATGCGAAGTGCATTCGAAGCTGACGATAGTTCAAACACCGATGATTCTGAAGACACCGATTCCGATGACGGTAATTTTGCCTCAAGGGACGGTCAGTATCAACCGCCTCTGGTAGCTCCCTCAACACATCGGACAATAGGAGAGCTTCCGTCTTCCTCCCGGCCCGGTATGTCACGGCAAAACCTGAGCTTCCATGCCAAGGCCACACCCAATAGCGTACTTCAGGAATCCATACATCGGCCACAAACTGCGAATGAGAAGAATCGCCGTGGAACCCAAAGGGCCCAGAGTACTCAGTTTCTCACATCGCCATCCGGTGCGGAGCTGGCCGCTGCAGCTTCAGGAAAGCTTCCTGAGGATGCTCTCATGCGTCTCAGCGGGGATCACCGCCAATCCATCTCCAGCGCGAAAAGGTTGAGTTTTACCGAATTCACAAAAAGGCTGTCCAGCACCAGTAGCTTATTGCTAGTCCAGACGAACGCTAGCGGGGGCAGTAGCCGACGAAGCAGCGAAATCGATACCAACCAGGCGTCCGTTCCCCGGGCGAATCTGAAGGCTCAGTACCAAGGTCCAGGACCCAGGGAGCGAAATCGAATACGGGATGACCAAGAAAAGAGATGCAGTTGGCGGGGTGGCATGGGAGTCGAGGGCGGTTTTTTCTAATCCGCATCATCTCGTCATAAACCGTTCTCGGCTTCTCTTGATTTGAAGGTATTTTATTTTTCATTGGGAGGTCGCGAAAACGAAGCATTATGTAATACCCAGGGGCGATTTTTGATGCGACATCGACTTTTCATTTGTCTGCACGATGATGCTTTATGATACTCCGAGGAAGGGTTTCGCCTTCGGCATTGGGTTTTCTACAACCCCGCATTCTGATTTTCCAGAGCACGTACACACACACACATTCACCACACAATCATCTTGGAAGCATTCATTGATCATTTTTCATTGTACGAATTTATGGGATCGTGGTCGGGGATGAGGCCTCAATCGATAAAGATTCTTATGGGTCGACGATTAGTCTACGAAACGGATCCGTCTTACGCTTTACTTTTAGCAATACGTTTAACTTTGGTTTTGGATGATGATGAGGAAAGAACAATTATTTATCTAGATACCTGGCGGCTTTCTTTGTTTATCGCACATTTCTCATATCAGAGACTTTTTAATAGTATTTCTTATTTACGGTTTTTTTAATCTGTTTAGACCTCTCAGTGGGTTGGTTGCATTCTTGGAACCCTCTCAGTATCAAAACTCTTAACACAATGGTCTTGATCTCAACCTTGTCTACAAATCCCAGTTTCAGTGGTGGTACAAGATCATAGCCTTCGGCATTCATCTAACTAAATTCCTGGTATCTGGTATATCTCCTATTTTGCGGCCCCTTCCCTCGTATGCCTTTCGCTCTGTCGGCCATGATTCATTATGCGGTTTTCCAGGCCCGTGGCATCCATTCTTTTTTCTTTTCTTTTTTTTTGATAAAAAGAGCAACACCATCCTACCGGTCCATATCGTGGCAGACAAGGATCAACTGCACCCAGGACATGATCACTTTGAACTATTACGGATTTAGCTAATGTACTGGGCAATGACCTGCTGTTCCTCGGGCTGCAGTCTCTGTCCGATGAAGTTGGCGACAGCGCCGTTGTGTCGCTGGTTGGCAGCTACCATGTACTCCTTGACCCAGGTTGTGGCATTGGCAACCTCGGGGAAATCATCCCGCGCAAGAGGTTTACAAGTGTTGAGGGCTGTGAATGACATTCCGAAGCCTATGTCATCTACGTCTGCCTCGGTAATAATCTCGTCCCCTGCTCCGGCACCCACGGTGGGGGGATTGGCAAGAAGAGAGAGCAAAATACGGCAGCTGTTGCCCCAGCCCTTGACAAATTTCTCTGCGAAGACCTGGGAGTCACAAAGAGTCTTAGTGAGGGATACAACAGCGACCTTGCGGTCGACAGGCCGCGCCAGCTTCTCCGTCTCGCTTAACACGAATGGGGGGTACACTTGTGCGAATGCCCTCTCATCGACCTGGTTTGACTGCTTAATGAAGTAGTCTGCGCCATAACCAGCCTCGAGCCTCGCTGCGACGAGATGGAAGAACCGGGCGAACCTAAGTTTCAACGAATCGGCCACGTTTCCTTGCAGCTTCGTGTAGGTTAATTGGAGGATGGTGCCGAAGTATTTTTCCATCACGCCTCTATAGCAATCGTTAGCATCGAGTAAATCGAGACGGGGTTTCGGGGACCTCACGGTTCGATGGATTTGACAATGGCGTCTAGGATGTCGAAGGCGTACAGCTCAGACTTCTTCCCACTAAGGAGTTTCTGGAAGATGCCAAGGATGGGCTCCAATTGGTTTTCTGCGACAATTGTCTTCTCGATCCTAGGAATCAGGGCGGACAATAATCGGGTGCAGGCTGGAACGTTGCCTCTAGTCTCCCATAATGATGGGTTCAGGAGCGGAGCCAATAATGACTTGTAGTTGTCAGAAATAGTCTCGGGGGGGCTGGATTCGAGCAGCTGTGCAAGAATCTGGAAGATGTATTGCATAAATTCTATTCGCAAGTATGTTAGAAGTCAACTTCTTAACCTGTATGGAATGCCGATGCTTACCTGTGACGTCCTCAATGAGAATTTGGTGGAATGGCTCCCATAATTTCTGGTTGAAAAGGGCTGCGCTCGTGGATGAGCAATACCGAACAAGAGCTCCAATAGCTTCAAAGTGGTAGTAATAAAATCTGGGGTTGCTAGGATTGGCCTTCATAACGTTTGTGATCAGGATGAGATGGGTTAAAACAGTATCGAGCTGGGCAGTGGCACCGTCCTTGATGACGATTAAGATTCTCATCACGCAACGCATCAAGAATTCGTTCTCCTGGAGCTTAGCCGGACTTGTATCCTTCTCGATCAATTTGAACAGGTGAGCGAGAAGATCCTTAGCGAAAGGCTCAATGTCATCTCGAGGGAAGACGGAATTTCCCGAGTCATCTGTGAGGAAGAGGACACGTTCTACGGCAATAGCAGCGTAGCTATACACAACGTAATTGTCCGAATTGAGGTTCTGAATCAGAGGCCCAAGAGCCTGTTTCCACTGCTCTTTAGACAGTTGGCTGCGGAAGGTATAGAGGAATTTGATACCGTCAACCTTGGAAATCGGGTGGACTCCATCACTGGCCACCAAATCAGAGGCGATATGCTGTTCGAAAAAGTCGACAACGTTTACAAGAGGATTCACCGTCTTGACACCTTGAGCGGCCGTCACAGCACCCTTGGCTGCAATGGACAGGAAAAGGTAGACGGCAGTGTCCTTGGCTTTCCAATCAGTCTTGCCCTGGGACAGGTAGTGGCTGATGTATTTTGATACAACACCTGTGACAGGGCCTTCGAATTTCTCCTGGAGCTTTCGGAGAAAATCTGTAGCAGACCTCCGCCTCGAGTCTGTATCAGAACCCTCCAAGTCCCGGCGAATAAATTCGATGGGCTCATCTTCGAACATCTCCACATCGGATTCTCGCAATGCCACATTAGGCAAGATGACCTTCTCCACAATCTGCGTCAAAACAGCCTCATCGTTGAAAAGGCCGGCATGCTCCTTTGTAGAGGCCACGGCAGTCAAGAAGTGCAGAGCCTTGCTCACAAGTCCGTCGTATTTGGTCTCCGGCCCAATTGCAGATAGCAGATTCCAGACATTTGTGATAAAAGGCTGGCAATACTTGGAGAAATCTTCGTCGAATTTGATGGTGAGGAGCTCGAGAAGCTCGCAGATATCAGCCTTGGTTGTATCAACAATGCTTGTTTCCGTTTCGTCGTCAGTCTCCAGTAAGGGGCTCGCGTATGTCAAATACTTGTGGAGCAGCTCGGATATGCTGGCAAGGTTCTCGTCGAAAATGGGAGGCAGATCATGACAGGACATGTCGTAGATAATCTTGATCTGGAGGTCGAGTGTCTCAAACCAACCTTTCAGCTCATCCTTCTTGTCAGCATTTTCGGTGATCTTTCCGTCAGTGGCCTAAGACAAAAGAAAATCTGTTAGTGTCGGATGTTGGTTTAACAGAGGATGACTCCGGGTACATACGACGAGCAGCTGGACGAAGGGTTGTCCGAATGTCTCGATAACGTGGTTGATTTCCATATACAGTTCGTCTGTGCGGAAAAGCGGCTTCCACCTGGCGAAAATGGAGTGTGCAACTTCGAGAACACCGATGTTCACCTTGGGATCGGTCGTAGAAAATCGGCTAACGAGTTGCTGCAAACACTAGATGTAAGCCAGATCGGGGGTTATGGCTTTGGCGGTACTATTTGGTGCCTACCTGAGTGAGTGTGTCCCATCTTCGCCAGAAATCCGAATCGGCAATCACGCTGATAGCTTCGCCTAATTGTGTCTGGACATTGGGTGGAGAACTAATCATAAGCCCGATGAGCTGCTCTTTAATTGTGTTTACTTCGTCCTGTGGAAGCTTGTAGTTTCCCTCCTCGTCCTGTGTGGCAGAGCGGTTAGCGAAGAACAATATGGGTATCGCTACCTCTCTGGTCCGTGAGCCAAGCATACCACATAGTTTGTACGGATAAAATTCTTGAACGCAAGAGCTGCCGCGAGACGAGTGTTGGGCGGAAGACTAGTGGAGTTGACGATGTTGAGCAGAGTCAGCGAGTATTGTGGTTTGGTCGCTTCTTGCTTCAAGGACGATTCAGCTGTCGCGGCTAGTTAGCTGGCTGTCTGCGGAATCAAGACAACATTGATTAGCGGGGAGGATGGCATGAAACCTTTTCTGTGTTGAGCTGGATCGAGCGTTGCATTAAGCAACTGGGAGATATGACCAATGTCAGCCGCCATGATGGAATTGCGGTCTCGAGAGGGTCGGTGTGGGGGAGAAAGGAGAGGTTGTGACGAGGAGAGGAATAAACTTGAAGGAGAAGTGGTGGTGGTAACCGAATCTTTTGGCGAGAGCCTTTGTTGACAATGGGCCTATTCTACTGGGTCCTCTGCTACGGTAACCTACTGAGCTAAAAGCTACAGGGTGAGAGGGAGGTGCGAATTGCTTGCCCCGCACCTCAAGCTCAGGTTGGGCCAAAGCTGAGCTTCCATCTCGGCTACCCTGGACCTCCCAACAGTTGGTGGACATTTCTGCTGGTTTGCATCCCGGAACGGCGGGGAAGCGTCATGTTTGGTCCGGATGTATACTTGGCCCGTGTTTTGTGTAGCCGGTGTGGTAATTTGGCTTGGTTTTCTGGTGCGCGTAAAGATATGACAATTTGCCCATGGCATCTGGGTATAGTGGTGGGATTATTTATGTCAATCTTTACGGACATTCCAATCTAGCTTGGTTTCATCGTCAATGCTAGATGCAAAGCACAAACCTACGAATGCCCAATAATCGCATTCATGTTTGTCACTTATGCTAGTATGATATGGCATTGTCAGGGTGCATTGCCCGATCCCTGAGCGCCGGAATAGCAACTGTTTTACACCCCTGGTCTGAGATGGAATAGGAAAGGGAGAAGAAAAAAAGTTAGATTTGAGGTAAAGTCTTGGTCTTTATGATAGGGCTTTGCAAAATCAGCTTTGGCAGCCCAGACAGCAGGCAAAGCACATACCCAAGGTAGGAAGCTCTAGCATGCAAATATATAGATAGTTTGTATTCTATGGATGTCTGACAGGAGGCAGTTCGCCCGCGATGGTGATGGTGGTTGGCTGATGTGATTTTTTTTTCTTCCCTGCGCCAAAAAGTGGGCCCTGGCTACTGACTATGGGCCTGGAGCTGGGAACTAGCCCGCTAAGTGGGTAGATCTCACCACCTCAGTGCCCGGATCGGCAGAAACAGCAGAGCAGTCACCTTCCATCCATGAACTACTTGTATCCTCACAAACCACGTTGATCGGCCACCAGATCACCACCATTCTATTCCCGCATGCGATGATTAAGCCAGCCTGATACCAACCCAGCGCAGCCCTACCGAGCTGCGCCAAGTTTCTCACGGCCTCTCCAAACGTTTCTAGTCCTTGGCCTTGCTCAAAGCAGGGTCTCCCCACAAGCTCCTAGTCCTGGGATTCCGACAAGGCTCCCCTCCCACCTCCAACGAAGCCAAAGAGATCGACATTTACGCTGCGCGCATTCCCTCTGCTGTCGCTCTCTGTTCATGGCTACCCTCCAACTGCATCCTTTAATATTTTCCTGCGAGCCCGTACACCTTGATGCTCCAACGGTCCAGCCTTCCCCACTGGTACGTCGCATAAGAGAGAAGCCAGGGCCGGCACGCTGCCCCTCCAGTTTGCTAACATCATGCCCAGAGCACATGTCCCCCCCGACTGGCGATGAGCAACCCACGCCGGACTCGTCCCGCCCTGGCGGTCTTGCCAATGTTTTCCGCGGCCTGACAGCCTCCCGGTCGGCCAAATCGCTCACGCTGTCGTCCTCGTCATCCTCCGTCGCTCTCCCAGTTGCCGATATTGTCAATGCCACGCCCACCACCTCATCCAGGCTTTCCCCCAACACCATGGACTCGTTTGAGCTCCTGAAGAATGGATCACTCAGCGAGCGCATCTCGGCCGCCAATACTCTCAAGTACGCCGTTCCCGAACAACCCCTCAACCCCGTCATCGATATCTGGTACGCCGCAAAGGATCTCATTGAAGCGTCGAGGGCACCCGTTGCAAGAACCGCCGGCTGGGAACTTCTGACCGAATGTGTGAAGCACACCTCGTCCACGGATCTCGAGCGAAGAGAATATTTCCAGACACTGGCCGCGCCTGCCAACCCCGAGGACTTCCATCTCCAGCTTGCGGCAATGGTTGATTTGACCCGCCATGGGCGTCTTCTTGTCGGGTTTGACTACGACCTCCTGCCTCTTCTCACTCGATGGCTTGGAGAGGCCTACACAGCGGTGCGCACCGCTCGAAAGAATGCCTCCTCCGCGAACAGGGGCTCGAGTCGATCCGCTAGGAATAAGGCTGTCGCCACCGGCGAAGAAAAGAACTTTTCTCAGCTCTTTGTCTTCTTCATCGACGTCATCAAGTTCAGCTCTAAGATCGCCGACGACACAGCCGTTTCTGGGCTTGTTGACAAGCTACTGAACATTTGCATGAGTACAAGTGTTGAGGAAGACTTGCGGTCGTGCATTTCTGTGTTTGATGCATTGGTCACTTTTGGATCCATCCCTAACGACAAGTTAAAAGGCTGCGTTCAAGTTCTGAGTTCAATCCACTGCATAGTACCGAATCTGCAGAAGACATCTTGGCACACTATTGCTAATCTGTGCAAATCCCACAATGGTCAGGCTACCGTACGCATCTTACTTGATGCGTTGCGTGGCATCTCTACAGAGGGAGCCAAGGATAAGGATACAACAAGAGAAGTCAGGGGATCCCTTTCCGTTCTTCAGAAGCTGCTTTCCAAAACTACAGAGAAGGGGTATCCAGCTGTCCCATATGCTCTTCTGGCAGATGGCTTGTCGACTGTGGTGAGATCTGGTCCTGCCCCTAGAGTTTGTGCGGCTGTCCTTCAAGTCATCAACGCCTTGTTCAGCGATTCTAAGGGTAATTTGCACAAGCTGATAGTCGAAGAAGATTGGTCCGTGGTACTGGAGGTGGCAGCTGAATGCGCCAAGAAATTGGGAAGCGATCCGGATCATCCCTTGGAGGAGCGGACTGAGGATCTTGTTCAAGAGCTTCAAACTCTCCTTGCTCGGCTTGATTTGATCCTTGGCCAAAAACACACCGATTTCGTCCCACGTCAAACTATAATCAAGTTCTTTGTCAGCGTGCCCTGGCTTCTCAGCGACACCACCGCAGGCGCGCTTCTGAATTACTTCCAAGAGCTGAGATGTTGTTCGCCATCAGATCTTCGGTGGGAGAAAAATTTGGCTATTGTTTCTGATGAGTTTTTCAGCAACCGCAAACGGTCAACCCAGACCCGACTCCATGCCCTCCGCATTATTAAGGACTCGTACGAGATCATGGACCTTCTGGCAGATGATTCCGAGCAAAACTTTGTTCCTGCCCTTGCCAAGAGTATTCTTCGAAACATAACCGAAGAGCAGGATGCCGCGGTACTTGATGCTGTCATGGATCTCATGGTTCCGGTTGTCACCTCCTGCGATATGCAGCTCTTCGAATTCATAGTTGGGACCGTCAAGGAAATTGCCATCAACGATCGAGTGACATCGCCAATGACACCAAGCGCCTTGGCTTCATTGGCGGGAGATGCGCCCGTACCTACAACCGGTGAATCATTGTCTAATGTGGTCATTAAGGGCTACGTGAAAATGTTTACCAATGTGATGAACTCAAGCTGTGCAAAGAGTGTGAAGCTCTACACCACGCTTGTACATATTGTTAAATCAACCTACTGTGAGGTGGATGCGCGCCTAGCAGCGATGAAGTTGCTTTTCCGATTGCGTGCCGACTGGGCCAGCCGAGTTTTTGTTACAAAAGTGCTGGAAACCAACTTTCTTGCTGCCGGAATATGCCGCACCGAGGAGTCCTTGGCCCGAAGACAACGTGAGGAGGCTTTCCATTCGTTAAGGACCACTCGAAGTGATCATGGAGGCCTGTCTCGTCCAGCCCGTGGGCTTTCTCTTGGACAGACCCAAGCTTACGATCGTGGCCTGCCCGTGAGAACCCCTAGTGGTTCTAAACCATCCGTGGCATCTTACAAGCAAATGTGGAGGCTCCCAGATCCCGACGCCATTCCGTCCACGACTCCAAATCAGACAAGTCCAGTTTTATTATCACGTATATCTAAGGAAGGTATTGAAAGGGAGGTGGACGACCATATGTCATGTGTGCTGGACATGCCCTTTTGGCTCGAAACTGTTTTGAGTATCCTCAAAGGTGACGATTGGGAGGTTTATTGCTTTGTGTTGGTACACCTCCCATCGCAGCTGAGCAACCATGCCATCTTCAAGAATGCCCTCCCACAGATCCGAGAGCTACGGAAGTTGATATGCGAGCAAATACGTTCAAACAGCTTTCAAGAGCCCCCAAATGCATCGGGCTTACGTCGCGCCGATGTTGCTATCTGCCTCTTCCACAGTCTGACGATGATTCTCAGTTATCATGATCATTTCTTAAAAGGAGAAGAAGATGAAATCGTGAAGACGTATGTCCATGGTATCACAGCATGGGAAAGGACGGCTCAATGCTGCATACATGCGCTTTCGATCTGCTGCCATGAATTACCATTATCTGTGAGCAAGTCTCTGGGCCAAATGCTGAATCAAATGAGCACAATCATCACGCAATCCAACCTTGCTATTCATATCTTGGAGTTCCTGGCCTGCCTGAGTCGACTCCATGATGTGTATGTCAATTTCAGGGAAGACGAATATCGAACGATTTTTGGCATGTGCTTCAGATATCTTGACTATGCAAGGGACAAGAGGCAGCAGGCAAGCCGGAACCCGCTCGTGAGTGAGCCTGTAACGCCAGTGTCTACTCGCTCTGGCAGCGTGGACTTGACACACCCCAGCGCTTCCGACGATCTTCCCCAGTACGTTAATGCGCTTGGATACCATGTCATTTTGTTCTGGTTTCTTGCGCTCAAATTGCAGGACCGTCCCAAACACGTGCCTACAATAACAAAGAAACTCTTCACGGAGGTTGATGGTTCTGGGACTACGTCCGAAGAACAAGCTCTTACGACATTGGATTTTATGCAGAGAGTTGCTTACGCAGACATCGAGGAGTCGGCCGAAGACCCTGAATTTAGTGAACAGCGTTTTGGCAAAATGGCTACAAGGAACTGGGTCGTTGGCAACAGTATCGTAACTGTCAAACAGAGCCTTAACACCGGCTGGGCACAGGTCACGAAAAGGCAACCGTCAGGGACCTCGGTGTATAGTGTGCGAGAAGTATTCAGACCACCCCCTTACATCAAACACCCAATCATGTTGATGTGAGCAGAGGTGGTCAGCCATCTCAGAATACGGTCATGCCAAGTCATCTTCTCATTCAGCTGATGTCTTCAGCACCTCAATCATGTGACTCAACCCGGCCTATACCGCTACCAGAAGATGATACCATCGAACGGGCAATACGGATGTTCGACCTCAACCCGACGACCGATGGGCACAAAGTTGGCGTCATCTACATCGGCGAAGGGCAGACGCAGGAGCTTGACATTCTAGCAAATGTTTCTGGAAGCAGTGACTATGTTGAGTTCCTGAACAACCTTGGTACATTGACCAAGCTCAAGGGAGCTACCTTCAACACGCAAGGCTTGGATAGAGAATTTGACCTGGATGGTCAGTACACGTTTTGCTGGCGAGACAGGGTGACGGAAATTATCTTTCACGTCACAACTCAGATGCCAACCGACTTGGAGCGATATCCCCAACTTGCGAATAAGAAACGGCATATTGGCAATGATTTCGTCAACATTGTCTTCAATGACTCTGGACTCCCTTTCAAATTCGATACCTTTCCAAGTCAGTTCAACTACGTCTACATTGTCATCACACCTGCCTCTCGGGCGTCCTTCATCGCCTCCCGTGAGGCTAAGGACGAACAATCCCGGGACCAGCCGTTCTATAGAGTCCAAGTGATGAGCAGACCCGGCTTCCCCGAGATATCCCCTGCATCTGAGACGAAGATGATCTCGCTCAAGGCGCTGCCAGGATTCATCCGGCTGGTGGCGCTCAACGCATCTGTCTTCTCCATGGTCTGGCAGAGCCGTAATGGTGGAGAGCACGTCAGTGCCTGGAGGAACCGTCTTCGTGAGATCAGGCGTCTCCGTAAAAGTACGGACCAAAGTCATCAGCCGCTTCATTTGGCCCAACACCCCCACAACAACGCCCGTCACCCTCACCACCACCGTCCTTGTCGTCTGTGAGCATCGCCTCGCCAGGGCAACAGATGCCGCAGTTCTCGCAGCCATTCCAGCCGCCCTCCGAGTCATCCCGCCCCAACAGCGGAGTCAGAGAGAGCTTCGGCCTACGGCGCACGAGCGTAGCAACATTCTTCACAAGTTCAAGCGAACAGGCGTCGCACCGGTCATCAACCGTGTCAGGCGGAACGTCCGACACCGAGATCGGACTCAACGGCAACCTCCCATCAGACTCAGCGGCCGACTCTGTGGACTTCTCCCAATGGGCCTAAGTCTCACCCAGCGCCAAGATCTTGGGAACTCTTGTTTTGATTCTCCTTTGCACCACTCATGGGAGATGACGAGATGAATACTGTACGACATACGACATTAAAAGTGATTTTTTATCCCCCTTCCCCGCTCCCCCTTTTGTTCTCTGTTCAATATCTTATTGAAAAACAAAAATGGCGCCCGTTTGTTATTAGATGCATATATATATATATATCCCACTAGCATAAGTTACTTGTTTTTGTTTTCTTTTGAAACCGGATTTTGACCTCAGCGACGTTTGTGTGGTATTCTTCCTTGGTTTTACATTTCAAAAACAAACCTTTCAGCCTTTTGTTGTTGTTCAATCGTTCAAGTAATTTGTTTTGGGGGGCTCCTTTGATTTCATTGTTTTTGCAAAAAAGAGTGAAGAGTAGTTGCCCCCAATGGGCTATTCATCCCAGCATGAATAAAATATCAATAGCGTTGTGGCAAGATTCTCCGTGATTAAATGTTGCCGTTCGGAAACCCGGCGGGTATTTGTATTTGATACAAGTTTGACGTTGGTGATCGTGGAAAATCTTACTCTCGGGATGTATCCACTGAATTAATTCATGTTCACACGCGGGCGACGACAATTTGATTTTGACTTGTACGACCTAAGAGATAGTATTCTGAAGAAAAGAGCACACTCATCAGACGGAGCCGGGACGATGTCGCAGCTTGCCCGATGTTTTCAACGAGAGAAATTGCTAACAATTCACCTTTCAAGAAGAGCGAATAACTAGATGACAGGAACGAACCCTTCCCCGCCTTGACATGGGGGATGTTAGATCCAGGTCTCCCATAGTCAAAGCAGGAGTCGGAGCTGATGTCAAAGTAGTGAAGGTCAAACGTATAATATATCTTTGAGAGTTTCGGGCAAGACGGATATTCCTCTCGTTCAAATGTATTTCCAGACTTCATGATATTCTGCCCATTGCTTAAAACCTTATTCCAGCAAGTTAGATTTCGGTGATGGTTGCTCAGAAGGAAGGGAGAATAAGCCATACCAACTGCTTCTAGTCCGTGTTCCTCAGCTTTGAGGCCGTCAGCAAGTGCGCCGAGCATTCCCTTCGATCGGAGGAACTCGCAGCATGCTGTGATCAGCCTGACCTTGATCGTTTCTCGCCGATTGACTACTTCGGCACCATCATCTACAAGAGTGTTAGTAAATCAGTCGACCAAAAGTTGGCGAGCTTGAACATAGTCTCGTTGGGGAACGTACCCTTGATGCAGACGCAAGTGATGCCGCCAACCTGGCCACCACGTCCTCCTATCACATGTGCCCACGGCAACTCAGTGGCGGTAGGGTTACCGCTGTTGGGGATATACGTAATGGCAGAGGCCACAAGAGTTGAGCCTTCAAAGCCAAGGAGGACGTCTCCAATGTTATTATGGTCCAAGATCCGAAGATACTGGTCGAACCACCCGAAGTAATGTCTTCGTTCCGTCTCCCTCGTAACCATGTCCAATACCGATGGCACATCTGTTAATTCACATGGCTTGAAGGTTAACCCTGCTGATGCAAGGTTCAGTGAATGATCGCCCTCAAATTGAACCAACCAGTCGGCCATGAGGCGGCCTTCTCCCGCCTTGTGGATCGTTCCGAATGGCCAGCCCTTTCCCTCTAACCACTTGATATTCGGATGTCCCGTAGGAATGCCGTACAGAAACCTTGGGAACGTACTTCCAAGCTGGAGTCGACGAACCCCGCGAATTCTGCTGAGACTGCTGACAGTCGTATCGTGCAGCACCTGGCCGATCCCCAAGCCTCGAAAGTCCTGTCGAACAATCATGATTGCTAGGGACCCAATAAGCTCTTCCCCCTTGCTGTCGCTAACATTTGCATACGCCGCGCAGTAGCCGACCAAATGACCCAGGCTCGGTTCTCGTACGACATGATGTACAGCGTAATCTGGGCGATTTATCAACAAACCAAAATGTTCCCGGTCGATATGAAATTTGGCAGGAACATTCTCTAGCCATAAACGATGCATTTCAGGGATATCGCCGGGCGACCACCTTTTGACAGACCAAGCAGGCCTGCTTGCTAATGCGGCGGGGGCTTGGGGGGCTTGGGGCGTCGAAGGATCCGGAGCAGAAGCTGGGACAGGTCCTGGAGTAGGGGTAGAAGGAGGCGAAATAGCCATAGGAGTCGGAGCCGGGGCAGGGCCGGGAGCAGGACCTGAGGCCTCGCTTTCGCTCTCCCCGTCGAGCAGAATGGAAGAGACACGACGCATGTCGATTGCAGAGAAGCCGTTTGTCTGAATAATAGTTGGGAAATCGTGTTTTTGGATCTCTTGCTCGTCAAGATCACAGCATGCTACGACGATGAGTGGCCGAGAGTCACAGGCTTCGTTGACTAGGTCAGCCAGCTCCGTTTGTGTTTTGTCGTCGTCTGAATATCCGGTAAGGACAAATATAACAACGTCTGCCTTCTTAATGAATGCAATGTGAACCCCAGTAATACCGTCCTGTTTTGTATAGGGAACGTGACGGACTGCAGGATGCCTGGTGGCTAGGGATCGGCCTAAAGGCTCAAAAGGATCGCTTGTCTTATCAACTTGGGACTCTGGTGGAACAACAAGCGGGGTTAGGAGAAGGATAATGTCGTCTTTGGATAGGCATCTGTCCAAAGGCACACAGTTCTGGCGGTCCCACAACAATTTTGCTGAAGGAGTAGACGAAGCCAGGGAGCTTATCTGTCGCGTCGACAATGTTATATCTGACATCCTACTCGTCTCACATGGCGTGCTGTGCGGCTGAACAAGCAATGGGACACTGAAGGTTTGCCAACGGCCCACGCTATGAAAGCCTCGAAGGCTTCAGTGTGAGATGAGATGCTTTGGAAGGGATCGAGCTGGTGTGTGGATGTCGAAGCTCTTGTGGGGGGGGGCGTCCTGAGACTATATCGGATCTTGATCGAGTCTAGACCAGAGACTTAAATAAGGGTAGCAGGCTAAGTGGAGAGATCGTCAATATGCTTCCTTGTCCTATGAGAAGGTAGAGGCTGATGGAATGTGGTGGAGTAGACGACTCATGCGACTGGTGACGGAAGGGAAAAGGGACCTCCTGCTCTGAGGTGGGAGCTTGTCTACATGCTCGCCGTTTGGGGCACCTGGGGCCACCTGGGCCGGGTTCTGAAGTAGTCGGCCAAGCCCGTGATGCAGATGAACCTAAACTCGCATCCCGGAAATTTTTGGTTCCAGAAGAGACAGGATCGAAGTTGCCAGCCGCACCTCGCAGTTGCGCACATGGCGTGTTACTCCAGCAATCCCTGTGCCATCTTTCCAAAAGGCAAGTGGGGGTAAATGGGCAAAAAATGGCAACCGACCGACTTGGCTGTACATAATATGCTGTATGCAATGGCCAATAACCCACACCAAAGTGGATTGGTAAACAAACGAGGTATGGTAGCACACAGGTTATAGGGCGTAGTGTACGGAGGTGGGCTAGGATTCGAATAAGGGAAATCAATCTTGGTACTTACGGTGGCAGTCCAGAAAGTGGATGGACGTATCGGCGTGCTGTTGTCGTAGATTTCTGCTAGGTGCATTAGCAATCAACGCTGGGGCTGGAACGCTTGTAGCATGGCTGGGCGGGATAAGTACTTGGAGGAACCTGGAGTCTTTGGCGTGCCATCCACGGACGGCTATGAATCGACGAGCGCCTAGAGGGTACTTGGCAATTGTCAGCTACATGTTGGGAGGAAACGAACGACTAGGCTTTGTACAGCGAACAGTTGGTGTAACCAGGATGAACGAAGGAGATGATGAACTCTGAGAGAATTGCCTGATCAGGCTTCGCCGAGGGTGAAGGGGTGAAATGGCAACAATCCCTTCAAGGGTTTTGAGACAACCGAGAGGTTTGCGGGTAGCATGATGGCGAGCCACCCTACCTTCAAGGAGGCTAGCATGAGGCTAGTAGCTTCTCAAGGGGAAAGAAAGGTGTCTCCCTCAGATACAGACACACCACGAAGTATGCGATGCCGTCTCAAATACGAGGTGAGTGTATGTACGATGAGAACATGGTGCTGACCTGGCTTGGTTCATGGAGACCTTGATAATGGGGCTGGACCACTGCGTAGGAATTTCTCTCCTCAGTGAGCTGGCGGCTTGGGGCGAAAAAATCTGCCCAAGTTGTGATTTCGAGTCGAATCGGGCGGGCTGGGACCCACGAAAGTGTCGGTCAGAGATGCAATCGTGATGAAACTGAGAGAACTGAACTCGGATTTACGAAGCTACCAAGCTTGATGGTTGGCAAGGTAGGATCGTGTGATGTTCATTACGTTGGATGGCCCTTATCTGATCGGATTAGTCTATCCAAT
Source organism: Clonostachys chloroleuca (assembly GCA_037952775.1). Lineage (NCBI taxonomy): Eukaryota > Fungi > Ascomycota > Sordariomycetes > Hypocreales > Bionectriaceae > Clonostachys > Clonostachys chloroleuca. Next base: position 16,886,450 of record JBANAY010000003.1, on the reverse strand, counting down.
GATGGTATGAGAAGGAGTTGTTTCCTCGGAGGGGCAGGTACCTTTGGCATGGTGACACAGATATCTGGCTGCCAAGTTTCGGCCTGAACAGAGGGAATGCTTATTGTCTCAAGCCAGAAGTGATGAGGCAGTGGGGCACGGGATGCGCGGGTGGTCGTGACTTGGACGAGTAGGGACATGGCAGTTGGCCGATAGACCAGGGTTTGGAACATGGCAGATGAACGCTGCTGACGCCTTGAGGTTCGGAATTCTGCCCTCCAGGCAAAGCCGGTCCAGGGATGGATGGCCCATTTGGGCGGTTTGTGTGACCTCAACGAGGCGCAGAACGAGTGGGTTAGATTGAGCAAAAAAGTTGCAAGGATGCGAGGACGGGGGTTCCAGGCTAGGATGAGATTGAGTGGATGTGATTGGGTTCCTTGACGACATTTCACATGAGGCAGCCTGCAGTCATCGTACATGTATGTACATGGCAGATGCGCACTCACTCGCTCCCACTTACCTCCGGAGCGGCGGAGGGTCTGGGGGCCCCGATCAGGATATGGCACTTGCCGTGGATTGGCGGGCGGGCGGGCGGCAGGCCTCAGTCTTGTCTCGTGGAGGGTAGGTGCCACCCCCTCCAGGCTGCTTTTGTATGACTTGAACCTTTGTACTACCACCGCCGATGTGTAAAGGTACATGCCGGCCTAAGGCAATGGAGGGTGCATGTGCATGTGCAGGCAGGTGCAGACCGCATAATGCTTCCTGCATGCCTGCCTGTTGCGTGGAGGTGAGGCCGCGGGTTGGATGGCAGGTACGGTCGGTGCGACCCCCAGGTCTCCGTTTTAATGTCGTCGACGAGAATTCATCACCCACACACAGCTAGCCTCATAAGCAGCTAGGCAGTAGGTAGCACATACCTTCCCCAAGTTCCATTGGGAGGGTGGTAAGTTGTCAGGAGGTGTGCAGCTTGTGCAGTGTTATGCTGGGTTGTGTTGTCTTGTGCGCTGTCAGTACCGGAACCTGGCCGGCACCGAGCATCATAGAAGCGTTTCCCCCGGACACCTACCAGCTTCGTCCCTAAGCTCGTCTTCCAACTCAGTGGTTATACAATGGCGGTACAACCATTTGCCTTGCTCGCCCTGGCCGCCTGATGGGGATCCGCCGTTAGCCCTACAGGCTAGCAACCCTTAGCCTGCCTCGTCTAGACCGTCCCTTAGCCACCAAGGTAAAAGACAACAACCCCCGTGGGAGTGGATGTCTGGAGGCCCTAGCTCCCGGACCCAAGCTGCCCCAGTTGCTGGTAACGATGTGGTCAGCACTCCCAGCTAAACCCATTGGGTGCCATTGTTCGACTTGACTCCTATCATAACCTATCAGGCATGCTCTCTCGGGTTCCGGAGTAGCACAGCAACTGGCCCGAAGGAGGGGGGACGACTACTACGTAACACCATAATCAGTATAGGTACTCCAGATCCATAACCCTGCCGTGGTTGCCCATTATACTTTCTTGTATGAGCCTCGTCGACCGTTTGTTCGTGTAACCGCGTCAGCTATCGTCCTGGTGGCTGCATGCACTACCACGTAATGGTTAGCTCCGTCGACCAAGCATAGGTGCTGCCAAGCCACCCCGAAAGTGCCAGCTCAAACTTTGGGAACGTGCCGTCCCCTGCAAATGGCTGAGAAATTGCATGTGCTCACTGTCTGAGCCAACCGGTTGGTTGTGTGGACTCGCAGGCACTGTGTGACTCTAGTTAGGATCCTGCATGACCTCGCTTCAAGTGCGAGTTAATCAAAGGAGAAAAAGCAATCCCGGCTTACAGCTTCAATACTAACAACTAGTAGTATGCAGGGAGGGGCGGATGCAGTAATGGATAGTTATCGATCCGGGCGAGAAAAGAGAAGTGCTCTTGTCGTCTTATCCACCCAGCTGAGAAGTGATACACACTACGTAATCAGGGTTCTCGTCAGGCGGTAGGGCATGGAGACCGCTACCCAAGATACCTACCGCAAGTGGTATTTGGGGGATTGTAGTATATCGTCGCACAGCACAGGGACCCTGGAGCTCCACCGGGCTCCTATTCGCTTCTGTGCCATACAATCGGGAATTCCGACCGTGCCAAGGCCCTCGATTGGTACGACCCTGCCTGGCTGCCTTAGTAAGTAATGCCGTTAGGGGCATACCTATACGCTGATAGCGCTATCAGGGCGCTACGCGGAGTCCCGTGTCCCGCTCAGAAGTCCGTACCGGGCCTCAGACGCGTCGTAATTAGCCCTTCCTCCGAACTGGACGCGTCCCGCCATACTTTCTCGGCCGGAGCCTGTGTGCTGGGACTTCATTGCTTCTGGACGTTCTATGCTCCATGAGTCCGGCATGGCTCCCTCTGGCAGGGATGAGAATATCCGGTTGCTGATCGCCGACGTTGTCCAGGCCTCAAAGCTGCCCCCCAAGTCTCGTACCATAAACATCAAGCCTGTTGTCGCCGAACTTACATCGGTAGCGTACGAGCATGGCCTGCTTCCTGATGCGCTCAGCGACCTGATCGATCTCGTAACGACTCCTAACCATCTGGACCAAGCAAGTCTAGCCGCAATCTTGAGAAATCTCTATCCAGCAACTCGGGTCTCGCGTGATGTTGGCCTGCGTGTGGTGGGAAGCTTCGGCCATGGTCGTCTGAAACCCTCTCTGAATATTCAAGCTGCGCTTTTGCGGTGGCTCATCCTCGTTTATCACGTCCTTGAGTCACCTGGGTTCCTCTCCCAAGCTTACCAGGTGTTGTTTTGCCTTCTTGATACCGCGACAACGAGGTATGACCCTTTACTTTCACGCCCACCGTTGAGCGAAGTATCCGTCCCATTGCTAAGTCATTGCCATCTAGGCCACAGCTGAGCCACTTGCTAGCATTGGTTACAAGGAGAAAACATGTCAAGCCGTTTCGAATACAGAACCTGTGAGCCCCAAGATTTACTTGTGATATACATCTATGATCCTGACCCAATTTGCTTCCAAGTCTCAACCTTTCGAGACAAACGGGCAATGACCCGTCTTTGATAGGTCTGCTGCGCGTCTTCAAAGATTATTATCCAGAAATTATCGTCGCAGAAGCTGTTCGTGGCAAAGCCTCGGCCTTTAAGCACCCCGATCCTATATGGCGGGCAAGACTCGACGAGATTCAGGAGGCCCATGCCCAATCTGTGCAGGACCTTGCGGCTCCTTCGCAGTACGACGGTTTCCGTGTAAATCGACCAATTAACTCAGGGCACAGACGCAAGGCGATACCCTCTGTGCAAACATATCACGCCTCGGAGGTGATTCACCCCCTAGATGCTGACTTTGCAACGACTGACTCTAGTACAGAAATCAATCACTCTAGAGGAGGTCGAAAATGCAACCAAACTTGCCCAGAACCTCGAAAAGATCCAGCTGCCGAATCAGATGGTAGCCGTCCTCGCGGATCCATTACTTCAAAAGCTTCTTTTATTGTCTCCAAATGGCGATGCGTTCCAGCGTATCACGAACTGGTTACAAGCAGTTTTAGACGATGTGATTAGTGGCGGCACCGATGAAGACACATTCTGGGACATTATTGATGTTCTTCGGGAGTTTGTTTTACATACAAAGGTAAGATGGGAGACTTGCATGTACATCTCCCTCTATTGACTTGGCTGACCCCTGAATCAGACCGTTCCACCAGTATTGCTCAGTTTCTTTGCTCGCTTTTTCAAAATATGGGATGGAGCAGGGCGTAGAAATTTGCTTCTTGATATTGTGGCCTACACACCACTCCATGAATACGACAGTGAGTATGGACAGACACCCAGCAAATGACAGATTCTGATAAATCTTGCCCTCTAGAACTATCCTCGCATATCTTTCAACCCCTAGAGGCCGCATTCCTGAGCCAAGATCCCTCATCACACGCGAAACTGCTTGCCCTTTACACGAGACTACTCCGTCACTGGTCCGCCCTACTCTGCTCCATCCAGGTCATTCCAGACCACGCCAGCTCGACAGTTTCTGCCCTCGTACAGCATGTAGGCATGCTCGCCCAGACGCTCGCACAGTCATTGCCTAGCGTATCCTCCTTCTCCGCCATCCTCGACTTCTACGAGCAGTTTGTCCGCCTGATATCGGACGAAAGACTCCGGAACCACATCAGGATCGAGCTGCCGCCCCCAGCCTCATCTACATGACATTCTTCAGCAACTCGCTCGTGGCCACGTCTCGGCTGTGCCACGTCCTGGCATCCTTTAAGAAGGGATTCGAGATGGCCATGTCCAGCCGCTCCCAGCAGACCGGATCTCAGAACGATGCCTTGTCGTACAAGCGGGCCTACGTGAACAGGTACAACGGCTTCCTCATGGACTTCTGCAACTGTCTCTGGCGCTCGCGCGCGTTCAGCGACTCCGACACGAACGCCGTCGGTTGCCTGATCCCTCGCCCGGTTGTTGCCGCTCTCACCGAGTACGTTCCCATGGTCGACGGCAGCTCGTCACTCGGCCCCCTATTCGGGCTGTCGTACTCGCCGGTCCTATGCTACCAGAGTATAGAGAGTGTGCGTGATCTGGAAGACAACGAGATGGCCCAGGGCAAGCCGATAAGCACCCGGCATGCCGGGCCAGTCACACAGGCGAGTCTGGCCAGACTTGCGAGTTCCGGAGGGATGGAGCTGAGCTGGCAGGAGTATCGGATCAAGGTTTTGCATGGGCTTACGGATAAGGGGTTCCCAGGGGTAGCAGAGTTGCTCAAGTCCACCATGACGGTGCTGAAGAACACGATGGAAGGACAGGCAGAGACTGCAAGCTAGGGTTCGTCTCAATGATGATATTAAAAAAGTCAATCAAAGAAATATCAGAGAAGGACCTCGCTGTGGTCCCAGGAGCGATTTCACGGTTCTCTTTATTTATTTAGTGGTAGTGGAACTCATGTGATATAACGTAACGTATGAACGCATGTATATGTATTGTGTAAGTTAAGCCTAGCTTACTGCCCTATGGGTTGAATTCAGGGTATCATGATCATGGTTGAAAAGGAATAAACCAAAACTATCTGAAGAGAAATCATAGCGATCGAGATAATAGGCAACGCGGGTTGTTGCGTTCGTACCTCTGTTGAATTATATCGCCGTAGAACGAAGGTTGATGAAACACCTACGCCTAGTATGCAAAAAAAACAAAAAACACAAAAAAAACGCCTGGCACCGTTGAATGTGCGCTGTTTCTTAGGAGCTCCCCTCCTAATCTTATATGCCGCCATGTTAAATGCTTTCCTACCCAAAACGCCGGCCGCTAAATGATGAAATAGAGCGCCATCCTCGATGACCCCGAGATGAGTCAGGGGTGATCAACGCCAAACCCTCGCAGGCTTAAGTCAATTAAGCTTCCCTCTGCTTGGACTCATCTCCATAACCGCCGATCTTGATACCGCCAAAGCCGTAAGTCTTTCCTTCGGGGCCCCGATGCGCCTGGCTTCTGGGGCCTCGCTCCTTGAGATCGCTCCGCAGCCAGCCGAGGACCAACTCTCCGAGCGTGCTGTTACCCGAGGGCGCGGCGGAGGAATCCAGAGTGCTGAGCATGTTCTCGGTCGTATCCCACTCCTTGATGGTGCCGACGTGCATGTGGACGAGGTGTGTCGGCCAACCCGCGAGGTTGTCGAGGATGTGCGTCGCATAGACGATTGTACACTCGCGATTCTCGGTCTCCTGCTTCAGCCAGCCCAGGAACTCGGCTCGGCTGAGGACGTCGAGGTCGACCGTGATCTCGTCGAGCAGCAGCACAGTCCACGGGCGGAGGAGACCCATCGCGAGCTGGACACGGCGGCGCTCGCCGTCAGAGACGGCGTGCATGCGCCAATTCGTGTCAATGTCGAGCATGCCGACTAGCTCGTCCCTTCGGTCTGGGTATGCGTCGCCGCCCACGGAGCGCAGGAGCTCGTTGACGCCGATATCGGTTCGGACAATGGGGTTGAGGACCCATTCGAGGCCGAGGTATGTCACGCCTTCGAGACCCTCCTTGAAAGGGTCGACGCCCCCAATGGCGATTGAGTTGCCGGGGGCGAGGCGCTTGCCTGCCAGGAGGCGCAGAAGGGTGGTTTTCCCCGCACCATTGGCACCGATGAGCAAGGTTCGAGAGCGAGGAGGGACTGCGAAGGAGATGTTGTGAACTCCGGTCGAGTAATCGGGGAAGGTATAAGAGAGGTTGTTGACCTCAATGGTGGGGGGGTGGGAGGGTGCAGACATGGCGAATAAGGGAGTTAGATCTTCAAGAGTGAACCAGTCACCAAAAGATGTCTTATGAGAAGAGATAGGAAAAGAATTGAGAGAAAAAAAAGGGAAACGACTAAAAAGTCTATGATTTTAAATCATCAGCAATTGTGGAGGAGGGGCACTCGATTGAGAAGGTCAAGTTGGCGGGGCATGAACATCGACGCTAAATTTCTAAGTCCGGCCAACTCCGCTGCATTCAATTTACGCCACTCCAGCGCGTGTCACGCGTCGCGTCCACTAAAGTAAAGTTCCAGGCCAGATTGAGAGCTTGCCAATACCTTTCTGGCTCACAAGACAGCTATTACCAGACAGTATAGCAAAGCTGGCAGCCCGCCATGGTCTCCCTCAATGATGTATCGGGGAGTCTCCTCCATAAACCCACGTAGGCCGTGATCATACGAACTTCAAGTTGACAATTGGCTGATTTTAGCTCTGCTGTGGTAGCGATTCGGCACATTCTGTAGGCACTCGTACCGACTCACAGTACAAGCCTCTGACGACTTTCAACTTATCCCACCAACGATCGTACCAACAGCAATATGGCGACATGTACTTCTTGCGCCTTACGAAAATCAAGCCTGCTGTGGAGGAGGTAGCCGCCGCTGCCTGGGAACGCACCGTCATTGGGGACGAGACGGCCAAGCAGGTGGAAAGAGCCCTCGATGTACGACAGGGCGAACTCTGCTGGGTTGTTGGCACCGTCTACATGAATCTACAGAACAAACCCAACATCCTCGAGGATGTGAGCAAGGATAGGTGGATCTCGAAGCCCGACCCGGTGCATAAATACTTCAAGGAGGACGAGACCGAGGAGATCATGCTTGAGGATGACTCTGGCCGTGTCCGACTCGTCGGCGATATTCTTCACAAGATTGGATTGGCAACGGGTTGTATTATGGCGGTCATGGGCACGGAGAATTCTAACGGCGAGTTCGAAGTTATCGATGTCAAATTCCCCGATTTGCCTCCGCAGCCTGAGCGATGGGCTTTGTCAGGCCAACCAGGGACGCAAGGGAATGGAGTGAAGAAAGTAAAGGACGAGGATCAGGAGATGTCAGGACAGACTGGAGGCAAGAGGAAGAAGGTGGCCATCATTTCAGGCTTGGCGTTCTCGGGGTCGGACGCATCTTATGCGCTCGAACTTGAACTTCTCTTGGAATTTCTTCTTGGTGAAGTTCTCAGTCCTGATGCCCAGTCTGAACTATCTGAGATCAGTCGGCTCATTGTGGCTGGAAATTCCATCTCCGGGAGTGACGTAAAACCCGTCACGGAGGAAGACAACAAGAACAAGAAATACGGATATGATGCCAGCGCATACAACGCCGTTCCTTCACAGCTATTCGATGAGTTCCTCGCCGAGATCTTAGCATCGATACCCGTGACGCTTATGCCTGGGCCCCAGGATCCCGCAAATTCTAGCTTTCCACAGCAGCCAATTCACCCGGCGATGTTTCCCAACGCTAGAGAGTATACAAATCCCCCAGGCTCGAAGGAGCCTGGCTGGCTGGATATTGTTACAAACCCCTGGGAGGGAGAGATTGATGGCTGGAGGGCGCTAGGCACTGGAGGGCAGAACGTTGACGATGTTTACAAGTACGTCAACAGTGAAGACCGACTGGGAATGATGGAGGCCATGTGCCGATGGAGGTGCTGCGCACCAACAGCCCCTGATACACTTTGTAAGAGATTCCTCGCAATCCTATGCAATCACTTGACAATGTCAAAGCTAACTGTGATTCTCTTTCTCCAGGGAGTTATCCATTTCAGGACGACGATCCGTTCGTATTAAAGGACTGCCCGCACCTTTACTTTGTTGGCTGCCAGCCTGAATTCGGGACCAAGGTCGTTAGCGGACCGGCTGGCCAGTCTGTACGGCTGATTACAGTGCCATCCTTTTCTGCCACCAAAGAGATTGTGCTGGTTGACACAGAAACACTCGAGGTTACTAAAGTCAAAATCACGGCAGCGTAGGCGGAAATGGGATAGAAAAGACTGGGGGTTGATCATCAATCTCAGCATGTACTTAACTTAATGTTTGTGGGGAAAAAAAATTGATTACATACCTACAATAGTTGGTATAAACGGATACCCTGGAACCTGCGAAGTACGTGAGTTACCTTGTGTAAACTATTTAGAGGTTTCACTCTTGAGATACCTTTGGGGGAGTTGAAGCTCCCAAACGAGTTCAGGCGTGTCTACATATGACCATTAGGCAAGGGAAGCATATTGTAGGTTATTTCATGAGCCAAAGATGAATAAGTTTCTCTAAAGGGCATATTCTTATTATCCTCATAAAAATTATCATTGCGAAATATCCAGAGATTTGAACAGGAGCATCGCCATGCTGAAGACTGCACATCTCTATGGTAGGGCAATCGGTTGCTAGGACCCCTCCATTTACAAATAATACTGGGTCGTGGAAAATCCTTAGCACAGTTATCCATTATCTCAGCACTGTGGACCTCGACTTTAGGGCAGCAAAAAATACAGTGCGAGCGTCCACCTATGATGTGATGCTGGATTTTTGCCCCTCCATTTCCCATTATTCAGCCTGGAAAAAGTCCAAACCAAACAGTCACATCTCCCCGCGAGCGCCTGAATAAATCCCATTTCGCCGCGGGTTTATCCTGGATTTCCGTGTAATTATCGAACCTGTCTCTCAGAATATAAGCCACTTTATCGATATTGATAAAGAGATTGACCAAACTCCAACTTGCCCACCATGGTTCTGCCAAAGTCCAAAAACACCGTCGGGCTGGGCAACTCGTTGATGAACGACCGGTTCGGCAAGGGCAAAGGCGGAGACAGAAAGAAGGCCGGCGCCGTCGCGCGCACGAACCACACCACTGGCGAGCAGTATCTCGTCAACGAGAAGCAGGATGCCGCCTGGGTCAAGATGCGATCGGTCACCGAGCAGGGCGCGCTGGACGAGTTCCTGAGCACCGCCGAGCTGGCGGGCACCGACTTCACCGCGGAGAAGATGAACAATGTCAAGATCATCCACACGGACCAGCGCAATCCATACCTGCTCTCCGCGCACGAGGAGCGCCTCGCCCTCGGAAAACACAAACTTCACAAGAACCGACTCACGGTTCCCCGGCGGCCCAAGTGGGATGCCTCCACAACCGCCCAGGAGCTGGACTCCCGTGAGCGCGAGGCGTTTCTCAACTGGCGTCGAGGCTTGGCAGAATTGCAGGAGAATAATGATCTCTTGATGACTCCATTTGAGCGAAATCTCGAGGTCTGGCGACAGCTTTGGCGAGTCATCGAGCGATCGGATCTCGTGGTTCAGATCGTCGATGCCCGAAACCCCCTCCTTTTCCGCTCTGAAGATTTGGAGCAATATGTCAAGGAGGTCAACCCAAAGAAGGAGAATCTTTTGCTCATCAACAAAGCTGATATGTTGTCATACAAACAACGAAAGGCATGGGCCGATCATTTGAAGGAAGCTAGCATCGCGTACAAATTCTTTTCCGCTCACTTGGCAAAGGAACTAAATGAAGCCAGAGAAGAGGACAGCGAATCAGATGATGACGTCCCTGCCAGTTCATCAAAAGGTGCTGGAAAGGAGCCTGCCCAGGAGACTGTGGAGGAAAGGGGAGAAAGTGCCGAAGACGGCGGAGTTCAACTAGAGTCTCAGGAGGAGGAGGATGATGGCACTAAGATTCTCACCATTGAAGAATTGGAAGGCATTTTCTTGCGACATGCGCCTACGGACGCAGGTGAGGATACTTCAACCCCCGTACCTTGTGCTTGTGTGATACTGACCAAATGATAGGAGCGGAGGGCAAACTTCAAGTTGGTTTAATTGGCTACCCCAACGTTGGTAAATCGTCCACCATCAACGCCCTTATCGGCGCCAAGAAGGTTTCTGTTTCGTCTACCCCCGGTAAGACGAAGCATTTCCAAACGATCCATCTAAGTGACCAAGTGATTCTCTGCGATTGTCCTGGTCTTGTTTTCCCCAACTTCGCTTTCACCAAGGCCGACCTTGTCTGCAACGGTGTTCTGCCCATTGATCAAATGAGAGAATACGGCGGCCCTGTTGGCCTCATCACCCTCCGCATCCCCCAACCTTTCCTCGAAGCCATCTACGGTATCCATATCAAGACTCGACCTCTTGAAGAGGGTGGGACAGGCATCCCTTCCGCGGAAGAGTTCCTGAGGGCGTATGCCACTGCCCGTGGCTTCCAAACCCAAGGTCTTGGACAGCCAGATTCGTCCCGTGCTTCACGATATGTTCTCAAGGACTACGTGAACGGAAAGCTCCTCTACGTTGAACCCCCACCAAACTATCCCGGGGAGCCAAACGAATTCAACAAGGAGCTCTATGACGAACTCCACCTCCCAGAGAAGCGCCGGGCTGCATTCAACTCAGCTATTGGCGCTCTATCACTCGAGGATGACAAGGATACGGACTCTCTGGTCTCGGACTTCATCCCACTCCCTGCCGGTCCCAAGTCGCAGAGCATCGACAAGGGCTTCTTTGGTCCCAAGGCGGCACAGGGTCACATGAGCATGCCTTTCAACCACAAGTACACGGAGCAGGGCAAGGACAAGGCCATCTCAGGACGAAAGGCACGGACAATGGTGGCACTGGAAAATGGGCTGGATCCCAAGGACGTGCAGCTTACGTCCAGTAAGAAGCATTTCAAAGGAGGGCCTAGAGGGAAGAAGGGAAAGAAGAAGGCATCCGATGATTATGACGACTGAGCATGAAAAAAAAGTAAAACAAAAAAGTCAAAATTTAGTAAATAGGCATATGTATTGAACATGAATTTCCCATCAACGAGTTTCCCCGCATTATGACTGAAGCCGTAGAGAGACTAGGATTCTCAACTGCCTCAGACGCAGAAATATAGATATCCTATCATGGGGAAAAGAATCGACGTTGTTTCAGCAATGTTGACTTCTGGGTGCTATTGCTATGCCATTGCCATGAAAAGGGCGGCGGATTATTCGAGAAGAATCCTCTGGCCACGTTGATTTGCGCCCCTCTTTTGACCCAACAAATGTCTTTCAAGGGCGTGGGCGAAGCGGCCCGATTTGAGTCTACTACAAACTGGGTAGGTGAATGGCCGTTTACAGACCAATGAACTGGGCTTTCGATCCTGCTGATCTAGATAAGGTAGTCGATGCCTGTCAGACAACGGTAACTGTAACGTCTAGTCTGACAGTAGAACCAGATGCCGAACATACCCTTGATCACAATTCCCCAGGTTATACTATTCTTATGCCGAAAGTCCTAGTGTGAAGCCCGCGTGGGTCTTTCTTTTATTGGTATTAGCTAAAAGGGCGTATATTGACTTTTTTTTGCGTGTGTGCGTGCATGTATATATATCTGCATGTCTTACCCGTCTGACCAAGTCCCACAAGCTGCTGTTACGTCTCTATATTTTTCACTATCATCCCCTCCACATACGCCCACAACGGAGCAGATCACCAACTTCACGTCTTATCCTCTAAATAACACCCGGAGCTTCTGGTCCCGATCTAAGAGATTTTAAGACAAGACTAAAAGCCTAGAAAAACCAACACAATGGTCGCACTGCCTGCAGGTGCCAAGATCCCTTGGATCAAGTCGCCATGCGTTCTCAGCCCCGAGCTCTCCCGCGTTGCTGGTTGGTATGCATCTCCCCCTTAACACTGAAAGTCTTTTCACCTTCTATCCGGAGTAGCTCTTTGCTTACGCCCCCGAGAAACAGCAACATCTACCTGAAGCTTGACAACCTCCAGCCCAGCGGGTCCTTCAAGTCCCGCGGCGTGGGAAACCTCATGGTCCGGGCAGCAGCCTCTGGCCCTCCCGGCATCCGCTTCTATTGCTCGTCGGGGGGCAACGCCGGGCTCGCCTGTGCCACCTCGGCCATCTCGCTCGGCTGCACGGCCACTATCGTCATCCCCACCTCGGCGCCGGCCATCATGATATCCAAGCTGCTCGCCCTTGGGGTTGAGGTCGTCCAGGTCGGCTCCAACTGGGCCGAGTCGGACGCCCACCTCCGCGGCGAGCTCCTCGCTGCGGACCCGACGGGCGTCTACGTCCCGCCCTTTGACCACCCGCAGATCTGGGACGGCGCGGCGACCATCGTCACGGAGCTGAGGGAGCAGCTGGGCGAGACACCGCTCCACGGCATCATCTGCTCCGTGGGTGGCGGCGGCCTCCTCAACGGCATCATGCAGGGTGTCGAGTCGGCTTCTTCCTGGCCCGAGGGCGCTAAGCCCAAGGTCATCGCCGTGGAGACGACGGGGGCGGACAGCCTCAACGCCAGCGTCCGCGCCGGGGAGCATGTGACGCTGCCGGGCATCACGTCCATTGCGAAGTCGCTCGGCGCCACCCGCGTGTCCGACCGGACGTGGCGATGGAGCCAGGAGAGCAGCAACTTGGAGAGCATGGCCGTCTCGGATGCAGATGCAGCCATCAGCTGTGTTCGCTTTGCGGATGATGCTCGCACGCTGGTTGAAGTAGCGTGCGGAGCGACGTTGGTCCCTGTCTATCGCGGGGACCTGCGGGAGATGCTTGGAAAGGGGTTGTCAGATGAGGAGTGGGCCAAGAAGAATGTCGTCGTCGAGGTATGCGGAGGAGCGAATGTGACGTTGGCCCTGCTGGCTGAGTACCGAGAAACGTACGCGAGCGAGACGACTATCAAGTGCTGATGGGCGGCTCTCGTCTGTGACTGAAATGAAACGGCCCTTGGCATTAGAGCGTTAGATTCGAATTTGTTTCCCTATCAAAATAGAAATGAGACTGATATTGAGTTGAATCCTTGAAAACTCCCGGGATTTTGTTGTCATTAACGGTCATTTAACTTGTTCATTTCCCTTTCCCTCGTCCTTTGGTGCCTTTGTTTCCGCCTGCCGCGGCCTTGGCCTTTCTCTCATCCACAAACTCCTGGATAATCTGGTGCAGGTCCGGGTTCTTCCTGGCCAAAAGCATCACGTCGTCGGTAGTCACCGTGGACCTCCCTGCGTGGTTGCAGAAGCTCTCCAAGTCGCCTGCGACGTTCTCTGCTTACCGTTAGTTGACGGCTCTTCTCTTCTCTTCTCGCCCGTCTCTCTTTGTTTCCTAGTCAAGACGAAGAATGTGTTCTTACCAATCTGAGTCCAGACGAGTTCTGTGAGGGCTCCGATGTACTGCGGCGTCGCGTTGCGGTTGCGACGGATGGACTCCTCATCTACGATCTGGCCGACGGCGTACCACAGGGCCGACTTGAGCCGCTACAAGACATTAGTATTAAAATTACTTTCTCATGTGACATTTTGGCTGAGCATTATGTGTTTACCTCGAGATCATCTTCTGCATTTGGATCTGCCATTATCGATGCTTTGGGGTGCTAATATCTAAGGTGTAGTCACGGCTGTGGTGAATTGGCTTAACGCGTCTCAGCTGAGCGACGCGTTGCGGGGCAGAAAATGGGCTGCGACCACTTTAGTGGATGAGGGACCGTGTTGAGGGGCACTTCCGGACACAGGCACGGGAAGGATCCTCTTCCTGGAGGCCAGTAGGTACAATCCTCTTATCAGGGCTCCGATCTCACGGTCCATATTTACGATATCAATGCGTGCTTTTCGTCGTCGTTGATGTAGTTGTGCTACCGAACCCCCAACAAAGCTACACTGCAGTCACATTGCTCCGCTGCGCATCCTGGGCAGATTTGCGTTGATGCCCCGAGTACTTTTGTGATCAGTCTAAATCACATGAGCGCATGCTTTCTGGATAGTGGAGATGGTTTCCATGGAAGAGCAACAGAAGGGCGAAAGAAAGTATGAAAGAAGTGAGAGTCAACACCGTCTGGTGACACAAGACCATGACGTCAATTGCGAACTCTCTTTTCACCCAGTCTCTCAAAGCAAAAAAAAAAATAATTAAATGAAATTGACAACGTTTGATCGAGTTTATTTCCGCTAGCGGCGTTCAACCACAACACTCGTAGCCATCTTGCCGCACAAACACCTGGTGATCGGGCCTTGGCTGCATCATCTGAGTGTGGAACCCGCTCTCTATCACATACTTGTCGCAGATACCTACCTTTAGTGGCATCGCCCAGACCTCGTGGATGTCGCCAAGCAGAATCTACTCGGCTTCGCTCCGGCAAATGCACCGGGAGTGTGCTGTCTTGGGCCCTGTAATCTACAGCAGGTACTTACCTAGGTAGTGGCGCTGCGTGGCTACGGGGCGTATTGACATCATACATGCCCGCTAGTACATGTACCTCCAGTTGGCTGTGCACGTGTGGCCAATCAGAGCGGGCAGCCCAGCCATGGCTCCGCCCCATTGTGTCATCACCAGCCACAGTCCGACTGCATCTGAGGCCTGGTAACCTGATTTGCTTGACATCACCGTCTTGGTCAAGTCTTGGTGCTGCCGTACCAGGAAATGGTTGTGCGGCCGAGTTCGACGGCCGGCACTTGGTCTGGCACTATAATGTGCTAGCATGGGGGGCACCACACCCGAAAAGAGGTTCGTAGCTTTCTCTGTGACGGGATCATGTACTGTACTGCGCATACATACGTAATGCCTGCGGCCACTGCCGATTAGTCCACAGATGGTCACCCACGTCGTCATCCATATAAGCACCCCCAGTGCCATCGATTCCCGATTAGATTCAACTCTTTCCTAGTTGCTGAATCATTGTGCCTGGTCGCTAAGAATTGCTCTTAACACTGACCCTGTTGCTCTGTCCCTGAACCCTATATTTAGAGCCTTGTTCTCCCCATCCCAATCGCCCGGGAGCTGACCACCTCGTCCACATCCCGTCAACATTGACTGCGGCGTATCAACAAACCACACAAACTTAACCAAGACCACCCCCAATACGTCTTGCAACCATGGGCGCCAAAGGAGGAATCGCTCTCAAGTTCCTTCAATGGTTCATCCGGGGCGTCCAGCTCCTCGCCTCGGCACTCATCCTCGGCGTCTACGCCTACTTCCTGGCCGCGCTGCACAACCATGACCTGAACATCACCAACCAGGTTCGTGCCGTTGCCGGAATTTCCGGAGCAGGTGTGCTTTACAGCATCATCGGGCTGCTGCTCCTGTGCTGCCTCGCCGGCATAATGATCACCTCCGCCATCGCCATCGTCCTCGACGTCGCCTTCATCGGTGCCTTTATTTACGTCGCCGTCGCCAACAAGAACGGCGCCAGCAGCTGCACAGGATACCTCGACACTCCGTTCGGCAAGGGCCAGTCCAGCAGCAAGGCCAACGGCAGCGATGGCTTCACCGCATTGCCCAGCTTCCACACTGCCTGCCGACTCCAGAGCGCCTGTCTCGGTGTTGCAATCATTGCTATGTGAGTTTCCCCCCCCAACTTGAAGCTATGTGAACACACCAGACTAATCAACCAATGTAGTATTTTCTTTGTCCTGTCCATCCTGACCGAGGTCGCCCTCGCCCGCCACCATAACAAGGAGAAGCGCTTCGGCCCCGGCCCCAACAACAACTACACCACGGGCTACGGCTCCGGTGGCCTCTTCAACCGCATCTTCCGCCGCGGCACCAAGAGGGCCGGCCCCGAGGAGAACGCCCTTCCCGCGCACACCACCCCGGAGCAGCTCGACCACACCCGCCAGAGCTACGCCACCGAGACCACGGCCGTCCACAGCAATGAGCACAACCCTTACTCCGCCGACTACCCCAAGCAGGAGACGGGTTACGGCTATCCCACCACCCAGAACGCCGGCGTCGGGCACCAGACAACTACTGCCGCCACGCCCCAGAACTATCGCTACGGTGATGGCGTCTATGACCGTGTTTAATGGAGGTGGATGTGAAGAAAGATGTTTAATGATATACAAGATAACGCTAGATTGATGAGATGGTGAATACGTATGGCATATACCTGATGCTACACTAATGAAAAGTGGATATGTGTTGGAATACGACGATGTAGTAATTTCAGAAGCAGAAAGTTTTAATCAGATCCTATATGAGTTTGTCCCACATCCGTACGCCTTGAACAGTGCGCAGAGTAAACAACCGACAACCCTTGGCCACCCAGCCGCAAAATGCCTAAACATTTATTTTCTAGAGCAGGTACTTCTCTATGATTCTTCCCAGGGTAGTGCTGATCTATAACCTAACTGAATCCGTTTATGCCCAGCCCTCCACATGATCCAACTCGCTCATCCCGTCATCCGCCTGCACATCAGCCCAGTTGAAATCCAGTTTCTCCAACTCCCTCGTGAAGAAATCATGCTCTTCCCTCATCACAGATCGTATCTCAGGGGCAATCTTGTCCGGGTAGCGTCGAAGGTTGTGCCAGTGCGTCAACCCTCGCAGAGCCTGCTCAAGAGGCAGGGCCGAGTCGACGTCCGAATCAATGTCGCTCCCGGCGAGCCACTCGTCTCTCAGCTCGGGACGGCAGTGCAGGTAGACCGCGGTGATGACCCGCATGTTCCCCTGCCGCCATTTGCGTCCGCAGTAGGGAACCTGTCCCTTGAAGAGCTTGAGCGTGTAGAGGCGGAGATCAGGCTGCGGCACCTTCAAGGACTTGCGGATGATGGTAGACGATTTGTACTGGACGAGGAGGAGATTCCTGTGCGACTTATTCTTGCAAATTTTCTGCATGACGCGCAGGTAGTTGATAAGGGAGAAGAAGTTGCGACGGGAAAAGTCCGTGATGGGCTCTTCTGGTAGATTGGTGACCGGGTATCCGAGCTCATCGACCTCTGGCCTGACCATACCCTGATCCTCCTCCTTTGGCTCCTCGCTATCATTTGGTCGCCTTTTAATCGGGGGTGGCACTGCTTCGTCCTCGCTTCCTTCTTCGATTTCCTCATCGTCCAGATCAACCTCATCGTCGGGGAGACCGTCAGCATCGCCACCCTCCTTTGATTTTGAACGATGGTTACAGAAGTGGAAGAAACTATTCCATTGTCAGCTATCTCTATCCCTGTCAAAAGAGAAATGTGCCTTTACCTGTTTTCCACTCGGTCAGTTTTGCTGTCGACGACTTGTTGAATGTCCTGATGGGCGAATAGCTTCAGAACCAAGGGGATGTAATTGGAATCGAGCAAGAGCTGGGTCAGGTATTCGAACTTCAGTACGTCTAAGGAATCACCAGTCAGCACAGCCCCAAAGAAACCACCAGAGCGTATACTTACGTGAGAGTCTAAGCCATTTCAACAAAAGCAAAAGAATGGCTGTCATTGCCTTGGATGTGATTTCCCTTGTGCGTGCAGCGTCGATATCTTCCCCCGACGTGTCCGACATGTCTTGCTGAGAGCCATCAGGAGGCCGAGGAATCTGGCCGCCATTAACTCCTGGGTTCATACCTCTGCCCATTTGGCCAGGCTGTTGCTGATTTGGTTGTTGTGACACAATCGCCGTGACATTTGCTAGGATTGGGCGCAGCAACACAATAACTAGTGACTGGAGGTGAGGAAGAGCGTCTCGCTACTGAAGTTAGACTGGATATTCTCAGAAGGGAGAAAGACACGTTGTATATGACTTACGTAGAACTTCTCTACAGCTTCTAACCGCTGCTTGTCTCTCGGACTCAGCTGCTCAGGGCGAGGCCCGAAATCTGGTGCGAAATCTGCTGAGGGTGGTCTCTTCTCCTTCATCTCCTCCGCTTTCAACTCTTGTATGATCTCGCGCTCCTCCACTGAGAGTTCATTGAGATCGAGGTCGTCGATTTCATCCTCCTCATCATCTTCGCCCCAACCGCGCTCATATTTGAGGAACTTTTCACGCTCCTCCCACAACTGTCTAGTGGCACGAGTCATCCTTACTCGACTTGAGAAGAGTTCACCAGCTTCTAATATTGAGGCAGGAATATCACTCCCCTCCCACTTGCGACTAACAAGTGCTTGATGAAGATCTGACATGCCCTTTCCGCCGGCACTGTTGCTAGTGGCATCTAGTGGAGGGTACATGAACGGGAAA
This sequence comes from Clonostachys chloroleuca, assembly GCA_037952775.1. Lineage (NCBI taxonomy): Eukaryota > Fungi > Ascomycota > Sordariomycetes > Hypocreales > Bionectriaceae > Clonostachys > Clonostachys chloroleuca. Next base: position 16,868,324 of record JBANAY010000003.1, on the reverse strand, counting down.
TTCTGGTTTGTTTGATAGTTCTGCTTCTTGCCTCCTTTGCCCACTCCCGGCGAAGGGGGCGGCGATGGGGCTGGTGTGGCAATATGGACAGGTTGATTCAGGATCGAGCTTCCCACATTTTGGGCATTAGTATTGAACGGTGTAATGCCATTTGCCGCACTGGTTCGTGTGGTATGGTTCGGTAAAGGGGGTAGGAGAGAGGTATTCTCTGGCTCCAATGGGATTTTTGGCTGTGGGGGTATGTAAGCCGGATATTTAGATGTGACCTCTTGTCGAAAGACATGGTAGTCTAACGGAGATGCTGTAATGGTTTCCTTTGCCGGCCCGCCGACTTGCTCACTTGTGGCCTTCTTGACAGCTTGCATTTCTTTGCTACCTCCAAAAACCAGCAGGATAGATTTCCAGAAGAGTAAGAAGATCTAGGCCAACATTAGTTTCAAATCATCAAGTTCACGGGAACAAGTTGAATACATACCTGCATATGGGGCATAATGTTATGGTCATCCCATCGAAGCTTGGATGTAGCTGTCATCATAAAATCGACCAGGGAAGGGTTTAAATCAACTGAGTCCATTGTCAGAATCTTCTTCGCTTGTCTAGATTGTATATTTCATCGGGTGGACCTACGTAGCTTGTTATAGGCAGATGACATGTCCTCTGGATCGTTGAGGGTCTCTTGAATGCAAACATACAAGATGGTCATGAGATTAACTAGCTCATCTTGTGCTTCTTGCGGGCTGTTTCCCTGATGGGCATCGCCAGACCTAAAACGATGGCAATTAGTTGGCTAGTCACAAAGGAATACCCGCGCGACTCCCACAATGAACCACATACCAATGCAGTTCGAAGCTATTCTTCAGCGCTTCCCAAATGACCGGCAAGCCTTCAAGGGAGGTAAGACACTCAACACCCGCCTTGATAGCCCGTAACTGAGAGATGCTAGCCACAGACTGGCTGTCACCACTGGTCGCATTTGACATGGCCGTATCACCCCAACGTCCAAGCACAAGATAGACCAGCTTTCCAATAGACGCCGATCGCAGAGCTGCATCGTTGGACTGGACACCCGCAATAGCTGACTGCACGAAGCGCGCCCTAGTATCATTGTCGGCGTCACCCCACGTCTTGTACGAGGCGTTGTTCTCGTGCTTCCAGTGCCAATCAAAGGCCCGCCGCGCCGAGTTCAGCCTCAACCATTGCCAGAACTGATAATTGAACCATTCGTCAAGCTCCTCGGCGTGCGGCCCCATGTCCGAGTATTCAAAGTCGTAGGCGGGCTGTTCAATACGGTTGACTTCAGCGACGATCCGGCGGAGCTGGAGGAGGGACAGCGAGTCTGTGGGCGCCGCTTCCACGGCCGTCGACTGCGGCGGATCCGGTGCCGGCGAGGGTGCCGGGGGAGCAGCTTGCATCGCATTGCGCTGGAGGTGAGGCCGTGCTGGGGGAGCGGGAGCAGGAGGATCTGGTGTTTCAACATTTGCACCGATAGCGATGAATTCGCCCGCGTCCGCGACGTCGCCTGCTGGCCTCGATACATCACCCTCCTCCGAGAAGAGGGGAGCCTGGTCAGGCGCAGCTCCGTCCGCCCACGGTCTCTCCATTTTTCATATATGTTTCTTCGGTCACGTTGAGTGGTTGCGGGGGCTCATGATGACGGCGCTGGAATCGATGGCGTATCAATCTTATCTACACCATGACACCTCGTGAGCATAGGTGGTTTGCGATGGTCGTCCCGAGGTTGACTTTTGGTCTCGATATATGGCTTGGGTGCCGTCTTGATTTTAGTCCGTGTCGCAGACGATATTGTCGTCTGCGTGTGGATAATTGCTGTTAGCTACCTAGGTAATCGCTAAGCGTCTGGTGAATTGTAGAGAGCTAGGAACAAGGCTGTCTGATTGGCTACCCACTGAAAACAACCCGAACCTCAAGGATCGCCTATAGTGGGCTAAATTAGTGCTCTGGGCCACTAACTCGTGCCTCAGCTCGCACGGCTTCGAGACGGCTGCATTATTTGGGCAACTTTTGAGATTCAATATACAGATATATCATGAAAGGTCACTCAAATCCTTGAGAACTTAAGATTCATAGAAAAAAAAAAGGTAGGAAGATGCTCTGTCCATTTAACATACCTGGGCACATATGAGTGTAACTTCCGGTCTCAACCATGCATTACGCTCTCTTCTACTCATTCTGCAGAGTCACTATCTGATTCTCCAGCGCCATCTTCGCCTCCAGCCCCCTCTTTGGCTGCAATCTTCTTCTCTTTCTCTTTAGCTCTTTTTCTCAGCTTTTTCAGCCGATTCATCCTCTTCTTCTTGTCTTTCGCTTGCTCCTCTTTCTCCGCAGCTTGCTTCGAAGCCGCCTCAGCCTCCGCCGCCCTCTCCTTGGCTTTCACCCTGAGTGCAATTCGTTGCTTTTTCCCTGGCCTTTTCTTCTTTCTTGGGTCTTCGTTTTCTTTGCTAGCATGGGCGGCAGGCCCACCATTTCTTGTCGCGGTGATGTATGTCACTTTCCAAGGATACTCCATTCCCCAGAATCGCTGGCGAGATCGTTCCAGGACGTCTTGTCCAGATACAGCTGAGAAATCGTATTCCTTTTGTAACTTCCTTGAAGGTCTCCCCGGGAAATAGAATGAGTACGGCCGTGTTGGGACCAGTCCTCCTTCTCCATCTGATTCGCTGTCGTCCTCCAACACGACCTTTGTTGGCACAGCACCAGCACCTCCAAAGAGGCAGAACTCTAGCTCCCCGTTTCCATCCTCCATCTGGGCGTCGGAATCCTCGCCAGGGCTGGACCGCGACCTTCCAGGCTGGGGTTGAGTCTCCGTCTCCGCGGGACCTATCTTGATTGTTTCTGCCAGCCGCGCTTCGAACCGTGCACGGAGGACTGCATCATACTCAACATCAGAGTCTTCTGAACAGTCTGACCCATTGAGCTCTTCACGGCGAACTCTGCACCATGAGTTAGCAGGGCGCTGTTTCGGCATGTATAATAGACACGTACCTCTTCGCTTCCGGGAAGTCAAACATTATATTTCCCTCGGTGGGGGAAGCAGCAACACGGCTACAAAATTTTCCTTTGGCTTTGAAGCAAAACTATCTTCTCGATCCCCTTTCGCTGTTGCTATCCGCGTTGAATGTTTAAATTTTGACTGGACTGTGGGTCCTCCGACAACACTGAACGACACCAATCGTAGCCCCACTTCTTTAAACGTCACGCTTACAAGCAAGACACTGGGAGTAAATGAACAACTCGTTACATTTATGGCAGACAGGTGAATGTACGATCTAAATAGTGGAAGTACCTAGTTACTTTGCCCAGGTCTTACACCCCGGCCAGTTGGGCGTTGGATGGCAGAAGGGCACTATCTTTATCAGCAAATTGACCAACAACCTCCACAGCAGCCGCTCACACTAGAATGAGAGAGCAACGCATGTCTTCTTCAAAAACAGGATCGGGTTCAGCGGTTCATTTGCTTTGATATCTCCTAGTATATTGCTTTCTTTCTTTCTTTCTCCTTCGATTGGTGAACGAGAACCAACATCACCTGATAAGATTTCAGAGATGCAGCAGCAAACATCCGCTCCAATACCAGGCGAAAGAGATCACATTCAGCTAGGGTTTGTTTCTGGGTAGAAACTATGTGCTCGAGAACATCATCTGCCTTCTTGATACGATCATTTTCCAGATTTGCGGCAGCAAAAATTTTCGCTGCTGCTTGGCGATCAAAATCGTCTTCAGCTGGTGTTTGTTCCAGGAACAAGAAAAGATGCTCAAGAATACCAGCTGCCTTACTGGAACGGTCAAATGTTTGATATGCAACAGCTAGCTCTGACTCTGACAATAGGCGATCAGGGTCGCCTTCAGCTAGTGTTTGTTTCTGGAGCGAGACGACATCTTCAAGGATTTCAATTTTCACAAATTCCAGAAAGTATTTTTCTACCTCTTTTAAGCGCCCTTCTCGTAGTAAGAGCTTGACAACATTAATGCGCAGGTATAATTGCTGGATCAGAGGACATGTTTGACATTGACCCAACAATCTCAGCCCATGTGGCAAGAAAAGCCGCCAAGAAGCAGGCTGATTTGGTCGCGGTTCAGCCAACAGTGAACTCATACGTATTACCGCTTTGTCAGTTGTCTGTTCCGTCCTGCCTTGCAGTTTCATCCACGACTGGGTTGCCAAATGAACCAACCGGTGCATGTCGAGAAGCTGATCATCCTCTCTCTGTGAGATAAAGCTATAGCCGCACAGCGTGCCTATTGCGTCTTCAAAGTCTTTACATTCATCAAATCCAGGCAGCATCGAACGTGGAATAGCTCGAGGCTCAACCCAGGCCATGAACATAAGCAAATCTGCTGCACTAGGGACCGTTTCAAGAATCTGGTCGAACGACAGAAGCCAGGTGGAAAGAATGGCACTTGGTGTACCATTGTATCGCGCCGGGTCGAAGAACTCTGTGCTCATAACACTCAGTTCTTTCTTGTGTGCAGATTTCAGTAGGTTCAGGTACCTCTTCAGAGATAATTGCCGGTTTTTATTGAAATACGCCGCGGCTTGAACGATGGCCAACGGCAGGTAGGTCAGCTCCTCCAAGAGTTCTGTAACGAGCCCCTTGTCCTGAAGGATTCTTTTTTTTATTAAGGATTTTTCAAGGATGTCTTCGGAGTCCGCCGCATTCATGCACTCCAATTCAACAACATCCGGCCCCGCAAATGACGTGGAAATCTCTCGTGTTCTTGTGGTGAGAAGGATCAGCCCGTCTTCCCTCACAGGGAGATACTCTATGAGACCAGGTCCCCCTGGAATACCGTACATGAGGGACTTGTTATCGGCATTGTCGACGATCATAATCCACCTCCCTGATTCATTGGAAGTCAAATGCTTCCGTACAGAATCTCCGACGTCCTGATCTGGTTCTGTCTCTCGAACTTGAAGTTTGTTGAATATCTCAACATACACTTGATCAAAACTCGCACGGCTTAGAGCTGGAACCCAGAATATTGAATACTCTGGCTTATTTTTCTTGATCCAATAGGCAAACTGCAATGCCACCTGGGTCTTTCCTATGCCGCCGAGTCCATCCAGTGCTACCCTGGTGCGACATTCCGCGAAAAAAAAGCTGTCGGATGTCCTCAAGGGCTGATTCTCTTCCTGTAAAGTTTTTGTTTTCAAGAAACGGCAATAAGTGAAGAGGTTGCTTCGATATAGGGCTTTTCAGTCCAGTCTTAAGGCCTTCAAGCACAACATGGTTAGCATCGTACAGATCATCTCATTCACTCTCTCCATTTCTATCGAAGATCAAAAGGGTTCCTAGGCTCTCAAATTTGACAGCCGAACTTCAACACTTTCTTCAAAAGTCCGCTCTTGGCCTCCTGTTCTAAGGCTGCACTCACCAATCTGTATCGCGTTCACATATAAATCCTTGACATTGCGTAGGACGAGTTTCAAGTTGTCCTGATCAGCTATTTCTGAGCCGAACCTACACACTCCGCCATGTCCGGCGTCCAGCCTTACTACATTCTCGCGGTCGCCGGGCATCCCCAATCGTGCGTTCTCTTTGAGAACAATCTATACCCCAGCGTTAGCAATCATCCCAGTGGCTCAGTCGACGTTTATACCTTATCCGAACCGCCCCAAAATGATATGATATCATACTGGAGGATCTGGTGCCTCCAATGCTCTCGTAAGACGTCCGCGAACATGCTTCCTTGCTTCAAGACTTCTAAAATGTTGTCCCCCTGTCGGAAGCCCGCTCTATCGGCAATCTTAGCCACAATCTCTCCCAGGCCAAGCATATTCGAGTCTACACCCCTGTGAGGTGTCGCAAAAAAGCCTATGCCACTCGTATCATCTTTGATTGACTTGTACTTCGGGTTGTTATGGGGGTTAATCAGCGCCTGCTTGATCAACAAACCACCCATGCTATGGCCCAAGAATATAATCGGTCGGGTTTGTATGTCATCTCTCTCGGCACGGATCGCCTCTAACAGTTCGTCCGCTTTGTCGGAAAATGTACCCTGGTCGCTTCCGTAGACTGCTGTTGCATTATAGCGGTAGAGAAAGATCCGGGCATCGGAGAGCATCTTCGGGAGATCATCACGGAGCCAGAGGCGGCCCCCGGCAGAGCGCCATGTATCCCAGGCGTGAGCTTCATCTTTCTTGTTTCGGGGATTCAGGCCGTGTACGGCGATTATGCTGAACTTGTCAGCTGGTTTACTCGGTTTGTTTATTATTGGAAGGCTCGCTCGACTTTCTCCTCGACGGACGTGTCTCCAGCCTCCGGGTAAAGCTGGCGTAGAGGCTTGAGACTTGTTAGCTGGCAGTCGCACGGAAGGGCTCAACTACTTACCATTATTTTCGAGCTACACCAGGACACTATCCCTTTCAGGAGGTGATGAAAGAATCTGAAATGAGCTGCGCTGCCTTATTTGCGGTGCGGCTGATGCACCAACACAACCCAACTGATCTTGTCCAATCACACATCAGAACTTTTGCATGTTGGGTGGTATGCATAAGAGAACCAAGACTTATTTCCCCTGAACTAACACCGCCAGCCCTATTTTCCTTGATTGATACAGACCCATCATTAGTTCTTACAGCAGTTTGGGTTGGCCCAGACATACAGACTAATCACAAGCCCGATACGTTCAATGACAAACCTAGCATCAGCTGAATTTCCAGGCCATTTTTTTTTCTTTTCTTTATTTAGCTTTCTCGATAACCAGCTCATAGCCCTGTATGCCGATCAACTTTGGCTTCTCCCAGTCTTTTCTATTCATATCTCAGTCACGCTGACGAGAGCAAAGTGGTCCACCATATAAACACTATGTAGATCATTACTACGCCAATAACTGAAGATGTATATACATATCATAAGCAGGGATATATATAATATATATTAGCCCAATTCCCCTCGTACATTTATCCCAGCCATTGAGCTTCCAGTCGCTGTACTACCTGGATCAGCTCTTCCTACTATTTACTACCAATCACTCAATGCCAAGCCGATGCGTAGGTACATACTAGTTGTATATGTACAGTCTCGCCATCTTTTGCCTTGAAACAAAAGCGATCAGGCCTGTGTGCATGCTATTGTACATTGTAGCCTCTGATGTTCCGCTCAGCATTAATATGCACAAGGCAAAATGAAACCGGGTATCGTCCACTTGCTTTCCTCCACACGCATTTGCATCGTTCCTCAATCCTATCTAGGGCCAAGGCCCATTTCAGGTTTGCTTCATGTATATATACTTTCCTCAGCACCAAGAGCCAGAGCTCACACGTGCTGCCGTAAATCCTGGTTGGTATGCTCCCACGGTCCTCTAGTGAACACTCATGGTGGCTACTCATTCCCCGAAAGTGACCATTCATCACTTCATTGAAAATGCACACGAGGCGCCATGCCATACTCGGCATGGATAGCTCACCATATGTTCCATACAATCACCAACCATCCTTCTTCCCCTAACCCGGCGCTGTTACTACCTCCGACATTTGCCGCGATATAATTATAAGGATGTTGTTGAGTCATTGCTTCGACAACATTCACGGTTGTACACCTCGTTCGCCTCGAGCCATGCCTGATATGCCAGGCAGTCTGAAACCCGCCAACATGTTTGTTGAGGCGATCCAGTATCGTTTCTCTGATTTCGGCCGTTCCTCAGATTAACTGTTGCTCCATGAGTAGTTGTTCATGGCATCGAATGAGCCGCGGTGCCCACTGCTGTAGCTTTCCGGCTGGCTGGTCTGGCCCTCGCCTTTGATCTGAGGGCCACTTACTCGGCTCTTCTGGTGATCATACGGGGATGTATATGGGTGACCCTCAGTGCCTGAATACGCCAGTATCGAGCTATCGCCCCCTGAAGAGGTCGTCCAAGATTGTGTCGGGGGGTAAATCTCGCGCTGCCCCCTTGGCTCGTGACCGGCGCATCAGAGTTGAAGGAGGGTTGGGGAATCTCAGTAGATGTACTGGGTATGGTTGTATAAGATCCATAGCGATATTCGGAAGTAGAATCACTGTTTCCAATCGATCCAGAGCTGTGCACGGACTGGTGGCCAGCATTGCGGAACGCCTTGGTTGGCCTTCCTTCATCCACGTAACGTGGAACATTGACTGCGCTATCGGGGCCTATTTGAGTCGTTGGATCCATCGCCATCTGGCGAGGTGTTGTGCTGGACTGTATGTATGTGTACTGAGGTCGTATGGGCTGTGAGTGGTCATCGTCCGATAACAGCGATAAAGGTCCTGAGGGAGCCATAGCGGTCTGAAGAGATGTCTCTTGAGGGTCGGTACTGAAACTAGCTCCGCTCGATGTTGGCACCTTTTGGTAAAGGTCTGTCCCCATCGTAGTGGGAGGCCATGACCCAGATGTGGAGGATGGTACCTGACCCAAAGAACTATGACCCGCAGCAGCCCAAGGCGAATATGAGCTGAGGATAGTGCGTCAGTACGAGAGATAACAAACAAGGGAGGCCAGAAGTGGTATTACCTTGTTCTGATCGGGTCGAGCTGAGGAGCTGCTGGCTTCGGCGCTTCAAAGGTGAAGGCTGATCTTGGTGGTAGCTGCATAGTGTCCATACCGCTTCTGGGTTTTGCGTCTTGTTGCTTCACGTTGACTGCTCCTGCTACAACCCCTAGGCCGGTTTCAACCAGTGCTTGTCCTCGAGAACCAGCACTGGATCCTAATAATGGGATTTCTTTCCGGGCCTGGAAGTTGCGAGGGCTTCGTCCTCGCACGACAATAGGGGCCGTGGTTGATTCGGTCAGCACAACCTTTGAGTTGTTTGAAAGTGTACCAAATACTTTCAGATGAAGAACGAAGTGCTGTTGAAGTTCTTTACGTCGGCCATTGTTGGCGGTCGCACTGTGGCCCAGTCAGCTGTCTAGAATACTCGGCAGGTCTGGTCTTGAGTAACGTACATTCGGAACTGCAGCCGCCGCCATCCGATGGGATACACTGCAAACTCCCCGTCTGCTTCGGCGTCCTCTTCTTGAAATGGGATCAGTGGAAGTGCCGGTGGTTCTTGATCAGGGCTCTGGTTGACGTCTGGAAAGTTGGGTGGCGGGGTCTTCCAGGGGATGACAATTAGTCGTACGGGGTTCCCATCGACTGATTCGATGGCTGAAATCGTCACCTCCATACTGGTGATGGCCGTGCTCTCCCCAGATTCATTGAGCACGGACAGTTGGCCTCTAGGTGTAATTAGTGATCCGCTTATCTGGAACAAGTTACGACGATAACAAGTCAGCTCTGGCTGAAGAGCAGTGCCATCGTTTGCATTCGCAGGCATTTCCGAAAGGAAAAACATCCCGTGCAGTTGCGCCGATAGCTCTAGTTGCTGCAGTCGTCCATGTTGATCAGTAATTGCTTGACTCTCCTGGGACCTTCGAAAGGATAAGAGTTTGTGATCATGGCTTGTCTGTGGTCGCGAGCCATCACCTCGAAGATCCTGGGAGACTTCATGGCCACTCGATTGATCCGTTTGCGAGAAAGGACGCTTTAGATGATTCTGATACCCAAGATGAGTGCTTGGTCCTGTATGCGACGACCCGCTGTATGGGTCAGCATCTTCGTGAGAGTATCGGCTGTACGAGTATGTTTGCTGGTCGATGCTCGCTTGGTCACTCCTTGCCCGTCCAGAATGCGGCGATGCTGGAGGCGGGTTGGAAAGCCCAGCGTCAATGGAGATCCTCGGCGTCATATGGACCGGTCCACCATAGTTTGGCCAGAGACTAGACGGCGCTGGGTCACCTCTCAAGTCTGGCATAGTAGCCGAATAAGCTGCTGTGGCTGTCATGGGGGCATATCTTTGTAAACCTTTCGCGTATCCAATGGCCCGAAGTTCGCAATACTTCTAGTGTAACTGTCACAAGCGCCAACAAAAAAAACAACCCGAGATGGCTGCCTTCCCAAGCCAACCGTCCCGAGGCAAGGCAGTGGCCACACTTCCCGTGTAACTCTCAAGTTGGTGTCTGAACCAGAAACCAACCCAAGTTACGAGGATATGATATCAAGTATTGGGAGGTGATTAAAGAAAGACGTGAGGAGATGATGCGTGAGGATGGAGATGCAAGTGTACTTGTATTTGTCAAACTGGAGACCGCGAACGCATGCTGGAGGGGGCGTCTAGTGAAGCACCCAGTACTGGCTAAGGGGTGTAGAAGAGCGCGCTCCATGTACCTTGGCATGGGGCGGGCCTCACTTATGTCGTCTACTAATGGGTCTGGGAGGAACATGAGCCCAAAACAAGCCTTACGGGAAGATTGATACATATTGGCAGGGGGGGTCTTTCCACCTCTGACTTATGGACAAGAAGCGCCGGACCGGGTAGTTGAGCACAATCTAGGCGGCTTCAGAGCAAGTACATAGCGCATGCAACTGTTATAGGAAGGAGAGAAAGATTGGAAGCGCAAGTCATGAGACTGTTTGCCAGAGCGTCAAGACCTAGGAGCTGCACATGAGAACCACAAGCGCTCCCTCAGACCGTGGAGGGTCATTTGTATCGTAGTCATTCCGATTTGTGCTCGGCATAGAGGTACCGTCCCTACCAGCGATGCAGAGCGCTTCACTTGTGAGCAACAACCCTCCGCAATGTCCACAAGCACTACGACGAGGCACTTGCAAGCCAAAAGACTCGACTAGTCGAGAACGGGGCTTCTCCAGACACCCTCCCCTGTCTGCCGAGGGGGGACAAAAAGAGGAGTCAGCAGAGCCTATACTCAGTAGGGACAGGTCCCCTGATGATGGGCATTGGTTGTGAAGAGATGGCCTATCACAACGATGACAAGCATACACGTACCGGAGACGGGCGGGGGGTCAAGACCGGGGTGCCGAGACTTCGCCCGCGGGCAGGCTGTAAATCAATGCAAAAGTACAGGGCACTTGTCTCGGTATGTACATTCATGGAGGGGCGGACGGTAGGAAGACCAAGGATGGGTGGAGCATCGGCTCAAGAAATCTTGAGGAGGACCTGTCAAAGCCATGTTTGCAGGGGACCCCTCCTTTCCGAGCGAAATCCCTGATGCTAGCGAACCACAAGGAATGGTGGGCTGGATCGTTTCCAGGACGGGGAAAGGTCACAGACAAGAAGAATCCTCCGAAGCCTGTGACAGGCCAATGGTCCGCTCTTTTCCCCGAAGACCGCTGAGCAGAGAGGAAGAGAACAAATGGTAACAACAGCCAGAACCCGCCAACATTCGCAAAGCCAGCAAGACTCGGCATGTCGAGAAAGACACAGACTTCCGGCTATAGGAATGCGCAAGGTGCAATGCGTCTTGAGGGACATAGCCAACCTTGAAGGCGGTCAGGTGTACCAACTTGAACGCGATGATTGCAGTAGGCTAAAGAGCCTCAGAGTCAGGCACCTTTGAGCTAGGCCAATAACCCTGCACCTTATATCAGAGATGGTAGGTCAATACTAACGTGCCCAGACCTTCAAGTGCCGGCTGTTATTCATCACTTAGAAAAGCTAGAACCTTTAGAGGGTCAAATCACTCACCTAGGCTCGATGCGACTGGCCGACGGCCGAATCAACAGGCCTCGGCGGGGCAAAAGCTCGCGGCGCGGTGCAGCCGATGAGGACGCGGATGACACTACCAAGGTGGGGTGTTCATCAATGGGCGGGCGATGCGCGCAGCGTCAAGGTCACATTCAACCCGCATAGCCAATATGCACTTGATCGCTGGGCTTCCCGCGAGAGCGACCCTCGAATACTCCGTAAGTCTCTCCAGCTGCGATGGCGTCTCCAGATGGTGAGATAAGACTCGACGGCTGTACCTACATATGGAGACTGGCCGGTGGAGGCTGAGGATTGATCCAGGGTGAGGGTGCAGGCGAAGGGCACAGAGGTGCAGCAGGTTAGATGCACCGAGCCGCGGTGGGCTTGAGTAAGATGATGGCCCAAACAAGCAGTCGCATCCCATTCGATATATCTCCGTGCCATGGTGGGTGACGACCGGGTACGGAATTGCATACTAGCGGATAGCATCAAGCATGGTTCAAGGGCGCGATGCTCAATGTGAATGGCGCTCGCTCTGGTTAATGTTGAACCATTGTTCGCAGGGAACGCACCTTAATTGATGCTGTGTCGCTCGCACCCTGGTCCCTCGTCGATAGAGCAAGGATCAGTGCCCATCCGCCTTGTCCAAGATGTCACAGGTTGCCCACACGCGCATGCATTCTCTAGCACATTAGTGGGAACGGGACAGCTAGGCAGCTCCTGGAGCAGAACCACGGACAGAAGCCCGGCCGGCACTGTGATAAGAGAGGTATGTCCTCCAGGACGAGCGCGTCGACAGGAGCGCACATGCACGCACACACATTGCGGGTAAGCATCAAACGCACGTCGCCGGGGCACAGGATCTCAGCGAGATGACATAACATGACCTGACCCGGCTGGCAAGATTGGATAGGATAGGACAGGAGAGGCAGGGCTGGAATGGGATACGAAGACAGACTCGAAGGGTGGGAGGAAAGCTTCGGGGGAAGAGCACGTCAGTGTACCCATGGAAGTTGCCCGGCGAGGAAGGGGGAGGGGAAGGAGCAGGGGAGCACCATCCCTGCACGGGCAAGTCCCCACCTCGCTACTGTACAGAGCAGAACCTCTGCTCTCGCGCGCCAGCCACTGGCAAGAGCAGCCAAGGAGGGCAGAGGGCTGCATGCGAGACAGTGCGAGTGGCTCCGCGAGCACCGTATCAAAGTCCCTTGCACGTGCCACAGTGCCACACCCGTGCCGTGTGCGTCGCATGCTCCTCTCTGTGGAGGCCAATGCCTTCCCGCGAGCGTAGCCCAGTATTATTACTAGGCATTTGCCCAGCAAATTACGGACCCACGATCGTGACTTTAAAGGGAAACCTGGTCATGGAGGGTACTAGGTAGGTGGTACAGAGGGAGTCGGGGCAGATAAAGGTAGGTGGTAAGTACCTATCTTCGGTAGTTGCGACCGGAGGGTGGCTAATGGAACGTGTCGATCCGGTGAGATTCCCTCGCATCCAACCCTCCTTGGAGCCTAGGATGGGAGCTTGACCCAGGCCACATGCCCCCATCGATGTTGATGATGCTCTGAATGAAGTCTCCCTCTCCCGCCTCGACATGGCCCTTTTCTGTCTAAAGATCCATATGTCGCCCGTTCTGTATTGAGCCAGCCAATGGGGCACCCCTCGTACATCGGCCGGAGACCAGACTCGCAGCATCCGTAATTGAAGATGCCCGCCACACGGCATGCTGCCAACCACCTTCCTAGTCAAATGGTTCTCGACTACACTCCTGGCAACAGGAAGTCATCCATCTCGCCAGGTGACCCTTGGGTTCGTCGTCCGGATGAACTCGACAATCTCTTACCCAGATCATGGCTGATATGCGCGCTACTAGCGAATATGTCACTTCAGTCAACGGCTTGCACCCTCTTATCTCAGATACTTTGCACCCCGGGATCAAAGGCGGATGCCAGTCTGAACCAAGAAAGAAGGTACCTAACTCAGTACCCCAGCCATGCTGTTGTGACAAACGTTTGCTGCTGCTCGATCACTTCGCCCCCTTTTTTATCTCTCCTTCAGAAGCCAAATCCTTGCGCCAATCCAATCATGTCTCTCACACCCCTCTACCCCCCTCCAAACACCACTCTCTTGCTCATTCATTTACAATCTATAAACTAAATGAATAATTGAAATATCAGTCAAGCCAGACCTCGGCTACGGTATCATCATCATCAACAACACGGTCAATCTTAAAATTTCCCGCTGAGCTCTCACTCCAGTTTGTATTGCATTATCATGGCTGGCTTCGTGTAACCAGCGTTGCTAAGCTGGAGATGTTCAAGATGGCATCCAAGAATGCTACGATCCCGCCCACATCTCAGATCTAATGATCATTTTGGGCATAAGATTGGTGGGGATTCACGAAACATTCAAGCAATCGCTTTGGATTTCACTTGTTTTGTTCTGTTACCCTGGTAATTACTGGATTGGGAATCAACCAGGTCCTTTAGCCCACTACTCCGTATTCAGCAGAATGGACAAACTGAGCATCGGTCCAAGCTCCCTCTCTTTCCCAGACGAGAACTACGAAGATCATTGCGACATCCGCGTACCAGGTATACTTAGCGCGGTGCGCATGGTCCTCAACAATCGCCCCTCGGCGGAGAGGATATACGGGTTGTAAATGTCCCAACCGACAGACTCTCTTGCCATAACCATCATGGGCTGGGGCCTCGCACAAGGAACACCCTGATCATGGGATTGTCCCTCACACGATGCGGTCATTTTGGCCACCGTGATATCAGGCAGGTAGGTTTTGATGGGGCCAGAGGAAGGTGATGGCGACGAGAGGGACGATGGCATGCCAGATCTTGCAACGGATGACGAAACTGGTGCTGTGGACAAGAAAGTCTCAGCGCCTGTCAGATGCACATGTCCTACACAAAGCTCAAATGGGGTGGACCGTTGACTGTCAAAAAAGCGAAGCCGCCCGCCCCCCTGTGAAATCAAGGTTGTCACAACACCAGGCAGAGGTCCAATGGCGACACTCCTCTTAAACATCCTGCGGCCGAAATACTTTGAGCCGGTGTTAAGGTCAGGCTTGACCCCGGCCCCGACCCCAACCGTCCAGGGTGTGGCACAACTACCGCCAGACGCTACCGCAAGTACTATGCAATACTTGCCCGCCTTCGACTCACAAGAAGTGGTGGTGATTTTCCTACCTGTGGCTGCGATGGGTCGCTTTGCTCTGGTTGGTCGCTCGCGACGGATTAAGTTGGGCACCCTTGGAAGAACTGCGTGAAGGCTGCAACTGCCATTGGAAAACGGGTTTGGCCTGCATGATGAAGAAATGATGAATACTGAAGTCTGGTTCTTTTCGACGGCAGCGCCTCTCGGCCCCCTCCTCCATCGAATCCTTTCTTCCCGCTGGATGCGGTTGACCTGGGCCGCCGAAAGTTCTCTGACGGGATCAACCCCAGTACGCGAGGCTTGCGGACGCGTAGTGCAACCATATGTCGCTCTCTATTTCTGTATATTGGCTCAACTGCCCCCAATCTCACGTCGCAATGGAGCAAATGGGAGATGAAGTCGGAGATGAGCACCTTAGGCTCAACCGGCCCCCAGATATCACTTCTGGATCTGGCTTCCGACCCGCGCTGACTGATGCTTTGTCTGGCAAGGCAATCCTTGGGGCGCCTTCGGAAGCTTTTACTCAACAGCCTAGGGCGAGAGTCTTTGGTCAGGCCTAGCGGATGCAGCTAAAGCTTAGTTGAGTCCTGGAACACCCACTTTTACCTGCTTCTCGCACTTGGTACCAACATCCGTCCCACTTTCTCACGTCAAGGAGGATGATGTGCGTTCGCCCGTTGTGGTGAAGATAACGCTGGCCGTGGTCTCAGAAGCCCGCCTTCCTCTCACGCATTTCGCGCGCGACACTCGCCAATCGAGGCGAAAAGGGCGGAAAGCGCACCTTGCCCACGCCCGGGTGTCACCAATCTCGGACTGCGGTCATGGGCGAGGCAGTGCGACGATGAACTTGATCGATTGCCAAGCCCTCTTCCAGACAATCCCCAGGGCTGCCCGTTATCTAACCCTGAAAGGGCCGAAAGGCAACCTCCAACCCCGGCTTTTGTGGCCAGTGCGTTTCTTGGCCTGTGCGTGAAGAGACCACACTCTCGAGAGCGCGAGATCGATTAAATTGCAATCAGTGTATACGAACCCACCCACGCAAGCAGGCGCCCAGCAAGCCTCGCTGCCCCCAGCTGCACGCGGATGTCGCGCCGCCCTCCTCCATCAGCTGTAACATGCCAATGGGCCAAACATTAATCCCCTGAGCTCCCCTCTTTTCCCTCCTGACCTCCCTCACGCACCCCCCTGGCCCCCGAACCTAGAAGAGGCGGCTGCAGGTTAGCAGGCCTTTCTTGGCCAGGGTCAGCGTATGTAGCCACCCTGAAGCCGCGCTAGAGAGGGGTGTTTATCGTACGAGGCCTCGATGGGAGGAACTTCCAGGATTCTGATGCGCGAAATGCAGTTTTAGTCGGAGCCGGCCGAGGTACCCTTTCAAGGAAGAGGATGCAAAGGCTCGCTTGTTATTTACGGCCCGCAAGCAACGAAGCTATATTGGTAATAACGCGAGCTTATATGCAGGGAGCTGCTTACTCGACGCTCATTGACGGGAGTATCACCAAGGTTCCCTGCCTTAGGAAGCCGGGGATTCAGCCACGCGCTGTGATATTTCCGAGAGTTGGCAACCCATATGCTGTATGATGACTCTGCAGTATACACCGGGCTGCCTGTATTAACCGCCGCATCGACCAGGGGGTCATATGTTGAATCAGCCATTCCGAGTTCCCCATTGCTGTGACCGATCCAGGCCCAGTGGAACTTATTGATAGAATCGGTACTTCGGGATTGGATAACGGTGTGACTGTTTGGTCTGTCCTTGAGTATCGCGGCCTTGCAGTTGTGCCCCGTCAGAGTCAGGTTCTCCTTGAAACCGCGTTAACCCTGGAAGCTGAGACGCGGGGCCGTTGTGCGTTCTCGTCCCGGTCCCTGGCTACCTGCTCTGGCGCCAACTCTGTAAGTGGCGTTCACCGACCCAGTTTCCCAAAACGGGTTGATGAAGGTCTTCCGGTGATGCCACTCGTGAGAAACGAGGTGCTATAGATGACTAGTTTCACCACTGTTAATGGAGGCATGTTAAGAAATGCTAAAAGAAACAAGCTTGCCTGATGCGTAGTAGGTCGTCTCACCCATATGCGGCTGACAGGTCGTATATCAAACCTACTATATTGGGGGGTACAATACAGGTATGCTGTACGTGTTGTGAAGAGGCAGTAAAGAACGCTTAGGCTAATCACCCTCTGCTACTCTATTCAACATGGACCAGTTTGTGCCTCGTGCTTCAAATTTCAGGTAGTCATTATCGTCTCTCTACGTAGGGTTTCTAATGGGTCATTGAGCGCTCCCAGTGTCCTGTCTCTTTGACATCAACGAATGAGAAAATTATCGTCGTCGTCATCCGAGCCCCCTTCGATCTCGTCTTCCGCGTCTAAGAGTGCCATCTGCACAAAGTGCCGTACCCAGGCTTGTTGCGCAGCATCGAGCCCTTCCTGCTGGATGGCTTCTGCGTTTCCTGCGACTTCCGGGTTGCGTTGAGGTTCCTGACCCTGCCGCCTCCCTCTCCCACCTCCTCTTCCCGCTCCTCTCCCTCCCCGACCACGACCTCGAGCAGGCGCGGCTCCTCCCCGATTCGCTGCGTTCTGTCCTCGACCACCAGCGGGTGGGACATCAGGAGCGGCAGGCGGGACGGCCGGTTGGGCACCTTGGGGTTGCTCGTTGTCGAATAGACGTAGAACAAGCGGTGCTTCTCGAGCGACAGCTACGGGCTCCTCGCGTCTGTTTCGTTGCGGAACCGCACGAGCGGCTTCCTCTCCCCCTCCTCCTGCTCCTCCTCCGAAGTCGAAGTCTTCAACTACCTCCACCGCGGGAGCCCTTACAGCTGGTGGCGGGGGGTTGTTGGCTTCCTGTCTTGCCCGTCCGCCGCCGTACTCGATGCCTACATCGTCGCCGTCGCCCTCCTCCAACTCCCACAGCCGCATATAACACGAGGTGACCTTGCCGCCGGGGACCGTGTTGTAGTGCATGTAGGGGTTGGCCGGGTCGAGCCAGGCCGAGCACAGATAACAGAAATGCGTCTGGCAGCGTGAGCAGATCATGTGGTTGCAGCCGTGAGTCTTCTGCGCGGGCGCGTCGCACGTCGGGCAGGGGCTCGTGTGCAGCCGGATGTACTCGAGGGAGGCCTTCTGGTCCTCGGTCAGCTCACCGTCCTTGGCCCGCGGGTGGCAGATCTTGAGCTCCCCGTGCCAGGACTGGAAGCACCGGCTGCAGAAGGCGAACCCGCAGTCCTCGCAGATGGAGAGGAGCTCGCCCCGGTCGAACTTGAGGGGCTTCTTCTCCCCGGCCTTCTCGTCGTCGGCATTGGCGTCGTCGTTGTTGTCCTCTGTTTCTGAATCCCCGTCGGAAACCTCGTTCAGCTCGAGACCTTCTGGCTTCTTGTGCTTCTTCGAGCGGGCGGCCCCGTTGCACCACTGACGAGGACAGTAGACGGTGTTTTTGTCCGATTCGAGCTCCGTCTTGTATTTGAGTGCCACGTAGCGTTTGACCGTTTCGTCTGTTAAACCGATCTGGAGAAGCTCGCTGGGGCTCAGGGACGTCTTGGGCTTCTTCTGCTTGCCGGTGGCTTTTGCTTGCAGAGCAGCCCGTTCCTTGGCACAGTTTGGAGAAAGACACTTGACAGTTGACAGATTGCCCTCCTTGATAGCATCGTTGTAAAAGTCCAACAAACACTGTAGACAGAAGATGTGATCGCAGTCTAGCATCTTGTGACATTTCGATCCCTTCTTGGGGTCTTGGTGTGTGAATCAGTACCAAAAACCATAATACCTGCTAGTAAAGAGGTATCATAACTTACCTAAACATATACCGCACTCATAAGTCCCTTTCTCGAACGCGGCCCTCTTGGCTTTTATATCGTAGTCCAGAACAGCAAGCTTGTGTTCCGAAGCAACTTGGAGAGTCCCGTCAGAGGAGGTGATTCCGAAGACATCCTCGGCGGCTCGCTGGACGTGGTCTATGTATGTGAAAGCGACCATATCACGCCCGGCTTCTTCCCACAGACGAGGGCCATCTCCTACGAGCTTTTCGATGGTGGTTTGGGGCAGCCACTGGGGGTTTGTGGATACGTGGGCTATGGGCGGGTTGTCCTCAGGATAGCCCTTCGGGAGTGTGATTCTGAGAGTCAGGGATGGAAGGTAGGTGACTTGGGAAGAGTCAACCTCCGCCTCCAAGGGCTGTCCCGGGTTGTCGGCGAGAGTGGTCTCGCTCGTAACTGCCGCTGGGAATGTGACTGTCACCGGGGCCTGAGGCTCGACGGGAAGCTCGATTTCAAATGTGAACTTATCCTGGATGTCTGGATGACGAATCTCAGGGTAGATAGCCTCGAGAGTTTCCAGCTCGGAGTACCGCGGGTCATCACTATCAGAGTCCATTTTCAAACTTGTCTGGTAGAGCCTGTGGCACCATAACACTAAATAAATGTTCCGTATGCCTCTAAAATCTCTTTAACTGTTCTGGGGTTGCGTGAGTAGAATGTTCTGTGGCTGGTGGCAAGGTTTCTTACAAACTGATAATGATGTGACTTGTCGCTGACTCAAGTCCAGGGTAGCTGCTATAACCAGCTTGCCTGGATCGACATGGGGCTCAGTGTGCGCAGTTCTGGGCGCATCTAGTTTGTCTAGCAGGAAATTGATGGCTACCGCTGCACGATCAAAGGACACGGCACCCTCTCCCGGTAATCAAATATTTATCTGAAGAGAAAATGAGGCTAATGGAGAAACTCGCTTGGTGGGGCAGGCCTTCAGCGAAAGAGTCATTTCCCGAGCGCAATAATTTCTGATTACGGGGGCAGAAACGGGGTGACTGCTGTGGCGTGCTGTGGCGGGGTAGAGTTTCTGAGACGCTGGTAAACGGCGGAGCGGCTTACTACAGTACATACCCACGAACTTGCATCATTGAAGCAAGTTGCCCGATCTATCTATCCACCGCGCGCCCGTCTCGCACCTTGAATATCTGATTTCGCCACACTCCTGCGGCTACGGGCGTTGGGCGAAACCAGAGCAGAGACAACATCTGCAGATTACCCGTCTGCATCTATCCATCTCCTTTCCCGAACTTGTCCGTGGTGTTAAGGGGACTTGTCGCAGCTGGCAACTTGCACCTCTCCTGGCCAGCCTCGGCACGTTTCCAGACCGCGAGCAATGCATGCATAGGAGCAAGAAACAACAGGTCTAGGAGCAGCTGACCACGGCCTTGAAAACCACCTCAACAATGGCCGGTGATCCAACACCCCTGGCGTCACTTTCTGTGACCCATGTCTACTATGTACTACTCAACCATGCCTGCCCCAGCCGCCGCTGCAAGTCCTGACTGATCGTGTCGTCTAGGACCCTCAGGACCCGATCTCGCTATTCTGCGCATACCTCGCCCTCCTACCTCAGGCCCTCTGCGTGGTCTACGCAACGCTGATATGGTCAACCCGCGAGGTCGAGATCGGCCTGACGTTCGCCGGGCAGCTCGCCTGCGAGGCGCTCAACTTCGCGCTCAAGCGGCTCATTAAAGAAGAACGGCCGGCCGCCATGCACGGCAAGGGCTACGGCATGCCCAGCTCCCACGCCCAGTTCGTCGCCTTCTGGAGTGTCTCCCTCGGTCTGTTCCTCCTCGTCCGGCACAAGCCCTCCAAGGCCGTCGACAGCCGGGCCCCCAGCAGCGCGCATACCCCGTGGTCGGTTGGCGAGCGGATGGCCGTCACGGTGGCCGGGGCGGTGGTAGCGGCGCTCACGTCGTGGAGTCGGATATACCTCAACTATCATACGGAGAGGCAGGTCTGGGCCGGGTGCATCACCGGCGTGGTCTCGGCAGTGGGATGGTTTACCATTGTGGGCATTGCAAGGTACACTGGATGGTTGAGATGGGGCCTGGAGACTCCGATCGCGAGAGCGTTCAGGCTGAGAGATCTTGTGGTCGAGGAGGACCCGTGCCAGTCTGGGTGGGAGAAGTGGGAGGAGAGAAGAGTGACCTCAGGCCCAGACAAGCCGAAGACCAATTAATTCTGTGCTTGTTTTCTCTCGGCGTACTAAGTTCATATTTGGCTGTGAAACCGTGCGAATTATTGTATGGTCTTATAGCATAGGCTTCATGAGGTTAGTCTTGTGGGTTACTAGGTATTAAACATTTATGAGCTTCTGCCATAGTCTACTTGAAGAATAGAGACATGCTATACTAAGGCTTGTTTACACGGAGGCTTGTTGATGCTACGATTGCACTCAGTGTACTATAGCTGTCTCTCGCCATAGGGTTGTGTACGATGATTTGATGCTCTGGCTTGAAGGTGGCCGGTGGCTTTTCAACACAACAGAAATAATGTCGTACAGAAACATACAGAAAGACTTATTCAATCACCCTACGTTGATGCCGACCTCATTCGTGTAGTTAAGCTTCCCTAAAACAACATGTAGGCAAAATCGGTATTATTGCGCTTCAGCTCGAAAGCATGTGCTAAGTTGGAACGTCGATCAAACATGTGAAGTATGGACGGGCATGAAGCTTATCTGCATCAAGCTTGTCATGATCAACAATTCCACGTGAAATTCCATCTTCTAGGCACTAAAGAAGTCTAATGATAACGCCGCTGCACTCTTTGAATGAAAGGTTACATCACAGCTGGTGCAACAACTCGAGGGCCAGCAGGCATTAAGTCATTTAGACACATATCCCGGTGTAACTGATACATCTTCGATTACTGTCGGCCTAGTCTGTGAAGAGGTATCAGAACTGATCTCGGTTGCGTTCAACCTCATTGTGTATGACGGCTCAGGGCGGAGTTGCTCCTGCTACCTCAACTCTACATGACTGGGGCAACAGCACAATTGATGCCTCGGCCCTTCGGTAAACCAGAGTGCATATCTCGAAACTCCGTGGTATGGACCGTCATAGGACTATTGAATGTCGTACCCAGACTCAACAGATTCCCCTCTCAAAATCGCACGATCACAAGACAAACTTGCAATGCTTGCGGAGAGAATCCTCCGCGGTGATCTCGATGGGATTGTGCGAAAAGCCGTGGGAGCTCCAGGCCCCACATATACGCGAATGGTGCCGTCATGATGATTTCCGATGGCAACTGCAAGAGCTAGGCAGCCAGTTAGAAAGCATCACACGCGACTAACCCGGCTGCACCTGTTGCATGTGGCAATAGGTAGACATCATCATGATGAGCGAGTTGTTTGTTGAATCGAAGCGCTCGGTATTGTGTCTCCACGGCGGGGTGCCTGATTTGCTGCGAACTGGAGCTCGTAGTTCGATTCACCTGACGTCATACCCGATGCAGAATTGCTCGGAGCTTCAACTACGATGCATATCTGTAAATCACCATTGCTTAGTTTGACAATGCCTTGGCTCCCGGCCGTACTCCACAATCCGGGCCTTTGATACAGGGACAAAAGGCTCCTCGGGACATCTGTGTACATCTCGCTTGAATCCGTCGAATCAGAGACCACCCCCCACGCAATGAACGTAGTAATCTATGACGCGACGAAGGCCGTTCCTTCACATGATGCGGGTTGTTCGCAGTTGCCCCTATGAGGTAATGGCTGCAAGGCAGAGTGAATGAGTATGGTTTGGGTAGTGACGATGGCCAATTCCAGCTTAGGTCCGATTCTGCGCTCAACACATTGTCATTGATGGCACCAGGCACGCATCGCTCCTGCCAGTCTATCGTAGACCTCTCTGAGCACCCCTCCTCTATTTAAACCCCAAAGCCTTCCCTCCAAGCTTCCATTCCTTTTCTTCTCCATCACCTCAACAACATTCAAAGCTCAATACCAATTCAAACAAACAACTTCCACCACTTTCAAACAAACCCCCAAACCACATTCACAATGGATTCCATCAAGCAGGGCGCCAACTTCGTCTCCGAGAAGGTCCAGCAGGCCACTTCCGGTACCTCCAAGGAGGCCAACAAGGAGGTTGCTAAGGACGGCAACGCTTCCCTCGGCACTCGGTGAGTTGTCCTCAACTAGCGCATACATGATCTGAAGAATGTCTACTAACATAGAATAACAGTGCTTCCGCCGCCAAGGACGCCGCTGGCGACAAGATCCAGGAGTCTAAGCACGACGCCAAGGGCGAGGCTCACAAGGAGGCCATCTAAGCTGCTCTCTCTGAGCTCTCCCCACCGACATTATGTCAAGACAACGTCAAGGAGTCTGGGATTGGAACAATTTTTGGAACGACAACGATGGAGTTGCGATTATGACTGTGCTTTGATGCACTAGAATACCCTATATAGTTCCTGGCACGAAATCAATATCGAGTTAAACACCATTGATGACTTATGCAACCGTGACTTCATTTGATAATATTCTCGCCCTACCACTGAACTCAGCGTAGCTGCATGTCTAACTTGCCTGATATACTTTCGATTAAGTACACATATTACAGATTCTTCTTGATCTTACGCTCGCTCAAGGCTGAAGAAATGTCTCCAACCGCCCAGTATATAGCGTAGAGGGGAATGAAAACCCAGAGCATGTTGAAGAAGACAAGGTACACCCACAGATACATGAAGTTACTTCCGTCAAGGTTGAGATTGCCAACCAACCACTCAGGGCAGAATGTCATGAATCCTATGCAACGTAATGTTAGCCAAATGATGGTGCCGCTTCGCCTGGATTCATCAACCCGGCCGGGAAATCTAGAATACGAACCTCCATATATTTCACAAGTAGCAAGAATGATCATCCATATGCTAGTCTTGGGGTCCCGCTTAGCAATGCAGTAGCAGATGTATAACGCCAGCGTCCCATCAAAGAAGACAGTCAACAGCTCGAGACTGACGACGCCGAGATCTACACCGGCCCATCTCTTATCCGCGCGGGCGTAGACCATCCACAGCTGGGCGAATGGGTTGCTTCCACCCGATTGGGCCCCGTAGACACGGTCCCCTCCGTGCAGGAGGAAGTTGTACGGTGTGGGGAAGAGGCCATGGTCGGGGCCCAGCTCGGAGGTGGGAATGTAGGAGAAGAAGCAGTGGTAGAGGAAGCTACCCTCGAGGATGAAGTGGCATAGCGCGTCGGCGAGGTGCCAGATGAAGAAGAAGCGGAGCGTGCCCGATGTCGACTTGGGGAGGACGAGCTTGGAGGTCGAGTACGCGGCGAGGACGATGGCCACGGTGGCCAGCAGGGAGATGACGGTGGTGGTGTCGAACAGGTCGGGAGGGAGACCCGAATTGGTCGATGAGGCTTGGGACGCCATGTCTCTCAATTGAGGTGTCGCGAATTGATCAGATGCCCGCGCAAGGGATGTGGCTTGTTGGAAGCACGGATATTGGTTTCACATATAGAAATAGAGCCACGAGGAGGATATCCACCAGCCGAGCTCAATTATTTTGAGGGTCATAGCCCACAACGGCTTGGTGGATTTTGGGGGCCGATTCAGGGGCCGCCCGCACCAGGATCCATGCCGTCCTGGTTATGTGTCTGCTACATGTTAGCCTACTGTAGATGCCGTGGTGTGCTCTGGATTTGTGCCATTAAGAATGAACTTCAGCTCTGTGCTTCACAAGATGCTGATTTCGAATAGACGAACTAAAGTCCCTGCTGGATGATAAGATTGGATTACTATAATTAGTTTATCTTCCAGCTGGTAGCTGCGAATCCATAGTATTACTATGATGGACCGGATGGAAGCCACATCCGAAACGACAGGGCTGTGTATGACGTTGACTCACTGAGCGGGCGTTTCCTCTGGTCATATTCAGTAACTCGGCATGTGTCTATAGAGAACACGACATACAATATCTGACTGAGCTGTACGGCTATATGTCTGGAAAGCCGACAATTCAAGCAGCAGATGGCCCCGTGAACGGCCTCACACCCGCAATAGAGAACACGCATCACAGCAAGCTGCTCTCTGGTCCATCTACCAATCTGTGACGAGCATCATCCGCCTGCAGACGGTTTGCGTCAGTAATTAGCGCTGGCTCCTGCGCCAATCATCCCACCTACCACCAGATTTCCGGTCTGCTCCAGTCACCAAGAGAAGCTCCGTCCCCGAATGGGTCCTAGAAGCCTCCAATTAGCACAGATAGCTTGATTCTAATTTGGCGACCTACCACAAACACCCTTGCTTGCTAGCCTTGCGGAACAGGAGCATTGCCGGCTTCTATTCAAAGCTGTGGCTGGCAAATGGTACCACCGTAGTTTGTCACCAGTCAGCAATTCTTGGGCGCAAGAAGACCTGTTGCCGTGGTCCCTCGCGGCATGAAATGGCATGACGGCTTCGCAACTTCATCGCTGACGCCCAGCATGGGGACGGATAATAATACTACTAGCTTTAGTGGGCTTGTCAACCTCAGCTTCAAACTAAGCTGACTCTTGTAATGGCAAGCTAGTAGACGAGCAATCCTTTGTTGCTAATCCTTTGCTGCTCCAGTCTGCTCAATACTTCTTAAAACCATAGCCTCGCCATTTCGTATTCCATCCTGCTCTTCATCCTCCACCCAGGTCCCAGTCACTCCGAACCCGTTCTTTTCTCGCAGTACATCCGCTTACGTGAAGATCATTGGCCTCTTACGTTGAAGATACCCCTCTAAGTGCTACCCGCCAACCACAGTCAGCCCCTCCACCAGGGTCCCCGAATCAGGACAGCTTGCTGAGAGTATCACTTCGACACAATCCGAGCGTTGTTTCCTGCACAATTCCGCTCTTCCTTCTTGTCCCATTTCCTGTCTCTTCGATTAAACCGCCGAAAACCTTCTCACAATGTCGAACCTCCGTTCATCAGCGTTCCCCCAGCGCCTGTCTGGCCTGTCGCAGAGCCAAAGCGCCAACGAAACCTCCAGTGCGCCCTCGGACCAACGTGACGATGCGAAGCGCAACATGTTCAAGAATATGAGGGCTCTGCCCACTCAGCACTACTGGGATGTCTATTTCGACGGGTGAGCTTTCATGAAATATCTTCCTGAGCTTCACTCTGCCCTCGTGAATCCATGGGTGAAGTCTGTTGGCTGATTAGCATGCTGACCGTTTTTGCCAGACAAGCGAGAGACCAGAAGGAAGGTGAAGAGAACTACCACTCGAACCTCGAGAAGCTAGATACCCAGATCGAATCGGTTCAGGACTTTTGGCGCTACCACAACAACACCCCCATCGACCAGATCAAGATGCGAGAGTCCATCTACCTCTTCAAGCAGGGCTTCCGCCCTGTCTGGGAGGATCGCCGTAACATCACTGGTGGCAGCTGGACATTCCGTGTCCCCAAGACCGTGGGCCCCGAATTCTGGACGCAGATCCAACTCCTGGCTATTGGCGAGAAGCTCCAGGGCGCTCTAGATGGAGGTGAGCTTGGTTCTATAATCCCCGTGGCGGAGTTTCACCTCTTCCCTTCCCTTTCTCGAGCAAAGGACGGAAGGGACGGTTTGGTACACGAACTAAAAAATGGACAACCTGCTAACACCGTGTCTCTAGATGACCAGCTTGCGGGCGTTGGACTTTCGGTCCGTTTCAACTCCCACCTCATCACCATCTGGCACCGCGAGGGATCCCGGAAGGCCTCGATCGACGGCCTCCTCAAATGCGTAATGGAAGAGCTCCCCGCCGAGCTGCAGCCGAAGCCCGATACCTACTTCTATAAGAAGCACTCCGAGCACGCTGGCTTCAAGGCTCCGCCTGAGCTGCAGGCTGTCCTGGATTCCCAGAAGAGGGCGGAAGCTCTCAAGACCCAGAAGAAGCAGCAGCTACAGCAGGAGCCTATTCCTGAGTAACGTCTCGATATCGAGGCACTTGTTTCTTTTCTTTTCAAACAAATTACTTCTTCTATTTTCCCCTTCTTCTTCCTTTTCTTCCTTTCCTTCCTTTCTTCTTTTTCTCTTCTTTTCTTTCTAGGCTACGTGCCTTTCTATTCAATTCTCGGTGTGGAAAACCACATTTGGAAACGAGGTTCATCATCAGCATATGAGATCGATAATGTAACGAGAGCGAAGGCATCGATCTGGCGTTTTTCTTTATAGTTGGGCGGCAAACGTACTAGGGTTAAATAGACCATCTATTTTGTCTTTTGAATTAGCTCAGTGAAAGGTTACTCAATTCATTCCCACCGCTACTATTCTTAACTGTTCACGTCATCTCTGTATCGTCTTGGAATCATCGACGGCTAGAGCTGTTCATCCAAACCCTGTGCATTTCCATTCTACGTTAGAATGGTAACTGATATACCGAAATTGACATCTTCTCAGGCTCTTGTACGTGTCTAGGGATTGTTTCTTTTGTTAATTCTGCTCCACGAGGTCTATGTAGCCAGACCACTCAAATATCAAACAAGCTGCCTGTGACTCCCCCAAACGCCACGCGAGAAGCCCAAACCCCGGTTATAAATATGATAACCCCATGCATATGCGAGAAAAAAACTACACGGAAGGTGCCCTCCTCATCTCCATACGCCGGCATTCTTCATCACGCCGTCAAACTCAGCCAGCTCGACCCCCCTCGCGACGCCCGCCCCGCCGTTCGCCTCCAGGATCATGTCCTTGAGCACCTCCTCGTCCACGTCCTCCTTGAGCACGGCGGCGACGCGGCGGAGGTGGGCCAGCGTTATGGGCCCGCCCTGGCCGTTGGTGAAGAGCCGGAAGGCCTCCTCGAGCTCGTGGCGGTGCGCCTCGTCCGTGCTGTCCTCGCGCGAGTGGAATTTGAGGGCGCAGATGGCGAGGAACGGCTCGTACGTCGCGAAGCCGTCGGACTCGGGGTCTAGGATGGAGATGAACTCCTTGAGTTCGGCGGGTGAGGAGGCGGGGATGCCGAGAGCTCTGTGAGATTTGGCGATGCGAACGTTAGCCAGGGACGGGACGAATCACATGGGAGCGCAAGTTACGCTGAGGGGGTCCCCTACATTAGAGCCGATTTGAAGTCGTCAATCGGGATGACTCCGTTCTTCTCGCCGTCCATGGGCTCAGCGAACAGGCTGAAGGCCTCCTTGATCTCGCCCTCCTCTTGCGCCGAGATGTTGTGCTCTTTGGCGAGCTTTGATCGCGGTGGTGCCTTGGGTGCGCCGGCTGCGGCCCCAGTTTTGCGCTTTGGCGGCTGTTGACATACTGTTAGAGGGGGATTTACATAGGCCTCGTATTGAGGAAATCACTCACCATCTTGCTCTGTGACACGCCCTGGGGCTAGATGTGAGTATATGCGTGATGCGCACATCGGCTTTCTGGACTTGCTATCAGCGATAAGATACTGGGACAGTGTGAAGTGTATATATTCGAGAAATAACACTGTGTACATATTACCCCGGAACCCTTTGGAAAAAAATTACTTCAGACCTTCAACCTCATCCACCAAGCAATCGCGTCATGGCCTCGTCAAGTCAAAGCCCAGCCGCCAGAACTGCTACGATCAGCTTCCCAGCTCTCGTGATAACCTGCATCCTCAACGGCTCGACGGTAAGTCTTAAGTAGGCCCGAATGACGACGGCTGGGCGCTGGTCAAAACTCGAGCCCAAAAACTCCGCTTCTAAAAATGCTAGAGCTTGCCGCCTCCTATGTCCCAGAGCGAGCAAGTGTGGACAGTGAAGCAATATTGAAATCGGTCCGTCAAAATTGACAGATGTCCAGAGTATCGCCAGCGGCGCCGCTGTCCTCAGTGACGGGTGCCTCGCGGTCAATGGAGACATTTCTTCATGCACAAGTGGTGATTTGTATTTTTGGCGTAGCATGAGCATCATGGGATATAACCGAGGCTGCGCTCTTCGGCTCAATTGAAATAAACATCTGTTTCCCATGCTCTGTAATTTCATAAACTGTCATTTCCCCCTCGCGCCTCTCCCTCCTCCATATCCTTGACACTGAGAAACATACTCATATCTTTGCCTCTGGTGGTCTGGTTGGTGTTGTTAGTAACATGTCCAACATGTGGTGACACTGGAGGGCATTTGATTACTTCCTCACTTGAAGTTATTCTTCATCTCACGGAGCTTGCCCATGACGCTGACCGGGTCGGTCTCGCCCGTTGCCTTTTGAATTTCTGGGTCCTGTTGCACAATCTGGTCAGCTTCTTCAAGGTGCTCTGTGAAGCAAAATTCAGCAATACCTCAACTCTCATGAACACGTTGTGTTTCTAATTTTTCACGCATTAGTTTAATTTATTCGTTCAAATTAGGCAGAACGCGTCATGTAGAGTATCACATGCCTTTTCATCACCAATGGTGAACTTGCCGGTCGTCACCTGGTTGTCATCGGCAAACGCCTGCAGCTTCTTGATCGCGTCGGTTTGGGAGACGGAAACGGTGAACTTGACGTTGGACTTGGTGTACTCATGGCCGGGCTATCCTCGCAAGTTTTGTTGGGTTAGCCGGTGAAGTCCCTCAGAATACGGGCTTTCATCTCCGAGTTTGCATCCTCGGGAGGCGGGTGTTCAACGCACATAGACAACAGTCTCATCGGGGAGGGCTCCAAGGCGCTTGTTGAGAGCCTCGTGCATCTGGTCAGCTGTTCCCTCGAAGAACTTGCCACATCCTGTGAACCATTATTAGTTTTCTGCCACTTTACTTATGTTTTCATCCCCATCCAAGCATGTTGAGGAATGGATAGGAAGCTTACCGCTGATGAAGAGGGTGTCGCCAGTGAACACGGCCTTGCCAGTGCTGTCCTCCAGGAAGTAGCAGATGCTATCCTGGGTGTGGCAGGGAGTGTAGATGTTGGTCACCTTGATATCACCCAGCTTTGTGACTTCGTTGTGCTTGGGAGTCTGTGTTACTCCCTCGCAATCCTTGCCACCGATGATGGTCAGGTTGGGAGTGCCGAGCTCAGCAAGCTACAAATAGGCCATGGTAAGTCCGTGTTTGAATACCTTGTAATATGTAGACGTTCAAACTCACAAGCTTCTTGTTTCCTCCAGCATGGTCCCAATGGCTGTCGTTCATTAATTACAGCCCTCTATCAAGAGTCTGGTAGTTGGGTTCTGAACATACTGATGAGTATTGACAATGGCAGTCAGGTTGATCCTGCCAGAGCTGATCGCATCCTTGAGTACTGGAACTACCCTGTCAGGCCCATTAGACGTCATGCACAAATAGGGAATTGCAAGTCTCAAAGTCCTTACTCGGGAGGGTTTGCTGGGTCAATGATCACAGCATCCTTGGACTTGTCATCTATAACGAGGTAAGAGTAGTTATTACTACTTCCCACCCCTGCATTAATTACTAATTAGTTTGCCTCTCTTTTAGTAGTTTTCAATTGCGATATCTCTGCCCTGAGATAGCATTTCTTCACGAATACTCACACAGTGGAATAGCCTCAATATGCATGGTGCGGATATGCTGAAACTATGATGTCAGATCAACTGAGGGTCAGCCTTCAGATATTCGAATTCCAAGGTAACTGGTTGAGTCTTACGGGCCGTGTAATGCTTCTTAGAGGGAATTTTCGTAATGCGAGGCGATTCATCACTCTACGAGAATGGCAGGATGGTGGTTGACGATGCTCAATGTTGGCAATTACAAATCACCTATGGTGTAATGTAATGACGTTGGTTGGTGGAAGTCCAAACGCGGAGTTACGGTGGAGCAAACAGCCAAAATCGCAAGAAAACAGCGCCCATAGCAGCATGCTCATAACATCTATTTCCTGTTTACGAAATCGAAACTATAACATCGACGACGGCGAGCGTTGCATTATAAAAGGGCATATTTCAGAGCAGCAAAGTCGTAACCGGACACACGTGATAAGTTCACTTGCAGAAGAGAAGGCTAAACAAGCAGTCATCTCACATGCTACATGGGAATATTTATGGGTATCATCTATCTCACACAGCGCCAATTGGCTTCGGTTTCCAATTTCCCTGGTATACCGCCCAACCGGTGGCTGTCGCACCGTCTTGGGGGTCCGATGCTGGGTCAGCAGCCGGAAGGAATGGCTGGGGCAGTTCCTGATCCTCCTCCTCCTCTGCCTCCACGAGCTCCCGCGACAGTCGCATGCATTTAACATATGCCTGGTTGCCTGGCAGCGTGCCCTGCAGGCGAGAGAGGCAGCTGAGCAGGGTGCCGACGTCCCACCGCCTCTCCAGTGCAAGGCGGCCTCTCCTGTCGGCATCAGGATCATGATCCCCTTCTTCCCGCAGGTAACGCAGCAGAGCATCCTCACACGTTTCAGACAGCAGGTCATCACCAGCCAGGTGTCTCCAGTAGTACCCCCAAATCCACCGTAGCGCCTTCTTGGCTGCAGAGCGAAGCTTGGCCAGGGAGGGTAGCTGTTCATGTGTCGACTGGTGCCTCAGCTCAACGAAAGTGGCTGGAAGACCAATGGTCCTGGCAAGGGAGTACATGCTCTGCTTGCGCTGCTTGTCTTGGTGGCCGTCCAACAAACCGGTGACGAATCTGGAGAGTGGAGCCGTCCGCTCATCAGTAAAGGTTCAAGGTGAAGGCCGAAACTTTGGTCCGTCACAATAGCGCACTCAGCTCAGCGCTTGGTAGGAAGCGGCCGAGCCAGGCCTGGGCCTTGTAATGTAATGTGATGGAATGGGGGGAGGGGCCAGGGGTGGTGCGGTATAGAGGGTAAAACAGGCATAAAACAGGTCTGGTGCTTGGAATCGATAGCGTCACACTTACCTGCTGAACGCTGCTGAGTAGGCCGCTCTTACGGCGTAAGCCGACGATGCCGTCACATTATCGACCCCGGTCGCCTTCGTGTTCACCATCAGCTCCTCGTCGCTCAGCACCGCTGCCGTAAGCAGGGCCGTGGACTCCACCATGTGCGGGCAGTTGCCGCGCTGCATCCACATCGACACCCGTGCCACGGCCTGGTGAAGTTGCAGTCGCTGGTTGCGTCTGAGCCTCTCCACGCCCGCCATCCTCCGATGCCGCCGCCGCTCCTGCTCTCCAGCTTCAGGGTTGCCAAGATTATCTTTGCCCTCTTCGTCCCCCTCGCTCAAGCCGCCGTGCTTAGTGGTATCTTGGTGCCACATACGGCTGTGCTCTCCGAGCCATGACGGAGACGCAGCATAGAATTGGTGCCTTACAAGAAGCAACTCCTCCCTGTCCCGCCAGGGCGTCAGGATGTACTTGACCATCCCTGCGGTGTGGTCGAAAGGCACAGAGCGATCGGAAGGGGGGCAAGAACTTGTGAGAGGAAAAGAGGAGTCTTAGACCGGTGTGTGATTTGTTGGTGCTGGGTTAGACGATGGGCGTAACGTAGTTGAATTTTTCAGCTCCTTCACAGCTCGTCTTGTTCCCTGCCATGAATTTTTCGTCGTCTCCTCTTTAATTTGGGGTTTTCACCTTCTCGAACAGAGCTAGAAGGTATAAAAAATTCCAAAATGCAGAAGCATCCACAACAAGGGTGGTCCCAGAGGAGAGGGGCTAGTTGCCCAAGACTTTGGCGGTCTCTGGACCGATGTCAACCTCATCTTATTGCCTTCAGGCCTTGCTGCACTGCTATTAGTGTGACATGGCTGGCATGACTCTCCCTCTAGGAGTTAGGTACCTTTAGTGTGTAAGCGCCCACTGACACAGTCACACAGAGGCGGACAGAGGGTGCCTAGGTTGCCTGCCGCCTGGGGCCTGGGTACCTGCCGGCCTACTCAATATACTACGGTTAGGCAGGTAGTATTACGCTCTGGGCCACCTGAGGTGCTAGCAGCTGTGCCGATCCAGCACCTTCAAGGGCAAGGAGGGATGGAGGTAAGCAGCCGGTCCCATCACCAGTGTCAATGGGCTTACCGCACTGAGACAGGGCTCCCAATAAACGACTGAAACCTCCATACGTGACCTAATATATCCTGGCGTACCGCTGGGAGGAGGCCAACCATGCTCCATAGTCCCTCCATGATCCTGCGCGTCGCCGAAATGATGGACGTATGCATGCATGCACCTCTCCTCGCAAGCTACCCCAAACTAGCTTTTCGACATGCCTTGCTGGCGGCTACTTTCGGTGCCTGGCCCATCCCCAATCCCGAGAAGTACGCAAGCCAAAACTGACCCGCGACTCCGCAACTGAATGAGTGAGAAAAGAAGTCTCCACGATCCGCTCTGTCCTCGTTTACGAGTCCGAATCCCACTGCGTTGTCTTGACCACCCGCCCTCATGCGATCCCAGCCGGACTACATTCGGTAATGACACTGGGAGACAACATCGAAATGATTCTGATCCCGGGCGCCGCTGCTGTTTCATCGTATCCTAAGCCCGAAATGATATGCAACACATATTTTCAGACATGACACGGGGTCCTTCCTCAGCCTTTGGCGTGCTCTCGGTCAATTATCCTCTACAGACAATGCAAGGCGGGGAGGGGGCCCAATAACTCAAGTCTTGCAATTGCCAACGTGGACCGGTCGCCCGAGTGTACGCTAATTCCGCCTCTGCATGCCTCCCAGCCCTTTCGCCAGCGTGTCTGGCGTTACAAATGACATCTCATTCATGAGCTCGTCATTTTTATTGTCGCAAGGCCGAGCTTGGCGGCATGAGTGAATTGTGCGTTAGACCGGTACCTCTCAATTTTGGAGCGTACGCGTCGTTTCCGTCGCTTGTTCTTGATAACCATTCTTACCACCCTCCATTTTGGACCTGGGCGGGTGTGACAATTACAGTGCGTCGCGCACTTCTGAGGGGAGGTGCTTTTTTCGGCGGGCAGGTGACCAACCCACCGTTAGGTAAGGCGTTACGGGTTATGGGCGAAGAGGAGCCATGCCTAGGCGGCGGCGGCGCTGGGCCATCATCTCGATGCAAAGGGAATGGGCTTAGCCCAGCGCCTAAGACAGCCTTGAATGATCGACCACGCTGGACGGGACTGCCGGGAGGAAGGCCCAACAAGTGGTCGACCACCAAAATGATTTGGTTAGGTTAGGGGTAGGTATTAAACAGGGCGCCGGCGCGCTCGACAAGGGTCCACGTCTCCTCCGAGGCAGGCTTGCCCAAGGCTATTTCAAATATGTACGCTGCCATAACAGGTGAAATCAACGAAAATTATGTTTTGCACGCCCCCCTCCATCCCTCCACCTTTCTCTCTCCCCCACCAAAACCGACATCCCCTGGAGCACCAAGCAATCCGTGGGTGGGAAGGCTCGGGTCCTGGGGACTGGGCCATGCTTCTTTCGTATCACACAGATCTAATCAGCCGACCATGGCACTTCATTACATAGAGCCGGGCTAAGCAAAGTCGTGATAGGCGGCTTGGCGGCAGAAGCCACTCTCTCTGCTCGGGACGCGATAGGCATGAAAATTAAAAGCCAAGTCGCGAGTGACATTACGTCGCTCTCGCCTAGAAACTCTCGAGGAGCCGCGAAGGTTTAGGCCCGAGTCATTATCAACACCGGGCCTCCTTAGCAGCATACCTACTCTGCGATAAACAGAGTAGTAGAAAGCCATCAATGCGGTGGTCACGCACGGGCCGCGCCCCCGAAATGTGTGATGCGTGAGCTGCGCTTTGAGAATTATTCCCTCCCCCGTAGATGTCGCCCCCCCGGGGCTGCTCCTGCGATGAGAAAGTATGCGAGCTGTTCCATCAGACAGACCGACCGGCGGTCGTCGTACCCACACATCATCCCTGGAGACACGCAGCCTGATGTAATGGGCTGGTTTTAAAGAGGAGGGGAGGGCCACAGCGACGCACGTCCGCCCGCGCAGAAACCTGGTACCTTGCCGGCTGGCCTCGCCTTTTGGTCCCTCCAGCCCTGGCCAGGGAGCGAGAACGCGGCAAGTACCATTTGCCAGCCAGTCATAGCGCAAGGCAAGGCCGGGCATGATCCCATGGCGGGGTCGGTGCTCTATTTCAGAACGCCCCCTGCACGCGCAAGGGCAAAGCCACCACGCTCGGGTGAGGGACGCAAAGGCCATGCTGCCCCCCCATTAAACCCAACGCGCTGCACTGACTCGAAAGGTTGATAGCGGGAACATGGGCCGTGGTCGTGCCCAAAAGTATGGAAGAGGATGGGGAGGTGAGGGGGGCAGCCATCCTTGGCTGTCGGTCGCCTGCTAAGATCAGCCTGGATTTCATGCTCGCCCGTTTGCTGCATCCGACGCGGCCCAGCGCCTGCCCATTTGCTCCGGGGACTGGAATGATCTCGTTTCCCTGTGGCTTACGGCGAAATGCCTACCCTGCCCCTTGGGATTTTGTTGTCGTTGCCTGTCATTCCGGCGGTTTCTGCAAACGCCAGACGCCACAAACGATCGAGGAATGCCTTGGTGGCTTGACAGCCCCCAAGCCACGGCACGCGGTGGAGAATGATGTGGCGCGAAAGAGGCCGTGAGCGACGCATCTCCGAAGTGGATTAAGAGAAAACCGCCGCCAGGGCGCAGGGTGCAGGGGTGCAAAAGGAACCAGCGGGGGTGAGTCGAGAGTTTGGGATTTGCCATCCAATCAAGGCCCGGTAAAGTCAGTTAGCAGGGATTGCACGGACCCGGCCTCACATGTCTGACAGGGATCCACTGGCGGCTCTGTTCGCTTGATTAGCGTCATCGAATTTGAGCCTGGGTATTCATGTCATGATAATCCGCTTTGGATTGAACAAAATGTGTCTGGAGTGTTGGCTCGTAAAGCACGCAGAGAGGAGAGGAGAATGTCACGGTTCCAACACAGCTGGTACTGGATTTGGTTGTTATTACTCCACTTGTGGGGTTCTATCTAATAAAATTCAATAATCGCTAATTTGAGCCTGGGTATTCATGTCCTGCTAATCCGCTCATTGCACCGTTGCGGGCGCCCGTACAATGCCCGTCCCAATGCCATTCCTAGTTTAAAGCGCCAGTTGAATAATTCAGTCCCAATGTATTCGTCGTTAATCATGCCAGTATTTCTGATCCAATCCAGTTGGCATCAGGTGCGTAGGTTTTGAGTGATGTCTCGCTTATGCGGACGCATGCTCGTCATCCTCTTCCTCCTCATCATCCTCCTCCTCACCATCAGAGGTGGGAGGCTCCCAGGTCTCCTCGAGCTTCAGGCCCTTTCCAGTGGGTTCATTGGCACGGTAGGTGGAGCTGAAGAGGGATGAAGTAGTAGATCGATAGTTGTTCAGTTGAGGATCCTCGTCATATTTCTCCGGAGCATCGTAAAGGCCCATTCCTACAAGTATCTCCCCCTCTTCCTCGGGCTCTTCCGTGTGTCATAGCGAACTGGATCTTCAGAGACCGCGGGCTGGGGCTGTTGAGAGTACATGGTCGAGTCGGGAGTAGGAGGCGTAGTATTGCTGAGACCATGCATGTATGGTTGCCATTCGGTGGACTCCGCAACAGGTGTCTCGTTCGCTGGGAACTCCGTGTAAATGGGGAAATATGATCCATTGTTGTTGGTGTTGATGACATCCCAGCCAGTAGGGTTCAGATATTGGGGGACAGTGCCTGGGTACTCAACAGGAAGAGGGGAGAATCCAGATGAGGGAGATGTGTTGGGTGAATAGGAGGTCATCATTGGTGACAGCGAAGGACATCCAGTGGATGCGTCCTGCTGGTCAGGAAATAACCGAGTGGTGGTGGGAGGGCAGTATTGCTGCGGTAGTTGATAGTTGGTCTGAATCCCGTAAAATTGTGAGCTGGGATGCCAGCTAACAGGTCGTGAGGTTCTGGGGTTTGCTGGTCGAGAGATGGGAAGCTGCTCGGGTACGTGTTGTGGCCGCTTGTAGAGTTGGTTGTCGTTTACAACCATGGGTCTTCGTTGAGATGCAGCGGGTCTTCTTGGGCTGTTGCTGGCGCTGGTGGGCTTCACTACTCTCATAGATGGTCCAGAATATTGTACACTGCTTCGAGATCGTCGTCGAGATGCTTCGGAAACAGCTTGCTGCGTAGCCCAGGTGTCAAGAAAGGCATCTTGTGGCTCCATGGGCAGAAAACCTGGAGAGATACCCCCGTTGAGAGAATACATTATGGGTAGTGTGGGTGGCGGTATGTGATGTAGAGAAGCGTGTTATTGTAATGGTGAGGGAAGGAAATAAGATGTGAGAGAAGTGATGGTTGGTTTAAAAGGAAACGCTGAGAAGAATTAAGAAATGTCAGAGGTCCTCAAAGTAGTCAGATGTCCGGTCGATGAAGAGATGGACAAGCCCTGGGATCAAATGGGTTATGTAT
The DNA here is from genome assembly GCA_037952775.1 of Clonostachys chloroleuca. Lineage (NCBI taxonomy): Eukaryota > Fungi > Ascomycota > Sordariomycetes > Hypocreales > Bionectriaceae > Clonostachys > Clonostachys chloroleuca. Next base: position 16,831,692 of record JBANAY010000003.1, on the reverse strand, counting down.
CATAGTCCGGAAAGACATTGGAAGGCGCTACTATGAGGTGGTTCCCTGCGCCAGGGAGTGAGAAAACATGTGCCACATTAGGATGGTCTGGAGAACAATAATAAGTGGCTACATATTAGACCTAGTCGTAGTCGGATCAAGGCCAAGTCGGCCATGGATGGATCTGGTGGCCTGTGGGCCATGGAGACAGTAGACAAAGTACATGTAGGCGAGAAATCAAAACTGAAGTAAAAAAAGGGCGACATGGGCCATCAATCACTAGCATCGTAATGCACCAGCCAGCAAACAGGCCCGGCGGGTTGCATCCACGGGGGAGATCGAAGCGACTGCGGGTCCCAGCACAGGGGGTCCTCCAGTCCCCTGGCTACGACTGCGCTAGCCAGAGTTGTGCATATACAAAACCTCTTTCTGCAGGATTGTCTTTTAGCACCCTTACCGGGATTGGCATTGAGATTGTGGATAGAAGCGTGTGGTAGGCCGGGAGTCAAGTGGAAGGCTGCGTCATATGGGTCCAAACAGGGGGTGTGCCGACCGGATTCCGGGCTAGAAATGGAAACATGAAAAAGGGATCCATCATCTACTCTGGTTGGTGGCCCGGCGGAGGCGATAGTTCGAAAGCGCGCGTTGATTAATGTGGGTGGACATGCGTTGGAGACCAGCCTCTTGATCTGGATGTAGGTACCTACATAATATTATGGATGCACACACACGCTGTTGGTGCCCACTCGCGAGTGCGGACGACGACAACGACGGCCTTGACCATGACCGTGACCGGGCTTGCTTGCGGCTTGCCAGTCTGATGGAGCTATCCCATCCCAGGCCCAGACGCATGCACAACGCATGTGAGGCATCTTTGTCCACACAAGCCCAGTGGCAGCCTCTCATCGTGTGACGGGAGTACATTGACACACACGCGCACGCACTCACACAACACCGTAGTATTCGTCCGGGGGGGGGGGGCAAGTGAGCATGCTGAGATCTCCCATGTGTCTCGGAAGCCTTCATTACAACAAGGGCGCATTTTTAGCCAGGCAGGACGGCCCCCTCCGGCCCAAGACATCAATCAGGACTGCTCCTCTCGGCCATGGCAACGCTCAAAGTCTCGGGTGGAATGTGACGAGGAAGGCGAAAGGCAAAGTTTGCTCAGGCAGGCGCTTAGGTTGATTTGCTCGGGAGTTTCAAAAACAGACAGCATCGTGAAGCGATGGCAACCTGCTAAGGGGAGTCCACTCGAACCCTACCAAGCCCCTGTCGGCAGCCAGCGCAAGAATAGAGCCTTCTCGACCTGTGAGACTAACCAGGCAGGCCGCACATGGATTCTGCCCACCCCACCAAAAACTTCCCGCGAAACGTTATCCCTTGCCGCTCTCGGATCCATCCAAGGGATGGGGAAGGGCTTGGGCACACGCTATGGGCGTCGGGCTAGAACATCGGCCGTAAAGGTTGCGCGGCCAGACATGCTGGCTGTCCGCCTCCTGGCGCGCTGACCACAGCAACGGGGGGTGTCCGCATGACTGTTGGCTTGGGGTCCTAGTGTCGTGCCCTGAAGGTGGTTTGGGAACGCTCCACCGGGAGAGGTGGGGATCCATCGATGATTTGGGGACTAGGTGTACAACAGCTCTTATGTCCATCCATGTGGATTCCAGCAAAATCTACTTTAGGTAGGATGTGAATGTGAGCCTGGGCCGGGATTGGCCCATCGGGTCAGCCTGTTTTGCCACCCCCCTTGGATACAGATATCAGGGACACCCTCCTCGGATATATAGCACAGATTTTAAAGTGATTGGGGGAGTCGGAGTGGGCCTATCATGCAGGAATGAAGACCTACACTTTTGACCATACGTTTCTAATCATATGTACAACGCCAGGCAACTTGGGGAGATTATTCTGGCCAAGAGGTCCAGTTTAGAAGCCAGCGGTCTTCTCTAACGTCATTTGTTCCGCACCCCCATTGCAGGCCGGGGCTTGGATGACTATCCTCTCCAAATCCCTCCTCTGCGAATAGTAATTAAACTGGCTGTTGGTTGTGGAATGTGCATTTGGGATTTCAAAGGGGACATCGGCATGTAGGACAAGGGAGAGGATTAGCAAAGCGCTTCTGCAACTCGTAGCAAAAACAAATAGGAGGCAGAGCCAAAAGAATGCTTGACACAGCTCGGGTGGGCTTGCTTTCACAGCCTGTACGACGAATGATGCTGTGCATCTGCAGATTGCTGTTCTCAACGTAGCGTATGAGCCGGCGGAGCCAGTTACGGTGACTTATTATTAAGGCTCCCAGGGATTCAATAGTGAATTGGTGCTACTGTGCCGCCATGCTGTGGGGAGGAAGAAAGGAAAACTTGAAAGGGTGGGTGATGAGCTCTGGTGGAGCTGCAGGTCTCGCCAACTGGATAGCCCGGCCTCAAGGATCACAAAAGTTAGCGGTGGCTTTTGGTGCAAATCTTGAAATAGCACCACAATAAGCAGGGACGACACACATGCTAGCAGAAGAACTTTTCTGCTACTATTTGGAGCGAGCGAGAATTAGGAGAAGTATTGCAATTGTCTAAGGCAAGGTAAGCATACGATAAAATAGACTGTGACGATGGATCTTCTATCCCTGATGGCCTTCGGGGTCGGCGCTGTACTTGGATGCGCAGGTATATGGGTACATACGGGCAAGGGATGCGTCCACATACAAATATGTACATGCACATGTACTCTATACATACAGTCAATCTCGGCCACTCGCTCTCCCACACGAGCTGGAGCCACAAGCAAAGTTGAGACGAGCCCAGTGAGGCGGAGCGGAAAGAGCTGGTCATTTCCTCTTCTGGCAAGTGTGACCCTGCACTCCCTAACACAGGGAGCAAAGGGCAACCTCACCGCCCGGGCGCCTAGAAAAAATGGGGGCAGGCTCCCTCGGAGCGAAGTGGATCCAATGGTCCTGCTCAGCACGGGAGACGAGGTGATTGATGCATTGAAGCGAAACCACCACACATCCATCCATCCATCCACAGCCATCCATTACAGCTATGAGCGACTGTAGTCAGCTGCACTGTGCAGATTGTCGCCGCCATCGGCTAATACCTCAGGTGGGCCAGGCAGAAACACCAAGGTCGATGCCTACAGCGACAAGGTTCCGGTCTATGATCATGACATCCAGGCCGTTGGACCCAACACGACATGACATTGGGGATACCAATACGAAAAATACAAGATCATCAAGTACCGAATCTTAGCGAACGACTGTGCAACTTCCGGGCGAACATCACTTCATAGTTACAAGTGGATCTGATTTGGAGCATCGCAGGCCAGGACTTGCGCCCTGAGAACAGGAGTGACTCCATGCGCCTGACGGCCACGTCAATCAGCAAAGAAACATCACTGGGATAAGGACGATAACCGCAAAATTGACTGGTCAACCAATGAGCTGCTGCGAGGAGCCTTGCTGGTATGTGGTAGCCGATGCGCTATGGCTTCATTAGGCCACTCCAGCAAAAGGAAACACAACGCACAGAGATGACTGGCAGCCAAGGATCCTTCACCAAGCCGGTTACTTAGGCATGATTGTCCCGCGCTCTGCTCATATTGGGTCCTTTCTTTTCCCCCTCTCCTCCCCTTGCTTGTCTCGTTTCTACAGGACCCCACCGCCCTTCCCTGCCACAGGAGCAGCTGAGACTGAGCCCGCTGAGGGATCATCCACAGGCATAGTTCGCCTGCTAGCGGTCTTAGCGGGCTAATTATACTGGGCGCCTCCGCCTGAAACCCCTTTGGATCTGCTGTGTTGAGTGCCCTGTTCGACCTGTTTTGTGCCGCCCCCAACCCAGCCCAGAGCCACCCACCGTCCGCCCATTGTGCTCCGCCAGCTGATGACCCAGGCAGGCAGGCAGTCATTCCTGGCCCCGGCTTCGAACCAGAAGTGGAGGCCTAAGAGGGTGATGTGAGGACCTTTGGCTGGCGTCGCCCACACACATCCAATCCACACGGCCTGGAACCCAGCATGATGCATATCTGAGGTCACTCCTCAGTGCGTGACGGCTCCGTTCCCCGATCCTGACGGCGGTGGATTGCAACTCTCATTTCACCTGCTGCTGGTGTAAGCAGCCTAGGCAAGTCTACGACAGGCAGCCTCCCAAGCAAATCTGCTCTGTTGCGGCGGGGCGCCGCCTGTCGTACCAGCCTAAGCAGGCAGTGATGCCGCTCCATCATCTCCATTTGCAGTGCTGAATGTCACCCCTTTTTTTTTTTTTTACCTCCATCGTGCACCACTATACTAGGTCTTAATTCATCGCCAGCTGGAGGCGAGAATGTACTAGGTCCATACCCACGCCATTCCTGAGCACACGGTCAGCAGGCCTCGTCATCAAGCCGAGCCGGAGTAATGGACAGTTAGCGGGCGGCCCCGTCACGATCTCTGCATTGCGCACCCTTCAGCTTTTATTGCCTCGCCTACATCACAGCCTGGCTGGTCATGTCACCATATTCGCGCAATCCATCCTCCCAAGGTTTCAAGGGTGCAACCATCTCCTCGTGCGTTCTTACAGGCCATCCCCTAACAAAGCTAGTTTGCTGCGCCTGCCTCTATTCATGGCGCCGGGTTTTCTCTTTCGTTATTTTGCTCGAAGCCTGTCCACCGCAATCAATCACTAGCGTTTCGACACCGACTTGGCTGGTGGTGACTCATTCACACTCTCACCCTGGAAACTCGTCAAACCGTGACAAACATGCCTGTCGGCTATGACGAATTCTACTAAAACAGCAGACTGCGTGTCATTTCTCTAAATACCTTGGCCCGCTCATGCCGCCCACCAGACGGCGTTTCCCTAGGTAGTTTCGGGACAAGGAGTCCTTTTCCTTTCGCACCTCTCTGTCTGGGTGATCAACAACCCAACAAAACGCTGCCCTCAGTGTACACCAACTCTGCAGACGACGCGGTGACCAGGATGCGCCATGCTCGGGATTTTGATTCCATGTCTCACGGCGCTGCGGCCTTATTATCAGAACTAACCTACTTTCTTGGCACGACTCGTTTCATTCGGGATAGATTTCATCTGCCCCTACGTCCTATGGCGCCCAGGGTGATTCCAAACGAGAATTCGGGAAGGGAATTGTCAGGTGTAAGCCTCGTCGAGTTTGGCCGTCACATCCTGGGATGATGCATGCCCAGGCTCTGTAGGGCGGCCCAAGTGAGGGTCTACAGCTCTGACTTACCATGTCGCGAAGGGAAATATTGTGCTTCGTCACCTTGGCAGCCGACTGGGAGCGTATGCCCCGTACCTCTGGGAACCTGAGACACGATTGCCATTGGGTATGTGAAAGGGCCGTCTGGCCATGGTATTGACTAGGTCGGCTCAGGATTGATTGTCCTCGAGCTAGACACCTTTTTATGGGACCGGGGAATGGAACCGCGTGGCTATAGTAGCACAGGAGCTGACTCGGGGTTGCTGGCCATGATGCAGATGAGTATGTCGTCGTAATATCACATTGGCCAGCGTGCAGCGATAGGCAAGGAACATGTCTAATTCATAGGTAGGTGCCCAGTAAATTGCGTAGGCATGTCCATTCCTCGATTTAGGCATCTCGATTTGAGGTGCTTTTTCTTCCGCAGTTTTGATTGGAATCGAAAACACAAGCACCGCTGTGCTCTCACATTTCCTGCGTTGCATCACCGTTACCATCTCTCGATCATTTCTTACCAACCATCCATGCGTACCTGACCAGTGAGAATCCGGCCAAGGGACGATCATGGTGGGTATCCCCTCAATACCCTAGAGTCGGCTGTGGTTGCGTCGAATTTTCGTTCCGTCTCTCGACCAAGCGAGTAAGTGCAACTCGTATGCGTATGAGAGGCTCTAGCTATCTCCGCTAGTGGCGATCGGAACTCTCGATGTTGATGGAGTGGTCAAACACACAATCAGTAGCAGCCTCTTTTGCGTAGGTATACACACCCCCTCCACTCCCTACCCCGCATTATTCGAGGTGACGCTATGAAGGCTACAACGGCGTCGCGAAAACACACCCCCACCACTCCCTCCCAACAAGAGACGGCTTCCTTATCTTGTGTGGTAGAGCCGGTATAGTATTTTTCTCTGCCCGATAATACATGACCAGCCACACACACATGCGTCCCGGCGGCCCTAGTTCATCACGATAATATCAAGGGTAAGGCAGATGCGGGTGCAGATGCAGCTGCAGCGAACCGCGAATTTGGGTGCTCGCTCGCCCGCAACTTGGCACATCACACATACACCGTCTTACGAATCTCGATTGGTGACTCTTCCTATGGCCTGAGCAACCCGCTCACTTCGGTTATCCGGATAATATACGTCTTGATTCTGGAGCTGTGATGACCACATACCCTCCAGCACTTGTCTGGCGTATCTTGGCTGGAACATACACCCATTCCCCAGCGATCGAAAACTTGAATTTAGTCAGGCCAGGGCCGACTCGTTTCGGGGCTTATCAACGTGACATTGGTGCTCGGCGGCGAGTTATTACACCTTAAAGTTCCCTGTCGCCAGCCCGTCGCATTTCAAAGTCGTGTCTCTGGATCCACGGGGACTATGGAGGCCTGGAACTCGAGAGGCTTGCGTTGCCGCAGATATGGAGCCAGCACAATAGCCCGGCTGGATTAGTGCTGGGTGAGGAGGTGCTTTGCCAGACGCACCCGTGGGAGACTTTAACCCAAGCTTGGTGAGATGTTGTTGCACTTTGATGTGTTGAGAAATCTCATCGGCAAGTACGTGCATACTGTCCCGTGCAGGACTCGCCTGCATGCATGCATAAGGTATACAATACATTGCGCGGTATGGTATGGATGCGTGTACTTCATAGCGCCAAATGCAACCTCGGGCAAGAGAAGGCATTAGTGTTGCAGCCTTGACAGTTGCAACTCGCAACTAGGGTGTGGGATGTTATTGTTTCTTGCATTGTGGCTGCATGGACAAAGGGAGCAAGTGAAGGCTGGTGCGTTTGGGGAGCCACCTCGTTCCAGTCTCCTGACCAGTACATGTGGCCACTGCAAATGACCTGTGCTTGGCGAGGTATCTGGCAAGTCCCTGAATGACCGACCTTTAGCTGGATCTGGAACAGTTGCTTAACCTACACCTAGCATACCGCCGGAAGCCTCCCTCCCGCCCTTCTCGTCCGCCGGAGGATATGGTTAATGGTTGCGTTGGGCAGCCTGGAGGCCCCTGCTTCTCCCGATGTGTTGGACGGTTGGTAGGTCTCTGTGCAGCGCACATCGTCGGCAACTTGAGACACTACGAGGATGCGAGGCATCCGGCCTAGGAGTACGTACTTGGCCAAGCTGATTCGTCGTGAGAGCGGTACGTACCAGCCTTCCTGGGGATCCACTACCACCCAGCGGCGGAAGGCGCTGGCTCTCGCAGTGCGAATGCCTGCATGGCGCCTGCTGGTAGGCCCAAGCCTGGCATGTTGGCTCACGGGTAGGCGCAGTGTGTCGCGAGCTCCACCACACACATTTCACCGCTTCTTTCTGGGTGCAGCCTCCACAACCACTAACCACTATCACCACCTCGGAGACACAGATCAATTTGCCGCTGGGCGGGAGACACGACCTGTCATGGGCCACCCTCATACAGCTGCCGCACCACGGGCGCACTCCTCCTGCCTGCCCAGCTGCCCAGAATGCAACTACTCCTGCCACCAGCCCCATGATACACGGGGCTACCAGTACGTGTGCTTGAACGCCGCCCTGTTTGACCAGACCCACTGGACAATATCTCTCCCCATCCATCAACCAAGCCCCAGCGCGCGCCATTGAGCAGCAGAGCAATGCCAAAGATGATCACGAGGCATTTTTAATCCCAAGTACGAGCTGCGTCGAGCCCACCAAACCCCTCCTGCTGTACTTTGCGGGTGGCCAGCCCAACCGCAAACTCGACTTTGCGTCTCACATCCCAGCTCTGGCTCTGGCATACCAAGCCATACAGCATACCGCCGATGAACGTGTCGCCCGCACCCACGGCGCTGCTGCATGTGTTAGCCAATTCGTGTACCCTCTCCGTGGGGAATCATAGTCGGACTGGTCGATCTAGCTGCAACCGGGTTACACAGCCAGCCAGGTCCTGGCTCATCTTGAATGCACGTACTCGATAACGGCAATCGCCTTCTTTGGAACTGGGCAGAGGAAGCACTCCTCCTCCTCCTTCGTAGACCGAGACAGGACAGCGGCTCCGTCAGCGCCCCAGGTACACAGGGCCAACGATCTAAGACATGGCGCGACTGCAAGTCAGAAGACAGGGTTGTCCGTAGGGGTCACACAATGTTGAGGTCTTACACTTTCGGCGGTGTTTCGCTCCTGAGAAATGCCTCGGGGGACTGGTATCCACGACCCTGATCATGATGGTTTAGCACCCTGCTTGCCACCTTTCCACAACCGATCAGGATTTGACCGCATGCTGTGTTGTTCACCGTACCTCGGCCCAACTCCGCGAGTAGAAGACGACATCCGCCTCAGCCGCCAACTCTGGAAGGCCTGGTCGTCCGGGCTTCTCAACCTCGACGCTGACCCGCGCCTTGGGCTGTGTTTTGCGTACATGGCGAATGCAACTGAGCGCTGTGTCTGGGATTCGCCCCTGCAAGGACAATTATCAGTGTTCCTGTCCTGGACTTTTATCCCTTCGCGAGCGGCGGCACATGGGCCCAACGGAGTTGTCCGTCTTGATCCTCTTTGGTTTCTTCTCACCTCAAAGTGCCACCAGGTCTCTTGGTCCGCACCAAACGCCCCTGCCTTTTCCTTGAATTCGTCAAGTGTCATTTCAGGTAAGTCGTTGTAGTTGATGATAGTGCGACTGCTGCTCCGCTCGCTCCGGATGACATAGCTACTCGCTGCTTCATCGTACGCCTCCCGATAAAGACAGTGGTCAAAGTTAACGAGGGACTGTTCTCCAAACGACTCAATGACCAGACGCGTTGCTGAGGACGCCCTGCTTGGGAGACATGTAATGAGGTATAGTCTAACAGGTTCCCGTGGCACAAGGATCTGTTGGAGCACCTCGAGCGAGTTGGGGCAGTTTCCTCCACGACGAATGGATAGGCTGGTCGCACGGAGCTTTGAGTCTTCTTCCGGGAAGATCGGTACACTGGCCGGACGTAAGTCAGTAGTCTCACATCGTAGACACGGTTCACTCGTTGGCTTCCCTGAGAATGGTATCTAAGTAACACGCCCCTACAAGTATTAGGTGCTTCATGATTCAGAAATGTGTTCCAAACCCAAAATTCGACCTGTTTGAGATGCCTCGTCACAATGGTCTCGCTCAGGCGCGATCACCACCAGGTGCGTGCGTGTGGTCGGATCGCCACGGTGAGAATGCGGACTCTGCAAGGAGGAGTTATGCAATGTGCCGGGCCATTGTTTTGCCGGGTTGCTACATTCTTTCTCCGACTACAGTGCGGGTGGCCAGAAGCACAACTCAATGCTTAGGTTATTCGTGAGAAATTAAAATTCCATTGCCTACGTGGCCTAACTCATATTCGTTTATGTTTTTTTTTTGTATCTGGTTCGAGTCTAATTGCCTATTCCCCTTGCTTTGTTGCGGTGTCGAAAAAGCATAGATGGTCCGCAAACTCCTGATTTGATAAGGTAAACTAACTACTACTCGTGTTGAAAAACGACGATATATATTCCCTTGTGTATGTTATATATGTGACTCGAGGATTTTTCAGTGCTCCCACTCCTTGAAGCTCTTCTGCTTCTGCCTCGTGTTCCAGCCTAGCTTGCCGCTGATGCTGTTTATCCAGTCCTCGCTGCGGCGGCCCTCTGCCTGTACCGTGGCGAATGGGTAGCGGCTGGCGCTGATGGTGACGTAGTCGCCCGGCTTGAGCTCGACGCGCTCGCGGCCGTCGAAGCTGGCCCAGCTGGAGGTGCGGGCGTCGTAAGGGACGCCGACGCGGAGGACGATGGTGTCCGGGAGGATGATGGGGCGGAAGGAGAGGGTGTGGGCGCAGATGGAGGTGACGAGCATCACGGGGTTCTCGGGGTGGCAGAGCGAGCCTCCCGCGGCGAGGTTGTAGGCCGTCGAGCCGGTCGGGGTCGACACGCAGATGCCGTCGGCGAGGATGGAGGTGAAGTGCTCGTCGTCGCCGAAGAGCTCCGTGTACGACATGGCTGGAGGAGGGGGAGGGCTGGGTGTTAGTTGTGACTCGTTGTTGGATGCCGTGGGCATGGAGGGCAGCTGTCTTGGGGGTATTTGGCAAGCTTAGCATGGAGGCAGTTTTGACTTACTTGGGTTTGGCCCTCGATCGACAACGATCTCGTTTAGGATCTCGTAGGTTCCGTCGGGGCGGTGGGTTCGCGCATCTTCCTTCTCCTCGCCGATGAGCTCCTCTACTAAGTCTCGTGTGTGATTCTCGTCCTCGTCGTCCTCGTCGGATGCACCAGACCTGATGGCTCTGGCTGACCGTCGTTTGCTTCTCATCACTGTGCCTTCGAACCGTAATCTGAGGCTCACGGTCACGCCCTTGCTGAAGGCTGACTCCAACGTAGGTGCAAAATTATCAAAGTCGAACTTGGTGAGGAAGCCCAGACTCCCGAGTGCGAAGCTGAGAACCGGAGGTACTATCCTCTGGAATAGCCAGCTCGCGTACAGTACGGTGCCGTCGCCGCCGAGGGTGATGACAAAGTCGAACATCTGGGGCCGTGACCTGCACATCTCCTCGTCCCAGTATTTGAGCCGCCTCTTTATATCAAGCAAGGCTCGTTCGTACTCCTCCTCGCCGGGGTTGCCGTAGGTCTTGGCCGCCTCGTCCATGAGGCCGGCCACGTCGAACTTCTTGTTGGTCCGCAGCGTGTCCTGGACGTAGACGGTGTACCGCACGTCGCGGCACTTGTCCAGGAGCCACAGCGTCACCTCCCGGGTCTTGGGGATGAGGTCCTGGTCGTAGACTTTAGTGAGGAGGAAGACGGACTTGACGCGGAAGCGGATGCGCATGCTGCTCAGCCGCCTGCTGAGCTCGCGCACGCCCCAGGCCATGTCGCTGAGCTGCTTCTTGGTGAGCGTGCGACTGTGGACGTCCTCGTACTGCGTCAGGTCCAGCTCCGAGAGGCTCTTGGTCATCTCCCTCGTCCACGCCTGCTGGTCCACCTGGCCATTGACGTCCTTCTCCAGGCTCTTCAGCTCGACAATCGCTCGCGACTTGGGGTTCTTGGGCCCGTGGTGGCCCGGGCCGTCCATGCCGGGAGGGTGGAAGGCATGATGATGGCTATCGCCGGCGGGCGTCGTGCCGTTGTCGCTGGGGCTCCCTGGGGAGAAGCATTGGTCGGAGCCGGCGTCGCTGCTGCCAGCACCTTTGTTTGCGGCGCGCCTCTGGCTCTCGAGGAACTGGTGGACGATGCACTCGTCACGGCGCACCGGTCGTGGCGGCAGTGCAGGTTTCCTGATCTCCGACGAGACCATGGAGCTCTTCCGCCGGAAGGAGCTCGAGGGGTCAAAGGTCACCTGCGTTTGGCGGCTCTGGTCAGCGACAACAAGCACGCTCTGCTGGGTGCGACTGGTTCCGGCCAACGTACCTCGACACTGGGGCATTCATCGTCGCTGGCTCCAGGGTCGTCGTCGTCAAATACAACGTGTTTGTTTACGCTCTCAGGCATGATGGTGGGGTGGCAGATGACGTTTCGGATGGGGAGGGGCTGATATGATCCTGTCGTGGGGTATGTCTACGACCAGTTCGGCAAATGTGCTATGGCTCGTTGTGGTGAAGAAGGAAGCCCGCGACAAGGACGTCATGGGAGGGACTGGAGACCGGGCGCAAGCGAGGCTTTCGCGGTAAAGTGCGAACGGTGTTGGGACATGACAAATGGCGTTTCCGAAACGAACGCCTGCGGCACGATTACATGAATCTTACATGGACCCTAAAGCAACAGATTGACTTTTGGTAAGGGCTGAAGAAGCGTCGAAATGCGGTTACGCCTGAAGTACCGATGAGGTACAACAAGGTCACCTCGGTGGAACAATTGTGGCAATCACATCATAATGCTTACTTTATGCAAGACTGTATAATTCCTTCTCATGATTAGTCAATTATGAGTTAATCGTCTAAGTTATCATCTATCAATGTCGTGGCCTGTGTCAGAAGTTGAGATACGGGAACGCCCTTTGTCCCGGTTATCAGACGCCGTTTACCGATTTAGCTTTGACGTTGGTGGAGAGCTACACCAGTCAGCTTCTACACTTATTACCACTCAGCGAAGTAAAGCACAACATTTTTGGTACAGCCTTATTTACATGATATATTGAATAGCGAAAACACCTCCTTGATGCTATCTACATACAATTCTCAGTACAATTCTATTTCACCCTTCAATGATACACCAAGCACTCTCTCCATATGCGATTGTAATTAGACACCGCCAAATTGATTCTACCAGAATGAACGATATGGACCACCTGCTCTAAAGAGCATTCGCCCGATACTCACTCGCTCAACCTATCCCATCAATAAATCCCACAATGCGTCCTGCTCCACGAAGTCATGGTGGATGATGTTCACGAGCCAACAATCGTCCTTGATTCCGTTCAGCAGCTTCTCGCTCTCTGATCCTCGGCTGTATACTCTGGCCCACTCTCCCCAGATTCCAAACGCTTCCTCGCTCCATGCTCGGAAACTGACCTCCTCGATGATGGTCGGCGTAACAATTTCTTTGCCCGGGAAAACACCCCAGGTGACCGCGTTGGTGTCGGACGAGGCGGCGCTGCCACTGCTGGCAAAGGTGCTCAAGTTTGAAGAAACAAAGTCACCCTTGGCGTTCAAGGCATAAAAGCATATGGTTCCCTCTGCGGCAGGTGCCTTGAGTTTCTCCAAGAGAACAGACCAGTCTGAGGAAGAAAGGAAGAATTCAACGAATGCCTTCTGGAATACGAATCCGTTCGCCGGACCCCATCCAAAGGTTGAATCGGATGAGCGCAGTCCGTTGACGGCAGGCTGAGAAGCCACCGTCCACCAGCCCTTAGTGTTGAGCTTCATGAGGTGGTTGCTGATAATTGAACTCTCTGCGAGTAGTTCCTCTTCGCTCCAAGGAATAGCAGCTAATTCTCCTTTGATATGTTTAACAAAAAGATCATTGATCTCCTCCCGAGACTTGGGGTGGCCCCAGAGTCTGATGGCTTGCGTAGGGGTCATGTGAATGTTCACACCGTAGCCGTCAATCTCGCCATATGCGGGTGATCGAGAATCACCAAAACGACCGTTGGGAAAGTCATCCCATGTAGCCTCTCGTCCCAAGACGCCCTCACCCTCCGAGATGGCCAAGGTGTTGGAGCGGGTATTCGGGGTTTCTGCACTGAGGCCAGCTTCCTGCCCCGACGCCTCCCATTCAGGATTCGAAAGTTGGCCGTCTTTGACGATAACTCTGTTGTGTGGATCAGAGGCCACCGAAGACGACTTACGCCTTGAAAACCGGGAGCGAATCTTTCCAGCGGGATCGCCATTGATCTGGAGTGTGATAGGGGGTCCATCGACAACTGCTTCTTCTTCATCTGGAATCTTGGGGATCAGATGAGTCCTCTCTACAATGAACGAGACAGCCTTCTCGAGATTCAATGTATAAAAGTGAAAACCCTTGGGGCCAGGGGTCTTGTTCTTGACGACTTTGATCTTCTCCACCAGTTCACTAACAATATCGACACCGATCGCTTTGACTTTCTCATCATCTCCTTTGACGGCATCTAGACGTGAGTGAATATCCTCGGGTACCTTGGCGTGACTCAGTTTGGTCGTTCGTTTGATCATCTGGTAGCTCTGAATGGGCATGAGACCTGGGAGGATGGGTATCGTATTAAAGACACCGCTAGGGTGCTCTCTGAGTGTATTCTCGAAGTTTTCGTAGGCTTGGAAATCAAAAAATAACTGAGTCATGATGAAGTCGGCACCGGCTGCCACCTTGTCAACGAGATATGGGAGGTCATGCTCAAGACTCTGTCCAAGTGGGTGGCTCTCATCGGCGTGACCTTCTGGGTACGCAGCAACGCCGATGCAGAAATAGTCGCCGTGCTTCTTGCGGATATATTTGACAAGGTCCAGTGCCCAAACGAGCTCTTCAGCATCGTCGTCAACCTGGTCCTCGGGCATCTGATATTCGTCCTTTCGTGGCGGGTCTCCTCTCAAGGCCAGGATATTTCGAATTCCCAGCCTCTTTGCATCCTCCAGTGCCTTATCAACAAGGCGGCGGCTCATGTTGGTGCATGTAAGATGTAAGCATGTAGTTACACCGAGTTCTTTCTGGCACCATTCGGCGAGCTCGATCGACTTCTCGGCGGTTGATCCTCCTGCACCCCAAGTGACGTTGACGAATAGCGGCCTCAATGCTCTCTCCATACGGTGAAGTCGGTCTTTTAAATTGCTGAAACCCATTTCTGTCTTTGGCGGGAAGAATTCCAAAGAGAAGTAGGAGCCATTAGCCGGCAGAGCGGCGATCTTGTCTGTAATCTTCTCCATGGCGGACTAGAGTGTAAGGTGTTGGCGAGGACAGTTGTTCGGCTATTATCGGAAGGGGAGGTAGGAGGAGGAATAGGGAGGAACTAAGTCGGATGTCGATGATATTGAAATAGTATTCAGTAGAAGAGGGCGGCCGTTGGAAGGTGATACCCGAATACCAAGCCACGCTACTCCGGGCGCAATTGGATCGAACCGGACAAGAGCTGGCCCAATTAGAGGGACCAGATGAGCACAGCCTGAGCCACTTGTGGAAGCAGACTTGGTATGGTTCAGGCTCGAAGAGGGACAGACCCAGAACACCCACTGCGAACGGAGCGATGTCTGAGTTTTGTTTGATGGAGGGGCAATTCTGGCGGTACCAATTAAGTCATAGGCATGGTGGGGTCCGGTGCCGGCTCTTTTTGGCCTATTTCTGTAGGTACACCCAGGACAGGGTTCGACCACACGATCAAGCAGCTTCCAGGAGCTTTAACTATCGAGATGCAACGTGTTAGCGGCGGATCTCAAGTCCTCCTTTGCGAACTTCTCCTCATCAACAGATCGCCCTAGCCACGGGAGCCCAGATCCGTCCTTCGAGAGCGCTCCCCGAAACTCGGAATTCGGAGCCAACTTGCCTTACCCTTGCAGCCCACCACGTTAGCATTAACCGCACGCCAAACGCATGCCGACAGATTACCGTTACAGTGGGTAGCTCCCCCTGTAACAGATCACCGCGCTCGGACTTTAACGAGCAACATCGTGCCATGCAGCTCTGATTTTTTTCGCGACGCTTTTACTCCCCTTCTACCCTCCCTGCCGGCGGTAGCAACATGATAACGCCCCAATGCATCCCCTCCGTGGAAGGCAGTTAGTCTGCGGCGCACTCAGAGCGCGCTCCGTGCACCCTTCATTCAGATCAATCCCGAAAACCAACCTTCGACAGGCCCAAAAAAGCCTTGCATCCCGACGATGGTACGCCTCACTCGACCTACCCGCCCTCGACAAGAAATGGCGCCAAAGATGGAGCAAGGCTAGGAGTGATAGCCCGGTTGCCAATACATCATCGACGGCCGACCCAGACACCGAATATGTGTTGCCCATGTTCCCATACCCATCCGGTACACTGCATCTGGGCCATTTCCGAGTGTACACCATCACCGACGTTGTCGCTCGATACCGCATGCTGAAGGGTGACAAGGTCTTCCTGCCCATGGGCTGGGATGCCTTTGGGCTGCCGGCCGAAAATGCGGCCATGGAAAGAGGAATTGCCCCCAATATCTGGACCGAGAGCAACATTGCCAAAATGAAGGAGCAACTCGAACAAATGAACGGAAGTTGGACCTGGGACAGAGTATGTGGAGAATACTCTTCAAATTAATTTCGAACTATAGCCTGACGCTCGATCTCGTAGGAATTGACGACTTCCGACCCCGAATTCTACAAACACACACAGAAGCTGTTCCTCATGCTCCACGAACGAGGTCTGGCATATCAGACTGAGGCTGAAGTAAACTATGACCCGGTCGATAGGACGGTGCTGGCAAATGAGCAGGTAGATTCGAATGGCCTGTCTTGGCGATCTGGCGCCAAGGTAGAGAAACGGAAATTAACGCAGTGGTTTTTCAAAATATCCGAATTTCGGGAAGCATTGCTCAAGGACCTGGACACACTTGCTGCGGGCGAGGCATGGCCAGAACGTGTCCTGGTGCAGCAAAAGAATTGGCTGGGAAAATCCAAGGGCGCACTGATCAAATTCCCCGTTATGGCCGTCGGCCATGACATCAAGTCTGCGATTGAAGTGTTTACAACGAGGCCAGATACTCTGTTTGGCGCGCAGTACATTGCACTCGCCTCCACGCATCCCATCGTGGAGCAACTGGCGAAAGCGGACCCCGAACTGTGCGCCTTTCTCGACACGATACCAGGACTACCTGCGGACTCCAAAGTTGGTTACCTTTTGCCAGGCTTGCGGGCGGTGAACCCGCTTGCATATCATGAGGATACACCCTCTGCCACCAAGGCATCGATGCCAATCTATGTCGCACCATATGTTCTAGGAGACTACGGAGAAGGGGCTGTAATGGGCGTACCTGGCCATGATGTTCGAGATAATGCCTTCTGGAAACATCACCACTTCGGCCAGCCCGTGCGAATGGTACTTGCAGCATCAGAGGATGAATCGACCGAACTCCTTCTAAACGAGCCATTCTTAACGCACGGGGTGATGACCGAACACAGCGGGCCATTCTGTGGAAAATCATCTGTGGAGGCAGGCGAGATGATGGTTAAGATGCTGGAGCAAGCTAACCTGGCTGAAGTTGTCGAGAAATGGAGATTACGGGATTGGCTGATCAGCCGTCAGAGATACTGGGGCACGCCGATCCCCATTATTCACTGTGATTCCTGCGGTGCAGTTCCAGTTCCTGAAGAGGACCTCCCAGTGAGGCTGCCCGAAGTGGATGACCACTGGGCAGATGGGAAGACGGGCAATGCGCTGGACGCTTCGCCAGACTTTGTCAACACCACATGCCCCAAGTGCCAAGGCGCGGCGCGACGGGACACCGATACGATGGATACCTTTGTCGATTCTAGCTGGTATTATGCACGCTACGCAGATCCGCATAACGCCAAGGAACTGTTCTCACCAGAGGCTGGGCGAACGCTCCCCATACACACCTACCTAGGTGGTATCGAACATGCCATCCTGCATTTGCTCTATGCACGGTTCATATTCAAGTTCTTGGCAACGACGCCAATGCTGCCTCAATTCTCCGAGGAGGACGGCGCGGTTGCGGAGCCATTCCAGAGACTGATCACTCAGGGCATGGTCCATGGCAAGACATATGTCGATCCCAGCAATGGGAAGTTCCTCAAGCCGTCTGAAGTGGACCTTTCCGACCCCCAGAACCCCAAGGTCGCTGCTACCGGAGAGTTGGTGACAGTGAGCTTCGAGAAAATGTCCAAGTCCAAGTACAATGGGGTTGATCCTACGGAATTCATAGCTAAGTACGGGGCCGACGCAGCACGCGCGCACATGCTGTTTCAAGCACCTGTTGGGGATGTTCTCAATTGGGATGGGAATAAAATTGTAGGAGTGACCAGGTGGTTGCAGAGGGTACATGACTATATCTCCAAGGTAGCAGAGACAACTGCCCCCGAACAAAACAGCACGGTGGTTGAGTATCTCTCGGAGAGGCATGCGAGGCTTGATAGCATGAGCCAAACCGAGCTTGCCGAGTGGGATGCGGATACCACGGTATGGCGAGCGGTGCAGTACACGATCGGATCGGCTACCAAGTCTTTTGAGGAAATCTACTCGCTGAACACGGTCGTATCCGATCTCATGACTCTGACAAATACACTAGGCCATCACAAGGAAGCAACGGGCGTGGTCAAGCGGGAGGCATCAAGTGTTCTCGTTCGTATACTTGCCCCGATCGCGCCAGCCTTTGCTGAGGAGTGTTGGAGTGTGTTGCACCCCGAATCTCGGACTAGCATTTTCGCTCGCGGCATCTTCCCCGTCCAGGACGAGAGCAGCCACTTGCTGCAGCCACGAAAACAGCCGTGCGCTGTGCAGATTAATGGCAAAGTGAGGGGAGTAGTAGAGATCCCCCTCCTCCCGAAGGTCTCGAGAAGGACGCACTACAGAATTGGATGGTTGACGCGATCCTGGAGACCAAAGAGGGCCAAGCCCGGTTTGGTCAGGAGTCGTCATACAACCTTCGACTCGCGAAAAGGGCGATCGCGGTGAGGGGTGGGAAGACGATCAACTTTGTGTTGTAGCAATGATGTACTATATGCAGGGAGCACAGGAGTTGGGATGCCAGCAAGGACAGCGCACATGAGAAGGATGGGAGGGCGGTGGCGCCCAATGATGACGAATGTATACTAGAATTCTACTGTTCACTGTACCCGGATAGATTCATACACGAAGCAGATGACTTGACTTTTGGCGCTCATCGAAAATGGGTTGGGGGAAAGGAGGAAACGAATAAGAGTTATTGGTGCGAGTCTGAGACTGATTTGGTGGGATCGGAGGAGATAACCTCTGGAATAAAAGAAGCAATCACGCAGATCAAACCGAACTAAAGGCCGTAAGAAGGTGTGAGGGCTGGCACACCGACCTCACTGCTTTGACCTTTTGAACGGCTAGTCGCAGCCAATATTTCGATGTCAGCAACCATTCGGGAAGGCGGGGTTAGGGAGATCGTGTAGCCACGAGCCAAGGTAAGCCGGAAGAAACTTGTCATGCACATCATTCTTACAGATCCTGGATATCATACATCGGGCGGCATGGCACGGACGGCGATGGATCAACTTGCTGTCTGAGAGTAGGATGTCCGCGCGCGTGAGTGGTCTAGACGCGGCCGGTGCGAGAAACCAAGCGCAATAGCGGCACATTGGACCCCTCTTCGGTGATTGTATGTAAGCCGGCAGTAACCAGCGGGGTTGAGTCATCATCTTGTCAGGAAATCTCCGGATGGAATATTCCTCGATGGGCTCTGGAAGAAGGCGCTGGGTGCAGGCTGCGCTCCTTGGGACGACTATCACGGCCTCTCGGCTTCATTCTTGAGGCAGGCGAGTGTGTGGTGATGGGCAGCTCAGCAGATGGTTCAGACCACCATGTGGTTCCATCCGCGGCCTGTTTGTTCTTAGTGACATGGGTCGGCCGACGGATGGATTCGATCACTCATTTCCCCCCAACAAGCCCCGTCGCCCATCCGCATGGCATTGGCGGCCGATTGCTTTTTCCTGGGCCTAGCTCCAGCGGGTGAGCAGTCTGCTATTGATGGCTTTAGAGGCCCAGCAGCCCAGGAAAGATGGCTGCCAGCGTGGCTACCAGACCGAGGAGACGATGTCGGGTCTCTTGGGCAGACTCCGGTGGGCTCATCCTCCTCTCTCTACATCCATCATCCCCAATCATGTTTTAAAGGCCTGTCGCTGCGCTCTTTCGCCCAGGCCCTACCCTTCGTTTGCCTGTTGGCTTCCTTCCGGTTGGATCGGTTTTTTTCCTTTTCTCCCAGCAGGTGATGTGATGTTGTGTCGGTGCCAATACGACTTTGCTCATCATTTGCATCATTCTTGACCGCTGCCAGTCAACCAGAGACAAGGAGCGACTCGCAGCCAGTGTCCCTCGCTTCCCCTCCTCGCCTCGGTGTCCGCGGGCATATTGATATTCGCATCTGCCTCGTCTTCCCGGTGCACCCGCAAACGCATCAGGTAGAACAAGTTGAATAATCCCCTCGCAGCGACCTCACCCAAGACCGAGAGGGCCATCCTACCAATCAACCAGGCTCGTTGGCAGTCTAAACCCACGACAATGTCTCAACCACACCCAGAGCCGACGTCACCAAGGCCAGCGCCGGCGCCAGCAGCCAAGAAGACGACGCAGCCAACCATTCCATGGATCTACCGGCTCCCGCTGCTCTACATCGAGCCGCTGTGCGCGCTCAACGGCGCATACCTGCTGTACCTCAAGCCCCGCAACTTCCTCGAGGTCGTCACACCCTACCACGAGAAGCACTTCCCCACCGCCGTATCGTCGTCGTCCGTCGTCGCCAACGCATCCAAGATCCTCAAGGCGGCGACGTCCTCCTCCAAGGCGGCGCCACCCGTGCCGAGCCTGTCCTCCGTCCGCGTCCTGACCGACATGCTGGCGGGCATGAATCTCCTCTTTGCCTTCAACCTCGCCGTCACCCTCCGCGTGGCCGGTAACGACCACAGGCTGTGGCGGTGCATCTGCTCGGGGATGCTCCTCTCCGACGCCATGCACGTCTACGCGACCGTAAGGGAGTTTGGCTGGCCCGTCGTGCTCGACTACAACTCGTGGCGGACCATTGACTGGCTCAACTTTGGCATCATGGGCTGCATGACCGTCGTCCGGCTGGGCGTCGTCACCGGCATCGGGCTCGGCGGCAAGAAGGGTGGCAGCAGCAAGAAGAGCACCGTCAGCAAGAGCACCACCACCACCACCGCCCGCCGCGCCCGCCGCAGCAGCACCAGCAGCACCATCACCGCTGTCAGTGAAGCACCTAGCGAACCACCCAGCGAGAAGAACGCTGCTGCTGCTGTTGCCGGTCCTAGCAGCACCACAAAGAAGGCCAAGACTGCCAAGACCGGAAAGAAGACCTCCAGTCGCGCAAAGAAGGCTGAATCGGTGACTGGAAAGCAATAGGCCAGGAACACAGGCCTGGTCCGAGTCCCGCTTCTCCGTGGGACGGTGATGCCCGTTATGAACTTTTATCGTTTATGATTTTTTTAGTTATCAAAATAAGGTTGTATGTATATAGCAAGAAGATTTAGAAGAAACTTTGCTAGAATAGGTCAAATATTGGACTCTCCTTCTCTTTTCCTACCTATTTTCTAGTCTTTCTTGGTCAGCCTTAGACTTATAGGTACGAACGTGCTTTGTACCCTTTATGCGATCATTACGAAATATGCAGTCATATCTCTCCAATGCACCCAGAGGCGGAATTGGGATGCGTGATTGGCTGACTTGTTTACAGCCCCCAAATAATCACCATGTTCCTGGCGGCCACGGAAGTACTATCTAGCGATTAGAAAATATTACAGTTCTACTCTAGATTCTATCCCTTCTCCTTGTCATCTCAGTCTATCCTTCTCTCGGCGTCCTCGCCCAGCAGCCGGCGCTCCTCGTCCTCGGTGGCATTTGCCGGCCGCTCTGGGTAGAGCACATAGTGCTGCCAGATGAAGACGCCGTCGTACGCCATGCTCGCGTTGCCGAGCACGAACTTGACCGGGTTGCCCGTGATGCCGCTCCAGTCGTGCTGTAGGTAGCTGTCGATCCCCTGCTGGGCGACGCTCAGGACGCCGCCGAGCACGTCCAGGAGGATCTGCCAGATGCTCCACCCCTTTGTGCTCTTGTTGCGGTAGTTGGCGACCATCTGCGGGGTGTACTTGACGAGCGTGACGACGACCTTGACGTAGCCGACGGCGTAGACGACGTCGAGCTCGCACCAGTCGACGGCCGGGTTGCCGGTGCCCGGGGACAAGAGGACGACGAGGACGGTCACGACGACCCCGGCCACGCAGCCGGCGCTGATGCCCAGGATGGGCCGGCTAGGGCTGGCGCCGCGGCTGGGGGCGAACCCCCATAGCGACCTGGCGAAGAAGTACTGCGAGGTGACGATGAGGCTGAGGACGAGCCCGTGGAGGGCGAAGACGATGTCGTTGAACTGGACGGTCGGGGTCAGGCCGCCGTGGCGGGCGGCGTACTGCGCTCGGACGACGGGGGAGTAGTAGAAGACGGCGTTGGAGGCAAAGTACGCCGTGAAGCCTGTGCAGTCGCGCGACGAAGAGTCATAGCTTGTCAGTCTTGTTTTCCTCCGTTATTGGAGCTCCGTTCAGATATGATGGCATGATGGTGGGGATTTGGGCTCCTGGGTTGGGAACAAACAGGTATTAAGGGACAGGCTCGGGGAAGTTACGGGAAAAGCCGCGACCGCTCATGCGCAGACGAAGCACAGGCACATAACAGAAATAAATGAAGAGAATAACAGGATATGAATTATTTATGGGGAAGGGACAGGGGGACTTTCGGGGATGAGGCGCGTACCGAAGCAGTTGAGGAACGGAAAGGCGACGGTGGTGCCGGAGGTAGACCGGCGGCGCCAGTTGAGCAGCGCTTGCGGGTAGAAGGAGGCGGACCAGGCGACGAAGTAGATCCAGCCAAAGGCAGCGGAGACGAAGGGGAGAAAGCCACCGGCCATGGTGGGCGGCTACACGAAGCCGGTATTCTCGAGATGCGGAGGAAGAGGACGGAGAGGAAGAGAAGTGCCTCAGACAGGGGAGAGAACCCGGAGAGTAGGAGGAAGCAACTGGAAGGATGGGGGAAACGCGCGTGATCCTGCTGGCGATGCGATGCGAAACGTAGCAAGCGACTACATCACCTGCGCGGCAAGAGATCACCATGTACCTACCGATGGATGATGTGTGGGAAGGCTGGGACGAGGTGGGGATGCGTCACGTTGTCCGCGATAAAAAGGCGGCGATTGCGAGTTTCACGAGATAATCACCTAATCTTACCGATTGAAGGTCAAGAGAGGCCTAAGCGCCGGCCTTTGCACCGGCGCAGGCGCAGGAATTGAGGCTGGCAGTGCGACAGAGGCAGCGATAGAGCGTAGGCGATAATCGATAATCGATAATCGATAGCAACCACCTTCCTGCAGGTAATCAATTGTTTGGTTGAGCATCACCATCTTCAAGTCCACCGGCGGGGCCGTAGAAGCTTCTAAAGTGACTTCGCTCTCGGGTCGGGACTGGCCTGGACTGGACAAGGATCTCGCCGTCTGTGATGCGCTGCCACAGCGACACCATCTGATGCGGTGCGATACGACCTGCCGGTGCATTCAGCTAGCCGCGGGCTTCGTTCGGCATCTCGACAATGGCTGTGCCCACCACGGCCATTCGGCGGTGCCTCCGTGTCCGCGACTGACTGGGCGGTTGGCTGCAGGGCGCATCACGAACCGAACCACCAGGCCAGGGTTGCCGATCGAGCCAGATTCGCGTGTACAAGACACCCTCGTCCCCCCTGCTTCGGGTCGAATTAAGCGAGACGATGGCATAAGATGGTGGCGTGGGTGGACGGGATGTGATGCGATGGGTGCCAATAAGCCAGAACATCAACGACAACGACAAATCAACATCGCCCACAACCACCATCACCATCACCATCGCAGCAGCAGAGGCTGGCTGAAAAGCAACGCTGACGGGATCCGTTTTTCGCAAGCTCAATAGTCGATCAGCTTCCCGGTAGGCTCAGGCTCAGGCTCAGAAAAAACAGCAGCCCAAAACATGATTCCCGGTTCTTTTTCTACTCTTGAATTTAATCACACCACCAACGAGCCTGCCCATGGATCTGACTGCACGGACACTCAGATGGACGGACTGGGCCGTCACCGCCTCCTGATTGAGCCTCAGCAGGCTTTCTGCACACACCCCCTTGAAGTGCCTGCCGCCATCAGGCCTATTTTGGTGCATGCCAGTGCCAGTGTCTTTGATAGACTTGCAGTTTCGGGTCCTGTCATATGCCGGGAATAATCTCCTTCCGGTTCATCCCACCCAGTCGGGCCCCTTCAGCTAGGTTCATCCATGCGTCGCATCAATGACCACCCTTATCTCACCATGATGGTCTGACTCGCCGTCATCTAACTATTCTTCTTCTCAGGCACACCGACCCAAACCTTGTCTTTCAAAGGGGGTGGAAGGGGGCGTGCGATGACTCTTCTATGCGACGCCAATGCGATACTATGCCGGACCGTAACCGCACCATCATCCCATGCCGATACCATACCATATCGATGTGCTGGTCGATAAGCATGGACTCTCAGATGTCTGATTGGAAAATTCTCACCACGAAATCACCCGATGGCTTACATTCAAGAATATAAATATCTAATGCGCCCGTGCCTCAGGGGTTGATTTTGCCTTTATGTTTTGAATACCAAACCAAATACATTATACACACCATCAGTTACCTGACTAACACTTCATCTTATCCCTTGCCTCTTCGTCATACTTGGTTATACCAGACTGGCATACATACTCACGCCTATAAATCACATCTACATAAGCCTACACATACACACACACACCATGGAGACGAGTAATATCACCGACCTGATGCCGTCACCACCAATGTCATCCGAGCCACCTGCTGGCCTCCTTACCGTTCCTCTGGAGATCCGTCTCCAAATCTACTCCTACCTCCTCGAGGTCCCAGAGTTCTCTCCATACACTCTCCCCTCGAAAAAGGCTCCCGTAGCCGGTGCTCTGCTACGGACCAATCGACAAATCAATTGGGAGGCCACGCCCTTCCTGTACGCCCACAATACCTTTATTGCCCACCCATCTCTCCTCGCCACATTCCCGCGCCTGCGTCCCAACCTGAGACCTGTCTCGGATCCCTACGCCATTTCTCTCATCCACCGCTTCCACCTCACTGTCCACCTGGACAGCGATCTGCCTTATGACGCCAAGGCTCTCACGGAGTCCTTCACCGGCGCCGAGGAGCTGACTCTCCACCTCGTCCAGTTTGGGTTCTGCGGCGTCGGCTATGCGAACCTCCGCCAATTCGAGGGGATTCGCGGCGTCAAGCGCGTTATTATCGAGGGCAGCACGACAGGGTTCGAGGACTACATCGAGTGGCTTCGAAAAACCATGATGAGCGAGCCGGACGCTCCGATAGAGGAGTTCAAGCACGAGCACGTAACTCTGGTAGATCGTCTGGCACGCGGTTACTTGGCCTAGTATTCTTTGCCGAGTTTCTTCTACCGCCTCCTTTGAGGTCAGGGCTTCATCTTTCGCCCTCCTCTTGGCTCCTTCTTCTTCTTTCTTCGCTTCTTTGTTTTCAATTTGGGTCAAAAGGGTTTTCTAATGTCTAGAAACGGGGATCCGCTTGGATCTAGAAACGTCTTACATGCATATTTGGTTTTGGGCGAAGCGTTGTGATATTACGCCGGAGTGCAGAGCACCCGGCAGAGAAGAAAAGTTGGATAGAATGTTTTGATTCCCAGCGCGGCCAAAACAACCACGCATGCATTTTCTGGGCAGATAAATTCCTCTAATTATTCAAATACGATAGGCATCTTAGGCGAGTCGGCTGAGATGTCTGTAGTCTTCGAGGCACTCTTGTTATTTTAGAGTCTAGAGAATAAACTACATACAATGAAAGAGTAATGAATAAACTTGCAATCTACTTTTCAGCTCATCAAAGTCGATAATATATACATGCCCCCCCTAAATTAACAGAGGCTCCTTGTTCCCGTCACCGTTTGGCGGGTTTGCTCGGCCCGAGGCCGGCTCTCTCGTTGGAGGAGACTGCGACCAAAGAAGCGACAACTCGGGCGGCAGTGGGGGGACAGGAGCTGGCTGGTTCCATATATTAAGGAAATCAGCCCAACCCACCTCGCCTCAATCACCTCACTGCCACGACGTGCATTCTTCACGCACTCGCTCGCCTGATGAACGAGTGGTTGGAACGACAGCTGACACAAATATCACAGGGACCACGGCCCACATGAAGAAACGGAACAAAAATGGTAAGAAACAAAATAAATGACAAAAAAGGCAAGTTACCAACGCCGTCTCTGATGCAGCTCAAGCTCAGATACATCATCAGACCACCAATGCTATATGTCCTTCTAGGGATACATCTCTCTTTTCCCCCTTCTACCTTCCTCTGTCTTTGTCTTTATCTCCCCTTTCCTCTCCCCGCCCCGCAATTTGAAACCTCGTCTAAGGCGCCAACCGACCGACCAAACCATCTAGATACCCAGGCGGGGGCTAAGAGACCAGAAAGGGGGTCTATTAACGTAAGGATAACAAAAGGAAATGGAAGCTTTTTTCTTGTTAACTCTCCACCGCGTCACAACGCCTCGCAGGGCTCACAGAGACCCCGGGGCTCGGTAGCGGATAGGTGTTGGGGATCCAACCCGGCTTATTGACCGCCACCGCCCATGATTCGGGGCAGTGTCCGCCATCCCTGCTCGTTGGGGAGCTTGGGACGACCAAAGTCCTGGTCGAGGTCCAGGATGACCTTGAGAGCGTTGCGGGTACGAGCGAACGGGCTGGTGTCCAGGGCGCCCTTGATGTGTGCCACGGCGCCAGCAACGCCGCCCTGGGCGGGGAGGTCGGCCTTCTTGCTGCCAGGCATGGGGAGGAGAGTTTGGAGGACTTCGTAGGCGGCCAGGGTGAAACCGAACTGGGGCGACGATCGGAAGATACGGGCGGGGCCACCCTTGAAGAAGGCCGTGAAACCCTCCTCCTTCCAGATGGTCTTGGCGGCGTGTCGCAGGCCGTTGTACTGGGCATCACCCTTGCGGGCCTCGACCTGCAAACGAGTCTTGATAACATCGAACGGCGTCGTCAGGTAGGCGGCGGGCATACCAGCGATGGCACCGGCAGTCAGGAGCTGCAGGACACCCAGCTTGTGGGTTGCCGACTCGCCGAAGAAGTCCCTCTTCAGGTGGCTGTAGGTGGGGAAGTAGATGGCCGAGAAGGGCACATCACGGAGAAGACAGGCGGAAGCACCCTTGTACAGGCCCATGAGACCCAGGTTGCGGACAATCCACATGGCAGATCGCTTGGGCGCCGCGCTGCCGGATTTAGCAACCTCACCCTGGACTTGAAGACGAATCTTGACGATCTCGAGGGGGTTTGTGAAAACCTAGAGAGAGGAGTGAGGTTAGCCTGGGCGCGATATTTGATACTCACTGCGCTTGACGCAAGGCGAAGCTAAGATCCGAGGGGGGAAGGAGAACTTACAACTTGGCAACCACCGGCGGTACCACCAGAAATAACTTCGCTAAACCAGTGGATGGAGCCATCTTTCTTGGTGAAGAAGTTACGGGCCAGGTCATTGACGGTCAGCTTGATGGCCTTTTCGGGGGCGACACCAACAAGCTGGGGCAATACACCGGAGTACAGGCCTCGGACACCCTCGTTACGGACAACCTTCTGGAAACAGTCGATGGAGTTCTTGTACAGCCTCTGTCCGGGCTGCGCGCCACGCTGGTTCTGGAGACGGGTCTTGACGAGATCGATGGGGTACACCATGAAGGCACCGAAAGCACCGGCTACACTTCCCAAGCCAAAGTTGTATGCCGAGGTCAGGATGCTGTACAGGACTGAGCCCTGCTTGACAGTGGGCTTGAGGGCGGCGATGTCAATGTCGTAAATGGGGTTGCGCCACGACGGGTCCAGGACCTTGGCGAAGTCGCTGAGGCCCAGGCGACCAGTCTGGTTATCCAGGCCGGCAAAGTGGAAGAGGATGTCGGCCTCCATGGGGGTGAAGAGGGAGAAGCGGGTGATCTTGGCGGCCTCGTTGAGGAACTCGGACCGTGTGATCTTACCATCGGTGGTGCTCTTGCCCACGGCGCGGCGGACAATCAGCTCTACCAGGTCCATCTCCTTGATCATGTTCTGGAACGCGCGCACGTTGGCGTACGAAATCTTGGAGCTGACGGAGATGTTGCACAGGGTCTGAAGGTTCTCGAGCAAGTGGTCAGAGAGCTTGTGCTTGGCGGTCTCCAGGATGATCTTCTGGAAGTCCTCGGGATCAATGTAGCCATCGCCGTCCTTGTCGAGCAGCTGGAAGGCTTGTCGGATGCGCTCACCCTGCAGGCCGCGCAGCATCTGGGAGAATTGAGGGTAGTCGAGGGTGTGCCTCTTACTGCCGCTGCCAATGTACAGCTTAGCCCACTCCGAGTCCCAGTCAAAGGGAATGTTGTCGGCGCCTCTGTTGAGCTCGTAGAGCTTTCGGAAGTCCTCGTACTTGACATGGCCGGTGCGGTCGACGTCGAAGAGTCGGAAGGCAATCTCGTACTCAGAGTCGGGCTTGCTGAGCAGGTTCTCGAAAACGCCCCAGTCGGCGAGGGTAACACGGCCGGAGTTCTTCCTGTCGGCTACGCGAAACAGGATCGAATACTGTTCACGCTGGATCTTGTGCTATCGTTCCGCGACATCAATTGCATCGTAAGCTTCCAAACGTCTCGTAGATGCCCGCGCGCATGCGGAGCAAAACATAAATCCCCCGCTAGGGAGGACACGGGGAAACTTACGTAGTCCTCGCCGGAGGGAACAACGGCGTTTGTAAACTCATCGGGGCCCAGGTAAAGCTCTCCCGTCGCAGGATCCTTGATGGCATTGGCCGTGAATCGGGCCTTGGTCTGCGCAGAAACCTGGACAGGCTCCTCGGAGCCCACGAGGCCCTCTTTGACCGCTTCCTTCACCTTGTCGATCTGCGCCATTTTGGCAGTTTATCTGGAGGAAAGGCAAGAGAGGTTTCCTACGATCAATTCAATCGGAAAGTTGTCTTAGTTTTGTGACCGAAAGGTTGGCGGATCCAGAGACAATATGTCTGACAAACGTGTCCGCCAAGGCCAGGTTGAGGGTTGGATCCGTCGATCGGAACTACTTCGCTATCTCCACGCACGGGGGAAAAAAGTCGCACACCGTGGGATGGAGGTCGTTTGCGCAATTTCTATTAACAAGCTCCCGGTTTATTTTAAGAAGAAAAGAAAAAGAAAAATCGATCCGAGGGGAAGAAGAGACGATTAAGGAACCAGATTGAGGAAGCTACCGTCAAAAAGTCAAGCTTCGAAGGCCCAATTCCCCCAGATTTTCGAATTCTAGAAAGCTCGAGGCGTATCGGAAAACGCACGGGATTCTCCCAACTCAAATATTAGTAGTAGATCACCAAGGGGCTATGCGCAGGTAGTGGTAGCGCAGCGTCACGCGCCAGGGGGGATAATCTTCTAGTTCGGTCAAGGGGGTGTCCCAGCGGTTGAGCGGAATTGACGGAACAACGTTTTCCCTCGAGCAGCTTGCACGCTTTGAGGGCGTTTAGGAGAACCGGAAGAGCGCAAGTACTGAAGCGGTTCGCCGTGTTCCCCGAGTCCCACGTGTGTCGCATGAAAATCCAGATTCCAATCTATATAAGATGCGGACCCTAGATGCTGCAGAGGCGTCTGGAAAAGTAAGTCAGACCCGATTTGCGCTGTTACCAGGTCTCCAACCCCCACGACCGGACCGGGGCTGCAGAAGAGGCAGTCGCTGCAAGGGCTTGCAGCGACCTCTCCCGCCCCAAGACCGGCAGCTAAGAGCAGCTGAGCAGGTGAATCTGAGCGCACGCGGCGGGTTTACCCGACCAGCGTTATGCCTGTGGTACAGCTGCTACGGGCGACCGCTACTGCTAACCTGCCGTGCCTGCCCGCCCGTGGAGCTATTGATGGGCCTGCTACGGGCCTGTGACACAGCTCCAGCAGCACCGCACCGCAATCGGCCAGCAGCATCCTACCCAAAACTGGGTCGGCGGATTCCCGGGTCTAGTTCGGGATTGGTCCGCTACTGCAGCAGCCCACAGCATTTCCAACGGAGACTGGTTTCCCACAGGACTAACCCCCCGAAACGAGGCTCGCTCACGGGAAAACGGAGATTGATTGCTGGCCAAAGCCGCTAAAGACTAGATGCTGCGGCTCCATACCGCATCGCAGCTAGCGTCTATCCACCAAAACCATCACGAGACTTCCCCATATCCCCAGAACAGAGCACACGAGGAGAGAAAAAAAAAAAAGCCTCCTCTGTTCGCCGGAGCTATCCCCGCACTGCACGAAAGCTCAGACTGACCCTCAGCTACCTTCAATGTGAGGGACTTCCAGGGACTACCAAATCCACAACTCGTTTGCTGTCACGCACGTCACCGCAAATGAACCAGTAAATGAAGTGTTTCTATTAAAGCTAAGGTAACTGCAATCCCCTGACGCCACCTTTGAATCATGCCATTTGAAGGTCTATTAGAGACAGAACAGATGCAAAATCCCATCATACGATGGGCGAAATTATTGATTTCGAGTCATACACGTTTATGGTCCAAAGCAGGGTTCAAAAGCAAATGTAGATCTCAGGGTTCTCCCACTCTCGATCTGTACCTGCCGATCCCGCCAATGTGACGTCCAAAATTCCTCCAGTAAAGTCGGTTGTTTTTGGCAAGGGCAATAATGTCTAGATTAATAGATCCCAACGCCGCCCCCTGGTATAAGCAAACAGCAAAGCCTATAGTGCATAAAACAGAAAAAAGTCTTAGTAGTACGAGATGGATGCGATGTGATCATAAACTCATAAGGTCATTCCAACCATGGACAAACTGTGATGTGTGTTGTGGTTGGTGGGCAAATTTCGGGCTGGCCAGGATACTTGGGAAGCCAGTATTAAAGTGGTGTGAATAATCAGCTTCAATGCAAGGGTTGGGAAACGTTGTCGCCTCATAATTCCCAACCCTTCTCATTCGCAAGTAAGCATACCGGAACCCGACTCTTTAACAGGTGTTGATGGAAATGAGAGAGGCTCAAAGAAGAAGGAGGAGCAGCGCGCGCGATTGTTGGCCTCGAGAGCAAGTCCCGAACAATCCAAACTAGCCAGAAAAGGAGCGCTGGCTTGGTCAATTTCTCATGTGCCTCATGTTTCAATAGGAACGAGATGTCCTTGGTGGTACAACTGATCCGAGGCATCATCCAGGCAAGGAGGCTGTGAAGGTAGCATGCGGAGTGACGACGTGTACTGCGATAAGGCGAATCCTTGTTCGAGGGCATCCTGAACGATCAGCGAGGCCTCCTTGAACCTCTTGTCGCAGTACTTCTCATAGACGGCCCCGTGATGTAGTCGTGGCTGCTCGCAGCAACCAATCATCATGCTCACGAGAGGTCTGAGCTGGCTCCAGGTGTAACCCGAGTAGTGGACGTGGTGCTTGGTCTGGATACTTGTTAGCTTACTATTTCTCTGTCTGAGGATCTAAAGATCCAGTGAAGAATGCGTACCCATTCCCCCTTCTGCAAAATAAGTCGTGAGAGGCAATGCGCTCCTGCAGCCAGGTAGCTTGGGGGCGATGCGACAAAACGCTCGTCCATAATGGTCAACTCGAGGAAGTACTTGGCCAAGGTGCGGGTCTCGAGATCGTAATCATCAGCCTTGCTGACACGTCTCAAGAAGCTCATTGGCCCAGGCCAGCCAAGCTCGAATTGCAGCATACTAAGCATGAAACGCTCTGCCTTCAAAATTTCCTCGGCGGTGTAGCCATTATCAACCATATAGACAATCTCTTGAAGTGACGGGCAGTTGATCTCCTCGTACTTGGAAGCCACGAGGATGGCAGTAGCGCCAACGAGCTGGAGCTTTCCGATGGACACAATCTTTTGGGACAGGAACCGATCGATATAGTTCACCGTGAGGAAGAGTGTCTCTGGGAGGAGGCTGAATCGGCTGTGGACTTGAACCAACCAATCCATGAGGACTGAGCGCATTGACCATTGGATCTCCGTCTGGATATCCATGTAATGCGGGTTGGGAAGCATCTTGACCTGTGGAGACCGCCACGTCAGTAAAGGTTATGCAAAAGAAAACTACTATGCCTTGACCCACCTCAAGTTCTCGCATGTATTCAAAGATCTCTTCACCGTATTCAGCAACCATGCTAACGTCCCATGCTTCTTCTTCAATATCTTCGGGCTGGCGGGTTTGCTCCACCTCGATTCTTGCCTCCTCCAGTTCACGTTGAATTCGGAGGGACACCTTGGGCTGAAGCAACGTTGTAGGGCCGCCAGTTGTCATGTCCCGCGAGCGGAAGGAGTGGGCAGTGGTGTAAGCCTGGTCTTGATCATCATAGTCTTCATCATCCTCATCCCAATACTCTTCTGGCTCCGAGAGTCCTGGCGCGGTTCCATCCGCATAGTTGGCAGGCACGACTCCGGATTCCTCAGATATCTCGGGCAGCCGAGAAGGCATCTCGAGGTGGTTTTCGACCTGCACAGATTGGCTTGCAGCCTCCACCGAGACAGGAGCAGACCCGTCACTATCAGTCTGGGTTTCTGGAGATGATGTGACCTGTGACTCAGTGGCTACACTCTGGCTTGTTGATTCGAGAATAGTCTCCGTCCTCTCCAGCTGTCGGCTCTGGGTCCGACGGAGCGTTGGCTGCCGTTGTTTGAGTTGAGGCTGGCTCTTATGATGGCGCGGCTGAGGGCGAGTTTCAAGCGAGCTCTTCTGCGATCCTCGGCGCTCATGTGAAGCACGGTTAGTATTCTGCATCTTGAGTGCCTCCCGGGTCTCAGCATATGTGGCAACCGCGTTCTCACGGGGAGCAGCCTGTTCCAGTTTCTTATTCGGCTCGTTCGCTCTGTTCTCAAGGCCGCGCTTTGCCTTGTTGGCAACAGCAACGGTTCTCTGGGCTGGACGCGCAAGACCATCCTTCGACACCAGTACGTTCTCCTTGTTCACGGGCCGCGTGGCATGGTTAAATTGCCCAACAGATTTTACCTTGACAACCTTTGCGTCTTCTCGTTTCGCGCCGACGGCTTTTGCCAGGTTAGTCACGTCGCCAAATGCTGCGCGCTTTGCCTGCCCACGAAAACCGGCCGTTGACGCGTGAGAGTTCGCGATATTCCCGGTCGAGTTATGTCGCTGATGGATGGCATTCTCGGTCCCCCGAGGGCGAAAAGGCTGGAGAGCCTAGGATGGTTAGCATGGGCACAGAAAGAGCCAGACACACGTCGAAAGGCATCCAAATCAACGCGTCAATGTGGGTGTTGGGGCTTCTGCTTACTCTAGCGTCCATGGCTGGGTAGGAGAGTCTGATAATTGGGTATATTGGTCGCCCTGCGCGCGTCGCGATGGACTACCCACGACAGGTAGTTATCTTCGGTCGGGCTTTCGATACAAAAGTCGTACGCGAGTTGGATGATATTAAATTGGGGCTTCGCTGGGCGTGGTGATGAGGGTATTCGATAATTGTTCGGTTTGGGTGGTTGGGAGTTCTCTCAGGGAGGGCAATGGGGAGAGGTGAATTGACGCGGAAAAGCGAGAATGATGGCCCTGGGAAGGCTTGATGAAGTTGAACAGAAGAAGGACAGACCGTTGGAGTCGGAAAGTGATACAACCAATGAAGTAGGCGAACTCGCTAAGAAGCGGCCTAAAAACTGGTCGCCAGTGAGGTTCGTGGTGATGTCGGCACTATAAAGGCGCTGCAGAAGAAACGAAGGAAAAATAAATGACGGAAATCAAGATTAAGTTTGGGGGCAGAGGAAAGGGAAGAACGCAATGTGACGGCTGGCTGCAGACTCTTGCCAGTCGTTGTTGTGCTGTGCAAAGACCAGCTAAAAGCTCCTGAGCTGGCTATTTCATTACTCGCAATTCCAATTTAAAATGACTGACTGAGGCCCATGTTTGTTTGTTTATGTCTCTGCCGTCCAGCATTAAACGCTTTCACAAGATGGGATTGGCTGGCAGCCGCCGATGCATAAAACGGCATGTAGCGCACAGACCACTTGAAGATCACTGCGCATCAACTCTCCGTCGTCACAGCGATGACGGGATTTCTGGGGTCGCATCAGCACTCAAGGCTCATCTCTTGGCGCAGAGCGGTTCCTTAGTCATCAGGTTCGCAGCTATTTTGGGCTCAAATTGGTTGGTGACCTCTTTCCATGAATGCGCCATCCGTGTCCGTTGTAAACCCACAGCTCTTGCTTTGCTCTACCTGCGTTGCTCTTTATCTCAACGGACGGGCGGTCGCGCTTGGATGAGATTGGAATGTATCAGCGCGTGTGCCCTGTCTTGCGCTCATCGCTCTCCTGCATGAGTCGGTTCTGCGAACCCCTTTGATGACAGGCTAGACTAATCCCAATCTGGAAATTTCACTTCTCCTCGCGTCTCCCACAAATAGGCGAAATGTACGTCTTTACACTTCTCCAGTGATATGTGACGCACATCAATGCATTGTTTGTGTGCTAATAACTACAATCTTCCTTCTCGCCCCTTTGTGTTTTTCATCCGTCGCCGGCCTCCAGGTGGTGGCATTTTCACAATTATTCATGCAAAAACGCGGTTTCGGGCTCCTAAGGTCGGCCTACGCCAACATCTCGCGCAGTCACGTGATGACTTCCAACTTCAATCGTCAACTCCAACTATTATCCCATACCCTGGACTATTGCGCATCGCATGCTTGTATTGCTTTGCATGTTGACAATCGACGCTCAATTGCGAGGCACAATGTTGATACTATACGCTGACTATCAATTATTATAGTGTTTTAGTCTTCCCTTCCGCCTTTAGTTCCTGCTACTTCGGTTCTTGAAGATATCCTACTACATGGCCTCGAAGCATCATAGAACTTTTGGCCTCACTCCCTACGGATCCTCGGGTCAGGCCGTCGCACTTCTGGATCTCAATAGAACCCTTGGCCCCTCTTCCCCGAGAGCCGCCAGGGTGGCCGCGTCAGGCTAATTCGAACTACGAGAAGCCACCGCTTTTTTAATTTTGGCCCCGTGCTGTAGAAGACATTTCCTGGTCCTGTCAATATCTACATGGATAGCTATCAGAACGGGGAGAGAACCCGAGATGGCACATCGTTTCCGCCTCGACTCATGATTTCAACCTAGCCCAATAGGACTTCCAAATAAGAATGGAAGGAAATCATGCGTGGATCCCCATGTGAGCGCACGGGGCATGGACTTTGAGCCATGTCTCAGTACAATTGCTAGCCAGTTCACGATCGCATACTATGTGCGCTGTGAAAACAGAAGTGCCGGAGGTCCCTTGTGACAGACAGGTATCTTTGAAGATCCTTGCTACATCGCTGGCCCCCGGCTAACCTGAGAATAATTATCCGCACCTAGGCATCCACACATGATGATATCAATTGATAGAATCACATCGCTCTCGAGTCGAGCGCATGAGAGCTCCCGCCTGACTCGCTTGGTTCGAGTGAACATCATTGTTTCCAGATGAAGCCAACCGGCCTGTGCAACTATTAACCAAAGCGCATTGCCCTTACTCATCAAATGAAATGGGTCAGCAATGCGTTCTGACAGCCCTCGTCTATTGGCTCCG
This sequence comes from Clonostachys chloroleuca, assembly GCA_037952775.1. Classification (NCBI taxonomy): domain Eukaryota; kingdom Fungi; phylum Ascomycota; class Sordariomycetes; order Hypocreales; family Bionectriaceae; genus Clonostachys; species Clonostachys chloroleuca. Next base: position 16,796,877 of record JBANAY010000003.1, on the reverse strand, counting down.
GTTCATCACAACAGCTGGTCCACTCCAAGCCACCGCACCAGCAATACCTACGCCATAAAATGATAATACCCTTTTTGATGAGTGCTAATTATACCCATCAGATGCCGGCGGGAGTGTCCTTGTATCTTGTCTCAAGAGTTGCATGAGTGTTTCCCCTTTCCTCCTGGAAGTATCGCTACGTACCTGCGAGTATTCTCTGCCTGTCCCGCCATGTGTCTGTACAATCTGGTTCAAGCGGGATGTAAAGTGCGCAATTGCGTGGCACCAACCAGTAGTAGCCTTCTGCCCATCAGGGCAGAACTTGCTCCATGTGTCTACCGCACGGGGAAGAACAGGCGATGCATTTTGGGTCCCCCAAGCATGCACACCAAAGGCAATAGGCCATACACACCGTCTTTTGCGCCCACCAACCCGCACGTTCGTTCACACACAGATTTGCCACGCCATTTTCCCGTTAATTCTCTGCTCGAGCCAAGGCCCACCGCAAATGCCTGGAATGGCTACCTTATTAATTAACCTCCCTAGCTTTGACATGTGTGGGTAGGGTGGGTAGAGGGGCATCGTCTAAAGCCCGTGCTCTGCTCTGGCACAACATCCCGAGAATACGGCGGGCGCAATGGGTTCCTTCCTTTGCCAACAGCTTCTTTTTGCGACTATCTACGCCCAGCAGCACCTCCAATTAGAAGGTTGGCATAATAACAGCGCCTGCTTTGTCTCACTTGGGCTGCTCTTCCCAGCGAGCGGGGCATGATTGGAGCGATTGCCATGCTGGTCATAAAACTGCCTAATACGATCCTTCATACATCGCACACACCTCGTGATAATCCTAGATGTCGCCCACCTGTAACCCAATGTAGCCAGATAAATAGAGCCATGATGCCCGACCATATATCGCGACCAAGAAAAACAAACAGACCCGGTCGCGCCACGTAGGCTAATAAACATTCACGCATGCCAGGGAGCGGATCTTATTGGAGGTTTCGACGGTGAGATGAGGTCTGGCTTGACAGGACCTGAACCCAACCCAGATCTGGTGGCCTCAGGGCCAGTCATTCATCGGGAGGCCCCAACCTTGAACGGGCTTTGAAACAGAACCAGTCGGGGAAGCCATAGCGTTGGATCGCAACCAGCAAGCACCTGCGCAGGCGGGCAGCAAATTGTTTCCCACTTCTCATGCGCCTATCGAATCGCACAAGGTTCGCTGATGATGGCTTCGCACGCACGGCGGCAAAGAGGCAAGGGCTCATTGCTATCGTATTGGCTTTTTTTGTGTGTTTGGCTAGGCCTTGGCTTGGCTGACCTGACCTGAGATCCCGTCGCAGCGTCTGCGTCCCTCACACTCAATCGAGCCCAGCCAATCCCCACCTCCATCCGTTGGCGGACAGGGCGGCCAGTTGATCCCTGTATGAAGCAGACAAGGCAGGCGCCGTCTGCGAGGTGTGGCCAGGGGCTGCGATTCATTGGTGGATGGAGGCTTCTGATCGCCAGTTCACTGATACTGCTGGTCCTGTGCGAAAAAACTGCGCGCGCGCACAGAGGGGCAAGACGTTCGCGCCGTCCAAACAGCGTTTACCGCTGATGCTATTTTGGCCGTTGCAAGCGGCTGCTGGGTTTGGCATTAGGTTTCCTCCCGGCGAACCGTCGCATTGGACGGCGCAAAACGGGCGTCGCAAACCCGGACCTGATTACGGCTGCCCTGTGCCTGATGCGATGCGATGCGATGCGATGCGCTGCCCTGCCCTGCGCAAGATGGGCACAAGTACATACACAGACATCCACTCTGCATGCCCAGCCAAGTGAAGTGCCTCTGAACTAACCTCCAGCTAACCATTACTATTGTGGATCCCGGGTTTGATGGTGTCAGGATGGTCCAGCAAAGCAGCATCGGCTGCAGGTCGCGTGCCATTCATCTGTGGTTGTGCGCACCCTTGATGGCCCATACCACGTCGACTAGCGGAGCAGAATGCATGTCAGTTGTTGCGCCTCTTGGGTTGAGATCGCAGCTGGACAAAGACAAGAGTGTGGCGACGAGGGAGGGGTCGTATGGCCCATCACGCATGCCGGCCAATCTGAATTGTGCTAGTACCACCATATGCATAGATGCTCCTGTATGGTTTGGCTCCGTTTGGGTTCGTTTTGATTTGGCTTGTCCTTGAAGGGTTTCGAACCATTACACCAGTGCCTGGCTAATTGACAGCTTGCTCACCTCCCACTCGCCGCTTCGGCTGTCCCTCTCTGATAATGATCCCCCCAGGGAACCTGGATGGCCAAGCGTGCGTACGTTTGGCTGGCGCCTGTCCACCCGTCGGGCCTGCATAGGTGCTAAAGTATCGAAGCCCTGCCTGCAGTGTGTTGTGTTAGCGACAGCCCACTGGTCCCAGCCGCCCGTTTTTCTGGCTGGTTGTGGTACATTGAGTTTATTGGGGCAGCCGGATCAACGTCTCCATCTATGGCGGGGTCGAAGAGGAGGTTGCTGTCGATGAAGCATGTTACTATTGTTGCAGGCTTTTGAATTAGCACTGTAACCGCAAGTGACCTGACGAAAAGAATGAGAATGGAATGGAGGGCCTCTAGGTCTGGGTGCCGCTGGCTGACCGGAAGTCAGTCCATCCCATCCATTCAATCCATGTCGCTTTCGAGAATACTCGGTGCGGAATTGCGCAGGCATTAATAGGGCATTCGAGTACAAATCGGACCCTCGTTATACCGCTAGGGTAGCCAAAGCAGAATTGTTGCGCATTTAGGCCTGAGGCCAATCCAATGCGCTTGCATCGGAAGAGTGAGCTCGCTAGCACCACTTTGATGGCTGTCAAGGCATTGTTCGACTAGTCTCAATCTAAAGAAACGGGCATGCGCACTCATGGTGCATCCATGACATGATGCGAAGCAAGTCTTACTTCCCTCGATACTAGACAGGAAGTTCACCGTACAGTCAGTCGCCTAGGATCGACAGCCAGCGGCACTTGCGCCACCGACCTACCTCCTACATGCCCAATTATCCAGTTACATGGCATGCTGGCTTTTCTTGGATTAGCAACACCCATTGAGGTGCGACTTCATAACACTCTAGGCCACATGACGGCCAGCCGCCCGTAGGGGGAAGGGCTGTCCATGTCACTCCACCTTTCCCGTAGTTAAGCAGTGTAAAAGACTCAAGTGAGCAAGTGAATGGCTGAGCAAGCGATTGGATGAATGATTGCCCAGATGATTGACTGTTGGAAACACAGCTATCTGTTCCTCGTTTCCGTGACTTGGGTGGTAGGTATTGTGGGTTTGCGGTTTCGCACCAAATGTGCCTGGCTCCCAACAAAGGTAGTGCCGTCTCCTCTGGGCTGTCCAAGCCCTCACCAAGCCAGCCTCAACGATGGCCCGTTGTCTCTTTGAGAAGGGGCGATCCCAAGCTGTTCTCCCTGGTGACATGATCTCCTCACAAGAGCAGTGAAGTAGTTTCAGCCATGAATATAATCATCCATTCCTTTCGTTAAGCGCGCGTAGTCGGGCGGGTAGGGAGGCAGATACCTAAATGGTAGGCAGGTGTGTGCTGTGCGAGCCTGCCCACACCCCCGAGGACACTGCCCGAGGGCGGCCTAGGCCTGGATTCCAGGGCGCTAGCGGTCATTACAGGCGCTGCCAGCACCCAGTGTACACTACAGCACCGAGCCAGGCCTCTGCCAGCGGACGACAAAATCCCATCGACTCGCTTGGCTCCTCTTTTCCTCCTCCTGCACACACTCCGCCAGATTCACCGTCACCACCAGCTTCCCAGGTCGCTACAAGTCTATCTGGTAAGTCTCCTTTGCTCTATCGTCGTGCGCGATCACTTTGAACCCTCAATCAAATCATCCTGTTTCCCCGGAACACTTGCAGTATTCTGGGTCGGCCGCCTCACTCCGAAGGCCGCCTGCCTACAGAGCGCCGACACATCCAAGGGACCGTTAGCCCTTGGATGGCCTCATCAATGCCTCATTCAACACTATCAAAGCCTGTTTGAACCAGCGATCGCTAATAGTCTTCAAGGGAATTCATAAACTTCCGTCCCAACCGTCGTTTCCTCGTCGCCCACCGTCCTTGTCACTGCGCCGCCAGTCCTCACCCAAGTGGCGCTTACCGCCCGCAACCCAGGTGGTAATGCATCATTGAGCCTTCTTCGACATTTACCATCATCGACGAGCCTGCGATTCTTATATAAATACAATACCATTCCTCAGGGACCAATACTTCGGATTTCTGAAGTCGACGTCGCTGTCCTAGGAGGCCTTGGTTACGTCTCCTAGCAGGGCACACAGCCTACCTCGTCAGACGTTAGCAAGCGTCTGCCAACCCTCCCTCCCCTTTCCCTCACCACTACAATACCCTCAAGGCCTTTGGCTATAAACACACACATCCCCCCATCACATCAACCATGACCTCAATGTCACCGACGAGTGGCCCTATTGGGTACCCCGATCACTCCCCAGGTGCCGAGAGCGTCTCCCCCGGCCAGCCGGTCGCTCCCAAGAATGTCGCATTCGAACTTCTCTTCTTCGATGCTCCTCAATACCGTGCGCGCTTGCCCATGCGAGTGCAAATTTACCCCCATGACACAACCGACTCGATTGTGACGACGGTAAAGAACTTTTATGGCCTCTACTCGGGTCCGACCGGATCGAAGGGGGTTAGCTTTGAGGACAAAGACGGCAATACTCTCATTGCGCGGTATGAAAACTTCCGCAACAACATGATTGTCTACGTCAGAGTCTTCGAGGAGTTCTCTACAGAGCCCGCTACATACAGTCATCACCCCTATCAGTCCAGCGCTGCGGGCAGCCAAATGTACTACTCTGGCAATGGCTATCCCAACCAGCGTTCGTCCCATGAGATCATTAGACCAAGCTCGAGAACTTCGCGACGACGAAGTCGATCTCCTAGTGGCTCTAGGGGAAGCAGGAGTAACTCGGCTAGCAACTCCAGCCAGAAGCGTCGCTCCCGATCATCCAAGAACCGTACTGCACTCAGCCAAGCCGACTCGTATAGCGATCACCAAAATGGCTACAGCAGCGGCGAAGATGCCCCTAGCACCACTTCGGGCAGAGCCAAGGAACTTCTTGGCACCACCGATATCAGCGTTGACAACATTGTCGAGGGTGGCCGACGGAAAAGAGCCAAGTTTGAGAGCTCGGTCGGTTCCCCTGCCATTTGGCCCTTCGCTTTGAAGAAAACTAACCGTTTTAATATAGGAGCTTCCTTTGTTTGCACCGCCCCAGATGCCTGCGGCTACATCCAACCCGTCCGTCTCGCCCGCCCGCCGAATTGAACAGCATCGACCATCGCTTTCTTTCACCCCAAACGGCCACAACCCGTTCACCAACCCTCGCCCCATGCATAGCGCACATGGTTATGCCAATAGCATGCAGTCGAATACATACACACCCAATGATCATGATGGTCGCCGAACCCGTGCCAATAGTAGTTTGAGTGGGACTGGCGCTATCCTTCCTACACCCGACCCAACTGTCGGAAGCTGTATGTCCGAGGAGGACAAGGATGTCGCTCTGCAATTAATGCGCCTTGGCGACATGTCCAATATCTCCCATGGCAGAACGTCGGCGTCGACACTTGACGATACCTTCAGTGGCAAGGCCGATGCTACCTCGTCCACCGGCGCTACCAGCGACGGTGACAGTGAGAGTGAGGACGAGCTCCCTGCTGCTCGTCGACAAAAACTTGACATGTCGGGCGCATCGCGACTTATTTACCCAACCACAGAAATGCACCCTGTGCCCACTGCCAGCACAGAGGTTGACGAGGCTGAGTTCGAAGGAAACACTGAGGCAAAGTCTATCAAGAACAAACCCGTCCCTAAGCTCAAGGCTTCTGCTATTCCCAAGCCTGTCAAGCCTATGAAAGTATCGACAGCAAAGGCGAAGAAGGCGCCTTCTATTCCTGGCGTCCCCATCTCCCCTGCTTCGCAACCGCCATCTCGCAAGCAATCTGTCGTCTCAAGCACCACTCTAGGTGTGCAGGGTGAAGATGATCAGCCTGACCTATCCACCAAGCCACGCTGCCAGCGGTGCAGGAAGAGCAAGAAGGGTTGCGATCGCCAGCGACCCTGCGGACGCTGCCGCGACGCTGGCCTCTCTGCTGATCAATGTATCAGTGAGGATGAGGGTAATGGCCGCAAGGGCCGTTATGGACGACATATGGGCGTACCCATCAAGAAAGATGAAGCCCTTGCCATTACTCAGCCTACACTTCTACCAGCTGCCCCCATTGCCCCTTCATCGGTAATGACCGCAGACAAGGCTAAGAAGCGGAAGAGATAGCCCAGATGCGTTCATGGGTGTATGGCGCAACACGTTGTATGTTGGCTGGACAAGCCATAACTTTACGCACGAGTGTTCCTAGGCTCAGCTACATATTGACATGCGACAATCGCAACAATGAAAGGAACGCCAAAAATAAGAAGTAAAAAAAAACGACTGCACAATCACTCACCTTTATATTGAGTGGCAATAATATGCTGAAGATCTATCAAATATGGAAGTTTTCGGTATGCACCCTTCCCTTCCGGATAACAAGGGGAACTGTGCAGAACAGCTGGGTTTATATTGTTTTCTCTCGAATCGTCTGGTGTTTAGACGATGGTTTTCTTTTTACTCTTTTGTGACGAGGATATAGGAGCTTGTAATTATGACGGTCTTTAACGGCCATTACACTCCTTGAATTGGCGTTTGAAGCTATGTGGGGGTATGTTACTCTTATTGCTTTGTTTTACCAGCACTGGTTGTGACTTCATTTTTTTTTTCTGTATCTTTTCCCTCGGAGATATCCAAGGACGAGCGACAGCATTCTGCATGCGCAGAGCGATGCGAAAGCTTACATTGGGGAGGCGGTGCGAAAGACGTCAGGGATTTGGAAATCTTTTACTGGGCAAAAGCTTGGAACAAGAACAAAAGGGGCAACCGAGGGATCCTCACACTCTAAATAGGGTGCGCGTTAAGGAGGGCAATGGTGATTAACGGGGATTGGTATCGCAATAGGGCTACAAAAATGGCGGCGGTGTGCGCGTGGTCTGGATGAGTAGAACTGTCCACCAGTCAAGGACAGGCTCGAAGGAGCATGCGACTTGTTTTTGTTTCCAATACTTTGATTTTCTGCATGTCTTATTCACTCAAAAAATTTGTCATTTGAAATATCCTGTGCCATTTAACTCTACCAGCTATTCGGTGGTATGCCCTTACTGGGAGATGAGATGTTCTAATGCGCGCGCATTGGAACACATTTGCTTTCGCAATTCGAATATTTATGCACCCAGCGCATTATTTTTCCGGAGCATTGCCCCCCTTGTGCGCCAATACGTATAGAGCAATCGATAGTCAGACGACGCCAATACTGGGTTGCCTGCACCGCTATTTGGGTAGGTAGATAAGATAAAAAAACACACAAAGCTATCACTCCATTTCTCATTTGCGACAGCAAAGTTGTGTACTGATCGGCGCTAAGACAGATCTTTTCGAGTGGCGGGTGGTGGTTCAATCTAACTTCTTTTGGACTAACGCACTCGGGTCGGTAAACCCCGGTTGCAGGGGCCCATGACAAAATAACACCCGATTGGTCTAAACCGCTGACATGGACAAATGCGGACATTGATTGGCCGCAGATACCGCGACAACTACCAGCGGCTTATTGGCTAGAGACGCTGACAAACGAGAAGATCCATGCCGCCTTTCCTATCCTGGCCAGTCCTACGTCACCGCCTTGTTTACTTGCCCCGCGTTTCGGAGGGGTAATGTTTTGATCAAAACAAACAAAAAGCATAACAAATCGCATACTTCGAGCTTTCCCCGTCAGCACGATGAAAAAAAATTAGCATCTGGCGTCGAATCCAATTTTGAAGTAGGCGATAATTTTTTGGTAATTTTACCGGTCGACAGACGGCGAGAAAATGGCGGTGACTAAAATCGCAGTGCGCCCACAAATGGCATCGGGCGGTGAGAGAGCGATTTCCTTTTCGGGCTCTTTGCACGGAAGGCCATGTCCGACCCGGGACCCCGCTCCGGCCGGAGTTTTGTGGAGTTCAACAGTGGCGGCGTACCCTAAACCCCAGCTCGCCGGATAAGGGACCTGCGAAACTCTCGGGTGAGCACGAGCAGGTCAGAGGTCACAAATAAATAAATAAAAATCTCCGCGGTTCCATCTTGTGTGGACTCAAACCTCATATTGATACTTTTTTATGATGTTTTCGTCGGTATTTGTAATCCTCATAATTCTCGGTCCCGCCATTCCAATTGACATTGGCGCGTTCTGTTTTGGACCCCTTGAAACCCTTTGCTGTAGAAGTTAGTGGCCTCACCTGCTTAGATAATTACGGCCTGCGGCAAACAGGTAGGTCGCAACATGCTCAGCTTCACCTCCGGTCGTCAACCAAAGGGCGCGGCGCATTCGCGGGCTGGCGTCGGCTTTTGGATTGACTTGCCAACCTTGATGCGCGATGCACTCCACACATCTGGATATTTGAGCCAACGGGGAATCTGCTCTGCACCTTGTGAGCCCCACCTCGGGGGATTCTGCGATGGATATGGATTACAGTGGAGACGGTCGCTGGAGGACGGTCTCTGTGCCCGACTTCTGGAGAGATAGGGCGCGAAGATGATAAAGATTTTGCTTGTTAATCCCGGTCTAGTTAAGAAAGGAAAGCGACACCGGAGAGGACTAATACATATGCATTGTCCCCTCAATACGACCGTGACTAAACCCGTGAACGATCTATAATCATTATTCTTGCTCGTCCAAACATCTGTGAAAACTATCCAATGATCCAAATTTTCGTAGATTGTCGCCTTATCCCGAGGACGATTTCAGGCATAGGTTACTGTCACAGACGCCCCGAATAAGCTCAACATGGTCGAAGACGAGGAGAAGGCAGTGCGCTCTGCCCCCGTCGAGCGAACAATCTCCAACACGGACGCGCCTGTCCTCTACCACGATGCGGATGGGAACTTTAACCCGCCTGACCGGGGCCTTCTCGCCTGGTCTCAGGTCCTCGCCACCCTGCTCATCAATGCCATGTGCTGGGGGTATCCCGCTGCCTACGGCGTATACCAATTGTACTACGTCGAGACGCTCAACCTGCCCTCGTCCCAGGTATCCTGGATCGGCTCCATCCAGATCTTCCTGACCTTTGGGATATGCACCGTCTCGGGTCGCCTATCCGATGCAGGCTACACGAGGCACTGCGTCGTCGGCGGCTGCGGCCTGGCCGTGCTGGGCACCTTCATGGTCAGCCTCGCCACCAAGTACTGGCAGATCTTCCTCGCGCAAGGGGTCTGCACGGGACTGGGGCTGGGGGTCGCCTTCATGCCGGCCATAACGACTCTCAGCTCCTACTTCAAGAGGAACCGGGCCTTTGCGCTCGCCATCGCCGCGACGGGCACGTCGGTTGGGAGTATCATCTTCCCTTCCATCGTCCAGTACCTGATCCCCAAGGTCGGTTTTCCCTGGGCCGTGCGGTGCGCTGCGTTCGTCGCGCTGTTCATCGTGGGGGTTGCCAACCTCCTCCTGAAGCCGTATCTCCCCCCGCGGAAGGCTGGCCCTCTCGTGGAGTGGGGTGCTTTCAAGGAGCGCACATACGCCCTCTTCACTCTCGGGGCGTTTTGTAACTTTTATACCCTGTATTTTGGTTTCTTCTATGTAAGCCGGTTGACGTCTTTGCCTATTTGTCATGTGAATGCTAGCCAACCGATACTAATACCGCGATAGATTAATAGTTATGCTCGGACCGTGATTGGGTTCTCGTCGCAAGAGGCCGTGAGCATGATTCTCATCGCCAACGCCCTCGGCATCCCGGCTCGCATCGTTGTGGGGTACCTGGCAGACAACCTCCTGGGCCCGATCAACATGTACCTGATTTCGCTGTGCTACCTGGGGACCATCACGTACGTGTGGATGACGATACAGACCCGGGCGGCCATGTACATATTCAGCGTCTTCTACGGGCTGGCGGTGGGCGCCACCCAGGGCGTCTACGTGGGCGCGCTGGCGAGCCTGACCAGCGACCCGCAGAAGATGGGGACGAGGTTCGGCATGGTGTCGACCCTGTCCGGCTTCGCGACCCTGGCAGGGCCTCCCACGGTGGGAGCCATCATCGACCAGTCGGGAGGCGAGTATAAATGGGCGCAGGTATGGGGTGGAACGCTTGCCTTTGGGGCGGCACTGGCCGTGTTCGCTTCTCGCACGGCTGCGGTTGGCTTGAAGTTCAAGGCTAGGCTGTGAGTGGTTCTAGACATGCAGATTGGAAAGCGGAGGAAATGGATATGTGGTTTCTGCGAAACCAAGCTAATATGTATGGTTCACTGTAATGACGGGAGGGGGAGGATGGGTTTACAGCCAGAAACATGCTTGATATTGGATAATATTTAATCAGGATATATTTTTCTCGGTACTTGGATTTTAGTTTATAATTCCGTATCACCTACCTTTATGGAGATTTCTCCAAGTGTTCCAGAGCCAATTTGATGAGGCGACATACCTGTGAACCCTCCTGCCATACATGGTCGTGCTCCCCAGCCAGGTCTTTCAGAGTCAAGAGATTGGCATCGCTAGCCTTCAACTTCGCGACCATTTCATCAATCTCAGGTTCATCTACAAGTGTGTCTTCGGGCGACCAGGCCAAAATATTGTGGGAAGGCAGATGGCGCCCGCTGATGTGGCCATCTGGGCAGCAGGCGGGCGAGGCGACCCCCATCTGGACCTGTCACTGCTAAAGGCAGATGTGATGAACCCAGCATAGTTCCCGTCGTGGCGCTGGTCAATGCCGTCGAGATCGTAGATACCAGAAATGCCGATGATGGTCGTCGGCAGTGGCACTGACGGTGGTGGTACCTGACCATCTAGAACGTAGCTACCCATGCAGAGCTGGTACGCGAGGGTAGCACCGGCGGAGTGGCCGACGAGGATGTACCTGCTTCTGGCGAGGTCGTACTCCTGCACAAGGAACTGGAGCGCGGACCAAACGTCGTTGATGTGGTCGGGGTGTTTGGCGGCACGCAGCTCCGAAGCAGGGGTTTCAGGGCCCTGGGGGTGTTTGGGGTGTGGTGAGAGCCTGTAGTCGATGCTTGCGAAGCCGCGTATGGGAGCGTGGGCTAGGCTGTCGTACGAGGCGACCACATGCTTGATGGAGGGGATGAAGTCCTCCTCGGTGTTTCTGGGGTCACCCCATGCGCCCCCGTGGATGAAGCTGGTCAGGACGGCGGGTTGGTCAACTCAGAGCTCTCTCACTCATTGGGTTTGGGTTGCTTACATGACCCAGGCGCCACCTGACTGTGGTTTGATGTCTGGTGATGGCTCCCACACACTTAAATGCTGGCGGACATTGTCGCCGTAGGAGTGGCGTGTGTGCCTGAGCTGATCCATTCGCTGGCCGTGATGCGACTGGGCTGCTTGTGTTTGGGCGGCACGTGAAAACGAGATACAAGCTCAGTGGGTGTACACGAAGCGGGGTTCTGGATGGATCGGCCTTTGGCTTGTAGCACCTTAGTCCCAGGCACAGCAGTTGGTATTCGGATCGTTCTGTTGCGTTATATATTGTGGATGGTTCTACAGCCGCTCCCGTGGTATCCGCCGTTGCATTGGATCCATGCTGTGGATGGGGGATGCGGATAGGGGAGTGACCACTAACCAGTGCAATAGCCGCTAGAATTAGGTGATTGTCCATCCCATTATACGCTGTCGCATCAGTAACGTTCCATGCATGTTCAAGGTTGCTGGCAGTAACTCGCTGCAACAGCCTCGTCTCCAGCGGGCTTCATCAGTCCTACAAAAACATCGTCAAACAGCAGGTGGTCTGTAACTCAACCTGTCGCAGTTACGTCCGAGTGTCCTGGGGTTTTCTTTTTCCCTTGCCTGTGCTTCTGGTTGATTTGGGTTTAGGTACTAATAATGTATGCGCCTCCTTTCCCCTTTTGAACCCGCCTTTATGCGACTTCGCTTCTGATCTGCAAATGCTGTGCGACTATTTTATGCGTTAGAAGCGCTTTGGACTCGGTGTAGGTGGCACATTGCGGCCTTTTTTGGCCTGTGAGATCCATCATTTTGATCAATCACTCAGCTGAAAACCGGGCTTGTTAGCGACGAATAAGCAGTGCCTGTCATACTTGTCTTTGACACACGTGAAACAAATCCTTATACCTGGATCATTAACGATTTCGTTGTTGTGTTCAATGGCACCAAGCACAAAAACATGCAGTACGGTTAACTGAGACCTAGAAGCCTTCAGAGAATAACCTGCTAAGCTTAGGGCTTCCTAAGATAAATACAAGCGATCACAAGCTCATAGGTGCTGCGAAGGCAGTTGGATCAACTGAGACCTAGAAGCCTTTCAGAACTTGCCTGCCCTAAAACAGCAAGCTATGTAGGTAGTCCGCTCAACTTTAGCAGTTAGGGTTTTAGTTGATCCGACTGACTTGGCAGTACCTATAAGCTTGTGATTGCTTGTATTTAGGTATCTTAGGGAGCCCTAAGATTAGCAAGTTATCCAGCTGCCCATCCCTGGGCACTGCCACCTGCGGTTTGTTCTTTGGCATCTTTGTATTTGTAGTTGGTCAAGTTCAGAGTAGATCGGGCGAGATTTGATGGCAAGCGCAGGCTCGGTGGGATGTTTGAGACCTGAGTTGGAGCGATGAAGGCAGCGATCTGCGAGACTCGACTGACTTGACTGAGTAGCGATGTAATAGACGGATTGTCGATGTAGATTTGAGCTGTGCGGTTCAGCTAGGCTGGGGATGGCGACTTTTAAATAGATAGAAAGCAGTATTTTAAGGTTCATGAAAGGAATTAAGTCGACGAAAGAGTCATTATGCCGGGCACAAGCTATTATTGGTGTTGAACCTTACGTACAGCCGGGCGTAAGCCTCGTATCTGGGCAAAAAGGCTGAAGTTCAATGTATTATGATGCTGGGTATAGTGTCAAGTTGTTGAATTCTTGGCGTTTGGGAATTCCCTTTTTCTTTAGCAGCTGCCACATAACTGCATAGCTCTCACACTTACTACTTACCACGCAAAAACATGCTTTCTTCTGTGAAGAGCCTCACTAGTCTAACAACCGTTTCAATTGGACTCCAATCGGATAAAAAGGGTGTGATGCTCCGGACTCTGTGCTACGGCTAGACGAGCGAAGGCGAGCCTGGCGCATAGCTGGTTGCGGGGAGGTGTTTGATTCTGATACCTTTGTCCCTCTAGCCCTTCCGCAATTGGCGGCTAGGGCCAATCTGATGTATTGTCATTTAATGTCGGGAGGCTGTCCATTTCATGATCCCTAGCTTGTACCTGCATACATGACGTACAAACTATTCGTGCTTCCATAGCTGCTTGTTGCTCTCTCTCCTTCCTGTGACACGATGCAAGACAAAATTTGTGCGCTCACGATCTGCCGGGTTTCGCTGGCGTGAATTTGGTACTGGCTCGATACTACAGACGCCTTTTGTAGACCAGTTTGGCCAGAGCAAACGGAGTTTGCGTGGTTGATATGGGTCCTTGGCGAGGCCATGATCCGAGTTCAATGTTGATAGCTCCGTTCATTTGCTTGCAGATGTGGTGGACCTGTGTTTATCTCGTTACTTGCTACGTTCCCAATGGCTACGACAGAGCGGTTTATATCGCTCGCTCGTGGCCGCTCGACTTTAAAAGACTTCCACTCCTCTCCTCTCCTAACTGATCCGAAGGAATAAGTCTTGACATTTTTTATCAGGATTAGTTATGGAGAATCCCGGCGTTGATCTCTCCGAGACGAACGGCACACGCCTGCTGATAACGAATTTCGTCTTCTTGGCTTTGTCGTGGATTGCCGTCACTCTCCGGACTTATACCAGGGCGTATCTGATTCGTTCCTTTTGTACCGATGATTGGATCATGCTTATTGCCCAAGTAAGTGCTACAGATATTTCATGTGGTTTGGCGATGGAGACTCTTTCTGAACTGACTGTCTGTAAGGTGACTTTCACAATATACTCAGGCTTTCTCTATGCTGGGCTTGAGGCGGGTATAGGCCGTCATAATGCCGCTATAGAGGATGCTGATCGTGAAGTCGCCGCACTCAAGGTGAGAATTGGATGCACGAACTTCAAAATTTCTTCGATTATGTTGACTTGGCCAAGTGGCAGGCCCTGGCAATCAGCATGTATATCGTGCTGATGCTGTTGATCAAACTGAGTATTGGATTCTTCCTGTTGCGCATCACCATTCATATGACAGCGTACGTGCGGATAATCAGGGCGAGTTTGGCACTTATATTCATCTCCAGTGCCGTTGTTTTCTTCTGGAATATCTTCCAGTGTATCCCAGTCGAGAAGCAGTGGGATTATCGTATTATGTATGGACAGTGTGTTCAGCCGGATGAAATTGTTGTTGTGGCGTACGTCATGAGTGCTATCACGATAGTGACGGACTTCTTCTATGTGAGCAGATCTTCTATCCCGGCTGCCGTTCTCTCTGAAGGCTGTATCAAAACGAAAGAATAACAGGAGAGCCGCTCACACGTCGCTAGGCCCTTATCCCTATTCCAATGGTTTGGAAGGTCAAGATGACTATACAGGCGAAGGCCACTGTGGTTCTAATTCTTGGAATGGGAATCTTGTTCGTCCTATCTGGCAAAATACATATTAATTGCCCTGCTGATTCGTGAGCAGTGCAAGTGTGGCAACCACTGTTCGGATCCGATTGCTCCCAACCATGGCTAACCTCGACGATGTGCTTTGTATGTACCCAGAACTATTCTCACAACCAACTGGCCCACTACAAATAATGAATATCTTTTGACTTTGACGAAGATGCTGGCACAGATGCCATGATATGGACCATCATCGAGGCTGCCCTTGCCATCATAGCCGCGAGCCTGGCCACTATCCGCCCCCTTCTCCGTGTCTTGCGTGTCCGAGGTTTCGATTCTTCAGACACCTGCGAGAACATTGAAGGAGTGGACCTGCAAGCGTTGGAACCTCGACCAGACCGACAGAGGTGATTTCTCCAGTTCTATGGCATCAATGACATGCCGCTCACACACGACACCGGCCCGGCTACCATCTTTTGTTTCCATCACGACGCCGCCAAGCCGCAACATGTGCAACTGGATGATACTGGAAAAGAGCCTTGACTTTCACAAAGAGCATCCTCGCAGTAGTGGGAGGATACGGAAGGCAGACTGCATGCTGACCACTCTGGAATAGAACCTCTGGCTGGCTGGAGTGAGCGGTCCATGTAGCCTTGTAGGCTTTGGGGATGGGACGATCGGCCAACTATGGAGATTAGACATTTGGTGAAAAGGATGTGACAGTATCGCCTTGCTTTTTTTTGCTTAATGTTATTTAGTGCTTCAATGTGGCGGTTCTTTTTCCTGTTGGCCGACAGGGTCTTGAAGTTGGGAAAGGAGAACCTTATGTTTGATATTCAAACCTGTGAGGATAGTTGCCCAGAGGGTATCTCCTCTGGGTTGAGAGTCTTTTTAGCGTCAAAAAATCACCAAAGGAGGGTGTCTTTCCTTTTATTTCCTCTATTAATCCCATTTTCGACCTTTGGTCCCCTTGCAGTTGCACAGAGAAAATGGTATACATAATCCGAACTCCTGTTTATCACACTTTTCGCTCATTAATTTTCCGTGCCTTCATCTACTACCAGTTCCTCTGGCGCGACCTCCCAGTCGTCTTCTTCACCCCAAACAGGCGCAAGGACGAACCGGCCCATGATCTTTCCCATTCCCACACTCTCGCCCCCGACGGCGTTAGGATCGACCTTGGAGTCATTTTCTTCTACTATTACCGCAGTCGTTAAGAAGTTCATTGCCGTAGCTGGGCTCACTTCTAGAATCTGGCCGCCCCAGTCCAGCTCAACCTTGCCAGACTTTCGTACCTTGAGCTCACCAATCATTCCACCCTCCGAAAGCATGGATGACAGGAATCCCTTGCCGTCATCCACCTCGTCATCGTCTGCCTCAGGTTCGGGTTCGCCGGCCTGTTCTGCAGTGAGATCAATCGGCGCGGTGGGTGCAGAGTTCAGCATATCTAAGTCTTGAGGCTCGTCCTTAACCCTGGGCTTGGTTTTCGCTTCTGCGCTTTTCTTCAGTGGTGGGAGGAGTGGCGGGAATTGCCAAAGGTACAGGCGTCCGTCCTTATCCATAGGGGCTTCCTCTGGCTTTTCCTCCCCTCCCTCTTTCGGAGCAATGGCGATGGTGCCGAGCTCACTTGCTAGTAGATGTAAATCCGACTGAATGATAGCTTCTTCGGGGTCCTGGGGCGCTGTCTTCTTGACTTTGATCTCGACTAGAGGTTTCTTCGCATCCTCAGGCGAAGCGAGGCTGGGATCGATATCCATCGAGTCGTCGGCATCCTCCTTCTTAATGACAGTAGGGCCGTTGTCTCCTGTGTCCCAGATGCCCTCCTCCCTGGCTTGCTCAGGAATGGGCCGTGTTGGCATATCCTCATCAACCCACAAGCTTTCCTCTTCTTCGGCGGCGTTCTCTGCGGCTTCCAACTCTTTCGTTGTGGCAACCACGACTCCGACCTCCTTATGTTCGGTTCGGTAGATACCCATTGGCATAACGTCCGCGGGACGCGATGTGAGGGCGACCATGGTAGCTTCATCCTCGCTTCCAAGCTCCTCCTCTGCCGCCATGGTGTGTAGTTTGTCGGCATTGATTCTTGCTTCACGATATCGGTTGGCTTCCCTGAAGCCCTCGCCCTCAGATTTGGCGCCTCGATATGAACCGCCGCCGCCGCCCATTCTGAAACCACCACCACCACCACCACCACCACCACCGCTGCCGCCGCCGCCGCCTCCAAACCAACCACCTGCGCTACCTATGAGCCCGTAAGCCTACTATTCACCAAGATGCGGGACCGTGAAGAAACATAAGGACGGGGAAACATACCAGATATTCCACCTGAAAAAGGCCCGGTGGCAGCACCTACTATTCCTCCGCGACCCCCCCGAGCGCCCATCGCATTTCCACGGCTGCGCTTGCTACGGAACCGCGAACGGCCCCGGGCGCGGCGCTCCTCGGCATCTCTCTCTTGGGCCTTCTTCTCCTCTTGTCTCGCAAGATCCAATCGTTCAGCCTCATCTCTGCGGATGTTCTTGGGACGGAACCGGCCGACGGTGGGTGCCCGCGTGGCTCGTGAGGCGGCCGTGGAGGCTCCTCTGGTAGTGGTAGATGCGGCGGGTGCTGCTGCCGGCCTGGAGCTGGCTGAGGCGGCGGAACTGGCGGCCCCGCGGGCTCCTCTGCCCGACCCTCGACCGCGGTTCATTATGGTGAGGGTTCTGGGGAGCAATTGTTGGAGAGATGGAGATGACTGCAATCGATTGCTCAAGAGCTTGTCTGACTCCGACGCTGTAAATTTTGGCGGGCTGAACTACACTTTTTGGTGGGGTCAGTGACGCATCCCTGTATGTGCCCCGCCGATTAGCTGATAGCGATCCAAGCCCACTAAGACTTGCGCCAGGCGCTGTATGCATTTCGATGATTTAATATCTGCACAGGGAGAGAGAGAGTTGGTATAAGCAGCACCTGCTTTTATATATACTTGTATAGGTTTTCATTAAGGCTTGGTCGCTATATTGTGCGTATGTAGAAAGAAATATTCCATTGCACATTGGTACATCTATCAAATAGCATATCTACTTTTGGTTTGCAATTTATTAATGTACACACATCAAGGCCTCACTGCCGAAATGATGTGCAATGGTGCCTTCTCTTATAAGCATGCTGCCAATCCAATTCCTCCCAGCTTCGACAGTCTTTGCGCCAAACTTGACGATGACACAACCTCGGACGTTAGCTGCAGACCATAAAACGCCTTCCTCCTTCTCCTTCTGTATCCTGTTCGAGCTCCAGCGTTCTGACTCGGACTGAGCTGCCTCTTCTTGAGCTTTGTCTTCGGCGGACCGAAAGTCTCGAGCTCCAATGCGGGGAAGGGCTGCGAATTCGCCTAGGAAGAAATCGCCAACCGGTTTCATCAAATGGCCCCTGAGAAGAAGGGTGCCGAAAACACCCGTCTTATGCATTGTTTCTTTCAAAGGACGTCCTAGGAGAAGGCTATCGGGGCCAGAGAGGACCACGGTGTCCCTGACCAGGAGTCTATCCTTGCCGGCTGCTTCATCTTCTCTTTGCCATATCTCGTTGCGGCCGGTCCATCGGATGAAGCTCCAGTCTTCCCCTCGAGCACTTCGACCTTGGGTCACCCAGTCTAGGAAACATATCGACGCCCGTGGTGCAAGTTTGAAAATTTGCGTTTGGACGTACACGCTGCTTTCAAATGGCTGGACTGGGTCTGGTAGGAGGCAAAGAGAAGCATCATCATCTACTCGCACTTGCAGGGTTTGACTCGTTACGACGTCAGGTGACGGCGACTTGAACACCTTGGTATGGCCCTGCGTAACGAGGCTAAGCTTGGATTTCTCGTGGACACGAATTGAGAGGTTGACGCTATCGCCTCCCACCAAACCACCGCCATACGATAGGATAAATACCAAGACGCTCTTCTGATCCGCAGACGGAGAGGGGGATATCAGTTTCAGAGGATACTGGTATGTCATTGCCTCGAGACTGCTAGTCCCAGCTGGGGACAATCTGACCACGAGACGGCCATCGCCAGCGCGAGATGAGGAGGCTGGGAAAGGAGAACCCATGTTTGTATTGCGCCGGGCCGTCTCTTTGCTGTGAGTTGCGAAGAATCTTTGGATGCTGAAATCAGGACATCATCTATTCATCGGTCTACAACGGGAGCGACATTACAGCCTCCAATCGAGAGCGGATCATAGCCAAGTTATGCAATTCGGCGAAGAAAGAGATCCATTTTGTTGATGGACGTGAGGGATGAATTGGGCTACGATGAAGATAGGCAGCTCTGATAAGAACACACCCGTACGCATCTGAGTACATTACGTAAGTAGCCAGTAACTGCTGTGGTTGTCGAAACTCTGGACTATTATTTATGACATGTATCAATGGCTCTTCGCGCTGGTCAACAAAATAAGGAACGCGGAGAAGAGTGTCCAATTACATGTAGGTAAGCACAGGTAGGTGCATGGCACAAATCATTGAATACTTCATTACCCGGACGCGCCACCTGGTCCGACACTCAGATGGCGTGTGGCTGCCAATGCACTGGAAGGTAAGGTAAGTAGAGATGGTGCGTTGAAGAAACAGGGGAATGACGATACTAAGAGCGCATTGGAAAATTGGGTCAATTACGATTTGAGCGCGAATGCCCAATTCTTTGCAGTGCGTGTGATT
The DNA here is from genome assembly GCA_037952775.1 of Clonostachys chloroleuca. Taxonomy (NCBI): domain Eukaryota; kingdom Fungi; phylum Ascomycota; class Sordariomycetes; order Hypocreales; family Bionectriaceae; genus Clonostachys; species Clonostachys chloroleuca. The sequence continues at coordinate 16,777,619 of JBANAY010000003.1, read as the reverse complement.
GCTTACTCGTACCTGCCTCTGCATTATTTCTCAAACGTTGATTTGGAAGGCACAGAGAGTAAAGCAATTTATCCGACAATCTGCCGTGCGGCACATCAGCTCCAGTGCTCCTGCCCAAATAAACCCTTTTGCGGCGGTGCAACTCTCAACGCGCCCAGCGGGTCGCCAATTCCACTTTCAATCGCTTCCACCGGCCGTGGAAAACATCCCCATAACGCGAGGCGACCACACCACCACCGGATCAGGACTATTACGCCTGGTTTTGGCTCCTGCAGATGCAGACTGCTCGTTTACCTCTGCGACAAATTATGGACAGCAACGGCAATCCGAGTCCAGACCCCGACACAGCGGCGCGTCGCCGTTCGGGACGCGTCGTGAGAGCCCCCGACAAGTTCTCACCTGAAGCCGCGGGGCCCTCATCAATCGCGAAACGCAAGCGCGACGCCGGTGAAGAAGGGGAGGACGACGAGAACGATGACCCAGAGGTCGACGACGAAAGCGACGAAGCTGATCAGCTTTCCGACGACGAGCCTGCCCCCTCCAGGAGGGCAAGGAAATCGTCGCAAACCAAGCGCGCAAAGAAACCTTCAGCCAAGAAGCCCAAGATCAATGGCACGCAACACGCCACGGCAAACAACACTGTTACGCTTCCTCGAATGCCCAAGAAGGTCGTCAGACTTGACACAGGCGACAAGGGAACCGGCCTCTATGGTACCGTGCCAGCCCTTCTGACCCCTTCGTGAAACCTAAGAATTGCATGGCTAACTTATCTCTCAAGCTGAAATTTTCTCGCAGGGCAACTCTTCCGATACTGTCGCTCAGCAGTGGCTAGAGAGCTACAGAAAAGACACGACGGTTGCCCTCCTCGATCTCATCAATTGTGTTCTGCAGTGCATCGGGTGTGAGCAGGAAGTCACAATTGATGATATCCGCGATCCGGACAACATTCCGAACAGACTTCGTGATCTTGAAAATTCTTATTTAGAGGTACGCGTTATCCCTGCATTATTGAAGTCTCCCCCCCGGAGGCTAACCTGGCTCTCATCAATAGCAACAAGAAACAGAATATCCCCTGATATCCAGGTCAAAGTCAGCGAAGTCATTTCGCGATTTGCTTCTGGGATTTTTTGCATCATGGGTCGAGCTTTTGCATGAATCTGAGCTTTTATATAAAGATGAGGAGGTGATGGAGAACGTGCAGAGTTGGTTAGGCAGCATGTCCTCTTCCCGCGTCCGGTCGTTTCGCCACACAGCGACAACCATATCTCTTTCTGTGACCTCGGGCCTTGTCGAGGTTGCTAGTACTCTGGACCATCGAATCACAAATATTGAGCAACAACTACAAGCTTCAAAACGTGGTAAGAACAAGCCGAGAACTGCCGAGTTTCAGCAAAATCTTGACGAGGCCAATGAGTATCGCGACAAATGCACAAATATCCTCCAGCTTTATTTCGACGTCGTTTTCGTACATAGATACAGGGACTCGGACCCCAAGATTCGCACTGAGTGTGTCGAGGCGCTGGGGCACTGGATATGGGAGCTTCCAACAGTCTTCATGGAACCGAGCTACCTGCGATACCTTGGTTGGATGCTCTCTGACACCTATGGACCAACACGCCAGGAGGTCCTCAAGCAACTAGCCAGAATTTTCAAGCGTGATTCTGAGCAACTCGGTCACTTCATTGATCGATTCCGACCCAGGCTGGTTGAAATAGCCACTCGCGATGCTGAAGTGGCTGTTCGCGTAGCCGCAATTGCTGCTATTGACACGCTACGTGAAGCAGCTTTACTTAATCCGGAGGAGCTTGACGTGATTGGACAGCTCATTTACGACAATGAGATTCGAATCCGCAAGGCTGTCGTAGGCTTTTTCGTCGCCTGCGTTGACGAAGTCTTTGCAAGCACGGTCCAAGCGCTAGGTGGTACAGATGCTTTGGATGAATTTGACAGCACTGATGACGATGACTATAACACTCCACGACGGGAATGGGTCAACATCAAATGCCTCGCCGAGACACTGTCAGGCTACAATTCCCAGATTGAAGAGCGCCAACAGACCGGTGGCCTTGCTGGTTTGGATGTCGCGGTCGATCTACTCGCTACCCATGCTCCGGAAACCAGAATTTCTCTTGCGTCACAGGTGCTTTATGAGAGAGTCCCAGAGATCAAACGCTGGCAGCTGCTGGCTGGCTACCTTCTCTTTGACCACACTACAAGTACCAAGGCCAAGTCAAGATCTCGAAAAGCAGATTCACCTGAAGCAGCGTTTAAGAGGGCTGTAACACCTTCACCGGCTGAAGAATTGATTCTTTTGCAGGTTCTGGTATCTGGTGTCAAGTTAAATCTCACTCACGTCGTTGAGTCGAATGACAAGGGAAGGCGAAGAGTTCCGCGCCACGACATCGAGGCGGCACAAGAAGAGATTGCGATTGAGCTATCTGATATCATTCCACAACTTCTAAGTAAATTTGGAGCTGAGCCCGAAACAGCAACTACCGTTTTGCAGCTGGAACACTTCGTCGCCTTGGAATCTTTCCAGCAGTTACGGCAAGATACAAGCAAATATGATGCTCTCCTTGATGAGGTATGCACGCAGTTCAACAGGCATGACGATATCCGCGTCATCTCCGAGGCCACAGCTGCCCTTCTGCACGCCCGCCGACAGGAGGAATTGGAAGAACTCACAGACGCCAAATTAGCCACATTGTGGGAGAGCAATATCAATGCATTGCGCAATATTGACAAGACTTGCGAGCTTTCAGCGCGTGGTAATCTGGCTGCTGGCTCATTGAAGAGCCTCTCGATTGTTCTCATGAAGATTAGCAAGCTGTCAGGAATTTCTGATTGCATCGAGTTGCTCGAAGCTGAGGGCTCGTCGGACGACTCGAGCTCGCCTGTAGTTGGTATTCTTAGCAACATCGTTCATCGTGGAAAATTTGAGCCTCAGGAGGATGAGATTGATGATCTTGAGGATGAAGTGGTGTCATACGCCATCAAAGCCTGCCAGTTCTACTTCATGTGGAAGGTCCGCAGTCTATCGAAACTGATTTCCGGTGGTGCTGGCGTTTTGGGCGAGGATCTGGACCGCCTATTCGTCTTGCGATCAACGTACCGCCGATACCTAATTGAAACCTTCTCATCCCGCGCAGCGATTGATGAGCTTCGTCTATTTGCTACCGGCTGCCTCTGCGACCTTCACCTCACCTTCGCTACTCTCCGCACCCCTATCGAAAACTACCGCCCTTCATCCAGCTCTGCATCTCACTCCTCAGCAGACAATCTTCAGAAACTGGTCCAGGATATCGAGTCTGGCCTTGTCCCCGAGTTGCTCCAAATCTTTGATGGAGCAGAGAAGCAATATGCCAAACGGAGCAAGAGGGACAAGTCCTTGAACACGCCTGCAGACGACGACGAGCCGATTGACGATGATCCCATGGATGATGAGGGCGAGAATGACGAAGACGAAAACTTAACCCCAGAAGAGCGTTTTGCAGCGGAGCTTAAATCCGAAAAGGCGCTTTGCGAGTTGGCCGCCAAGTTGGTTCTTGCCATCAGAGCCAAGATCATTGACAGACGTGGCTCTGAAGCCGGCAAGCTTCGACGCAGACTCCAACGTAACTCTACAAAACTGGGGAATAATTTCAGGGAGGTCATCAGCTATCTGGATGAGTCAAAGCGTGTCAAACAAGACAAGAAGAAGGGCGGTGCCAAGACAGACAAGCAGACTCTAAGCAAAGAGAGGATCGAGGTCGATGATGAAGATGAGGATGATCTAGAGGTGGAAGAAATTGAGGACGTCGAAGATGTGGCTGACAACGAAAAAGAGGACCTGGGGGGTGAGCTGGAAGACGATCCTATTGAGGATGTCGACGATGAGCCGGAGGAGCGGCAGAATAATGACCGGGATGACAGTATTCTTGGGGATTAATTATAGCCCAACCTAAGTTTCCTTTGCGTTATTCTTCATGTTTGTCTTTTATTAGGTTTATGAAGTATGGCAGAAGGTGCCAACGACTTTGTTGATGAAAAGGGAATTGGCATGTTCTGTAGTGAATGATCACATATTTATTCAGAGTTCATTTTTCGTTACTTGTCTATATTCCGGCCTGCCTGGTTCATGGTAGTGTACATAGTGCAACACACATCACTTCATGAAATGACAGGTTTTCTCAGTCGAGCCATTTAGTCAGAGGAAGGAGGACAATTGTAGCAAGATGGATGTGGAATATGGCTGTGTGGCCCCGATGTGTTTCTTCACAACAGTTTTGGTTAACCCGGATCTTGTTTCTTCTTAACTCCCACAAATGGCCTTAATCCTCTACAATCTTAGTCCCGAAAAGCCCGTATACCCTCTCCCAGCGTTTGTTATTCCCCGCATCTGCTTTGGTCGGATCTGGCTCACGAACCTTTATGCCATACTGGCGAATGCAACAGTTGAAGGGCAGGTTGGACACTTTGCTGTCAAAATCAGCATTGCCCTTGTTGCTCCCATCGCCCTCGTTGTCCGAGCTGTCTGGCGGAGGGGGTCTCCCGTGCGGAATTGATTCGCCTTCTTGGCCGCTTGACGCTGCTCGTGCTTGTTCTCCTCCAGGTTGCCCCAGAGGAGAAACATGCGCTGGCGCAGCAGATCCAGAGTCTCGACATCGCGCTTCAGGTCGGTGGCGTCGAGATTGACAAGACACTGCGCTGATTGGTTGTCCACAACGACCCAGATCCGTTCTCTCTGTTTGATGTCAGGTGTGGAATCTTCCAGTTCAAGCGCGAATCGCCATTCCCAGCTCATCGAGTCGTTTCCCATGTCTTCGTCATCCATGCCTGAACTAGAGTCCGAGTCCCCATCATCTTCCAAGACGGCATATTCAGAAGTCTTCTTGGGGACGGCGAATTGTAGTATGTCGGGGGGGGAGAAGTTGGTGACGCGAACGTTGACGCGATAGTTCATGTTTGTAAATGGCATTGGTAGCTTCACTTCCTCGCCATCAATATCCAGATCAGCAGACGCCTTGGTGAGAATATCTGACAGAGAACTAGTCGGCTTGGTATGGTTTTCGCATTTCACTATGGTAAAGGTCAGAGAACATGTATCGTTAGGAGCGCAATACGGAAGGGAATGTAACACACCCTGTGGATTCATCTTTTGTGTAGAAATGGGGGTGTCTGGTTGTTGAATGTTCTGGGCATTCTGGACATTCTGAGCATTTTGAGCGCTCCTTTGCCTAGCTCTCTTCTCCCTTCGTGCGAGTTTGGCATTTGATACAGGTTTCTCTCCTGCGAGAGCATCTGACTTCCGCTTTTGACCAGCAGCAGCAGCATCGTCAATTTGCTTCTTCTGGGCCTTGAGACTCCGCTCGTATGCGCGTTTTCGCTCAAGAGCTCGATAAAGTCGAGGATCCATGGTCTCGGGATCTTCATGAAAATTCAAGGGAATCATATTCACCTTTGATTCTCCATACTGTCGATCGCCTCGTAAATACCCCTCTAAGTTGGCACCATTTTGACCATATTTCACTTGCACATTCTTCAGCATGACCCAATGGCCTTTGCCAGCTTCTGAGCTAGTTCGGATTGCTTCTGCATGAGAATCGTAACATGTGACTTGCATGCTGCGCTTCCCAAACGGGCCTTCCCAAGAGGAGGTTGCGGGGAGATCCTTGCTGAATTTCGCCTGGTAGCCATAGGGGTCTCCCTCTTGTACCACAGCCGTCTTTGGGCCTTTGTATTCATGGTGGTAAAAGGCTTGGTTCTCCGTAAAGTCAGAGACCCACAGAGACATCCTGTCCCCGGAATCATAGGCCCTGACAATATAGACCAGTAGGTCATAAAACGTGCCGTCCTTGAGGTCCTTCAACTCGCTAAACTTTTCCTTGAAGTTGCGAGACTGAATCACCCGCGTCTCAAATTCAAACTCGGTCGGAATTCGTGTTTTATCAAGTCCATGATAGCTAAACGGGATATGTGCGAGTTCAACCTTGTTCAGGGCCCTTTTCACCCTCGAGGTGGAGGGACTGAAAGCTGCAGAGGCATCCGCGGGGGGGCGGGGGATTTTGCTTCCTGTGAAGAGGTATATTCCAGACTCTCGATGGGTTAGAAGAGAGATATCACCAAACCCCCGTTTCTGGATCTATAATGCGTGGTTAGCAACAATGAGCTAACAGAGGAGGGTGGAGAACATGCTTTGAGTCTGAGCAACACCACGAAATCGCCACGGGCTGGCTTTGGCATATCTTTCTGAGGGAGAAAAATGTTGACAGTCAGAGAACTCTCGTCGTTGTCTTCCACCGACTTATCATAGATTCGCATGGTGCTCTTCCAATCTGAGTTTTATGTAAGCGGCGCTCATAGTTGGTAGTTCAGCACAAATGTACCTGATCCTTTTGTAGCCCTTGGTTCCTGAACGTCAATGACAACACCCATGGAATTGATGAAAATTCCAGTTTTATGATCTCCTTCAACTATTTGTTGAATTGTTGCAAAGCCAGGAGGCAGCGCGTCTGGCGCGAGCTGATTGGATGGAGTCATCCTGAATAGTGTTTCTCCGGTACATCTGAATATCGTATGTTGAATTTATGCAGGTAAAAATCACAGATTAGATCACCAAGGTGCTCTGCGGATATTCGCGAGGGCGTTCATATCCAGTGATCCTTGCCGGGCAGAACACTCCTCAGACAGCCGCGGTAGGCAAGTTAGGCGCGTATGAGACCAGTGAGTACTGTCACGAGATCATGTGACCAAGAAATTCTGGGAGCGGCTCACACAGCTTGATTGTCCTGACCTCGAAACAAGGCAATGCTACAAAAGTGGAATGCTATTTAATAGTCTTGCTTTGTCACAAATACGACACAAGCTTATGGAAGACACCTAGTACGACAACTCTCATGCTTGTTGCATACCAGGCTCATCGTCCAAGAGCAGAGGCGGAAGAAGTCATGAGCCAATGAGGGCCGCCGGCTTTGTCTCCATATTTTGGGGCTAAGTCAGCGGCGAAATATGAGGCTGCAATTGGCTGTGACAAAGCTCAGCCTTTGTGCGCCTCTTGGTGCCTCAGGCAGCAGGCGGCCCTCTCCAAAGCTTCCAGGCTGTTTTCCACCCCACCAGCTCAGGAGTTGGCGGGGCCTCCGCTTTGGCGCTATGGGCTGGCCCTGGTTGTTGCTCATAGTGACAGGGCACTGGAGGCTCGCCTTGGCTTCAAAGGCACTGAAGTTTCTCCTCCCCCCTCTAACCTTCTTCCACCATTTACCTCGAATCTCTTCCAACATCTCCCACCTACGACTCTTCCCCGTCTGCTGAGTGCTGGACTACATCTCCATCTGCTTGCATCACACACACGTCGCTCTGGGCATCTTGTCCATCTACTTCTCTTTCCTTCTTTGATTTCCATATCCTGTCTTGTTTTTCTTCTCGCCGGATCGCCCCGCACAACGACACCGCCGACAACATGGCTGAACGATACATCCCGGAGCATCGCCGGACGCAGTTCAAGGCAAAGAACACCTTCAAGCCCGAAGAGCTTCGCCGCCGCCGCGAGGAACAACAAGTTGAGATTCGCAAGGCGAAGCGAGAGGAGAACCTAGCAAAGCGTCGTGGCATTGGGTCCGGTGAGAACCGCCCTGGTGCTGCTCTTGGAGCTGCCCCCGACAGTGATGACGAGTCGGCTCCTACCGAGTCTCAGGTATGTTTTCCTCCCATTTCATCCATGTGAATACCCTCGCATGGGCTTTGTTTGTTTTTCCGCTTCTCCCCACTTGCCTATGTTTTTTTTCTTGTCATTGTTTGTCTTGGCCTATGACGGGTGGAGGGGGCAACAGCGTTCGTGGAAATTATGAACTCCACCTCATAGCGCGCCGCCAGCTCTGAACCTGGTCCAAGATACACTCTCCCAAATTGCCTGCTGCTTTTTTTTTTCTCATTGGACAATGGGGAAATAGAAAGCGTATCCTACCTGGCTCCCCGCACCTCAATCCCGTCACTCAAGCCGTGGCACATGTATGCAGCTTACTGACAAGAAATCATGTGATAGTTGAATGAGGATCTTCCTCAGATGGTCAGCGGAGTCTTCTCTGACCAGATTGACCAACAAATTCAAGCCACCACCAAGTTCAGAAAGTTGCTGTCAAAGGAGCGAAATCCTCCCATCGAAGAAGTTATCAAGACGGGTGTCGTCAGCCGATTCGTCGAGTTCCTCAAGTCCCCCCACACCCTTGTGCAGTTCGAGGCTGCATGGGCCCTCACAAACATTGCCTCCGGCTCTGCAACCCAAACGCAGGTCGTCATCGAGGCCGGAGCTGTCCCCATCTTCGTCGAGCTCCTTTCTAGTCCTGAGCCTGATGTCAGGGAACAGGCTGTCTGGGCTCTCGGCAACATTGCTGGTGACAGCCCCAGCTGCCGTGACTATGTCCTCGGCTGCAATGCCCTGAAGCCTCTGCTCAACCTGCTTGGCGACAGCCGCAAGCTTAGCATGCTCCGCAACGCAACCTGGACCCTCAGCAACTTCTGCCGTGGCAAGACCCCCCAGCCCGACTGGAACACAGTATGTCTCCTCAAAGTCCCAACGCTTATTTGGCAAACCACTCTGACACTTTTTAGATTGCTCCTGCCCTTCCTGTGCTGTCAAAGCTCGTCTACTCTCTCGACGATGAAGTTCTGATTGATGCTTGCTGGGCTATTTCATACCTCTCCGATGGCTCCAACGACAAGATCCAGGCCGTTATCGAGGCTGGCATTCCTCGACGCCTCACCGAACTTTTGATGCATGCTTCCACCTCTGTCCAGACTCCTGCTCTTCGCTCTGTTGGTAACATCGTCACCGGCGATGATGTCCAGACTCAGCTCATCATTAACTGCGGTGCCCTGCCCTGCCTGCTCTCCCTCCTTAGCTCCACTAAGGACGGCATCCGCAAGGAGGCATGCTGGACCATCTCCAACATCACCGCCGGCAACTCCTCCCAGATCCAGGCTGTCATTGATGCCAACTTGATCCCTCCTCTGATCCACCTCCTTCAGAATGGTGACCTCAAGACCCGAAAGGAGGCTTGCTGGGCCATCAGCAACGCCACCTCTGGCGGTCTTCAGAAGCCTGAGCAGATCCGCTATCTGGTTGCCCAGGGTTGTATCAAGCCTCTGTGCGATCTTCTTGTGTGCCCTGACAACAAGATTATCCAGGTCGCTCTGGATGGCCTCGAGAACATTCTCAAGATCGGTGACCTCGACAAGCAGGCTGCTGGTGAGGGTGCCGAGTCCGTCAACCGTTTCGCTCTGTTCATCGAGGAGTGCGGTGGCATGGAGAAGATTCATGACTGCCAGAATAACGCCAACGAGGAGATCTACATGAAGTCTTACAACATCTTCGAGAAGTACTTCTCTGATGAGGAGGAGAACGCCGACGAGGGAATGGCGCAGCCCACTGGCCCCAACGGCACCTTTGGCTTTGGTGCCAATGGGCCCGCACAGTCTGGCGGCTTCAACTTCGCCAACGGAGGCGACTCGATGGACATGTAAAGATCGAGGACTGAATACTGGGCGAAATTTTTCCCTTTTGGAACCACGGACCTTGGGATCTCTCGTTCTACATCACAGCGACCCGTCCAAGCATGGGTCCCTTGAGATTGACCAGAGTTTACCAAACCCCAACCCACTGTCACCCTGGAAGACATTACACATACAATACCCCATCACGATTATGAATTTTATACATCACCCCACATCACCCACCCCCTTTTCACCAGGATGGCATATAGCATTGCTTAGGAGACCTGTGGTTGCGTCAACGAGCGATGGAGAGTAGCGGCATCGCAGGATATATGGAAGGCCCAACGGTAGCTTGAAAGCTCCGGCCTCGAGGGAATTATCAGAAATGTAATGAGAGCAGCATATCGTTGGGATTTCAATCTCAAGATGAAGTGGTGGTGACAGCTGGCAGATTAAACCCTGAATCTGTTGGTTTTGTCAATAGGAGAAGAAAACTGATCGGCGTACGCTGCTGAGGAAAGGGACGGTCTGACAGCCAACACCAGTGTGTTGGACTTGTCGGCAAGGTTTATCTATATAGCCTACATACAGCCAAGTGGCTGAGAGCGTTCTAGTTCCTCATGTTGAACTAAGAAAAGAAATTTGTCTACAAATCGTGCGCACTATTTTCCTGTGACAAAATTGATGCCTAAACTTCGCATGATTGTATGATGTGATGTGACCTTTCTTTGGATTGCGAAAAGCAAGAACTAGGTATGACCCTGTTTTGGCGTTTTCTGGTTTATGGCGGGGTAATTTGTTTGGATGAAATGGACGGCCACTGGTATGGCGGGGCAAGAATGGGAGCTGCTCTGGGATGGAAAAAAGTACGTCGCACTGTAAAAATATATGGTTAATGTGTGAAAATGTACAGTGCGAATAGCGCGTATCTAAAAAATTGTCAGCACAGTCCATGCTACACGACACCTCTTTTGTGCCCCTTTCTTCCTGGTGTCGATGTATTGGGCGACTTGGGATAATCAAGCTGTACTCGAGCTTGGAATACTTGTTTTCTCGTCTCATAGAGGTCTCCAAACATCAAGCCTGGGTGCTGAGGAGTTGACGAGGAGTATTTTTCCTCCGCTAGTGCATGTGAAAAAGAACTGTTGACAGCGCCAAACACATCGGCTTTGGGTGACACAAAGACCACACACTTGATATGGCAAAGAAAGGGAAATCTAAGGCAGAGACGCCGGCCCCAGCCCCAGCCGGTGCAGCCAAAGACGGTGCGGCGAAGGGCAAAAAGGGCCAGAAAGGAGGCGCGGCGGCGGCAGCAGCAGCAGCAGCAGCCGCCCCCGAGGTGCCCACGGCAGGGCCGCCAAAACCGACGGTGAAGCAGATAATCGGCGGTTCGTCGTGGACGGGGAAGCTCCCCGTGAACCTGCTGAGCGAGTACTGCCAGAAGCAGAAATGGGATCGGCCGGACTACGACACGAGGAAGACGCCCGAGGGGTTCTCCGTGTGGATCACGCTGAGCGCGAAGGACCCCAAGACGCAGGAGACGACGAGGCTCGAGGCCTTCAAGATACCCGCGAGCCACAAGTACCTGATCGTGCGGGACACGGCGCTCGAGGCCAAGCACGCGGCGGCGACGTATGCGCTGTTCCGGGTGTGCAGCATGCAGAACAAGCACACGGTGCTGCCGCCGGACCACAAGAGCCTGTGGAAGGAGTTCCAGGCGCTGAAGGCGCAGGACGTCAAGGATGGCAAGGGGTGGATGTACGATGCGGACCCGTTCAAGACGTTCCACGACAGGGCGGACGCGAAGGCCGCGGCGGAGAAGAAGCGCAAGGAGCTCGAGCAGGCAAAAGCCAAGGCCAAGGAGATGCCTGGAGCATCTGGCCTGGCCCTGCTGAGCAACAGCGGTGATGGGTCTGGCCGGTCGGCGAACGCCATGAAGGGGTGGACCATGGCCCCCAAGGTGGAGATGGGCCGGCAGACGAGATCGCAGCTGGAGGGGCTCCTGAGAAAAGGTATCTCTTGGAACCCTTATGGCGTCGAGATGTCCAAGGAGAAGATCGCGACGGTGAAGGCCGAGCTCACCAAGCTGGGGTTCAGGCAGAGCCACGTTGACGAGGCGGTGGGGTACTGCAAAGACCGAGAGGAGACTCTCGAATGGCTTCTTATCCATGTGCCGGAAGACGATCTCCCTAAGTGGGCGCTTCCAGAGCGCTACGCAGTGGGCGTTTCTATCGGAGCTACGGATCTCAGGAAAGAGGGCATCATCAAACGACTGTCTCAGAGTGGTTACTCGCAGGACCTGTGCACTCGTATTTTAAACGAGAAAGCTGGCAACGAAGAAGAGGCTGCAAGCGCGCTGCAAGATCTATTATACGGGAGGAGTGGCAACGACGAGGACGATGATGTGGACGTCGCTGACTTCCTCGATATGGGGTCACCGAAGGAGCAGTGGGACGAGGAAGTCGGAAGTTTGGAGGCGATGTATGGTGATCACTTCCAGGCCATCGACGATAAAGTGATCCAGATCCGTCTTGAGTCTATCAAGGACAAGGTCCACGGACAGATCGAGGTCTCGTTGCAGATCCGAATGGCACCGTCATACCCAAAGCGACTAATTCTGGGCATTGTGGCCAATCTCCCATCATATATCAAACTCAGTATCACCAAGAAGGCCTTGGAATACATGGACACGCAGCTGCGGGAAGAACCAATGAAGATGTTTCTGGTTGCTGACTGGGTTCAGCAGAACATCAATAGCATTGTTGAAAAGCCAGGGAATCTTGTGGACATCTCTGCTGTTTCATCTGCGGCCTCCGAGACCAAGGTGCTCGCCCCCACCAGGCGAAATGGGAGGTCCCACGGTGCACCAAGGCCAATCAGATGGATTGAGAATGCGAAGAGTAGGGAGGCGTGGCTTCGAAGACAGGAAACCCCTGCATGGAAAAAGATGTCAGCCCAGAGACAGAGGCTACCCGCATGGCAGGTTCGTGAAACGCTTATACAGACTGTTAACGATAACCATGTTACGATTATCAGTGGTGAGACGGGTTCAGGAAAGTCCACACAGTCGATGCAATTTCTATTGGATGATTTGTACAATCAGGGGTTGGGTGAGTGTGCCAATATGATCATCACTCAGCCTCGACGAATTTCAGCGCTGGGACTGGCGGATCGCGTAGCTGAAGAGAGATGTACGAGAGTGGGAGAAGAAGTCGGATACACGATTCGTGGCGAGTCCAAACGATCGAAAGATACGAGGATCACTTTCGTGACCACTGGTGTGCTCCTCCGTCGGCTACAAACGTCAGGTGGCAGAGTGGAAGATGTCGCAGCTTCATTGGCCGATGTCAGTCATGTGGTCATCGACGAAGTCCATGAGCGGAGCCTGGACACTGACTTCTTATTGAATTTGATCCGAGAAGTGATGCGAACGCGCAAAGACATGATTAAGCTCATCCTCATGTCCGCTACTCTTGATGCTGCAACATTCAAAGATTACTTCACCTCCGAAGGACTCCGTGTCGGCACAGTCGAGATTGCCGGAAGGACGTTCCCCGTTGATGAGTACTACTTGGATGATGTTGTTCGCATGACTGGTTACGGTGTAGGGGAGTCCAAGGATCCATACATTGGCGATGAGACCATGGGCAAGATCATCCAAAAGCTGGGAGCCCGTATCAACTATAGTCTCATCGTTGAAGCGGTTAAAGCTATTGATTATGAACTTGGCTACGAAAAGAAATCGGGAGGGATTTTGATCTTCTTACCTGGTGTAGGAGAAATCAACCAAGCCTGCAACGCTCTACGGTCTATAACATCTCTTCATGTACTGGCTCTCCACGCTTCTCTGGAGACTCGAGAGCAAAAACGTGTATTCGCCAACCCTCCCCCGGAAAGCGAAAGGTTGTCGTGGCTACCAATGTCGCCGAAACATCAATCACCATTGACGACATTATCGCGGTAATTGATAGCGGCAAGGTGAAGGAAACCAGCTTTGATGCACAAAACAACATGAGGAAACTCGAGGAGACTTGGGCATCGCGGGCTGCTTGTAAGCAACGGCGAGGACGAGCCGGTCGTGTACAAGAGGGCAGATGCTACAAACTCTACACTCAGAATCTGGAGCAAAACCACATGGCAGAGAGACCGGAGCCGGAAATCAGACGGGTGCCCCTGGAGCAGCTTTGCCTTTCGGTGCGTGCTATGGGTATGAAGGACGTTTCTGGCTTCCTCAGGCGATCTCCCACACCTCCAGATACTCCCGCCATTGAAGGGGCCCTGAAACTCCTTCAAAGAATGGGGGCTCTCGATGGAGACGAGCTGACATCAATGGGTCAGCAACTTGCTATGCTGCCGGCTGACTTGCGATGTGGGAAATTGATGGTATTTGGTGCCATTTTCGGATGTCTTGACGACTGCGTCGTAATTGCAGCAATTTTAAGCACAAGAAGCCCATTCCTTTCGCCTTCAGACAAAAGAGAGGAGGCCAAGGAAGCAAGGATGAGGTTCTATGATGGCGATGGTGACCTAGTTACTGATTTGCAGGCATTCAGGGAATGGGACGCCATGATGCAAGATCGACTGCCCCAGCGGCAAGTCAGGTCTTTCTGCGAGGAGAACTTTTTGTCGTACAATACCTTGTCTGATATTGCAAACACCCGCACCCAGTACTACGCAGCTCTGGTTGAGATTGGGATCGTACCTCCTTCAGCAGCCACGGCCGAAACTCATTCGACTGGTTCGAGGAGCTCTCAGTTACTGCGAGCACTCATCGCCTCGGCCTTCACCCCCCAGATTGCACGCATCCAGTATCCGGACAAGAAGTTTGCAAGCTCGGTGTCTGGTGCGGTCGAACTGGATCCAGAGGCGAGGTCGATCAAATTCTTCAACCAGGAGAATGGCCGCGTCTTTGTTCATCCGAGCAGCACGCTGTTTGGGAGCCAAAGTTTCGCGGGGAATGCGTCGTACATGTCCTACTTTAGTATCATTTCTACAAGCAAGGTCTTTATCAGGGACCTGACTCGTAAGTTATTATCTTGACTTTTGATCATTCGCCCCTTGTCGATAGATGTCCACTGACTGGTGTTTACCGCAAACAGCATTCAACGTCTTCACCTTGTTACTCTTTTCCGGCCCTATAGAGCTGGACACCCTGGGCAGGGGTCTGATTGTGGATGGATGGTTGAGGCTTCGAGGCTGGGCTCGAATCGGAGTGCTCGTGGCTCGGTTGAGAGGACTGGTGGATGATTTAATCGCGGAGAAGGTCGCCAAGCCGAGCGTTGAACTTGATAATAGCGAGGTGATTTGCTTGGTGAAGAAGTTGATCGAACTGGATGGCATGGATGCATGATCAGATTATATGACGATAGACACGACGGGCATAAAATATCACGATAGATGGGGCGAGCCAGGAGTCTGCAGAGTATCTAAAGGCATTTTGTTAAAACAGGATTATTCTGGCCATCGAACCTACAACCTCTCTCTGGAAGAACCTGACGCAAAGCTTGATTGGTGTTTCTTTTGTGTCTGTCGTGTTTGCCAGTTCAATTATACCAGGCTGCCGATATTAGCTGTGAGTCAAGAGCCGTGGTGGGGCAGCCCCAACCTGACTTATACCTCCCACTTATTAGGCAGACAGCAAGCTCCAACTTACACCATGCTCCGTCTCTACCCAAGAGCCTCTTTCACCAACCTTGCACTCCTAGGCTGGTGTTCTTTTCTGGCAGTGATCACATGATGGGCTCACCAGGCTCCGACTCAGACGAAGCAATCACCAAGGATGAAATCCAGGGTGTTGAACCTCCACAAACCAAGGGCAGCCGAAGCAAAAATGCATGTATGTAGGTGCCCGTCACCACCATCCATCTTCCGCTCACTGAGACCCAAAAGTCACAGAGCTCATGAGACCCAAACCCAAGGCAACTCCTACACAGGGCCACAGCCACTCCAGCTTTTCCAGAGGCGGCCACCCGTTCAAGGACCGCATGGGCCTGGGCGCCTACCTGGCCGACCCGTCGTCCTTCCCATCATCGCGGGTCATCTACCACACCCCGGACTTTGTAGTGATCAACGACCTGTTCCCCAAGTCCACCATCCACACCCTCCTGCTCCCGCGCTCCCCCAAGCACAACCTCATGCACCCGTTCGACGCCCTCGAGGACGCCGACTTCAGGGCCAAAGTCCTCGCCGAGACGGGGAAGCTCAAGGCCCTCGTAGCCAGCGAGCTGCGCCGCCGCCTCGGCCACAACAGCAGGGCGGACGCGGCGAGGCAGGCGGTCCTGGACGGCGACGACGACCAGGTTGCGCCGGACGTGGAGCTCGATCCGGCTGACGGGCTGCCCCGCGGCCGCGACTGGTCGAGGGAGGTCATCGTCGGCGTCCACGCCAAGCCTAGCATGTCCCACCTGCACGTCCACGTCCTGTCGCGCGACATGCACTCGCCCAAGGTCAAGCACCGCAAGCACTACAACTCCTTCAACACGCCCTTCCTCGTCGACGTGGCCGACTTCCCGCTGGCGCTGGACGACCCGAGGAGGCAGACCAAGGAGGCCGGGTATCTGCACAGGGACCTGCGGTGCTGGAGGTGTGGGCGGAATTTCGGGAACCGCTTCAAGCAGCTCAAGGACCATCTGGAAGAGGAGTTTGAGGAGTGGAGTCGGGAATAGCGTGAGGCAATGATTCCAATACTCACGAGGCCGAGTAAAGCTACAACTCCAAGTCTTCACCGATACGAATAGGTGTACGCGGGGGACAACTCGGAAGCATGGCAGGAAAACAGAAGGCTGCGCTGCCCGAAGCTCCGCTGCCCGCGTTCTGGCTTCTAGCCGGCCCATCTTGATCTGTGTCCAGTCGCCCGTCTACGGCACCCGTCCACAGCACCCTTATATTTTTGTTCGGGGGCCTGGTAGCAATACCAGCATAAAAAACAAAATTTCATTATTACGATAAAGCGCCCACCCGGCCACCTTGGCTATTACTCCTAGCTATCCTGATACCCACGCGGTGTTTGTCCGTCAGAAACCCTCCCTTGGCTAGATGTTTGAGCCTAGTAATCAATACAGAATGCAGGTAAGGGACGTGTTTCATTTATGTTGTGAGTTTACTGCAAAGATAAAGAAAAAGATTTCGATCAACCCGACCACCCGTCATTGTGCTGGTTTACTCGCTGTTGTCATCAGCATCCTACGAGATGTGAGCCGTTAGTCTTGGTATTTAAAGTCTCTAAGGGGGAGGGGGGACTAACATCATTGGCCTCGTCTTCGATCTGCTTGTTTGCTGCAAAGTCAATAATATTAGCTACGCGCGCCTTCAAACGAATAAAGCATCAGGGTGTTTGCATACCTTCGTCCTCTTCCTCATGCTCCTCGTCGGCATCCTTCTCATCAGCCTTGTCCTCGGCCTCTTCCTCTTCCTCTTCCTCTTCCTCTTCCTCTTCCTCAGCTGCCTTGGATGCTCTCCTCCCCTTCTTGGCCGCGGACTTGGGGGTTGTGGCGGCGCCAGCGTCTGCGTCCGACTTGCGAGGTCGACCGCGGGTACGCCCAGCCACCTTGGGGGTTGCTGGCTTAGCAGCTGCTTTGGCAGCGCGCTTGGCGGCAGCACCCGGCTTGCCGCTTCCCTTGGGGCGACCGCGGGGGCGTCCAGTGGGCACGTATGCGGGCTTGGGCTTGGGCGGGCCTGAGGTGCCGTCCTTTCGAGGACGTCCACGGCCACGCACCGGGGTTCCCTCAGGCTTGGTAACACCTCCAGCGGCTCCGCGAGATCCGCGGCCTGAGGTGGCTGTGTTGTCCTCCTTGGGAGAAGCTGCTGGCTTTGTCTTGGCCATCGTTATTGAAGGTGAATATTAAAAATGTCGATGGTTTTTCGGTATATGCTGGTCGCGGTTCTGGCGCTGAACCTTGGCTTGGAAGCTGGATTCGCGATGCGACAGGCTTGAAACGTGCGATACACGAGAAATTCGGCGTTCTCAAAATCGATGCAAAATGAGGGACGAACGAACGAACGAGGCTTTAAGGAAGGAAATAAGAGAATCGGGGGCGTGGTCGTTGAGGAAGAATATCCGGAGGAAAAAAGGAAAACGCGTTTCGACCTGTCGTTGAGATTACAGGTAAGGATAAAGCTAGCACGACGCGTTTCGGTCACGCTCAGGCAGTGCGCTAAATCGCAGAGGGGGACGGGATGGAGCCGACGCTCTGCAGGCGCTAAATTACAGGGACCTGCAGTGTAAATTCAGCAAGGAAGCGGGGCCGAGCCGCACATCATCGATTCTTGGACTCGGCCTCGAGCACAAACCATTGATCCCTATCCGGCTACATGCAGCTGACAACGCGGTCGCAATTTGAAACAACCTGTTACTCTCCTCCAGCAGTAATCTAATCGCTCGATCAACTGTCTGGATTCTTGTTGTTTGCGATACCAAAAGGCTCTGATGCCTTTCATGATTCCCACTCGTCGCCAGCCGATTTGCAGAGCTTGCGCCTGGAGGAACGCCAGCCCCAATACCTCGATTTTATTATATGTGAAGCATTAAAGAACCACAGTCTGCAGGTCTCCCTGCCAAGACACTTTTGATTCTTGCCCGGAACGAAACGAGTAGGCGACATTAGAGGTGAGACCAAAACTTGAAGGGCTTTTCACACATCTTATCACACTAGAAAGTCCAAAGTCAACTCCGAATCATCAAATCCATACAAACCATTTGAAGAAACACAGGAAAGATTTGTCTTTCTACTCGCTTGAGGCCACGTCAATACCTGGAACACCAGTATAGAGAAACCAAAGCGCGGCCTTGCTTCATCTTCAATACCACCCACCTCCACAACAAGCTTGATCCATGCAGCACTAAGAGTGTCTTACCTCAATCGGCTTTAAGTAAACAAAGCGGTGCCATCAGCAGCGGTTGACCATCACACGATGCGCGCGAAGGAGGGGTCAACCTGATGTACGTTAGTGGCAGAAGGGATGTTTTAAACCTGGAGATCGATCTAATGTCTGTCCCGCCAGACGTCGCTCTTCTTCCGCCTCATTCTGAACTGGCGAGCGCTCCATCGCAATCAACAGGCGTCGTCTCCATCCAGTTACCAGGCCCCCTGCTGCAGCGGATAAGCTCTGGAATTGAATCGCCCAGCGACCCAGATTCGCCCACGCCAACTGGCCAGGGCCCCAGCACAGGCCAACAGCAGCCAGCGCACATACCCAACCAAGCCTGTAGCTACCTAACCTACAGGCTCCGTGCCCTACCCGACTGCTAGGCCCATCTGGTTGACCCTAGCAACCAGCCCATCTCCCAACTAGGCAAGTAGCATAAACAAGAAAAGTGGATGGGAGGAAGTCGGCCTTTGAAATGTGGCACATTCTTCGTCAACGCTGCCAGAATACTATCGAGCAAGTCAATTACACACTCCGGGACATGGCCCTCGACTCTAGACTCATGCCTTCCTCGCCTGATCCCCAGCGTGTTGTGCGCTCCTCTGCCTCAACCCCTTCTCTGCGCTCGCGCGATGGGACTGTTCCCATGCTCTCCAGAATGGAAGGCGGAGGCAATGTGCGAGTCGTGGTCCGCGTGCGAGCTTTCCTCCAGAGAGGTGAGTGGAAGCTTTTTCTCTTTATGTGGAGTTTAGAGAAGGTTGTTACTGACACACGTCGGCACAGAGCTCGCCAAGCAGACTCGCTGCCTGATAGACATGGACCCGATCACGCAGCAAACGACTCTCCTTCCACCAGACGTTCCGGACGCTGCCAGCGGAGGGAAACAGCTTCAGCCAAAGTCACGCAAGGTCTATGAGGAGAAGAACTTCACATTCGACAACTCGTTCTGGAGTCATGACCCAACAGACAAGCACTATGCCACACAATCAGACGTCTACAACAGCTTGGGAGAAGAGTTTCTCGATCACAATTTCGAAGGGTACCATACCTGCATATTCGCCTACGGACAGACAGGGTCCGGGAAGAGTTATACCATGATGGGAACGCCGGACCAACCTGGTCTGATTCCTCGAACGTGCGAGGATCTGTTCGAACGCATTGATGCAGCACACGCCGAAGACACCAACATCGCCTACAGCGTGCGTGTGTCCTATTTCGAGGTGTACAACGAGCATGTGCGAGATCTCCTCGTGCGCTCCGACCCCAACAAACCTCCCAACTATCTCAAAATCCGAGAGTCTCCCACTGAAGGCCCGTACGTCAAGGATCTCACAGAGGTTCCCGTCCGGAACATCGATGAGATCCTGCGGTACATGACCAATGGTGATGCATCAAGAACAGTGGCCAGCACCAAGATGAACGACACTAGTAGCCGAAGTCACGCCGTCTTCACCATCATGCTCAAGCAGATTCACCACGACATGGAAACTGACGAGACAACTGAGAGGAGCTCGAGAATACGACTGGTGGATCTCGCGGGTAGCGAGAGAGCCAAGTCAACCGAGGCCACAGGTGCCCGGCTGCGAGAGGGCAGCAACATCAACAAGTCACTCACCACGCTGGGTCGTGTGATTGCCGCCTTGGCAGACCCGAAGGCGCTGCGGGCGGGCAAGCGGAAAGACGTCGTGCCGTACCGTGATTCTATCCTGACCTGGCTGCTCAAGGACTCGCTCGGAGGCAACAGCAAGACTGCCATGATTGCTTGCATTGCGCCGTCCGACTATGACGAGACGTTATCAACACTCCGGTATGCCGACCAGGCCAAGAGGATCCGGACTCGTGCTGTTGTCAACCAAGACCACATTTCCACTGCCGAGAGGGACGCCCAGATCGCAGCCATGGCAGAGGAGATCCGCCTACTTCAGCTCTCCGTCTCCGACTCGCGGCAGAAAGAAAAGAATGCTCAGCAAGCTGAGGAGAGACTGGAGGAATACCAGAACCGCGTAGCTGCAATGCAGCGAAAGATGGAGGAGCGTAGCATGGTGGCCGAGAGCAAGATCAAGAAGCTCCAGACCGAGAACGAGGCTCTCAAGCTGCACCTCAAGCTCGCCATCGATAGTCTCAAGAATCCCATCCCACCAGTCACCGTCAAGAGCACCGACGAAGGTGTGGACAACAAGGAGAATGTAGATGCAGACGACATATCCGAGGCTGATGATTATGAGTACGACTATGACTCGGAGAGCACTGCATACGGTGAAGATGACCTGCAGGAAGACATGAGGCGCTATCTGACGGACATGGGCAACCTACGGAAACTGATCGGAGGAGACATGATGCGCTTCAAGGACGAGGAGAGCGCCAGGATGCCTCTCGGGGCACGTGAGAATATCTGAGCCAAGAGCTCTCTTTAATGGAAAGCACGGTGTTTGGGAGTGAATATCACGACAGGAAATATTGTTCATTCACACTTGGTTCATTTCTTGTTTGTTTCTTTTTGTCGAGCCATAGGAGTCTGTCTACTTTTGGTAAAGATAGTGCCAGCATAAACTGATTCAACTATACAACATCAAAGACGACCCCGCCGTGAGAGATTGTGCTTCTTTTCCTCGTTTCGGACAGCTTCGTCGGAGTTGGTTTGGCCTCCGGCCAACCGCCCCACCTACAACCACACTTCTACATCGACGTCCAAACAAGAGCTTCACCGCGCCCTGCACAACTTACAACTTACACACTTTACATGGGCTTTTCGCCTCAAGCGCCAAGTTCTTAATCTTAGGATTCCTTCTCCTCCATCTACTTGGATGATACCCCTGTAAAGCAACACCAACTACAACCGGTGAGCCCTGCGAGGCCCTCCACCGCACGCAACCTCCAACTCGCTCGCCAAAGAATCCCAATACGCATATCACAGCCTCATCCATCACACGCCCCAGAACAATGCCCGCCCGAGTCCCCTCCGCAAAGGACTTCGAGTCCCTCGCCTCCACCCTCCCCCACTCCCTCCACTTTCCCTCGCCCCCGGAGTCCACCACCTCCATCCTCATCCTCCTCCACGGCCTCGGCGACACGGACGCCTCCTTCGCCTCCTTCGCCCGCGGTATGAACCTCCCCGGCGTCCTCGCCATCTCCGTGCGCGGCACCTCCCCGCTCCCGGCCGGCCTGCTCCCCGGCCCCGGTTCCGCTCAGGGCTTCCACTGGGGCGACGACCTGCTCATGGACGAGGCCCGTGGCGAGCTGGACACTGATCCCGGCTTCGCGCGCGCGCGGGACCTCGTGCTGGGAGAGCTGGTGCGCGGGGTGCTGGTCGGGAAGCTGGGGTGGGAGATGAGCGACGTCATGTTCTTCGGGTTCGGGCAGGGCGGTTCCCTGGCCCTGGGTCTGGCGTCTCAGCTGCGCGTGCAGCCAAAGGTCGTCGAGGTCTCGGATGGCGAGGGTTCGGGTTCGAGCTCAAACTTGGGCGGGGAGACTTGCAAGGGCGCCGTGTCGATTGGCGGTCCTTTACCTTACTCTATGATTCCGACGGTCAGTAGTCGAAAGAAGAGCAAGTCAAAGGTCCTTGCTGTGCAGCTATCTGACAGCAACATTGATACTATAAAGAAGGAGTTTGAGGATGTGAGGGTGGTGCAGTGGAAGAGGAGGGAAGTTGACATGCCTAGGAATAGAGAGGAAATGTTCCCAATTATGAAGTTCTTTGCTGACCAAATGAGAAGTTGGGGATAGACAAGTTTCTTCACATCAAAACTTTACAAAGCAAAAATTTAATAAAAATTGGGTATCATATTTTCGCGACTCCTATATGTTATCGTGCCTCATCTCGAATTGCCCATCTGTAGCATCTCTGCCAATGTGTCCCATTTCGCTGATTGAGAGTCTCCCTTTGCCCTGGCCACACTTCGCAGACCTTCTGTTATAAACCGTAAGTGTCTCTCAAAATCCTTCTTTATCTCACTCAGCGCTTCCAAGGTCGTGTTCCCTGCATATGACTGCTCCAACTTGATCGCTAGGTCCATGATATCAGACATGCATTCCCTGATCAGTTCAAGTCGAGCCCCGAGGCAAACACCATCGACAATATTCTTCATAAATGTATCGTGCACAATGATGAGGGCGTCTACATCTTGAGCTTCTCGGAGTTTTCGTCGCATTTCCAAGAGGTGAGGTGTGAGTACCAGTGTCGATATGTAGTTTTGCATCGTATTACAAAACCACAAAATCCTAGTTCGGCATGAGTAATACAATGCTCGTGCCTCCCAGTCCTCGTGGTCTGTCCAGTAATGGTCCAAAATCTTGGGTTTGTGTAGCTCATACGCGGCTCTCTTGAACTGAAGAAGGAGAGAGAAGATCTTCTGGTAATTCTCCATGCTCGTTGATGACAGAATCATTTGTACCGGCCATGTGAGGCGATAGTCAATCTTAACATGTGGAAGTACAGATCGTACAGAGTCTCTTGCAGAAGTAGGAGATTCATCCATCCCCAGCTTATCCACAATAACAGTTAAACGGTCCGCGTCTAGCAGAGTCCCGAAAGCTTCCTGAGCAATCGCTGTCAAGAAGTATTGACTTCTCCATGAGGGGTCAAGAGAATTCATCTTGGCGAATATGGCCTCGTGGAAGATGGTCGACGCAGATCCATCTGACATGAAATAAAGTCTCTCTAATGAATCTAGGTTGGAAAACAACGCGCACTGTTCAAATAGGGCCGCCTTAAGGGTTGTCGATGTCGAGCGATATTTGCTTTGAATCCAGCGCTCAAAAGCAGCAGCGAAGAGATCTGGAAATGGCGCGAATTCAAACCCAGCTGGACAAATAGAGTCGTAATCCAGAGGTGGCTCTTCTTCCTCCACGTGACGTAGAATGGATTGATACTCCAAACGCTTCAAGACCACGATGTTTTTTCCCGCATTCATAATCTTGCTCGCGGCGGGTTGGAGGAACATAGGCGCATGAAGACCTCCGTCCACGCCGGTACGAAACTTGAACCGATCACTCCAGATACGACCAAGAGTCAATTCCGCTGAAGTTTCGTATATGAAGAAAGAGCCACCAGTCTGCAGTTTCCCTTCATCCATCCAAAGCCTAATAGGTCTTAGATAGACGTTGAAACATGCTACAAAGACCCGTGCAAGAGACACATATATCATTGTATCCTCACTCGATTGAGCCAGTGTTGCGCCTTGGTACAGCAACTCAAGATGACGAAAAGCTCCGGAATCAGAGGTGTCGTTCATTCCAGTAACAACGTCTGCCAACGCGTGCAACGGTCGTAGCCACGGAGTTAGTTCTGTCTTCAGAGCCATCAGACTAACAACTTCGTCTTTTTGGGGGCACGCCAGGCGGGCGTGTATTTCTGACAATTTTTGGTCAAAGTCGAGCAAATGACTTCCGATGGAATCTTGAAATGCTTGTATATGGGCCAAATCTTGACTTTTCTTCATGAATTTTCTAAGAGGGGCAAGACGACGGCCAAACTCAGCAAAAGTGTTGATTAACGCCCTGTGTGTATCCCACGCAATGTGCGATATCTGAAAAGAGGGTACTGGGGCAATGTTGCGATCAAAGAGAGTGGTGTCAAGGCCTTGAAGCATGAACAGAACTTCACGAAGAGCATGTGCTTCGCTGACGCCGACTTTTCGTATCCTCCCCGATGCGTCCGTTGCAGGTTTGGCAGTGCGCCAACTTTGAGACTCTCGTACCGAGTTGAAGAGCGACTCGTCTTCTGGATGGACTATTTTGGTTCCAGTATTCCTAATTGGCCCCTCAGCATCACTAGGATCAGTTTCAGACAATGAATCTGAGCCATCTGCGGTGTTGGCATATGACAACTCCTCATCTGAACTGTCACTATATTTGATCGATTTCCAAAGCTCAGCATCTTGATCCCAGCCATCTTCTTTGGCAATCGTCTCCCAGCGCAATACGGAGGCATCGTCTTCCTCAGGCTGTCGTAGCAGTTCAAGGTCGGTGAGCTCTGTGTTGAAAGTCGGTTGGTCAGAGAGCTCAAGAAGTAAGAAGAGGATTTCAGGATGCCATTTAGTTGAAACGTCTTGAAGCTTTTCCAGCCTCTCGTGAAGATTATCCGCCAAATCATCTCGGTTATTCACCCGGAAGCGCTCTTCAAGACCATCCAGAGTATTGGCAACGTCAAATTGATTTGTGCGCAAAAATGGATGCGACTTAAGTTTCCGTAGAACTACATCGCGATGATGCTTATGCCTCTCAGGGTGTCTCTAACACGAATCGTCAGCTACTTCTAGGCCTTTTTGCCCAGCTTCTGAGAATTAGAATCTCGCACCTGAGAGGATACGTGGGTTACGGCTTCAACAAGCTCGCTGGTGAGCGGCCCAAGTCGAGTTGCAAAGGCCATCGTCGTGGCGCGTCTTCCACCAAATAGTTGTTTCCGTTGTCGTATTGAATCAGGCTCTGCGGAACTAACATCATCATTTCGTTTCTTTTTTCGTTTTCTTTTTTTTCTTACAAGTGTAAATGCCTAATCCGGGATAAAGCAGGTAAATAGTGGTTTATAGATCGTTCAGTCGTAAATATGGCAGACCGTTTGAATATGAGCAGAATTCATATAATCAGAATGCCTACAAAAGATGCATCTCAGGGCCTACATGTGTCGCTCCTTCCACTGCCAGGCGGATCAAGCTCATGCGCGGCAAGATGGTATCATGCAAAGGCAGGTGCGATGCAGCCGAGCGGTGGACGCGTCTGCTGGCAGGAGCAAGGGCCTGAGCTTGAGCGGAGTTTTCCCTCCCTTACGTACGCTGGGGAACCGTGATAAGCTTTTGTTCCACTTTTCGCGCCAAGGCCGCCACAGTGATTGGTGTGCAAGCGGTGACATCAGGAGTCTTGCGTATCGGATTCGAAACCCCTGATAGCCCCGAAATTATGGACAATCGCCATGTTTCCAACGGCCCATCTTTCCCCCTAACGCATTTTACTTTCTTCTAAACGTCAAACGGCCATCATCTGGTTGATGCGCTTTTCATGAGGACGCAAGAGCCATGCTGTAGCGCTTCTTGACGTCTTTTCCCTTTCATTATTCGCATGCTAGTCATCTTTCTTCACCAATGTCCAATTGAGACTTCGACAGTCCACCACAGGCATACTCCAGCTAGCCGGCACCAGCCATGGCGTTAGCACGGCCCGTAAGGGCAATGATCGTGTTCGCCGTCATTCTCTGGTGCTTTGTCGTATTTCAGATCTTCAAGCCCATGCCAGAGAGGCATGGCCCCGGCGACCGATATCTCAACTTCGAGCGAGATCCCAACCTCGACCGTGAGCAATTCGAACCAGCGCCAACATCGCACACGTACCCAAGACAATCGCTAACGTATTCCATTTCCAGCAACGGGCGAACCGGAAGGCATTCTCACGCGCGCCTCTGAGAAATATCATCCCAATGCGAAGAATACAGATCGAATCGATGCCACATTGCTGGCCTTGGTAAGAAACGAGGAAGTGGATGACATGGTGTCCTCAATGATCGATCTCGAAAGAACCTGGAACAAAAAGTTCAACTACCCATGGACTTTCTTCAACGACAAGCCATTCACGGAGGAGTTTAAGAAGAAGACATCGGCGGTGACCAATGCCAAGACCTACTATGGTGCGTTGATCTAGATATCAGGCCCTTGCTCTTGCTAACTTTCCCCACAGAGGTTATCCCAGATGAGCATTGGGACAAGCCAGCATGGATTGACGACCAGATATTCGCCGAGTCGGCAAAGGTTCTTGAGGAGAATGGCGTGCAGTACGCGAGCATGATGTCCTACCACAAGATGTGTCGCTGGAACAGCGGTCTCTTCTACAAGCACCCCGCCCTAAAGAACACGCGCTACTACTGGCGTGTTGAACCCAAGGTGCACTTCTTTTGCGACATTGAGTATGATGTCTTCCGTTACATGCACGACAATAATAAAACCTACGGATTCACTATCAACTTGTACGACGACCCCAAGACTCTTCCAACCCTGTGGCCAGAAACAGTCAAATTCTTGGCAGAGCATCCGGACTACCTCCACGAGAACAGTGCTATGAAGTGGCTTACCGATGATGTCCACCGTCCTGACCACAACCGCCAGGCTCAGGGATACTCTACATGCCACTTTTGGAGCAACTTTGAGGTTGCCGATATGGAATTTTGGCGAAGCCAGGCGTACGAGGACTATTTCAACCATCTCGATCGTGCTGGAGGCTTCTTTTATGAGCGATGGGGCGACGCGCCTGTTCACAGCATTGCTCTTGGAATGCTCGAAGATGCAAACAAGCTTCATTGGTAAGACCACGCCGCTTTGAGGAGCAAGTGAAGATAATTACTAACAATGTTGTCGCAGGTTCCGTGATATTGGGTATCAACACATTCCCTTCTTCAACTGCCCGAACTCGAACAAATGTAAAGGCTGCGTTACTGGCCGCTTTACTGATGGCGAAGCCTGGCTCCATCGCGAGGATTGCAGACCTGCATATTTCCAGCATGTTGGCATGAGCTAAACGACGATACGCGTAAATTTTGGACACAATCATTATTGGGGGGAGGGATATTGATGTTCTTCGAGCCTGTATTTTTATCTGCTGATTAGCTCAGAGGCATGGGATCATGGATTGTCGGGGTCGAAATACTCCCAGATCGGCAACCTTGGGTCATGTGTCTTGTCGTTTCTCAGCCATTGGCAAGTGGTGTTTCAGGCGCCGGCCGGCCTTCATCAATACACGGGTAATGGTAGGAATTATGATGTATATGGGTGTATAGAACAACTCTTTTTGGATGAAACTACGAGATTGGAAACCCCTTCGACATAGCATAGAGGCGTGGTTTTGAATTATGATTGATTCTATTCATAGCGCTCCAAAAACTGTAACCACACCCGAAGTGCCTCCAACACAGAATTGATCCCCCCATCCATTATTCCTCCAAGCCATGCAGCTCACGACATTGCTTCTGGCCTTCTCTTTCCCATCTCTCCCCACCACCTTTTTCCGCTGGTCTGGCCCGCCCGGCCCCCACGGCACCCTCACCTGGGCGACCAGACGGCCGTTGAGCAGGTCCCACGCCCAAATCCTTCCCTCACCGTCTGGGGGCGATTCATCGCCCGCAAGAACGTACTTCTCACCACCCCCCAATATCGACTGCACCCTCAAGTCGGTGTTTTTGAACCTCGGGTCCGAGTAAGCCCGAAGGCACTCCCCAGAGTCACGATCCATCAACCTCAGCTTACTGTCCAGCGTCCCCGTGAGCATCGCCCTCCCATCCCTCGTCAGATCCAGGCTCGTGACACTGGCCCCCAGCACGTCGGTGGTGCACCTCCCCATCCGCACGTCGTAGCTCCTCACCCTGCCGTCCACGCTGCCCGCGACGACCTCAGGCCCCCGCACGGCCAGGCACGTCACGGCGTCGCGCGCCTCCTCGAGCACCTGCACGGGCTTTGGGTTGGTGCTCCTCGCGTCCCACAGCCGCACCGTCGTGTCGAAGCCGCCGCTGGCGACGAGCGAGCCGCCCTCGCCCGCCATCCTGACGCAGTTGACCCGCGAGGAGTGGCCCCCCGGGCTCGACCCGCCGAAGCGCCGGGTCGTCTTGGCCGTGGCCACGTCCCAGAGGAAGACGGCGCGGTCGCCCCCGGAGCTGACGAAGCGCTCGTTGTCGGCGGCGACGTCGAGGCTGAGGACCTCGTACCCGTGGGCCTGGTAGGACTGGATCAGGCGCCCGTGGGGGACGTCGGGCTTGGGAGGAGGGTGGACGGAGGGGATGGTGGTGTTGGGGAAAGGGTTGTACAGGCGGATGGTCCTGTCTGACGACCCGGTGAGGATGTAGGTTCCAGGCGACGCTGAGTACGCCACCGCGTGGATTGGGCCTGTGGCTCGAAGTCAGTTGTCTGTCCGGAGTTTGCTGTAAGTGAAGGGGGAGACTTGGAGTTGAGACAGACCATTTGCGCCCAGGAGAAGGGCTGCTGGCTGTGTTGGAAACGCCATTAAATTAGATGGAGTGAGGCGCCCATCTCATCCAGTGCAGGCTTCCTTGTAAGTTGCCCAGTTGATTGAATGAGAAATTGACGGGTCTAATAAACTAGATGTTCTGATGGTTCTGGCTTGAAAGCAGATGAATGAGAAGAGAATGCTTTGGTCACCTATTGGCTGACGTTCTACGCGACCCACTTTGTCCTCAATCAGCCTGCCAAACAAGGAGGAACTACAGTCACTTCAGTAAAATTATTATGGTAGTCAAATACCTCCTGTTGTGTAATAGTTATAGTAGTGTCTAAAAATTACTTAATGATTTCTTAAATTCTGAAACTCTTGTCTGTAAGTGTTGTGGCCTATATGAGGACACTGATTGGGAAACTCCTTTGCACTCCTCGTTATTCAACAACCACTTGCCGACTATAGACTCAAGCCACATGTAAAAGAGCTATTTTTCTGCGATATCTATTCAACCAGTTTAAGGTCTATATGATAAAAGGTTGCTCAGAGATTCTTAGAGGATTCTCACATCACTAATTGATGACAATGAGCATCAAAATGGGACCGTCTTCTTCTCCGAACTTTACAAGCATACAAAAGAAATCACATTTCAGGAGACAAGGATCAATGCGGTCAAAAAGTATATTTGGGGCGTTGCAGCCCCCAGATCTTTAGATCTCTGCTATTTCCCAATCGCATAGCTAAAATAACAATAAAAAGTCATCTGATCCCGATGACCAGTGGTATCAATCCCGGAACGCCTAACTGTCAAAGATGCTGATGAGCCACCCCAGTTTACGCAGCGCGCGCACAAAACATATATATAAAAGAAGAGAAAAAGACTAAAATGATGTATGGCAAAGATATGTAGACGAAAGACGTAAACTTCAATGTATATGCAAGAAATAGGAAAATTGTTCGTAAAGTCCTTTTTCCCTTTGGGAAGGGAAAATCATCTAGTGCAGACCCAAGTAGATGACATCCATGTCAGCTGCAAAGGTCCTGCCCAGAGGCTCGGTGAACTCCCAGTGGAGCTCCTTGTCCTCGCTCTTGCCCCAGGGCTTGGAGGTGAGAACGTAGCCCTCGGCCGGGCTGACTGGCTGGGGGCCGCGCTCAAAGATCCTGTTGAGGAGGTAGGTCCTCGTCTCGATGGCGTGCTGAATGTTGCGCGAGTCGTCCCATATGTTGGTCATGTTGTCAATGGGGGGTCGCACGCGGCGGATGTTGTCGATGACCTTCTTGGCAAGGGAGAGAGGCTGGCTCGCGGAGAGCACGTCCACGGCCTCGGCGACGGCAATGGCAAGCATGGGCGGGGGGACGCTCATGTTTGTAGTGCGCGATCTGAAGAGACCGTCGATGCTGTCAACCATGTCGATGGTGTCAGCGGCATGCTCCTGGCATGCGCGCACGTGGTGGAATCGCGCCTCACTCGACAGCTGGCGGGGAGTACGGCTGTGGCGGTTCAACTTGATCATGGCATGGTGGTAAAGGAGGTGCATCGAGGCAAAGGGTCCCATGTTGCCCTCGGTGGCAGCCGCCTCCAGGTTCGAGCGGTTTAGCAACAGTCTGGTTGGTAGGGTAGACTGCCACGACTCAATTGATCCCATCAAGCCTCGTACCTTACTGAACTCACCCTCGACAGATGCTGGCCTGTGAACCAGTCTGTACACAGTGGCCTGACTCTCAGCCCAGAGGTGGACCATCATCACCAAGTATGTGGCGATCTCATCAGCGTGATTAGACATCTTTGAAAGGCTGAGTGAGTGAGGGTTGAAGACTGGGGCGAGACTCTCAACCTGCTCCTCAAAGCTGCGGCGATCACAAGGAAGACGGATGTAGATGTCCTCGGGGTTGATCATCGTGACACGATCAGGGAACATGCCACTCAGCCGCTCAAGCATGAATAGAGACCAAATAGTTCGCCTCCTTGCCTCGCAGTAGCCAGCTCGGTTGAGACCCAGGGGAAACGACGAGATGGAGGCCTCGTTGGAGTTGTCCAGCTCGAGGTTTAGCTGCAAGGAGGCGACAGTTGCCGCGGCCGCAGACATGAATTCGTTAGCCTCACGCTTTCGGCCGACGGAAACGTAGTAGAGAGCAAGAAGGACTCGGCTCTGGGCGAGCTGCAGGCAGTTGAACTGCATCCCCTTCTGCGCGTACTGAGCCACCTGTGCGTATTCAAACGCAATGTGCTTGGGGCCTCCGGACAAGGCAACTCCCACTGCCAAGATGCTGTACAGGAGCATCAGATCCTCGGGCAACTTCCGCCGTGTCGAGTCGGTAACCCACGCCCTGGTAGATCGCTCGGGGAGCAGCGTCAAGACCATGGTGCCATCGACATGTGAGAAGAACTGCGAGACAACAGCCTTGATAGACTGGGGGTCAGTGACGAAGGGGTCTGTCTGCCAGGCTCGGTGCAAGACGTCGTCGGGGATGCGAGGCATGGCCGGTGTGGGCGTCGGGATAGGCGAAGCGATGTGGGATCTGGATCGGTGGAAGGGCATAGAGTTGGAAGGCAGCGAGTCTCGATTTGGCACGTATGTCTGCTGATCAACTTTCAATCGCTTGTTGGATCCCGCATCGGCGGAAGATGGGCGGTACTGAGCACGGGGGAGACTGGAGAGACCGATCGGCGGCCAAAATCCTCGGCGGACACTCGTCGAGAACCGCCACCAGTTCGAACATCGTCGAGTTCGGCTGGTGGTGTAGATGGAGAAGTATTGTGACCGCCTCGCGGACTTGATTTCATTGAGTTAGCACAAAGCATTACACTCCCACATAAGTCAAGGCGGTTAACACTCACGCATTCTTGAATCTGCAGACTCGGCCAAACTTTTCGCACTGAATGCACCGGGGGTAGTCGGGGTCGCACTTGATCTTCTTCTCACGGCAAGTGACACAAGCAATTGCCAGCCTCTTTCTTGGCTTGCCAGCCTTGGTCACACCCCAGTGGGGGTGACCGCCTCGCCATCGATAACCGTCTTGCAGTGAGTTCCATCGTCGTAGAAATAGCAAAGGCCTTCACCTGGCACCTCGGCGGCTTTGACGAACCTCGGCAAGAAATGCGTCCCTGTCCAGATCTTCGGTCCAAGAGTGCTCTTCGTCGAGGAGCCATCAGCTTGCGACGTGCTGTTGCCGGTGGATGGCGGGTTGGCGGCGGTGGAAGAAGGCATCCCATGCTCCCTGAAGCTGCCGCCGGCCTCCTTTTGTCCTGTAAACTGCAGGCGGAAGTGGTCTTGAGAGGGCTGCATCGTGCGGCTTCGACCAAATTCGCCCCTCCCCGCCTCAGCGTCCAACCGGGTCTCCTGTGCGTTAGTTGGGCGAAACCTTGGTGATCCAGGCCCGGAGGCCGATCGTCTCAGTCCTTGGAATCCGGGCTTCTCCGCATTGCCATCATACGAAGTTCGTGGGTGTGATAAAGGTGGTGATAGTGTGGGTGGGAAGTAAGAATCGCTTCGCCCAGCAGAGACATGTCGAGGGCGGTCCATTCTTGGTGACAAGGTTGCGAGAGAGCTGTGTCTATCTGAATGGGGCGAGTTCAGAGGACGAGGAGCTGGAGGAGGAGGTCCGAAGATGCTGCTTAATGAGGGAAGCTGCTGCTGTGGCTTCTGTTGTCCGGCGCCCAGGTTGTCAGCCAGCTTGGGGCTCGTCTCTGAAGCCTTCTCGCTAACCATCGTGCTGCTGCTGCTGCTGCTGGGCTTCTTGTCGTAATCCTGCATCGGGGGTGACGATATGGAGCGGGAGCTCCAGGCAACTTCTGTAGCTGGGGACGATCTCGATGAGAAAACTGTGGTTGTCGGGCTCACCAGAGCAGGTGGTGTGTCTGGAGGAAGCAGACGCTGGCCAGATTCGAAGGCAGCTAACCCACCCATTGAGATAGCTTTACCTTGTGAGATTTTTTAGGGATTATGGGAAATTCAAGTGTGCCGTAAGAAGCCCACAGGCATGGCCCGAACGAGTGTTTTCCTCCCAAAAATGTGATCAACACGTATATGTTCTTGTAATAGTTTAGTAACGGCTGATAGTTCGGTATCCTAAATACGGCCAAACAAACACCCTCAGATGAGTGTTATGTGTATGGTATGTACTTGCGAGGAGGTTCGTATATGTTCCAAAGCTGTATATATAAAAGAAGAGAGAGGACAGAAGCGAAGGAAGCCAACAAGCATGTACGGAAAGATGAATAGAAGAATGGAGAGGATCGAGAGGCAAGCAGGCTGGGGTAGTGGCTACTATGTAGGTGTAGGTAGGGGCCACAAGGCTTCATAAGATAGGACTACAGCAACCAAGTGGATTCAGGGCCAGGCAGGCGGGTTGGATCTAGAGAAGGCTTGGCTTCGAAAATATGACACGAGAAATCGGGGGTTGTGTGGTTCGGAATGCGAGGCCGAGAGAGATATTAGATTGAGGACGGCCACCATGCGACTTGGGCTGGATCCATGATCCATCCCCGGTACGTCGACCCCTTCTGCGGGATGTGCCAAAGTACTATGTAAAGGGCACCAGATTAAGGCACGGTCACAAAGACCAGGTACATACGTAAGAGGTGCAGGAGGAGGCGCAATGACAATGGCAGGGAGCGCACCAGACCCAACAGCAAGACGTCTTTTCAGCTGGGGCTGGACTGGAGAATGGCGACCACGCGATAGGGCAAAGGCGCCCGGGTGGGAGAGCAATACCATACCGCTACGACGACGACTAACGTTAGTAGGTCCCTACTGTCGAGAGCTCCAGGTAATTAGAAGGTACTTGCCGGGCGATACCAGCTTCAGCCAACCAGCTA
This sequence comes from Clonostachys chloroleuca, assembly GCA_037952775.1. NCBI lineage: Eukaryota > Fungi > Ascomycota > Sordariomycetes > Hypocreales > Bionectriaceae > Clonostachys > Clonostachys chloroleuca. The sequence goes on along the minus strand of JBANAY010000003.1, from coordinate 16,744,546 downwards.
GGCTCTCGTCTCCAAAATAAGCGGCTTCACGGGGCAGGGGCCCTTGCAGACCGGAGTTTGGGGGAGGAGACTTGCCCAGGGCATAAGCTACCAGAGCAGCAGCGTTTGCGCCGGTCGGGATCCATCTAGGGCTCCATGCCGAGAGACGTTGCTATTCATGATTCTGGGGCAAAGTCCGTTTAATGACACGTGCGCTTGGTTACATATGTACATGGTATGGGATAAGGTGTGGTGGTGTATGGTGTGTATCCGGAGATGGTGTGGCGTGTGCCACGATGTCGACGCTCCCCTCTACTTGGCACACTCGTCCAGGAAAGGGACGTCCCTGTGGGCCTGGGAGCAGTGCCGCCGCTCCCAGGACCAGGCATGAATGTAAGTCGACGGGATTTGGGAGCATGGGCAAGGGCATGGCAGGCTCCAAAGGGCAAGATGTGTAGCATTCGTCGCAAGATCCATCCAACACAGAGCAACAATGATGCGACGGAGGTCTAGGAAGACAATGCTCTTCGTTGGGGTCCTGGTTAACACTGCATCGCAGCTGGCGTATGCGTTATGCATGTACTACCAGAGTCGTTCGAACGCAGATCGGTTTGAAGCGGCTCCGTAGCACAAAGCTGCTGAGAGACAGGTTAGAATGGGCCTTTAGTCTCCAATCGGAGCACCTGTAGCCACTGAATGAAAAGACACTATGGCCGATGGTAATAATAGCGTGGCGTTGGTGAGGTAGGGGCAAATATGCCGTTGGTAGGCCGGGCTGGCCCTAACGATGACCGACACCAACACCACCACCTTCAGCTCAGGCCTCGCAACGGCTATCGCTGTTTGACTTGCACGCCGGGACTTTGAAAAATGTGCTGCTAACTTGGGTACTCTCGTAAATGTGGCACCTCCACAGGCCAAGCTCCGATGCCTGCAACAGGCCCCATTACCCATGCAAGGGAGAGAGGGAGGGGCGTTGGGATAACAGCCAACAAGACGGTGGAAGATGCAGAGAAGCAATCATCAGGCTCTCTATGCTCGCAGAACTGGACCTTCTGGGAAGCGCCAGCCAACCGGCCAACCAACACACGATTGGGCCCGTCTGACCGTTCCGAATCGTCGAGTTCAGGAATCGCAAAAGTGCTTCTTTTTGCGTGCTTGCTGTGCCTCACCACAGGCCCCAGAAGCCAATTGCTGCTAATTCATATACCCGAGAGCGTATGCCAAACCAAAGAGCCAATAAGTAATCATTACAGGTAATCCTACGACATCCTGCCTTCCCCTTCCGCCCAGGGCAGCCCGGTCCTGCCCTCAGGGAACCGGCCGGCCGTGGAGGTTGGCTCGCTTCGCCCGGCTGAGGGATAGACTGGTCGCTTGGTTGTTTGTTTGTTGGCCGGTACATTTGCTCCTGTGGTTACGTATGTACGAGCCGTCAAAGGAGCAATTGGCATCGGCGATTTACTGAGTAGGTTCTGGGCTAAGTGGTTGATCTTGTTGGCTACTGCGGCAGAAGCAACTCACTACAATCAGCAGTGGGGATGTTCGGATTGGGCCAAGTCCGAGGCCCGGCCGGGGGACGGACAGCAGACGATTCCGTCTCCATCCAGCCAGCAGCCATCGCAGGAAGAGTACGCTTCTGGGCATCTGCGGTCAGGTAAGCATATATAAAAGTTGCCAGAGTGGGAAGTATTCAGCACATTAATGTTGCGAACCCAGTCCTGAGGTTGGCCGTCTGACTGGCCGCCCCACGTAATCAAGATGGCAAACTGCTGGGCTTTTGGTAAGGCAGTGAGCGAGGTGTGGCTTCCAGTCCCGAACACCTAGCAGGGCCGACTCAGGGCCAGGCAGGGCAGGGAAGGAGCCAAGCACAACCTCCTCAAAAGGCAAATCGCACATGGCGGGCACGCACAGCCAAAACAAAAGCACTTCTGCTCGATCCAGCGGTGCGCTACCATCCATGGCAACCAAAGTCCCAAACGCCGCCTGTGCCATCCCAATGCCAGGCCGTCCGCTGTGCATGCGATGACTGCTGGGTTCGTCATGTCTTTGTCACGACGGCCAGGGTCGCTCTAACAGCTGAGACACGACCGGACCCCTGTATGTACTACGTCGCCTACGACAGAGCTTGCGATGCGCTCGGCACATCGAATTTGGGACGCCCTGCGTATACGCTAATCAGTGGAGGTCGGCATATTGCCCACTCTCCCGGGACCCCCCTGAGCCTCGATTTACCACCAGTAGCATTGTCCATCTGCCCGAGGCGGCCGACCCTGCACCAGCTCCAGCAGGCCTGCCTCCACGCGCGCGGACTTTGGAAACTCCCATGACATGGAGCATGACTTCTTACCTGCCTGAGCAGCCGAGCGCGAAGGCGGAATCTTCCCCGCTTGGCTACCCGCCGCCTCACCAAGCCTTACCGGGCCATCTATACGGTACGTCGCCGTATGGAATCCCATCATGGCAACGCCCTGCAGATGAGCCGCTCAATCTGTACTAATAACCCGAGTTCTGTATTTGACTTCTCATAGGAACCGGCTGATATCACTTGGCATCTACCAACATCCACCTAGGCTACGCTGCTCAGGTCCTGCATGACCCAAGTACCTGCCCTCGCTTCACCGCCGGGCGTATGACTGTTGCTCTCTCGAGGCATAATCAGCGAAAGAATAGGTATCAGTCAGGGTTATTCATCGATCAATCATCATCCCTTCATTTACTATTCACCCGAAAAAGACCCCTCCCGAGCGCGCGGCGCAAAACCCTGCCAATGCCCAAGACGCACGGGGGCTCGCATCGCAAAGGATGACAGGCGACCGCCCAAACGAGCCACATTCGGAGCAAAGATCTAAACCTAATGTCAAAAAATAACAAAGGTAGTCCACTGTGGCGGGCTTTGACATGATCAAGGCACCTTTCCAGGGGTCGCCAGAGATCCCCGTCAGATCTTTTTAGCGGCCAAGACCAGAATTAGCCGTCACGTCGGTATCGTCCCTTGTTTGGATGCAACTGCGGCTGATTGGCCCGCTCGTGTAAGCCAGTCCCACTCATGCCCATCGTTTCTTCTGTTTTAAGAAAATGATATCCAAGTGAGTGCTTCAGATTGGGCGGCTTTGGTTGGTCTAAAAACAACACCCGTCTCAGATCCCAGAAACGCCGCCCGTGGCCATCAGCATGAGCGCCAGCTTCGCAGCTAGAACCCAAATTCGCTCCGAGATGAGAATCCCTTCCTAAATCAATTTCCGCGAGTTCCAGAGATATTGCAAGGCTGCGAACGGCTACAACTTAGACCGCCTTAGCCTCGTCCGCCGCAAGAACGGTCCATTCATTCAATGGGGAGCTGAAACACAAGAATTCCACAATAAGAGGTGCCCTCTTGGCACCCGCTTTAAGAAAATCGACCCGAGCCACATTTTTACGGCTTACACCTACGGGATGTGGTGCAATGCCTCCACATCCAACGGCATGTCATCATGTCCCGCTCGTCATACACATTCCATGGAATGAGAAAAAGCCATAAGCCGGTGAATTGGTCGCATATACGGCCAGCAATTTGCTTCTTCAAGCATCGATGACCACACCCAGGCGATCCGATTTGATGATGATTTGTAAAGTAGCGCCGCTTAAGGGCAAATTGCAGAGAGCTCCCCTCTGTGGTCGCATTTCGGATGGATTAGCATGCAGCAGGTACCGGATTGGCTGCATGCCATATTGCGCACATCAACCAACAGTGCCGATATCCTATGACCATGCCCATCTGACCACGCCAGAGAGAAAGGGGAAAGCTTGGTGGCAGCCCTAAGAGAAATGAGAGGATGTGTCATGTCTTCGAAAGAGCATGGGTTTAAAGAAAACGAAAACAAAAATAATGTTCGCCACAGTTGGCCCTCATGTGTCCCAATTAATAGCAACGAGAGCTGACGAGCCTGTGCTCTGGTTCCCCAGATTGGGTCTGAGAGAGTTTCGGCCGAAGGTCAACGTTGCGGCACACCAGGGGCCTACTACAGCACGAACGGCATATTCTTTGTGGTCTGTACTCTCCTTCTTTCTCACTCCCGGTGGCTGTCTGGGAGCTGGCACGCCCCGACTGGGACCAGGTATCAAATCAATGCACAGCTCTCTGCCTTGCTCCCCTTTACTGGGGCCCATGGCGTGTGCCAAGGAGACCTGGGAAAATCCCCATAAGCGAATAGGCCCGGCACATCTTGACCAAGATGGCGATTGCCGTTGTGGATGACTTATAAACATTGGTGCTAGCAAACTAGCCAACGACTAGGTTCGCACTCCATCCCACGAACCGGCTAGCGCGCGCCACTGGCAGATACGGCGCGCCGTGGAATATCCGACGGGGCTCAGGCTGCCAGGTGTGAAACGGAAGATGCCGTCTGAACGTCCCAGACACCACTACCGGCGGTCCAAGACTGTCGCTGGGCCGATGACAGAGCATCACCGTGTCCCGTCGATGCGTGACCGTCCACACCACCTCTCTTGGGCTCGGGGCTAATATAACTAATGTGCATAGACGCCTGCCCTCAAAGCAGCAGGAAACAGCTGTGGGTGACTACGGCAGATTAGGAGGTGTGTGGCATTGGGTGCACCCGGCTGCCGTCAGCCATGCTTTTCGACGGGCCACCTCCCGGGTGCTGGGCGGAATCTGGACCACGGCAGTCACAGGTTACCTTCCCACCTGCGGATCCTGAACACGTACTCTTAACCCAGCACAGCACATAGGCCAGGCCAGGCCATGTCATGCCAGGCTCATTTTGCGCCCACGGGCTTGCAGGAATCGTACCCGCACCCCCAAACACCCTTTCTCAGTGTGTGCAGTTGCGAGATTCTGCCACCAGGCGGTGGGACCCTCCGCGAGTGGGTACTTAAAGTAGGTCGCGTGGCTAATGAAGCCCTGCCATGAACTTGGCTCGTCAGCGCCACAGAAAAGGACTTCAGTGATAGTGCCCCATGGTAGGCGAGTCCAGCTCGACGGTAGCGCACACAACTCGGTCCCGAGCGGAAGAGTGCCGTTGCTGGCTCTTGGCTCGATCTGTGGTGCCAACGGTTTGAAGCGCCGTGATGCTAGTGGCCCTCTAGTAACTCCTGTCTGGATTACGCACTGCCGCTCGGTTATTCCTCATCAGGCTAGGCCGGAGCCCCAAGAATGCAAATTCCGCATTCTACCAACTGAGGAATTCGCATGTGCTTCGGCTTAGCTCGTGGGTTATAACACGGCTGAGCTGCGTCGTATAGCGGGTTGGCCCCTTGTGCTTGCCATGTTGCGAGCAGCGGGAATCATGGCCCGATTCATATCCCGTCACGAACCAAAACCTCAGCTCGTCATCATCACAGTCACTTTCCCCTCCTAGCCCCAATGGTAGTGCGACCATCTGATTGTCGAGCCCCCCAATGCGGTGCTATGACGCGCGGCTGTTGAAATCGGGTGGACGGGGTGGAGAGCGTATGGGTACCTATCATCAATCAACTCATGTTAGTTTCAGGAGCCTCTCGCTCAAGGAACCAACCACTCCCCAGATATTGCCAAGCCCTTGATGCTCTGGAGGCTTGGCTGGCTATAGTTTTATGGGTCGTGGTGTATCCTCCGATACCCTTGTCAGGTCTCCTCTTGCTGCATCAGGCAATGGCCGTCACAGCATGCCAATGCATATACCGTCTCGCAGTAAGTGCCGTGGCGTCTAAATAAAGGCCGATTACAGCTACCCTGAACAGCCCTCCGGCAGAAATTAGGTGCTGGTCGGTGCACCGGTACGCCGGAGGGTTTTTTTTCGGTGGGTATTGTCAATTGCTCGGACTATCTCGTTTTTGATTCTTCTCGTTTCGCGCGTGTGATTAACAAGTCAACCCTGACCGCCAATATTCCTGCTTTGGTGAACAGGACTCAGACTAAGCCATTACGAAAGATCCCTTAGCATACGAAGGATACGATGGCCCGTATGTATGGTTATCTACCTACCTACAGTATGTACAGATGTGTTGCATCGTCAAGGGGATCCGCCCTACCAATCCATCAATGCCACCCAGTTTCGCAGTGCCGGGTCAGGTGAGTCGTTGGTTGGTCAGACATGGCAACGCATGGCGGGCACCACGGCATATCTTGACCACTTTCCAGATGCATACACAGGCCTTGGCCGGCGATTAGGTATTACGATGGGCAGTGGTGAGACGAATGTCCGAATTAGGTGTAATGTTCCAGTGAACCCGAGGGGTGGGACTCCGGGTTCGCGAACCAGCCAATGGCACATCTAGGCACGGGTGAGGCACGGGCTCAGCGGAGGTCCACAAGGCAAAAGCTAGCATTTCTCGGCACTTTCCCAATCACCTCCAGCCCTGCCCCAGGCTTCCTTCCATTTCCGAAGCATGTCACCACTCTGGGAAATGTAAGCCTCTGACCACGAGCCAGGCAGCCAGGGGTCTACCTCCAAGCGGCACGCACCAAAGGGCTGAATCATGCGAATGCGAACAAAGGAAGAGGAAGCGCGCGAGAGAAGAAGAAAAACACACCAAACAGCCACCACCCGACGGTTCATTTGTCCAAAACCCCCGTTGATGGCTTGGCGGGAGGGACCCGTCCGGGGGGCAGATCGCCGGGCTTGCGCTCTCCGTAAACTGATCGACACAGAAGCCGTCGCTGCATTTTATATACGCTATGCAGCGTCTGTTTCATGTCTCTGCCAGGATGCAGGCCCTGAAGAAAAGGGCAAGGTAGTATGACACCGCTCCCCAGTACGGTACATGATCTTACCGTAATCCTCACCTAGGCTCCGTAAAACGCCCAGTCAGACAATGCCGAGCGCGCGTGAAGACCCCATCCCCTTTGCGAGCGCGCGAGAGCAGTCGGCGGTCAGAGAGGGAATAATTAGAGGAGATGTGAGGACGCGCGGGTACTTCGGCCGCTACGAAAAGAAGAAGAGGCGCTATTGCCTCCTCGCCTCTCCCCCAATGGCATCGTGACCCGGATTCTTGGGAATTCCCCACCACCTCTACACACACTATTGTGAGTGCTTACCTTATTATATCCCTTTGCGAGATAACGAAACAGAGCTGCTACGCCCCAAGTAGGCAAGTATGCAGAAAGGGGGAGGGGAAGAAGCCCGGTAATCAAATCCCTCGTGGCATCCTAGTACATGCCTTAGTATGGTGGCTTACACACAGTTAGGAGGTACCTACCGGGGAAGGCGTTGCTGCATAAGACATTATGTACACCACAGTTTCGTTCCATTTGGTCACTTCGCGCGATCCAAGAAACACTATATGGGCAGGGGAAGCACGGAGGTTGCCGAATTTGTGTCTGATGACGAAGAGGCTACGGGAGGTTAGGATCAGCTAGTGTTGTCTTTCTCCAGTGCATTGTCGCTAGGCGCGAAAGTAGAGTGCTAATTTCCTCTTCAGTTCGTTCTCTTCCCAATAAGATATTGCCTTTCGACATGAACCTCTCGCCACAGAGTATATTTAGCTCCAGATACATCATGGGATGCTGCTCCTTGCAGGTCGGCGACCACTCTATCTTCCTCCTCCTTCCGCACGGGGCACTCTAGCAGGTACTTCAGGGCGCCTGGTCTGAGCGGGTTTTCTAGAATGCCAGCCCTCGGCCACCTCGACTGGGTGCGCACGTCCCCCGTGCCATCATTTGCCATGGACCCGTCCCAGCCTAGAAAGTGCCGATGCAGCGACGGCCAGGGTGGGCGGTTTGATGGGTAGCGGCTGATGGGGAAATGGTGGTCACTGGTAGGTTGGTATGCGACTTTCATTCCTGGCGGGTTACCCTACACCTGCAGCCTGGGACGTGGCCTGCAGCGCTTCCCTGCTCCTCCATCTCAGAATAGCAAAGTGTGCCATCTGCCGCTGTCACGTCCGGGGCGGCTCACGATGATGTCTTGTCTGATCTTACCCGCTTACACACCGCATCGCATTTTGCCTCTCTAATTACAGTGGCAGGTTTATGAGCAGACCTAGTCCTCTCCCCCTGGGGGTAAGATGCCCTCCATGCCCCGTGGCTTCGGTAATACAGGCAGGAGGCACTTTCGGCTCAGAATGGCAATCCAATGCGCGTATACGCTGAGTTAGCGCTGCTGTGCGCAAATGACGAGAGGAGGCTCGGCATGTAACTGCGACCCAGTGTGTGATCCCTGGCAGCCGTTTCGCAGCACAACGCAGACCATTCCACACTTGGATCTGGCTGGCGAGCAGCCGCTAATTTCTGGGGTCTGCGCCGGCCATGACATCTTACCACCACACCGATCCCTACTGGCGTACCTGTACTATAGCGGAAAGGAAATTTGCGATTAACAGCTATGTACAGAGGGTCGGCCGCTGGGGTTCGAGAAACTCGCTCGCACTCGCGCTGGAGGCTGCCCTAGGCATAGTGCTCGTGGCTGTCTTGGCCGAGCTTGGGGAATAAACAGGCAGCTGGTTCTTGAGCTAGGCGGCACTTGGCTTGCCTGGCTTGTCCTTGCAGTTCCAAGGGTTGCCGGACCCAGTCAGATCCAGTGCCTTCCTTGCCATGTGGTTCAAGTTGTACGAATAGAGTAAGATTGTACGCCCAAAAGCCGGTGGCGCATGGCCAACAGCCGTGGCGCCCCCTCCCCCCCGGAGCCTAGGATCGCGAAAGCGAGGTTCGCTATGCTATGTGGGCAAAAGAATCAAGCTCTTGGGCGCCTATGAGTGGGTTTCCATCTCTTCCTCATCTCGCAACGTGCAATCCCATTGCTTGGAATGCGATGAAGGATAGAGAGAATGCGAACCGGTTTCCAGAGGGAAGATTAGAGAGGAGAGCCCAAGGTGAGAGGCACAGAGCCCACCCCAGGTCCATCCAAGAGAGGGGCAACCGAGCAAGGCAGCAGCAAAACATGCAGAGAGAGGGGGTGGTTCAAGAGAAGATGTGTCCCGCAATTGCCAGCTTACCACGAGAGAGGCCAGATTCGATAGTTTACGGCCGAGAGGGCAGGTTGTTGCATGATGGAGGCTGTAGCAGTTGGTTGCTTGCTTTTGGCCCCCAAAGCGATAATAACAAGCCCTGACGGCCCTTGTGCTCCAAAGGAATTTCTCGCTGCCAATCGTCCTCTGGAGTTGCACTGAGAGTTCTAATAGGCTTAGTTACGGGCGACAACACTGCACACCACACACGTCAGTTATTACGAGAAAGCCAAAAACGAAGCCTTGGGTTTGGTGATTTGTGACGGTTCTCATGCGGCACCGAGGGCTTCCTTCCTTGTGCTCATCCCCCTCCTTTCAGCCCCGAATGGGTGTCGACGAGGCTGTCTGGTTGGCTTGGCTCTCGGCTTGTCTTGTGTTGGTAGAGCCCGAGTTACGCAATACTTACCCATTCTTCAGCCCATGACTTCAGAAAAACCAGCCACGACCCTTGGCAAATTGTGCGTGCGTCCCATACATGATACATCCACAAGACTGAAGTCCACCCGGAATGGCAATGCAGGCGGGACATCGGCCATGGGACTTACGGTAGTCGAAATTTTAAAGTCTTTCCCAGCTATAGTACATGCGTCTGCAGCAGCATTCGAGCAGGCATCGGGGTTTTCCCCTTGGCGCCGACTGGGAAAGTTCCAAAGTGCCTATTTCTGCGTTTGCCTGCGGTGTCTATATATGGGGACCCCATTACAGGTGCCGATCGAAAAAGGCTGGTTCCTGAATAGGGCGTGGCCGAATTCCTGGTTTGAGGACGGCGACCGCTAGCTGCAGTTAATATAAAGATACACGAGAGGCAATATCGGAGCAGTCCCATTTTCGAGTTTTTTTAATTTATCTCGTGTTTTGAGTAAGTAGAGCCTTGTTTCCAAATCAGTACGTCTTGGCCCGTTGGTGCTTGTTTTGACTAGATGATTACGCACCACCGCCTGTTGGTCCCAAGTGGATAACTAATGTATGTGTGTGTTCTCGTTTGCGACATTACAAAACATAACATCAGCGGACATGTCGGATTTAGGTGGGATGTGGGATGTGGGGACGGGGCAGCTGAAGACGTACAGTCGCAGTGCCAGCAAGCACGCCTGATAAGACGAAGAGCCTGATTTTTGTTGGGCCTTTGGGCGACCTTTTGTTACTCTCGAGTTGGACCCGTTTGGTTTGATTGCGACCGTCGCTTGGTTGTGCTGCTGCACGGGATAGAGACCACCTTGGCCCGCCTTTGCTTCAGTTTGGGCGGCACTGCAACGACGTCTCTTGCATCCGTCAGTCGTACTCTGCTGGCCCTGGCCTCCTCACACACTCAAACGGAGGACCCAACCCAGCCAACGGTAGCAGTCAGCCCTGTGCTGGACCTGCCGGCCGTTGGGTGGCTTCGTGTGTGTATGTGTGTGTGTGTGTGTGTGTGTGCTGGTTGGCTGTGTGGAACACACCCAGCTGGCGTTTCGCGCATGCAAGATGCATGTACGATGATGGAGGAATCCGTCATGCTACGAAGCTAAACTTTCGCTACGACCCTGACGATAGGCGTGGCGCCCAAGTCATATGTCGGATGCACTTACGTTGGAAGAGCCCACTGCTAAATCGAGGAAATCAGATAGGCCCAACAGGTAGGTCTCGTTGGAAAGTAACGCCGAAGAGGTTGGTTGAGATCGTTTAGATCAGCCCATTCCCCTTCGATGTCCCAACCCACCTGACATCCCTCATTTCGGGGGCTCTGTTGGTTTTATTCGGTCCCGGGTTGCACCTCTGGGCGGCTGCGTACATGTTTTACCAACAAGGCAATAGATCAATTCAATCGACACATCACACCCTCCACTGTTTTCTGAATCTCACGTACATGGTAGAGAATGGCCGCATGGTATGTAGGTGTGCGCACGGCACTCGCTTGCATTTACATCCCTGTTAGCTGTGGTGCCGGATGTAGTTCCAAGAGGGCCCGGCTGCATGTCCCCACGGCCGCAATGCCCTCTTTGGCGAGACCTTCAAGGTAGCCCTCTTTCTTCGGATTCGCTCGACGCGCTGCAAAAAAGTTCGAAGTGAGCAAAGACGAGAAAGGAAGCTTCAACGTGTCGCCCTTTCCCACACCCTTTCCCACCTGTAGAAGACCCTCCCCCTTGGAGCCAACAAACCAACCCAACCCAACACACCCCTGGCATCGAAACCCAACAACACAAAAGGCCTAACCAACCCACCGTCTAGCGCTCTTGAACATACGAACCCACGGCCCGAATTCTCCCCACTCGGCTACCTGATCAGATGGGACATAGCTGCCAACGTCTGCCAGAATTGTGCGCTCAGGATGTGGCATCAGTGCGAGGACTCGGCCGTCGCGGCTTCGCACACCAGCGATGCCGCCTGGGCTTCCGTTCGGGTTGTACGGGTACTGTTCCGGCCCTGCAACCTCCAGTCGGTTGTTTACGTACTTGATGGGGATGAGGCCGTCTGAGTTGAGCACGTTCAGGCTCGCATCGTTGGTGAAGGAGGCACGGCCTTCACCATGGGCAACGGCAATGGGGAGGGCGGACCCGCTCATGCCGTGGAGGAAAACTGAGGGCGTCTCCGAGGCTGAGTCGTCAATCTTGACCATAGTGAATCGAGCCTCGTATTGCCGGCTGGCGTTCTCCACGAATGTAGGCCAGTTCTCCGCCCCTGGGATCAGCTCCTTGAGACGCGTAAGCATCTGGCATCCGTTGCAGACACCCAGGGCGAAGGTATCAGGGCGGTTGAAGAAGGTTTGGAACTCTTGACGGACGTTCTTGTGCTCCAGTATAGATTGTGCCCAGCCCACACCGGCGCCGAATACGTCACCGTAGGAGAAGCCGCCTCCGGCAGCCAGACCGACAAAGTCTGCCAGGGAGCGTCCTTCTTGGATGTCGCTCATGTGAACATCAATAGGCTCGAACCCAGCTGCCTTGAAGGCAAACGCCATCTCACGATGACTGTTGACACCAACTTCACGGAGAATAGCAACTCGAGGAGCGCCCTTAACCAAGCCCGTCAAGGAAGCTGTGAGAGGTAGGATGTTCTCCTCTGGAGAGTACTTGAGTTTGAAGGACAGGCCAGGGTCGTTGGAATCGGCGATAGTATTGTACTCAGCCTCTGCACTGGCAGGATTGTCTCTTTCCCTTTGCATGGCGTAACTTGTTTGTGACCACCACTGTTGGATCTGAGTACGATCTAGGGTAGCCACGGGTCTGGCACCGTACTTGATGTTCAATGTCTGCTTCGATTTCGGTTGTACAGCGCCGAATTTCTTGATGAGTCCAGCGGGAGGTCCACATGTAGCGAAGCATCTCTTAAAGTTAATCTCGTCGCCCTTCTTGATCTGGAAGACAGCGCCAAGCTCCTCGTTGAAGAGGGCGTCCAGGATATCCCCAATAGAGCCAGTATTGGAGAGTTCGTCAAGTTCGATATCAACTCCACAACGGCCAGCGAACATCATTTCAGCTATCGTTGTGATCAAGCCACCATCTGAGCGATCGTGATAGGCAAGAACAACTCCGGCTTTGTGAAGTTGGGAGAGGGCATCAAAGTAGTCTGCAATCAGCTCAGGGCTTCGTACATCAGGGGCCTCGTTGCCAACTTTGCCGAATGCCTGGGCGAGTGCGGAACCACCCATAGCTCGGTGGCCCTGAGCAAGATCAACAAACATGAGCACAGTTTCTCCGACATCCTCATATCGTCGAAGCTGGGGAGTCCATGTGTTGCGCACATCTTCAACAATTGTGACAGCAGTGATGATGACGGACATCGGGGCAGTTACGCTCTTGGTTTCCTTGGTCTCACGGTCTTTCCACGAAGCTTTCATGGATGTAGAATCCTTGCCCACAGGGATGGAGATGTTAAGTTGAGGGCAGAGCTCCATACCCAGAGCCTGGACAGCCTGGAATAGTCCAGCACCCTCTCCGGGGTGGTTAACGGCCGCCATCCAATTGGCAGAGAGCTTGATTCTTTCCATGCCTCCCAGGAAGTCTGCAGCGCCAAGGTTGAGCAGACTCTCTGCTACAGCCATACGAGCGGATGCGGCAGGGGAGATGAGAGCAATAGGAGGGCGCTCACCCATAGCCATTACTTCTCCAGTTCGTTGGTTGCTACCGATGCTGAATGAGGTTGCGGTTACAGCGCAATCAGCAACGGGCGTTTGCCAAGGGCCAACCATCTGGTCACGGACAGAGAGACCACCGACGGTTCTGTCACCAATGGTGATGAGGAAAGACTTGGACCCAACAGAGGGCATGTGGAACACCCGGTTCACAGCTTCCGAGATGATCACATCCTTGGTAGCGTCGGCGCCACAGACCCCCTTGAGGGCCGAGGTTGCGTTGAAAGCTGGCAAGCCAAGGTCTCTGGTCTCGACCACACGCTCAAGCTTGCGTCCAGCAGGGAATAATGCATCCATTGGAAGGTCAATGGGGGAAGGTCCGTCCTTTGAATCTCGATCTGTGAGGACAAGCTTGGAGTCTCCTTCTGGGGTCTTGATAGCGACGGTTCCCACATCGGAGAAGGGGCATCGCTCTCGGCCTGGGTATGTTTAGTACGAGAATATTATGGGATAGCAGAAATTGGATGAACTTACGGCAGATGCTTGTGAATCGATTGACACCATCACGGTTAACCAGAAGAACGTATCGTTCCTGAGACTCGTTACACCAAATTTGAAGAGGGCTCATGCTGCTGTCAGCGGTGTGAACTTGGCGTAGTTCAAAGTTACCTCCAAAACCGGCATCCTTGACGATTTCAGGAAGTGCGTTAGACAGACCACCCGCGCCAACATCGTGAATCATAGCGATGGGGTTTTGCTCGCCAAGAGCAACACAAGCATCGATAACCATCTGAGCTCGTCGTTGCATCTCGGGGTTTCCTCGCTGAACACTTGCAAAGTCAAGCTCTGCGGTCTCTTCAGCAGAGGCGTTGCTAGAAGCAGCACCACCTCCAAGCCCAATCAACATTCCAGGTCCTCCAAGAACAATAGCATGGGCACCATCTTGAACATCCTCAGGGTTCTTCAGGGCGTGCTGGGGTCGGACAGTTCCAACACCACCAGCAATCATGATGGGCTTGTGGTATCCCCTCCACTCAGGGGATCCTTCCTTACCCACATCAGTCAAGAGCGTACGGAAACATCCTAGGAGACAAGGACGGCCAAACTCATTGTTGAAGCGAGCACTTCCAATAGGTGCTTCAAGCATGATGTCAAGACTGCTAGCGAAGTGTGAAGGGCGGCCCAGGTCGACTTCCCAGGGCGCTTTCTGATCCGGAATGAGGAGTTCGGAGACCCAGAAGCCACAAAGACCGGCTTTGGGGGTGGAGCCACGGCCAACAGCACCTTCGTCACGGATTTCTCCTCCGGAGCCTGTGGCAGCACCGGGGAAGGGCGAGATAGCAGTGGGGTGGTTGTGAGTCTCTACTTTGATGAGGACGTGAACAACCTCCTTGGTTAGTTTCCAAGTGCCCGTAGAATAGTCGGGGGCCCAGAAACTTGCGGTCTCTCCCTGGAGGACCGCAGCATTGTCACTGTAAGCAGACACAGTGAAATCAGGGGTGTGCTTGTGAGTGTTGCGGATCATCCCAAACAGGCTGTGCCCCATCTCAACACCATCGATCTTCCAGTTGGCATTGAACTGCTTGTGTCGACAATGCTCGGAGTTGACTTGGGCAAACATGAAGAGCTCAACGTCGTGAGGAGGCCGGCCCTGGCGTTTGAAGACTTCAACCAAGTACTCCATCTCTGACTCATCGAGAGCCAGACCGAATTGCTTGTTGTAGTCACGCAGGATCTCAATAGGAGAAGATCCAGGGGCAAAAATGTCAACAATCTCAAGAGGGTATCTCTGGCCCTCCTGGAACATGAGATTGAGATCTGGGTGGGATGTAGAGAGGGATTCTGTCATCCGGTCGTAGATGATATCCTTTGACTGGAACTTGTCGCCCTCAAAAGGCTTCTCAAAGGTAACCGTAATGGCTCTGCCTCTCTCAATGCGTTCAATGTGGTCCTTCAAGCCGCACACATGAGAGATGGAGGTCCCCTTGGAGCTCCATGGGGAGATATTGCGGGGTGAGATATAAAAAGTGGTGGTGGTGTCATTGCTCGGGGCGATTGAGCTCGTCTGCTGGTCTGGAAGGTCGAGCCACTTGGTCAGCTTCTCAGTTACGAGAGCAGACTGGTCGCTCTTGAGGTGCACATAGTAAACCCAGACACCGTGCAAGTGGGCAACGGGAACGTCTGGGCTCTGCTTGTTGATGCGCGAGCGCAGCTCCTCTGCCTGGGTAGAAGTGAAGGCAGAGCCTCCAACCAACATAAGAGACTGCATGACGGCTTATGGATGATGGAAGCAATGATCAAGGTAAGTCATTTGCCAGGCCCGAGATCGGTGAGAATTTCTCCTCATGACCAAGAAGAGGTTGTAAGTTTCTTGCTATCGTCGTGGTGGGGTGAAGGCGATAAATTTTGGAGGGGCAGACCAAAGCGGCATAGTGTGATCTCATGCGTCGCTTCCTGCAGGTACTTTGCGAAGTACCTCTGTATTAGCTAATCACCGACATGGGCCAGTGATGCTAATGATAGGACTTGGGATGCATGGGATGGGCCGGAGACATCCATTACGTTGCATCGCCAATTGCCTGTGCCCGCCTAGTTATTTATACGTACTACTGTTTCTCAACCCCTGTCCATCCGTAATATACTTCTCGCGTCTCCCGCTTCTTCCATAAGCCAGGCTTCATTTCTCCGCTCCCATCTATCCCGTCCTCCTAGCCACTTCTTCTCGACTAATGACCCCGTTGCATTGATATCGACCATCTTCACCGCGACTCCTTGACCCATTCCCCGAGCCGTCATCTTTCCAGCAGCGCGCGCGCAGCCAATTTGCTGATATCCGGAGCCCCGAGCTCTCCTCCACCTCATCATGTCTTGGCTCACATCCTTAACGGGCGTGTTAGCGCCCGTGTTCCTGGTGTTGTCGCCAATCCTGTCCTACGGTGACCAAGCGTACTCGATGCATCGCAAGCGGACCAGCGCGGGCTTTTCCCTCGACATTCCATTGATCATGCTTGTCGCCTCCTTTCTCAGGTCCATAATTCATCGCTTCATATATACACTTGAAGAGCGCAGCTGACCGGTTCAAATAGGATTTGCTATTGGCCTGGTGCCCGCTTCGATACGAGCCTCTTGTTGCAGTCGATACTTATGGTTGCTGTTCAAGCCACTCTGCTGAAGATCGCGCTCGACCATAGGCCACCACCCTCATCCAAGGGAGGAGAGGCAGCTTTGCCATTCGCGGGAGCCGGCAAAGACAGCATCCTAGACTTTCAGCGCCCATTTAACTTTTGGAAATGGCGTTCCCCGAAGCCGTTCGTTTGACCCCGATAAATCACATGACCAACTCGTACTAACAGGGTATTGGCCGTAGATATTGGAAGTTTTTGGTTTGGTTTGCAGCTGGACTTGTCGCCTGCGAAATGCTTCTGAAACCAGCGCCTCAACTTTACAATCTATACTCTTCCACGATTGGTGTTATGGGTCTCTCGATCGAAGCGACGCTACCGATTCCTCAGATTCTGGCGAACGCGCAGTCGAGATCATGCAAGGGGTTCCGCGTCTCAGTCTTGGCTAGCTGGATTCTGGGTGACACGATGAAGCTCTTCTGGTTCTTCACCACAACTACCGAGATTCCCCCGGTGTTCAAAATCTGTGGCATGTTCCAGGCCGCATGTGATGCTTTCCTCGGCGTCCAATATCTGATGTACGGTGAAGGCGATCAGGAAGTCAAGGAGCATCCGATGGTGGATGCATCGTGGAAGAGCCCGAGCATGGATCGCTCTTACATTCAAACCCAACACAGCTCGTCTCGAAGTTCAACCCCCACAAGGCCCAGGCGATCGACCGTGACGATCGTGGATGTGAAAGAGAAGGAATTACAATAGAAAACCACGGTTATAGATATATAGACTTGATTGGAGTTATTGTTTGTAGATTGGTGTGAACTAGGATTATTTTTAATAGGATATATTGGACAAATGCTCTTTGGGTTTGGAGGCACTGAATTTAGAAAACTGATCTTGGTCCCATACTGAGAATATCATCAGATCAATTGCGAGAAAGCTTATGAGAGTAGGTAGATCAACTACCTAATGTCGATATAATAATGAAGAGACAAAAATCATAATAAACATCAAGTTGAACAATTAAGCGTACCATAGGTGAGCAAGGTAATTTGGAATAGAATCACTGCATTATAGGGTAGCTCTCGTACCTGATGTAGCTCAGCAGCTGCAAACTCAATTCAAATACCCGCCACCGCAACAGAGAGGAATGGAAAGCTTCCAGATCTGCACACTAGGCTGATAGGCGTTCGATTCCACCTCTGGAGGGATTCAATGAAGCTGAGCTAACAAGTGATGTCACTGTGAACGCGCGGTTTGGACTCGACCCCTGATTCCCAAGTTGTGAAGCGTTAAGAAGTGATAGGAGAGTACTTCTGTTCGGACTTTAATTACTCCTGCGATCTGGAAGCTCTGTATTTACTGCAAAATTAAAATATTTATGATTTTAAGAAGTTTCTTTTTCTAGCCAGGAATATTTTTCAAATGCCAGGACCACGTCGGAGCTCAATGGGGGCTTGAGTTGTGGCATCCTAAAAGTCGCACTTTATCTGGCTGTCACCAAGTTACCCGTTTTGGTCTCCCAGCCACCCGACTTCTTGCCACAGAGGCTACCTGGCAACGGCCTTGATTGATTACCATTTGCAGGTGGCCGCTATACTTTCACGTACATGAGAGGTATCTGCTTATCTACATTGATCAACTGAAGCAAGCGATCTTTTTTATTCGAATTACAGCCAATACCCCAACTGTTTGTTTACAGGCGTGTTGCCCTTCTGTCTTGCTGTCGATTTATTTGGTCCCCAATCAACGACGCCTCCTGGATCACTTTGTTGTTATCATCAGAGATATCAAGAACTCTTTGGACATACGCAGGTCGTGCACTAACAAACAAACCATCCCTTACCGCCCTGAAACGGTTGGCCTTTGCCATATACCGTCTTGGTGCGCAACTGTACACCCTATATACACATGTTAGGAGAAGGTAGAAGCATAATTTCTCACTTTCCTGCCAGAACTTCCTCGAGAACCGTGAAAGGTGATGGGTCACTGAGATTTCTTCCCATCTTGAGCCCTGAAGTTGCTTGTTGGTGCCCAGACACTTTCATCTACATTTCTTCATTATAAACACAAGGTCTGACCATCTCTTTAGCTGATAGCTCGATAAGTCCAGCTCACCCCAAGAAATAGCTACCTATTCCGTAAGTGCACGCATTTCACTGTAGCTGAATTGATTCTTTTCGACGAGCTCGGCCAAGTGTTTGACGCAGCGCTGGGGCAATCTGAGAATCAGCTGCGAGCGGGCTGAGTATTGTGTCAACAGCTGGATGCGCTTGCCAGCGACCGACAGCGGCTGCTTCTGGTTCTCACTTTCTGCCCGCACGTGCTGCACCTTCCCTCTGATTTGGCTGGCCCTATATATCCTGCCCCTTCTCATTTCCTCCCTCTTCCTCTTTCTTCCATCCCGGCATGCCTTCAGCGTAAACAACACGTTGAAGCTAGCATCCGCCCAACGCAGCTCCCTTGCAAATCTCCTAATAACCTGTGATAGCTGCAGTTAGAGGGAGCATTTTACCCTCTCCTCCCTCCCAACTCAAAGAACTGCCAGAATCCTTGAGTGTGAGTGTTTTGATCACCTCCTTTGCCTGCACAATGCCCGGTCCCTTCTTGACTTGACACTTGTTGAAGCAAGCCTCAACAACACAAAGCACCTACATGGTAGAAACTATATTCTGATCAAAATTTGAGATTTCCAGCAGACCATTCACCATGGCACCGCAAGCCAAAGCAAACTACAAGTCCTACGAGGCTCAGGCCCGCCTTATCCGGGCTATTGTCGCTGCCCATCCTGAAGTCAAATGGAACTACAAAGGTAAGCTTACAGATACTGCACTTTACTTATGATTTTTTATCCTTTGGCCACACGCGTTACTTCAAACGCGTTTCTTGGACGCCTTTTCTCGCAACAGTTCTTTCACTCTGGAGACTCAAGGTTGACACATCTGGTCTTCCTAGAGATTGTCGCCTCCTTCGGGAGTGATATGACTGAGGATGCTCTCAATCATCGATTCCGACGACTGCGTGCTGAGGCGGTCATCATTCGCCACGGAAGGGATGCAGGATTCGACATGAAACATCTCAGCGTCGAAGACTTGCCCAAGACGCAAGCCACTGTTCAGAAAAATAGTACGCAACGACTCAATACTACTGAGGATGGCCATAGGGTTTTCATTGATGATGTTGAGCTGGTGCTAACTTTTGACTCTTAGACATCTCTCAATACTTTGGCCAGTCAACCCCTGATGGCATTCAGTTTCAATTCAGAACCATCAAGAAGGATGCAGACCACCTTCGCAAGGTTAAGGCTGCTGGAGGAGATGTTGCCAACTGCCTTCCTTCCGGTGGAAGCGTCACCAGCACTCCTACCAAACGTACACCTTCCAAGGCAACTCCCTCGAAGGGTTCTCGTCCCCGAGCCTCCGCTAAACGGGGCCATGGATACATCAAGGAAGAGGACTCGGCCATTGAGGAGGAGTCTGAAGACTTCTCCGAATTGGACCAGGAGACCCCAAGCAAGCGACAGAAGACTGTTGGCAGGAAGTCTGCTACTCCATCGCGACAAGCTGCGTCCCGTGCTGCCGCTACTATCGCAGCCGACGCAGCAGTTTCGTACAACCCACAGAGCAGTGTTGACTCCCTTTCCGAGGGTGAACCATCCGAACTTGTCCACCCCAATGGTTCCATTTTCGGCGCTGTCGAGAAGAAACCTGATCCACGAGCTTTGGACTCCGAAGCTTTCTCCCGTCATAGCGTCAACCCCTACATCGGTGGTGATGACATGAATGACTCTCTCTACGCTGACCTGCTCAGAGATGGTGGTGACGGAGAAATTTAAATTTCGAAGTGCCTCTACACGAACAGCACAGGGTTTAAAAACATTCATTCCCAAATACTGAATGAACATGATTGAGTTTGATTTGCCGAATGAATTATAGGATGGGCTGGCGTTTGAAATAGGGAGGCTCTGGATTTTGACCATTGGAAGCAAATCATGATGTGGATATGACACAGTTCTGGTCGCTCGAATGGCTGATGTGGTCTATAATCGCTTCTATTGCTTCCAAAAATACCCATTCATGGTTTTGATGCCACTGGGGCATATGTATGTACGGATAGGATGGTTACGCAGGATTTGCAAGGTTCATGGATTTAAAAATGGATGATGGCATTCGTCGGCTAGTCATTCGATATTAGGGAACTTCCTGTTTGCTCATTGAGCTCGAGAGAAATGCTTCCCAAAAGCTAGCTAGATGAAAATAAAAGCTGCCGAGATGGCCCTCTGAATTCAAGCTGATTCTTCAAAATGAGAGATCTACTATACCTTTTGTCGCCGTTATGTGTTGTCCTGTGCGATTAGGATACTTTATGAGCCCTTCCAAAACAACGTCTAACGAGGAGTCCATGATTCACTGATGGGATTGATGATGAACATTGCAACAGTGCTTCTATGTCTACCTGAGCTTGAAATCTGTACGTATCTAAGTGTCTATCGCTCGATGTGGAATCTCTCACTGCCATCTAAACTTCGTACTTTGGCCTTCGACGGGCCGGGGCCCATCTCAATCCACCCCCCATCCTTTGTCCAAGTCCCAGCCTTGGTATAGTCGCCGCTCACACTGCCCGTCACGAACGCAAATCGAAAGTACTCGGGCATGCCCAGATCAGCTTCCCTGGTCCAGGTGAAGGTAGCCTCGTGGTCCTCGCTATCTTCAAAATAGGTGCGGAAGCGTTCAACATCGTTAACGAGAATGCTGACACCGTCAATCTCGCGGTCATTGGTTGGCTCCCACGAGAACGTGATGTTGGAGCTGCCGGTGCTGGAACCCGCCATTTGGATGACCGGGGGAAGGATGGTAGGGAGTGCCGAGCCGAGGGGGCGTCCCCTCGGAGCGCGGCTGAGGTCTGCAGCACCGGGTCGAATCCCCATCGCGCAACGCCATTGATGAACAACCCAACAAGGAGGCCCTGGTAAATGAGAGATGGGCGGGTCTGCAGGCTCGTTCCGGGCAATAATAGTAGAGCTAGGATGTAGTGGTGGAGTCGTAAGTTGAGACCAGGGATGAGGAGGAAGATGACGATGCTGCCGATGAACAGGGCATAGAGCTTGATGTATTTGAGGAAGCGACCTTCTTCGCGGAAATACCAGACCTGGAACCCGGCGATGACGACCAAGATGATAATAATTATGGCCAATGCAGCTTTAGCGCCGGGCTGTTGCTGAAGGTCGCGGGCATTGAGCCTCTGGATAGGGATGAAACTGAGTGTGTAGTTATTCAAGGCACCAACCCAGCAGGGGCCAAGCCAGAGGACTGTCTTTTCAATCTGGGCAGTCAGTTTGCCGAGTGTGCGGCGAACACCCATTTTGTCAAACATGACCCATGCGACAAACATGGCTGGTAGGAATTTCCCTGATATATTGGAGAAGAGCGCGGCCACGACTCTTATATTTGGAGGGTCGGTGGACATGCCAGTAGTCCAAAAGATGCCGACAAAGCTAGGGAAGAAGAAGAGAGCCGGCGAAGAGGTGAAGAGGGATAGGATCGAGGTGAAGACGACACCCAAGGCGAGGATCGACCAGCGCATGTCGGTTGCTGCGCATTTGATATCGGGCACAAATTCGTAAGACAGAGGGAAATACGAGTCGAACCCGATGCTCGAGATGCCGTTCCGGTTGCTGGCGACGTAATCATGGTGTTCACCGACGAGTTTCACTATGCCACAGCCCCCTCCTCGTTTGAGAAAAGGCCAGCGTGGATGGCAGAGCCACAGATGTAAGAGTCGCCGCGGTATATGGCGTCGCTGATACTTTGGTCGTTGCTCGAAGGGCCACCGATGATGAAGGGCCGGTATACGATCTCTTGGTCGCCAACCGCCCGGGGATTCAGAACCTTGTAGCTGGTGCAATGTGCCGAGCAGCGGAAGGGGAAGCCGCTGTCATTGAAAGGGCGGCAGTCGTTACCGTTGACATTGCAGCCGTTATCAGCGGACCAGAACGAGACACCGCAGCCGATGTTCTGGGGTTCGCCCCAGTCTGGGATGCTGCTTGACAGGGTCTCCTGCCGCTTAAGCAGCACAAAGATGACGAGCCAGATTGAAAAGTAGAAGAAGAGGACCCAGAAGCGGCGCTTGTGTCCAGCTAGGAAGCGGTCGGCTAGGCGAAGGGGATATTCTTGCACGGCTGGGAAGAAGGGCCGTATGCGATGCGGTTGAGGGCTGACGGGGCCGCGAGACCATTTGGCAACGGTCTTGAAGACCCGGCGGACGGGATATGGAACCCACTTCCAATGCTTCCATGTGCTCTCGTCCTGGAGGAATCGCGGCGTGGAAGTGCCGCTGTTGTTGTTGGTGTCGTCGTGGTCTATTTCAAGCGGCACACTGGCCCTGTCCTCGCTAGGAGTGGCAGCGATGACGGAGTTGTGGTTGTTGGTGGTGTTGACTTGATCGAGCGGCGCATCCGGATGAGCCGCATCGCTCTGGTCAGCGACATTCGCATTGGGAGAGGCATCACCGCGCTGGGCGGTGACAGCGGCGTCGCTGTCGAGTCGTTCTATGTCGGTCATGAGGGGTTGATTCTCTTCATCGCGATAGACAACCATCCTGCTGAGAAATCGAACCTAAAGGGTAAACCTAGAGGGCAAACCTAGAACTGGGAGACTACTAATTGCCCAGCGGCAGTCGAGGCACAGCCCAGTCGGGGATCTACCTGCCTTGGAAGGCTGGACTTAGCGGGATGCAACCAATAAATCCGCTCTGGTGGGGATCTGATCAGCCTTGGCGGGGTGAGAGTCAGGGCAGTGATGGACTGATTCGGCGGCGTAAGACTTGAGGCTGCGATGATTGAATTTGCCATTTTGCTAAATCTTTGTCAGAGGGCGGGCGGCTTATTTCATGTCATCTTGAAGCAGCCTTTCGTTCCGTGTAACAATCCATCTCGTGCCGTGCGAGAGTGACACCTGATGCGTTTCTTAGCAGCAACTGGTTGTCTGACTTGTGCCAACGTTGGTCAGTGCTGAGGCATAATTGGCCAGACCTCCGGCGCTGACATCCACAATGCCTCCACAGTAAGTCCCTGCATGAGCTCTCATGGTTAGGTAGGAATATGGAATGAGGACGTGCTGGCGAGAGCAGACGGTTCAAATGGACATAGGAGGATTCGGCATAGCCAAGAAAGAAATCATTATGGTTTTGGCCCTGCGAGTGTCGTACATACACAGCGCAGAGATTGTGAAACTCCATGACAGAAGCGTCTTCCTATCGATAACGTGATAAGATAAGCTGATCCACAGCAATCTAGGCCCCTTGATGGTTACAGGGCGGCAGTACTTCGGGTGAGCCTGGACATTTTTTCTTACACTGTACGTTGTACTGTAGCGTCTTTACACCACTTGCATTTGGGGCTGTCATAAGCCCTGCTCAGCTGTCAGCGGACAAGACATTTTTGTGATATCTACAAATTGTAAAAGCAGAAACATTGTCTCAAACTCCTGTAACAGGAGCCTACACAGACTTGTGTAAATAACTTATCCTGGCTTAACTTGGGCAAGGTCGACTGTTCAGCTTTTTCAACCACTCGACTTCCTTGTTGCCTGAGCTCTGGGTCTTGATCTTCTCATGGTCCAAGAGAACCATGCCAAGATGACACAAGACGACGGAAGCTGTGAACATTCAGATATGGCATCACAGAGGATATTCAAGATTCTGAGCGCCGCTGTGGGCGACGGTACTTCTGCGAGATTGGGCCAGCTGGCTCTGCCAGGCCGGAAAGTAGTCGAGACGCCCAATTTTACCAGTGTAGCTTCACGTGGTGCTGTCCCTCATCTAACGCCCGATAACGTGACGAGGCATACCGACCTGAGCTCGACCTATATGGCGCTCGAAGACTGTAGGTCTCTCCTAACCTTGGAGCCAGGCCTCCACTGACGCGGATGTAGTCATTGAAAAGCCCAATGCAGCCATTTACGAGATCGAGGGCGAGGGCGAAGACTCGCGGCCACTCCATGCCTTCACGGCCTTTCCAAAGGAAATACCTACAATCCTGGCCGCGAGGAGATGTCCTGCCGTCACAGCACCTTCGGGCAACACCTCCAAGCTCCTTGCCATTTTCACCTCCACGGGCTTCCGTAGTATTTCGATTGCGGAATATGCCGAGGCCGCGAGGAAGCTGAAGCCAGACGTGGTGGTTGGTCCAGCCGACCTTCTCCATTCCAGCCAAGCACCAGCTGCAAAGAAGCAACTTAGAATGACAGAGCGGACCGAGGATTGGCTAGACCAGTTCCTTGGCCTGTTGAAAGCGGGCACACGAACAGACTCCAACGTGTCGGAATCTTGCATCTTTGCCCCGCTAATACCAGTAGAGTGGAAAATCCAATGGACCTATCTACGACATCTTGCAGAAGAGGTGTTGGACGACGTCTCTGGTCTTGCAGTATACGACGTCAACTTGATGCCGGAACTTAGTGCTTTCAAGTTCGGCCACCTACCCAAGCTGTCCCTCGACCCTCCCCGGAACCCGCAAGACATTTTGCGACAAGTATCTCTAGGTATCGACATTTGCTTGGTACCGTTTGTCAACAATGTCTCCGATGCTGGCGTGGCTCTCACTTTTAGCTTCCCGGCTCCAAAGATCGCTATGGGAATACAGCCGCTTGGCACGAACATGTGGTCTTTAGAACACCAAACATCCCTAGCACCCCTGGTTGAATCTTGCACGTGCTATGCGTGCCAGAAGCACCACAGGGCTTTCGTCAACCACCTGCTCAATGCCAAGGAAATGCTAGGATGGACCTTGCTCCAGATCCACAACCACCACGTTCTCACTGAGTTCTTCAAAGGTATCCGTGAGGCACTCGCCCAGGGACCTGAGGAGTTTGAGGCGCTGGCCCAGGAGTTCGCCACAGTGTACGACTCGGAAATACCGGCGGGCACTGGAGAGAGACCTCGAGCCAGAGGATACCACTTCAAGAGCGAGCACCATCAGGAAAAATATAACCCGCGAACCTGGCAGGACCTGAATAGCAACAGTAATTCTGGAGCCGAGGGGACGGAGAAGCCGCACGAGGTTGCTAGGCCTGATGGCCAGCCTCCGGCTTAGAAGGGTATCGCGTGAAAGACCAGTAATCAATAGAGCCTTTGGCACTACCAGCAACGGGTCCCTGCAGTGGGACGAGGTTGCAGACAGTTGATGGGGCCGATCGGGCTAGCCACCTCTAACTGGGGCTTTTCTAGAAGCTTAGGTAGATGGTTAGTTATATGCATATTGCCTGACTGGACTCCTGCCAAGCCGCATTCCTTCCACGTATCCGCGCGCAAGCCTTACGATGATCCTGTCACTGCAATTTAACAAACATGGCAGTCGAAAAAAGGAGGCCATAGTCGAGGCCACGTGCATTTTGGCGATTCCAAGGACGAACTCAAGGCCTCCCTGAACCCAAGGCCATGAGTTAGACAGTAATCTGGACTCTGGCACTGTTCCCCTCAACGAGGCGAAATATCGATAGACGCGGACCAGCAAAGGAAGCCAGTAAGTTTACGACCGGCCTGGCGACTAGGGTCTGGGTAGGGTGAAGCGTAGCCGGCTCTCCCATGCACTGACATATCCGTCATCGAGGGATCTAAGCTGGTGGTTTGAGAGGCGAAGCTAATCTCCCCACTGTAAGTACGCCGGGGGCTTTCGACCAATTAGAACGGCAAGATCGAGCACGGGGTAGGCCTTGGCCGGGGGGAACGAGTCGGTTTCCCGTGCCGAGCCAAATTAAGCTTGCACAATCCTGGCCAGCTACAGGAACTTCTGGACCACAGAAGATGACGGCGTTGGCGGTGGCCTGTTATTGTTGGCTGAGGAGAGGAGCGGCAGGTTTTTTTTCTCGTGCATTCGTTGCATTTCCCCAGAGGGCAACCAGAGGCAACGACATTCTTCCTTGGCTGCAGACGGGTGGGATATTCCGGCAAGGTACTGTGCCCATGTACCCAGCTTGCTCCACGAGCTGAAGATATCGTGCCCGGCAGATGGCAGCCATTGAGGTTCCTGCCTTGGAGTCTTTGAATCGCCGTAGAAGTATGTACGCTGCTGTAACTAGGAAGGTAGCACCGATCGGCCCGTACACCTACATGCAGCGTCCAATATCACTGCTAAAAAGAGAACCTTTATGGACAGCTGAAGATGTATAATACTGCGAGTAGCAGCCCGCATGTCTCTCTCCATCACAATCCCACGGACTGCACGTTCCCTGTCAGCTCGAGCGCAGATGTCGCCCCAGGTGGACCGCTCTGCTGCCCGCATATCTTTGTGTTCTTTTGTTCAGCGGTCCCACGTCCCTGCTAATGCACAACACGTGCACCCATCCACGACGATGAAGGGTTAGAGTTACATTGGCGCTCCCGTCCGTGATGGAGGGTGTCCACCCTCCACAAACTCAATGATAGGACAATTCGCAAGCTGCGTCGCCAGGATTGATTTGCCCAATTTCTCGGGGCCATGGAAAAAAACCAGCTTCCTGTTTTGGCGAGCTCCCGGTCTTGATCGTCCACGCACTCGATCGCCTTGGCACGAGTCACTATTGCAGGCTCGGGCCCGGCTTGATTCTGAAGTGCTTATGGCTAGCTGGATCTACCTATGCACGATGCACTTAAAAGGGTCGCCGTGTCCGTGTCCAGTGTCTCACTTCTCCTTCCGCCTCATCTTGCTCGCAGTTGCTGTCAACCATACACATCTTGTATAGTTCATACAGGTGTCCAATTGGGCCAGCATCATGGTTAAGTTCAACAACATCGCCGCTCTGACGGCCCTCGTCGCCTCTGCTTCTGCCCAGACCTACCAGCGTCTCGGTGGTTGCCCCAAGCTCGGCTGTGTCCTGCCCCCAGACCAGTCCGAGTTCCTTCCCGGACAGCTCTTCGACCTCCGTGTCGAGGTCCACGCCCCGGTCAACGGCTCCGAGGCTGCCCACGACGGCAAGCCCGATGAGCAGTTCAAGGTAACCATCGCCAAGGGCAGCGATGCTCCCCGCGACTTCTCCACGGCTTTCGGAATCAAGGACCCCGAGCTGGAGAAGTGGAACTTCACCTGGTACGAGGATCTCTACGCCGAGGACGCCAAGAAGCCCAGTCTTGTCAATGTTGCCTCCAAGGCCTACCGCAAGCTCGCTCTCTACGAGCCTGGCACTTACACCGTCACCCTCGAATACTACAGTGGCGAGAAGACCACTGCTACCTGGACTGTCCGTGAGCTTGTCCAGGACAAGAAGGCTAAGAACGTCGTCCTCTTCATTGGTGATGGCATGACCACTAACATGGTATGTTTTCTTAATCACTTCAATGGGATCGATAGCCCCCAGGGAAATCATGTTGCTAACCATACCTGAAGATCACCGCCGCCCGTCTGCTGGGACACAAGGCCATCAATGGCAAGTACCAGAGCAAGCTCAAGCTTGACGAGTTCCCCATCATCGGTCACCAGATGACCCACTCCCTCGACAGCTACATCACCGACTCTGCCAACTCCGCCTCTGCTCTTTACACTGGCCACAAGAGCACTGTGAACGCCATGGGTGTTTACGTCGACTCCTCCAAGTCTCCCTTTGATGACCCCAAGGTCGAGACCATTGTTGAGATCTTCCGCCGTGTTCGCGTGAGTGCCCTCAATCTAGCCCAGAAGTGCCTTGTAGTAGACATTTCACAGTTGCCATTTGAACATGATACTAACATGATAAACAGCGCGGTGCCTGGGGTGCTGTCTCCACTGCCATGATGTCTGATGCTACTCCCGCTGCTCTTACCGGCCACAGCCGTGACCGTTACCAGTACGGTGCTCTCATTGACCAGGCCCTTAACGGCATGACCAACTACAGCTGGACTTCCCAGAACGGTCCTGATGTGTTCTTCGGTGGCGGTGCCGACCAGTTCGTCCCCAATTCTGCCTCTTACCAGGGCAAGGACTACTATGCCGAGTTTGCCAAGAAGAATTACAGTGTCAGCACCAACAAGACCTCTCTTCTGGCTCTTGGCAACAAGGAGAAGGCTCTCGGTATCTTCTGCCAGAGCCACATGCCTGTCTGGCTCGACCGTAACGTCTACAAGGACAACCTCAAGGCCTTCAAGAACCACCCCAATGGTAGTAAGGACCCCGCTCTTGATCTCCCCGGTCTCACCGATATGACCGTCAAGGCTGTTGAGATTCTTGCCAACCGTGGTGGTGATAAGGGTTTCTTCCTCATGTCCGAGGCTGCTTCCATCGACAAGCAGATGCACGCTCTCGACTACGACCGTGCTCTTGGTGATCTTCTCGAGCTTGACCAGGCCGTCCGTGCTACTACCGACAAGCTCAAGGAGCTTGGTATCCTCGAGGACACCCTTGTCCTCATCACCGCTGACCACGGTCACGGTTTCGATGTTTGGGGTTCTGCCGATACCAAGTACCTCTCTGAGCAGCAGGACAACCGTGGCAAGCGCCGCGCCGTTGGTGTCTACCGCGAGTCTGGTCAGTCCCAGTACACCAACCCTGTTGATGGTGTTAACTACGGCACTGGTGCTAGCTTCCCCGTCAACTGGGAGCCTCGCTACGCCATCGCTGCTGGTTTCGGTGCCATGCCCGACCACCGTGAGGACTACAAGGTCCACAAGGCTGCTCCCCGTACTCCTGCTTCCAAGATCGGTAGTGAATACTACGCCGATGGCAAGGATTCCGTCAACGGTTTCGTGGTCAACGGAACCCTGCCTACCAGCGAGGGCCAAGGTGTCCACTCTCTGACTGACGTCGCGGTCTACGCTCGCGGCCCTTGCCAGGATACCTTCTCTGGTACCTACAACAACATTGACATCTTCTACAAGATTGCCAACTGCCTTGGCCTTGGCAAGAGCGATGCTGGCAACGGCGAGGACTGCCCTGCCAAGAACTAATCAGTCTTTTAATACCCAGCCCTTGTATGTTGTAGAGAGTATGAAATATGAAGCATGAAGCCATGCCTAATTTTGAATAATTAATTAGATATTGCATCTTTTTTCGTTCTACAGTGAAATTGAGTGATATGATGTATGGACTGAATGCTGGTGGCTTTCACCATCCATAACAGTCGCTCGCAATTCTGCTTACCTGGGTTCTACACACTTTGTTCACGGACAATGGACAAGCTGGTTTGAAGAGTGTCAACTGATCAGCGAATATATTTGGTATCCGAGGGCCTCGTAGGCAACAATGATAAAACCCTATATGAGTTCCTAGGTTTAGCAAACGGAGTAGAGACAATAACTGAGCTACTCCTGATATACCATTTGGCAACATGGCCATCTCTGTAGGTAAACTGTGGAAGAAGTTCTCGCGTGGCTGCTTGCCGATCAGCAATTCCCCTGCCTGCCGACAGAGTAGATAAGTGAAAAGAGAAGCTCAGAGATAATGACAAGTCAGAAGATCATGGAAACTCAATACTTTTTATCACTCTAGACAACGCTCTTGGTGCCCTTCGGGTGGGCTTTCCATACCGTTGCCTCTATCTTCAGAATAATCCGGTCCGTAATGCTCCAACCAATGGACGGCAGGACTGCTCTACTTTTGCCGCAACTGATTGATGACCACGAGAAGATCTCTAAGCAGGTCGGGATCGACGGCTTCCTTCTGCGCCTCGAAGGGCCCCTTGGGGACGAGGCACGAGGAATGGAGCCAGATGTCCTTGGTGCAGTGGGCGCCAAGGTCGGTGATCAATTGGGCGGTGTTGGTGGACCGGACGCCGCCCCCGACGGTGATCTCGAGATCCGGGAGGGCGTGGTCGATCATGCTACGCAGTTTCTGGGAGTCTGTGTGCGATTCCGGCCCGCCGGAGGTCAGGAGGCTGTCAAACTTACACTCGAGCAGGTCGTCGAGGCCCTGCTTCCAGTACTCGTCCGTCTGGGCGATGGGGTCAAAGGCGCGGTGGAAGACGCAGGGGTACGGCCGGGCTGTCTCAACGAGGATCGAGCAGCGCTCCTTGTCCACCTCGAGCCTTGCGCCCTTGGCCGGGGCGACGCCGTCGTCGTCGCCGCCTCCTTCTGGTTTTTCATCCCTCTCCTTCAGGATGCCGAAGACGAACCCGTCGCCTCGCATGAGGTCCATTGCGCCGCAGTTCTTGAACTCGATGATGTCGTATAGCATCCGGGTGAACTCGTCATCTGTGTAGACAAAGTCATCCTTCCGGCCGGGATGTCGGGCATCGGGGATGCTGACGGGACGGATCATGATACGGAGCGGGATCTTGAGCTCGCCCTTGACGGCGAGGACCTCGGCCAGAGGTGGTGTGAGGCCCCCGCGGCGGTACGAGCCGGGGGCGCTGAGCTCCACGCGCTGGGCGTCTAGCAGCTGGGCTTTGAGAGCGCAGCCGGCGGAGAAGACGGCGACCTCGAGCTTGATGTTCCGCTCGAGGAGGGACATGGCTGACTGTATACAAGGGGTGATGTTTTCTTGCGTTGGTAGCGATTGGGTCTCTGGCAACTGATCTCGGCGGAGAGCTGCGATTGATAGTTTCCCTAAGGAAACTAGATTACCCTGAGTGATGATCTGGGTGAAAGCGAGAGATGAGATTGCTAACTGCGAGGAACAGTGAGTTGTATGGACGAGGAACCTGAGGAAGAGTCACATCGACGGTGATTTATGGATTGAGTGCAGGTCACGGTTTACCATCAACCCAATTCTAGGCAGCTAGTCTTGTCTTATTGTTGGATGGAGTCAATGAAAGCGGCAGGTGAGGTGTAAGTGAATGAATGGGTGATCAGATGACCGTACTGCGGACAATACACTTCACAATACATGGGAGAGACAAATGAACGGCAAGTGTGAATCAACACCAGGTGCCGTAACTTGTCGAATTGATTATTGTCTGTCAAAGTACCTACCCATTGATGCATTCAGGACGGAGGAGAGCCACAGGCATCCATAGATCATCCTTCTGGTGGCTGGCACTGTGCGTCGATGGAGATGGTGGATCTTTTGCTGGTTGCGCTGGAAACCAGACGTCACAGCGCTGAGAGATGAGAGCAAGGCGAATTCAGTGGGGTGCTG
The DNA here is from genome assembly GCA_037952775.1 of Clonostachys chloroleuca. Classification (NCBI taxonomy): domain Eukaryota; kingdom Fungi; phylum Ascomycota; class Sordariomycetes; order Hypocreales; family Bionectriaceae; genus Clonostachys; species Clonostachys chloroleuca. The sequence goes on along the minus strand of JBANAY010000003.1, from coordinate 16,713,456 downwards.
GAGGGGCTTGAGGGGTCCAATCTTCAGTAATGATCCCCTCCGCACGCCTTAAACTCCAGTCCCATTACGTCGGCTCTCAGTGGCCATGAGTGCTGTCTACCCACTGGCTTAGGCCAATCCAGGATGCAGGTCCCCTGGAGCACGGACTCACAGAGGGTCCTCGGTGGATCTCTAAGCTGGATCCCAGTGACATCAGCTCGAGCTACCCAACTACCCCACCACCAACCCAATTTTTTTTTCTTTTTCAATTTTTTTTTGTTGACCGCCCGCCATCGACGAGCTCTGGTAGTATGAAGGCGAATATGTAGTGTGTGTAGTAATAAGCTGTGTAATTGCAACCATCTGGCCTGCCAGCTTGGAAAAATTTGCACATAGCCCAGTTTTTTCCTTCTTCCATCTTCCTCTTTTAGCTCTAGCTAGGAAGCTACCTGCGTAAATCCTCCCCAGCAATCTGAGCTCGGAATATAAAGAATAGCTCTTGCCCTTCCCACCATCGCGGCGCAAGTTTTCTTCACACATCCAATCTAGCCCCTCCTTGTCATCTTCACCTCCCCTTATCCCTAAGAATCCCAGCTAGATTGCGCTGTATCCAATTCAAAATGTCCGCCGACGAAGAGAAGCCCTCGCTCCCCGTCTCCTTTGAGCAGCTCGCTGAGCTCGAGGATGACTTCGAGCAGGTTGATCTGGAACTCAGTGAGTGCTTTTTTGGCCCTTCCCAAGATCTCGTGTGTGCGCGGGGTAGATATGGATTGTTCATGCCCAATCGCATCCGGGGCCCGCCTTATCATGGCGCTTTGAGAAGGCCTCATTTGCTGACTTGCGCTCGCTTCCAGCCCGCGTCCAGGACAAGCTCACCAAGGACCTCTACGTGAAGCGTGAGAAGATCATCGCCGATATCCCCCACTTCTGGAACAGCGTCTTCGAGGTCGCCCCCGAGGAGTTTGAGCACGCTTTCAAGGAGACCGATGGCGAGCTCCTGCTAGCCCTCAAGAACCTGTTCGTCACCCGCTTTGACCTGCCCGAGGGTGACCCTCGCAGCTTCTCCATCAAGTGGGAGTTTGAGGAGAACGCATTCTTTGAGGACAAGGTCCTCGAGAAGAAGTTCATCTACCGCCAGTCCCCCAAGGGCGACGTCTCCGGCCTCGTCTCAGAGCCCGTCAAGATCCACTGGAAGCCCGGCAAGGACCTGACCAACGGTCTGACCGACCTCGTCCTCAAGGTCCACGCCGAGGAGAAGGCCGGCAAGGTTGACGAGGAGACCGATGCCAAGAAGGAGCTCAAGAAGAAGATTGAGGACACCCCTCTGGGTGATCTGAGCTTCTTCACCTGGTTCGCCTTCCGTGGTCCCCGCATCACCGAGGAGGAGCACAAGGAATCCCTCAAGAAGGAGGAGGAGAAGCGCCAGCTCCGCAAGGCTGGCAAGCCCATTGAGGACGACGAGATGGAGGAGGATGAGGAGGATGAGGATGACCTGTTCGACAAGGCCTACGAGTACGAGCCCTACCCCGCTGCCGATGACCAGGCTCTCTGCATTGCCGAGGACATCTGGCCCGATGCCATCAAGCTCTACCGTAAGTCTTTCTTGAGCACCTAAATTACGTTGTATTTTGGATGATGGCTAACTCATTGGCTTTTCTTTTCTAGTGCAATCCCAGGAAGATGATATCCTGAGCGAGTTCGAGGACCTGGACGACGAGGATGAGGAGATGGAGGAGGACGACAAGGCCGAGCCCGCCAGCAAGAAGCGCAAGGCTTAGATGACGAGACGAGATGAGATGATGACCGAAAAAAAAAGATGATTCCCGATGGGCATTGATGATTTTTATTTTTGTTTAATGCATGCGAGTATATACACTTTTGAAAAGGAGATAGCTTTTGGGACTTCAACTTTTTCAGATAGATTTACATGGATCAATTACCTACACTTCCAATATCCGTTTCTTCCTCTATTTTCAATCTTTGATATTTTGTGTTGGTTCGTCCCTATGCTGTCCGTCGAGTAGACGTTCTACCATCTTGCCGTGCACACATGCGGCTAGTACATCATTCACTGAACTTTCTCTGATCTTTCTGTGGCTAAAAGCTGCAGCGCAGATACCTATTTAAGCTTGACATGAAAGTTTATCACAATTGCGTGTGGCGGCAGCCTGATTGCAATTTACGTGTGGTTGGGCGATACCAAGGCATCGGTCGCTGAGTTTGGGGATATGCATAAAACAATAGGATAGCGTCTCATGGCCGCGAAAACGTGAGAATTGCTGACATGGTTTCACTGATTGAGATTTGATTGATAATGCGATCGCTGCTGGCTGTTCAATGACGCTGTCATGACATCAGAAAACGGGCCTCCAGAATGGGAATGTGCCCAAGATGCGGTGTTGAGCACCGAATTTCCCCTTCAAGCCACCACGACCAACCTACCACCTCATCCATCCAGCTGCCATTGGCCAGCCACATTCCCGTCATTGCCACCCCCTCGCACTGCACCGTGATTAACTGCTGGTGCTTGGCGCGTGCCACCATGCGCGCTGCCAATTAGGTAGGTAGGTAAATATATTGGATGGGGTCCCGGGTGAGCCGTGTGGTTGAAACGTCGAGATGATCCTATCGCGACTTGTGAGAGTCGCATCCGCCCGCCTCGAACCCAGTCGCTGTCGACCTGTAGTTTATTCTATAGCACGAGCGAGATCTATCCATACCGGGTTATCTGCCGTGGCGACCGCCCACCACATACACGTTCGGCCAGCAGAGTCGGGCATCTTGGCAGTTAAGCAGGATGAAGAGACGGCTGCCAAGGTCTCGGACCTCCTGCAAAAGGATCTCGAGGTATTGAAAGTCCTAAATGGATTAGCCTAGTAGCTGTTTCTTATAAGTTACAATGCCAGATTTAGCTAACAACAGGTCTCAGAATCACCATGTCTACTACAACGCGGAAGGGTTCCATAATCATGTATGTAAACCTTGCCTTCCTCATATCTCATGAGCCGGAGGTTCCAAATGAAACAAACCAATAGCTAATATGTTGCAGATTCCGCACCATCTCTTGACTCTATACGGCACTGGCGCCAATTCCGACCATCTTCAGGTGGCGTACGACACCAATGCCACCTATCAAATCCGAGCCAGGCCACCAAAGACCCAGGTTGTCGAGGAGCTTGAAGCAGATTATACTAATGCAGCCCCCAAGTACTTCTCCCGCGGCACCCAGTATTCTTCTTTCCTCGAGTTCTTCGAGCGTGAGATCGAAAAGAAGGGTTGGCAGGATGTCATCAGCGAGTATGTCTTTGCCGACTCCGACGTCAGCCGCCAACTCTTCTCCCGGCTCTACTCGGGCTTCCTCCATCCCATGATCCAGCTCATGTTCGGCCTGGAGTGGGAGCAGCCCGCGATCATCGCCGAGGCCCTCGCCCAGGCTGCCGTCCACAATGACAGGCTCGGCGAGGCGATGGGCAAGGCCGAGGCGGCGGCCAACCAGCGGAATCATCCGCCGCGTGTGCCCTTTGCGTCACTGTTTGAGAATATCCGGAGCGCGGAGAGCAGGAAACTTGTCCATAGTGCTCACTGGGACGACCCGAACCGTGTCTACGATGGGGTTCTGGCGAGGGCTCCCCAGGAAGCCGTCGACCTCATGGCCAGGATCAAGGTAAGGGAGGAGGAGCTCGAGGAGCGGACCGTCGAGATGTTACATACGGCGGCTTATGTTGCTGCGGCTGCGGCGTGGCATCCGCCTCATATTCCAAAGTTTGACTTTTTCCTCATGTGAGTCTTCCCCCCTTGCGCGACCCGGTAGCTCAGGGTATTGTGGTCTGAAGTAGACACTGACTGCCTAATCTTATGTGCCAGACATCATCTCAACTCGGCTCCGATCTTCCTCACATTCAATAAGCAGAAGTGGATTCCGACGCGGACAAAGGTCCGTCTCTTGGAGTGGAAGATGCGCCTCGACCTGGTTCAGTACATTGCCCGCGGCTGCCCGCCATTGCACGCGGATATCCTGAGAACGTACATGCCCGCGAGGGATCAGAAGCCCGTCTCCCACTCTCGGGAGCTGCTGCCCAGGTTCCACGTCATCCGGGACGACGGGCACACGATCAAGGTTGTTCGGGCCATGTTGATAGGGCAGGAGGTGTCGAAGCCGTACGTGGGTAAGGACTGGATCCGGATTCAGACGGACGACGATTGGTTGAGGATGCACTACCTGCTTCTTGATGGCGTCGAGGGCCAGCCGAGCCAGTGGGTGCGGTCGGCTGGGTTTGAGCAGGCTTGGGGGGACGTCCCTCAACGGACCTGATGTGGGTAGAGTTGGAAGGGAGATTAGGGATAGCAGTATACTGAGGCCTTGGGGGCTTGGGTGTTCAATGTATTCTTTTTATGTATGATAAAATCTCATGCGAATTTTGCTTATTCTAGACCCATCCATCCCTCATCGTCGTCGGATCCCTCTTCAGATTCACCCTGGTTATCCACGTCTAATAGCATCTTCTCCGCCCCATTCTCGAGGCTCAGGTGCGATGACCCCTTCTTCTCCACAGCCCCCTGATCAGCCTGGCTGATCAGGTAGTCAACCATGTACACATTCTCGTCAGCCATTCTCCGGATCTCGTCTCTCATCCGCGCAATGGCCCGCGACACGACGCGCAGCTCCACATCGAGCTTGCCCCGGTTCGCGCTCAGCCAGGCGCCGTGCTTGTCGACGAGGGCCTTGATCCAGAGGAGGCAGAACTCGATGTGGGGTGACTCCTCGGTCTGGGCGGCCACGAAGCGTAGCAGCCGGGGCGCATACACGGTCGGTACATTGGCCACGAGGAGAGGGAGACATCGGCTGGGGGAACAGTTTGGAAGACACGCTTGATCAGACCGGTCTCGTTGAGGCGGAATGCCATGATAATGGCCTTGAGATAGTCCTTTTGATTTTCCAGCACGGCGAGGGTTGATGCGGGTGTGATCTCCATGTTCAGGTCGAACGGGTCGAACTGAAGCGTGTTGTCCAGGCTGTAGATCAGCAAGCCTTCGGTTGAGGCGGCACAAAAGGCCGTGCCGGTGGGTGAGAAGGCTATGCCCGAGACTCGGACGTCGGCAAATTCCTTTCTGGCGGAGGGATCGCCTCCTCGCTTCGATCCCGGCAGGCTCTTGTCGACGCGATTTTCGCGGTCGGACTCCTCGCCCTGCTGGTCGATCTCGGCTAGGGCGCCGGCCTCGGTCAGGAGCTTGCTGTTGAGGAACTCCTGGGTGCCGGAGAGGGAGAGGTTCACGCTGACGGTGAACTTCTTGAGGAGCACCATGGTGCTGACCGAGTACAGGCAAATGTACTTGCTGTTGCCGCCTGCGATCAGGCAGCTGCCGTCGGTGCTGTAGTCGATGGTGTTGAAGCTCTTGGTACCGGATACGTTGGCGGCGGTCCTACGGTCTGATACTTTACGGCCACCGGAGGCGTCTCGTCTCCCATCCATTCCGGCGACCTGCTCCGCATCTGACAATGACCAGAAGGTGAGTTGGCCGTCGAGGGTTGAGACGGCGAGCTGGAGTGAGTCTGGCCGGATGGCGACATCGAGGACATCTGCCTGGAGCTGCAAGGGTTCGCTGGTCTGGGTTCGGTTGAAGATGGACCAGATGCGGGCTGTTCTATCCCAGCTTCCGCTCACTAGCGAGCTACCGTTTGGTGCGAATGCCAGCGCAGAGACGGGGCCCTCGTGGCCGGAGAGTTGGTCAAGGAGTTGACCCGTCTGTACGGACCAGATGTGTATATCGAACGAGTCGAGCGATCCTGCAGCTACGACCTCACCGCTGGGGTCAACGGCCATGCAGGAGAATGATAGTCTCGTCGGGGCGGTGAATGTACGGAAGTTCCGGTATCTGATGAGATCCCATGCTCGTATCGAGCCGTCCAGACTGGCTGTGAACAGGACGTTGCCCTTCTTGGTGAATTCGCAGGCTGTCACACCGCTGGTATGCTCAGTGAACGTGACAATGCAGAATCCAGACTCAATATCCCACACTTTGATCTTTCCATCATCTGCAGTCGTAATTATGCGTTGCCCGTCTGGCGCATACACCAGTGAGTTCATTGAGTCAAAGTGTCCTTGTTGCTTGAGGATATAAGACTCGGATTGCCATTCCCAGACCAGAAGCTGGCCGAGCTTGGAAGCACCGAAAGCAAGCCATTCCCCACTCGCGTTGATTGTGACGAAGTCGATGTCGTTTTGGGAAATGCTTAATTTATGAATATTGTTGAAGTCGGGCATCTCGTACAGTCCGAACGTACCGTTAGAGAATCCGGCAACGAGAAGATTTGATCGCGGGTGAAAAGCCGCGCATCTAACGTGAGCGCTCCCCTGCATGAAATAATGCTTCTCGACAATCCGCCATCGCATGTCGGAGTCGTCATCGTCCATCCGATCATCCTCTGTGTGGTTCTTGGGCTTGGCGTACTTCCATGTGAACACGGCTCCGTCCTTGCTGACAGTGTAGAGTGTTTCTTGATCCTCTGAAAACCATGCGCCAATGACCGCCTGCTTGTGGCCCGCCAGAATCGTCGGCACAAATCCGTCCTCAGGGTCCAAGCTCCATATCCGCGCGGTCAAATCTTTCGAGGCTGTCAGGAAGAATCGAGAGTCACTCGACCACTCGATGAACTTGACATCGTCGAAATGGCCAGTGTGTGTATGATGTCGTACAAAGGGCGCGAAATCAAGGACACCTTCGGTGTTGACGTCGGGGGTAGAAGGCACATGCCAGACCTCGGTTTTGCGGCCGAGTCCTACGGCAAAGTGCTTGCCGGAAGGGGAGAATGCGAGCGCTGTGACCGGCGATCGGAAGGAGAAGTGATAGATGGAGATGCGACGGTGGACATTGGTGAGAATGGCATGTCCATCCTCGTCAACGGAGAGTAGAAGGTTGCCGCGGGGGAGAGGCCGATGCGGGCGATGTTCTTACGATGAGCAAAAGGGAGGGTGTGTGATTTGTTACTGTGAATTCAATCAGTATTAAGAGTCTCTCCTCCAAGGGGATTTATATTACATACTCGACTAGGTTGAAGACCGAGACGCGATTGCCGACTGGGGAGAATAGATGGGTGCCATCTGGGCTGAAGAGCAGGTTGCCCTGGCAGTAGACTGTGCCCAGCAAGTTCGAGAACTATTGTAGAAAGAAGTTGTCAGCAACTACTGTTCGGAATTGTATCATTGGGTACAAATCAATTGCTCATTTCATACCTTGAAATCGGTCTTCATGGTCACCTGCCGGCCATCATCACATATACATTCAAATATCAGAGGCCTGCGGCGGATCGCCAACAAAATTGAAATGCTTTCTTATCGGCGTGCAGATGATTTTTTTAGCGGGTCTCTGGGCTTATCGCTATCCAGCCAAGCCAGTCCTAGTCTGGAGCTACAGGTTATCCGGCAGTCAGAGGTAGGCGCGGGAGATTAGTTGATCCAGGCCCCGTCCTCTAGGCCGCAAACGGCCAGGCGGTTTCTTGATCCAACGTTCCTCGCCCAGGCCAGACGGGGAGGAAAAGGAGTCGACAAGAGGTCCGTGCTCACCTGCCAGCGTCCCTGAGTGCCACTTAGCCAATCAGCGGCATCCCGCTGGCAGGGTACTTGCACCTCCCCATCCATGTCCCCAGCTCAGGGCAGCCAGCAACTGGTTGTGCCAGGAAATTTGGAGCCATCCAATCCATCCCTTCGTTCCCCTGACTGATTCCCAGACAGCAAAGTTGCGAGCTCCTCCTAATCCAACCCACCGCTCACATCACCCACCCGCGTTACCTCAATTGTTCACCACTGCTTCCACCTGCAGTGCTGTCCCGATACCCTTTGTTTTCTTTGGATTAGACTCAGCTGTAATTTGGTCCGCCCGTCGCGTTAGACACCCATAATCGCCATGGCTTCAGAGAGCGCCTCACCGATTGGCATTGCCAACCTGCCCAACCAGCGCCACAAGATTGTTGCGAAACGTGGTGCTAGCTTCACCATCATGGTACGTCCAGCTTGCTACAGAGATACAGCAAATTTATCGTGCCCAGTCGGCAGATTTACAGATATTAACTATGTTTCGAATGTTAGGTTGCTGGAGAGTCTGGCCTGGGAAAGACCACTTTCATCAACACCCTGTTCTCTACCACCATCAAGAACTATGCCGACCACAAGCGCCGCCACCAGAAGCAGGTTGACAAGACTGTGGAGATTGAGATCACCAAGGCTGAACTGGAAGAGAAGTTCTTCAAGGGTAAGAGCAAATGACCACCATTTCCTTCTCAACGAGAGCTCCCTTCCATCTCGTGCATGCTGTCAATACAAAGGCGGAATGGCTAACACGGTAATTCTTGATCAACAGTCCGCCTGACCGTCATTGACACTCCCGGATTCGGCGACTACGTAAATAACCGCGACTCGTGGATGCCCATTATCGAATTCCTCGACGACCAGCACGAGTCTTACATGCTTCAGGAGCAGCAGCCTCGCCGCCAGGACAAGATCGACCTCCGTGTTCACGCATGCCTGTACTTCATCCGCCCTACCGGACACACTCTGAAGCCCCTGGACATTGAGGTCATGAAGCGCCTGTGCTCTCGTGTCAACCTTATCCCCGTCATTGCCAAGGCCGACACCCTCAGCCCCTCCGACCTGGCTAAGTTCAAGCAGAGAGTTAGTTGGAAAAGGACCATTTGACTGTACTCTTCTCAGGATATGCTGACCCAGTATGCAGATTATCTCCGTTATTGAAGCCCAGAACATCAAGATCTACCAGCCCCCGATTGAGGAGGATGACGAAGCTGCCGCTCAGCACGCGCGCAGCCTGATGGCGGCTATGCCATTCGCCGTGATTGGCTCCGAGAAGGATGTTAAGAGCGCTGATGGCCGTGTCGTCAAGGGACGTCAATACTCGTGGGGTGTTGCCGAGGTTGAGAACGAGGACCACTGCGACTTCAAGAAGCTGCGATCGATCCTGATCCGAACCCACATGCTCGACCTCATTCACACCACCGAGGAGCTGCACTACGAGGCCTACCGCGCCCAGCAGATGGAGACTCGCAAGTTCGGCGAGGCCCGCCCACGCAAGCTCGACAACCCCAAGTTCAAGGAGGAGGAAGAGGCTCTCCGCAAGCGCTTCACCGAACAGGTCAAGATCGAGGAACAGCGTTTCCGCCAGTGGGAGCAGAAGCTCATTGCCGAGCGCGACCGCCTCAACAAGGATCTCGAGCAAACCCACTCGCAAATTAAGCAATTGGAGGCCGAACTGGAGAACATGCAAGGCACCGCTGTCCGCAGCCACGGACGCCGATAGATTCTTATTTATCATCTCATTTACTGCTGTTTAGCAGTTTTCAGCGGTTGTTTCACGCCTGCCACTCCTGTTCGGGGTTTCGGAGTTGAAAATGAAAGGGTCAAGAATACCATTACGAGGACGAATTGTGAGAGATATTCTTGGCGCCTGTGCCCTGGGATTAACGTATAATCTCATGGCTCTAATGGTCAAGCGGGTAACCATCACCATTTCCTCGGTTCTCATTGTCTCTAGAAGGCGTGTCAAGCAACAGACGTAAAGTCGAGTTTTACGAAGTTTGGGGCCCTCTAGAACGAGCGAGCAGAGCCGGGCCTCTTGGTGGTAATTTTTGGAAGTTTTGATAGTCATGCCATATTATTTTTATTACTCCTTTTTACTCGCAGCTAGCTATATCTTAGTTTCGTGATGCAATTCATCAACCTCTCACACTTTCTCAATTTAGTAACTTTTTCTGCAACGACGAGAGTTCATTCCTTCCGATGATTATCATGTGTATTTCCGCGATGTCAGTTATATGAGAAGCTATGCATTGCATCATGAAAAATCCAATATCACCCTCGAACCCAAGACAAGATGGACCCTTCCTTATTTACCTTCATCCAGAGAAATCATTTATCCAACTACTATCCTTGACTCCTTATTTAGATATTGAAACAAAATGTAGCTGCGAATAGACGTGAGCAGGGGATGTAGAAGATGACGCCCTTACACAGAGTCCATCGTTGCCCTAGTTGCGAGCTGCTCGTTCTTATTACCGAGCCTGGATATCTGCAAAAAGGCATCGACACCGTAACCCTCCAAGCTATGAAGCTCAAGGCTCCCGGCCCAGTACTCAGCATAGACACGGCTTAGCGGCAGCCCCATCCCCAGGCGCAGGTCAGGCGGCCGGCTCGTAAGGGACGTCAAGGAGCTCTGGTAAGGCGGGGTTTTCAGATCCGCACGACCCAGCTCCTCCTCTACGTGGAGTTCCTGGAGGGTGGCAGCCATCTTGGGCACTTTTCCAAGGTTCTTCAGGCGCTGCTTGCTCAGCGGGCCTTTGCTGAAAGCCCACAGGTAAGGGAGTTCCTCCCGAGGAATGCCTCCGCCACGGTCCGATATCCTGATTGTGGCATGTTGGGGCGCCTCAGCCACGGTTACCTCGATTGGCGGGGGGTCCGTGTTTGGATCGCCGTGCTCGCGGTGACGGTCGATGACGGCCTGCACGGAGTTGCGAAGAAGCTCCCCGATGATGTATTCCAGGTGGCTGAGGATATAGGGGAAACTGGTGTCCAGGTGGCCCTCGATCTTGATTTCTGGGATCTTGACATCGGGTGGGTTAGTCGACTTGGCGATCTTGTGTATGGCTTTTGCGCATGTCTCGATGGCGTCCTTCGCATTGCACTTGACGAAAACCTCGCCTATAAAGTCGGACTCGGAAAGCTTTGCGCCAGGTGAGAAGTTTGGCGAGTTGTACGTTTCTGTGAGAGAGAGATGCTGTTCTGCAATGACACGGCGAGATATCCTCTGTAAGAAATCTAGTAAGCTATAAGTCCGTTCAACAATTCAATCGAGTATTCTTACGGATTTCAGAATAGTACTCATGAACTTGTCCATCTCCTTTGCATCTACCAAGCCTTCGCATTCGAGGATGCCCATTGCGAGTTTGGGTATGACTGTCAGATGCTTCTTGAGATTGCTGCTGATCACCTCGCAGAGTCGGTCGTTGTCCTCCAGAGTCTTGACCTCGCGGACATTTCGGAAGGAGTCGAACGCTTCGTAGTATAGGTTGTATACATCGTTTATGTGGGGGTTGGTGACAACAACATATGGCAGCTGCTGCATATCGCGGAGACGGTGAGCAATTCTATGTCATGGTCAGCCAATTCGAACCTGCACAGGCGGTTGCAGGGGAGAGCTCACCGGGTCGGAAGTTCAGTGCGCACATAGTTGGCGGAGCTGATCAGTCGTGACTCAGTGAGCGATCGACCGAAGACCATCAACTGGCGAAGACTGATTGGCCGCGCTTCCTTCGCCACCCATCTACAGCGAGCAAGGCACAGTTAGACTAACTGATCGATACCATAGACAGGCGCAAGGGGGAGCCTACTCATCCAGGATATGTGCTGGTCGCCATATCGCAGTAAATGGCCTGGAGGGGCCTCGGCTAGCGGCGAGAGGGCCCGAGTGGCGGAGATAGGATGAGACAGTTGGGCGAGAAAGAGAAGATGTTGCCGATGCGACTGCTGTTTTCAGGTTGGTGCGTTTGCTGGAGTTGCGCAGCACGTTGGAGAACATCCCAACGGTTCCATGCACATGTGATTTGGATGGGAAAATGTGGATTCTGTCAACGAAGCCTATCGGCAGGTCGACGGGATGATCGTGGCATGGGATCGAGCTCGAAAGGAGGGCCAGCGAGCCGACTGGGTGGCAAGGAGAGGCTTCTTCGTGGGCAGCACCTCTCCGTCAGTCGGTTGGGCAATGAGTGAGAGCTGCTCGTTCTTCAGTCAGTGAGGGATGAAGTATGACGACGGGGGCGGCTCTCCAGACGCCGGTGCAGATTCGGAGCTTCAGCTGAGTTTGGAGGTACTTGGGTACAAACTTGGCACAACCCCACATCTGCGAGCACCGGCCGGACAAGGTGAAGCTCACCTCAGGTCAGGAGCTGGAAGAGTCACAACGCAGCCCCTGATCTTGGCTGTATCTGACAAATCCAGAGGAAATGGTGCGGTAGCCCAATTCAGTGGGAATACGACGGCGGTCAAAAATCACAGCTCACTCGCACACTTTCTCTATGGAGGGCTGACAAGTTGTCCCTCCCCCGCCTACACGGCATACGGCTCCTACATGCGCCAAAGAGGCAATACTCGTAGTGTAAGTAAATGCGGCATCAACCATTACTTCAATGCAGAGAGCCGGATACAGCTTATCGACAAATATGGTGTTGGTCAATGGCTTCCTAGCAATCGTAGAGCAGACGACAAGCTGTGTTGCTCACAGCTCCCACTGAGGGAGGCAAACCCAGGATGAGAAGTCCAGGGCCAAGTGTGTGGTTCCGCTGTGCCGGAGGGTGATAGCATGGCAAGTGGGTGACATTGGAATTGAGACACTCAAACATTAAGCTGTTGATTCTCGAGCCTGCGACCGGTATTCTTAGACCCCTAGGAGCCAATAATATACATTTCAGAGATAACATAGCGTTTATTGTTACTTTATCTTAATCTAAGCTACTAAATTCCTTAACTTAGTTGTAGAAAGTGGTATATTTATAACCAACTCTTCCATTAGGTGTCTCGTTTCTCCTGTCACCCACTTGCATGGGCATACCATGCAGTCAGCGTGATTGGGAGCAATAGAAGTGATGATGTGCTGCCTGGGGTAGCACCTGCTGGTTTTGGAAGCATGTGATTGAAGTTTGCGCATCTCGGCCATGCCTCAGTGCTGTGATGTGTTGGCTCCATGGAAACGTCCTTCAAACCCAGGAATGCACTCTCCGTTTCACTCAAGCACGTCAATGCAGGACGTACGCGAACATCATGGTAATGGGCAAGCATGAGCTACCTGTGATAGGCAAGTCGCAGCCTGCATGCGTGGTGAAGGATGGAGGCTTTACGTAGCAAGCACGCCTATGAGAAACGTCATTTGGAGCTCGTTGGAGGGGCAAACGTCCAACCCCCAAAGCCGCCTGTAGTAGCCTGCTGGATACGCCACACCTCACGAAGCGGTTTAGCACCGCCCGCTAAAAGCCACCACGTCCCCGCCAGAGGACGCGCTGCTGCTTGGTGCTACACGGGTCCAGGTAGAAGTGGGGGGTACGCACAACGCTGTGCAGGACGATGTCACTCAGTCCATGATGAGTGGTGAAACTCTGGGAAATCCTAGCCTCCCATGTCTGCCCATCAGCAAGGCCAGTGCCTGTCTGTGGCGTGAATCCATCTCCAGCTTGGCCCACAGATGCCTTCTGTCAGAAGCGTTGTCTAATTCCACGTAGTCTAAGCCATATTATATACATAACATACCTACCATACCATTGCTCAACCACAGCATCCATCTGCGAAGCCCACGGACCGGTTTTGCCCCCGCATTCGAGGACTCGCCCTAACGAAACTGCTGCCGACGTTCCTCCTAGACATACCCGCTCACCTCCCGTACCTCCAGCGAAAGCTCTGTCCACCTAGCGAGAACGGCCCTTGACCGATTGAATGCGACGCAACACACACACGGCCAGTTCCTGGACGAGTCGGAGCTGCTGTTAAGAGCGAGCTGCGGAAGCTCTACTGGAGAAGAAAGACCACGGAACCGGACGACCCCCACCTCCAGCCCTGCCGAGCTGAAATTCGTCCGTCACATATCTGTGCGCGACTGCTGCATTGCCTCTCTGCCCGGAGCTCCTGCCTGTGCGCCCAACAGAAAGATGGTGAGTGGCTGCCTCTGCTCCTCCTTCCTCACCCTCCTCCCTGCCTGCCGTTTCTTTGTCTGCTTGCCCTCCTGCCTGCATCTGCGCATTCTGGCAGCAAACTCGCTTGTCTAGCCATTTCCTTCAGCGCCGTGTTTTGCTGGTCACGCCCGCTGCACCTACCCACGCCCACGCCCGCCTCGACGTCACCATCCTCACATCTCACCCATCACCACCACCAGCAACCCAAACCAAGCACCCGCACCAGCTTCTCGTCTCACGCGTCCCGACCATCCCTCGCCACCTCATGTCCCCTCCTCTGCCATTTCTGCCTTGATCGGATCCGAACACCATTTTCTCCATGACATTCTTTTCTTCCCATTGCCAGTTCGCTTCATGATCTCACCATCTTCCCCACCTTCTAACTCGCCTCACTTCTCTCCTTTTGCTCCCCCAACTCTCTACTACCATGGCGATCTCCAAGCAAAACCTGCCCATCCGAAGCATAACTAACCAACCCCGGCCGGATGACCAGGCTTACAATAACGCTCCTTCACCCAACGAGATGGTGGTCGACACCGGTGACTACCTCGACGTCGACAATGACCCGGAGAGGGACCCTGTAGCCATCATCAGCCCAGAAAACCTTGACCAAGAAGCCGATCAACTTCAAGATCTACCCGTCGCCGATGACTGTGCGTAAATTCTCTCGGCTGCGTTCCCGTGTGCCACCAAGACTGGTTTTTGCTAATCCCGGGGCTCTACGAATTCAGATGAGGCTATGAAAGAGATTGTTCTCCCACCACTGCTTGACGAGCCAAATATCATCGAGGACTACACAGATAACTGGACTGTTACAAATTGGCGAAACCTCGGAAAGCGTGAACATGGCCCAGTGTTCCAAGCCGGAGGATATCCTTGGTATGACTTTGGCCGCCGGTCGTATTACCCTCGTGGATGTACCTGTTGCTAATGATTCGGTCTCACTTAGGCGAATCCTGCTCTTTCCGCACGGCAATAATATCGACCAATGCTCCATCTACCTTGAACACGGCTTCGAACCAAATGAAGTACCTGAAAACTGGAGTGCATGCGTCCAATTTGGTTTGGTTCTCTGGAACCCGAACGACCCTAGTATATACATCCACCACTCTGCCCATCACCGATTCACTAAGGAGGAAGGCGATTGGGGCTTCACACGATTTGTTGAGCACAGACGGATGTTTAACGTCCCCTGGGAGGGAGGCACTCGGCCGTTGTGCGAGAACGACACCGCCAACATCACAGCTTACCTTCGCTTTGTCGAGGACGAGACTGGTGTACTATGGCACAATTTTAGCAACTATGACTCCAAGAAGGAGACTGGATATGTCGGATTAAAGAACCAGGGAGCAACTTGCTACCTCAACTCTCTTCTACAGAGTCTGTACTTCACAAACGCATTCCGACAAGCCATCTACGAAATTCCCACCGAGGGCGACCAGAGCAAGCAGAACAGTGCATACACACTACAGCGCTTATTCTACCAACTTCAGACCTCTGAACAGGCCGTTGGAACCAACGAGCTCACGAAATCGTTTGGTTGGGAAACCCGACACATTTTCGAGCAGCAGGATGTGCAAGAGCTATCCCGTAAGCTAATGGAGCGCATGGAGGAGAAGATGAAGGGAACAAAAGCCGAGACAGTACTTCCTGAAATGTTCAGCGGGAAGATCAAGACTTATATTTCCTGCATTAATGTGGACTACGAATCGAGCCGAATCGAGGACTTTTGGGATATCCAGCTCAACGTGAGTGGCAACAAGAGTCTCCTCGACAGTTTCAAAGACTACATTCAGGTCGAAAAGATGGAGGGCGAAAACCAGTACTTTGCCGGCGATCAACACAAGCTGCAGGATGCCAACAAAGGTGTCATCTTCACCAGCTTTCCCGACGTGCTGCATCTCCAATTAAAACGGTTTGAGTACGACATTCAGCGCGATATGATGATGAAGATCAATGATCGATATGAATTCCCAGAGACTTTTGATGCGGCGCCCTACTTAGTGGAGGATGCTGACAAGTCTGAGCCCTGGATTTATCAACTACATGGTGTGCTGGTCCATAGCGGTGATCTTAATGCCGGTCATTACTATGCTTTCATCAAACCCGGAAAAGATGGCTGGTTCTACAAGTACGATGACGACAAGGTGACCAAGGCTACTCTTCGCGAAGTTCTTGAAGAAAATTTCGGAGGGGAATACAGAACACCCAATGGGTATCCTCGAGCACCCTTACAAAAGAAGGCCCCTATCATCCGCCAGAATAGCGCCTACATGTTGGTGTATATTAGGCAGTCGAGGGTTGAGAAGATTCTCAGACCTGTCACTCAAGATGCCGCCCCGAAACATCTACAGGATCGCTTTGAGGAGGAGACTGCCCTGAAGGAGGCTCGAGCCAAAGAGCAAAAGGAGGCACATCTGTACATGATGGCTAAAGTCGTGACGCCTGAATCATTCAAGAACTACGGGGGCACCGACATGTGCTCCTTCGAGAGCAACCCAGATACTGACGTTGCTGCTCCCAAGTCTTACCGTATTCGACGATCTATGACTATGGAGGAATTTTCTGCGCAAATCGCAGCTGATATTGGTCAAGATCCAAAGCGAATTCGTCTCTGGCTCATGGTCAATCGCCAAAATAGGACCGTCCGACCCGACCAACCTATTATGGATCTTACCCCAACTGTAGAGGAGATCTATGCCAGATCCGCGGCCCACCGTGATTCAGCTCTGCGTCTGTGGGTCGAAGTCTCCAATGAGGTCAAGGAGAATGGAGATGTCGCCTGGCCGTCATTCCAAAGCCAGCCAAATGGCGCTGTCGTTAAGAGCGACATCATACTCCTCTTGCTCAAACACTTTGATGTCCAAGCCCAAACACTCAACGGCGTAGGCCATGTGTACATTTCCAAGGAGAAGAAAGTTGAAGATCTCGTCCCATACATTTTGGAAAAGATGGGATGGACAGAGAAGGTAGCTGAGGAGGAGAAACTTCTTCTTTGGGAGGTAAGAAACTAGTATTCGATTCGAAGAAGAAAGCTACCAGTACGGCAATACTAACAAGTGATAGGAAATCAAACCAACAATGATCGAACCTCTCAAGCCCAAGCAGTCATTGAAGGCAGCTGAGCTTCAAGATGGCGACATAGTTTGCTTCCAACTTGGTTCTGAGCGTAAGGCTGATGCCTCCAAGGCTGGGGAAACTGTTACCGAGGAGCCGTGAGTTTATCGTGCTCGGATTATAATATCAAATATGCTAATTCTTAACTCAGCAACGCAACATCGGAAACTTTTGAAGATGCAAGGGAATACTACGACTTCCTTGAGCACAGGAGAACGGTCAAATTTTTGCCTCATCCTTCAAAAACAGACCAGTCGCAGTTTGCGCCCTTTGAACTTGTGCTCAATTCGAAGATGCAGTACGACGCTCTTGCTGAGCGTGTCAGTACGCAAATTGGCGTTCCTCCTACACATATTCGCTTCTGGACTGTCAATTCAGCGACCAACAATCCCAAGACCCCCGTGAAGCGAACCACCAACCCCAATCTTCGTCAAATCCTCAATCCCATGGCCAATAGCTTCAATTCAAGCCAACGCAACGATGCGTTCTATCTAGAGATTCTCGAAATGAGCTTGGCCGAGTTCGACACAAAGAAGAACATCAAGGTCACCTGGCTACCGGAAGGAATCACGAAAGAGGTACAAAACAAACCTTTCCCTTCTTCACATGTGCGAAGCGAAGAAAATGCTGACACCATCACTAGGAGCAATTCGATATTCTGGTTCCCAAGACCGGCAACATCGAAGATCTAGTCCAGGGCCTGATTAAGAAAGCCCAAATTCCCGATGAGACCGAAGGCGGTAAGATCAGGATATATGAGACCAGCTCGAATAGGGTCTACCGGGAGCCTCCCAGAGACCATCCTGTTCTGAATCTTAGCGAGTACACTCAGATCTATGCCGAGCGTGTACCCGAAGAAGAACTCGTAGCAGACGAGAACAACTTCATCCAGGTTTTCCACTTCCAGAACGAAGTTAGCAGGACCCACGGCGTCCCTTTCAAATTCCTCTTGCTCGAGGTATGGCATTTTGACTCCATCAGAGGCTCAAATCGAAGATCGTTCCTTGAATACTAACAAAGCATGTCCTTCATAGAACGAGGTTTTCTCGGACACAAAGAAGCGGCTAGAGAAGCGCACAGGCCTTAAAGGCAAGAGCTTTGAGAAGATCAAGTTTGCCGTTGTCCGCCGAGCGAACTATTCGCAACCGCAATATCTCAACGATGGTTAGCATTGTACCTGTCATATCATTTTACTCGCTTGCTAACATTTGATGATGAAGATGATCAACTTTGGAATGCGGCTTCTTCAGAAGATGACTACCTCGGCCTGAACCATGTGGATAGATCAAGGTCAGTAAGGAACGGCGCAGGTGACCTTTTCCTTCGATAAACAGATTTGCATTGGTGGGATATCCGTTCCAGGTCTCATTTTTGGGTACTTGGATGTCGCAGCTCGAATTCGCAGTTGTAAAGATACATACCTAGGTCTCAAAGATGTGGAAGGCAAAGTCATCATGCTATCGGACCTGTACGAGACACTTTGAAATGGTGCTGTGTATAAAGAAAGTGGCGTTGTGGGAGGTGTAAACGGTTCCATGAACGGAATTCGTTGCCTGGGGGGCGAGATCCTACTAATACTCACTCGTGCCCCTGTGCTGGAACAGAGGCCGTATCTGGTGGAGGCTCGATTCTTGCGTCTTTGCCTATTTCTCACTCAATATAATCCCTAGCCAGCGTCTTCTACACATGAAAATAGCAGGTGCTATTTCAGAATCGCAGGTTCACTTACGAGAACCGAACCGGACCGGCCATGGTTGAATAGTCATCAATAGACTTACATACATATATATGCATCAGGTGCTGTCTAGTACATGACATACATATATATTCCAATGTCCTTTTTGAAGCCATAGCCAAAAGAGAAAGTATCATTCATTTCTATTCACGTTTGTGCTCTCTATTCATCACTCGAAAGTTTTCTAACCCAAACCTAATATGCACTGATATCGAGTGCTGTAACAAGAGAAATCCCAGAAAACTGAAACTAAAAGGCCAGTTCATTATGTTCAGTTAGACAGCTTTCTCTCAAGCTCTTCGCCTGACATGTGCGCACCGGCAGTCTTAAGCAACTGAGCACAAGCATCATTCCCTGACAGGGTCGCAAGCAGGAGCGGGGAGATATTCGCACGGTTACGCTCGTGGACGCTGGCGCCACGCTGGAGGAGTGCACGCATGATGTCGGCGTTGCCGGAGACGGCGACGAGGTGGATGGCAGTGTTGCCAGCGTAGTCGGCCTGCTTGATAAGGTTGCGGCCGTCGCCGTCGAGGAGGTCGAGGACGGCCTCGATGTTGTCCTGCTGGATGGCGTAGCCGAGGGCGGCGAAGGCGGCCTCGGCGGGGGAGAGCTTGGCGGCGGCGTCGTCGATGGAGCTTCCCGGGTGGGAGAAAGTCATGCGCGGGGTCTCGGTCATCTCGCCGCGGATGGAGCGGGAGAGGTGGGCGGTGATGTCGTCCCTGGAGAGGTTGGGGAGGGCGAGGAGGTAGGAGAGCTTGGTGAGGGCGGCCTCGACGGTGAGGTCGAGGCCGAAGATGACGCCGGCGCGGCCGAGCTGGGTCCCTGCGGCGTAGACGGGGGAGACGAAACCCGAGACGCATTGGGAGACGTTGATGATGATGACGCCGCGGTCGATGGCGTCGCGGAGGACCCTGGTGAGCTGGCCGTCGGAGCCGCCGGGGACGTTGCCCATGCCGAAGGTCTCGAGGATGAGCCCCCGGAGGTCAGGGAGGCGGAGGACGGCGTCGACCATCTCGGGCTTGATTCCCGGGAAGACGCGGAGACAGGCGACGTGGGTGGTGTCGATATTGGCGAGGATGTCGAACTCGGCGATGGTGGTCGGGCGGAAGGTCAGGGGCCAGTTGACCTCGATTCCCAGGCCGTTGACCTTGGCGAGGGGCTCGCAGTTGGGGCTGGCGAAGGCCTCAAAGGAGGCGGCGGAGACCTTTGTGGTGCGGTTGCCGCGGTAGAGCTTGTGGTGGAAAAAGAGGCCGACCTCGGGGATGACGAAGGTCCCCGCGATGATGAGGGAGCCGAGGAGGTTGCCGACGGCGTCGGACTGGAGGGCGAAGATGGGGGCCTGGGAGCCGGTGAGGATGACGGGCTTGCCGAGGTTGGACATGATGAAGGAGAGCGCGGAGGCGGTGTAGGCGAGGGAGTCGGTGCCGTGGAGGATGACGAAGCCGTCGTAAAGGTGGTAGTTCTCCTTGACGGAGATGGCGATGTCAGCCCAGTCCTGGGCGTTCATGGAGGAGGAGTCGAGGAGCGGGCTGAACTCGACGATGCCGTAGCGGACATGGCGCTGGTAGGCTGTGGGAGGGGTGCGCAGGCTGGGGATTGAGATTTGCTTGCCCTTGTGGACTGCTGGCAAGGTGACTGGAGAGGATTATGTTAGTTGAAGGGTTGAGTGGTGAGAGGTGAGAGATGATATGAGATGAGATGGTGTTTTGAGATGAGATGAGTGGTCCGTCATGAGGGGTGCTGATACAATGGGGATATATGCAAATGAATACAACGTATATATAAGCAAATATATATACATGTATGTCATATTATGTATATGTGAAAGCAACTTACCTCGTGGGGTAGACATGTCGTTGAAGGTCGGTCTTGGCGCCATGGCGGACTCTAAGAAGTCGCCGCTGGGCTGGAGACCATCAGGGCCTTGCTGCATGCATATCGTGCCTCCAGTGCCGATTATGAGGACTCTAGACTCGGGCAGTCCAGCGGAGCTTGGAGTGGCCATCTCTCGAGGTATGATAGAGCGAATCGACGGCTGAGTTGTGAAATTCAACGGGATGGATGAGGCAGACGCTAGTGAGAAGCAACGAGTCGAAGATAAGGAGCAAGAACAAGGTTTAGCAGCAGAATGAATCGACAGCAACCAATAGACTGCTTCGGTAACGGCGAGATAGCAGTGATAAGCAAACAGCAACAATGTCACTCCTGGGTGGGAGGGTCTAGGTAGCTTTTTGTATGTACGAGATTTGTGCCCGTCCGGGGATGTCAAGCCATATAAGAGGAACATAACGACATTCTGGACTGAACTGGGGAGGGAAAATTCCAACCAGCAACATGACACCGGATTGTAGCATCATGTGGAGCCATGGCAGCGAGATTTACGAGAGAGAAATTTTCTTTGCAAATGAAAATTCGACTGATTCGCGCTTTCGCCTGGGGCGGGCTCGTTTGGGAGGTTTTCATTACCCCCATGAAATGCGAAATAGTTTGGAGCGGGCGCAATGTGGGGAGAAGCGATGACGGAGAGGGAGCGAGAGCCTGGAGGGAGGATTCGTTCTAGAACCGAACTGACTGATTACATGCAGGTACCGCCGGGGCCTTATCGGGCTGCTTCACAGCACGAGAGAGATTGCGAGCTACGAAGAAAGAGAGAAACAAAGAAAGTGGGTGAATCTCTCGCAGGAGGCGCTCATGGCTCGAAACATCCAATCACTGTATCGGCATTTCTGACGGCTGTTTGCTGACGGAAGGCAGGAGACGGTGAAATGCACATACGGTACGTCACGGTCACAAAACGGGTAAATCAAGATGCCGCTTGTTGGGGCAGCGAGCAAATGCCGGAATCTCCCCACAACGTCACCACGCAATGGCAGCTGTACTATATTGCGGTCAATGGCAGCTGCCGAGTCTAAACCATATTTGGATTTCAGACCTTTTGTCTTTCGTGTTATACTGCAGTTGATTTAGATGGTGCAAGAAACCAATCCTCCGGAAACAACGCTTTGGAGTTTAACAAGTTAGTGGCTGTGGATTTTACTTCACGTGTAGACACCCGATTAATAGTATGTTAGCTTATGGTTGGGAAGCGATATCTGAAAGAACTATCTCAGTATTGGCCTTTGTTTTAAGGAGACAATGACCAAGATATACGAAAGTTTTCTATTTAGATGATGCGGCAGCGGACAGGCGCCGCAACCAACGCCGCTTTTGTACCATCGATAAGATATGGATCCCTGGTGGTACCAAGAATGATTTGGGAAAGGCCTCAGCAAATGAACAAATGACTTTTCTAAAGCGGCTCGAAAAGGTTCATTCAATTTTCCGTCTCCTCTCACCTCATTTTTATAAAAAATTTTAACCACGTGAGATTCGCAGACACGCTGAGGTAGCTGGGAGCCGTCTGACAGCTGTCGGCGGCCGTAAGTACTTGATACGCACAATAGGTGCAGCCCACTTCAATGCGGCACTAGCGCTAACCTCTATTCAGGCCGCCCGTCGTCGCAGTCCGTCAGACCAATCCAAGAGTCTCTCCCGTCCATTCGCTCTTCTGGGCTTTCTTTGTAAATACATAGTCCAGGATACTTATCGCCGGCGACCAGGAGCTTCCGACTTTCACTCCTCATCACCACACTTATCCTTCGACTTGCCCTTCCCTCGTTCCCTAGGCCCGGCGCCACACACTCAGACTGCGACCACCATTTTGATTGGATTCGCCTCCCGAACCCGATTCTGCGTTGGCAGGCAATGCTTGTCCCGTGGGCCATCAGGCTCTGAGATGACCTCCCCCAGCCGCACGCTCGAACCCACAACTTTCTAGTCTCGACGACTTCACCACCATTTTCTGCAAGGAAAACATAAAAGCGAGCGTACAACATGGCTACCGAGCCAAGAGTGGTGGAGCGGACGCCCGACGGCACCTCGCCTCGAACATATGCCCTGAACCACCTGCGCCCCAAGTCGAGCTTCGTCGGTTGCTCGCGCATCTCCGACTATGAACTTTTGGGGAAGCTGGGAGAAGGAACCTTTGGGTAATATGCGCTCGCAAACTCCCTGCGATGAGTTAGTTGGATTGCTAACCTTGCCTGTCAGTGAGGTCCACCGCGCACGATCTCGAAAGACTGGTGCCCAGGTCGCATTGAAGAAGATCATCATGCATCATGAAAAGGATGGCGTATGTGGCTGTGCCTAGCTGCCCAGGTTGGCTTTTTCTGACCCGAGACTTGGTATAGTTCCCGATTACGGCTCTTCGCGAAATCAAGCTGCTCAAGCTACTCTCGCACAAAAATGTGTTGAGACTCGAGGACATGGCAGTCGAGCATCCAACAAAACCAAGTAAGCCCCTACAAACTAGCCACCAATGCTCTTCGCCAGTGTTAACCCCCTCTTCATAGCCGACAAAAGGAAGAAACCCATCATGTACATGGTAATGCCCTACATGGACCACGACTTGTCGGGTCTCCTAGACAACCCTTCAGTTCAGTTCAAGGAGGCACAGATCAAATGCTATATGCTCCAGCTACTGCAGGGTCTTCGATACCTGCACGACAACCACATCCTGCATCGCGATATGAAGGCTGCCAATCTGCTCATCAGCAACCAAGGTATCCTACAAATCGCCGATTTTGGTCTGGCCAGACACTACGATGGCCCGACTCCCCAAGCCGGAAAAGACATGGGCGAAGGACGCCGTGACTACACTGGACTGGTCGTTACCAGATGGTACCGACCTCCTGAGCTGCTGCTTCAGTTGAGACAATACACTCCCGCCATTGATGTGTGGGGTGTTGGGTCAGTATATTTCTTTCATCTTCCCTAAAGCGCATGTCAAACTGACAATGTATGCAGATGTATCTTTGGCGAGATGTTGGTAGGCAAGCCGATCTTGGCTGGCGAGAGTGATAGCCATCAACTTGATCTCATTTGGGACCTCATGGGCTCTCCTACTGAAGAATCGATGCCGGGCTGGAAACTTCTGCCTGGTGGAGCTCATCTTTCACCACGCCAACGACCTGGTGTCCTTCAAAACAGATTCCGGGAGTAGGTTTCAAGACCAAATTCACTACTTGTGTCCTTCTTTATTTCTAACATGTGATTGTGTAGATTTGGCAATGGCGCAGTGGAACTGCTCAAGGATCTGATGAGACTCGACTGGCGACGACGCATCAACGCCGTCGATGCTCTCGATCACCGCTATTTCAAGATGCAACCCTTGCCCATGGAGCCTCACGAGATCCCAAAATATGAAGAAAGCCACGAGCTGGACCGAAGAAAGTTCCACGATCGCAAGGCTAATCTTCCACCAGCTCCTAAGGGCGGCACGGTAGGCATTGGTCCAGATGCGAATGGGCCCACTGCGGGATTCAATAGCAGTGATGGTTACGGCAGCCGCAACGGAGGCGTCAACGGCCGTTACCGCGGACCTGATGAGCGCAGACCCGATGAGCGCAGGCCCGGATGGCAGAGAGATCGGGGCCCTCCGGGTAGACCTCCTCCTGCTCACGAGGATGAACGAGGTCCACGAAGAGGTGGCGCTGCACCCAGAGGAGGTGACATAGACACGTATATACCAAGCTACCGAGGCGAAGGCGGTGGTGGTCGGCGCGACGACCGGCCACCAAGGGATGATCGACCACCAAGGGATGACCGACGACCCAGGCCACCACCTCGGGATGAGCGGTGGCAGGAGGGGCGGCAACAGAGTCGCAGTCGATCCCCTAGGCATGATCGGGGCCGAGAGCGCGAGCGTGAACAGAGGGATATCTATCGGCGGTGAGGAGCTGCCCCAGTTTACCCTTGGGTTCAAGCACCCCACCAACAACAACAAAGATGGGGGGCTGGCTTACACCAGTGAGGCGTTGGGTTATCATCTTTTGTCGTTTTTATGGAAGCATCACGATACACCCACCATTGCCATAGGATTGACACGGCGTTGAAGGAAATAAAGGCCAGGGTGTGGATTACCCATCCATGTTATACTAATTCTATTATGAGTGCTTCACATTAGACTTGGTCTGTTCTGCTTTAGACTGAATTTCGGAGAATGTTACAAAAGGGAACCAAAACCGGTTAAGACGCGGCTACGAGGGTGACATGGATAGCTATGATAGTCCAACGTTAATACTATTCAGACGAGTCGAGCTCTTCATGAATGATCTGTGATAACAGTCCAGAGGCGGGTCGCCGCCGTGCCGAGGTTGACTCGAACCACTTCAATTCCAACTCTCCCCCGAGGAGGATTCATCTCTGCTCAGCTCATCGTCCTCCTCTTCATCCACATCGTCATCCTCCTCCAGATATCTCATCTTTCCCCGCGACGGCTGCTCATCGAATGGACTGTCCTGCATGCCCAAGATCGAGGAGAGATAGCTTGAGAAAACAGCAAGGACGAGCCCAGTAACAACGCCAACAAAGGCCGCCACCCCGAACTGATTGTGTTAGTGCTTAGCGCAGTTTCAACCTCATAATAAAAAGGAATAGTACTCACAAAGGTATACAATGGCTATACACATTGAATTTACATGTCAGCGAACCTTGATTGCGAACAACACTATAATCCGAAGGGAGTTGGTAGACTCACTGCTAGACCTGCGAAGAGACCCAAGATGGTACGGATCCAAGAAAAGATGTAAGAAAAGGGATAAATGATGGGGGCAAATATAACGAGAAGGATGCGGAAGAGGTATGAGAGAGGGTATGACACAGCCTTGAGCGGAAAGATGAGGATTGAGAAAACGCGAGAGATGTAGAAGGTCCAGCGGAAGCGGACAAGGGCGCCCAGCACTGAGCCCAGCACTGAGCCCAGAACCTCGAGAACCTCAGCCATGGCGGAGGCTCGGATCAGGGAGCGTCAAGGGTTTTCAGTCAATCAATGCCTGGCAGGATTCATTTTAGCCGGATCTGCAGCCCAAGGCGGACGGGAAGGGCCGGCGTTAGTGAAAATGATGGAAGACAGCAGTATCGTGTTGTCTGGAACGCGACAGCTGCCGACACCCCAGCAGTCGTTAAATGGTTTCTGACGTACATGTAGGAAGTCGCCTGCCCCTCGATTGGTCCGTTCCACCCAGCCAAATCCCTGCAGATGCACATATGTACTCAGGCATGCAAGGACGGATAGGTATCAATCAGCTGGACAGCTGCTTATTATGCGGCAGAAATACGAAATATCCAATAAAACGCAGTTAGGGTGCGATGCGCGCATGTTCTCGAGGCCGTCGCTTCAAGGGAGGACCATCACGAGAGGAAGCAGCACTGTAGCACCGCCTGTGTTCCCCTTTAGCGCTGTGCACAGCTGCATCGAGTCCAGCACAGCGACAGCCGGCACGTCTCTAGGTACATCTGTTAGTGCATACCGGCATGCAGCTACGCACCTAAATACGCGGCCAGAGATAAGATAAGGCAGCTAGCTGGGTTGGTGGGGCTACATGCCTCCGCCCACAAGCCGCGAAGGTTCAAGACCAAGATATAAGACGACTGGTTCCGGTAGCTTGCTTTACCCGTCTTTGCCTCGCGAGAGAGTCTCTGGCGACCGTCAAACCGTCAAGGCCCGCAGTGCTGCCCAACGGGACATCCGCTGCATGTGCCACGACACTCGGCTTCTCCCAGCCAACTTCCGAAATTTATCTTCCTACCCAATCGGGCGAATTGCAGCTCGTCCTGGATTGTACATGCTGCCCACATCTCGACTGTTCTGCTACTCCATCCCAACCGATCGGCGCTAAAGACGCAGCCAGAGCTCCAGAATCCAGACGGGAAATCCGACTTGGGCTCTGACTGGGCATTACACCACGCATCGGCTCCGCATCACACGACTCTAGCCCTCGTGCTCGTCTGATCATTTGTGATTCTCGGCCCATTGCAGCCATCCAAGCTTGTTTTGCTGCTCTCCCCACCCCCGCCTAATCACTCCCCTCTCCCAGCCAGGCCTCGAGACGAAAGAGAGCACCATGGGTAACCATCCCTCCACATCTTCCAAAGGCGGCACGCCGACCTCCTCCCAGGCGGCTTCGTCAAATTCCGGTGCCTCGACCCCCGGCCAAGAGTCGCAGTCTCCGCGTGGGAGCCGCAGAGACACCCGGAACATCATCCATCCAGTCCAACGCTCTGCTGCACCACCCGAGGCCTCATTGGCCCAGGCCCAGGGCTCAACCGTCGTGAGCAGGCCCAAGAGTCTTTCGGGTACTGCCGTCTCCTCCCTCAGCGGCTCACCACACAGCACCGTCTCAACTCCAGCCAACAGCCACAAGGACACCAGCAACATGGCCAAGCCGGCCGAGCCTCGACCGATACACCACGAACCGTCCAAGCCCGTCAACGTCCCCATCGAGTCGGGTTCCCAGATCGCCAACCAGCCTCACGCTCACTACAACTCGGACACGGCCGCCCAGGGCGACCCGCGCCTCTTGTCCAACGGCAGCGTCTCGGACATCACATACCTGACTCATCCGCCCCGTCTGCCTCTTCCCATCCAGGAGGAGCTGCACACGCCTGGGTCGCCCATATTGGCTCCGGACGAGGGACCCGCCGACGTCGGGGAGCTGGGGGATATCAGTGACTCGCTCACGAGGAAGAGCTCTGGTCTGAGCGCCGGCACGGTTGAGGAGGAGGAGTCCGAGGAGCTACGAGTTGACAAGACTCGACCCGTCGTGCCGACCAAGCTGGAGTGGAAGCAGGGAGGAGACAAGGTTTATGTCACCGGTTCCATCTTTCAATGGAATCGAAAGCAGCGGCTGCACCCTGTGTAAGTCTCATTTCCCCTCCCCTCACCCCATACTCTTGCGACTTTGTTATCAAGAAGGCTTCCGTCTCGGTTGGGTGCATACGTTGTGGGACAGTGGCTTATATTGCCTTGTCCTACGCCATTATCTTTCTGTTCGTCTTATACATATTGAATGGAGGTCAAAGACAGTTGGAATACGGGGTGAAACTCGCCCATTATGGACATTCACAGCTAACAATGGATTCCACAGAGAGGGCAAGCCCGGCTGCTTTGCTGCCACTATCCATGTTCTTCCCGGAACGCACCATGTCAGGTTCTTAGTTGATGGAGTCATGCAAACAACACCAGATTTACCAACAACTGTGGACTTCGGTAACAATCTCGTAAACTATATCGAGGTCAGCCCCGATGATGCTCAGCAACAAAAGCAGGCAGCCGCCTCCCAGAAGACAGACACCGCGGAGGTTGAAAACAGAGCATCACGGTCGGCATCACAATCCGCGGAGCCGCCCAAAGTGCCAAAGTACAGGCCAATTCTCCCCCAGAAGCGTACCGCTGCGAGATTCCAGAGTACCTCCAAGACTTTGACCAGGCTGAGGACTCCCCAGCCTACCAGAACGCCGTTGCTGCAATTGAGAAGCTTGTCACTCCACCCAGTCTGCCCGGCTTCTTGGGGAAACCAATCCTAAATGCAGCCGTCCTCATGAAGGATGACAACAGCGTCCTCAATATGCCCAATCATACTGTTCTCAACCACCTAGCTACAAGCAGCATCAAGAACGGCATCCTGGCCGTCTCGGCTACTACACGTTACAGGAACAAGGTGAGGGATCAGCACTAGCTATTTAAACGTCTGTCAACGACCTTGGGCTAACCTTATGTGCAGTATGTCACAACGATTATTTACAAGCCCACAGGAGCTGAGGACTAGCCGGGACTACACTTTTAAAGTCAACATGAAATGTATTTATGAAACTGGGTATCAATAATCATACTGCTTCACGGCAGCAGAGGTGGCAATGA
This sequence comes from Clonostachys chloroleuca, assembly GCA_037952775.1. Lineage (NCBI taxonomy): Eukaryota > Fungi > Ascomycota > Sordariomycetes > Hypocreales > Bionectriaceae > Clonostachys > Clonostachys chloroleuca. The sequence goes on along the minus strand of JBANAY010000003.1, from coordinate 16,685,166 downwards.
ATTTAGCTTTTTTCTCATCTATTAGGGTTAAATACGCGGGCTCGGATACCCCTGGAGTTAGAATATTCTGCGGTAGGTTAAACGGCGGAGGTGTTGGTCAAACGTAGCATATAAAAGAGGCCCTATCGGCAGGTTGTTTCCATACACATACACACTTGATATTATACTGGGTGGACAAGCTCATTTTCGTCATTTTTTTCATACCTGATATTGTTTCTGTTTTTTTTTTTTCTCGTTATTCATCACATCCTCAGTCCCTCCACTCTACAAATACCTCGTCGGTTCTAAACCGCTGGGTGCATGTGCTCTCCTCTATCGGGGTCATGTACCCGCATCTGAAAGCCCGCAGCCCGGCGTGGGCAATCATGATGCCATTGTCGATGCAGAACCGCTCATCCGTAGCGAAGACGCTGCCGCCGCGCTCCCTTGCCATCTCGCCCATCATCTGCTGCAGCCTCTCGTTGCTGCCCACGCCGCCGACGACGAGGACCTGGCTGCTGCCGACGTGGGCCATGGCGCGCTCGGTGATCTCGACGAGCATGGCGTAGACGGTCTCCTGGAGCGAGAAGCAGAGGTCCTCCGGGGTGAAGTCTGCTTTCCCCGCGAACATCTGGGCGGCGAGGGAGTCGGCGGCAGCGAGGATTCCCGAGAAGGAGCAGTCCATGCCCTTGACGGCGTAGGGCAGCTCGACGAGGCGGGTACCCCTCTTGGCGAGCTGCTCGATGTTGTAGCCGGGGGCCGGGTCGTTGCTGATGCGCAGGGTGCGGGCGAAGCGGTCGAGGCAGTTCCCCACGGCGATGTCGAGGGTCTCGCCGAAGATGCGGTAGCGCTGCTCGGCGTAGGCGATGACCTGGGAGTTGCCGCCGCTGACGTAGAGGACGACGGGGTTGTCGGCGCCCGTGATCTCGCGGCCCATCTCGATGTGGCCGACGCAGTGGTTGACGCCGACTAGGGGCTTGCCCCAGAGGAGGGAGAGGGCGCGGGCGGCGACGGCGACGGAGGTCAGGGGCGCGCCCATGCCGGGCCCCTGGGTGAAGCAGACGCAGTCGACGTCGGCGGGGGAGACGGCGGCCTCGGCGAGGGCGGCGCGGGCGAGGGAGACGAAGTGGGAGCGGTGGTGGGCGGCCGTGTCCTTGGGGAGGAAGCCGGTTCCGGGGGGGAGACGAAGGTGTGGCGGAGGTTGGAGAGGATGGTGGTCTTGGTGGGAGTGTGGAGGATGACGCCGATGCCCAGCTTGTTGGCCGAGCCCTCGCAGCCGATGGCGATCCACGACTCCTTGGGTGCCATTTTGGGGATATGTGAGTGTTTTCTTATGTGTCCGAGGTGCTCTTTGGCCGGGTTCGGGGCCAGGAGATTCTCTATATGGAGGATGCTGTAGTCTATGAACCAAGATGGAGGGGCTAAATTTTTCAAACTTCGATATTCTCCAGCTTCTGAGAGGACGGATAGTGAGAATGGAACAAGAAATCAGTAGCGGCGGACTTGGAAACTTGAAATAAAATATGAGAACAAATCACGAACCGTGCTGCAAACCTTGGCTGGCTCAATCGCACTCCCATCCGTCGTCGTTCGTGAGCTCCCACATCCCACCTCTAGCCCAGTGAGGTTATCGCTGATAAAGGCCCGTCGCGGGGCAGCCAAGCTTTGAAGGCTGCTTAGTCACTCTGACCTTGGCCCCAGTTCCTACCTTACCTTAACTGCCTGCGCCATGCACGCCGTCGCACACGCAGAAAAAAGGTACGTAGCCCACGTACCCATGCGGATGGTCACAGGGGCCGTCGGCGGCTCCTACAAGCTCTCTCTAACTGGTTCGGGGTGTCCTGGTTTTGATCACACAACGGGAAATCCTCCCCCATATTTGGGACAAGTCAGTCGGCCGTCTTCCCTTCACCTGCATCGGCTCGCCAGCTTCTCTCACCACCGCCGCTCATGGTTTCCGTTTGTCCATTGCTTGCTTTTCAGAGTGGACTACTCCGCTGCTAGTTGCTGCTTTGCTTTTTTTTTACTCGTCCCGCTTTTTCCTTCCCTTCCTTTTGCTCGGCTGGTCACTAGCATCTTTGCCGACGACCCTGGTGCCTTTTGCTCCTGGAATATCTTCATAATCCTTCCACGTCAAACAGCGCTCCCAATCCGCTCCCCCTTCACTCTTCCTTTCCAGCTCGCTGTATCCTGGCTCTTCATGCGATCATCTATCGAGTCATGAACTTTTTTTCCCTTCCCATTTGCCCCATACCTCTGGGCGAAGCTATTCTGACCGCAGCCTTCCCCCGCTCAAAACCACACCACGCACGGGGACTCGTCACAATCTTCAAGCACAATCTTCAAGCAAGGTCATCCGAGACATGAACATCCTTGGTGGTCCACAACGGACCAGATTTTGCTTTATTTGGTTTAGCTATATATCGACTGACGTTTTCCTTCGTGGGCCTGCTCAGCTTCTAATACGCCAAAATCCCGATCCCCAACTCCGCGCAATGCCCGATTCCCACGATTAAAAAATACTATACATCTCGATCATCTACTGCTCACAGCGATGCCTCAAACTGCTCACACTTCGATACTCTCCCGCAACAAATCAGGGTATATACATTCATCGACCGATATCATACAACAGAAAAAAAGACAAGTGGGGGTGGGCGGTTGAGAGGGTTCACGATGCCGCTTGAGCCGGCTGAATTTGTTGCGCCTTCTGCATTTGTTGAGCCTGCGCTGCTTGTGCGGCCTGTGCGGCTTGCGCCGCTTGGGCTGCCTGCGCCGGCGGCAATGCTCTGTGCCCGTTTGGCCCGTTTCCGCTGGGCGCCATATCTGGGCGCCTACCGAAGATAAATGGGCTGAGTGGAATCGTCGCTCTGAACTTCAAGGCACGAGTGTCAAATGGGTCGATTTCGTACTCGGTCTGCTCGTCATCGTCCGAGTCTGAGTCGTACTTCCAACGATCACCATAATCGCTGTTGTCTCTCTTGGACGGGGACGCCAGCCCTCTTCGGTCAATCCAAAGACGATTCAAGCGTCCTATACGACGACGGAAGGCTGGGTGGCTAGACTGAGCATGCTCACCATGGCCGCCTGCTTTGAACTGGAACACGGGAAGTCGGTCAAGGGCCATGGGCTCAGGGCCTCCTTCTTGGTCCACATCCATTTCGTCCGATACTGATGCAGGCGGCGTCATCAAGTACTGGGTTTTGGCAGGTCGGAACTTCAGTTCCGTTCCCTGCTCCTTTACTGGCGACAGAGGCCCGCGAGTGAGATCGATATGGTTTGCATTCCACTTACGGTGGTTTTGGACCTTCATCTCAATATCGGTACGGAACTCATTCTCCTTTTCAGCTTGTCTTTCGACCAACGATACAAGATCGGAGTCGACCGTTCGGCCATCTGCGCGCACAGGCATGGCTCGCATGTGGGTCCCAGGGGGCCTGTTCATCACAGGTGCTTCTGAGATCTTACGCTTCTGCGGCTGTGGAAGGAGAGAGTCAGCATCAAGTGATCAATCCTTATGGATAAGTGTCCGTCAGAGCATACCTTTTGGTTGATGAGATCTTCATCACCTTCTTTAATACCAAGCTTGATCTTCATCTGTTTCAAGCGCGCGCGTTCTTCGAAGATGGCCCTGTCCGCATTAAGGAGCTCCCGTTTCATTATCTCACGCTCAGCGGTGAGTACCACCAATTGGCGGCCATCCTCAAGCTCTCGGCGAAGTTTCTTGAGAGTGTCTGCTACCTTGGTGTCACGAGCACGAGTCTTCCTAGTCTGGCGGGCCTCTCTTCGGCGGAAGCACACATAAGGATCGGTATCATCACTGTCCTGGTGTGTCTCGAACTTGAGAGAAGGGTGGAGCGGTTTGTTTCCCCCCTCTTGCCTCCTCGATTTCCAATATTCATATATGGCTTTGGCATGCTGCAGAATCGATTGGGATTCTAATTGATTCAGCCCCGCAGCCATCATTTCATAGGGGACAACAGTGTTATCCACTGATGCAAAGGGTGTCTGTTCTGCAGCAGTGTCCTCGAACAGTTCCATAATACGTTCGAAGTCATCTTCGGGTAAAGGTCCCGAAGATGGAGCTTTGCTGTTATATTCTTTGAGAAATACATCATCCTCGGCTGTCATGTCATAAAGACAGCTGATACATTCTTCTACCGTTTGCGAGAATCGAATGTAGGACGATGGTTGGTGGTACTGACTTGGGTATAGGTCATTATAGTCGATCTCGCTCTCCTGTGGAGGCGGGACCGGGATTTCTTGGTCATTGCTGGTTCCGGCATCTTTGAGAATGGTTTGCAAGTGATATTCCTATGCGAACAAGCTAGGTTAGCAGCCGTATAGGGTTTACGCATTGAAGTGGTGAAGTGGTTGTCCATGGTGATTGGATGCAGGGGTCTGTGCCAAGCGATATCACGTGCGAGTGCACGTGATATCACGATGCTCTGACTATGGTGAAAACAACTCACGTTTTCCTCGGCCTGCTCGACACCGGTCGCGATTTGGGTCTCGGTTGAGAGTGCCTCGTACTCGGAAGGGTCGATTTGATCCTCTCTGAGCACTGGAAGGCCAGTTTTGACACTCAACTTCTTGACCCGAACCTTACGGGACGACATGGTGCAAGGGTGGTAGAGAGAGGCACTTAGCCAGCGGAAAATCCGCAGAAAAAGGCGATCAAGTCATAAAAGAGGGTGTGCAGGATCGCCCTGTGCAAAAATGGTGATGAAAAAGGTGGTTTTGGGGGCTCTTTTCGATGGTCAAAATGTCGGCGGCAGATGAGGTGACGTTGGGATTGTTTTGCCTCGCGAAGATTTTTCGCTGGTGCAGGCGTGGAAGATTGCGGGCGATTTGATGGCCACTTGGCCAGTGCTAAGTCACTCGTACGCCATCTTTGGCACGTAGGATACATGTGAGGCGCTCGGACCACTCTCCCCTATTGCCAGTCCGCTAGGCTTCCCCTAAAGCGTGAGGCGCCTGAGTGCTACCCCCTCTTCCTTCCTGCCCCACACCTCACCCTCATAGACGGTCCTGGAACAAGTTAGTAAGGCGCCGTCATGCCCAACCAGTAAATTGCCTGATCCCCCAATCCATCCCCATACTACTGTGCACATCCTCCAGACACACTGGAGCTAGACTAGCACCAGAGGCGACCGGAATCGGCCACCATTGGGCCACGATGCTTTCGCATTGGCCTACTGATGGCCAGACCAGCATGACCACATAACAGCTCTCGTTTTTAAAGTTTAATAGGAATATCCGGTCGCGTTGCGTGTCTTCATTGCGGGAAACGTCGCCTCGGCGACGGAGGAATTGCACTAAAGTCCTGAGGTCCCCCGCTAGTTCATTATGCTGAATGGTACAACCTCATTAGAGTTGGCTCTGGGTCCACTTCTACTTTACGGCAGCCTACCCTATATGCACCTCAAGGTGGTAGCTGCTGTATCATGTCATCAACCTGCTCGATTTCTTTCCAGTGTTGTGATATTAGCTAATTGCAAGTACGCAAATATGAATGTTTTTTGGGGGGTTTTGTTTTCTTTTCTTTAAAAAATATGCACTTTCGAGCTACATTTTCCAACATGCTGAGTGTGTCCTTCCAGTTGCACTCTTTTAGGTTTGGGAGGTGGAAATTTCCATATTCACTTAATGTTCATCGTCATGAATTTAATTTTTTTTTTTGCCGAGCAGAGTGCAAAGATAAAGATTGAACATTCCGAGACAACGAGGCCTCTGTGTGACAGTCTGCAAACGTTGGCATTCATGATTACACAAGATCGAGATGCGGTGATGCTGCTCTGTAAATTAGCAGGTAGGTAGGTACGGCTCACCACCGCTGGTTGCCTTCCCTGGGAAGAGGTGGTCTGTGCACCAGCTGACACCTCGACTGCCCCTCCACCATCAAAGTTGCCCCCCAGAGGTCTCAATATTACAACTCCATCCAGCAGCCCTATCAACTCCCGCCACTCCTGCCCGACAACTGCTGGCTCACGCGACCACTTGACGGCCAACGAAGCGACCTCTCGAGATACAGAACAACCGTTTACATTAAATTGAAGCTTCCAGCCAAGTAGTTTGTCCGAGCCACGAGCAGCGAAAAAAAGATGGGCAACACGACTAGTAGCGTCCTGGACAATATTGTCCAAGGGTCCAACTGTTAGCCTTGCCTACCCCATCAATGAACCTTGCACACACGGGATTTCTGACTCGAGAATGCAGTCGACAGAGAGGAAGTTGACCGCCTGCGGAAACGGTTTATGAAGCTCGACAGAGTATGCTGGTACCCCCTTCTCGACTCCAAGACCCCCTGTCCAGCTTCTGCTGACTGACACGAACCCTCAGGACAACTCTGGCACGATCGAGCGTGAGGAGTTTTTGAGCCTACCGCAGATTTCCTCCAACCCTCTTGCGACACGGTGCGTCGAGATGCCTGGGCTCGGTAGATGTGGCCGCACAAGCTAACAACATTGAAAGTATGATTGCTATTTTCGACGAGGACGGTGGCGGTGACGTGGACTTCGAGGAGTTCGTCAGCGGCCTCAGCGCATTCAGCGCCAAGGGAAACAAGGAGCAGAAGCTGCAGTTTGCCTTCAAGGTCTACGACATCGACCGGGACGGGTACATCAGCAACGGCGAGCTGTTCATCGTGCTGAAGATGATGGTGGGTAGCAACCTCAAGGACCAGCAGCTGCAGCAGATCGTGGACAAGACCATCATGGAGGCGGACCTGGACGGCGATGGGAAGATTAGCTTCGAGGAGTTCACCAAGATGGTGGAAAGCACGGACGTGAGCATGAGCATGACTCTAGGTTTGTCCGCCGCTCGACCCCATCCTGGGTTGAATAATATGCTAACAGTGCACGCCCACAGACCAGTTCTAGTATATTTCAGGAGAGCGCGTTTTGGCGGGCCAAAATGGGGGCTATTCATACATGGCACCATGCCATCTCTTCACGATAATGACAATTCGATTCAAAACTTTCATTTCCCAGTTCCCCTACCCTGTGAAAAAGCCTTTGATGACATAGGAATTGGCGTGTTATCTTCCATATCAACCCTTACCTTTGCGTCGCCCAAGTATTCAGAGTCTTATCTGGCTTCACTGCTATGGTTGTGGCCAAGACGAAGGTCATAGCTAGTTTTAATACTTCTTGAGTGACTGCTATGGGATCTCACGCCGATGATTTCGCGAACTCGGTTGTCTCCCTGGAAACCTGTGGACATGACATGTTTGCCTACTCATGCGATTTTAGACAATATCCATTTCGCGAGACCCGTTATCAATTATTCACGAATAAGCTGTTCTGTACGGGTTTGCCTGCTAAGCTTTAATCTGCTCTGTTTCAGACTCCTTCGAAGAGGAGGACTTAGATAAATATCTCACAAGAACCGGAAACTACAGCCGTTAGTTGGCCTTTCTGATCACAAAGTCAATTCGATGCAACATATCGTCGCAAAGTGCATTTCGATGGACATCGATATTTTGCATCAGAAAGGCCAGCCAGCGAGTGTTTGCAGCTTTTTATGACATTTATACCCAAGTCCTCAAATTTGAAGGAGTCAGTTCTCTCAAGAATATAATGTTTGTTGTACTTGTGGTCGGTCAAGACCCAGAGCAGATCGGGCGGGATTTGATGGCAAGCGCAGGCTCGGTGAGATGTTTGAAGTTTTGGCAAGGACATGAGTGCGTTTTTTTTTACTGCTTCGAAGGCAAAAGCTTGATGTAGTCAATCGTCAGTGGAGTGGCGAAGGTAGAGATGGTACTTGACTGATCTATGACGACAAAGGCAGCGATTTTGCGAAATAGACAGATTGTCGATGTGGACTTGAGCTGTGCGGTTCAATCAGGCCGGGGATGGCGGCCTTTGAATAGATGGAAAGCAGACGTTTTAAGGTTCATTAAAGGAGTCATGCCGATGAAATAGTTATTATGCCGGGCAAAAAGGCTGAAGTTTATTGTATTGTGATATTGGGAATAGTGTCAAGTTGTTGAATTCTTGATGTTTAGGAGTGTCCTCCCCCCCAAAGCAGCTGCCGTATAAATGTATAGCTCTCACTCACTCACTACTCCGTTCCAGAAAGCCTCTTGATCCGAACTCATAGGGATACTGAATCAGATGAACTGTGTTCGACGTAATCTCAAGATATCACACTGACCAGCTCACTCCTATCCCTTCCTCGCTGTGGCACTGAACAATGGTCCCGTCCATTGAGATATCCAACTGCGAGAAAAGACCACTCACAATAACTCCAAGTCGTAATGATACTTTATTCATAGTGCATCAGCGTAGTTGTCTAATGAATCCAAGTAGAGCATCCAGCAGTCCCAGCCGAATCCGTGTCACGGCCCGAAACTATAACGTAGTGATATGCAACTACAACTAGATACTTACGTTTCCTCAACCAAGTAGCCTTCTTGCCCCGAATAGTCTTGAAAAGCTGCCTCTAGCTCCAAGCGTCACACTCGCTTCGAGTTCCGCCACATGCCCCGGTCATGCTGAGAGACACGGCACCTCGATACCCGGCTCGTTGGGCTATCTGAACACGTTGGGCTGGAACCTACAGCACCAACTGAGACCTTCGCCGAGTAGCATGGGGCGGCGAGTCATCTAAAACCAAAACCACACAAGAAGCAAAAAGGAACCCCCAGAAAAAGGAAATAAAATTAATAAAGCTACGGTGAGATCCATTGAATGAGACCTCAGGTTACTAGCATCTATCCCTCGATGTGACACTATCTCTTATGCATGTGGGTGCCGTCCAGTCATCGCTGTGCCGATCATGGTGCGCCACAGTAGTCTGGCTAATGGGACACCGGCCCCCTCCATGTCTCTGTCAAAAAAGCTCCCCTTACCCTCCTCCTTTCCCACCAGCTTGGGATGAACTGGACTGAAACAGTTAAGAGGCCAATCTCAGGCAGGGATGGCATCCCTGGACCGGGGGTGACAGAGAGGCCATGTCTTATGGCTGGGTCGCCAGAGACACCAGGAGCCTGTAGGTGCGAGGTGAGGCTGTTCCTGTCATATCGTGAAGTTTCTGCCCTGAGTCGAATCCGTTGGCTGCTGTTGGATCTATTGATGTCGCATCTTTAGAGGTAAGGCTTCGGGTGGCGAGCCGTATAAGTCAAACACGGAGCGAGGATCGAGAACGCCTCACTGATCTTCCTCGGGGCTGTCAGAAAATGATGTGCAAGTACCCCAAGCTGTATGCATGGCTTGATCGATCATTTTCCCCTTTCTCCCCTTCTCCCCGCCCCTTATCTCGGCTCCATGCGGACGCCCACCCACCAGATGCAAGAGAAGGTTTAGCTGAAAGAAATAAAATCGAAAAACCTGTTGGAGGATGGGGGTGTGCAGGTACATGTCACCTTCAGTCCAAGCAAGCCAGTAAGGAACCCGGACGTTTGGCAGGGGTGGGTTTAGGGTCTGAAGCATTGATGTACTGGTACAAACGGCGAGATGTATGTGAATGTGACATGTCATATTCAGCTATCGCGCGCTTCACCCAGGGGTCAGCAGCCAGGGAGATCTACGACAACCCAGTAAAAGGGCCTGGAAAAAATGAGCGATCCCTAGTCTCCGATGGATGTGCAATTTTGAATTTGGACGCTGTCAAATTTGCATCTCGAAGCTTTTCGGATCCTCGAACAGGGTACGGCAAAGCGACTCAACAAGAGTATGCATACAAATAAGTATGATCTGATATGACTATTACCTGTGTTAAATAGAGTCATTAGCACAATATCATGAGCATTAATAGAGGGACATGACATATTGTGTGTGTAACCTATTGTCCAATGTGGGCTGCGCAGTACAATATTACTGGGAGTTTCTGTCAACCAACAGTGCAGCTGAGGCAAAGCTCTGAAAAAGGAAGCATCGGGGAACCCTAATTGGTTGCCAGCATCCCAATCCTGGAGAACAGGGGAAGTTGTCGGACTCTTCCGTTAATACGCAGCGCGCGTAGCCAACAGGCAAGGTCGGAAACTCGGGATTCCAATTCAATTGTGCTTACCCCTCCTCTAGGTGCAGCCTCACTCGATTTGAATATGCGCATGAAGGCGGAGGTGGCCGATGGGGGCCTTGTTGATGAGCCTGTACTGTATCGTATGTATACAAGGGTCGCACAACTTATCATAAAAGCTTCATCATAGATTTGACATGATGACTCAAAAACTTACACCAAGTGGAAATCTCTGACAATTCTGGCTTGTGGTGGTGGCTGCATTCATGGCCTAGCCGAGGTGCCTCGAGATCGCCGTATAATATTGAATACCTGTCACATTGTGGCGGTTGGCTTCTGAGTTGTCCCTCGGACAAATCGGAGACTTTCCCTCCCTCTGGAGAAAAGGGGCAAAGGAGAAGTAAGGCCGAGTCTGGTGGTAATGGAATAGAATTTGCTTTTTCCCTTGCTGATTCGCCTTCCTTTTTGAATCGTGCTTTCCAGCTGGCTGGGTAACGGCTAGCGCTGTCTAAGAGCACTGCTCAGCCGGCTATCTCGCTTATTCTCAGCTTGTCGAGCTCCAAGATTCGTCGAAAGCCTATTGTACTCAACCATCTCGAAACTAACAAGGCAGTAGCCTCGAAAACAGAGACTCGGCAAGGAAGGGTAGCAGCAGTAGCGCAACAATGTGACCAGTTATGTGTGCAAGTTCGGGTTCCCCCTCGCACACCCAACCTTTACCCCATGCCTTCTTGGCTGTTGGTTTGAGGTGTCTGCCAAGCAACCAATATGAAGCCTTATCTGTCATACTCCTCTGAAGCGCTGAGGCGGATGGGATCAGATACGACTACGTAGCAGTAGCGGCTGGGTAGCCTTGGTAGCTTTGTGTTCAGCCTCTTGGGGATATTCCTTTTGCCACAACCAGCCATAAGTGGGCCTGTTTCCATTGCCTAACTTTCGATGGTTGGACGAGGGTGGTTTGGGATCTCTTGAGGGGTTCGTGTCAGGCTGCGAAATGGCACCATCCTGACGCAATTGGGCAAGTAGGTCGATTCTCTAAGCCACTTTTCGAGTGATCTTCACTGACATGCTCGAACTGGTAAAGCTCCCGCTGCCGTTGGGAGAAAATGCCACCATGTGTTTGGCAGCAAGATTTGTCCGGGGTCAGTGAGAACCCGCCTGGGTGATAGAGGAAGAGAGAGATGGAACAATGTTACGAGTAGAAGTTTGAGGGTGTGCCCGATAATTACAAGCTCAATGCCCAAGTGGCAAGTCTGACACAAATTGACAATCAAGGGGCGCTCGCCAAGCTGGAATAGGGCATTGCATTGCACGTCCCGCCAGCATAGATAGCACACAGGTAGATGCGAGAAGCTTGGGTAGAGTCTAAAGATGGGATTGGTGAATCTGATTCGAGGCAGCATTTGGGGTCCGTTCCAGCCAAGCCGAGACGGAAGTTGGTTGGCCGAAGAGCTCCTTCCTTCCAATTCACCACCCGTGCGGTTTGACTTTTGGCAGGAAACAGACCCCGAGGAAAGAACTGGCCGTAAAACGCCCAATGATCCATCTTACACGCATCTTCCACGTCATGGCTGGGAAGGAGCGACAGGTGTTTGCCCCCATCGCAGCTTCCTGCTGGCTGCGTCCCCAGCACCTACCGCGTAGTCTCGATCCTGCATTTCAGCACATTGGACCACATCTGATCCGAGCGCAGGGGGGTTTTTCTCCTTCGGCAGCCTCGCGACTTCGCCTTCTTATCCTTTCCCCATGATGGAATCCTCCTCCAATCAAAGGCAAAAAAAGAGAATCACCTGCTGACCTGCGTGGAGAGTGATCCGCCGCCCTGGCCTTCCTCTCGCCCGCACCCCCTCTCGCCTCGCCCTGCCTCGTTGATTTCGCGGCCTTGGAGGCGAAGAGCGAGCGAGGCGCCCTATTAATGGTTCCTTTTTTCTTTAATTCTTGTTTTTCCCTGTTGGCCCCCTCTGTTCCCCACTCCTGACCGTTGCCTTTTGGAGTTTGGCCTTGAAGCTGAGCAGGGCTGGGGTCGAATCGCAACGTAACGTCGTGTCCCGGCTCGCCATCGGAGAATCCGCGCACCTTATACCGGGGTGGGAGACAAGGAAGGGCGAGGAGAAGCAGGGCTGCTTCCAACTGGTCGGGCGGCAATACTCAGTTCCTCTCCGCGCTCAACGTCCTCCTCCTCCCTGGCGCGCCGCGAAAAGCGACACCCCATCGCCAATGCCGGGAGGTGGCATGGATGGGTGTTAGCATGGTGCTAGGAGAGTCTGGAACAGCAGACGCGTATCACATCTCGCTGCTGCCCAACACTCCCCTCCATTTCTTGTCAAGCGCGTCTGGAGCGATCTCTGTAGCTATCCCACTGGCATCCGGGGCTCCATAAACAACATCTCGCGCAGTGTAGTACAGCCTAGGTACAACCTGCATATTCACTGACTGATATGCAGATAATAATATGTGCTAATGCTGTACTTAAACTTGAAAACACTACTGCGTAGCAATAACACCTTGGCATTATGGGAGGGTCGCGGAAGCGGTGAGCTCGCCGAAACCGAGATGCTAGCGCTTCCATCGGAACAACATCATCGTCACCGAAATCATCACTGGCTCGCTTCATCCCGACTTGCTTTATGTTTAGAACCGCAGACCAGGCACATAGCCAGGTGCAGAACCTAAACAGGAACGCCGTATAAGAGTAATTTTAGAACAACATGGCAAAAAAAGATCCCTTTACATATGATGCCTATGCTGCGCCTTTCTCAGGCCTAGTAGCCTTGCCATGCCATGCCATGCCCATCTAATCCACTTTGTTCTACAAATATTTTTTTCCTCTTTCTCTTTTCCGCTAATTCTCAAGCACCCTTGAGAGGAGCCCAATCTCAGATCCCCAGTAAAAGCAAGCATCCCTCAACCCTGTATACCGTCCAGCCCGCGAGGGCCTATCGATCTATGGCTCAGAACCTGTCCCATGTTCCCGCCCTCCTCCAAGAAAAGAAACTTCTAGACTTTCCAAGGATGTATATTTGCCATCCCGCTCGTGTTAACGTAAGTTTGCCTGCTACGTTGGTCGTCCCAAGCAGGAGATGAGCTGAAAGCTATCTGACATGTTCCCCAGAAATGGTAAATATCATCACACCCAAGTAGATAGACCCATGTAGGAGCAAGAGGAAGAAGAGGAAAAATCAAGGCCAGCATGAATGCATTCGCAACTGACAAAGCAACCCCCCACGGCAACCCATGGGCCATGGCTGCCCATCCCCACTTCACATCTCAGCTCCTGCTGGTTGTAATGCCCATTGCGACCTCGATCAAGCCGTCGCTCCTCTCCACCCTAGTCGATATCGTGTCCGCCTGCAGCCAGCTACTGATGCACCTCCTCGATGAGCCGGCTCCGCGAGCGCATCAGAAAGCCAGTGAGATAACCGAGGCCATGGAAACCTAAAAGCCCCAAATCGAAAAAAGAGGTACATATGTAAAAAAAAAGCAAATGTGTCAATGTCTCTCCCCGGGTAGTACAGAGATTGCCATAAATTGGAACCCATCCAGCCCCGTTCCCCAAAAAAGTACCATACCAGTAGAACAAAAAAAAGAAAAGAAAACAGCCCCGTGATCCCCAAAATCCTTTGGTTCTTTTTTTGTATCCCAGAAGCCTCCGTCCGCTAGCCTTGGTGTGTGTGCCCCGATGACCACCAATACCCAATAGAAAGGTCTATGCAGTCATGAAAAAAAAAAAAAAAAAAAAAAAAAGAAATCGAAACCGAAAACACTAAGGTATGCACAACTTTGACCATAAATTTTTGGAAACATGAAAAAGAAAAAAAAAAAAAAAAAAAACACCAGAGGCCCTTGTCCGCTCGCGGGCAACCTGCGCTCTTCCAGGCGCAGGTCGTAGAGATATTTGTACAATCCGTAACTCCGTCGTCGTCGTTCTGCCACCTGTGGCCTATTCGTCGGTTTCATTGTGGGGAACTATCGGCTGGCCATGCTTGCATCGGCTCTATCCTCATATTCAAAGAGATCCAAGCACTCTTCAAGAACTAGCGGTTGAGTTGATGTTAGCTCGTAGGAAATTAAGAGGGAAAAGCAACCGCAGGGTTTGATCTCACCTGCGATAATCTGATCTTCCCACACGCCATATTGATAATCTACCAAGCCATGGCGCTCCAGGCCGTCGCACAGCCGCACCAGCTCGCTGCCGAGCTTTTCAACCGTGGCTTGGCTCATTAATCTTTGCGTTCTAGAGAGCTGGCGGCCCGACTCTGCGAGATCTTTCTGCTGAGACCCCAGGGCGAGCCAAGCGTGATTGAAGTCGTTCCAAAGCTTCAACCGATCGGCGTGGAGGCTTGAGTCGTCTAGCGTGAGCCCTGTATGCGTTGTACATTAGCGTCTCTGCACCTCATTTGGCTTCCCATCTTTACTGGATGCGTCCTAGCCAATACGTACCCAAATCGACCACCTGCGACAATAGCCAGCCCGAGATGGTCAGGAGTGTCTCAGAGGCGTTTTCCAGAGACCCACTCAAGATATCCTGGAATACGCTGCCCAACTGTCTTTGATAGCTGATCCACTTCTCCTCTAGCGCACCGTCGGAAAACTCGTTGGTGTTGGTGTCCTCGTTGATTGAGACGTCAGCATTGGCCGCAGCCTGCTGTACAGCGCTGACTCCTGGCATGGTGCTTGCGTAGTTCATCGAAGGGCTTTGTTGATATACACCGGCTGAGGAGCTGGCCCCGTGTGCTGGTTGTTGCAATCCTGAGGCGGATGGGTTGGCGGCGGCATCTGTACCAAAATAGGTCGATGCCACATCAGGCGGCATCATTTGCATTGCCGCGGTCTGCCGTGACCCAAACTGCTGTGCGTCGTACACAGGGGCTTGTGAGTTAGGCTGTGCAACATTGTACATCATTGCTGCTGTGTTGTAGTTTCCAAGTCTTCCATCATGGGCATATTCGGACCCGTACGTCCCCATAGCCGTCGAAGGTATGTTCGTAGCAGGGAATGGGGTATTCGAGTCTGGGTAATAGCTGCTGTAGCCGGCACTTCCAGCTAAGGCGCGTGGCGTTTGTGGAGAATTGACCGGTGCTGATCGAAACCTTTCAGCATGAGCCGCGCCGGCCACTGCCCGGCTGGACTGAGATGCATATCTGGAACTGGGAACGTTTTGCTGGCTGACTGAATCATTAAGCCTCCGTTGCCTATTGGGGTCGTCCATGCCCTGAGAAGATTTTTCTAGAGATGACTCCGGGACTAACCTCGCACGATCACGCTGTGCCGCCGGCGATGGCGTTGGGGAAGGATAGAAGAGAGTCGCCAGATTGAATCCTGTTGATCGGCCGCGGGACCGATCAAGTTGTAGCCGTCACCTGGTCGGGGATGGCTTTGAAGTACAGACGGATCGAGTGAAAGTATACCGCAATAACAATGTGACCGCCCCAAAGACCTTTGAGTCTTGTCTTGGAGGGGTAGCTGCGGGGTTGGCCGTGTTGTGGTGGTATGGAAAGCGAATGACAGGCGCGCCAACAGATGTGGTGTAAACAGAAGACGGATAGAAGTCTAGGTTTGTGACCAATTCGCGAACAGGGAGTGGGATTGGATTGTTGATAGAGGCCCACGAATGCAGGTCGCGTATGCTGTACCACTTACAATACAGACAGCACAGCTGCAGACCGACGGGAGTGGCAGGACGGGACCAATGATTATATGGCTTATGGGCGTCGACGGAGGGAGTGAGCGTCAATCTGCGCAGAGGCCACTAGCAAGGTCCTCTTGGGCACAATCTCATGACAGGTCTGCAGAGCTAAGGCTAGTGTGTTTATGCCCCGGACAGGCTTGTGAATGACAGCGAGCGAGTCCTGGGCTGTCAAGGCGGACGTCGAGTTTGCAGGCGGCAGAGGAGCTGGGTGGAGTGTGAAGGGTAATGTTTGTGACGATGCTGCTGGGAGTATCCCGGTAGGGTCTGGGCAGTGTCTGTCCAAAGGCGACAACCTCTTCCCTGCCCGATCTATGCCTGGAGGTAGCAAGCCGAGCAAGGGTGTGTGGTCTGCTCAACAGAGTAGTGTCACAGCTAGATTCCTAACGCCTGTTAGTCGCGATCCGCAAAGGGTCCAAACTAGATCAGGTGCAGGCGCATGCACACCCACCACTGAATCGTGAGCCAGCTTAGATAATCTGAGAAGTGAAATAGAGTGGCGGGAGAGCCCTCTGCCCGTGACGCAAGAGACGGGTTTCTACACCTGTGAGCCAGGCGCAAGCTCGAGGACTGCTTTCGAGGTCGTGACAGGCCGAGTGCTTGGCGGGAGCGCAGCAAGAAGTTCCAGACACCAATCCAGCCCCCCTTGGTGGAGGTGTGCTCAGCTGAAATAACTGCTGATCTAGAATCTCAAGCAGCAAAATAAACGGATGGCGTTAACACGATTGGGGTGTAGGAGGTCGACTCTTGCCAGCTGGGGGTGTGGTGATGGTCTAGCGTACGGAAAAGCAAGATCTCTCTGATAGTTGAGACAACCAGCGAGAGAATACTACATGGAGGAAAAGGAAAAAAAAAAAAAAAAGATGGTGAAGCCAGTCAGAGTTGAGAACGCACCAGCAGCGGATGGCTAAGAAACATCGATGGAGTATGAAGGAGCAGATTCGTTACTAAGTGAAGACCACCTGTGATATTCTACGTTGTAAGAGTACATGCCCAATGTACCTTGTCTGGTTGGCCGTTACTCCACATCACCTCGAGATCCCCTGCACGATGGGAGCTAGGCGTTGAAAAAGAAAATGAAAGGGCCAGGTACTTGTTAAGAGTAAAACTGTGGCTTGACCGAAGGGGGGCAGGTTGAGAAAAAAAAAAAAAGAGGGAGGGTTATTTAGGGGAACACAAGCTTTCGGTACTCTTGGGCCATCATCATCGGGAAACGGGGGCAGGCAATCGGGAGTTCAAGGCAAGGCGCCTTCCCTCTGCTTCCATCAATTTGGGGGCTTCCTGCTCGCCTGAGAGCTACCTCTCCCCTGTCCGGGAATCGGACGCCTTCCAGCACCATCATGCATCAGGGATGCGGCGGGGCCCGTCTGTCCTGACTGCATTGCATGGACTCAGAAAATGATTTGATTGTGCTGGAGATCCATCTGGGATCGAAGGTTAAAGCCGCTCTGGCTGTAGGTTGTGGCAGGTGTGTGACAAGCGGGGCCAGGGGTGGACACCTTCACGAGAGGCCCATCGGCGGGGGGTGGCAGTAGCAGTGGAGGCACCCATGCATGGAGACAGGTACAGGTACCAATCCCACATGTGCGCCACCTTCACTTGATGTATGTGTGATGCGATGCATGAAATGGGTGGTTGAAGGCAGGCCCTTCCCGCATGCACGCACGTCTATGCAAACAAGATGAGGTGGCCTGTTGCTCACTAGGCCAGAGACATGCCATACCGGACCCCTTAGACACCTTTCTTGCTCACTGACCGTCCATTCATGTACTGTCATGTATCTGCGGTATGCGTCCTTCCTTAATAAAAGGCCGTGTTATTGAGTAGGACCGACCGAGCATGCGGCGGTTGAAATTTGGTAGCGGCTTGCGTGTATGCATTTGTGCACGATGTGAGTGAGCTAGCAGATAAGATCAATGGCTACCACCTCCTGCTGTATGAAGATTAAGTGAGATGTTTTCATTGGCCACCCTCCAGACCAGACTAACCCGCAGACCTGTTCTGCCGCCGTCAACATCGAAGCACGCTAAGAGCTTCCCCCAGAACGAGCAAATCGGTGAGCAATGGCTGAACCCGAGAAATTTCGAGAAGGAAAAAAGGGGATCAGAACAGCCAATCGGCGGTGAATATGCACCGCCCAAGTACATGCTCAGTTGGGGGCCGTCCGAGTGTGGTTTTGATTGCTCATGTATGTGTCGTGACGGCAATATCGACAGATTCTGGGGGAGAAATGGGCTGCTAACGAATTGGACCTGGCGTCGGCGTCGATGAATTTGGGGCTTGGTGCCCAAAATGTGGTACGTACAGCAATGGATGAGACCTCCCGAGGTTGCAATAGCGATGAGGCCTCGGATTAAAGGCCAGATGAAGGTACCGCTACATGGCTGCAGCCCGTAACTGCGGTTCAGTACGGCGCCTTGCGTTGGGCCTCGTAATTGGATCCTTGATCCCTGCTCCGCTGGAAAAGGAAATCGCTAGCAGCGAACCGAAAGTACAACATAGGTACTTACTCGTACGAGCACAAACAATGGCGACTGGCTCTAAATGCTGAGTAAGGGGAAATATGGGGTAGTTAGCAGGGCAGGCATCCCAATCGGCAAGAACAAGATGACGGGCAGCTTCCCATCTTGAACTCTCTATCATTGGTGAGACTCATGATTGAAGGGAGTTGGAATGGATTTCTAATCCCATCTCGGTCCCGAATTAGACGTAGATGAATCTTCGGACATCGCACTCGTAGGTTGCTTCTCTACCCCAGACGTTAGAGCATGGGTGGTCTTGTCATTTGACTACAAGCAAGGGAGATCTCAGGGGGAAAATGATACCCAATGAATCCCAGTAGCCTCACGCTCTTTTGCCCTTGAAAATTATCAGCGGACGTCAAGTCATAGTGATGGGCAATGGAACAAATCCATGCTTTTGAGGCGTGGCCACAGGACGACGCAAGTATCACGAACCCTAGACTGGAGACTTCGCGTGTAAGTTGTTGCCCGACATGACAACTGATCAGTCCATATTTTCAATCACCTTTCCCATAAATTTCCTGGGGAGTTGCATGGGTGCTTGCTTCCAAAATGGTTGATTTCTTCCAGGCTTCTAACAGCTCTCCGGTTCTAGCGTAGCGCCGTCACTGGCGGGGTTTTAATGTCGTCACTCCCGTTAGAGAGCAATCGGAAGCCGTCCTTGCCAGAATCCCCTCTTTTTCCTCAGGGATTTTCTTTTCAACATCTCTTCTCATCGCCCACGTTGTTTTCCTTGAAATTTTTTTTCTTCTCTTTTTATCTTAATTTTCTCCTTTTTTATGTATCCTATTTTGTTTAAAAATGGATGTTTTTGGGTGTACAGGCCCGTGGGAGAACTGGGAGGAGACGAGGCGTAGGCTATCCTAAGATGGACCGATGCGAATAAAGAAAGAGCTATCTAATGAAAGCCCTAGCTAGTACTGGTACTGGTACTTGGGCCATCCATAAAAATCACACTGGTGACAGAATTAATATGGTTGGAAATGGAGGGCTCAAGGCTCAGTCCTTGCCTAACTACTGGGCGCACCTATCGAGACTAGCAGATCCGCCATGGGTTGCTCGGCTGGTCGGCGATCCCCTCAGCCTCACTCTTCGATTGGCCGGCCCCGAGGTAGCACTGTCAAATGTGCCACGCGGAAGAGAGACCACAAGACCACGAGAGCTGCTATTATTACCGCCACGGCACATGCCCTCTAGGCACCTACATACACCAGGCTAGCACCAACCCATCCGTGTACTTACCTACCTAATAGACAGTGGTCGCTTAATCCCCAGCTGGATGATGTGTCTACAAGGTTTTATGAGCCACCTGGAAGGGAAGGAGGTCCCCTTGTTGCCTACCTCACTGACGTAGACTCACATCAGCATCTGGGCAAACACATCTCGCTAGGAACCCGCGGACATTTGAATATTGCGCTGGCGGAACTGGGTCTAAGGCCGCTGGGCAGGGGCGTCATGTCGGCAGCGCGAGAGAGATCACATCTCGCCTGTGCGCGCCCGTGCGATTCCATTGCGCCAGAATCTGTTCGAGATGTTCTCCAGACGTTACGAAAGGGCCCTACCTGGCCCTGCCATCCTGCAGGTACCATTGCGTTGAAACTTGGGACCTGGAGGGAGCTGGCCAATCACAGGAGCTGGCCCCTGCTCTTTGAAACGCACCAGATTTCTAGAACGCCGCTAAGCATATGGCTATGGCGTGGTGTCTAATTATGTCCGATGCTCTCAGCAATCTACCTGCCCGATTGTTGTCGAGGCCTTTTCTGGAATCCGGTGACTGGGCCTCACTCGGCGTCAGTGATTATTTGGGTTTTTGTCTAATTCATTTATTTTGCCAGAGGCGCCGGATCACACGCGGGACGGAAAGCAGAAGGTGCGGCATTCACGATGCATGCTGGCCGCATGCACGAAGCCCGCTAGGCCCAATCCGCGTTACAGAAAACATCTCAGCTATCAAAGGCTGCATATGTCTGCGTGTGAGCTATCCACTCCGGCTCGTGACAGCACCAGCTCCCATTCCGCTTGAAATGAGGGACCCGGACGTCTGCGCACCAAGCCATCTGCCGGTTTTCTTGTATAGGTATACAATGCTTCAATGGGGATTTCAGCAACGCTTAAGGCCGCCCCGCTCCCCCAGTTCTGCTCAAGATGTGAACCAGATTTCGTCCCTCTTCTACCTATAGGAGAGGTTCGCTGTGTCGCTCCGTGAACGTGGCTGGTCCCTTTCACAGGGTTGTAAACCACGTTGTCGGATTTCCGTTGACAAGGACAAGGGTGCAGGCCCAGTTCTTTTATTTACATTCGTTGTGTTTTTTTTTCTCTCCCTGGTAATATGGAGATAGCTGGTGTGCTTAGCCCGCTAACCGTCTACACTCCCGCGGCGCGCGTCATTCTCCGCCGGTGGGCTTTTTCCTTATTGACCCAAAGTCGTCAGCAGCATCAGCTGATTTCAATGAGGTCGTGACAGTGAGTCCGGCGCTAGCTAGGACAAAAGCATGCCTAGTTCACACGGGTACGCACATGCCCTGCCAGCTTCACGTTCCAGTTTCCATCTACCTACTAGTCGGATGTACATCCCGGGGTGAGAGCTTCACGCCCCCCTCGCGCACAGCGTTGCGTCCGTGGATTTACGCTCGTGGGAACGAATTCCATTTACCGGAGATGCCGCCAGTCTCGCGGGTGAACCCCAGGACGGACTTCGATGCAAAACCATCTTAGCGGCCTCTGTTAGTGTCTGCCTGGGCGCCAGTTGTTGCCGGGGCGCATGAATCGCATCTGTCATCGGTCAGCACCTTTGCGCACTGGCCAGTGTTCCAAATTGTAAGGCCGGCCGCCATGATACGCACAATGCCAACAGCGGCCTAGTGGCTAATCTGCCATGTTTTTATATTGTGAGCCGTGCTTCAAATGTCATGGCTCGCCCTGACCATCAAGTCCCTACAAACTCGTAACTCGTATTGCATAAATAATCAAATGGCAAGTTCGGTCCGTCGCCGTATCAGCTAAGCGGGACGCCGTTTCGAGGTTTGGTTAACAGAGACATTGGAGATCCTTACAGAGCCGTAGGTTTAGGTAGACATTGAGGTCTGTAGCAACCGGCGAGTATGGTTCTATTAACCCAAAAATAGTGTTGTACAAATAAGTTTTGCGGCACCGCAGTTCGGCCCCATAACGGTCGAATAGGGCGCTATTTTATATCCCGACACTTCTTGGGCCTTGTCTTCCGCACTTTCATGAAACTGCTTGGCTTGAAAAGGACGTAGCCCATATACATACATACAGCAAAATTACATTGGCAACAATTGCTCTTATCGCTTGACCCATGCAGGACTCTTGCGAGCCTTTACACGGCCATGCTTCTTCCTTTCCACGGCTCTAGGGTCCCTGGTGACGCAGCCGGCTGTTTGAGAAATGATGTCAGCATGAGACTTTTTATTACGTGTGCAGATCAATCTTGAATCCTGTCTCTTGAACTTACCTTTGCGCAGAGCTGGCTTCAAAGCGGGCTCGTGGACCAGCAGAGCCTTTGCAACGGCCAGAGTGAGCGCTTCAGCCTGCCCAGTGGTTCCACCTCCCCTTACAAGAGCCCAAACGTTGTATTTGTCCATCCTTTGGGTCGCCGTCAGTGCCCACAGCGCACTCTCCCGGTCATGCACACGCCCAAAGACCTCATTGAGAGGCTTGCCGTTGACCAGGACCTCGCCTGTGCCTTCCACCACGAATGCTCGGGCCGTCGACTCCTTTCTCTTGCCAACACCAATAGCACGGCCAAACTTGTCGATTGTGATGGGTCGAATATTGTTTACATATGGATCAATATTTCGGGTGAGTTGACGGAGGACAATGTCGATTTCATTCGGCCGCAGGCTTGGATCGATCAGATTTAAACGCTTTCCGACCCGGATCATCTTTGCAAAGTGAGAAGACTTGACGGGCTCGCCCAATTGTTGTCTAATTTGGTCTACTTTCATCCATGGGAGCGTAGGTGCCTCGTTGGCGGGTAGAGTTGGCAGGCGGTGATATTTGTTTAATAACTGGGTGAGTCGAATGTAGAGGTCGTTGAAACGAGGCTCCCTGGTGAAGTATGAAGGTGAAGTCGGGACCTGTCGTGCATGATGAACGCCCACGAATGGAAGTGCAATCGGCTCTGTGCTTGCTGGAGCATCGGCAGACCTCGTTGGTCCGTTCGATTCGACCGTCATTTGTCGCATCCCCATCTTCGGAGCGATTTTTGGCCGTACCGCGAGAACCTGCTGCCATTGTGGTTTCACAAGTTGGCCATGGCACCTCAGGTGCCGCAAGCCACCTGCCAGCGATGCCATGGTGTTGTCGGGATCTGTTGGTGTTGTTGGTGGGCTACGCCGGAGAGCTCGTTCGTCGTAGGTCAAAAACTTCCAATCTGACCTATCACGATGAATATTGCATCACGTGATAGACACTCACCAGCCTCATAGGGCCGTCAGCCACATACGCCACTTAAATTTTGCGGTTGCTGTGGCATGCATAGTGGAGAATCGCGGGGCAATTTCTTGTGATAAAATTTGCGACACCTGTCGTGCTTTTCCCCTCCATCCTCATCACCTCACCCTCTTCCTCAACCTCTTGCATCTCTCTTCCTGCTCGGTAGGATTCAATCAAGATGGCTTTCGGAACTCTCTTCACCACTGCCGTAAGAAGCACAGTTCAGTCTTTCTTCTAAGTCCGGCTTGGATTTGCTAACGTGCGCGTTCTACAGGACAATGCTCGCAGCACTGCCATCAAGGCAGTTGCCAAGGCCAACAACATCGACCTGAACATTGTCAATGTTGACTTCGCCAACATTTCCGAGGAGCACCGCAAGGCCAGCCCCCTTGGCAAGATCCCCGCCTTCCTCGGCGAGGATGGCTTCGCTCTCTCTGAGGCCATTGCCGTCGCTGTCTACCGTATGTGAATATCATCTGCTTCTTCCTCTTTCCTTACACTTCCACCTCAGCTGCGGGGGTGTGAAACTTCCATGATGACCTAGCATTTCAAATCATACAGTTATCCCTGTCTGAAATTATCACATATTGTTGATATCGTCTAACATCTGATTTTTTTCCTTGTTCTTCCCACTGCTACACTTTGCGCACATTCAAAGCTTCCAGTGAGTCATCTGCTGACAGCTGCCCAGTCACCTCCCAGAACGAGAAGACCACTCTCCTCGGCAAGACCAAGCAGGAGTAAGTCAAGGATCAGACAATCCCCGCTTTGCCAGCGAAATACTAACTGCCCCTCCTTCAGCTATGCCTCCATTCTCCGATGGTTGTCCTACTTCAACAACGAGGTCCTTGGCCCTCTGGGCAGCTGGTTCCGCCCTCTTGTCGGCCGTGACCCATACAACAAGAAGGCCGTTGATGATGCCTCCAAGCAGACTCTCAAGGCCTTCAAGGTTGTCGAGGACTACCTCCTCCGCCACACCTACCTCGTTGGTGACCGCATCACCCTCGCTGATCTCTTCGCCGCTGGAATCGCCACCCGTGGTTTCCAGTACCTCTTCGGCTCTGAGTGGCGCCAGGAGTTCCCCAACGTCACCCGTTGGTTCGACACCATTGTCAACCAGCCCATCTACACCGCCGTTGCCCCCAAGCTTGAGTACCTTGACAAGCCTGCCCTGACCAACGTCGCCCCCAAGAAGACCGAGGCTCCCAAGCCCGCTAAGGCTGCTAAGCCCGCCCCTGCCCCCGCTGCTGAGGAAGAGCCCGCTGCCGCTGCCCCCAAGCCCAAGCACCCTTGCGACCTTCTCCCCAAGTCCGCTTACGCTCTTGATGACTTCAAGCGCTACTTCTCCAACAACGATGAGAAGGAATCCTTCCGCTACTTCTGGGCTACTGTTCCCTTCGAGGACTACTCCATCTGGCGCGTTGACTACAAGTACAACGATGAGCTTACTTTGACTTTCATGTCCAACAACCTCATCGGTGGCTTCAACGCCCGCCTGGAAGCCTCCCGCAAGCACATCTTCGGATCTGCTTCCGTTTACGGAGAGAACAACGACTCCGTCATCCAGGGTGCTTTCGTCATCCGTGGCCAGGAGTACCTCCCTGTCTTCGATGTCGCTCCTGACTACGAGAGCTACTCGTTCACCAAGCTTGACCCCACCAAGCCTGAGGACCGTGAGTTCGTTGAGGCTCAGTGGGCTTGGGACCGCCCTGTCGTTGTCAACGGCAAGGAGTACAAGCACGCCGACGGCAAGGTCTTCAAATAAACGGTCACGCTTTATTCGAGATGACTGGGAATGATGATGAATACCCAAGTACGAGTGAGATGCAAGGGAAAGAGGAAAACGAGTAATGATGATTAACACATGACATGAAGTATCTTGTACTTCAATCCCAAACTTTTCATTTGTCGGTGGATGCAACTTGCTCCAAACTATAAAGAGGAATTTATCTAGAATTCTTCTCAAAATATACCGTTCCGTAAAATACTCGGTCTCAATTATCGCATCTGTGACATGTATCTTCCTGCTTACATATTTGTACAGCCGTGCTTCCAGTTTCTTGGTCAACCAGCAAACAGTGTCTTCTTACGAGAAGAAACCTTGAACACCGACAATGGCATGGCATACCTCATTGCATCAATTTGTAGTGTTCATCTAACTGGAAAGATGTTTGCCGAATGTATCTGCTTACATCGGACTGCCAGCAAAGCGCGTTTAAAAAGTCATGGACCTGAGGAAGAACCTCGGCCGACTCGTTCTCCAAACCCGAGAACTCTGGGATGGCTAGGAGATTATGAGGCTCGCTCCGCCCCTTCTCGAGAGAATCGTCCACCAGAACCGTGTTAGTCTGGTCCCAGCAGCTCCCCCTGGCGGCATCCGGGTGGGAGGCGACGACGGCCGGGTCGGTCCACAGCCTGGTCAGCCGCTTGTAGACCTGCACGCGGGAGTCGTAGTCCTCCGTGGAGAGTCCAAAGTGCTCCCTCGACCAGACGACGACGCAGCGGGCCACGTCCTCGGGGGTGAGGAGCTTCTCGACCATCTTGTGGACGTTTTGCGGGCGGGCGGACGACCAGATGGCCAGCTGGAAGTTGTCGAGGCAGTACTCCATGAACTTCTTCGCGTGGGGGCGGGCCACGAAGTGGAAGGGGCGGCGCTTGGAGGGGCGGTAGAGGAGCGTGCCGTTGAGGTCCAGGACGACGAGGATGCGACGGGGCTGGGCGAGGGTAGACGGTGGTCCTGCCGCCTGTGCTAGGTAGTCTGCTGTGGGATCCGGCACGCCTCCGGACGCTTGACTGGGCATCTTCACTGGATCTCGCTCCTCTTTTCTAATCTGGTGTCAGAGAGTCTGGGTGGCAGGCGATCGATGGAAAGACATGATGTAGTCCCTACTTGGATCTAGACCAGGGCATTGAGTCTGCATTATGCGTAGTCTTGCCATTGGCACTGGCTTTGTTCTTCTTCTTTCTCTTTATTCCCTTTGTAGTGGGTTCTTTCTTTCTTTTTATATCTATTAGACACTGGCAGTTGATAGGGTGGACTTGGCAAACTCACTTTGAAGCCATCACGACTTCAGTCTGGGGTATTTCGCTAGGATTCACACTGGGCGCAGTGGCCGGTTCCTTTGCAATTGTCCTCTCGACGACATTGAACTCCGGGCCGTGTGTGGGAGACGCCGGTTTATGGTCATTCATCTGAGCAGACGATGAGAATCCTCGCCCTAAGTGATCACTTGGTTTGGTCTTGATTCTAGTCCAGGGTGAGGCCAGTCTCACTCGCCAACATCCGTAGCAACGCGTACGTTGCGAGAGTGAAGAGCCTGCTCTTCTGGCACGCTGCATATAGCTCTCGGCCCTTATGTAGGTAGGTGCTTAAATTTCTTTTTGGTGGGAAATATCTACGTAGTCTGGCTCTCATCTGTGTTACCAACTGCTGCTGGTCTGTGAAACCGGCGACGCCCCGCTAACTGCATGGTTGCCGTTGAAAAAAAATTCATGTAGCCAGTACGAACTTCTTCACCGATAAGCCTTATCGGACAAAAAATGTCCAGCCCGCCCACTTTGAACATGACCTCAGCCCAGCTGAATGGGAATCTTTTCTCAATATATCAAATAAGTTCCTCAAGCACAAACTTATTTCATAATGGCGCCCAAGCGAAAATTAGCGTCCGGCGGCCTGCAAAGGCGGGTGCGGCCGAGAAAGGAGGAGGAGTGGGAGCCTGAATTGGAATCTGAGCAGATCGACTCCGACGACGATGTTTCAGAAGAGGAGGTGCACACGACCAAGAAGAAGGACGCAGTAGATTCCGAGGAAGAATCCGGGTCAGATGAAGAAGTATGCGTTTCCTTGGAGACTATACCCCTTCCTTCTTATCACAGCTTAGCTAACAAGGAAACAGTCTGGATCCGACGACGAACCTCTACCACCTAAAGTCGACATATCCTCTATATCTTTCGGCGCGCTCGCCCGCGCCCAAGCTTCGATGCCGGCGTCGGAGCGACGACATAAGAAACAAAAGAAGGCAGAAGAGGAACCCGAAGACGAGGAGTCGTGGGAGACCAGGCGCCAGGCGAAGAAGGCCGAGATCGAGAAAGCGAAGCGCACGTCCAAGCACGCGCCCCAGGAACAGTCGTCGAAGCGCCCCGTGTCCCGACGTCGAGAGGTCGTCTCGGTGGAGAACAAGCGTGTCGTTCGCGACCCGCGGTTCGACCCGGTGGTTGGGGGCGGCGCGCGCGTGAACGAGGCCAGGGCGAAGAAGGCGTACGCATTCCTGGACGAGTACCGCGAGAAGGAGCTGGCGGAGCTGCGAGTGCAGGCCAAGAAGGCCAAGGATCCCGAGGTGAAGGAGGATCTCAAGCGGCAGATACTGTCGATGGAGTCGAAGAAGAAGGCGCGGAAGAGGAAGGATGAGGAGGAGGCGCTACTGGCCGAGCACAGGAAGAAGGAGAAGGAGATGGTGGCGCAGGGCAAGCAGCCCTTCTACTTGAAGAAGAGCGAGCAGAAGAAGCAGCTGCTGGTGAACCGCTACGCGGGCATGACCAAGGGCCAGGTCGACAAGGCCATTGAGAGGAAGCGGAAGAAGGTCGCGGGCAAGGAAAAGAAGGAGCTGTACTCGCTCCACCAGAGAGTCACGGATCGGAATGAAAGATATTAGAATACATAGTGGAATGATAGCATTAGATACCCCTGTTTTGGGTTGGTCCCGATGCACTCTCTCTATAGCCGTGTTTTTTTAGTACAGGTGAACTTATGAGACATCTATATTGTACAGAGCGGTAGTTGTAATACATGGTATCGTGACAAGCGACGACAAAGGCTAGGAGGCCTGACCGTAGCCAGACCTTGCAACACTTTGCACGAATAGTTCGCGGCATGGTACTTTACTTCCCAGTCTTGCACAGAGAAGGAAAGCACCGCTAAGCTTTCGGTGGAGGCTGTATGTTTCTTCGGGCGGCGGCGATAATCGCTCCTGAAGCATCACAGGGATGAAGGATTTGACACGTTCAGTGATGGTCTGGTCCTTGAAGTCATACAAATCGGGTGCAGTGCCTAGGAAGGGTTCTGCAAGGGTCAGGATGGACCCCATATGAGCGTCTAACATGGTCTTGCTCTCGTGGCCGGTCAAATACCCGAGACTCTCGGATAGTTCCTTCACAGTCGCCTTATCCAAGCGAGAAGCAGCACCTAGAAGCTGGACATACTGGCGGATGAACTCTTCGGGATACTCGCGAGACGCACCGAAGTCAAGGAGAACGAGCCGGTCTGCCTCAGCATTGTAGAGGAAGTTTGTCCAGTTAGGGTCTGTCTGCATGAACTTGAACTCCGTGATTTCCCTGA
Source organism: Clonostachys chloroleuca (assembly GCA_037952775.1). NCBI lineage: Eukaryota > Fungi > Ascomycota > Sordariomycetes > Hypocreales > Bionectriaceae > Clonostachys > Clonostachys chloroleuca. The sequence goes on along the minus strand of JBANAY010000003.1, from coordinate 16,657,223 downwards.
GGCAGAGGCGCATGATTTGCGTTCCAATCCAGTCACGCTGTTCCTGGGAAAAGGAGTCAATCCGCGTCACAGCAAGCCCGTCCATAAAGTCCATAGTCAGAACCTGCTTTCCAGATGCTTCGGGGTAGACATTTGGGACGAGGAAAATATCGTCTTCGCTCTGGAGGAACTCCTTGTACCGCGCAAGGCAGCTGGCTTCACGCTCGTAGTCGCACTCCCAGCCTAGCTCTACTCTAGCGTTGTCAATTGTCTTGTTTAAATACAACCCCTTCGGCAGTAGGCTTGTTGCGTTGAGAAGAATAGCAATGTTGTCCAGATCTGAGTTGATGGACTCTGCCACTCCTGGGAATTGGATCTTGACCGCCACCTTCTTACCATTGGACTTGAGTGTGGCTTTGTGCACTTGCCCAATGGACGCTGCGGCAATCGGCTTTTCCTCAAACTCACTGAAGAGTTCTCTCCATTCAGCACCCAAGTTGGCTGCCAGCACTTGGTCCCGCTGCCAGGCAGGCATGTAATCAGCCCTATCTTGCACTCGCTGGAGGACCTCCTGGAGCGGCTTAGGAAGCATCTTTGAGTCTTGGAAGCTCATGATCTGCCCGAGCTTCAGGGCAGCACCTCTCATCCGTGATAACTTGGCAACTAGACGCTCCATGTTCTTTCCGCTGAGCAGGACAGAGCCCTCTCCGCCTCCGCCAAAGGCACGGCTCACACTCTCCGTCATCGCTCCGCCCAGCATGCCTGCAGCCAGACCTCCATAGTTCCATATACGACCAAGCCTGCTTGACGGTACCTTGGACTCGCGAAGCTTGTAGGTGCTCTTGGGCTGAGGGGCAGCTTTCAAATCCTCTGCCAACTCAGAGATCTCCTGAGCGGAGGGGTGCGAAATGGTTGTTGCTGCAGGGGCGACGGGCGGCTGGCTTTCGACCTGTGTCTTCTGGGGTACTGGTTCGGTAACTGGAGAGATAGTTTCGGATTGAGGCTGTGGCTCGACTGTTTCATCCTTCTGTTTGGGTACCTCTGGGACAGGCGGCGGCGGCGGAGTCATCGGCCAATTGCGCATTGGATGTTCCTTAGGTGCATTAGGTTTCGTCTCCTCAAGCTTCTGCACATCCGCCGCCCGTTGCTTTCGTACAGAATCCAAGATCTGAGAGCCTCGGGAAGTTCTGAACAACACATTCATGTCGACGCCCGGTGGAAGATCGGTATCTCCATTGCCAGACGTCTTCGGCTCAACCTTGGCATCATTTCTCTGGGTCTCGAATATCGTAGTGCGCACCGGCTGGGGTGAAGGAGGAGGTGGTGGTGGTGGTGGCGGTTGCGGCGGCGTGGGCTGGGTGTCGCTTCGGTCTACGTTCTCCTCTGCCTTAGCAGCAACATCATCGGTGCGAGGAGGCTCCTGTTTCCCGTGCTGAGGGTTGTTGGGAGCGCCCCTTTGCCTGAAGGCTGCGGCGACGCTCGAGGTCCTGCTGTACGCATCGATCTGGCGACTGCGAAGAGCGACATGCTTGGTTGCGACGGAGCGGGAGGCATTGAGCACGGCCGCAAGGTCGATGACCAAATCCGCAAACCTCATGAAGGGCCCGAGAGCTTCGCGAAGCCTGTCGCACCAAGAGTTTCGGCGAGGGGCGGTGTCGATCCGCAATTGGAGCTTGTTTGGAGAGCCGCGGAGTTTTTGTCTTCAATTGCCGTTGTCTTTTTTTCGCCCTGCAGGAACTATCTTAGTACCGGCCACTGACGTATTGCATTCCCTGTGCACCCATGCTCACCTCCGAATAGCATATTCTAATGCCCTTAATATTTTATTTATTTTCTTCTGAAATCACAAGTCAAGCATTCATTCAGTATTGTATTGATGTACCTTTCGCACGTGCTAAATTTTCTTCTTTTGCTCTGGTATTTATGCTGTCGCGTGTGGTGATGCCCGCTGGGTGAGATCCGTATTTGTGAAGTAACCCACTGCCGGTTCATGCTCATAGAGGGGCATAACCGAAGCTATCAAGACGCACCATATACCTGAAGGCAAGACTTAATGTTAATGCCAGGTCGTAATGTTCAAGGTAATAAGCAATCCTTGATTGAAATCTATCTCAATGGGTATCATATTGTTGCGGGTCTCAGACCGTCTGAGAGTACTAATTATTCTAGGATCAAAATTCCCACATTATTTAAATATTCCTATCTCATTGCGCAAAACGCTTATTGATAAAATTGCGCTGCCTAGACCATAACGCTACATAGAGCCCGGTTCGTGGTGGTTGGTTGGGCACTGGGCACTTCACAATCCCTCCGGTGTTATGGAGCACCACTGTCACTCATGTTTGGGGGTTGCCCTCTTAACAGACCGGAGAAGAGATCCTTTCTGTTTCATAGGCGTAGATTGCGCAAATTTGCTCCCGGAAAACTGCGCCTTGGGGGACCCGATCTTGCTCCATAGCCTTTTCGCTGCGGGCGTAAGGCTTCCAGATACTCTCGGACTGCTGGGAAATCTTGGCACTGGAGTATTGTCGGCTTTCCCCATAAAACCATGCCGTGATGCTGCCTTGTTCGATTTCGCGATTCGCTCTACCATACGCTCATGCAGCGTCTCCCTTTTCCTCTGTTCTTGTAGCTTGAATGGGTTGTTAGAATCTCCTGGACCGAGATTGATCACCCGGGGTTGTTCATCTGGAAGCTCTTCATCGTCCTCATCGTCCACAAACGCATAACCATTAACCCTTGGGGTCTCGCTCCCATCAAACCCACTGTCTTGGTCGCGCTGTCGCGGCCTGCCGGCGACAGCCGCGCGGATTGAGGATGCTGTAGGCGAAGGCGGTCGATCCGGAACATGTGGCTCGGGCATCCTGGTGTTTGAATAGACAATAGTCCTTGGAGGTGCCCGAGATGCCGCTGCTGATTTCTGCGCCACTGTTTCGGCGCCGTCATCAACACCCTCCGCAGTGAACATAAGTGTGTTCTTGGGCGCTGCGTTCCAGCTGTCTGGTCTTGCTGGGCGGTCGTCTGAGTCTTTGATGGCAAGTCTGTCCTTTTTGAACCCGTCGTCTGTTAAACTTCGAGTTTGTGAGAGCTTGTCCTCCACCTCTCTCTGCTTAATCATCTGCCTGGAGGGGAGTTTGTTTTCCCTCCATAGCCAAGCATACTTGTCTGCTCTCTTTTGGTTGTGTTTGTCAACGAGCTTATAGAAACTCTCGTTATCCTCACTAGTATAAGTCTCTTGGAATTTCGTAAGGCTAATATTAGTATCGATTTTAAGCCGGGAATCTATAACCGTGGTTGAGGCCACAGAGCCCGGTGTGTCACCGACATATGTAGTAGGTGTCTGTCCGCCATCAAACCGCCTGGTGGATGGTGGCGGTGTGCGCTTCGCTCTGCCGGGGGTCATGACCTGATGCAGCCTGCGACCGGCGCTGGATATCCAAGCTGGGTCTTTTGATTCCAACGCATCGAGGTACTCTTGTTTCGTCTCAGTCTCCAAGAGGCCAGGGAAGAAATCTCTGGCGATGATTTGAGACAGCGCCTCCGTATAGGAATCCTCATCGAGAATCTTCTTTGGGCGTTTGATCTTCTTCACCTGAGGTGGCGGGGGCATCAGAGCCATATCTGCTGATCTCTTGCGCACTAAGGCGCTTGACTGCGAAGCCTGCTTCTCCATCTTGCTGTAAGGTTAGGCAGACAGGTCTGTCCAGGCCGTCATTCGGGGAGAAGACGACATCCAGGTGATGAAGACACCGCTTTCCAAGAGAAACGGTAGAGTATGACCAATTTTCGGGGCTTTTTATGATGGAGAGAAAAGATAACTAGAATAAGTGAAATCTTGGTGATGGTGATTGTTGTTCAAGATCTCGAACACGGGCTCCCCATGGTTTAGTATTAAGACTAAACAGGCAAGGCGCCCGGCTGACCCATGCTTCCCATCACGTGACCGCCCATATCTATCAATCCCGGAGGATCAAGATTTACCCCAGCTTTGCATTCATTCTTGTGTTTTGCCTTTCCTCCATTTTGCCTCTTCTAGAAATCTCGCTACTGAGTCTCACCCGTATCTTTTCATATCGTGCCCTCCTAGTTTTGTCCTGCAATTGAGTTCCTCTGGTACCTGGAGCAAGCCACGTTCCAAATATCGGTCTATATCACAGCAGAAACACTCTGATATAGCATACTCTTGTTTTGACATATTCTCCATTTTGAGTGAGTATTGAAAGTGTGGTTGTACGAGGCAGCTTGGATAGAAGGAGGAGGCACGGGCTCGGCGCCGTATTCGATATTTAAGTCACCTTTGCATCGACCGACGCCGTCGCGAGCCATTAATCCAGTAAGAGTAGGTGGCAATCGACAGAGCGAAAGATAGTGATCAATCGCTTCATCGTCTCGACGAGACAATGAGAAGTAGTGGTGTTCCAGAAGCCACCAAAGGTCAACCCCTGGTATCAAATCATCAGCCCTAGGTATGTAGCATCGTGCTCCAGCATTCGGCAGAGTGCGCTTAGTCAATCCGTATTCCCAACGCCTATCGAGTGCCCCAACAGCACCATTTGCCATTGGGACAGCATCACACTTTTCGAATTCACCATCAATGTGCAGTCATGGTAGTCACGCTGAAGAGGCCAACGAAAGAGGGGTTTGAGGCTACATGGGCAACGTGGTCGTGATGAAGAATCCTAGCTAAGTAGCGTTGGTGAAAAAGGTTTGAGATTTTACGAGCTCCGTGAACAAGAATGAAGAAGTTGAAAATCAGTCGCACTTGCTGCGCGGCGATGGTATGCGGGTGGTGAGGTTACACAAGTAGCACGGTGAGAGCTGTCCTCCATGAGAGGGCGACTAAGGTGAAGAGGTTAGATTAGGGTGTGTCGTGAACAGGTACCACCAGGTCTAGTCTTGGCTCAGCCGATCCACACCATTACGAGAAATGCATGTAGTGTAAACTGTAAATGGGCACAATGGATAGAGAATTTGGCAGGGAGGGACCGAGCAGCCCTGGATGACATCGTGGTGAGGGGTATAGAACGTCTAGAAGGTATTCCTTTTCTTTCGAGGTTGGTTATTTGGCCACTTTAGAATAAGACTTCATATCATCTCAGGCTCGCCCCAGACATATATATCATGAGTCACTAAAATTTCAAATGAAATCATTGAATGCTCTATTCAATTATTCAATCGCAACACTCCAACGCCTGGCCAGCTTGGCAGAGGTGGGGTCGGCAACATGCGGCTTTCAGCCCTGATATTCTTGGCCGCGAGGACACACCAGCTTGATCACTGATTGATAAGATGATCGATCCTTAGAGTAATTATATGCATTGGCATCCATGCTAAAAATGAATTGAGCAGGTCGATATGCATGTAACCGAGGGCAGCCAGTGGGCAATCGCTGGTGATCGCGAGGTGCAGCGCGCTATGCACCCAGACAGCGCGTTTAGGCAGGTTCTAGGCCATTCGGTAGGGATTCTCTATAAGGCGCCAATCCCGCTGGCGCCGAGCAGGGGCCTGTCCTGGCTGCCTAGCCTGTCCCTCGAAGCCGCCTCCGACCCCGCCATCGGCCCTCCATCCAGGCGCTACAACCTGTTTCTCCCACTTTTTTTTTAGAATTCACAAAGAACCAAACCGAATCCCAACGCCTCGCCGTCCCATTCGGCCTGCATTCCTAACTGTACCGTCATTACTAGTTGTTACCCCTTTCCCTTAGGTATTTTATATTCTTGGAGTTTTTGGAAAGCGCTTCCCCCTCTGGCAAGACAGCGTTTGGCGGATCCGCAAGCTGTAACTTTTCCTTCCCCGATATTCTGAACCCCTCCGACATCATGGCTCCGTCCGCCGTCGATCTCAAGAATGACGGCAACAAGGCCTTTGCCTCGGGTGACTACCCAGCCGCGGTCGAATTATACACAAGAGCTATTCAGCTGAAAGACGACGAGCCCACGTTTTACACGAATCGAGCTCAGGTAGGTGCTGCACGGCTCACCCTCAACTCTCCGTGGGAGGTCGTGTGACCAACAAGGCTGGCTGACATCCTGGGTTTACCTCCTTGTTGTGTAGGCCAACATTAAAGTCGAGGCGTTTGGATACGCGATTGCAGATGCAGACAAGGCGATCGAACTCAACCCCAAGCTGGTCAAGGTGCGTGCCATTTGCTCCCAGCTGACTCTCAGCCTAACTGTCGGTGTTGCGGCTTACATTCCTCCTAATAGGCATACTACCGCCGAGGCCTGGCCCGAACCGCAATCCTCCGTCCTAAGGAAGCAATCGACGACTTCAAAGCATGCGTCCGGTTAGACCCCAATAATAAAGATGCCCGATTGAAACTAGAGGAATGCAAGAAGATTGTGCGGCAGCTGGCCTTTTTCGCCGCTATCGAGGTGGGCGACGAGCCCTCTGCGGCTGAGGGACTCGACCTTGATAGCATGGCGGTGGAGGATGATTACGACGGTGTGCGACTCGGCAAGGAGATGACACAGGAGTTCATTGACGACATGACTGAGCGCTTCAAGACTGGCAAGAAGATCCATCGCAAGTACGTGTATCAGATTATTCTGGCCGTCAAGCAGCTCGTATACGACGAACCCACCATGGTGGAGGTACAAGTCCCCGACGATGTGCAGTTGACTGTCTGTGGTGATACACACGGTATGATTGTCAATCCCTGTGGTCAATGTCCTGCCCTCAGCATACTGACTCATTATAGGCCAATATTTCGATCTCATGGAGCTCTTCCGTCGCAATGGTTCACCCAACGACAAACACTGGTACCTGTTCAATGGTGACTTCGTGGATCGAGGATCCTGGTCCACTGAAATTGCCCTGCTCCTCTATGCGAACAAGTGGCTGCGTCCCAATGCTTTCTTCCTGAACCGAGGAAACCATGAGACCGATGACATGAACAGAGTGTACGGATTTGAAGGAGAATGCAAAGCCAAGTACAACGAGAGGTAAGATCTGGTGCAACAGCTTCACTATGATTGTCTCTTCTGACCATATTGTCTAGGGTGTTTAAGCTGTTCTCAGAGAGTTTCTCTGCTCTGCCATTGGCAACTCTGATTGGCAAGAAATTCTTGGTTCTCCATGGTGGTCTCTTCTCCGATGACAGTGTTACTCTAGACGACATTCGAAAGCTCAACCGTCACAACCAAAGGCAGCCCGGCCAGTCTGGACTGATGATGGAGATGTTGTGGACGGATCCCCAGGAGGAGAATGGCCGTGGCCCAAGCAAGAGAGGTGTCGGAATGCAATTCGGACCGGATATCACCAAGAAGTTTTGCGAGAAGAACGGCCTCGAAGCCGTTATCCGTAGCCACGAGGTGCGCATGGATGGTTACGAAGTTCAGCACGATGGAAAGTGCATCACAGGTAAGTGCTGGAAGATGCTTCGTTTATTGATCTCTCTAACATGCCATTAGTCTTTTCTGCTCCTAGATATTGCGACTCGACTGAAAACAGGGGTGCTTACATCAACATTGGCTCCGACTACAAGCTCAATTACCAGCAGTTCGATGCCGTTCCCCACCCAGACATTAAGCCGATGGTATGTTCCGCAGACGTCTTATTGTGAATCTCATGCTGATTGATATATTTAGGCATATGCCCAAAGCTCTCTCATGTCGTCTCTGATGTGAGCTTGGCTGAGTCGATATTTGCCATACAAAGAGAAATAGGAAAAGAAAAAAGGTTAAATCGCGATAATAGTCGCAAAACAGTCGTCAATATAAATAAACCGAACAGCGCATAACCTGGGCGTATGGGAGATATGGTGGCGGTAGAAAGGTGTTGGGAAACAAACGGATATCCGGTGTAGAATCTTTGTCTTTTCAACCCTGAACTTTGGTGAATTTTCAGGAATTCCATAGCGTATCTTGGCCGTATCCCCCGACCATCGATCCAAGGTAGTCTGAGCACTGCTTCAAGCGTAATATATTCTGTGCACCATTCTCGGTAGTACCTCTCCAAGCAGTGATACCGGCCGCAAATGCACCCAATTCTGGCTGTGGAACGCGAACCCAGCACTCCTTGCCCTGCACCTTGAGGACGTCTATGGGAATAGCAGCCCCTGTGATGCCTAGAAATTGGCGAAGAGCGGCATTGCAATATGATTGGACTTGCAGGTTGTCAAGCTCGGCGTCCTCCTTTCCTGAAACCAACTCTAGAAGCGCGTAGGAGAATTGGGGATTTTTGACGGTACATGTCAATAAATCGTGTGATTTCTCAAGACGCGGTTTCTTGGAAATGGGCGTGTCTGCTAAATGGCTGGGCGTGCTTTGTGTCATCTTTTTCTCTTTTAGATCAGCGCTTGCTTTATTTTTTGGAGCAAATGTGAATTGATGTTCTGAAGGTTAGCAAGAATCTTCAGAGCCTTGCATAAAATACGCGATTATTGCATCTTTCGGATATAAGCATAGTGCTGGTTACTGTCCGATTGGCCAGCAGCCACGGAGGAAACAAAGTTCATATTATTCTAGCTCACCTTCTCAACAACTGTCGCGACCTGAGCTGGATCCAAGCACGAGCAAAGCAGGATTTCTTATTTCTTTATTCCAGAAGCACAGGATGTCGTCATTTGTCACGCCCGGCCAGCAGCGCTACCTACGCGCCTGCATGGTCTGCTCCATCGTCCAGACCTATGCGGTGAGTTTCACCTTCACGAACGGCCCTCTCTCATCCTGCCAGGTGCCGCTCCCAGCTGACACCAGGCCTTGCTTTTGGCATATCTAGCGCTTTCGCGATGAGGGATGCCCCAACTGCGATGAGTTTCTTCATCTAGCCGGCTCCCAGGATCAGATTGAGAGCTGCACGTCTCAGGTCTTCGAGGGCGTCATCACGCTCGCTGACCCGACTAAGTCGTGGATCGCCAAGTGGCAGCGCTTGGATGGCTATGTTCCGGGCATGTATGCGATCAAGGTGTCGGGCCAGCTTCCAGACGAGGTCAAGTCTACGCTTGAGGATGAGTACAGGATACACTACATTCCGTATGGGTTCCAGATCTTATGTTCGTTGACATGATGGAAAGTTTTACTGACACATTTCATAGGAGAGATGGAAGCGAGGCCGAGGTTGATGCCTAGGGTGGTGCGTTTCGCCACCAAGTGATGTGTTTTTTAATTGATATTTTGGGCAAAAGAGAGGCGCCGGCGAATCCAGGACAGCAGCACAATTAGCTAAATCATTCAATGTCATTTCATCAAATCTATGGGAACCGAACAAACGCCAATATACACCGTAATGCTCATCGACACCAACTCAGACATGTAGTAGTCAGTCCCTCTAACGCCCCTGTGAAGTAACCCCTTCATTTGCCCTTGTGCTTCTTGGAGCTGGGCATCCCAAAACCTGCCGTCTCCCTGGACCTCTTCCGTTCCATCTCTTCTTTCATGATTCGCTCCGCCTCGCTCATCTTCTTCGGCTGTTCAGCCATACTGCCCTTCTTCGACCCTGTTGAGAACGCATTCTTCTTCGCCTGCGAGAAGACATTTTTCGTCTGAGGCTTCCCGCCTCCAAGTTTCATTGAAATCCCACCGAACCCGCTTGGTTTCGCTGCCGTAGCCTTTGATCCATCGGTTGTTTCTGTTGAAGATGCTTCAGCCTCTCCGGTGACCGCTGCCTTGTCGCCGGACTCCTTGGCCGTTTCAACAGCCGGTTTCGCACCGAAGGAGAGCTTGATCTTTTCACCTTCATCCCGCTTCAGCTCACGGTCCTCCTCGTTCGCGTCCTCCGTGGGCTTGGTCGAGTTTGCCTGCGCCCTCTTAATCTGCTCACGTAGCAGGCGCTGCTCGAGCTCCTCGTCCCCCTGGTCCTGCGCCTCCTTGCGCTTCAGCGCCTCCCGGCGCCGCAACGCCTCGGGCGAGTCGTCGATCCACGAGATGTGGATGCCCTTCTCGTTCTCCTCCACCCTGCAGATGCCCTGCTTGCCGAGGTACTGGGCGAAGTCGGTCAGCGAGTGCCACTTGGTGGCGTTCATGTGGATGTGCTCCTTGTTGGCGATGTAGGTGTTGTAGAAGTGGTTGATGTGGACCTGTTTCTCGCCGTGGCCCGTCTTAAGCAGGGAGAGGAAGTCCTTAAGGAACTCGTTGCTGAAGTTCTCAATGTGCTTCTTAGGGTCCTCGCCCACGATGAGCATCTGCCGTACATGGCTCTCCGACTGGGAGTGAAGCTTGAAGCCGTTGGCATCACGGCATTGTTTTTCTGCATGGAGGAGACTGGTCAGCTAGGTTCGTAGAGGGGGTGATGTGGATAAATCTTACCGCACACTTGGCAATACCATCTCAGTCGCTGGAGACCCTTGGATTTGAGCTTGTTGCTCAGGTGTTTCACTGAGCCCACCTCAGCCTTGGGCATGATGTTTAGGATGAGAGTTTGCGGTCAAAACGAGGAGCTTTGGTTCGATTTCTGAGACAATCGGTAACTTCTATGAGATTCTCGTTGTATTTCACGCTGGGGTCTTTGTTATTACGTTGTGGAATGGATGGCGATGAGTCTTGATGAAGGAAATACAGTTTGATGGATCGCTTGCTGAGAGGCTGAAGCCTTACCAGCCAGCTAATTTTTGTGGGTCACGCGCTTCCAGTGACTCTACCGGGGCTTTGTCATCAGAAACCGGGAGAATGTCTATCTCTTATCGCCGCCCAGACATCACCAAGACGTCCAGGCAACTTTCGCAACCTACATCGTCGCCTGCACGGTCGTCGCCTGCTGATTATCTACGCAGCAGCATTTAATTCGGGTACTCACCCAAGCTTTCCGTCACATACGATCGCTCTGCCTTCGACTCTTCATAATGTCTGAACGCAAAGTGTTACAGGTACGAGATATTCAAGCCTCGGTGTGGAGGAAGGCAAAACACTAACTCTTCAGTAGAAATACTACCCACCGACGTTCGATCCTCGGGAGCTGACTCGGCGTCGCGGTCCTAAACAAGAAGGAAATAGAGTACGTATACGACCTAAACCTGTCCATGCCGAAACTCTTCTAACATATAGAACAGATCCAAACTATTCGACTTGCCGCGCCCTTCTCGCTGAAATGTATGACATGCGGAGACTACGTAGGCAAGGGGAGAAAGGTATGCCTCAATCAATCCGCTTCTAAAAAGACAACCCGCTTACATCTGAAAAGTTCAACGCCCGAAAAGAAACGCCCCTGGACGAAAAATACCTGAACATCCAAATATTCTACTTCCACATCAAATGCCCCCGATGCTCGGCGGCGATTATGTTCCGGACGGACCCCAAGAACAACGACTACGCCATGGTCAGCGGCGCACTGCGCAACGTCGAGCCCTGGCGGAACAAGGAGGAGGCCGAAGAGACCATGGAGGAGCGGCTGGACCGGCTGGAGAGGGAGGAGGCCGAGGCGGCGGGCGAGGAGGAGAAGAACGCCATGGAGGAGCTGGAGGCGAAGAACGCGGACGCGAGGCGGGAGATGGCGGCGGCGGATGCGCTCGACGAAATCCGCCACCGCAACGCCAGATTTCACAGGTCGGAGAAGGAGGGGACCGACTACGCCGACGCGGTGGTGCGGGCCGAGGATGAGGACAGGATCAGGCAGGAGATGGAGGACGACGCTGCGGCTAAGCGGGCGTTTGCTGCGGCCAGGGGCCAGGCGAGCCTGACTTCGGATGAGAGCACCACTGGGTCCAGCTCGGCCACATCTGTGCACTCCTCGGAGGTGTTATCGGATGACCTGTTGATGCCTCCGCCAGCCAAGCCTATGGCTGTGAGTGTTGAAGCTGCTGCCCCGAGTACATCATTCAAACGGGTTATCAAGAAGAAAAAGGACCATTCAGCGCTCCTTGGAATCAAAAAGAAGAAGGCTTTAGTATAATAATTTGGACCACCTCTGGCGTCACGGAAAGCATTTGGAATTCGATATTAAGTTTAGCTAACGCAGAGATGAACTACGAATGGATCTAGAATTGACTGCACTGATAAGCTTACAAATCTGGCAGCAAATGGGCACTCTTCATTCACATAGTTCATATGGTCAAGTCAAATGTGTTGATGAGTGAAAATTGTTCAATTCGACGTGCGCGCTGCAGCCCAGTTCATTGGGTGCGCTAAGTCATACAACGTATAAGGTAATAAATAAACCTTGCAATAATACGCCATCCCATGTTGCTTTGTCCCCTTTAACTCCTTGCGTAAACAGATAAATCATAAGACATGAGGTAGGTAGATGAGATTTCAGAACCCAATATCTAAGGTCATCGCACGAAGCTGTCGCGAGAATCGTCCAGACGATTGCGTCTCCCACATAAAAGAGAAGTTTCAATAAATCAGCCGTCGCTGTTCGATGAGTGCCATTGATGCCCCAGCAAAACTAGTTGGGCGGCAGATGTGCCCGAGTCGTGCGGTGGGCCTCAGGCGCTCCATCCCCCAATTTCGCCGCTCGGACGTCATTGTAGGTACAGCGGGCATCGAGAACGTGATGTAATGTAAACAAATCGTATCGTTCCAATTGTTTGTTGCCTGAGAAACAGCAATCGGTAAAAAAAAATGACGAGAGAAAATAAAGACAGTATTGCTTTGCGCGCGTGTTGCTGGCCACAGGCAAAGAGCCGACTTTTCTAATCACTCCAGAGCGATTTTTGTCCCACTGAGGGTACTACGGCTCAATGGGGAGTCGAGAGGTAGGATTGGACCGGATTAAATGTGCATGCCCGTGGGACTGGATCCGTTGGCCATCGAGCTGGCACCGCTTGATACTGAGGACTTGCCCTCGCCAGGCTTCCTAACGGAGAAAGCGCCTTGGGCCTCCATTTGACGCTTGGTGTGGTCGTGCATGAACCGGGCGTAGCTGGAGAGGTCCTGCGGAGGGGAGGCGATGGGAATGGAGACGGAGAAGTCTGCTGGTCCAGGCATGTTGGAGCTTGGGTAGTCGGTACGGGAAAATACGGTGTTTGGAGATTGGGTGTGGTGCTTGAGGAGGTAGTGTCGGCGACAACGGGACTGATGGAGCTCCGGGAAGAGAGACTTTAAGGTGTACGTGTATATGTGTATGTTGTGTCAATGAGAATTAAGAGACTTGGGGTCTCTTTCTAATAAACAATTGAGGCTGGCAACAAATTGTAAAATAGTGAAATGATAGCCGACTAGCGGGTACTGTAATGACAAGAGATCAAGCTCTGACGCTGAAGGTTTTCGACTGAGATTAAGGGTCCTGAAGACCTTAAATAAGGGTCTGGTCTTTCTTTTCTGGCGGCCCAGTGGGGAAGTGGTCAGGCAGATGGTCGTGGCCCCGCCGGCAACAGCAACCAGCGGGTGCCAAGACATGTCGTAAGCGCTACAGGGATCAGCCCAGTGGACGCACAGCACTCTGCATGCGCCGTGGGTGGAGTCACCACTGATCCCATTCCCCATGCACAGGGCCCACCCACATCAACTCGCGGAGGGTGGGAAGGGTCTCGAGCCTTCAGGGTCCATTGCCACACCCGCATTCCACAGACAATGACGACCAGCTCTCTCCTCTTTGCAGGGGGTTGTGGAGGTGACTGTACGGGCATTTCTTCAATGTCATAAAACCGGAGCTGTGATGTTCCCCAGCAGGCATCTCCCAGCTCTGGTTTGTCCCAGAGGCAAAGGACCCTGATGATCACTCCGGCCGCTGAAGTCATCCTCGATGTCATGGTGTCGAATTAGATCTCTCATGCTAGCGCAAGATACTTTCTCCTTGAGGGGAATCTCGGCAGTCGCCCCGTACCTTGTCTTGAGGATCAGGAGCTGGGACGAGTGAGTTGGGTACGTCCCGCCATACCATTGCCTCGCTCACACAGTGCCACTATGGTCGACGCACAACCTCATGGCTTCGTTTCCATGGTTCTGTCAGTTAGGTAGGTACGTAGAGGTGGCAGCACCTATGTCATTTGCCGGACCGGGTGCCATGGCTCAGCTGTTTTGCCCAATCCAGCCACAGTCACCCAATGGCAATTCTGCCAATGGGCTTTCCGGCGCATGAGAGCAGAATGAGTTGAATCCGGAGTCTCCTGACCCGGGCTCTGGTGGTCGCTTGCCTTGCAGGCTGCGGAGACGGTGTGCGGCTTTAGCGAGGGCCCAGACCCGTGGTGGGAAGCCGAAAATAGGGATCAACACGCTTTGTGAGGAGATTGTGCTACATGATGTCATTGGCTGAGCGCTGGCCTAGTGCGTTTCTGGACCAGGCACAACACCGCCAGAGTTCTCGGAAGGGCCCAGACCAGCCATGGCGTAGTGGCGCTGTTCCAGCTCGTTCCAATCAACTGTGTCAAGGCGCCTAACTCCGGTGCCTTTTCGACGGGAAGCGACTGAGCCACTGAGAGATGTTCTACTTATCTTACTCACTAAAGACCATTGCCTGTGAGGCAGACGCCGCGCGGGGGACCTGACAGTAGTGCCTCACCTAGGTACAACTTTCCTGCTGTGTGGATAGGGTCGGTAGCTCGCAGCGCCGCATCAACCGACACGCCCCCTGCACCACAGCCATGAGGGGCATCCGCGACTGCCTTATGCATGCCAACTTGGAACCAAAACGCACTACGGGGGGAGTCGGGCTCCGAGACCCATCAGGCCTCCAGCATGACCAACTCATGGGGATGCCCGGATGTTTCCCATGTTCAAGATTATCAATTGCCCATATCTGACAAATATTTCCGTAGACCCTGTGTCTCGACCAAGTTCTGCCTGGTGCTTTGTTTATGCTTGTTCTACAAATCTACTCACAACTCCCGAGTCAGTCCCACTTTGCAGGCAGTCCACCCACGAGTAGCCAGCCCATCCACCATTGCTTGTTCTGGAGGGGCCTGTCGCACTCGCAGAGCTTTGCGAAAGCACACTGTGAAATGCCTTTCTTCCAGGATAGGTCCATATCTTCGGTATCCAGAGCTAGAGCAGTGCACAGAGCCCCCCAGACGGACAACGACTAATAACTTTCGCGGTCCGTGAGGCCAGATCAGCCCGTCATCCTGCCGTGTCGCAGATCAAGAGACAACAATTGCCTCAGACAGCCATTCACTCTAGACGTCATTTCAGGTGACTAACGCAGGCCAGTTTTTTACTGTCAAGTGGTGGGAAGGCTTTGCCATCGACCCATGCCGCTAAAAACGTCACGGCCCGCCACACCATGATGTCAGATCCTTGCCCATTTCTACACGCAAAACGGCAGCCTGCTCCTAAAGCGTCACCGTCCATAACGCGTGCAAATCAATGATCTCCCTCCATTACGTTTTCGCCCCTGCCGCGGCGACATCATCATCGCCGTTCATGAGCACTGTGACACAGTATTCTGGCATGCACACTGAAGCCTATCGTTTCCCTCCATCCAGACGATCTGTGACCATCATCAATTATGCTGATCACTCAGCACAGTCTGGAGAAGGTATCGACACCCGCCTAGTCATTGATGCAACATCTCATTGTATCTCACCAATTTGATGCTCGACACGGTGACAAATTCGAGGCTGACTCGTCCTAGCTAGCCTTCATTTCTCTATTGGAGGCAATCATCGATGAGGCTCCCTCTGTCGAGATCTGGGCCACCCTCCCTCCCATTTCTGTCGCATTCCATGAGCATCTTTGACGCTTGGGGAGCATCGTGCAAGTCGTCTAGAAATCTTATGTCGATGATACGCGATGACGCTCTCGTCCGGGATTTTGCACCCCATGGCGGGAGTAGGATCCAGTGAAGCTCCAAACTTGCTGAATGCACGATGGTTGCTGCAAGGCTTTGCTGGGTACTGGGATCGGCCAAGTTGAGAGGCGGCGGCCTTTGCATTTTTGCCGATCGTGCACAAGTTTGTCCAACGTTTTACCTGCCTACCTAATCCACGGGCCAGGACTGTAGGGGAAGGATCGTCGCCGGTGGACTGATGCTACTCGACTACTGTACGAGAAACATGCTCTGCTGAGTTGTTGACCCCAAACAGGCCCGCATTCAGGTAGATGGGTCTACATTCAGGACGACGATCATCTCACCGTACATATACCTCTGCATGTGTATATACTCTTGACCCAGCTTGTCCTCCCCTTTCTTCTGTAGTATTCAACCGAACTCAATGATTGGGCTCTGGCAATCCTAAGGTTGGATGACGAAAGCTTGCAGAGATTAATCAATATTTACGACGAAGCTAGCGATCAAAGACGCTCCAGGTACGTAGATGATTGCTGGTGGGTATGATTCGCAGCTCAGTCCCACATGGTCTGCTCGTGCTCTATTCCGAATTCGCGATCTTCACTTGTATACATCGGTACCCAACGATTATTCCAATGGGTTCACTGTCTAGCAAGGAGGAGGTATGGAAGTATCCGACGCGAGATCCTCATATCCACCCTACAACCTATCTATCGGTCCAATCCATAGTAGGAAGCACGTCCCTTCGACCTTGGTCAAGAGTAGATCTGGTGAGGTAACACACAGCCCACTTTTTGAGGACGGTCAAACGGTAGAGCTACTGGGGGCGCGAATTCTGGGGAGAAATGTGTGAAGCTCTGTTGACTAGTAGGTTATGAGACATACGGCCCAGAACATAGTTTTACATGAAGGTGTATAGATGTAGAGCTTAATAGGGCAGCTTCTCGACACGCGTCCCGAAAGTCAAGCTAATGCAATCATCGCATGTCTTTCGCTGTCACCTCATGCGTCTTCGGTCGTGCCTAACCAAATAACCAAACAAGAACAACAAACAAAACGCGGGGCAGGGTTAGCAACTTAACTTGCTTAGTTGGCATGCAGCTTAAAGTTCACGTTGGGAATTAAGGTAGGCCGTGTGTTCATGTGGACGGCGTCACCAACTACTGTCTCCGTTTGAATGACAGATAGCGTGCCTGTGGCATGAACCATCTAGGGTAGGAGGATCTGTGTCGGCAGTAGGCTAAGAAAGCTTAGATTCATACCCGCTTAGTCAGGAACTCCCAGTGAGATCACGTGAGATCCCGGCTGCTTGTTGCTCCTTCAACTCCACCCTCGGCCCCGAGAACGTCAGAGCTCTCGGCGATGTGCTTCCGCTCAGGATGGGCTATCTGAATCGAATGAATTATTGCGCAAAAGGGGTCGTGGCATGTCACTGCTCTCGCAAAATATAAAAAACCGATCGGATTGCTCTCCTGTCTGTATTAATCAGTAGATGACAAATTGACCCTTATTAGCAAGCACGCAGACTCATTTGGGAGCCTCCGAATGAGACAGTTGAGAATCGGGTTAACAAACGAGCGCGGTGCTTACATAAACTGCGCGCTTGATGCATCCTGGCCAATCGTAGGCCTTGACGCTGGCTTCCCGTGTACGCGCCAGGACCCACATCACTTTCCAGCGGGCGGAATGGAGAAAAGTCGCCGAGGGAGGAATAATTTCTTGCAAGTGTACGGCTTGTGTTGGGACTTGAGTGTTTCTAAGATGAATTGCATGAGTCCGCGCGCTCTAGGCCTCCCGGGAAATACTGGTCCGGGAGAAGAGAAAAGTTCTGCAATTTCTATAAAGTATTGGATGCAGCACACTCGTGGAACCCGAGTACTTACACCCAATCCCACATCTACCAAATCGCTTTTGCTTCTAGCTGTGTTTGAATAGATTGGTCAATAACCGATTTGACCCTCTGGGCACCGAATAGACATCCAACCACATACAATCTTCCCCACCATCAACAATATGAAGAACATCGTTGTACTAGGCGCTGGCCTTGGTGCTATACCAGTCATTCGAAATGCCATGAAGGACATTGTCCTCAGCAGCAAGGACTACAAGCTCATCGTTGTTGCCCCCAATACTCATTTCCACTATCCTATTGCGATGCCCCGTGTTATCGTTCCTGGACAGATTCCTGACGATAAGGTATTTCTTCCTCTCGACTCGCTGTTCAAATCATACCCCGCCGAAAAGTTTGAATTCTTGGTTGGAGAGGCCAAGACCCTTGCTCCCTCAGACAAGACCATCGTCGTCTCCCTCAACGCTGGTGAGGAGCGCTCAGTGACCTACGACGCCCTCATCATCGCCACGGGCGCTTCCTCGAGGGACAGCATGCCATGGAAGACTGTCGGCACCACCGAGAAGACCAAGGAGGAGGTTAAGAGGATCCGTGAAGAGATCAAGAATGCCAAGACCATCGTCGTCGCTGGTGGCGGTCTTACAGGAAGCGAGACGGCGGGCGAGCTTGGTTTCGAGTACGGCAAGAGTGGAAAGAAGGAGATTTACTTTGTTCATTCCGACCCCCAGCCGCTGTACTCCCAGACGCTTGACAGCGTTCGCAAGCAGGTCAGGATTGAGCTGGAGAAGATGAAGGTCAAGCTCATCTCCAACTCGACCGTCACCAGCACAAAGCGCGACGGTAGCGACATCACCGTGGAGATCCTGAACCAAAACGGCGAGACAAGGACGATCAAGGCTCAGGCCTACATCCCAGCGACTGGCGTCGTGCCTAACAGCGGCTTCGCACCCAAGGAGCTGCTCGATGAAAGGGGCTACTTCAAGCAGACAAAGACTCTGCAGCTGGAGGGCCACAGCGACATCTTCGTCGTCGGCGATGTTGGCAACAAGGAGCCCTCCAAGGCTATGATCACCGAGGCGCAGGCCAACCATGTTATCAAGGCTCTGCCTGGCTTCATCCTCCGCAAGGAGTCTGTCCCAGAGTACAAGCCGGCCGACAAGGAGATGGCCGCTGTCACCCTGGGCCGAAGCAAGGGCACAGGCCAGATGGGCAACATGAAGCTGCCCAGCTTCATGGTCTGGTTCCTCAAGGGTAGGTCGATGTTCGTTGAGAAGGTGCCATCCTTCCTGGTGGCCAAATAAGGGAGTCGGCCATGGCTGAGATGGAGAGGTTTGGATGGGTTTTAATATGACCGTACTTTGGGACTCGGCGTGGCGTTTTCTGTGTCTGAGTAATTGGGGATTTTCACTAATTATTTCTTCTCTGAGAAGAGCGAGCGCCGGTTTTTGCTTTCATTTAGTTCTTTTTTAATACCTTACCTGGGCGGTTGCTGCCTTCTGAATCTGATTTGCTTTGTTGATCATTTGTGCCGAAGCTTCGTATGAAACGCACTCGTATTGATACGGTGACGCGTCAAACTAGAATAGCAATAAAAGCACAACAAGCATTGGCAAACTTTGAATAGTGGGATTCATAGCACCCAACTCATGCTCAATGGTCACAGTAGTGCAGTGTAGGTAACATGTAGTGTAAAGGTAAGACAAGAGGGCGCCCCACAGGCTTGAATTAAAGGCAAGGGCTGTGGATCGACAATCCATGATTGGGATCCATCGTTACGCTCTCCAACTAAACCACAAAGCTTCTCTCCTAGTCTTCCACAGCTGTCCGCCCGGCGAAAGCTTTTGCCTCATCCGCAAGCTTTTTCCTTTTTGGCGAAAGGAATCCCTCTTGCTTTCCAATTCAGTAGTCCACTACATCGCGCCCTATCCTGATCCTTCGCGACCATTAATTATATGCTTCAGCCATCTTATTCTGGGGATCGTGTCCATCCCTCGCTGCCTCTGCAGCTACTATCGACATGGATGGAGGCAGCGTAGCCCAAAAACCTGCTGGTGCCAGCATCCCACGCGCCGTCAGGGAGGCCCTCTCCTATTGGGGAGTCTTCATCAACCAGTGCATCTGCAAGCGCCTGGAAACCGACCGGTTCGAATCGTTTGCCCGGCTTGCCTATACGAAGCACCCGCTACCGGCTGCAGCCATTGCCGACCTGTTCCTGCGTCCCCGACCCAACAATGATGAGAGTTTGGATCCGCGAATACCCCCGTACCTCCAGGTTCTCAATAACCTGGAATATACCGATGCGCCCAGCATATTCAGAGCTCTATACAAGTATTCATCGTCACATGCGCTAGTCGAGCGACAGCAGCTCCCTCCAAACGGCGAAGAGGAAAACAAAGCTAAAGACGGTGCCGATGGGGAGGGGAAAGGCTCAGGAGAAGGGGAGAGCAAGGAAAACTCGGACAAGCCTTTGCGGTGGAGGAATTCGTACTGGGCTGAAGACCACATATTTTACGCGATTACAAGATCGATCGTCGAGGGCCGAGCGGTAAGAGATTCAACGACGGCTCTAGAAGTAGTGGAGATTCTGTCGAAATGGATGGGTCTGTTCACGGCAGCCTCGGCGGCATTTGCGACGGATTTGCTGGGAGAGATGCAGAGCGCACAAGTCGAGTTCGAGTCGTCAAGAGCCGGTCTCGTGGCCGTGCTCATGTGTCTTCGAGACAACCCAGCGCTGCTGCACGCCATCGCTCGCCCCATAGCGAAAGGTATACCGCATCCTCGCATGTCGCGGCAATATCCCGAGTATGCCTTTACTGACCTACGGCTCATAGCTGCCCGTAAGGATCTCGCTGAGAACCTGTCCAACTTCGTGCCCACTCTACATCTGGGCAACTCGATCACAGAAAGGGGCATTTTCGAGAAGCTGGAGAACTTCCGAACCGTGACTCTGGCAAGCCTTGACCCCATCGATGAGAAGAAGCAGGCGGCAGATGCTGCGATAAGTGAGATCATTGACTCAGCTGTGGGCGGCCTTGAGTCTTTCGTTATTGATGATATTCCTTTTACTAATACCCGTGCGGGTTTGTACATTTACGTCAGCGCCTTGGTACGCTCAACTCTATCCTTCTTCGGCTTCCACTGTGGGTTTGCCTTTGGTATTGACGACTGAACAGCTAGTTGGACGACCATTGGTGGATGATGCTACCCTCTTCAGCTACCTAACAAATCGCTACCAGGTAAGATACCTGTTGATGTCTTTTCTGTTCCTTTATTTGCCATAAATAACGAAGGGAGCATGCGGAGCAGCTAACCTCAAACCTAGGGCAACATTCAAGCTGCAGCAATTGATCTCATTCTGGCGGCCTTTGACGTTCTCGCCAATGCTGTTTTCAGGAACAGCGGCAAGGAGGATGCGCAGCTCCTTCGATCATTTCTGATTAACAAAGTGCCGTTGCTGCTTTGCCAACTCTTCGCCCCAGGGTTCGCAACAGCGTCGGCAGAAGTCTGCATTACGCAGGCTCTGGCTCAAGTAGACACAAGTCTTTTCCCAACGGCGTCTCTCATGTTTGACGAGTCACGGAACAACAACAATAACCCATATACCGAGAGTGCACGTGAGGAATTCTGTGCGGCTTGTGTGCTGCATGGCCTCGTGGAGCGAGAGCATGTGGAAAGAATCCTAGGAGAGATGTCACTGGGGTACGAGCCAAAAAAGTACTCCAAGGACGATTTGGTTCGGGATTATTTATCTCAAACCGATAAAATCAGTGGGGTCGTCGCAGATCTTGACAAGATGGACGGGAATGTCGGCGCTGTTTGCCAGGCAATTGTAGAGGTTCGATCATGGTGATCTGAAGGCGTGAGACGGAATTGCTAACTGGCTATCCCAGGTCATTCGACAACTGTGCAGCGGTAAGGAAACGATGTCATTGAAGTCGTTATGTATTGAGCTTGTACAAAAACCGCAAGCCCTCGATATCTTGCTCTTGTTCGAGAGAGTGCCTACTATTTTGGCACCAATTTGCCAGTTACTTGATAAGTGGCACTACGAGGAAGACCAGGCAGAATACCAACCGGTCTACGAAGAGTTCGGCGGCATTCTTCTCTTGGTCTTCACCTTCGTCAACCGCTATAATCTCTCGCCCGCTGACCTGGGCCTGTACTCTGCAAATTCAAGCGTGCGAAAGATTCTGAGCCGGTCTCACATGAATTACGATATGGAAGGATTGTCCGACCAGGAGAAGCAGCACCTCGGAGGTTGGATACAAGGGCTCTTTGGAAGCGAGGCGGGTGGCTTGGGCGATGAGCTCATGTCCTCGTGCCCTCCTCAAAACTTCTACCTGATAGTAGCACCCTTGTTTTGCAACATTGTCATAGGTTATGCTCACGGACATCTCACGGACGAAAGCCTTAAGAGTGGTGTCGAATGTAGGTTCTCACACACTGCCCACAAGTCTCTCCTTATTCTTGTTCGGGGGATTATTCTAACATGGGCTGTATAGTCTTCGTGGAACCGTTCTTATTACCGTCGCTTGTTCCGGCGATCAAGTTTCTTGCAGACTACCTTTGGATTGATCAGAAGGAGCAAAAAGCCGTTCTCAAGGTGCTCCAACTTTTCCTGCTTCCCAATGCAATCTCCACTGAAGCCAGTTCTATGCTCGCTTCTGTGAAGAAGATCATCGCAACGCCACTTGAGCATGCTCTTCGCACGTATCAACGTCGTGATCCACAGAATCAGGAAATCAACCCCTTACTCAGTGCTATCAAAGAGAGCATCCTGATTTCCAGGCGGACGGGCCTGGCGGAAAATAACGAACTTGAGCAGTGGGCTCAAGCGCCACCAAGTGGCTTCTGGAGTTCGATCAAGACTACGACTCAGGGTCTCGTCCAGTGGAGTGCACAATGGAGTCTGCAGCCCAATATTATGCCTACTACTTACACCCATCGGCAAATTATTGCTGGTATCAAGATGATGTCGGCGCAGAGAGTGTTGAGCGCTATAATAGACGAGGTCAAAACAGCGACCGAGGACACCAGGGCCCAATCGCCAAGGGGCAACATTCAACCTGGTGACGTGAGAGTGCAAGCGGCCTACGATGTGGCCACGGCGCTCATCTGTGCGCCGAACGTGACAAATGAGCCTTCGGCACCAAGCGTCGAGAACCCTGGGGATGAGCCACAGCCAGTCATACCAACCCTTCAACGAGCACTCACGCTGCGTGACGCCCTGAGGCTAGAGGCGCAGGGTTTCAAGGCGACGCAGAAGAAGGATCCAATTCTAGCAGAAATTATTGTACGCTTGCATCGCAAGGTCGAGGCACAGATGCAGATTAACCTTCCTCCTGCGCCCCCGATGCTTCCGGCGCCTGACATGACTCTTGACATGAGTGCCGCTCCGGAGGTCTCACTGAACGACGCAATGGCAGCCATGCAGAATGATGTGGGAGGGGCAGGCCTGGATATGTCGGGGATTGATGGCCTTGGAGGCCCCTCGTCGGTTGGCGTCGGTGACCCGAATGGAGACGGCGACTTATTTGGTATTGATAGCACCAGCCTGGATGACTTTGATTGGGGTAGCACAATGGAGTTGGGTTAGGGACACGATTTATCAGCCTGGCGTTCGGTGCTTGATTAGCCTTGAGGAGCTGGGTACGGAGTTTGATAGCTCCATTTTGATGGCGAGGAGATTTGGACATGCATGCAAGCGGTTTTCAATGACGTTGTAGCTACTCCAGGTATCAGCCAGGGAGCTCGGGCAGATAAACACATAGAACATAATACTTGTCCAGCAAGATGCTTCCAAGCACGACATGCACGCGATTCCCTGGCTGGGGAAAGTTGACGCCGCTTCCGGGATGCGATAGTGCCCGCTGAGTCCGGCTGTGCCTTAACTTAGCCACCGGTTGCATTGTTGCAGTCATTATCAATCGCCATAAGCAAGGCCAGCTTACTGACGACCACCCTATTATCCCGGAGTATAATGGTCCAACATTCAATCCATCGTTCCAGCATATCATGTGCTGCGTCGAGGCAATGCCGGATTCAATCCCCAGGGAGCAAGGGCTAGGACACTGCCGAGAGGGAGGCCCACCCCTCATTCCCGTGTCCCCACAGAGCAGCGGCCACGTTGGGCAATACTGGGGAAGATGGAATGGATGGGCGATGTTTACTAGAAGTTTTAGGGTAGCGGGTGCAGCTGAGGCCAGATTGCACTGGAGCTACCTACTGAAGGGAGCTGGGGAGCTGCACCCACGCTAAGTCGCACGCCAACACGCCGCACGACTGTAGGTGTCGTGTGGCCCTGTCCAGCCTGCTGCCTTCATTCTCTTCCCTTCCTTCCACCTCCATCAACAACCTCACCACCACCTCCTCCCATTCCCGACAGCAGTTTCGAGCTGAGGGACCCCCAATTGCACTTCGCTCCCCGTGCCTTCTCCGCCGCCATGTTCTTCACGCAGTCCCTTCTGGCCTTGCTGGCTGTCCAGGTCTTTGGTGCCGCCGCCCAGGTAGGTCGTCTCCATGCTCCGTCCGACGCAATGGGTTCGCATCGACGCATTGTCTTGCGACCACCTTCGTATCTGCTCATCTTCTGACTTGCTCTCAATCAAGGCCGACGCCAAACCCTCCGCGCCAGCTGAGCCTCCTACCCTCAACGCGAAGATCAAGACGAGCTTCCCCGACTCGGACATTCTTGGCGTCAAGATCCTGAACGGCCGCCCTACCAATGCCCTCATTGACATTGAGAACCAGGAGGCCGGCCCAATCATCGTCTCCTTCGTCACCGGCAATGTCAAGCACACCAAGCAGCTCGCTGCCGAAGCTCCGGCCTACCAGTCCATCCTGCACAACATCACCGCAGTGCAGTATAGCACCAAGATTGAGGCTGGCGAGAAGAAGGCTCTCCCATTCTCCTTCGCCCTCGACAAGAACCCCCAGGATGTCATCGTCCAGCTCACCGCCATCGTTTCCAACAGCAATGGCGACGTCGTCCCCGTCGTCGTTTTCGACGACAAGGCATCCATTGTCGAGGCTCCCGTCAGCTTCTTCGACCCCCAGATGTGAGTTTAGTCCCGGCCCCCGAGCTCAAACACGCTGCGCATTGTCCCTCTTCAGAAGCTAACTTGGCCCAGCATCTTCCTCTACCTCTTCCTCTCCGCCGCCTTCGTTGGTGCCCTGTACTTTGTCTACAAGACCTGGGTTGAGACTCTGCTGCCGGCCGCTAAGCGCGCGCCCAAGACTCCCAAGAAGGCCAAGAAGATCGAAAACGACGGTGCTCTCTCCGGCTCCGAGTCCATCACCGTCTCTCCCACCGGCAAGACCTACGACGAGAGCTGGATCCCGGACCACCACATCAACCGACCCCCCACCAAGCGCGGCAAGTCCGCCAAGGGCAAGAAGGTCGAGTAAATCGCCGTGTGGCGATGTAGCTCGAATGCCAAAGGCGGATAGCAGCTGCAATTGGCATGCACCGGGGGAGAGCCGTAACTGGTCTCTCCGGGCAATCATATTCGACCGCCCTGGTTCTCAAAAACCTACCCTTCATTCAATCGAGAGGGTGTCTAAAAAGAAATCCGTGTCTTATCAATGCATCTCTTATTTTGGGTATTTCAATCAGGGCAAGGAAGGGGGAAAAAAGCACCCGGAAAAAGCCGACAATGGCATCGAGAGTCAAACTTGACGTTATAGTCGATAGTACTTGTAATTGTTGAAATCATGGGTTTTGCAAATGTAAGGAACTATTGTGGAGAAAAAAATGATTGGCATTTGGATTTCCCACTCATGGAGTAGAGCCCCTCTTCATTTACTTTTCAAACATGTGTGTGATATGACATATATGAGCTCGCTGCTTATTTTTTTCTTCAATCCACTCATCCCACTCGTCAATCGCTATGCGCCGCTTAGATAATGATATAACAGAAGCAATCCGGACTATTCAAACAGGGTTTATGATCATTGTTGTATAGGAAAAGGGGGGAAGGGAGGAAGAGGTCACTACATCACAGAGCATTCCAGCCCGTACATGGCCCTCTCGACGCTCCTCCGCACCTGGTACCAGTCTGCTCTCCGCTGCGCGTACTCGTACACCTCCTCTGCGCGGAAGACGCCGCTGAAGCGGTCTCCATCAGCGATGACGGTCGCCATGTCCTTTGCATGCGAGGGGTCGATGAGGTAGATTTGGCTCAGCTCGCGCAGGGCACGGAAGTAGGGGAGGATGTCCGGGTTGCGGAGGGACCGGACGTACTCGAAGTAGATGGTCATGTCGGCGATGAGGGGCACGGCGCCGTCGGTGGAGATGCGCTGGCGCTTGAGGTGCTTGCAGATGGCGGTGAACAGGCGGAGGCCGACCTCGGCGTTGAAGACGTCGAGCATGGACTTCTCGGTGGTGCCGGTGAGCATCTTAGTGTGGGAGGAGACGAGCTCGACGATGCGCTGCGCGGTGGGCGTGGGGCCGATGTTGAAGCTGCCGCTTGCTGCTTGAGGAGCCGGGGCTGCGGCAGACGCGAAGGGGTTGGGCGCCCCGGAACCTAGAATGCCGGTGGAAGATTCTGAAGCGTCGTAGCCGGGGTTGTAATCTGTTGGAAGCTGCATGGTGGCTTGGAGGTACTCAACCTCGTCCATGAGAGCATCAATACCCTTGTTCAGCCCCGCGGCGACGTTCTCGTCCAGCATCTGCTCAAACTTCTTTTTAGCTAGGCCAGCCGGATCCAGGAAGTCGTTTTTATCGGCAATCTTGGGCGCAGCCAGCTGCTGCTCGTAGAATACATCCACCATCTGTGAGATGAGGTCGCCCACGTTGACAAGCTCAATGAACATGACCAGAGGGGCAACGCCTTGTTTCTCGTGGCTCGAGGCCTCGCGAGGATTGTAGTGAGAAAGACTTTCAATGGCACGCTGAAACCCACCCTTCACGTGGCCCTGGCCAAGGATTCGTAGTAAAACCACGAAAATGTTGGCGCACTGCTCTCGTGCCTCCTCACCTACTTGACCGCCCAGCTGGATGAAGACTGCCGCCCGCCCCAGGCTCGTCTTTGCAGAGTGAACGAGATTCAGAGCTACCTCGATGCTGAATAAAGACTTTATGCCCTCCAGCTTCGTTGCCATCAGGGCAGCCTTGGCTGCCAGCTCGTCTTTGGGTGCGTCTTCGGGCAGTCCGGTTTTGCTATCGAGACCTCCAAATCCAGGGGTTTGAGGTCTCGAAGGTTGTGGTGTTCCGACCGATGAGCCGTTTGCCGTTACGGCTGTGGGCTTCGAACTAGAGCTATTGTTGGCAAAGGTCGAGCCAATGTTTGGTAGAACCGTGACGGGCATCATCACCACTTTCTTGAAGGAGCTCAAGAAATCCTTCTTGTCAGCAGAGCGGTTGAAGTTGGCCATGTAGAAAGATTCCAGCGACGAATCCTGCTCCGAAAGCTTCTTATCCCAGGCGTCGACTTCAGACTCAGCCTGCTTGGTGAAGAAATCCAGTTCTTCCTGCAAATATAGATCGAGATGGGGTTCAAAGACGCTCAATGCCAGCTCCTTTGCCTTTTCCTTCAAATCTAGTTCTGAATCATTCGGTAACTGCAAAGACTGGAACAATCGCAAGGTTTGCTCAAACACACCCGACACAGCCTTCAGGTATGCCGCAATGCTTCGTTCGTGAGCCTCGTCAAAAAGCGGCGTTGTGTACTCCATGATGATATCATCTCTAATTTTATCTGCCAGTGCCCAGAAAGCTATACTTGGCTGAGGAAAGATGCGCTCCAAAATAGGCGTTTGGTCGTTGAGCTTGGATAAGATAAGATCAAGGAATTGCTGTGACGGCTCCAGCGAAATCTCATCTGGATTCTCACGACTCATGCAGTTGACCGGGCTCACCATGAGAGTTTTGTCCTCGAAGATGGGATGCTTGTGAATGAACAGCTCGATGCCGCTCCGAGAGCCATCCAAGATATGGAGCACGTTGGCATATCGGCGCATTCTCCCGTCGACATCCCAGAACTCGTATCCCTGCTCGAACTCTCGCAGCACGGCACTCTCGAAGATGCTCATCATGTGCTGTATCTTCTCGTCCCGATCAAGAGATGCCTCCGCCCAATCGCTTTTCGCGAACCGTTTCAAGTTGGCAAGCATCTGAGCTTGACTTTCTGGATCCCGGAAAGCTTCGAAAACAATTGGATCGGCATGGGTCTGCGCCGTGATGAGATCATAGTAGAATGGAGCGAGGGCGCCGTAAATCTTGCCGTACTCTTGCCTGGCACCTCCCCGGATGCTCTTGACGTTCTTGAAGACATCGAGATACTTGGATGGGTCGTCTGAGGCGTTCTGGACAGGGGCGCTCGTGGTCCCGATGGTCATGGTCTGGAAGCCATCTTGCAAACCTGATGCCGCTCGCTTCTTCGACTCCTCCTCCTCCTCAGCGACGTCGAACAAGGTGGACGAGGCTTGTCTGGTGCCATTGGTCTTGGCCTCGCCCGGGGCGCCAGCCTTGGCTCTCAGAGCTGCCTCTTTGCGTTTCCGGGCCATGTCTTCGAATCGCTGTCTCGCCTCGAGCTCGTTCCAGCAACCCATGGCCTTGAGCCGCGCTACCCATCGTGTGTCGTCATATACCATCTCCTGGAATCGCCAGGACGCGCGGGCGAATCGCATCTGGTCGGCGACGGGGAGGTAATCGAGGATTGCCACGAGGATCTCTATATTCAGCAGGGCTACACATCAGCATCCCCTCCCGGCAAGCAGTTACGGTCCAGGCAGCAAGGAGGACATGGGAGAACCTACCGGCGGGGAGATTTGCCCTGGGGTCCACGATTGAGGTGGCATGCAAGGCATTGAGGATGCCGCTGCTGCGGTTCCCGCCGCGGGCAGCAGTGCTCTTAGATCGATACATTTTCTGTCCCAGCAGGAGATGACGGATCGGAGCTTCGACTAGAGGGCGGCCAGAGGAGGAATGATGCAGCGTCGACAGCAGTAGCACCGCCGGTTATGGTCGTCCAGGGAATATGCACAAACAATACATCAGCCACAAGACAATACTAGGCCAGGGACCAGTATCATGATCAGACGAATAGGAGCTGCAGGCGATGCAAGGAATTGGAGAGGCGTCTCTAGGTGAGGGGGCGGGCTGCGTGTAGGATCGATTGGAGATGCTGATGATGAGATGGTGAGGCTAGCACAGGTTGACAGCTTGCCCTGCGGTAAGGACCTACCTTAGTGCTGGAGGCCTGTATCTTAGTGAGGTGGAGGTGCTCCTCACCAATTGAAGAGACAGCGATGTGCGGTGAGGTCGCGTGGCTTGAGGTGGCTTGTGGGGTCGTCGCCACGCTCGATGATCTGAGAAGCGGAATAGAGGACTGGAATACGAGCTCGTAAAATTCAACCCCGCCAATATGATAGGTTGCTTGCTAGTGGTCACAAAACAACAGCAAATTCGAGGCTTCCGGTTATGGTCTCTGTTTTTACCAAAAATATATGTGTATAAACCTGCATCAAATCTCAAAACTCCACAATGATGAGTACCCAGAATCCCCCAAGATAAACGAAGGGAAAATCAATCAAACTTATATCCTCAGCCGTTCCAACAAAGGAGCGGCTCTGCAAACCTACTGGGCCATCCTCCCAATGAACCGGATGGATGCTAGTCACTTTTGAGGCGCTGTGTCTCTATACCAATCAAACAAAATGCCGTAGTCTGAAATCAGTTTTAATCTAGGAATGTAAATAGATGGGTGTGAAGAACGTTCATAGCTCTAGTGGCTTCGCTGGCCTCGACGACGCATGAAATGTTAATCTCGCTGGCACCTATTGGCACGATACTGTTAGCAAAAGGAGTCGCCTCTGCTTGTTAGAGCTAACTCACCTTGGGAGATCATCTCCAGATTGATCTGGTGGTCACCCAGAACGGAGAACATGCGTCCGGCAATACCAGTCATCTGCTTCATATCTGCGCCGACGAGACTCAGAATAGCCATGTTAGGGTGGATTGTAACCTCGCCAATCTCCTCGAGGAGCTTCTGGGCCCTTTTCAAATTATCGCTGTCCAGGCCACCGGAATGGATGGCGAGCGACACATACACCTCACTCGTGGAGATGAGATCCACGGAAATGCGGTTGTCGTTTAGAATGGAGAAGACCTTGGCGAAGAACCCGTGAGATATAGACCGCTTGTTCGAGTGAATATTCAGCACGCTGATACGATCCTTGATGGTGACTGCGGTTGGTCGTCTAGGTTTCCTGGAACGTGGTGATCCAGGCGATGATGCACCATTCACAACACCGTTCCCGTTTACAGATGCTCTACGAGGCTTCGGTACAACCAAGGTTCCGTTGCCTCTCGGGTTGTTGACGTTCTTGATGCGGATTGGAATGGGAGGCTTCGCGTGGATGACTTGGTCCATTGTGAGGTGGTGGATGACCTCGGAACCGTAAAAGGTCAACTCTGCTGCCTCAGATGGCGTAATGGAAGATAAGAGACACGCAGTGGGTACTTTGCTGGGATCTGCAGTGAAGATGCCGTCCACCTCCTTCCAGATCTGAAGCTCCTGAGCTCCGAGGCCGACAGCGCAGAGAGAAGCGCACAGATCAGTGTAACCACGGCCAATGTCACCCTCCATCAGACTGCCGGGTACGTTTCCAAAGAATCCAGTGACAACAGGGACTCGGTTCTCGCAAGCGGCGATCTTCTTGGCAAACACAGTGCCAGCGTTGTCAAAGAAGGCCTGGTCAACACGGGTATTCGCACCTGCGTGGAAAACATCACTGAGATCAATGTATTCAGCCTCAACGCCCTATTGATGGTTCGGTATATTAGTGTTCAGCCCACGAGAATATCTGAATTAATGGAGACGTACCAAATTATGTAACAGAGTGGTCATGAACAGACAGCTCAGCTTCTCGCCAAAGCTAATGACGCGATCTTTCGATCTCGCATTGATCTCTAGATTGAACCGTTTGGCAGCGACGATGTACTCAATGATCTCCTGGCACTCGTTCTTGAGGCGCTCGACGAGAGCCTGTCTCAGCTTTTCGTCAGTGACGAATGTCTCGGCGGCAAAAATGTGATCATTGCAGATTTCAAGGATGAGCCCATTTGCCTGCTGAATAAGGCCCTGCTGCTCGTCATCGGTGGCTGAAGCTTTGCTGACAGCTCTCAACTTTTCATACACAGCAAGAAGTCTAAAATATGTTGTTTATTGTGAGCAAAATTTGTCTACTTCATTTCTTCGAAACTGTTCAGGGAATGGAGATACAAGTCCATAAATAAAGGACCATTTGACTCACCGGCTGGTTGTGCCTTCTGCCTTCTTCCCCGTACTCCGGGCGGAGCAAACAACGACGACTCGATTCTTGGATAGACTTGCTCTGCAAGCGAAAATGGAGTGAATCATTAGTGACCGATCTGGTGCGTAATGTCTCGGACCGTGGGACCAGGCCGGGGCCCCGTAACCAACGATATGCAGGTACAGGAAAACGGGTCACACAGCGGGTGAACATACCGGACAATATCATGAGCAATCTAAATTGTGAACCACCCAGGTTAGCGGAAGCCGCAGGAGATATATCCAAAACACTCTAGTGCTGATCCAGAAATGATATGAAATTACAGTGAAAAGAAGGCCGGTTTGATAAACAAATGATGACCGTAGATGGGGATAAGGAGGTTTTTGCGTCTTATTTCAACATACCTTGTCTGGGAACTTGCCAACACTGGTGCCACCGAATTTCTGGACGACCCAGCCGAGGCTGGGATCGTTCTGGTAAATGCTCATCTTGATGGCTGTTGCGTCTTCTGAACGGTCTTCCACACCCTTCTCTCTCTCTTGAGCGCTCTTTTCTCCCCTTTTTCTTTTCTTTGTGAACAAAGAAAAGCAGGCACCGATAGCTCTTTGAATGAACCTGTCAATTGTTCTTCAATTCTCCTTGTTCCTCACAATTCCGACTCAGAACCTATAAAACCACTTGTTAAACACAGATCTTGAGTAAGTCCAATCTGAGGATGCTGAAAGGGACGGCAATGAGGGGAATGAAGATGAGAAGGAGATGTCCATAGCTAGCACGAGCTGGAGATCGCATGCAGGGGCGTGCCGAGCCTCGTCAACCACTTGCATGAGCCAATATCACCCAATCTCGACATTTAGCCCGTGACGGCCAGAGGGAAATATTAAGGCCAATTGCCGATGACCAGTCTGGGGATGAACGGAACGGGTTGCAGGGTCCAGTAGGCATCATGCATGCATTGCATACATGGTCACATCGACATACCTTTACGTTTTGACGCTGGTGCGAAAGTACAGCAACAGTCCGTCTCTCAGCCTTTCCGATCAGTTTTCCTTTTTTTTCAGCCGAGCGATGACTGTGTCACCCGCTAATTATATCTGGCGCCCGGAGCCTTTTTTGGGGTGAGGTAGAGGCAGCAGGAAAAATGGGACGCCGGCACCGGCTCTAGCCCGCAAACCCGGACCTGAACTTGCCTTGATTCAGTCCCACTGATGGATGAGCCTAGAAAGAACGATGAGATTGGGGAGGGTGGGAGGGGTGGTGGAAGCTGGAATTGGAGCGGAGGGACCCGGCTGGGAGCCACCGAAAGTGCCCAATTGGGTGTCAAGACAGATGATGCGACGCGCACGTTTCCTGGGCCGGCGGGAGCGTACTGTAATGTGTTCACGCTTGGTATATTGGCAATATCCTGAAACTGTTCTGGTTAATACCTGCTTGTGATGAAATTGCGAATGTGCGGCTGACCTTGGACCAAAGCTGAGAACAGAGGTCATGGTGTGAGGATGGTTGAGACTGATGCGAGGAGGGTGTGTAGTTAATCAATCAAATCACAGCTGTTACCAATGCACCAACCGATATCTGCTTCCCGCTCGCATCCAAGCTTATCCCCAGGCAAGCAAGTGTCCAAGCACACATTATGCAGAGTTTGAGCGTGGCATCTCACGGTGGGAGGCCGTTTTAATAGCGGCGGTGCGTAGGGTAGGCGACGCTCCAAGACCCTCCACCACTACGAGCCGTAAACGGAACCAGCTACACGCGCGGCGTTACACTCCTGACTCATGGGCACATCTTCAAGAGCATGCATGGAGTGGGGGTAGAACGGCCATCGTCACCCTCGCCAGGCCTGTCTTGGCGCGGGCTATGACTCGAAGCGTCCAGGGCGGCGTCTTTCGTGCAGCGCATATTGGCGATGGGTCACCTCCCACTCCGTCTTCGGCACACGAGCCAATTGCGGCCCGAGGCTCATGCACAGCACACAGAGCTGCAGCTGCGCCAACCTGCAAATGTGTAAATACGTGATATAATATCTTCATGTGTTCTGCAGCTCGCACTTTCATCACATTGTCTCACCACGGATTCCGTCATGTGCTTCCCACCCCCTCTGCTGGCGTTTTCTCCTCACTTCCCTTGGAGTTGCATTGCATTGCCTTGGGCGAGTAGCACATTGGTGCAAGCAGCGCAACCCGGGGGCAAACAATTGAACATGGATCCAGACAACCACATCTGCCTCAGCCGAGGAATTCCAGAACAACCGAGCGACAGACACTTTTTTAGTCAACGCATATATTGTAGATGCACTTCCGCAGTGCTTGTTACCTATGCTTCCAACTATTTAATCAATCAAGTATGTGAAAGAAGACTCTATTCCAACCATCCGCCTTCACGCCTTGCGCCTTGCCGTCCCCATGAATGACTCCCGCCCAGAATAGGAAACACACGCCTTGCTTTTGTCCGAGCAAGTCCCCTTTGTAGTCCGTCGGAGCTACTTCGTCGTGCTCGGCCATCCCACATGGCTTATCCCTTCATCCCTTCGTTTATCGTCAGAATTGATTAATTCTTCCCAACCAGGCTCCCGCAGGAGCACATCGAAACAAAAAGTAATAAGAAGAAAAATAGATGGTAGAAAAGTAAGAACCCCCGGGTAAGCAAAAGAAAAAAAAAGAATTAGAATCAAAGACCAAAACAATGAGGCAGGCCTCAATCTGCCCGCCAACCCAGTTTGCCAAACGCCAAGCCGCCACCCGTTGCATCACCCATTTTCCCCTTCTCCGTCTAATTATGTTTTTCCATGTCGATATATCAGGCCGTCAAGTCAGGGCCGGTAACAAGACCGGCCGTCTCTGACATGGAGAACTCGAATTTGTCCATTGTGAAGTCTTCCTCAGGTGTCCGAATACCGATGCCGCTATCGTCATGTGCATCCACACCATGCACTTCACTGGCGGGCGGTTGACTGTCGTGATTTTCTGGTGGAAATGGGGCTCGGCCCAGCTGCGGTTGAGTGACTTGTGGCATCTTCATGCCGACGGCGGCATCGCTGTTGCCGACTTCTTTCCGGTTCCCCTGCTGCGCAGTCGAGGGCTGGGAATCTTGGGCTGGTGCCGTGTAAGTGATTCCCTGCTTCATGAACCCGCCGTGCTCTGCTAAAAAGCAGACCATTTCGTCAATCCACACCTTCGTTACCCACCATGTCCCATAGCTCTTGCCTTGAGCCAGAGTCAGGTCCCTCATCACAGCCGTCCCTACTCTTTCTACACACCAGACGATTTCGGAGTGAGAAGCGTACGGGAATCTGTCAGGAAGACTTCGCAAGAAGGCCACCCATTTATCCAGCACGTTTTCTGTTCCCTCGGCGGAACTGCCATCAACATTAGGATTGGCCATGCTGGGTCTGTTCCCGTCTCTTGCTACTACTTCACCATATATCGTGAGAGCTTCCACGTCGCTGGGAATCTGAGTTGGGTCCAACAGGTTGCGCATTTCGCCGATAATCAATTGGACGACGTCGTCCATGCCTCGTGTTGGAACACATTCTGCAACCTTGCGCACTCGAATCATGGTGATCCAGTCAAGATACATTTGGTCGCGATTTGCAGGATTTGACAGCATGTTGGCTGCTGCGTGAGCTGTCAAGTTTACTCGGAGAGCTCGGTCTAGAAGTGCTGCAAATACAACAGCAGGGGCCTCCTTGGCTCGTATCACATGTTGTGGCTGTCCCTGGAAAGATAACCGAACATGCGAAACGAGGCGTTCTGAAATATTCCTCAGTGTGTCCAGAATTTGTTTGGGAAGCACTTGAAGTGTGATGTTGGATAAAATCTTCATCAGTCGTTGATACAAAACGAGGTCACATCCCTCAATCCATGGCGCTAGGTCTGGGTGGCCAAACAGTTTTTGAACAGGCATAGTTAGCGTTCCCTGGAACGATTGATACAGGTGGAAGAACGTCTTCTCTTTACAGAATCGAATGCACTCGACAAGAGATGTACAGTGGGATCGGTACAGAGCAGAAAGAGATTTGGCAGCATCGGGATCCGTTCCTTTGGGCAAGTAAGGGGTGATCTGGGGGAGAGGTAGTGGGTCGGAGTGATTAAAGGCCTCGTCTTCTTCTGCCAGGAAGGATAGTCCGAGGGGTGTTTTCGTCGATGCATTTTTCAGGTCGTCCATGGATTCTAAGTTGGGTTGATGGTATATGCTGTGCTGGTTAAACGACGGCTTGTGTGCAGCGTGACTCGTCATAGATAGTATATTGGTAGCATCCTCAGGTGAGGGAAGTGCACCGCCTTGCCAATTGGGACCAGCCTGAGGAGGTACGGTGCTGTAAGAGACGTTAGCTTGACTAATGATCATCTGGATGTAGTATTTTCTGAAGGTTTGGCATACCTGGATCGCTTCTCTTGTCTCTTGGGCTCGGGGAGGGACCGAGGTTGTTGAGGTGAAGCTTCCTTGAGATCCGGTTGATCTTCCAGGAGGGTGAAGTTGACATAGTGATACTTGGACTCTCCACGCACTCCCAAACGTCTGGTCTTAAGCCCTGGGAACAGTACACGGACGAGCTTGCCGAAACTGGCAGGATTTAAAACTGTTATCCTCTCGGTGGCACAACGGGATGCATAGTTGGCATACACCCTTCCGCGAGGGACGGAGCCCTTTCCCTTTTCACAGACCGAGTTGATCCTTTGTTTTCTCGTTAGTGTCCTGGCTTTTAAACGTGGATTATCCCTCTGTCCATTGCTTACCATAACATAGCAAACACTTGGCGTGCTCGTTCGGAATTGGGCCCTCGCTCGTTTCCGTGAAGCTCGGAGGCGACATCTTGCAGACTGCGATGGCGGTTGGCACCAAAGAGTTGTCGCATCTCGAGCTCGTTGTTGGCACTGGACTTGGAGCCGGTGGGCTTGGGAGCACCGACAAGAGCTGCCATTGGGTCACCTTCCTCATTGTCCTCTCGATCAAGCATTTGACTGTCTCCCTCGGTGAAGCTGGCATTGGGTCCAAACTGCTCAGCGGGCAATGGGTGCCTCGAGATATTGTCGTGCTGCTGGAATGGGTTGTGGTGGCCCATGTGTGCACTCATCGCAGCGTTCACAGAGAAGTCATGCCCGGCCGCCTGCATGTGAGTTGCGGCGTGTAGTATCATATCCTCGGGTGTCATCTGAGGAGGCGCGCCGAGGGCCTTCTGGTGAGCGGAGGCGTCCATCCATTGCCCCGTGTACATGTCTTGTGCGTCGGGAAAGCCACTGTGATCCACGGTTGGTTGTGTTGTTGCACTATGAATCGATGCAGTCGACCCGCGGGATAGCGGACGTTTTCTGGACTTGGCGCCGTTGCGCTGTGATAAACCATCTGGCGAGCGAAGCGTTAGCAAATAATTGGTTCAGGTGCTGCCTCGACCCTGTGGCATCCTGATCGATTGTGCAGCTGTTGTTGCCCGGGCTCGACGTACCTTGGTCCATGTTTGAGAACTGTTATGATTAGTATTGTCGTATGGGGTTTGTGCTACTCATCAACAAACAACATGGCCCTCTGGTTGTTCGAAACAGAACAGTGCAGCAGCGACGACGACGGGTATAAAATATGTAAAGTATGTAAAATACCCAATGTCCGCCTGTCCACGTAAAGAGTTGGGTGAGCTGGCGGCGTGGGTGCTGCTTGCGCAAGGCGTTGTTGAATTATTTGTTGCTTGACTGTTATTGTGCTAATAGGATTGTTTACATGTTGCGAGGCCAACGGGGCGGGAGGAGAAAATCACGGGGCGGGTCAACGACAGTGCGGCGCCTTAGGTAAGCAGGCATGTTGCTCATTAGCGGGGATTCCTGAGCCACTGGATGAGCGCCAGTGCGCTCCAGATGAACCTCACTCATTCTGGATTCCCGTCACTAGGTGCGATGCGCTCCGAGGTGTGTTTTATTTGACCGACGGGGCGCCGTGTCTGGGAGATTCAAACAAGTTCCCGTCCCCTATCTTGCAGGATACAGTAGAATTGATTCCGCTGGCAGATTGGCTCAAAAAGGAGAAGACATGCATGAATGCCATGTGCAGGAAAAACAGAAAAAAAGGAAACATGCGGCTACGGCATTTCCTATGCACGGAAGGTCTGGGCTAAGATCAGGGCTAGTTATCAGTCCCGTCGTGATGGCTGCCTCGATGGTCTCGATGCAAGCCCCGGGAGGCAAGCAGGTAAAACACTGTAAGGGACACAGCCAGGTACAGGCAACATCTGGGATGATGGTCATCCTGTGGGTGAAATATGGGGGCTGATGTCACTGTTTTTAGTACCATCTACCTGGCCTCGAGTTGGATGGATCTAACGAACCAGTCTGCCGTGGGAAGTGCCACATCGCACATTCAAACCGAGTTGTACCTTTTGGGCTGAGACTGTTAGGGGGTACTGCCTATCTGCGCATTTAGATACTGGAAAGCAAGCTGCTGTAGGTAGTTCCCTATCAGAACGGCAAGCTCTGACATAACACTGCATCAGTACCCACTGAGATGACGGTGTTTCAAAGACCTGAAAAACACACACGTCAGT
This sequence comes from Clonostachys chloroleuca, assembly GCA_037952775.1. Lineage (NCBI taxonomy): Eukaryota > Fungi > Ascomycota > Sordariomycetes > Hypocreales > Bionectriaceae > Clonostachys > Clonostachys chloroleuca. The sequence continues at coordinate 16,620,006 of JBANAY010000003.1, read as the reverse complement.
CCAGCGCCCATTTTCCTTCGTCATTCATCATCTGCACCCTCTAAAAACTCCCAAGCTATCTTCGCTTCACAGAGTCAATTTTCGTCGCTTTTGCATACCTTGAACTTCCCCCTTAGCTTCAAGGAGCAGCTACATATTGTACGCTCACAAAACACCCCGCACTGCTATCTCGAGGTTGCTCACAATCCTAGAAGCCCAACGCACATACCTCCCATAGCTTTCCATTTTCAAGATGGCTACTCCCCAGGAAAAGGCGCAGAACTATCTTGCGCAGCTCGACAAGGAGGTTTGTATTATTTGACCGAGCTTCCGAGCTTCGCCAACGATCAAATTACTGATAGCGCTCCATTTGATAGCTCTCCAAGTACCCCGCCCTTAACAATATCGAGAAGCAGGTGGGCGTTCCCAAAGCCTACGGCGTCATCGGCCTTGCGGCGCTCTATTTCTTCCTCGTGATCTTCAACATCGGTGGTCAGCTCCTCACCAACTTTGCTGGTTTTATCATACCCGGTTACTACTCTCTTGGCGCCCTCTTCTCCCGCGGCACCACCGACGACACCCAATGGCTTACGGTAGGTGAACCATGCGCCCTGTGTCGCGACCCATCGCTAACTTGAAGCAGTACTGGGTCGTTTTCGCTTTCTTCACTGTCGCAGAGAGCTTCGTTAATATCGTCTACTGGTTCCCCTTCTACTTCGTCTTCAAGTTTGTGTTCCTTCTGTGGCTCTCTCTGCCTCCCTTCCAGTAAGTCTTTCTTTCGCGCTCTGCGCTGCCTTGCGCTGTCCTCTCTTTTTTCTAACAGGATTCTAGTGGTGCCCAGATTGTCTTCCGCTCCTTCATTGCGCCCACCTTCAGCCGATACTTCGTCCAGCCCGGCGCTTCCAACCTGCGCTCCAAGGCCGAGGGATTCAGCAAGACCGAGTAATGTGTCTCGAGGTATCCTTGGCTTAGCCTGGTCAAGCGATCACATGCGTGTGAGATGTGTTCGCGCATAGCCCAACAACTCCAGGCTGGGCCAGCTCTTATCTCTACGATAATTGAGCAATGAACGACGAATGATTCCTGGCGTTGTCTGGGGTCGAATTTGGACTTAGATGAAGGGAAGGAAGTATCTATTACAGCAGAAAAGTGTGGTCATTCGGCATTCCCATTTCTATTTCGTCTTTGTCCCATTTTTTCCTATTGGACGGGTGTGATTTCAGAGGGGCGCTTTCCGAGATCATGAAATCATGTTATGAATGCTCTGGTGGAGGTGGTGTTGGAGGTAGCATTATCAGTAATGGAATTCAACTTATGTTTTGTTATCTATGTGCCCATCATTCCAAGGAATGTCCCTGCTTGCGATCCCTCCCGGGTTTCTCTCCACACCGGGGTCGCTCCAAGCTGTTGTGCATACGTAACCATCTTGCCGATCAGCCCTAAGGTTAAGCAGGACATGAACTTCAACATTGGAACATGCTATTGCATCATTTTTAGAATCCGCAGAGGACAGATTTACAACATGTCACGATATTGGCCAATCCATGGATATACGCCAGCGATCTATTTTGGGGGCTGTGTGGTGCCAGGAACATCCACAGGGATTAAGCTGTAACTGTGGCTGTGCTTCAGTGGCTGGTGCCTGCTTCAACTCTAGGACCCCTGAACATATTGATGACACTGGGGGGATTGCACGCCGCGTACTGTCATGTGCAACTTCCCCCAAGTTTAACTTGGCATTTTTTTTTTTTTGCCAAAATTGGTATCTTCTGTTCGCGGCTTGTATCTTCTTGACGCCCTCAATCTTAGAATGGAAGCTTCCGATTGGTGAGAGTTCGAGACTCAGTATCAGGGTTGCCTCTAACTAGCCACAAAAGCACACCGAGAGTATGCTCTCGTGATGGCCTTAAGCCCCCTCCAATCCCGCCTGGTGGCCTCGCTGGGTGCATCGCTTCTTCTCCTTGCCATCTACCTCCTTCTTTTCTCGCCACAACTTGCATCGGCAACGGAGTTACCGGTCCGCGACGGGTGCGATCTGGGCCTGAGTGGCCCTCTGGACGATGAACAAGCCGACATATTTGAGCCGGCATACCAGCCAGATTTCGCGGCCTTCGATCGGAGCATTATCGGCCGAGCGCCATCTGGTCTCAAATCGCTGGAAAACAACATCGTCAAATCTTGGAACCTGAACCCGGGGGAAACTGTGTGCTACGTCTTCACTACCGGCAGCTCGAGAACCCAAACTACGCAGGTTGAGGGGACATCTACAACAGCGACGGCGACAGCGGCGGGCAATGGCAAAAGGGATTTGGATACCGAGATCATAACGCCTCGAGCTGCCAAGCGGAAAATATACGTATCGGCGAACACCTGCTTGCAACCCACGCAGACAAAAAATGACACGAAGGATCGCCTGCCACCGCAGCTGATACTTGCGGCCAGCACATCTGGTGATACCGGCTGCTCCCAGCCCACCAGCAATCAGCCGAACCAGGCCAAGTTCGACGAAGGCAGTGCGACGGTGATCATCGAGGCCGAGGGTGACGTCTTCATCACCCTCACAGCGCCAAACGTGACCGAGGGTTTCGATGGTGTGTACAATTTCGAGGTTGCGGCATCCACGGATGCTTACTTCCACAGCTACGACGGATCCAAGAATACAACGTTGGACTCGAGGTTGGTGCATAGCGATGCACGCGGGGTACTCCTCTCAACCAACCCCTTGACGACTAATGAAAGCGAATACAAGACTTTTGAAAAAATGGACCCGTTACCATACAAGCTCTTTGTGGAAAACACGAATTTGGTCCTTTTTGATGGACTGAGAAAGTCTATCTGCGGAATGAAGAATGCAGCCAGGTCTTTTACTGATGACTTGGTCACGATGTCTATGACCCCCGGAATATACCAAGGGCCGAGGCAGCGGTTCCGCTTCGAAGGGTTGAATTCCAGCTCATCTTACCGAGCGATTCTTGTCCAAATGGACACTGGATCGGAGACAAAGACGGGAAAACGACAGAATGGAGATGAAGACTCCGGCAACGACCCGAGGAATGGAAAGATAGGAGGAGGCGGTGTTGTCTTTGGGGAGCTATCGTTTGACACGTCTTCCGAAAGTAAGCTTTGCCAACATGGGAAATGTAATATACGAAAAATGCTTGCTAACACCGATCTTAGAGTCTACATGCAAAATCGTGTCCAACCTTGAGTTTTGCGGCAACGTTTCCTGGGCTGTGCCCGGCAACAGCTCAGCCAGCAACGCTGAAATAGGTCAGGCGTATGATGATTACGCAAAGGGCATCTATGAGAGCTTCAAGAGAGTCATGATGCAGGTGCCTTGTGAGGAGGGAAACTCGTCTCGATACTCGCTCATAAGTTCTTGCGAGGAATGCGAAGAGGCATACAAGGAGTGGCTTTGCACCGTCACCTTCCCCCGATGCGAAGACTATTCCAGCTCCACCCCGGGTCTCAAAAGGAACGTCAACAGCCCTTTCCCTGATGGGTCAATGGTTGACGAGGAGGAGAGAAACAACCTGAGCAGTTTGCACAAATGGCACAACATGTCAAGGAACCTGTGGATCGAAGAGAATATCAAGCCAGGCCCATACAAGGAGGTTTTGCCTTGCGACGAAGTTTGTTTCGAGGTCGTAAGGCGTTGTCCAGCCGCCATTAAGTTTGGCTGTCCAAAGTGGGATTACCCAGGCTTTGACGGGAGCTACGCCATGCGAGGTTGGGACGACCAGACCGGTCTGACGTGTAACGCTCTTGGCACGTCCCAGGATCAAATGGGCATTGCGCACTTGTTGCAGCCACAGGCACTGGGGATTCTCTCCGTCTCACTGCTTGTATCTTTTGCCTTATACCTGTAGCGGATTTACGACACTAGAACTGGGCTTCACGATCATCATTCATCAGATCTTATCGGTCCTTATGCTGGCATGAATACACTGTTTTTTCTCATTTTGGACATCCATAACCAGGTTATTCGGGAGTACGCAAAAATTACCATGTAACTGTATATTTAATTTCGAGCGCTGGCAAACATTGAGTGTGCCGCATTCACCGGCTCATATCTGGTATCATGTAATACAGGCCCATTGAAGGGTAAACTATCATACAAACAGTGCAAACCACTGTGCTTCAGCCTCCAATTATGCTAATCCAGCAATCCCGTCGATGAAGATGTCTGAAGGAGGTTTGCGCCCCTCACGCCAAACCCAAGTTTTGGTCGTGTAATTTGTGAAGATGCCCGTCATGAACCCTTTGCCTTGCTGTCGGGCGCAGTCTTGTTCTTATATTCATCCACTTTGCGTTCTAGATCTTTTATAGTTTCTATGAGAGAAAAGAGGAACCCCTAGTTAGCTACATGGGAACTGCGCACGGCTCGAGAGGTGCCAGCCATGGCGGGCCGTAGCTTACCGGCTGTGTCTGCTATTATCTCGTCCGTCTCAAGTTTCACCCATGCCCAGTACACGAGCTGATATGTAAGGACGGCGCCGAGGACGACTTTGGCAATCGGTCGGGTAAATGTCTTGTAGAACTGGCTCTGTGTCGTTCGAGCAATTGGACGTTAGCGCCGGCACACACAGCCTTTCGCAGTGGGAGAGGATTGATTGATCTCATTCTTACGGTAGGGTTCGGAGCTTTCGTCGAGTACGGGCGCGCCGTGCGGTAGAAGGGACGCTGGAGCAGCGCCGGGCGCAGCATGGGTATTCGCGGCGCCATGGTTGGTTGTGAATTGGATGTTGGTATAGAAAGAAGCATCAATAGCTATGAACAGTCCTTCCTGGGAAGTTTAAGCTTGGGTGTGGCGGTGCACCCTGCGTTTTCAGCCACATCCACCATACCATGCCTTAATCAAGAGTCTCCTTTGCACTGGGAGATGCTACCATTTTAATACGTCGGTATGGCTCAACTATATTTATTCTAGTCATTTTATAGCCATGGACTCGAAAGCCAGTACCAAAGACTGCGAGCCTTCCATGAGTTGGAAGCACATTCACTGACCGGGATGGGCATAACAGTCGCCAATGACGTCTAGCTGCCAGGGGTCATCTTAGCTCGCCCCATCGTTCCTTCTACAAAACTGCATTTACTTTGGGAGATGCTGGGATCATGTCCTTGAATCGCGACAGCATTCCGCATTGTCGTGTTCCCACCAAACGCTTTCCGTCCTCAGTGCTCTGACCAACCCGGTTTGGCCATGATGAACCGCTGCATCTGCCTTTTCATCCCATCCATCTGTCACCCTCTTCCACTCGTTCATGTAGACATCTCCTCGTTTCATAGGCTTCTAAGCCTCGCTCACTTTGTCATCTACCCTCTTAAAGCCGTAGCCGCCTTCATTGACCCTCTGCACCATGTCTGAACTTGGGCACCGTCCTTTGGACACGATGGCAACGGGAAACTCAGGCCCATGCCCAGAGACCAGGCGACTAGTAGCTTCCGTAGGTAGTATGGGATATGAACTCGGGGGTACGAACGCCTGATGATAGCCGCCGAATGACAAACGAAGTCACCTGTCTCAGCCCAGGCATACAGAGCCATTCCTCTTGAAAGCTGGCAGCGCTCGTGGATACGGAGCTGTGAGGGACAGCCGGGCGTCAAATCGGAATGTACCTGCTGCGGGATCAAAACAACAGGCAATTCCAAGCTCCGCGTGTGCCAATTTGAAGGGGGGCTGGAGACTGGGCACGTCGACAAAAGCAACGCCGAATATGCCAATCTGAATGATGCTCTGGTTGTGATTACTAGCACGGCATCTGCGAACAGTACCGTCATGCTCGTGACTTTGAGACCCGTAGCGATCTAGAAGGACTCTTCACGTGTTGTAAATCAGGGGGAGATACCGTCATTGTCGGGCTTAAAGACTGCTTGAAGAGCAGCAAGAGGACCTGCCTGTCCTCTTGCTGCCTAGGGATCGAGACTGCTCGAAGGCTTTGTAACAGGCAAGTCCAGCACTGTTTCTGCCGTGGGATCTGATCGACGAATTTACGTCTGCCTCGCCAGTAAGCCCAGAGATGTCCGCGAATCCGACGTTGAAGAGCGGATACTAAAGCCCAACAGCGCGAGGCCAATTGGTCCGAACAAGAATGTTGCATAGAAAACTATGCCGAGTCTATTGTTGTCAATGTCGTACTAAAGCCCCACGCTTTCCCTCATCAATGGACCAGCACTCTCTTTGAAAGGAGCCTTGGCGGGATCCTTGGACTCCGTCTTGAAGTATAGCTTGTCGTGGCCTGTCAAAAGCCGGCCCAATACAACGAACTCGTCCTCCCTTGTTTCAGTTCACCAACTAGAGGAGCCACGGCCGGACCGACTTCCTTCAAAGCAACTTTGAGGATCCTCTTTGATGGTGTGGTATTCTCTCAGGGTTTGCCTGGAAGCCAGGGGGGACTTGGGCGTGCTTTATATCTTCCTTTGTCCTCGGGATGATTGACTTTCTCGGAGACCTCATAGCAACTCCTTTCTACCATCTTGCCCTATGGCTTCAGCCTCTCCTTCGTACGCGTCCTGACACATGCCTGGGCTCTATGCATGCGATGGCTCCACTAGTCCGCGAAGACTCAATATGCAGAGCTTAGAAGCAGACAGGGCTTCGCCGGCATAACATGGACGATCGTCAATGGGCGGCTGTGTTCGAAGACGGGCATATTTCAGCTTGTGTGTCTTCATCCAGCCAAACTTAGAGCGACCCTGTGGTCGGCATTGCCAATGATTGGACGAGGCTAATCCAGGCTGATTGAGGCAAATTACCGTTCGACCGTCTAAGGTGCAGATGACAGCCCGCTACTGGATCACAATGGCCGGAGAGATGTTTCAATAGAAGCGTAAGCGCCGGATCTCGCCCAAACGAACTCCAATCCGTACGTTATTGCTGACAAGCCACGCAAGACTGTCCCAACTGGTCTGATTGCCCCGTTAGTCTTAGGTTGACGGTCCCATCCTCAAGGAGGAGAAGAGACTAGGCGGAGAGATGGTCGGTCACCAGACTATACCCACACAGTTCATGTTTGTAAATGAGCTAGCTGCTTGCTCGCTTGCTTGCTTGCTTATAGTAGTTTCTGAAGTCAAGTTCATTGCTGAAGGTAAAGAAGTGTCGCCTGAGAGGTCGTCCTCAACACAACATCAAGCCAACGGTGGCGGACACACCGGAGGATCCCCCAAGGCTCAGGCCCCAAATGAATCTGTTCTCGTTCATCTCAAGCTAGACGCCTTGGGTTTTAATGGACTAGTTTGCGATGGGGAAGCGCCTGATCCTCCCACTGACGGCAAGGACTGCAACCGCGACTCGTTGGTGCAAAGACTGCTCCTATTGGGCAGCCCAATTACACTTTTCTCCGCTTGAACAGCTCCTTGATCCAACTAGATCTCCAGAACCCCATTGATCTGTATAATTCGTGGCCCAGCGCTAACAATTCCTGATACCCTGATCTTGGCAAGAATCAAAATAGCACCTTCACTAAGCGGCTCGGCGTATATTTACACTGGACATTGCCACGGCTGTTCAGAAGCGACGTAGCAGCCGCCGGTAAAGATGAAGCTAGTAGCTCGAGCGTTGCAGAATTGTGCGCTTCTCGGGGCATCAAGTTGACGGCCGTTATCGAGGAAGCGGATACACACCAGCTCTGATCACGCTCCCCTAATATCCCCCTCCGTGCCCAACCGCGTTGGGTGGTCGTCCGGCATATTCCTGCTAGAGACACAACACAGTCCAGGGGAGTGAAGATCCCTGATTTTGCAGGTTGGGTCATTGAGAGTGATAGGGGGTGGAAGTTGAGGGATCTTGGTGTGAATATCGACCTACAAACTGGCGAAATATAATAGACAACGAAGAAAAGGATGCCGTCCCCAAGCAAGCCGAAGTCTTAATCGGGGCTAAAAATGATCTCGAAGAGTGGATTAAAAACAATGTTCCTGGACCTGAGCCTGAACCTTCAAAGACCGTTTGTTCCTACCCGTAAGTATCAACTGCGCCTACTGGCAAGCCTGAAGCCAAGTTTCTACCTAAACTTAGTCTGCTCACTTCCTCAACCAGTTATTTGCCCACTATCAGTCTCATAATTCTAATAATTTTAGCATGTACGATGACTTCGAGTATAGGGATAGAAAATATATTACCCGAGCGACTGCTTACTATTATGTGATCGAGTGGTATTCGGAGCCGCAAGATGATGATGGGATTGTTTTCGGGAAGCTCAAAAAGACGAGGCTTGACGCATGGAAGCTGAAGATCAAACTGGAGAACGCAGGTAGGAAACAGGCTAAAGACGAAGATGTGGCTGCCTTGTTTAAGGCGTGGCTCGGGAACACCAAACGCACTCGGACTATTTGCCATGGCGTCATGTACGAGGTGAATTGGAACCTTGGAGGGAAGCCCTGAATGTTCCGGCCGACACGTTTTGCACACCATTCTGGTTCAGGCCCCTTTCTCCCCAATCCACGCCTACTCTGGGCTGCTTCCTGTCCGTGAGCTCGCCTCCCTCCGTGGACCTAGCAAGCGGCACTGTCGAAGAGGAAGGCCGTTTTCCATGCCGGACCGCTCCTGATCACCAAATATGTGCCAAATACCTTTGATCACCATTGAGAATCGACAGCGGAGGATCAGCTCGCAAAGTTGCCTGACACGCTTACCAGAGCTCAGTAAAGGAGACTGGGTTTGCCATATAATCATATTACCCGAACAAGGACGGCAAGTTCCCTGGCACAGCAAGTGGTGAGGCGAATGCGCCAGAACGATACATGGTCTTGCCTACAGGGCCAGAGGATGAGAAGACGAGGTTTGAGGAGGGGCCATGCACTCTTGTAGAGAGGTACTGGATGAAGATCGGGGGTGAGGAGAAGAGATTTGGGAAGTAACGGTTTGGACGTGTACTAAAGATGGTAGCTGGCGTAGTGGTCAATGCTGTTGCTATGCAGTAAATCAAGATATAATCACCATTGAGGGGGCTTTGCCAGGTTCCTGGTAAGGGAGATGGCGGCGGTTTGGCATCTTCGTCTCTCACATCATTCCCCCCATGACAGCCTTTGGGCCTTCTCTAACATCATGAACTTGTGTACTTCACTCTCCTCTTTCAGCCAACTAATTTTCTCCTCACAGTGCAAGAGCACTGTTGAAGGAAGTGGGTTTCGTCCTTGCAAGCCATATAAGGTGTGGCCGACGGCTGTGGATTGAGCTAAGCCCGGGTGCATGAACTAGTTGAGGCCGTTCGAGAACATGCATCTCATGACATGGGTCTGGCAGATGCGTTGGGTTACATGGCTGATCATGACCATCTTTCCCCTGTCTTCCCAAGCTCCCCATAATTGGCATTGTGTCTGGCCTGAAAGCTCCCAATAATTCCTAACTAGTGTCCGACATATTGGCCCGCGATGTTGCAACACCAAAACACCCGACCACAAGTGACCTATTCGTCCCGGTTGCTTTTGGACTTCTTGAATACAGGTGAGGGTCTTCAGCCGTCTGTCAATTGCGCTCGAGCAATCGGCCTCTTCCAACCCAAACAACTCCATGGGTGGTTGCCATTCTTGCTTCTTCATCTCAAAGCACAATGCCGTCCTCGCACCGCCGCCTAGTCCACCGGCATGCTGAGCGTTTGCTCACTGGAAAGGGGCGTGAACTGGCTCCTGGCGAGTCTCGCATCTTCTCTTACTACGCACCATCTCTAGATGGTGGTCTTCACAACGTCTCAATTTCTCAAACTATCTCAGTTCCGGCGGAAGCTGGCAACGCCAAAGAGGCATCCCGCCGACCAATCAAGCTTGGGGTTCCATCTCCGTCCTCCATCGTCGTCACTCCGCGCTTCTCCCTCGCTCCGGGGGTCATTGACTCGGTCTACCCCACGCCTGGCATCAGCGTTGATCACACGATCTTGCCACACATAGTCTTTACAGACCCTCATTTTCCTTGGTCAAGATCACCGTCACCCGCTCATACCCCGGAAGATGAGGACAAAGGGAATCTCCGAAGCCGTAGCACATGGCTGGCTCTATTAGTGTTTTCTCTGGATGAGCTGCAGCTCAACCAAAGCCAGATCAAGCAGATTTTCCAGAACATGCCGCCAGATACTAAACTCGAGCAGAGCGAGACATGCACCCTGCGAACGTTGGCAGGCCATGCGCCTCTTCTGAATGACATCGAGAACCTGGTCAATACGACCGGGTTTAAGGAACATGAGGATGCCCTGGACGCCGCCGAGCCCACTGAGCTCATCATGGTGCCGGACAAGTTGTTCAACGGTCTCTTTGTCGCTCCCGATGGGCCACGAGACAAGTTAGATCTCGCTTGCTATAAACACATGGCGCACGTGAGGCAAGTCGCCACGGATGGCATGGTGAACGCTGGCGCAGACAGCGACGAAGCCATCTTCAGTGTCGTGGTCAGTCGGCGAACCGGCCCCTTTGACGCCGACACGCCAAGCACAATGATTGCTCATCTCGTCCCACTGAGCTGGGACGACGAGATGCTGTTGCCCAAGGACGAAGATCATGTTGCCATGGTCAGTCTGCACAGCTGGACATACACCTGTCTCCCATCTAAAAACAAGGCCAACACGCCTGATATGCTCGCCAATCTGGGTGATCATCTCACTGTTCTTCGCACTGATGACATCCAGAAGGACGCCCCTGCACCGTCAAAAGGGGAAGAAAAGGACTTGAAGGATCTCATTGCCGCCCGTCAACGTGACGGATACACACTTACTCGCCATCGCACAGTCACCGGAGAGGTCACGGCTGCTCTTCTGCGTGGACCACTGACGCCAGTGCAGGTCCCTCGACCATTGACAAACAACATGTTGATGCTATCAAACTTTGGGACCGACTTGGACACTCTTGATCCCCGTCTTGGCCTCATGGACATAACCTACTCCAGCGCCTGGCAGTTAGGCAAGTCCCTAGCCATGGCAGATGTAACCTTTTGTGCTGCTCTTGCTAGACATCGAAATGCGGTGCAAGGTGGTGGCCTCAACGCTGCTAAACGCGATGTCCGCGCGCTCTTTGACGGCGGCGGATATGGTACACGACAGCGTGCTGCTGGAAGAATGGCGGACTTGGTCAGGGGCTTGAATCAGATGAACACATCTCCGGATACCCGAGGCGGCGATGCTACTGCCGCCAGCACCAATCGATGGTCTTATGATGATGCCCATGAAGACCAACCGGGGGTCCGCACCCAACCCGTGGATATGCTCTCGCAGCCCACTCCACATATTGCCTCCAGGCTGCCTGCACAATCAGACGAGGCGGCTCTTCGTCTGGCTATGGCTGTTCAACTGGATACGAAGGATGAGGGCGAAGACGCGGGTGAGATCATGTACAATGAACATAACACACCCACAAGCCCTGACGATGCTCTAATCTACTCCTGGGTCCTCGATAAAGCCCATCTCGGCGACATCCCAGCACAATATCTCATACCGGACCCTGCATTCTTGCCTGAAGAGACGCTTCGTTTCTTCCATATTGATGCAAACTGGGTTGATGCTCTCATCGATGGTGCGCTGAGTCTCGCGAATCACTGGGGGGATAAGCCAGACAAGGATGTGAGTCGAGCGTCGATAAAAAAGGCCATCAACAAACGTCTTAGGACCGCCGACAAATCGCTGGGAGGCTGGCATGTCCAGATACCACGATATGGGTTCTTGCTACGCAGCCAATTGGTTGTGGAATTTCCAGATCTTACTGTCGATGTGAAGCTTTCGGACACACGTTCACACACATCACAGAAGAGGGACGGCTTCCGACACCTCAGGTATCCATATTTCAGTGGCTTCGACCCATAAAACGCCGCCTTACTTCCACAAAGTTTCAATCCTCTACCTCACCAAGTTTCCCAAATTTTCTTCTCAGTTCATAACTACCTATGCATGGCCAAAGTTTAGTTTGGATTCACTCTTAAACCCCAGCACCGAGCCCAGCTCAACATGGACACCTTCGATCCCCATCCTGCTTCTCCCTCGGCTTAGAGCGCCGAAGGTTCAGCTCCCATGACGCGAACTGCTTCTGGATCGACTGCTGCTACCTCGGTCGCAAGCGGAAGCGAAACCAAACACAAGTCCATCACTGCATTATGCGCTTTGGGTATGTTTTACACTCAACTGGTCCGTGTATCAAATCTGGGATTTCCTAACCACCAATAGATATTCCTACAGTCAAGATAGGATCTCAGGAGGATCCCTCCGTCGCTATTAACAACATTCAAGAAGCCTTTCTCACTAAAATTACGGGAGTAACGCTCGAAAATTTTCTTCGGTGGAACGAATCGGAATCAAGACGTGGCCGGCTGTTTTTTTACAGTTCTGAGTACGAGGTACTCATTATCAAATACCCTTCTGCGATCCATGAGTATCTCCATCTTGGTCTTTGCCACAAAATCACACGCAACCTGAGCGAGAATCTTGATAAGGAGATCATCCCACTTGGATCTACAACATTCAAAAGGATGCAAGGCGGAAATGTTGCTGCTACTGCTGCTGGGGAAGGAGATTCAATCCTTAGGCTTGCAGATAGGGGAAAGAATAATGGATGGCCTACTTTTGTCATCGAAGCTGGTTGGACGCAGAACAGAGCAGCCTTAGTTGCTAAGGCACATTGGTGGTTTGAAGCATCAAACAATGCAGTCAAGATTGTGCTCTTAATCAAGGCAACACCACTGCAAATCCAAATTGAGAAATGGAAAACCAGTCCTTTACCAAGACCTATTACCCGACTCTACCAGAGAGAAGCAACTAACCTATATCCGAAAATACATCCGCCTATTCTGACAATCAGTCGAGCCTCAGCTAATAGTCCTAACGAATACAGGGTGACTGGCACTCCCTTACGGCTGGAGTTCCGTGATGTATTTCTCCGGGACCCAGTACCACCTGAAGGAGATATCTTGGTGGAGGAGAGTTTTTTTCGGAAGTATGCGGAACAGGCTTGGCAGGAAATTTGAAGAAGTACCTGAGAAAATAACACCAGTATATATTCCCAGCTGATGACGGGCTGATGAAAATTGCTTGTGACTCGGGTAGCACGGTGAGAGATGTCCTGCTCGTCAAAACCATAAAGGACGCGAGCTGCCGGATACCGAGGGCAGAGGTTGCCCAGTATGGTGGGGTCAAGGAAAGAACGTCATATGTCAACCTGTTCTACGAGCTGCAGGAGGGAAATGGAGAAACAAAGAGGGAGACGTCATGTATGATACTGGTGCTGTTGTCCCAAAGGGTGTTTGGTGGAAATGCCTAGTGTAGATCAATGGACACGTTGTTGAGAAATGCATTGAGTCATCGTGTGCGAGGGGCTCCATGTTCATCGCCTCAGCCCAGAATTGAAGCAAGTATATCTCATATACACCAGTGACTCTTATTGCAAGGGGAATGAGACGAGTTTGGTGGAAATGCAAGGAGCTGGTGGTCTTAGCCTGGGGTGATGAGTCAGCGGGATTGGACGTGTGTCATTGGCTGGATTGCCTGTAACCACATACCTAATAAGGCATGCTGTAATTAGCGTGTTAGGTGGCCGGCAGCCATGTCCCGTTCGTCTGTTTTGGCCCCTGTAGACGACACATGTCCAATCCCGGGATCGTCACACCTCTTCCGCGACACTGTGTCCCCTTCGAATTCCACCTCGTTGTCCCTTGGGAAATCAATCAATTGATCGCTAGTATAAAAGACGAAACCGCCCCTTTCACCCACGAGGTCAACGTCTCCCGACCCGAAACCACTTCTAAATTCCAGTTCCGCAACCTGTCCTTTAACACAAATCTAGCACCATGGTATGCTCTGCTATAGCTCCCGTTGTCGCATGCTCCAAGCTGACACCACAACCAACAGGCCCAGACACTCGAGCAGCGCCGCCGCAACGCCAAGTTCGCGAAGACCCAGGAGAACCGCATGGGCAAGTCCGAGGACCAGATCAAGGCCCAGAAGGCCAAGGAGGTGCACAAGTCGCCCATCTCCCTCATCTGGGTTGGTACGTGAACTCCCTCCTGTCCAAACCCGCCCCCGTTTCCGATCGCTAATCGCCGTGCGCAACCGTATAGTCATTCTGGGCTTCATCATCTTCGGCGGTCTGATATTCGAGGCCTTCGAGCACTTCTTCGGCAAATAAACGATGGAACAGCGTTGCTCTTTCCTCTGTGAGGGAATGTGGGATAACAACTTCAGGGAACGCGATCGACTGGCATCCTGCACCGACCGAACGACCCGAGTCACTGGCCGAGCGAATTGTTTCTTATACAAAGGGTGGAACTAGGACCTCCTATCTGTGCCGCCCTGGCGATTATTTGTTTTGATTGCGGATTTCTTGCACTTTTTTTTTGTTCCTTGGGATGGGGAATCTTTTACACCTTTCTCTTGTACTTTGATTAGAGAGAACAATAGCAGACGGCGGCGCAAAAGGTGAAAATGGAGAATGGGAATTGTCAAAAATGCTCATCAATTCAATGCTAAAACTAGGTATCTACACCTGGTCACTTTCGTATGCCTTTTTTTCTCCGTATCACTCAACGCCGTAGGAGCCGCGAAATGCACCGTGGAAGGAATCTGATATTTGAGGAAACATGTACAAATTTCTCTTGCGATGTGAGTGCAAGAAAGAGGGTGGCGAGCGGATTCTGATGTGACTTATGCACCCAGACCACGGCGGTGGCCGCCGCCCTCGTTCTTGGCCCGCATGCCGTCCTCGAACTGCCGTTGCAAGTCTGCCTCGGCCTTGACGGAATCCAGGCTGTTTTTAGCCTTGCTGCCAGATGCGGAGGAAGGAGCTGCCGTTGCGCCCTTCTTTTTACCGCCGAGAAGGCGGAGCATCTTGGCCTGTCTTTCAGCACCGCCGTCCAGTTGCTCCACGTTCCAGGTGGCTTCGGTGTCCTCGGCCGGCTCATCGGACTTCTTGTCCTTTTTCCCCTTCTTTTCCTTTTTTTGCTTCTTCTCCTTCTTGCTGGGATGTTCTACGTCCTCGGCAGGGGTCTCCTCCGTGCCGGCAGCTGATTCCCTTTTGCGCTTCTTTTCCGACTTCTTCGATTTCTTGGTTTCGGGTTGTTCTCCCTCGTCAGCCACGGCGGGAGCTGCCTCGGACTTCTTTTTGCGGTCCTTCTTGGCTTTCTTGACCTCAGGTTCGGCTTCAGCTTCAGCTTCAGGCTCAGCTTCTTCGCTGTCCTTCTTTGCCTTCTTTGCCTTCTTCTCCTTCTTGGGTTTGGGCTCGGACAATTCCTGAGCACTATGCACCGAGGCGGCATCGCTCTCTCGTCGCTTCTTCATGACGATCTCGTCAGCTGGGACGTTCTTCGGAATCGGAACCTCGGCCACGGGGGCACCCCCATCCTGGGAAGCGCTAGTATCATCGCTGGCCTCGGATGAGGAGTCGGAATCGTCATCGTCATTGCTCTCGACAGCAAGATCGTAGGCCTCCGCCTCATCTTCTCCTGATTTCCCCTGAGCCTTGCGCTTCTGCGATCAAAGTATGAGTTTCAATGGAACACGCCTTGTAAAGGGGGGGGGGGGTGGGATGACTCTTTCCGAACCCACCTTGTCAGCATCAACCAGGGCCTGGTACTGGGCGGCCGCCTGCCGTGACTTGGCGAGCAGCTTCGCCGCCTGCACCTCCAGATTCTTGGATCGCTGGAGGAGCCGCTCCCGTTTCCGTTCGAGCATCTTGGGCTGGTTCTTCTTCTCCTTCACCGCCGCCCGTATTTCTGCCTTGCGCTCCGCGGTCCATTTGGCCGCGGGGGCCTTGTTGGCCTTGCGGGCACGCTTGGCCTCCGCCTTTGCGTGCCGCTTGGCCTTGCGCTCCTCGGCTCGGACCTTGCGGAGCTCCTCCTTGCGATTGGTAGTCGCTCCTATACGTAGAGACATGGTAAGACGGACGTATTCATTCGACATGGGGTGGAAAATGGAGAAGATGTTCTTCAACACAGGAAGTCGGGAGGTGAAACTCTCCTTGGCCGAACCTTTGCTGCGTGAAGATGCACCGAGCTGGATCAAACAAGAATAGGGCTTACTGACCCTGCGGAGGGTTTTGGGACTGATCGGCGTCCGGAGACATGGTGGTAAGAGTGAAATCTGCAATGCTGCTGACCGAAATGTTACGAATATAAAGCCGCCCAAGACGGGAAAGGCGACGAGGCGTGGATACGGAGTGTCAGAGGCTCAGGATGAGAACGACGTTGTATTGGCAAAAGGGCGTGCGCGTCCTCCGCAAAATAAGGATGTATTCGTCTTATGTGCGCCAATTTATCTCCGAGGAGATGGGAATGATATGACGTGACGAAGGGGGTGTGCGGGTTCTGATTGGCGACCAAGCCTGCGGCAAAGTAAGGCAGCCTATGTGGTGAGCTTCAGCAACGAGGCTGGTGATGAACTTTTTTTTTTCTGCCGCGATTGATAGCGTCTCGAGGTGGGCTTCGGCCGGGCGGTGTGAAGCTACCGCCCCACGCTCTGCTGATCGTTGGAAGGAACCGCTCGCGAGATCTTCGGTAGCCTGAAACTTGGACGCACCAAGGGTCCAGCTCTCTGCGCCGACGTGCTCACCAACCTATCTATAGCCTGTAAGCCTGATGAAACTCGTGAAGCAAGCACGCGATATGCAATCATGGTACCATCAACCAGCCATCAAGAGCTCCAGTCCAGCAGCCGTGTGGGATAGCTTCAAGGGGCGGCATACAGCGACCGGCGGTACCTACCTATACGAATTACAGGGCCTTGCTTAGTGCCAACCTCGCTAACCTAATTGCGACCTAGTAGCCAACTCGGTCCCGGCGCCCCGCCACTCCCGCCTGCCCCCCCACTCTTCCTGGCGGCAGTCGCCCAAGCCGAATGCCGTTCCTCCATCATCAAACTGGCTGAAGTTGGAGGCCACGGACACTGGTCTAGTACAGAACAGTAAAAGGGTCCCGTTGGCCTTTTTCGCTTCGTTCTGCTTTTGGACTGCTCGCCCGCCGATCATGCCGCATTCTGACCTGCCAGGCAAGAAGAGGCGCTGGGCGCGTAGCTGAAAGTGGCACCCTCATGCGTGTCTCGTCCTTCTTGGCCTGGCCCGGGCGAGTTGCAAGTGATCAATCCTCTGCATTCACTGCGACACCCATAATATCACCGTCACTCCCTCCCATGCAGGCGCAAGCGAGGGCGGTCTGTGATGCTTGGGCCCCGAAACATGCTTTTCTTCTCGTGTGCGCTGCGCCAGCTTTTCCACCATATTCACCGTTACGGTCTCATGCCAGCAACCGGGAATTCAGATGTCACCCGGGAGCCAAACCATGGACGGAAGGGGGTGGTCAGGCGTCGACCGGCAACCCGGGCAGAGGGTGTCACGGAGCGCAGTCCTTTACGCGTGTTTACTCATCTGCCCGCCCGACCCCCCGAACCTACAAGAGTACCTTCTTGTGTAATCAACCTCTCAGCCCTACCAATGTAACGAGCTGAAACCGCCATGGGAAGCATATACGTGTATTGGACAAACCCTCGAGGGGCCACGGCAGCCTAATCTCACGCAAATTAGGTATAACCTGGGAGGTTGGGTCAGCTCCTGCCTCGTACTCGGGGCTGGTAACCATAGGTGTTTTTTCTTGACGCTCGTCGTTGTCGAGGAGGCATGGTCTTGTGATGGTGGGGGGCTTCCGACTCGCATTTCCAGAGAGTGTAATATGCGGGCAGACCGTGGTGTGGATCCGGAAATCGGAACCTGTCACATATTCTTGACGAGCACAGCATATTGGGTGGGAGGGGGTTGCGGAAGGGACGTACTCCTTTCCCCTGTATGAGGTAGCGGATTTGTAACACAGGCGAAATATGAGAGACAGGCCGACTGGTGGAACGGTGCCTGTTGCCATCTTTGAGATTATCTCCGTACTGGAGGGTGGCCATCCCCCCCCCCCCCTCCTCCTCCGAACTGTCTGGGGGAACCTTGCCATGCTGGTGCGTCTTACCATTCTTCCCCGTGCCTTGCTTTCATCATGCCAAAGAGTCGAGAAGGCAACATCGGCCTCATTACATACTGGGGACCGCTGACCTATGGGAGTACCGATAGCAGGGCTCGATGGACGGTTAAGCACACCCAAAGCGGCCAACCCTTGTATGTGATGTGATGAATCTCCTTCTCTGGATCTCTCTGTCACCATTGGGTGGGTGGTGGTGGTGGTGGCGCCTGCGGCGAGGATCGACCAAGGCGAGGAAAGCCCAAAAAGCAATAGAAGAGAGACAGAGGCAAAAAGGAACTGAGACAACGTTCGTGCTCTTCTTCAAGACAACTCATTCCATACCTCCACACCCCTTCCAACGGGACCCTTCTCACACCGCTCGCTGCAAAGGCCTTGGTCATGTTTCCCGCCCCGGATCTGTGGAGCTGCATACCTAGTTTAGCTTCTTTTCCCTCCTTGATCCAAAACAGTGGCTGGCGGGATATGGCCGAGATGTGTGGAGGGTGATACTGGACTGGGCACAGTAGGCCTACGCCGGAAAAAAAAAACAAGGTACTACCTACGCAAGAGCGGCCCAGGACAAACGCCGCTCACCGCGGCCGTGGTAGCTGGGACGGGAATCGTATTGGCGGACGCCCTGTTCCTCATCTGCAGTCACTTTACACAGCCCGCAATCGCCGATACTCCCGCTCCCCCATGACCCCCTCGTGGTAGATTGGTAATGTCAGGTTCCAGGGAAGCTCTGCAGCTTTCGTCCGTCGCTTTGCAGCTTCGTCCGTCTCTCATCATCACACGGGCAAGTCCGAAATCGGAGACATGAGGAAGTATTGTTATTCATTCTAGTTTGAGGCCCCTGTGTGATGCCCGTTCATAATACTTTAATTGCCATGTTTCTATGGGAGTTGAAAAAAAAAAAAAAGGAAAAACAATCCCAAAAAAGCAAGCAACCGGGTTCTTGCTACACGGTTCCCCTTTATGTAAACCTGTCGTTCTTGTATTATGTATACAAAATAATCCACATAATCAAAGGAAGAAAGAGGAGCGAAAAGGGGTCTCATCCACAGGAGTAAGTATATCAAAACAACAAGCCAGCTTCTACGTCTGTGCTCAACAGGGAAGCGTATCAGTCGTACGTTGAAAGCCGTATGCTGTGCAGCCATTGACGTAGGCGGAAGAAGGGTTTGCGGCCCCCCCTTCTTTAGAACCGTAGATAGCCCAAGAAAGTTCCGTGTCGTGAAGCAAAAAGAGGCTAAGGTGAAAAGCAACTCTTATTATTTGAGGCTATGTTATACTTGAGATGCCCCTGGCGTCAGCTTAGGCGCCACGCCTGCCTAGCGCGAGGGAACAACTTACACGATGGGTCCCCGTCCGTGGGGATTCTCATTGGGGTGTCAGCGGGTGGCGACCGTACGGTGGGAGCACGGGGCTGTAGACGTAAGTCTGATCGTCGAGGTATGCGTCCTCGGTGCTACTGCTGCCGTAGCTGGGTGATTGTTGGAAACCCTGCCCGTAGGGCATGTTGTAATACCTGCTCCTGTATGCTTCATCTCCGGCGTAGGTTTGTTCTCTTCTGCTGCTCCGCAGTCCAGCCGAGTCGTGCGTCTTCTTCAACACGTGGGTCATGTTGACGCTTCCCCAGGGCAGACCGGAGAGCTCTGAGTCGTTTGCGAAATCATCTGCCGTGGGTGTCCGGTAGCTGTTTCCAGCATGCTCTTGATTTCTCATCTCTCTCTCCGCCTTTTCTTTATTGTCCCTAGCTTTTTCTCCTAAGGGGGGAGGGAAGGGTCATATTAGTACGCCGTGGCGGAAATAGGTTAAGGTGATAGAGGACACATGGGAGACTTACGAAACTTCCTCTGGGCAATTCTATTTTGGATCCGTCTTCTCTCTTCGGGGTCTGTCACATCGGCCCAGTCTGCATCCTTGTTGGCTGACTTGGATTTCTTTGGAGTCGCTTCAGGGCTGCTTGCTTTCGAGCTGATAGAGCTGTGTCTGGTACTGCGAGGCGACATTGTGGCTGTGATATGGATATTGTTGAAGCTTTTACTTTCTTTGTAGTGATGTTTGGTTTTGTAACGCTTGGTATGTGTGAAAGACGCCTCGATGTGGGAGAAGGGGGGGGGGGGGGGGGGGGGGGCTGCTGCTATATGGTGTTGGATGGAGGAGTAGTGTAGTACCGGTGTCTTTAATGTCGAGAGTCTAAAGTCCAAATTGGAAGATATGGCGGCACAAGATTAAGAGGAGAGATCTTTGGAAGGAATGAAGATGGGAAGACACTGAGAAGAGTGAATCTCGTCTCAGACGGTGGAATGTACGGGGAAGATATACTTTTTGAACTTCCAATGGCAACATCAGGAGGGGGAGGACATCTTGGCATAAGAGGCGTGGGTGCTTTTTATAATATGGTAGGGGTGAGTCGAGCAAGACCTGGAAAGGAAAAGGTGTAGAAAATGCACTCCTCCGTTCTAGAAATTGCAAAAGCAGACTAAGATCGCTGGACGGATGTCTTAAGCGACGTAGCACGACCCGGCGGGGAGAAAATATGACCCTATGCGAGCCGCACGGGGGTCTCTCTCTCAGGGAATACCAGATGTTGAGATGGGCCAATGTCATAACGGACCGGTTAGTATGCACGCTTACAGTACATTTTGTTGACGTGCTTTTGGAGGAGGCGGCTGCAGAACAGGTGCCGGCAGGGGCCGGCGGAAAAGATGTGTCAAGACGGGAGTGAGACCAGCGCCTCATGGCCCTGTCTCGATTGGTGGTGCTCGTAAGATGTTAGGAAAAGACGGACTGCATACACCACCCACCATCCATCATCATCCCTACGAGGCGGGCGGAGACACAGCAAGTCGCGGGGTGACGCAGACGGGCGGAATCAGCAGCGGACGACCTGAAAGCTACAGGGCATCCCACACCAAACCCTTGGTTATTTATCCCACGCCTGTTTGGAGGCTTGGACGGCCCTGGTCTGGATGCACCCAGGCGTCGTACATGATCTTGAACACTGCTGTGATGTGCCCCATTGTGGAGTCAACTGTCTAGGGTTTTCCCATGTCAGGGACAAGCAAGGTTGTAAAGTGTGGTTGTGGATGCTTTGGCGATCAGAGAGAGGACTAAAGTACGGAACCATGGGAAAAAAGCTGCTACGGACAGGCGGTGGCATGTAAAGTGAGTATGTTAGTCTGCCTATCTACCTATGTGGCAGCACAGACCCTTGCCTCCCAGCCAAGGAGCAGCCACATGGCTCGATAAGCGCCGCGATGCCTCCGGCCGATCAAGATGAAGCCCATTGTTCTCCAATTTTGACTGCCGTGATCCTCGGCAGCTGGGGAAAAAAGGTGCAAGTGGGCGTGGGAGAGGCTGGCAGCCACAATCGAAAGCGGCGTTCGGCCTGATTCGAGACTGGTAATCATACAGAGCGAAATAGGACGGTAGGGACCAAGACGAGATCCAGAAAGGTCCCCACTGCAATTCCCACTCTGATTGCAAGACGGCTGGCCTCTGTGCTCAGAAATTGGAAGGGCGTGCTGAGTGCTTGGGCAGCCAAGTCCAATTCCTACCTTACCCAAACGGCCTGCGAATTTTCAAACGGGCTGGTCCCCACTGGAAATCTTTCTTGTTTCGCTCACATGCATGCCTGTCCCTGTCGGCTCGATGGAGGCATGCTACGCGGCTGCAAGTACGCACGTATATGTAAGGAGGAGCCGTGGCCACTTCACCAGGGTTGATTGCGAGTAAGCGCAGCAAGAGGGTTGGGCATTTGTCGGAACCGATTGAGGACGAGTGAGCCGGTGTGTCTTTGGAGCTACCTAGTTGGTAGGCAGTCAGACCATGTGCGTGACGTTGGCTGCTACCTACTTGGCTCGACCGGTGATATTCACACGACGCAATCGCCCAGATAGGATGATGCATCCCAGCACGCCTTGGGCACACGGGAGCCGTAATGGACGGTCCTGCAACATCCAATCACCCCTGTCTCCTATATCATCTGGGGATATCAGCGCCTCGCCAGATTAAAGCGGACTCCTGACTGCTCCCTGATAGGAAAGGCGATTCGTATAGTGCGTATCCACCGATCGCTCAAGGATTTAGTCTGCACGAGGAAGGCCGCCGCAGATGAAAGCAAAACATGATGACATGGGAGTGGGCAGATGGGTACCCGTCAAGAAGCCCAGGACAGCCTTTGAGGAGGACCTTTGTAGGTTCATCTTGAATTTGGTTGAGCAGTTGAGTGGGGGTGGAGAAGAGACCCGAGCAGCCCCACCCTGTACGACTCCATCCACGACCTTGGCTGCTGGGATGGGCAGAGGCACCCTGGCGACAAGGCGACGAAGGCCGCCCACAGCTTGCGGCAGAGGCATAGAGGTGCATAATAAGACAGGCTGGTGTGTGCAGGCCGGCCCTGCTTAGGGTCGGGTAGGTACCTAGCCTGCCGCTAGCTTACCTTAGCTTCGAGGCCGAGGGACATATTTAGTGGGGTGGGCCGGCCCAGTTGGAGGATGCACGTCAACGGCCTAACTCAAGAGAGAGATGTCTTGTTGTGGTGGCTCACGGGCCCCTCTCACGCCCGGCAGTTGGAGGCTATTGGCCAGCGCAAGCTTCGAGCTCTCCCGCCCGGCGCCAGGGGCGTTTTCAGCTCTCCGCCGCGGAGACAATGGAGGAACTTTCTAAGGAATCCAGCCCCCAGACAACCCAGGTGCCGCCTAGGACAAGGAGCACAGCGGGCGAGCTGAACAGAGACAAGTCGGATGGAAGCCATCATGTCGCCTTATTCTCCGGCAAACCACGTCATGGTTCCACCATTTCAAATCAACCGATTTCTCGAAGTCTCAAATCTGCCAGCAGTATACCTAGCCTCAAGCTATCCAGAAATGAGGCAAGCGCCCAAAGGCTCGCAGAAATGGAAGAAAATGCAGTACAGGACTCCATTTATGTACTTTGCTGAGCGTTGACAGACCATCAAGTCGTCCCAGGTGGCAGCAACCACCTGCCTCTCGGCGTGTGCCTGCCTGCCATTGCCACTTGGCTGTTTCACTTTGCTGGTTCCCATTCTGGGACTTGGCTGCGTCTACTCTGTTGAGTCAAGGTGACCACCATTGTGCTCCCGATTGATGTCGTGAAGCATGCCCAACAGAGTAAATGAAAGACCTACTCTCCCGCACAGGCTGGAGACACACCCCCAACCCAGCTGTCATCCACTGATCTTCTGCCAGTTTCAGACCCTACTTACAGGTGAGTAATGGGCAATTGCACCATTTGCCAATCGCGTTGAATCCCGCTGCACGAGAAGATACCAGGCCGCCTCCTACATGCTCCTCTCCTGATCTTTCCTCCGATTGTCACGAGTGTCCAAGTGTTGGGTGGGGGGGCGTTACTCTAGTAAGGCCTTCTTACCAACTCGTCATCCTCAGTTGTCAGATACGGGACGCGAGAGTAGCGGGGGAAAGAGCTATGCCACACCGTAAACTCATCGCCAAGTAGGACTCGGGGCTAAATGCGGCCGCAGAAAGTTGTCTCTGCAATACTGTATCGGCTTTTCGTGAGCTTTTTGGTGGGTTGCTGTTAAATGCCTGTCTGAATTCTGAGGACAGGCTTGAGTCTCGACCTAGCACCAGAGACAATGTTGCACAGGAATCCAATGAAAAGTCGGTGGTGGGGAACCAAGGTAGGCGCCCTACCTAAATATACTCACATGCGTTACTGGTGCATATCCATGCTGTGTAAGCCTGCTGCACGATTCCCTGGGGAGAATTGATGGCCGCCGACGTGATTTCTCGTTTCACTTCCTGGGCATCTAAGCGAGATCTCAAGGATGCTCTCCAGGTTTGCAATGAAATTGCTTTTCTGGTTGTGGTGTCAAGGTTGGTAGTCGCGGTTTTAAGTTTGGTCAACACTCGTAACATATGTTTAAATAACGTCTTAGATACTCCGCGCAGTGAAATGCCGCTTCGGACATAGGAGAGATGGAATTCGACGACAGAAATCCGGCTGAACAAGGTCGTTTCCATTGTAGAAGGAGGCCTCGCTCAATCGATCGACCAGGGTAGGACCAGACGACGTTAGCACATCTGCTCGTTGTAATTCTATGCTCCATTCAATTCTCCTTACTAAAAAGTAATAGTCATGGTGGATTTTTTCTGTTCCAGACGTGTGTCGAATGATGTAGCCACCGCGCCCATGCTCGGCCGCCTTCGTTAACTTTAGTTTGTCCATGACGATCAATCACTGGGACCTATGCAAGAAGCGGAAGGAAACGAAGGGAACGAAAAGCGCGACAAAAAACCCATTATGGGATTGAAGAGGGAGTAGGCTGGCAATATTGCTGAAGTAGTGACAGGTGACATGGATACTTACCGGTCCGGGGACTGGCTTCCGTTCAACCTCCGTCTTCCCTCCACCCAATGTGGGAAATCTACCAAACAGGGTCGACACACCTTAAATCCCTAGACGCATGGGGGCAACGCTCATGGAGTCGTTCATGTTTAATTCCCTTCAGATGAACCGAGTCAGATGCTCAAAGCCAGCACTTTGAGCACGTTCGCGACGCATGCTCGTAAAGGTGAATGATGACATTAGAGCGACCGATATTATCAACGTAGAAGTGGAAAGTTGATTGGTTCGTATTGCTCTGACGAAATCATGCATGCGCCTCACCCGTAGGTGGTCCGTGATAGATGGGTAGCATCCTCGAGTCTCGCTGTCTTCCCTGCCCTTGAAGTTGGTGAGTTGGGTGGCCCCCCAAACGCCATCCCGTCCTGTGACAGGTACGGTCTGCCATCCTCAGACGAATGAAGATATCGAAGAATGGTTTTGAGGCAGCCGGTATTCATCGGTAATGATTTCCACCGCACAGCATTCTAAAAAGGGACAAGTGCAGCCAGCTGAAGGCATGGGGCAGGGGGGCCAAGGTGGGAGTGCAGATGGACGGATGCATTGACAGATAGCTGGCGTAGTATTAATATCTAAGGGTGTCCTGGAATCAGTAGGCGTCAAGACTAGCATGACGATCCGGTCTTATGAAACGATGAATCAACGATTGTCTTTCCTACCCACCAAGAAAAGAAGCTCGTAGGCAAGAAGTATGCAGATCCCTCTGCGGGAAGAGCAACCATCTGCTTTGGGGGAAAGTGCGCGGACTCCGAAATCGAAACCAGTGGGAATGTAACCAGGGTTACCCAAGTTTGTCGCTGCCGAATGGGACATTGGTGGTTGGAGCTCGACAAACTTGACGCTCTACGGCAGATTGCCAGCCGCTTGCTCGATGCCATAGAGATCCCTTCCAGGAAGGATTGGATATTCTATCTCCCAAACTGAGAAATATCAATAATGGTTTTGCAAGCGAGCTGTGCGGCTTGATGTCGTCGTGGCCTTGAGAACCCCCCAATTTCAAAGCTCGAATACGCCTGGCTTGGCATCACAGCGACCAACTGGAGATTCCGCTGCCAAATGGAGGTGGCCTTCCTTTGCGAGTGTTCGACTTGATGGTCGGGGCTTCTGAGTCAGCCATGAGACTTGATGAGAGATGAAAAGACCTGGAACTGGCAGGGCGAACAAGTTGTTTATGAGGATTCGACTTTCTCGGCAGGCAAGGAAGGTGCTACGGAAGTCACGTGCATCACCAGAGTGAGCGGAACAGACTTTCGTCCCTGGCGATCAGCAACAACCGTTGGTTGCAGCACCCGCTGCGGGTTGTACGCATAGTATCGCCGAGAGTTTCGCCATAGTAGGAAGCGAAAGTCCCCTAAGCTTCTTTTAGCCTGATATACGGCGCGGCATTTGAGGATCGTCGGTGGGAGCATGTCGGCAATGAGATACCTATAGGCGATGATATATTTGTAATCGCTAGTACTTTCGTGTAGTCTGCGTTTAGAAGTCTTTGAAGATATTGGTCGTAATGCCAACTCACATGTTTCGATACGGCTCGGAAAGCTTGCGGTGCCGGTTGCATGTCTGTGTTTCATTGTAGTCTTTCCTGCATTTTCCGTCTTCCTCGTCGCATTTATCGTCATTATGCCACAAGGCATTGCAGTCTCTAGAAAGGAGGGTGTGATGATACCTGGTAAACTAAGTACGCGATGTTCTCCATGATTAAACCCGTCGAAAAGGGAGATATGGTATTCCTCAAGCTTCACCAACCAATCAGGCGTCGGAGAAGAAGCATAAAGGTCATCCAGTAGCAGGTAGAAAGAGCAGAGAGCATCTGACTCGGGAGATACATCCATCTGATCTACAGGTGCTTTCCACAGCTTTTGCAAGTAGGATGCAACGATATATACACCCCTCGCCCACTAAGCTATCCCTTGTACATCAAGTTACACAGCGATTGTGCATGATCTCCCAAAGCAACCCCACCAGTATATCTGCACCTCCCCTTACAGAGTGACAGAGAGGTTGATGAGGAGGTGCGGGGCGAGCCTAAGCAATCTGAAATGCTCGAGATCCGAAGTGCCAGGATGTGCCTCGTGGCATGCACATGCATGTGTGTGTGAGTAGGAAGATCTACCTCCATCAGATTTGCAGGCCCAAATAGGATAAGGAGGCATGTTTAATACGTACTTGCAGTGTAACGATCTCTGACCAGGCCAAGCAATAGTTGATATCAATCTAAGGTTAAAGAGCTCCCCCCTTTCCCGTGCCGAGGGATTGCGAATTTGCCGGCGCAGCAGGGACTTTTCCTTCTGATGCTTGTGAAAAGGGAGGTAGCAGCAGTATGGCCAATATAGAAGAAGGTTGGTCGGGGTACATCGGGAAAACGCCGATCCCAGAACCTCCTAGTCCCTCGTAATACGGAGTAACGCAACAGCTATTTTAACAATCTGTCACATTGATAGATTGCCCGCCCGCGACCACGATTGGTCAAAGTGTTTTTGGCGATTGCCAATAAGCGATTTTAAGTTGCTCGCCAATATACATACACAAATATTGTACATAAAAGAACGCCAGCCGTATTACTAGTGTCCGAGAAACTCTGCTTCCCGCTGTGCTCGTCTCTCGGCTGATCTCTTCTTGAAGCGAATTTCAGCCCTTCTTCGCTCACCTCCGTCAATCTTGCGACCCCGACGATCCTCCCACATGCCCTCAGTAACCTTGACGCTCACACCGGTCGAACCAGGGAGAGGTGTGGCGTATGGCCCGGCAATCGATTTTGCGCCTCGTACCACGTAACCAAGTGGGCGGCCAAAAACCTCCGCCGGGGTTTCTAGTTCCTCATCGGGATGAGGAACATTGACGACAAACTTGGAGCTACTAAGCTCCTTTTCCTGCAGAGTGGCCGCTCTCAAGATGGCCTCACCATCCTTGACGAAAAGAAAATCGCCGCCAGGTCCGAGGTCTCCCTTCCTGTAGCGCTTCATCCAATTCAACAGGTATCTTCGACTTCGCGCTGGTTCGATGCCCAGTTCTTTTAATTGGGGTCCAGTCAGGGAAAAGAGAGAATCCCACGAGGGGAACTTGTTTGCGTATTTGTTGAGACCTCTACCGATCAGAGTCAGGAATGTCGTTACGTCAGGGACGAATGGTTTGGGCTCTGGGATCTTCCTGGCACGCCCAGACTGGTGAATAGATCGAATTTGGCCAGCGAAAGTAAAACTGCTGGACGGTGCCAACCTCCGCAGGCAGGGACGCAGGCGTTCGAACTTCATTTTGCCTGGAGAGGTTTGGGAGTTAGGAGCCTATTCTTTCTCTCCCTCTCAATTGGGCTGATTACAATAGATCCCAGGGCGGTACAGACTTACCGATGGTGGGGAGCTGTGTACGGATGAGCTCTCAACCTCGAGCTAATCTGGCGAGCGTCGTGATCGTTGAAGTCGAAATTTGTTTGCAGGCGCCGACGTCTTAGTCAGCCCACGCAGAGTCAAGCCACAAAGTGGACCCAATCGCCTCTCCCATTCTTGGAACTTTGACTTATCGATTAGGCAGTTAGTGGGTCCCACGTTTTCCGAGCTTGGGGTCCTCCGGGGCCATCCTCCTCCCCAGCGACCTGTGTACTTCCTCTTCTTCACTTCTGCCTCATCTTGCTGATCATTTGGTCCATCGTTTTCCATCCCTTTTCCGAGCCCGCATGTCTTGAAATAATCACCAACATCTCGTTATAAAAGCGTCACAACCCTCTATATCCTTTATCATGGCCCGGACTAAGCAAGGGCCCTCCAGGCTCCCTGTCCTTCTTCGTGAATCTGATATTGACGGTCAGTTCAATCGGGTTACATGTCAGCAATCCAAATTCTAACCGTATTACCTCTTCGGATTCTGTAGAATCTTTCTCTGAGAGCCTATTTGAATACATTTATTCACTTCCATCCTTACATGACAGCGAGTCGACTAACACGGCCCCCAAGACCAAACGGAGGAAGGTTGACCCTCTTCCCGTGCCATTTTGTCATGCTGCAAGAGGCCATATCGAGTTTTCTCGACCATGCCCAGAGAGTGCGTCAGAGCCAACAACCACAGCACGGAAGGCCATCGATCGTTTTCTTTCCTTCTATTTTAATCAGCGGTCAAATTCTTTCGCTCTCAAGTCTCGCCCCCCACACCGGCTGGGATCGTTCATCTCAGTATTCTCACTTTCGTCTTCTGAAATGAGCCCAGATGTGGCCAAGATTATTCATCTTGGAGGGGACCGTAATGGATCAGCAGGCACAATTTGGTATAATGTCGATATAACGGTGGAACGACGAGATTCTATGGCGACCATGAGGCTCGACCTTGACCTTTATTGGAACGTAACTCCATCACCTCTCAATGGCTTACGCACTTCTCTTCACAGACAAGCCAGCCAAATTGTAATTGACACTTTTTTCCCTGCTTCAGGCTCACCGGAATCGGCGTCTTATCCGATGGACTTTTATGAGGCGGCTTATGTCCCGCCCATTCGGGATGAAAAAAATATCCCGCTCGAGATACCCGGCCTGGAGGCTACATTGTACCCCTACCAGGCGAGATCACTTGAATGGCTATTAGCACGAGAGGGTGTCCAGTGGTCAGAAAAAAATGGGATCAGTCTCCTTGCACAGGATTTCCCAGCTCCTATCAGCGATTTGTCCAGGCGTGTTCAAGATCTGGACGGAAATGAATTCATTCTCAATGACATTTTTCATACAATCTGTTTGGACATTTCCCCATTTCAGCAGGTCGAGAGAAGGACGAAAGGGGGCATACTTGCTGAAGAAATGGGATTAGGCAAAACTCTTGAAATTCTGGGTCTTATTTCTCTACACCGACTACCCGAGTCTATTCCAGATGGGAGCGAGGATCCGAGCCCGCCAGTAATTCCAAGCGGCGCAACTTTGATTGTTACCCCGGAGTCTCTGAGACAGCAGTGGATCTCTGAGATATCCCGCCACGCCCCCGGACTCCGATGTGAGTTCTACAAGGGACGCAAGCGCGAAGGGGAAGATGAGGAGGAGACGGTACAGAGACTCAAAAGCTGTGATATTGTAGTAACCACCTATAGCGTACTCTCCGCCGAGTTACATTTCACTAGCGACGCTCCCGAACGTTCGCGCAGACAGGAAAGGAAATACCAACGGCCAAAATCACCTCTGGTGAAGATTATGTGGTGGCGTCTCTGTCTTGACGAGGCTCAGATGATAGAGAATGGAATCAGCCAAGCAGCCAAAGTCAGCCAGGTCATTCCGCGAGTCAATGCTTGGGGGATAACCGGTACACCAGTCAAAGATAGTGTACAGGACCTCTTCGGCCTACTCATGTTTTTACGATATGCGCCCCTGGATTCTGCTTCACAGGCCTGGCGAGCCGTTCTGACACAACATAAACCTGCTTTTCAGAAACTATTCAATACGATAGCTATAAGGCATACTAAGGCACTGGTCCGGCATGAGATTTCCCTCCCACCACAGCAACGCTTCGCAATCAGTGTGCCATTCACGGCTGTTGAGGAGCAGCATTACCAGTCCATGTTTAAAGAGATGGCAGAGGCTTGTGGTCTTGATACCCAAGGCCAACCGGTGCTTCATGAATGGACGCCCGAAGCTTACGTAGAAGAAATGCGAACTTGGCTCAACCGACTGCGGCAAACTGCTCTGCATCCTGAGGTGGGAGTGTATGGCCGTCGAGTACTGGGACAAAATAAGACAAAGCCAATGAGGACGGTGGAGGAAGTTCTGGATGCCATGCTTGAGCAAAGCGAAAACAGCCTCAGGTCAGAAGAGAGAGCGCTTCTTTTGAACAAATTGACTCGGGGCCAATTATTCGAAAACGGCCCGCGCGTTAAAGAAGCACTCTCTATTTGGAAAGAGGTAAGGGCTTCGACAGAAGAGCTTGTAAAGGATGCTCGGTCTGAGCTTCGAGACATGCTAAAAAGAAACACCGAAGACAAGGGGAAGCCATCTCGAGGGGTTCAGAATCTAGAAAATCCCGATGATTCCGAAGATGAAGAGACAGCCATCGGAGAACACAGAGGCCAGCTGGGAGAGTGCCGCCGCAAGCTTCGCTCGGCCCTAGAATTGCATCACCGAGCGGTCTTTTTCTGCGCCAATGCTTATTTCCAAATTCGGGACAACAAAGAAATGACGGAACCAGACTCGGATGAGTATAATGAGCTCAAGAAACTGGAGGACGGAGGATACGATACAGCAAAGGAAATTCGTCGCGAGATTCTCTCAGAGAGCCATCGCAAAACAACGCGGCTGATGAAGAAGCTATCCCACAAGGGATCCGGCCAGGATTTTGCTGAGATCCCTGAGCTTACCGTTAGACCTGAGCGAGGACTTGAGAGCAGTAGAGTTATTGATGAACTCGAATTGCTCTACGGAGAGTTAAATGAACAGGCAAACATTATCGACGAGTGGAGAGAGGAAGTAGTTCAACTTCTGCTAAAGTCTCTTATTGACGAAGAGGATGAAGTTGAAACTACCGGAGAGGAGCTTGGGGAGTCTGCCAAGATTCAAGACTATCTCATGGTTTACGTCCAAGTTCTTCGGGCAGCAATTGCCGACCGACAGGATGCCATGTCGGGACAAACCAACGAATTGGTCAAATATGAAACTCAGACATCAATCAGACTAGCAAAGAATGGGGAGGGCCCTGCCCCAGAGCTACTCCTCAAGCTTATGCAGGACAGGGCAGAGATCAAGCCTCAATCGGCAATCATGTCAATGCGCGGAGCCATCAGCGAATTCAGAAGCCTCACGTCCAGACTTTCCAACGACAAGCTAAAGGCCGAACGGGTCGCTGCAGACCATGCAGCCGCAATGCGACAGCTAAATCCCACTACACAAGCAAACGAGCTCCGTAACTTGACATCCAGGTTAAACAACGAAAAGGTCAAAATTGAACGTATCTTAGCGGAACAATCTATAGCATCACGGCATCTTCAAGCTACCCAGACAGCTCTCAGCCAGCAACATAAGGTATCGTCTTCTCTGGAATCCGAGATCGATACGTTTACTGCCACCATGAACGCCCGTCTCGAATACTACCGGCAACTTCAGTTTGTTTCAGACTCTGTTCTTCCCTATGATGGCCAAAAAACAGAAGAGGCGCTTGCTCGTATCATTAAGACAGAGGAAGAAATTACACAGAAAGTGGCCTCTGCTGAGGGGAAACACAGATACTGTAAGCCCATGCTGATGTTTGCCAAATACTGTAGGTACTAACATTCACAGTGCTGTATTTGAAAGAGGCTGGTTCCAAATCCAATGAGCCCCGAATGTGTGTCATCTGTCAGACAACCTTCGAAACAGGTGTTTTGACGGTCTGTGGTCATCAATTTTGCAAAGCCTGCATGATGATGTGGTTCAAAGCCCATCGAAACTGCCCAGTGTGCAAGCGCCATTTGAATATCTCACATCTTCACGATATCACAATAAAGCCACAATCACTGAAAATCCACAACGACGGCCAAGGCGTTTCCGATCCAGGTGTTTCCGGTACAAGCCAGTCAAGCAATGGGGTTTCTGACCAACAACAGACTACGATATACTCATCCTTTAACTCGGAAAAGCTGGCAGAAATCAAAAACATAGAGCTTGACGGCCCATCTTACACAAGCAAGGTCGACACCCTAGTGCGACATCTCCTTTGGCTGCGAGAATCTGATCCAGGAGCAAAATCAATTATTTTCTCACAGTAAGTTCATATTTGCAGTACCTTTGGCTACCATTCTAATCATTATACATTCAATAGATACAAGGATTTCCTAGGGATCCTCGCCACAGCTTTCAAGCGTTTTCGGATTGGATACGCCTCCATCGACAACCATGGTGGGACAACACGTTTCAAGGAAGACCCAGCCATTGAGGTCTTCCTTCTCCATGCCAGAGCTCACTCCAGCGGGCTAAACTTGGTCAATGCTAACCACGTCTTTCTCTGCGAACCTCTTGTAAATACGGCACTTGAACTACAAGCCATCGCGCGAGTGGACCGCATCGGCCAGCAACACAAGACAACAGTTTGGTTATACATTACCGCTGGCACTGTCGAGGAATCCATCTACAATCTGTCAGTTAAGCGTCGTCTCGAGCATATGGGGAAAACCGCGAAAGGAAAAGAGACGCAGGAGCTTATGGACGCCAAACTGGAGGCTGCAAACACGCTGGAATTGGAGCAAGCGGCGCTTTCAAAGCTTATGAGCAAAGACAAAACCGCTGGAGAAGTGGTTCCCAGCTCCGATTTGTGGGAGTGTTTATTTGGAAATATCACTCAGAAGGGCCCCGACGAGGAGATGGTGCACCAGGGAGAAGCTCCTAACAAGATTTAGACTATGAAGGGTGTATAGGTTTACGCCTGGCATGACTCTGACGGTTTCATGGAACTTTATATATATGGCTGGTACATATTCACATATCGGAGGGAAATTTGTTTGTTCGAACAGGGCCTTGCTAACCCTGGTTCTTTCTAAATTCAATACATCTTTGTACGCCCTCATCTTTTGAGAGGGTATCTAAATCCCATGAAATGCTCGCTATGATATATATCTAAAACTCCGGATAGAAATGATAGGAAAGAACAGAAGTTCCAGATGGTAGAGGTCCCAGTCGAAAGAAAGGAATAAATTAACACCTTACTTGGCTCCGCCAAAATCGAGCTTCCTCGCAACCTTGGCACCCCTTTTCTCCTCCTCAACGACGCCTGGGCGCCGCTTGAGATCGGCACCCATCTTGTCCTCTCCGCCATCCTTCCGGGGCAAGTCTTCCTTGCGTGTAGGCTTAGGTTCTGCGTGCCACCAAGGATGGCTGAGCATCTCCCGAGCAGTGATGCGCTTCTTGGGGTTGAGTGCGAGGGTCCGAATCAGCAGGTCCACGCCGTCAGGGCCAACGGTGCCGAACTGATACATGTAGAAGTCCTTGCCGCGGACGGGGTTCTGCGTGGGGACGGTGTACTCGGGTAGCGTGGTGACGCCGGGCCAGTTGTCGTCCGTGGGCGTGCCGATGGCGTCGCAGATGAGCTTGATCTGATCGAGCTCGTTGTTGCCTGGCATGAAGGGGGCGCGCTTGATGAGCTCGGCGAAGACGGTTCCCACGGACCAGATGTCGACGGCGCCGCCGTAGTGCTTGGCGCCGAAGAGCAGCTCGGGGGCCGGTACCAGCGGGTGATTACGTTGGAGGTCATGTACGAGTGGATGTCGCCGAAGCCGCGCGCGAGACCGAAATCGGCGAGCTTGACCTCGCCGTCGGCGGCGATGAGCAAGTTGTTGGGCTTGATGTCGCGGTGCAGGACGAAGTTCTCGTGGCAGAACCAGATGGCGCGGACGAGCATGCCCATCCAGGCCTTGATGTCGGCGGCTCCGTAGTGCACGTTGGTGGTGTCTCGGATGAGCATCTCCAGGTCGCCAAGGGGAAGGTACTCGAGGACCAGGTTGACGTTCTGGTCTTTGGAGGAGAAGACGGACTGGAGGGAGATGATGTTGGGGTGGTGCAGCTCCTGGAGGTGCTTCAGTTCGCGGACGGCGTCGGGGGGCATGCCCTCTGTGTACTCCTTCTGCATCTTAATTTTCTTGATGGCGACGAGCTCTGCGGGGTTCGCGCGGAGGTGGCCCAGGAAGACTATGGCGTAAGTACCTTCACCGAGCTTCTTGCCTGTAGAGGAGTCCAAAAGTTAGCAATGAAGGGTGAGTCGGCGCTTTCGGGTTGCCGTAGGCATGACTTGCCTTTGACGTATTTCCGCTTCTCTTCCTCGTTCATCTGCTCGGCGACATCGAGGGTGGTGGGGGCGACCGCCTTTGGGGCGGGCTGGGCCGCGGGTCTGGGAGTGCCATTGGAGGAAGTCTGCCCGGAAGCGAGTGTCTTGAGAGGTGATGAGACGGATCGAACGGTCTGTGGCTGTTGCAGTGTGACGACCGGTGAGAGAGACATATTTGGAGGTAAGGGGGTTGGCGGACCAGGAAGCAGAGGCCGTCTCGCAGACTCAGCTCGCAAGGCGGCAAATAACAGACTCCCGGAGTGGTTGGGCTCAATCAGAGGCGGGCGATATCTGCGTTGTCGTTTGGTCGGTCTAGATGTGTCGATTGACGTATTTGGTATGTATTTGGGAAGGCTGAAATGCACGAGCAGGCACCGACAGATGCAAGATGTAAGAAGGGTTAAGGGCGGCCTATCATGTGAATTCTGGTGGATGGGCGGCTACTCTCACGTGCTAAATCTACAACGACACATCGA
The DNA here is from genome assembly GCA_037952775.1 of Clonostachys chloroleuca. Taxonomy (NCBI): domain Eukaryota; kingdom Fungi; phylum Ascomycota; class Sordariomycetes; order Hypocreales; family Bionectriaceae; genus Clonostachys; species Clonostachys chloroleuca. Next base: position 16,585,512 of record JBANAY010000003.1, on the reverse strand, counting down.
ATTTCGCCCAAGAGATGGCACATAGCTTGTATAAAGGCCACTTCTACAATCGAATTTCCATGGGCTTGGGTTTTGAGACCTGTTTTGCAGTATTTCTTTGTGATTTCTCCTTCCTTTCACCTTTCTAATAGCTCCTGGTTGACAAAACACCAAGGAGTGGGGCTATTTGGAAGATCCTTATCGATAACCTCACCTCCTTTCAAGCCGTCTTTCTTCTATAAACTTTCCTTCTAAACCAAAGGAAGACACAGATGGACGATGGAGACGCGCTCTGCAGAGACACGGTACCGAGTTATTTATGAAGATGGCCTCGCGTCAACTGCCCGATATCTCATTGGCAAAGCACCGGCCATGTTCATCTCAATACGAGAACCATATCATACAACAACAGCCTGGAAAGTTCTCTAGTGTGAACCTCAATTCGACGAGCTACCTCACTTGATGCGGCATTATGATTCATATGTTTCCAAATTTCAATCCTAATATCAGTGACCTCCCTCATCCTGCATGCCTAGCTGGAGTCTAGCTTCGAACTACCCCCTGATTCAGGATAGCTGTTCGAGATGGCTTCATCTTCAGGCTTGTTCGAATACGAAATTATGATGCGGAGTCATAGTTTACAACTGTTCTCGACTCTTTCACGTCAGAATTGGCTTTGGAAAAGGCATAACATTTACCAAACCGCGTTATCCACGCGCGATTCTCGAGATCAGTAAATAGCCTCATCAGGCCTTCGGACGGCTATTTAAGGATCATGATGGCTGGCCATCAATCTTCTGTTTGCCTCCCGTCATTCATCACATATTGGGAGTTTTCCTTTCTACCCACCTTCTCACTCATTCTTTGAGTACTGCCTCGTTCGTTGTTGGTCGTGCCCATCATGCGGTTCCTCGCGTTTTCCACGGCCGCTCTGGCAGCGTTCCCTTTTGCCCTTGCCACAGTGTCCAAGGAGATTTATGACCCCAAAGAGTTTCCCAATAAATTCGAGAGGATTCAGGATGAGCTCGCTGAAGCTCCCTATAGGGACACAAGATTTCATCATGTGAATACGTTCAGGTTCAGACCTCTAACTGGAAAGAACCATCGCAGGGGATCTGAGGACGAAGAGGAGCTACCCTCGCTCGAGGAGCTTTTCAAAGTACCTGAGGGGATGGAAGTTCCCGGGTACCGGAAGCCAGAGGGCCATATCAAGGAGCACCCCGCAATCACAAAGATCAAGAAATTAACACCAATCAATTACGGCAACGTCAAGCAGCAGAAGGATGACCCCCTCAAACACCGCAAGCTTTGTCCCAAGTGTGGCAAGCAGGATCAGCACAAGCCTTTTCACAAAAAGCATGATCCCCACAAGCCTTGTCAAAAAAAGCATGACCACAAGATTCACCGTTTGCATGATCATCACGATCTCGGCCGCAAGCATGGCCATGACAAGAATAAGCATGAAATCCACTATAAGCATGCACATGAGAAGCAGAATAATCATAAGGACCTGACCGCCAAGTGTATTTGCGAGAGGCTCCATCACTTGGCTCACAAGGCCGACCACCTCTTTGACTATGTGAAGGACATCAAGTGCGGCAACAGCGATCGCGAATGCTGGGAGCCAGTACGCAAGGCTCTCTATGAGCTTGAGTGGAAACTCGACCTCTTCGATAGGGCAATTGACAAGTCCAACCTGGACAAGTGCTTCTCCGAAGAGGAGGAAACCCATATTGCCCGTTGCTATTGCCGTGTAAGTTATCAATCGCTTTTCGGAAGATGTTCTCAAGGCCATTACCGCAAGAAGACATTGGAAGCTGACTGTCTCTGCATCATTTTAGTACGCCGAAGCTCTGATCAGGCTCCTTGAGGAGATCAGCAGGAAGCTCGAGCACATTGAAGGCAGAACCGCTTACTTCATTGTCACTGCTGTCAACAGTCTGCGTGCGGCCGACTACGTAAGTCAATTTTCTTCTCCTTCTTGCAAAGCATCAACTCCTAGGAATGGTAAATTCTAAAAACTAAAATTAGGCATTCGTTTACGAGCTGGGTCGCCGCCTGCAGCGTGAGAAGATTCAAGTTGAAATATTCAGGAAGGAGGGTGCCACAGATGGAAGCACTCCCCACAGCATCCGCAAGGCATTTGCCCGCTTCATCAGCACTCCTTATATTACAGGAGAGGACTTCCGGGTTGAGGATTACCACAAGGAGCCCAAGGAGAAGGAGCTGAAGATTATCGATGAGATCAAGAACAAGTTCAAGCACAAGGGCCATCACCACCCTCACCATCACAAGGATCACCGTGGCCATCACCACCCTCATCATCTCAAGGATCATCGTCATCATGATAAGCATTGTCACCACCACCGCCCTCATCACAAAGATCATGTCCACCGCATCTATCACCACAAGGATCATGATCACCACCGCCATCACCACAAGGATCATGACCACCACCGTCATCACGATCATGACCGCCATCGCCATCACCATCACCATAAGGATCATGATCACCACTGCCTTCACCACAAGGACCATAATCACCACCGCCATCATCATAAGGGTCATGACGACGATAGGGAGAAGGAGAAGGTCAGGATCAAGGTCGAGGATCATGGTGACCGTGCCCAGTAGACGGCAAAAGCCTTGTGCTAGGTCAGACTTCATGTTCGCAGGCTGATGGGGAGCACGTTGGCCTTGGATAAGATCGTTTGAGATGAAGGGGTTGAGGACTTTGGATAGAACGGTGTCTTTCCAAGAAGAGAATCAAACAGGTACTTTGATCTACTGGAATTTCTTGTGCTGAACTCTTAGTACGAGGAGGCCAAAGAATCATCTAATTAGCTTGTGTTAATGATCTGGAGAAATGAAAAGTTCGTTGTGTATAATGCGAATTGGGGCATGTCTCTATTATAGCTGTTTACATCAACCAGTTATTTTCGCTGATATGTTGTAGACTCCAGACAAGTATCTTAAGACAAGTGATTGAGTGCCTATGGGAGTACTATACCTAAGGTACAGGCAGATGAGTCTGCCCCTTGCTATCAGATGACTCAAAATTATCATAATCAAAAAAACACTGGACGGAAATTAAAAACGGAAAGAAATGAATCTTTAGTTCCCAATGTAACAGCAGTTTAGCCAATGCATAACTATTTAATTGCATAGAGGAACAGATGCACAGGGTCTGGGGCTCAGCAGGGGTCACACATGTGTTAGTGGTCCAGAGCAGCAACACCATAATCGCGAAATGATTACCTCGATACTGAAATGGCGGCCGGATTTGTTTTTTCTGGAGAAAAAAAAATGCTTATCTTCCGCGTGGTCCAATCCAATGTCGAGGTTGGCTAATGCTTGTAGGTTGTCGGTTGTGGGACGAAAAGAGGGAGCCCACAATGACGATCACCATTGACGTCATGGACAACGCGCCAGCTCCATCTCCAACTCTGCCGCAACCTGATGGAGGAATACATACCTAACGAACCCTTGACTTACACCAAGGTGGATGCTTCCCGGTCGATGATCTCACTGATGCATCCAAGGAACCGCGCAGACCCTTATGTCAGTCCGCCAGTTGTTCTCGCCGTAGTGCGTGCCTGTCTTCATATGGCAGTACCGGGACTGGATAGCTTGAGGCCATGGCATCATACCCAACGTAACCCCCGATGGGCTCCCATCTCATACGTCTTGTTTGCATATAGTCTCGGGGCTAGATCTCAACACCCAGTACTCCGTATCTGTTCCTAGATATCTTCACTTGGCGGTTTCCTTTCCCGTTTCACCTACCACCCTTCCCCAACCGCTCAATTTCGAAAGCCAATATCACCATGGCTTTGAGAAGCTGTTTCTCATACTGGGTAATTTGGATCCAAAAACTTCCAGCACCTTTGTATCTTAAACTGACAAGTGCAACATGTAGTGGTTCCCAGTCTTCTCCAGCCTCGTATGGTTAGGAATGCTGCTGGGCATGCTCCTCTACTGGGTCATCGACACCGGCAAGCAGCACTACTCGTCCATGAAGCCTGGCATGACGCTGCCCTACATCAGCACCATCGGTGCCTACGAGCTCAAGCCCCTCTTCATCGCCGGCAGCTGTGTCGTCACCGCCACCCTCGACATCTCGTTCCTGACGGAGCGCTGGCTGCGGCACCGCGGTCGCCTCGTCCCGAACCAATCCATCGGGGAGAAGATCCTATTCGGCCTGTCAATCATCTTTGCCATTGTCGGAACTGTCGGCCTCATCTGCCTCAGTATCTTCGACACCGTGCGGCATCCGACCTTGCATGATGTTTTCCTGCTTCTGTTCATGGGAGGCTACGTGATCTCCGCCATCTTCATCTGCTGGGAATATCAGCGCCTTGGTATCAGTACGGCCACTCTCATCTCACCAAAAGAACCTATTCAACCATCTAACCAAATAAAACAGAGAACCGAGAGCACCGCGTCCTCCGCATCTCCTTCTGGATCAAGCTCACCTTCATCCTCGTCGAGATCGCCCTGGGCATCGCCTTTGGCGTCCTCACCTTCCGCAAGCACCAGGGCATCGCGGCCTACTTCGAGTGGGTCATCGCCTTCATCTTCACAGGATACGTCCTCTCCTTCGCCGTCGACCTCTACCCGGCCACCAAGACAAGGTCCTACTCGCAGCGCTTCCCCAAGCCGTCCCTGCGCGACAACGTCCAGGGCGACCCGGTCAGCGACGAGTCCCTCCCCATGCAGCAGCAGCAGCCCGCGTACACTCGCGGCCGTCGTCTTATCCATTTCTAACCTATGTTGGAAACCAACCATTTACTAGATGTATTAAAAAGTACTAGTTTCATGCCATTGAAACAGTAGAAGAGGTGTGCTATCAGATTTACACATTTTACGTTTTAACGACCGGTTTACCTTTTATTTTCCTTTTTTTTTTTTTTTTTTGGGAAGATTTCATTTTATACAGAGCGAAACGTAAATTTCCTTTTCATAGTGCATTAAGGGCACTGACGCAAATTTGGGTTCTTTATGCATGGCATGAGAATGAACTGTGTAGAATTTGATCATATTATTATCCATTGATACAATAAAAACGGCCACAAATGTATCTTTACTCATATTCCAAAGCATCTGACATATCCAAGTAACAATCGCGTGAAATGCCCAAGAAATTATACATCAAGTCATAAGTCAATTAACCATCTTCCCGACGCCATACTCCAAAATCGTGTGCTGTAAAACAAAGACGTGCATTGTCATATCATTGGTCAATCTCTTCTTTGAATCGAGAATCGCGAGTAGGACTTGCGCTCGAACGGTGAACGGTATCCTCAATCGGCCTCGGGGGGCGCATCGTGAATGATATGGCGTCAACTTCATACGTCGTTGGTCTTGCGTCATCATCTGGTGAGCTGATAGGACTGACTCCCTCTGAGTCAACCAAGCCTGAACTGTCCTGGGCATCTTCATCCCGGCCCTTTCCAGCAAGGGCCACATCCTTCAAGCTTGAGGCGCGACGATCTAGGCTCGTGGTGCTTCCGTTTGCCTCAGATTTCTTGAGCGAGACACCACCTATGAACGAGCTCCTCTTCTTCTTCGGGTCGTCCTGTTCGCCCACAGATTTGCCTCTAGAAAATCGATTCTTGATCCAGTCTTTCACCTTCGACGTAGGTGACAAGGGCTCATCTCTAGGAGAATTTGGGTTGCTGTCAAAGCCTGTGTTGCCAGTCTGGCCTGCGTCACTAGCAACATTTGTCGTCACAACAGCAGGAAAAGCGCGTGAGCCTTCACCCGTTGCTGGTCGAGCAGGCCCAGTATCCTCATCAGCGGCACTTCCATCAATGCCGCTCTTGGCAGAATCATGTTTCGACTTGCGCTTCTCTTCCTTCGCTGTGCGCTTGTGCTCAGACTTCTCGGCCTTTTCCTGGTTCTTCCGTGCCCTCTCTACGTCCTTCTCTTGTTGTTTCTTTGCCTTCTGCTCCTGCTTCTCATCCTCTACATCCAACGTGTTAGTTTATCAAGGAGACTGACCTCTTGTCAATTTGCTAATTCTTACCTCGCGCTTTCCTGCTAGCTTCTTTGATCTCCTTCTCGCGAGCTTTTTGCCGCTCCAATTCTGCTTTTCGGGCTTCTTCTTCAAGTTTCAATGCTGCCAGTCGCTCGCGTTCGGCCTCAGCCTTCTTACTGATATCATCGAGAAGGGGCTGCATCCTCTTTGCAGCAATGGCATCAACATCATTTGGATCCATGTACATGCCTCCTCCCAAATCAAGCTTCCCCTTATTCTCGTTGCGTCCCTCGTGGCGCGACTGAGCCGCTTGCTGCGCCTTGAGCTCCCAGTCACTCAGAAGCGTCGGGTTGACCTTTCCAGTTTCATGATAGACCTTTTCATCCATTCCATGCAAACGGGCTTTCACGTTTCGTTGCGCGGCCGCCATGAGAGCATCATGTTCCTGCTTCCGCTTCGTCTGGTCAACTTCTGACAGCTTATTGGAGAACATCGACATCTGTTGGCGGATTTTTTCTGATTGTTCGCGGTCGTTGATCAAATCGTCATCTGAGCTCTTTCGTCGCAGCCTACTGGAAACAGTGAACCGGCGGCGTGGTTTTGAGCCTCCATAGTATTTTTCGTGCTCGTCTTGCAATTTGGCCAACCGTTCTTGCGCCTGTTTGTATGCCGCATCTTGCAGGTTAACATACCCAGCCGCTGATTGCGAAGGCTTCTCTGTATTGTCTTCGGAACCTAGCAAAGGAGACCCTCCCGCCTTTTGCTGGTTGCTGTACATCTTCCTCGCCATTTCCACAGCTGACTGGTGCAGCCTTTCGTTATTCGTTCGTTCGTCAACTTCAGGCTTCACCATAGGATTTGATGTGAACATATTCCGAGTCATCGTAGTGATGGGAACAGCCCCGGCGTCGTGTGGAGAAGACTGCGCCTTCAAAGCGGCTCTATGGGCCACTGACGCCCCATTCAATGCGCTCGTTGCAGCGCTGTCCTGCAACTGCGGTTCGTGTGTTCGAGGTGTGGTGGGAGTTGAGGATGCGCGTGGTCGCCGAAAAGACATGGCACCTTTAGCAGCGATCAGTGAACGGTCGGCTGGCGGGGATGTGGGCTGTTCGACATTGCGCAACGACTGGGTTCGACTAGCGTTGAAGGCCTGAGTTGCGGCTGAGCTGCCATGAGACATGTCGCTCTTCTTGGGGGAGGAGGGTCGGTTTGCATTGAAGGCCTGCGAGGCAGCCGAGTTCCCCCAGCCTTCATGTTGATCTTTGGTAGGCGAATGCTGTTTGAATGCAGAATTCGCCGAGTCCACAGCAAGAAGAGCGGCCTTATGACCCGCAGAGTTCGAGGAAGGTTCCCACTGAGGCGCCATCTTATAGTCCTTCGCCAGAACAGCAGCGGCAGATGCAGAAGACAGCTTCTCTGGTTTCCACGATTCGATGGTTTTTTGGTTATTCCAGCCGAGTGTCGCAGCGGCGCTAGCTGCTGCGCCGTCCGGTCTCAAGCCGCTGGAAGGGAAGCTCGGTAACGTTCGAGGATCGGCGTACTTAAGCCTGCCGGAGGTGTTGGCTGCTGATGCAACGTGATTCATATGTTAGCATGGTGTAGGGCTGAGAGTCACGGTGCTCAGCAGAGATGGGCCCAAAAGATTAGAAGTAGCATACTGAGAGGGGCTTGATGCGTGGTTTCAGCCATGATTCTAATTTTTTAAATGGTCGCGACGTAGCTCGTATTCAATGACATTAACGCTGATAGCTGATAGGTGCTAAGGCGGACGTTGTGAATATCAGCCCAATCGCGATGGCGCCTGGGTTTCCGAGGTGGGCCAGCCCTGGAACCAGCTGTAGGATTGACCGGATTTGGGCGATGAAGTAGTATCTATGTAGATAATACGAATATTTGCTGTCGGACCATAGGGTTCAAGGGAATAGACACGATACCGGGATTGAGAACGGCTGGAGAGAGGTGGAGGGTTGGCGGATGACGACGGAGTTGATATAACGAATGTCTGAGGATGATGACGAGGTCAGACTATAATAGAATGGATCATGCTGGGCTAGTTCGACGAAGCGCATGAGCTACTCAGGCCGTCAGGGTTCTTCCCTCTTGAAAGCCGGCAGCCAAGAGGCTTGGAGCTTGAAGCGGCAGAAGGGTTTCAGACACTGACGTCATGAAGATCGTGGTGGGTGACGCCAGGAAGGAACGTGCTTCCAGGCGAACCGGCACTACAGGTACTTAAGATGGCGGGGCCAGTGACTCTTCGCTCAGCTAGCCAATAGTGGGAAACCAGCAATTCCAGCGCTGGTACAGCCTTGGATGGTCTGACACCACGTAAATGTCGGTACCGCCGCCTCGATCATGACGGTACCTGCTATCAGTAGCGCTAGCACTAAACTTTAGCCCGGCACCTTCGGTCGCCCAACGGATCCCGCGCGCTGACCTTCAGCGCAGCAACTCGCAGCTCGCTTTCTGTAGATGGCGTAGGCTGCACCGTCTCCCCGCAGAGGCTAGCCAATAACTGCCGTCAATTGCATCAGCAATCCCTGTTCCACGACTGGATTGTGATCTTCAGTCGAAAGAGACCCGGCCCTGGTGTGCGGAGGGGCATGGCGTATTCCAAGCCTCCGGCTGTGCTGCAATGTGATGGCGGGAATGCTATTTGGGGCTCGCATCTGCTGATCCGGCATACGCTTTCCTTGGGTGCTACCCAGTCCTTACCTACAGCTAGATGCATACAGTCATCACCTGAAAACCGGATCCCCGGAAAAGACTAATCCCTGTTTTATGATTGTGTAGGAGCTGTGACTGGCCATCTCTAGTAATCACAAATGAAAATTGATTCTTGGTGGGCAGATACTGCAATGCAGCTACGAGCCCAAGTGGCTGGGTGACAAGATTTGGGGCGCATCCCGAATCCCTGGCAGACCCCTGGAGTCGAGCTACCCTAAACATCAACACGGCAGTTCGAATACGCCATGTTCTGGAGACATGTGAAAGTTCAACGCCATCTCACTTAACGCCCATCCTCTACCCCTTTTATCATGGCGGACCAGTTGGTGAACCTTCGGAAAGTTTCCAACTTTCGAGATGTTGGCTATGTCGTCAACACGTTTCTAGGCGAGAGGTCAGGGCTTTTTGACCCCCGAATGGACATCGCATCAAATTTCTTGGCTTGGGATGCTAACTTGCAGAGCAGGCGTGTCAAGGAAGGCTTGGTGTTCCGCTCCGCAAGACTCGGTAAGACTTTAAGTTAACTTTCTTTTGATTCTCGATTAAGCTTACACAACAGACTCCAACAGATGAAGCAACTACACAGGATAAAAAGGTCATGACTGGCGATCTTGGCATCAAAACTGTGATAGATCTACGGACTGAGTAACACACCCTTCCTTCTAAACCTAGCTTCGCTAACTGGAACAGCACGGAGCACTTGAGGGAAGCAGAGAAGCACAAGGCCCAGCTAGAGGCCCATTATCGGTCGCTTAGCGATGGCCCAGACCCCATCCAGATCCCCGGTGTGGAATACCACAAGATCAAGATTGCAGGGCGTCAGCTCGAGAGACATCTGGTGCGCCAGTTGTCCTGGTGGGGGTTCTTGTAAGCTTGCTCTCTCTGCCATGTGTCTTTCTGATCACCACTGACTGTGCATGGATGGAATCTTAGTAACTGCGTCGGTTTGTATGCGACTGGATATCGCATGGAAGCCATCAGTGTCATCGGTCGAGAGGTAATGCTACCCAAAGGGCTTCTAGGCCTTGGCTTAGATACGCTGGACCAATCTGGTTACGAGATATGCGAAGTTCTATCCTTGTATGCGACACATAGTACATTACCGAGCGTGGTTCATTGTACACACGGCAAGGACCGTACAGGTGAGACCATGGGTTGAGACCAATTTGAACATCTGACTGGTCAAGCTGACTTGGGATTGTGAAGGACTCATCACTGCTTTGGTGCTGCTGATATTGGGTATTCCGATTGAAGCTATCGAATATGACTACTTTCTTACGGATGAAGCAATTGCTCACGAGCGAGAGGTGAGGCTGGCTGAGATAGGGGAAATAGGACTCACCGAGGAATGGGCGGGAACGGACAAGAACATGATCTCAGGGATCATCAGGCACCTAGATCAGCAATACGGTGGGTTGAACGGATATCTCGACTTCATTGGGTTCGAGGAGGATGAGAGAGCGGCACTCCGACGCAATCTTCTCTACCCAGCGAGAGCATGATTTGGATTAGACATAGACCCTGGCCATTCGATTTTGGATTACCCGTTTTTTTTTAATCTTGAGATATAGCTCCCTACTTCTTCCTAAAGCGGCCTTGCAACCAGCACCGGTACATCTTCGATTTCTGCGCCCGGTTTATAAGCAAGCGGTTGTCAATGCCCAGGTTCTCAACTTCAAACTTGGGTGCATCATCGGCTGTGTTGTCCTTCCCCTCCCAAATATCGGCAAGCTCGCCCTTGTCAAAAAAGTAGACACGGGTGCCGTCGCCTCTAATGTAGAAATTTTCCTCAAGGTACCGTCCCTTACGGAAGCGGACCTGAGCAAGATCACCTCTTCCATAGTCTCGGAAGCAGACCAGCCCGCCGGGTTTCAAGAGTCTGTGCACATTCCCCACGGCCTTTACCCACTCGGTGGGCGACAAGGCCGAGAAGATGAAGATCATGATAGCAATGTCTACGGAACCTTCTTCCAGACCAGGGGGAAGCTCATCACCCGCGGCATCCCACACATCGGCCTGGATGTGTTTAGTGTCATACTCTTCCTGTTTGCGCATAACTTCTACAGCCTCTTTCGAGAAGTCACAGGCGTGGATTTTCAGGTGTGGATTGTGGTTGTTGGCCAAGATGGGGAAAGCAGTGTTACCAGCCCCAGCTCCAATCTCTAGGATTACAGTTGGTGAAGCATCTTCTTTTGTAACCTCCGCTAAGACGGGGAACTCCTGTTGCAACCACTTGCGGTTCTTAAAGAAGTTTGCAGTATTGTTCTTGTAGAACAAATTCCACCACTTGGCAGGGTTTGAGTTGAATCTGTCTGTTGAATCTCATGTTAGCGTCTGGATATCGGCGCAGGTGCAATCTAGAGCAAGGGAGATTCGAGTGATAGATCAGATGGGAGCGAAAGACTTTGAAGGCTAGGTTGTCATCAGTAGTATCAGATGAACTATGCATTTTGGTTGGTGAATCATCACATCACATGGAGAGCCCGGCAAGTGGGTTCCAGAAAACAAAGGTTGGGGAGTAAGAAAGAAGGTACTTGAACTTACTCTTGTCAAAGTCAGAGACGGGAGACTGACGCTGCATCTCAAACTGACGTTGAGCGTACTCCTTGTACGCATCGTCAGTCTCGACGTGGTCCCAGGCATTGTACTCGAATACATTGTCTCCCGCCTCCAGATAGCGACTACCAAACTGGAATGGATCAGTTCGCTTTGCGTTCGTCGCAGGATCATGAGACCTGTGCGAGGGAACATCGCCTTCTTCTCCTGTCGGCGGTGATGAGATATTTAGCTCTGCGACGCCCTCGATTGGGGGAGTCATTTGACTCCCAGCATCTTCAGTTAGCACTGTAGACATGATGGCTGCTAATCAATCATGGACCCGATTGCTGAGAAGGAGTGCACCCGAGATGAGAGGGAGGAAGAGAAGAAAGAAATTTTGAGCCCGAAATTTTTTGAAGACCGTGTCGCGGGGCACAACGGCCAGGTCGGGACCGGAGTGTATAATCTTCCGAGATTGGGAGATGTAGACCAATCACTTCGTGTTCAATTGCCCCACTGCTCCTGTCGGAATTGAGAGCTGTTCATTGACGTTGAGCTCCCGCAGCACCGCATCTTCACGAGTTCAAACAGTCGAGCTTGATTTTGTCAACAATCCACCAAATTACTTCGAGCACACTGGTCATTCCTGGTTTTCCCTTCTTCTTGCTTTCAATTCGAACCAGTCCTCCGATTCTAATTATGGCGCCCTCTCTACTGGGGCCTCAAGGCCACCTGTCACCTGCCGAAGCTCTCCAGCTTGCGCAACAAGCACCTGAAATCCTCCGGAATAACCCAAAGGCCATTTCCTCGTCGCCGCTCGTCTCGCTTTTCACAGCCTCGGAAACCGCAGACCTGTGGACCATTTACACGAACCTTCTGGTAGCTTGTCTGCGGACGAAGAACGACCAGTCAGCGCACGAATGCTTGGACAGACTTGTGCTTCGGTTCGGCGAGAAGAATGAGCAAATCATGGCGCTCCAGGGGCTTGTGAAGGAAGCCGAAGCGGAGAGCAGAGATCAGCTGCAGGCCATACTTGGAGAATACGACAGCATTCTTAAGGAGAATTCATCCAACATTGTGCGTATAGCAATGTCCAATGTGATGATGCTGGACTAACTAGTCGACAAGCCCATCGCAAAACGAAAAGTCGCCCTGCTCCGCTCGATGGGAAGTATTCCAGAAGCAATCACGTCTCTGACAGCCCTGCTCGATTTTACCCCAACCGACGCCGAGGGATGGGCCGAGTTGTCAGACTTGTACCTTACACAAGGGCTCTACTCACAGGCTATTTTTTCTTTGGAGGAAGTGCTCGTTCTAGTTCCAAATGCCTGGAACGTATGCTGCGCCATTGTATTATATTGAAAAAGGACGTGGGAGCTAATTTTATTGCAGGTACATGCAAGGCTGGGTGAGATCCTACTCATGGCAGCCAGCTCAGAGACCGAGTCCTCTACTAGGCACCTTGCCGAGGCCTTGAAGCGTTTCTGCCGTAGCATCGAGCTGTGCGATGACTATCTACGAGGTTATTACGGATTGAAGAAGGTGTGACACCACTTCCTCCATTAATTTCAGATTTGAAAATGCTGACCCTAGCCAAGGTGACCGATCAAGTACTGAGCCAAGTTGGGAAGAGCAAGAAGCAAGACCCTGATGAGCCAAAACTTCCCGACCAAAAGCAAGTTGAAAAGCTAAACCAAGTAGCAACAGCGAAGTTGGGAGAGATTGTACGGAGATATAATGCGAAGGAGAAGCTCTGGCAGGGCTATGATGCCGACGAGATCGCCGCGGCGAAAACTCTACTTGAGGCGTCGGCACCTCAATTAGTGCGATGATCTGATTGCGAAATCCGCTGGTGATCAAGTGACACACTCTCTATGCTGGCTCTCTGAGCACGGCAGGCTTCTGCGGCTCATCTCCCGAGCCGTTGATCGCAGCCGTTCGTCCCCAAGAGCAGGGCCTTGGCTCCCTCGGAATGTCTTACACTGATCCGGGTGACTGGGGAGCGTGCATATAGCGCATGTTTTGATACCCAGTGAGGGGATTGCTGTGTTTGATTGGAGGACCTCTACTGGCTGTCAACCGCATCGTGAAAACAGACAGAGTGGAAGAGGCATTTCTGATTTACGAAAGATATTCTACGTGGCGCATGGAGTTGGAACTAACATATGCAGGGTCTCCATTATTAGTGGCAAGCAGAGATACTTGTGTTTTAACAGTTGTCGCTATTTGAATTTGGTTCTGAGTAACTATCGATAATAGAACATACCATTTGATGAACCTTTGGCGTGCCCAGTCCTCAAAAACTGGTTGATACAATAAGGCGACTGAGAAACTGACTCTCGTCTATTATCCAGTGCATTCTCTCTGCAGACCTACCTGTTGACTTGATGGAACCAAGCCGAGTCTCTAGACGTAACATATCGGATGCTCCACCTCATGTTGGATCTGGGGACATCCATGTAATGTGTGGATATATGATAGCTGTCTTCCCTTTTTGCCCAGCTGATCTAACGGAAGTTGAGATGGATTTTAGGCAAGAGGTTTACACGTAGGAACGGGCTTCTAAAGTCGTCTCAGCATCATTTGCCGGGCTTGGAATGAAACAACGGTGACATTTTCCTCAACATTGGGCGCATAATGACTCCATCGCTCTATCCTAGACAACTTGCTGGGGGTGGGGATGCGACTTTGATCGATGCAACCAAGGCTTGCATCGTGCTGGGACTATGGTTGGGCAGAAACTCTACAGGATTCGTTGGGCCGTGAGAAAGTCGTTTTTTCGAGGCGGGATGGGCACTTCTGGTCCCATAACTCTACCGATGAGGCACAGCCTGCAACATACTCCCTTGTTACGATGCGGACAGAGGCAATTGGCGGGCTGGAAATGAAAATTTGAAAGTCTCGATGGTTGCCTATCCTGAGAGACGAATAATAGCAACGAGGCCAGCTATGTGTTGTCTCATTGGGGGGTTTCATCCTTGGGCGTAGTCGGGTAGAATGCACGTTGCCGGGGCTCGACCACCGAACGCCCTGCGCAACGACTCTGGCCCACTGAGCTAGAAGCCTCCATGGCCTGGCCTTTCGGTCCAAGGTCCACTAGCCCAGCGGAACCAGGGCCATCTGACCATGATGAGCGCGAGGGGTCCGTTGCAGTCCAATGGCAGGCTATGGCGGGGTGGCAAACGACCCGTGTTGCTGAGATGCTACTCTGCACTTGATCCTTGCCAGGGATATGCCTGTCGCCGCGTTGGTGATTGACCCACCGCCGTCCACGTTCAAAGAAAGTTGCGAGTCCGGAGGCAGTGCCGGGTTAGATCAGGCCGCAAGACCAGGCTCGAACACATATTCGAGGAATGTGCGTCCAACGTGGTTGGATTCCGGAGAACAGGACGGACGGGTAACATAGGATTTGCAAAGATGGCGACTGAGCGGGATGTAGGATGCATGCAAGCAGCCACGAAGCAAGACAGTTTCGAGCAGCGCGGGTATGGCTTGCGTTTGCGTGGCATGCGTTGACACGGCAGGTATAAAGAGCGTAGGCCAGCCTATATCAAGTGCTGATCCTCCTTGCCGAGAAGGAGGCGAACACAGCAAAAGACGTATTGAACCGTGATACCCTCCCTCCTTGGCTTCGCAACTTGGGTGCAGACTGTCGCGGCTACCACTCTATTTTCTTTTGGATTCTACGACCTTAGCTGCCTCGTCCGTATCGGCACAGCACATCTTTGCTTGGAAGGGAAGTGCCCCATTCTGCTCGACGAGTCCACAACAACCAAACCCATTTTGGCTGGCTGGTCAAGGTTGCTAGATTCCAGGAACCCCAGACTACCAACGAAGAAAACCGGACCGTGCTCTGCTGGGAACACAAGCCTAGTTTGACAGGCCAACCGATCGATTTGGAGAGAAGCTGTGCGCTTTGCTCGCTTCGACTGGTGTATTGAGGTAAGACTGCCGGACATATTGGACATTCCAGCTTGGACCATTTACCAAAGGAGGCCACCGGTCAAAGTTGTTATTGTTGCTGCGTGTTGTTGGCTGATTAATAAGTTGCCCTGCGTGTTGGCGTCGGTATCGTTAGGTACCAACAAGGCAGTGTCAATTGGCTCACCCACCCAGGTTATCCCGGGACCCCCCTACCCTGGGAGCGCTGGAACCGCTGGAGTACCGGAGCCCTCCACTGCCAAACTGGATTCCCTGGCCTGGAGCCTTGAGCACGAAACCACCCGCACCGTTACAGGAAGACACTCAGGCGAACCAAATCGCCCCTCTGACTTAAAGCCTGGCTGCGTGTGAATAGAGGCCCAACCAAGGGACGCTAACATAATACAGGAAGCCTTGTCTCGGATCAGGTTTTTGCCTCGCAGAGTATTAGTAACCGCTACTAAGTGCCCAGTCACTGGACCAGTTAGAGGGAGCCGACTGAGATTATTGGTGGGTGTGCCTGGCTGACCGACTTGCTCTCCCTCTCGGTGGCTGAAGGAAGTGTTTGCATAGCGACCTGCTACTACTAATCAGACAACAACCGGTCACGACTGGCATTCTGTTGGCGCCTGTTTATTTTTTTTTTTTTAGCTCACACACTCACACACACACAGTCATCCTAGCTACCCGCATAAGACGACGGCCGACCTAAGCCAGCCTCGACTCGACCGCTTTGATCATATATCCCCCCGGCACCCGCTCCCACCTCGGTCTCGTCCGCCTGTTTTCCTTGTCGTCCTTTTCAGCTTGTTGGAGGTGTGGGAGAAGACATCGTCGCCAGCAGGCTCTTTCTGCTTGCCACTCAGTCGCCTTCGTTCACGGAGACGTGCAATCGGTAAGTAAGCAAATGCTTCGATTCCCTATTCGCTCGTTATTCCCCGGTGCCAATTGGTACACACGCACGCATGCACGCCGCTGCACGCATACATACGCACACACCCGTCGTCGTATATCATCTTGCGCTCGATGTGACTCGGTGCATGTGCGTCTCCCAATCCAGGCAGCCAGTGCTTTGCCTGCAGTTCCCACAGCCATCTTTCGGCAATGTCGATAGTCATCCATGGACACCCGTTGCCAGCATTTTTGGGCTTGTCGCGCTGCAGCGCATGTCAGGTCGAGTGGCCAGACGTGCTGTCGCGGCTCGAGATCGATGGGAGGGATGCCCTCGGCCCAGCAAGCTCTAAGCAGAGCAAAAGCCAAGTCATGCCAGATCGCTTGACCACAATCGTACATACATGATCTTGTGGATTGTCGGACTGCTATCGCTACTCGCTGGCGGCCCTTGGGGCGATCCACATACCCGATCGTTGTGCCAATAGAAACGACTCGTGCCAAGGTCGGACGGTGATTGAATGAGAGACATGCAGTGGCGTGTACCTACATGTCGCAAATCAGTGTGGACTCGACCTTGGAGGCAGTCGTTCGCCTCGCTCGTCGCTGTCCTCGATGAATGGCGGTATCCATTGGCGACGGCCCATCACCCCTCTTCACGCTTGTGCAGGCGTGCTTACTGTGGCTGGCCAGTGCCATCTTCCGGGCTGCCGTTCGAGTGACGAGGGCTTGCTCGGTTTCCTTGGGTACACGCCAGCACATGGCCGTATACGATCCGTCAGGCCTTCCTTGTTCCATAGATTGGCCCATCAGACGTGACTGGCGATTCGCCCGGGCAGCAAGTGTGCAAGGGCGCAGTGCATTCATTGCCTGCAATGCATCTCATTTTTGGACCTACCGGCACTGTTGGTCGTTTGCTGGCTGCATTGGCAAGCTGGGGCTCCGAAGCATCGACGGCTCTGGATGGCCAGGGCCAGTTCCTAGGTTGTGCTCAGCACAAGTAGGTGACAGGACAGGGACACTGGGCCCAGAAAATAGAAGCCTCATCATGCTGGTGGATGGCTTCTGCTTCTGCGGCTCGCATCAGCTCCCTTCACCGCCGGTTTCTGCCTTTCATTATTTACCGTCGCCCCTCCCTCTCTTTGCAGAGCGCCACAGCCAGCACAAGCAGTCCCCTCCCCAGCAAAAAAAAAAAAAAAAAAAAAAAACAAGTCCATCGTCACACCCAGTTTGGCTGCCCCTCCCCTCCCAACGCAAATCGCCCCTCTTCCATAGTCAACAAGCCCCCCAGTCCTACCACCCACATCCAGCAAGAACAAACATTGCCGTCCACCAAGCAACATACCATTTCGCCTGTCTCCGAGCGATCTCCCTTGCTGCAACCTGCGTTACCCTCGAATCTCATCCCACCTTCGGATACACTCTCCTCGCCGCCCGCTTGCTTGTGTTTCACTCGCCCCTCGTATCATCCACGACGCACAGCTCAAGTAATTAACTTTTCGAGATCTGGTCTCTCAGTTTCCACCTACCCCTTCAGCCTTACCCATCATCTCGGTAATCTACCGCCCTAGGCCGGGTTTGGTGTGTGCCAGCAAATCTGCCTCGACACAGTAGTGATTTACCTACAACGTAGGTAAGCAACGCAGAAAATTTAGCAATGCGCACCGCAGCACAGCACCGCAGCACAGCACACATTCAAGGAGCCAAGGTTCCGCTTGCTAGCCAGTCCAAGCTCTTGACCCCTCCCTCCTACTACCTTGCCTTGGCCTCGGTGACCACACATCGTCACAACGCCGACCTGATTCTTTCGCATAGCCCACCCCTCCATTCGCGCGCATTTCCCCCTCTCCCGCGCCCCTACTCCTCCTTCTCCCCTCTCCTGCTCTCTTGCGCTTGCATTGGTCTTAGTCGCATTTTGACAGCAGCACCGCTGTCTTCATTCTTTGCGCCTCTTTGGGCATAGGCTGACACTTCTTCCCTCGGGGGCCTAGCTCTCCATAGCGCTGCTCTATTAATTCTCCAAGCGTCGCCGTTGATCACCGCCCGCCCTTCCTCAGCCGATTGTCCCCGACCAAGCGAGAGTTGTTATTAAGGTGTCCACCAACCTCATTTGACATGCCGTGCGTCTTCGCTTCTCCCAACCCCGCCCTCGTTTTCCTCACTACTCGGCGCGCTGACAACTCCCTTTAGAAAGTTAACTACTCGACAATTTAACGGTTATCACCCGCAGCAACATCATCATCAATCGTCAATACCTGCTGGCTTCTCGTCACAGTCGAACTCGTTCAATAGCGAAGAAGAGGAAGAATACACTGGCTTATCCGACGAAGAGGACGAAGACTACTATACCGACGACGATATAGTCGATCAATCGGACTCCGCTTCTTTCGAAGAGCAGCAAGGCCCGCTTCAACCACACGGTGGTAGGCGTGCGCACTTCCCGGCGCGAGCTGAACCTCCGCCGCGTGGACGCGGCGGACACCTCCCACCTGCGGGACCTCTCCAACATCAAGCAGCCAACGTGGCTCCCTACGACGACCACGGCCGTTATGGCCGAGAGGGCGCACACTTCCCCCACAAATGCGCCATCATCAAGCACAAAATGGACATGCTCCAGGAGGTGGGCGCCATGCTCCATACATGGATCCGAATGCTGGCCGTGGCGGCTACGGCAACCATCCTGGACAAGGCATGTATGGCGGCGGTATGCAACCGATGCACAATGGCGGCCCCCAAGGAATGGTTCCATACCAATACGGTAGCAACCCCTATGGTCAGAATCCATACGGCATGATGGGATATCACGATCCTTACTATTATGGAGGAATGCATCCAAACTTCCAGCCTCCTCATCAGATTGCTGGGCCTCAACAGCACCAACAGAGCAACGAGCTGGTGAAGGCACCAAGCCAAGCAGTGGAGAAGAAGGAGCCAGAACCTCCTAAGCCGGACCCTGAGAAGGAGAGGCTCGAGAAAGAGCTCCAAAGTTTCAAGGCAATGCAGGAACAGGCAAAAGCGCTAGAGAGGCAACGAGAACTTGAGGCCCAAATCAGAAAAGATGCCGAGGATGCCTTTACACGACGGATGGAAGATATGAGGAAGGCACAGGAGGAGGCCAAGAAGGAAATCGAAAGGGCCAAGGCAGAAGCGGAGAAAGCTGCCAGAGAACGCATCGAAGCAGAGCGGAAGGCGGAAGAGGACAGGCAGAAGGCACATGCTGCGGCAATGGCCCAAGCCGAGGAGGCAGCGAGGAAGAGGTTTGAGGCTGAGATGAAGGCCAAGGAGGAACGGGACCGGATGGAGGCAGAGGCCCGCAAGCGAGCCGAGGAGGAAGCGCAACGCCGACTCGAGGATGCCATCAGGGCAGCAGAGGCGCAGAAACTTGCTGCCGAGAAGAAAGCGGCCGAGGAAGCGGCGCGCATTAAGCAGATACAAGAAGATGCGACCCGCAAGGCGGAAGCTGACGCAAAAGCGGCCGCAGCTGCCAAGGCCGAGGCCGAGGCCGCAGCCGCCAAGGCAGCCGAAGAGATGAAGCAGAAACTTATAGAAGAATCCCTCAGAGCGGCAGCTGCCAAGGCTGAAGCCGAGGCCAAGGCTGCTAAGGAGGCCGAGGAGATGAAGAAAAGAATTCAAGAGGAAACCATGAGAGCGGCAGCTGCCAAGGCTGAAGCTGAAGCAAAGGCTGCGGCTGAAGCTGAAGCGTTGAAGAAGAAGATTGCAGAAGATGCCATCAAGGCGGCAGCTGCGAAGGCCGAGGCCGATGCAAAGGCTGCAGCTGAAGCTGAAGCGCAGAGGAAAAAGATTGCAGAGGAGGCCATTAAGGCGGCGGCAGCCAAGGCTGAAGCTGATGCCGCCGCTGCCAAGGCAGCAGCGGAGATGAAGAAGCAGATTGCCGACGAGACGAAGGCCAAGTTTGAGGAGGAGAAGAAGAAGGCCGAGAAGTTACCGATCAGGTTCAAAGATGCGGTCGGCAGAAAGTTTAGCTTCCCATTCCACCTTTGCGCCACCTGGGCAGTAAGTACCTGCGATTTTAAAGTTTGGATAAGGGAAGACAACGTGCTAACGGACTCATCACTAGGGTATGGAGGAGCTCATCAAGCAAGCTTTCCTCCAAGTGGAAACTCTGGGTCCGCATGTCCAGGAGGGCCACTACGACCTAATTGGGCCTAATGGAGAGATCATCCTGCCCTCTGTTTGGGAGAAGGTGGTTGAACCAGACTGGGCTATCACCATGACTATGTGGCCGATCGAAAAGATGCCTCCGCCTCGGATGCCGGGCCCAGGAGGCAAGATTCCAATGCACGGTGGACCAATTGGTGGCCGCGGCCCCCTCCCCGGCCGAGCAGGCAAAGGCGGCCCGATGCCGATGCCTCCTCCATTTGGTGCGCCTGGGAAGGATGGAAGAGTTCCCGAAGGCGTGACCGTGGTCAACGCCGCACCTCATAAGCCCAAGAAAGACAAGAAGAGCCACGGAAACCCGGGGCTTCTGGGGTTCATTGTCGGGGGTAGCAAGCCGAAAAGAAAGTATGTCCAGAATTCCACCTCCCCTGAATTTGGATTCGTTAACTTACAGTTTTTGATAGGTCGAAGAGCAAATGATTTCAAAATCCCCTTCTAAAAAGCATTTTGATCATATAGCCGTCATTTTCCTATGTTTGCCCAACTATTTGAGGCAATTGATATCGTACCTATTTTGGTTTTTTGGAGGATCAGCAGCAGCATCATTACATCGTTTCAACTCCTCTCTTAAAGCGATTCACGAAAGCCACCCCCGAACGAATCATTATCTACGTCCTTATGCATGTATACTGGAGTTTAGCCGTCGGTGTTCTTTACAAGGGTCTTGGGTGGTCAAGTTCACATGGCAAGTGGTGTGTGTGGATGGTGTCTGAGAAGAAGTTTGGATAAGTAGAAGTCTGGATTTGGATTTTGGTCCAAGATGTTTTTTTTGGTTCGAATTTGTTTTGGTTGTGTTTTTATTAGGGAAATTGGAGCAACATTAGACTTGTACGTTGGCTCGAGATTGTGAGTGAGTGCATACATCGCATGTTGTCTATGCACGCAGTGCTTTGGTGTGGTTGTTGGATACCCTAGTTACACATATACATCTATCTATGTTTTGTCTAAGATTGAAATCCGTACTGCGTGAGCTTTTCTAACAAATTCCCCTCTTCCTTTAAACGCCGAATATATGCTGTATGACATGAGATGGATAGGTGATTTTACACTGCGCCTCCCAACCTAGAGAGGCGCCTGGGAACCCAGCTTCTGCCTCGCCTGCTTCTCAAACGCCTCGATCATCATGCCGGCCACCTTGTCGGACACGGCCGCGCTGACGGCGGCGTAGAGCGGGTTGACAAACTGGTACTTGATGGATAGGTGGACCTCGGTCCTGGGGCTGCTGCTGCCCGTGCCAGCCCCGAGGGGCCGGAGCTGCCAGCGGGTGACGAGGCTCTTGAATACGGAGGAGGCGTCAGGTTCGCCCCTGACGCCGCCGCTGAGGGCCTCGACGGAGACGCCCGGGACGCAGGTGAGGCGGCTGGTGAACTTCTCATCGAACCCGCCCCAGCCGACGTGGAGGTCCGCGCGGGTGGGCCAGCGGCGGCCGCCAGAGGCAGGGTCGGCGGGGGACCAGTGGGTGACGCGGGAGCGGGAGCAGTAGGGCACGAAGGAGGAGTAGTCGTCGACGTCGGCGATGAGGGAGTAGAGGGGGTCCTGGGAGTAGGGGAGGATGCGGGTCGCGGTGAGGGTCTGCGTCAGGTCGGAGCCCGGGAGTGTGATGAACGGGCGGCAGAGGCCAGGGGAGGTGGTGTGCCGGCAGAGGGGGAAGTGGTGCGCAGAGGCAGGAGGCGGAGCCGGGAGGCGGTTGAGGCCGACATTGAAGAGGCGGGTTGGGAGAATTCGGATTAGAGGAGTTTGGGTGCTGGTGGCGCAGATGGGCGTCGTCGCGCGGTCATTATAAATTATGCATGATCAAGTAAGAAATGAGGAAATAAATGAGAGAGCTACCGGAACACCAGACCTACAGGATATAGATCTTGAGCTGCGAATTGAAAGCCAGGGCAGGCAGGTCTCATGGTGGTTGTCGCAATGATGCGGCTTAAGTGGTGTGTGTGGTGGTTTGGTGGTGGTCGGTCCGTTTAGGTCCCGACCCCATCAATCGCCCTGTGCTGGGGCCATGGGACCGATCGTCATCTTCGCTCTACATCCCGCTACGTGCGCACGACACTCCCGCTCCGCAAGCTCGACACAGCCCCGGCTACGGAGTTCGAGCTTCAACCACAACCAGCCAGAATGACCCGACGACTTTCTTCTTCCACGAGCCCCTGAGAACGATCCATCGTCACGCATTCCAGTTCCACGAAAGCTGGTTACTCTCCCCCGCCGTTGTCGCCCGAGTAGGGCCCCAATATCAGCATCATGTATGACCTCGTTGGAGCTCGCACCGGCCCAAGGAACGACCTTAGGGGACGCTGACTAGGGTTATTAGGTTCGAAAAGTCACTTTACGACCTCATTCGAGGGCTGCGCAATCACAAGGGCAATGAAAAGGAGTATATCCAGAAGCGCTTAAAGGAATGTCGCGCTGAAGTCCGTAGCCAGGATATGGGTATGCATCTTTATCTCCTTGCTGTCTATATGACACTTTCTCGTAGCTTCTTGCTTACAACTGGAAACAGACGTGAAAGCGACGGCACTCCTCAAGCTCATCTACCTCGAAATGGTGGGCTACGACATGTCCTGGGCGTCCTTCCACGTGCTCGAAGTTATGTCATCTCCCAAGTATCACCAGAAGCGAGTAGGATATCTCGGTGCTGTGCAGAGCTTTCGGCCGGATACCGAAGTCCTCATGTTGGCTACCAACCTGCTGAAAAAGGTGAGTTGGAAAAGGGTACTTGCTGAATGCAGCGACTGACCGGATGATGGCCGGTAGGACCTGGGGTCGCCGACTCCAACCGTGATATCTCTTCCGATTGCCGCCCTACCTCACCTCATCACTCCTTCTCTCGCACTCTCGGTATTAGCGGACCTACTACCCCGGTTAGGCCACAGCCATTCCAACATCCGAAAGAAGACGTTGGTCACTCTCTACCGACTGGCTTTGGTATATCCTGAAGCCTTGCGTGCAGCATGGCCCAAGATCAAGGAGAGGTTGATGGATCCCGACGAGGATCCCAGTGTCACAGCTGCCATTGTCAACGTGGTATGTGAATTAGGATGGCGGCGACCACACGATTTCCTAGCCCTGGCGCCGAGACTCTTCGAGTTGCTGGTGGAAGGTGGCAATAACTGGATGTCTATCAAGCTGATCAAGCTTTTTGCAACCCTCACACCTTTTGGAACCGCGGCTCGTGAGGAAGCTCCTCCCACCTTTAACGACTCTCATCCGAACAACACCTGCCATGTCCTTACTATACGAGTGCATCAACGGGATTATCCAGGGTGGCATTCTAAGTGCAGACGACTCGGGGTCTGAAGAGATCGCCACTCTCTGCGTAACGAAGCTGCGAGGCATGGTCATGATCGATGGCGATCCAAATCTGAAATACGTTGCGCTTCTTGCCTTCAACAAGATCGTGCTCACACACCCCGATCTCGTCTCACAGCAAGAAGGTGTGATTTTGGAATGTATTGATAGCCCTGACATTACTATCCGGATTCAAGCTCTGGACCTCGTCCAGGGCATGGTCACTGGCGACAATCTGGTATTCGTCGTAAGCCGATTGATGAAACAGCTGAAAGCTGCAGCGTCAGCCGCGGATGCTCATGACGCTAGCGGGTCATCGGCTGACATGGGTGCTGACTCTGACGAAGAGACGCCGAACGAAGTACGCCAGGCAACCCAGTTTCGGATCTTCCCGAGGACTACCGTACAGATGTTATTGGTAGGATTCTCTTCATGTGCTCCAAGGACAACTACGCAAACATTCACGACTTTGACTGGTACGTTGATGTCCTTACTCAACTGGTACGCATCGCGCCAGTTGTGCGAAAGACGGACGACGATCTTGAGCCATCTCCGGCATCGAAACCTTCGACCGATGTGTCGGAAAGGATTGGTGACGAGCTGAGAAATGTTGCTGTTAAAGTTAGAGCCATGAGGGCTACTGTCGTTAGGGCATCGGAGATCATTCTCGCTCAAATGAACGCTGATACTCCCACTGGACATTCGATCTCATCTAGAGCGCTGAAATCCGTTTGTTGGATGCTTGGAGAGTATGCTGTTCAGCTGACCACTCCAGATGACAGCCTCAACGGCCTTTTACAACTCATCCCACGAAGCAGTTTGCCGGAAGTCACGGCCACAGCACTTCAAGCGACAGCCAAGGTATTTTCGTCTTTGTCTGGGAATGAGCTTGAACCTTGGACTCCAGAGAGGAAATCCAGGATTGCTCTACTGATAGCTCGCATTATTAATTCTCTAGAACCCCTTGTTTCGCATCCTGCTCTGGAAGTTCAGGGGCGTGCAGTAGAGTTTGTTGAGCTGTTCAAACTGACTGCTGAGGCAGTTTCTGCCCAGGCCGCATCAACAGATGACAATACTGAGGATCCGCCACTGTTACTTACCCAGGCTATACCTGCACTTTTCAGTGGATGGGAGTTGAACTCGGTGGCTGCCAAAGCTCAACTCAATGTCCCCGTACCTGAAGGGCTAGATTTAGACGAGCCTATCCATGCCAACCTGAACCTCCTCCTCTCGGAAGCAAACAGCTGGGCTCGGGAAGAAGACGAAGTGGACGACTTTGACATATTTTACCATCAGCGACCGGCCCCTAGCAGTATCTCCTCCTCAGCTCCCGCAATTAGCAGGATTGCCGACCCGGGTGATGAGGTCGTTGGCTCATATCAAGAAGCATCCGAAGATAGCTATCTGGATGCAGATATCGTGGCGAGGAGAAAGGCAGAGCGAAGTGAACGCAACAGGGACGACCCATTCTATATTCCTACACGCAGCGATGTCCCTCGAACATCTACGCCCATTCACAATATCCTCCAGGACAACAATGGCCCTGATCTTGATATCGATTCGATCCCTATCATGAAATTGGATCTGGACAAGATGGCCACCTCGGCACCCACCCAGCGACCACCGCCTCGGCCCAGACAGAAGATGGTTATCGCTTCGGATGAGACGCTCGAGGGCAGCGACAGCGGCGGGATATCCCGCGCCTACGACTCGGAGAACAACTCGGACAGCTTCACGAAGACCAAGTCGAAGAAGCTGAAACAGTCGCTCCTCGGCGTCGACTCCAGCACCATCGGATCCTTCAGCCTCGAGGGCGAACCCTCCGGCGGATTCGACCACGAGAGGCAGCAGCGCGAAGAAGCCGAAATGCAGATGGCCATGAAGGAGGTTGAGCGGTTGCGGCTGGAGATGCAGCGCGCCAACGAGAGGATACAGGTTGCGCAGGGCGTCGACGCGGAGGGCACGACTGTGGTGCGGAAGAAAAAGAAGAAGGCGGCACCGGTCAAGACAGAGGGCGCGTCAACCCCCGTTGACGTCAAGCCCAAGAAGAAGAAGAAGGCCAAGCCAGAAGCGGCCGGGGACAGTAATGGAGGCGGCGTGGGGACCGACGACGTAGAGGCCGTCGTGGTGAAGCCCAAGAAGAAAAAGAAGAAGCCGGTCGAGGCCGCGGTACAGGAAGATACCTACTGAAATGAATAAAGGAATACTTTTTCTTGACCCTTCCTAGAAATATTAGACAAAGCTTTCAAGCCACCCCTTTAAAAGCCCACGGATATTAGTAGAAAATAGACATCTAGCACGGGTCATCCATTGCGGGCACGTGGATTTCGAATTTCTCATGAGGTGGATTGATTCATCAAACTCTTTTCCTATTCGTCATTCGCCTTGAGTATTTCGATTCTCGTAATAACCAGATACCCGAAAATAGAAACATTCAAAGGGGAGGAAACAACCAATGAAAACCCATCACTTTTGATCGCCCTATCCCATCATAACTGATATGCTAAGAAATAAAAGAAGAAAAGAGCATCTGGTATAGAATAAACTGAACTGTCTACTATAAAGGAATCACCTAATAATAGACACTTACGCAGGTTAGATAAGAAGAAGCCGCCATCGCCGGTAGGAGGGTTACACATTGCCACGTACAACACAAGAAAGAGATGAGGAAATCAAACAGGACGACCAAACACAGAAATGCTCGATTTACACACAAAGAGACGTATCTCATGCTCCCACTCTCCTTGGCAAAACAATAAATGTCCAGACAGGGAGGGGGAATAAAAGCCAAACCAACAGCGCCAAGCTAACCGCCAGATGCCGAACAAAAATAACTACAGGTTGTCCATAGGGGCATCCTCTAGGGTGATTCCTCTGGACTCTTCTGGTGCAGGTTCGGCGGGAACACGGCGTCCTCCCACGAATTTGGTACGGCCGTGAAGACTATCCCGCTTCTCAGAGGTGGTGGGGGAATCGACGGCCGGCTTTACTGGTTCAGAAGAGCCATTGATGGCATCTGCATCGTGGCTGGGAACGTCGAGGCTTGAGCGGTTGGTCTTGGCAATGCTATTGATGTTGCCGAAGCCGCTGCGAGCACGGTCATTCGCGGTGGTTGGGCTGGTCTGGATGGGGAACCTAGTCTCTGGCCCACCGCTGCTGCGATCGCGTCTGTGACCACGGGGACTGGGTGCAGGGCTGGTAGCACGTCCTCGGTTGGCGTTTACCTTCTCTAGCAATTGCCTGTTGCGTTCTTCCATCAAGGCCTTGCGGTTGCTCTCGTCGGTGCTGATGGCACGACCACGGTTACCCTTGACAGAGGAACTGTGGTTGACAGTAGACATGCGCTTGAGCGCACTGAAAATAGGGTCCTTGTGGGCAAAGAGATCTCGGACGAGCTTGTAGGCATGCTTTTCCTCTAGAGTGAGCGAGGTCTCTGTACGAGGTCGTAGAACACAGGGCGCGAGCTGGGAGGCAAGTGAAGCAGTGTATTCCTCATCGGCGGAGGTGAGATCGATGAGACGAGTGAAATGGTTCATGCAGGCATCGAGGGTAGCAATGTTAGTGAGACGAAGCTGCGAAAGTGTTTGCTGCAGAACGGCAACACGCGATGCTTCTGAGCCATCAGCAGTAGGGTTGTTATAGATCGTTCTGATGATTTCGTACACATGCGACGAAACCAGGGAATCTGGAACATAGTGTTAGCGAATGCAGACCTTAATAGAAGAAGCCCCAGAAGCTTAGATCGGTACCTACCAGGCAGCTCCAGCAAATAGAGTTTGAGCAGGCTAGCAACAGTAGGAACATCAAACTCGCCCAAAACTTCAGCAGAGAATGATTTCCCATC
This sequence comes from Clonostachys chloroleuca, assembly GCA_037952775.1. NCBI lineage: Eukaryota > Fungi > Ascomycota > Sordariomycetes > Hypocreales > Bionectriaceae > Clonostachys > Clonostachys chloroleuca. The sequence continues at coordinate 16,558,168 of JBANAY010000003.1, read as the reverse complement.
ATTGACGCGTGCTCGTAGCTTGTGGGTTTGAGCGAGAGGAACGTCAACAAGCCATACTCCGCGCCTAGCCTCATCACCCTCCAGGTCTGGATAATGGTGATCAAGGTATGTGAGAATGGTGGTGACAATAACTGGAACTCGTTTCTTATCAGCTCTGGCGCGGGCCTCCAGATCGACACCAAAAGTCTGTTCGTTTGCCTTGTTGTAGTAGTTCTCATATACGACAACCTTGGGGACGAAGCTACCGGTGCGGTAAGTCTCAAGAAGGTAGCGCAGATCGCCCTGCGGTTGGATCGTTTCCTGGAACAGCAACATTTTATCCACAGTAGATTGCAGACTGGGAATGACATTGCCAATTGTGCCTGAAAAATCAAGAATGACGGTCTTGATGGCCTTCAGGCGATCAAATTCGCAACGTTCGAGGAACTGCAGGTGCAGGAAGATGGCCTCCTCGAGGTCGCAGCGAAGCTCGTCCAGGCGCCTCACACCAGCCTTATACTTGTTGTCGGCCTCAGTAACCTCTCGTTGCAGTCGTTGACGAGGGGTCTCATCCGGGTTCCGGTTGTTCCAGTTGGACAGATATTCTCCGACGGATCCAAATGCAGTGGGGCTATCGCCAGCCTCCGATCCAGTAGAAGGCATGGAGAATGTTCTGTTGAGTGGCTTCTTCTCTGGCAGACCGCCCATCTGGAAGGCCTTGGGGCGCCATTGGTAGTGCATGCGAGAGCTGTTGGCGAAAACGCTTCCCACATTACCCACAAGACGCAGAAATCCGTTGCTGACCAGGTCCTGCCCAATGCGCTCAGAATAACTAACACTCGAACTGTTCATGTGACGCTGAAGATACTCGACAATTTCGGACCCAGTTGAGACGTTCTGGTAAGTGCCAAGAATGGCAACCTTGTGCTCGCCCATTTTGATGGTCGTAAGCATTTGAGATAGGATCTTCTTGAGCTGCTCAGGCTGGTAGGTCTCGTCACCAATCTCGTAGAACTCCTCCTCGATTTCGGCGCGCTCCTCCTCTTGGACCTTAATCTCGGGGATGGCGGGGTTCTTCGGGCTGGTCTCGGGGTCCTGGAAGCCCAACTTGTTCTCCTCCTCAAGGTCTTCTAGCAAGCGACATTTGTTAAAGTAGTTGGATCGCAACTTCTTGATAGTCTCAGCCTGGCGATCGTGGACCTTGATCCGGGCTTGTAGATCATCCTGGGAATCTTGTAGCCGGCTCTCATGAGCATCGCACCAGCGAGAGAAAGGGTTCACGACGAGGTCGCGAATGTTTTGTGCGATCCGCTGGTGGCTGCGAGCAGCCTCTTGCATTTCCGACCGCATGCCATCATATGCCTAGGAGATTCAAACATTAAATTGGGCTCTAAATCAAGTAAGCCGGGATGGGTAAGCAGTAAACAAACCTTGCGAACTGTAGCTCCATCATCCTGTGCGAATCCACCAGACACTTTGTCCGTGGCGGGTGCGATATCAGACAGTCGGCTTCCGTAGAGCTCCTCAGCTTCGGCACGCATGCGTGCAATGGTCAAGACTTGTCGGTTCTCCTGGGCGCCTTGCTGCAGCTTGCCAAACAGAACGCCGAGACCTAGGCACGACTCAGTTAGCCCGGGCGAGATACCGGGGAGGGGTAGGCAAGCATAAGAGCAAGCGACTTACCTGCGGCATAGTCGCTAGACCAGAATGAATCTGCGAAACCGGGCATTTTTGCTATTGTAGCCCTTAATTCCTGATGATTTTCTCCCAAACTAGCTCACGATATAGAGCCCCCTCGAGATGGAACAACTGCCAGAGGCGTTTCTGGGAGCCTAGTGTCCAGGCCAGGAACAAGACAAGCAGGTGGGGGTCGCGTGAGGTCGGGAATCGTCGAGAGCGAGCGAAATCGATCGAAAGCCACGTTGCTGAGTAGCCAAAGGGAAAAAACGACGGGTGCGAATTGAGAAAAGGAGTGGAGGATCACGGGGCGCTGCAGATCATCAAGAGACAGAGGAGGGCGTGGGTATCGATTGGGTGCGTTAGGAAGCCCTGGTGCTGTACGTCGTAAGGCAGGAGTCGAGGTCGAGGCCGGGACTTCTGCTGTCTAATTCATATGAGGATGATGAGATGGGCGGTGCCGGGTTAGGGATGTGCGAAAGAATGTTGGTCCCCCGTCTCTAGCAGCATGGAGTAATGTCAACGACAGCGCTGTGCTAAACCAGCTGAGGCCATGAACCTTGACCCCGGCCTAATGTGCAGGTGCTGGGTTGGGCCCAATGAGGGAGCGAGCTCTTAGCAGGTCTCGCGTTTCGTCAGCCCTCAGCACTAAGAATAGCCCAGCCAGCATGCTGAGGCAGTCCCAGCGCCACAGCCAGGTTGAGTCGGCAGGGCATGATAGGGCTCTGCCAACCTGGAATTTAGCGAGCCACAGAGCCATCAGCATGCTGGAGGCACACTGCCACACACCATGCTAGGGGCGTTAGCGGGTAAATAGTACCCAAGCCCCAAGGCAAGGGTAGCACGGGTACAGGATCGGAGCCAAGGACTGGACAGATGCTGGCATGTAGATTCTCGTCACTGGATTAAGTTCCTGGGTCAGGTACCATTGCAAGACACCTGATACCTTGGTGTGTGGCAGAACACTGCCGATTGATTTGAATAACTGCCTGTGTGCTGGATCATCATCTCGTCACGCGAGGTACGAGGTCTAACAGCAAGCATAGCATTGAGCAAGCAAGCCTGTCTTGTCTCACAGGTATGATAGGTCGCAAGCGACTTGCCCTCCTTGGGCATATGTCTCCGCAATAAGCATGTAAGATGACAGCTATCTCTTTGTGTCTAGTAATTAGCTCCGTGTGCGAGAGTGAGTCCGACCTTCGACGAAAGATCAACGGTGTTCGCGGATCCCGCCTGAAGGGAAGCCAGCCACTCGGGTGCGAGAGGAAATGAACTGAAATACCCGTGATTTAAGGTCCATTTGTTGGTGCAAGGAACAACCCGTCCCACCACCATAAGATGGCACCAAGTGGCTGTCAGAAAACCAGGGACCATAGTGACTTTGAGGAAACAATTGTACGAGTCACATCATATGTATGCAATGATAAACAACACCCAGTGGTTTACTGGCCTTTTAAATCATTGTCTATAAAATTGTGACCTATGATGGAAAGTTGAGATATGGAAACACTTTGGCAGTCCCTGTTGGCATGGGACGCATCACCCTCCTACGACATCTCCTATCCCTGTTGATATCATAACCGCCGTCAGTGACTATCTGTCCCACATATACTTACGTACGCTCCAACACCCCTTCATAGCCCCGCAGCCAACGTCGTGTTGGTTCCTGATCCCACCCGTAGTCATTTGGCTTATCAATGTACATAAAAAAGGGCCAAACATGATATCAACTAAAAAGGGCCAATGCCTTGAAGCTGGCGAGGCGGCTCAAGAGGAGCGGCGACGTCTCAGAATTAAGCCCAAGACCTTGATTATCAGTGCTCTTTTGATGATCATGTCTTTTGCCCTGCTTCATCGGCCGATCTCATTGCTACCATCGCGTTTCACATCATGCCCATAAATCGCGTTCTGCGAATGAGAGGGCTCGCGTCGTTCTGTCGAAGACTCCGTTGATTGGTGAGCATGTATTTCCTGTGTGCCGGAATGGTCTTTTCGTTGTCGGCAATTGTTTCTGACCTGGCAAATATGTGTTTACTGTAGATGGCCATGTCGACCTTGCTGTGCTCATTCGTGTCATGTATAAAAATCAGATCGACAACGATGATTGGAAGCATAAGTTTGCCAACGGGCCCTTCCCTGGGGATCTTGATATCAAGCGATTGAGGGAGGGCTTGTCTGGCGGCGCTTTCTGGAGCGTATACAGCCCCTGTCCTCAAAATGGCACTGATCTCTCAGATGAGAATGAGTGGAAAGGTAAATGACCTGTGAACTTATGTTCCCAGTTGATGAAGCATAACTGATTCTGGAGGTGCAGCCGTTCAATTTACATACGACCAAATTGACCTCACTAACAGAATACACGACTTGTTTCCCGATGACTTTTCTCCCTCTCAAGGCATCACCGTCGATACCGCCATATCCGCATTTCATCAAGGCAAGCTAATTTCGCCAATTGGCGTTGAAGGCCTCCACCAGATCGGCAACAAAGTTTCAAATCTACGACGGTTTCACGCCATGGGTGCACGCTATATTACCTTGAGCCACAACTGTCATAACAAGTTTGCCGACGCTGCCCTTGAAGAAAATCCAATGAGGAAAGCAACTCCTCTCCATAATGGTGTTAGTCTCGAGGGCCGAAAGTTAATCAACGAGATGAACCGGGTGGGTTTGATAGTAGACCTTTCTCATACTAGGTGAGTTCCCTGGCATTTCCCATAACATTCCAATCATTCTTGCTAACTTTTGGTAACAAAGCGAACAAACAATGGTGGACATACTAGGAGGCAGCGAAGGCTGGGCTGGCTCCAAGGCACCAGTAATGTATTCTCATAGTTCAGCCTTTGCCATATGCCCCCACCCACGCAATGTTCCAGACCATGTATTAGAGCTTGTCAAGGCTCGCAACTCGGTTGTTCTCGTCAACATTGCTCCCGACTTCATCGCTTGCAGGGACGTCGGGGCTGAGAATGGGCTTCCAATCACAGTCCCTGAAGAGAGTAACCTGGGACGGGTCGTTGAACATATCATGTACATTGGCGAACTCATTGGGTACGACCATGTTGGCATCGGAACCGACTTAGATGGTATTCCGAGCCGCCCTACAGGTTTTGAGGACGTTACCAAATACCCGGACCTGGTTGCGGAGTTACTTCGACGTGGCGTCAGTGAGATCGACGCCGGCAAAATTGTGGGTGGTAACATTCTGCGTGTTTGGAGGGATGTCGAGAAGGTCGCTGCCAAAATGCAAGCGGCTGGGGAGCCTGCCCTAGAAGATCCGGATAGCTACGAGCATTACTAGACAAGAAGGACGACGGTTTGGTACGGAATAGCTAGATGGCGTATGTCGTTTGTTTCTTTTCGTCTATTTCATGTATCCTACATGATATACAGTCAATTATACATATCCTTATCAAGGTCAAGAGCACACAATCTGGTGCTCCTATTCGTCAATGCCCAAAGCCGGATTCGGGGGATCCCGCTGCTGATTTCAGTCTCGAGATATCCAATGCGCATCAATCAATGGCAAACAGTGTCTGGTTTAGAATCTCCGGTCGAGCCTGTTGAGCTTCTTCGCTGTCGCAGTTTGTGTTCTTGTGCGTTGGCCACGGACTGGCATTCCCATTGCATGTCGTCTACCCCGTAATGAACCAATATCCTTTAATCTCCTTATGTTGTCCTGCATGATTTTCTTTGCATCGCTGTCGAGTGTCATCTGAGAGAGTTCTGCGGTGAGAGATGTGACTGTTTTTGGCGCCAAAGAGCCGACTTTAGCAAGCCTGTAGATCGTGTATTTGGCCATGATTCGCTCGCAGGCTCTGGGACCGAGAGCATAGAAGGATTGAAGCGCCTTCTACTCGAGACGTGCGGTTAGAATTGCTCAGCCGTATCGTGTATCGTCATATCAAATCCTTACCGAGACGAGCTTCTGCTCGCTGAAGTTGACACCCAAGATGAACACCTGCTGCATATTAGACTACGTACAGTTCCAAATAACGGACAGAACACAGCGCATTGAATGAACACTTACCATTGTGACGACGTGAAGCTGGACGACGGTGCTGGTTCCCTTCAAGGTTGCAATGCCAACCTTTGCATAGTATCTCGAAATCTGAAGATATCGGGAAAAAAGCGGATAAACATTCGAGCTATCGTTACTACACCTGGCTGCTGTTAATAAGCGCTTGTGTAGTGGTGGGTGGTGGGTCCAATGCTTGCCCCAGGGGTGTTTCAGCGGGGTGTATTGGTGGAGTTCCAGATGTCGTAACCCCGTGCTTCAGCTCCTGGCGGGCGTTTAAGTTTAGTTGTCCCCTACAGCGCCTCTGCAACTCTCCTCCCTTTCCCCTTCATACCAGTCCATCGAGGTCGCTCTGTCGCAACGATCGGACTTCATCACACCTTTTGCAAGATGATCAATTTCAGTAGACTCTTCATTTCCGTTGCCCTCCTCTTCGGAGTGGTCTTGGTCCTCTTCTCTCACAACGTTGAGGCTGCCAAGGGTCCCAAGATCACCAAGAAGGTGTACTTCGACATTAAGCACGGCGATGAGGAGCTCGGCCGCGTTGTCTTTGGCCTCTACGGCGGCACTGTCCCCGAGACCGCTGAGAACTTCCGAGCTCTTGCCACTGGCGAGAAGGGCTTTGGTTATGAAGGATCTACCTTCCACCGAGTCATCAAGGACTTCATGATCCAGGGCGGTGACTTCACCAACCACGACGGCACTGGTGGCAAATCCAGTGGGTAGACCTATTCATGTGATAGACAGATCATTGGCTAACAGGCATTGCTTTCTAGTCTACGGCAACAAGTTCAAGGACGAGAACTTCAAGCTCAAGCACACCAAGCCTGGTCTGCTCTCCATGGCCAACGCCGGCAAGGACACCAATGGCTCCCAGTTCTTTATCACCACTGTCATCACCTCGTAAGACTCACCCCACCACCCCCCGCCAAACTACCCATACTAACATTTAATCACAGTTGGCTCGACGGCCGACACGTTGTCTTCGGCGAAGTCCTCGAGGGCTATGACATTGTTGACAAGATCCAGAAGGTCGAGACCTCTCGAGGCGATAAGCCCGCCAAGCCTGTCACGATCGCCAAGAGCGGCGAGCTGGAAGTTCCTCCTGAAGGTATTCACGTCGAGCTCTAAATACATTCATCTCTTCTCCTATGTCTCCTTCACAGCGCGTTTCATATACACTCAAACTTGGGCGGTGGGCTGATGAGTATCTTGGTACGCTTACAAAGAATTCCAAGACGATGAAACGGAAGTAGTCAAGCCACCTATCGTGCTAGAGGCGCCAAAGAGCGGATACACCGGCACCCAGACAATCCTCTTCCTGGGCATTGTCTTCGCCGCGGTCATGTTCTTCATCCAGCACCAGAAGCGCCAGACCAAGGTTGCCGATGAGAAGTCAAGAGGCCTGATTGCTTAAGCAGAAGTAGAATTGGAGTTGGGGAAATGTATATTTCGACGGGACAAACTGTATCAGGTACATAGCGCCATGAGGAATACCGCGAGGGATCCCGAAATGGTTCGCAAGAATAAGAATAAAAAATTGAGTCACAGAAGCCCAGTCGCTCGTAAATGCATGCATGCACTCAATGTGAACGTCAATAAAGTTTCGGGATAGCCACTGCGATGGCTGTTGTCACGTGGGGCCTTTACCTGACGCTCAACGAAAAGTTGTAAGTCGGGAGGGCCCAACGTTCAAACTTGCATACCTCACAAAAAGAACCACCATCGGAATCGCCAGCCATGAAAGTCCTCACCCTCAACTTCCTCACCTGCGCCGTCAAGGCTTGCAAGAGCGCGCCCGCCTCTCACCCCCTGCACCCCAAAGACGCCGAGCTGGTGCAGGACGAACTCGAGCTGAACTCGGATATGATAGTCAACGTGCTACCTCGCCTGGACTGGACAGCTCTGCGTACGACTTCATCAGAGGTAAGTTGTTATTAAATGTTTATGAAATTATCCATCTACGGATTTTAGAGGGGCGTGGTGTTGTCGAAAGGGATGAAAAAGTCCTTTTTGCCTTTCTTGCAGCGCGGGGCAGTATGCAGGCTAACAGCGAAAAAAAAAAATTACAGCTTGGCTTCCCCCATTGCCAGACCAGCCACCAACCGCCGAGGAGCTTGAGGCGGATGACAAGAAGCTCAAGGATTTGCACCATCTTCTTCTTGAGACTTCGATTTCCGAGGGCAAGTTGGTTTGCGGGAACTGCGGCCACGAGTATGCCGTGAAGGAGGGAATTGCCAATTTCCTGCTGCCTAGCCACTTGGTGTAGGGCATGGACACAGGGTAGAATGAGGTCGTCGGAGAGTGTCATGTTACATACTCCCGCGATCGTAGAAGTGAATGGATAAAAAAGAACGGGATGGAGTCTAGGCGTTGTAGTGGTTCTTTAATGTTTTCTCTCACTACCAAAAATTATTCAAATCGAAGATTGCCTCGAGCTTTCTCGGCCTTGGGATGACAAGCTGCCATGCTTCCGGGGGGACTTTGAGTATTCAAGCCATGGTTTTATTGCAACGACATGGTGGAAAGCTTAATCGCTTCAAAAGCTACCTCTGTTCCTCTTCTAACCTTGCAGACTCGAAATCGTATGAGCTCTAGTGCATTCCCTCCAAATACAGTCCCAAAACTCCAGGTGTGACGCAGACATAAAAATACACAAAGTATGTAAGGGGGGCCGGGTAGCGGCACGAACACGCTGAACTGAGATGGAAGCACGTTTACTGCTGTTTCTTCTGGGAAGCAGGGCTAACGTCCTTCTCGAACGCGCCGTAGGAGACCTCGAGGCTGCCAAGAGCGCTGACGCCAACATACAGAATGGCAAAAAGGAAAATGACAACAATGAGACCCATGAAGATGCCTATTGGTGCTGTTAGCGATTGACATTGTACTGAAGAATGGGGCCGAATAGCTCTGACCTGGTGTGAAAAACTGGTACTTCTCGAATAGGTTTCTGTTGTCCCGGCCCGAGGTCTTCTTCTCACGTCGCAGGACGGGGCTCTCTACGTTTCTCCTCAACTCCAGATGGGCAGGATCGGCGAAGTCAGCCTCATACACTGGCTCGACGGCAGAAGAGTAGAAGATGACAGTGTAGCTTTTGTCATTCTTCAGGTCTTCAAGCTTGGCAGCGAAAGCCGCGTCTATGAATGGGTCAGCACCAAGTTTCAAGTATCACCGGTTGGTCGAATCATACCGCTCTGGGCGAGGGAACCGGCACGGTCGTTCTTCGCAGGCGAGGAAAGCTCAATGGCTTCAACGGAAACACCCGTCTTCTTGGCGCAAGCCTCCTTGATAAAGTCTTCGAGGCCTGTATGCTTGACATCCCCAACGACCTCGGACGCCATCAGCTTGCCGGAGATGCTCTTGTCTTCCACTGCATGGCAAAGATGAGGCATGCGACAATCCTTGGATGCCTGAAGATCGAGCGCGGAAATGCCTGGTTGGTTGACGAGCAGGTATCGATCAGTGGGGCATGATTGCAATGCCTTCTTTGTGGCCTCGACGATTTGGGCGCTCGTCTGGATATTCGAGGCGTTATTCTGATCGAAGCTGGATAAAAAACCCGTCAGTAAAGCTGTCCGTCTGCGCGCGCCACGTCTCGAAGAAGCTTACGAGGAGGTCGAGAGGACAACCCATGGTGATGAGTCTGAGAAGGCGGCCGAAGAACCGAAAAGTGTCAGGGCACTGGCGAGGAGTTGGAGACGCATCGTAGAGAGGGAGGCTAGATGACTGGTCTGAATTACTCTTCGGATAGATTCGTTGGCAAGCAAGGCGATTTACTCCTAGGGATTAGCACCGTTCCAAACCAAAGGAAGCTGATGATGCACCTGGCCTCAACCTTACGTAATGCTGCCTAGACGCGAGTCCCCACTCTTATGCATAAGCCCAAACCCGATGGACATGGTCCGGATTCTGGTATTAATCCACCGAGGAGCAGGTAAAATTCTTTGGCAGTTGCGACGACAACCTATTGCTACGATTTTTATACGAGGAAAAGTGAAATCGGAATTGAAATTCGCTTATCATGTTTGCCAAACCAAGACCGAAGAAACTTCTCCTTCCCCATCCCAGCAAAAAGAGAAAATTTACGTCCGCTGTTGAAGAAGTCACATTCGACAATGCCGCCCGTCACGAGTATCTGACCGGTTTCCACAAGCGCAAGCAGGAGCGCATCAAACGTGCACAGGAAGAAGCGGCTAGAAGGGAGCGGTTGGAGAAAATTGAAACCAGGAAACAGGTGATTGGAACCAACGATCTACCGGTATGCAGGGTAGCAAGTAGTAAAGCTAACTCGAAAATCACAGGTACGAGAGGAGCGGAAAAAGGAAGTCGAAGATCATGTCAACATGGTGAATAAGCTTTTACGAGAATCGGGCGCGGCGGGCGCAGTGGAGGACGGAGACGACGAAGAGGACGACGAAGAGGATGGATGGGGAGGGTTCCCAGATCGACCAAACCTGGACATAGTCGACCACGAAGAGGAGTACATTGACGAGGATCGGTATACCACAGTCACAGTCGAGTCCGTATCCGTGTCGAGAGATGGGCTTGAAAAGCCAGTGTTGGATGAACCTACGAAGGAGGACGAACCGGAGGAAAAAGTCGAATCGAAAACAGAAACCAAGCAACCTGCAAAGAAGAAGAAGCCCAAGTTTCGCTATGAGAATAAATTCGACAGACAGCTTGCGGAACGGAAACATCGGGCCAAGAAAGCAAAGAGGTAGCGGAAAGTTGGTTTTTATATGTACGATCTTGAGTTAAGCGCCATTTGCAATCCATAATAGATACCCCTTGGGAATGCGAGTCTCGTTCCGTCAAAGTGAACGTGTACACATTGGCACCATACACTCTCAAGTAGGGAAGGGTATTTTTCCCAGATAGACATAGCCCTGTGCGCTTCTACGCTTCTGAGATTTGTTCGACGGCACGCCATGCAGAGACAAAAGAATATCAATAAAATCCATATGAACTCGCTTAGATGGCACCAATCTCTCCCTGCAGGTCGTCGAGATCCTTCTGGAGGGCTGCGTGCTTCTTGGCCATTTCCTCGTACTTTTGCTCCCACTGGTCGCGCTCCTGTTCAAGAGCCTGTACCTTGCGCTCGAAGTGGCCGGCCTTGACGTCGGTCTGTCGGAGCCTAGGCACGGAGTTAGCGCGGTGAGTAAACAAGTGACAATTCACGAGGGTCGATGCTTACTTCTCGTTGGCCTCGCGGAGGGTCTTGTCAGCATCCTCGGCTTCTTCCTCGAGGAGCTGCAGACGGCGCTGGAGAGTTTCATTTTGGGTGCCGTGTTGTTGGCCCTCATCTGCTGCCTTCTTGGCATCCTTGATGCTGGTCTCGAGCTTCTCCACTTCTGATTCAAGGAGGTTGTTCTTGTGCTGCAGAGAGGTGATCTCTTGCTCCTTGGACAAGGCATCCTGCTCAAGAGTCTTCACCTTGGCCTGGAGCTCCTCAACCTTGGTGTTGGCCTCATCAGCCTCCAGGCGGAGCTGGTTCATTTTCTACTCAGCTGTCAGCCCGCAGTTCCGTCTTTGCTGGCCTTTACCCCACCACAACGTTGGAGACAAAATAATGGTATGGGCACGAACCTCCTTGATGCGGTCCATTGTGAGTAGAGTTTGTTTTCGGCGTGCGACGCTCTTATGTGATTCTAAGAAGGGAAAAAGCTCGAGAGCAAGATTGGTGGGTGTCGTAATGTCGGTTGATTGTGATGATGGCTTAGGGAAAAGGGATGAGGTGGGGGAGACTGACTGCTCAGATGCTGGATGCCCCTCCACATGTACGTGCCACACTTTAGGCGGCCAGGTCACTCCTTCTGTGGCTAGAGAGTCCGTGCGCCAACACCCGTTGCTGTGCCAACCATAGGCAGCCGCGACCAATGAAAACAAGTCCTCCGCAACAGCCACTTACTTTCTCCCTAATCTCCGTAGCGAGCTTTGGCGACGAAACAAAGAAGGCATCTCATTTCGTCCGCGATTAGAAGCCATCAAACCTCGATCGAAAATATGCTCGCAGCCCACCGTGACCAAGAGAACCTGGTGCACAGTCACCAGGTCTCTGGAAAGCAGCAACCAAAAACTCCAGGCGCCAGATATCCAAAGACGCCACTCAAGTATGGCAAGAACGACGAGAATGCACCTACAGCTTTTGCAGGAAAAAATGCCTTAGGCGGGACCAGGCTTGGGGGTCAGGATAAGATCACAATGACCAAGGGCAAGCAATCAATGGTTACCCCAACAGGTAATACGCACTTCACAACACCAAGAATTTCCAGCATAGAATCTAACATCTTCGGAACAGGGCCTCAATCTCAATCAAGAGCACCTTTAGGAAACAAGACGACGAACGCAAAGGCACGAACTGGCCAAGTCGGTGGGACGAAGAATATCGAAAAATCGCAGGCGAAGCAAACAACAGTTCAGAAGCCTAAGCCAAAGGTCATCTCTCAAGGCCCGCTTCAAGTTGAAGCAGACACCAAATCTTTCGATCCTCTGGACGATGAGCCTGAATATGCCCCTCCAAAACCCAAAGATCTGCCTTATGAATCAGACCTCTTACCACCTGGTGGCCTAACGTTCGAAGGGTTGAAGAAGGAGAACCTACTCCGGGGCTTCTACCAGCAGTTCCACAACCCTGTTGACGATAATGGCGTCTCAAGAAAGGAAAAGCGGTTCAATGAAGAGATGAAGCTCGTCATGGACAAAGCGATCGAGAAAAACAACCGGGACTTGGAGGCTTTAGACTGGAACCTCGCCGACACACCAGAACCACCAAAGCTTATTCAAAGAAAGCCAGATGCCCCAGAAATCGCTGAGTCAAAAATGGGTCGAAAGATCAGAGGAACAGGTCATTCGCGACAACTTTCCACAATCACTTCAAGAAAGGCAGCTTCTGCGCTTTCCATGCAGCCGCCAACCGGGCGCCCTCAGCTTCCTAGGCCGACAAGTGCTATGTCAGCTGGCAGGCGGCCGCTGAGCAGCTTGGTGTCTGGACAAAGAACCGTTCGGCAGCCTGAACGTTCTACCCGGCCTCAGTCTGCTGCAAGCAACTCTAGAGAAGTTGCATCAAGAACCACCATCGGGTACAACAAAGGCAAAGCAGCTTCATCACTGGTGCATGCCCGCGAGACAGCTTCTACCGCCGTTTGCGGTCAGTCCACGACTAAAACACGAGTTCTTCGAGATGTCGATCCCGATTCCACAATCACACCGGCTCGGGCACAGGAGGCTGGCATGACTGCAGTCCGGCCTTCCCAGGCGATTCGGCCACAGTTCACGTCCATTTTTGGCCAAGACGATGAAGAGGAGGACCTACCTGCTATCGTCGCTCCATTCCCTTCAGATGATGAAGACGAGGAGTTTGAGCTGAAGTTTGATATTTGAGTTCTTAGCACATGTACTATTACTATTTTTCCTTTGTGGAGTACGGAGTTAGCTGGATAATCAGTTGGGCATGGGCTCAATCAAGGACACAGTAACAAAGACGGCTTTCTGTTTGTTTAATAAGTTACGGAATGCGAATAATGATACAAACGACCTAAGCAATGGGGAGACTGCATGTTGTTGTCCGTAAATACGCTCTGTGCATGGAAACAAAACAACAAACTCAGGCTGCATAAAACGGACGTCACTCCGGGCAGTGCCCCTTGCTTTGTGACGTTTTGCTGTGCAAGCGCGGGACTTCTGTGCCTCGCAGGCTAAAGGGAGATTGACACGTGCCTGCTTCTAGTGGCGTCCTGCATCGGGGAAAGGGTAAAACGACCAGTCAGACTTCAGGCGTTCGGAAAATCTGAAATGCCGGGGCAACTGTGTTCCTCCACAATGAATTGGCGCTGGTTGGTTGGTGGGCGGATGCGCTGTCTTCGTCACAGGCGCTAGTACGGGGAGGTACGTACCCCTAAATTACCTACCAGGAATCTGCCCGATCGACCATCCATCCCTGACAGCGAAGAAAGAAAGTTGTTCTGGTGAAGGCTCAAACCCGCCTTTCGCTCATTCCAGCTTTTCCTCCCTACCTCCCCCAGCCGGCTCTTTCGCGTCGCCCGCTCATCACAAGCATCGCATCCGCCTCCTCTGTGAGATCCCGCGTTTTTTTTACGCCCTCGACCTTCTCTTGGCCTTCCATCGCGGTATATGTCGCTTGCTAGGCCGCTGCGATTGTCCAGCCGCCCGGTCGCGTGAACTCTTTCAGAGTTTGCGCGTCAGAGCAGCGGTCTGACCCCCAATCCGCCTCAAACCAACCCCAGGTCACTACCGGAGGCTACAATACGAGAGATGATGATTGAAGTACGGTGGAGTCGATAGCAGGAGCCCATCGATCACGATGACCCGTCCTACGTCTGTCCCGGGCTTCGCGCAATTCTTCCCTACTGCCCCCAAGGTCAGGGCAGAAGCCGAAGGTCGGGCAGACCGGGAGCGGTCGAAGCCAAAAACTAACGGTGTTGACACATTACGAGAGGATAGGCCAGGCTCTTCTACTCTGGACTCTCAACCCATCAGCCCAGGGCCTCATTCATCTGGCCCTGGCAATATATCCTCGGATGCCCCTCACGGACAGTGTCAGGCTCGCATCGATGAGAACGAATCTCTGCCCGGAGACATTCCCAGCACGGTCGACTCTACGAGCTCTCATACCAGCTTAGCATCTACCGTGTTTAGCGCGCGACATACCGCGACAGCTGCCTCATCCCGATTCCCAACTGCCAGTGCTACCCCACTGGCATCGGAAGGGTCGTCCCCGTTATCACTCACCATTGCACCCACAAAACAAGAAATGCCTTCGTCGGGCTCATCGAGCGATCACGTCGGAAGACCAACATCTCAAACTCCCCGTGCCATCGGTCACAATGGCGCCGTATCTGACTATACCCCCATAACCGAGCGCATCCCTGCGCGAGACCCTATGCCATCTATCAAGGGCATCAAATGCACATATGATCCCACACTCGATCGACTACGTAATAAGGGTACCAACAAGGGCTCAAAGCCAATATATAAGGAGTTCGGTTTGGTACGTATAAAATGAATATATACATCCCGTCGTGGGAGAAAGGGGGGGGGGGTCATCACTTGTGAATCCGAGGCTAATTTTTATGGAATAGGACGATGACGCTCCCCCTTCGGATCCTCGCCTGGCAAAGGCGGGCGGTCGATTGGGATATATCAATACCGATTATTACTTGCCTAAAGCTCGGTTGCGGCCCGCCCCTCAAAACCTACGCCCGTATCCGTATGATCCCAAAACATCCATCGGCCCTGGACCACCGACCCAGATTGTTGTGACCAAGTATAATCCTCTCGTCCCATTCAATAAGGTGACGACCATCTTCGCCACTTTTGGTGAAATTGCCGAGAGCAGCAACAAGATGCACCCTGAAACTGGTAGCTACTTGGGTTTTGCTACGATCCGCTACCGAGATTCCCGCTCTGGTCGCCCTATGGTGTCTGCAATCGATGCAGCTCGGCGCGCAGTCCGAGCTCGCGGTATAAAAGTTGATGCCGATATCGTACGAGTAGAATATGATCCAGAGGGCCGGAAGAGCAAGAGAATGTTGCAAGAACATTTGAAACGAGATCGAGAGAAACAAGCCAAAGAGCGACTTGCGAAGGCTCCGCAGCCAAAGGTTCCTCCCACAGGACCTAAATCGACGCTTATACCTGGGATAGCGAAAGCTCCATTAACAGCTCCCAAAGGCCCTGCGGCATCGAGGCCCAGCTCAGTCCCTGCTCTGACACCCGCACCGAATACCTTGATTGTCCCCTCCCAGCCACGGGGCCAGCTAGTATTGGAGACGGTGAATCTTGCATCCGCACTGGCAAACGACCCCTATATCTTCGTTACGAGCGAAAAAGTACCTCTGTTGCCTAGCATCATACCTCATATGAAGAAGCGATTGAAAAACTATGCACTCGAGGAAATTCGCATTGACAAGACGGGATTCTTCATTGTGTTTCAAAATTCTTACCATGGCCGTTCAGAAGCTGAAAGATGTTATCGAGCTGTTAATCACACCGAGTTCTTCAACTATGACATGGCCATGCAGCTCTGCCTACCCCGAGCGAGTCGTCATGACCGGCACGCGAGCCGCAGTCCAATAAGACGAGAGCGGACACCTCCTTCTAGGGCCTCAGCAGGAGAGGCTGAACGTCGAAAACGCGAGGAGGAAGCTGATCTGGAGGAGGAGAAGAAACAGAGAGCAAAGAATTTTGATCCCGTGAACGAAGCGGTAGCCGTGGTTCGAGCAGAGATGATGGAACATTTAATCAGGCACATTCGCACTCAGCTTGCCGCGCCGGCGCTTGAGGCCTTTCTGGATCCTGCTAATCATGTTGCTAAACGGCGCAAGCTAAATCTTGATACCGCAGAGGACGATGAAGAGAGTGTGGTTCCTGATGACGGGACCGAGAGCTCAAGGTTCGGCACTCCAACGTCAGGAGCCGACCCCATCGAAAGAAGAACTGGCCGCTTGGAGCCGAAGGCTCTTCCCCGCATTCGCAAATCCAAAGCCAGGGCACAAGCTCACAGGAGTGTGTTCGTAGATCCATTTGCGCGAAAACGCACTGCCGTTCCTCGCAATGCCTTCAGATCTCTTCACCATCGGCTCAAGAGTCTGGATAGTGATATTGAATCTGAAGATGAGACTGATCTACGCGCGCTGGTTCGGGATAGTGAAGATGTGGATTCACGACCCCGAAGTCGGATGAGTACCGACGACGAAGCATCAAAGGATGATTTTGGTTGGGGTCCAGGTGAGGACGACTCGATGACGGAATTCAGTCTTCCTGTCGGGGATACAGCACTATCTAAGAAGAGGAAGCTCGAGGTTTCAATCGAGACAGCCTTCAAACGCCAAAAGAAATCAAACGAAGAACTCTTTGGCGTTAGAATCAGTCGCATCGAAAGCGAGTTCAGAGGCCGTGAAGGGACTGAGGACATCACTCCAGATGTTGATATTACCGAAGCGGAAGATCAACGGAGTACAATGTCGCGCTCGCAGACACCACTTCCTGCCACTGTCAAGGGGGCGAAGAAAAAGCTCGTAAAGACGAAAAAGAAGTCTAAGAAGCAGCTCTTCGAAGAGAGGGAAGCACTGAAGCAGCAGGAAGCGGCAGCAACCGAGGCGACTGAGGATGAGGAGCCAAAGGAGGAGCTTCCCGAGACCATACCTGAATCCAAGGAAGAAAAGGTGGAACCTCCTGCTACAGATCTCAGCGCAAAGTTTGACGATAAACTATTCTCAACAGAACCTCTTGTTCCAGCTCTCGACCTTCCAGACGGGTTCAAGCCCGATTTTGCTGCTCTGCAACAGCTCTCTCTAGGTCCTAAGGATTCACCTGACATCAGTAAACTGCGGAAAAAATTTCCGGCTGCAGATATCGGCAATCCAGAGCTGTGGCTGTGGAAGCGTAACCGTGTTCGCCAACTTAATTCGACTGAGGGCAGTGTCAACACACCAGTCTCGATTGGCGGCTACTACGTGCCAAATCCAACGGGAAGTGCAAGGACTGAGGGCGTGAAGAAGATTCTCAACTCGGAGAAGTCTAAATACCTACCGCATCATATCAAGGTCCAGAAGGCCAGGGAAGAGCGGGAGAAGCGAGGGAAGGAGACCGCTGTCGACGCTGCCAAATTGGCTGCGGAGAAACTGTTGACGAAGGGCAACTCCAGGGCCAATCGTGCAACCAATCGACGTTATGTTGCTGATCTTAACGATCAAAAGAAGACCTTGGGCCAGGACTCGGACGTATTCAAGTTCAACCAGCTTAAGAAGCGCAAGAAGCCCGTCAAGTTCGCCCGCTCAGCCATTCACAACTGGGGTCTCTATGCCATGGAGAACATAGCCAAGGATGACATGATTATTGAATATGTTGGCGAAGTTGTCCGCCAGCAGGTTGCCGAGATCCGTGAGAAACGCTATCTCAAGAGCGGCATCGGCAGCAGTTATCTCTTCCGGATTGATGAAGGCACTGTTGTAGATGCAACCAAGAAGGGAGGCATAGCACGCTTCATCAATCATAGTTGCTCTCCAAACTGCACAGCCAAGATTATCAAAGTCGAAGGCAGCAAGCGCATCGTGATTTATGCGCTGCGTGACATAGCTATGAGTAAGTTTGTTCCAATCCATCCTCCGACGAGTTTCCGCCAAGCTAACAAGGCCCAGATGAGGAGCTGACCTACGACTACAAATTCGAGCGAGAGATTGGAAGTTTAGATCGCATTCCCTGCCTCTGCGGGACGCCGGCGTGTAAAGGATTCCTCAACTAATATAAAAAAGTTTACTGGCGCTGGCGTTTTATCTTTTTACCCAATGTATTGGTGTGGGCGGGCTTGGTTTGAATAGCGTCTATCACACAAGGGAGCCAAGAACACACTCCCTCATCTGCATCTTTTCGCTCTAAACTTTTGTGAAATGCCGCAGCAACATTCTCATCGCTTGGACAAACTGGAAATCATCGGAGGAAATGCTTTCGTGGGGAGCCCGTTCATGGCCTTGGCTTTGAGCTGGTCGCTCTTCATTCGAAGAGCCACGGCGCAGAGCTTGTAGGCCCCCTGAACCTCATGCCTCAGACTGGCTCTGCACTGGCGTTTGGAGTTTCTTGTTTCATCTCTAAAGCTACGATGCCCTGTACCATCTCCCTCAAGGCACTACTTGCCTTGGATCAAAACAGGCGGAGTCTGCCCCCGTCTTTTCTGCGAACACACTTGAACACTGTGCTCCCCCTGCCGAGGATGGTCGTCCTCAGTCCTCGACACTCTTTCAACAAGGCGCTCAACCGGCCTTGGATTTTCTTTGCAACAGAGCACCCATAACCCTCGCGGGTGGCTCTGTAGACTACCTTTTGGCACTGCGAATATATACCCTGGGGAATCCAGTGTTGCCGGAATCAAATGGGGGATCGCTCCCACAATATCTCAATCATGCCCTGCTCTGCGTGAAAACACACAACCTATACACCCATCTACACAACCACGCTTGGAGAATCTGATGGCAACGGACGCAAAAATCTTGGTGTAAAATTGTCTGTAGTATTATTACCAGTTCGCTACACATCTAATAATTAAAGCGCCGCCATCTTTATGCTACAAAAAAAACGGACGTTGTGCTGGCTTCTCTTGACATTTCAAATCTGTAAAATGAATAATTCAGCTCCGACTCCAATGTGTCGTTTGAGTCCGGCTCATTTGCGTAATTCTTCCTCATAGCTCCCATCGCGCCTGCAATCCGCTGCTGTGATTGCCAGGGCTGCATCGTCACCATTTGAAGTGTCCGTCGTAATTACCGCCCTCGGGCGCCCCGTCGACGTTTTTCTTCAAGCCCGCCCTCTCCTCGCGTTTGCACCCCGAGCCGAGGACCCTGGGTTGGTGGCGTCCACGGTCGGGGCTCTAGGCCCAAGCATCCAGTCCTGCATGGCGAGCCACTCGCTCCAGTTAGCCTCAGCGGCCTCGATTTCCTCTACTGTCACGTTCTGGAGTGGGCGAAGAAAGGGTATCAATTGGCCGTCCTCCATGTCGTAGTGGGACTTGACCGAGAGCCAAGTGTCGGATTTCGCCGCGAACAAATAGTTCCGACGCTCGGATTCGTGAATGGGGCCGATGCCTGCCTCCCATTCGTCCCCAAAAAATCCGTTCAACACCGTTGGGGAGTCGAAGGAAGTGGCGACAAGACGACGGACATAGGGGATGAGGAATGCTATCTGGCTTTGGTGAGCCTCCGGCTGTGAAGACGGCTGCTCCACGGACGGGTTTCTGTTCCAGGTGGGTTGGGGGGTTTGGCCTGGTGCTGGCGCCTGTTGTGCTTTCTGGTAGGGGAGCTTGATATTGACGTATGCAGCTACCGTCTGAACGGGGCCAGTGTGCTGGGCATGGTCGATAAAGTAAGCGAGGCAAGTTTGGAATTTTGGATACCACTCGAAGAGGTCGAATTGGATCTCTTGGAAGGGCTTGCTAGTGTAAGTAGATGAGCTATAAGAAGAGAAGGTACCCTTTTGGAAAAGGGTATTGACATAATACCTACATGTAGAAAAGACACCGACATCTCGGTGCTCTGAGTGTTTGGTAGCGGGAGGGCAGAAGAGACAAAGTGAAGGAATAATGTGCAGAGAAGAGGTGGAGGCGAATTTAAGAATCGGCACCCGCGGGAATCTCGGGGGTTTGGGGAACACTCGGGTCAATTAGCACTGAAGGATGGCCGGTATCGAGATTCTGAAAGACGAAAGGAGAGCAGAAGAGCGACAGGATGAGACTTGGTTATCAAATAGTCAAAGACTGTGCAAGATGGTCTCAGAAGGGGGTGGTTATAAAACACCCTGTAGCCAGCCCAAAATGCCGTGTCTGTGTGTGTGTCGATCTTGAAACTGCAACCTGGAGGAAGCAGCGACACAAACCGAGAAGCTGGGACGTCCGTGCAGGAGAATCGAGGCAAGGAAGAGGCAAAGCACGACAAGGCTGTGTTGAGCAGAGCAGATAAGCGAACAAGAGAGCCGAGCCGAGCCTAGGTGTAAGTGGCTGTAATTATTTAGGACCAAAACCGGGATGAAAGCTTGGTAGTAGCGTCTATAGGCAGGCATTCATTGGTCACACGCAATGATCGAACAGTAAAAAGCAGAAGCAAAACCGAGAATTCATGTACATGGCCTGGCTGTATCCATGTACGGAGAAAGGAAGTGGTGTAAGAGGGTGTCGTCGGGGATTCAAGCGGGCCGGAGAGCTACAGTTGCCGGAAGTACCTGAGCTGAACCAAGGCACTAGGACGGCAGGGACTAGGACTCGAGGAATAAGCACAGGTTGAGGAAAAGAAGAAACGAAGACTTGGGAAAAGAGGAAATGCAAGAGAGAGAACAAAATGTTGGTTCGGCCAAGTTTCGTCCGGATTTTGGGGCAGGCGCGGTGCGGTGCGCATGCTTGCTCAGGCCGGGTAGGCAGGGATGGAGGCTTGGCGTGGCATGGCAGCGCTGTAGTGGAGGTATGTAGGGAGACGAGCAGGTGCATATGCGCACGCTGGATGGGCCCTCACGAGCTGGTACAGCTACCTGGTCCCCTGGCGGCTCCGCTCCGGCGGTACCCTCCGTGGCACCCGTAGCTCCTTCCAGGCCTTTTTCGTTACGTAGGTCCATCTGCCTCGCTCTTGCCTTTGGTCCATCCGGTGTGGCGTTTATCTCCCTGCTTGCCTCCGATTTCCCTCGTTACCTTGGTAGATACCAGCAGGTAGTAGCCGGCTGTACGGCCTGCCCGGCGCAAGCAGCACCTTCCAACCACTGCAGAAGGCTGCGTTCGGCAGGAGCGACTATAGAGAGGCATGCAAGTACGCAGCCGGTGCAGCTGCAATGCATGCCGAGCTGAAGCAGGTACATCCGGAGAGGGAGATTAAGTTGGCTAGCACCTCCGGGAGGTACTAACGCACATAGTACGGAGCAGGTTGAGCACGCAACGGGATATGTGGGTGGCTTCACCTCCATGATAATCTATTTACCATTGAGGTACTAACCTGCCACCATATGTATGCCATGCGGGCGCGTGCGCGTGGGAGGGTGCGGGAGCCTGCCCAAAGTTCCCACGCTGAAAACCAGGTATGATTCATGGAGCCCATTCGCCTTGCTGCCAACAAAGCACATACCGCACATGCCTACCCGGTCCAAGGCCCATCGCAGCCCAAACCACTTACCTGTTTGGCGGATTTCCCCTTTGCCCCCGGTGGCAGACAAGTTATCCCAAAGCCTTACTTCTCCGGCGTTCATGTTCTGGACAGGAAGGAGATGCTTGGTTCTTGACTCGGCCAAGTACAGGTACCCGGTGCCAGTTACACAAACCGGGGCCTTGACGAGCTCGAGGTCCTACGCAGCAAAGCCAATGGAAGCAGGCAAGCAGGCGGGAGCAGGCGGGCGGCTGCAAGTCAGCCTGTGCGTGTGGTTGGCTCGGCCTCCCCTGACTTGACCTGACTATCATCAACCTACGAACCAAGTATGCGAGCGCGCATCTCTAGTGCACCCCCCTCGTGGCCATCGCCGTCGCTGAACCCGCAGAGCTTACTCTTTATGCAGTGCTGGCGAGGTGAAGCCTATCTCATCATCCTAGCGCCAAACTACCCATCTCTATTGAAGCCCCATACCCCCGCCATACGGGTGCCACCAGAGCGCCCGAGTCTCGATTGTTCAGCACCGCCGCCGGAGGCCCACAGCTACCATGTGGTTAGCTGCTCAACCGAACCTGAGCTCCCCGGTTAGTTTAGTTTCCTCAGTCAGTACCGACCTTGTACGTCCGCCTTGCTGGGAGGGATCGTTCCTCGCAGAACGGACCCTTGCCTTGCACGAGGGACCAGCCAGCGTCATATGATGTAGTCTAACTTGTAGCTATGCCCACGCCGGTCTAGGGGCACGAGGAATTTGACGGTTAACGGAGTTGCGGTGGGCCAGCTAGCATCTGGAGAAGAAGGCTGGCCGCTGGCTACACGGCTGGCAAATCCCGGTTGCACATCGCGCCTCCCACACAATGTTCAGCGTGCCAAGGGTTGTCGGCAGGGACATGGGTTGCTCTCTACAGACGATCTTAGAGGGAGATCACTGCATCTGCCCGCAGCTATTATACCAACCACGGTGTATAATTGACCAAGCAGCCATCGACTGGCAAGCTAGCAAAACTGACCCATCACATATTATCGAACAAGCGCTTGCAATAGCGCAGCTGGCCGCTCCACCGGCTATCAGGTCAACAATCGAGGAGCAAGTGCATCATATCGCAGCATTGATTTGGTGACTGTGTCCGGAGAAATAGACCACGGTTTGTTCCTCGGTTTTCAACCACCATACTTGGCCGTCAACATCGATAGAGAGATCGGTCTAAATAATTTGTCATGGTCCGAATATTCCAGAACCACATTCGCAGCCGCAGCTGAACTCCTCAGGGCCATGCAAATAACAATGCCCCAAATGATACCCTGACAATCTGACAAAAAGCTCCGTGGAAAAAGAAAATATGCGAGAAAAAGAAAACATCCGAGGGTCACCATTGCCACTTTCCAAGGCTGAGGCACCTTCAGGTTCTAAGCGAATGAGAACTGACAAATTTCCATTGCTTGGCGAGATGCAATGCTTTGTTGCTCCTACTCTGCGCTGTTCGTCATATTTATTTTTGGTCAGATCCTCACTCAGAAAGCTGAAACAGCCCCTGCTCTCTGTGCTCATTTCTTTTTCTAACAGCCTTCTTCGCAGCCTCTAGCTAAGCTATTGGTTCGGTTATATCTTCGGGTCTTCCTCTAACCTCTCTCAGATTCAGTGACGCGGCTTCAGCCTTGGGCCTTCGAGGGTTTTCTGTCATAGTCTAATTGCACCCTTTAACTTCTATACTTTCTCACACCCTCAAGTCATACGAAGAAGAAAATAATGATGCTCTGAATCGGCGTGGAGGGTTTCAGGGTTTCTCAAAGACCAATCTCAGTACCCGACAAAGCCAAGGTATTACATGAAAATCCGTGCAAGGTCAGACGCACCCACTATTGAATATTGGATACTTGCGCTTTGGGAACAAAGCAAAGAAATATAATCGGTTGGGCGCAACATGCGTTGCCACCTCACGATCTTAGATGGTGGCAGGCCAAGCCTCACCCACCCACACCAACCTCACAATATTACCTACACTCAGCAAATATCCGTACGTAAGTAATGCTTAGTAGCAGAGGGCTGTCGTTCAGCCGCTCCGCAGCCCCTTCATTACAGAATCCTCCATACTTAGACCGACCTTGCCGGTCTTTGGGCTCGAGCGCAGAAAAAGCAATTCGGCAATTTGTTCCACATGACAACAGGACCCTGCTGGCCTGTGGATGATCCTGACTCATAGCAGAATAGCAACAATACGGTGTTTGGAAATGCACTATGGATGTGTGGACCCAAATGAAGTATCAAGGATGGCCGGCATAGGTCTTGGAAACCAAGAATCGCTCCATCATCTATACCTCTACCCCTCTGCCTCACCCCTGACCCCAAAGAAACCAAAAGGGGCATTCAAGGCCACCATCAGCTGCCTTTCTACCTAGCCCCATAACAGCTATGAGTTATTTGCCACTCGGGAACAGTCTAGCAGCTGTGCACGCGAAATGGTTTACCTTGTTGACCGAAAGAGTGCTAACTAAGCAGGTACAGATGGCTGTGGTTCGATTATAGTCAACCTTTTGATAGAATCTATGCCCCTGATCTATGCTTCAAACTACAAGAAGCTGAATTCACATAATTTCGTGAGGCACTCACTTCACTTACCAAGATATCAGTGAATAATATTCATTTAGATACCTATCAGGTGCCAGTTGACTCAGAGGAGAGGAGACATGAAACATGCACAAATTTCAGTTCAAATCATCCCATGTCACATCACATATATGACTCGTGGTAACCGAACTTTCTACTTTCAATTGGAGTTTCGTATCATGATGTAGCATAACGAAAATACCTTCAAGGATTAATTTCCCCATGGCCGAGACGAAACCAAGGAAAGAAAGGTAGCACTGATCGTCATAAGACTAGGGTCTATTTAGTCTCCCTCTTGCATTCCGATCCGTCCTTCCGAGCTCCAGGCTTAGTGCAAAGCCATTGTTGTTTCCTTGAGTCTCTCGTGTGTGGTTCTCCCCCTTGTACCACCATCGCACCATCTAGTTGGAGCTAGAAACAGAGCCCAAGGGGCTGATTACGCGCCATCCTGAGCTGAAATCATGGAAAGTGAGAGACTTGTCGTCAGCTATCACAGAATAAAAGGAGCCAGCGGTTTTGTCACAACTAGGATGGTGGAAGCACAAGTAGCACAGTGAGCTCCGAGTGCATATCCCTGCCTACCCTTTCCCACTGGACTCTTCAGAGCGAGATTCGGCCAGCCCGAGGGTATTCCCGATTCCTCCCCGGGGATTCGCACACTCATAGGGTCCCATGGATTCATTTCTGAAAAATACGGGTGAGATGAGACCTGCTACTCCCCAATCGGCCATCGTCTACTTAGAATCTGTCCTCCCGAACCAAGTTTTCTTCTTCCATCAATACACTGAGCTGACCAAGGGCACGTCTCACTGCTCCAAGGGCTACCCTCTGACGTGCTACGAGGCCGATAAATGTGGAATCGATCCTCAATACAGTCTTGTGGCATGTTGCGCATCACTGACATCTGGGACATGTCTTGCTTCAACGAGATGTCCAAACAGAGCCAGGTCGAGGTGAGAGAACAACCAGAAGGTAGAGAGCTGAAACTGTAGGTCCTTTCCAAGGATCTACAACCAAAGCACGCAGGATATCATACCGTGCTCGAAGACTCCTTTCCACAATCTACCTTCTCCGCCATGTGACTCGTATGGCTCCAGTTTGCAAAACTTGCATTATAAAGGGAACAAGATCCTGGACGATTGACATCTGATTATTTGTAGCATTGACAAGGCCACCGAGATTGTGTCGCGCAGTGTTATCACAGGAGGCTTGCCTTCGGGTTTTATGAAGCGTGCTTATGTCTGAGCCGACGGATCCCCCCTTTTCGACTACAAGTCTGGTGAGGTTTCTCTACATAATCCGAGACCTGCAGAATTGTGCTTCCAACCTTTAGGGGCAGTTGCTGTTAGACTTCTGCCGTTGTCGGCGGTGTGGTTGAGTTTCAGATCGAAACACGGCCAAATCTCCATCACCCCGCTAGACTGGCCCGGATACTCTACGTTTTGACTGGCTCAGGGATTCTCTTCTCGCTATCAAGGAGTATTGGTAGTAGTGACACTTCTTCTCTCCAGGAAGGTAAGTAGAAGGAAAGGAGCAAAGGCACTACTGGTCAAGTGCCATCCCATTGGATTACTTCGTCGGCTATAGCGATCGCCAGGCAGCTAAGAAGATGGTAGAATGTGCCTTTAAGTTGCTAAGTAGTCCTCAACATCTCTCATGTACACGGACATTTCAGTAAGTTCTGTCATGCCGATGACGCAATTGACCTTGCACTTTGTATTTTGAAGAAAGAATCCATCGTTTGTTGTGTTCTATTCACTATTTTCTCGTCGTTTTGACTTCTATCTTCGCAATTCCTAGATTTTTTTCGTGTGCTATTACAGGGGCGCGATGTTCTAGAGCTTGCTCTTAATCAAGGCAAGCTTCGTCGCCGGGTCTAGGGTTGGAATCTGATGATCGATGCTGAGGGTATTCAGGTATCCGGGATGTAGCTGATCAATACTTGTAACACCACACATCTTCATCGTTGTCTCCAGTTCATCTCGTACGACTAGAAAGTGAGGTCGCGATGTGTCAGTCCAAACTTGTACCCGCAGGACGTTTGAGAAAAGAGGATAGAGATGAGACAACAACAAGACCACTTACTTTCAATGTAGCGAGCGACCCCTTCATGCCCGTAGTTCAAACCGTACAGCTGGCCCCGTCCTATCCCCACGGCCCTGGCACCAAGACAGAGCGCTTTGAAGACGTCAGTGCCACGCGTGATACCCCCGTCGACGTACACCTCCACCGACCGAAACACCTCTGGGCAGTTCCTGTGCATCTCCAGGAGGACCATGACGGACTCGGACGAGGTGTCGAGGCTGCGCCCGCCGTGGTTCGACACGACGATGGCGTCCACGCCGGCCTCCGCGGCCAGAATCGCGTCCTCGCAAGTCTGCACCCCTTTGAGAACGACGGGCAGGCCGGGGACACAGGAGCGCAGCCAGGGGATGTCCCCCCACGACACGGACGCATCGATGTACCCGCCCATAACGCGGCCGATGCCGCCACCCTTGGCGTCGTTCCTGACCCCGACGCCCGACATCCCCGAGCTCAGCGTCTCGTCGGATCGTATCCGCTCGTCTGCCTCGCGCTTGCCGGGGACGGGGGCGTCGATGGTCAGGAAGATGGCCTTGGCGCCGGCGTCGCGGGCTCTCTGGAGGAGCCTCCGGGAGTTCTCGCGGTTCTTGTCGACGTAGAGCTGGAAGAACAGGGGCACCTCGAAACGTCGGTCGTCGACCTCGTCGTGGAGGACGGGGTGCGCGCGCATGGCCGAGGCGATCTCGCTCAGGGGGTAGGATGCGCTCGTGGACACACACTGCGCGACGCCCAGTGTCTTGCATGCCCGGCTGACGTCCTTCTCGCCCTCCTCGTGGACGAGCTTGCTCATGGCCACGGGGCTGCAGAACAGGGGGGCGCGGATGCGGTGGCCGAGCATGGTGGTGCCGAGGTCGACCTTGGAGACGTCCCGGAGCGCGCGGGGGCGCAGCCTGATCCTGGAGAAGGTCGTCGCATTGCGCTGCTTTGTGTAGAGATCTGTGGCGGCGGAAGAGACGAAGGCCCATGCCTTGGGGGAGAAGGTCTTGGAGGCAACGAGCTCGAAGTCGTGCGTTGAGATGAGAGTGTCCAGGCTTGGCTTGGTCGCCTGGCGGTCATCGACACCAGTCGGCACCAGAGCCCCTGCCTTTCCCGATACGCTGGTCATGGTAGGAATGAGAAGTTTGAACCATCCAGGAGCTTGTTACGATATCCCGACTTGGGTGCTCGGCCTTTATTCATGCTTCGGGGTATCTTGAGCCGAGCTCCCCGCCCCGATCTTGCATATGCGGGGAGAGCGATTGTGCATAACTGCTCAGGGTGCAAGCGAGTCAGGTTACAGTGCCAAAGCATGGCTTTACCAATCATGACCCAAGTCGTCAAAGGGAGATGGGTGGAGGGATGTGGAAGATGGACGGCATCACATGCGAGCTGAACCAGTCAGTCCCGCTTGGATGACGAGAGGAGATTTTGCATTTAACATGTCTGCAAAACCTCACCAGATCAACCCGCGAGAGCCCTCCCAATCAAGTGCTTGGCCCTATCGCTCAAGTCCATTCCTAAGGCTAGCTTCCTCCCGGGCTCGCTCATCTTCCCCCACGTCTTCCGCAGGATGTCCACGATCTTGTCCTCGTCACAGTCCCCCTTGCTCTCGAAGTCGTCAAACTGGTCGTCCAGGAAGACGAGGCAGGCGACGTCCTCGAGCGCCTGGGTCTCCTCGTCCGTGCTCAGCTTTTCCTTGCGGATCAGCGCCGCCACCCGGGCACGCTCCTCCTCCGGGATGGGGGGCTGGATGGCTGGAGAGCCGAGGAGAGCGGCCACTTGCTCGGCGGCCTGGGATTTCTGCTTGGCACGCCAGGTCAGATATCCCGGGCGTGTTTTGGGGAAACTGCTCCGTGGTAGTTCCCATCTTGACAGGAGGACATGCGCGTTAGCCTCATGGAATGCAATCCTATATTAAGTTCTGCTGCATCCTCAGGTCCTCTTACCTCCGGAAGTGCTGAGCTCGGCATGCGAGCTGCAGAGTAGGAGATGCACCAGGGTACCGGCTGGCTAGCCATCTTGTCATCTCACGGGCGTAGTGAAGTTCGTACGGCAGCGTCTTGGGTCCTTCCGGCCCATTAATCAGGTTTGGGTCCTCTGCATGAGCCTGGTCAATGAGCTCGACTGCCTTGACGTATTGCGGCAGCAATGAAGGCAACTCGGCGACCTGCTTTGCTGGCTCTGCCATGGTTGACTAGTCTTTTTTTGTGTGTCTGGGAAGTGTAGCCGTAATGATGCTTTGAAATTATAATAAGTGAGGCAATCAATTTAGGTTGCCTCCTGCGATTGACCGTTGCGATAAGTTAGATATCGTTTATGAGTGGAATTTTGATAAGCGACTCGAATAATACAGTGCAAATTATATTGAAGAAGTCGATATTTGTACTGTATGACATTCCAGTCAACATCCAAGATTTCATCTTATTCAAGTCATTGGTTGCTAGAATAATACATATGGGTGCATATCAACTTTTCTAATAAATTACTTTACATGATATGCTATCAACTAACTATTTGCGTTGAGTTTCTTCCTTGGATGGAACAGCTTTCATCAAATACCTCCCCAAATAGCTTCATCCAATAGTCGATCGGCAATTACCAACGACAACTAAAACAAATGAATGCAGATACAAGTCTGTCAAATCAGCTCTAACGGGTGATTTTTATGCATCTACCAAGTTCTATGCAGTTACTAGTGATTTCGTAGCCATTGATGAGTTGATTTTCCTATTGTCTCTCTGTTCGACAATAGGGAATAGGTGCATGCCTGAGGTATTCATGAGATCGCTCACTCACTTCCTCCTCACCCTGAGCTTATTAGAGGAACAAACAGGCCCTAGAATCTTTCTTCTTTCACTTCTCCGATAAACAAAACTCTTCCTTCTTCATTTCGCTCAGAGTCGGCAAGGTTTTCCTTTCAATCTCAACTGTAGCTACACAAGCCTGACACAGAGATATGTCGACTTCAGAAGAAGAGACAACATCCCCGGAGGTTTCTGAGGAGACCTCCGGGGAGTCTGGCGCCGGCAGCTCTAATGTTGAGAGCTCGGGAGACGATCCCTCGAGCCCTTCCAACGAGGGCAGCTCACCCAGCAACAGCGGCAACGGTTTGTCATCGACCAACTCATCATGAGACAACTCCATCATTGACAACTTGGGAATATTCAGACACCCCTCCGAAGAAGGAAAGAACCAAGCGAAGATCTAGACATCTTAGGACTCATCGCAGGGGCAAGAAATCAAGACGCCGAAAGAGTACCGACGAGTCCACAACAGATGGGACAGATACCCCCCAGAGCACCGACGAAACCCCCAGTAAGGGCAGCACCGAAGATCAAGACTCTCCAGCTCCCGAGAGTAGCGGCGATGAAAGCCCCGCCGTGGACCCAAATTGGACCATGTCGGAGGACGTTATCCTCGTCAACATGAAGAAGGACGACCGCAAGCCCTCGTGGACCGAAATCGCCCAGGCCATGCACAAGTCCAAGAAAGACATTAAATCCCGATGGAAGACCCTGCAAGACAAGATGGAGCAGCCCAGCTCCCAGGAAGAAGAAGACCCATCGGAACCCGAAGTCGAACAGCAACCCGAACGTAAGACCAGGAAGTCCCGAAAGAGGCGCGGTAGAAGAGCGTCCAAACACAAACCAAGCGCTCAGGCGGAGGAGACCATCGTCTTATCCGCCGAGGCATCACCCGACGACAGCCCAGCTGATCAAAAATCACCCTCCTCGTCATCAGAAGCGGACAGTCTCACGTATGCGGGGAGCGACAGGGAGATTCGCCGGCAAAAGAAGTATTTACAAAAGCACATCCGGGCAAAGATGTTTCCTCCCGACAAGTACCCGAGAGCAGACGAAACCTTCTCTCAGGAAGACTGCGAGATCTTGGCGTCGGTAGAGAGCCAGTACAAGCGCTCAAAGTGCCTTGAGATGCAAGCAAACTTCTACAACGTAACTGGCAGGCTGGTGCCAATAGAATTGATACGCGCAAGATGCGAGAAGGAAGAAGGTACTTACTAACAAAGATAATGGTTACGCTCTGGTATCCTCATTGTGTAAGGCCGGGATATACTTAAGAGCCAGGACTCACATCGCCTAAGCACACTTCGATTACGGAAATGGCGTTATTTGGAACATTTGGTTGGGACGGTAGCAGGCTGGTCATGGGTAGCGAGGTTAATCAGTTGCTGCTCGTGGAAAGTAATCGGATGGATGGGGAAATTGAAACTCGCGCGAGCAAACGTATATTTAACAGAGAATAATGAGCACCTCCAAGGTGACTAAACCAAATTAATGTCAACAATATGCAACTCCGCTGCTCACAAACTATGGCGCTCTCTTTTGATTAATGTACGCCGTGAAATATCAGCATTCCGCCTTGGGGCCCTTGGATAACGCCAACAAGCAAAATGCAAAATGCAAAATGAAATGACCCTTCCACCCCTCTATCCAAATCTCCTCTATAAACAAGGTCCAGCTGAAGTAACGGCGGCGCCGTACCTCTGCAATGTGGAGCTGGAATGAACCAGTCTCTATGAAAATTAGAATGCACGGGTATCAAAATACACATCAGAAAGAAGGTGACACCTTTGGCTTCCTGGGATCCACTAGGGCAAGCGCTAGAGATCTCGTCGATGCCAGAACTGTCGGCTTATATTACAAAATGTTAACATTCGGTACTCAGCTGAAACTTCGTTTCAGGGTTTCGCTGTTAAGAGCTCTTTTTGAGTTGACGAGTTGGTTGTGTTGACGGAGACGGCTAAGAAGCCCAAGTATCGGTATCCGGCTGAGGCAGCCTTGGGATTATCGTCTTTGGAACATCACCATATTCGATGGTGTCGTGTCGCTTGTAGTCCGTCTTATCGCTAGATCATGTCTGATACTTCAGCGCTCAGATTGGATTTTCCATCCCTGTTCGGATGCCCTCTTTCGGCCCAGAACTCACACTGGCACCACGGCCTTTGGTACGAGGAGGCCCGCCGGCAGGTAGGCCACGCTTCATCATCTTGCCCAACACTGTGACAAGTTCACATGTGTCGCTGAACATATCGTCCGTCATTCCCTCCTCGGCCTCGTATGCCTCTGCAATGCTGGCCTTGGCCAACTGTCGGCTAGCCTCTTGGTCATGAACACAATCGTAAAGGAACGCGGCATACTCAGTCTTGACAGAGAGTCGAAGAGAGTGTGAACCCCAGAGCAGAGTCTCTGCGAGCTCGACGGCTTCTTTGAAGTGATTATGTGCTGTGGGTAAATAATCTTTCCACGGTAACAGAGCTGACCGGGGTAGCAGTGCCACATTGACTTCGAATCCAGGCGGTGGGCCAACAGGCCCACCTTCCATGGGATGTGTTGGTTGAATTGATGACGACCGTGACGGAAGGGTGTCCATATCCCTATCCCTTTCTCTTCCTAGCCTTGATGATGGTGCGGCGGCGGCAATCATGTCTGGGGTCAAGCTGGCCATATCTGAGACCGGAGGATTGTTGTGAAAAAGAACGAAGATATAATTGAAGCTGGCACGGAGCTTGTATGCGAGGACTTTCAGCTCGACGTAGTTCCCAACCATAGGGACGACGTATTGATCGAGCATCACGAGGCCTTCGCGCGAGAGCCACAGAATATGCAAGATGCGCCTCAAAGCATTCGGGGAGGACTGTGTGTCTGGGCGGCGCTCCTTTCTTGCTGCGACAAGCTGCTTAGCCAGGCTTAGAGATAAACCAAGTATCTTGAAGAGCATGTTTGAAAGTAAAGGGTTGTCATGTTCCACAGCCTCAGCGAGCCTGCCCAGGAATTTCTGGTCCACCTCAGACGATGCCATGCGGTCTGAATCAGCTGGTCTGTTCTCAACCGTAGGTCAAGTTGCTCGGTTGAAAACAAGTCGCTTGTGGTGAAGCGCAACAATGGCGGGGTATCTATGTTTCAACAGAAACCTATGACACGCCCAGAGATACAAGGATTCAGGACTGCGAACTAAGCCAAGTCGCAGCTCGCACAGCCTTGCATATGACGACAGACGAGAGGAATGGAGACGGAATGGGCAACCGGGTCGAACTACTAGGTTGGTTGACAGCTGGCAAGCTATGATTGGGTCCTCGAGCTAGCGGAGGAGGTTGCTGGTGGCGGGCGGCGTCAATTGGGAAGATGAGAGAGATGGGAGCGATCTTCCACTGCGTGCGACATGAGGATCAAGATCTTGAATTGTTCAAGCTTTCCAATATCGGCACATGAATGAGAGGGCGAGGTCTTTCTGATCTCAACAAAACTGAGGTTGCTTGACTGAAAACCTCGGCAAGAGCAAACGTTGAAGCCGTGGTGGCAGACTAGACAACAAACAAACCAATTGGACACAGGAGAAGGCAGGTGAGTCTACCGAGACTTGAATGAGCGTAACGAGCGTGTTGAGAGGCCAGCGCGCATGAGAGGATGCTCTGAGGCTGGCTGTGACAGAGGTGCGAGCTGGATGGCGAGCGAGTGGGAAGAGCTAGATGAGGTAGAAGACCCACCACGCGGGCATAGCTCCAGGAGTCCGCCGTGGAATATGTAAGGAGACAGATTCGAAATCGTGGGAATGCAGGAGAGCAGGGTTCAACCTTCCAGGAATGATGTATGCGCAATGCAGGCAGCTGGGGCTAGGCGTGATGTATGTATGGAGGCCTAGGGGGATTGGGCGGTGAGGTTGATGGGTCCGTCGAATCGAGAGGCTCGCCGTCTAGCTGGATCGCAAGACTGGCTAGCTTATGGGTTGCTGGTTGGGCTCCAGATCCGGGGGGCGAGGTGAAGAGCGATAGAGCAGACCGCAGGATCTGCGCGTGCATCCAAGATGTCAGGCGAAACGCATGCCATCCACACACGCACGATGTGAAGAGTTGGCGGCCCCCTTGCCAACCAAACAGCCCAGAGCCAGAACCAGGGTCAGAGCGAGGCCGACGGGAGTCAATGGGTGTCCAATTAGCCCAGGAAAGTGCCCAATCCGGCCGCGAGGCAATTGACAGACCACTGAGGGTCGCGAGGAGAGATGCTGTGTGACTGGCGGTTGCTGCACGATGACTTGTCCGCTAGGGCGAGGATGGCGGAGGATGGGAAACAGTGAGCGCTTCTAGATGGGGGTTGGGTTGCGATCGCATCGCGGCACGCGTCCAGCACCTGTCCAGTTACCGCACCGTCTAATTTTGTACAGGCAAGGCAGGCGTGCGCTTTGGCGAGCGAAATCAATTTGCTGCCACTACCCAAGTTCGTAAGGAAAGCCGGGCTAAAGTCGCCTGTGTGGAGATGGACGGCCGTGGATGAACCAGGGTCTGGCACCTTGCGCTGCATGATTACGGGAGCCGGTCAGGGTGAGGTGGCAGGGTGAGCTGAACGCCAGCAGGGTCTAGGATACTAAGAAAAGCAAGCATAATTGATACCTTGGCGCGCTCAGGAGGGCGCATGTATGCTGGGCGTTCTGTTCGCAGAGAGAGCGGACTGAGCACACTCGCACCAGGACCAGCGAGTGGGTTGACTGGAAGAGAATCAGCCTCCATGATATTCCCTGCCTGGGGTTGGCACATGTAGTTCGGTTCAGGCATCGGCGCATCCAGCCAGTAAGTCCCCTGCGCCTTCCCAGGCAGTTTCCGTTATTACTAACCC
Organism: Clonostachys chloroleuca; assembly: GCA_037952775.1. NCBI lineage: Eukaryota > Fungi > Ascomycota > Sordariomycetes > Hypocreales > Bionectriaceae > Clonostachys > Clonostachys chloroleuca. The sequence continues at coordinate 16,524,577 of JBANAY010000003.1, read as the reverse complement.
CCAGCGCGCCTTCCGATCCCCAAATTTCAGGTCCCGTACATGCAGTATGGACGTAGCATTCATGTAGCTTCTCTCCTATTATTAGCAGGAAGGTACATTACATCACACGACCCGGCCCTAATTGCTCGTGTTTAATTGGCCTCGGCCAGCACCGTGTGTCGAAAGAAGCAATGTTTGTTTCCCTCTTGGTCGTCCACTCTTTCCCCGACTGGCCCGCGATCCATGTGTTCCTGCCAAAGCTCAAACTGCCAACCGCTCTCCGCATGGCATGACATGGAGACTCATGCTCTTAATGCCGACGGGCGGTTATGGTAGACGTCAGTGCCCAGCACCTTCGAATCATGTACCCAATATAACAGAGTCGTGTAATTGGATACCCAACTCTCATCCTCGATTGGCGTCCAAACCAGAGCACCGTCGCATCGAGCCTTGGTCATATGCACGATGGGGCCAACAACAGAGCCCAGATGCGACTTCAGACCCTCCGGGCATGAATCCAACGAAATAAACCTCAGTCTCAGCCTTGGGCAGTACCACGTCAAGCTTACTCCCGAACAGACACATCACCCCACCCACCCCTTCCAACTCGTCTCGATCAATAGAAATCGCCGTTGACGTTGGCAAAACTCGATGTAAGTCTGGGTCGCGATAGGGCAAAAGAGGAGGTCGCACGAGCTGGCCGCTGCTGTCATCATTCCGCCCCTCCATCCGGAATCCAGCCAGCGAATTGGCCGCTCCATGTCGCTCCCCAGCCTCCCGCTTTTTTTTTTTTTTGTTTCCCAAGTTGGCTGGCACACGTCTCCGGCCTCCGTTGGCCTTCCCAGCCGCCTCAACTGCGGCCAGGCCTAAACTATTGCACTGATTCGTTTGTTTAGTTTTTTCCCCCAAGCTCACCTCTCGCCCAACTAATGGGACTAGGCGGTGGTGAAGGGCAATTAGCATCCAGCCAGCTCCTCCCCAAAGGGCTTGGCGGCGCAAAGCGTCCCAGCTGGAGAAAGAAAGGAGCGAAGATTCGAACGGATCATTGGAAGGTGAAGAGGGCACTTCTGGCGGCTTGCGAACGGGCCTCTCTCTTACACACCACGACGCGGAACGCGCGCGTGGATATGTATGGATCGCTGCCCCTGAGGGAAGAGTCGACGTTGTAGTCCGGCTGCCCCATTTCCATGCGCACCTAGACACGCAAGACACGTTTGTGCCGTCCGTCCTTACATTTGTGTCTCGCACCTCCCTCTTGTCCAAGACATTCCTGTCTGAGACCTTGGCCGAAGCGTTCCCGCGAACCCGCAACTTATGCGTGAGTGCGAAGTTGCAAAGCGGCCCACTCCCGAGCACTCATCATGCCCGTATCCGACCTGCAGAAACCTGTGCAACCTGAGAACACCTCTCGTCGTAAGAGTCAGCTGAAGGGAATGAGGCCAGTCAGATTAATGTCTGCCGAGGCGTAGTTGCTTCAGCCAAAAAATCGAGGCTATACCATTACCCATCATCGGGCTGCTTGAGATGCTCTTTTCTTGTATCTAGGTCCGTTTTGCCCATCTAATGAACTCCAATAAACGCCGAAAAGAGCAGTAGAGTTAAGTATATAAATAATGAATAGTGTATGTGAGTATGCTTTGTGTATATGTATCCAGGATGTTACAGAATAAAAAAAAACAAGAAGAAACAAGATCGTCTTTGCGCCAACGCCGACACCTACCGCAGCCCATCTATGCTTCCCGTATATGTAAGCCTCTTTTTCTCGTAGCTGTTTTCTTCGTGTTACCCATAGACCCAAACAATAGAGAAATCTTCTTTACCGCGTTTTCGTAATTTCCCCTCTCAACACTCGCCGTTGACGAATCCATTCCACGTCCTCATTTTCGTGGCATTCCCAACCTTTCGTCGTCTGCTGGCCAGGCTCAGCCAGCCCTCTGCGTCGTCCGGTCCAATGTCGAAACGCTCAGGCGCTCCCACCGTGACCAGCCTGATCGTGTTTCCGAAGCAAAAGGCAGCCGACATCAGCCCAACTTTGACCTTGGGTCCCACATCGCAGATGAAGATGCTACCTCGCTCCTCGTCGTCCACGATCAGCTGCGACTCGTGTGTGACCGCTCGGCCTGATGGCGGTGAGCGCGTCCAGGCCTCCCACTGCTTCGGGGAGCTCTTAGCAGCCGCTCCGCGGTTGGCGAACCGGTTCCGCAGGCCCTCGCCGGCAGCACCTCCAGCGCCGTTCAGGAAGTCGTGGTCGCGCGGAAGCTTGCGTCGCACACCCACCAGACTGGCATCGGTCAGGACCTTGAAATGACCTGGATTCCTGACGCGCTTGATCGTCTCCTTGGCCTCGGACCACTCGCAGCCTTCGTCGTCCAGCAAACTGGACGAGCTTCGCAGACCGATACAGTCAAAGTCCTCACAGGGGACAAAAGTGTGAAGGATACAATCGCCTGATTCAACTCCAACATACGAGATCGTCGATGTCGTCATTCCCGGCGTTCCGACATACAGCCGCTGGTAGGAATACGCGCATTGTAAAGAGCGAGGTCTCATGGCCTCCGTGTGGATGATATGCAGAATTTCCAGGCTTTCTGCGTTGAAGATGAATATCTTATAAACCGACGCGACGAGAAACACGCCAAGCGCAGGCATGGAAACTATTTGGTGAGGTTTTTGATAGCCAACCGAGCTGAGTGGTACTTCTCTCGACTCCCAACCGTTCTTATGACGAGATGCCACATGGACACATCCCCTCCTGTGCACGCATCCATACTTGGACGCTGTCACAACGGATAGTCGCCAGGGCAAAAGGTTGGTTCCTACACGAATAGAGATGTCAATGTTGGTCCCACAGCAAGACAAGCACATATCAGTATCCTCTTACCTTTGTTGACGACCGGTTCAGCGCAGACCAGGGGGCTTGGGCAGATCACGAAATCTGCACTGCCTTCCCCCTGTTCGACGTTGAACTCGATCAAGGTGCCATTTTTGCGCACAATTATGAACAAAGGCGGAAGATTGGATGTCGTTGGAGAGAAGAAGGCTGCCTCAGGCCGATATCCACCGAGGTCGACAGGTGCTGAAGCGCCCCAAGTCCGCTCTGAGAGGTTGAAGAAGGCGACCCGGTAACGTGACAGCAGCGCAAGCCAGCGGGACTCGTCGTCTATTGCTATCGCCAGTACAGGGAACAGCATGCTGCTAGCCACGCTGCCCCCTTCGGATAGGGGGTAGTTGATCCCCGAGCGCACATCCCACACACGGATCGAGCGATCGAGTCCGACAGAGACGAGATGCCCATCCGAAGAAGTGGCGATCATCGCAATGTCGAGAGAGTGACCCTCGGGAAAAGTCTTTACAGAGAGGAGTGGGGTATCTTCGTCATCCCACTCCCCTTCCCGGCTCCCCTCGTCCTCCCAGAGTAGATAACTGATGAACAGTCGAAGGACAGCAACAACCAGGATAACGATGACCGTAAACTGGGTCATTTCGTGATTGATGAAGTCATAGGCTGCTGGGAGCAAAGCTGGCTCCTTGCTACGCGGTTTGCGGTCGGAACCCTTCTTCACGAAGACGAGTGGCTCATAAACTTGAGCCACGTAGCTGTGTGCTTTCGGTTTGATGATGTTGACGAGCTCCTGGGCAGTCTCATGATCCTGGAGGCGTAGCCACGATGTATGACTTCGCGCTTGGTTAATCCCCTCGAGCATGGTCGACTTGGTGGCATTGGCGCTATGCAAATCGCCAAACAATCCAATAGGACCATCCACCAGCATCTCCTGGTCGAAGAAATGCCACTGGGCAACCAAGACGAAACCAATCATGACAAAAGTACCCGCAATACGAGTCGACAGAGCGGTCTTGCCCTGAAAGATTTGTTCGAACCAAGGTCTACGACCGTTGGGGTCAGTAGCATGGTGATGCTGAGATCGCAAGGCCGCTTTAGCCAAAGTGTCGCTCAACTCTGTGCGGCGAACATCAACACTGAGGACGGACAAGAAGAAAGTAGACATGTAAAAGGTATCGAAGAAAATGGCTACTGCCAAAAAGGTGCAAAAGCCAGCCACGCCGGGAGACACCCAGCGAGACAAAATAGCCAGGATTGCAATATTCTGCACTGAGCTCGCAAGGGACACGGGAGCAGTCTCGCCGAAAGCCTCCCCGATCCTGCTGCTTGTGCTATCTTCTGATGGTGTGATGAGAACAGCATTGATTAATCGAAATATATTTTCCAGGCTCACAGCCAGTATTACGAGAGGATATGCAGCTGATGGGATCCTGGAAAGGTCGACGTTGAACACAGCGCAGACTGTGAAACTTGACATGATTGTTATTATGATTTGAGTGACAACGGTGGTTATAAGTCCGATTTTAGACTTCACCGCACGCATCTTGGAGAGACTCATGAGAAAATAGCCAATGGCGAGACCATATCCAAGAGCAAGGGTCACAGTGTCTTCCAACGATATTGGCCGAAACTGAAACTCATACAAGCGGCTACTGGAGATGCGGCCATCGGACGGATACACATCCCAATCATTGGTAACCTGCTCCGCAAGCATGGTAGCCTTCTTCGCCCATTGCTGGCCGACGGGGGAGTCGCGACGGTGAAGTAGGGTGATGACCAAAGCATCGGCAGCCACAAGTCGGCGGCTCTCGAACCGCTTTCCACTAAAGACGACTGAATGCCGCAAAGTGACATTGACCGAAGTAGAGAGAGTCTTCTTCTGGTTGACGGTCGCAACCGCATCTGGGTCAAGCAAGATGGTGTCGCGATCGCAATTCCAGTACTGCAGCGGGGAATGGAAGAACCAAGACTGACTGGACTGGTCATTGATGATGTGCAGAGCATCGCGCTGAGAAGGCGAAAGCTCACGCAGGAACCCCAAGGTGTCGGTATCGACATCAGTGTCCACAGGTCTATCCAGTGCTCGGAGAGGATTGAAGTCTTTGGTGTCGCCGAGTAGCTCGTCTTGGAGATCGAGCGCTGAGGCGAGGAGTTGCGAATCCAGAACCTCCATATAAGACCCATGAATCCAGGCAGAGCGCATTATTATATCGGGTTCGGCGACGGCGTTATAGGGCAGAGGTTGAGCCACGGTCCAGACATGGTGGGGGAGATTGGAGGCGCCATTGATGAAGTCGTTAGTGAAGAGAAAGGGAATCGGATAGATGAGCATGGTGGCCACGGCGGCCGATATTAATAAGGTCGTAACAACATGGCGGGCAGCGTAGCGTCCGTATCGCTCAAAGGCAAGACGGAGCGGGTGCGACGGAGAGAGGACAGGCGGTTCCGTAGTACTGAGAGATAGCGGTGGTTAGGAACATGCTCGGGACATTCGCAGCAACGGGTGGTGGCAGAGAGGCATTGAATAGAACTCACCCCCGTATCGGATAGAGCAGATACCAAATCATGGGATCGCGTGGTCGAAGCAGCCAGAGGAGGGTGGTCGGTGCGAAGGAGAAAGCATTGGGTCGACCGATCAATATCGAGTCGAGCCTGGCATCCGGGCTGGGAGGAGGACCGTTCTCCGGGTCGCAACGACAGTTCTAAGGCCCCGGGGTTTTGTCGCCCAAACAGTATTTCGCATGCACACGGCAATATTCACCACCAACATGAGTTTGGTCTCGTTTTCACATGACAGATGCTCGGGCGTTGTGTCGGACAGGTTTTCAAGAGCAGGCACACAGCTCTTCCAAGTCTAAGGCCAGGCCAGTACCCAGGCAGGCAAGAATTTTGGGGTTAAGGCGCGGTGAGGATATAGAGCCGGCTGCTAAGGGTGGGCGGCAGTGGTACCGCCCGGCCACTAATAGTACCACCAGGCTGCCTCTGGCGATACCTGGGCCACCTGCTGGAACTGGCCTGCTCGCCAGGTACCTCCAGGGAGGTGCCCACTAGGGAGACAGGGCCCTTTGCCTGCCAGGATCCCACCTGTACATCATGTACATGGGCCCAGAAGGGACAAACTGCCTCCACCCAACATGCATACATCACAGCACTACGTCGGCCTGTTGCATGTGCGGCGTGCTCATCAACGAGCCATTGATCTGGTTGCTGGCAGCCAAGTGGACGGGAGAAGGGCACTAGCACCACCGCAGCGGCCGGTGATGCACCCAACCTAACTTCTTTCGCTATGGCCGAGCCCAAGCTGCTCGCCCAGCTCATGTCTTGGTACATTCAGGGTTAGCCACATTCCAGTAAATCAACTTATACGTGGGATGCACATGCCTTAGAAAAAGGTTCTCGAATCCAACGATCAGCCCCACCCTGCAACAGTCGTCTGCGTCGCAAAAGTACCGGTACCAGCGGCGTCTGCGAGCGCGCACCTCCGGCGCTGTAGCCCGGTGTACCGAAGCCTGCGAAAGACCCGGCACAGCGACTAAGACTTTCCACTACGAGGCTTCCAAGACTTCCACCCCACTGGAGCCATCTTATAGACCAGGGCATGGCCATTATGCAGACGCCTGGTCCCAGTATCTCTATGTCGACGCCTTTCCTATTTTCTGGAAATCGTACGTCTTGAATCTTGCCCCGTCCAGTCACAGACGATGGATTAAAGCGAGAGAAAACAGGCGACAGGGAATTTCCGCTTGCTCCCGTCATGGAATGTTCGCGGGTCGGCAATCCGGCCCTGTAATTATCGTAACCGATATATGTAAAAGCAAAGTTTTTTTCTTCCTTTGACGGGGGTTTGAGCAATTTTCATTGCCCGATTCGCACCGATGAGATGAGATACTATGTATGTGATGGCTCGAAGAATATGACATACATAAATACGAAATGATTGCCTACCGTTGGGGATCTCGCTAAAGATCACATGCTCTCAGAGGCATGGACTACAAGCAAAAAGCTAGTGAGTCTTTCCATGAGTACTTCTCGACTCGATATAACTGCACCATATTCCTTCCGTCTTACCGAGTGATTACACAATTGTATTAGCACCACAAGGTTTGTGCTATTCATCCTGCTTCCTTGCTTTTTCCCTTGTCTTGCAATGAGCACTGTTCACCAAGGCTTTTCAGCTCTCTTGGTTTATCATCCATTTCTGGCAGTTTGCATGGAGATCACCCAGTCCCCAACCCAGGCACATATCAGATCTCCGCCTAGTGAGGAAGCCAATCCTAGCCCCAACGGCCGCGGCTAGACCACTAACTGTAAAATGTTTTGGCGACCGACAAGGGAAAGAAGCAGGTAAGCAGGAACTGATCGAAGCAATATCTGGTGGGGAAAAAATTCGGAAAGGAATGGGACTTGGACCCTTGCCTTCTACTACTGAACCACAGACGCAGATGCTGCCTGGAGGGGTATGAGAATCAACGCTGCTCAGTTAGCTGACGTGTCAATCCAGCAATTTCCGGCCAGGGGAGAGTAGACTTTATGATTTGGAGAATTTCGTCTCTTCCCGAACTCCCTTCCGAATCGCCTCAGAACTGCCCAGGGTGGAAGCCCTACCGCCTCCCGCGCTCGCCTTCCGGGATTTCATCGAGGACAATTCTCCATACGTCCTACACCTGGAAGGTGAGCAACATTGTTTCATTGCTCTTCACCGCCTCAGTTCAGTCGGCTCGAGGAGAGGAAAGAGACCCAAGGCCGGTCGGTTTTGGTGTGTCAGCTTTGATATCAAGACGCCTCCAATAAGCGATCAAGGCTCTTGAGATGTCATTACTGCGAGGGCGAAAACCTTGACCTTATTCCCTGTCTCGCTCGGGCCTACTGAAAATCGATGAACATCCTACGTGCAATGTCCTGTTCGAGAAGTACGCACAAGTCATGGTCTTAGAAAGTAACCTGTGAAAGAAGCAATGTGATTCGCCTGATTTGACCCGATATCATAGGTAGGCAAGTAGAGATGGCATGGTGAGCAACAGAAAAAGTACATGTTCTCGGTCTGGAGAATAGAAGTGCAACACAGACGGCCTTACGCCACCTTTGTACGTAAAATGTTAATAATGAACAAATTGCAGAGATTTTATGCTGCACTCTTAATTCTAGTTTCTTCTCATCAATTTTTTCTCCCACATCTCGTGCGAGGGATACATTATTGGTCGGCGGAAGTCAATCTGCACGGCGCCGCCTCCGTGAGAGAACCACCTTTTGATTGGCCCATTTGAATGCATGAAGCTTATTCTGCCCAGTCAAGCCACTCTCTCTCATGAAACCGTCTCACAATCTATACAAGAGCAGAGCCCGAGTAAAGTGCGTGGTCCAAGCGCCAGTGCTGGTGGCATATCCTGAACCGTCTTTCATTATTGCAAGCCGCAATAGCCTGCAGGTTCAGTCATGCCCCCAAAGACCTCCCAATCGGCTCTGGAAGAGCTCATCTCCTCCTTCAACGAATTGAATGGTGGCGAAGTCGAGGAGATCCATGGGGAACCTAGTCCCCTCGAGTTCATGCGCTATGTCTCCCGCAATACTCCGTTCGTTGTGAGGGGCGCCGCATCAACCTGGAAGGCGACCCAACTATGGGACTCGGCATATCTGAAAAACGTTCTGCAGCAGAACGTCAATGTGGCAGTAACGCCTCACGGGTGTGTCTCCAAACCTCTGCTTCAATTTCGAAACGCTGTTCCTCTTCATTTCTCCCATTAAACCTCGCTGACCATCTGTGAGATTGCACCCTCTCTAGAAACGCAGATGCTCCTACTTTTTCTCCAGCGCATAATGCTACAGTCATATCAAAGCCACATGAAGAGGAACAGCCTTTTGACGAATTCCTTGACTATGTAATCAGGCAGGAAACTGTCAAGACCTTTTCCCCGGAAGCCGAGGTCAGGTATGCCCAAACTCGTAAGCTACACACGTACTTCCCACATGTTGACTGATGTCCAACTTTCCACGCTTTACATGAACCACCTCTCTAACCCTATAAAATCGTCCCATCCAATTAAGAGAATGACAACTTGCGCAACGAATACCTTGCCCTGTTTTCAGATGCGCCAAAAGACATTCCATTTGCCCGCATAGCTCTCCAGAAGTCTCCCGAGGCCATAAACATGTGGATTGGGAACTCCCACTCGCAGACCAACCTGCACCGCGACCCATTCGAGAACATATACGTCCAGATCCGGGGTAAAAAGCACTTCGTCCTCCTGCCAGCGCTTTGTCACGCCTGTGTGAATGAGAAGCTCGTCCTTCCAGCCACATACCGTCGTTCGGATCAGGGCTTAACTCTGGAACTAGATGAGGGTGAGGATGATGTGCCGCTTGCAATCTGGGACCCTGATGACCCCGACAAGAATACCACAAAGTATTCGCATCTTGCCAAGCCTCTTCTTGTCACGTTGAATCCTGGCGATATGCTCTATTTGCCAGCCATGTGGTACGTCTTCAGTCATGAGTTCCGATGACAGTGGTTGATAACTAACACTCGTGCTCAGGTACCACAAAGTTAAGCAGTCGTGTATAGAAGGCGATGAGGGGTTCGTCGCTGCAATCAATTACTGGCAAGTCCCAACTCGAGCCCAACCAAGTAGCAAGGTCAATATTCACAGACATAGCTAATCATGCTTCGCTTCTTAGGTATGACATGGAGTTTTCCGGGCCATTCTACCCACTAACAACTTTTGTTCGTAATATTGGTCTCAACTCCGAAACAACACTATAACTACCAAGCCCAGTCGTAAAATCAATGCGCCATAGTGAGCGATGCTTATGGATATGGATATACAAGAACCCCTCTCTACCTCTTCTTCTTCTGTGCTATCCTCTTCTGAGCCCGTAATTCCTTCTTCATCCTTGGGTCCACAATACGGTAACGACCCTTGACTCCCTGTGGTCTTCCCTTGACACCTCTATGCACACCCCGGGCAACGACCAGCTTGGCGGGTGCCGTGCGCTTCTTCTTGGCTGCGTTGCTGAGCAGTTTGGAGATGCTGTCCGCCTTCTCCTTCTCTGTCATACCTTGGTCGTTGGCGAGCATGTCGGACTTCTTCTTCAGCTTCTCCAACTTCTGGGCAGCCTTGAACTTCTTCCTGGCCTTGGCCTCGCGCACCTTCTTGATCGGTCGTGCGTTGTATGCTCTCATCTTCTCTTGAATAGCCCTGGCAGCCTCCTTGGTGATGGGCTTGTGGGGTTTGTCGTGCTTGCCCTCGTCGTCTATGAACCAGTCTGGTAAGCCATCGCGGTCTCGGAGTGCATGCTTGTTAAACCCATCGTCAATGGCATCATAAGTAGTTTTCTGGCCAGTCGCAAGCTGATGAGCAAGCGTCATTGCCTCTGCTGTAATGATATCGATATCTGGATTCTATTAGCCATATATTGAAGCAGTGGTGGGGGTCTTTGACATACCAGGCCGTTTATCCCTGCGTCGCTCGCTCTCTTCCTCCCAATCGTCGTCATCATCTTCCACAGGCGCCGTCTTGACAATCTCGAACCCACCCTTGTTGTTGGTCATCTCCACATCGGAATCACTCCAGCCGTCGTTCTGTACCTTGGCCGACTTCTTCTTTTCTTTCTTCGAAGGCTCAGCCGAGGACTCGCTCGTCTTAACCTTCTTCTCACTCTTCTTCTCGGTCTTCTTTTCACTCTCCGGTTGCTGCCCAGTGAGACCACCAAGCACACTATCCATGCCCTTGAAAATATCCTGGTTGAAGAAAGCTGTTGCTTGTCTTGACAGACCACCTTCACCAGTCGATTGGTCCAAGTCCCGCAACAGGCCATTAGAAGCACCACCCTCACCATCCGACGAGTCTCCATCCTCCTCTTCCAAATCACTTGAGTCGCTGTCCTCGGATTTTTCATCGACAGACACTCCCTCCCACTCTTCATCATTGTGCTCCTCGCGAGCCTTCTTCGCCCTGTACTTGGCATCCGCCTCGGATTTGCGCTCTTGGTACTGGTTGTACATGTATTCAAGTTCACCTTCAAGACGATCACCATCATCATCACTTTCATCATCGGTTTCTCCAGATGAACCCAGGCCACTGTCTTTCTCCTTTTTCTGATCAGCAGGCAAGACCGACATTCGCCCGCGAGAAATACGTCGTAGCGCATCTGATTTGTCGAGCTTCTTCAGAGAGAACATGGCGCCTTCACCGATAGGGCCTGACTCTTCCATACCGATATCCATTGGTGCAACCATGTTCAATTGCATGCGCACAATCTCACGTTGCTTCTTCTCGTTTTCTTTTCGCTTCTCTCTCTTCCTCTTCGCACCCTCCTTATCCTTGATTGCTTGCAACTCTTCTTGCATCTTAAGCTCCTCATCCATCGGCTCGATTTCCGCTACTTCCTCGGCCTCCTGGGCAGCTGCGTCCTTTTTGGTGGCAAGACCAAATATCTCTCTGACTTTGAGTCGCCATTTGAGAAGAATTTTAAAGTCCCTGCGTCCCAAGACTTTCAGGTCGTTGCAGTATTCCCGAATTTCCGCTGTCGTTTCTGGGAGACGGTCAAGAGCCGCCAGCGCAACATCCCCATTTGGAGGCTGCACAAAGCTGAGCTTATTGTACTCTCCCAGAATAGAGATCGGATCGGCAGTCTGGATGAATTCGCTTGCAGAGATTTCCTTGAATTGCAGGTAATCGTCCTCGTCGTAACCATCTCGCTTTCTCTTCTTCACTTCAGGGTTGTAGACCTTGGCCTCGTTATTAGGCGTGGTGCCGGCGAGGTCAGCGAAAACCGATCGTGGGTCCAAGAATCGTGGATCAATGCGCTTGGGTGCCTTGTAGCCACGGCAGACGACGAAAATTTCGGCGGAGACGTTTCGAGACGACGGCGGCTTTGTTGCTTCGACTTTGGTAAAGAGTTGGTTCAGCACCCACAGCAGGGAGTTATAGTCCTTAGATCTGAAGACTTTGGTCACAAAGGTACCACCCTCAGCCAGGAACTCAGTCGCCAGCTTCATAGATTGGAGGGCAAGCTCGGCCTGGTTGAAGGAATCCTGCGCCCACGCAGTACCGACGTTGGGTGCACCATCGTGAAGAACCGTATCTGCTTTCCATGTCTTGAAATGCTGGCGGATAGTCGCACGACATTTGTCGGTCGTGATGTCGCTTTGGAACGTGATAACTCTTGGGATGGGCTTGATAGGTGATAAATCGACACCGACAATCAAACTACCTACGGGCATAACCTCGGCGGCAACTTGACACCATGACTGTGTCCCTATATGTCAGTGGTGCTCATGGAAAAGTTTTTTACATATAGCGACTTACACCAGGCGCAGCGCAAAGATCCAGGAGGACCTTGCTCTGTTCGAGGAAACCATATTTCTTGTTCAATTGAATAAGTTTGAAAGCAGCACGGGCTCGGTAGCCCTTCTCCTTTGCAAGCTTATACCACTTGTCCAAACGGCCCTTGCCGTGCTTCTTTTGGATCGCCATGGCGACGTTTGGAGAAATCAAGAAAAGCAAAAGGCTGGCTTTCACTCAGAAACCGCCTACTCAAAGTCCCCGCGAGCCCAAAAAATTTCCCCAAGATAACCTGATAAGCGGTATCACGTGGCGATAACGGCGGGACAAGCCGCTACCTGTCAGCACGCCCACACACCGAATAGTGAACGGTATATTCCATGTACCCACATGGATAAGTTGGACGTTGCGGGCATGATGCCATCTTATTATGCATGACCCATCAATTTCCTGCTGTATTATATATCATATCACCCACCTCTCTCATAGCAGCACCGCCCGCGACCGAGGCCAACTGATGGCTCCGCGAAACACCAGTCGAGCTGCCTGAGTGTTTCAAGAAACATCAATTGTCAAGATGAGCGGCCGAATGCTTTCCGCTGGGCTCCGGCCTATTTCACGAAGTTCAACCACAGCTACTATCACACGAAATCTTCATCGATTCCCGGCCGGCGGGTTATTACGAGCTGATGCCGCGATACGGGCAACAAGAAGGCGCATGTGGTTTGGGGGGAATTCATTCCACAATGCGGTGGCCGTTAGGAATATATCATTCGCTCGCTTCCTGCCAAAGCTAGTGGTCAAGCTGGTCAGGATACCAGCTATGTTTGGCGGTATAGGGCTTGCTGGCTTTGCATGGGTTCAATATCAAACCAACCGTCAGTACCACCACATCACACTACCGTCCATTTCTAACCGATTTAACAGGGGCTGGCACTTATGCAGTCGAGCTTTTCAATACCACAAAGGATACCATAACGGGCACGGCGACGGGCATCTTTGATGGTGCCAAAGATATTGCTGCACAGACTCGACAAGGATGGGAAGCCACCAAGGAGCAAATCGAAGTGCCCGACTGGGTCCAGAAAATATTACGAATACACGAGAACATCGGCACTGGTGGCAACGGATCCGGTCCTGGGGGCGAAGAACCAAAACAAAGTAGGACATCGGCTGCTGTCGCTGCCGGTGCAACCGCCGCTGCATATGGATATGATAAGTCTGATGAAGAGGACCCACGGGAGACAGCTGAGGTGGCTAAGGATGACCAAATGATGATCCTAACGAAGAAAATGATCGAAATTCGGAGCATCCTTCAAAAAGTCGGTCAATCAAGCACACTCACACTTCCATCAATCGTGGTCATTGGGTCTCAGTCGTCGGGTAAAAGTTCCGTGTTGGAAGCCATTGTCGGTCATGAGTTCCTTCCCAAGGGTACAAACATGGTAACCAGGAGGCCAATCGAGCTTACTCTAGTCAACACTCCCAAAGGCCAAGAGGAATATGGCGAGTTTCCCGACCTTGGACTGCGACGGATCACGGATTTTTCGTCCATCCAACGCACCCTGACTGAGCTGAATCTTGCTGTCCCGGACAGCGAATGTGTCTCTCACGAACCGATTCACCTCACAGTGTATTCGCCCAACGTTCCAGACTTATCGCTCATCGACCTCCCTGGGTATATTCAAGTGGTCGGCGCCAACCAGCCTCTTCAACTCAAACAAAAGATTGCAGAGCTGTGTGACAAGTACATTCAACCTCCCAATGTCATCCTGGCCATATCAGCAGCTGATGTGGACCTGGCCAACTCAACCGCGTTGCGAGCCTCTAGAAGAGTAGACCCGCGGGGAGAGCGAACCATTGGTGTCATTACAAAGATGGACCTCGTTGATCCCACTCGAGGTGCAGCAATCTTGAATGATAAACAATATGGTCTTCGACTCGGGTATGTGGGTGTTGTCGCCAAGGCACCATCGACACCTGGGCTCTTCAAAATTGGCCACACTAACTTGATGTCGACCATCACCAAGCAAGAGAATGCTTACTTTTCCTCGCATCCTCTTGAGTTTGGCCCTGAGGCAGGAGTCAACGTGGGTACCACCACACTTCGGAAGAAACTGATGAATGTTCTTGAACAAACCATGTCGTCCAGCCTTCAGGGCACCAGCGACGCCATCAAGCAGGAGCTGGAGGAGGCAACCTATGAGTTCAAGGTGCAATACAACGACAGGCCTCTATCTGCAGAGTCTTACCTAGCGGAGAGCCTCGATGCCTTTAAGCACTCGTTCAAGCAGTTCACGGAAGAATTTGGCCGTCCCCAAATGCACGAGCTGCTCAAGAATGAACTCGACCAGAAGGTTCTCGATCTCCTTGCAGCCAGATACTGGAACAAGCCCATCGAGGATCTGTCACCCGCTAAGCCCGAGGTTGATAGCATTTACGACTTACCCAAAGCTGATCCCGATTCCCTTTACTGGCACAGACAGCTAGATGCGTCTACATCAGCACTTACCAAGTTGGGAGTAGGCAGACTGGCCACAACTGTTGTTGCCTCTTCAATCCAGGCACATATCGACAGAATTATCGGACAGTCCACCTTTGCTAATCATCCATTTGCCCGCGATGCGATTATGGAGGCTACGTCTACGATTCTCAACGAGAGGTATTACAGCACTAGCGATCAAGTCGAGAACTGCATCAAACCCTACAAATTCGAAATCGACGTTGATGAGCGCGAGTGGGGACTAGGTCGTGAACAAGTCGGCAATGTTCTTAAGAAGGAGCTCAAGGATTGTGAGTCTGCTCTTGGATCTCTCGAGTCCGCTGTCGGAGGTAGGAGAAAGTTGAAGGAGGTTATGAGCTTCGTGGACAAGGCTCGTAAGGGAGACGTCATCGTCGAGGGCGGCGACGGACGAACCGGCGCCGGGGGATTCAGTGCCGCTCTTCTTGCTCGAGGTATGTTGACATTTCGCCATGACCACTATCCATAGAACACGCAGGCTAACAAGAGCATACAGGGCGAGAGGCTGTATTTCTCCGTGACCGGGCAGACATCATCAAGATGCGCCTGCTTGCCGTCAAGTCCAAGCAATGTGCCGGCATCAACAACAAGTACTACTGCCCCGAGGTATTCCTGAACGCTGCAGCATCGAAGCTGGCCTCTACGGCTGTTCTGTTCCTGAACGTGGAGCTCCTCTCCGAGTTCTACTACAACTTCCCACGTGAGCTGGACCTGCGTCTTGGACGGCAGCTTGCCCAAAGTGAGGTCGAGAAGTTCGCCCGCGAAGACCCCAGAATTAGACATCATCTTGAGGTCATCCGCCGGAAGGAACTACTCGAGCTCGTTCTGGAGAAGATGGAGAGCCTGAGGCAGCTTGAGGGGCGGGAACGAGAGCGACGGGGTGGCGCCAAGTCGAAGCGCGAGGGCGAGAAGAGGGGCGGACGATGGGGTCTGTTCTAGAGCATAACGTTGCCAGCAGTGGTTTCCTCACATGAGACATGATAACTCTGGAGTTTGACGGCGTTGATCCTTTTATTTTTGTACTCATTGTAAACCTGGTCACCTTTCCAGTCATCACTAGTCATGAACGTATGTAGATAGGTATATTGCGTGCGACTGAATGATACCCTACTCTAGCCTGTCTGCCTCTGCTCGTATAGTACATTGACGTGCTGCTGTTATATAGAAATCGGGGTATAGGAGAGACAATGTACAAGAAAGTTCTTTACATAAGGATATCCCAGAAGTTAATGACCACGCCAAGTCCATAGAAATATTCAATTCCCAGTGATAACCCAAAGAAATATCGACGCCAATAATGATTCGAAAAAGAAAAGGGAACAGACAAGAAGCTGGCCCCAAGTCGCTATGTTTAAGATACGAGGTCCGTGTCCATCTGGAGAGTAACTTCCCAACGCGTGTATCCACCATGCCCATATCCTTCACCTAGACGGTTCTGGATCAGGGACGAAATCCGGTTCCTCAATTTGCCAAGCGAGACCTCATCGTAGCCTCGTGCAACACTGAGTTTGAGGTTTGCCATGCACAGGCCATAATGGACCTGCCAGAACTGGGCGTTTTCCACCCGTTGAACGCCGGCATCGGACTCGATCTCGCGCAAGATGGAGGAAACGACATTGTTTCCACCATTGCCACCGTATGACATTAAGAGCATGAGGCCCTGGGCGACGGCCACGCGGATGCCAACTGCGAACATGGCGAACGAAATGACGGCGCAGATGAGACGGTCGAGCCACGTATATAGGGCAATCGACATGAGTGGCAGAAGAGCAATGAGTGCCGAGAAGGACAATGTGAGAAAGTGGAAAGGATTCGATAGAATGCTTGGAAGATGAGCCAAGTAGGAGACCCTCATAACCTTAGCTATCCGGGCATGGTTTCGGAGTCCGTATGCCGAGATCAGAGTGCTCACAATAGCCGCCCCAGCGATAATATCAATAGATGAGGCCGACACATGGCCATGTTCGTGTTCGTGGTGGGCTTCGTGGCTGCCGAGGGATTCGAGGAAATGCTTGAGGTTGTGTGACACGAGATCAAACCCCCGAAAAGCAGGAACACCGACATGGCAAAACCGGTCAGCACTTCCGCCCTCTCAAGACCGAATGGGTGGCGAATGCTGCTTCGGCGCCAAACCTCGAAATTTCCGAGAACCTCGACTGCGACGCACACAGCGGCGCTCCCGGCATCGAAGAAGACCAGGTGGGATAGAGCAACGGCAGCGAGCGATCCCTCGGACTTGTAAAAGATGTACATGGCCACAGCCAGGTGGCACAAGCACCAGTATAGCCGCAGGCGCTGGTCCTTCCGCATGCTCTTCCATGCTTCTCTTAATGTTGGGATTGGTAGCGAGGCGGGAAGCACGGGAGGCGGGCGTGGCGGTGGCTCCTGGAAGATCTGATGCTGGGTCGAGATGCTACTATGCTTGTATCTGTGCCCACGGCGCTGCCCTATGTTCTGGAGGACGCCAGTATGTTAGCTGCAATGACCAATGCTGGAGCTTGGATGAGGCAATGGGCGCAGGACGTACCGATTTCACAGGCGTCGTGGATATCACTTGAGTCTGGAAGTTGAAGGGGTTCGGGCCCGGTGTTATGGGGGTCATAGTTGAGCCATCGTCCTCGTTTGACGACATTGTCGATGACGGTGCGAGGAAGTCTGAACCAGGGAGGCCTAGCCTTGACGGCTCGCGGGTTTGGTTTTGCCAGGAATGGGAGGGAGCCGAGGAAGACGAGTCGCTGTCTACTTCAATCACAAGAGTGGGTGGGGTGAAATTGGCTGTCGAAGGAGACGAGGTATCCATCTGGAATAGTTACCAGCTGGCGGACCAGCCTTCCCGCGTTCTAGAGACAACGTGGAAGGGAAATGGAAACGCGATAAATTTGGAACTGCGCTACTATCTGGGCTGGGATGGCGACGATGTGGACAAGTCGGTGGGCTCGGGGGTTGTGAACCTGAATGGCCAATTCCTCCTCGATCAAGGAGGCGCGACAGTGTTGTCAAGTTTGGCTCCGTGCCGCATTCTTGGTATCTGATATCGCCAATAATCTCCGCTCAGTGAGGTGCTGATGGTCTAATACAGCGCACTCCGGAGGCTAACTTGGCAAGTTGGGGTTCATCTACAGTGCAGCTGCGCCACTAACACCCGCTAGATACCCCACCAAGGAGCGGGAATCTACTAAATAACCTCTTGTCCGTTCCCGTCATAAACTCCAGACCTACATTACGTGCCTTAGCGCTTAACAGGTGCCAGAATATATCGCTGCCAGATCTCTTCTCCGGACAATGGAGGCACTTGGATATTAAGACACGCCAGTTGCGATTCTGGTCAATCGTCACATTACATCATGTCGAAGCAACCGATGCGCAATTCCACCCCCAGCCTCGAAGCAAGAGACCGATATATGTGGCGTGGCCGATAAGCTCTTCCATCCCGCCGCCGCGAACGATGGACGCTACAACGAAAAGAGGCGAGCCAAATGGCGGTCATGGTCTGAACTCTCCTTCTCGAAAAAGCCAATCCGCGCATGGCTTACTTTCCAGGATTCCATTCATGAGAATGGCCTCGAATGAGAACACCACTCCTGAGCAAGACAAGGCCGCCGCGACCGTCGACAAATACAGTGCTCCGGAGCCAACGCAACGCTCAACGGCGACTACAACTCAGCAACAGGTCAGAACGAGGCGTCGCAAAGGCTCCCTGAGAAAGGTTGCGCTTCTGGGGAGAGGGGCACAGCGCGATAGGAGGGATGCCAGCCCATTGACCATCGAGGTCCCCGATCGCGCGCAGACATACTTCCATTCGACTCAATCGACACCCAAAGTCGCAGTTAGAGACGATCCGTATGGCGTAGATTTATCCGACCTCACTCCCCGACCCTCAATGGACGGCTTTGCCAGCCGCACGAGCCTCACAAATTCCTCGGTCTCGTCCACCAACAGCGGGGACGTCCGAGACCGGGAAACCTCAACCTTGTATAATTCAACAACAGATGAAGAGGACCTGCCACAGCTTCCCCTTGCCTCATCTTCCCTGCGTTCGGGGCTGCCTTTGCCACCAGCTCCAAGCTCTTATTTTGGCGACATAAGCCCAATACAGCAGCGTCGACCGTCATTTCACCAAGCCAAGTCACCTCTTTCTTATTCAGGCCTTGCCTCCACGCCTCTCCAGCCTCCGGATTCCGACTGGGACTACTCGGAGACTGAGTGGTGGGGATGGCTAGTATTGTCCGTGACCTGGTTCGTCTTTGTCATTGGAATGGGGTCATGCTTCGGGATCTGGAGTTGGGCATGGGACGTTGGCACAACTCCATATGCCCCTCCAGAGCTCGAGGACGACGAAACACTACCCATTGTGGGATATTACCCAGCGTTGATTATCCTGACCGGCGTCATGGCTTGGGTCTGGGTCGTGGTGGCCTGGGTTGGCATGAAATATTTCCGCCATGCCAAGATCAGTGGCGACTGAGGTGTTACGCAGAAGCTCCGAGCCCATCGGCTCCGATTGTGTAACTGGGCGGCCTGGGGAACGTCATGCGGCACGGCACGGCCTGGACAAATATTTTAGAGATGGCAACACGTCTTGCGTCGCTCTCTGACCTCTTGCCGGTATTGGGTCCATGCTGGATCCCTGCCGGTACAAGAAATCTGGGGGAAACAACACATCTCCGAGCCAGCAACTAAAACGGCTGGGCCCATTTTCTCTCTGCTTTTAGCGTGGATATACTAACAACTTATATACTGAGCATTGATCATTACAATATGTACACAACGAATCTTTATTAGAGAGGGGGCCTAGACCAAGTGTGGCCGACCTGCACTGGTACTCAGCACTACCCTATAACTTTCATGTATCATCAACCACGAATAAGTTATGACGATCTCCTTTCGGCTTTCGTTGTCTAGAACCGTATATAGCATTGACCTAATAGTAGACCATTACAGTCCTGGATGAACTCTTGTTTCCCCTGCGGATTTGCAATCTTAATCCGTGTTGCGAATTTGTGCTTCTTTGACGCCCGGATCTCCAAAATAGCCAAACCAACAGGTTCTCGAGCCAACACCTCAAACCCAGTAGCAATTCAATTACTTTCAACTCATTTCCCACTTACTCACTTACTTGAAAAGAGTATCGACCGACAAACAGAATATTGCAAAAAGGAACGTGAAGCTCGATGCAACGCCCAAAAAGGAAACCTCCCCCGGACAGGATTGAACTGTCGATCTTCCGATTGCGATTTCTTAACAGTCGGACGCCTTAGCCAGCTGGGCCACAGGGGATAGGATCAGCAGGTTGAACCCGCTGAAGCTGGTTGGCTGACAAACTCAAAATTACTGTTCTATATATACCCACATCTCTAAGTCTCCACTTCTATCTCTCTGTTTGCATGTTCTCTTTCGGGGTTTGCAGGGAGAATCTGAAAATACTCTTTCCATATTCATGGGACAGGCGTCCAAAGGGTCGATAATTCATTTCGCAGTTCCTTCCCGGGAGAGGAACTACACACAACCTCATACTACTCAATACCCTGTCCTGGCAATCGTAGCTGAGCGCTTTGAGGCGGCTTGGCAAGGCGAGTGGGTGGCGAGTTTCTCGCAATGACAGGGGTTCGAGTAAGCGTTCGATGTACGCTGGATCCCTCAGCTTATGAAACTACTTCATGCCTCCGAACACGAAAGCAAAATAAGATCAGACTACGGCTGGTTGGATCTAAGGCTATAGGGACATGGCCTAGCCAAATCGGTATGCTTGAACAGTTGAAGGCGACAAGCGAAGCAATTTAATGCAGCTCGTAGATGTTGGCGAGTATACGGAAAGACTAGTGAAGAGCCTCCTAGATGTCACGAGGAGATTGCTGTAGGATGTAATCAGCATACGATTCCCCGTAATACCACGTTACTAGCCCGAGGTGTTCTACGTCCAAAGGCTAGCCAGGCCACATCAATGCACAGTTGCCGAGCCCATAAGCCGTGCCCGCGTGGCTCGCCTGCACAACGAGGCAAAGAAGCTGGGTACCGAAGATTGGCGACGAGCTTGCCATTGCCCGTCCCAGCAATTTGCCTAGCGATCTGATTGTTTTTTTTAGGGGCTGGTTTGCTGGTGGAGGCGGATCGGTGAACCGAGAACTTGCCACAAGAGTGGTGGCAGGGAAGTAAATTTGGGTCCTAGCTACGGGGTTCCCATGCACCCTTTTGGGCTAACCGTATGCTGTAGCGCTGTAGCCTTCGACCTCATTGGGCATCCATTTGCTAGGTGTGGCTGGCTGCAGCCACCTCCGAACCGCAACTCAAATCGGAGTCTGATGATTGTATGAATGAATGCGTACGGCGGTACAATGCGATCAGGAGACAGAACCAGGAGAGACTGAGGTCGGTGGAAAAAGTTCCACAGGGTTTTTTTTTTTTTTTTTTTTTTTTTTTTTTTTTTTTTTTTTTTTTTGAGAATAAAGCAACAAAGCGACAATAGCATTTAGCCGGCGATGCATTGCAATAGGGGTCAAATGCATCAATTGCTGTATTTTCAAATTATTCTGCGGCTGATGGTACGTACCCAACTCCTGGCCGAGACTGGACGCTGAAGGCCACCAGGTAGAACCACTGTCGTCATTCTCCAGTGGTCTGGCCCAGCGCAGTGGAGGCAATCTGACGGCCTGGAACGGGCAATCTGCCGTTTTGATCAACCAGGCAGTGTCTTGTCAAGTCAGCATTCCGTTTTGGTTCTGCATCTGACTGTTCTGGCCATAACGTGAATAATATTCGGTGCTGCTGGATCGAATGCCATGGAAAAATAGGTGCTGAGCAAGCAACGCAGTGGAGAGCGAGCAGTGTTCGACCTGAGATACAGTCGTGTGCCTGCCTTGTTCTATCTATAGCAACGATGTGCGTGATGGTCTCTGGATGTCCTGGGGACGCTGGCTAGCAGGTACCTGATTGCTGGGCTGCGTGGGCGTGGCTGCTGCCCGTAATTGCGAATGGAGGTGCCTGTAGGTCGACATATGGGCCCAACAAGTGGCTGGTAGGGAAGCCTGAGAGAGGTATAATGAACCGGCGGCAATTGGCTTGTCCTGTAAATTAGGTACCTGCCTACTGAGGCGGCCTCCCCGTCCATTCGCCCATCCAGTGCCCAGAGGCTCGCTGCACCCACAAAAGCACCAACCAAAAGACCTCCTGAAACATCGCCCACACACCACACACCCACCGACCCGGCCTGACCTGACCGCACCCAGCCCAGCCAACTTGATTTGTTTCTCCTCCTCTCATCTACTACATACCGCCTTCTCATCTATCTCACCTGTCCATCCACCCATCAAACTATCGATACGATTCTCGTTCACCAACTCCTGCCTCGACGACGAGTTTTGTTTAATCGACCGGATTCCGACTCCCTATTTCCGTCGCTTGATCCTGTCGCACCCTTGTACCGCGGGTCGCGCTCATAATTCGCCTCCCCCTTCGCTTGTCATCTCGCACGCCTTCACGCCAGCAAAAAGGGCGCCGAACCTCAACCCCGAATCGACCTCTATAGTCATCGAACAAAATTATTCCGCCATTAGCGTCTCGATCATCGCTACGAGTCTTTTTGCTCACCGACATCAGCAGCGGTTTAGCTACCTCTCTCAATCCCCCTCAAGGGGCCTTCGAAGCCCCGTTCTTGCATCCAGTTTTGACGCTCGCTACGAGTCCCATCACACCACAATGAGGGAGGTCAACTTCAGTATCCCCAACGTCAATAAGGCGTCTGTGGGAATCACCACGGCCCTTTATGACCGGCGGGCGCTTGACTGCACCTCAACCTTGCCGCTGATTAACTCCCTCAACCACCTTGCCTACCTAACCACATCCTCTGCTCGCATCCGTGACATTCTCACTGTCGATGGAGGCATCGAAAGACTTGTTTGCATTCTCAAACAGGGGAGGAGCAAGGATATGATGGGCATGTGGAAGTGGAATCTTGCTTTCCAGTGCGTTGTGAACATTGGTGTTCGTGGCACCGAAAACGTTCGCACCAGAGTCGTTGAGGCAGACATGGTCCCAGTCATCGCCACCATTCTGGATAATTACATAAAAGTGATGGACAAATCCCGCGAAAAGGTCGAGGAAGCTAAGCAGAAGCATGCCCACGATCATCACCACCACCGACACCGCGGGCACTCGAGGGCTTCGTCCTCGCTTACCTTTCCCTCTACTCCTTCTGAGCACGAGGAGCGACCGAATCGTCGTCAGACTCCACAACCCATCGACGTCGCATCCAGTCTGGCTGGTCCATCTACCGCTGTTGCTCGACAGAATACAGAGAACACTCTGCCCACACCACAGAGCGGTATCTCTTCACAGGAAACCCTGAGTTTCCTTCACAGCTCGCGTCGCCATGGCTTTAGGGCGTCTGAGTCTAGAAATGGCTCGCCCTCTGGTTCTGGCCAACGCATGCTGCCACTGGGCGGTGCTGCTGCCCAAATGGATAACATCGACTCCATCATCCGCCCTGTTAGGGAAGTTGAACGTCTTGTTTCTATGGCACCCTTTGGCACCGATCTGACCTCATTGCCCACATCCCCTACCACTCCTCTTCCTCCACCTCAAATTCGCTCTCCTACAGTCCGCCCTACCTCAGTAGCACCTCCCACACACACAAGGAGAAGGCCCTCCATCCGACACCAGAATTCTACAGCGGACTCAGATGATATCAATACAGACGGTTTACCGTCTGATGAGTCACCCGACACCGACATGAACGGAAATACTGGTATCCAATCTGCTGTTGGTATTCAGGATATCATCATGGAGGATGGTGACAGCATGCTTGCTGGTACCTCCATGGATTTGGCCACCCCTACGGTGTCGGAAACTCACCAGGATGCCGAGACGTTCAATATCACGCACCGAAGCCCTATCGATGGCAATGCCACACCCACCCCTGCACCTCAGTTGGGACTCTCCCCCAACCGCCCAACAATGGTCACACCACCACAACCGCCTCTACCCAACTCGACGGTTCCCCGATACCTTCTCGATCGTCATATTATCCCCAGTGCAGAGCTGCTCGCTGTCATGCCTCGCGAGGAGGATGTCCTGATGTCGCTGCAGCTTCTCGCCTATGTGTCAAAGTACTGTGGTCTGCGTTCTTATTTCCAAAAGAGCCACCTAGTTCCTAAGCTGAAGATTGATAAAGAGCTCGCCGGTGGTGTCACCGGCGAGGAAGCGGCCGAGACCGAAGAAGATGACGAAGAGGACGAGGAGTATCTCCTTGCAAACGATTTCAACCTCTTCCCTCTGGTTGAAAAATTCACAGTCCGATATCACAGCACTGATATGCACTGGGCTGGTGTTGTTATGAGAAATCTATGCCGCAAGGACGATACCCGTGGTGGTATTCGGCAATGTGCATACTACCAGTGTGGCAAATGGGAGGAGTACACGCGTCAGTTTGCCAAGTGCCGACGATGTCGCCGCACCAAGTACTGCAGCAAAGAATGCCAGAAGAGCGCCTGGGCTTTCCATAGGCACTGGTGCGTGGCTGCCTCTCAATAATTTGATTTTTTGGGTCTCACGAAGGCTTGGTGTCAAGTGACACCACGAGCCTTGACGAAAGAAAGCTTCTTGTTTTGATACCATTCGCCGCATTGATGCGACATGCATTTGCACTGCAAAGCGTTTTTAGTACACACACCGCATTTATCTTCGATACCACAGGACTACGGCGCACAGGTCGGTTTAATGCAGATGATTTGGGCATCGCTCTTTTTGCGAAGGAACAGTATTAGTATTTTTTATCACCAGGCTATGCATTTGCACTGGCATGATGAGGTGCGAGGGCTCATTCTGCAACACAAGGAAGTTGAATTTCCTCTGTTGCTGTAATTAGTACATATATATTGGGAGGAGGGGAGGATGGGTTCTATGAGCGTCCCTATGGGATATACGGCTCTCACCCGGCATAGAACGGGGACGAATGGAGCGATGTCTCGACTAGGGGGACAGGAAGAGGAGGCGGAAGGGTTTTTATGAAGTCTGATAACCCACAACTCAATTCGCAAGTTCATAACAACACAAACAAGCGTTATTTAGAATCTTTCTGCACATCCACTTGGCTCATAGATGAATGAATCACACAAATTTCCTGATTAGTTGAGGTTCTTGACTTCTCACAGCCGATAGAAAACTTGGATCATTCATACGTCGGAACTAAGAAGCGCTCAATGGTTGCAATTCTAAGCAGCCGAGGGGGAAAGAAGCTGAACTTCAAAAGAGACCTGACTCCTGCCTCACAATTAAAGAAACTGAAATCCTAATGCATATATCTAATATTTTCTACCAATTTCCGTAGCCATCTTTTCCGAATTCAGGCTCGCCTCCAACAAACACACTTGTGGCCGCTTACCGACTTGCCATGGCCTTGCGCCTGCCCTTCCCAGGTCTCGACTTGCCCACCTTGCCCTTGGCCTTCATCGCCTTGGGGTTGAAGCCGCTGAGGTCGGACGAGCTGACGGCGTCGCCGGACTTGGCGTGGCGCTTCTTGCCGCCAAAGCCGTACTTCTCATCCTTCTTCTGGCGCTTCTGGTTGCCCCCGTTGCGCCCGCCCATGTTGCCGCGGCCGGAGCCCGACCGCGAGTCGTACTTGGCAAGCTCATTGTCGACGCCGACGTCGAATAGGTCGGCTTCGTTGGTGCCTAGGCCGGCGCCGCCTGTTTCTTGACGTTCTGAGTAGGGGTTATGTTAGTACTTTATGTGCATCGGATGCCAAATCATTGGGTATATTCTAGTTTGATTTGATTTAATGATTGGGCAAATGAAGGACACTTACTTCTCTTGAGGGTCTTGATCTTTTCCAGAGTCTCACGCTTGGCCTTCTGGCGCTCCTGGAGCTTGGCGACCTGGACCTGCTTGCCGAACTTCTTGAGGTCGCGCTGCTTGCGGGCCTCGGCGGCGGCCTTCTTGTTCGAGGCCTCCTCGACCAGCTTGGCCTTAATCTTCTCCATGTGGGCGTCCTCCTTGAGCATCTCGGCGAAGTAGTCCTTGGGGCGCGAGAAGGGGACCTTCTCCGCGCGGAGCTTGGTGCGGGCCTGTCGCACCGCCTCGAGACTCTGGGTGTAGAATCCCAGCTCGCGCTGGAGGTCGTCGGAGACATCTGGGATGGCTTCTGAAGCCAGGATGGTGGATGTGACGGTCTGGTGGGTGGCGAAGGGGACGGACTTGTCGGAGGGGATGGCTATCCGCTTGAGGGAGGTGAGAAGGGCGGATGTGTTGTTGATTGTGAGGCGGCTGTGGGGGATAAGGTCTTCCTTCTCGGCATCGGAGAGGTCCTCGAGGTCGGACATGGGGATGTCCTCCTCGTCCTCTTCCTCTTCTTCCTCATCATCTTCGTCGTCGTCGGCATTGGGCTTTGCCTCGGCCGCCTGAGTCTTTTGGTCTTTCTTGGGCTTTCGAGGTAACCGCTTTTCCATCTCAATTGAGGACTCGGATGTATCGCTGTCGTCAATGGCGTCCAAATTTACCTGTGCATCTGATTAGATCCCGAATATCATTTGGAACTGTAGTGTGACACATACCCCGTTGCCCATTTCCTCGTCTTCTTCACCCTCAACATCATCTTCTTCTTCTTCTTCCTCCTTCTCCTCCTCTTCACTCTCAGTAGGCTTCTCTTCTACTACTACCTTGGCTGCCTTCTTCTTTGCAGCCTCCTTGGCCTTCTTCTTCTGATTCAATTTCTTAAAATCGGTGCCCTTTTCGGCGGCCAAGGCCATCTTGAGTCTTCCTTTCGAAACCATACTGGGCGTTGGTAAATTATTTCCCTGCTGTAGTAAATGTTGGTGGGGGAAATATACGTTTTATTGACGAGCGCATACACTGGGGTCAATTGGGAAAAGTTGCATGCGACGGGCAACAAAAAATCTCCAATTCTGCCGAACCAAAATCTCACCGCCCTGAAAGTGTGCCCCACCATGGTTTTTAGGTGGGACAGGCGGTGGCATGGCCATGTCTGTGAACCTACCCTGTAACGCTCTCAGAAACTGAAGACAAATCACACCTACACACGAGTCTATTTAAGGAGGGGGTGCTCATGGGGTTTCTAGAGGTCTCTTCACTTTGGGGGTGTATGTATGGTATATCATGCTATTTCTCGTGGTACATCTCCCTTCCTAGTGCGAGAATCTCAGGTTTTGTTTCTTGAGTTTAGCATCACATATGTGCTGAAGATAGGTCTACGATGGGAAATAGATGTTCCAACGGTTCAATTGATAAGAGAAGCTAAGATTAGAATATACTTCCAGACCGCCAGATCCTCCTCCAAGATGAGAATATTTTTAGAAGACCTCGCTGAAAGTCCATAAAGAGAGTAAAGATACTCTTGAGTGTGCCGCGTCCGGCGGGCCAAGAGCCGTAAAATATAAGTTAAAACTTTGAAGCCGTTGGACGAATTGTCGATTCTAGTTCAAATTGATGCCGTCAATGTCGAGTTCTTTTCATGAAAAAGCCGATGTGAGGTTGTGCGTCTTGTGATGTGTCGGCTTTAGTCGATGGATTGCCCAGCAAATCCGGAGATGAGAGAAAAAGAGCGAGCTCTCTACATTGTGGTGCAGGTGAGCGGCGTGTTCTTCTGGATTATGCAGGTGAGAGGTGTGTTCTTTTGAATGATGCAGGTAAGGGGGGTGTTCTTCTGGATCACGCAGGTAAGAGGAGTGTTCTTCTGGATGATGCAGGTGAGAGGTGTGTTGCGGGCCATTTTGAGTGAGTTGCTGGGCAGCGGTGGGAGTCTTGGAAGATGGTAGTGTTGTTTGGTTTTCGGAGTCTTGTTTGATTTGTTTGAGTGATGATGATGAGGAGGAGAGAAGAGATTTGGCCAGAAGTATATGGGATTCTTATATTCGGAGAGGACAAATCGAAGTTGTTCGGACACAGGTTTGCTCGAGATCTAGAATGAAGTCTTTGAGAAGCCTCATCCATTCATCTTTCAACTGGCTAGTATGAAATGGGGTATCTAGGCATGACTCTTCGTATTGTTCTTAGAGTTCTCTCACCAACACGACTATGGTGTTGACCAATGGATGGTGTTCGGGCACCCCCTTCCTCCAACCCCTGCATTAAAAACAGATCATTCATAAAGAAAAGTTCCGTTGTCTTCTAAATAGGCTAGATGGAAGCTTGGTTGATGTTATTGACAATATGTTCGTGAAGTGGGCTGCCGCTTGGTCTTGTTGTGCTTAATATTGTTCTCGGCGCCACCGTGATGAGGCGGGCAGGAATAATCACAGGACAGAGCTCTGCCAAGTGGATCACATGCAACATCTCAAGCATCTGAACATATTAACTTTGTTAGATTAGGAGAATTGAAGTCGGTTTCCGGAGAATCTGAATGAACTTCGGGATAATACTTTTCGGTGCCACCCCTGATACATACACTCACTCGGACACCATGAGTCGGCCGACCTAGACTAAAATCGAGAGAATGGAAGCCTGCCCTTGTTAACATGGATTCGAAGCTAAAGGGGAGTGTAAATTCTTACCATTTGCCTTTCAATGTGATGACAACCCAGGGAGCACCTGATTCATCGATTTCCTTGTCCACTTTGGTCGAGAAGCAGATGGCACTCATGATCCCGTCCCCAAACTTTTCGTTCAAGATTGCCTTGTACGCATATCCGTAATTTTGAACAATCTCGTAGAGTCTGTAGATCAAGGGCTCCACTGGGGGCATTGGGGCTGCGCGGCCCCGGTCAGGGAAGCCCATCATCTCGGCTTCTAGAGCATTCTTGGGGATGCCGAGAAACTGGGAGAGGCGGTCTATATCCTCTGGGGTGGCTGTCGCCTGACCATAGAACAATGCCGCACATGCGACCTCGCTCCGCTCAAGATGCTTGGCGATCTCCTCGAAGCTTACACCCTTTGCTGCCTTTGCATTGAAGAGGGTGGTTGAATATGGAGGTAGCCGAGGGGCAATGGAAGCCTGGGTCATGTTAGTTCTAGATTCCTAGAGAACCATTTCAATAGAAAGGCGCACGTACATCCAAGGTAGCGATTCGGCCTTCGTTAGACATGGTCTCTGCTGCAAGGGAGTACACTATGTGGCGGTTTGTTTGGGCTAATGAGGTTATGATACTGTTTTCCTCTTGAAAGGTGGGTAAACTCAACGATTGTCCTCGATCAATATTTAGGAGACTAGAGGGAAGACACAATTTATATAGCCTACAAATGGACGCACTATCATATCAATTACTAAGGTAAACAGCTATCTATCTTCTGCGGGGTTGTGTATTACACTTGAGTGACGTTCTCTCGAAGTTGCTCATATTGCGGGTATATCTTGGTCGTATTCGGCGATAATACGGATACTCGCAATGAGCTACATGCCCCATCGGAATCACAGGTGAGATGTTGCTTCCCCATCCGTGAAAAAACAACTTCAATTAAGGATCCTTGTAACATGCGATTGCCATTATGAGGCAGCGTCTTCTCTAAGAGCATTTGCTGCATTTTGGAGGTCATCGGTATTGAGAATATCAACACCTTCTTCCCGCAATGAGGCCCATATTTTATTTCTCAACCCAATGGGCCATGTCGGCAACTTCCAAAAGCGTACTTTAAGTCCGTGATCGTGAGCTGATTGAACTTGGCTTCGAATCTTGGCCAACTGTAAGGAGCTTAAGCCTGAAGACGAGACTCTTCCGACTAATTTTGTGAGAGACATGCTGGCCCAATGGGAATTGGCGGCATCGTAAAGTCCACTGTGTACATTTGAAAGAGGGGCGTCAAGGAACACATCGCGGGATTCAGCGGACTCATCTTGATTAAGCAAATGTGCCGGGATATCCCCAGTCACGACAACGGTGATGGGCCTTATGATCTTTTGATTACTGACGTATGATGTTAGGAGCATAGACCGGCGAAGAGGCTCCAATTCCCTCATCAAGAGCGACCAAGACTTTTCTGGATGTGACTTGAAGTCCACTAAGAGCACCAATGTCTGTGTCGGGCGGGATTTATATAGCCCCCGGGGTGTCGTAGCTGGTAGAGCAGACAGAGACGTTCCTGTGCCCTCCAACTGCTGGACAAGCGGGTTGAGATACATCGACTTCAGGGTGCGATTTGGCACAATGGTGTCAAGGCCATGGGCAACAAATAGCTCATCCTTGTAGGCCCAGACGTCAGCTTCAACGCCCACACAGCCAGCTTCTAAGGCCGAGAATAGCGGTCTTTCTCTCCAGTAGTCATTATGGGAATGACAGGAGACTGGTAGGATGACAGCCGGGGAAGAACGCGGAGAGTTGTGTAGAATTTCCCTGCCGCATAGTTCAGGACATAATAAAGGAGAAGCCTTGATGGCAAGAGCTGTGAGGAAGATGATACATCTTCGGTAGGTGTTAGTAACTAATTCAAGAAGGTGGGTGCCGTGACCAACTTACATAATTGCTGATGCTAATAGTCGTAAGGCTACGAAAACCCCGAGATGCGAATTCGGAGATCTCGAGTTAGGATGATCGTAAATGGTAATGCCTTCATTTCTGTGCATGGTGAAATGGGCAGCGCTTCTCGGGATGTTGCCTCAAAGGCAGGCTTGATGCATTACATGTTGTTTTCTGGTGATTCTTAGGTCGTTAATATGGCCCGGGATGTTGGTAATTTGAATTTCGACCATATTAAATACTTACTCATGCATGATGGTTTGCCAGGAAGACTTCAATCGATGGGTGAAAGTCAATTAAACAACATAACGGCAACTTCGGAGAGGAGCTAATGTCTGTTGCCGGGAACTTGAAGGAGCTACTTGAGCAGCTCACTTTACTGTGGGGCATTCTAAATTTCCCCACTTATTTCCCGTGGTATCTCACCCCACTTTAAAAAAAGTTACCGCCGATATTCTTCATGATCAACAGTTTGAAGAATTTCGATATCGACGAGCTCGCGGTTTTTTTCCTTGACCGACACACCGGACAGTAAACATTCCGACAGATACTCGTCTGGACTTTCTGCCCCCCCCACATATTTACTTCCAGTACCAACATGCCTCACAAGCACAAGCGAAAGAGAGGTGATGATGGAGAGTGGGTGTTTTCAACGTACTTGCCTGCGTATTCTCCTCTGACTTTGAATTAGTTATGAACTCCCACCTTCCCAGAAAGCTCGACCTCTTCCAGTCAAAGGCTCATCTTCGTCGACGCAAGAGCCCAAAAGAAAGAACAAGAAGCGGAGCAAGAATCAGGACGATGCGCCGCGTGCCTTCAGACGGCTCATGGCAGTGGCACAGGGCAAGAAATTCCGATCGGGTCTTGATAATGGAGATCGTAAAGAGCCATCTACAGAAGAGCCAGAGGCCGAGCCGTTACGGATACGGCCCGGCGAGGATATGCGAACCTTTGCCTCTCGCGTCGATGCGGCGTTGCCCGTTTCCGGCCTCACCAAGAAGGCGATTGTGAAAGACGGCAGGGACGAACAGGGAATGAAAGTCTACAGAACGCGCAAGGAAAAGAAGATGCACAAGCTCTACGATCAATGGAGAGCAGAGGAACGCAAGATTCACGAGCAGCGAGAGGACGAGCTTGAGCTGGAGGCCGAGAAGGAATTGGAAAATGATGGTGTAAATCTAAACACCACGTCATCCTACATCCTGGATGAACCATCGGGCGGGAAGAAGAAGAAGCGTGGCGGAAAGGATGATCCTTGGGCAGTGCTCAGGAAGCGGAGGGGTGAGGGCAAAATTGCCTTGCATGACACGGCCCAGGCGCCTCCTGTACTTCACAAGCAAAAGACGCGGATGCTGAAGGTTACGGACGGTGCCACGGTTGATGTTGGGAGCATCCCAAAATCAGCTGGCAGTTTGAGACGTCGTGAAGAGCTGCAAGTGGTTAGGGACGAGATTGTAGATACGTATAGGAAGCTTCGAGTACAGAAGCACGCTAGGATTATGGGTAAAGCCTCGTCTGATTAGGCGGCCTACGAGAACTTAGAAAAGGAAAGAAAAGTATAATTTCCAGGCATATATCTTCCTGATCTTAACCAGTGTCTAAGGAGAAATGACATTTGTTGTGATTAGGGATGTATTAATTTCACCATTGATGATGTTGCCTGTTTTTGGTAAAATGGAAGCTCTCCAGCAGACAGGCAAGCAGGTGATGGCTGATACTCAATGTTGAGATATGACACTGGTTCTGCTTGATATGCATCTTGAAGATCGCATAATGCGACATGTGGATCTGGCTTCGAAAGCAAGCCACAGGAGGCTGGAGAATTTGTGGGCCACTCATGTGCGACATCAGGCGGGGCCTCGAAGCGGGAGAATCTGACCTTTTCAACCACCAACCCCAGCAACAGTATTTTCTTCGCTGGGTCCTGCGTTCAAACCCGCCCCAAGCGCATATATCAATTTCATTTTTATCTCTGTCTGAGCTGACTATGAAGCGACCCATACTTTGTAAAACATGGCCTGGGACCTTGAGGGCCTGATAGCAGGCCTTTTGGTGCATATTTCATGTGCTGGCGAGCAAGGTATGTGAACATCCTGTCCGTTCTTAGTTTCTAGCATTTGCAAATAAGTATAACAATCAAATGCGGCTTGGATACATGGGATAAGCCAAGCTTTCCCCCTTGCCATATACCAAAACTCATACCCAAATATTGGGCAAGGATGTGCTGACCACGAATGTCTAGGCTGTTCTGTTGAAGATTTCCTCAAGGCTGTGCAGGATACTTTATCAAGGGGGCCTGCGAGCTATCGCCAAACCATTGAACAAAATGCCCAGCCTCCAAAAGATGAAGAGGCATTGAATCTTCGCGCCGCCTCTTCTGTGTGGGGCTGGCTCACTCAGAGACAGGATGTGTTGGGCCAGAGCGAAAATATAACCATCTGACTCTGGATCAGGTTATGGTTCTCGCAAAGCTTTCGGATCTCGACTCAAGTGACGATCCAGACGGCTCAAGAGAATCAACAAAACAGAAGAAGACTTCTAAAAAATCAGAAGAGGGCCAATCAAGTCAACCCAAACCACCAGCCTCCTCACATGCTCCTGATGATCTCCGACTTTTTGCTTCCGAGGAAACTGTATGGGAAGCACTTGCAGGCCATGGGCCTGACTACAAACGGCTTCCCCGATCCGAATGGGTTCTTCTTTTGGGAATTGCGTCTACGAAGATGGACGGAATCTTGCAAGGTGACCTTGGGAGACTTGTCGAGCAAGATAAGCGATCCGTGCCTAAACGAACCGACATGCTTCTCAAGAAGGGCTACATCACCAAGCGGACCACCCTAGTCAGAGGCACAAAAACCAGCAAGATGTGGCTCCGGCTGTTTGCGCCACCGCTAGTTAAGGAGGGTGCGGACACAGAGGAGCCAAAAGCCCACGACCTGGTTCTTGCGCCTCAGTTTCTGACAGCGAATCTAGATCCTGTTCCTTGGCATAACCGCTGGACTGGAGAGTCTGTCGACTACATTGCTTTGGCGACAACGATCATGGCCATCGCAAAGGAATGGGGTGTCATGCGCCTCCTCGACTTGAAGTCCAAACTGGGAGTACTTCGCCTGCGCTGGCAAATGAAAGTCGTGTCCAAGATTTGTAGGTTCCTCAACTCCAGAGGTGTTATTCAATATGTCGCCGCACGCCTTCATTCAAAGGTGTTCAAAGACTGCATCAAATATATCAGGGACCTAAACTCCCACGATTGGTCACTGTACCTTGCTACTGGCAAACGAGAAGCCAAATCTAGTAGGATATTAGAGGCTGGGCTGCAAGATCCTGCTGATGGACCTGATTTGACCATGGGGCTTTACATCAATTCCCCTTTGCTGACCTCGTACCCTCCGTGGACATGGGACGAGCCCCTTGGCAAGCTACGTGCTGAAGACAGCGCGCACGCTGAATGAGACAGGGGTTACGAATCCTGTTATCTATAGTCTCACTCTGGGCTCAACATTCACCCGTTTTCTGTCAACTCTAACCTCATCTATGGCCACCGCAACAGTGCAACCTCTCGGCTTAAAACATCTCCAACTCTCGAGCGAGACTGTCCGAAGTGGTAAAGTTGCGTCATATCGATACTTTGTGGCCTCGCCATCACCGACTGCGGACGGTCATGCTGGACGCCGTAGCCTTCAAGACTCGCACTCATCCCTGAGCGACTCATACGGTTTTGTGAAGTATGTTCCTCCAACCAGCGGCATGGATTCATCGGCATCTCTTTCGAAGCTGTGTGGTCGAAATTCGAACAAAATTCGCGGCAGAGGAAGGCCAAAGGCACATAAGCTTGTAGTGCCTACTCTCCCCGACTCTGTGCTACCCACAGGTTTGCAGACCCCTGTGGCCGAAGAAACATCTAAGCTGTTGGATACGCCTTTAAGAGAAGCACGGCCTGCTTCGCCTGAAGTGCAAACTCAGTCCTCAAGTGGGCAGCCGCAAGACGAGCCAATCAACGAGTCATTATCCGTTGATGTTGGTTCGGTTGTTACATTGCACGATGATCGAAAGCCAGATTTACCAATTGCTGTTGAAGATATTGATACTCCCAAAATTTCCTCAGCAGAGAATCCCGATGCTTCTCCAGCAGTATCGGACCATCCGGCTGAGGAAGCTTTTGAGGAAATAGTAAACGTCGACACTCCTGCCGACGAAATGGAAATTGATCAGCAAGAGTCTGTAGTTATTGTCTCGGAAGGGAAGGATAATGCAGCGGCAGAGAATACTGGCGAATCACTGACTGCCGGTTCTGGGCGCGGACGCGGAAGATCCTCTCGAGGAGGACGTGGGCGAGGCAGTGGACGTGGCCGTGGCCGTGGAAGAGGAGGATCCAATGCAGCTGGCGGTATCGCAGCTGGCAAACCGTATAAGTGTGAGAAATGCGGCGGGGCTTGGAAGAATGACCTGGGCCTTAAGTATCATCTGGAAAAGGCTCGTACCACGTGCAATCCTTCATGGGACCCCTCATTAGTTGTCCCAAGGCCCCTCAAACCACCAAAGCGAGCGAAGGGGGAAGTGCAGAAGCTCTTAGATGCGCAAAGCGGCGCCGAAAGTTCAGAGAAAGAGCCTGATGGGGATGGCCCAGTGCCTTTGTTGGATGGTGAAGAGTCGAATGCACCGGGTTCGGTTGGCCGACGGAAGCGAACAACAAGAGCAAAAGAAACTTTGGACGATAGGAAAACCAAAGGAAGGGATCCTAAGGGCATATACTCCCTAAAGGTGACCAGACCACGGAAATCCCAAGCATACAGATCAGAGACCTTCGCGGCCGTTTCTGCTCCTCAGACTGGTCAAGGGTTACTCATTGATATCACATCCAATCAAACCCGCCAGATATCTGATTTTATCCACGACCGAAATGATGCTCAACTGAA
Organism: Clonostachys chloroleuca; assembly: GCA_037952775.1. Classification (NCBI taxonomy): domain Eukaryota; kingdom Fungi; phylum Ascomycota; class Sordariomycetes; order Hypocreales; family Bionectriaceae; genus Clonostachys; species Clonostachys chloroleuca. The sequence goes on along the minus strand of JBANAY010000003.1, from coordinate 16,489,643 downwards.
CTCAACGGAGCCCGTCTTAATTGATGACCAGCCACTGATAGACCCATTATTTGACGGTTCAGGAGGGTTTGGTGCCGACGTGATTGGGGCTGGCTTGGAAATCCTCCCTCAATCGCTGAAAACTGAGATTGACAATCAGATGAGCCAGACCCAGGAGGAAGAAGGCCCGTCGATTATTCCACTTGATCAAGTGTCTCCTGGTCGAGAAAGGAAGGTGCCGGAACAAACCAACAAGCCTGCATCTAGGGCAGAACGAGTCCGGCGAATTAAAACTATGTTGAGTACGCTCCTGACGGATAATAATGGGGTTTTTCCGGGAGGAGAGTCCCTTTTTCGTTCCCTCACAATGCTCTGGGTAAAGGATTATCATGGCGAACCTCCACCATCCTCGAAAGACTATCAGGGAGCTCTGAAGTCCTTGATTACCCGGAAAGTCGTCGCAGAGCAGCATCATGTCTTTCGAGCCCGTCAAGGCCTATTTGCGAAATGCCAAGTCGTTTCTTGGCCAGACATGGATCCATTCAGCTCGCAAGCATTGGAGTTGGTGGAAAAGGTTAAAGCCGCCCACCCCAAGCCTTATTATCCACCAACATCAGTGGCGGCTGAGAATCCTGAGTCGCGCGATGATGCAGATGTTCGACATAGCCGGAGGCCCTTACCCGTGGAGATCTCGACTCTGGATGCGCCAGTCTACGCCGCTCAAGCTGCTGCAAAGAGAGAGTTAGAAGAGGCCAATGAGACACCCCGCCAATATAAAAGACGACGAAGAACTCAACCCCCAAGGTCGTTCAAGAATGATGCCAAAGACTCCATGACTTGGGTCATTGCTGGTGACTTGTCAGACTCATTCCCTATGGCACACGATGGCCCGATTCAATTCCTTGATCCAAATACTTTTATGGAGGAGGAACCACCAGGGTACTCGGCTCAGGAAATCGCTGCACAGCAAGTACCGAAACGTCAATACAAGAGGCGAACGAGACCATTATCTTCTCAGGATAATCTACCTCTTGATCCTGCACTGCTACCTCCTGTGGACATCAAGCCGATAAAGATGTTGATTTGTGGTGCAAATCTCGAATGGCCCGATGTTTTAGTGAAGGACTTTGAGGAGGAGTGCAGCTTTTCACTCCAAGGATGGATGCCAACGAAAAAATGGTTTGTGTGGGAATGCTTCGGAGAGGAGATCCAAAAGAGAGCCTTGAGTCGACTTCAAGCAAAAGCCGCTAGGGGAAATCCCGCCCACACCCCGTATCTGAAGTTCATCAACAAGTTGCAAGCTGCTATCAGTGCTGAGAATGCTTGGCTGTCCGGATTCCTGAAGACATCTATCGCGCATATGCCGCTAAAGATATTTATCAATTTCTCTGGTAAAATGGAACAGAGCATCGCAATCCCTACCCAAATTTCCTGGCCTGAAGATGGTCAGCTTACTCTCGAACATCCTGGGGGTGAGAATGTTGATTCAGATTCATCGGAGTTATCATCATGGAGTGAGGATGAAACGGAGATTGCATCAGCGCCCTTATTCAAAAGGCGAAAAGTAACACACAGCCCAAGGAAATACACTAGGCGAGGGCTTGAACCTATAAAGAGAGTGCCACTTGCCTCTCGTGCCCTAACAGCTCTTCCAGAGCAACATCTGAGGGATAAATTCGAGGATGGAACAAACAAGAGTCGTGATATCGAGGACCTAGATGAAGTCTTGGCAGCTATAGTCGCCGTTCGAGCCTTACTTGGCGGGACCGATAAATCCATTGACTGGGGTCTGTTGGTGAAGATTTTCCCCGACATTAGCTTGGAAGTTCTTCGCAGATTCTGGGTCAAGGCTGTCAAGTCGCAGGGACCGTACATCGAAAAATATGCGAGTATCTTTCATGAGAAGTTTCTCGAGGCATATGAAGCAGATGAGCTCCCGCCGATTGACTATGACAACCTTCTTGATTATGACTGGGCTGCCCTGATTCGGTGGACGATGGACCTTCCAGCACCAGACATGATCGAGATGCCCGACACTCGAGAAGAGTTACAACGTCATTTCGTTCTTCAGGATGTCAAACGGCCCGCTGAGGATTGGAGGGAAAAATTCTTCCATGTCCAGGGGTCAATTTATGGTCGTTTGGAGGCAGCTACCATGGACCCGGGTGTTATCAGCCTTGATGAGCTATCGCGGGGTGAATCTAGGAGGCCGAAGTTGAGCCTTATGACAGTGGCCAGGTCTTGGGTCAAATCACTCTGTTGCACGAACGGTAGATACACACCAGCGCGGATCAAAGAGCAGCTGCTTACCCTCGGGAAGAAGGAACCGGCTACTAAAGTTGCTTCAGTCCTCCGGCGGGCCATAGAACAACTCACAGTGCTGCGAGTTATCCGCAAGAGTCGTCGCCCTCCCCTTGGTGGGAGGCCGTATCAACTGACTGAGTGGTATATTACCAACATGGCTAAACTCTCCCAACGCTCCAAATTCCAAAAGGCTCTCGCATTCAAACTGAAACTGGACGATGCTTATCGTCGGGGAGAGACTTTGACAATCCCCTACACCGTCAATGACGGAACGATGATGGCGCTGGCCAACATGAGTGCCCACGGCCGCATTAGGCTCTCCTCCACCAACATCCCCGAGATCCCCTTTGGGTTTGAGCCGGGGAACTACGAGAGTCGAAAATTCCCCAAATCCTACTACCACTTTGAAGTCGCAGCAGAACCGACCGACACCTATCTCTGCAACGAGGATATCGAGGCCCTGGGTACTGTCGTCGGCGAGGAGCCACCGACTCAGGGCGAGGATAGCGAGCTGCCGCAATGGAGAGATTTCTTCGGGGTATGCGACCACGAGAGGTGGTTTGATGTGCTGGGGGCGCTGTGCTTTGCCTACTCGACAAGGGGTGAGATGACCGTCGAGGGAATATGCAGCGCCATGAAGCCGGTCCTGGAGGAATTCGAGGCTCAGATGGTGCTCGACTGGGGGGTGAGGACCGGCGTCCTCAAGCAAGGGGCCACCGGGGAGGGCATGACAGTTGGCGAGTGGTGGTGGCTGACGGTTCCATGGGCGCGGCACTGCGCAAGGGGCGAAGAGGAGGACAATGGAGAGATGGTTGCTGATGGAAGTTTTCCTTCTTGAGTGTACTTTTTGGATATGTATTTGAAGTATGATACCCGAACGAGCGGAGAGCAACCACCGCGAGGCAGACTTTTTTTAATCATCAGACAAGATTTGTGTGTTCTTGTATTTCATAGACTGACGATGAGGAATCCTAATGGAAGCCTTCAATTTCATGATATGCTGGAATGTAGACTTTAGAGACTCTTTTTGAAACTCATAACATGCGTGCCCGTAACTCGAACAAGGATATCTATAAATTAACAAGTTTCGCGATACCCTGACCACCAGGTGTATTACTCCAAGAACGCCGATTGCAATACTGAAACGACAGGCGGACGAGAACTTTGCCAGACCATTTCCTCTCTCACTTCACTCTCAGCCCCCAGACAAATAACTTTCTGACTTGAGAGAGAGGGGGGAGAAAACCGGACCGCCGGCTTAGACCCCGAACAAAACCTTCAAGACCAACGCGGAAAGCATAACGACGAGCGCGACGATTAGACGATCCAGCCACACGGGAACACCCTCGTCCGACGGCCGCCTAGGGCTGTTGGTAGATATCGCTCCCGCCTGTGGCACGGTGGCTGTCCGGCCAAGCTGCGCAGCCTGGCGCTGGCCAACAGCAACAGGGCTCAGCGGCGACGTGGGCGTCGGCGCAGCAGCAGCAGGGACCGGCCCCGTCTGGACGAAGCCCTCGGCCAGCTGCGCGACCTCGGCGGCCTCCTCCTGCCTCTCCCTCTCCCTCTCCTGCTGCTCGGCCTGGGCCTGGGCCTTGCGGGCCTCGAGCTCGTCGCGGAAGCCCAGGTTGAGCTCCTCGGGGACCTGGACCTCGTCGCTGGGGGAGGTGCAGGCCTCCCTGGCGCGCTCCTCGCACTCCCTGATGATCTCGGCGTTGGTGCGGCCGCAGGTGGCGCATCTGAAGGCGTGAGACTCGCCGGCGAGGCGGCGACGCACGGCCTCGGTGGTGTCGTACCCTCCCAGCTGGCCCTTTGCGTCTGTGATCATGAAGCTTCGGAGTCTATATAGATGTTTTGATAGGATTAGTATATGCTTGGGAAAGCTGGGAGGAGTAACGGTGGGGGTGTGGCCCTTACGCAACAATTGCTGTGCGAATGCCCCAGGCGGGCTGCCAGGTCTCCTCATGGTGGCCGCTGATGCTCAGGCATATCTCCCGGTTGGCCTCGAAGCGGCCATTCGGCGTCATGAACCTGAAGCTGGGAGGGCGCAGCGGGTACGTGGGAGGCAGGACGATGCGGCCGTGGTAGACGCCCTCGCTGTACGGCGAGTTGGGAACGCCGCGCAGGGTGAAGTGCCACTCGAAGAGGTCGGACTCGAGCGGCTCGGCTGTGTAGTCTGCTGATGGGGAGTTGGATATCTCAGCAGCTTCGCGGACTAGAGGCACGGGTTCGAGGTGTTAGTGGATAGCATGTGACATAGCTGTTGGGGCCAGTGGAGCCGATCGGGGGAGCAGCATGAAGAGGAGAAATGCATGATGGACGTACGAATGCGCCGGATTGTTGGAGATTTGGAGGCGGCCTGGGGAGTTGTCGCCATGGTGGAGGATTGGGGTTGGGAGTTGAGCTCAGAAACGGTGGTTAGAGATATTCAAGGTGGCATGTCCTCTTTGGGCGATGAACCTCCGACGGTGGACGACGGAACCCAGGATGAAGCCAGCGCCCTTCTCCGACGTCGATGGACAGTTAGAACGTAGTGGTCGATGTATAGGGGAACGGATGCTTCAGTAGGTAGCGAAAGAAGAGGTTCTACGTGGCCAGTCCGACGCAGTAGGTTGACGACATGGATCGGAGCGGTTGCGTCGAGGTTACAGTGAGCACGGCCAGTGGTGCTCACTCCACAGTTACAGAGTGGCGGGGTCTGAGTTCTGGCCAGCGGTCGCAAAGTGCCAAGAGTGCTTAGCATGTGCACTGTGACAGCCAACTCTAGTGCCCCCGCAGCTGTAGCTGAGACGCCGCTCCAGCGTATCCGCATCCACGTTATGTAAGCAGACCCGCTTTTCTCTCTTCAACCACAGCCATCAACTGCATCCCAAGATTCCAGCCAACGACGGCAAGACTCGATCTTCACCACCACGACATCGGCGTTCAATTGGCACCCCATTGAACCCCGGCACTGTCGCAACTTCGAGGCATCCGTTACAACGTGCGTCTTTCTACAGCTGCCAACCTCTAGCCCGCGCTTTTAGCTTACCCACGCCGCTGCAGCTCGAATTGAACCGAACATCCTCCCGTGCGAGAATAACGACCGAGCCGCCAAACATCGACAATGGGTCCCCCTAAGCCCCCCGTTCCCCATGTCCCGGGAATCTACAGATACACCGCTACCGCTCTGGGTGCCGGTATGTGGTTCTGGGTAAGTCGAGACCCAATCCCTCAGCCTCAATGATTAGATTTTTGCAAGGGCCGGATCTCGCCATTGTTCGACAAAAGCTAACTCGGGATCGCGATAGTTGATGTACAGAGCCAAGAAGGATGGTATGAATACCCGAAAATTACTCGGTCGACGGCGCGAATCGCAAAACATGGCTAACTAACACCCCGATCGTAGGTCCCGTATTGATGGGTTGGAAGCATCCTTGGGACCACTAGACAAATCGATTCATTTAGAACAGAACGCAAAAGGGGACTCTGGAAAGCGTCATGTGCAGCTTCACACAGGGACTCGCTGGTGTATATATATCCAGTTAGCAGTAACCAAGCAACTGTCTTATCTGAACTGGGCATTCGCCAATATTGATTCATTGAATGGACAATTGAATCAACTACATCGAAAGAAGCGTGACAATAAATGCGAGGATACAGTAGAACTGAAATCTGGAAATACTGATTCGCGTTTCAACCTTTGACAGTCTCGCCAATGGGACGCGAAGCATTACTAACCTCATTTGTCAACCAGCAGGGGGTTGAGATGGATGTACACAAATGCAAGTGAAACTAGCTGTATCAAAGTAAAAGATGCGTATCTCTTCCTATATTACTCGTGCAAATTTGAAAACTCTAGTGTAAGATAACATACTCTCTTCCGTATGAACATAGCGTATCCTAGCTAGGTATCTGTATCAAAACCCACCCAGGTTTCTATGTTGCCATTGTATCTGCGATATCTTTATACTTCTTGCGCTTCTTCAAACTCCCTGTAGCTTTTTGTTGCAAGTGCCCAATCTTTCGCGCCAGACGCAGGGATATGAATTTCTCATACGTCCAAGCCAGCAGCCAAAACAATGCTCCCAGAGCGATTAGGAACATTTCAAAGCTCACGCTCATAGGTGTTAGCTGCATGGTTTTTGAAACCCAGTGTGCAGGCGCGAGTATCATATATACTGCTACAAGAAGTGCACATGTAACCATTACAATGAAAGGCCCTGTGAAATGCTACTGTCAATAAATGATTCCAAGAAATGGTTGCACACCCCGGTTTGATACTTACAATTTTTGGCAGTACGCTCTCGGAATGGAGGGCCAGCATTAAGAACCACAGCCGAGAAGATATACTCAAAGCAAGAGGTCAAGAACAAGACCGTGTTTTCCGAGTTCTTGATGTTGGACTTGTTGTGCTTGAGCTTCGGAGGAATATACCAGGATTGTGTCTTGACGCACACGTATGCAATCGCCTGAATGGAAATGCAGATGGCCATCATACCAAGTAGAGGAGTGAGGACTTTGCGAGAGACGAGATCCGCTGTAGGCCTCTTCCTATGAAGAGTAGGCGCCGGACCTGACCATCCCATGAAGATGGCGAGTGGGACAATGAGCAGCAAGTCGATGAAAAGAAACTGAAAATCTCCCAAATTCGATGCCTTGGCATATAGGAAGCTCACCGAGGTGAACTGGATAGCCGAGTAAAGACTCATGTACTTGAAGCAGCTGAAACTTGTCACAAGAGCTGCGCGACCCTCCCTGCACATGAACTGGTTAGAAACCGACTGAAGAGAGGAAAGGAATGTCTACTCACTTGATGACTTCGAGAACGCAGCGGATATCGAATATGCGAGATGTGAAGGGGGCTGCTACGGAAGCCTCGGCCTCTGACAGTGAAATTCCAACATCCGCCGCCTTCAGGGCACCGCAGTCGTTGGCACCGTCTCCACAGAAGCCGCAGGTGTAGTCAATGCTCTGGAGTTTTTCGATTAATTCGTGCTTCTCGTCAGGAGACATCCTCGCGAACACCTTGCCCTTGACGAGCATCTACATAAGAGAATTAGTCATATGGCTCTGGATAGGTAGCAAGGGATCAACGTACCCGACATAGAAGCGAGGGAGACGCATAATCTACCATCCATCGGAATACATCTCCGCTGACCGCAAGCGAATAGTTTCTAAGATTGATAATGTCGTATGGTAGGGATGCATCATCCTCTGGGGGGGCGGGCAATGGCTGGTGCGTGTATTAGTATGTCACTTAAATTTGAATGAGAGATGGCAGCCGCATACAGTCAAGGTGGCATTATCAAGACAGTAGGCCGAATTATCGATGCTTTCCCAACGTAACTCAGCCTTGGGGTCGCGAAAATCACCTACAATGGTCAGCACCTATTCCATGATTTGTGTGTGGTGAAAACTTACCAGCTATAAATCGAGGAACAAAGCAATGAGCACTTCGGTCAATCATTGAGCATTCACGTGCCACACTGATTGCCGTTAGAATATTATCGCCAGTGACCATGACGGTCTCAATGTTGGAAATGAGGAGTTCCTTGATAACATCAGCCGTGGTGGGTTTCAGCTTGTTTTCAAAGATGATGAACCCCGCAAACTCCAGGTCACTTTCGACGTCCGTTCTGGACATCTTTTGGGCTTTAACCCAGCTGAGCTTCTTCAGATGCTTTGTCGCACATCCAATGACGCGGTATCCTTTATGAGTATAGAATGCTAGGCGCTCCTCATAATCATGTGGGACTACGAAATTGTGAGCGAAGGCGTGGTGGTTATAGGAATGTATAGAAACTTACAGCTCTCGGGTCGGCAGATCTCACGCATTGCTTCGGGGGCACCTTTCACATATATATCACCGCTCTTATCCCCAAACTGGCGCACGATAACGCTGGCTCGCCTCAGCTGGGATACGAACTCGAAAGACTTGAGAACTCCGAGCTCGAACGAGTTCTAAACGACTCAATTAATATGAAGCCTAGAACAATGTTTAAGCAAATATTCACACTTACATCTGGAGGTTTAGAGATAGAAGGTGAGAGGCCGCCCGGCTCCTCGTCTTCAGCATCGCCGACAGTCTGCTTCCCTTCTTCAAAAGTCCAATGCGTAAATTCAAACATCTTCTGGTCCAAAGGATCACCAACGAGCTCCCCATCAACTGATCTTAGCGAGTGACAGGTAGCCATGGTGTGCAATACTGCACGTAGCGTGGTGTCCTGGCTTGCCCCGTTCCGAGTATTACCAAGCTCGTAGGTGTCTGAGATGACCTCGCTGAAAGTGTGCGAGGACTGGTGAACAACACGAACACCGAGAACATCTAGGCCATCTTCCGTCAAGGTGCCTGTTTTGTCAAAACACATAATGTCCAGCTTACCGCCAACATTGACACGCTGGGGACTGATACAGAATATTTGCTTGCCTTTGAGGCGACTGATCGCAAATCCTGTGCCGATCGTCAGAGTGGCAGGTAGAGCGGGAGGTACAACGATGGTAATGAGATCCAGGGCCCGGACAATGATTAAGTGCCACTCGACTCCTAGTCTCACAAAGTTGATTAGGGAGGCGATAAATCCAAGGATGGCGACGACTGCCATGACGCCGATGTATCGGAAAGAGTCGCGATAGAATTTGAACCCCGAAGGCTTGGGGAACAACATGGATCGGACCAAAGCGCCCTTTGTAGTGTTAAAGCCTGTTCTAACAACAAGAGCGAGGGCAACGGCGTCTCCATCCTGGTCTTCCTGGGGCCGACGTGTGCGAATAATCTTGGTGCCGCAGAAGAGAAAGTGGCGTGCCGTCTCTGGAGACACAGAAGAGGCCCCTAAATCCATTTTCAACAGAGATTCGTCTGTTGCTGGGATCTTTGACACCGGTACAGATTCGCCTGGATTGACGTTAACTTTACATCTCCCAGATACTAGACGAGGTGAGGAGAGAGTTACCTGTCAACATGCTTTCATTCACTATGCAATCGCCACTAAGGAGCAGACTGTCACTGGGAAACTGCGAGAGATTTGGATCGCTGATTTCATAGATATCGCCGGGTACAAGATCGCTGGAGCCTACGAATCGCCCTGTTTGAAGCTGGTCAGGTGGCACAGTACAGATTAGCCTGGATGGGGGTGAGAAAACATACAGAAACCATTTCGAAGAACTCTCACGCCGCACTCAAAACGGGATATCTCACGCAGCCTCTTCATGGTCTATTGATTTGGCAATTAGAATTGCATTTCATGTTGACGGGGACAGCAGCAAAACAATGGGTACTTACGGCACGCGTTTCAAGCAAAGTCGATGTAATACTGCCGACGGAAATGAAGAAGATACACCCGGCATAGTAGTAGTATGTGTCAAGAGACCACAAAATGAGACTGGCGATCTGGAAAATGTAGAATGGATGGAGAACTTCGTCCACGAGGAGTTGGCTCATCGGCTTTTGTTCAATGTCGATGAGATTGTTGCCAAAGAGGACTTCACGAATGCCCTTCTCGTCGGTATCCAGACCAGAGCGCAAAACTCGGACATCTGTCCATTCGGGGTCTTTCCATCCACTCGAAAGGACAAACTTGTCCTCGACGGGATGAAAGCATAAGCGTACATAACGATAGTCGAGGGTTCGCAAGTCATCGATGATAGGGTCAGTTTCATCGTCGAACCCATCGGAGAACATCTTTTCGGACATTCCGAAGACAGACGAAAGTGGACGGCCATAGTACACAGATCGCACATCAAGAATAGCCATTTCAGACCATTCATTTTCAATGACGACCCATTGACAATCTCTCAATGCGCAAGTCTGGCCAATTACGGCAACATACCATCGCGGCAACCAACGAAGAACCAGATACCCAATCCCGCATGTGAGGAAGCAGAGGGCAAGGTACAAAGCACGCCCCCTCGCGCTTGTTTGGAAACCGGTTATGGCAATCGTCAGATCCTCGTTCTTCATGTATAGCTTCTGACTTGTCCGTCCAGGTGCGTATGCACTGCCGGATGTTACGGCGCTATCATGGCGCAAAAGCTGAGCACGTATCGAAGTCCGTGAGAGCGTTGATGAGCGGCGGAGGCGGTAGTCGTCGCGGGAGGCTTCAAATTCTCGATCGGCAGAATCGTCATCCTCGTCCTCTTCCACAACCCCGAATTCCAGATCACCAATGTCGCTGATACTACGGCGAAGATAGTCGTCATGTTCGGTTAATTGTTCAGGTTCGATCTGCGGCTCTATATCCTCGTCCTCATCGTAGAACGTGAAGCTTGCAGTGGAATCAGCGCGGCGACGACGGTGGTTGAAGGCCGACACACTCGAGGGAAGGCTCTCAGCGACTGGCCCCGAATACAGCTGAGAGAGTGGTTAGACCTAGGAGGCTGCTTCTGGGGTAGAGGGGGATGCGTACTTCATCCTGTGCCATCTCTACATCTTCGAAGATGCTCGAGGTGCTTTGATTCGACTGAAGCCGATATAACCCCGGTCCATTTCCGTTGGGAGCTCTTGACGAGCTGCGTCGCCGCGAAGGGTCGCCTTCTGCCATGGCCACACGCGTCAACGATAATCTAGCAAAAAATGCATGAGCGACAAGATCCGGTTGTGCGGAACTGCGCAATGGGTTGTGGCATTCTATGTTAGGACGAGGCCAAGGGCGCACAACGGGATCGATCTGAGCCTTCTCCCGAATGGCAAGGCGCGGCTATCGAATTTTCCCAATCGGGTTACCGCGCTACCCTGTACCTTATCTACGCTGCCATGTCATGGAAGCTACTTATGCCATAAATTCCTGGTCGCGTTCAATTGCCCCAAAATACGACCAAGCTCCACACCACACCACCATGATCTATCTGCCTTGTATCCCCGAAGCGCATGTCAAGAGCAAGCTCCAAGGATACCCAAGGTTGGAAGCCACTGCGTGGTTGCTGCATGGCTGCTGCATGGAAGACGCCATACTACCCAACGTTCCCTGATATGGCCTCACACACTCACAAGGCGGTTTTCTAGTATTTGCACGACTCATGTGCTGTGCTACACCGCCGTGCTTCTATGACAAATGCGCCCGTCTGCGTCATGATCGGCCAGTTGAGCCGTCTTTTTGGTCCTGGGAGTGCAGAACTTGACCGCCGAGGTAATGAAGAGGTCAGTTGGCCCTGGGAAGATACCTTACCCAACCTACCGCCTTTGCATGCGAATCTGGAAGTCTATATCGGGCTCACCCTGGTATTCTGCCTACACCTTGTATTCTTCATTTGGCGCACAAAGCCAGAGCCCGACCACGCAAAGCAGGACAGGAGACGGAGGTATTAATAATGACAACGGTAATAGTAGCAGGAGTAGACCCTAGGGACGGGGGATGGTGAGCTCAGTCCAGGCATTGCGGTGCATGTGTCTATCATTTTGGCCTAGATCGCTCAACAACTTGTGTCACGGTCCCGGCTGGCGTCTCTGGCCAGTTCAATACGCGTGTGGCAGCATAACAGGCCGGAAGGGTGCGCTGGCCAGACAAAATAAACGGACCTATGGATCAAGAATTAGCAGCTGCCCAGGGCAAGGTCCCGCCCGCATGCGCTGGAAGGAGTAACAAGTTGTGCGTGTAGCGCGTAGCAGGTTTGGAGGCATGTATCTCCATGTAGCGCGCACCGCACAGCTGGCTCATGGGTACCTGCCTGCCCTATCGCCCTACCTCCCCAGCTCCCTACCTGCCAGGCGTCTGGCCCAGGCACTGACTCTCTGTCGCTGCTCCCAGTCTCGCCTCGCTGTGCGGAACCCAATTTTTTTTTCCCGATTGTATCGCCCCCCGCCTCCCCCCCAACCAAAATTTCCATTAGCACCGTTCCAAGGGCAACGTGCCGCCGCTTTCACCTCTTCTCTTCTCCATCTCACCAAAACCCTCCCCTTTCCCTCGCTTTCCCATCGTTGTTTGTATCAAGCAGCAACACCGTCACAATGGCTGAGCCTATCCGAGGAAAGCGCCCCGAGACGGCACCGTAAGTGTCTTCGCATCCTTCCTCAACAGCGTCATCCGTCCATGATATTGACCATCTTACCCCACCTCCAGCACGCCGCAGAACACACCGGCCACCAACGCACCTATCTCTTCCCATGCCCAGCAACCTGGTGTCGCCAGCATCCGAGAGGGTATGTATTAGGACTTTCTTTTTCAAATTGTCCTTGCACGTCTATGGTTCGTGTCCTAATGGGTGGTTGTCTGCAGAGGATCTTGATAAGGCGGCGGCTGCATCCATCTTTGCCCAGAACCCCCAGATTGTCCAGATGATCCAGGGCCGCCTCGGCTCCCTAGTCGGCCGCTCATCCGGCTATGTCGAGTCTCTCCCTGCACCCGTCCGCCGCCGTGTTGCCGGTCTGAAGGGAGTCCAGAAGGAGCACACCAAGCTCGAGGCCGAGATGCAGCAGGAGGTCCTTGCACTTGAGAAGAAGTATTTCGCCAAGTTCACCCCTCTCTACGAGCGCCGAGCCAAGATTATCAACGGAGCTGCCGAGCCCACCGAGGAGGAGGTCCAGGCTGCCGAAGAGGATGAGGATGAGGACGAGGATGAGGAGGAGAAGCCTAAGGACAAGGAGGACGAGGCTTCCAAGCCCAAGAGCGACATTCCCGAGGATGTTGCCGGTATCCCCGAGTTCTGGCTCTCTGCCATGAAGAACCAGGTCTCATTTGCCGACATGATCACAGAGCGTGACGAGGCTGCTCTTAAGCACCTTGTCGATGTCCGCATGGAGTACCTCGATGTCCTTGGCTTCCGCCTTATTTTCGAATTCGCTTCCAACGAATTTTTCACAAACAAGACTCTCACAAAGACGTATTACTACCAGAACGAGATGGGGTACGGTGGTGACTTCATCTACGACCATGCTGAGGGATCCAAGATCGATTGGGTACCTGGCAAGGATCTTACCGTTCGCATCGAGGCCAAGAAGCAAAGGAACAAGAGTGAGTGTTTGCATCTCCTGTGATCTTGGGCAACTATACCCTCGAATAATTTCTTGGTTGAGTTTACTGACATCCTTGACCCTTTTGTAGACACTAAGCAGACCCGTATCGTTAAGAAGACGGTCCCCACAGACTCTTTCTTCAACTTCTTCTCGCCCCCACAGCCACCCAACGAGGATGAAGATGAGGATGTGGATGATGTTGCTTCGGATATCGAGTCACGCCTTGAGATTGATTACCGCCTGGGTGAGGATATCAAGGAGAAGCTTATTCCTCACGCCATTGATTGGTTCACTGGCGAGGCCTTGGCCTTTGAGGAGTACGAGGACGATGAGGATCTGGAGGGAGACTTCGAGGGTGCCAGCGATTACGAGGATGACTTGAGTGATGACCATGAGGATGAGGAGGAGACCGATGAGGAGGTATGTGGAATTGCTTCCTGAAGATGCTCCCTTGTTGCTGGTGTACTAACGCTGAGAATAGGATGGTTCTGGAAAGCCCCGACAAGAAGCTGCCGAGTGCAAGCAGAGCTAAAAGTGTGAACTCAAGAGCGATAAGGAGAGATCTTTAACAATTTGAGAAACCCGGAAGAAGGGGCCAATCGACCAACCAGTTGTTGATCAAGGATATCTAGATGAGCACAGGTGGGGGAATCCTCGCCGATGTGAGATCGGTATCATACTCGAATCGATAATCTATGAGTTTGTGTGTTTTTCAGTGTGTTGTTTTTAACCAATGGAACGGTTTGGGAATTGGCGATGATCTGACGCTAGACAACAAAAGAGTGCAATTTGCACGTATTCTTTCACTGTTTTCATTCCATGATGTAACCCATAATATCAAGTCCAGTACAAACCAAGACCGCCATTTGGGTTCCGCGTGTCGAGGTGGCAGGTTGGTAATACGGGGTTGGAGGTTCATCACTTTTGGTTCCGAGTTTCGTAATAGACATGGCTTTATTAATTTTAATTTTAATCATATTTCTTTTTGTGTTCGAGTTTCTCGGTCATCTGTCAGCTCGTTTGCTTGGTGGATTCGGACCCTCAGCACAGGTTTCTAGCCATGCTCTAAAAAAAGAAATAAAAAACAATTTGTCGGCTTGACAACATGTTTGCACGGTTAACTGCTTGCTCATATCCTGGCGACCGGGGGCCTCGCCGGATTCGGCCGTTGGCTTGCTCGACTCGACTGATTCGAGAATAGGAACCAGAGTCACACACGGAGCAACTCCGCTCTCAATGTCCCGTGGACTCCGGCCGCCTGATGGAGCGAGGGAAGCTTGCAGCTTGCCCTGCAAACAGGAGCGGTACTTCTGGATGAGGAAAGGTCTGTGGTGCGGATTCTGTGAGTGGTGCAATCTGTTGAGAACGTGACCTTGTTGCCGTCCAGCAAGTGACACGGCTATTTTTGGGAGGGTCACCTGTCAATGGACCCAAGAGTTGCTCTACTTCCCTTCGATCATTAGCAAATTGGTAGGCTTCGAGTCGTTGGAAAGCAAAGGCCATGTTTGTTGACCTTTCTCGAGGAGTGTTGGAGAAATATCCACAGGGCAAGTTGTGTGGGAGGCGAGGGGCACGGCGAGCCATGATTGGGTCTCGACGTGCTTGAATCCAATATGCGGATTGTAATATGGGCCTATCGAGCCCCAATGCCAGGACGGCGGCTCTAGTGCTCTGTTACAGCGCTGAACCCTGAAATTCCCACCAACAAGACACTCGCTGCTGACAACGCGCCTTCTAGCATCTGCTAGGGAAGCAATCAATGCCTTGCCCCTCGATCCGATAACCGCCCCGATCCAGGTGATGATGCGGGGCACTGTCAAGGCTTCGCGCCAGTTGACACCAGCGAGGGACGGCTCTGAGAAAAGTTTTCATGGCCGACCGGTGACTCAGTTCCCGCAGACAGAATGTGGTTGCTCCGTCTGGCAGCAGCTAGTGCCTGCTGCACGCAAGTTTAATGCTGCTGGCCCATCCACGGTTGCGTGTCGTGATTGGCACAGGGTCCTAGCCATCCGAATGGCACCATCACGCCGGCACTTGGCTTGGGTGACGGGAGGTTTAAAAAAGCCAATACGGTTGAGTAATTGTGATTGATTTTTTTTATATATGACGACGGATATTCCCTCATTCTCATACTTCGTAGCTCCAGTTATCAAGCATTTTGAATACGCATTCTCAACCACACCCAAGACGAGCCACAAGATTCTTCCCAGCCAGTGGTGGTACTACTTCATCATCCCACCCCGCACGTCATAATTAGGTTCCATATCAAGCTGCAATTCTGCTTGTACACCCTGCGTCACCAAACGCATTTCCCCCATTACTATTCATAGATCTTTCAAAATGGCCTCAGCACAAGATATCAAGATCAAGCCTGGAGCGCCAAGGGAGGTCTCACACAGCTTCCAGAACCTTTCAACGTCACCAGTAACCCCCCAGCTCGCTGCCCAGTCCTTCGCCTCCAGCTGGGGCGCCAAGCTACCTCAACGCATTGCACCTGGCGAGAGGCCCCTGAAGCCCTTCAACACGCAGGATGTCAAGATCCTGCTCCTAGAAAACGTCAACAAGGCCGGCCAGGACATTCTCCGAGAGCAGGGCTACCAGGTTGAGGCGCTCAAGACCTCATTGCCCGAGGACCAACTCATCGAGAAGATTCGCGATGTCCAAGTCATTGGCATCCGCTCCAAGACCAAGTTGACCGAGAAGGTATTACGCGAGGCCAAGAACCTGCTCGTCATCGGATGCTTCTGCATCGGCACCAACCAGGTCGACCTCGACTATGCCGCCCGCCAGGGTATTGCCGTCTTCAACTCACCCTTCGCCAACTCGCGCAGTGTGGCCGAGCTGGTCATCGGTGAGATCATCTGCCTCGCCCGTCAGCTCGGCGACCGCTCCAACGAGATGCACCGCGGCACCTGGAACAAGGTCAGCGCCAAGTGCTGGGAAATCCGTGGCAAGACCCTCGGAATTGTCGGCTACGGCCACATTGGCTCCCAGCTCTCCGTCCTGGCTGAGTCAATGGGTATGAACGTTATCTATTACGATGTCGTCACCCTCATGGCTCTGGGCACTTCTCGACAGGTCCCGACTCTGGAGGCCCTCCTGGAGGAATCCGACTTCGTCACCCTTCACGTTCCTGACCTGCCAGAGACGAGAAACCTCATCTCTACACCTCAGTTCGAGCGTATGAAGTCCGGCTCCTACCTCATTAATGCTAGTCGTGGAAGTGTCGTTGATATCCCCGCTCTCGTCAAGGCTATGAACTCCGGTCACGTTGCGGGTGCTGCTCTTGATGTCTACCCCCAGGAGCCTGCCGCCAACGGAGACTACTTCAACAACGACCTCAACGTTTGGGGCGAGGACCTACGAAGCCTGAAGAACCTTATTCTGACCCCCCATATTGGTGGAAGCACTGAGGAAGCCCAGAGGGCTATTGGTATCGAAGGTATGATCGCTCTACCATGTACAATAACGTGGAGTTCAAGTTACTAACATGAAATTTTCTGTTCAAAGTGAGCGAAGCACTTGTCCGATACATCAACCAGGGTATCACTCTGGGAAGTGTGAACCTGCCTGAAGTTCAGCTCCGTTCCATCAAGTTGGAGGAAGACAACAAGGCTCGCGTAAGTGGCTTACCACTAACACAGAAATTCTGTACTCCTCATCTGACACTCATTTGCAGGTTATCTTCATTCACAACAACGTTCCTGGTGTGCTGCGCAAGGTCAACGAAATTCTGGGCGACCACAACGTCGACAAGCAGATCAGTGATAGCAAGGGTGACATTGCCTACCTGATGGCAGATGTCAGCAACGTGAAGTTTGGCGAGATTAAGGATCTTTGGGAGCGTCTGGAACTCCTGAGCTGTGAGTCTCCCCCTCTACCCCTCCATTTTTTATTGTCAATGGCATTGCTGACTGTCGTTCATGCAGCCCGCGTCTTGACCCGTGTGCTCTACTAAGTATAGCATATCGGCATTTTATTCTCGTCTTGATTTTATTGTTATTATCAATGGGTAAACCTGGTTGCAAGGGCATACATCGATAAAAGGAGGAAGCACTGAAAAGGGCAATCTAGTCCATTATTCAACTTTATGGATCGGGAGGAAAAGAATTAGACGAACTCAACGTCAATAGCAAAGGCCAATCATCTTGGGGGTCCTGGGCGTACACATATGTACATCACATACTAAATAAGAACTAAGCGTGTTGATTTTGGACAGAATTATATATCGGCCACTTGCCATTTTCTGTTAATCCTTGGAAGACCTAAAGAATACTTCCATTTTGGAACAGGGGCTGCTCTCTGGTGAAATGGTCCTGCAATAAGAAGAAACCTGCAGCCCAATTCCGAACAGGATTGCGAGGTCGGGCAAGGGGGTGGCGGGAGGTACAATCTGTGGCTGATGCTTAACCGGGGTGGGCTCCCGTCACTGCCAAGTTCCGAATGGAACAGCGAGCCAGAGCTAAGCTAGCTTGACCAGCGCCGTTGGGGCCAAGGGAGACGGATATGTACATCTCGATGCTTGACGCACCTTGTCTGGCTGTGACATCACACAGCAGCTGGCAAGTAGAGATTGGTCCTGGCCAGACAGACAAACAGGTGAGACCGTCTGGGTACGCGACGCGTGCTAAGTGGTGAATGGCTGGAACACGCATCAGGTGCGTTTATGCCGGCGTTGCTCCCAACCTGCTTTAAGCTTATGCCATTGACCAGCTTCGGGAGAGCGTCTCTACGCATTATATTAATAGATGCTGCTGGGCTACATAGTATGGACGGAGATGGACGGACGACCGAAAATCGGGGACCCTGGTGTGGATGAAATTGCATAGCACGCAATCTGAAGCACCGAGTCGAGGATACCTTGTCCTCCAATGTCATCCCCCATAACAGCACTGGAGCTCGCCAGGCTGGAGGGGCCCTGACAGCTGTGATTGGCTTGTGGCAACGAACCTTCTGCCCCTGAGATGGGTTGGGATTCACAGCACCAACGAGAATCGAGAGACGAGGGAAAGTAAAGGAAGGCAAGGGAAGGGGAGGCGAGACGAGGCGAGGGGAAAAAGAAACGAGCAGAAGGCACTTGTGTGAGCTGAAGCTGCACGACGGGTTGCGCTGGGCGACGAATACAGCCCCCAGCCTTCTTTCTGGGTGCACATGTTCCTTCAGGTTCGATATCAGGGTCCATTGGGGACAGCGAACTATGGATGTGTTAGACCGAAAGGGGTAGCTCTTCCAAGGTCGTGCATAGGAGAGGTACCTCCTGTAGCCTTACCAGGTACATGTAGGGTGGCGGGTGAGATGGCAATGTGGAAAAGCCAGTGGTTCCATGTTGGGAGCGCAAATGGCGGTCACTGGCTGCAGTCTTTAGTGGGCGCCAGAGCCTGCCACCACCCGTGGAAGGTCCCCATCTAAGCATCGGGGTCGCTCTCAGGGGCGGAATAGAGAGGTCCCAGCTGAGAGACAGGGGCGTGGGCAGGTACTGCAGTACCTCTGGCTGTCTCGCGTCGGTGGACAAAAAAGAACGGTTCACCCGCCACTACAATCTTGCGTCTGACTGCATCCTGATTAGTGCCCGCCGCGTGCCAGCCAGCAGATCAAGGAGCAAGAAACGTGGCGTGGATCCTCAGTTGCGCTGGGCTAAACTCAACCCCCTTGTCTCCTCCGTCCTCCTTCCCATTATTAGCGTCGTAGGTGGTATTCTGACTGGGCAGAAGGGCCAAAAAGTTCTCTGCCTCTGCTCTATCTTTTTGCACTCACGGCTCACGAGGCCATCGCGAAGAAAGCCCGTTTTCTTGTCATTTTACCGTTTCCTTTTTTCCCCTCCGGTGACTCGTGTTTGCGGCCCACGCCGTTGGTCTCCTTTTCGTTAGCATTCTGGGGCAGCTAGGCTGGTATTCCTTTACGTGTAGAAGGGCCAGCTCATGAATGTCTCCCATCGACCAACCGACCTCACCCTAACATCCTCCGTTTGCAAACCCCCGTTGTCCTTCGCCTAGCACCGCCTTGTTGGGCAGCGCCCCAATGGCATCGTCTTATGATGTCGGCACGAGAGCATGGCAGCCTGATGCTGCCGAAGGATGGGTCGCCTCCGAACTTGTCAGCAAGACAGTGGAGGGCGGTAAGGCCAAGCTGGTCTTCAAGCTCGAGAATGGCGAGGTATGGGCTCTGGTTCCTACGGCATATACACGACCATATGAGTGCTGACTATGTGCGAATAGGAGAAAACGATTACCGTCTCCGAGGAGGGCCTCCTGTCCGGAAAGGATGCAGCTCTGCCGCCGCTCATGAACCCTACCATGCTCGAAGCCAGCGACGATCTTACCAATCTCTCCCATCTCAACGAGCCTGCTGGTATGTCAAAACAGAACAAATCGATAGCCGTGATGCACTGCGTGGAGTGCGGCTGATGCTGACGGATGTGTTACCCGTTGATAGTGCTGCAAGCCATTCGATTGCGATATCTGCAGAAGGAAATCTACACCTACAGTGGTATCGTGTTGATTGCTACGAATCCCTTTGCTCGAGTCGAGACTCTATATGTCCCAGGCATGGTGCAAGTCTATGCGGGCAAGCAGCGCGCCACCCAGGCCCCTCATCTCTTCGCTATCGCCGAAGAGGCGTTCATGTCGGTTGGCCCTTGCGCCTTTGTAACGATGCTGCTATACTAACCTGCTTACTACAGGGACATGCTTCGAGACAACAAGAACCAGACGGTTGTTGTATCGGGGGAGTCAGGTGCCGGAAAGACTGTCAGCGCCAAGTATATTATGCGCTACTTTGCGACCAGAGAGTCTCCCGACAACCCGAGCGGACGCACGAAGCGCGGCGCCGATTCCATGAGTGAGACTGAAGAACAGATCTTGGCTACCAACCCTATCATGGAAGCCTTCGGTAACGCCAAAACGACAAGAAATGACAACTCCTCGCGATTCGGAAAGTACATTGAGATCATGTTTGACGAGAAGACCAACATTATTGGTGCTAAGATTCGTACCTATCTTCTGGAGCGTTCTCGTCTCGTTTTCCAGCCCTTGAAGGAGCGGAATTACCATATTTTTTACCAACTGGTTGCTGGCGCATCAGCCCAGCAGCGGGAAGAGCTCAATATCCTCCCTGTCGAACAGTTCGAGTACCTCAACCAGGGACAGGCCCCAACGATCGATGGCGTAGACGACGAGGCTGAATTCAAGGCGACCAAGGAGTCTCTCACCACTGTTGGTGTTCACGCTGCTGAGCAGGAAGAGATTTTCAAGCTCTTGGCCGGTCTGCTGCACTTGGGCAATGTTAAGATCACGGCTTCCCGAAACGACAGTGTCTTGCCCCCTGACGAGCCTTCTTTGCAATTAGCTTCCAAGATTTTGGGTGTCGATGCCGCCAACTTCGCCAAGTGGATTGTTAAGAAGCAGCTCATTACCCGTGGTGAGAAGATCACCTCCAACCTCACCCAGGCACAGGCCCTCGTTGTTCGAGATTCGGTAGCCAAGTTCATTTACTCGAGTTTGTTCGACTGGCTTGTCGAAATCATCAACCGAAGTTTGGCAACTGACGAGGTTCTGGCTCGTGTCAAGTCTTTCATTGGTGTCCTCGATATTTACGGTTTCGAACATTTCGCCAAGAACTCGTTTGAACAGTTCTGTATCAACTACGCCAACGAGAAGCTGCAGCAGGAATTCAACCAGCACGTGTTCAAGCTGGAGCAGGAAGAGTACCTCAGGGAACAAATTGACTGGACTTTCATTGATTTCTCCGACAATCAGCCATGTATCGACCTTATTGAGGGCAGGTTAGGTGTGCTGTCCCTGCTGGACGAAGAATCTCGTCTTCCGATGGGATCTGATGAACAGTTCGCTATGAAGCTGCACCAGAACTTTGGCACCGACAACAAGAACAAGTTCTTCAAGAAGCCTCGATTCGGCAAGAGCGCTTTCACCGTCTGTCATTACGCTATTGATGTCACTTACGAATCTGAGGGTTTTATCGAGAAGAACCGTGATACTGTGCCCGATGAGCACATGAATGTGCTGCGCGCGACCTCCAACGAGTTCCTCAAGTCCGTTCTCGATGCCGCTGCTGCTGTCAGGGAGAAGGATGTTGCTTCGGCATCTTCTGCCGTCAAGCCCGCCGCTGGTAGGAAGATTGGTGTGGCTGTTAACAGGAAGCCGACCCTCGGTGGCATCTTCCGTTCTTCTCTGATTGAGCTGATGAGCACCATCAACGGCACGGATGTCCACTATATTCGATGTATCAAGCCCAACGAGGCAAAGGAGGCCTGGAAGTTCGAGGGACCCATGGTTCTGAGCCAGCTGCGTGCTTGCGGTGTCCTTGAGACAGTTCGCATTAGCTGTGCCGGCTACCCCACTCGTTGGACTTATGAAGAATTTGCTCTTCGATACTACATGCTTGTTCACTCGAGCGGTTGGACGTCTGAGATTCGCCAGATGGCCGATGTTATTCTGAGCAAGGCCCTTGGTACAAGCTCCGAGAAGGGCATGGACAAGTACCAGCTCGGTCTCACCAAGATCTTCTTCCGGGCTGGTATGCTTGCCTTCTTGGAAAACCTCCGTACTAATCGTTTGAACGAATGTGCTATTATGATCCAGAAGAATCTCAAGGCCAAGTACTACCGCCGCCAGTATCTCGAGGCTCGAGAGGCTATTGTCCTTACCCAGTCCGCCGCCAGAGCCTTCATTGCCAGGAGATTGGCCAATGAGCTCCGCACTGTGCGGGCTGCGACAACTATCCAGCGTGTCTGGCGTGGATCTAAGCAGC
Source organism: Clonostachys chloroleuca (assembly GCA_037952775.1). Taxonomy (NCBI): domain Eukaryota; kingdom Fungi; phylum Ascomycota; class Sordariomycetes; order Hypocreales; family Bionectriaceae; genus Clonostachys; species Clonostachys chloroleuca. The sequence continues at coordinate 16,467,670 of JBANAY010000003.1, read as the reverse complement.
GCAAGGCGTTCTTGGCCATTAGGAAGGACATGATTCTGTTTGAGTCTGCTGCCAAGGGTTACCTTCGCCGAAAGAACTTGATGGAGGAGAGAGTTGGCAATGCTGCTCTCACCATTCAGAGAGCGTGGAGGTCCCGACAGTCTCTCAAGTCGTGGAGACAATACCGCAGGAAGGTTATCCTTATTCAGAGCCTTTGGCGTGGAAGGTCAGCCCGCAAGGAGTACAAGCACATGCGCGAGGAGGCTCGTGATCTCAAACAGATTTCATACAAGCTTGAGAACAAGGTCGTTGAGCTTACGCAAGCCCTGGGATCGATGAAGCAGAAGAACAAGGATCTGACATCTCAAGTCGAGAGTTACGAGGGCCAAATCAAGTCGTGGAAGAGCCGACACAACGCCCTCGAGGCCAGGACGAAGGAGCTTCAGACCGAGGCCAATCAGGCTGGTATCGCTGTTGCACGTCTACAAGCAATGGAGGATGAGATGAAGAAGCTCCAAGTGGCATTCGACGAGTCCACTGCCAATATCAAGAGAATGCAAGAGGAAGAGCGCGAGTTGCGCGAATCTCTTCGCCAGTCCAGCAGTGAACTGGAGGAGGCCAAGCGACTGAGCGCTGAGCATGAGAAGGACAGCTCCAGCCTCAGACAGGAACTCGAGGCTCTCCGAGATGCCCTGGAGGTGGCTAAGCGAAATGCTCCTCTCAACGGCGAACTGGCTAATGGAAATGCTTCCGCGCCCATCCCCAGCGGTTTGATCAACCTCGTCTCCTCCAAGAAGCCCAAGCGCCGCAGTGCCGGAGCTGAGCCCCGCGAGGTCGACCGCTTCAGTGGTGCCTACAACCCCCGCCCTGTCTCCATGGCGGTCACTGGCACAGCCCATCGTCAAAATCTGTCTGGAACCACCTTTATCCCTGGTGTTGACAACATTGAGGCAGAGTTGGAGACCCTTCTCGCCGATGAAGATGGTCTGAACGAGGAATTGACCATGGGTCTTATCCGCAACCTGAAGATTCCTTCCCCGAATACTACACCACCTCCTTCAGACAAGGAAGTCCTGTTCCCGTCATATCTGATCAACTTGGTCACCTCAGAGATGTGGAACAATGGCTTCGTCAAGGAATCAGAGCGATTCCTCGCCAATGTCATGCAGTCTATCCAGCAGGAAGTTATGCAGCATGATGGAGAGGAGGCTATCAACCCTGGTGCCTTCTGGCTGTCCAACGTGCACGAGATGCTTTCATTCGTTTTCCTCGCAGAGGATTGGTATGAGACCCAGAAGACGGACAACTACGAGTATGACCGTCTCCTTGAGATTGTCAAGCACGACTTGGAGAGTCTTGAGTTCAACATCTACCATACCTGGATGAAGGTTCTCAAGAAGAAGTTGCACAAGATGATTATCCCCGCCATCATCGAGTCGCAGTCTCTTCCTGGATTCATCACCAACGAGAGCAGCCGTTTCCTCGGCAAGCTCCTTCAGTCCAACTCCCAGCCTGCCTATAGCATGGACAACCTGCTAAGCCTGTTGAACAATGTGTTCCGCGCCATGAAGGCCTATTACCTGGAAGACTCGATCATCACCCAGACTGTGACTGAGCTTCTGCGTCTTGTGGGAGTCACAGCATTCAACGATTTGTTGATGCGCAGAAACTTCCTCTCATGGAAACGAGGTCTGCAGATTAACTACAACATTACTCGTATCGAGGAATGGTGTAAGAGCCATGATATGCCTGAGGGCACTCTCCAGTTGGAGCATCTGATGGTAAGTTGACTTCTCAAATGCGGGGAATAAGCGATTACTAATACACCCGTCCTTTATAGCAAGCGACAAAGCTGCTCCAGCTCAAGAAGGCAACATTGAACGATATCGAGATTATTCAGGATATTTGCTGGATGTAAGTTTTCTGTTCCTATATAAAACAACCGTGAACTGGGCTAATATTTGATTTCCCAGGCTCTCACCCAGCCAGATCCAGAAGCTGCTGAACCAGTACCTTGTTGCCGACTACGAGCAGCCCATCAACGGAGAGATCATGAAGGCGGTTGCGTCGCGTGTCACTGAAAAGAGTGACGTGTTGCTGCTACAGGCTGTCGACATGGAGGACAGTGGGCCGTACGAGATTGCTGAACCGCGATCTATCACGGCCCTCGAAACCTACACACCATCTTGTAAGTTTTGCCGCCCTTGAAACCATCGATCTAGTCATTGGAAATCGAACTAACCTCGTTTTCTTTCTAGGGCTTCAAACTCCCCGTCTCAAGCGACTGGCTGAGATTGTCTCGGCCCAGGCCATTGCCCAGCAGGAGAAGCTCGAGTATTCTAATGGCGACGATGGCTATGACACGCGGGAAACCTTGGCCGAAGTGCACGAAGTGGAACCAGAGGAGTAGTACTCACGACGGTCCGATTTGTTCACATTTGACGAAGGAGACAGGAGTTTTATGTCTGTCGACGTCTGACATCTATCTGTAAGAGGGACGATTTGTGACAGTATTTATGTTTTGTTGTTATGTTATGGCGACAATGCGCGATGCGAAACGGAGTAGATGGAATTTGAAAGGAAACCTCATCGGCCATATTGATACTACGACTTAGCCACGCCATCACCTACCTATCATCATCCCCCTTGGTAGCAGCCTTATCAGCCTGGTGTTGTGTTTTTGCTTCAGGAGAGGGGTAACAATGGGAGAACGACGTGGACGTTACGCATAGAAGGAGAAGGGATTGGGATCTACATCTTCTACAACTTACACTATTGTACATATAGCATGCTTTGACAGTGTCGTCGAAGCAAATGGAGAGTAATGTGTCATTTTTAATGTTGTGTGGACTTCCCCCTGCGAAGCGTGATCCAATAAATGTCTTGTCTATGTGAATATGAGAAGTATTGGGAGTAGTTTGACTCCATGTATCAACATGGCCGTCTCATCCTACGAGTTGTCAAACCGGTACAGATGCACTGGGTGATGAAAATATTCGCTTGCATGAAATCTGACGACGTGGCGAAATAGACTCCCGTCTAAAATGCTGCGTTACGGCTTCTGACATAGTTTCACCGTTGATGGTGTGTAGTAAGATTCAACAGCCGAGGCTTTCTTAACCGTCGGTGATTTGGGATGTCATTACTTCTGTGCGTGTATAGACAGCCTAGAGAAAAACAAAAGATTTTCAAGAAGTGGCGATGGCGACGACATGACTTGGTTAGCGGCCTCCCGCTCCGACGGCTGCGGCCACACTTCCTCTCCTGCGGCTTGCGGGATGTGGCCTGACCACCACCGCCCGAGGCTCCGCGAAAGAGCCGCAAGGGCAATTATTCAGCACTCTCGGGGAGCGCACCAGGAAAGGGAAGGTCGCGGTTTGATATGCCAAGACGGCCGTGAGAAGGTGTTGTCGCGAGTAAGAGACTAAGATCGCTGCTTTCGAGAACTCCCCACATGGATAATACGGCTAACTGGATCTTGGCGGAGAAGAATGTTCTTTAATAAGTTCTTATCACCGAATATTACCACTTTTGGGTGGGACTACGGGTTGGAAGATGCTAGTTTTCTGATGTTGCAATTAGTGCCTTCATGTTGTAATAGGTACATGGTGTTGTGGTGATGATGAGCCAGTAGAGCAGCGCTGGCAGACATGGCAGGGCAAATCTATTGGAGAGAGATAGAGGCGTCGGTAATAGTCGACGAAGGATTTTCATCTGATATTATGACAAGCTTACTGGATATCTGGGCCAGATGTCCATGAACTTATGAAGTGAGCAGGGACCTTGTCTACTGGAGAACTTGTGGGCTGCCGGATCCGACATCTCTGACATCCACAGCGGCGTGGACCCGAGGGTATTATTGCAGTAGAGAAAATCTTTTTCTGAATCTGGGAGGCAATGAACTGATCAGCTGCTTCTCGTCTGGGGGAGGGCCATCCTCTGCATCGTCTGCGCTGACCAACCCAGTTCATCTAAATGGCCACCCAAATCTCCAGACGATTCGGGTGTCCAGGATGTCATATGATATGGCATAATGTGGAGGGCAATCGGCCAATGGGTAGACCATTGTCTATCTAAAGTTCTGATGCAGGGCACAGCTCACCCGACCGTGACTGGACCTGATTTCGTTATAATTACTCCAGCATCGTCGCCTCCGGATACTCGGCTCTGGTTGTGACACCACATGTGGGGCCGCATGCAGCAAAGGATCACACGTATCATGGCTGTCACTCCATGAATCGCGACCTACAGGCGCGAATTGTTTCATTTCCGTTACCTAACTTCTGCAAGGGGAGAGAACAGGCTCATGTAAGACTAGACTTTGTTTGGCGAGGGGAGCGAGGCCTGGGGGAGCTGGTAAGATGGGGGAGGCCCAGAGCACAGGCAGAGACTATCCAGAGCACCAACAGCGATTGAAATTCTCCGCGGGCACATTGTATGCAAGACCGTATGCATAACGAGCCGAGATCATACTGACTAAAAGTCTCGGCGTACGGCAATTCCTGATGACGTACGCGACGACCGTCACCTCGAGCTCTCCTACTGTTCTTCTAGAAGGAACACGACAGGGCCCCCGGCCGGGAATGGGTGACGGGTCGAAAAAGATTTCCCGAATGCGGAATGGCCCACACACTCCCGATCGCTGAGACCTGCTGGGCCCGTGATTGGCCTCTCGGCACGCCAACTCCGACTTCTTCTCACTGCTTTCGGTCCGTATTCAACTCGAAGCTTCAAAAGGTCCCTGGGGATGGATCAGACCAACTGCTACCTCCATGAGAAAGTCGCCCCATCGAGGTGGTGTGTGGAGGGACCTTTTGCATCGTTGATATCTCGTTGATCGTGTGTCTAGCTGCTGAATGAGGGCCTTTCCGCTTGGGGGTATCGCCTGTCGAAACCCTGTCGTTGCCCCGGGTTGGCTCCCAACGTGTATTTGCCAAATATCTGGAGCTATCATGTGGGTGGCAACCCAGAGGCATAGCGGCGAGCTCCGAGTCGCGTGGTGGCCACTGCATTTCGCAGCTTATCTCGAGGAGGGACCAAGAATTCGCTCGCGCGCGCTCTTACCCCGGGTGTCCTCGGCCTGATTCGTATGCACACGACGGACAGGGAGTAGAGGCTGGCGCGGAGGAGGAGGATGGAGGGCAAGGGAGGTTGCTGGTGGGAGAATATATGAGGCCATGTTTCGCAGTCGCACTTGCCATGTTTGCTCCTGCCTCCTGCCCGACCTCCTTCCTCCTTCCTCCATTCTCCGAGTTGCCTCTCTTATATATAAGGCAGGCACGGCACTGAATTGAATCCACACAACTCTCTCCCCAGAGTTTTGAAAGGAACCGGATCAAACTTCTGCCACTCGTGTAGTTAGCCAAGATGGCAACCAATCATGAGGATACCGCCGCTGAGTGCGTATAAACCAACTGTACCTGCACGGCACTCAGGCTATGGATACCACCGCAATCTCGATCTGGTTGCCGGACCTGGGACATCAAGCCCTGGTCTGTTCATCTTTTGAGATTGCAGAATGGATCTTACCTCGTGCTAGGTAGTTGTTATTCAGTGACTGACAATGTTATTCCAACAACAGGCTCCATGAGCAGCTCACCGAGCGCATTCCCGACAAGAAGGAGACAAGAGACCTGGCTGGAGGATACATCGAATCCAACAAGGCTGTCTCAGAAAAGATCGGCGAGGCCAAGCACAGCGTAGAGTCACCCGCCGACGAGAGTGGTCCTACCCCTGATGGCGAGGAGCCCACCGAGTACGAGAAGAACACTTTGCGCCGTATCGGAGAAAACCTGCCCGCTGCCGCCTACCTCGTTGCTATTGTCGAACTCACTGAGCGTTTCGCCTACTACGGTGCCCAGGGTATCTTCCAGAACTATATCAGCTACGATGTTGACGGCGCTGATGGACCCAAGGGCTTGGGAATGGGTAACCAGGCTGCTACCGGTCTCAATCTTTTCTTCCAGTGGTTCTGCTATGTTACGCCTATTCTGGGTGCTATCATTGCTGACCAGTATCTCGGAAAGTACAAGACTATTCTGCTCTTCTGTTGTTTCTACTGGGTCGGCCTTATCATTCTATGGACAACCGCTCTCCCGACTTCCATGGCTCACGGAGCTGGCAAGGCCGGCTACATCGTTGCCATCATTGTAATCGGGCTTGGAACAGGAGGTATCAAGTCAAACATCGCTCCTCTGATCGCTGATCAGTACCAGCGCCGTGTCATGGCCGTCAAGACCGAGAAAAGTGGTGAGCGTGTCATCATTGACCCTGCCGTCACTTACCAACGTATCTATATGGTCTTCTACTGGTGTATCAACTTGGGAGCTCTCTCTTTGATGGCGACACCTTTCATGGAGAAATATAAGGGTTTCTGGACCGCTTTCTTGATGTGTTTCATCATGTTCAATATTGGTATCTGCGTCTTGATTTCGTGCCGCAAGTACTACATCGACCGCCCCCCCAGGGATCTGTTATTACCGACGCCTTCAAGGCTCTTGGTATGATGATTGTTGCCAGAAACATGGATGCGGCCAAGCCGTCTTGGCGTGAGGCCAACGGAAAGACCAAGGTTGTTCCCTGGAACGACCACTTCGTTGAGGAGCTGAAGCGTGCTCTTCGTGCATGCAAGGTCTTCGTCTTTTGTAAGTTTCATCTCAACCGTGTCCTTGTGGTTTGATTATTTATTTGTCGGCTAACATCTGTGATAGACCCCATCTTCTGGGTCTGCTACGGTCAATTTTCAACCAACTTCGTCACCCAAGCTGGCCAGATGGAGGGCCATGGAATGCCCAACGATTTCATGCAGAACTTCGACCCCGTGTCTATCTTGATCTTCACGCCCATCCTGGACCGTGTTGTCTACCCCATCCTCAGACGTATGGGAATTGAGCTCCGCCCCATCATGCGTATCACCATTGGTTTCTGGCTGGCATCTTTATGTCTGGCTTACGCTGCCATTGTCCAGCACCTCATTTACAAGGCAGGCCCATGCTTTGAAAGCCCTGGCGCTTGCCCTGAGGGCATGGATGGAAATTCCAAGCTGCCAAACCACGTCCATATCGCTGTCCAGACCCCTGCGTACGTTTTCATCGGCCTTTCCGAGATCTTCATCTCCGTCACTGGTCTTGAGTACGCCTATACCAAGGCCCCTCCCAGCATGAAGTCGTTCGTTCAGAGTCTGTATCTCTTCACCAATGCTTTTGGATCTGCTCTTTCGGAAGCCCTTGTTTCCGTCGCAATGGACCCCAAGTACCTTTGGATGTATACAGGTGTTGCCGTCTTCGCCTTCTGCACTGGATGCGTTTTCTGGGCACTTTTCCATCACTATGATGCCGACGAAGAGAAGATGTACGATCTGGATCGTGACCAGCCTGTGGCTTCTCTCCCCAACGAGAAGAACGTTGAGGAATAGAGAGGTTCCTAGGAAACCTTGGCAACCTAAACCAAACATATGGGATAGGTGCTGCCGATGACTAGATGCTGGAAAGATATGCGTTCTAATGTTTAGTTGTCCATAAAGTAATTAGTAAATATAGAAACCAACATATTGAGTTAACCATGAAGCACTTGATATGTTTCCCAATCGCTAGTATCCTACGAGTTGCCACTCTTTGAATTCCTTTTGGCCTCTATAAAATTCTTATGAAGAGTTGTGTAAGAGACCCGGACTGGAGCAACAACTAAGATAGCTTAAAACTTTGGGTAACTCAAGAAGAGTTGCGAAAGCAGGAAATTCTGAACAACGTTCGTCGCCTTTCAGCATTGGTAACCTGGAATTGGCGTGGCTTTGCTGACTTCTATTTTCCTCATCTGATACGTAAAGGCGTCAAGTTGTTTATATACTCCCCTAACTCAGCTCGACGAAAAGTCTGCATCTTCCCTAGTCCTAGCAACGACTATCACCGCCTTCACTACCTTGGACCTACCAAACCACTCGAACAACCGCCCGGCCAGCTTGTACCCGCCCAGAGTAACAGAGTACTGGCTCAGGGCACGCTCCTGGTCGTCAATGAATCCCGAGACCCCAGAGAAGACGTGCTCGGATATATCGGTGATGGTGCTGCTCTCCCTGTCGTAGCCGCACTGGACCAGCTGGTCGAGATACTCCTTCTCAGTCAGGAACGTGTCGATCGGGCATCCCATTATCACCCCCACGGCCCTCATCCTCAGCTTATCCCCAAAGGAAGCATTCTCATTCAGCACCAGGTCAAACGCCATTGAGTTCGCTTTTAACCTCCTGGCCGCGTACTCGAACACGGGCCGCCGCGACGGCTTGAAATGGTACAGGCAGTCCAGCGCCAGCAGCCACCGCTCGGCATACCTCTCGTCCGCCAGCGACTCTACTGCCGTCCTAGTTTGCGAATCCCACGTCCCGGGCCTGGCCGCGTCCGCGCAGAAGAGCTGGAACGAGTCCGCGTCCGGGGCGTCCTCGGCGAGCAGCTCGCGCGCGACGCACCGCCGGGCCGCCTGGATCTGCACGCGGCTGAGGGTGAGCCCGACGTAGCGGAAGGCGTCCCACCCCGGGTCGGGGCGCGTGAGGCGCACGAGCTCAAAGGTCTGGTCGCCGCAGCCGAACCCCAGGTCGAGGACCGCGAGGGACCGTTGCGGCTGCTTGGGACCGGGCTGGTTGAGGAGGCCGGCCTTGTCTAGGATGTTCCTGAGGAGGGTGGAGCAGGCCTCCTCAAAGTCGTGGATTGGCTCACCCTTTGCGTTTGTCCTGGGGAAAGAATTAGTTCTCTGTTGGGATAGATAGTTTATCGTGGGGATACATGAAAGTTACACATAAACGTAACCAGACTTAACGATATGAAACAAATCTCGGTGCTGTATTAGAACAAATAAAAGATCTCCGCTTACCAATATCCCAGGTTCATCCACATGGTCGACAGCGGCATCTTGGCGTTGAGCTTCCAGTGGCCGAGGCCATAGGCGTCGCTGGACCTCAGGAACGAGAAAGAGACGACCGCCATGATGAGGATGGCGGCGAGGAACCCGCCCACGAAGGCGAGGGCGATCTGCCCGCCCGAGGAGAGTGGCGCCATGGCAATTGGACGTGCGGGGGAGAGTAGCAGATATTATTAGATTTTACTTCCCGTGTGAGAGCACATCCTGGGATGCATCCGAAGAGGGCCAGTGTCGTCGTCAGTGCCCGCTGGACCCTGGCGGTTTAGGCTCGGCGCGCCCCGTTAAGCGCATAATACCGGTGTGGTTGATAAGAGCCTCTTTGGGCAAATACACCGTTGGACTCTCATGCAGTCTCCTCGTACGGCATAATGGTAACAGAACGAAAACGAAATACATAACTCAATACGATATTTAGATCTGTCTTATGCGATAGTGGCATCATTGGGTGCATGGCACAATGTCAGCTCCTGCAGTGACGCAACTATAGCAATAGTGAGTGCATATACTAGAGGCTGACTGGTTGGTTATAGGTCTCAAGCTGAGGTCCTGGTTGGAAAGTGCATTCATCATCATTATGTATCTAGCTCTTACTCTATTCTCCATCCCCGTCCCTTGTTCATTACTATCATCAATTACTGGGCCCGTCGACAACTAGATTATCTACCTGACCTTGTGCTCGTCGGGGCTTTGCCAAGGAATGTTAACCCCAAAGTCTCCCGCCACTCTCATCGCTGAGACAATACAACCCTCCAGCAACACCATTCCGTCCCAGCACCATGCTCCCACCAGCCAAACATTATCTTGTCCATTCGTCCACTGCTCGGCCTGGCCATCATCATCCGCTCTATGGCTCGTACTTGGTCGGTTCATGATGCTGTTGATCAGGGCCTGGCTCTCTGTGCTGCGGATGGTCCTCGTGAACTTGGCCGAGTGCAGCACCTTGTTATTCAGACCCAAATCACCGTCAAGAGGACATGTGCTAACTACGACACCGCTGGGCATGGTGTGAAGCGCCTCCGACTCCGATCCTTTGTCCGAAAACCTCGATCTCAGGGCAATCACTTGCGCGCTAGAGATGCTCTTGCCGTGGTGCATGCACTGGCTTGACGTCGGCTCGCCCGTCTCGATGACCGAGTGTCGTGCTGTGCCTTTTCCTGTGGTGGCTGAGAGGACTGAGCTCTCGACCTGGATAGTTGGGATCACGCTGAGCCTCGAAGCCAAGGGTTTAAAAATTCTGCTGGCAACATCGGGTGACACTGCGAGAATGACCCTATCAAACTTCTCCTCTGAAACTGACCCATCAGCTACAGATCGCCAGCGAATCTCGACGCCACCAGCAGGCTGATCCGATAGAGGCATGGCCTGGATTACCTGGGCGTTCAACCTCACATCCTTGATGCCCCCCGCCAACCTCAGTTGGACCTGGTTGACCCCTCCACACACAGCGTAATGCTGCTCCCCGTGCGACAATCGCTTATAGTTGACTACGTCACTGGCCGGAAATGCCAGGAGCTGATCATGGGAGCATGTCGACACGGAGCTCATCAGTGGGAGGAGATAGTGGGTAATGTAACGACGTGGCAACCATATCCTCCGCGAGTACTCGTCGAACGATTCCTCTCGCCCCGCGCAACCCGAACTCGCCGTCGACCGAGGCTGAACGAGAAAGCACGCGACCGAGAACCAGAAGTGGCAGACAATCAAGTACAAAATCTCGACAATGTGCGCTACAACCCCTCTCTTTCCAGGCCATGGCGGCGGTGTCTGGTGTAGATTCGAAGCGTGTACGAAATAGGTTCCGGGCTCGCTACCGACCGACAACGACGAGGAGTTATTGGCAGGCAATGCCTTGGCGAATACGAACAGGAATCGAATGGGGTGCAGTGGGATCTCGAGGTATTCGTACATGCGCATCAGGTTGGCATAGTACCCGCCGGCGCTCGCACGCATGGGCAGGTCGACTCGCTCAATGGCGCCGGTTTTGCCATCCTTGACAGCAACCGAGGCGGAGTCGAAGGAGAGCTTGTTGGACTGCGGACGGAGAAGACGATGCCTGTTAGCGACTGCAACACGAGGGGAACCAGAGCAGGGTCCTAGATCTCACCTGCTCAAACAACGTCACCGAGTATCGCTGGCGCTCGTCATTGTGCAGCAGATGGGCTGTGGTGAGGCCGGCAAGGCCAGTGCCGATGATGGCCACCCGAGCTTGCCCCTCTGTTTGGTGAGTAGAGCTTGCCATCAGTGACTGGGACTGTCGAAGCTGGCTGTAGCTATCGTCACTCAAGTTATGCGCCACCAGGATCCAGCAGCGGTGTGGGCAAAATCAATCAAATCAAAGACGTCTTATTGGGCGATGAACGGACAAAGAGAAGAGCCACTTGTGGAAAGTGCGGGCTCGACACTGATGCCGACCGCGAGGGGAGAGGGCAGGGTATGTATGTAATTATTATTTAAGTGAGTGAACTGATCTGCTCCGCGACTCCGTCCCAGGCCTCCGGATCACAGGATGGGCATGGGCAGCAGCGCAACGTCTGAGTGACGCACCAGATCCATTTTGGGCAAGATGATGCAGCTGGACACTCCCCTGAGCAGAGTCGTTGAGTCTCGGCAGCCACTGCCGCCGCTCCAACATAAAAAAAGGAGCAGGAAAAACGAGAAGCGATCTGCCAAAACGGGGCAAGAGGGCGTCGAATGCGAGTGCGGCGATGGTCTGCAGAGGTTAGACCGAGGCACACGCTCTGTTTATGGCGACTGCCCCTCCTTGGCTGCGGGCCAGCAGCGCTGGGCTAGCTGCCTAGTAGGGCACTACGGCCGCTGCCAGTGAGAGGATGGGTGCTAGCCTCAACGGCGGTCGGCCGCCCAGCAGGTGCAGTACATGCAGGGTGGTGGCTGTGCAGGCGAACGACGAGGGCATGATGCTCAGTCGGAGTCGGGTTTGGTGATTGAATTGCCCCGATCTCACGCATTGAAACTGGGCCTGACAAATCGAACATGAGTTGACCCGACCCTGTGAGCCAGTGAGCCATATGTGTGGTCATCGCCAAGGGATGGGCCACTTCTGGTGCGCTTCGCTATCTTATCGCCAAATCCGCGCCAGTCGTAGACGTCAGTGTGGTGTAAGTGAAGTGGGCTTTGCTCGTTAATAGCAAAGCCGTTGGAACAGCCATGGGCTAGGAAGGGCTGACGCCTTTCCCTTACGGCTTTCACGTTGCTAGAAACTCTAACTGGGCATCAATGTTTACCAACAAGTGCTTTTTTGACTCAGACATAGTGCTTCCATTGACTCGCACAGACTCCGCTCTGGTGTCGAACCGCCAGCCATCCTGTGCGATGAGCATGATCGCAAACACGCCCTACAGCTCTGCTGATACCGGAAATGATGAATTGGATGCTTACGAGTAGTTTGTAGCTTGCTGAAGTGCATCGGAATAAACTCCCATATTGCCATTGTTCGTGGCTGCTTGGATTGTAAGACACTCAAGTAGAAACCCCGGTTGTTGCATGAACCACCACGAGTATTTTCACACCATCAATTTTGCTAAGTGCAGCCTCGCTAAATACATACACCCAACCAACTTTTCATCAACCTTTAAGGTCCGTATACGCATAACGAGCGCCCGCATTCCAGGCTGCTGTTATATAAATTTACACCTGACTAGCGCTTCAAGTGAAAGTGCTGAGCTTTTTCGACCTAAAGTTTCGCATCAGCAGAGACACCATGCCTCGACAGTCGCCCAATATCATCATCACGGGCACCCCAGGCGTCGGCAAGACCACCCACTGCGAGGTCCTGGCCGAGAAGATAGGAGCCCGGCACCTCTCTGTGAACCAGGTCGTCAAGGACAAGGAGTGCCACGAGGGATGGGACGAGGAGTACCAGAGCTGGATTGTGGATGAGGACAAGGTGAGTGCAGATGTCAAATACTCACTTTTAAATGAACTGGGCTGTGGTTGACCGAAACCCTAAAAGCTTCTGGATGCAATTGAAGATGATGTCAAAGAGGGAGGCTGCATCATAGATTGGCACGCGTGCGATCTGTTCCCCAAGAGCTGGATCGACCTGGTGGTTGTCCTTCGTGTTGACTCGACCACGCTCTATGACCGTTTAAAGGCGAGGTGAGAATCCCTTCATGTGTCATGGCACTCACCTTGTCATTTTTAGAGCATGGAGATTAATATTTTATTAAACTAGAAACTACCCTGAAGTCAAGCTTCAGGAGAACCTGGACACGGAGATCATGGAGGTCCTGCTACAGGAGGCCCGCGATGCCTTTGACGAGGAGATCGTGATTGAGCTGCAGAGCACCACATCTGAGGAGATGGACAACAACGTGGACAGAATAGAGGCATGGGTTACACAGTGGAAGAAGGACAACGCCGAGCCCTAGTCTCGGCGATGCTTCGTTTCACGGCTTGAAAACAACGTGTAGCACAGAGAAGGGAAAGAAAGGGAAAAAAAAAAGGGGATTGCTTGGTTTCGTTCTTGGGCAGAGGCAACGGCGCAGGTTTTGTTTGGGTTAGACGAGAAAAAAAAAAGGGAGTGCAGATATGTCGAGACAGACACCTGCTTCTAAGAATTTATTATGTACTGGTTTGAAATGGAAGAGTTTCTATATGCTTTGCTTCATGCTCACAATTCTACCTTATCATCAAGATGAATCCGCCATCAAGCAAGTACGAGAGGCGGGGCAGTGAAATATTTATAAATGGGTCAATCTATGCTTAAACCGGGGCGCCTCGTTTGGACGAGAATCAACGACACAAGCTTCCTTATCAACCAAACATTTTGAAGAATCTGGTTCAACGGTGTCTTGCGTCTGATCACTTGGAAAAGAACACAATAAAGAATTAATTAGGTCCTCATCTGCGATCAAGCCGTGATCAAGCCAGAACCATGCCTACCCACGTCAACCTAATCACAGGCAATCCCAACAAGCTGCGCGAAGTCAAGGCCATCCTCGAAGCCGCCGGGATCGAGGTCCGCAGCCAGAATATCGACCTGGAGGAGGTTCAGGGCTCTATCGAGGAAGTAACAGAGTCCAAGTGCCGCAGGGCAGCAGAGCAGGTACGGGATGTCATCTCACCCACCTTGAATCACCCCCCGTGCTAAATCTTTGGAAAGGCGGGTGGCCCCGTCTTAGTCGACGACACGTCTCTATGCTTCAAGGCTCTGGGAGGTCTCCCTGGCCCTTACATGTATGTACACACCCATCAGAGATCCTGCTCTTTGGTTCTCCCCCTGACATGTATTCTCAACAGCAAGTGGTTTCTGCAAACACTGGGCCATGAGGGCCTGAACAACCTCCTCGCCGCCTACCCTGACAAGTCCGCGGAAGCTGTTGCTACCTTTGGATACTCAGCTGGCCCAGGACACAAGCCCATCCTGTTCCAGGGCCGTTGCCCAGTACGTATTCAACCCATCGAGATTTGACGAGTGTGGATTTACATCTAACCCCGTATCAAACCTACAGGGCAAGATTGTTCCCGCAAGAGGACCTACCGATTTCGGTGAGTAGACAATTTTGCGTTCTCGAGCAGTGTGTCTGAATCCTGAATTAACCGTCATACTTTCTATTCTAAAATTATAGGCTGGGATCCAATCTTTGAGTACGAGGGCAAGACGTGAGTTGGTCCCGTTCTCCCCCATTGCTCCCATCACGTCTAACAATCCCACTAGCTTCGCCGAGATGGACAAGTCGGAGAAGAACAAAATCTCCCACCGCAGCCTTGCTCTCCAGAAGCTACAAGACTGGTTCAAGGAGCAGAACAAGGGCTCTGAATAAATTCAATCGCTATGCATTCGATGGGCTGCTGGCAAGGCTAGTTACGAAAGGATTTGGTTAGTCTTCCAGGCAAAATCAGTTTTCTCGGCCGTGTTTATCTGGGCATACCATAAAATTTCAAACTCGCCAAATCGGCGGAGGTACCTGTTTCCTCGTCGGTAGGACTCGAGAACGCCCGACGCCTTGGCGGGCGGGTGTCTGAAGGGCTTGCCCACGAGGTTGGAAACAACGGAGGGATCTCGGTAGCCAGGGTCGAAGACTAGGAGGTTCGACTTCCCGTTTGTTTGTTTCTCGAATCCGACAATGGTCATTGAGTGGCCTGGATAGAAATTGCTTGTTAGCCCAAATCCCATCATGCCATCAGCCTGTGATCGGGCGCAAAGAAATTGTCCAAGTCCCACCTCGATGTTGGAAGTATATTGGCGGAAGTACAGTTGCGTGTACTTTCGAGTCTTCTTCCAGCAGGCCTTGTTGGAAATACCGCTCAATGGCCGCGTAGAGCAGGTTCCTAGCCACTGTGAAATCTGTATCTTTGAAAGCTTGAGGTGGGCATCTGTGTTGCCTATCAGTAACCATTTCCAGAGTTGTAACGAAAGGGAAACTCTTACGGAATCCCTAAACTCGAGAACATTGCCGCTGCCTGGAACATAGTCAGCATTCTAGTCTGTGGCCCTGTCTCAAGACCAGACTCTTGCTGCCTACCTCTGGCGTGCCGATATATTTCCTTGTTCCCCTAATACCACCCGTCTCAACTCTGCCCTGGGCGTTGAATCCATTGTCCCACGCATTTTCTATCAGATCCTGAATCTGGAAGATGGAAGGAAACTTGGGGCCAAACATGTTCGAGCCTTGCGCCCCCGATGCGATGATCCATGAAGTGAGCATCTGGATATTCCGGTAGCCGCAGAAACTTCCTTGATTATCCAACAACCTATTAGCCAGCTTCTTTGGATGGGTTATGGGTCATCCTGCTTCTCATCACGAACATACCTTCTCGTCTCGTCTTTGAAATATGTGTCACGCAGGGGCTGCACACATAGGCGTACTCAGTCGTGGGACATTGGTCCAGCAACTGCTGCAAAATCGGCACAATACCTGTTCGAGATGGTTAATGAAAAAGACGATTTTCCCTCAGTATGGTTCGAAACGGGGACGGAACCTTCTTTGCAGACGCCTTCATTCCGCTCGAGTATACTCACCAGCCATTCTGGCATGTGATTCTCATTATGGTGACGTCCCAAATCCGATTTCTGCGCATTAACAAGAAATTAGACATACGAAGAAACCTCAGGTTTAGTGATTTGGGAAGATGATGGGCGTACTCCAAGCTTCGTAATCTCCTTCAAAGGCCTGACTGAACTGTCATTCTCCTGCCCCTGCGAGCCGCTTGCTCTCGATTTGGTGGGCTTCAACTGCGACCCGCCGCTGCTCTCGGTCCTGCTCCTCTGGCGAGGCTTCCGGGCCTCGTGGGTTCTGCTCGGCTTTTTGCTGCCGAATATGTCTCTCCACGCCTGGACGATCCTGGGCTGGGAGCTGGGCGCGGCTGTCTTCTTGGTCGGCGTCCGCCTCCTGGACGACGAGCCCTCTGCTCCCGAGTGGCGATGGCGATGGGACCGGTCTCCCTTCCTCCTCGACTCCCTCCTCGGCGTGCTGCTGCTGCTCCCTTCTCTCTCCCTTGAGCGCTCGGGTCCTGCAGCCGTGCCTGCAGGATCATCCGGGTGAGCCGTGTCAGTGTGCTGATCCATGACGAAACAACCATCACCGTCAGCCAGAGTCCAGAACTAAGCAACGTGCACGGACAACACATACCATTATGAATTCATCGATCTCTCTCTCAGCACATCCACGTTTCTCATCCCCAACCATGGGGTATCGTATCGGAAACGCGAACGTGAATCGCGGCCCACTAGCCAATTACCGGGACGCTTACAGTCAACTAGACTGAGCCAGGGCCGGGCTGAAGGTGGTCTGTGAGCTGGAGCCGAAAGAAGAGGGCGTTGGCTACCTTGTGAAGGTTTTTTTAATCTTACTCCAGGACTGACCGCATTTTTAGAATGGTTTCCTGTCTACGTTGTATGGCTCTACGATGGATTTGTGCATGAAATGGGGACGCCGCGTCAAGCCTCGACTGCACTGAGTCACTGCCGGGCAGATGCGCCTGTCATACATCTTACCTACCTGCCATCCGGCAAATCAATGTGTAGGTGGCGCAGCATCAATGCCGTCTGCCTTCTAAGCCCAGATTCAGACACGGCAGTGATACCTGGCGACGGGCAATCCATACATATCCCAGTGCGCGCTCCTGATTGATTGGGCAAACAACTTCGTATCTGGAACGGAGGGTATGCAAGCTGCCGGTTCCCCGTATTTATCCCCCCTGTTGAATCACCGTCATAATCCGCATCAAACATTCACCATCGAATCATTATACCCGGCAGAGCAAGGCATGTATCACCCATTGGTAGAGAGCGAGCCTTCAATTGATTGTTCGTCTATATGGCATGTTTTCTTTTTATAGAAACCACCTCGCTTTCCCATGCACGCACAACCCCAACACACGCGTTTGACTTTCCTCCCACCGCCATTTAGTTCTTGGGCTTCTCCCTCTTGGGGAGGGCCTTCTTGGAGGTGGATTCCTTGGGGAGCTCCTTGCTGAAGGGGATGAACTCTGGCTCGCCGGGGAGGTACTTTCGGAGAACCTCAGGTACGCGCAGACCCTGAAGAAGCGATTTGTTAGGCTCGTGCTAGTTAAGAGGGGGGAACATGACGGGGGCATAGTGTTTCCCCAATTTGGGGGGGTGAATACTCACATCTGGTGTCTGGTAGTTCTCGAGGATGCAGCAGATTGTCCGGGTAGTGGCGCAGAGGGTCGAGTTGAGGCAGTGGACGTACTTCTTCTTCGTCTCCGTCTGGGTCTTTGCGCCGTAGCGGATCTCGAGGGCCCGGGACTGGTAGTCGGTGCAGTTGGAGCAGGACACGAGCTCCTTGTACTCGCCCTGGAAGGGGAACCAGGCCTCGAGGTCGAACTTCTTGGCGGCGGCGTTGTTGAGCGCCCCGGATACGATGGAGACGATCTGGTAGGGGAGGCCGAGGCTCTTGTAAAACTCCTCGGAGATGGAGATCATGTTGTGGAAGGCGTCCCAGGACTTCTCGGGGTCGGTGAGGAGGAACTGCTCGATCTTCTCGAACTGGTGCACGCGGTAGATTCCCCAGGCGTCCCTACCGTGTGATCCTGCCTCTCGGCGGTAGCATGTGCTGTAGCCAGCATACCTTTACGCGTGCTTCGTTAGACGCGCTCTCATATGTGGGTTTTTTTGGTTTCAACTCACTTGATGGGGAGGTCCTTGGCAACAAGCCACTCGTCGGCATGGTAGGCAGAGATGGGCTGCTCAGAGGTAGCAATGAGGTACTTCTCATTGTCGCCGTCAGTGACCTTGTAGAGCTCTTCGTCAAACTGCTCAAGCTGGGCAGTCTTGCCCATGTAGTCCTTGGCCATGAACTGGGGGGTCTGAAGGGGGTGTAACCACGCTCGCTGAGGAAGGAGAGGCCATAGTTGATCAGGGCCTGGTTCAAGAAAACACCCCACTGGCGCAAGAAGTATCCTCGGTGGCCAACAATCTTGACACCACGGTCGGGGTCGTATCCGTCAAGACGGAGCAGGACCTCGTGGTGTGAGAGCACTCCTTCTTTCTTCTCGACGGTGACGCCCTCGGGGGCCCATGTCTTCTCGATCTTGTTGTCGTCCTCGTTGGCGCTGACGGGGACGGAGTCGTGGACGTAGTTGCCGATTGTCTTGAGCTTCTTCTTCAGGAGGGTGTCCTTCTCGGCGGCGGAGTCGACGAGCGCCTTCTTCTCTCCTTCTCGAGGTTGGCCTTTTCTTGGAGGAGGTCGTCGGCGTTTTCCTTAGCCTAAACACACGCTTTGTGAGTAACTCATGTCCTACTTAATGCGCTTCACTGTCTGCACTCACCTTCTTCTTCGCTCCGATCTGCTTCTGCACGCCATTGATCTGGGTGTTCATCTGCATAGCAGCATAATTAGCTAACAAGATGGATGATTAGGCGATCGTTAACTCGTGGATTGGTAATTGGGAACGTACTTTTTCGGTGATCCTCAAAGAGGCTAATGATCTCGTCGACAATCTCAACTGGAGCATTGCGGCGTCGCTGGGATTCCCGGATCAGCTCTGGGTTCCCTCCGCGCTCCGTGATGAAGTCGTTTATGTCGAGCATTTTGGTGGGTTTGCGGTCGATTCTATACTTCGATTAGAAGGTAATTTCTTCGCGCGACAGTGTAAGATGAACGAGTGCGAGGGATGTCTCTGGTCAATTAGACGCTTTAAAAAGGATTTGCAAACAGAAGAGTCATGTCCGTTGAGTCATCCCCGTCAAGCAAAGAGAGTCTCCGGGTACATACCAAGTAATACTAGGCTTTTTCCAGGAGGCAAAGCCACAGCGACGGGCAAGACGAGCAATAGGGTCCAGGTTTAACCCCGAACAGACTCCTGAACAGTGTTGAGGTATTCTAGTTGTTGATCAAGAGTCTGGCTGCGAGATCACAATGGTGGGGTTGTTGCTACGCCCCACCCAAAAACTTCAGGCCACTTCGTTTCCGACGCGGGGTTCAATTTGTTTGAGTCTTATCGGGCTTAGGAGTCTCTTATCGCTACCACCAGGACATCGGCAGGTTGCGATCACCAGCTCGCCGGAACAAGCAAAAGAGGGTGAAATAAAGAGGTACATAGAGGATACAATAGCTCAATTACTGCCACGAGAGCCAGATCTTCCCTAGCGAGAGCTTGAATAAAATCTATTAAACTCTGAATTCTAAAAAGCCCATGCAAAACAAGACACCAACGTCCAAAAGTTTATTAAGATAATCCAACGTGACCAAAACCTCTTGTATGTGTACCAATGGCCAAAAATGACATGCCTGTTTCGTTTCGTAATCGAGAAGGCGCATAATACGTTCTTCATCTTCAGGGATCAGCTCGAGTGATTGTGGCTGCTTCAACCAATCCGTCGGGCCAGGCGCGCCTCAGCTTGTTGCTCTTCATCGGCGGCCGAGAAGTCGGTTCGGGTTTGAGAATGAAATGGGAGGGGCCAGCTCTGGGCCCGATCACATCAACAAGCAGTTGCTCTTCTGCGGCGGCTCTCCTGGGTTCTGGGACTTCTCGATCTCTCCGATCATGAGCTCGAAAGCCTTGGCGACATTCTGGTCGTACCGGGCGCTGGCCTCGATCCAGGCGCACCCCAGCTTCTCGCCGACCTTGCGGCCTTCCTCCTCGGTGACCTGTCGCTGCTCGGGGCGCAAGTCGCTCTTGTTTCCCACTATAACGACGGGGACGGTCTGGGTGCCCTGGTTTTTCGCGCAAGACAAGTTAGCCATTTTCTCTGTGTGGGCCGAGGCGGTGTGAGGAGAGGGCGTGTGCATACAAGGTTGTTCAGAATCTTGTCGTGAATGACCTGGACCATCTCAAGCGAACTCGAGGATTGTACCGAGTAGACTAGCATGTAGCCGTGAATGCCAATGAAGTGCTTGGAATTCAAGATACTGTATTCATCCTGCACGCAGACAATCATTCGTCACTGCGTTAGCTGGCTGTTTCACACCGAACTGGGGCCCTCTGGTGGACTGACCTGCCCAGCAGTGTCGACAATCTCGGTCAAGTATTCCTGGCCCTTGTACCGGATCGACTTGCTGAATGTGTTCTCAATTGTGGGATAGTAGCTGTCGACAAAGTGGCCGTCGACGAACTGAACCGCCAGGGATGACTTGCCTGCAGAAAAAAGGTGAAACCAACCAGATCAGCAGTGTTCAATTCGCACCAGGACTTGCGCCCCGAGTATCGCCTTGCGCCTCGTTGCTGAGGCGCCGAGGGCGACCTCGGCGTCGGAAAACAGACGAAAGCCCCCTTTTAGTTCAAGCAAGCGCCCTGGGTAGGCATGTTACTTACCGACAGCTCGGCTGCCAACAATGGCGACCTTCCGTTGCTTCGGCGCAGGCATTTAGGGCGACGTAGACGTGTGTACCGCTCTAAAGTACGCCGCAGGAAAGGAGATGGAATGTGCTCTTCGAGGCGATGTAACCCGTGGAGCCGTCGCTTCAGCCGTGGTTTGTCGTACCGTGTTTTAATGGTGGGGTGGCGATGATGTAACGGCGGAGAGGGTTTTTGGGGGGCTCGCGACTGCTGGAGGAGGGGCTCAGGGGGCCTACAGTTCAGTAAACTTGAGGCGCCAGAGAAGCAAAGCACAAGGTTGACAAGGACGCAGATATTGCTTGCATCCAATGCTGCCCGGCCGGTTTCAAGAGCAAGAATCCAGCATTCGGGGGACCCGCCTTGAGAAGGAGGCAGTGGCAACCAATCCACAAGGTTTGCCGTTATTATATTAGTCAAGCGAGACCCTTTTCTTGGCTCCAGTTCGGCTTGCAGCCAAGCAGAACTGCGGCGGTGATGGGCACGCTACCACATGCACGCTTCTGGCCCACATGCACGCCTGCTAGGCTGACAGTCCATGACTCGACGATGCGAAGACAGGCAAGAATTGCAGGTGAAACACCACGCCAGCGAACGGAATGCAGGTCATCAGGTGTTTGCGATAACTCAGTAGATATAAGGATATCATAAATGCCCCCCCCCGTGGTATGCATTTCCATTGCTAATCAAGCCCATTTCCTTCCGTCCTTTTCGCCTATACAAAGCACCCTTTCGTTTCCCTCTAACATAACGCAAGTGTTGGTCCGCACAGCCAGCAGCCTTCTATGCGCGATGCCGCTGAAGCTCGTTAACAAGTCCTTCTAACTCGTGCATTTTGTTGTCAACAGTGCTGAAAAGTCTAGAAAACTTCTGAATTGACTCAATTAGGTGGGTAAGGCCTGACCCGTTGTTGTGCTTCTGTATGACGCCCCGTGCCTGGGGGTCGAGGGAGAGATAGCCAAGAATGACAGCCAGGTAGCCAAGAGCAACGTTCACTTTCGACTGCTGCTCCGAGTCGGCCTATTCACACAAGTTAGCAAGTCAAACTTTCATTCGGAATGGTTTCCTTACATCATCAATTGCTTCGTGATTGCCCATGTACAAAGCTGCGAGCCTTTCCAAACTTGTTTGGTCAATAAGCGCCCTGGATGGTTTATGATGTTCTAGAATGTTTATTGTAACGCCAAGAACGAGTAACAGTTCGTTGTAAAGCCCGGCTTGGAAAGTATTTTTTTCAACGGCTTCCTGGACTTGCCGAATACCGTCACAAATGCATCGACTCAAGTGCCGTAATGTCCTTGTATTACCAAAGGCTTTGGCACCGTCCTCGACGTTCGTTGTATTTATAACCAGCTTCAATGTTGTAGTGACTGCTTCGCCTTTGCTCTTTCGGCCAATTCTCCAGAGTCTTCTGAAGGAATTGCGATATCTTGGATGCCCTCGCCATCTTTTGTGTTCCTTCGGTGGCTTCAATGCCCGCCCCCGAGCGAGATTCCAAAATCACAATAACGAGAGCCGTATCGGTGTCTTCTTCGGCCTCGACCTCGTCTTCTTCGAGGTCGTATGGGTCCTCAGATGCAATGATTTTCTCTAGCTCATACTCTGAATCCTGGATAACTTGTTCCAAATACCGGGTTTCTAGATAGCGGTGAAGAATTGAAAGAAGCTGAAGCGCCATGGTCCGTGGCGATAGCGAACTGGGGCGTTGCTGAAGCCAGAGAGGCTTTCGCAGAAGAAATGACTTTACTCCGCGAAGTGAAGCCAAACCCGCCTTGGACACATTCATTGCTCTTTGCGCAGCCAAAACGGTAATGTCGTCCCGAATTCGCAATAGCTCGCTGAGCATCTTCCCAACCCTTTCCTCAACAAGCCGCCTAAGAAGGTGAGGCGCGTTATTTGATGATAAAAACAACACAAGGCTTGACGTAAAAGCAAAACCACTGATAATGTCGGTCTCTTTTCCAATACCTTTTGCAATGGTATCGCGAGCGGCGTGGTCCCTAAACTGCGCTGCGAAATCATCCCGCTGCAGTTTCTGTGCAAGTTCCAATAATGAGTTGCGCCGCATTGATACCTGATCCCGAGCAGGAGCGCCAATTCTTGATAGCAGGTCCTCCATCTCATCGGCGAAACGGTTGTTTGCACCAGCACGGCGCAATTCGTGGATACTCTTGATTGCGGATTTGGGGCAATCGTCTTCGTCATCGTCCAGGTCGAAGTCATCCGCAGGAAGTGAAAATGGTGGGTTACTAGCACTAATTGGAGGGCTTGACAGTAGGGAATCCAATTGGGCATCAGCCGACAGACCGTAAGGATCATCGCCTTGCTGAGTATCCTCTCGAATGCTTCGGGCTTGGCTGTATGTATGCTTGATTTTTTTGCTTGCGGGCGTCTTCGTTTGCTCTGGCCTTGATTGAGACCATTCCATAGCAGTGCTTGCTCTCTGAGATGCAGGTGTCTGTGATCTGTGTCTGAGGGTTCGATCTCGGTCATCCTCACTTGCACTGGAGTCATCGGTTTCAGAGTCGGATTCCTCCTCTGCTTGGGAAGCAAGTCTATCGATCAACCGAGGCTTCCGGGCTTGTGTTTTGGGGGGCTCCAGCTTCTTGGTAGCGTTTGCGGATCCAACGGTCTTGAGTGGCCTCACAGGCATGCGAGCAATCGGAGCTGGGTTCGATGTCGTAGGAGGTCTGGGCTTCTTGTTCTGAATCTGTTCGAGGGGTTTCGGCTTCGGGATGATTTGGGGGTTGGGTTCAGATATCGGTTGTGTTGTTTTGAGGCGTGCGC
The DNA here is from genome assembly GCA_037952775.1 of Clonostachys chloroleuca. Classification (NCBI taxonomy): domain Eukaryota; kingdom Fungi; phylum Ascomycota; class Sordariomycetes; order Hypocreales; family Bionectriaceae; genus Clonostachys; species Clonostachys chloroleuca. Next base: position 16,444,237 of record JBANAY010000003.1, on the reverse strand, counting down.
TGAAGGAATTCGTTGGCGGACGTGCCACAGCGATACCATCTTCGACAAAGGCTTTCGAGTGGGTTCTCTTGCGCGCATCGCCATCATTCTCTTTTTGCTTCGCCGAAACGCGCGCTCTTCCTGTATCTATTGAGCCGCGATGGACATTGGGGGGTCGTGGGAGCGTCGCGGGCTTCATCTTGGGAGGGTTTGGTTTCCGTGGCGTTGGTGATGCGTCGGAGCCATCAGAGTCGGGAAAGTCGTAGGGATTCGACTCGGCGATTGTGTTCAAACTGCCAATCGGGCGACTCCGAGGAGCCTTGCCGTATGTAACAGCATTCTTCTTCGGGGCAGGGCCTTTGGGTCCATTTCGTGATGCCATCATGGTGGATCAAGCAAGAGCGACTGTGGTTGCGACAACGGATGAGACCGCGGTGAGAAGGAAAGACTCAATACATTCGTGCTGCGATTGATAAATTCTCGGAGTCGCCCATGCGACCTGGAAGTGGTGTGCGACTTTTCAAGGCCGGAGGGTGCGGGGAGCGAGAGCATCAAGAGGTTGAGGCAAGGAATATGCGTTTCGCGGTATACAGTGAGGCTTGATCAAGGCGATCCCTCCACCAGACTGACTGGCCGCGCTAAGGCAACTAGCTTACCAGCCTACTAAGGTAAGCTGTACGGCACTGGCAGGCGGGCGACAGGCCTTGCGCTAAGGTTCTGAAGGGAGCTGGGGTTAATTAGGCGGTTATGCACAAATTTTGTGCACGAAAGTGCAAGTAATGTAGCGTTTTGTACCTGCGGCCCTCGGCTTATCAGCTCCCACTGAACATGCTGCACGCGGATTGCTTTAATGCATAAGATTTGCCTCCCACTGCCTCCTCACGATAGCTGATACCGGATTGGGGAAGGCATCAACAGAGCTTGGAACTCTCCTCTTCCTTTTTGAAAAACCGCTGTTACAGGCTCGACATTGGTTCAACAATCATCAGCTTCTGGTCACTTTCTTCTTCTTTTCTCAGTCAATTCTCACCAAAGGGCTATAACGAGGCGGTAAGTAGTCTCCTCACAGAGTAAGTGAGACAGACAGGCTACAACAGCGAACCCCAGACCCAAGCCATGAAATTCGTTCGTCGAGGTGGCTAGATTGGCCTCACAGCTCCAACATGGGCAGGCCAATGGCTCTGCGGGATGGGGGATGTGAATTGTTCGAAAGTGGACTAACATATCACCGATATAGTCATGTCATCCGCTCCGGCTCCCACACAGTCCGTTGGACCTGAGTTCAGGTCGCAGGAGTCGAAGCCGACGGCCACTGTATCAGTCAATGTCGACGTCGAGAACGTCAAGGTTCTCGCTCAGACCCCTCAGTTAATTGCGCTGCTATCGTAGGTCTCAAGTCCCATATCAGGCTCTTGAAGTACGGAGGCTAAAGTGCGGGCAGCATGATCCGTAACAAGGATACTGACAGGGCCGATTTCATTTTTTACTCCAATCGCATCATCCGTCTGCTTGTTGAAGAGGGATTGAACCACCTTCCTGTCATTGAGCGAAATGTCACCACTCCTGTTGGTCACACCTACAATGGGCTCATGTTTCAAGGGAAAATCTGCGGTGTCTCCATCATGCGAGCTGGTGAGGCCATGGAGCAGGGTCTGCGAGACTGTTGCCGATCCGTGCGAATCGGCAAGATCTTGATCCAAAGAGATGAGGAGACTGCTCTGCCTAAGCTTTTTTACGACAAACTTCCAGAGGACATTGCACAACGCTGGGTCCTCCTCCTGGATCCCATGTTCGCTACCGGTCAGGCCCGCCCATCTTAATCAGCATAGTATAAGCGTAACTGACAATCATGAAAACAGGTGGCTCAGCTATCATGGCTGTAGATGTTCTCAAGTCCCGTGGTGTCCCCGAGGACCATATTCTTTTCCTGAACTTGATTGCCAGCCCTGAAGGTGTCAAGAACTTTGCATCAAAGTTCCCCAGAGTCACAGTTGTCACAGCATTCATCGACCAGGTAAGGCATCTCCGAGTTGCTTGTCAATTACCTATTTAACACTATTTTGATGTCGGTTCTAACATTTGTTCGCAGGGCCTGGATGACAAGAAGTAGGTCTGCTGCCAGTTACCACTGTGCTCCCACTAACTTTCTTTCTTGCAGTTACATCGTGCCCGGCCTGGGAGATTTCGGCGACCGCTTCTATACCATCTAATGCGGGGTAAGATTGCATTGGGATAGACTAGAAGAACTCGCGCCGTCGCATGGTTGACGGTATAGTATTCTGTGCTGGGTTGGGCTGGGCGGCATTAGAAAAGATGTATCGTATCATAGCTTCGGCTCATATCTCGTCGTCGCCCACAATGCCCTCGCCTTCGTATCGGTCATCGTCATCGTCTCCTGCTGCGGCTTTACTCGTCAGTCTTCGCCCAGGAGGTCTAGCTGTACCCGCGTATCCTTGGGCGCTGCTATCTTCCTTGGCAACCGCATCTATTGGAGTGTTAGTTTACGCCTCGAAGCTGTCCATATGCACTACATAGCACAAGATACTTACCTGCAGCATCGACCCATTCGCCATAGACATCAACAGCGGCAGAGAGATCTACGCAAAAGAAGGCAATGTTAGTGATTGATCCAGCGAATGCGAAAGCGAACGTACAGTTGACGGCGCATTGAAACTTCTGCCCACACACGCGACAGTCCAGTTGACCAACACCAGCCTTCTTGTCCAGCTTGACCGTAACTGAGCTCTCGTGATTGCAGAAGAGACAGGTGAAAACAGTAGGTAGAGGGTCGGCCTATCGAGGGCGCAAGAGTTAGTATTCATGGCGCGTAGAAAACGGTAACAGGCTCTTCAAACCCTTTTCGGACCCTGAGGGCCTCTCGACGACTTCTTGCGCTTTCCCATGTCAGCGACACCCAAAAGATTTCGCGCGCTTTTCTCTCGACTGAATCTAGCTTTCGCTACGAGACAATAACCGCCGAGACAATAATGCGTTCAAGGTTCTCGCAATCATGACAAAGTCGAGTTGGGTTGGACGAGGGCGCGCTGCCCACATCGTTCAGGTGTTGCTATCGATAAGCATTTTGCGGGCACGTGCTTATGTCGGAGCATGGCATTATCGGTATATCCGTCGTAATGCCTCTATAGAGTTGGCGTATCACAGACCAACAGACATAAGCCAAACGCTAAGCAGCATCATAACTAGGGGCATTCCTTTGTGCTAATAATACCTTTGTCCCGCCAGACGAATACAGCCATGGATAAAACAGTGATCAGAGTGGGGTGCGTGCTAGGAGTTTTCTCCGCATTACCTAGCACAAGGCATAACCCCACCGCTAGAAGGCAACCTGAATTGGAAGACTAATAACAATCCGATCGTGATCATGGGACTTTCAAAACACAATAACCCGCCAGTTTGAGCAAGCATTAACAAGAGCTCCCGGCCTATCGCATGGCGCCCAACCCTGAGCCGCCAAACCCGGAACCATCGGGATGAAAGCCCAGCGTAGACGTACCTGCCTTAGCACTCCATCTCGTGACCTGCTGAGCAACAGCAGCTAGTCCTAATTGTACCTATGCCTGATGACGCAGGTACTCCCAACTCCTGTTCTCACAAGACCAGATAGAGCCGGGCAGGTACTGGCTACCTCACACCTCATCACACATACATACATCCCTACCTCGATAAGGTTGGACTTGCCTGCAGCAATGGCGGTAAGTCCCAAGCTGGGTAACCTAACCAGCGGTGGTGCCTCCCCCAACCATTTCACTAGCACAGTGTCTGTCTCAGACCTGAATGGCAAACTGGATTTAACGTCGGCTCCTCCTCGCCCAACGTGTGCTTCCTTTCTCTACATCCCACCTACTTAGATCCTACGTCCCTCGGGATTTTTTCAGTCTGCGTGTGAATATACGTCCACTTGGTGTACACAAGTGGTGTCCAGTCCTTCGATTTCAACATGGATCAGAATTCACAGCAAAATGATCTCCTTGTTGCCACCATCCTGAAGCTCCAGGAGACCCAGTCGCAGCTTGTCGCTACGGTTGAGGCTCTATCTAATCGTGTGAACGTGGCATTCCCTGACACTGCCTCGCCCCCATTCCAAGCAACTCTTGTAGCCAGATCAGTGAAGAATGAGGACGGGGACGCCCAAGGCGCTATCCCGACATCTTCTATCGAATCTGTTTCTCGGGACGTTGAAGATGATGGTGGCAAGACTCAGCGATCATCGGAGGCTGCGTCCCCCGCCCAGAAATCCGCGTTCACGTCTCGTATTGTCCTCACGTAGGTGACAGACAGCATTTAATATCTTGTTCGTGCACTGATGACGTGAAGAACATATCCCAAGCAGATTGGTATCAACCCTCTTCCCATGGACTGGGGCAATCCCGACCCTTTGAAGAGAGGCCCTGTCGTTGTTTCAAGACTGGCAAATACTATTCGTAAACGAAACGGTCCGTCTACCCTTTTCCTTCGTCCCATGTTGAGCAAAGTTACTGATTTGGTTTTTGATCTATTAGCAATTGGAGCCCAGTTGGTTTCCCTCTGAAGAACAAGAACACAGGCAACTGAATTCTAACTCGAGTGTTTTAGCGGAGGTTCATACTCTACTTATTATGCCTTGGCAGTGGCCAGTAAAGAATTGAACATCGACCACAGGTTTGTGCCGGGTTTGTACAAAATGGGAGTTTCAGGCAATTAACGCTCGACAGACCAGATTTCACCAACACGGAGCCCGCCGTCAATGTTGGACCGTTCCCTCAGTGGGGTGACCGAGACAAGATCGTGGCTATGGATCCCTATGGACATTTGGCGCCATGGTTGTTCAAAGACATCATTGGAAAGGATGACGGTATGGGCGAGCTTCCATTTATACAAGGGAGAAAAGACGGGTACTGACTGTGACTTAGTTGACATCCGCCCAACCATTGCCATCACCAGAGCCCACATGAAAGTTAGTATTTTCTTGCCAAGAATAAAAGGCTCGTCCTCTAACATACTGCGAAGCTACCAGAGCTCGAGGAGAGTGTGAGGAAAGGCCGACTGTGAGTCCAGGGTGCCTCGTTAGTGGAGGGCAAATCTAATCCAGTGTCAGGGTCCCGGATGGGAAAATATGTTTGAACGATCTCGGCGAACTTGCAGTTACCAAATTCGCCGTTGAGCCTGTGTGTTTTAACATTCCTCTCGACATGGTCAAGAAATCCCACCATATCTAACATCTGCAGGTTTGGTATCTTCCCGGTGTTGCTGAGAGATTCGGGATTGGTAGGTGAGACCAAATGTTAGTTCCCGAGTGCTCGCTGACGATTCCAAGATGAGGGGACCCTCCGCCGCTCACTCTTCGAGCATACGGGTGGCAGCTATCCCGAGGTAGGGATCTTCAAAACACAACTCACGACACCCGCTAATTGGCCATAGCTCATTACACGAGGCGACTTGAAGCTCTTCCTCCCTCCAATCGGTATGTATTCATGGGAGTGTTGCTAAAATACTGGGCAGAATCTGACTCAACCAGGTGGTCTCACTGTTTACTGCTTCGGCGATCCAGCAAAGATGTCAGACGCAAAAGTGCGACTCTCTCTCAGAGTTCATGACGAGGTCAGAGTTATCCGTGATCTTCGTTCAGGCCACCTCACTAAATTATGATGGTAGTGCAACGGAAGTGACGTCTTTGGTTCCGACATTTGTACTTGTCGCCCGTACCTCATTTTCGGCATCGAGGAGGCCGTCAAGGAAGCGCAGAATGGAGGCAGCGGTGTCGTCATTTACTTCAGAAAGGAAGGCAGGGCGCTGGGAGAGGTGACCAAGGTACGTTGGAACCAGTTGACTTGACCGTGATATGATCACAAAACTAATCAGATTGGCAGTACCGTAAGTGACACATCAACTCCAGATTGACGCCCGATTTATACGTCTCGGATACCGCCCGCTCGAGTGCTAACTCTTATCTCTTTTCTCTTTATTAGTCGTGTACAATGCGCGCAAGCGAGGAGCCGATCGAGCATCGGATTACTTCAAGCGGACGGAGAACATTGCTGGAGTCAAAGACATGCGATTCCAGGCGCTTATGCCAGATATTCTTCACTGGCTGGGCATAACCAAGATCGATCGTATGCTCAGCATGAGCAAGTGAGTCAAAGCGAAGCGTTAGGCGCCAAAGTTGATAATGTTAACGATCTATAGCATGAAACATGATGCCATCGTGGGCCAAGGGTAAGTTGGTGATCAGAAAATACTTGAGACAACAATTGAGTATCACTTGATGTAACCCAGAGCTAAAACATGCTCCACAGAATTCCCATTCACGAGAGGGTGGAGTTGCCGGACGAGCTGATACCCGCAGATTCGCGTGTAGAAATCGACGCCAAGATTACAGCAGGTAAGATGGTCCCGTGGTCAATTGCCGCGATGTTGTCAGATCAGAAAGGAGCTCACGATGCGAAGGTTATTTCACCGCCGGAAAACGCCTCACGACAGACGAGTTGGAGGCAGTCCAAGGCAGGATTTGGGAAGAGTAAGTACTAATTCATAAACCAGTTCTTGGCTTTTTGTATGACGAATGCTCATCATTATTACGCAGCATCGATCACTGAGCAGGGGCGGCCAACTTGTCAGTCGGCATGCGCTCCGGCAAGGAAACAAAGTCCCAGATCATGATCAACACGTCATGGACTTTCAGGGGCTGTAGGCATACACATTTGGAAGCCGGGAAGATAGAGTGCATAAGCCACTTTCGATTGGTGGTAGAACGTTTGTGCTAGTGTATAGGGTAGGATTCTTGGCAGTGGAGGTAGATGCAAGGAGGCACCTTGGCGCACAAACAGCCCTTAGGATGGTAAATGAGAGACAATTACTGTTGGTTCCCCATTATGGCCCTTAAATCCGATGCTGGAATGACATGATGGCGGTTGGAAGCACTAACGAGGCTGACTTCAATGAAGCAATTAACGTGGAAATTATATTAGCCAACTGCAAGGATGACGACGGTGCTATGTACAACGATTCACCTTTGCGTTGAAATGAGATCACCTGCTCTACATGAGTAAGATGAGCTCCTCAAAAGGAGATCACTGATCAGGCTCTCACCGCACGGCACCGGGACATCGGATAGCTCCCTAGTCTGCACTGGCGAACCACTAACCACCACGTGCAAAACCGGGCCTGGTACTAGCAACGCAGGCTCAAGACTTATTCCTACCTACGTGGTCATGGGGAGAGCGTGATCTGGCTGGCCGCATACATACGTTAGAACAAGACCTTGGGTACTGGGGTGATTCGTCTCACCACTGCTGCTAGTTTGCGTAGCCCAACAGCTCGGATGCTTGGACAGCCTGTCAATCAGTGCCTGGGAGGGCCAATCCGACGTTGTAGCGGCAACCATTACCGCCCCGTATGTCCCGACCACCACCACAGGCTGGGAGAAGGTCGGGAGCCTGGCGTTGGGGTGGTCCCCAGGCGGTAGGCAATAAATCGAAAAGGGCAGCCTGCCTGGCCCAATAGACCAGCGGTCTGCCCCATGAACACGAAGCCCGGCGGCACGACCCAGACCGTGGGTTTCCCTTTTCGACGGTGCAGCGACCTTTACCGGTCCGAAGATGGGGGTGCAAGGGAATTTCCAGGGAGCAAAAAGTCAACCAGGCACCACCTCACATGCTGTGAAAAGCGAGTTGGGTATCAATGGCGAGGCCTGGCGGTACGTGTGAATGGCCATGGTGGGAGCGGCCCCCGCACACTGCCTGCGAGCGTGCATTAAAGCGAGGCGAGCCAGCAATTAGCCAGTGCGCCCATGTCAGCGGCTTCCACCCGGTTCCCATCTTCCAGGCCACACCCCTCCCAGCCCCAGCCCGAGGCGCGGCCACACACCACGAGACACATGCGGTGACACGGGCATCTCCAACAATGTCTCGCCAGGTGGCGAGCGGGCTCTCTGTGCTCCATCCAGCCTGCTTTCGTTCAGGGGGAGGGGTGTGCGGGCACTGCGGAGGTGGCCGGCTCCCCGGGATGGAGGGTCATTGACTTTAGGTCGACGGACCTAGATATTCCAAGCTCCTCGCACATCTTGCTCAAGCTTGTTCACGTCTGTATCCAACATTGTTTTTGTTTTCAACATAGCGCATCCATTCCTAGCCGTGCAATTCACGTCTCTTGACCCCCAAAAGCAACCTACCTGACTGCCATTACCCGGCCTGGATACCCATCAACTACCCGCCGCCAAAATGTACTCCAGCAGATCAACCCGGAGGGATTCCCACCCGCATTCATCCAATCGCCAGCGCCCTAGACTGCTACGATCGACAGCTACAGAGCCATCCATTACTGCATCCAACAGTTTCCAAGCTTCACTAGTCAGCCCCAGCTCTCCACAGCGAGCATCAGATCTGCTTAGCAAAGTTGCCATCTATCCTTCATCAACACCTTGCGGGATGGGTTCAGAATCATTAGTCCATCACTCACAGCCCGTGACAATCATTGATCGGGACAATCGTGGTGAGACTGATAGTGCTGAGATCTCTCGACTGAGCAGCTCAATATCTCTGTCCGGTATGTGAACATCGATTACATCCATAAAACGAACGAGCAATTGCTGACATTCCACGTCTCCAACAGACTGCTATTTTAGCTTTCCCAGCTTTGACAATTGGGAGAGCCCAAAGGCAGAGGGCGAGAAGGAATCTTATTCCTGAGTAGCCAGCCCTGAGAAGCGGGCGCTATGCCATGAAGCATAAAAAAATCAAAAGACCATGTTCCAAATTCCATCCCGGGCTCTGAAAGAGAGAGTTTGGGCAGAGGAGAGGCTTGAGGACGTTAGCGGCGAGACACTCACAAAGGATACCTGCCTGGTATGGCGAGAGTAAGGTCGTTTCATGAGCTACGAACACGAGCGTGCCACAAAACGCTGCTTCACTCTTGGGAGGAACGAACATCCTCCACACGGGTGACAAAACAAGGATTCCAAAAATTCAGATTTCCAGAGCCCTCCTCCCACATCAGAATGCCCAGAAATGGGATGAAGTGGAGTTGGTGCACCCATGAGATGAAATGGGGCTGTGGCGGAAGACGATGGAGAATCCGAATGTAAGAGAAGGAAGATCATCACGGCAATGTGAACTTCGCATTGATGGTAATGACACTGGATACGGGAGGCGACGGCCCAGGCCTGGGACCGGAAGGTTCGAGCTTGGTGATCACTCCCGAACCGAAAATTTGTACATAACAAACAATATCTATTTTCTCAAGATGGGTGGTAACACTGCTTGATGAACGGTCGGACATCTCCATGTTCTGGAGATCGTCTCCCTAGTAAAACTTAGACAAATGTGACCTCGATGTGGCTAAACATTGCCTTCGAGACTTCTTGTGTGGTCGTATTGTGAAAATTAGAATTTCTAGACGCGTGGCGCTTGACCTGTCAAGGACGTGACACTGCATGGTGCGAGTGGGATGGTGTGCTACTACTGCCAGTCGTACCTCTTCTGGCTCGTCGCGTAAAGAATTGGGTGACTAACAACTTCTGGTGGTGGGCTTCTCTTCCTGGACAAAAAGCGGAGGTGCGGTCTAGGTCACGTGCAGAGACATTTTCTGACCACAAATTGGGTTTTTTTTGGTGGGTACGGAAGAATCAATGGCCCGACTTTTTTCCCATGGATTTTGGCTCGCTTAGACCTAAGGCGAAGCACACAAGAATTGAAATTATTTCGCCCCTCCACCAATCCCTCCACAGCATCTTCAGATTCCAACTGTGCAACAGACACATAGCCAGCAAACATGGCGGTTGGAAAGAACAAGAGACTCTCTAAGGGCAAGAAGGGCCTCAAGAAGAAGACCGTGGACCCCTTCACCCGCAAGGACTGGTACTCGATCAAGGTATGCGCGACTCCGTCAAATTGCCAAAACGCACACGAGCGATCTTGAATGCTAACGCAATTGCATCACAGGCCCCCCAGCCCTTCAACATCCGAGAGTGAGTCAAATCTCGACCTGACGGCAACAATTTTGGGAATTCGGCAGCATTGGTTGCTCGCCGTGGGAGGACTTGAAGTTTAGAAGAGAATTGTGGCTGACATTTTGGGCGACAGTGTTGGCAAGACCCTGGTCAACCGTACCACCGGTCTCAAGAACGCAAACGACGCCCTGAAGGGCCGTGTCGTTGAGGTCTCCCTCGCCGACCTCCAGAAGGATGAGGAGCACGCTTTCCGTAAGGTTCGCCTCAGAATCGACGAGGTCCAGGGCAAGAACTGCCTGACCAACTTCCACGGTCTGGACTTCACCTCCGACAAGCTGCGATCCCTCGTCCGCAAGTGGCAGACTCTCATTGAGGCCAACGTCACCGTCAAGACCACCGACGACTACCTCATCCGCCTCTTCGCCATCGGCTTCACCAAGCGCCGCCAGAACCAGGTCAAGAAGACCACCTACGCCGCTTCCTCTCAGATCCGTGCCATCCGTGGCAAGATGATCGACATCATCCAGCGCGAGGCCTCCACCTGCACCCTTACCCAGCTCACCTCCAAGCTGATTCCTGAGGTTATCGGCCGCGAGATCGAGAAGGCCACCCAGGGCATCTACCCCCTGCAGCACGTAAGTTTATTGCACCCAATTGCTTTTTGCCAATGGACGCCACGAACAGCCAGACTAACATCTCTTTTTTCCTCAGGTCCACATCCGCAAGGTTAAGCTGCTGAAGTCCCCCAAGTTCGACCTCGGTGCTCTGATGGCACTCCACGGCGAGTCGGCGACGGACGACGCGGGCCAGAAGGTTGAGCGGGAGTTCAAGGATGGTCCTGCCCTTGCTAGCGTTTAAAGTGTGTTTTACCGCGTTTAGAGGGTAGGAGTCGGCAGTGGAAGCATAGGGATTTTCGTGATAGACGGAATTCACATTTTCCCTGGCATTTTTTCGGTCATCACAAATGGCGTATGGGGATTAGGCATCATTCCCATGTGAAATGGTTAAAAAAGGCTCTGTTAACGTCGTCTAATCCTAAAACTGTGAAGATGTATGATGAAACCTATCTTTGAGGTATGCGGTCCGCTCGTCTATGTAAGCCCATCCGTTTGCCTTCTATTGCCCAATCTTCAATCCCCAATAGTGATATTTACGACGGGAGGGTTAGTTCCACTCCGCACCAGGTGTTTTACACGACTCTAATCCTTAGTAACCCCCATATTTTTCGATTATTCCTGTGGCGAGAGAAACTCGACGATGGCTAGAAATTGTGAATTGTCAGCCCGGAATTGCTCCATTATTTTCTAGGGCTCGTTCACCCGTTTACCTTGTCTGAACGCCTCGGGTTGCTCAGAGATGAGCCAATGGCCCGCGTCGATGTCGACCAACCGAAAGCGAGGGAAGAACTGGCCTATCAGAGGCAGAACCTCGTCCGGGACGTACTTGCTCTTGGTCCCGCGGACGAAGAGTGCAGGCTTCCCGAAGCGGATCTGGTTCGGGTCCTTGTAGGGGAAGTCTCCCAGGTTGTCGAGGGAGCGGCCGAGCACGTCCAGCGGGACGCGGAACTTGGTGACGTCCTCCCCTGGGGGGCGGTAGAGGTTACCCAGAAGGAATTGGCGGATGGTGATGGACTAGAATATTCAATGCGGCTTTAGTGACTAAAATGGGAGAAGAGACTATTTGCCTGTTTGCCGTTGATGACAAATTGATAAGTTGAAGTAACTCACCTCCTCGTACTGCTTGAGAATCTCATCGGCCTCGGCTTGCCGCTTACAGTTGGAGGCATCGATCTGCTTCATGCCCCGGACGTAGTCGGCGAAGCCCTTTCCGAGGCTCTTGTCGGAGGGAGCGTTGTCGACGGATGCGATGTTGGCGACGAGGTCGGGGAAGCCCAATGCGAGCGCCATGGCTGTCTTTGCACCCCTTTGAGCCGGTGTTAGTTTCTTACATGAAGCCAAAGCTTTCTTGTACCGTTCAGAGGAAAGATTGTTTGGCAGGAAGGTTGATAAAAACCTACATGGAATGACCAATGACGGAAGACTCTTTGAGGCCATTCTCCCGGATGAAATGTGCCACGTCCTCGGCCATGGCGGTATAGTCATGGCGTTTGTCATGTGGTGACTCGCCATGATTTCTCAAATCCTGTGAAAGGCGATGTTTAGAACAGCCTCCAACATAAAACGGCCCTCTAGCTTCGAGAGGTAGAAAGAAGCTCACCAAAGCATAGACATATCTGCCCAAGTCTCTCGCCAGGGCTCTGATAATTTTTTTACACATTAGCTCAATGGATAACCATGATGAAAAAATAGACGACAACACACTTGCTGATAGCCCTGTTATTCTTTTTGGAGCCGAACAAACCGTGGAGGAATAGGATGGGCTCGTTCTGCTTGTCCGTCCTGGGCTTCGCCGGCTCGTGCAAGTCGTAGGCCAAGGGGCTGACAACCTGCACTGAGGCATACGACCGTCTTGCGGCGGCTATCGCGGGGCCGGCGACGCGGGGCCGGATGAGGCTGTGGAAACTCATTGGCGATGCGGCTTCTGAGTTCTCTCTCTTGCCTGCGGGTTTTCAGAGTATGTTGGAATATGTCATCGATCTTGGAGCAGGGATTTGAGGCGAGCTTTCCACCTTGGGACGAGCTGGGGGGCTTTGAGTCGCTGCCGGCGAATAAAATGTCGGCTTTCGGGTTATTTCAGATTCGGCTTCTTGGCTTGGTTGCACCTACCCTATACCGCTACGGCAACTACGTGCTGGTATCATTATAGCTAGAATATTCTTGAATGATTTATTATACTGTTAGGGATGGATAGAGAAGTCTTTTTTTTAGTAGCTGCTCCTTTGAAAACATAATACCATCTGAAATCAGTATTTGATTAATTCTGTGATCAAAAAGGTAACTGTGGGTATGTTCGATATTATGTACTTATGTTACATGTGTCTGGCTCGTCTTGAAACCCTCTTGCCCTAACCATTAGTCTTTGATATGATAGCTTGGTTTGATGTCTATTCAAGGCTGATAGTCTCGCGTGTTTGTATTTTTATCGAAATACATCGTTTCTGCTACATTTCCGTCTTCTGAGAGGTTGGAGGCATTGTCTTCTATCAGCACGGCACTGAGGTTAATTTTAGCCAGGATTGCCTTGTCTAGAATTGAGAATTGATCTGATTTAGAACTTTTACCTTATTGGAATTGCCCTAGATCTTCATCACTTGGCCTCCTGTTTAGTGATTGGCTTAATAAACGCAAAACATGGCATCACATGTGCCGTAGACTAGTATTTGTCTATTTATTCGTTCTATATTCTATATACAGGATATTGGTATTATAAGATAAAGGGAAACCCCCCTTAATGAGAACTGCTTGCTTAGTTGCTCGAGTCGTAGAACCTCTCAAAGGTGCGCTTCTCGAGGTCCGCCTCCCCCGTGCCGGCGTTCTTCCTGTGCATGAGGTTGTTCCTGCGGAGGTAGACCCTCTTGGCGAACTTCCACGTCTCCGCGCCGGCGAGGAAGAAGAAGGAGATGGCGAAGATGACGCCCCACTCCTTGCCGATGGGGCTGTGGAGGAAGACGACCTTGTTGATGACGGGGATGTAGATGGTGGGCACGGTGCTGAAGAAGCCGACGAGGACGGACCAGAAGAGGAAAGGGTTGCGCCAGAGGCGGAGGGCCCAGCCCTTGGGGTTGGAGATGATGCCGTCGAAGAAGGAGCGCCGGAAGTCGACAAGCTCCCAGGCGAAGATGGAGAAGGCCCACATCATGACCGTGTAGCAGGTCGTGCGGGAGCGGAACACGCCGTGGCACTGCTCAGAGTACTCCACGTTGCAGTTGTGGCCCAGGTTGCCGTCGTAGAAGCCGAAGAGAACGGTGGAGAAGGAGCTGAGTAGGGTGATGGCCATGATGATGCCGTATGCGACGATGTCAGCGATGAACTCGGGGGTGAACACGCCGTACTTGAGCTGTGGTGGTGAAACATGAGTTAGCAAGAGTCAATAGTCACAAGACTTGTAGGGGTGGTTGGTACTTACGCTTTGGGGAGGGCGTCGAAGGATATCCGGGGACGCCGACTCGAAACCGAGACCTGTCTCAGTGAACGCACCGGCGACGAGGAGCATGAAGAGGATCTCGACGGGGGTGACCTGGAACACGGAGGTGCCGCTGTCGTCCTTGTACATCAGGCCAATGAGAAGAGTGCATACGAAACCGACGTTGGCAGCGAGGACGTGGAGCATGAACTTTTGCACATTGTCGAAGATGCGGCGGCCCTCTTCGACAGCGTTGAGGATACTGGCGAAGTTGTCGTCGCTGAGGATGATGTCGGACGCAGACTTGGCCACATCGCTTCCTCCGAGACCCATGGCGATGCCGATATCTGCTCGTTTCAGACTGGGGCTGTCGTTGACTCCATCACCAGTCATGGCGACGTAGCAGCCTCTTCTGTGAAGGGCATCAATCATGCGGACCTTGGTGGATGGAGCGCAACGGGCGACGACCAGGGGCAGTTCAGGCAGCCGGTCAACTTCCTCATCGGTCAGAGCGTCGAATTGGTGGGCGGTCATGACAAGGTTTTCCGCAATGTCGGCGCGGAGGAGGTCAGGGCGCGAAGGAAGAATACCGACTTCGATGGCAATGCTGCGCGCAGTCTCCGGATGGTCACCAGTGAGCATGTGGACCTTGATATCGGCTTGGTGGCACTTGAATACACTGGGACGGGACTCCGGGCGGGGAGGATCGTAGATACCGACCAGGCCTCGGAAAGTAAGGCCATGCTCATAGTCGTCTCGGTGGAGTTTCCCTTGCCGAGCGTCCTCGTCCGAAACGGTTTGCGAGACTGAGCTGTTGGCGAGGGCGAGGACGCGCAGACCTCGGCGAGCCAGCGCCTCCATGTTCCTCAGGATTGCCGTCTTGAAGTCTTCTGTCAATGGAGAAAGGTCACCGTCGGCTTGGGCAAAGGTAGAACAAGACTCGAGAACACGTTCAACAGCACCCTTGGTGAAGATTTGAAGGCTTTGGTCACTCTTGTTTCGGCACAGCATGGACATCTTCTTGACCGAAGAGTCGAAGGGGAACTCGGCCACGTGTGTCATGTCGGAATCGTCGTTCAGGCCGGAGCGCCCGAATCGTGCAGCGAAGACTTGAATGGCAATCTCGGTTGGGTCGCCATTGGCTTCCCAGCGGTCCTCATCAGCAGCCTTCTTGACAACAGCCAGATTAGCGATGGAGGCGATATCCAGGTAGTGCTTGACGGCAGGGTGGCTCTCTTCACGGGGCTGGACGGGTACACCCTCAGCCTTGTGTTGGGCGTGGCTGGGCTGATGAGGGGTGAGCGTAACGTCTCCAACTTCGGGATTGTAGGGGTCATTGCTGGTATTGACGGAATATGTTCCATGGAAGGGAATCCAAGCCATTCTGGTGACCATCTTGCCCTGCGTTAGTGTTCCAGTCTTGTCAGAGCAAATGTCTGAAGCGCCTCGTGTTAGCTGACATTGTTACATCATGTTTGTACGTACCATGGGGCGTGTGAGACTTACTGGTAACACCTCCAAGAGCTTCGAGAGAGCGCATGTTGCGAACGACAACGTTTCTGCGCACCATGACCTTGGTTCCTGCGGCCATGGTGACCGTGAGAACAAGAATCAAGGTGACGGGAAGAGTACCAAGAGCGGTGGCTACTGCGTAGATGATAACATCACGCTGGCTGGAGAACTGGATTCGAGATTCTGTTAGAGTGCATTGCACTTACGAAGGGACTGAGCCAGAGAAGCTGTATCCTTACCTTGTTTGCTGCAAGGACGATAATGGCGCAGACAATTGCAATTCCAAAGACATAAAGAAACAGACGGGCGAGCTTCTGCTGCAGAGGAGTTCCGACAGTGACGCCGAGGAACTCACCCAGCCAGTCCCGGAATGCACCCAGACCGAACATGATGTATGCGCCAAACGAAGCCTTTCCGTTCTCATCACGCTTGAGCTTGCGCTTCTCGCCGCCCTCTTCTCTCAAAGCAGCCGCAATGGCACCGATTTCCGTGTTCATACCGGTAGCAACAACCACAGCTCGGCCTCGGCCCTTCGTGATAATGCTGGAGGAAAAGACGATGTTGATCCGATCACCAGGCCCTGTGTCCTCATCCAGAATGGCCTCGGGATCCTTGCGCACAGGCAGACTCTCTCCGGTCAAAAGAGCCTCGTCTGCCTCGAGATTGACTGCTTCGAAAACACGGCCATCGGCGGGGACACTATCGCCAACCTTGAGCTCAATAATGTCACCAGGAACGAGCTGCGAGGCATCAACAGTCTGGGAGCTGCCATCACGGAAGACACGTGCGGAAGGGGTGCTCAAGGATTTCAGCGAGGCAATGGTCCTGGCGGCTTGAAGATCTTGAAAGAAACCAATGACGATGTTGATGAGAATAAGAGCAGCCAAGACACCGCCCTCGATCCAGGCGTGAATAGCGAAACTGGCGGCTAGTGCCAAGAGAAGAACCTGTTTACGAATTAGAGAGAGTGATGTGTGAAACTGGACGAATTTCCTTACCAGCGTCATAGCATTGACCACTTGGGCAATCAGGATCTGGAGCGGCTGTACGCCCTTCTCCTCGCCAAAGTTATTCGCTCCATACTTTGCCAAGCGAGTGGAAGCATCTTCGGATCCCAACCCGGTGGAAAAGTCGGCTTGAAGCTCGTCCCTGGCTTGGTCATAGGCGAGGGTATGGGCAGGTCGGGAAAGGATATTGTTGTTGTTTGGCGTCGACAGCTCAACTTCGACGCCGGAAGATTGCTTTTCAGCCATGGCTACCTGCTCACCAGAGTGAATGGGACTAAGGGAAAGCAAAATATTAGAGGGGCTCCGACGCCGAGAGTAAAAACGCTGAGGATGGACGAGAAAGACAACCTCTAGTTGGGTGGATGGTCACGAGTATTTATCTCCCTATGAGCCGGCCGTGGAGGATGGGGAACTCTCCATCTTAACCGCCGCCGCCATTGCCTCTGGAGATTCATGAGTAACTACATGGTTTGCCAGGCAATGCCCTGTCTGAGTATGGCGATCTGAATCCATGGAGACCCATTCTCCGATGCCCTCTACGCCCGGAGTTCGGTTACGGAGATCTTTGTCGCTGTCGAATGCCTAAATGGGCAATGGTGCGGCTCCGATTTTTCTGGAATTCAATTAGCTCGCCGGTAGGGTTCTCTCCCGTCGTAAGAAACACTGGCACTTGGCAGAAGAAGGTGAGAAGCCAACTTTGTTTGATGGCGATGGCGAGATTGAGTTTCCTCCGCGCTAGGCCAAAACAGACAATTCAACGAGAAGATGCCGCGAAGGTCTCCGCTAAACCGAATAAGGCATTTCAACGAGAGCGCCCAGAGTGCTTATTGAGACCAGGGAAGAGTTTGCTGAGCCTTCTCCCCACTGAAGGATCCATTGTTCCTCTTCTCGCACCTGAAATCTCACAGCTCTGTTTCCAGCCATCTGTTTCCATTGACCTTATGCTCGGAATCATACGTAACGAGAATTGAATGTTGCATTCGAGCTTCGCGTTTTCCCGCTTCTTGAGCCCCGTATCTGACTCATTTGATCCTGTCTATGTCGTGAACATGAATATAAACGGCGAGTCGCTGTCATATACCAGAAGTAGTAAGGCAGTCTCGCAGCTGGATCGGACAATCGTGGATCGAGCTCTATTTGGAGGGCAAGAGAGTTAACCTGTAGACTGGTTAGGACCGAGATCTCGGGCCGTACGAGGCTGCTTTGGTCTGATACTGATCATGCATGATATCACCGGGGCGCGGGATGCCTTGCCGAACCATGCACTCTCAATATCCTCACTTATCTTTGGTTTCCAGGCCATCTTGTATACTAAAATAGGTAGTCGAGATAATGGTGCGTATGAGCTTAGCCCGTTTGATTCGCGATACGCCACGCTTCATCCTGGTTCTAAAGTTGTTTGATGAATGAACAAGCCATCGTCAACTGGTTTGGCCCTTGGCTTAGCTTTGTCGTGACTTCTCCTATCTGTCACCCATAAGTGGCCCAAGGCCGAAAAAGCCTCCAGTACCGATTTGGTCAAGGCATTTCCCTTTTCATTAACGATCTTGAAAGCTAATCCCTAGCTTGTCTTCATGAACACGGACATCGTGGGATTGGAACCCAGACAGAGGCGTCTATGATGTTAGAGAGACATCAACGTCGAGAAGCTAGGATGACAACGTCCGGGGATATTCAAGAGCCAATGAGAAGAGTTGGGTTTCTGCACCTCACTTCTGGACTCTGTGTCTTTCCCAGTTCCAGGAAGAATTCTCATTGGGATGACTCTAGCCGGTGACCACTCTGTGCTGCTTTTGCCCTCATGCCCAAGAACCTTAATTCTTGGGTTTGGGCGTTGCCCCCCATGTTCGCATTGACCATCACTGTCGATATGTCGTTAGTAGTCAACATATGCTCATTATGACTAATATGCTATGACCAATATGCCTTCTTATAAGCAAGAATGTGTGGGAGCAGTGGCAAATGGCTTTCTTTTCCTGGAACCAGCCTTTCCTTGGGCTTCGGGGGGTGCCTGTTGGCCAAATAAAGTGCTTTAACCCTAGGTTGAAATAAAAAGTTGCGTTCTGATTAGTCGTTGGGGATGCTGGGGCTGCTATGAGCCCGCGACTCTTGCTATGGGTTGACCTATCTAAGAGCGAGCTGATGGCCGAAGGAAAGGAGCGATTGGAGCCTGAGTTAAGAAGGAGCTTGATCTGTTGTGGCTATGCATTACGTGGAGTGGAATACTGCAAAGGGATGATGATGAAAGAAGGGGATAATGGGCCTTGAACTTGCCTCGTACGAGGCCGACACTTGAGACCAAAGGGGACATGAGGCGGTCAATGTAATTTAGTATTTCGTATGGTGTTCTGTATGCTCTTCCTAGATGAGCATGTAATTCTGATAAAATACGGGCGAGTACGCATGCCAGCTTAGATTGACATCTCCCGTCTTTTGCCGCTGTGCCCACAACCCACGGACAGACGAGCCGAACCTCTCCCACTGCGCCATCCTCGTGTTGACGCCAAAGAAATCGATACACCTCAGCATCCGCTGCTGCTGCTGGGAGTCTTGCGCCTCAAACGCGGTGATGGCAAGCGGCCAGAGCAGCGGTAAGCAGATCTGCGGGGTGACGGTTTCCAACGCCTCGATATGCTCCAGAGCCTGCTTCACGAGGCCCTGCACCTCTTCTACGGGGACGGCCTTCATCGTACGGCGGAGGTAGATGAGCGCAGCGTAATAGTATGTGTAGCCGTGGTGATACATGAGTTGCCCGTTCTCATGGCTCATCGAGGAGGGGGCTTGCGAGGTGTCATGAGGAGAAGTTCCAGCTCCAGGCGATCAAGATCAAAGGTCAAGACATCGCTCGTTTGCGTCGACGCCGGGCTTTCTGCCGTTTGCTGGGCCTTCTGCTGGATGATGTTCATGGCGTGAATCACTTGCAGGATGGGTTGCGATATGCCGTAGATGGATTCAAGCATGTAGGGCTGCGGTTGGCTTTTTAAGTCGTACCGGAGATTCCATCCGTAGCCGCTCCGATCTCCGGGAAGAATTTGGGACTGGATCAAAATGGCCATCGAGATGAACATTTGATAGATGATGGAGGCTGACTCTGTCTGATGCCAAAACTCGAGGCCAGTATGGTTGACCCATTCCACGGCACCTCGGATGTGCAGACGCCACGAAGGATTGTGAACGGTAATAGTCTCGGTGTAGAGGCACATGATTAGGGAGGCGAGGATCGAGATGTGCTGATTCTTGTCGTCGGAGCGTATATTCTGACTGAGATGGGCAATCCCCAGATTATGATGCTCCAGACCAAGATTGCCGTATATCCTTCTCGACTCGGGGTTGGTCTCCGTCCTGGACAAGTGAAAGCCGCAGGCGGAGCATATCATGTGGAAAAGAGCCACGGACCCCGTGGAGTTGTTGGCATCTTCACGGGCACCCTCTAGTGCCAAGGGCATGAAGATGGTCCGGAGGGGATTGTGGATGCCAGGAACGGGGGCCAAAAGGTCACACAGGAGCAGTGTCCAGTGCTCAAGAAGCTTACATTGACGTGCCGGGTCGGGGAGAGTATCCAGATGCCTCAAGCCTGGCCGGTCCACTTGCGCCAAGTCGGGGGAGGCGCTCCGGTGACAATTGGGGAGCCAAGAGATGTCATTATACGGAAGCTCGGTACTGTGAATAGTAGCTGATTGCTCTACTCTTGCGAGGACGCCGTCTTGGATAGAGTGCTGCTGGGCATTCCACGGAGATGCAGCTGAAGAGCCCCCGGTGTTGTCCCATTGGCTTGGCACCTCACCCGGAGAAGGCAGACTGGCTGTTTCAGGGTTTTGTTGGTCTCTTAAAGATGTGGCCTGCCCTATTGGTGTTGTCACAATGGCCTGGTCATCATGAGTATGACGAACAGCGACTTGCGGCAGAGGAGTATCGTTTCCCCAGTTTTGCGTGTCAGCGTCGCTGCTGTGGTTGTGAGCCTGAGGAACAGGATTTGGTACATCGAGACTCTGGGCGGAGGGAGTGGAGTTTGATTTGGAGGTAGAGGGACTGTTTGTAGCAGACTGGGCCGTATTGGGGCCAACATCATTCGTCTGCCTGTTGGCATGTCCTCTCAAGGGCGACTTTCCTGGCCGGAAGTTGGATGGATCCTGCAGGAAGGTCCACGACAGTCGGATGCCGTAGCCTTCACACCTCACACCGGCCCGCTCGCATCTCACGCAGGCCGGCTTGGCCTCATCACATTTGACATGCTTCGCTCGGCATGTCCAGCATCCCGAGAAAGTCTTTCTCCGGCGTTTGCGGGGATGAGCTGGGTCGCCTGCACCAGCATCCGAAGCGGAGGGTTTATCCATATCACAGGCAGCTCAAGCAAGAGCAGCAGGGTTTCATGCTATGAGTGGTATCAATTCACTAGGAGGGAAGGCCATGCGGATGGATGCTAGGCATTGGCCGATTTTGGCTACTTGTAAGCTTTGGACATGCCATTAATGATGTTTCTGTTACGCATAGCTTATTGTAAAGGCGGTAGAATTGCTGATTCAGGTGAAAAGTCCCTTGGCAACGCCGCTTTAAGAGCCTCAGCCCTGATACAAATATACTCTTACAAAAGTGTTGCCTATATACCTATGGAGATGTTTCCAAGTAATTAGGTAGAGGGTTCTGGTTTCTGAAAGAGGGCATTAAGAAGAGGGCTCATCGGAGGAATATGTTCGTAATGCCATTTCAGCGAAATGGTAGCGCATTGAAATGGTTCGGCCAAGCATTGTAAACACTTACAGTCAAGACAAACATTGGGGAGACCAGACCTTCCGACAAAAGCTATGATGAGGCCAACAATCTCACCATAGGGTATAATCGGATTAAAAAAATTGCAGAGAGGATTGTTCCTTGTCGTATTTTGACTCTAATACTCATAGTTGAGTCACCTCAGTACGTGTGGCATCTGCCTTTCGGCAATATTGAGATGGCGCTCTAGTAAGAGCAGCGAGGGCACTAATACGATAGAGGACTCTCCCCAGATCAATCTGAGCCTAGTCTGTTTTTGGGAAGCCGTGGCGACATTGAGAAGCTAATCCAGATCTGGAAATTCATGGCGAAGCGAGTGGAAAGAGCCATTGCCGTATGCAACTTCCCAATCTGGAGTTATCTTGAGCAGATCTCCCCAGAGACGTTTTCTCATCAGCTTGCAACCTCATCCTCCCTGCCTTGGGCTTCGATCTGATGATTATGTCCGGGGCAGGGAGAGCTATTGCCCGCGGGGCCCGGTGAGCTGCGTTCAACGGTGCTCAAGCGCCCCCGCTCATTGCCATCGCGGTGAATTGAGCATGTTCGCGTTCCCTCCCACGCCCCGCCCACCTACATCCAAGTTGGGGGGACACACCCATCTCCTCCCAACCGAACCCACTATGCCAAGGAATTGAGTTTCCTCTCATGGTGAGCTACTTTGAAGATATCCCTCTCACCTGGAGCTGGCTTTTGATGTTGACTACGATCCTGACTAAAAAGCAAGGGCCAGTCTCATCGACATTTTACATGACTCTTGCATCTCACTTTGACCCTCCCCCGCCACATATGTGACACTCACGGATTTGAACTATTTCAGATGGTCAGATGGTTGACTAAGGAACACATGGTAGACAGTTTCCAGGCCATCGAGCTCCTCACCGGCCCGGTCCTTCGTCAATTGACGTTGTAAGGCTGAATCGATCCGAGTTACACTACGGATTGTCACCTGTTGTCGAACAAACCTTCAAGATATGCAGATATGCATTTCTTTGGATGGTCTGGGATAATACATGAATTGGGCATGTTTCTCATGGAATAAGAACGGGACACGGCATTTTACGTTCTACATGTAGCCGGATATCGTCACATCGACCGGATCCATCAATAACATGGTTGGTCCGTCTGAAGGAGTGATAGGCCTGCGTACTTGCTGGCTGCCACAACGTGTTGCGTGCCTAGCGTGCAACTAGTTATGCAAAGCTCTTCCCAGCCCTTTCTCTTTCCTCTCACTCGCCTTCCCTCAATGGTAGGGTTATATGATGAACCCAATCATAGCTTGGACTCGACGGGCTGAACGAGGGCAGCGTGGTTGGGCAGCCCTTGGTCTTCCCAGCCAATCATCGTTCTCTCAAATAAGACCTCCTGCATCGCACGAGCATACATATCGTTAGACTTGCCCCTCTTGCGTCTGCTCTCCTCCGTCTCAACGAACCAGGCATCATCTTCTACACTACCGGCGTCAAGGGGGTGGTCCTCAAATGTATAAGACCGGAGCTCGCAGTTCTTCCAGCCAGTCCCTGCGTAGCTGGTGCTGTCTTCCCAGTCGTTGGTCAGATAATGCATGAAGCTGCCATGCGAAACAAGTACGAGGTGGACGTCTTCATTTCGTTGCTCCATGAGAGCCTTGGCATGTGTCTTGAGCAATTTCCTGGTCTCAAGAGCACGGGCGAGGATGGCAGAGCCGGCGGGGCCAAACCGGCTTCCGAGAGACTTGTTGTTCCAGTTCTCTGGGACCAGGCTTAAGTCGACGGGCCAGCCGCGCGACACCACACGCTCCCTAAGATCGTTAAGATCACTCCCGATATCGCAGTTGTAATCAGTCACCTCCTGGGCTGTGGGAACTGCAATGATGGGGGGATGGTCTTCCTTCCAAGAGGGACCTCAAAGAGGTTCCTTGCAGTATGAAGAGTCCTAGTCATGGGTGAGGCCAGGACAAGGGACACCTTGGAAAGAACCTCCTGCTCTGTGCTGGCGAGGGCAGAGCACTGCTCGTGGCCCAAGGCCGTAAGCTCTGGATCTATAAAGTCGTAGCATTCAGCCACGTTATGCTGGCCCTGTGCATGACGCACGCAGTGTATAAAGGCTTGAGACATGGTAGCTTGTGGAAATTGAAGAAGAAAAAAACACGCTCACTCGTCTCGCTGAAGATTGGGACAGAGAAGGGAAGAGAGGGGGAGGAGAGCGGAACAATGCCATTGCTCGCAAGGTGAGCGACAATTATACATCCTCAAGACGCAAGACCCGACCCAAAAAATTTGAAATATTATTAGATCCATCGAAAAAGTAAAGATGCAACATGATAATCTGTAGCTGGCGGAGGACGTGGGTGAACTAGCAACGATAAGGCGGGGGGCCTACATGGTTTGGCTTGAATCTTCTGCTCCCACTGGCCTCGAGCGATCAAGACCCCCACTTGGTGGTATGCGGCTTCAGCAAGTAGCTGGTGGAGAGTGACCGTTCTGGAGGGGCAGAGAGACCCTTTTCTGGAAGCTGAACACGAAACCCAAGTTATCCCCTCCTTGCCGCCAGGAAGAAACCTGCAGGCGTGCCACGAGACACATCTTTGCTTGGTGAGTGGTGGGAGGCGGCCTCAACGTCAACGAGTGGAGAATGTGCTTGATTATGCGATGCTATGCGATGGAGGAGACTATTTAATTCTTATCAAGGTTGCTTATGAAGCATGGGAAGCGTTACAAGGCGAGCGTGAGATGCAACGGCGCCTGGCTATGCACATGTAGGCACCCTACCAGTGTTTCTCGGATATGTCGACCTCGTTGACGTCCACTCCGTCCTTGAACCACCTCTCCTCCTCGCTGATCTTGACATCATTCCCGCTCATCTGGCGCTTCCTCATCAGGCCGTTGTCGGCGAATGTCCAGTCTTCGAGTCCGTAGGTACGCCACCACTGGCCGGACTCATCGTACCACTCGTACCAGAACTGAACGGCAATCTGGAGATCACGCACGGTAAGTCGGTATTCATTGTTGATAAGGCCGGGGGTACCGGGCCAAGAGCGCGACCCCGGCGTCTCCGGAGCCGTTCTACATACCTTGTTGTCGGTGAACGCAAATAGCTCTTTGCGGAGCCGATATCCGTTCTCCTTCTCCCACTTCTTGGAGAGGAATGCCTCAATGGCATCGCGACCCTGGAGGAACTGGTCACGGTTTCGCCAGATAGAGTCTGGCGTGTAAGCCATCTTCACGGCGCTTGGGTTTCTTTGAGAGAATTTGATTAGATTTTGCGGCCTATTTGTTGAGAAGGCAGGTGAGTCACGTAGAACTCTGTGGGCTTACCTGGTGTTCCAGCCATCTTGAGCAGCCTTGACCTTGACCTTGGCCGACTCGGCATTGAATGGAGGAAATGGAGGGCGTGCTTCGTTTGACATGGTGAAATTGGTTCTCTTTTATTTTTTTTCCTGCTGGATGAGGATGAATTCTTCTTGATGAGCGCATGGAGGGGGAGATGTCTTTTATCGGGACTTGCGGAGGGCGTGCGGCGACAGAGGCGGCGATTACACTTGAGCACGCCGCGGCCCTGCGGTGGGTTGAACCAGTACAGCAGGCGGCCTGTCCGATGGTTGCGGGGTACATCATTGGACTAACTTCTTACCAATGGATTGCCAATGGATTTTTAAAGTTTAGTGACGGTCATATAATAGGGTTTGGAAGCTCTCAGTACTGAGTTTTTCGGCATCGCGGCTTCACTTCGCCGAAGAAGGCCGAGCAGGCTTCCGACATACCGCCGCTGTGAGTATGGAGCAGGGAGAAGCTGACGACATCGAGATAGTCACGATTGCTACGGAGGCTAAGACAGCTCCAAGAATTGGCTGCTGCAAATAAGTTGTTGGCATGATTGCAGACAATTACTTTGTAGTCACACATTAGTGTCGGGACGGATCTAGAGCGACTTGGGGGTATATTGGAACTACGCTCGAGGACCAGAGGACAACCGCATCAACGACAACACCAACGACGGAAGAGCAATGCAAAACCTCATCACCCAATCGGCCCTACAAGGCCCAACCCCAAAGGACAACTTAACAGCTAGTAGTAAACCCAGAGGTCGTGCAGTAGGTCCCATCGGGCCCGGACCCGATCTTGGAGGGCTCGGCGCCGCTCGCGTTGCCCGTGTACCGGTCGCACGACTTGTTGTTGTTCTGGCACGAGTTGACGATCTTGCACGTGTCGCCGTAGTTGGTGTTGATGCCGCACAGCACGCCGCCGTTGACGGCGACCGAGTCCTGGATGACGATGTTGCGCGCCTTGCCGTTGTTGGAGCAGTTGCCGCAGCTGCGCGAGAGCTTGCCGTAGTCGTTGGCGTAGAAGCCCTTGACCTGGACAGTGCCGAAGCCGTTGAACTGGAAGATCTTGTCGGCGGCCTTGAAGGCGCCGCCGCCGTTGACGTACGAGGTTCCCGAGCTCTGCTTGAAGGTCGCGGCGTCCTCGCAGACGTCGGCCCACCAGACGTTGTTGAGGGTGCTGCCGGGGAGGTGTTAGAGAAGAGGGCATTTACCTAGAGAGAAGAAGGGTATATGGTGGAATTCGTACCAGGTGCCTTTGCAGTGAACGCCCTCGGCTTGGCTGGCGCCGATGATGACGTTGGAAAGAGTCGCTCCGCTCTCGAGGATGAACATGGCATCCTTCTCGCCTGTCTCTGTCTGTCCCTGGCAAACAGAAGCTGTTCATACAGTCAACAACCTGTTCAGGCTTACTCGGGAGTTGGGCTGAGATACTCACGGCTGCGTTCAAAGCGCTTCATGCCTCCATCGTAGGACCCGCTCACGGGGATGGCGGTCGGGTAGGATGCAGTTCCAGATGACTTGGGGAGGGTGGTGGTCACGGCCGAGGCGCCGGCCAAGAGACCGAAGAGAGCAAAGACGCGCAAAGTCATCGTGGTTAGAGGCTATGAGGAGTTCTCGAAAGTGGAGGGATAAGTTCAATTGTTTCTGAGAATGTGTAGTTGATGTCTTCGCCGGCTTGATCGTTGTGTCAAGCACCTCCCACGATGAAGGTGAAGTGCCAAGGTTTATATAAGTTTCTTGGCGATGAACAAAGCATCACTCTTAACATTCGTCCCCTTCAATCCCTTTGGTGGAATTTTGGGAGCCATCTGAAACGCAGAAGGGTAATGATGAACCTCGACATGAAATGAAGTGAATTCCATGCTCTCTCGCGGGATATCCAGTGCCGCAACCCAAAGAGGTTACATTGGGATTCTTCAGTAGGTTGAAATCATGCATATTTGGACGTGTAGTCTGGGATGTTCCTGGGATATTCC
The DNA here is from genome assembly GCA_037952775.1 of Clonostachys chloroleuca. NCBI lineage: Eukaryota > Fungi > Ascomycota > Sordariomycetes > Hypocreales > Bionectriaceae > Clonostachys > Clonostachys chloroleuca. The sequence continues at coordinate 16,417,729 of JBANAY010000003.1, read as the reverse complement.
AATAATGCACCCCCGGATTCAATCGGTAGCTTCCATCGGCAATTGTTTGCCGATTGGGATGCCGGCCTTGGCGCTCTGATTCGAGGAATTTGGTCGTGAAACCCAGAGGCCAGCGACAAGCTTCCTAATGGAGGGTCAGACCGATCCGGCCGATGAGACCCTGACCGTATATACCTTCTTCAGTGACTACCCCATGATCATCGTCACAACAAGGTTAAAAAAGACTAAAACAGGCCCCTGAACAGGAAATAGCTTGTTGCCCGGGACGATTGGAATTGGTGGAACGAGATGAACATTTCATCCTTCCAATAGATAGTCGAGCATCCTATACGAGATGCTGCGTTTCAAGGGGCTTACCGCCCTAACATGACATGCGGAGGCTGGGAGACGCAGGTACGGAGAAGGGTCGTGAACTTGGGGGGTAACATGGGTGATACTAGTTACGCGTTGAACTCCCATGAACCTCCATTTGGCTGAAACCACAAACACATTGGACACTGAAGATGTGAAATACACGGAGAGCGGTGAACCAGTTTCGAATAGCTAGTGGCGGGTGTAGCCTAGCTCACAGCCCCTTGAAGTCAGCCGGAAGTGGCTGCTTGCCGATCCAAGCCTTGATGGCTGTCCCAAAGAGCTCCGGGAATTGGAGATCCCACGTGTGGATGGCGTCCTTGACAAGGTACACTCGAGACTGCTTACCCTCACCGCGGCCACCCTCCTGCAAGGTGTGAGCCAGCTCCCTCGCCTTGTCCCTCGGATCGCCATTCTCACCAGCAGCAACCAGAACGCGCCTGTCCTGCTTCGCGACCGCCCTGGCGGCGTCCGACTGCCAGGTGCTCATCTCGAAGAAGGCCGAGTTGGCGAGCTCGTAGCTGTTGTTGGCCCTCATCTCAGCCTGCAGCTCGCCGTGCTCCACGAGGCCGGCGAGCCAGGCCTGCAGCCGGTAGATGCCGCTGCCCATGACGACCCAGAGCCCCCAGTGGACTAAGTTGGGCCGTTGGGCGATCCAGAGCTGCTGGTCCGTAAAGGGCGATGAGCCGGAGACGAACGCGGACGCGACCGTCTCCGGGTGCCGGCGGATAAGCTCGAGGGCGACGAAACCGCCGAGGGATACGCCCACGACGTGAGCGATGCCACCGTGGGCGTGGTTCCTGATGAGCTTGGCGACCTCTGCGGCGGCCAGCTGGAGCGTGAACGGGCCGGTGCGGCGGGAGCGGGAGTGCTGCGGGAGGTCTGGGACGATGAGATGGAAGTCCGAGAGGTGCGGGATGACGTGGTCCCATTCGCGATGGCTGGCGAACAGGGCGTGGAGGAGGATGATGGTGGTGGTAGCGGCTGGGTTGTGCGACGCGAAGAAGATCTCACTGCCTCGCATCGCAGCATCCGAGGCGCTGGCCATTTTGACCGCGTAGAATCTAGTTTACTGAGATATGGAACTTGAAGACCGAGTTTGCTGCCCAGTATGGTGATCTGACAGAGACGCAGGTTTATCCGCGAGTGGGCGGTGCGTCTGATATCGGCAGCCAAGTGTGTGACAGAATCCTACACTTGCCGCATTGATTGCGCCTTTGCTATGGCGAAACGGAACTTTGGTTTTCGATTTATCATCGAGTCATATCTCACTGAGCTGCAGCGGGGTGAAAGATCATGCAAGATGGCCAAGAGTAATCCTTTTATTAGTGATCGAGAACTTGTTCGGAATACGGCAGTCTGGATTGGGATGAGGCCGAGATGTAAGATGCCCACTACAGATCCTGGGCAGGGGTTTGATCAGGGCTTAAACTGGTGCCTGGAATCTTACACGCGGCTACTGTACACCAGAAGATGCATATCTTGCTCATCTCATCTTCAGGCAAGCGAATATCATCGAAAAGATTAATCCTTCGGAAAGGTGGCAGCGGCTGGTGTCCACGACACATAGGTCCACGTACCAAATTGCGAGCTAGAGTAACTTGCAGTGTTGCTACCAAAAGACACCCAAGCTGCTCTCAAGTGGCTCCATGTTGAATCATCACTTGAGCTCCCCTGCAGGCCCCAGAGTCTTCTGATTCTTCATATCACTAAGCCCGTATGGCCATGACAGATCTCCAAGATACCAGGTGTCATGGGGACCAGGCTGCCAGTCATATCCACTCCAGATCTGGCTTCTCAAACCTCCCCCTTTGTCGATGCCCAAGACGGTGAGGAAGTCTGAATTGCCTGGTCAGAATATGCCTGATACAAGGCTGCTGAGGAGGGGGGCAGATGTTACTTACTTTCTCCTCGCTTTGCAAGCACGACGGGTTCGGATGCAAAGGAAGTTGCCAGGTTATACCACCCGTTCCAATTGAACCCGTCGAAATTCTTGAGCACGAATGTGTCGCCGTCCTTGCCAATGATGTCGATCTTTCCAGCTTCCCAATGCACAACTTGGGGGTTTCGGTGAACTTACCACCAAGGTTTTCCCAGCCTTGGTACTGTGTGCCATCCCAGAAGAGATGGTTCAACTCTCCGTCCTCACCCAAGGCCCAGATGTCTAGTCTATCCTCTCCCCACGAGGTTATGCGGGGAGTTCCGTGGAATGGTCCCTCACCAAGGATTCCCCATTTAGACAAGCCATGCTGCCAGTACCGATGCTCAAGGTAGCCGTCCTTGGTGATGCCGACAACGTCAAGACGGCCAGGGCCCCAGGAGGTAATGGCAGGGTCACTGGCAAAATCACCACCAAACGTCTGCCAGTTCTTGCCGCCGGGTAGCCAGCCTCCGTGGATCCAAGCCTTGTAGACGTACGAGTCGCCGGACCTGCCCACGAGATCCAGTCGGTCCGGGCTCCTAGAGGTGCTGGTGACGAATGTGACGTTGCCGCCGAGGTCCTCGACGTCCTCCCAAGAAGGACCCCAGCCGCCGTCATAGTACTTGTGGAGCACATTGCTGCCAGAGGCATTCACGTACACGATGTCGAATCGGCCTTCGCCCCAGGAAGAGGTGGAAGGGGGCTGGCCTCGGCGGCTGGGACACGCTCAAAGCCGCCCCGAGGCTGCCAGTCCCAGCCAGTCCAGAACTTGTGCCACAGGGACGATTCATCCGGCCCGACGCCAAATACATCAACTCGGGGATCTTCCCACGAGACGGCGGAGAAGTCGGTGTCGATGCGGGTGTCGACGCCGACCACCGCTGCAGCCTAGTAGGAGTTAGAATATGTTGTACTAGCAGCTATAAGACGGGGGGTACGTACCAAGCCGGAAAGCAAAAGCGAGACTTCTTTTGTATAGACCATGTTGATCAACGTTGACAATGACAAAAGAATTGTGAAGAAGAAGATCCGGTTCTTGAAGACGGGCAGGGATAGGATTGGTTTTATACCCGGAGGCTCTGGAACTACCCAAGATAATGAGTACCATCGGAAATCGACGGGGGTGGTCGAAGCCTCCCTCAACTTCTCTCCGAGCTCCGTCTGTGGCTACATGCAGGATTCAAGTTGGCCTCAGAGCGGGGCTCGAAGGTGCAGCGTGATTTGGATCTCTGTGGCCAAGAGACGGGAAGCTTTCTGCACTTCTCGCGGAATTCGTCGACAGTCATGGAGCGAATGACGACTACTGGACTGGGCGCTGTGAGCACACCTAGCTGCCACGGTTCCAACAGCGAGCCCGAACAGAGAGCTGTGCCGTCATTCGGATTCGGGAACATTGACCATTGACTGACGCCATCTGGGAGGCATTTGCGGTCATTCTGACGATGAGGCGGTCTCAACTGAGACTGACCACATCATCACAGCCACGGGCGGGATGGAGGATGATCTGGTTGGCTATAACCCCCCGAGTGTCGGCAGTAGCTGCATCGTGGCTGCATGATTATGCCATGGAGAATCGATGGTGTCTTTGGCACGGACCGCGCCGAGACGGCTCTGGACGTAGATCGATCGATCCGGGAAAAGATACACTGATCTCCCATCACATGGACCCTTCTCGGCCCTTCCAAAAGTTCCGAGGGCTGGAACATAGCAGGAAGGCCACGATAATCTGTGGTTTTGAGTGATGGGTGGCCGCATGCGGCCTCGGAAGCACGCTGAAATATTGGCCCACGCGGAGACAGGCTCAGCCAGCCCCAGCTGGCACAAAGCTGGACATGCTGCTTCGTGTCGTCATTCGGGCGGCAATTGGCATAGTTTGATTGGCCTGGCGAGTTCTGTATATGGAGTTCCAACCTGTCTGTCTTAGTCGCCTGCTGATTGAGGATAATGCGACCGGCCTGTTGCGTCTACATGGCTTTTCAACTTATTACCGCATTTTCATGTAGTGTCTCTCTTCTCCTCACCCTATGTCTCGCAGTTCGGAGGTCTAGTCCGAATGATGTATGACAAGGCTGAGCGGAAAATATTCTCGCGAGCCAAAGGATGAGGGCTCCTAATGGGAGGCCATACCTCCCATTGAGCGGCGCTGGTAAGATATGGCTGACCTCAACATCTTTTAAGTTTTGATGCAAATGGAGACGACCCGGTGGTGGGACACGTATGGCTTCGTAAACGTTGTCGTGACTACGCAGCAACTTCAGACCAAACGCTTACATGTGTCATGAGGAGTATGAACTCAATATACCTTAGGCTGGAATCGGCCAGACATTTGGCATCTTCAATTCAAGTATTGAACGAGTTCTTGAAAGGCTCGCATATTCACCGACCCATGGAGGATCTATGCATGTTGTACGATGATACACTGATAAACTAGAAATGAATTATAATATGAGGGGGCATCTATCTGGGGGCTCTGTTTAAATAAATCCTAAAAAAGTCATGCGTGTAAGAAGTCCATAAGATGGAAACTTATACGCGAAGCCGTATTTGAGGCAATCATGGTTGGTTCACTAACTCTATAGTGTAACGGTGAATCTCTAGTCTCATGTTTTTTTTTAAAAGATCTCATTGATCGAATAGTGTTGGGTCTTCTAGGAGTGATTTGGTGTCGGTGGGACTAGCTGTGTGAGAGAGACTTGCTGACTCTTATAACCACTGGCAATAGTGGTTGCATATAATTGCCTTATTTAATTTCTTAATAAAGGAGAAGACGTTGGTGCTCAATAATAGCAATTTCCTGGTCATGTTCCGGTTATCTCTGCCGGTCTTCTAGATGCCGCTTGGGTTGGAGGATCTACGATGTTCATCATGAACGACTAGGTTTAGCTTGTTACTAATAAAGTTGATGCTGAAATTTATTCCGTATTTAGGCATTGGGCATATTAGAGCCTATTTACCGCCTAAAAGTTTAAGAAAGCGGATTTACGATGAGGATCAACCACTGAGCTGAATTCAAATAGCGGTCGCTATTTGGCATCCTTAGAAAAGGGGCATCTTGATGATTTTGATGGCATTATTACAAAATGAATGCCAAACAGAGGGAGCCACAAATGCTATGTAAACCAGCAGCAAGTCTGTTGAGAAGCTGGAGGGAAGTAAGTCTATTTCTGTACGGTCTCGCCCTTCTGGATGTCACGATGGCGCCAAAGCGCCTAGCCAAAAACCTTCCAGAATGACACAAATTGGGAAAGCCATCTCCTCTTTGGATACAAGCTGCAAGAATCCCCGATCACCCTCCCCGCGGAACTATTTACCCTTCCTGGTAAGCTGAGATGGCGGATGAGGGGCAATGTGGATCGAGGCGGGGAAGCCCAACGCAACTCATCGAGATATTAGTGAGCATACAGACTCGCGCGGGACAGGTGACTGGTGACATTTGCCGGAAAAGATGGTGAGCTACTTTTGGCAATGCTTCCTCGGTGATGGGGGAAGTCTTACTAGTTGATTCAGCACCGAGACTGGACCTTGCAAACTTACTCAGGCACACCCTCACCCTCACTCACATCGGCCGTAACATGCATCTCCGATTTTAGCTTAGGTAGCGTTGCTAGTGACCACTGAAAAGGGCAATTTCCTCCCGGCGCGGGGCTTCACGGCGAGTTTCCAACCTTACAACCTTCCAACGACTCCTCCCCCATTTCCCCCTCCCACTCGTAACTAAGGCATAGAACAGAAGTGGGGGTTTCATCGGCGTATTCAGGCATCGGTCATATCCTGTGCGTGATTGGCCCTCCCCATCTAGAACCTGGTTTTAACTGTCCATTGGATCGGCCAGCAGTTCCTATTGTGAAGCTTGGCTTCGGTGGATTGGCCTGGAAATGGAGTCAAGCAGCATCTCCGCATTGGAGCAGTGACGACGACTTGGTGACTAGGTTCCACCCACCTTAGCCCGTCCGCTGATGTTGAAGACACATTCCATCCCCATTTCTCATCTCCCCGCATTTTGTATCCGCGGATACCGAAGCTTGTCCGAAAGTTGTCCTGGGGTAGTGTCGGCTATGGAGTGAGGGTAGATCAAGTATAAGTAATCTTATTTTCGCATGTGGAATCGATGGGCTGGTGATGTCTTTCATCTCTTCCAAGTTTATCCGCTTCCCCCACTCTTGATTCTTTCCCATATTCAGTAAACCCCAGGAGCTGCCTTCAATCATCACCATGGCTTCTCAGACTATGAAGGCCGTCAACTATGTTGGCCCTCACAAGGTCAAAGTGGAGGAAGTCAGCAAGCCCAAGATTGAACATCCTGACGACATCATCGTCAAAGTCACCACCGTGAGTATGCTTGATCCAAGTGCCGACATGAACATTCGACTGATCAAGATCCACCTAGGCTGCCATCTGTGGCTCTGATCTACAGTAGGCCACGACTATCTAAACCTTCACTAGATACCCTACTTACAATGTCGAAGCATGTACGAAGGCCGAACAGCGGCTGAGCCCGGCATCACATTCGGTCAGATACCAATGTTTGATCCATACATTATAGATTCGCCACTAACACCCCTCCGTAGGTCATGAGAACATGGGTATCGTAGAGGAGCTGGGTGAAGGTGTTACACTGCTGCAAAAGGGCGACCGTGTAGTCATGCCCTTCAATGTCGCTGATGGGCGGTGTCGCAACTGCGAGGAGGGCAAGACCGCTTTCTGTACTGGTGTTAACCCTGGCTTTGCTGGAGGAGCATATGGCAAGTCAATTACCTGGAAACAACATCAAAATGTCCCGTTTATTAGCTGACTGGTTGATTGTAAACAGGATACGTCGCCATGGGCCCATATCGAGGAGGTTAGTTACCGCATCGTGTTGCTCCGTCTGGTGAAATTAGATGCTAACTTCCTCTCTAGGCCAGGCACAATATATTCGGATTCCCTACGCCGACTTTAATGCCCTGAAGCTCCCTCCAGGAAAGGAGCACGAGGCCGACTTCATCCTTCTTGCTGGTAAGCCCCTTGGTCACCAACTGCGCATCCTCTAGACTCTGCTAATCACTCCCAATAGATATCTTCCCCACCGGCTGGCACGGTGTGGAAATCTCTGGCTTCCAGCCGGGTGAGTCCATCGCTGTCTTCGGCGCTGGCCCCGTCGGACTCATGGCTGCCTACTCTGCCGTTCTGCGTGGTGCCAGCAACGTCTTCGTTGTCGACCGTGTTCCTGAGCGTCTGGCTGCTGCGAAGAAGATCAACGCCATCCCCATTGACTTTAGCAAGGGCGATGCCGTGGAGCAGATCATCAAGGCTAATGGGGGTGAGGTCGACCGCTCTGTTGATGCCGTCGGCTACCAGGCTGTTGGCAGCGGAGGCAACAAGGAGGAGCCCAACATTGTGCTCGAGAACATGATCAAGGTTACCCGGGCCTGTGGCGGTCTTGGTATTCCAGGCCTCTACGTCCCAAGGTACGCATTTAACCTTGCAAATAAAGAGATAAATTATAAATTAACAACCATAATAGCGATCCCGGTGCCCCAGACTCTGCTGCTGCTAAGGGCATGGTTAGCCTCAGCTTCGGCAAGCTCTTCGAGAAGGTATGTTTTATACACAAAAGTCCATTAGCCACTTTATATACTAAATATTCTTCTATAGGGTCTTAAACTTGCAACTGGCCAGTGCAATGTCAAATCATACAACCGATACTTGAGAGACTTGATCATTGCGGGTAGGGCAAAGCCTAGCTTTGTGGTATCACACGAGATTGGCATCGAGGATGCAGAAGTCGCCTACGAAAAATTCGACAAGAGAATCGACGGCTACACCAAGGTTCTCATTCATCCCAACGGTGGATTCTAAGTATTGTTTTTGTCTCCGCTATTGCTGTTGATATTAGGTGTTTCTTCGTGGCGAGGCGCGTTGGTGAACGTGGGTGGGTGTGGGTTAACGAGTGACAAGACAAAATAATGCAAAACTGAATGAAATACTGAACTGAGAATCACCACGCGCGTGAGTTTGCGAAGTTAAACATGATTGAAATGCTAAATAAGACTATGGAATTCCCCACCAGGTCTCATGGACATCTTTGATATCAACTTGGGAAGGTTCCTTTAGGTAGCCTGTTACATCAGCCTCTGGATCTAACTCCTTGGAGGTAACTCCGTTCCCGAAAAACCAAGCAAAACGATTGCCCGAATCATTGAGAAGCTCGTACTCCCAATCTTCCCACCTCGGTTGGCGAAGCGCTGTAGCCATGTGGCCAGAACTGCCAGGCCATATTCCATGGACTCTCCCGCCCCTGTTCCCCCCGTTGTACCAAGAGCTGCAGTTGTCGGACAGTACTGTCTTCTGGAAAAGGGAATCACTCCACTGAATAAACTCGTCCGTGGCATCTTTCTTTGCTTGTATTGACTTGATCCCCTCGAGGTCGATTTTCCGGAGAAGTTTGGAGTAGAAGGCAATCTGAACTTCGACGGTGTAAGGGATGGAGCCAGAACTGCCGAATCCATAAGGACCAAGGATAAAGCCGAGATTGGGGAAGCCTGGGCTCGATACACCAAGATAAGTGTAAGGAGATCCAAACTCTCCACCCCTCTTCCAGACGTCCCCAAGCTCCTTTCCGTTGGCGTAGATCTTGAACGGGGGAACTTGATCCACGTTGGCCCCGGTAGCGCAGAAGATTGCATCGACCTCACGATGTTGCCCGTCAGTCGTCTCTATGCCAGTCTCGGTGAAACGCTTTATCTCAGTTTGGATATATTCGACATTGCTTGACGAAATGGCTTCGAGGTACCCGGGACCTGGCGTGGGGCGGCGGCAACCAGGAGAGAAATCGGGGACGAGCTTCTCTAACAGCTCTGGGTGGCCTGCAAGTCTGTCTTGATAAATTTTGAGATATTCAGCGCGGCGCGCCTCGTTCTCCTTTGTGCCTTTGAGCCAGCCTTTGAAACCTCTCCAGTACTTCTCCTCTTCCTGCTTGCGATACTTGAGGTATTCCTTGGGGTCGGCAAACGATTGCCTCTTCTCTGGTGGGATCTCTATGGGAGAGAGGGAGGTCACGTCACCAGAAAAGGATGCCGTGACCCAGGTCTTGTTTCGTGCGTAGTGATCCAGATGCGCGACCCTCTTCTGGATGTTCGCAGTAAGCTGGATGCCACTCGCACCGTTCCCAATGATAGCGACGCGCTTTCCGCTCAGACCAAAAGATGGGTCGTAATGCGAGGCATGCCTTAACAAACCCTTGAATTCATCTCTTCCAGGGTAATCGGGGAGCTTCCAGGCATTGAATCGCCCAATAGCTGTTAGCACGTAGTCGAACTCCTCGACCGACTCTTGCTGGTTCAGGAGGTTTGTGACGCGGATGGACCAACTGCCCTTGGAACCGTCCCAATTTAGGTCTTGCACCTCGTGAGATAGCTGAAGATACTGATACACAGAGTATTTCTTAGCCAGGCTTTGCCAATAGTCCCTGATCTCGGCACCCTGTGCAAACTGTTCGGTCCATTGCGTGTTTGGGTCGAAAGTTGACTGGTATACATGTGCTGGAACATCGCACCTTACACCGGGGTAAACGTTCTCGAACCATGTTCCACCCTACATATTTCTTAGCATGAAAAATTGCCTCTAGAATGAAGAATAATAAGAAATAGAATACGAACCACATCGGCGTTCTTCTCAAAGATCGTAAGCTTGATTCCTGGAACCTTTGCAGGGAGGAGTATTCCCGCTGTAACCCCTGACAGACCTGCTCCAATCACTGCCACTCTCAGTTGCCTCGAGGTGTCAATATTTCGCTCCAGGATCTCTATGTGAGGGGTGGGATGCCACGGGATTTCAGCCCTCGCTGATACGGACGTTCCGGTTTCCAAAGCATCGGTATTCGCGGCAACACTGGGGGAGTTGTTGCCTTTTGGCACTTTAGTGTTGGAGTCTGCAGTCATTTTTATTATCAGTGAACAATGCGGTAATTCGCCGAAGAAACATAAGAAGATTGACTCTAGAGGTTGGGGAGTTTGAAACTCTTACATACTATTCGGCATTGGAGCACACAATCATCATGATGATTGACGTGCTTCGGCATTAATAACGCTACGTTAGCTCGCTGTGCCGAGATCGGGTCAACGGCGCTACTCGTATAAAGCAGAGTCGAGCCAATCATGATTAGCTAGCCTATAAATTCCATGAATTTTTTTTGGGAACGAAATTAAAGGGTCCATATTGCGTCATGAGACCGTCGTACATAATATCCAGATTGAGGACGTTGCGGCATCGAGTCCTATATGGCGCACATAAACGTATACTTGAGCCGCGGCAAAGAGGAGTAGAAAAAGTCAGAACCAAACAAAGATTAGAGGAAAATGAGTATAATTCCCTTTACAGCCGACCAGCTCTTATTTTCATTCTGAATTACGTCTCAAAATGCCTATCTGCCGTGTCATAAGAGAGTTCCCAGTGCTAAATATTGAAGGTGTTGGATTCCGGAATAGGGAGGCTTTAATTGCTGGGAACACGGGTAGATATGAGGTTTTTTAGAATAAAAAATCTTGATATTTTATTTATCATACAGCATTAAGAAGTAACTGGTAGCATTTGAGCTGATAGAGAGATGTTCAGAGTTTCGCTCTCCTCTTAACTGGATGGACACGCAATTACCCATCATCTCTATCGCTCCAAATGAAAGTACTTCAAATGACACACGTTATCCTAAAATCGTGTTCATTTTTGGGGTAATAAGTTTTGGGGTTATAAGCTTCTTACTTACTCGATTTGTTGAAAAATCGGAAGTAAAATCGCTGTCTCCTATCTTTGTTTTTATATATCCTACGTTAAATGCTGATGTATTGTGAACTGCAATCTACCGATAGTTTAGCAAGCTGGCAAAGGCTACTGTCTAGGCGAAATCACAGTTTAATGGATTTTGTTGAATGCTCAGAAAGACCTATTAGCGGGGGTTAGGGCGAGTTTGAGTGTTAATTGACCGACAGAGCCTATCCAATTATTTTCACAACCACAATGACTTGAGCAATCTGCACCCCATAAAGCCCCGGAATACTTAAATCTATAAACAATTCTAAATTGGATCCCGTGAAGGGCTTGAATAGGGGCCTAAGAATCATTTGGGTACCGTCGCGCGGTCTTGCTCCTCTGGGTTCCTTCGTTCGGATATTCAAGGTCGCTATAGGTAATGATGATTTCGTTTGAGGAAGAGCATCGGTTATCAGAAGAGTACATTCTATGTCCCGAAACGGTTTAAGGAGTGTATTTCGGTGAGATTGGTGTATATGGTAGGCAAGGCCTCTATATCCCGGGTCGTGTTCAACTCATTTGACTTGGAGATTCTATTGGCAACAATCCCAGGCTCTCTAGCTTCGAGAGGAGAAGCGAGGAAGAGGAAATTATGTGCGTCGAATTCTTAACGTTGAATAAACTCACCTTGGCAAGTGGAAAATAACTTCTTAGGGTTCAAGGAGCTTACCAACTGGCTGGTAAAGGGAGAATTCCAAGGAATGCCTTTAGGCTTTGACAGACTTGACTGCCAAAGTATCGTCTAGTAGTATAACTGTTTGTAAAATGTCGGGCTCATAGGTTAATATGTAGAAAAAACCCTGAGATCTTATAAAGGGCTGCACACTGTTGATAGCCTCTTATTACCCCTGCATTTGAGTTGTCCCACTAGTAGGGGACCTTCATTAGGGTTAGGTGCTAAGGAATCTTGCTTACTTTGCTATAGCAGGATAGGCAGGCAATATTTTCACTATCGCAAAACTGCTTACGCTGCTGGCCTGTGTCTGTTCAAAGAGTTGTTTTAGTTGGAGTGGAAAGCTTGTGTGAACTCGCTAGGCGTTGCGTAGCTAAGCGAGGCATAACAGTACTTCTTCTCATCTTGTTACATATAGCTATTTCTCTAAAAGTTAGGCGGTTGAGTCAATTAAAACTCAAGTAGCTGGCTAGAGGGTCCCCAAGGAAGAAACTTGATCTCTTGCAAACAAAAAGGGACAAGAACGCGCAAATTATTGTTGTTCCCTTTTATAGAGAACCCGCTTGATTGGCCCAGCGGGTGGCGGTGTCAGCATTTGGAATGGCACTCCCTGTCCCTATATGTTACTACAGTGGGGCGAAGAAAGTTTCGAGTCACCACAAATCACTCATAGTATCTGGTACATAGTCTTCAATTGAATAACAGCCATAAAAGTGCTAATTTATAAGTAAATTAATATCTTTTTATATACCTGATTCTCTATTCAATTCTGAATCGATTGATATAATTAATAATATATGTACTAGCCTTATACGTCAATAATTGCCTGAAGTCGGCGATGCATTGAGTTAGCTAGCAACTCTAACGTTTCGCTTTGAATACTCTCCCAGACCTCTATAGCAGCCTGTTTAAGCTCTACTAAGCTTGCAGGTGAATTTAGCAGCTGCTAAAGTTCCCTATGATCTTTTCCTAACCTATCTTTAAGCAGCTTCTAAAGGTTCTCTTCGGGGTTGAGGTCAGGTAAATAAGGGGGCCAGTCTAATATATTAAAGCCGTGCTCTTAAGCGAAATTATACAGCTACCTTTGCATATAACGAGCTGTATAAATAGATACGTTATCTTGTATAAATATTCTCCCTAGTTTGATAATTATAGGTAGTAATTCCTTTAAATGCTCGATATATAAGTATATAGTAATACTGCCCCGGGCGGAGTTAGGGTTACTAGGAAGTATATAAAGAGAAGTTCTCTTATTACTATAAAAAGTACCCCAGAATATTAATAATAGACTCTTTCTATTGCTCTTTATATAGACTTTATCTGGTCTAAGTCTCTTGCCCTGATTTGTATTAGTTGTAAAGTTATTCGTAATTCTCTGGAGGGCTACTTCATATTACCTGATGGTACTAAACCCACGGTCTTCTTCCGTCAGTCTACAGCTGTATATAGGTCTTATCAGACCAAATAACTTTACGCCAGAACGAAATTGGCTTGTTAATATACTCCCTTGTAAATCTCAGGCGTACAGCAGCTCGATGAGGCGTTAAAAGTGGATGTTCCGCAGTAAGCCTATATATTATACCAGTAGAACGAAGGTAGTGTCTTAGAGTTGCTGCAGAGACTTAAATATTGACCTCAGCGAGAAGATCCCTATGTGTGATGAAAGGCCTTCTTTCAATAACTCTAGTAAATGCTCTTATATTACGAGGCGATAAGATTTAAGGGCGCCCGGAGCGTTTGAGTGAAGCCCCTGATATCTGTTCAGTATAGCGTGTCACGATGCTATAGACGCTGCCTTTAGGAATTTACTCCGTATTTGCAATATATCGCGCTGAATAACCTTGTTTATATATTATTCGAATCCTCGTCCTCTTATAAGGACTATAATAACTTTTATCTATATAATTAGGTATCATAAAGTTGGTAAATCATGTCTTGAAGTTGAATTATTATTATTTTGAAGGACGCGGTCAAGTCGCGATACAGACTAGTTACCTGTGCTGACTCGGAACTTTCTTCGCCCCACTGTAACAAGGAAACTCGGGATCGTCTGACGAGCCCATATTGTGAGAGAAATGCTGACTAGCAACCATGGTGGACAATAGAGACCCATGTGGCAAGATCCTCCGAGCATGGTGCGGAGCGGACTTCCGACACGTAGTTCGCGAATTTGTTTGTGGCACGATTCTTTTCTTTTTTCTTTCATTTATTTTCCATTCACTTATCACTCCACCTTGATAGCCACAAAGCCGTTAACCATGTCCGAAGAGATTGAAAAGATATACGACGATCTCGTGGCGGCTGGGCTGCTTCCCGGTGTTACCGTCTTTGCAGGAGACAGAAGTGGTAGGTTGACCCCCTCACAATGCAGCTTGCACTATGGGAACATTTCCCGTTCAATTCTTCTACTTATTTTTCCTAATTCTAGGTAAACTTCTCTACACTAAATCAGTGGGTAAAGGAAGCCTCAAAGATGGCGCTGATCTTGCCCTCACTGAGTCCACCATGTGCATTATTGCTTCCATGACGAAGCTAATGACTTCGGTTGCGGTGCTCCAGTGTGTTGAAGATGGAAAGCTCGACCTCGATCAGGATGTGAAGTCTTTGCTTCCTGACATAGGCAAGCATGGTATTCTCACCGGCTTTGATGGTGACACCCCGGTTCTCGAACCAAACACTACGCCGATCACTCTGAGGCTGCTTCTCACGCACACCTCGGGTCACGAATACGATTTCATCAGTTCGACAATCGCTAAATGGCGGGCATCTCGTAATGAGACGCCATGGTTAGGCAAGACTATCGAGGAGAAGTCGGTAGTACCTTTGCTCTTTACTCCAGGGACAGGGTTTGCATACGGCCATGGCCATGACTGGGCGGGCAAGGCAATTGAGAAAGCGACTGGCATGACCCTCGAGGAATTCATGCGTCTTCGCATATGGACCCTATTGGGGATCGAGAATGACGCCAGTTTCTTTCCCGAGTTGAGGGAAGACATGAAAAGCCGCCTGGCCACCGTGAGCACGCTCAGCGAAAAGGGCGAGCCACCAGCCGTCTATGCCGAGCAGTTTGACGCGCGTTTCGGAGCAACGGACTGCCTGGGCGGCGGACCTTGCTGGATTACCCCCGCGCGCATTTAACTTTCCTCTCGGCCGTCGCCCAACGCGATCCCAAGCTCCTGAAACCCAGTTCATACCAGGAGCTTTTCCGGCCGCAGCTTGACGAGGTATGCGAGAAAGCCATGAACGACTGTATCGCAAGCTCGCCGGGGTACACACACTTGCTTGGCTTGGGCATTGCGCCAGCTCACAGGGTCACCTGGAGTCTCGCTGGCATGTTCGTGAAGCAGGACATTGAGGGGCATTGTTCGGAGGGAACTGTGTTGTGGGCAGGTGCTACCACCAGCCAGTGGTTCATTGACAGCAAAGCTGGGGTCTTTGGCACTTGCATTGCTCAGATATTGCCCCCAATGTTCCCGCCGGTGATGCAGGAACATGCTAAATTTCAGCAGTTGGTCTACCAGAAGTTTGGGCAAAAGTAAGAAGTATGCGTTGCATGCTGGTAGCATATACCGCATGATGAGCATTCTAAAGCATCTACGCATTTGTATTACTATTGAGAAATGAAAACAAAATTTCGCAAGCCCATCATGTTTTAGATGGAATCTGTTACCCTGGTTGTCTGGTGCCATGGATGCCGTATGATGTAGAGATAGAAATACACCGGCTACTGAACTTTCCTGAGAGAGAAGGTTGGGCCAATGCATAAATGGTTATGGGTAATCAAGGTGCCGAGTAGTTTGGTAAGAGTAAGTTCTACAAATCCGAGACGAGAGTATTTGTACTACTGGGTGTGTTGCGACAATCACTTATAAGCTGCTAACCGTACTCATCGAGACATGGCAATGAGATAATTGCATGTCCAGCAATCTATGCCTCTATCAGAATTCTAAATGTTCATTTTCCGAGAAACCTCAATAGCCGTAATTCAGGCCAAGTTCTAAAGATATCTGATCTAGATATGAAGGTGGAGTATGCTTTCCGAGGAAGATGGGAAAACATTTCCATGTTTACGACCAAATTTCTACACGCCAAATCTAACTGAATCAAAATTATATTGCTAAGGAATACTCTCCAACCGATCTATTCATTGGTATGATGCTTCTATTTGCTTAAATGAGAAGAAACACATAAATCGAATATCCGCGAGGAGACTACGTAGACCATTTCTCAATGAGGTTCCTCTGCAGGAAGGTGGAATTCTGATCCTTGACACGAACTCTTGAAATGAACCTAGAGCCGGTTTGATGTATCGCCCTTGCGTCGACATCTCCTTTGATTTCATTGCCCTGCGTAACTGTTCCGCCCCCTTCTACGATGACTTCTCCTCCAAATTCGGACCCATCCTGAAGGATTTGTTGCGGCGACTTGCCGAATTTCTTTCCATACTCAGCATGCCTTCCAAAGTTAAGCACATCACTGTAGTTTAAAATACTAGTCAGAGACAGTGTCCAGGGATGACTCTAGAACGCAAAAGAAACACTAACGTGGGCCTTGATGCTTGAACAAGGCTGTTGGAAGTTTCCATGGAAACTCTCGAGGCCATCGGCTAGATAAGCAATTAGTTAATAGCAAAGTCGACTGTGAATATGATAGGTACAAACCGTTCTTTGGTCTAGGAATGAATCCATTAGCTCGGCTTGGTATTGGCGTTGACGGTCGGGACTTTCTTGCCAAGTTTCTCTCAGCTGCCCAACATAGAATCGCCCTCGTTTATATAGTTGTAAGACTTTAATCATGATTAAGCTTCATGTCCGGATATAAATAAATGGCGCAGGTCACATGCGACACTAAGTTCAGCTGTATGAAAGGCTACCAATGAGACAGAACCAACGTCTTGCTTGTTGTTCTATTAGCGCCCTGCGCCAGTGGCGCTTTGAATCATTGTTCTACATTTAGGCGAGGAGGAGTTGTCTCGAGCCTTATTGGTCCTCTTACCCAGTAATCGCCGGTGGCCAAGGACCAACACATACCTGTGTCTCAGCTAGAGGTCCTTTGCATGGAAAGCTGGCGCGTCCATGTTGGACCCATGTACTATTGGTCCCAAGAAAATGACCTGTATCTTTGTTATGTAGAAAAGGATAACCGATTTCAGAGATGATAATCGCCATGGCACACGTCTAACTTTTTCTGGTCAGAGCCGGGAGTAAGTAACCCCGTATTCGTTTCAGCAGCAAAACTATTTCTTTCAGCTTACCTGCGACATGCGTGCCGTGCCGCATTACAGCCTTTCTAGCTTGCCATCAACGGACCAGTCACCTCAAAAGAATAGCTTATGGAAGCAGCGGCTGAGCCAATTGTTTCAGAACAGAATCCCCCCATTCCCGATTTGCACGTGCTGTACTGTTGATCCTGGATAAGTGAGCACATTATTCCCCCGGAAGTAATAAAATGGTTCTTTCCCCCGAAAATCTTGTGTGTCCCTAGGAAAGGATGGCTCTCTGCCGGCAGTAAATGCATCATAACAAATGGGTTTTTGTATAAGTCGGGCATAACTATCACGACTCTTTAATGATACCAGTGCAGTATTAATGCTATTTTACTAAACTCTGAATGAATAAATGGTGAGCATTTCATCCAGATCTGCGTCCCGTGCTGTTTCTCTCGTCATCTGCTGGGAAGGTCTGTAGACTGTCTCACCCTATCTAGGCTAGCGGTATGGTCGGTGCAATTTTGGCGTCATGATTTGAGGAATCAGCCCCAACATTAGGTAGTTCGACAAGGATTGGTTCGACCGTGCATTAGAACGATAGCTGTACATGGTATATTAGTATGTACTGGCTTCGTATTCATTGTGTTGAGATGTCGGGCCTGGCATATTCTATTGTTGTTTTTAATTTGACACTCGAACTCCCCCATACTGGCTTCGTATATGTTGAAATTACAGTGGCTAACAAGGTGTATTAGGCCTTGATAACCGCTATAGCCTTACAACAGCGGAAGTTTAGCTTCTAACTTACAGCGAGTACTCAACTGAACACTCGCTAATAACTCAGTTAAATTTAATACTATGTTATGAACAAAGGCTACCTTCGGGCCGCAGGAAGTTATATATAAGATAGATAGTACTGATCTACCTTAGTAACTAATAAGAGTAATTTTACTTTAAAGAAGTAAAATCTTAAATAAAAACTATTATAAATAATATAATCTACCAGTATATAGATCAAACTAGTATATTACGAATTTGACTAATATATACTATTATATATAGACCCCACTTTTTCTCCCTAACTATAACTGGATTATTCAGATCTTATAATAATTCTTATAATCTCTAACTCAGGATTATTACTAAGCCTTAATAAGCCCTTAATATATATATATATTTATTTTACTAGATAGAATACTCTTTCAGATAGTTATTAATAATATTATCTATATATCTATTATTACTAGCTCTATAGTACTTATATATTAATAGTAATCTATATTATATAGTCTAAGATAATCTAATTATATTACT
Source organism: Clonostachys chloroleuca (assembly GCA_037952775.1). NCBI lineage: Eukaryota > Fungi > Ascomycota > Sordariomycetes > Hypocreales > Bionectriaceae > Clonostachys > Clonostachys chloroleuca. Next base: position 16,399,477 of record JBANAY010000003.1, on the reverse strand, counting down.
TAGAATAACTCTCTAATTAGTTTAACTCTGATCTACCCTAGACCTTATTCAGTATAAGTTATTTAACTATTATATATTAATAACTCTTATTTAGCTAATTACCTTATCTTAATTACTATATAATAATAAAGAAGATATTATAGCTACTATAGTACTTTAAGCCTAGTAATAGTATACTCCTGCTATTAATAATAATCTATCTGCTCTAACTATTAAAGATAATACTATAGATAAGAATAGTAATAATAGTAGTAAGGATAATAATAACTATACTAAGGAAATATAGCTTTTATAAGACTAAATTAACTAACTTTATATATATCTTATAGATACCTACTAGGAGCTAGTTAATATAATAGCTATTATAATATAGTAAGCTACTATATATACTAATCTCCAGATTTAAACTATAACTATTATTTAAGGAAGAGAGCTAGAATAACTATTTAAGCTATTACTATCTAAGATATTTAATAAAACTTAAAATAAACTCTAGGGATTTATAACTTAATTCTAAATATATTTTAATTACTTTTCTATTATACTTAATACTAGTAAAAGGAAGATTATATATATCTACTTATAATTTAAAGGAGTTATACTTAACTAGTTTAAACTTATTATAAAGGAATATCTTAGTAAATAGGGAAACTAATATACTATTAATATTATAATAAGTTTTAATTATTTTATAGAAGTTCTTAAATAAACTTTTAGTATTTAAAATAAGAAGTATAAGATAGAATATAAAATTAATATATTTACTTAATAAGAATTATATTTAATCTTTAGTACTTACTATCTCTAGCTACTAACTAAGACTAGATAAAATAAGAAATATACTATATCTTACTACTTTAACTAACTTAAGAAGGAAGTGTTGAAATTACAGTGGCCTACAAGGTGTATTAGGCCTTGAGACCGCTATAACTAGCAGCAGTGGAAATTTTAGCTTCTAACTTATAGCGAACACTCCTCTATAACTTAGTCAAACTTCACACTAGAAAGTCGGTTTATAGTGCATTTTATAGCGCAAAAGGATCTTATTTTGGTGAGAGGAACCGGAAAAATATACCAATTTCTCTCATAGGTCTACCGACTAAAAACTACTCTAAAACCCGCTACAGCAGCTTCCCGGGCCACTTTTGATTTTCCGCAAAATTCATTACTATAGGAAATCTAAAAAATCGACTCACAACTACCAAACCATAAGATAGATATATATAACCTTTTTAAGACCCACTTTTATCTGAAAGAGCTAGTTAAGCTGATCAGTTAAGTATAGATATTAGATATCTTATCTTTAAAGCTGAAAGAGATATCTAAGATCTAAGGTCTAGTCTAGGGTAGGTTGGTTATAGGGTAGCTTGGGTATAGGTTAGGCTACTAGAAGTTACTCAGATTTTTTTCCTGAATTTTCTAGACCCTTATTTAGGCTAATATAGCCTAATAACCTATAAATAACGCTGCTGACGCTCCTAGCCCTAAAGAGGAACTGGAGCCTGCTAAGCCGTAGCGGTCATAGCGGCCTGTAGCCACTGACCCACAGTGGCTGCAACCGCTATTGGCTCGTGATCGTAGTCGCTATCGGATAGCGGTCTCAATCGCTATTGGCTAGCTGTTACAGGGGATAGCGATCGCTAACAGTTAGTGGTTGCGACCGCTAGAGGTTAGTGGTTGCAACCGCTAACTTATAGCGATACGGTCACTAACTTATAGTGGCTATAGTCTCTCAATTCAACAGGAAGTTTAAGAAGAACTATATAAGAAAGATAGGCTAAAAAGTATTTATAAATATATAATTATAGCTATAAGAATTAATAACTAGTAATATTATTAGTAAACCTATAATAGAAAAATAACTTATTTTACTAATACTAGGAAATTATAATAGTAATATACTATAGCTTCTGGGATATATATAGAACTTATAGAGCTAGGAGCTATAGAAAAATATAAATACTATAATTATAATAAGATTAGATATATTTTACTTTAATATTTAGAACCTAAGAAAGATAAGAAAAAAGAAAATTAGAAACCTACTAAGGATAGTAAGAAATAATTAGAAGTAATTAGGAAAACTAATACTAAAGTTTTAGGAATAATATATAAGATTAATTAGAAAGGAACTCCTATAAATACTATAATTCCTAAATTTCCTCTAAGAAATATACCTATCTTTAAAGAAGTATTAGAACCTGAGGAATATATAAAACTTAGTATAGCTAGAAAATAATAAGAAGAAATCTAATAAATTTTCTAAAAGCTTAAAAAAAAGCTTAAATAAGAGGAATAAGTTTTAGAATTTAAACTATCTACTAAATATAAATATATATTCTATTATATTAATAGAGTTATTCTATAAAATACTACTAAAAAGAAATAATATTAGTAGATAAGAATAGAAATTAAAACTAAATATAATAAACTTTATATATATTATCAGAAGAAGATATAAGAATAATATCTAGATATATTAGAAGAACTAGTTATTTTTAGAAATAATACTATTAGTACTATATAACTTAGTAATAGTATATATAAAATACTAATCTGTATAGAGACTATATAGATATATAACTACTCTCTAGAATCCTAGATAACTTATTATAATAACTATTATCTAATATATTAAATAATAAAAGCTAAGAATAATTTCTTTCTATATCCTAATAGAAGAATACCTAATAAATATATTATAGAATAAATATAATAGTTTATATATTAATAATATAGTATAAAATAATATACTATCTTTAAAGAAGACTTAGAGAAATATCCTAAAGAATATACTTATAGTAAGCTACTAGTAGAATTATACCCTAAGCTAAAGTATAAAGTTTATAAAAAGATTAAAATTAAATTATAATATAAAAATAAGGATCTTAAAGATTAAATAATAACTAAATATAATAGCTAAATTAAGTAATACTATAATTAGAAGTATAAAAACTACTTAAAAACTAAAATAATAGTATTAGAATTAGCTAAATATAGTAATAATAATATAAACCCTATTAAATTATACTTATAGTAATACTAACTATAGAAAGAGGAAATTAGATAATACTATAAATAAAGTATACTATCTTTAATAGATAGTAGAGAAAGTAGTAATATAAAGAAATAAGAAATTATCTCTATTAATAAAAAAGAATAGAGTAAAGCTTACTCTAATAATAGAATACCTATAATTATTAATAAATTAAATAAATAGAAAAGGAAATATAAATAATTTATCCCTAGCTATATAAATAAGTTAAAAACCCTTATAGATATTCTAAAATAGATATTTAAGAATAAAGAAAAGTAAGAATAGTTTAAATAATAAATTAACTAGATAAAAAATAATATAAACTAACTATAATAGAGTTATAATATAGTAAAATAATATTAAATTAGAAAACTCTAGGAGCTATTAAGAGAGGAAATTTAATTAATATTATTATAGATATTAAGATTAAGAGATACTAGCTTATAATATAGATAGACTATAGAGTATTATATAATTATATCTTACTAGTAGTAATTAACTAACTCTATTTACTATAGAGAATAAAGAAAAAGTTCTATAATATTATAACTCTAGATAGAATATTATTTAAATATAATAATAAAATTATTAACTCTAAGACTAATTACTTTATAATTAAGATCTAAAGAAAGAAATTTAATATTATATATAACTTAGTACTATTAAATTCCTATAATATTATATTAGAATTATTATAGCTATAAGATATAAATCTACTAATAGACTGGTTTACTAGTTATATAGAGTAGAGAGATACTTTTATAAATCTATATTAGAATTAATAGAAATTAAAATTTTATTAGATATTAGAAGAATATAATAATTCCTTAATAACTAAAAATACTATTATTATTAGTATACTAAATATTACTAACTAGTAATTACTAGCTGGAAGCTAGAAGCAGAGTAATTTACTTAGTTAGAACTACTCTAGAACTATATTTATAACCGGTTTACTTCTATAGCTAGAATAGTAACTTAATTAATTACTTTTTAATCTATTTACTCTATAGTATATACTTTAGAAAAGCTTTCTAATACTAATTAGTAGTTATATAGTAGCTATAGATTAGTAAAGAAGAAGAGATAGGATTTCCTAAGTACTTAGGGAAGTATAGTTCTTCTATAAGTACTAGTTCTATACTATAGAACTATATATAATATATAATATAATAATACTATTATCTTTTATATACTCTGAATAGTTACTTTAGAGATTACTTATTCCTCTAATAATACTATTAATACTAGAAATACCTTTAAAGAGTATTATATTATATATATCTCCTTATTAATATAGATAGAAGTAATTAATAAAATTACTTTCTTCCCTAACTACTTAATCTTAAGAGTTTACTCTTATAGAATACTCTCTCTTTTCTAACTCTAGAAGGAAATAAGATAATTCCTTATACTTTTCCCTTACTACTACTCTATTTTCTATAACCTATTAGAATCCTTCTAAATAGAGACCCTAGTCTTTTAAATAAGAGTAAAACCCTATACTCCTCTATTATAAAAATATATATATACTTTAGAATCTACCTCCTGAGTAAGTATAATAGTACTATTAGTATAAACTATATCTATACTAACCCCCTTTAACTATAATAAAGTAAAAGAGGTCTTTAATATAATTAGGCTAATAAAAGTCTATATAAATAATATTAACTAGATAAACTATCTAATCTCAGTAGCCTAGATAACTATCTAAGAACTTACTAATATATATATAGTATATTATATATACTACTATAAATATACCGGGCTATATAGTAATAACTTACTAGGTAAGTTTATATATAACTTTAGGAACTAATTAATAGAAAAGTTTATACTTTTAAATAATAATATTACTAAGGAGTTAAAATATATCCTATAATATAGTAGTATATATATTAGCCCTATAAATAATATATTTAAAGCAGCTCTTAATAATATATAGAAACTAGAGGACTTATTAGAATAGCTAAATAATTAATAGTTTCTTATAAATACCTTTAATCTGAACTCCTAGGTATTCTAATTATAAGAGTAATATAGGAAGTCTTAAGGATATATAGTACTAATACTATAAATACCCTAAGAAAGGAGTATAACCTATATAATTAAGGTAGATAAGATAAAAATACCTAAGAGGAATAAGGAGTTAACTTAATAAGTACCTATACCTTTTAGGAATCTAGTTCTAAAATAAGAACCAGAAGGCTATATATATAAGTTATATAACCTGTACTATAACCTTCTACCTGAATAAAGCCTTAGAATAGGTATAGTAGCTATATAAGAACTTATAGCTTTTTAGAAGCTATATAATATAAAAGAGTACTTATTTAGTAGGGAACTATATAATATACTTAATATTAAAGTCAGAATAATACTAAATACTTATAAATCCTATAATATATAACTAAGTAGATTTAAAATTATTCTTTTCTAAATCCTTAAAGGGAATATATAGAATTTCTAATTCTAATATATTAAAGAAGAATATACCTTTAGAGAGATATATCTTAAACTAAAGTAATACTTTAATAATACTATTAATAAATAGTAGTATTATTATAACTAGACTTAAACTAGTATTATTTTAATATAGATAAATAGAGAATATAAGAACCTTATAGTATACTAAATACTATAAAAGGTTTTTACTACTCTGATAAAAATACAGAAGATACTTAGAAGTATTTATACAGGGGATAATAATCTATAAGCTATAGTAGTAAGAGTATATAGAGATTTAAAGGAACTAGAAATAGTACTCTAAAGAGAGTATATAAATACTAAAGCCCTAATATAATATCTTATATTAGTATTAGAAATAAACCTATTAAAACAGCTAGAATAAAGCCTAATAACCTTAGTAGCCTAGGATATAATAAGAAATATATATTTTATTAACTAGTAATATTAATATATTTAGAAGCTACTAAATAGAATATAATAGTAGCTCTATTATATTAAAAATATATAGGGTAGACTATTTAATAGAAGTTTTACTAGTTAGGATTAAGAACTATAAAGGAACAGCTAGAGAAAGTACTACTTTATTTATAATAAGCCTGGTTATTAGTTTATAAACTATCTGTAGAAGAGATCTGAATTATACTACTAATTTATAACTAAGTTCCTTAAAGTAGAAAAGGAAGTAGAAGAAGATAATATACTTAAAGAATTTAAATAGTAGATTTAAAACTAAGAAAGGGTTAATAACTAGTTTAAAATAGCAGATTATAGAGACCCTAATAACTATAATAACCCAGATAAGGAAGACTAGTATATAAGTAGTAATAAATAATACCTAATATAATATCTGCTTAATAAGGTATTCTAATACTTACTCTCTAGAGAGAAGATTAAGAGAAAGCTATAAAACCCCTTATAATTTATTATTAAGAAAAGATATATAATATAATTCCAGAGGATTATACTAGATATAGGTACCTTATTAATCTTAACTATAGATAAACTATAATTTAAAGTACTTAAATAAATTAATCTATTAATTAAACTAAATACTATAGCTAATATAAAGAGTATTAAGTTTAGAAAGAGGCTTATAAAGTTACTTAGTATAATAAAGCTATAGACTCTATTCAGATCTATTATATTTTATATAATAAACTTAGAGATCCCTTTCCTAATATACCTTTAAGATATAGACTATCTGAATATTAAGTTTAGGAATATAATTAATAAAGTAGTTAGAACTATAGATAGTTTTTTTACTCTAACTATAAGGAAATAAGGCTATATATAGTTCTTTTCTGAATATATACTAATAGCTAATATAGCCTACTTAATAGAACTAGAGCTAAAATAACTCTATTACTACTTTAGTTACCTATTAGTAGAAAGGCTATATAAGCTCTTAGAAAGAGCAGACTATAAGGATATAAATAGAGAAGTAATAAAAAAAATTAAATACTTCTACTACTAATACTAGGTCTATAGCCTAGCTCTGAAATACTTTAAATTCAGACTATAAGATAATTTTAACTTTAACTATAAGATTATAATTAATATTATATATCTACTGGATTAAGAACTAGTTTTATATATTATCTATATAGTAACTATATTCTAAAATATAACCTTCTTTATAGATATCTTAGTAGATACTATATAGAAAGTATTAAAGAGGATCTAGCTGGATATATATCTAGGACTACTAGACTATATTATATATAATATAGGAACCTAATTTATAAGTAACTAATTTTATATAAATATAAGGATTATTAGTTCTAAATATAAGTAAATACTAATTAAGGCCTATTAATTAATTAGTAAGATTAAGAGATATTATAGACTATTATAATATATATTTAATATCTTATATAAGGAACTTAAGGAGATAACCTTAAAGGAATTAATATTATAAGCAGTAGTTAAAACAGTTAATAATATAGTAGGGCCTAATAGCCTTATACTAATACTCCTTATATTTAGAGTATATCTAAGAGTTATTATATCCTCTCCCCTATTATAATCTATAGTTTAAAAAGTATAAGTAGTTAACTTTATAATAAAAGCCTTAAGGGAACTATATACTAAAGAGAGAACTATACTTATACTAGCTATATATAATAGTTTTAATCTAATAGAACTTCTTAAACTCCTATTTCTAAATAAGGTTATAGTATAGAGAGAGAATAAGGGGTAGTTTAAGCTATATAGACTTTTATTAAATAACTCCTATAATATTATAATTAAAATATATAATAGACTAAAGACCTTTTAGTTTATATATATAAAGCTGTACTATAGAGATAAACAGACTAAAAATCTAGCCTAAGAAAGTACTAGCCTAGTAATATATTTAAAAGACCTCTTACTACTTATAATAAGTAAACTACTATAAAGAAAAGGATAACTAATAGGCTTAAAGAATAAACTAAAAGTATATATATAATATATAGTATAACTAGTTAGACTATATACTAACTATATAATATATAAAGAGTAAAATACTCTTAAACTAGCTAAGAAACTTTAAAAGGAAAGAGTTATTATAACCCTAGGTATTCTATTTAAGGTCTCTATAATAGCTAAAATTAACTAACTTATTAAAGTAGGTATATTTAAGTTTATATAGTTTAATTATAATATTAAAAGCAGTTAACTATTTAAAGTATATATTATTAATAAGGTAAAAGAACAGAATATATATCTATATAAGAAATCCTATCTAATTATATAAGGATATAATAATACTAGTAAGGAGATAGTTCTTATATAGTTACTAATAATCTAATACTATAGCTAATAGCTTATCCTTATATTAATACTATTACTACTAGTAGTAGGAACTTATATTCTGATAGGTAGAGATATTATATAAGTCTACCTATAGTCTAAGTTAATACTATAATATATAATTTATATAATACTCCTAAAAGATCTTAAGTAAAGCTATCTATAAGGAATAGTTATAAAAATTATAAAGCTACTATATAGGATTACTAAGTCTAGTATATATTAGTATACTATATACTATAAGTACTTTATAATATATATAAAGATAATAATCTCTAGCTTTAATTTATATTTTCTAATTATAGAAAGTAATATACTTAGTTTTAGAATTATTAGAATATAAACTAATAATATACTTAGATTATTTAATAAGATACTTACTATAGAAGAAGAATATTAGTTAAAAGAGACTAAATTTAAGATAAAAGCTAGAATTAAGCTTTCTAAGGAAATAGATCTTAAATTTAATAGAGGAAAGATATCCCTCTATAGTATAATAATTAAGTTCCTTTAAAAGAGCTAAGCTAATATACTTTAGAAAGCTATAGATATAGAGAGCTATAAAGCCTAAAGAGTATATAGTATATAGATTATAAGTATTATATAACTAGAAGCCTTATATAATTTATCTATAGTAGTATAATTATAATAGAACCTGTTAAAGATAATATTAAGAAGTTAAATAAAAGGCTTATATAGTAAATTAAGAACTATAACTATAGACTGAAATTTATACTACTTAATCTATATAATCTAAAGCTGTATATCTTTATAGATAGATCTCTTACTAATAATAAAGATATAAGCTCCTAAATTAGCTTTATAATTATACTTAGAATAGAGATAAGGATTAAAGGCCAGGAGCCTATATTCTAACTAACTAGGAATATTATATACTAGTTATTAATAAAGTATAAATATATTATAAGAAGCAGCCTTATATTAGAAGTCTATAGTATAGTAGCCGGATTAAATATAGATATTATAATTATAAATACTTTTTAAATAATTACTTTAAAAATAATACTACTAGAAATATTACTAGTAATTTATATAGATTCTCTCTTACTATATAAATACCTTATTAAGCTTAGTATAATTATAGAGAAAAAACTAATAATTAATATAATAGCCTTATAGTAATTATATAAATACTATAAAATTACTAAGATAAAATAGATTAATAGAAAGAATAATCCAGTAGATATTTTTAATAAAAAGAAAACCTAATTTAGTACTCTTAAAACTTATAGAAATAAATAAGTTAAGAATTTAAATTAAGGGAGATATTAAGAGGCTGCCTAAACCGGGTACAGCCTAGTAAATACAGACAGACTGAACCTATATAATAAACTACTTTAAACTAAGAATTTAAATATATTATAAGTAATTAAAATATATAGGGGGAGGGCTTCCTATAAGAGGCTATTCTATTCCCCTATCTATCTAAACTATCTACTAATAATTAGATCTATCTATCTATCTAAACTAGCTAAGCTATCTAATTTTTTTTTATTTTTTTTATTTTATTCTTCTCTTTTATTTAGGTTTAGGGTATATAGGAAAACAGTATCTAGAGGGTTAGAATTAGATATTAGAGGAATTACTCTTAAGTTTATTATTACTATATATTAGAATTAGATATTAGAGGAACTACCCTTAGATTTATTATTATTATTAGATCTATTAATACTTCTATAAATAGTACTATTATTATTATCAGGCCTTATAAACTAATAATAAATAGTATAATACTCTAAAAGAGGTTTAACCTCCTTAGAGATAGTATTCTTAAAAATATAGCTAGAGTTAGATTCTAATCTATATTACTAATAAATAGTTAAACTATTAAAAGTACTATCTATAGTAAAATTATAAGCTATCTTTCAGATAGTACTAGTATATATAACTAAAAGGTATATCTTAATATACTTATAGGAAAGTTTCCTAGTAGGTTTACTAAGCTTAGTAAGAGCTTTATAAATAATAACTAAGTTATATATAAAAGGTATTAGAACTTTAGATATAATAATATAAATATTACTACTTTTATTATAATATATATACTATATCCTATTACTATCATAGTTAAAGTAATAATTATTACTTTTTCCTAAAGTAAGTAACTTAATATATACTATATATTTATTAAAATACTTACTACTAATAAATATATTAGCTAAAGAAATAAAAAAAAAAAAACTACTAATACTTATATCTAGTTAGAGTACTTTTTAGCTATATAATATTTCTATCTCTTAAGCTTTCTAAGCTCTTTCTATATCCTTCTAATCTTAGCTTACTATTAGGCTAGTATACTTAATATTCTTTAGACTACTATATAAGCCTATTAGTAAGAGTTTCTAAAACTAAGTACCTAAATATATATAATTAATAGCTATTTCCCTAATTATACTATAGTAGAGCAGTATTATAAGCTTAGGGGAGGGGCTCTAAAAAGTAAATAAAAGGGGGAGGAGGAAGGTATTATATCTCTATATTTAGTTAGCTTTAAAATATATAAGGAGGGAGTAACTACTTATAGAGAAAAAAATAATAAGTTAAAAGTTTAACTATATATTATTAAGATTAGCTATAAAACTATATCCTAGAGTATATATATCTCTATATATAGAAAGAGGATTAAGATATAACTATCTTATAAAATAGTTAGCTATAAAACTCTAATCTAAAGTAGTAAGGATTATTATAGAGGGTATATATATAATACTAGAGCAGCTATATAGAAAAGGAAAAGAGAAATATTATAATAGTATAGAACAGGGTTTAATATAAATAGAGTATATATCTATAATTACTTATTACTAGGGGTAATTATAATAATAAGTAAGGAAACCTAATAATAAAATATATATATATCCAGACTAATATATATAGTATATCTTTTTAATAAAGATATAAAAAATTAAAATTATATATATTTATTTCTTATATTTATAGAGATTATAAAGGGTCTATAATTATAAGAGCTATTTATATAGAATAAGAAAATAAAAGACTATCTGTATTAGTATAC